>CM042050.1:22800000-25432500 GCA_023525745.1 Arctium lappa
AATATTTTTTTATAATGTAGTCGTATATTAACGTGTACTTTAATTTATTTTTATATTTATCGAGTAAAAGATTTCATGCTGATTAAATGAGAAACAAGACGGATTTAGAAAAATAAATAAAACGAAAAGTGTTAGTCTTACAATTTTCATATTGTTTTAAAAATATTATACTATGATTGTATTTAGAGTAATAAAATATTTACTACAACAATCAGATATAAAATAATAACTGGTTTATGAACTTATGTTTTACTTATATGTTTGAGGTTTAAAAATATCAATTGTAGTCCAAAATGAAATTTTATTTTACCATTTATCCATTACCCGTTTTGTTGCCCGCAACTTTTAATGGGTAAGGTAGGATACAGATAAGGGTTTCATGAGATGGATAATTACCCATTTCGTTACCCGCTATTTTAAATGGATTGGATAACGGATTAACCCATACCCTACCCGTTGCCATCCTTACCTGCAATATATTTTAATATTCTCTTTGCAACTCCAACGTGAAACTTGCTTGGATTGTGCATGAATCTGGACACAACTCCAACTGTAAATGCTATGTATGGTCTAGTATGAGATAAATAGTTTAGACCACCAACGAGACTTCTAAAAAGCGAGGGTGAAAGGAAGGCTTTGACTAACTCCTTCTAGGGTGTAATTCCAAGCTCTGTTGCATTAGCCATCTCGACACCTCATTCTGGCATATATTCTCATTCATGTTCATGGGTGTGGGAACAACTTTACACCCCACCATGTGGAACTTCTTCAAAAGATCATTGCATATTTTCTTTGTGAAACGAAAATTCCACCAGCTTCTTGTTTTACTTCGAGACCAAGAAAAAAGTGCAATGAACCCAAATATGACATTTCAAATTTGTTCCTCATGCAAGCTTTAAAGTTGGCAATAATAAACTCATTTGAACCTATTTATATCATATCATCTACGTAAAGCCACACGACCAAAAAACCATCACCTTTCTTTTTTAAATAGAGAGTGGGTTCATTTTGACTACGTTCAAAGTCGTTCTCCAGAAAATAAGCCTATTTTGAAGTACCATACTCGTGGCGCTTGTTTCAAGCCATAAAGAGCCATCTTTAACTTATATACCTTGTCTTCCTTTTCTTTCACAACAAATCCTTTAGGCTGCAAAACATATGTAACACCCGTAACTTTCGGTAAGTAAACGTCACCCGGACATTTCTGTGACTTGTAAACAGTGGGATTTTGTTGGGGAATGCATTGTTTAAAGTCCCTCGGAGTATCGGGAGTATCGGCGTTGAAAAAGTCGGATTTTCGGAGTTTGGGGGGAGTGGGGCGACAGTGCCCGACGACTGTGCCAAAGGGCACAATCGCGTGGCATAGTCGCGGGGTCTCCACCCCTTGCGGTACAAGTGGGGCGATTGTTCCCCTGTGACAGTGACCATGTCAAGGTCGCGGGGCACTATCGCGAGCGGGGGTCAGGGCATTAAAATGTCCGAGTTCTCACCATTTCTTCTCATTTCTCATTTCTATCTTTTTCCCTTTTCTCCCCCAAACCTTAAAACCGAACCCTAACCTATTTTGATGGTTTTCCCCCTTGAACCACATGATTCTTCATCATCTAACTAGTTGGAACCTTAAACCACAAAACCTCCATCTTCATCCTCCTCATCAAGTTCAATCGGTTGGGAGCTCGGGTTGAAGTATTGGATTGGGTGTTCTCGGAAGTCCCTTTGTCTTCAAGGGTAAGTTTTCTTGTATTAAGGTTATAAACGCTCCATTGGTGGTTTCTTAAGGTTCGATATCTCAAATCTCGGATTTGTTGGTTTTGAAGAAATTAGGGTTTTGATCTCTTTTGGGGATTTTGGTATTTATGTTTGGGGAATGATTCTAAGTGATTGTTTATATATTTTGATGGTTGGAAACTTATGGATCTAGGTTTTTGGAAGTTTTGCTTGAAGATTCAAGTTTTTTCAAGGAAGCTCAAAGTGGGGGTGAAATCTAGATTTAGCCTAAATCTAGCAAGGTGATTTCAAGTTGATTTGTTAAAACGGTGTACATGCCAAAATGTGTATTTTGAAGTAAAAAGGTGTTTTACTTGGTATTTGTCAAAGTGTGAGTATTTTGATAAGTTTTCATATTGGGTAAACTTGGGTTGTGTTAGCCTCATAAAATGCTCATATTTGGGTTCCTAGCAATTTTGCACAAATAGAGTCTGTTTCATGGGTTATGCATCTTTGATGATTTTTGTACCAATAAAGTCTATTTCACGTTATATGCATTTTGGGTATAATTGCGTTCATAAAACCGTTGGAAAATCTTTGGTCCCAATACGTGTTGAGTTTTGGGTTAACCACATCTTTGGGGTATGTGTCTTCATAAACGTTGTTTAAAGGTATTTCAGTATTCGGAGGACGTTAATTGTTAGTCAAAAGGCTTTTGAGCATTTTAGCTCGGTACTGGCGTAAATGAGTATTAAGGACACTTGTCCGGTTTTAATGGCTCGATTTAGAGTCTAAAAATATGGTTTACATCTCAATGCATTTTATTGTAAATTCATTATAAGTACAGACTCGAGTGTTGTAGTCATTCCTGAGTAGTCGTGTATTTTTAGACTGTGTTGCATTGGATCCATAGGCACGCCAGTCAATATTCTTTGATGGGCAATTGGGTGGTACGGGGTTGGACTCCGGGACTCATGTTTTATGACCAAAACTTGACAAGGAGGGACTAGGAGGGTTGAGTCTGGATAGTGCTGCCTGGGCGGTGAGTACTGTGACCCCCTGTTATTTCATTATTGGAGAATTTCCTTTGTTGTAGTCCCCGGGGCCTTTTGGGGTGGAGTTCTTTGTAACGGCCACCAAGGTCAACGACCTCTCATGGTGAACTTGTCAAGAGGTCGTAGGGGCACTTGGGCCGTGGGTCGTGAAGTGTCATGCGATCAACGTTGTTGAGTGACATACTTTTTTGTTCCTCCGCTCTCAACGGATACGGGTATCCCCCGTTGTCGTCCCGTTGCATGTTGGATATTTAATTGTCCATACTTTAATAATTGGATTTCATTCTATTTTATGGTCGTGTGAGTATTAATTCGAGTACAGGTTTTCAATGACGTACCATATCTTTTTGAATTTCTTTCCTCTATTCAAGGGTCGAGTATTATGTCCCGCCTGTGTTTTGGGTGTTTTGGGATATGAAGTGTTATTCACATTTTCGCAAACTGAGTGTCAAAACTATGATCCCGTTTGGGTGAGTTATGCGTTGCATAGTGTTATAAGAATGAGCGTTTAGAGGCATCGACTTTAAAAGTGCATAGTATGGGAAATGTGTCATTTCCATTTTAAAGTATATTATTTCGAAAAATCTTGCTTTAGACTAAATTCCTTTCTTTTAAATATATATTCTTCTATGTTAAAACTCTTGAGCTCACTAGGCGTTAAGCCTAACCTTTTTATTTGTCGGCATGTGCATCAGGTTCCAGATGGGGTTTGGTCCTAGCTGTCCCAAGAAGAGATGTGCTTAGTTCTCCCGAGTGTAAGTTAGTGAAGACTTCTGCAGTTTGGAGATAGCGACTTTTATTGGGTTTTAGTAGCACCCGTCCTTATTACAAACCGTATGTATAGAATGAATGTGTGTGCTGAGGTTAGATAATAAACTGTGGTTGTAGATGATTCTTTTAATGGTGTATTTAGAAAATTTTAAATTAGTTGCTATTTCCGGAGTTCAGGGCGTTACAAGTTGGTATTAGAGCTTAAGTTTGAGAGATTTAGGTATTGATTGTTGGATGCCTAGACTCAAACTAACGTTCTTATAAGTGATTGAAAATGAAGTTGCACATTAGGCACCTTAAGATAAGATATTTTGGAGTTGATCGAGTCGCTAGAAACGGGAAATTTTCAAGGGTCGCAAGGATGATCATGTATGGTACGTTCATAATGGCACCTGACCAGTGTTATGGTGAACCTACGTATTACATGTGCATACTTGAACTACCTTGGTATGATGACCGTTGGGGTAGTGAGAAAGTTTCTAAGCGAGTAATTTAAGGAAAGGTTGATGTCTATAGCAATGTTGCATTGAAGTGATAGTTAAGTGCGATGAATGCATTAAGTTGATCATCTTGGGTCAGAATTATTGGTTGGATTAGAGCTATAAGTTTGTTAGACCGATTCTATTTCGAGGAGAAATTGTAAGTTAACCAAATTAGTGGGTTTGTGGCTCTAAGATGTTTGATGCTTCCAGATGACAATAGTATGTCGGGTCATTGGGAAGTGTAGTCCTATGATGCCACGTGCCGATCAAATTCATGCACCAAATTTATTTCTGAAATAAAATTTGCATAAATTGTTCTTGTGTTCGTAAAACATAAAGTGTTGGTGTTTTGCATTATAAGGTTTTGGTAAAGCATGTAGCATTCACCAGATTTTAAACTGTGAGCTTAAGCCTTCATGAAAACGTTTTGTTGCACTTAATTGCAAATTGTTATCAAAAATCTCTTTATTCACGTCTCTTGTTTAACGCTATTTGTGGATATTGTAACATCCATGTTTTAATGTCATTTGAGTATTGGACAAGTAGCTATGAGATTTTAACCTAGGCATTGGATCTCCTCCACATATGTCAATGGTTTTAAAGGAAAAGTTATTCCCACGCGTTGAGTCGGAATTTCTTGAGAATTTTAGTTTGTGTGAGCTTTGTTGGAATTTCATGGAGTATTGTTTTATACGATGTTTTTCCATGCGTGATTTTTAATTTTGCTTCTTTTAAGCTTGCGAGTTTATTCGGCGTCGTGTCCCATGTAAATTTTTTCAAAAGTGTCACTTACCTTTCATTGCATTCAAAAGAGGAAACTCTTAAAAGTTTAATATTCTAGCCATATTGCCGTCTTGCACACACTGTTGGGAAATGGAAATTTTGATACCACTTGATTTTAGCATTTATGAGTTTTGCAAAAATTCAGTTGAGTTTATGAAGTCTCGTCTTACGTCATTTTGCGTCGCATAAAATAATTTTGAGAACATGTGCATATGCATCATTGTGTGCGTTAATTTACGAGTTGTGTTCAATACCTTGTTTCATGCGAGTCTTGCATCGACACTTTTGCAACCGTAAGAGACACCTTGAAAAAAATCGAAATGTCGCATGATTGCATCTTGAGTTTCACGCGAATATATGTGCATACTTTTGGGTTGAATCCGACTTTCACTCGCGTGAGTAAAAATGCCAAATATTTATATTGTCTTAAATTAAATTTTAATCTAAGCGTGCTTCGCTTGTTGACCTTGCTGCTATAAATTTTCCACAATACATGAAATGAATTTTCGAATTGCATATCGTTGTAGTTACCATCTTGGTCAAATGTGTCTTATCGAGGCGGCTTAAAGTTTTAAACTCGATTTGAGAATTATTTGCATTCTTATCAATTCATCGAACTTTGGGGAATAAACTGTTGCATATGGAGTGGTTAATAATTTTATGTCGCAACGATTTTTGGGCTGGGAAGTCAGAACTTTAAAATTAATTTGTGAATGTCTCTTTTGGGAATTGTACAAACTTATATTGCACATGTTATAGTGCGGAAAGTTATCTTTCATATGCATAGTATAAATTGATGCATTACTAGGACCATGGTAGTCCGTTTGAAAATTTTGTTGCGCATCTCTTGTTACCGTTTTTATTAACGTAATTACTGATCAAACGAGTTTTGGAAATGGTTTTATATGCGTTGTGTTGGTAACCAGTTTTGAAACCTATCGGATGGGCGATAGTGTGTTGTCACTGTACGGTTAATCGTTATAAAACTTGTGTATTTGAAAGTTTTATAAAAGTTTAAATTGACTTATTATTTGAAAAACCTTGAACTCATTAGGCCTATAGGTTTAACCCCGTCATGAAAGGAGTTGTGTTTAGGGACTAAGGGAGTCCTTGGGATTTGAAGCGTCGGAGGGTCCGCCTTGCGGTCAGCCTTGGATCTTGAGCTTTAGTGTTGAATCGGTGCGCTCGATTAATGGGAATAGTAGATTTAAGTCTTCCCAATTATTTATGGGGTGATGTTATAATTTGGTAATCCCGCGGGATAAGGTCTTAGGTGATTATAGACGATTAGATTGGGTTTCGTTTTGGTGGTTTGCTCGTCAGTGTGGCACCATGGCTTATGAGGTTGGTGTACCGTCCTAGCGAGTCCGCGATCAAAGGAAATTTTGGTGATCTGTCTGCTAGAGATGTAAGATTTGAAATTTTAGCTCTCTATTAGGTGTCAACCTTGGTGCGACAATCTGTCTGGAATAGAAAGTTGGGCAAGATGTCCACATTTCCACGTCACCGTTTAGTCCTAGGCGTCGACTTGTTTTCTTGAGGTCAATGGATCTTGGAATGGATGTATGCAATCCGGTTGGATTATGAAAAATAGTGACCTTTCGGTGATGGATTTTGAAAAGAGTTTGGGTATTAAGGATTGAGTATCGGTGTGCCCAAGCATTCCTGTAGTGATAAGGATGTTACCTTAGGAATGTTGTGAGATTGGTGTTGGGTCGGAGTTGAGTGACAGCCGAATCTGTGGTAACCAGTTGCATGAAGGACGTTTTGGTGCGCCTTGGAAGAATGTCTTTATAGATATTAGAAGTGGATCAGTAGGAATCTGAGGATTCATGGGAGTTCGGTTGCCATCTTTGACGTTGAGTTCGGATCCGTGATGCTCCGAAGGGAATTGTTTGGTGAAATGTTAAGGTCACGAACTACCCTAGAGGTAGTAGTTGTCACTCTAAGGTTGGGAGACGACCGTAACCTTGTGGGTAAAAGGTTACTTTGGAGGGTTAAGTGTTCGCGTGGTTATGAGTATAATGTGCCCAAGAGGGACAACATATGTGTGTATCAGTATAAAGGTTCTGATAGTGGGTTAAGGGAAATCCTTCTGCGGACAAAGTTTCATGGGCATCTAGAATTCGAGGACGAAATCATTCTAAGGTTGGGAGGATTGTAACACCTGTAAATTTCGGTAAGTTAATGTCACCCGGACATTTATGTGACTTGTAAACAGTGGGGTTTTGTTGGGGAATGCATTGTTTAAAGTCCCTCGGAGTATCAGGAGTATTGGCGTTGAAAAAGACGGATTTTCGGAGTTCGGGGGAGTGGGGCGACAGTGCCCGGCGACTGTGCCAAAGGGCACAATCGCGTGGCATAGTCGCCGGGACTCCACCCCTTGCGTTACAAGTGGGGCGATTGTGCCCCTGCGACAGTGACCATGTCAAGGTCGCGGGGCACTATCGCGAGTGGGGGTCAGGGCATTAAAATGTCCGAATTCTCACCATTTCTTCTCATTTCTCATTTCTATCTTCTTCCCTTTTCTCCCCCAAACCTTAAAACCGAACCCTAACCTATTTTGATGGTTTTCCCCCTTGAACCACATGATTCTTCATCATCTAACTAGTTGGAACCTTGAACCATAAAACCTCCATCTTCATCCTCCTCATCAAGTTCATTCGGTTGGGAGCTCGGGTTGAAGTATTGGATTGGGTGTTCTCGGAAGTCCCTTTGTCTTCAAGGGTAAGTTTTCTTGTATTTAGGTTATAAACGCTCCATTGGTGGTTTCTTAAGGTTCGATATCTCAAATCTCGGATTTGTTGGTTTTGGAGAAATTAGGGTTTTGATCTCTTTTGGGGATTTTGGTATTTATGTTTGGGGAATGATTCTAAGTGATTGTTTATATATTTTGATGGTTGGAAACTTATGGATCTGGGTTTTTGGAAGTTTTGCTTGAAGATTCAAGTTTCTTCAAGGAAGCTCAAAGTGGGGTGAAATCTAGATTTAGCCTAAATCTAGCAAGGTGATTTCAAGTTGATTTGTTAAAACGGTGTACATGCCAAAATGTGTATTTTGAATTAAAAAGGTATTTTACTTGGTATTTGTCAAAGTGTGAGTATTTTGATAAGTTTTCATATTGGGTAAACTTGGGTTGTGTTAGCCTCATAAAATGCTCATATTTGGGTTCCTAGCAATTTTGCACAAATAGAGTCTGTTTCCTGGGTTATGCATCTTTGATGATTTTTGTACCAATAAAGTCTATTTCACGTAATATGCATTTTGGGTATAATTGCATTCATAAAACCGTTGGAAAATCTTTGGTCCCAATACGTGTTGAGTTTTGGGTTAACCACATCTTTGGGGTATGTGTCTTCATAAACATTGTTTAAAGGCATTTCAGTATTCGGAGGACGTTAATTGTTAGTCAAAAGGCTTTTGAGCATTTTAGCTCGGTACTGGCGTAAATGAGTATTAAGGACACTTGTCCGGTTTTAATGGCTCGATTTAGAGTCTAAAAATATGGTTTACATCTCAATGCATTTTACTGTAAATTCATTATAAGTACAGGCTCGAGTGTTGTAGTCATTCCTGAGTAGTCGTGTATTTTTAGACTGTTTTGCATTGGATCCATAGGCACGTCAGTCAGTCTTATTTGATGGTCAATTGGGTGGTACGGGGTTGGACTCCGGGACTCATGTTTTATGACCAAAACTTGACAAGGAGGGACTAGGAGGGTTGAGTCTGGATAGTGCTGCGTGGGCGGTGAGTACTGTGACCCTCCGTTATTTCATTATTGGCGAATTTCCTTTGTTGTAGTCCCCGGGGCCTTTTGGGGAGGAGTTCTTTGTAACGGCCACCAAGGTCAACGACCTCTCATGGTGAACTTGTCAAGAGGTCGTAGGGGCACTTGGGCCATGGGTCGTGAAGTGTCATGCGATCAACGTTTTTGAGTGACATATTTTTGTGTTCTTCCGCTCTCAACGGATACGGGTATCCCCCGTTGTCGTCCCGTTGCATTTTGGATATTTAATTGTCCATACTTTAATAATTGGATTTCATTCTATTTTATGGTCGTGTGAGTATTAATTCGAGTACAGGTTTTCAATGACGTACCATATATTTTTGAATTTCTTTCCTCTATTCAAGGGTCGAGTATTATGTCCCGCCTGTGTTTTGGGTGTTTTGGGATATGAAGTGTTATTCACATTTTCGCAAACTGAGTGTCAAAACTATGATCCCGTTTGGGTGAGTTATGCGTTGCATAGTGTTATAAGAATGAGCGTTTAGAGGCATCGACTTTAAAAGTGCACAGTATGGGAAATGTGTTGTTTCCATTTTAAGGTATATTATTTCGAAAAATCTTGCTTTAGACTACATTCCTTTCTTTTAAATATATATTCTTCTATGTTAAAACTCTTGAGCTCACTAGGCGTTAAGCCTAACCTTTTTATTTGTCGGCATGTGCATCAGGTTCCAGATGGGGTTTGGTCCTAGCTGTCCCAAGAAGAGATGTGCTTAGTTCTCCCGAGTGTAAGTTAGTGAAGACTTCCGCAATTTGGAGATAGCGACTTTTATTGGGTTTTAGTAACACCCGTCCTTATTACAAACAGTATGTATAGAATGAATGTGTGTGTTGTGGTTAGATAATAAACTGTGGTTGTAGATGATTCTTTTAATGGTGTATTTAGAAAATTTTAAATTAGTTGCTATTTCCGGAATTCAGGGCGTTACAACATAAACTTCGTCCTCCAAGTCACCATTTAAAAAGGCAGACTTAACATCAAACTAGTGCACACGCCAATTTAATTGAGTGTCCAAGGCCACGAAGGTTCTTACACTTTCGAAACGAGCAACAAGAGAAAACGTTTCATCAAAGTTAATACCTTGCTGTTGAGCATAGCCTTTTACTACAAGTTGGGCCTTTTGTTTTTTGATGCTCCCATCTGCGTGATACTTTGTTTTGAACACCCATTTAAGCCCAATTGCCTTTTTTCCTTCCAGTAGACTTCCTAATTCCCATGTCTGATTTCTTTGAATAACCAACAACTCCTCTTCCATAACTTTGCACAATTTATCATTTGTTTTAGCTTTATCAAAGCAAGTAGGATCTAAAACAAACAAAGCAAATGTGTAAGTCAATATATTTAGGATTATGCTTTGTTTCCCTTGTTGATCTTCTTAGTGGCGATTCCTCAACAGGAGATTTTTCTGGAGATTCTTCAACATGAGAGTCTTCGGAAATTGATACTGAAGAGGTTCTGCTCGACGTAGATGTGCTTGATCCTGAAGAGGTTTTGCTTGGTGTAGACGTGCTAGTAATCACTTGCTCTTCTTTTTCATTGAACGTGACATGAATTGGTAGTAAATACCCCTGTTGATTATGTTATTCATCCGAACTCCATCTTGCATCGTCATTTTATACACCATATCCGCTCGTTGTTATTTTGTCACTGATAGGAATATATAACTATATGCTTTAGAGTGAGAACAATATCCAACAAAGATATTCTTCTCAGAGTTTTCATCAAACTTGGTCGAATATGTTTTAACCAAAACATAAGCTATACACCCGAGAATATTTAAGTGACTTACTGTTGGTCTTCTTCGTATGGTGTTAGATTTTGAACAACTTTTGTAGGAGACAAGTTGAGGTGATATACATAAGTTGCAACAACTTCTGCCAAAAAATTAGTAGGAAGATTTTCTTGCTTGCAACATACTTTTAGCCATTTCCACCACGGTACAAATTTTTCTTTCCACGACACCATTTTGCTTGGGTGTGTAGGGTGCTGTAAATTCCCTACGAATTCCATGTTCTTCAAAAAAAACATTGAAAATTGTTGAGATAAATTCACTTCCTCTATAAGTTCGAAGTGTTTTGATTAACAACCCACTTTTTTCTTACAATAGATACTTTAAACTTCTTATACATATCAAAAGCCTCGAACTTACTTTGCAAGAAATACACCCAGCTCATGCGGTTGTAATCATCTGTAAACAACAAAAAGTACTTGCTACCACCAAGTGATTCAACCTTCATAGGCCCATACAAATCAGCATGCACTATTTAGAGGCTCTCCAGGCCTTTCCTATGGGAAAAGGTTTTTTACTTTGGTTTCCATAAACACATCCTTCGCAAAAACCGAGGTTTTCAACTTTCGGTAGACCAAACACACTTTTTGCCTCAACAATTTCAAACCATTAATGTTTAAATGTCAAATCACCACAACTAGTAGTGATTTGCACCTTTCAACCATTGAAACTTCGAATGGGAACATTCTATTGGTGGCCATTGGAACGTTCACAATGATTTGTTGAGATTTTTTATCTCTAATGATGCAACACCCATCATCAAACACAATTAAATATCCACTAGTCATCAATTGCCTAATACTTAGCAAATTTTGGGTGAGACTAGGAACAAGCATCACATCTTGCAAAATTCTGGTATTACCTTGATTATTTTTTATGCTTACCATGATTTTTCCTTCGACCTGAATCTTTTTGTTGTCACAAAGCATGCATTCTGATTTCTTCGACCCGTTGAGCTCCTTGAATAAAGACTTTGTTCCGGACATATGATTTGAGCAGCCGCTATCCAAAAACCAAACATCTCCAATCTTACCTTTTTCGTCAAATAATGTCATGAATAAGTGAGTTTCTTCCTGATTTTTCTCTACAAAATGAGCCTGGTTATCATCCTTCTTCTTTTGCCATCAATAAGCCTATTTGTGGCCTATTTTTTGTTGTTGCAATAATTGCATACAAACATCTTGTCACTCATTTCTTCATTTAATCCTCTACCTAGAGTTCTTGACTGGCCTCTTCCCCGACCTCTACCACAGAATCCTCCTCTGCCTCGTCCGTGACAAACATAGTTCTCAAGTGTCTCCACCTTAATTTGAAAAGCCTTTTCTTCATTTTTTTGGGTTGACTTGAGCAAGTTGTCTTCATGTGCTTGCAAAGAACTCATTAAACCTTGGAGTCAAAATCCTCAAAACCTTTGCAACAACAAGAGAAAAGAATCTTGATAAATATATTTGAACGGATTCATTACTTTTCATAACCAAACTTTCAAATTCACGACGACAAGATTGCAATCTTACCGTTACTACTTTTGATGAGCCTTTGAACTCTATTTTCAGAGTTTGCCAAGCTTCTACAGAAGTGGTTGATGCTGTAATTCTGGAGAAAATTGATTCATGGAATGCCTGTTGAATGAAGAACATCGATTTGGAATCCTTTTTTGTCTCTTTCAATTTTACAGTTGCCTCTTCATTTTGGTTGAGTTGGAACTTCAAAGACTGATTCCACCAGGTCCCACAGATCTTGGCATATAAAAAGAGTCTTCGTTTAAATACTCCAAAACTCATACCTTTCCCCATTGAAAATTGGAATAAGTGGTTGTGAAGTGGAGGTGGAACCATTTGGTGCTATTTTTGCTCTTAATGGCACCTTCGTCAAAATAGAAAAAGAAGACCTAAAAAAACAAGATCACTCAAGTACCCAACCCGTGCTCTGATACCAATTTGTTGGAGCATTATTGTAACACCCTACTTTCTTATACAATATTTCTACTAAAATTTTTGCATGACCCATTCGTATATTCATGTTTTTACCATTTTTGTAACCTGTCTATATTTAAGTATGACAATTTCCCAAAATTTTACATAAAAGCCATATATATGGGCTATCATATTTTCATACTTACTAATTATAAAGATAATGCTAATACAATTTCCACCAAAACACTATTTGCAACTCAAGCATCATCCCAAAATATTATCCTTCGTTGTGCCATCCAATAGTATCATCTACCAGATTGTTTTAATTACTTACCACTAGCACTACCGCTTGCACCTGATCTTGACCCTGGGATACACGTCGACAAATAAAAATAAATTAGGCTTCACGTCTGGTGAGTTCAAGAGTTTACATACTAAAACATTCATAAATATTCAATCAAAATCAAACCGATTCATGTAACTAGTTTGTACTTCTAAAACAATGCATGATTTGTGAACATTTAGAAATATACAAATCAACACATTTCTTCTCATCAAGCAATAAAATATATGCTAGTTAACTTTACGATTAGGTAACAAACATTGTACCACATGAGGGAGACCCACCATAAAATCGGAATCAGTGAAGGAGCACTACCCAGCAGTCCACTTATTCGTTAGGCTAATTTTGGCATAATCATCATGTGCACGTTGTGTCTTATAGACACAATGCCTATTAGCCAAGTATCTGGTTCCCATCCGTGCACGATACTCCAATACAACGCCCGATTGGAGCAACCTATCAATTGTAAAGGGAGCGACCCCAATACAACCACAACAAAGGGGGTAACCCTAAGTTGCCAGATACAGATCTAATTCATCACCGTCAGAGAGAAACAAATAACTCATAGTATCTCAATTATACAAAGTGTACTTGACAAAAATTTAACTCAATATCATGCTAAATAAACTTTATGTTTTTAAACATCAAAAGCATATTGCACGGCGTTTTTCATAATCATTTAGCATGTTTTTTTCACCTTCAAATTTACTTTAGTATAAACCTTAATTAACCACATTTCATAACACTTGTTTAAATCATGAATTTTTTCCACGACACACATTCAAACACAAACAACATGAAGCAACTATGTAAAATACATACGTTTGACATGTATGGAGTTAAAAATCTACTTGAACTCACCTTCATTCGATTAAGCAAATTCAGTCTCTGAATGGCTCGTGCAACCGCCTCAACACTTAAACAATCCACATGCGGTCTATATCGATATAAACATTATAACAAGACATTCAAACAACTCTTTCTAACCCATTAAGAATTTTCCTAAATGGTTTTAAACCCATTTTTATACGAACTTATATATATATATATATATATATATATATATATATATATTCATCCTCTTTTTTTGTCTAACAACTCGATAAAAAGAATGTTTTTGACCCACTTAGAGTCCGATTTACACCATATTTTTGTACTATACATCCAAAGCTTTTTCAGAAATGTATCACACACTTTAATCCGACTTACGAGTGATTTATTATGTTTTTACAATTTTCAGCAACAATCAAAACAACAATTTCGATCATATCACTCTAAGGTTGAAGTTATACCTTCATAACTCATATCCACACATATTTTACCTATTAAACCTATGTAGTTCCAACATTGAACTCCCAACTAAAGAATTCGTAGCTAGGCTTTACCAAATTTTATATCAAAACACCGTCAATGAACCCAAGGTAGGCGTAAAACTTGTTTTTGACATAAAATTTGTTCATTATCCAACCTACCATCAAATTCTCATTTTCTCAATAACAAACTACTATTGAAGTAAATGTATTCAAACATGCTTATTTAACTTTTATAACCATGTTTAGATAGTTCACAACATCAAAAGCCATCCATGATTTTCAAAGAACTATAAAATTTCACTTTTTAGTTCAACTGGACAAGAACAAACCTATAAGTTTGAAAATCCGTCAAAATGCATATGAATTGTTTATCAGATCATTGGATCATTTTTATACACCTTTCATTACTAAGTCTTTTTAATTTCAATCTTTAATTTCACATAAAAACTATCCAATTTGAGTTTATAACAAAACAATTTGACTTCTAAAAAAAAGTCAACTGTTTTATATCCAAACTTGATTCTACTTTCAAAAGCATGTTGGGATTAAAATTTTCAACTTAGATACCATCTTAGTGTTCCCACAAAACTAATTACATTAAGTATATTCACATCTTTATATCAATTTCAATTTATAAACCCTAGAATGGGTTACACTATGTCCTGAGGTTGAAGACAACAAATTGGAAATCAAAACAAGATAATAATCTACTCAATTAAGTCGAAGTAACGCACTAAACCAAAATATAAACCGAATTGAAATTAGTTATGTAAATATACCTCAATTTTTAGCATGAAGTTTGAGTTTTAAACCCTTGATCGAGTTCTTCACCTCATTAATCGAAAATATGGTTATTCCTTCGATTTGGATGCTAAAACTCAACCTATGATCCATATAGCATCTTTGGTTTCATGATTTGAGTATTCTTCATACCTAGCGTTCTCTCTCTCTCTCTCTCCCTCTCCCTCCCTCTCTCTCTCTCTCGCTTTCGATCGATGCTTTACAGAGAAAAAAGAAAACGTTGTCTCTATTGTTAAAAAGGGTTGCTTAATTAACACCCTCAAGTGTTCTGGATTCTTGCTTTGACCACCAAGGTTTTAAGTATCCAAATTCCACTCTAAACTTGCATTTCATTTGTTTATTATTCTTCCAAATACTTGATATTTTTAAATATCTTTAACATCTTAAAAACTTATATCCACATTCTAAAAGATCGTTTTACATCTCATTATTACCAAGTTATATTGAATATAATAGTTCTTCAATTTTTTGGGATGTTATATGGAAAAAAAAATACTTAAATAGAAGAGCAAAAATGAAAGATGTTTGATACTCACTGCATAAAAACACCCAATAGACAACCTTTTATATAGGCATACAACCATAAACTGAAACCAGATCATAACAACCCCTGCATTTTAGCTAAACCTACAGGCCTTATTCAAAACTAATAAATTTCAAATAACATAACCGACACATTATTCCAGATCTAGCTTTGAATCACTCTTCAACAAAAATGACCTGGATTTGGTCCTTGTCTTTAACGACCGTTAAAATATCACATTAAATGAGGGGTATTTTACACATTTTGCTATTTTTTTCATTCTCTTTTATGAAAACTATAAATTTGTCTTAATTAGAACCAATGACTAGTGATGGCCAAAAATCGGGCTCGGGCCGGGCCGGGCCGAAACGGGCTTTGGGCCGCTACAGTGAAAGCAAAAACCAGGCCCAAACGGGCTTCGGGCCGGGCCGGGTCGGGCCGGGCCGGGTTTCACCCGAAAATAGGTGGCCCGGTTAGTGTTGGGGTAAACCGGTTCACCCAAAACCGGGCTGGGCCGGGCCCAAAACCGGGCCAAAATCGGGCCTTCAATTTTTTTTATTTTTTAACAATTTCCTTTATATAATTATTAATTACTAAACTTTAAAAAATAAAAATTGGATTGGATCACTAAAATACACTTTAAAAATACGTTTTATTTATAATAAATCTCTAAAATACACTTTAAAAATACATTTTATTTATAATTTTAAGTTATAAACTTACAATACATAAATTCTAAGAACCCGAAGGTCCTGCTCCCGAACTCCCACCCTCACTCCATCCCCATGGATTGTAATTGTATGGATTGTATGGATTATACTCTGGATTGTAGTCTTCAAGAGTTCCTTACTTTTCCAGTCGATCAACAGCCGTATTATCCTCAAGGCGGTCGATGTCTGGTTCTTCTTCTTCATCGTCGTAACGTGAGACGCCACCGGCACTACTACTACTAGCATCGTCCTCGGTTACGGTTCCCGGTGTACTTAGTCCTTCGTCGACTTCGTTTTCGGCTAAGTTTAATTCTACATCGTCTATATCCACCTCCAGGCTTGTTTCATGTTGAATTCTTTGTTGGTCATCCAAGTAATCCTTCAAACATATGCAACACTCTACCGACTCCGGGGTTAATCTTGACCGACGCTCCGATATGATCCTGCCACTAAGAGAAAAAGCAGACTCCGAAGCTACGGTACTAGCTTGGATTGTTAGTATATCAAGGGCAATAGATGCCAAAACCGGGTATTGAGGTTGTTTACCTTTCCACCATTCTAATAAATCTAGTGATTCAACATCGCTGACGGTTGTGGAGGATGCCGCTATAAAATTAGTATGTATGTACATATTGAATTCACTCAAATTATCTCCATCAAATCTAGATTTTTTACTAGATTCATTTAAAACCGAGTTCATTAAATTTGCCATTAAGTCGGACCGGTTTCGCCCACGAGAACTAGAACCCGGTGAAAACATTTGAGTTGTAGGGGTTTGTTGGCTTCCTCCCCCATAATTAATTCTATAAATATCAAATTATTGATGAAAATCATTATTAAATTGTAGTATGCGGTTCCTTGAAAAAGAAGAATTTGTAGCCGTATCCAAACCAAACGCTGCACATATTGATTGTATTAAAACTTCGACACCCGTAACATTTAAATACGGATTTAATGCCGCGGCACAAAGAAAACTGAAGGGGATCTCTTTAAAATATTTTAACAATTTTGCTTTCATTGGTGCTACCACGTTTTGAAAGTTGAAATGGTCTTCGTATTGAGAAATTTTACTTGCCAAAATATATATTTGATTTAAAAGTAAAGGGCTTGTTGGATAATAAATACCGGATAACAAAGTTGTTGCAGTTTTGAAATCGCCCAAAATATCATGTAAGCCTTCAAGCATTTCCCAATCATATTCAGATATCGTGTTATCCGGGTATTGAATGTTATAAAATGCGTGAATATATGGTTTTTGTCTTAATAAATTATCCATCATTTTGTAAGTCGAATTCCATCGAACCGCCATATCGTGTGCCGGTCCCAAAGCTTTAAAACCGACATCTTTGCAATATTTTATATATGCTTGTTGCATGCTTTTACCTTTTGTGAAAATCCGGCGTAACATAAGCCTAAACTTAGTTAAAGAATGTTTACATACTACTAAGCCGTCTTGAACGGCTAGATTTATTATATGTGCGCAACAACGTGTGTGAAATAATTTTCCATTTAAAATAGGGGCTAAAGCCAACTTTAATTTCTCAACACATAACGTATTATTACTAGCATTATCAAACGAAATACTAATAACCTTATTAGTTAAATTATAATATTCAATATTTCTCATAATTATATTAAATTGACGCTCACCCGAATGTGGCGAACCAAAGTGCTCAAACGTGATTACACGTTTGCATAATTGCCACAATTGCGGCACAATCCAATGTGCCGTTATGCATATATAAGATTGTGGCAATCCGAATGGTGCGCTCCATATATCACACGTTAAAGAAATGTTGTTGGATAATGTTAAAAACGTTTGTCGCGTATCTTTTTTGGCCATTTTCCAAAGTTTTATAGCATCACGTCTAAGATTTTGACGATACCGAACCCACGTAGCGTGGTTGGAGCGAGAGTTTGATCATGTTCGTAATGTGAGGATTGTCGAAATGTCCGAACGGCAACCCCACTTGAATGACACATTTCATTTGCATTTCTCGGGCCAACGCGGCATCATACGACCATACTTGACCGGAATTGTCAAGTATGGGTTGACTTGGATCGTCACCCGATTTCAACTTCTTGCACGAAGACTCGTAGTGACGCTTTAACGTGGTATTTGCGGCCGCCGCAAGGAGATCTCTACACCGTTTGCATTTTGCTTTTTTTGTACCGTCGGGGAGTATCACCAAGTTGAAATGGTTCCAAATTGGTGCTTTTCGTCCATGATCGGCAATAACTTGGTAATTTTGTTCGGCCATTTTGAGAGTAGAGACTTGATAGTAGAGACTAGAGAGTAGAGAACTAGAGATATTAGACTAGAACTTGCGAGAAACGAATATAACGAGAGCCGATAAATGAGAATTGTATGCGTTTTTTGCGTTTTGTAAGTTGGTGTCACTATCCATAACCAACACAAGTATTTATATGGGTTTGGAGGGGTAAAAAACACCAAAAAAACGGTCAAAAAATCAATACCAACGGCTATAAACGGCTATATTTTTGAAAATGGTAAAATCGGGCCGGGCCGGGCCAAAAACTGGGCCGGGAACCGATTTCGGGCCGAGCCGGGCCACCGAAAATGCCAAAAACCCAAACCGGTCTAGGTTTTCGGGCTCAAAACCGGTTTTCCACCGGGCCGGGCCGGGCTTTCAGTCGGGTCGGGCTCGGTTAATCGATCGGGCCGGGTCGGGCCGGGCCCATTTGGCCATCACTACCAATGACAATAAAACACCTTATTTACTCCCTCTCCCTCACTCCGGTTACGTTCTCCACCAACCATTCACCACAACCTATCTCCAAAATCAAAACCATCCATCTAGACCATCACCATTTCCGAAGTCAAATGAAATTCAAACTCAACATACAATAACAATCCAAAAAATTAAACAAAACTAGAAACAAAGTGAACCCAAGATACTAACTCAAAACATAAATCAAGATACAAACTTAAACCCTAAAATCTAATCCTAAAAAATCTAAATCAAACCCTCGGTAGAAGAACCTGGACGAACAAGTGAAAGAAGGACGTTCTAGAACTCGTCGAAGATGAGGAAGATAAGGGAAACCAGGGGCGCCAATTTTAATATATGTTGAAGGATTTATGACAACCATCGGTTCTCGAGGGAACTATGTGGTTCTTATTTTAGTATATGTTGAAGGATCCCTCTATGACAGCCATCGGAGGGAGTTTTGATTTAGAGGGGGGGGGGGGAGCTTCTATTTGGACAATAACTTCACCGAGGAACCAGGGTTTCTTGGGTGGTGATGAAAAAGACGCCAAAAATTATAATAGGGGAGATCAGTGACTTTGTTTTGTTGGAAATGGTATGAGACGTGGGGTTCACCGGGAAGGGAGCGTCAGGAGCTTCGAGCCGGAGATGGTATGAGACGTAAGGTTCGTCGGGAAGGGATCGTCCGCAGGAGCTTTGATTTGCACAGTTACTGTGACTGTGTGTATATATATTACATATATTAGTTTAAATATAAAGTCTAAATATTCTATTATGAAATTAATGTAAAAATATTATTTAATTATATTATAAAGCAAAAAAAGAGGAAATAGCAAAAAGTCTAAAATCCTCTCATTTAGCGGGATTTTCTAAAAACGACCGTTAGAAGGAAGGGCTAAATTCGAACGTTTTTGCAAACTATAATGACCGATTTGTAATTTTGAAACTGTAGGGACCAAAAGTCTTATAACCACCAAACCATATTTGTGGTTTACTCATATATATATATGCTCAAACGAAAATTATCTCATTTTCCCGAGAACATGAGAACACCTGAAACATAAAACCGTCACATATGATATTGTATAGAACGAAATAGTACAAAAGTGACTTGGCCCCCAACCTTGGTCATGACCAAGGTCGCCCTTGTCCATCATGTATGTAGGACCAGTTTATCACATGTGATGGTTGCCTGAGAACTCAGGTGTTCTCGTCTTCCCGTAAAATTGTAAAATTCTCGTAAAAGTTCTTTCACCAACTTAAGAACCATCTTTAATGTATTATTTCATATATAAAAGAACACGTATGAAAATACACATATATATATATATATATTATTATTTCACTACAATTTCTTTTACAATATATATAAAAGAACACGTATGAAAATACACTATTTATATATATATTATTATTTCACTACAATTTCTTTTACAAACCAAATATTTCGTGTAAAAATTAAAAACTAGTTTTAATGTGTTATTTCATATATAAAACAACACTTGTAAAAATATAAAGTTTATACAGTGTTGTTGTATATTGAACAACACATGAATACTGGTTTGTAAGTTTGTACAATCTATTGGGTTTGTAATTAAATGATTATGTGTGTGTATATATATAGTGTTAGGTTCAAATAAGATGATTAAATATCTTGGGAAAGTAAAAAGGAAATGTTTCATATGTGAATCATTGAAAAAATCTATTTGAAGATGCATATGTTAACCATATGCAAACTCGGTTCACATATGTATCTTCAAATAATTTTTTTTCTGAATTCATATATATATATATATATGAACATTCTCTTTTTACCTTTTTACGATATTTAACTTTCTTATATGAACCGACACACACACACACACATATATATATATATATAGAGAGAGAGAGAGAGAGAGGGAGAGAGAGACCGGGGGGAGGGGGAGGGAAGATTTCTGAAACCCGTGAGACCACTGTGAAGATAAATTGTTCTCCCTGTAATTGTTTAATGTGTTTGTTCTATGACGGTTCCCTGTGTTTTTCATTTGAAGATTTTTTTATTATGTGAAGGTTCAACAAGATAAAAGAAAGAACTCATCAAATGGCTCTAACGAGTTCGTTTGGTTTGCAGACTGAGTGGGACATGTCGGGACAAAAACTCATTGTCCCACGTTTGACGTGACATGGGATAGGACAAACATTCAGTGTCCCACGTTTGGCGTGACATGGGATAGGGACAAAGAATGGACAGGGTGGAACAAAAAATGGTATTTTCTTGTTCCACCAAAATAGGTGGAACAACATGGGACAAAAGTGAGACAGAAACTAAAAATCACTGATCTATTGTCATTTGATATATAATCATAATATGGTATTAGTCTTGTTCCATCGCCGCCACTACCACCATCGACGGCCACCAGTAGCCACCACCAACCACCGTCGACCACTTCTACCTATTTCTCCACCATAACAACCTCCTCCACCACCTCCACAACCATGGGACATCGCCACTACCACTAACATCGTCGACCACCTCTACTAACACCGATCACCACCACCTATGGCCGCCACCATCATCGACGGCCACCGGTAGCCACCACTAACCATTGTCGACCACTTCCACCTCTTCCTCCACTACTACAACAACTTCTTCCACCACCTCCACAACCACTGCCTATCGCCACCTCCACCGATCACGACCACCTATTGCCGCCACCACCACCGACGCTCATCGCCAACCACCATCGCTCGCCGCCAAACACCATCGATGACCTCCGCCTCTTCCTCCACTACAATAACCTCTATTACCACTGTCCACCCCCACCACCACCACCATCGTCGACCACCTATACCTTCACCACATCAACCACAACAACCTACTGCACCACCACTATCCACTATCTTTCGCGTTCTTTACAATTACCGTCCTTCACCGGCCATCCATCACCTTTATCTTTACATGTCGCTACAATTATGCATCCGGCAATTCATTAAGATCTTCCAAATTGAATCAAATATTATATTTTCTTTATACGAATCGGATTTTTTTGAACTACCATCAATTATTTTAGATTCTTTATTCAAATTTCCTACCATTGTTTTTGTATGTATGAAAATCGTGTAAAAAATTAATTAAATTATTTAAAGATATACTTTATTTGTGTTATTTATAACTATTATATGACATATAAAATCATCAAACAACTTTTAGGGAAATTTGTCCATTCCTGTCCTATCCAGTCTTAGTCGTACCAAACACAAGACAAACATTTGTCTTGTCCAGTCCAGTCCAGTCCTAGCCTCTTGTCCTGTCCTGTCCTGTCCAGTCTAATCCCGTTCAATCATATCTGCGTACCAAACGCTACTAAAGTGATCTCACGAAACCTTAGTTGTCCCACATGAGCCCAAATGGAACATATCAAGACCCTCCATCCAAGTTAATCAATGTTGGATATTGGATATTGGAAATAGAAATTACTATTGTGGTTAAATACTTAAATATGTTCACTAATTTGAAGATTCGTCAAAAAACCCCCAAAAAAATTATATGATGTCAAAACTAAAAAACGGAAAAATTTCAAAATTTTAAGACTCGACTGCAAAATGTTCAATTCTTTAATATAGTATATATTAGGGATAAAAGTGGGTTTAAATAAAAAAAAATGACTTTTCATTGAATCTTTATTTAAATAAAAATAAGTTTACCTATTTTTTAGTTTTTCAATTATCATAGATTAGTTATTTTTTTTAAATTAAACAAATTATATAAAAAATAAAATTTTTATTCTTTTTAATACGATATTGGCCTGTATATTCCTTTTCAGTTTTTCAATCTAGTTTTCAAAATCCCGATATTATTCACATTTGAGTATACATTACATTTGACTATGAGTAAAACATATTATAGAATCTCCAACAAATCCTTCAAAAAGAAGAATCAAAAGTCAAATCTTCAAAAGAAATTTAGGTTTATCTCCATCAGCTTCTTCATTTTGGAGACTAAATATTAATCATAGTATTAAAACATTGAATACAATTCATAAGTTATTATTTATTATTTCTAGAAATTTAATTTCAAAAATTTTCATTGATAAGAATAATAAAAATCATTTCTCTTTCTTAAAATATCATTTTTGGAGAGTTCTTCGAATTTGGAGAATTTCACCCACTATTCTACTTTCTCCATTTTGAAAAACCTGTTGCAGCAAAAATCCTTAAAATCTACATGGATAGCCATGAGTATGTTCATATGAGAATATACATTACATACGTTTAAACATGAAATGCTAATTTGAACACCCGGATAACCATTTATATTTCCACATGTAAACATTACAAATGGTAGTCGAACATGGTTTGCTAACTTGTAATGGTTAAAAAAAATAAGAAAAATATATATCGTGTGTTAAATTAAAGAGAATAAAAATATTCATTTTCTAGTATAATTTGTTCAAATAATTTTATTATTATTATATAAATATTTTAGATTAAAAAATAAAAATAATCTATTTTAGTTTTATAAATAAAATAAAATTTAATTGTAAATTAGGAATGATTGTTTGAATTATCTTTATGTCCCTTTAATTAAAAGAAATATTTAATTAAAGTCATAAAATTAAATTAAATAGATAACTATGACATGTTCTCTTGTCCTCTATTTTTCTAAGATTCTCTTTCTAATCCACCCTTAATTTAATTAAATTATTAAGTTAAAATGTACATCTATCCATTTATGATATTTTATAGGTCATGAACGCAATATAAAATAGCATCCTTGATAATTATGATTTTTTTTAATATATCGATTATATAAGAAATAACGTTGAATTGAAAAAAATACTAATAATTTATATAAACCCATTTTTCGAGTATTCTTAGACGTAAAATCAATCAATAATTATTTTTATAAATCAATATTATCTATATATCATTTTTATATAATATCTTTAATCTGTTCCAACGTTAAAAACATTCTTATGATATACACACACACACACACAGATATATATATATATATATATATAATATAGATTGAAATCATTTGGGGTTATAATGTTATTATTCAGAGTATCACTCTATGTAAATCGATATAAATCAATTGAGTTATCATCTCACCTCAAGTTAATGTTTTTATCGTGGTTTTAAACTTAAAGGGTTAAAACAATATTTTTCGGAATCATCAATCTTAGAATCAAAATTTCATGTTGATTATAGCTTGAGATATCATTATTGTTTTTGAGATAGAATAATATTTAAGATTCATGCCTTACTAAGAGTCAATAATGTTTGAAAAAATAAGGGTATAGATATAAGTTGGACCGCTCATATGGTTGGTAATTTATTTCAAAAGGTATGAGTTCTCTTAGTTAATGACAAAAAATCTACTATACTCTTATACATGTATATAATTTATGTGGATAAAATAATCAATGAGTCAGTGGGAGATGAATGCTAGATAATATAACAAGATTTTCTAGGTAAGTAGTTTTAGACTTTTATTTACAAATTTTTTACTACTACTACTACTACTACTATATAGTAATAAAAAATTAGCCTCCTATTTCTCGTGGGCCTTGGGCGTACGCCCGGCCCGCCCTCTCCTAAGGACGACCCTGATGGACAATTAATATTCTTTTTATTCTCAAAATTCCAATGTAGTTTTGAAATAAAATTATATTGATTATTTGATGAATCATCGGTACCGATATCAACGATTACTTGATGAGATATCGTTGGTTATAATCGTAACTATTAACTAACCACATAAGATTAATCATAGTTTCAATCATTATAAGCTAACCGTTAGCTGATAACCTAACCAATGGTTGATAAACTAACAGGTAACTGATAAGCTATCTAATGAACTAATTGTTTGGGTCAAAAATACACGACCTCGATGAATATACATTTAATGCATATTTCACACGACTTGTCTTGTATTAAGATAAAGTCCTGTCGACCAAACATAACCATAACGTCCGTCGAGACTTTCTCAAAGGTCGGTCGAGCGTCGTAAGATTACTCTCGACCACGACTATACTAACGTACGACCCAACGTTCTTTTCTTATATGCAGGTTTAATATTCATAAATACCAACCGTCATAACGGATCAACATCATCAAGATCATTTATGAAGACTCAACCGTTACTAAAGACACATTTATGAGATACCAAGACTATAAATACTGAAGAGACACATCTCAATTAGACAACTGAAATATAAGACTCGAAGCTTACAACTTACAAGCTCTCTGAAGAACACCTGCAATCTGTCATTTACACGATAGTAACAATATTCACACGACGATAGTGTTTTCACACACGACATACACTTGTTCTTTGTTTATATGTCTATTTCTTGTATTGATCGTGTAACACATTGTACTTCTAAGGATATCACCCCTGATTGGTGATCATAGTGCATGACGACACCTTTCTGTCGTCCGTGGTTTTTTCCTCGTTGAGGTTTTTTCGCGTCACCAAATCTCTTGTCTCCTTATTTTATTGTTCACACTACACCAAATGTCACTTAGGCAACAAATGAAAAATGTTTTCTAAGAGGGGTTTATGTGTTGCCTAAGGCTTAGGCAACATAGGCAAACATCGTATGTTGCCTAAGCAATGTTGCCTTCTCAATGTTGCATAAGAACTTAGGCAACATAGGCAAACATCGTATGTTGCCTAAGTAGACACCTTAAGCAACACACAACAGGTTATGTTGTCTATGAAAAAAACATATGTTGCACCCACCAAACACTAAAGCAACATTATATTTATGCATGTGTTGCCTAAGATATCAACTTAGACAACATACTTTATTTACGTATGTTGCCTTTGAACTGTGATTAAAAATTTAAAATAACATAATATTTTCACTTAGGCAACATTTATAGATAAGTTGCCTAAGATGTTTTATATATAAAAAAAATATTACTGTTCATTTTGTGCACCACTCGTAAACAAACAAACTTGTGTGAATCGGAAAACAATTCCAATTACCAAACAAAACTAATAAATTCAATAATTGAAATATAAATTTTTTTCCTAAATAAGTACAAAAATAAGCAACAAGTTCGAAAACATGAAATAAAAATCAACCTAAAGCATTGTTCGTCGGGGTTGTGTTGGAGTTTGCATCACTAGCACCACCACACATATGCATCAAAGATTCTATCGTCTTTCTTTGTTCGGCGACTTCCTTTTTTGCCTCCTCTTGTGCCTCTTTTAGTAAGCGAATCTCCTCGTCGCGTTTGATAAGTTGTCTCCGCAAATCATCCTCGTTAACCGTACATACCGACATAGAAGTTCCCTTCGCCGGACCTCTCATCCTCGGAGCTCGAACCGCCAAGCTACCCATACCTCGAACAACTGTCCCTACCGACGGATAGGCATTGTTTTTACCAGGATAAAAATAAAGTTCAGACCCATAGATCGAAACACACGAGAGAAACTTAACTAGGCTAAAATTAAGGATGAACAACAAATGCCAATACTGCCATTGTCACCACCGTTGCCACGAAAAACACAATGAGGTTCCAAATCTGCATATGTCCATTTGCAAGGATATTTAGTAAAATAGGTTATATATTTTGTACACAAAAGAGTACTTTTCATTCTTTCACAAACATTCTCTTGATTTTTTGGCCTCAATTCGGCATTCCCAGTCATCGAACTTAATGTAGAACTACTACACCTACATAATTTGTTCATGGAAATATATAGTAAAACGATATCTAGACTATTTAATTAATAGACACTAATTGTGAATTTAACGTGCGTACCTGAACCGCTTGATGTGTAGATTTTGGTTGAATGAATTCCACAAAAGCATAACGATATCCATCCTAAGCATAAAATTAAAGATTCAGCGTGAAATAAGATAGAAAGATTTCTAAAATATATTTCAAATCACAGTACAATATTTCATATAAGTATCTTCTATAATACTCTTTCCCTATAACCACAATTTGTATAATTATATACAAGATTGCAATATATATATATATATATATATATATATATATATATATATACTTTGTAACATCCGGTTTTTCGTAAGTAAGTTCTGTCCTTCGTTGGTAATCTATCCGTCTTTCGCCTATGTTTTTGGGTGGAAAATGTTGTGCTTTCGAACCTTGAGTCGACCCATGCGAGAATCGCGAGTTTTTGGCCAATTTAGGCTTCAGTACAGTCGGCGCGATGGTGACACGCGATAGTGACAAATGTCACTATCGCGTGGCACAATCTCCGGAGTACCAAGAAGCTTGCGGTACAATCCGCGCGATAGTGACTCGTGATAGTGACATTGTCACTATCGCGTGGCAAGGTCGCGCGCGGCGTCTGACCTTCTAAATGCCCGAAATTTTCACCATTATTCACATTTCTCACTTCTATTATCTTCCCTTTTATCTCCCAAACCTCAAAGTCGAACCCTAACACATTTTGAGGGTTTCCCCCTTGAACCATATGATTCTCCATCATCTAGCTAGTGGGATCTTGAACCACAAAACCTCTATCTTCATCTTCCTCATCAAGTTCTACGTGTGGGAGCTCGGGTTAAAGAGTTGGAATGGATGTCCTCGGAAAGTCTCATCATCTATAATGGTAAGATTCCTTGATTTAATGTTATAGATGCTTCATTGATGGTTTCTTAGTGTTTGATTTCTCAAATCTCGGATTTGGTGGTTTTGGGGAAACTAGGGTTTTGATCTCGTTACGAATTTTAGTAAATAATGTTTGGGGAATGTTTCTAAATGGTTTGGTATGAATAGATCTAGGTTTTGGAATGTTTCTAAATGGTTTGGTATGAATAGATCTATTCAAAAGAGCTCGTTGGGTGAAATCTAGATTTAGCCTAAATCTAGCAAGATGAGTTCAAGTTGATTTGTGAAAACGGTGTACATGCCAAAATGTTTATTTTAAACTGTTTGTGTTTTACCTCAAATTGTTAACTGCTGATAAGTTTTAGTTATTTTGAAATGTTTAGTTTTATAAGCATGTTGAGATACCCATTTTGAGATCTTTGGGTATTTTGGTAAATAAATCATGTTGAAATGTTTATTTGATGATTTTTACATATATAGTTGGAGTTCAATTGGCGTAAGTGTCATTTTTGTATTTGATTTTATAAACCCTTTCAGAAAGTGCACATTATTGTGTTATGAGGCATTTTGAAAACATAAGGGTATGAGTTCATTTGGGAAAATGGTTTGTCTCAACCAACGATGAGATTTTATTTATTTATACTTTTGGTCGTGTTTGGGTATTAGATGGTCAAACGAGTTCCAATAATTATATCGGCTTTTATTTGAGTATTTACGTAAAGAGTTGGGCCTTTGGCTCGGTTTTGACTAATTGAGTCGTGTGGACATTTGTCCGGATTTATAACCGTTGTGGGTTTTGAGTATGATGACGATCGTTTATGTCATTGGTGAATTACATGCTTTGGGTGCTTTGGTCATTAATTTGGAGTCATGTAATGTTAGACAATGTCGTAATGGATACATAGGCACGTAAGTCTGTCGGTTGTGTAAGTCCTGAGGTTTTGGGTTACTTTTAGTGACCGCTCGAGTTTGCTAGCGAGTAGGAATATGTGGTTCGAACCGCAGAGTTGAAACTCTTCTAGTTTGGATAGGCACCCAGGCTCGTAAGACATCGGAGTGGAACTCGACGGAGTATGGCAAGGGGCAGCAACAGGTCCGAGGATTGTGATGTTTTGTATGACATGGGAACTAGGACCGGGGCACGTTAGTGAAATCCAATAACATCACGGGTGGCCCCATTCACGTGTTCTCGCCACCCTAGATGGAAACGTTTAGAGGACATGCAAGGAAGTCACGTGAACGGCCTACATGCGTGTTTCTCTATTCTCGGTATTTACGGATCTCCTCATCGTTGATTCGTGGTATTTTAAATGGTAATGTCGTATTTTACCAACTTTGGTTTTTATGTGGTCGACGATAAATGATGGCTTTAATATTGGGTTTTCCCCACGTATATTAAAGTTTGAATGGAATGAGTCATTTCTACGTTTTCAGTATTTGGTTTCTTTCTATTTTATGGTTGCATGAGTTTTGGGTCTATTGTCCGCATTCACGACAATGTTTATTTATATAGATTTTCACCTATGGTTTATGAGTTGTGCAACTTGTTCCACCCGCGTTGGGTATTTCGAGATATAACATTTATCCGCGTTTTATAAAAATTGGGAGCTCTCCCTCTCTCTATTCTCATTTTGAGTAAGTTTTGGGTTAAATCTAAGTTTATGAAAGAACGCTATATATTGAAATCTTATTCGGTAAAATAGCTTGGTTTGGTTAGTGATCAACTTGACGTCTCTTTCGTTTAAAATGCATGTTTATTGGTAAATGAGTCGTTTTCATAAGCAAAGCATATTATTTTGAAAGATTATGATTTTAATTGCATTCTTCCATTTTAAACGATTTATTCATATATGTTGAAAACTCTTGAGCTCACTAGGCGTTAAGCCTAACCTTTTTATTTGTCGGCATGTGCATCAGGTTCCAGTTGGGGGTTTGGATTCTAGCAGATCCATGAAGAGTTGAGGCTTAGCTTTGCCTAAGGGTAAGTAGTTGGTGAAGTCTTCCGCGGTTGGAGGTAGCGACAGTTATTGGGTTTTTAGTAGCACCTGCCCGTATTTGACTGTATGTATAAGATGAAGTGCGTGTATTGAGGATAAACCTTAATTCGTGATTGTAGATGATTCGATTTTCGATGTATTTAGAAAATTTTAAATTAGTTGCTATTTCCAGAATTTAGGCGTTACATACTTAGAGGAGAATTAAGCTAGGCCAGACCTTATATCCTCGAATCTTGATATGCTTGTATTTAAGAGATCCAAATTGTTCTTTTATTTCTTTGCTCAATAAGTTGCGTTGCAAATGTGGGGGGATGTCTTTGATTAAAACTGTCTTCACTACGACAAGTATTCGAGAAAATTCAGTGAAAAATAAATGCTACCACTTAACACTCATGATATATAACCAAAGAACTTGCATCATATAGATAGTTTCTGGAGAGTACCATAACTAGGAGCAGGGACTTGTTTAAGAGGAAGAACAGATGATACAGGTGTGGCAGAAACAACGTTTGATGATGGTTTATCTGCCAAAACCTGCCAAGATGCTTGAGGGGGAATCGGTCTTGCTACCTGTATTTGAGAGCAATTATATTTAATGAATGATTACTGGAAAGCCATAAACAAACTACAGTGAAAATATGCTTCAGCCGAATTGAGTTTAAGCTCACAATAGAAGCATAAGTCTCTTTGTTGGCAGCTTCTTGGCCATTTGGATCGGGTGAATTATTTTCAACGAGCTGATCATCGTTGTTGGCACCTCTAGATTCTTCTGTAATGCTTGATTTGTGGTTCTGCTCCTCCTCAAGAACCTTATGAGCAGCTTCTATGGTGATTCCTTCCGCTAAAAAAAAAGGATTATTTGTTCATACTCATACAACATATGACACAAACCTAAATAAACAAGCTAAAATAATACCATTCTTTCGAGGTGAAGATGGTTTGACAGGAACAGCAGCAGGAAGATCACGTGATTGCGTATCTTCATTTTGCGAAATTTTGGCAGCAACATTCGAAGAGGGTAATGAACTAACTTTCACTACCTACACCAAAGAGCAATAATGTTTTAATTAATGTTTACCAAAAAATATAGAATCTGAAACATAAAGATGTTTGAAATGAGCTCACAATGGACGCATAGCTTTCGACTGACCAAAAACAACTCTTGACCAAAAACAGAAACCAACTCGAACCTGTTTATCAAAACAGAAACCAACTCGAACCAGCTCTTGACCAAAAACAGAAACCAAATCGAACCTTGAACATAAACCAACTCGAACCAGCTCTTGACCAAAAACAGAAACCAAATCGAACCTGCTCCTCAAAACCAACTCGAACCTGTTCTTCAAAACCAAATCGAACCTGCTTTTGTTTTGCAAGATGAAAACGAACCAAAAACAGAAACCAAATCGACGGAAATAAAGAAGGGGAAGAGTTTTTTTAACCTAATTTTAGGGGGGAGGGAAAGAAGAGGGAAATGAAAAAAAGGGGGGAGGGGGGGGGGGGGTGGCAGCACTCTTTTTTTTTGTTGACAAATTTGAGTTTTTGTTAAAAACTTTTGATTTGTATTTTTAATTTCAAATAAATAATTTTTTAGATAATAAATGTTTTTTTAGTTAATAAATGTTGTTTTGTTAAAAAAAAGATAATAAATTTAGTATTCAATATAAAAAAAAAGATAATAAATTTAGTATTCGGTCCAATGGAACTGAATAAAGGTCAGTAGATCCATTAAGGCCCAATGAAACCCTTTAAAACCCAATAGAACCCCTTAAAGTCCGATAAATCCGTTAAGGCCCAATGAAAATCTTTAAAGGCCAATAGAACCGATTAAAGTTCGGTAGAATTAATTAACACCTAATAGATCCATTAAGACCCAATGAAACCCTATAAATCCTGATAGATCCCTTAAGACCCAATGAATCCCTTTACAACCCAATAGAACCCTTTAAAGTTTGATAGATCCATTAAGGCCCAATGAAAACCTTTAGAGGCCAATACAATCGATTAAAGTCTGGTAGAATTAATTAAACCCTAATAGATCCATTAAGACCTAATGAAACCCTTTAAATCCTAATAGATCCATTAAGGCCCAATGAAACCTTTAAAGCCCAATAGATCCTTTAAAGCCCGATATATCCATTAAGACTCAATGAAACTCTTTAAATGCCAACATGACCGATTAAAGTCCAGTAGAGTTAATTAAAGGCCAATAGATCCATTAAGTTAATGAAACCTTTTCTTCTTGTCTAGTTTTGAAAACGACCGGATCAGTTATCTTGATAACTTGATCCGATAAAGCCGTCTTCTCAAAATCATGAAGACTCAGACCGTTACTAAACATCTCGTCAGTAGGACGAATGCCCATAAACAACTCAAGTATGAGGATGCCGAAGCTGTAGACGTCGCCGTACGTTGACACCTTACTTCCCATTCCGTATTCTGCATAGTTTACACACGAAGAAATCAAACATGAATATTGTTTATGTACTTCATTGATTATATGAATCAGGAAGATAGAATAATTACACGGAGCCGCATATCCGATTGTTCCTTTTACTCCAAGAGAACTGAACTGGTGTGGCTTGTAGAAGAATCATCAAGAAATCTTGCCAACCCGAAATCACTAAGATGACAACAAAATGTGCGTCCAGTAAAACATTACTAGGCTTGATATCACAATGAATCATTAGCGATCTACACTGGCGATGAATATAATTGAGGGCGCCAGCCAGATCTATCACGATGTTCAACCGCTGTAAAAAGCTTAGACCAACGACTAGATTCTAATGCAACCGGTCTTCCAAACTGTCGTTAACCATATAAGAATACACAAGAGCCTTGAAATCGTTTCCTTGAAAATCAAGAGATAAACAAGTTATGATTTTCACAAGATTTCTGTGTCTAATGCTTCTCAAAGCTTCACATTCTGCGATAAAAATGTGGTCAACACCATGAACTGCGAGTTTTAGTACCTTCACAGCTACAACTCGTGGTTCGATTTTCGTATGCAGAATCGCTTTATACACGATTTTCGTATGCGATTTTTGCTAAAAGTTTAAAATCATAAAAAAAGTAAAAACGTACAACTTTTAGTCGGGTTGACGGGTTGGTCAGGTTACTTTGGGCCCAACTTGTTTCCAACCCAATATATGCGGGTTGATTAAAAAAAACATTATACAAGTTATTACATTTTCAACTACCTATATTTATTTATATTTTTGACCTTAGCCAACATACAAAAAAGAAAATATGCTGCCTAAGATAACTTTCATTGATTTATAAAAAAACATTATACAAGTTATTAAATTTTCGACTACCTATATTTAGTTATATTTTTGACCTTAGACAACATAGAAACAAGAAAATATGTTGCCTAAGATAACTTTCATTGATTTAAAAAAAAATATTATACAAGTTATTAAATTTTCAACTACCTATATTTATTTATATTTATTTATATTTTTGACCTTAGGCAACATAGAAACAAGAAAATATATTGGCTACGATAACTTTCATTGATTAAAAAAACAATATTATAAAACTAAGGCAACATAAGGAAAAATGTTGCTTAAGTTGAGACAACATATAATTATATGTTGCATAAGGTATGACTTAAGCAACATAGAACTACATGTTGCCTAAGAGGAAACTTAGGCAACATATATTAGCCTTTGTTGCCTAAGCTTATCTTAAGCAACATATATAATTAGCATATGTTGTCTAAGACAACATTTGGTGTAGTGTCATCGCGCTTATTGTCATTCGGCTACTTTCTTTAGTTGGATAAAGTTCCACATCAACCTTAAATTATTTTTTGAGTAATTTTTGGCATCAACACTAATCATGTTTGATAAAATTAGCTAATAAATTTGCTGTAAAAAGCAAAATAACCAAAAAGAACATGTTAAAAAATTGGTCAATTTTAACATTTCGTAATAATATATATAAATATATATATGGGTGTATATATAAAATTTAATATAAAATAAAAATCTCTCTCTCCCTCTTATCTCTACCCTTTTCTTCATCTTTCCTATTTTTCTCTCTCATCTCTCCATAAAAAATACATAAACACATAATTAAATATATACAATTATAAACACTTTGTGAATATTTTCTAAAATTTATTATTATAATTTGCATTGTGAATATATTGTGAACATCAACCACATCAAAACGACTAAATCTATCAGTTGTACATACCATATGAACCTTGTTATCTATTTTTTTTACGTAAAACAACAATTCGTTCTTTTCCTACCATAAGATGCACATGAATGCTTGTTTTCAGTTCATTAATACTCTTAATCCGATTTCATATTGCAAATAAACACATGATCGAGTTTGTTTTGAACTTGGTCAATCCCATAATTAAATAGATATATGTCTCTTTTAAATCAATTTTATTATTTGATTTGTATTTTGAAAATGTGGTGGGTGGTTGACAAATTTAACTGAGCGAACACAATACTTGAAAATGGAACCTACTTACAGATTTAAATGCTTTTAAAATTGCATATAATGATTGGCAATGATCACAATGAATAATAGTTTCAAGGAAGATTGCTATAAAATGATTAATTAATAAATCCCCTACTTTTGTTGAATCCCACCCACCCACATTATTTGTTCTTTCATTAACGATTACTATCAAAATGCTCCCAATAACATATATCCTTTCTAATGCTATAATGCTATATACACCCTTTTTATATTGTTGTTGATGTATATAAAGAGAAAATAAGTTAATACAAATGCATTTAGCCTATCCTATATCCTTCATATGGTATTTTTATTACTACTATTATTAAAATCGAGTTCTTTTTCCTAATAAAATAAAATAAATTTCTTGTTATTAACTTAGAAAAATTCTACATTTTAAAACACTTACCCACTTTATTTTTTCATGCATTATCACTACAAAACAAATAGGCTTCACCGATAGAAAAATTCGTCAATAATCCACTAGAAAAAGCCATAACCGGCGGATCTTATCGCCGAAGAAACAATGACCAGTGATTGTGATATATTACTGGATTACCCGTGGATTTTCATTCGGTGGAAAAATTCATCGGTGATGGTCAATTTGCCGGTGACCCATCACAAATCTGTCGGTAGTTTTTGGAAAGGGTATCCTGGGCCTATGGCCCAGACTAATCCCCGACAATTAGGGCCTTTGGCCCAGCTGCTAAAGCATACAACCCTGAGTTTATCCTCAGTGGCCACAAGTGCTGCGAGTGGGGCTCGAACCCGGGTTGAGCGCTATGAACTCCCCAAGCTTTTACCACCACACCACAACCCTTGTGGTTAAATCTGTCGGTAGTTACTGGCGGAAAAATTCGTCGGTGAAGCCTCTTTGTTTTGTAGTATACTTAATTACTTAATTTCAAGTACTTAAAGCTTAAGTATTTTCCATTGTATAAAAACCTAAAATAAATCTCAGTTAACTACAATAAAATGGGATTTTTAAGACGTCCAATTGTTTTTTTTTGGGAACCAAAAACCCCCCTAAATAGAGTATTTAATATGACTTAAATTTATAAGACCAACAACTTTGAGTGTATGGTGTTCGTAAATTGTTAGTCGACATGTAACAAGTTTTATTGATCAAATTGGGAAAACTAATAGTAGTACACAAAAAATAAATAGTCTTATTAGCTTTTTAATTAGTGCTTTTAAAAAAATGTAATATTAATGTTTTCTTTAAAGTGCCATATAAAAATATTAATAAGCTCAATCATTTATTGCATTCGATTAGGTTGTCCAACACCAACTTTATTGATAGAATTTATTAGGTAGATAAATTTTGTCTTAACAACTTATCGTACCGATGATATATAGAACACATATATTTTTAGGTTCTACAACCTACAAATCACGTGAAGTGTAGAATCATGCATTTGTTTAGATGGGATTTATACTCTGGCATGCATACAATATGATGGGTGCACCATGTTGAATTGAATGTTAATTAAGAGTTAACCTTTTATAGGTGTAGATGATATATGATGATGAAGGAATTGAAATATGTTAGAAGCTTAGGAAACTAGAAGCTCTAGGGTTTGCAGTAGCTGTATTAAAGAATCTTTAATTTGGTTTAACTAAAAATTTAAAGAATCTTTAGTTTCTTTCCATTAGAGCAACAAGCTTTCAGCTGCGGTACGAGAAGTCATTGCGCAGTAGCAGTATCATGTAGGATGCAAAGAATATATTTCACATCATGAAACTGTGACTACTAACTACACCCCATTTCGAATAAAAATCAGCAGTAAAAGTCTAATACGAGTTAAAAGAAGGCGATTATGGCCATCCCTTTTGAGTTGGGAATAAATATAATACACACACACAAATATATATATATATATATATATAGTATATAGTAGAGGTAGAGAGATTGGTTTGGTTGGTATGCGCCAGTTGGGATACGAAGAAAAGTTGAAAGGAATCTGTGAACCAGGCTGTGGATGTACGTCTCATTCACCGTCCAGATTGAAAATGCAAAGGGATTCTTTGCTTTCGGTTTTAATTATACTTAATTAATCAATTGATTGATTAATTAATACTTCTCTAAACCTATGAGAATCAAGCGTGCGCTCATCATTTCTTCATTCCTAGCTCTTAGTACTTTATTATTAATTAATTGCTGCCATTTTTGGTTATCAAAAACAATGTTTTAATCCAAACACAATTATAAGTGTTAATTCTATACCCATTTTTACGTGACTTGGTAATTGTCTTTTTGGGTATACCGAAAAACATCATCCGTAAACAAATTCATAAAAGAAGGATTAATTCACTTAGGGTTGATACAACCTCCTTTCAATTAATCGATGCACGTAAACTGATCCGTATAAAAAAAAAAACACCTCCTTTAGATCTGGGGTGTACCCAAAAGGTATGTCAATGATGATTATTTACCATCTTTTTTTGTTTGTTTGTTATGATGCATGTCAAGGAATTTGATAGCAAGAAAGTTTAATTCATGAGTTATGATGTATAGTAGTAATGAGATAGCAAAATTTGATGTAGTGTCCTGTATACCAACTTTTGGAGGCTACTCTCTGAGTGTATAGGTGGTGGAAGCAAAATATTCTAGAGACCGGAGATTTTAGACCACTACTAGCTATACTAAAAAACTCTTGTTTACCGGCGGATATCAAAACGAGAATATACTTTTTACCTGATATCAATGTGGATTTTCAATGGATCCAACGGTAACTTCGAGAATAAATAAATAGTGACATATAGCAACATTTTTAGCGACACATTGGGACCATTGCTAAACTCCCGAAATTATCTAGAGATCAACAACAACGTAGCAACGGAATACAATTTTATTTGGTAGTTTTTTGAGAAGTACTTAAAGTTTTTTTTTTTGGATTTTATAATAACCTTCATAATCCCTTTGTATTTTATAGATACCACTAACATATTATCAACAACATTTATTCGTTGTGTTGATAATCTGACAAGTTATTGACGGTCTTATGTCTTTTATTTTATCTTTTATTTGTTAATAGGTTATAATGTGTTGAAACAGGCTACGCACGATGAGCTGTAACGCACTACTAAAAGGAAGACTTTTACCTCATAATTTCCTTGAGAAATCCGTCGCTAAAATGGTGATTTATCATAAAACCCTCACAAAAATTGGTGGTTATTGGTAGGGGTGAGCAAAGGTGGGTACCCGCCTAAATTTCCCGGAACCGGCGGTTCCTGGAATGAAGGAGCCGGTTCCGGTTCCGGTACCGGGTACCCACTGTCTAATTTTAAATTTTTTTATCATTCATATTATAAAAAAAAGTAAATATTAATTATATTCCAAATTCCAAACGTAAAGAAATAAATACCACAAACGTGAAAACTAATAAGATAAAACTAAAAACTAATAAATATATACTACAAACGATGCTTACAAAACAAATAAATATTGCAAACGATGCTTACAAAACAAATAAATACTACAAACGGTGTTTCCAAAACACTTCACGTCATTAAAATTAGTTGATGCTAATAAATACTACAAACGAAGTTTCACTAAAAGGTAGTTTATTAAATGTTTATAAATAAATAAAATATATTTTATTAAAAAAATAGCAAGTACCCGTCTGTTCCGGTTCTGGGTACCCAGCAGGACCGGGTACCCGGTCCCGACGGGTACCCAACGGGTAACGGTTCCAAAAATATGAGAACCAGAACCGGAACCGGTCCTGATCGGTTCCATATTTTAGGAACCAGAACCGGAACCAATCACATCGGTTCCGGTTCCGGAACCAACAGTTCCTAAGCGGTTTCGGTTCCAAAGGTGGGTACCCGTTTCCGGTGCTCACCCCTAGTTATTGATGGGAAACTCAAATCAGTGACAAATTACTTAGAGCCCTGATTTATTTATTTTCTTTGAAAAGCATCGAATTTTACAATAACCATTGGTATTTTATGGCTGATCTATCGATAATCATCGGCGGAAAATTCCCTACATGATTTTTATAGATAATAATCATTTGTTTTGTAGTGAAGGGTCTTGATAGCTAGGGTTAATGGGCCTAAATAATAGTCATGAGAGTTAATATGTACGATGTGTATGTTTGTATACCGTATTGGATCATATTGAGTTATATATAGTATATATATATATATATATGTGTGTGTGTGTGTGTGTGTAATTGACGGACATTCAATATAACATGTAACATAAAATTCATACAAAAACGAAACCACATTAAGCTGCACATTAAGTCCCAAACTTCAAAACTATACAACACAAGAAAGTCACTACAAACTTTTTGCTAAGCTATCATAGTACACAAGATCTCTTTAACACAAGATAAAAAACAACTTGCAGATACACTTCGATCAACTTCATATATAAACATTCAAACAGGTAAGATCACATCTTTCCCTTCCTTTTATCAGTTACATGCCCTTTCCATGAATGCATATTTTGAAAACAAAATGAGGGTTAGACCAAATGGTCTAGTGAGATAATCTCTAGCATTTAAACGATGTATCAAAACAGTTTATATAAAACTTGTGGTTAACTACACATTCCTTGGCACCCAGGCACAACTTTTAATAAATCGAATAGTTGGCATTCTAGCACAATTCGGTTAATCATATCATCGGCATTCAAGCACAACTTGGGTAGTTGTATTGTTGGCATTCAAGCACAATTCAACGTTAGTTGAAAAGTTAGCGTCCAAGCACAATATCGTTGATAGTTAATACGTTGGCGTTCACACATAAAGGATGATAATAATGCGTAACACATTCAACGATAACACAATTGTCTATACCAATAAAGTATCATCTCAACATATCAAACATTTGATTAGATACACATTTCGATTTGAAAAACTTATAAGAAAACTCACCTTAATCCGATAACGAGAATATAAGCTTAACCGACACGAGTATACGACCGAACGCGAATCTGAATAAATAAATATAGATTACCAAGGTTGATGACTCATATTTATATGAGTCTCTTATCTCACACTTAACCCTCAAGTAAGACATGCAAATTAACACTTGGACTTCTAATAAATGTTATAAAACTTACCAAGGTTATTACAACATCTCCCCCTCCAAGGAATTCTGTCCCGGAATTCTTTATGTCCAACAAAGGGGTATATGGATCTCATTTTGGACTCCGGTTCCCACGTAGCTTCCTAACCCTTATGATACACCATTGAACCTTTACAAACCAATCTCTTTGTTTCTCAACTTTTTAACTTTATAATCAATAATGGTTTCCGATTCTTCTATGAAATTCAATTTCTCATCCACTTTTGAACTTCTGATAACGGTACTGCCTGTTCAGGATTAGCTAGACATTTTCTCAGATTAGACACATGAAAAGTGTTGTGAATATCGTTTACTTTTTACAGAAGTTCTAACCGGTAAACTACCTCACCAACTCATCAATGGTTACAAATGGTCTGATATATCTCAGACTCAACTTTCCTCGTTTACCGAAACGGACAATTCCCTTCCAGGACGAAACATTCAACATCACATTTTCCCCAACCTGAAACTTCACAGAGCCAATTTCCTAGTCAAGACTCGGAAGGTTAATTGTTGTTGCAATTGGTTTACGTGCATTTATCAGCGTAACTGTTATGTCGATCTAGAGCCATATTTAATTGTTCAAGAATCTGACCGATCTTATATGCAATTAACTAAACGATTTCTCGTCTGTTTCTCTCCACTTCATTCCAACACAATGACGTTCTATATTTTCTGCCGTATAAAACTCCAAAGGGCGCCGCTTGAATACTTGAGTGGTAACTGTAATTGTAAACAAATTCAATTAAAGGTAAAAGCCCTTCTCATGAACCACCAAAGTCGATAATACATGCTCACAACATGTCTACAAGTGTCTGAATCATTCGTTTGCTTTGACAGTCTGTTTGTGGGTGATAAGTTGTACTCAACTTTATTTGGGATCCCCTTTCTCTCTGAAATGTTTTCCAAAATATTGAGGTAAACCGACTGTCTCGATCTGATATAATCGTTAATGGTACGCCGTGACGAGTAACCACTCCATCGATATACACCTTTGCTAACCTTTCCAACGGATACGATTCTTTAATAGGTAATGAGCAGACTTTGACAATCGATCTACAATAACCCAAATAGCATCGAAACCTTTCGGCGTTCGTCAACTTTGTTATGAAATCCATGTGATCCCATTTTTAAAGATTGCAACTTACCATAGGGTCGTTGATATTCCACTTTAACCTACAAACAAGTTCAACAACGCTCAACTTATCGAGCAACATATTTCTTTAGAACTTACCACCAATAGAATTGTCGCAAATCTTGATAAAAATTTTTAGTACCCATATGAATAAAAAAAAGGGACTTGTGAGCCTCATTCAAAACCCTTTCACGAATATCACCCAAACGAGGTACCAAAATTCTATTTTCAAAACACATTAATTGATGATTGTCTTTCACTAAAACAGAAGACATACCTGCGATTCGTTCCCGTTTTAGATTTTCTTATCTCAAAACTTCAATCTGACACTTCTTTAGTTCTTCAAATATATTTGGTAACAATTCGGCTCGTAATCATTCCACTCTTTTCTTTATGGCTCAAAGCATCGGTCACCACATTAGCTTTCCGTGGGTGATACATAATCTCACAATCATATTCATATGCCAGCTCTAACCACTGTCAGGATCGATTTCTTAACAAGAATAAAGTCTCAGAAACAATATCAAAGAAGTTGCGGAATAACACTTTGATATTCAATGTAACAGTAAACAAACAGTATATGATTAACAACTTGTAAACTTGTATTCAATTATCAAATTACAAGATTATACACTCAACCTCAATCTTGAAGAACAAGCTCTTTCAAGACGAATTCTACTTCTCTAGAATTAGGATCTATGCCTTGAGGTTGATTCTCTCTAGAACTTAGAATGAATGAATTATTCTAAACTATTCTATCAATTCTATACATATATTGAATAAAAGATAATTACAATAAATAAAATATCTTCAGTATATCTTCCATGAATATCTTCAGCTGTCCATGTTTATCTTTAACCACGATCTCTTCATCATTATCTTCATATTATATTAGAAGCAGCATTAACTGAGTCTTGGCAGCATTAACTACTAAGCAGCACTAACCACTAGCAGTACTAACTAGCTAAGCAGTACTAACTTTGTTCAAGCAACACTAACTTTGACTAGCAGTATTAATTCTACTAGCAGTAGTAATACTCAGCAGTATTAACTTTGAAGTCCTCTGGCAGTAGTAATTCTGAACTAGCAGTATTAACCATACTTGAGCTTTTCTTCAGTTCCCAACAATCTCCCCCTAACTTGACTTTTAGGAAAAGAAGTCAAGTTCTTTAGATTTTCTTCAAGATGCTTTCAACACTTAAGTTCACACTCCTAGATTAGGATCCAAACCCAAACTTTGATTAATGATTCTGCTAAATAGACTCCACACCTTTCAAAAGTTTGGGTTTGGATCACAGTGATGACATAGACTCCACACCTTTCAAATATCATCCAGTTTTCTATTCTTTGGAATTTATTCTGTAGATGCAAATCTCTGATCACATGTTGAACTTTGCTAGGATCAAACATCATGCATAAGTACTCCATGGCTAATCTGATTAAGCTCATCCCTTCTCCTTTCAGCTCCTTTTCATATATCTCCAACCCAACTTTAAACATCTCTTCTAAATCTGATCTTGAACAACTTCTTATGAATCTACCCCAAGTAGGGTACACTTCATATATATCTCCCACTCTCTTAAGCCTGAAGTATTTCTTCCTTTGATCTTCCAAAATATCCCAAAAATGACTTATGGCGCTTTCATAGAAATGGGATCAGCTGAAACTAGTTCATCAGCTGTTGTAATCATATATAGATCAAAATTATATTGCTTATTGGATTGTTCTGGGTTCTTTACAGATTCAATTGTAGAAGTAACTGAAGGTTCTGTTGTTTCTGCTGTTTCTTCAATTCTTGGCCTTTTGTTCTGCTTCTTGGAGGCTATAGTCTTCACCCTCTTCCCAGATGTAGCTTCTACACCAACACCTTCATGTTCTTCCTTCATCTCTTCAGTTTTATCTTTTGAAGGTGTGGTCTCCTCAGGGAATGACTTTTGAATATTAAGGTCATGCCTTTCTTTCATTCTTCTCTCAGCCTCTTCCCTTTGGGCTGAATCCCCTTGAAGCTTGAGCATCTCTTTCTGATACAACTCCTCAACCTGAGTGTATGCCATGTTGTTGAACATCTCCCCCTTAACACCAATTGCACCTTTCAGGAAATTTATCATCTTTCTTCTTTCCTGATTGGCCAAAAATGTTTTGGAGGGTTGTCTTTTCTGTTTTTGAATTGGCATCTTCTTGACTTGAAGTTTCTTGGCTTGAGCTGCTTCTTTGATGCTTTCTGATATTCTGCATTCAACTTTCTGGCCATGATCTTTGCAAGCTCTCTATCTTTTTCTGTTTGCAACTGTTCCTCCTTTTCCACTTGGTCTTGAAGCTGCTTTGCTATTGCCTCATCCATTTCAATTTGATTCTTTTTCTTTGCAGGCAATTCAGCTTCAACCATCTTCTCCTTTCCTTTTCCTTTTGACTCCCTTGCCTTTTCTGTTGCCTTTTGTTGAACTTCTCCTTCATTGATGACTATTCCCTTGGCCTTTTGAGTAGCCTTAGGAGTGTCATTCTTTGCTTTGACCAATGTTTCAGCAATTTCCATTTCTTCAGCAGAAAGCCCTGTTACTGCTGCTTCAGCAGTATTAACAGTTTCTGCTGCTTTAGCAGCATTAACAGTTTCTACTGCTTCAGCAAATTCTGGTTCTTTTTCTGCCTCTTCCTCCCCCTCTACCTCAAATGCCCTCTCAGTTGTACTTTCTTTCTTTGTTTCAGCCTCTTTCTCCCCCTTGTTGGAAGCATCTTGAACATGTGCCCTCTTCTTCAGTACAAATTGCTTCTTTTTCTTTTTAAGTACCAACCTCTTCACCAGCTTTTTGAGTTTGGTAATTTGCACTTGTTGGGACAAGATTATCAGCTTCATCTCTTCAATTTCTTTCCCTTGTTTAAGAACATCTTGGTTGATGTTGCCCATTGTTTCCATCAATTCATAGTAGTTATATTTGTCCTCACCTTCTCCAGAAGTGTTACCCTCTATTGAAGGATCATGGGATCTTTTTGTAGTGGAAGTCTTCTGCCTAGCAGAAGCACTATCCACCCCCTTGGTTTCTTGGCACCGGGGACCTTTGAATGATTGCTCATTCAAAGTTGCCATGGGGGAGGTCTTATTTATGTTACCACTGTCCTCCTCTGTGTTAGCAGGAGTAGTGGCAGCCTCAGCACCCATATGCTCTTGCTCCTCCTCAGAGAGCACCTCCTTGGGGTTGGGAGATACCCCTTTGGTTTCCCTATTGATATTCTCTAAAGGAGAATTCTCCCTTAGAGGGCTTAAAGGCTTAGGGGTTGTTGGTACAAGAAGGGAAGGAGCCTTCTTTACCTGTTTCCTTTTGTATGTTTGAGTGATTGGTGTAGTTGGTTTATCAAGAAGAGACTGGGGAATTGATTTAGAATGGAAAGGTTGGGATTGGCTAGCAGTGGGTTGGTCTAATAGGGGCCTTGACCCTGCTGCCATACCTTCATCAGTGTGGGACACCACCATCATTGTAGAGAACAATGGGGTGTCTACTCCTTCCGAGTCCCCAGCAGATCTTCTCATATTTGAGAAAACCTTGCCTTTAGGGGGTTTAGGTACATATACCCAATCAAAATGAGGCATATCCGTCAATTCGTGGGTGATAACTGCTTGAACAAACCTGGGGTACATATAAAAACTCTTTTTGTTTCCCAAGTTTGAGACAAGATCATTGAAAATCATTTTAGAAAAATTATACTTTCTGGCAGTGGCCAAGCACACCAAAGCATAAGCAATGGTGCTACTGAACTCACTCCATCCAGTAGTCTTTTTAGAGATGCAGTGCATAAGGGTATGGACAAAGAAACGCCATTGGGGTGAAAATTTGGCTTTTGAGAACTTGAACACAACCAATGGGCCTCCATACCCCATTCTTGTAAGAGTAAAAAACAGTTCATCATTAGAGATAGAAGTTATACCAGAGGCATCATCTAGACGTAGACTGATGCGAATTACCTCTTCAGTAACTGTCAAGGGTTTGTCACACACCCTTGTTTTAATCATTTGCACACCATTCTCAGTAACAATGGTGGCATTTTCCCAGAATTGCCTTTGATTATCGATAAAGATTGATGGCGAGACAGTGAGAGCATGAGCAATGTGGGTTGTCTTGAGGAAATCCACAATATGGTGGAAACCAGCGGCCTGTTTGGGCTTCTGTAGCATCGCGATTTCATTGTGCTCGTCTATGAATGCCATTGATGCCATTGATCTTGAAGGTTCTTGCCTGAAAACTTTGAACTTGAGAGAGAAAGGGTTTAGAGCGCAAGTGAACAGTATGCAAAGAGTCGTTATGAACTTTTAGGCGGGCAAAGGGTATTTATAGTATTCGGGACATAAGCAGTATTAACCTAGAGCAGTATTAACTGAAAGCAGTATTAACTGAAAGCAGTATTAACTACTTAGCAGTATTAACTGTGCACTGGCAGTATTAACAATGCACTGGCAATATTAACAATGCACTGGCAGTATTAACAATGCACTTGGCAGTATTAACAATGCATTGGCAGTATTAACAATGCACTGGCAGTATTAACAATGCACTTGGCAATATTAACAATGCTTACACTTTTAAGCTTTGTGAAAGACTGAGTACTGCTATACTTTTCCTGAAAAAGAAGATTATGACCACCAAGAATAAACAATATACAGGTATTGAACCACTTTTTAAATAGGAGCTTATTCAGAGTTGATCATTCCCACACTTGTTACCAAGAAAGTGAATCTACCCACATCAAATGCTTTGGTGAATAGATCAGCAAACTGGTTGTCAGTATGAACCTTTACAACTTGAATAAGTTTCTTTTCATTACAGTCTCGTATGAAGTGATACCTGATCTCAATGTGCTTTGTCTTTGAGTGCTTGACAGGATTATTCACAATGCTAATAGCACTGCTATTATCAATAAAAATTGGAGTGTGTAGAAAGGTTACCCCATAGTCCAACATTTGATTCTGAATCCATAAGACTTGAGAACAACAACTTGCAGCTGCTATGTACTCTGCTTCTGTTGTAGATGTGGACACTGTGGTTTGTTTCTTGCACTGCCATGACACTAGTCTTGCACCCAAAAACTGACATCCTCCAGAAGTAGATTTTCTGTCCAAGTTTGCTCCACCTAGATCACTATCTGAGTATGAAAGTAGGTCAAAGGATGAGTCATGAGGATACCAAAGTCCCAATCTGGGTTGCCCTTTGAGATATCTGAATATCCTCTAAACAGCTTGATAGTGAGATTGCTTTGGCCTAACTTGGAATCTTGCACATACAAAGACTAGAAACATTATATCTGGCCTAGAAACTGTAAGATACATGAGAGAGCCAATCATGGATCTATAATGATGAACATCCATATCCTCCCCCTCAAGATCTGCTGTTATCTGTTTGTGTGTCTCCATAGGTGTGCTGGCAGGTTTTGAATCTAAGAAACCAAACTTGGTTAGAATGTCCTGCACATACTTGGACTGACAGATAAAGATTCCATCTGACTTCTGTTGAACTTGGAGTCCAAGGAAGAAAGTAAGTTCCCCCATGGAACTCATCTTGAACCTTTGATGCATTAGTTCCTCAAACTCCTTGCACATGTTATCTCTTGTGGATCCAAAGATAATATCATTAACATAGATTTGGACCAGCAAGATATCCTTCTTCTTTCTCTTGATGAATAGAGTCTTATCAATGACTCCTCTTTCAAATCCATTTTCCAAGAGATAGGATGACAGAGTGTCATACCATGCTCTTGGAGCTTGATGTAGTCCATAAAGTGCTTTCTTCAATTTGTATACCCTGTCTGGATAGCTTGGGTTTTCAAACCCTGGTGGTTGACAGACATATACTTCTTCTTCAATTGAGCCATAAAGAAATGCACTTTTGACATCCATTTGATAGACTTTGATATTCATATAAGAAGCATAAGCCAGAAATAATCTAATTGCTTCTATCCTAGCCACAGGTGCAAATACTTCTTCATAGTCTATTCCTTCTTCTTGTGTATACCCTTGAGCCACCAACCTTGCTTTGTTCCTTATGACTATGTGTTGATCCAAACTCTCTCAGTGATTTGATAACGACCCTCTTTTATACTTAGTGAAAATTACGTTTTAGTATGTATTAGTGTTTCACCATTAGCGATCAGACTGAGTCTGTTCAGTTATCGTTGATAGTCTTTCTTATAAACATTTCTATGTATTAGTGTTTCACTATCAGTGATCAAACTGAGTCTGTTCAGTTATCACTGATAGTTCCTAAAGTAAACAGCCAACGTAATCCCTGAAGACAAGTCTCGCGTCATCAAATGTTCATAGCTGAATCAAAGACGAAGCTGCTGAACAAAGAGAAGTCTACTAGTGATCTGATGCGGACATCAGTGAAGCAAAGACAACTCTACTTATACGTGAAGGAACATGAGAAAAAGCTTCAGCGATAGCTGAACCTCTTTATCTCTGAACTTAGAGATACTCAGCGATCAATCGATCACAAAGCTTATGCCTCAAGTTTCCTTTTGTCTATCCTTGCACAACCTAGTACGATGTGTCAGAACGGACAAGTCTCTGCAACCATTCGTACAACAACTCTGTCAACTACACTGTTCATGACCCGGCCGAAAGCATGTCTCCCAAAAGTCAGACTCCCAAAGCCTATCAGTGAACGCCACGTATAAAGTATCCTGCCATGCATTTAATGCATAGGGTATAAATAGGAAGTTCACCCCTTCATCTGAAGGTGTGCTTCATCCTTGAACTCAATATAGAAACCCTTGTTTTATATATCTCTTAATCCCCTCTCTCTCTGAATTTCTTGTGCAATTATCTTAGTGTTTCTTAAGTTTGTTTAGATTGAGTCTGTCTTAATCTTATTCCGCAACAAACTTGTAAATTGTATTTTGATTTATCAATAAACAATTTATTAAACTTTAAATTTTGTGTTTGTATTCAACCCCCCCCTTCTACAAACTTGTTTAGCACCTTCGGGACCAACAAGTGGTATCAGAGCAGTTTGTTTAAATCTAATAAACAAGATCTTGCTGTATACTCTTCCTTGCTATTCTAAAATGGCATTAAACACAAACACAAACTACTATGATAATGGTTCACTTTCTAAACCTCCTCGATTTAGCAGAGATAACTTTTCTCTATGGAAAAATCGAATGATGCTATTTCTTGAAGGTGCGGATCCTACTATACCTGAATATATAGAAAACGGACCCTATGAACCTGTTAGAATTATAGCTGCGGTTCCCGCTACTGCCACCACTGAAGCTGTCCCTGAACGATATGTCGTTAAGGAAATAAGACAGTGGAGTGATGAAGATAAAAAGAAGGTAGGCATAGATGCAAAAGCAAAGACCATTATTTCAATGGCTCTGCCTGATGAAGTTTTCCATTCCATCATGCATCTGAAAACTTCTAAAGAAATGTGGGAAACCATATGTGTTCAATATGAGGGCACCACTGAAATCCAAGAGACTCGAAAGATTAACTTGGTAAGACAGTATGAAAGTTTCATCGCTGGTAAGAATGAATCTCTTTCTGACATTCATCAGCGGTTTAACTGCCTAATCATTGACCTAAGAACTGTTGGAAGGACCTATTCTAATTCTGAGGTCCTAACAAAATTCTTGGAAAGTCTTCCTGAAAGCTGGGACAGTTATTCAATATGTCTTAAGCTGACAAAAGACTTACATACTCTCTCTTTAAGCACTCTGTATGGAATATTGCTCAACTATGAGCAATCAAATCTTCTGAAGAAAAATCTTGTAAAAGATTCTAAAGACTCCAAAAGTACTCCTGTTGCTTTAGTCTCTTCAGAGATAATTCCATCTCAGCGATCTACTCTCACCATCACTGAGTTAGATTCTGAATCTGAGGATCTATCAGACCCTGATCTTTCAGAGTTTGACGAGTCCTTAGCACTCTTGACAAACTCTTTTAAGAGATTTGCAAGAAAGAGTAACTTCCGAAGAAGTAAACCTCTCTCTCTTACTGAAAAGCCAAAATCAACCCCGGTTGATAAGGCTACTGCCACTTGCTATAACTGTGAAAAGATTGGACATTTTGCTAGTGAGTGCAGGTCGAAAAAGGTCTTCAAACCTTCTACCTCAAGAAGATCCAGTGATGACAAATACCATAAGCTGAAGAACAAATATCAAAAGCTGAAAAGCTATCAGCGAAAAGGTAAAGGTCTCATCGCTGAAGAACACGACTGGGCTGAATCAGAAGAATCATCTTCTGATGAAGAAGAAGTCGCTAATCTTTGCCTCATGGCTGAGATTAAAGAAGAAGTGGAAGAACCATCTGAACCTTCTATGAGCTACATATCATCTCAGGTATCTATCTCTACAAATCCCTCTCTACCTGAAGCTGAGGGAAGTCGCGCTGTTGATGTGCTGACGATTGACCTTTATAATGCCCTAAACGACAAAACTCAAGCTGAGAATAAAAATGTTCATTTAACTCAAGAGCTGGAAAAATGTCATGAAAATATCAAAGAACTAAATCTTTTAGAAGAAAAGTTGAAAGATCAAGTCATTATAAATGAAATCATCAGTATTGAACGCGAACAAGACATCGCTGCTCTAAAAACAGAAAAGGCTCATGTTGAAAAATGGTGCAAATCATCAACAAAGATCTCTGAGATAATGAATGCTCAAACTCCTGATAGTGATAAAACTGGTCTTGGTTTTTGGACACCTCAGGACGATCCTAAGAAAGAGAGTTCCTCGCTTAAGTTTGGAACTTTTGTCACCTCTTTCTTTGACACTTCTTATAATCAATTCTATCCCTGTTCTTCTTCAAATCACATCCCTGAGGAAAATTCCAAAGATACTAAGTGTACGAATAAAGGAAAGTCCATTCTCCTTCCTCAGAAGGCAACCAGGAAAGCAAAGCTGAAAGTTCCTTCTAAACCTTCAGCTAAGCAATCCTCTAGCTCTGTGATAGAAATCTTTGATCTCTGTCCTCCAAAGCTGAAGATTGATCTTAAAACCTCGAGATCTGAAGAAATGAAAATTCCTCCCAGATCTCAAGAGAAAAGTCTTCTTGGACCTGGCCCTGCTCATCTTACACTTGCAAAACCTTCTACTTCTGATCCTAAAACCATTTTCAGATATAGAAAATGTTATCACTGTGGTTTTACTGATCATATTGCAAGTAAATGTCCAACTGCCACTGAAGCTGATAAAATAGCTAAAGTGAAGAAAAATGTTTCTAAAGCTAAGGTCACCAAGGCTGAAAAATCAACCAAGGTGAAAAATACCACTAAGGTTAAGAAATTAACCAAAGTGAAGATCACCACTGAAGCTGAATCTTCATCAGCTGAAAATACTACTGAACTTACCTTATCCACTAACTTTGAAGGACCCATTGAAAAGTGGGTACCAAACAACGCTTAATCTTCCTTATGTGTGCAGGGATCAAAGGGCATCTGGTATCTTGATAGTGGATGTTCTCGTCATATGAGTGGACAAAGAGACCTGCTCACTGAATACAAGGAAGAAAAAGGTCCCTCTGTGACCTTTGGTGGGAATGGTAAAGGATTTACCCGAGGGTTTGGTGTCCTCAGCAATGGGACAACTACCTTTCGAAGAGTCGCTTATGTAGATGGACTGAAGCACAATCTTCTAAGCATCAGTCAGCTATGTGATAAAGACTATGAAGTACGCTTTACTAAGAAAGCATGTTCAGTGTTAAATGAGAAAGGAAAACTTGCTCTCAGTGGTCATCGCAGAGAAAATGTCTATGTAATAGATATGGACTCTACTATCACTGAAAACTTATGTTTTCTATCTAAAGCCTCTTCTGATGTCAACTGGCTATGGCATAAAAGGCTCTCTCATCTAAATTTCAAAACCCTGAATTCTCTCTCATCTAAGGAACTGGTTTCTGGTCTTCCTCAGCACTCATATGCTAAAGAATCTCTCTGCTCAACATGTGAAAAAGGAAAACAAACAAAAGCAAGTTTCAAAACGAAACAAGTTTCCTCAGTGACAAGTCCTCTTCAGCTCTTGCATATGGATCTGTTTGGCCCTGTCAACATCCAATCAATAGCTGGAAAGAAATTTACACTTGTCATTGTAGATGAATATTCTCGCTACACCTGGGTTATCTTTCTTCATTGTAAGAGTGATACTCCAGAAGAACTAATATCTTTTGTGAAAAAGATGGAAGTGCTGAACAATCTTACTGTTCGTTCAATAAGAAGTGATCATGGAACTGAATTCAAAAATAGTTCCCTGAACAATTTCTTTGAGAACAAGGGAATATCTCACAACTTCTCTTCAGTAAGAACACCTCAGCAAAACGGAGTCGCTGAAAGAAGAAACAGAACGATCATAGAAGCTGCTAGATCAATGCTCAACGATTCTCATCTCCCTACTCAATTTTGGGCTAAAGCTGTAAACACTGCATGTTTTACTCAAAACAGATCGCTGATAATAAAGCGATTTGGGAAGACAGCTTATGAACTTTTTGTTGGAAGGAAGCCTTCTATCAGCTTTCTTCATATCTTTGGTTGTCAGTGCTTTATCTTAAACAACAGAGATCAACTTGGAAAGTTCGACCCAAAAGCTGATGATGGAATATTTCTAGGATATTCCTCCATCTCCAAAGCCTACAGAGTCTTCAACAAGAGAAGACAAACCGTAGAAGAAACAATTCGCGTCACTTTTGATGAAACTCGCTCAGCGAACTCCAAACCAATCGCTGACAATGAAGAGTTAAATGCTTGGATGCTTTCTCACTACAGAGAAACTGAACCTTTCTTCTCAAACCATCAGCATTCAGATCCCCCAGTCGCTGATGATGATCCAAACATTATACATCCTACCGCTGAATCCAAATCATAGGTTTCAGCCGAACCTCTAAACACACTCCTACCATCAAATCTGCCTTCGTCTGAAAACCTCTCCAGTGAATCTACTCAACCGTTAATCGCTGATGAACCTCAATCGTCCTCATCAGTAAACATTCAAATTGCTGATCCAACCTCTGAGTTAAGCAATAATGCTCCTGCTCAGCGATGGACCAAAGATCACCCAATAGATCAAATTCTTGGTGATCCAGATGCAGGTATTCAGACACGACGAAGCTCAGGTAATATCTGTCTCTTTGTAAACTTTCTCTCCTTAATAGAACCAAAGAAGACTGATGATGCCCTCAGAGATCCAAACTGGGTCAGCGCTATGCAAGAAGAGCTGACTGAATTTTCTCGAAACAAAGTTTGGAATCTCATTCCTAGACCATCTGATAAAACTGTAATAGGCACCAAATGGGTGTTTAGAAACAAGTTAGATGAACATGGAACTGTAACCCGCAACAAGGCTCGACTTGTTGCTCAGAGATACAGACAAGAGGAAGGCATAGACTATGATGAAACCTTTGCCCCGGTGGCCAGGCTCGAAGCAATTCGACTATTCTTAGCTTATGCAGTCTATAAAGACTTCATCGTGTATCAAATGGATGTAAAATCAGCGTTTCTAAATGGAAAGCTGAATGAAGAAGTCTATGTAGAACAACCACCAGGGTTCTATGACCCTAAACATCCAAATTATGTTTATAAATTGGATAAGGCTCTCTATGGTCTAAAACAAGCCCCTCGTGCTTGGTATGACACTCTCTCATCTTTTCTTATCTCTGAAAATTTTGAACGTGGCAAGATTGATAATACGTTATTTTTTAGAAAGATAAAAGGTCATATAATTCTTGTACAAATATATGTCGATGATATAATATTTGGTTCTACTAACCCATCTCTGTGTACTCGCTTCGCTGAAAGAATGAAGAAAGAATATAAAATGAGTATGATGGGTGAGCTGACATATTTTCTTGGTCTTCAGATTAAACAATCTGACAAAGGTACTTTTATCAGCCAAGGTAAATATGTTAAAGATATGCTGAAGAAGTTTGATCTTAATCAAACTTCAGCGATGAAAACTCCTATGGCACCACCCCTGACACTTAACAAAGATCCTTCTGGAAAACCTGTTAATGTCACTACCTATAGAGGAATGATAGGCTCTCTGTTGTATCTCACAGCAAGCCGACCTGACATCATGTACTCTACTTGTTTATGTGCACGCTATCAATCTAACCCAAGGAATCCTATCTGATCGCTGTAAAGCGAATTTTCAGATATCTGAAAGGAACTCCTAACCTCGGTCTTTGGTATCCCAAAGACTCAGGGTTCGATCTAACTGGTTATTCTGATAGTGATTTTGCAGGATGTAAACTTGACAGAAAGAGTACCACTGGTGGATGTCAACTCTTGGGAGGAAAGTTGGTAAGTTGGACAAGCAAGAAGCAAAATTATGTGTCCACTTCTACAGCTGAAGCTGAATACGTAGCCGCTGGAAGCTGTTGTTCTCAAATCTTATGGATGAGAAATCAACTGTTAGATTATGACCTTCAGCTATCAAAGATTCCTATCTATTGCGACAGCACTAGTTCTATCGCTATAGCAAATAATCCTGTGCTACATTCAAAGACAAAACACATAGAGATCAGATATCACTTTATCAGAGATCATGTGATGAATGGTGATATTGAACTTCACTTTATTCCCACTGACTTTCAGCTTGCTGATATATTCACCAAACCTCTTGATGAGACAAGGTTCAACTTTCTCATCAGTGAGCTTGGAATGCTGAACCTTGAAGAATAATTCTTCAGCGTTCATGTATTGCGTCAGTAATCAAAAGTTTCCCTTTCATCATTCTCTGATAAATATTCTGACTCTCAGGTATGTTTTCTCAATCCATACAACTGAATCTTCATTCAGTTGAGATTTTTTTAAAATATAAATCTTAATCACTGAATCTTTCTTCAAATGATTAAAAGCTTTTTAATTAAATTTATCACTGATATTTATATTCAGTGATCATTTTAAAAGAAAATCTATCCCCATCTTTTCATCAGGGATACTTTCAAAAAGAAAATTATATTGCTGATATTTTCTCTTCAGTGATAAATTTCAAAACAGAAAAATGAAACGTCTCTCTCTCCTATGACGTCATTTGAGCGGATAATTCACGACACGCCTTTTCTGACACGTTCGTCCGTTGCTCTTCTATCCAATCAACTTTGTGGAACGTGTCAATGTCATGATGATTTTTTCCCGCTTCATTCCTTCTCTCTCTTTGTATAAAAGGAATTCTTCTCTCCTTTATACGGTTTACGCTTTCAAAACTTTCATAGCAAGAAACAATCTTTCTCAAGAACACTCAAGCAAGTAAACCCAAAATATTGAATCTGCAACTCTTCTTCTTCAAAATAAACAGGTTTATTTCATGTTTATGTGCATTGTTCGTATGCTTTCTATTCTTTTTAAAATCCTACTCGTTCTTGTTCTTCATGGATTTTATAAAACGTTCTTATTTAAAAACTAAAAATCATTCTTTCTGATTTTATGTTTTTTTTAAATAAAAACCTTTTGGTTTTTAAAGTGTTCTTCATTCTTTCTACCCAGAACACTATTTTTCTCTTCCTAAAAATAACTTGATATTTTTTCCAGTTTCCCTTCTTCTATGGAAACTGGTAATCATATTATTTTTTAATCATAATCATTTCTTCTATTATGCTTCTTTCCATAACAGAAATGGCACAATCTTCAATCGTTGCTTCCAAGTATGTACGATTCGCTATCACTGAAGTTGAGATTACTAAATGTAATCACTTGGGAAGACTTGACTTTAAAGCTGACAAATACCCACATCTGGTGGAAGCTGCTGAATTTCTCAAACAATCATGCATAGCTTACGCGATCACTGTGGATCCTAAGCCTTCAAAGACTCTACTCCAGCAGTTCTGGTTCACTGCTGATGCAACTGAACTCACCAACAAAAAAGGTGAACGAGTCCCTGCTATCTCCTTCAGCACGGATTTGGGTCCAGGGAGCATGACCGCTCTTAGCCTCAGGAAATCTTTGAGATTCCCTGACAAACCAAAGAGTGGGTTCGATGCACTCCCCACTGATGTTGAGCTGATATCCTTTCTGGATGCAATGGGTTATTGTTGGGAAAACAAACCGAGATCTTCTATTCCCAACAAAAAGCTCACCAAGATTCTCAAAGCTCAAATGCCTTCACAACTGAACTTCATCTTCTCGCACATAATTCAGTGCATGAGCGGGAAGAGTGGTTCGCTGGATCAAGCCAGCAAAACACAACTGCAAATGGCCTACTCAGTTATCGCTGGTCAAAACTTTGACTACGCCACTGCCATTTTTGAAGACCTGAGGTCGAGATTAGAGAAGTCTGAACGAGATCCCAAGATCTCGTACGTACGTTTCATATGTACGTACATCAAGTTCCTCTATCCCAACACCTATCCCACCAAAGATGATGACACTTTTGCCAGGATAGGTCAACGATCACTGGAGGTAAAGCCACTCGCCAATGAGGTAAGTATCTCTCTCCTTCGTTCTCGTCTCTCTCTCCATTCTTCTTCTTTTTCAGCGACCACGCACACGGTTCCTTCGTCTGCTATCCCTGTCGCTACCACTACTTCCAAACGACCATCAGCTAGTCCGATTGGTCCTTCTAAGAAGGCCAAAAAGACTAAGGAAAGTACACCCTCTAGTACTATACCTGAGGAAGCTTCTCAACAAGCTACCTTAGATGCATTTGTGGGTCTTTCCTCCACAACTCCAGCAGCTGACCAACCCCCTGTCGTTGATAATGACAAAGAGGGGGAGAAGGCAAAAGAACCCTCTTCTATTCATTCTCTTCTCTTTGAAGATGATGAGGAAGAAGAAGATGAAGAGGAAGATGATCTAGATCTTGTTGATCAAGAAAAGGATCAACCCTCCAATGATGACGACGACGATGAAGAAGACCAATCTATGTGGTTCTCCAAGCCGAACGTATCAGGGACAACTTCGCAAGAGGTTGTCAAAGCAGGGGTGAGAGGTGATACATCTTCAAGCGCTCCTTCGCAGAGCAAAGACAAACAACCAATCGCTGAAGAATGCTTGAGGACTGTTTCACAATCTGAGGGGGAGCATCCTTCTCAGGTATGTCTTTCTATTGTACCACTCTCCTACTCTTTCCAAACCCCTATTTCCTTCTAGCCTTTCTCTCTCTTTTTCTAAAAATATACACTTATCCCTTCTTTCCTTCATTTTCTATCCAGACAGTTCTCACCCCTGCTTAAGGGTTCTGAACTACAAATAATTCCAGCTGCTATCGCTGAAGAAATAATCCCAATCTCTATCGCTGAGATTGATGAAGAAGAAGAAGAAGATTCCCTGCTCCATCCAGGAAGGCCCTCTCGACCATCTCGTTGGTCAGAGGAAGTGATAAAGAAAAGAGGTGAAATGATCGCTCAACTAGAAAGTCAACGGCTGAAAATTCCTCTTCAAACATCCTTCTCAGAGCTCGACTTCCTCACTGATGCTGAACGAGAAGAATCTGCCAAAGCTGAGAAACTGTTCGCTGAATGCAGACGAGATGCTCAACTAGCTTTAAAGATTCAATCTTCTCAAGTCAAGGATAAGAAGCTGAAAAGAAAGCCTGTGGAAGTTCAAGCTGCACTGCTGAGAGAAATTGAAGAGGAACGCTCCAAAGAACAAGAGATCAACGATAAGTCCATCGAATGGTGCAAACAAAAGATGGATTATCGCTCTGATCTTCTTCCAATAACAGCCGTGACTATCTCTGGTCGCAAGAAGAAGGATCAACTCTCAGTGACCATGGAGATTACCAGAGAGGATGGAACTCAGAAAGCTATGTACGTTTCCAAACTTGAAGGTTTCGGGTTTACAGAGTGGATAGAATTCTGGGATGCGCTGAAGAAATCGAAATCTACATACAGAGGCTACGTTGAAGGACTTCTTAAAGCTCTCATCAACAGAGTCACTTCTGTACTGAATCTGCCATCTCCTATCCCTCCCAATCCCAAGAAACTCAAGAGAAGAATTGGGTCCTCCTCCTCTGAAGACGTCGCCATCATCAGAAATGAAACTTCTATCAAATTTTCAAGAGATGCATTGTTTGGTCCTCCTCCTGATCTTTCAGTTCTGGATTTATCTCTGCCTCCAGGTGGTCCTTTCCAAGCTGGTCAAGTAATTGACTATCCTTATGGAATATTCTTCAGAGATGATGATGAGGAACTCAGATTTCAAAGAGTCTCTGAGATTCCTATCTGTCCTCTGAATCATCTCAAGGATCTCTTATGCTTATGGTGTGACTTCTTCCCTGCTGCTGAGAAAATCAAAGAAATTATCAGCCAAGAATCCTTGGAAAGAAGACAGAAAGGAGAAGAAATACCTGAGTATATGATAAATCCTCCTAAGTCTTCTTATAGCTGATAGATTAGTTTTCTTTTCTGTAATCTATTAGTTGTACTTACAGTAGTTAGTTATTTACTTGTAATTTTCATTCCTTGTAATTCTCTTCTTGAATTAATGAAATTTCAGTAAAGTACTTAACTTCATCAGTGCTGTAAAAGATCCCTCAAAATAGTAATTGGGACATGTATTTTTCGAGTCCTGATTATTCCATCATTTTGAATCATAAAGTAATTTTCTTCAGTTACTTTGTGAATATCAAATAGGGGGAGATTGTTGATCCAAACTCTCTCAGTGATTTGATAACGACCCTCTTTTATACTTAGTGAAAATTACGTTTTAGTATGTATTAGTGTTTCACCATCAACGATCAGACTGAGTCTGTTCAGTTATCGTTGATAGTCTTTCTTATAAACATTTCTATATATTAGTGTTTCACTATCAGTGATCAAACTGAGTCTGTTCAGTTATCACGGATAGTTCCTAAAGTAAACAGCCAACGTAATCCCTGAAGACAAGTCTCGCATCATCAAATGTTCATAGCTGAATCAAAGACGAAGCTGCTGAACAAAGAGAAGTCTACTAGTGATCTGATGCGAACATCAGTGAAGCAAAGACAACTCTACTTATACGTGAAGGAACATGAGAAAAAGCTTCAGCGATAGCTGAACCTCTTTATCTCTGAACTTAGAGATACTCAGCGATCAATCGATCACAAAGCTTATGCCTCAAGCTTCCTTTTGTCTATCCTTGCACAACCTAGTACGATGTGTCAGAACGGACAAGTCTCTGCAACCATTCGTACAACAACTCTGTCAACTACACTGTTCATGACCCGGTCGAAAGCATGTCTCCTAAAAGTCAGACTCCCAAAGCCTATCAGTGAACGCCACGTGTAAAGTATCCTGCCATGCATTTAATGCATAGGGTATAAATAGGAAGTTCACCCCTTCATCTGAAGGTGTGCTTCATCCTTGAACTCAATATAGAAACCCTTGTTTTCTATATCTCTTAATCCCCTCTCTCTCTGAATTTCTTGTGCAATTATCTTAGTGTTTCTTAAGTTTGTTTAGATTGAGTCTGTCTTAATCTTATTCCGCAACAAACTTGTAAATTGTATTTTGATTTATCAATAAACAATTTATTAAACTTTAAATTCTGTGTTTGTATTCAACCCCCCCTTCTACAAACTTGTTTAGCACCTTCGGGACCAACACTATGCCTCTTTCATCTATCTTATTCCTGAAGACCCATTTTGTTCCTATTGCTCTTTGGCCTTTAGGAAGGTCTACCAGATCCCAAACATCTTGCAGCTTGAACTGCAGTAGCTCTTCTTGCATGGCTTCAATCCAACTGGACTCTTTCATAACATCATGTGCCTTTTTAGGCTCATGCTGGGATAAAAAGCAAGACAACACTGTATGCTGTTGGTCTTGTATTTCTTGAAGCCTACTTTGATTTCTAGTCATCATAGGAGAAGATATATCTCCTATTACCAGCTGTGGAGGATGATTCTTTTGAATTCTGGTGTGATAACTAGGTTCTTCATTAAGTTCCACCTCTAGATTAGAGTCATTCAAGTCAACTGAGGTATTTTCAGCAGCTACTTCTGGTTCTTGATTTTCTTGATTCTCCTCATCTCTACTTTCTTCTTCACTCTGATTTGGTCCAGTAAATGGTTCCTTTTCACATAAATCCACTGTTGGTATGGGAAAGATCACAGATTGAGATATACTGTCTTGAACTTGTGTAGTCTCTGATCCTCCACTCCCTGAACCTGCATAATCATCACTACTGAAACCAAAAGAGTTAGTTAGTGAATCAATGTCAAACAGCCACTGAGGACCAGATCCAATAGGATTTGGTGTGTTCTCATTGCATTTGACATTGTCACTTTCTTCAATTATTCTAGAAGAAGAGTTAAAAACTCTGTAAGCCTTACTCTGAGATGAATACCCAACAAGAAATCCATCATCTGCTTTGCTATCAAACTTACCTAAGTGAGATTTGGTATTGAGAATTGTACAAGGACACCCAAAAGGTTTGAAAAATCCAATGAAAGGTTTTCTTTTATTTAAAAACTCATAAGGGGTCTTGTTCTTTGGCTTGACCACTAGAACTCTGTTTTGGACATAACAAGCAGTATTAACTGCTTCATCCCAGAAGGTAATTGGCAGTTTTGAATCAACCAACAGAGATCTAGCAGCCTCTATTAGTGTCTTATTCCTCCTCTCAGCAACTCCATTCTGTTGAGGAGTCCTAGGGGAACTATATTGTCTCTCAATTCCTTTTTATTCACAAAAGGTGTTTAGATCAAGATTTTTAAATTCAGTCCCATTGTCTGATCTAATGACTTTTACTTTTTGATTAAATTGGTTTTCAATTCTTAGAATAAAGGATTTGATCAGTCCACTTGTCTCATCCTTAGTCCTTAGAAAATATTCCCAGGTAAATCTAGAGTAATCATCAACAATAACCAAGCAGTAAGATTTCTTGCCTATACTCATAACATTTGTAGGACCAAACAGATCCATATGCAATAACTGGAGACAAGAAGAAATTGTATTTATCTCTTTGGTTTTATGAGAAGTTTTGTGCTGTTTGCCTTTAAGACATGCAACACAATGATCATCACATGAAAATACTTTTGAAGGTAAACCTCTTACAAGGTTGTTTTTAACAAGTTTGTTCATTGTCTTGAAATTCATGTGACACATCCTTCTGTGCCATAAAGAGGATTCATCCACAGAAAGCTTTTGACACAAGACAGTTCAGGGATGAATCACTATCAACATTGTCCATATCAAGACAATAAACATTGTCCTTTCTTGGAGTTCTAAGTAGTATCATGCTTTCATCAACTACCTTGAACCCTGGAGCAAGGATCATACACTCTGTATTAGTAAATAATATGCTATGTTGTTTGTCACAAACCTGTGATACACTGAACAGGTTGTACTTCAACTGATCAACATAGTAGACATCTCAAATGTCATCTTACCTTTTGTAACATTACCTTTTCCACTTATTTTACCACCAGTAAGATTATCTCCAAAAGCAACATGTCCTCCATTGATATGCTTGAAACCCTGAAGGCATGACATGTTGCTTGTCATGTGCCTAGAGCAACCACTATCAACATGCCATATGCTCTTCCCCTTGAGCTGTTGGTTGCCCTGCACATAAAATAAATCAGTTAGTATGAATTAGGAACCCAAGCCAAAGTGGTCTTGGGTACCCCTTTCTCATCAAAATACTTGCATTCTTTCTTGACAAGATTTTTAAACTTTGACTCCTCATTTCTGGAGTACTTTGTCACAATGATAGGCTTGGAAACACTTTTGCTAGAAGCAGTACTGGTTTTAGAAGTACTAACTGCCTTAGCAGCACTTGCATGCTTAGCAGTACTAACCTTGTTAGAAGTAGTAACTGTGTTAGCAGCAGTAACTGTGTTGGCAGTATTAACCTTTGAAGAGGTACTAACAGTATTAGCAGCATTAATATTTTCAGCGGTACTAACACTGATAGCAGCAGTAATGCTTCCAGCAACACTATCCCTGTCAGCAGTACTAACAGTTTTAGTGCTTCTAGGCACCCACATTTTAATACTTTCTTTTAAAACCTTTTTCCTCATGGGGCCTTTAGTTTCAACAGATTTCTTCATCACATGTTTCTTTCCAGCCTTCCTATAGCCAACAGGTTTTTGCACAAATCTTTGAAAGTTCATCTGTTGGTTAATAGGGTTAAAGAAACAGTACTTAGCCAAATGATTTAACTTTCCACATATGAAACAAGGCTTTGGTCTATTGATTTTACTCAGATCAATGCCTTGTTTTTGTGCCCATTGGTTATTCCAGTTTTTGTGATTTCCCCTTGGTTTATCATATTTTTGGGGCTTAGATTTATTGCATGCACACTGCTTGCAAGGGATAGGGTTCACAACAGTGGTCTGCTTATAGTGAATCTTCTTGTTCTTTCCCTCAGTCTTCTCTATCTCATTGGACTTGATCCAATGCTTTCCACATCCCTCATTGGTGATTATGTGGTTTTCTATAGGAATCTCACCACTCACAGTATTGTTCTTATCCTTGACAACTTCTTTCTCAGTTTTATCCTTAACAACTACTTCATCTAAGGGATCTATCTCAGTGGCTCCCTTAGATAGGTCCTTCCTATCCTTTGTTTCTAACAAATCTGAACTAGGAGGGATGTAGTTGTTGTTATAGGGTGGTGGTGTGGTATTGTACCCTATTCCTCTTCTCAGTTTATCATGAATCTGAGTTTGTAGCAAAGAATCCATTGCTTTGGAAGCATTGGAAAACTTTTCTACATCTATTTTGACTTTAGCTAGCTCTCCTCTTAGCTTTTCACTCTCTTATTTGGATCTGGTCAGTTGAAGTTCTAAGTCATTCTTCTCCCACTTCCAGTAGTTTGTGTCATAAGAGTGTTGAAGCTCATTGGCTTGAAAACCCTTAATCTGTTCTTCAAATCTCTCAACAATCCTCACATAATCTTTTATGTCCTTTTCCAATCTCTTAAGGTCATCACTCATGTTTTGATTGTGATCCCTATATCTTTTAGCAGTGTTAATGCAATTTGGAGAGCAAAGATTGGAAGTTACCTCTGTTAGGAGATCAGACACCTCTGCCATTAGAGCTTGGTTTTGGATGGCCTCTTCAGCTTGATCACTCTAATCAAACCCCATACCTTGTTGAGAGACTAGGGCTTGTGCAGAGCTTCTGTTATTATTGAAGCTTCCAGACTGTGTTTGCTGGTGGTTGTTGTTGTGAGACACTCCACTTCTGCATTCCCTAGCAAAGTGTCCCTTTTGATGACATTTATAGCATTCCACCTTAGACTTGTCAAAACCTGCTCCATCTTCTCTTCTTTGGGAGAAGTTGTTCCTCCCAGTTCTTTTGATGAACTTCTTAACTCTCATAGAGAGCATGGCCATCTGCCATTTAATGTCCATCTCTTCCAGATCATCTGGATGGAGTTGTTCCAAGTCATCATTAATGAGAGAAGAATTTCCATGACTTGCCAGAAAGGCTTCAAATACAGTTTCATTGCCTTTCTCTAGATTTGCTCCATTGTCAGCACTAACTGATTCAGGGTTGGAAGTAGAATCAGTTGATGCTGAAAGGAGTGCAACATTGTGAACATACCCAGAAGGCCTCTTCTTAGCCTCTACCTCAGATTCAAAAACTCTTAGATCATTATATAGATCATCAAGTTCTTTTTCTTCCAGTTGATCATTCTGTCTGAAAGACACAGTATACATGGTCCATTCATCACTCAGGGACCTTAGAAACTTTCTGTTCAGATCATCTTGATCAATTTGTACTCCCACTGTAGCAAGTTCACCAATAAGCTTGTTGAACCTGTCAAAAGTTTGAGTCATGGACTCATTTTTGGTTGACATAAAGTTCTCATATTGTTGCTTCAGAATGGCTTTCTGATTTCTCTTGGTACTTTTGGTACCTGAGAATCTCTTCTCTAGAGCATTCCAGAGCATCTCTGCATCAGTGCAGTTGCAGAACTGATGTTGATATTCATTGGGAATAGCCAAGAGCATAGTGCTTAAGGCTTTCATCTCAGTCTGTCTAGCCTTTCTTTCTGCATCAGTTTTTGGTGGAGTTCTCTTTCCATCTGCACCAATCTTTCCTTCTTCAGAAGGACCATTCTCTATGATGTCCCACATAGAATAGTCAGTGAGGAGTATGTACTGCTTGATTCTGATTTTCCACATATCGAATTCATTGGGTCTAAGCATTGGAACCTTTGAGACCAGAGTACTGTTTGATTCTGCATAGTTTTCCATGATGAATGAATAGATGTTTCTGAGAGAACAGGCTCTGATACCACTTTTCAGGATCGATTTCTTAACAAGAATAAAGTCTCAGAAACAATATCAAAGAAGTTGCGGAATAACACTTTGATATTCAATGTAACAGTAAACAAGCAGTATATGATTAACAACTTGTAAACTTGTATTCAATTATCAAATCACAAGATTATACACTCAACCTCAATCTTGAAGAACAAGCTCTTTCAAGACAAATTCTACTTCTCTAGAATTAGGATCTATGCCTTGAGGTTGATTCTCTCTAGAACTTAGAATGAATGAATTATTCTAAACTATTCTATCAATTCTATACATATATTGAATAAAAGATAATTACAATAAATAAAATATCTTCAGTATATCTTCCATGAATATCTTCAGCTTTCCATGTTTATCTTTAACCACGATCTCTTCATCATTATCTTCATATTATATTAGAAGCAACATTAACTGAGTCTTGACAGCATTAACTACTAAGCAGCACTAACCACTAGCAGTACTAACTAGCTAAGCAGTACTAACTTTGTTCAAGCAGCACTAACTTTGACTAGCAGTATTAATTCTACTAGCAGTAGTAATACTCAGCAGTATTAACTTTGAAGTCCTCTGGCAGTAGTAATTCTGAACTAGCAGTATTAACCATACTTGAGCTTTTCTTCAGTTCCCAACAACCACTATCGTTGTCGCATATTCAATTCCCACTAGTTAAACAAATGATGAAGATTCTTATGATCGGTAAAAATCTGACATTTGGTAACGTATATAATGTCTCCAAATCTTCAAAGCAAATACAACGACAACTAGTTCCATATCATGGTGGGATGTTGTCTCTCATGATCTTTCAGCTGACGAGAAGCGTAAGAAATAACCTTCCCGCGTTGCATCAATAAACAACCCAAACACAATTTTGAAGCGTCACTGTAAACCACAAAATCTTCTGAACCACCGGATAGAGATAGAATAGGTGCACTACACAGTCTTTCTTTCAATATTCGAAAGGCCTCACCTGAGATTCTTTCCATTCAAACTTTCCATTCTTTTTCGTTAACATTGTTAGAGTTGCCATTAAACTTCTCACTTCATTACATTCACCAAAAATGTACGTGTCACCACATCTGATGTCTCTTCGGCTTCTCCCGTGGTCATTAGAGAAGCACGTCCCTTCGCTTTTAACTAATCAGTCTTTTTAGTGTCTCCCACGATTACCCTGATTACCCCAGGATAGTTTACTCCCCGACCTCTCATTTGTGGACAATCTGATTGATGATGAGCCGGATAGTTACAGTATTAACAAAATCATGTGATCCAACAATCTCTCGCAATATGACTGTAACACCCCGAATTTCGAAAGGTATCATTTCAAGTTAATGCAGAAATCAGTAATTTTAAAGGGAAAATAAGATATAGGATTTTGGACTTGAATCCTAGGTTTCATAGTATTAATGGATTAAGGATCCAATTACGAGTCCAACGGTCCTTTCCGGAGCAAAAACAGAGTTATAACGAAGAAGTTACGGCCGAAACAGTGAACGAGAAGAAAGCTGGGAGAACCAACGACAATGACCAGCGACAATTCCCTGGGCATTGTCGCATGGGCAATGTCGCCCAAAATGTGCAGAGGATGATAAGTCGCGAAATTCAGCCATTTTCCTCATTTATTCTCATTCAAACTTCTTCTACTCTCTCCCAAACCATTTTCCTTCTTTCCCCTTCAAACCCTAATATAAGGAAAATGGTTTGGGAGAGAGTAGAAGAAGTTTGGATGAGAAGAAATGAGGAAAATGGCTGAATTTCGCGACTTATCAGCCTCTGCACATTTTGGGCGACATTTCCCATGCGACAATGCCCAGGGCATTGTCGCTGGTTCTCCCAGTTTTCTTCTCGTTCACTATTTCGGCCGTAACTTCTTCGTTATAGCTCCGTTTTTGCTCCGGAAAGGACCGTTGGATTCGTAATTGGATCCTTCATCCATTAAGACTATGAAACCTAGGATTCAAGTTTTAAGCCTAACCTTTTTATTTGTTGGCAAGTGCATCAGGTTCCAGAAGGGGGTTCGGTTCTAGTAGTCGTATGAAGAGATGTGCTTAGTGGTTCATGAGTGTAAGTATTTGGTGAAGTCTTCCGCATTTTGGAGATAGTGACACTTTTGGGTTTTAGTAGCACCCGTCTTCATTATAGACTGTTTGCATAGAAAGAATGTGTGTATTGAGGTTACATATTAAATTGTGGTGTAGATGATTTAATTATTGGTGTATTTAGAAAGTTTTAAATTAGTTGTTATTTCCAGATTTGAGGGTGTTATAAGTTGGTATCAGAGCTTAAGTTTGAGAGAATTAGGTGTTGATTTTGAATGTCTGGACTCAAACTAGCATAATTTTAAGTGTTTGAATGTGAGATCACACCATTAGGTACTTTAAGGTTTGATGATTCGATGTGAGTGGATTCACTAGGAACGGGAATCACGCCGAAAATGGCATGGATGATCGTGTACAATACGTTTATAATAGCACCTGGCTAGTGTTATGGTGAGCTTACGAGTAACATATGTATGCTTGAACTGCCTTGGTACGATAACCGTTGGGGTAGTGAAGGAGTTTCTAAATGAGTAACCGTTAGAAAGAATTGATGATTTGAGTGTACGATGCTTGGAATGACAGTAAGCATAGTGATGGTATTAAGTGGACCGTTTCGGGTCGGAATGATCGGATGGGTTAGAACCGTAGACTTTTGGAATCAACATTATTCGAGGAGAATTTGTAAGATGGACTGATGAACTCTTCGATGATTGCCTTAAGATGTTTGATCACCTGGATGACCATAGTGTGACGGGAAAATCAAGGAATGGGATTTCGGGATGTTGAGTGCCGACCCAAGTCATGCACATAATTTATTTCTAAAATAAGATTGCATAAATTGTTTCTCATGTTTTCGAAGCGTAAGGTGAATTATACTATGAAGCCTTGGTAAAACATTTAGCACTAATCAGATTTTAAACTGTGAGCTTAAACATGCATGTAATATCGTGTCTAACGCTATTTAACATGCATGGAATTATTTTATTGCACTGTGGAATTTTTGACCTTGACATTGGATCTCCTCCACGTATGTTAAGGTTTTAAAGGAAGAGTTGTTCCCATATTCTTGAGTTGAATTTTTCTTGGGAATTTTAGTCTGTACATGTCGTGTTGAATTTATGAAATATTATTTTATGACGCTTTACTACGCACGAGTGTATTTTGAATTGCGTGAGTTTGAATTTTATGGCGTATAATTTACGAGCTTTTGGGCGTCGCATCTCATGAAAGTTTTGTCGAAGAAGGGTCACTTTATCTTACGTGGTGGTTTTAGAATTTTGACATTTTTAGATTTATTGTCGTCATACCCTTTTTTGGAAAATGGAAATTTTAACACCGTTTGATTTTAGCGTTAATGAGTTTTATAAATATTCAGCTGGGTTTTATAGTGTCTTATCTTACGACATTTTGCGTCGCGTAGATAAATTTTGGAACGTATATACTTGCATTATTGTGTGCGTTAACTTATGAATTTTCGTTTAATATTTTGTCTCATGCGAGTTTTGCACCGGTGTTTTCGCAACCGTAAGAGACGTTTTGAGAATTTTGTTAATAGATGTTATCCCATATGTTATTTTGGGAAGTTTCAATATTATGTAATTTATCTTTTGAGTTTTATACAAGTGTTATTCGCTGTATGCTGCATAGTATTCGAGTTGTTTTAAATTGTTGGTTTGAGTAAGCATATAAGGGATTTAAGTTATTTCAATTATTGATTTTACCGTTAGAAATTTTCCGTAATGCATTAAACGAGCATCAGTTTTCAAGTCATTGTAATTACTATTTTGGTCAAATGTGTCTTATTTGTGTAGCTCAAAGTTTAAATTTGATTTGATAAGTATGTGCGTCCCTATCACTTTACTGAGTTTTTGGGGAATAAACTGATGCATATGGGACTTGTTGAAAATTTTATGTCACAACATTTTTGGTTAAAGAGGAAAAAGTTAAAGTTAAAATTGTGAAATTTTCCTTCCGGAGTTATACAAACTTTTATTGCACGCGTTCTGGTGCAGAAAATTACTTTCACAGTTATGGTATAATTTGAGGTATGTTAGGACCTTGGTAGTCCATTTAAAATCTTGCTACGCATCTTTTATTTCTGCCATATTAACGTATGCGTTGATCAAATGAATTTTCTGAAATGGTTTTATATGTGGGGCGGTTGTGACCCCTTTGTACGCCTACCGAGATAAGGTAATAGATTTATTCGTACGGTTAATCTTTATAAAGCTTTTACGTTTAGAGGTTTTGTAAGAGTAAATTGGAATAGCAACTGAAAACCTTGAACTCATTAGGCCTAAAGATTTAAACCCCTGGCGTGAAAGGAGTTATAATTAGGGACTAGAGGAGTCCTTGAGATTTGGAGCGACGGATGATTTGACTTGCGGACAATCTTGAATTTCGGGTTTCGGTTTTCGAATCTGTGTGCGCATGAATGATGAAAATAGTAGATTTAAGTCTTCCCAGACAATTAAGGGATGATTTTATACTTCGGTAATCATGTGGGATAAGGTCTTATGTGATTATCTGCGCTTAAGGTGGGTTCGATTTGGTCGATTGCTTGTCGGTGTGACGTCATGGCGTATGTTGATGGTGTACCGTCTTAGTGGGTTTCGCGGTCAAAGGAATTCTTGTGGTCCGTTTGTTAGAAATGCAAGATTTGGAATATTATCACTCTGTTAGGTGTCAACCTTAGTGCGACCATCCATCGGGAATGAAATTTTGGGCGGGATGTCCACGTTTTCGAGGTCGCCGTTTAGTCTTAGGCGTCGACTTGTTTTCTTGAAGTCAATAGATCTTGGAAGGTATGGAAGTATCCCGATTGGATCATGGGAAAGTTGACCCCCCCCCCCTTGGCGATGAAAATTTAAAGGAAGATTAGATATTAGTAATTAAGTATCGATGTGTACAAGCTTTCCTGGCATGGTGAGCATCTTGTGATAGATTGTTCGAAGTTGGAAGTAGATCGAAATTGAGAGATAGTCGGATCTGCATTAACCAGTTTCAGGGAGAACGTATTGACACATCTCAGAAAGACGGACTTGTCAATATAAAGGACCGATTATTGAGGATTTAGATGTTCCTTCGGAGGTTGATGTCGGAATTTGGTTTGAATTTAGAAATATGTTGAGCGGGGGTGTTGTTCAATGAGAAGTTGGGGTCACAAACTACTCTAGAGGTAGTAAGTGTCACTCAAGGTTGGGAGGCATCCGTAGTCTTGGGGGTAAAGACTGCTTTAGTGAGTTGAGCGCTCACTCGGTTGTAAGGGTGATGTGCCCAATGGGACACTTGTGAAGACCAGCATCATGTTATGGGGAATGTTTTGGCAGGCGGAATGGGGACAATCTTTCTGCAGGTAACGCTTCATGGGAATCTATATTTCGAGGACAAAATCATCCTAAGGTTGGGAGGATCGTAACACCCCGAATTTCGAAATGTATCATTTCAAGTTAATGCAGAAATCAGTAATTTTAAAGGGAAAATAAGATATAGGATTTTGGGCCTAGTGAGCTCAAGAGTTTTACATTAGAGATATATAAAGCAATAACTTTAAGAATGTTATTTAAAATCATGATTTCCACAATCTAATACATTTGATTTGAAAGCAACCAAAAATGAAATACATTAAATCTTAAAACAATCTCATTTCAACGTTCTCCCTTTTCGTGATTAAAATCACAAAACATACGCCTCTTTAAATAAAGGCATAACCCAAAGCGCTCGTAAAACATTACTGACATTATAATGATCAAACACTGAAAACGTCGATAACTCCCACTTCCAAAACCTCCCAATGACTCCAATGAGTTTCAATAATTAGAACCTTAAAACATCAGTAAATACCCATACTCAAATGTCTCCGAAAACAAGAATTATAAAACTCCATAACCAAACCACGCCTATTGGTGACGGGAAAGACCCGATTACATTGTACGTGACTGAACACAAAATTAGGTCACATAATTATGTAAGAAATCAAAACATGTGGGTTACACAAATAAAAACCCACCGAGCTCAACTATTCCAAGTCTATTGCTCGAAAACATCAAGTCAACCACTCCAGGTCTATCCTTGAGAGTTCCAAAACAGGGGAACTCAGGCACCCAATGGAATTACACCATACTGTCCATGGGACGCTGCCCAACCGTATAGGCCCACACCCTACTTACCATGGAGCCCGATGCCTATTCCGTGCCAAATGGTGAACCAAATGCCCAAAACGGGGGCATAGGAACACCGTGCCTATGGATCCATTGCACTAACCAAACCATTACATGACTCAAAACAAATGAACTATTGCATTCAAACATGTAATCTCAAATAAGATGCAGTAAATGCAAATCATAACCAAACGCTCTACGATGAGCTATTAAAACGGATAAGTGTCCTCAAAACCCAATAAAATCCAAACCGAGCCATAAGCTCAACAAATCCAAAGACCCAACATTGAAATTCATAAAATAGAATCAAATATAAACAACCTGTACTTATGTAAACCCATGCTCCCAAAACATATGATTAAATCCAACGTAGTTTAGGTTAGGACAAATCGTTTTCCAAGTGAGTTTATAACATTTATCCTTTCAAAACATCCCATAGCACAAAACCATGCATTTATCCAAAATACAAAATGAAATACGTCTTTACTCGAAATCTACTTCCATAAAATAAATCATTAAAATACCAAGGTACATGATTTATTTATCATAATGCCCAAAATCCCAAAGATGCATGCTATATGAGCTTATAAAGTTAAACACGTTTAAAAATAACCAACTTATCAGCAGTTAACAAAACTTATCAGTAGTTCAACAATTTCATGTAAGGCACAAAACACTTTAAAATAAATATTTTGGCATGTACACCGTTTTCACAAATCAATTTAAACTCACCTCGCTAGATTTAGGCTAAATCTAGATTTTACCCCATTTGAACTTCCTTGACGAAACTTGAATCTTCCAAGCCAAACCTCCAAAACCTAGATCCAAACATTTTCAACCATCAATGACCTTATTCAACCATATAGGAACATTCCCCAAACATTTTATATCAAAACCTCAACGTATACCCAAAACCCTAATTTTGACCTAATTTTCTCAAAATCTTCCAAACCGAAATTAGAGAAACCAAACACTAGGAAAACATCAATGGAACATTTACATCACTTAATGAGGTTCAGAAATTGAGAGGATACACTTACCACTTAGGTTTTGATGAAAACCTAGAAAACCCAAAAATAAGCTTGAGGTTGAAGATGAAGATGAAGATGAAGATGGAGATGGTGAATCCTTGACCATAACTTTCAATCCTACCACTTGATGATGTTTCACCTCCACAAAATCCAAGGATTTGAGCCAATATAAGTTAGGGTTTGAAGGGGAAAGAAGGAAAATAGTTTTGGAGAGAGTAGAAGAAGTTTGGATGAGAAGAAATGAGGAAAATGGCTGAATTCCGTGACTTATCAGTCTCTGCACATTTTGGGCGACATTGCCCACGCGACAATGCCCAGGGCATTGTCGTTGGTTCTCCCAGTTTTCTTCTCGTTCACTGTTTCGGCCGCAACTTCTTCGTTATAGCTCCGTTTTTGCTCCGGAAAGGACCGTTGGACTCGTAATTGGATCATTCATCCATTAAGACTATGAAACCTAGGATTCAAGTGTTAAGCCTTGTTGGTCCCGAAGGTGCTAAACAAGTTTGTAGAAGGGGGGGGGTTGAATACAAACACAGAATTTAAAGTTTAATAAATTGTTTATTGAAGAATCAAAATACAATTTACAAGTTTGTTGCGGAATAAGATTAAGACAGACTCAATCTAAACAAACTTAAGAACCACTAAGATAATTGCACAAGAAGTTCAGAGAATGGGGGATTAGAGATATAGAAAACAAGGGTTTCTATCTTGAGTTCAAGGATGAAGCACGCTCCTAGATGAAGGGGTGAGCTTCCTATTTATACCCTATGCATTAAATGCATGGCAGGATACTTTACACGTGGCGTTCACAGATTGGCTTTGATAAACTGACTTTTGGGAGACATGCTTTCGGCCGGGTCATGAACAGTGTAGTAGACAGAGTTGTTGTACGAATGGTTTCAGATACTTGTCCGTTCTGACACATCGTACTAGGTTGTGCAAGGATAGACAAAAGGAAACTTGAGGCATAAGCTTTGTGATCGTTTGATCGCTGAGTATCTCTTCTTTCAGAGATAAAGAGGTTCAGCTATCGCTGAAGCTTTTTCTCATGTTCCTTCGCGTATTGGTAGAGTTGTCTTTGCTTCACTGATATCCGCATCAGGTCACTAGTAGACTTCTCATTGTTCAGCAGCTTCGTCTTTGATTCAGCTATGAACATCTGTTGACGCGAGACTTGTCTTTAGGGATTACGTTGGTTGTTTACTTTAGGAACTATCAGTGATAACTGAACAGACTCAGTTCGATCACTGATAGTGAAACACTAATACATAGAAATGTTTATAAGAAAGACTATCAGCGATAACTGAACAGACTCAGTCTGATCGCTGATAGTGAAACACTAATACATACTAGAACGTAATTTTCACTAAGTATAGAAGAGGGTCGTTATCAAATTACTGAGAGTTTGGATCAACAAGCCTAACCTTTTTATTTGTCGACATGTGCATCAGGTTCCAGAAGGGGTTCGGTTCTAGCAGTCGTATGAAGAGATGTGCTTAGTGGTTCACGAGTGTAAGTATTTGGTGAAGTCTTCCGCAGTTTGGAGATGGTGACACTTTGGGTTTTAGTAGCACCCATCCTCATTATAGACTGTTTGCATAGAAAGAATGTGTGTATTGAGGTTACATTTTAAATTGTGGTTGTAGATGATTTAATTATTGGTGTATTTATAAAATTTTAAATTAGTTGCTATTTCCAGATTTGAGGGTGTTACAATGACCATGTTTTTGACATTTATAATAGTTTTTACCGGGTCTGGATTACATTCACCTTGGTGCATTTTGTGACATCTTGGGACATGATCTATCAATAAATCTCGAAGTCTTATTGTTGGCATTCAAGCACAACTCGGGTAATCTGATATACAAGAATATAAGCTTAACCGATACGAGTATACAAAACCGAACGACGTTCTTGACAGCCCATCTTTCTCTCAGTAGAGTCTTCCAATGGCATGTTTCGGTCCTCTACCCCATTACTTAGAAAAAGTGAGCCACTGGGTTAGGTACAAGATACTATCATTACCGCCTAGACAATTAGACATCCAACCTGTAATCGAATTTGAATAAAGAAATATAGATCACCAATGGAAGAAGTCAATTTACTCCATAACTCTAGACAACTTCTAAGGAATCTAAACGATACCCCACAAACATCCCAAAACAACATAGAAGAAAAACAAAATTTGACACCACAGGGACTTGCGCGACCTGCCATACAACCTAGTTTGCGGTAGAAGTCAAGCAAGTCTCTGGAAGTTACAATTTGACCTGCTCTTACCATGCTCTGAACATATTTCAAACCATTCAATACCAAATTTATTTTCAACCAAAAGCTCAGTTCAACACCAAATTCATGGCACACACACCTTTTTGAAACCAACATAAGGATTAAACCAAGAATTACTTCATGATTTTAATTCCAACTCATCAATGGAAGAAAACTCAAACATCAAAATTGCCATGAACAATATCATAAAATTCATACCAAAACTCAACCTTAAAACTTATTTCAAAGCAACAAACCCTAAACCCAAAGCATTTACTCAAGTTCTAAACTACCAAATCTTAAAGATGAATTAAGAATATACAACATGCCTTATAAATTATAAGAGAGCATTTAAATCTTATTAAAACTCCCACAACCTTTCTTTCTTCTTCTTCTGCCGAAGTTCCAAGAATACACACAAAGAAACCCTTTTGAAGAACACTCTTAAAATGGAAAGTGACTAAGCATAGGTTGATGACTTTTATATATATATATATATATATATATATATATATATATATATATATATATATATATATATATATATATATATATATATTGGAAGGATATTTTGCAACCCTTAAAAAGGTTGCAACCCTTGCAACTCACATCTTAACCGTTGGATTCATGATCGACGGTTATTTTATTTTTATTTTTCTGTTTTTTTAATTAAAAATATTGGACCCCATATCTATTGTAACCGCCGATCATGAATCCGACGGTTAAGATGTGGGTTGCAAGGTTTGCAACATTTTTAAAGGTTGCAAATTAAACAACCCCTATATATATATATATATATATATATATATATATATATATATATATATATATGAATATATATATATATGAGTCTTATTTCACACTTAACCCTCAAGTAAGACAAATAGCAAATTAACCCTTAGACTTCTAATGAATGTCATAGAACTTACCAAGGTTATTACAATATGTATGTGTAATGTATAGCTAGTCATATATATATATATATATATGTGTGTGTGTGTGTGTGTGTGTGTGTGTGTGAATATATCATGTATATATCAAGATCATCTAGTGTATCACATATCATAGTAACATATAGTGTACACATTCGTATTATATATAAATATCAAGGTTTAAAATGGTGTGAGGCGTGGCGGCGAGATTAAGCCTTAAGCCTTACACGTTATGGCGAGAACGCGACGTTTTTCAAGGCTTTACATAAGGCGGTAAATTTGTATGTCATATTTAAAATTATATATATACGTATATGTTTTATATATAGTATTTTAATCAAATAATGATATTAAATAATGTACATTCATATTGGAAGAAAAAAATCATATAAATTAGTAGTATAAAAATAGTTTTTGATTGAATATTTAAAATAGAACTTAGAAAAATAATTTTACAAATTCGTTTTAATCGTGAGTCCATAACGTTATGACTTCGTGAAACTGTGAGTGATATGATTAGATAAATCTATAAAAGTGTTAAATCTAAAGTGAAAAATGTAAAAACACAAAAGATAATAAATTAAAAAATTAAAAAAATATTTTTTTTTTGAAAAAAAATCACGTCTAAAAAAAACGCGCGCCATGGCACGCCTTAAGGCGCCATAACGTGAGTCACACCATACAAAAACGTTATGGGCCATTTCGTAATGACGGAGACGTGTCTTGCGTCATATCGCCCCTTTTTGAACACTGATAAATATATATTATATATATACATACATACATAATACATAGATATATACACACAGTAGCTAGCTATATGTACAAACCTACTAGTCAGCTATATTTACATATATACATAATTAGAGGGAGGATCAAACGAGAATGCTAACTATTTAAAAGAATAAGAGAATAATTCTAGGCCAATCATTTATTTAATTTTATATTAAAAAAATAAAAACATATATTATTACGTTATGTATACCCATACCACCCCTTTTCTTCTTCAACAGTAGACCTCGTTGGGTACAATGGGTTTGTCGGTTCCGTTACTTGCTCATCCCTTTTTTTTGCCCTTCTCCAACTTTGGCCGCCTTTCTAGTCTAGATTTTTAGTAGTCAAACAACATTTTCGATATATGCCCCTTTCTCCTTGCACACATACAATTTTCGACGCCCCTTTCCCTTTTCACACACATACGCATACTAGAACTAGGTGTTTTTTAACATGTTAACAAATTAAAAGCAAAACGAATTGGTGGCTTTCTTCATGTTGCACAAACACGCATCATTAAAGCAAACCTCAAATCCATAAATACAATAATCAAAGAGTAAAAGAACAAACCCAAGTTCTTTGTGTGTTCAACTGTTGTCTTTCTTTTTCACCTAAATGCAACAAAACGAGATCCACGATGGTGGTTCTACATGCACCATATCTTGTATACACACAACACCACGATATTTATGAAAAATCATACAATGATGAAGATGACCAATGATTGTGTGTGGGGAAGAGGAGGTGTTGTAGGTGTTCACACACATACATGGAGACCGAAGATGATGGTTTTGTTGTTGCGGATCGCGAGAGGGGTAGGGGAGAGATTTCTCCCATAGTTGCTTCAATGACGGTCAAGGTAGTTATCATCAGTAAAAGGGTAAGAGGGTGCTGAGAATGGTTGCATGCAAAGGGAATGGGCACAAAAAATGATATGTGTGCAAGGATAAAGGGGCTCTGAAAATGCTTTTTAACCAATAAAAACCCTGATCTAAGGAGGGGGCCAGAGTTGTAGAAGCGCTGGAGAAAGGGATAAGCAAATGACAGAACCGACGGACCCATGGCAGTTGACGAGGTTTACGGTTGGAGAAGAAAAAGGTCGAGGTATACTTAATATAATAATATTTTTATATCTGTTTATATTTCTAAAATAAAATAAACTAAATGAGAAAAATAGCAAAATGTCCTAGAGTTAATGGACCTTGTTAACACCAGTAACCACATGGACTAAAAACGAAACACGGTGGCAACCACATATATCAAAAGTGTAATTAGTTTAAAGTATAGACTAGACTTGATAGTGTATTACAACCACAAGTACCAAAATTCTAATTTACACTAGATATTATATATACACACACATGTACATATACACATACATATGTAGAGGAATGATCATGCGGGAAGTTAAGCATTTTGTTAGAATGCGAGAAGTATGATATCATTACACGACCTGTGGCTGTGTTTAATCATATATGATTAAACATCTGTGTATTGCCAAAATGTAGCATGTATTTAATCATATATGATTAAGCTTGTGTATTATATATGATATCACAGTTCTCGCCTTCTCGCAAAATGTTTAGTTTCTCGTTTGAACCTGCCCCTACATATGTAATATGTATATGTATTATCTATGTAGTTTGTAAATTATACATTCTTATTTCTTTTTCTTTAACACATTACTGGCAGATTGGCGATGAATTGAAAAATATCCTTTTAGCTTATCTATCTATCTATCTATCTATCTATCTATCTATCTATCTATCTATCTATCTATCTATCTATCTATCTATCTATATATATATATATAGAGAGAGAGAGAGGGAGGGAGAGAGAGAGAGAGAGAGAATTGTGGGGGGGGGGATGAGAAATGAATCAGTATGTTGGAAAACGAGAATTTCGAATATCATATATGATTACATGTAATACAGACGCTTAATCATATATTGTAACACCCTCAAATTTGGTAAGAGCAATTAATAAAAATTTCGATAAATAACCTCAACAAATACAAACTACAATGACATACAAGAACTAAACCGGATTGAAGTCGGGTGCTACTTAACCCCAATACAAACTGCTCTTCACAAAATTAATGCGGAAGACTTCACCATTGCTACTCACTACACATTCCCCAACTAGGACCTGATGCACATGCCGACAAATAAAAGGTTAGGCTAACGCCTAGTGAGTTACAAAGTTTTTGACATGGATAAATAAAATGTTAAAAGAAAAGGATACGATTTAAATCATAATCTTACAAATAATTTGTTTTAAAATTTAGAGACGACTCATTTTCCAATTTCAAGCATTGTCAAAGACGAACACCCCTTATAAAGCATTCTTTATAAAATGAAGTAACCCAAAACTTATGCAAAACGAGAATAGAAAACGACTCCCAATTTAAGAAACACGGATGAAACGTTATGTCCCGAAACACCCAAGGCACGGGTGTGGCATAATACTCAACCCATAAATCATGGTTAGAAATCCATATATGTATATATAATGCAACCGAAAACATGGATACTAAAATACCATACCTAAAATAACACCCTTCGGTGACGAGGGAGACCCGATTCCATCGAATGTGGCGGGAACACAAAGTTAAGTCACATATCTATGTTTAAGCATATCTTCGAGGATGGACAACCATAGACATCAACCCTATCCATGGATCTTTAGTCAAGGTAGACATCAACCCTATCCATGGATCTTTAGTCGTTAGAGCATCAACTTTATCCAAGTCTTTATCACGAAGTATCACCAAGTTCAACCCTATCCGTGGATCTTTACCTTGGGACCTCACCATCCTTGACATGCTTATTCATTTAGAAATTACATCGCATCACCAATGCCTATTTATATATTACAACTCGGGGATCTTATCCCACTTACACGATAAAACCGACCTCTATGCCTATGGATCCATTGCATTATAGTCTAAAACATTTCAAAACCCAAATGAATGACTAACGCACACAAAATATATCATTCTCATAATATATGCAATAAATGCAAATCTTACCAAAGCCCCACATCGAGCTATTAAAACCGGACAATTGTCCCATAGGACCCGAATGAACCAAAACTGAGCCAAAAGTTTAACAACCCAATTGACTATTTATTTAAAAGTCATGATAAGTAGTAAAATGTATTTGATCAGACATTCATACAAACTCATGCTCCTAAGGTATATTTAACTCAAAATCATCATTTGGCATTTTCCAAACTAAACATACTGTTTATCACCAAAAACACTTTATAACACAATATCATGTATTTTCCAAATGATTTATAAACTTAATTACACTAAGGATGCATAAGCATCAAATAATCTCCACATATGAAATAATTAATAAAATAATACACTTTCAAAATTTATTCACCAAAGTGTCCAAAAACCCCAAATATGTGTATTTCACGAGTTTTATAAATTAAGTGTACCACATACGCAAAACTCATCAATTGATCCAACATCTATAATTAACAAGTAAAACTCATAAATACGTCAAAATGAACATTTTTGGCATGTACAACGTTTTCACAAATCAACTTGAACTCAGCTTGCTAGATTTAGGCTAAATCTATATTTTACCCCAACTTGAGTTTCCTTGAAGAAACTTGAATCCATAAGCAAATCCTTCCACAAACCTAGATCCATAAGATTTCAACAATGAATGTTCATAACCAACCATATAGAATCGTTTACCCAAACATTTTACATGAAGATCTCATCTGATCCCAAAACCCTAGTTTCCATAGGTGAAGAAAATAGAAGTTTACCTTAACCATATCTTGCATCCCTCAACAATATACTTATAGGCCACCAATATGTCCTCAAATTCCAAATTTCCCAAAAGAATGGAAGGGGTTTTGATGAAACCCTAGATATAAAGGAGGAGAGTGAAATGGGTACTTGATGGTTTGGGTTTCCACACTTTTATACTCCAAGTGTGTTCTTGATAGTCAATAAATGTCTCCAACCAATTTTAGGTTTGAAATAAGTGAGGGTAGGGTTTTGAGGAAGATAAAATGGCTCTCCATGCTTTCAAAATCGCCCAAAATCAAGTTGTGGGATGAAAAATGAAGTTAAAATCGGCCAACACTGAGTTTTATAATCTCAGCCCCCGACAGCAACCTTACCCGATGACTATGCCCTATGGCAAGGTCAGGGGCACAATCGCCGAGCTACCCCCCCCACTCACGATACAACCTCCGCGAGAGTGACAAACGATAGTGCCACGAGTCACAATCGTGGGGCATAATCGCCGCGTGCATACCGTGCCCCTCTACTCCATCGCGACTTTGACGCGCGACTATGACAATTGTCATAGTCGCTGGCATAATCGCCGACTTGGTCGGGGTTCGGATTTTTCTCTCGTTTTGCTGACTTTCGCGACCAGGCCAAAGATTTTGGTTCACAAAGGGATTTCTCATTAACCCAACTTTTCCAAAAGTTAAATTACGATATTTGAGAAGTAGGTCCTTGATATTACTCACTTGGATTTTCTGGGTGTTACATATATGATTAAACACATTCCAAGAGGAATGTGTGCGACTTGGTGAACGCAACCATAAGTCGCGGGGGAGGGTAATTGCTATGTGTCGTTCAACGCAACATGTGTTTAATCATACTCCCTTCTTCTCAAAATAAATGTCTATAATGAAAGAGGCACATCAATTTTATGTATAATTATTACATTTTTATAACACAAGGACAATTTTACTCTTAACTATATAGAGAACCTTTCTTCACCTCATAACTAAAGGTAGAATGGAAAGTAAACATTACTTTTGAAAGTGGACACTTACTTTCACATAAACTAAAATAGTAATGTACGCACTTATTTTGGGACGTAGAGAGCCTATGATGAATTATGTGTATCACGTGTATTAATATATGACCTTGGAACTTCTCGTCTTCACGCAAATTAAACGCATTCTCGTTTGAGATCGGGAGAGAACTAAAGAACCAGAACAAAATGGATGAAAAAATATATCAACTAAAAATAATAAAGTGATCATTTTTTTTATGTAACTTGTTTCGCTCCAATTTTTGTAATTTATAGCCTATTTTTTAAAGGAAGAAAACTTTATTTTTTAAAAGGTTGTTACAACATTTGTTTGATCATCTCAATCAACGGTTTGGATAGAACAAATATATGATAAATAATACATTAAATACTAGCCTTAACATGTAACGACCTGATTCTTAAAATAACCCCAATGACGTGAAACCATCCAAAATATGATTCGAAAATAATCAACTAAAATAATCTTCTCAGAACACCTCATTTACAACGATTGTAAGAAATAGTTCTAACAGTAGTAAATAAATCGAACCGTAGATTTAAATTCTTACCAATCTATAATCACCTGAACCTTTAACCCAAAACATAATTAACCCGGTAATATTAATGAACCTGTAAAAGGAGACAACCTTCACCACAATAAATACTGCTTACCCTTTTTCCCAGGCTAGCAATCCCAATATAGAATTCACCTGAAATGCATATTTTGAAAACAAAATGAGAGTTAGACCATACGGTCTAGTGAGTAAATCACTGTAAGATAAATAACTCTGTAAAATCACTTTGACATAATGCCACAAATCATTTTAGTCATAAATTAGGCTCTCAGACACTAAAAGTGAGTTATAAATAAATTGACACTCGGACATAACATCCCTCCCAGTTAACTAACCACAACAGTCGCCATAATTTAATCATACACACCCCGATAAGATCGCAATCAATATCGGTTGTGGCCCACCACACGAAACAAATTCGTGAGCACTATATATATATAACCCCCTGCTCGGACCATCACAGTCCTAATACACCCGACTTCTGGTGTAAAAGACCATTTATCCCAAGAATTCATAATCAAGCCACATGTGTTAATAATAAACAACATGTAATAAAAATCGTATCACAGTTAACGATAATAATTAAAACAAACAAATCTGGTATAACATCGAAATAATAACCATTTGATAATATATGCATTTCAGTTCGAAAATGGTTAAACGAAAACTCGCCTCGGGTCCAATTATTTCACCCCGAGTCTTAATGGTTAAAATTGCTCAAACCGAACACCTTTAATGAGAAAGAATACATAAACCGAAACCTCCTTTCTTAAAATTTTTTCTTCGTTCATCTCCATGAGCTCTCCCTTTTTTTTCATTCTCTATAGTCGCACAAACACACTTATGGTGAAATGGAATGGAGTCGACAAAAAGAATCAATGAAGACAAGGACTCCTCTTTTTGTACCCCAATATTTACATAAATAACCCCTCAAAAATGATAATTTAACAAAATCAACCCTAAACATTTCATTCATTTCAAAACTTTCTTTTTAACTAAAAACTGGTTATTACAAACTCTCCCCTCAACAGAATTTCGTCCTGAAATTCATTCAAGCAACAAATGAAGGTAACTAATTACCAAAATTAAGCTCACTCCCATGACACTACAATGCATTTAGGGGACCCCCTAAAGAACTTTCACTAGACCAACCATAATATTCTCCATATATATCTTTTGTTCCTACTTAGAACAATATTTCAAATTACAACACAAATACAACATCTTGCGACGCTTTCGTTGCACAACTCTGATTAAACACACGATCTCCTTAATAAATTCAACGATCTTAATAAGGAATTTAAAATCACCCTATTTTCCATCTTTAAATAACTGAATACCCTAAATTCAAAACCGGTCTAAACTCGAGTACCATAAATAATTGCAACTATTTAAAAGAAGGAATTCATAATTAGGTTTACACCACAACAAACATAAACCTCCCGAGTAAACATAACGACCTCAAAATCTTCTATCTCAATATAAGATCATCCTTGCACTTTTACTTAGATTACACCAAAAATTCTTAATGAACAAACATGCAATTCTTTGTGCACCCAATCATTACAAATTAAAATTTCACTCAATTAGCGTTGCATCCTTAATTCACCAAGGATCACTATTTCATTAACAATTCATCAGAACTTTACACACTCTCTAATCAACAAGAATAAACCAAATTCATACTTAAAACCACTTAATATGTGATCTGGTAAGAACACATTCCCTATGGATATCTAGCCACGGCAAACTCATAAATTGCATAACATAATTGGGTAATCATTCCGCTGATATCGTAATCAAGATCATTCTGTCGATATCGTAATCAAGATCGACAATGAAACCACATATAAACCACTTATCCTTAAATGGACCGATACAAACTCACACCAATTACTCGTACCGAGAAACTTAACCAAATCAACATTTCAATTCAAAATTCTTAAATAAATATTAAACACCATTGAGCAACCGAATCTGACATTTTCAATGTCTAATTGGAACAAAATAAACTCATCCATAATTATAATCCAATCAAATAAAAACATATGTTCTTCGTTAATAAAGTCATCATTTACCACCAAAGCCTTCAATTCTCAAAATAACAATAGCATAACACCGTTTAAAAATCCATACACTTTTAGTCGATTAATCTAGTCACTTTTAAATACCATCAAAGAGACATCCCAAATGAGATTCACATAATCATCTTACATCAAATCATACGCACAAATTGTTACGATAACTCTTAGATATTCACTAGGCAAATCTTTCTTCCCACCAACCAATAAACCTATCATAAAATAAAATTAAGCCATAACGCGATTTAATTTTCTCAAATTTAGATGAACCACAAATCACAAATACCTCATTAACTTAAACCACTAGCTCACAACCACCAAACCCTTATAATCTTTACTAATAAAATCGATCAATAAATATTGCCCTCAACTTAAGTCTAGGCTATCAACAACCTATTTCACTTAAACTAAAGCTCTGATACCATCTGTAACGACCCGTTTCTAAAAATAACCACAATAACGTGAAACCATCCAAAATATCATTCAAAAAGAATCAATTAAACTAATCTTCCCAGAATCACCTCATTTACAACGATGGTAAGAAATAGTTCTAATAGTAGTAAATAAATCCAACCGTAGATTTAAGTTCTTACCAATCTATAATCACTGGAACCTTTAACCAAAAACATAATTAACTCGGTTATATTAAGGAACTGGTAAAAGGAGACAACCTTCACCACAATAAATACTGCTTACCCTTTTTCCCAGGCAAGCAATCCCTTTATAAAATTCACCCGAAAACCATATTTTGAAAACAAAATGAGAGTTAGACCATACGGTCTAGTGAGTAAATCTCTGTCAGATAAATAATTCTGTAAAATCACTTTGACATAATGCCACAAATCATTTTAGTCATAAAGTAAGCTCTCAGGCACTACAAATAAGTTATAAATAAATTGACACTTAGGCATAACATCTCTCCCAGGTAACTAACCACAACAGTCGCCACAATTTGAACGCACACACCTCGATAAGATCGCAATCAATATCGGTTGTGGCCCACCACACGAAACAAATTCGTGGGCACTATATATATAACCCCCTACTCGGACCATCGCAGTCCTAATATATTCGACTTCTGTTGTGAAAGTCCATTTATCCCAAGAAATCATAATCAAGTCATAACATGTAGCTTGATTATGAATTATTGGGATAAATGGACTTTCACAACAGAAGTCGGGTGTGTTAGGACTGTGATGGTCCAAGCAGGGGGTTTTATATATATTGTAACACCCGTAATTTTCGGTAAGTAAATGCTACCCGAACGTCTCTGTGACTTGTAAACAGTGGGAATGGTGTTGGGAAAGCATTATCTAAAGTACCTTGGAGTATCGGGAGTGTTGGCATTGAAAAAGTTGGGCTTCGGAAAGGTCCCGCTACAATGCCCGACGACTATGACGGTGTCATAGTCGTAGTGTCACAGTCGCAGAGAAGGAATAGAAGCCAGGGGGTGCTTGGCGACATTGCCAGGCGACATTGCCTTGGGCAATGTCGCTGTTTCCCTGGGCAATGTCGCTGGTCATTGTCGCACCAGTGGCCAGGCTTTTGTTAAGTCGCGATTTTCAGCCTTTTTCCTCATTTCCACTTCTCCAAACTTCCCCATCCTCTCCCAAATCGTTTTCCTTCCTTCCCCTCAAACCGTAACTTATTTTGGGTCAAATCCTTGAGCTCTTGAAGTGTTTTATCATCAAGTGGTGAAGATTGGAAGCTAGAGTCAAGGGTTCACCATCTTCTTCTTCAACCTCAAGCTCCATGGTAGAGTTTTCTAGGTTTTCACCAAAACCTAAGTGGTAAGTTTATCCTCTCCATTTTTAAACCTTAATATAAGTTATAAATGCCTTATTGATGGCTTCCTAGCTTTTGGTTTCTTAAATTTTGGTTTGTGGTGGTTTAGGAGAAATTAGGTCAAAATTAGGGGTTTGGTCAAAATTGGGATTTTGATGTAATGTGTTTGGGGATCGATTCTAACTGGTTGAATGTGATTATTTATGAATGGAATTTGTGTATCAAGGTTTATGGAGGTTTTGACCTTGAATACTCAAGTTTCCTCAAAGGAGCTCAAAGTGGGGTAAAATATAGATTTAGCCTAAATCTAGCAAGGTGAGTTCAAGTTGATTTGTGAAAACGGTGTGCATGCCAAAATGTTTATTTTAAAGTGTTTGTGTTTTGCATTAAAATGTTAACTGCTGATAAGTTTGGTTATTTGGAAGTGTTTAACTTTATAAACTTATAAAACACCCATCTTGGGGATTTTTGAGTATGTTGTTGAATGCGTTGAAATGAAAATGATTTGATGACTTATTTACCTAAATGGAAAGTATTGGGTAAGAATGCATTTTGTATCGTGAATTGTTTCTAAAATACCACCGTGTGAGTCATGGGCGCTTGGTCATTCCCAACCTTGCAAACGTTTCTGAACTTATGAACCTTTGGTTTTGGGAAAAGATGTAACTTAAGTATTTTATTGAGTAAACCGGTGATATTGGTATTTAAATGACTCATCTTATGGGTATAAATCTCTTGAGTAATTGTCATTTAAATATGTGTCATGGGACGTTTTGGAAACAATAAATGAGATTATTAACTTGTTTGGAAATTGATTTATGTTGGAGTTTATTCATGTAGTTGAAGCATGTGTTTGCATAAATGTGGTCGTTGCATTTTGTCACATTTTGTGGATTTTAACATATGGTCATATGATTGGTTGAGCTTAAGGCTCAGGTTTCGGCTTTGTCGGGTATAGGGACTTTTGTCCGATTTTAATAACTTAAAGTAGAGCTTTGGGGCGTGAGTTGCATTTATTGCACTTTATTTTGGAGAATACATGTTTTGAGTGTGTGTGTGTGTCATTCATTTGGAGTCATGTGTTTTAGACTGTAATGCATTGGATCCATAGGCATGTAAGTCAGTCGTATTTAGTGGTGAGGACTCTTGGGATTCTCACTTTGGGAAATAATGACGTGTTGGCATTGGTGTCGTCCTGGTTGTTTGGCGAAGAGGAACCTTTATGGGTTGTACTTCGTGACCATGGGTCTTGTGTTTGGATGTCTAATTCTTATGCACGAGGTTAGACATCGAGAGTTATGAAGTAAGGAGTTGAGGCTCCTATCTTGAATGCTAGGGAGTAGGAACTAGGGGTCGAATGAGTACACTGAGGATGAAACTCCGCTAGAGACCTAACAGGCAATAAGATCGTGTATCATTGAGGTGTAGCTCGACAGAGCAGGCAATAGGGGATACGGTGTTTGGGACTTGAAATAAAGTCCGACTGGAGGTGTAGCTCGACGGAGCAGGCAATACAGTCACCACTGGAGGTGTAGCTCGGTAGAGTAGGCAATACAGTCACGATCTGAGGTGTAGTTCGAAAACATGGTTATGTGGCTTAACTTTGTGTTCCGCCACGTACAATGGAATCGGGTCTCCCCCATCACCGGAAGGTGTTAAGTGGGTATTAAAGGATAGTATTTTATTATCCATATTTTCGGTGACGTGTGGCATATATGGGTTTGTTTACTCAAGATCTATGGGTTGTGTATTAAGCCCCGCCCACATTTGGGGTTTTTCGCGAAATAAAATTTTATTTCGAATTACTATAAATTGGGAGTTTGCTTACTTTTCACGTTTTGGGCGAGTTTGGGATAAAATGACTTTACGAAAAAAGGTTCAAGTTGGGTCCCTTGTTTTAAAGGTGTTTTTGGAAAATGTTGTCGTTTGATATTTAAAGTAAATCTTTTAATTGTCTACGATTTAAATTGCATTATTTCCCTTTAACAAATATATTTATTACATGTTGTAAACTTTTGAACTCACTAGGCGTTAGCCTAACCTCTTTATTTGTAGGCATGTGCATCATGTTCCAGATGGGTGAAATGGTTCTAGCGTTTTTGGTGAAGTATCGAGTGCTAAGAGTATGTGCAAGAATGAGTGGATTGATGAAGTCTTCCGCTTAGTCGTTGAGAAGAGCAACTGTTTCTTTTGAGGTTTAGTACCACCCGACCTTGAGTAAGTTTCTATGTATGATTCTATTTATGTTTTTGATGAAAAATCCTAGAATCGTATCTTAAGTATGGTCCTGTCGCACGAAGTTTGATCCATTCCTCGAGGTATATTTGAAAATTTTAAATTACTTGCTCTTTCCAAATTGAGGGTGTTACATATATATATATAGTGCTAACGAATTTGTTTCATGTGGTGGGCCACAACCGATATTGATTACGATCTTATCGGGATGTGTGTGATTAAATTGTGGCGACTGTTGTGGTTAGTTACCTTAGAGAGATGTTATGTTTGAGTATCAATTTATTTATAACTGACTTTTAGTGCCTGAGAGCCTACTTTATGACTAAAATGATTTGTGGCATTATGTCAAAGTGATTTTACAGAATTATTTATCTGACAGAGATTTACACACTAGACCGTATGGTCTAACTCTCATTTTGTTTTCAAAATATGTTTTTCACGTGAATTTTATATTGGGATTGCTTACCTGGGAAAAGGGTAAGCAATATTTAATGTGGTGAAGGTTGTCTCCTTTTACCGGTTCCTTAATATAACCGGGTTAATTATGTTTTCGGTTAAAGGTTCCGGTGATTATAGATTAGTAAGAATTTAAATCTACGGTTGGATTTATTTACTACTATTAGAACTATTTCTTATTGTCGTTGTAAATGAGGTGATTCTGGGACGATTAGTTTAATTGATTCTTTTCGAATCATATTTTGGATGGTTTCACGTTATTGTGGTTATTTTTAGAATCGGTTCGTTACATAAAATCAAAAAGAAATCAAGTGACACAATTATTTAAAGTAAAAATTCTCACAATTGTCATAATATATACGATATCATCATTTGATTACGCTTGTATATATATGTATATATATGAAACTTTTGGAAAGTTTTTTTTTGTTTGAAAAAAAACTTTTGGAAAGTTTCTTATACAAAGAGTAATAAAACAATTTAATTTTTATGTCCAATTACATCAATAACTTCGTTGAAAAACATGTTAAGTTGTCTAAGTTTTTCAAAGCAACTTATTTTAACAACTTTGGTTTACAAAATTTAAAGTTTATTTTTTAAACAGCAAGACAAAGCAATTATAAACAAGCGAAAAGAACATCTTAACGTTTATTTATGTACTTATTCAGACATACGGGTTTTGAAAAACCAATTTTGTTACGATGATCGGAAGGGAAATTAGGATTTAAAATTTCCCCCTTAAAATGGTAATATTGCTCCCACACTTAAAAAATGGATAGACGAAGTTAAAAGAAGGAATTAAAAACATTAAAAAAATGTGCTCATATATATATAGGGGTTAAATCTAGCGAGGACAAAAAAAATGTTACAAACTTGAGGATGATAACGCCAATTTCAGCGTTATTTTAGAGCCACTTTTTGAGTAATTATGCTTGTTTCTCCAAACAAACGAAGCGTATTTTCACATTTATTCGTGAGTTTTTCAGGTATTGATATTTCGGGAATAAATTGAGAAATTTGGTCCAAAAGAAGCTAATTATAGACGAGAATGGTGCACTCGATAAGTTTAATGGCAAAACAAAGCTCGTGCAAGTCAAATCTTGGGTCAAGGGTCGAAAAATGCATCAAAGTGCAATTTTGGAGAAAAAGTGTTCACCAAGACTTTTACCGATAGTTAAGTCTCGGTGTAACTAGCATCAACTTGAGTTTTGGAAAATTTGCTCACCGAGACTTAAGTCTAGGTACAACTAGCACTAGTGCAATTTATAAGAATCAGAGCCCACTGAGACTTTGACTGAGAGTTAAGTCTCGGTATAAATAGCGGTAGCATGCTGATGCGTTTTTAAAGCCCTTTTCACCTAGGGTTTTCATTATTCAGCTACTAATACACATAGAGGACGGCAAGGGGAGATTTTGGGGGGACTAGGAGTGATCTTCCACGGATTTTAAAGGCAATTAACGTGGGGAAATCATCCAGGAACACAAGATTAACGAAGATCAAAGCATTGTTCGTGGGTATTGTGATTCAACAAAATGAAGTTTGTTCATATCTAGATCTTTTGTTCAAGAGACCATGTTTAGTTTGATTTTTCTTCCTATTGTTTTGTGTTTTATCACCCCCAACATGAACTAATCTTTAGATGTTGGGGGTTGGATGAACTTTGGTTTTTAAGCATATGAACATGAAATCTTTTGGCTTTTATCAGTTTTTCTAATTAATGAAGCATATGAACTTGGTCTTACTGCTTTTGTGAGCATAATCAACTTACAAATTGATTTATTTGTTATGGATTAGATCCGAGAGAACTAGCTTATAACTTGAATTGGATTTGTATGCCTAAGGTGAGAAATTGGATAGAGATATACCAAGTAAACCTTAGTACCTATTTTACAATCTTGTTCTTAATGATTTTCTGAACTCATAGGTTGAGATCGAGAGATGAAACTTATCTTTTTAGAGATAACTCCGTTGTTGCTCGAGAGAGAATAACAGTTATTTTGGTGATTGTGTATTCATTTAAGTGGATTAGTCTGATAACAATCATAAGTGGAGTGTTCTTTGTGAAACCATTGGAATTCCAACCCTCAACTACTTTCTTCCCGAAAAAGTTTCAAACTTTGTTCTTGCTTTTACTCTAGAGTTTATTTTCATTAATTTATTTATTATTTAATCATCACCAATTCATCAATTGGATCGTCCAGTAAATAGTGATTATAGTAATTGTGATACTCAGTTCCTAGTTCCCTTGGTTCGATACTCATACTTCCAAGTACATATTACTTGATTCGACCCGTACACTTACGGTTAGATTAGGGGGGTGTAAACCCGCCTATCAGAGGACTAATCTAATCCTTTGATTAGAATAAATCAAGGGTCATTAAAAAAAGCTTATTTGTAATAAAAGGATAACATAATGGTATTTTTGACATTTTGTAATGATTTTTAAGGGTATAATATCAATTATATTATTAAATTCAAATAAATAATTAGGCGGACTCCAAATCATATTAATAATTGATTAATTCTCATTCATCTCATTCATTATTCTTCATCTCAAATTCACCATCATCTCCGTCGATTTTCATTTCCATCAATTTCATCTCATTAATGACCGACTAGAAGTTCGATTCATAATCTGTAATCGTTAATGGCAACTGATAAAGATCTTTCACTGTCGGAGATAAGGATCAAAGATAACGTCTTTTACTAAAAATTTTAACATTCAAAATTTAGGGTTTTAATAAGAGTTGAAATCGATTTCTTGATCTGCAGTGATTAAATTTAAACAACTTGATCAAAGAAAATTAGTTATTGAACAAGGAGTTGAAGTTTCATAAGGTGAAACATTGACATTATGTTTCTTAAGGTGACTTTGAAACAATGAATTCTGTTTATGACTTTGAAAAACTATCATTATGTTTAATTTGGTGAATTTGCTTATGTTTCATAAGGTGAAGTTGTTTATGCTTCATAAAGTGAATTTGATTCATAAGGTGAATTTGATTCCTAAGGTGAATGTGTTTATGTTTAATAAGATGAATCTGATTCATAAGGTGAAATGTGATAATTGCTTGATTCAATCAATGTAATAAGAAGAATAGTAGAAGAGACTTCAATTGGGATGAATACGAAAACCTAAAACTCAAAAATTGGAACCCAATCATCTGAACCTGAAAATCTTGAACACTTGATCGCATAAAAGGAAGGTATTGCATAAAAAAATAAAACTATTTAATTAGAAAAAATAAAAAATATCATATTTATTACCAAATGACCATTATGCCCATTTTTAATTAAAAACACCTTAAAATAACAACCATAAGATCAAAATTGATTTAAGGCTTAGATTGGTTTTCACGGTCCTTAACATTTTTACGGTTCTCATTTACCGTCATATATATATATATATAGAAGTAATCTTAGCCATTCATCTGGTCAGCATTTGCGGCTTTGACCGCGAAGCACCGGATAATTCCTTGCGTGGTCTATAGAAGTTAGAGGGGTAATTTCGTAAAATACACGGGATGAGTTCATATATTAATCTGTATGAATCACAAAGATTCATATATGAATCTGTTAATTAGTTCAACTGATTCATATATGAATCTTTGTGATTCATACATATTCATATATGAATCAGTTAATTGGTTCATATATGAATCACAAAGGTTCATATATGAATCTGTTAGTTAGTTCAACTGATTCATATATGAATCACAAAGGTTCATATATGAATCAGTTAAAATAGTTCAGATGTGAATTGCACTGGTTCATATAAGAACATATAGTTCATATGTGAATTATACATGTTCATATATGAACACAACTCGTGTATTTTGTAAAAATTACGAAAGTGTCCTTCTATTTTTTGAAGAGCCGCAACTTTTGACCAGTCAAAGCCGAAACTTTTGACCAGTCAAATCCGATCTTGACCGTGTGAATGGCTAGGATTACTTCTCTATTTCTCATATATTTACCATTTCTCAAATGAACCTAAGACTATATATATATATTTTTTTTAAAACTGTTTAAACCTTTTCTTTAACTCCCGTTTAAATGTGTTCCACATATTCAACACAGTTTCAATTTTAGCTTGGTTTATGTTGTTGAGCAAATAGACCCCTTCTTTTTGTGTTTTAGCAATAGTTCTAAATGGCGTGAGGCGTGGTGGTGAGACTAAGTCTCAAAACTTAGGAGTCATGGCGAAGCCATGACGTTTTCAAAGCGTGAGTTATGTGTCAAATTTCTAAATTCATATATAATATTATATATATATATATATATATATATAAACATATGTTTTATAGTGTTATTCAATGAGTCAATAGTAATAAGTGTTAGGACACAGTCTCATTGGATTCAAGATCATCCAAAACGAAGATCGCAATCTGAAGTTAATGCTGAAAGTTACTCTCAACTAAAGTCTAGGGTCTATTATGTAATAAAGTCAAAGTTGTTTTGTTATTTAGATATTATGGTTTAGATATTATTTGTTATTATATTAGTTTAATTATAATATCTAGATATTATAGATATCTAGATATTATGTTTAATATTAGTTTAGTTAGATCTCTCTCTCTCTCTCTTACAACATCATATCAGTTCAACAACAAGAATACACACAACACATAGTAAAAGGTGTAAAAGAGAGAAAAACAAACAGAGAGCTTAACTCAAGAACTCAACCGTGTAATCCGCGTTTGTAATCCAAACAGGTTGGTTTATCATCTATTGTTTGTTGTTTTGATTATCTGGTAACGATCACGGACTCACAATTGGTATCAAAGCTGATCCAAATTCAAAATCAAAAAATTTTACTCTCTATGTTCTTCATTTTTGAAGAACACTGTGCAATAGATCAAAACTTGATTTTGCGGTTATTTTCGAAATCAAAAGGTTGTGTATTGTTGTTGTTGGTTAGGAGAATAAACTGTCAAAATTTGGTGTGGTAAATCGACCTTTAGCTGGGTTAATTTTAGAGTTACAGGTTGATTTAATCGGAGAAGACGACGTATCGGTCTTAAGCGTACCGGTCGAACCTTAGTTTTTACATTCTATCGGTCTTAAGCATTCGACCGGACTCTTGCAAATACCGGTCGAAGATCATTTTTTATCGGTCGAATCTCACAAACTTTTGGTATCGATCAAACACTCTCCGGTCAAATCCCACTTTGTATCGGTCGAATATATATTTTTTTATCCGGTCGAATATATTTTTTTTTATCCGGTCAAAGTAAACCTCAATTCCGGTCGAACCCCACTTTTCCACTGCATTTCCCCGGTCAAAGTCACTTCCCCGGTCGAATAAAACTTTTCCACAACACTTCCCCGGTCGAACTCCTCATTAATATCTGTCTTATCAAATCCCATCATCCGGTCGAATCACATTTCAAACCATTTCAAACCAACAGCCCCGGTCAAACCATTTAAAACCAACAGCCTCGGTCAAATCCATTTCTATCGGTCGAATCTCATTTCAAACATATCCCGGTCAAACACTCCACTCACACTCTTAGAAACACTCTCATATTCCACACCCACTCACGTGATTCCACCCACTCACAATTTGCATACAATTAATTCCAAACCTCACGTGTCCACTTTTCAAAACCCACTCACACACTCACACTCTCTTAGAAACACTCTCACACGTATGCACAACTCCATGCAAAAACCCACGAATTCACACAATTCTCACACTTTCACTTTCACCTTTCTAAATTAATTTGCAAAGTAACATTTGTAAATTAATTTGCAAAGTATCATTTGTAATATCGATCCAAGAAAATCATTATTGCATTCCACTCACTTTTTACCGATCCAATCTTTTTACCGGTCAATCAGTTTTACCGGTCGAAAATTTGTCCGGTCGAATTTCACTTTGCGCAATCAACATCTCGCGCAAACTTTTGAATTTTAAAATTCTCTCATATCTCAAAGCCTCTCGCATCTCAAGCCTCACGCATCTCAAAGCCTCTCGCATCTTAAATCTTGTTCAATTATGACTTCCAGAGAAGCTCTTGCCATTGGAACTGATTCCAAACCACCAGTTCTATTTAAAGGTGAATACGAACAGTGGAAGGATCGGTTTCTAAACTTCATAGACAGACATGAGCTTTGTGAATTCATCAGACAATCATTTGCAGAAGGAAATATGCAACCAATAAAGACAACTCGTCTGGTTGGAACATTGCCAACACAAGTTGAATTGAAGTACCATGAGCTTGATGGTGACAACCAAAACAGAGCTAAAGGTGATAAGCTAGCTATGTCATAAATTCTTCAAGGAATCCCCAATGAAATCTACATAAAGATTGACAGCTACAAGGCCTCAGCTAAGGAAATGTGGGATCAGCTGGACCCGGACATCAATGTCAAATATGGCTTCTAAGTACATCATCTTAGAACCCGGACTTCAACGAAGATATGTCTCTTGAATACAACAGTTCAAGACACGCACTTCAATGATCAAAAGACCTTACTCCGAGCTAATCAGAGATTGTACTCCGATACTCAAATGAGGAAATCAACCTTCAAGGGGGAGTACATACTTTTCTGAAATTTTTTATGCAAAGCTTTTACAACTGATAATGTACTAATGCATAATTTCAGGGGGAGTTAAAAAGGTGATGACTTCTGATTATTTCTGATCAAAACTCGTACTTTAAAAGTTTTACTGCTTTTTTTTGTCTTATCAATTTAAGTGAATACGTAAAGGTATATCTTTATGACTTGACTTAAGACTTTTGCAGAATTTTTTAAGAGATGCTTACAAGATCACATCTTTATGACTTTAAGCTTAGCTTCATGAGATGGGAGATCATACGTAAAGGTATAATTCTTTATCTTAATCTCATATATGGTTGAAAGAATGACAACTTTCAATCATAGAAAACATTGTTTTTAACGTTCAAACCACTTCCCGATTTTTTCAACAGATTTTATATTATGGAAGTGTGATTTTAAATGTTTTCAAAATCAATTTTGTGCTTTAACTGAAATAGTTAAACCAATCTGAGCATCACATGCATCATAGGAAAACAAGAATCATTGTGCTAGGAATTAACACAACTTCTATGGAATCACCTTAACCAGTGATTTCTACCCAAGAAGTTAATCCATAGTGATTGAGTGTGAGAATTCAAAAGAAATGAGTGTGATTAGAGCGAGCAAAAACTTTTAATAGAAAGAGCGTGTGAGAACAGAGTTAAAAGAATATCACAACTCTGCACCAACTTTTTCTGAGTCGGGCAGCCACAATTCTAGTGATTCACAATTCTTTGGTGATCATTATTGAAACAGGCAACTAACCCATGCCAACTCTTGATCAAACCTCACCATCTACTCATTTTTTTCTCAACAAGAAAGTGTTTCACATTTTCAAAAGGGGATGCAGCACATATGCTATCTGATTTTCATTTGGAAAATCTGGATATTGAAAAGAAGGAAGTCTGCCCCACCTTCGCACTTCACTCATGCACATTGAGTCTGTGTTTAACTTACTGTTGTCTCAGTGGTTTACACATTTCGAGCCTTAAAAGCAATCATCAGTGCTTAATTCTTTCTATCACAAGCACGAACACACAAGGAATTAGTTTATTTGTCATAACGTTTATAGAAACTGCCTATGTGGTGTTTCGATGATTAAATGGAAGCCCTGGGGGAGTCAACATCAAACAGCTCCTTTCCAATGTGTATTCGTTACACACAGTGACTTAGTGTTACTGACAGGCATGTTAACTGATTCATTAGTTGATTCAGGTGTTACATGATTATTTTGTCTAGATTTTCAAAGATCAGGATGAATAACTATTGAATTGACGGATCAGAGACTCCAAGTGGTTGACATTTCTTACTCAAAGTTTTGATGAAGTCATTGCACTTTCCATCAAAAAGGGGGAGAATCTAAAGCTTGAAGAAATCTTCAGTCCATTACATTACAAGACCAAGAACTGCGAGATCAAAGTATTCTGAAGACATGCTGATTTCAGATAAATTTTCTTTAAAGATACTTTGCTAAAGCATTCTGAGCTAGAGAAAGAGATTGCATCTTCTGAGCTAAAAGAGAAGATCGTATTGACAAATCATTTTCGTAATGATCTTGATCCAAAGGGGGAGATTGTTAGGACACAGTCTCATTGGATTCAAGATCATCCAAAACGAAGATCGCAATCTGAAGTTAATGCTGAAAGTTACTCTCAACCAAAGTATAGGGTCTATTCTGTAATAAAGTCAAAGTTGTTTTATTATTTAGATATTATTTGTTATTATATTAGTTTAATTATAATATCTAGATATTATAGATATCTAGATATTATGTTTAATATTAGTTTAGTTAGATCTCTCTCTCTCTCTTACAACATCATATCAGTTCAACAACAAGAATACACACAACACATAGTAAAAAGTGTAAAAGAGAGAAAAACAAACAGAGAGCTTAACTCAAGAACTCAACCGTGTAATCCGCGTTTGTAATCCAAACAGGTTGGTTTATCATCTATTGTTTGTTGTTTTGATTATCTGGTAACGATCACGGACTCACAATAAGCAAGTTAAATCAGGTTATATATTAAAAAACTAGCAATATGACATTACAAACGTAAAAACAAAATTAAATATCGGATTACGAAAACTGTGCATTAGCCCATGGTATGTCACGGTATTAACGTAACGTGAGACACAAGTCTTGTACCATGACGTGCTACAATAACTGTGCATCGAGGTTTTAGAATAGTGGTTTTAGCCACTTCTTGCCCCTATAATTAACTTGCTTTAAATTCATTCAATTCGGCTCCTAAAGTTTTTAACTTATTATGTTTTACCTTTTGTTGAACGGTAACGCTAGTACTATTAAAATTATATATATTTTGTTTTCTAAATTTCTAAACCGATAGTTTAATTAATAGAAACTTGTCGTTTTATTACTCTCATCCACCAACACTTAATTAACAATTAGTTGAATTTATACTAATTATTTTAATTGTTTCAACTACAACACCATAAATTAAAAACGAGAAACCCCCGAGACAAAAAAAAACGACAAATTCAATTTATTTATATAAAATGATAAATTATATTATGAGTAAAACAAAAAAAAGGTCGTCCAAAATGACAGATTAATTGATTCAAATGGTTTAAAAATTAGCTAAAGTTATTATATGATGTATACAATTACATAAAATTAATTATTCTATTTTATAATAAATAGACCCAAAATACTTAACTAGTCAATGTACATAACCTACAAAATTTATTCTTTTCGACCCGATATACAACTTATATGTACATTGATCTTTCCATTAATTTGTTACCTATAATATTATTAATCTTCTATTACAAGAAGTATTACTTGCTGTTTATTTGTTCACGTTTTGTTACTCACTTGATTATGATAAACTGTAAATTTCGAGTACAAAACACATTATCATCACAATTAATTATAATTTTATTACCATAAACACAACATAATAAAAGAATTGAATTTTATTGGTGGGTATCTACATTCACCGCCCTACTAGTTTATTGAATAATAATTTACAAAGAAAGAAAGATACATGGATAAATTTATACTAAAAAAATACAAATGAAAAGACGAGAGGCGGGGTGGTGGTGTTGTTGAAAGTAAGTATGGTAGTACGTGGTATTGCACTTGCATATGTACTGTCTTCTTGGCTCTAACCCACCACATGATCTACCTTTATGCCTAAGTTTGTTTGTTGGTGTCTCTACCCTATATTAATTCAAACTTATTTTATATGGGTGTATTAAGTTGGTACGTGAATATGATTGAACAAGATTGAACAAAATATTACTGGATAGCTAGGAGTGGACATGCGATGATTAGGAAGTGAAAAAATTGTCGAAGATTTTACGGTTTTAGTTTGTTATGTATCATCTAATAATTTATCAATCTTGTCGAATCTTATTGATTTTTGTTCCACCCAGATTTTGTTATGTCTTTGTCTTATATTAGCAAATGTGAGAGATAACTTTTTATACCATGTACCGTCCTGTTCCATGTACCAAAATGCACCTTAAATGTTTTTGGTTCAAACCATTAAATTATTATAATTTTTTTTTAATATTTAGTGGATAAGACGTTAGTTACGTAAGAAAAATAGATAATATGATGAAATTAGTTTTAATTATGATAGAAAAATATGTAAAAATTTGGATTCATGGATACGACACCATACTTAAAAATTTGCACACATGTTATGTCTCATGGAGAATATAGTGTGAGTTGAGAATTGATGCTTACATTTATTTAATTTAATAGATAATAATGGTAATGGAAGCAATCAGGTGAGCTTGCTAATTATCAAGTACATTTCATGTAGCCATGCATATATTTCCATGGCTCCTGAAAATAATCATATAATATTCATAAATTGGATATATATATAATAATTAATAATTAGAAATATTCCACCTCTTTAGTTGTAGGTTGGGGACACGTAGCCTTTTTCAACATTAATCTCCACTTTGATTGCTCAATAATTAATACCAAACAAATTATACGATTGGGTGCTTCAGTACTTCCAAGTTTATTTACGTGTGCTTGTCTTTTCATATTTATATTTATATTCAGGTTTATATACACAATTGCATCCATGTTACCCAGCAATCACTGTGATTAATGATAATAATATTATGTGCATTAATTAAGCTTAATTAAACTTATCTGCATTAAAAAGGTATTATCTGCAAAGTAATGATACCATGTGGCAACCTCTACTTTACTCATCTGAATCTTGAATTTTTCACAAGGCTAAATTACTTTTATAAATATTAGATACATATAAGTAGACACTACAAAACCATTTAAAAGACTTTCTTCAATATAGGGGTTTAGTACAAAGAATTTTAAGGGCTAAGATTGCTTTAAAATATCAATTCTAGCATGTACGAAAATAAAATGTATGATATGACTATTTTTGCATCAACTTGTTGATTTCAGGGGTTGTATTTGCTTAACACATAAAGTTAATACCGACTGTTCGACTTGATTTGAACATCTACCATTGTAGGGTCTAAATTGACAATTCCAAAAGCTTCAGACATGTTTGGACTTAATTTTGTAATAGGTATATCATTTTAAGGCCTTTTATGAAACAAAGTTATTTCTTTGACTACTGAATGGAAGACTTTTACCTATGGAATTTTTCTCGAGAAATATTTAGCTAAATGGGTGATTCGTCACAAAACCGTCACAAAATTGATGGATACATTTAAATAAGTGACAGATTATCTAGGGATTTTGTGGATGATCTGTGGGTGATCATTGAAATCATTGGTATTTTATGGGTCATTCGTTGGTAATTACAAATATAAATTAATTTCCCTAGGTGAACAGGTGATTTTTATTGATACAATTCATTTGTTTTATAATGTATGTAAAGATGTAATTAAAGGAAATAGTGGCCAAACGCCAAAGTAGGAAAAGCAAAACGTTAATTTATAGCATAATGGTGGCCAAAATAACTTAAACAAAGCTTTCTACATGGGATTATCTTTTTTCCTACTCAAACTTTTTTCCTTTTTTCTTTTTTCGGTTTAGAACATGGTAGTGGCCATATAATGGTTCCGTTTTCGTTCATGCATATTTGTACATGGTATTTATTAAATGTTTACCATTTTTTATTAAATAAAATATACGTAATTGATTAGAGAGAAGTGTGTTTACTGACAATCTCTTACCCACATATATTGCTAATCAAAAATTTTACTGGGTAAGCAAAGGTTTGTGACTCTAATTACTTGATCAGTGGTAAAGGAAAAAAGCGCATTGCTACTTTTACAAAATAGTCAATATATTTTGAATTTCAATAAATTTTCTTGTTTTTTTGAAAACGGCAATGCAGTTGAAAGCTAGTCAGGAGCTAGCAGAAGGAATTACAAAGATCCAAAGCAACGTAAAGAAAAGGTTCTCCAAATAAAGACTTATTTCAAACTCGTCTTATGCTTATACATCATCCATCTAAAAGAGTTATCAGTAATCGAGTCAAAAAGGTCTTCCCTCCAATTAGGCGTTGGATCATCGGAAACAACTCTATTTGGGAAGCTCCAAATAGAGTAACAAGTGATGAACATAATAGCCTCTAAACAATTGCATTTCAGCAGAGGGAAGTGGGCCGAATCTGGACCTTCCATAGTTGCTCCAAAACATTGAAATGAGGAAAAACGAAACTGCCACCAGCTTTCCAGTCTTCTTCAAACCGCAACAGAAATGCCGCAAGAGAAAAGAGTATGATCAACCGATTCGACAACCGGCTTGCATAAAGGACATAGGGTGTTGTCGAGGTCTATACCCATGCCTCCAACAAAAGATGTTAATTTTGGATGAAACTAAATTGTTCCAACTAGTTGTGAATCATCTATTTTCGAACATCAAAGACTTGATTTTTTCTCTCATGACTTTGACAGTGTATAGTGTATAGAAATTCTAATTTTTTGTTATTGAAAACTTAATTATATGAACAATCATATTTCATTCTACCCTTAAACATACGTAAAGTCAAAATAGAAACCTTTTGCCTGTTAGCACTTACAATAAAACAATTGTAAGGTAGCGTTTGGTATGCAGACATGATTGGACGGGACTGGACATGACAGAACTGGACAGGACTGAACAGGACAGGACAGAACAAGAGGCTAGTACTGGACTGGACAGGACAGGACTGGACTGGACAAGACAATTGTCTGTCTTGTGTTTGGTACGACTAGGACTAGATAGGACAGAACTGGACAAGTTTCCCTAAAAGTTGTTTGATGATTTTGTATGTCATATAATAATTATAAATAACACAAATAAAGTATATCTTTAAATAATTTAATTAAAAAACTTTTTTATTTTTTTACACAATTTTCATACATATAAATACTTACAAAAACAATGGTAGAAAATTTGAATGAAGAATCTGAAATAATTGATAGTAGTTCGAAAAAATCCGATTTATATAAAGAAAATATAATATTTTGGTTCAATTTGGAAGATCTTAATGAATTGGCCGATCCATAGTTGAAGCGACACGTAAAGATAAAGGCGATGGGTGGTCGGTGAAAGACGGTAGTTGTGAAGAACGTGAAAGATAGTTGATAGTGGTGGTGCAAGAGGTTGTTGTACTTGTGGTTGATGTCGTAGAAGTATAGGTGGTCGACAATGATAGTGGTGGTGGCAGTGGACAGTGGTAATAGAGGTTATTGTAGTGGAGGAAGAGGCGGAGGTCACCGACGGTGGTTGACGACGAGCGACGATGGGTGGCTGTGAGCGTCGATGGTGGCGACGACAATGGGTGGTGGTGATCGGTGGAGGTGGCGATAGGCGATGGTGGAGGAAGTTGTTGTAGTAGTGGAGGAAGAGGTGGAAGTGGTCGACGATGGTTTATGGTGGCTACCGGTGGCCGTCGATGGTGGTGACGGCCATAGGTGGTGGTGATCGGTGTTAGTGGAGGTGGTCGATGATGGTAGCGGAGGTGACGATGGCCGATGGTTGTGGAGGAGGAGGAGGTTGCTATGGTGGAGAAATAGATAGAGGTGGTTAACGGTGGTTGGCGGTGGCTACTGGTGGTCGTCGATGGTGATAGTGGCGGTGATGGGTAGTGGTGAGCCTTAAGACTAATACCATATTAGGATTATATATCAAATGACGTTAGATTAGTGATTTTTAGTTTCTGTCTCACTTTTGTCCCATGTTGTTCCACCTATTTTGGTGGAACAAGAAAATACCCTTTTTTGTCCCATCTTGTCCCACTCTGTCCAGTCCTTGTCCCTGTCCCATGTCGCACCAAACGTGGGACAGTGAATTTTTGTTCTGTCCCATGTCACGCCAAACGTGGGACAGTAAGTTTTTGTCCCGTCCCGTCCCACCCAGTCTGCAAACCAAACGCACCCTAAACGAACATTATTTAGTTAGCTACTTTAGACATAGCATCTTACTTCAATCAAAGTCTCTTACCCTATCAACATGTAACAATCCGAACTTTAATTACATCAAAATGTAATTATCCATACCAAAAACGATGGCCCCAAGCCTACAATTCAAACAAGGCTTGCAAATACAACCTATTGCACAACTGAGTTTATAAGGAAACTACTACAAGGAGTCTTCTAGCTTCTGGAAATAGCTCACATCTTCTCCTTACCCTTACCGGTACCTGCTACCTTGCGATAACTTGAAAAAGGGTTATAGTTTTGAAAGAGCGAGGGTTAGACCGATGGTCTAGTAAGTCCCCTCCAAGCGCTACTGCAACAGTTCAAATATTATTTAGAACATTTAAACAAAGCCTTACGCCTCACGAGCGTAACTCAAACATTTAAACAAAGCCTTACGCCTCATGAGCATAACTCACTCTACTGACCAAACATTTACCACACTTTACGCCTCGCGAGCGTAACTCACACTACTGACGAACACTGTCGTCAAAGACGGTATGTCTGTCTCGTACTGCCTTATTTTGGGGTCACACCCCAATGGCATAAACGGGCCACACTCCCCGGTACGATCAGGCGGGCCACACTCCCCGACTTAGGTCAAAACTTCCGAATTAAATGTATGCATACATCTAATCATCAACAATATATAAAACGAGTTTATATAAACATAGCATGAACATGCCAACATAATTAAATCAACCTCTTCAATAAACCTTCACAAACTTTTGATAATAAAGGTGTGCAGTTTAGAAACTCACATTTATCAAATAACTTTCATAATCGTAAACGGATTTAGTTTGAAAGGCTCACCTCAGATCCTTCTTGCTTAAAGTCCGCTTTCTAACGATTCCCTACCTACGACAGCACCGATAAATCGGTAAGCCAAAACATAGATAACCCACTTTCTCACTGACTAAAACATAAAATACGACACACTGTGCCACCCCGGTCAAGACCTCCCCGGGCGAGACCACCCCGGGCGACACGCCGTCTCCCCGGGTCCGGTCGACACCGGTCTCCCCAGTCCGGTCCGGTCGATATTCAAAACTCGTCCAGGGCGATTCAAAACTCGAACAGAACCATAAAAACTCTCAAATCTCGAATGCAACAGCTAAAAACTTCGAGACCTAGTCTCCCCTTCTCCCTGCTCTCGCTCTCCTTCTATCGCCCCACAAAATATCAGGAATGAAAAGTGAGAAATATCTTAGGGCTAAAATATATATATAACCCAAGTTTCATTTAACCCCCTTGAACTTTGGGTCTCGCTTAACTTTTCACTCAACTATCAAAATTATCGAAATTTTGGATTCGGATATTACACAACATTTAACCCATTTTTTTAAATAAATACTTATATGCATATTGATTTATATTAGTCATTTGTCACTTAAAAAGTGGAATAGGTTTTAGTTAAGAACTGTTATGAAACGATTATCAGCCACTACACCATGTACCTCCATTTAGAATAGGAAGAAAATATTCTCTAAAGTTGTATCCCTTCATCTCAATACATATATGTATGTTTGTGCATAGATGCATATCAGCAATAATTAAGTAAAATTATTGTATTTATAAGTTAAACATGAATTATGAAAGGGATTAAAGAGTATATTCTAAATTGTTAATGATTCAAGAGTCATGTTCCATTAAGAACATGGGATGTTTATTTGATAATGATTAATCAAGTATATCTATATGAAATCTAGTGCAAAAGTTGTTTCCAAATTAGAGGGGGGAGGGGATATCATCATCACAAGTTTATAGACTTGTACATGTCTTTATCCCATCATCAATTTTGCTAGTTCCACTTCCCCCTCCTTCCTTTATTTTTATTTTTGATATTTATAGTATCTAATTCTTAATTAAATTAGTTTATAAAATAAAATTTAACAGTCACATTAAAGTATAATTTTTTCATTATTATAAAAGATCAGTGTAACCCATACAAGATTATAGAATCGTATCTAAATTCAACTAAAATAAACAAAAACATTTTAAAATAAAACTAGTAATTTTTTATGATTTACTTTTACGGTTGGAATCTATGTAGATGTGTTTCCTTCAAAACTACACCTTTCCTTTAATAGCAAGTGTTAGCCATGTTACGACTCTTTGGCTCAATTTGAAATTAAGGCCACTTTCCATGCCATGATTAATTTAGTTTAAATAACAATCATAAAAAAATTAACACAAAAATTGATTATATTATATGGATATAAAACGTTAAAAAGATTGAAACGGTTTAACGTTTTTTGCCACTATGACATGGATTCAAGGTTTTTCTAGGCATGAATATAAAAACGTGCCTTTCATTATATCACAACCCAAAGAAAACCTAAAAAGTAATAAAATAAAATAAAAACTTGTGAAAAAACACATTTATTTAATAGATGAAAACCTATCCATTTTGACTTAACCCAACTCTTTTGTCCATCACATGAAAGTTCAATCTACAACTAAGCAAACAACGTACCTAGACAAAAATTATAAAAATACAAAAGAAAGGCCGAAAAAAGTGAAGTCAATGTTTCAAATAAGTAATAATAGCCCACAGTTTATTGTTGTTAGGAGTAATCAATCACTAGAATAATTATCGTATATACATTGACAAAATTATAAAAAATAAAAAAGAAATTTTTATATATAATATCTATGTAATTCACAAAGTACAACAACAATCAATCATAAAACACAAATTAAACCATTACTTGAATAAAAGATTCGTGTAGGAATTGATATCGATTGAGGCCTGCACGTTTAGCAGTGTCCTAAGACAGAAATTCGCCCGTAATGCATCCGCCTAAAGGATACAACAATCGTATTCAAGTATAGACCTTGAATCTATCGAATCATGTATGTTTAGTGAAGAAAGAAGGAGGAGAATCCTTCCAGGCGCTGGACGAGAATCCTTTTAGTGCACCGCGCGGCTAGCGCCGCGGGTATGGCCGCACCGTAACCCGCACGCCAGCCTCTGTTAACCTGCATAACAGTTTCCACCGTCAATCTATCTCGACCCCATCGAGACCCAAGGCCCAAGACCCATCTTTGACATTAAATATACATATTAATGCCAAGGAAAGCCCACCAATCACACTACAATCCAAGCCAAACAATTAAATGATTCATTTAATGCTCAATGGTTTGGATTTATTAAATGATGTGTAGTTTGTCTTGGCTCCTATGTGGGACAAGTTCCTCCTATTCTAAACTAAGTTCCAACAACAGCCCACATTTTCTATTCAAACCCAAATAATACCCCACATTTGAATAGAAAATAATCAATATTATGGAACTTATGTTTCTATCACCAAGCTAGTTATAATATGCATTGGAAGAGGTGTCTTTTGAACTTGAACCTTTCCTAGTGAATACCTATCAGATCTACTTCGTGGATAGTGAATTGAGGTCTTGAACTAGCCACTTTTTGTAGTAAATCGAGATAATAGGTAACACACATATTATATCTATACATACACAGATTCTTACCGTTGTGTTCATTTCAGTCGTGAACAAATCCTTTCTTCATGAGAGTTTTAGAAGATGTAGCCATATCCGTCCTTAAAGATGCGACCACACATCAGTCTCACATAGGTAATGCCGATCAAGAATATTCTGTGGTATTCTACTAAGAAGCTACCAACATTATTAAGAATATAAAATTCAACCCTAAATCATCAACGGAAAATACAAAGGAAACATCATAGGAATAGGCATACCTTTATTTAATTGTTGCTTGAGTTGACCCCGACTAGTTTGCCTATTGAACCTAGACCATGGGATCTCCAATTTCGATAGATTAGGTTGCCGCCGAGGAAACTCATTGTATTGGATTTAAGCCCTTTCCCCTCGATGAAAAGGATACTTGCTCTCTACTTAGGCCTTTTGTCAAAGGATCGGCAATATTCTCCTTTGACTTTACGTAGTCAATGGAAATGATTCCATTTTTCAGCAAGTCCTTAATTGTATTGTGGGGTCTTCTTATATGTCGAGACTTGCCATTGTAGATTTGGTTCTTTGCTCTCGTGAGAGCAGCTATACTATCACAATGGATACAAATGGTAGTCACGGGTTTTGGCCACAATGGAATACCTTCTAGGAAGCTCTTTAGCCATTCGGCTTCTTCAGCGGCTTTGTCTAATGCGACAAATTCTGCTTCCATAATTGATCTTGTATTCACAATTTGTTTAGATGATTTCCATGAGATCGATGCACCACCAAGTGTAAACACATATCCACTTGTGGACTTACTCTCAGAATGGTTGGAAATCCAATTGGCATAACAATACCCTTCTATTACTGGAGGGTATTTGGTATAATGTAACCCGTAATTCATTGTATATTTCAAGTATCTAAGCACTCTCACTAGTGCATACTAATGATCTTTTCCCGGGTTATATGAGTACCGACTAAGTCTACTCAAATTGTATGCTATATCCGGTCGTGTGCAATTCATGATATACATCAAGCTTCCAAGAACTTAAGTGTATTCTAATTGAGCCATACTTTCTCCTTGATTCTTCTTCAATTGACTAGAAGGATCAAATTGAGTCACTACCGAACTTACGAAGTACCTTGAACATTTATCGTATATATATTGAAAAAATTATAATGAATAAATAGAAATTTTTATATATAATATCTATGTAATTCACAAAGTACAACAACAATCAATCATAATACACAAATTAAATCCTTACTTGAATAAAAGATTCGTGTAGGAAATGATATCGATTGAGGCCTGCACGTTTAGAAATGTCCTAAGACAGAAATTCGCTCGTAATGCGTTCGTCTAGAGGATACAACAATCGTATTCAAGTATAGAACTTGAATCTATCGAATCATGTATGTTTAGTGAATAAAGAAGGAGGAGAAACCCAGGAAATATGAGAGGAAATCAGAGAAATTCGTTGGAAAAACGAGAGGGAAAAATTGCAGGTTTTATAGGTTGTTTCACCAACGAAATTAACTGTCAGGAAGCTCGCGCGACTTGTGGCGCGGGTTAACCCGCGCAGTAACCCGTGCCAGGTGCTGGAAGAGAATCCTTCCAGTGCACCACCGCGCGGCTAGCGTTGCGGGTATGGCTGTGTCGTAACCCGCGTCGGGCTCTGTTTCACAGAGCACCGCACGCCTATCCGCATCCGCGCGACTCTTGGGTCGCGCCGTGACCCGCGCCAGCCTCTTTTAACCTGCATCACAGTTTTCACCGTCAATCTATCTCGACCCCATCGAGACGCAAGGGCCATGGCCCATCTTTGACATTAATATGTAATGTCAAGGATAGCCCACCAATCACACTACAATCCAAGTCAAACAATTAAATGATTCATTTAATGCTCAATTGTTTTGATTTATTAAGTCATGTGTAGTTTGTCTTGGCTCCTATGTGGGACAAGTTCCTCCTATTCTTAATTAAGTTCCAACAATTGTTTCTTTAATAAAATTCTACCACCAAAATTGTCATTGACCACTTTCTTTATTGACATTAGTCGTCTTTTAGTTAAATTAGTTTACAAATCCATATAAAGTATTTTACAAACTTAAGTTTTGTTTTAGTTAATTGATGTAACCCTTTGATGGTTGATATTATGTGGGAAATTTAAACCAATAACTTTTTAAACGATGTTACTCAATTAAGGGTGGGTTGACATGGGCCCAGACGTACCTTCCAACAAGCAAAATAAAAGGTGACCATAAAGCCATCTCTATGGGTCCAAGGAGAAATGCCTTCGGTGCCCCAACTTGATTTACTTGTGACAACCTTCCGGCCACCCAACGACCTATAACGCTAGTCACTACTCCCACTGGGGCTAGAAAGTAAGTCCTACAACCCAAAGCAGTGAAGAACAAATAGATCTTCTACTCTATCAACTACTCTAATTTTGAGTTGGTCATAGGTTGACAGTTTTCGGGGCTTTCAGTAGAGTATCAATATTATTACATATAACAAAGTTAAAGTACAACAGAAGTAGAAACTTATGAGCGTTATATAAAGTTTAACAAAAGAGTTGCCTTTTGAGCATTTGTTAGTTATCGTATTTGGTTGCGGATTCCGATGGAATTGGAATGGTTAATTCCATTTAGCAAATGTCTTAGCATTTCTATCATTAACTATATTATTAAAATTACATTCAACTCCAACAGCTACTCTATTTTAGCAATTATATCATTAACTATATTATTAAAATATTTAATACATTTAATAAAATATTATTTATTTCTTCTAAACATACAACTTCAATGTCTCATATCGGTGAGAAAGAACTAAATATTATTTATTTCACTTAAATATGGACTTTTAGAGATTTCTCCAAATTGGAGATTTTTACCATTTTTTTAAAGGGTATCCTGGGCCTATGGCCCAGACTAATCCCTGGCAAAGCAACCGACTGCGAAAGAATGCAGCCCTGAGATTAAACCTAGTGGCCACAAGGCGAATGCAGGGAATCGAACCCGGGTTGAGCGCTATGAACTCCCCAGGTGATTACCACTACACCACAAGCCTTGTGGTTTACCTTTTCTTTTTTCTTTTTTCTATTTTAGCATATGGTATAACATAGTTGTTGGAGTAAAAAAGTTGCTAAAATCTTACTTTTCTCTATTTTAGCATAGCTGTTGGAGATGCTCTTAGACCTGTTTGGTTGGCAACATCCTTGGAATCCAATTCCACGGAGATCCTCTAAGTGGGCGTTTGGTTCACATAATGGAATTTAGAATTGGAAAACATCATAGGAATTTAACTTTGAAGGAATTGGAGAAAGGAATTTAACTATGCGTTTGGTTGGATGGTATTGAAATGGAATTGCTAAAGGAATTTGAATCTTTACGATATCCCGTGTAATGGTGAAATCCTTAATCTAAGGAATTCAATGGGATTTAAAGAATTCCTACATTTTTCATTATGTGAATCAAAATGAGATTTGGAATTTGGTCAAAGAAATTATCGATTCCAATTCCTTCTAATTTCTTCAAAATCTATGAACCAAACACCCCTAAATTTTGTGAATGCGTAAATATTCCATTCATTGTTCAAAGCGATATGATTCAATGTTCTTTCAAAAATGTTCAAATGACTGAAAAAAAATATATTTTTAATTCTTTTAATAATAAATGACAACCAATTTTTCTAGCGTATGGAAATTTATGTACAACCTGTATGGAAATTTATATAAGTTTTTAAAATAAATGGTAATTTATATATTTTTAACATAAATGACAATTTTAAGTATTAATTTGTTGGTCTAGATCACTATGACCACTAGATTAACAGGTGTGTAACTATATCTTCAAAAATCTCTCTCTTCACAAAATTACTGAAAAGCCCGACTCCTCAAGTGCTCCTAAACGCACAGTCGGCCAAGTCAACACGTCCTAGATGCACTGCTAGTCGAACCTGTAGATCAAAGTACACAACAACAAGTGTTAGGCTAAAGGCTAGTGAGATCTTATAAGATTAAACAATTTACAAGTGAGATAATAAATTCATAAATTAAATGTTATCGCATCCTCTTGATCTCATAATTATCAATCTCAACTTGGCAAAATGTTCCACACCTAAACATTAACACACGAGCACCATCTCTCGAAAGATACGGGGGAATCCCGTTTCTATCAAGGTGACGAGAACACGTGAATGGAGTCACCCATGATGTTATTGGGTTACACCTCAAGTCCCAGTATTTTGCACATGCCATCAAGACATCACATCCTCAAACCACATCCATCCCTTTATTGCTTACTTCGTAGAGTTACACCTCAAGGACTTATGGGACTTTATTGCTTACCCAATCTAGACGAGTTACACCTCAAGGACACCGATATCCCTTATTGTATACTCCCTAGTGGCCCAACACGACCTATCAAATATGAACATATAAACCATAAAATCTAAATCCTCGTGAACGAGGAGATAGACACCAAAAATCACCAATATGATCATATATAAATACAAACAACCATAACAAATCCTATCATGTTATTTATTCCTTACTTCACATATAGAACATTGCAAAGGTCTCAAGTAAGTGTCAAATACATATCATACTCCCTTCTCATTTAATAAGTTTCTAACATCATATATAAATGATAAGATCACATAAAGACAAGTTATTCTTCTAAGGCATGAAATATGACTATTTTCCTCCAATATAGGTCAAGACTTATAAAATCTTAGTACTTGGATCAAAAGTCTAAAACACGTGAGAAACCACGTTTTATATGTGTGAAGTTCATTAGATGAAGGAATATCAAAAGAACTCACATTTAATTAAAGTTCATAAAACCCTAACATAGACCAAAACCCCCCAACTCATTAAGACACCATAGTTATTACAATATAAGCATTTAAAAAGGTTGTTGCATTAAGAAACTCACATAGGGGTTTTGTAAGGGGAAAACCCTAAAATAAATGGAACCCTAGAAATGAGGACGTAGAGACTTGAAACCCTTGAGAATGCTTGAGGCTTGCAAATCTTGGAGCTTGACCACTTAAATGACCTAAATCTTTAGTTGGTGAATATTAATGTCTCACCTTTCTTGAGACGTAAATGATGAGAGAGGAGTGGGAGGAATGAGGAGAAAAATTACAAAAGAGGAAGTAATGAGAGATCTCTTGAATCTGATTTGAGGAGAAAAATTACAAAAGAGGAAGAAAAACGGGTTGGTTAAAAGCCCTCTGCCACATGTAGGCGACAGTTCTACAGGCACAATTGCGGGGCACAATCCCTTGGATTGTACTGTGGCTTGTCACCTCCCCGCAAGAGTGAAATGGCGACTGTGACATTGTCACTGTCGTCGGCACAATCGCTGAACACGTACCGCGGGTGGTCTTGACCCCCGTGACAATGCCCTTTGCGACTGTGACCCTAGCATAATCGCTAGGCATAGTCGCCGACCTCCAGGTTTGACCCGAAACTTGACTTTCTAAATTCTAAAATGCGTCCAATACAATATCAAATACTAAAAGCTCAAAAATGTATGGGCACCTACACCTATGAAAAGCCTATATGAAGTATGGATGCATAAGTATACATATAGTGATACCAAAACTAGAATTATGCCCAACACAAAGATATAGATAGTTACTCAACATTTTGGGGTGTTACATTTTCACTTTTTAATTTTATTATTTATTTAATCATAAAATTACAGATATGTTGCAGAATCTATGAAGGTAAGACCTATGATCCTAAACTATCTGATTGGTAACAAATTTACTAACACTGAAAGGGAGAAGAAAGAAGGTTCTCTTTCATATCAGAAAGACTAAAATAGTCTTTAGATTGTGTCTCCGAATTTACTTTGGAGCGTTCACAGAGAAGTTCTTTCAAAATGGGTGATTTGCAAACAATGGCAATGAAGACCTTTTATAAGCCTCCATTGCATTAAATGTTCTTGTTCAACTCCAATACGTGTCGTCATCTGATTTGTTGATCCATGCATGCTTGTACTTTTCATTTCAGCCTTTGTAGTTGATGTAGATACTTGTTAACACATCTCATCTTTTGTATGCAGAGGGAACAGTAAAGAAAGTACTAATTAAATAATGTTTTAGAACTTACTTTGACTAAAATATTTTGTATGTTCCAATACTAGAATGAGAGTTTGGTAGAGTTGGTGAGCAAAACTTGCTAGACACGTTTGCACTTCAAAATCCCGCTTGCCAGTAATAGTATTTGTCAGACTACTAGTTAACTATATCGTGTAGTGATCTCTAGATGACAACCAATACACTTTGATGACTATCTTGACCTCTCTTCAACTAGTCTTCGATTTTGTTAAAAACTTTTTACACTTAATCAATACAGATAGTTACAAGGCTTTTACAAGTAAAAATCATATTTTGTGTATTCTGAAATATAAGTTCTACAATAGTTTCTAGTTATAAACATTTATGAGTGTAGTATATCGGATAAAAAAGACTTGGAATATTTCAGAGGTGTTTTGATAATCCGATAGTCTTCGAACTAAAATATATTTCTAAGTGTTTTATGATCGAATATCTATTTGTATTATTCACAAATCCGATAGTTGAGACTAACATAATTAGTTTTTAAATATGAATTTATAAACTAAATAAGAAATTACAAAAATATTACTAAAGGTAAAATTATCATTTATAATAATTTACATTTCAATTTTAAAGCTTTTTCGGTGAACTAAACAGAAAATTTAAGAGAATAGAATTGAATTCCAAACAAATTGTCGAATCAAGATCAATTTTATTTCAAAAATATTATGCAAAGCAAACGTCTTTTTGTAACGTTCGGAAATCTTGGTAAGTTAGATGACGTCATTCCTTTTTATATTCATATTTTGAGTAACGAAGTTGATCTACCATCTTATATTCTCATCTGAAATCGAACCATGCAAGACAACTCGAATATCAGAAATTTGTACCCACGGGACAAGAGTGCCCGAGGCATAGTCGCGGTGTCACGATCGCGGCCCAAGGGTTGGTCTCAGTACACTTTGGGCGACAGTGCCCGGGTCACTGTCACTGTGGCATAATCGCGCAGATTGTACCGCGGGGCACCTGGAGTAGGCGACTGTGCCCGACGACGACTATGCCATGGGCATAGTCGCGGTGTCACTATCGCCGAAGGTCCCAGGTGCCTTATAACCCCTCTTTCTCATTAATGCTTCATCCAATTCTCTCAAATCTCTCCCAACCTCTTTCTTCACTTAATGCAATTCTAGAAACCATCTAGGGCATTTCTACATCATTTATTGCAAGGTTTTTTTGTCTCTAGCAAGCTTGGAAGCTAGGATCCATTTCTCACCATCTCCATTGTCATCTTTCTCCAAGAAGTGAAGTTTTAGGGTTTTGAGATTTTTATCAAAATCCATTATTGTGAGTGTCAAAACAAGGGTTTTAAGTATATTTTGGATTAAATATATTATATCTATATTTGGATCTAATATTTATGCTTCCCTAATGCTTTAAATATATTATATCTATATTTGGATGATTTTGGTATGTAGGTGTCAAAACAAGGGTTTTAAGTATATTTTGGTTTAGAATACAAAGATGGTGGAAAATGCTTTATTACTTGTGAATAATGATTTCTTCAATACCTTGAAGGGTTTTGGAACTCAAATAGGTTTTGGGATAAAAATGAATTTATGATGATGAAGATGAACTCAAACATTTATGGCTTTATTTGTTTAAAAGTATTTCTTGTACAATAGGTGGTAATATGGCATGTGAATCAAGTGGTTATGTTAAACTATTGTGTAATTGATCCATAGGCACAATTGTCAAACTTATGTGATGATGGTAAGGTAACCTTATATAACTTGTATGCTTAGGTTTGTTGCTAAATACAAGTTAAGATTTTTGTAATGTATGAAATATCAAGAATGGTGGGATTTCAAGGTAAAAACCTAGATAGGGTTGAACTTGGAATTGTTTGGGCTAAAGACTTGGATAAAGTTGAACTCATGTTTATGTTGAACTAAAGACTTGGATAGAGTTGATGTTCAAACGGCTAAAGACTTAGATAGAGTTGATGTCGGTAAATATCCATCCTTGATGTGTAAACCGTATATGTTGTGGCTTACTTTTGTATTCTGTCACAACTTATGGTGGAACAGGTCTCCCCCGTCTTACTTAAGGGCAATTAAGTATTGAAAGTTCAAATATATATTTTATTGGTGTTGGACTATTTAAAGTTATATATTTATGCATTGTCTTTTATAATTTCATACTTACCGGTTGTTCTCACTAGGCTCCAAACCTCACACTTTTTCCTAAAATGATGTGTATATCAGGTCCTCATAGCGGCGGGGCGGCGGGGTCTTGAGAGAAGAGTTGTGTCCTCTAGAAGGAAACCCTTTTGGGAATAGATCACTTTTGGAGATTTGGCGTACATAACATTATAGAAGGTTTTGGGAGATTGATGACGACACCCATGTGTAATTTGAATTTGTGATAGTTTCGATTACTAGGTTGTCAATTATCATTCCATCTTTAGAGTTGTAAACGCTTTTATATTTTCCCTTTTTGGGTGATTATTATTGTGGGACGAAAATCTCACGTCATGTTTTAGTCTAAATTTTCTCAAATTTTTAGGGTGTTACACTTTTAAGAGCCTCGTCTTGAATATAGACACATATCACAATATCACATATAGCATCACACACAAACATGTTTTTTTGTACAAAAGCATAACTCGCAAACCAGAAGGCTTAGCTTGGTTGCAATTCTCAGGTTCGTACTCCATTAAATATTAGCACAACGATTCTTGTGGCTACGCCATCCTCCCGTAGAGAAGCCAAACTTAGCTCGATGGCAGTCATCTAGGTCAATACAAATGTTGTTTTTTCTTACTCCCAGGTTTAATTACCATTAATGGATGCAAAATAATTTGTGGCCACGCCAAACTCCCATACGATGGTTGGGCTTTAACATTCTAGAACTGTTTGAAGCCTCTTGGTAGCCGATACCAATTTCAAAAGAATGTATCACGTGCATTGATGTTCGTGTAAGCATGATAATATATATATAAGACACTTAAATGAGATCTAACATCAAGGTGACATGGAGACTGGATATGCCTAGTCGTTTTTAGCATTAAAATAGAAATCCCATTCTTTTGTTTCACGTCTTTTTTCTTATTTTTGTTTTATTGGATTTAATTTATTTCTATTAGACTATTTAATGGCTCAAGCAGGGGCGGAACGTAGTGGATACAATTAGGGGCCAAGCCCCCCCCCCCCCCCCCCCCGTTTTTCCAGCCATGAAGCATAGATGATTTTATCTCCACATGTTTTTTTTTGTTTTTTTTGGACTTGGGCCCCCCACTCAGTTCTCACTGTGAGTATATGTATTGAGTCCATCAGTCTTAGTCCAACAAAATTTCAAAGTCCAAGTCCATTTAATGATTTAGGGGTTGTTTACCAAATTTTCTATTAAGTTCTGTATGGATAAATTTGTCTGTCTAGATAAAAATCTGTTGTTGTTTACTTTTTTTACTGAATCAACCATCTGAAGGATAGAAATGACCTTTTTACCCATACTTCATCAGATCAAAAATATGAACCTGTGGGAATCCATAAACAATCTGAACTTCAAAAGAAATCTGGAACGAAATTGAAAATGGACTTTAAATCTGGAACAAAATAAAAAACGAACTTCAAATATGGAACGATTGTTTGGAAACGTCAAACGAAATCTGGAATTAAAACCGAACTTCAAATCTGGAACGATGTTCAGAAACATCAAAAGAAAGCTGGAAACAAAATCGAACTTCAAAGCTGGAACGATGTCCAGAATGAGATCGATTGAAAACAAACTTCAAAACCTTCAAACATAATCAAAATTGAACTTCAAATCTGGAACGATGTCCAGAATGAGATCGATTGAAAACAAACTTCAAAACCTTCAAACATAATCAAAATCGAACTTCAAAACCTTCAAAGGGAATCAAAATCGAACTTCAAAAACCTTCAAACTTGGAACGAAATCTGGACAAGATCGATAGATGGTCTTACATGGAACGAAATATGGAATCAAAATCGAAATATGGAATCAAAATCCAACTTAAAAAACCTTCAAAACTTGGACGAAATCTGGAGTCTGGAGGAGACTGATGAGGGAGGCGCCGGAATCAGAAACTTCAAGCAGGGTCGCCGAAAAAGAAGTCTGGGAAGGAGACCGGAAAAGAAGTCTGGGAAGGAGACGATAGGTGCTGGGGTTTTAAGTTTTGATTACAGTATGGAAGATGAGGCTTGGGAATGAGGCGTGTATTTGCAAGGGTATGGTTGTCATTTTTTTTGCTTAATGGGGACAACACCCCTCATCCTACTATGTGAATAAGCCAGGTATTTTCAGATTAAGCCTCAAGTACACACCCCTAAATCTCTGTGCGAATAAGTCAAATTCACCAATAAGTCCAATTAAGCCACAAGTAAACACCTCCTTAGTCAACTGTCTAAGTCCACTCAAATTCAATCGACAATCGCTTCTCTGATTCGGTGCGAGTGTGCGACCTGCGACGGAGTCGGAGTAGACGACTCACGAGTCCGATGGACGACTGGCAACAAACGTCTTCTTTCTCCATAATCCAATCGCTGCTCCCTCGCCTGCTCTTCTCCTCCAATCGCTCATCTTTCTCGCGGACGTCTTCTTTCTCCAGGGCGTCTTCTTTCTCGACTCAACTGCCCTAATTTGACCTGGGTAATTGGGTATTTTTTTTTTCTATTTTGCTTTATAATTCTTAAGATTATTACTTATTTACGCTATTTTTCTTTATAATTTAACCTGGGTAATTGGGTATTTCTTTTCTCCATTGGTTATTTGCTTGTTTGAGATTTAAATTGTTTGATTACTTGTTTAGTTAGGTTTGAAATTGTTTGAATTAGTTTGGTTTGAAATTGTTTGATTACTTCTCATTGTTCACTTGTTTGAATTTTTGATAGAACATAGACATTAGGGGACTTGTGAGCAGGGTTTTTTTCAATGAAAGAGGAAGAGCAACAACAAAATCAGGGGTGAACTCCTCCAAATACAAATGAATTTAGGTTGTTTGATAGAATATAGAAGATTAGAAGTAAATGTTGTTTGAACTTAGAAGTGGAGTAGGTTGCAAAAAAAATCCACTTTTATAGAAGCAGTCAAGTAGAGTTTATGTTGTTTGATAGAATTGCATTCACTTCATCACCCGATGTGCTTTTAGCCTAATCCTACCGTTTCGAGAGATTTTTAAAGCCTTTTGTTTGATTTCGAGAGATATTTAATTTTTTTTTATCGATTTCGAGTTACTTTTTCGGTTTTTTTGGATGATTTCAAGAGTTCTTTCTAGTTTTTTGGTTGATTACAGGCTATGGTTGCATCTTCTTCAACTTTTGAATATCATACGGTGGTACCTTTTAAAACGATAGGGATGCACCTTTTATAAATCTAAATTTTTTAACCTTTCGGCGGATAGATAATACAGTATCACGTGCAACCGATGGCCCTTCTTTAGGTCCGTCCCTCGGTCCGACCCCTACGGTTGCCGCCCCTGGGCTCAAGTAATTACGGTTCAATCAGGTTATTCTTTTGTAAATTTCATATATTTTTTGGGAAGGGTGCCCTAGGCTCTGCCTAGACAAATCTTTGGCAAATTATGACTGTAATACATCAACCTTGATTAAACCTCAGTGACCACAATTGTTGTGTACGTTTGGATTCGAACCCTGGACAGATGGGATATTCCACCATATCCCCAGGATCTTAACCAGTATGGCACAACGAAAACCCTTGTGGTTGTAAATTTCATATATGTTAAACAATGTCATAACGTTTAATTATGTGCTAACTCTAGCTTTCATATAATAAAATCTGCCCATCTGAAACAAAAAAAGAAAACCCTCCATCCCAAACAAATCACTACTTTTCATTTTCGACTGTCTCTTAAAAATAACATTTTCTATATATATATTTTGTAAACCCATTTCACATTTTAGCTAGGCTTGGGCATCATGTGGCTTGGGCATCATGTGTACTTTATACAAGTGTGTTTATTTATTTATTCATTTATAAAAGAAGAGAGGAGAAAGGCGCTAGGGCAAGTTGGGAGTCTCGTTTTGCGTACCCAAGAAAAACGGTGACCATTCCATGTCACCTCGTTTCTTGAGCTTAATCCGATACTCCGGATCCAACTCACGGTCACGGTCACGGATATCATTCAACGATCATAACTTTTGATGCATCCTTCCATACCTCTTTTTGGTTTTATCTAAATAAAAAATCCAAACCAATACCTTTGTTACAAATACCAAATCAGTATACATTTGTCGGATTCACCAATATGTAAAGTTAAAAATCGTAGAATTTAATATAACTTTTTATATAAGAAAAAAACTTATTAGTTTTTTAAGATGTTTTTTAAATTATGAATTTTATTCGTAATTTTACATATACTTTTGAAAAATGTCCCTATGAGGATACATTTCTTTTACATAGCACTTATTATTTTATAAGATAATGGTGCAAATAACATCATATAAAAATAGTAACGTGACGTTTTATCAACAAAACAATATATTAAAACATTTAAACGTATTTATCGTTATATAGTATTGATTTTGTTATAATGAGTATTAAAAACATATATTAATGAACATATAGAGCAATAATCTATAGTGTAACAAACTTATGAGTATTATCCTTGTAGCAAGTTTATTTGTATCCGAATGTGTTTATTAATTAGTTGATTATTATTTAGTTTAAAGGAGTTTGAAGATGAAGTTTTAGAAAATTTATATATATAGAAGAAACTTTGAAAAATCACGAAGCAAATGTTTTATAAGATTAATATAGATATTCCAAATAATTAAAAATCCAAATAAATTAAATCTACATTTACCTCAAGAGTTGATAATTTTCCATTTCTTAATAGCATGATTAGCCATTTATCGGCATCTTAAGCACTCGTATTTGATGCTATAATAATTCATAAATCAAAGTTGTTATTATAATATATATATATATATATATATATATATATATATATATATATATATATATATATATTTCACAAAACAATGTTAACTATTATTTTCTAAATCACGAAAATTAATTAGATTTTGGGTTCAATTACATTAATATATGAGTTGGAACAAAAAACAACTAATATATTATTATATGTCATCTTGAAGTTTGATTGTATTTTTTAATGGAAAAAATAAACAAATAGGAACCATTATTGTCGTTGGTGAATTTTTTTATCTTTGTAATATATTGGTGTTATTATATGTATTACGATTATTATTTTATGCAACCTTTCCAAGGTATTTTGGAGAAAAGGGATGCATGTAATCAAATAATTAATTATAATCATTCAAATTAATCAAACCATGATTAATTTAGGTCTATTAATATATAATATATTTTACGTAATCAATGTTTGATTACATGCATGTTATCTTCATTATGTTGGATTCCATGATCCCTCATAGCTTAACACTTGGGGTTCTCAAAATCTTCAAACAGTACCCAACTTTGAAACATAATATGCCTTCAATTCATTATTAACTTCTCTAAGATCACCCCAACTAGTTTCAGTTTTAAATTAATCGACCACACATCACTACATCCCAATACCTACACTAATTTGTGAACATGCATGGTTAAAAATATTTAATTTGGATTACAGGAGTAGCATCTAGCGTCTAGTTTAAATAATGTATTGTCTATGTTTATAACTGAGAGCAACCGACCTTAGGTAATGGTTGGTCAATAATCCTATAAAATGATACCAATGGAAACTCTAAATGTTTAACTTGTCACAAATAGAAAGAACAAATTAACTTATTAACTAACAAACAAGGACCAGGGCCGTCCCTGGGAAGGGCGGGTTGGGCGTACGCCCAGGGCCAAAGGAAAAAGGAGCCCAAATTTTTTAATATATACTATATATTAGTAGTTAAAAAAATGTAAATAAAAAAGACAAAAAAAATTTTGTACATAATAGGACCCAAAAAGAATTTAACATTATATTAATGGCTCAAACATGTATTAATTAATATCATTGGACAAGAAAATTTGTAAAAAAATTATTTAATTTTTCATTTTATAGTATTGTTTATTGTTTCTCTAAGTTTTTTTATCTAGTACTAATATCTAAAAACTATTTTTGCCTATAATCCTTGATATATATACTTCATATATTTCTCATCTTCCACATACTATTTTCGTTATTCCATCCACATGAATTTTATTATTATGTTAGAATATAATAGATTTCTTGTTATTAACTAAAAAAACTCATAGCTTTTGAAAACAATTACCAAACTATATGAGACGACCCAACATATATCTATATTTAGGATTTCAAAGACTTCTTTTTTCATAGATTATTGACTCCTTATTATCTAATTAATATTGTATGCATGAATCTTAAGTACTCTCATATCTCTAAAACAAGAATACGATTTCAAACTATAACCAATATGAATTTTAATTCTAAGATTGATGGTTCTTAAAAAAATCTAACCCTAAAAGTTTAAAATGATGATAAAAAACATTAACATTAGGTAACATGTGGAATATTTACCGATTTATGTTCATTTACTTAAAGTGTTACTCCGAATAGTCAACATAGTGACGTCAAATTATTTCAATCTATATATTAAATGTATATCATAAGATGCCTTTGATGATGAATTGATTGATGATGTTATGTAAAAATGATATGGTGGAAAATATTATTTTAGAAATAATTATTGATTGATCTTGCGCTAGGAATACCGGGAAAAACAATTTTATATGAATTATCAGTATTTCTTGAATTCAATGTTATTTTTGATGATATAAACAATATATTGAAAATAATTTCGTAGTTATCGAGGACCTATTTTTCATCAAGTCCAGAGCCTAAAAAATGTCAAAAACGAGCCTGACAAGGACACAATAATGTAATGTGGATGTAAATATGCTCGATGCATAAAAGATGATCAATCAATGAACTTCTATATGTTTGTTACTAATTTATTACTTAAAACTAGATTTGTCCCCGTGTAATATAATTTAAAAAAATTAAATCATATCAAAAAACTTATCTTACAGATATGAATGATCATCGAAAATATGATGCCATTTTTTCAAGTTTTTTTCCTTTCAGAGTTGTTTTTTTTGAAGCTGCTTACAAAATGTCCTTGTTTAGGCAGTTTTCACAAATGGTGTTTGCAAAAAATTAATAAAAAATATGAATAAATATTAAGAATTTATAAAACAAAATTTATAATATAACGTAAATGAAATTATGGAAAAGTGCATAGTTAAAATATTAATAAAATAAGAATCACATATCATAAATTACCAAATACTTCTTTATATACAACATTCTTTGTTCTATTGTTAATTATACTTTCATCATATATAATTAATATTTTTAAAATTAAAATATCATAATGTCAAGAAAATAAAATTAAAAATTAAAAATGTTATTTTATAAACTTCATGATAAAAATCAAAATTCTTGTATAAAAATTTAAAGAGGATGAGATTTTTATAAAAAAAAAACTTTTGAAGTAAAAATTGAAATGAAATAGCCAAAAGAAAATTAAGACAATTTAGTGATTATTTATATCAAATCTCATACTAATCATGACAAATTAATTCGTATATATTTATGATATTTAATAATATAATTAAATCAAAAAATATTCAATATTAGACTCATTTCGAAGGTATTCACGAAACAATTACAATGGTATAATTTGTAAAAAATAAAAATGTTTTTTTAATGCATTTTAGTTCATATACATTATTTATGTTTATATGATAAAAGTTTAAAATAAAAAGTAAAAAAGTAATTGATTAAAAGTAAACTACATACCAAATTATAAGATTAATAAATGTAAAGTATAAATTAAAAAAATGGAATTAAGGAAATATTTAAGGATGAATGAATGTGAATTTGGTAAATGAAGTTATAATGTAAAATGCGTCTAGATACATGTTTAGTCGGGAAAATGAAAAAAATGAACTCACCAGAAGGAGGCACGTGTCCTTCTATTTACTTATTTATTATATGTATAGATTTGATTTTCATAAAGGATAATCTTTTGGTGGTTTATCATTTATAGGGGGTGTTTGGGATTGCTTATTTGAGGGGTTTTTTAGCTTATTGCAATTTGGCACCGAAGATAAACACTTTTGAGTGTTTGGATGAGCAAAAACTAAAATGGCTATATAGCGGTGCCAAACTGCTGAAAAACCATTTTTGATAAGTTATTTGATTTTAACTTATCAACTTTTTGAAAAGTGTTTATGACTTTTTTTGTTATTTAATATGTATAAGCAATCTCAAACACCTTCAAATAACAACTTATTAGCTTATTACGTTTTGATACCACAATAAACTAATCCAAACACTTTTTTAAAAACTCCGGTTTGACACAACATAAGTTGATAAACACTTTTTAAAATAAGCATAAGTTGTTTTAAATAAGCAATCCCAAACACCTCCATAGTACAATGCATGCATAAAAAATAAAGAGTAAACTACGATTTTCGTCCCTGTGGTTTGATGTTTCTAACTATTTTCGTCCCTGATCTTTAAAAATTGCCTTTTTCGTCACTGCGGTTTCTATTTTGCTTCTATTTTCGTCCCTCCATCCAATTCCTTTAAATATCAATGTTAACTCATCCAGAAAAATTACATATTTGCTCCTTATACTATTCCAACTTTTACATTTTTATCCTTAAATTAAATAGTTTACATTTTTTTACTTTTTCTTTCTTTGTTATATTTTATGAAAAAATTTATTTTTCTATCAACTATATTATATATTTTCAAAATTGTTATAACTTTAATTATAAAAATAATCAAATAATTTCGTTAAAATTATTGACAAGTACATGATATTGTTTTTTCAAAGATTTAGATTGAAATCTCGTAAATTTAATATTTTTTTAACCATTGATTTATTAAAACTTTTTATTCATTTTAAATTACCATTATTGGAAGAAGTTTAATAAAATTCGAGAAATAAGTTAGTTTTATTTTATAACAACCCGGCTGTTGTTTTATTAAATGAACTTTACTCCAATTATTCCATATTTTCATTTAAGCTTTATTTTTTATTAATTAATCAAATTTGTTTAATATTTAAATTAAACACACGCACAAATGTTCTAAATAGCGTGAAACTTAAAGCTTGTGTCTGATGTCACGTTAACTCTGTGACACGCCATGGCTCAATACGTGCTTTTTGTAACACCATATTGAAATTTTCTTATCATTTTATTGTTTTTTTTGTTTTTAATATATAACCTAATCTGAAATGTCCAGTATCATCAACTCATTGATTAATTATAGAACACAAAGGTTTGTATGTATAACATTATAAACGATATATAAATTTGCCGCCACAAGTCATGTTTCACGCTATTTAGAACCTTTATATATATATACATATATATATACATATATACATATATATATATATATATATATAGGGTCAGGGTCAGGGGAAAACCTCAAAAAAAAACAGAAAACTGAAGAACACCCTGATAGTCCTTCATCTGGACGGTATACATTTGTGCATACAAGTAATTTGTAATATGCACACGTGTATATGCACAAGGGCATGCATAATGCACTTGTGCATAAAAAACAAAACAACAACATAATTAACTGTATGCACAAGTGCATACCGTCCAGATGGAAGACTACCAAAATGTTCTTCAGTTTTCCGTTTTTTTTTAGGTTTTCCCTTGAACCTCCGTCTATATATATATATATAGTCAGATTCAAATGAAAACAATACTTATTTAAAATAACACGAGAACTAACAAAATCATTAGTAATTTACATTAACGCACAAAAAATGACTTTGATCGTGGCTTCAGGTCGATCCACGTGGTTTTTTTGCACGTTAATGTAAAATCACTAATGAATTTATTAGTTTTTGTGCTATTTTAAATAGTTATTGTTCTCGTTTGATGTTTCCTCTCTCTCTCTCTCTCTCACTATATATATATATATATATATATATATTTGTGTGTGTGAGTGTTTAATTTTGATTAACTGATAAAAAATAAAGTTTAAATGAAAATATGGAATAATGGGAGTAAAGTGCAATTAATAAAATCAACAGCCGGTTGTTATAACATAAAACTAATTTTTTTTCTCGAATTTTATTAAACTTCTTCCAATAATGGTAATTTAAAATAAATTAAAAGTTTTAATAAACCAATAGATAAAAAATATTAATTTTAGGAGATTTCAACCTAACCTTTAGAAAAAAAATGTCATGTACTTGTCAATAATTTTAATAATTATTTGATTATTTTAATAATTAAAGTTATAATTATTTTAAAAATATATAATATAGTTAATAGAAAAATAAATGTATTCATTAAATATAATAAAGAAAGAAAAGTATAAAGTATAAAAAGTAAAAAGTAAAAAACGTAAACTATGTAATTTAAGGATAAATATGTAAAAGTTGGAATACTACAAGGATCAAATATGTAATTTTTTTGGATGAATTAACGTTTATATTGAAAGGAATTGGATGGAGGGACGAAAATGGAAGCAAAATGTAAACCATAGGGATGAAAAAAGCAGTTTTTAAAGAACAGGGACGAAAATCGTTAGAAACATCAAGCCACAGGGACGAAAATCGTAGTTTACTCAAAAATAAAAGATAAAAAAAAAAACTATAAAGTGAATTTAAAAATCCTTCAACTTGATTCAGGTCAAAAATAATATTTTTTGTTCAACTTTGACTGCAAATGCATAACTAAAACAAATCTTGATTAAAAAAGAAATGGTATTAAATATCCAACAGTTAACTTTACACTCAAAGTACTTGTTTAGCTTCTTAATTTGTTAAGTTGATTATGAAGGATAAAAACAACTTTTGTCATCTGAAATTTGCATGTATATATATTCATTTGTAATATAGAGGGTAATTCATATACAAACTAGAAAAAATGTTATAAATTATGTAACCACATTTACACCACACGATTAAACAATCAACGGTTATGATGGAGGCAGTTACATGATTTTTAAAAAATTAAAAATGAAAATACTCCTGAAAAAGTGGGATGATCTACGGTTAGGTTTAAATTTCATTGGTTTACAACCTTTTTTTCATTTACAAAAGAATATCTATCTTGCAATATATTTCCCAAATTTTGTTATGTTTATTGGTTGAGTGAACATTAAACACTAAATCTAGAACAAAACAACCACAAGATCTTCCAAGAGTAATTATCATGTGGTTCCATTATCATTACAACCAAATTATAATAAACAAAGTATTAATTATTGTTTACAGAAGCAATCGGTTTACCGTTAAATTTGTGAGAATTTAGGCATTTTGAACACGACGAAAGATACTACGGCAAGAAAACGAACGTTTTCAACTTTGATATATCCTCATTTGATCACCGTAATTAGCTAACATGGATAAGTTTAGTTGGTGGCTAATTTATTCTATAACAGTAAATGATTCTCAAAAGATTTAAATTATAATGTTAATAATCCAACAGAGTTCATTTTGTTTGACATGAATATATATGGTTTTTAACTTGTTAGGAGAGTATATATATATATATATTCATATATAAAGATTTGGTGTATATATTTGAATATATAATTGGAGTAGAAACATTCAACAATATATGTCTAGAAACTACAATGATCCTTAAATCCTGGCAAGTGGGGCATGAATCCATAAGTGATGTTTTGGGGATGCATGCACCCTAATTCTGAAACTATCCCCAATATGCACATGGACCCTTTGATATATAAATTCATATATGCATATACATACACATGTATATATATAGTGGTCCTTATTAATCAACACTATCATATATATATATATATATATATATATATATATATATATATACTTGTTTAATTTTTCAATGTCAATATATATGCACACACATATATTTATATGTTGTGGTCCTTATTAACCAACACTATTATATGTTTCTATAATTTGCAATGTCCCTTTTAATCATCTAAAGTTTCGTTTTTATATTGTTTGGTCTCATTCCTAGTGTCATCTTCAAGTAACCAAGTAAGGTTCGACTCTAATTCTCTCGATTTAAGTGTTCCATATATAATGTTAAAAATATTAAGTTAAAAGTTTTAGAGCTTATTAAGTATTATGTATTGTTTAGTAATATATAACCTCTTAAATTTCAAATTTACAAATAATTACTATATATGTATAGTTTTTTAAATCTTTATAAACTCTATAAATTAATTAATAAAACCGTTCAAATACAACGTAATTATTAAGCTCTACTAATACATCATAATACTATATCATTATCCATATCCAAAAAAATATTTCATCAATAAAGGTAAAATAATTTACTGTTATAATTTTAGACACTCTTTATTTACACTATTTTATATTATAAATTATATTTATCATTTGTGAGAAAAAAAATTATATAGTTTTTTTTTGGAAACAGCAGACTGCAAAAAGAAAGCCAGGGGCTAACAAACGAGAGCAATTACATGGTTTCGAGACAAGAAGAAGGAGAAGAACATCACTCCCCAAAGTTTTTCCTACTCCCCTTACATCAAGAAAAAAAATTTATGTAGTAATTAGAATGGCTAAAGGATTTGTTTTTAAATGTAACTTTTATTATTTAATAAAAATTTGGTGTTAATTAAATAATTTAACTTATAATTTTATAATTCATTCAGTTATTGAAAAAGAGTATATGTATAATCTATAAGATCATGAAATAAAATGATAAGAATATAAAAAAGTACACTTAAGTGCTGTTTGTTTTTTAAGAAGTCTAAAGTCTGAAGTCTTATTTTAGTTACGATTAATAAGAGGTGGTGTGTAAAAAGGTCTGAACGATTCAGACTTAAGAGTCATTAAGGTGCCGTTTGTTTTTTAAGAGGTTTAAAGTCTGAAATCTTATTTTAGTTATGATTAATAAGAGATGGTGTGTAAAAATGTCTGAATGATTCAGACTTAAGAGTCATTAAGAGATTTTTAGAAAAAAACAAACAACCCCTAAGAGTTTTTTTTTTAAAAACAAACAACCCCTTAAAGCCTCACATTTTGATGTAAAAAAGTTGTGTTAGCCATTAAAATTACAGCATTTTTATTTATGAAAATGATGTAAAATTTAGCGATCGCAAGAAAACCAAAAAAAACATAGGCCAGAATAGAATTTCAATGCACGGCCTGAACAAACTTCAAGTATATATTATCAAGGAAAAGACGAAAACCATCATAGGAGAGGGTTGTAATTCATATGTTAACGGGTTCCATTAATTATTTAAGTAATAAATACCAATAGTTTGCCGAACTTGACTTGTTCTAAACTGACAAAACTTACATTTGGGTAGACCTGGCAAACGTGTCGTGTCGTGTCGGGTTCAAAGTTAAACGGGTTGAAAGTGTCTAACCCTAACCCGACCCGTTTAATAAACGGGTCAGAAAATCCCAACCCTAACCCGACCCGTCTAACCCGCCACGACCCGCCTAACCCGTTTAACATTTATAAAGTTAAAATTAAAAATTAAAAATTAAAAATTCACAAAAAATACAAATACAAAATTCAAATGAAAGCATTAGAAATCCAAAATTTATAGTTCAAAATTATAATTAAATCTAAAACACTAAAAATCCAAAGCATTAAAAGGAAAACTTATATATATATATATATATATATATATATATATATATATATATATATATATAAACGGGTTATTCGGGTCATTTTCGAGTTGAAAATTTTGACCCTGACCTTACCCGTTTAATTTTCGTGTCGTGTCGTGTCAATCCGTTTACTTAAATGGGTTGAAATGTATTACCCAAACCCGTTTATTTCGTGTCGAGTTCGTGTCGGGTTAGCGTGTCGTGTCAGTTTTTGTCAGGTCTACATTTGGGTTTATCGTATTAATTACACTTACACATTATCATGGGATTGACCAAATCTCTTATCATAATATTTATTTACTAAAGGGAAAACTTATAGGCACCCTAAAATCCTTATATACACCGCACCCACCCCAACCCCAATTCTTAGTTTATTGTGAGGCGAAAAACTCGCTTCTCAAAACTTGCACCAAAGTCTCAATATACAAAATGATGTAATAAACCCACAACAACCAATAACGAAATACAATTTGAACTCAAACTTCTCAATGCCCAAAAATGAGGATTGTGTAAAGCAAATAAATGACACGATGATTTACATTGTTCTGTTATCTGTGTGACTGGTGCACAAGATCCTTAGGGAGAGACGAGTTGAAGGTTTGTATCTTGATAATCAAATGAGGAATATAAAAGTGATCTCACATTTACATTACACATAAACACAATGCAGACCCGTTTCTGATATTTTTTAGGCCTTGAGCGAGATATAAAAATGGGTCATCGATAACTACGAAATTATTTTCAATATATTGTTTATATCATCAAAAATAACATTGAATTCAAAAATACTTAAAGCCTAGTGAGAACATACAGTTTATAATTTGAAGAAATATAAGCAATTGTAACAAAAGGAAATATTTACAAGAAAGATGAGTTTACAATTGAACCGTTTGCTACATAAGGGTTTTTCGGTCTAAAAATTCATCTTGCGATGACAGGGGATACCCGATTTTCCAAGGATTATAGCGGAACACCAAGTAAGCCACAATCCGAGTTATGAGCTAAATACTTGGAATCCATGGCCACGAACAACGCCGGTCCGTACTAAGATATGGGGGAGGGCACCCGAGGAAACCAAGTCATACTCGTTCACTAGGACTACATTATGATCCATGGCTAGTAACCGGTCCCACATAACCATACCAAAAGGCCTCCGAGGATCAAATGCATCCATAGCTACAATGGGGGAAAACATCCCAAAATATAAGCCGACTCAATTTTTAGGGATCCACTACTAATAGTCTAGACTTGTCACAATTTCATTTGTGACCAACTATAGTTAAACATATAGTTTCCAATAACATTTAACTCTAAAATGCATTTCCAAGTTTAACTGCTGATAAGAATGAAAATCATAAAATGAGATTTTAAATATTGTTTCAAGTACCTCACCAAAATGTGCAAGTAGTACTTTATTTTATCACATATCAAATGAAACCCTTCCTTTTAACAAAATATAGCAAAAACCCTAAAATCTCTCAAAACTCAAGTTAGGTCAAAATGTAATAAATATGAATTCAAAACCAAGGAGATATATAGGAGTTTAAAATATATATTTTGACATGTATAAGGTTTATAAAAAGGTAGTATGAACTCACCAAAATGGGTTTTGATGAAAATCTCAAACCCTAAAATCTCCTTCTTGGAAGAAGATGACAATGGAGATAGAGATTAAATGCCCAAATCTTGAACCCTTGGTTGATACACCCAAGCTCTAAGCAATAAATGGATGGATTTGAGTTGGTGAAACCCTAATACTAATGGTGGAAGTATAAATGTTTTTTAGAGAGAAATGGAGAAGATACCAAAGAAATAAATGAGAAAAGAGGGGAGAAACCCGTATTTGGGCGATCTGGGGAACCCCGCGGCGCGACCATGAGGCCGCGACGTATCCCGCACATGCCCTTGGGACTGAGACATCCAGAAGGTTACGCGGCTTAGGCCGCGACTTCCAAGCCGCGGAGCAAGCCGCACAAACCACTGTCTTGCCCAAACAACTGAATTCTTAACATACAAAGAGGGCTCAACCTGAGGTGCTAACGACTAATGGTAAACGCAAGATAACTAAGATTTAATCAAAAAGGAAGACTAGAAGTCTTAACGATAGGATTATTACAACGAAAATTTGGGACGTTACATCATGCATCCAGTATTAATTAGATAATAAGGAGTCAATAATCTATGAAAAAAGAAGTCTTTGAAATCCTATATATATATATATATATATATATATATATATATATATTGAGTCGCCTCATATAGTTTGATAATTGTTTTCAAAAGCTAAGAGTTTTTTTAGTTAATAACAAGAAATCTATTATATTCTAACATAATAATAAAATTCATGTTGATGGAATAATGAAAAAAGTATGTGGAATATGAGAAATATATGGAGTATATATCAAGGATTATAGACAAAAATAGTTTTTAGATATTAGTACTAGATAAAAAAAACCTTAGAGAAACAATAACCAATACTATAAAATGAAAAATTAAATAACTTTTTACATTAATATAATGTTTGAATCCTTAATATAATGTTAAATTAATACTATCCAATGATATTAATTAATACTATTCAAACCTTAGAGAAACAATAAGCAATACTATCCAATGATATTAATTAATACATGTTTGAATCCTTAATATAATGTTAAATTCTTTTTAGGTCCTATTATGTACTAAATTTTTTTGTCTTTTTTATTTACATTTTTTAACTACTAATATATAATATATACTAAAAGAATTGGGCCCCTATTTCCTTTGGACCCTAGGCGTACGACCGGCCCTCCCTCCCCCAAGGATGGCCCTGACACAATGGTATATCTAACTTTCTAAAAATCGTTTATGAAGAACGGCAAATCATGAAGTAAACAAAATGTTGCCAAAGAAATCACATTAAATCTGTCGGATGTTTGTCATGTATGCACCTTCACAAATTGCCTATATGTACATAGTTCTTCCAAATCAAGGTACACGAGTAGAATGTGGCCACAACAAATTGCACCATCCCGACTATGTGACTTCCCAAGTCGCTTTCAATGTACCTTATGTAAGTTTCCAACTTGCATGCATGCGACTTCATGACTACTTCCAAAGTCGCTAGGAACTCACCCATGCCCATATGTCTTGACTCTGACCCAAAAATAATATTTAAGGTTTCAAGTCATGCTATTATCCTTTACCATGTCCTCAAAAGTATATTTTCATTTCACACTACAACAATCGGTTTTATAAGACATCAAATATTTCTAAAATGTTTTAAGAGATTGTTTTATAGTTATTGTATTTATAAGACATAACAATTATGCGTCTTATGTGAAAGTGTTACAAATTTACAATAAGCTGGTAGAAAAGAGTCATATTAGTTTTTTTATATGACGCTTTGAAGAAATATCATATGAACACATCTTAATATTAGAACATATTTTTATAACACTTTTTCAAAAATTTATATAAAAAGACCAATATAACTCTTTATTTCAAAAGTCTTCTAAAAAACTTGTTAAGATTCCTAAAAGCTCCCTATCAAATTATTGTAACATTTTTATATAAAACGTATAATTGTTTGATCCTATAAGCTTAAGTTCTATACAACAGTCTATTACAAGATTTTAATATACTTTGACTTCCTATAAAACTGATTTTATTATAGTGTGAACACTTGAAGGTATGTAGTGTAACTTCTCTTAGTTAACTTGAATATGCATTAACTTTGTGAATCATCCTCGAGCAAAAAGAAGATCATTTATTATTATATGAAAATCAAAGTAATATATCATTTACCTTGAAGCTAGAGTCTTGCGAAAGCTATATTGCAAAAGGTGGAAACAAAACTTGTACTTAAAACAAAGATACTGTAATTTCTTTGCTCTTTCTTATGTTAGATGTTAAATTTGCCTCCAAAAAATATGTATAGAATCAACATTCAGACTATTCATAACATGTCCACAAGACGTACAAAAATATAGTTAGCACGGAAGTTCGTAAAAGAGATCGAAACAACATGTAATCAAAAGCAAAAGAACAATTTACAACTTATATATTAGCCATCAAGGAATTAATTAATATTACAATAAAATGATACACACCTTGTTTTGGTTGTCACAAAACATCTTAATGAGGTATCAAGTTACATTAGCATGTGATCAATAACTTCGCGTAAGTTCAATAGATGACGACATCATACTTAATATGATTTCAGTTGATCGTTTAACCAACACTCAAGTACTATCTAAACACATGATTAGTTTCTTATTGATGCGCTTTTGACTCATAGATTACCAACTTTATGAGAGACTTTGACATGCAATCACATGTGCATGAGTTATTCAAACTTGCCAACTATCTCTAGTCGATCGCCTCATCATCTTTCTTACCATCTGGAAGATCGCATGAGGAAGTCATTGATATTTTGTGACAAGTTGATCTTCATGTTCTTATGAACATGGCCATTCTTTTCGCTAATAAGATGCCTTGAACCTTTAATTCGTGTATTCTTTATTTAGTGAAATTTATGTTGAGATTTTTCTTTAATTTATCATTTTGTTTTCATTATGTTCTACCTTAGACTTAAATATGCTTTTTGATGCTTTCTTCGTCCCATTTGATTATATTTTATCATGGTGGTTACAATATACGCATATGCTTGTTCACATACACGATCTACTCGTATGTTTGTTTTAGTTTATGGTCATTCTTATAACAAGTAGGATGCTCCACTTCAAGCCTAGCTAGCTAGATCAAATTTCCCCATATTCTCTATTCTTATAAATTTTCTTTTGTAATGAACGATATATCATTTTCATTGGACGTGTTGTCTAAACATCGTTTTTGAAAGATATACGAGTATGAGGATGTTTTTGAGAATCTCAAGGTCATGTAGAAAAAGAGACGATAGAGATTCCTGAAATGGCATGAAGAATTTGACTAGCTAGCTAACTTGATGGTTTGGCTTTGATGCGGAAGAATAATGATGATCACACCATGTGGTAGATTTTCCTTTTGCTTAAGAGAAAACGACACGTTGATAAAGGTTGGTAGTGGAGCAATAAGGAAAATGATGATATATTAATTAATAATCGATCACGTCAGTTTTTAAACATATTTTTGCATTTAAGACGTCACACACTCCATTATACCATATTAATCTTTAACATAATTAGCCTTCCACTTTTAGGATCAAATGCTTAAAAGGGTTTGAATTGTACCAAAAAAATCTTGGATGGTATTCAAACATTGATCTCCAAAATGATTGAAAACAAATATTCTAAATGTTAGCTAGCTAGAATTGAAGGTCATTCAATGCCACATGTCGAGATCTTGGGTTGATAGAATTATATATATAGTTAATTAATTAATTAATCTTTTCTGAAATTTGATTGGATAGAAAGTATAATATGGAGGGGGTTGTATAATATGATTTGTAGGGAAGGGAAGGCAAAAGATGGGGTCATCCTTTGCACATGGGTTGGGTTGGGTTGTGGTCAGAAAAGGAAGAAAACAAAACTGTAGGATTGGAAACCTTATAATAACCTGGAAGACTAAAACAAAAGCATCTTGTATTGGTCCAACTACCCCTACAGGAAATGATATATATATATATTATATGTATATATCGTTATATACTCTATTTGTTATCTTTTATTGGTTTCCTTTTACCAAAATATACATGTGGTGGGTTTGGAACTTCTAACATAGCACCATCTCATAAACTATACTACAACATCTTTGGTTTGATTTTAATTTGATACACCTTCTATTTGATTTTAAATTTTGTCAACATATACCCATAGTAATAAAGAAGAAGTCCTGAAAAGAAAAACCAAGACACTTTCAAATTTTAAATGATTAAGTTTATAATCATTTTTTTATAAATTAATTATTGCAATTACTAAAACCAGATAAATCTTTGAATTTACTGGCACCGAAAAAAGAAAAAAACTCAACACACTTTCACATTTAGAGCGATTAAATATAAACAATTTGTTAATGATTAAATTTATACACTTATAAAATAAATAAATAAATTATATCATTATATGTTAGATATAGGGGTACTTGATCGTATGCAAACTAAATAATCACTTGGATTGCAAATGTTCGTTGTCCTAATACAATAATTCGACCATTGGGTATCACGAATATGTTGGGAACTGAAGATGTGAACAAGTCTTTAATGCTGCTAGTTCAGAATTAGTACTGCCAGAGCATATCAAAGATTAATACTGCTAGGTATTACTACTTCTAGTAGAATTAATACTGCTAGTCAAAGTTAGTGCTGCTTGAACAAATAGTTAGTACTGCTAGAGGTTAGTGCTGCTTAGTAGTTAATGCTGTCAAGACTCAGTTAATGCTTCCAAGTGATTAATGCTGCTTCTAAGATAATGTGAAGATAATGCTGAAGAGATCGTGGTTAAAGATAAACATGGAAAGATGAAGATAATAATGAAGATTATTCTGAAGATCTTTTTATGTTTAGCAATTATCTTTTATTCAGTATATGTATAGAATTGATAGAAGAGTTTTAAATTAATTATTTTGATTCTAAGTTTTTTTTGGAGAGAATCAACCTCAAGGCATAGTTCCTAATTCTAGAGAAGTAGAATTCGTCTTGAAAGAGTCTGTTCTTCAAGATTGAGGTTGAGTGTGTAATCTTGTGATTTTAATCATTCAATACAAGTTTACAAGTTGTTAATCATATACACTGTTTGTTTACTGTTACATTGAATATCAAAGTGTTATTCCGCAACTTTTTTGATATTGTTTCTGAGTATTCATAATTCTTGTTAAGAATTCGATCCTGACAAGTGGTATCAGAGCCTGTTCTCTCAGAAACAACTATTCTTTCATCATGGAAAACTTTGCAGAATCAAACAGTACTCTGGTCTCTAAGGTCCCAATGCTCAAACCCAGTGAGTTTGACATGTGGAAGATCAGAATCAGGCAATACATTCTTCTCACTGACTACTCAATGTGGGATATCATTGAGAATGGTCCTTCTGAAGCAGGAAAAATTGGACCAGATGGGAAGAGACCTCCACCAAAGACAGATGGTGAGAGGAAGATCAGACAGACAGAGATGAAGGCCTTGAGCACTCTGCTCTTGGTCATCCCCAATGAATATCAGCATCAATTTTGCAACTGCACTGATGCTCAGATTCTTTGGAATGCTCTAGAGAAAAGATTTACTAGAACTAAAAGCATCAAAAGAAATCAAAGAGATGTTCTAAAGCATCAGTATGAGAACTTCACTTCTTCAAAGAATGAGTCTATGACTCAAACTTTTGATAGGTTCAACAAGCTCATTGGTGAACTGGCTACTGTAGGGGTGAAGATGGAGCAAGATGATATCAACAGGAAGTTCCTCAGATCTCTTGGGGATGAATGGACTATGTACACTGTCTCATATAGACAGAGTGACAATCTGGAAGAGAAGGAACTTGATGATCTATATAATGATCTAAGAGTTTTTGAAACTGAGGTAGAAACCAAGAAGAAGCCCACTGGGTATATCTACAATGCTGCACTTCTATCAGCATCTACTGATACTACTGCCAACCCTGAAGCAGTTAGTGCTGCAAGTGGAATGAATTCAGAAAAAGGCACTGAAACTGTCTTTCAAGCCTTTTTGTCCAGTCACAACAACAATTCATTGATTAAGGATGATCTGGAACAACTTCACCCTGATGACCTGGAGGATATGGACATTAAATGGCAGATGGCCATGTTATCTATGAGGGTGAAGAAGTTTATTAAAAGAACAGGGAAGAACAACTTCTCTCAAAAAAGAGAAGATGAAGCTGGTTTTGACAAGACAAAGGTGGAATGCTATAAGTGCCACATGAAGGGACACTTTGCTAGAGAGTGCAGAAGTGGTGTTCCAAATAACAACCACCAACAAGCTCAAAATGGAGGCTACAATCAAAACAAGAACCCTGCTCAAGCCCTTGTTTCTCAACAAGGAATGGGGTTTGACTGGAGTGACCAAGCTGAGGAAGCCATTCAGAATCAAGCTCTTATGGCAGAGGTGTCTGATCTCCCCTCTGAGGTAATTTCTAATCTTTGTACTCAGTCTTGCATAGACACTGTCAAAAGGTACAGGGATCACAACCAAAACATGTGTGATGACCTCAAAAGATTAGAAAAGGACAGAAGAGATTATGTGTTGATAGTTGAGAGGTTTGAAGAACAAATCAAAGGCTTTCAAGCCAATGAGCTTCAACATTCCTCTGACACAAACTATTGGAAGTGGGAAAAGAATGAGTTAGAGACCAAACTGTCTAAGTCCATAGAAAAGAATGATAGGTTGAAAAAAGAACTATCTAAGGTTAAGCTTGACATAGAAAAGTTTTCATATGCTTCAAAAGCAATGGATTCTCTTCTAAAGGCTCAGATTCATGATAAGATGAAGCCTGGTATTGGATACAACAACACACCCCCTCCTTACAACAACAACTATATCTCTCCTACTTCAGACTTGTTAGAGACCAAGGAGAAAAAGGACTTGTCTGAGAAAGCCATTAAGGTAGATCCTTTGGATGAGGTAGTTGTTAAGGATATGACTGAGAAAGAAGCCAGTAAGAAGAGGAATAATGCTGTGAGTAAAGAGATACCCTTAGAAAACAACATTGTTACCAATGAGGGTGGTGGAAAGATTTGGGTCAAGTCTAAGGAGATAGAGAAGACCAAAGGAAAGGATAACAAGGTCCATTACAAACAAACCACTGTTGTGAATCCTGGACCTTGTAAACAGTGTGCTTGCAATAAATCTGAGAGCCTAAATTCTGGTATAAAAAGAGGTAACCAAAGAAACTGGAATAATCAATGGGCTCAGAAACAAGGAGTTGATTTGAATAAAATAATCAGACCAAAACCTTGTTTCATATGTGGTAAGTTAAACCATTTGGCTAAGCACTGTTTCTTTAACCCTATTACTCAACAGATGAACTTTCAAAGATGTGTGCAAAAACCTGTTGGTTATAGGAAGACTGGAAGGAAACATGTGGTTAATAAATCTGTTGAAACCAAAGGCCCCATGAAGAAAAAGGTTTTAAAAGAGAGTACTAAAATATGGGTGCCTAGAAGCACTAAAACTGTTAGTACTGCTGACAGGGATAGTGCTGCCAAAAGCATTACTGCTGCTACCAGTGTTAGTACTGCTGAAAATATTAATGCTGCTAATATTGTTAGTACCTCTTCAAAGGTTAATACTGCTAATACAGTTACTGCTGCTAACACAGTTACTACTTCTAACAAAGTTAGTACTGCTAAGCATGCAAGTGCTGCTAATGCAGTTAGTACTTCTAAAACCAGTACTGCTTCTAGCAAATGTGTTTCCAAACCTATCATTTTGACAAAGTACTCCAGAAATGAGGAGTCAAAGTTTAAAAATCTTGTCAAGAAAGAATGTAAATATTTTGATGAGAAAGGGGTACCCAAGACCACTTTGGCTTGGGTTCCTATTTCATATTAACTGATTTATCGTATGTGCAGGGCAACCAACAGCTCAAGGGAAAGAGCATATGGCATGTTGATAGTGGTTGCTCTAGGCACATGACAGGTAACTTGTCATGCCTTCAGGATTTCAAGCATATCAATGGAGGACATGTTGCATTTGGAAACAATCTTACAGGTGGTAAAATAAGTGGAAAAGGTAATGTTACAAAAGGTAAGATGACATTTGAGGATGTCTACTATGTTGATCAGCTAAAGTACAACCTGTTAAGTGTATCACAGGTTTGTGACAAACAACATAGCATATTATTTACTAATACAGAATGTATGATCCTTGCCCCAGGATTCAAGGTAGTTGATGAGAGCATGATACTACTTAGAACTCCAAGAAAGGACAATGTTTATTGTCTAGATATGGACAATGTCTCAAGTGATTCTTCCCTGAACTGTCTTGTTTCAAAAGCTTCTGTGGATGAATCCTCTCTTTGGCACAGAAGGATGTGTCACATGAACTTCAAGACTATGAACAAACTTGTTAAAAACAACCTTGTAAGAGGTTTACCATCAAAAGTCTTTTCATGTGATGATCATTGTGTTGCTTGTCTTAAAGGCAAACAACACAAAACTTCTCATAAGTCCAAAGAATTAAACACAATTTCTTCTTGTCTCCAGTTATTGCATATGGATCTGTTTGGTCCTACAAATGTTATGAGTATAGGCAAGAAATCTTACTGCTTGGTTATTGTTGATGATTACTCTAGATTTACCTGGGTATATTTTCTAAGGACTAAGGATGAGACAAGTGGACTGATCAAATCCTTCATCCTAAGAATTGAAAACCAAACTAATCAAAAAGTAAAAGTCATTAGATCAGACAATGGAACTGAGTTTAAAAATCTTGATCTAAACACCTTTTGTGAAGAAAAAGGAATTGAGAGACAATATAGTGCCCTAGGACTCCTCAACAGAATGGAGTTGCTGAGAGGAGAAATAGGACACTAATAGAGGCTGCTAGATCTCTGTTGGCTGATTCAAAACTGCCAATTACCTTCTGGGCTGAAGTAGTTAATACTGCTTGTTATGTCCAAAACAGAGTTCTAGTGGTCAAGCCAAAGAACAAGATCCCATATGAGCTTTTAAATAAAAGAAAACCATTTATTGGATTTTTCAAACCTTTTGGGTGTCCTTGTACAATTCTCAATACCAAGTCTCACTTAGGTAAGTTTGATAGCAAGGCAAATGATGGATTTCTTGTTGGTTATTCATCCTAGAGTAAGGCCTACAGAGTTTTTAACTCTTCTTCTAAAATAATTGAAGAAAGTGACAATATCAAATGCAATGAGAACACACCAAATCCTATTGGGTCTGGTCCTTAGTGGCTATTTGACATTGATTCACTAACTAACTCTTTTGGTTTCAGTAGTGATGATTATGCAGGTTCAAGTAGTGGAGGATCAGGGACTGCACAAGTTCAAGATAGTATATCTCAATCTGTGATCTTTCCCTTACCTACTGTGAATCCTGTTGAAGACTGTGAAAAGGAGCCATCTACTGAACCAAATCAGAGTGAAGAAGAAAGAAGAGATGAGGAGAGTAAAGAAAATAAAGAATCTGAAGTAGCTGCTGAAATCACCTCAGTTGAGTTGAATGATTCAAATCTAGAGGTTGGACTCAATGAAGAGTCTAGTCATCACACCAGAACTCAAAAGAATCATCCTCCTCAGTTGGTAATAGGAGATATCTCTTCTCCTATGATGACTAGAAACCAAAGAAGGATTCAAGAAATGCAAGATCAACAACATACAGTGCTTTCTTGCTTCTTATCCCAGCTTGAGCCTAAAAAGGCACATGATGCTATGAAAGAATCCAGTTGGATAGAAGCCATGCAAGAAGAGCTACTGCAGTTCAAGCTGCAAGATGTTTGGGATCTGGTAGACCTTCCTAAAGGCCAAAGAGCAATAGGAACAAAATGGGTCTTCAGGAATAAGAGAGATGAAAGAGGAATAGTCATAAGAAACAAAGCAAGGTTGGTGGCTCAAGGATATACACAAGAAGAAGGAATAGACTATGAAGAAGTATTTGCACCTGTGGCTAGGATAGAAGCAATTAGATTATTCCTAGCTTATGCTTCTTATATGAAATTCAAAGTCTATCAAATGGATGTCAAAAGTGCATTTCTTTATGGCTCAATTGAAGAAGAAGTATATGTCTGTCTACCACCAGGGTTTGAAAACCCAAGCTATCCAGACAGGGTATACAAACTGAAGAAAGCACTTTATGGACTGCATCAAGCACCAAGAGCATGGTATGACACTCTGTCATCTTATCTCTTGGAAAATGGATTTGAAAGAGGAGTCATTGATAAGACTTTGTTCATCAAGAGAAAGAAGAAGGATATCTTGCTGGTCCAAATCTATGTGGATGATATTATCTTTGGATCCACAAGAGACAGCATGTGCAAGGAGTTTGAGGAACTAATGCATCAAAGGTTCAAAATGAGTTCCATGGGGGAACTTACTTTCTTCCTTGGACTCCAAGTTCAACAGAAGTCAGATGGAATCTTTATCTGTCAGTCCAAGTATGTGCAGGACATTCTAACCAAGTTTGGGTTCTCAGATTCAAAACCTGCCAGCACACCTATGGAGACACACAAGCAGATAACAGCAGATCTTGAGGGGGAGGATATGGATGTTCATCATTATAGATCCATGATTGGCTCTCTCATGTATCTACAGCCTCTAGGCCAGATATAATGTTTCCAGTCTGTGTATGTGCAAGATTCCAAGTTAGGCCAAAGCAATCTCACTATCAAGCTGTTAAGAGGATATTCAGATATCTTAAAGGGCAACCCAGATTGGGACTTTGGTATCCTCATGACTCATCATTTGACCTACTTGCATACTCAGACAGTGATCTAGGTGGAGCAAACTTGGACAGAAAATCTACTTCTGGAGGATGTCAGTTTTTGGGTGCAAGACTAGTTTCATGGCAGTGCAAGAAACAAACCACAGTGTCCACATCTACAACAGAAGCAGAGTACATAGCAGCTGCAAGTTGTTGTTCTCAAGTGTTATGGATTCAGAATCAAATGCTGGACTATGGGGTAACCTTTCTATACACTCCAATCTTTATTGATAACAGCAGTGCTATTAGCATTGTTAATAATTCTGTCAAGCACTCAAAGACAAAGCACATTGAGATCAGGTATCACTTGATAAGAGACTGCAATGAAAAGAAACTCATTCAAGTTGTAAAAGTTCATACTGATAACCAGTTTGCTGATCTATTCACCAAAGCCTTTGATATGGGTAGATTCACTTTCTTGGTAACAAGTGTGGGAATGATCAACTCTGAATAAGTCCCTTCTCAAAAAGTGGTTAAATACCTGTATATTGTTTAGGGTTTAGGGTTTAGGAGATATTGTTTATTCTTGGTGTTACTAATCTTCTTTTTCAGGAAATGTATAACAGTACTCAGTTCATCACAAGTTTAAAAGTGTAAGTATGGTTAATACTGCCAGTACAATTTTAGTACTGCCAGTACAAGTTTACTACTGCCAGTGTTCAGTTAATACTGCTAGTTAGTTAATACTGCTAGTGGTTAATATTGCTCTCAGTTAATACTGCTAGTTAGTTAATACTGCTAGTTGTTAATAATGTCTCAGTTAATACTGCTAGTTAGTTAATACTGCTAGTAGTTAATACTGCTCACTGTTAATACTGCTTTCACCAAATTTTTCAGATTAATACTGCTTATATTCCACAACCTATAAATACCCTTTCTCCGCCTAAAGAGTTCATAACGACCCTTTGCATACTGTTCACTTGCGCTCTAAACCCTTTCTCTCTCAAGTACCAAGTTTTTAGGCAAGAACTTTCAAGTTCAATGGCATCCATGGCATTCATCGACGAGCACAATGAGATAGCTATGCTCCAAAAGCCAACACAAGCTGAAGGGTTTCACTAGATAGTCGACTTTCTGAGGACAAGTCACATCGCTCATGCGCTCACTGTGTCTCCCACCATCTTCATAGAGCATCAGAGGCAGTTCTGGGCTAATGCCACCATTGTTACTGAGAATGGTGTGCAAATAATAAAGACAAGGGTGTGTGAAAAACCCCTAACCGTTACTGAAGAGGTACTACGCATCTGTCTACGTCTAGATGATGCTGCAGGTATAACCTCTATTCCTAATGAGGAACTTTTCTCAACTCTTTCAAGAATGGGGTATGAAGGCCAAATGGGGATTTTTAAATTTTTCAAAGCTAAATTTTCACCCCAATGGAGGTTCTTTGTTCATACCTTGATGCACTGTATTTCAAAGAAAACAACTGGCTGGAGCCAATTTAGCAGTCCCATTGCATATGCTTTGGTGTGTTTATCCACTGCTAGAAAATATAATTTTTCTCAAATGATCTTCAATGATCTTGTCTCAAATCTGGACAACAAGAAGAGTTTCTTCATGTATCCCAGATTTGTTCAGACAGTTATCACTACTGAATTGTCGGACATACCTCACTTTGATGGGGTATATGTACCAAAACCCCCTAAAGGCAAGGTTTTCTCAAATATGAGAAGATCTGTTAGGGACTCGGAAGGAGTTGACACCCCATTGTTCTCAACAATGATGGTGGTGTCCCAACCACAAGAAGGTATGGCAGCAGGGTCAAGGGCCCCATTAGACCATCCCACTGCTAGCCAATCCCAACCTTCCCACTCTATATCAATCCCCCAGTCTCTACTTCATAAGCCAACTTCACCAATCACCCAAACTTATCAAAGAAAACAGGCAAAGAAGGCTCCTTCCTTTCTTGTACCTTCACCCTCTAAGCCTTTAAGCCCTCTAAGGGAGGATTCTCTTTTAGAGAATATCTACAGGGAAATCACAGGGGTTTCTCCCAACCCCAAGGAGGTGCTCTCTGAGGTGGAGGAAGAGCATATGGGTGAGAAGGCTGCCACTACTTCTGCTAGCACAGAGAAGGACATTGGTAACATCTCTAAGACCTTCCCCATGGCAACTTTGGGTGAGAAATCAACCAAAGGACCCTGGTGCCAAGAAACCAAGGGGGTAGCTGGTGCTTCTGCTAGGCAGAAGGCCACTACTAAAAGATCCAAGGATCCCTCAAGGATGGGCAAAACATCCAAAAAGGGTGAGGACAGAACTGAAACTGATGAATTGATGGCAAAACATTCCAAGGATCCTTCAAGGGTGGGTAAAACACCTAAAGAAGGTGAGGATAGATATACTTACTGGGAATTGATTGAAGCATTAGCCAACATTAATGTTGGTGTGGTTAATCAAGGCAAGGAAATCAAAGAATTGCAGCAAGTGGTCATCTCCCAACAACAGCAGATTTCCAAACTAAAACAACTGGTGGGAAAGCTAATGGCCAAGAAAGAAGAGGTCAGTTTGTCCTAAGAAGGAGAAAGGGGGAAACCAACAAGAAAAATGTATATGCTTCCAAAAAGGGGGAGAATTCCATATCAGAACAGATAAATCAACAGATTGAGGGGGAGTTTGTTGAAGAAAAGAAAGCAGCAGAAACAATACCAGCAGCAGTTACAACCCCAGAAGCAGAAATTGTTACTACTGATGAGCCAAAACAAGTAGCAGAAACTGTTAGTGCTGCTGAAATTTCACAAGCAGCAGTAACATAGTTAACACCAACAGAGATTGAAGTAGCAGAAAGGCTTGTCAAAGCAAAGAATGACACTAACACTCCCAAAGCAAAGGGAGTGGTCATAAATGAAGGGGAGCAAAGAAAATAGAGAAGAAAGAAATGGCTGCAGATACAAAGAAAAAGGGAAAAGAAAAGATGATAGAATCTGATCAACCATCTAAAAAGCAAAAGATGATTAAGTTAGATGAAGCATTAGCAAAGAAAATGCAAGAAGAGTTAGAACAAGCAGAAAAAGAACAGGTTGAAAAAGACAGAGAAATAGCCAGAGCACTTGCAAATGAATTAAATGAAGCATTCCAGAAAGGGTTGGAAACAGAGAAGGCAAAGCAAAGAGCAATGACCTTGAGAAAGGCTATGATGGCCAGAACAAGTGCTAAGAAGAGAAGACCTTCACAAACTTATCTTGCTACTCAGGAAAGAAACAAAATGATAATTTTCTTGAGGAGTGCAATTGGTGTAAAGAAAGAAATGTTTATGAAGATGACTTTTGATCAAATCAAGGACCTCTATGAGAAAGAAATGGGAAAGCTAAAGAGTAATGAAAAGGATAGAGTGGAGTTTGAAAAGAAAGCCAAGGAGAGGCATGATGTGAATATTAATCAACCCTTCCCTGAAAGTGAAGAGGGAACTCCAACCAAAGAAAAGGCAGAGAAAAAGGAAGAAAAGAAGAAGGAAGCTACTATAGGGCAAGGTCAAAGGACTCTGAAGAGAACTAAGATGATGGCCAAAAGAAAGAAGATTGTAAAGAAGCCTAGAGTAGAAGAAGAGAAAAAGGTTGCAGAAGAAGAAGAGGCACCTAAGAATGAAGAAAAGAAAGCTGAATCTCAGGAAGTACCACAGAGTTCAGATGTAAACATGTACATGGTGGTAATGGATAAAATTCCAAAGCCTATCTCAGCTGAACCTGTTGGATTCAAACCTCCTGAAGTCATTCACTGGGATGTCTTGAAGGTAGATGGAAAGGAATATATCAGATTGAAGAGAAAGGATGAGAAGTATGAAGTGTACAACACTTGGAACAAGATTGTCAGAACCTGCTCAAGATATGATATTGAAGAAATGTTTGAGATAGGGATGAAGTTATATGCAGATGAACTGAAAGCTCCAGTGATTTCAATCACAAAGCTGATAATGGAGTATCTGTGTATGATGTTCAAACCTGATGAAGTGGAGGAGATAATAAGGAATGTCTTTCAAACAGTGAATAATTGGACTCTATATGAAACTAGTGGAGTATATGCAGTGACTTTGGATTTGAATCACACTGAGTACTTTCTAGTGGATAGAGTATACAACCATAGCAGATTGAAGCTTCATGCCATGCTAAATAAGAAGCTGGGTTGTGCACCAAGTTCAGAAATGGCAAAGTACCTAATTCAAAGAACTATCAATCAGAGTATGGGACTGGATCCTAACATTGGAGTAGATCAATGAAGGTTTTGGAAGCATTTGAAGAACTTGACTTCTCTTTCTAAAAGTCAAGTTAGGGGGAGATTGTTGGGAACTGAAGATGTGAACAAGTCCTTAATGCTGCTAGTTCAGAATTAGTACTGCCAGAGCATATCAAAGATTAATACTGCTAGGTATTACTACTTCTAGTAGAATTAATACTGCTAGTCAAAGTTAGTGCTGCTTGAACAAATAGTTAGTACTGCTAAGGTTAGTGCTGCTTAGTAGTTAATGTTGCCAAGACTCAGTTAATGCTTCCAAGTGATTAATGATGCTTCTAATATAATGTGAAGATAATGCTGAAGAGATCGTGGTTAAAGATAAACATGGAAAGATGAAGATAATAATGAAGATTGTTCTGAAGATCTTTTTATGTTTAGCAATTATCTTTTATTCAGTATATGTATAGAATTGATAGAAGAGTTTTAAATTAATTATTTTGATTCTAAGTTTTTTGGAGAGAATCAACCTCAAGGCATAGTTTCTAATTCTAGAGAAGTAGAATTCGTCTTGAAAGAGTCTGTTCTTCAAGATTGAGGTTGAGTGTGTAATCTTGTGATTTTAATCATTCAATACAAGTTTACAAGTTCTTAATCATATACACTATTTGTTTACTATTACATTGAATATCAAAGTGTTATTCCGCAACTTCTTTGATATTGTTTCTGAGTATTCATAATTCTTGTTAAGAATTCGATCCTGACAGAATATCATATCATGTTGTGATAATCGAAATGAAAATTCTAATCTCAAAGGTTGTAAGATTGAGCCTCCATATACACCCAGATTCACATTTTACACATTTATATGAAAGATCGACGATTAAAAGCGGTTGAACGATTAAAACCGTAACTGCACAGCAGTTACAATCGTTAACGAATAATATTGAGTGGTAGTTACAACTGACTCAAATGATTTGATTCAGAAGAACCATGCCCAGAAGCAAGTGTTCAGAGACACACAACTCAGAGGACTCAGAAGCTCTGAGTTGAACACTTAGAAGCTGAGTGAAGATTCAGAAGGTATGAGTCTACATGTTTTTTATTCATACTTTAACAACCCGAATTCCAAAATTCACCACCATAATAAATAAACATTCAATAACCCATCCATCAAGGATCCTTTGACACAAATTTTCCCAAGATCTCCTCATATAACAACGACAAAACAAAATAATTCTAATCAAAGCTAATAATCTTATCGAAATCTAACAACCCGAGCCTCCAGCGGAAACATAAATTACACGACACTATTAACAAACCGATAATTGAACCCACTTTCATCTCAGAGTTTAAAGCTTTCCTTTTTCCCATGCTTGTAATCCCAACATGATATACACCTGAAAATGCATTACTTTGAGGATTAGACCGAAAGGTCTAATGAATTCCTTGTAACCAACAACAATATTGCAAAACGTAAATTTCAATATTTTTTCTCCTAAAGATATGCAAGATGAACATAAAACTTGCATGATTACACTTCCACCCAAGTAAACATCCACAACGGTCACAAAGACCTTTACAATAAGGTGATCACCCTGCCAAGATCCAAATCCGATCCAAATCCTAAAACAATCATAATCAAAATTTTCACTGCATCTACCACTAATCCACGAATTTTCACAATAAGTCGAAGATTCACTTACTTCACAAAAGAAACAACCCATGCCATATGGCATTAATCCAATTAGGACAACATTGAACACTATAATTACTCGAAACATTTACCACACTAATGCTAATTTAAATCCCATGATCCTTCACACCAAACACCAATATCTACCAGTTATACCATGCCTTCTCGAAATCATAAAAATAAACTTTCAGTGTATGACTTGCTAACAATTGCAAGCTTTAGATCAATCACCCGAATTAATTTACCTAACACCTTAGCTAGAACTTGCAACATAGCTTTTCTTACTTTCATGGAGTAAAGATATTGACAAATTTTTTTTTTAACATAACTCTACATTTTTTATATATATCACCCGACAAATTTCTTACTTTCATCATATTCGTTTATTCTAGCATACCAACTTCATCTTCTCATACTAGCATAACATACCGATGACCACTCATCATTACTTAATCAATTTTTCAACAAAATCAAACACCATAACCACATTTACACTTGCAAGACTAAGTCTAGACAAATGGTTCCACCAAAATCCGCAATCAAGATATTCAATTATTCTATCACACAAAATCATCACGAACAATACTGAATGCTTCAAAATACAACACACTTCTCGATCTCCATACAGAGTTAACCGGATCACTTGCATTCCTTTACACTTAAAGAATATGTCAACATTTCAATTCAAAGTCCTTAAACAAATACTAAACACCATTCCCAACCAAATCTAGCATTTTCATCAATGTCCAATCAAAACAAAAGAAACGTATCCATAAATACAATGCAACAAAATAAAAACATGAATCCTTCATTTAAGAAGTCATCAATTGTCACCCAAGCCTTCAATTCTCAAAATAACAATAACGTAACACCGTCTAAAAACCCTAACAACTTAATCAGTCATACTTATCACTTTGAATACTTCCCAAGAGACATCCCGACTATGATTCACACCGACATTTATCCTATATTAACAACTCAAATTCATCACGACAAACCTGATATCAAATAAATGGCTTACACGTCTACCTTAGCATATCAAACCATTAACTTAATCACATAAAAATCTTACTACTAATCATATTGCACAAAACATTACAATATCTTTTAGATATTTACTATCCATTACTTTCTTCACACAAACTATCACACCAATAATAAATAAAATCAATTCATAACACAACTTAATTTTCTCAAAGTTAGACAAGGCACAAATCTCATATACTTCATTCACTTAAACCAATTTCCTATACTAAGAAAAGCTCACAAACATCAAACTCTTATAACATCACTGATAGAATCATCAAATATTGCTCCTTAGCTTAAGTCTAAGCTATCAACACCATAGTTCACTTAAACTAAGGCTCGGATACCATTTATAACGACCCATATTCCAAAATTCACCACCATAATAAATAAACATTCAATAACCCATCCATCAAGGATCATTTGACACAAATTTTCCCAAGATCTCCTCAAATAATAACGACAAAACAAAATAATTCTAATCAAAGCTAATATTCTTACCGTAATCTAACAAACCGATCCTCCAACGGGAACATAAATACATGACACTATTAACAAACCGGTAATCGAACCCATTTTCATCTCAAAGTTTACAGCTTACCCTTTTCCCATGATAGCAATCCCAACATGATATACACCTGAAAATGCATTACCTTTGAAAACAAGAATTAGGACGAAAGGTCTAGTGAATTCCTTGTAACCAACAACATTATTGGAAAAATGTAAATTTCAATATTATTTCTCATAAAGATATGCAAGATGAACATAAACTTGCATGATTACACTTCCACCCAGGTAACCATCCACAACGGTCACAAAAACTTTACAATAACACAATCAATACCATGATTACACTGGCAAGATCACAATATATACCATGTTTGTGATACCCCTGACAAGATCTCAATCTATGCCAGCTCAATAGGACTATAACAAATGAATTATTATAGCACAATGAAAATAAAGTTTCACATGCGGACCATTATAGTCCCACGTACATCCACTCCCGTTGTGACAATTACCCGGCCCACGAGCATCCTATGTGACACCACGTTTTCATAAAACATGCAATATACACCAATAAAGCATACTCGTATAAATAACATTGCACATTTTCTAAACCATGTACAAATAAAATATTTCTTGTAACTTTAGTTAAATAATACAAGAAACTCGCCAGATGCTTAGTACGCTATAACAAGTCCTAACGGTTAAATTTGCTCAAACTGAACACGTTAGGATTAAAACTCTTCAAGGCTTCAACAACTTTTATTAACCACAAGGGCTGTGGTGTGGTGGTAAAGGTTTGGGGAGTTCATAGCGCTCAACCCGGGTTCAAGCCCCACTAGCAGCACTTGTGGCCACTGAGGATAAACTCAGGGCTGCATACTTTAGCAGATGGGCCAAAGGCCCTAATTGCCAGGGATTAGTCTGGGCCTTAGGCCCAGGATACCCTTTCAAAAAAAAAAACTTTTATTCACCACCAAGTTTCAATGAATTCTTCCTCAAAACACACACATAAGGTGAAAAGAAGATGAAAAGGAAAAAAGGAAGTCGACTCAAGAGAAATAAGGAGATATCTACTTTTATACCCCCAAGTTACAAAATGGTACCTCAAAGATAGATAACTTACCAAAATATCCCATAAACTTTCACTTTTGCCAACTGGATTATTACACATACTTAGGCAAAATTCTCTAAGTTTAGAAATAATTCAAGAAGGTTTCCATCCTTCGTCCCGAAACATAATTTTCCCAAGCTAACTTATTCATAAAATCCGAAGACGTTTCGGGGTGCTTCCCTTCGGACCCCGCAAGGGGGGTGACCCCCATTGACCTCCGCCTTACGGCGATCTAAGGTGATAGAGGCAACATCGGATACATGGATGTCCAACATTCAAAATTGATGGATGTTAAAAAATAAGAGTACGAGTTTGAATTCAAACAACATTCAAATTTAAATAGGTTGTTAGGTTTAGGGAAAAAAATTCAAGCACTTTTTATGAATGTAAATATGAATGTAATCTATATCCGATAAATCACTTGAGAACCAGTTTCACTTGTGAAACATACAATATTGTTTTATATATGAAATAGACATAATTAATGTTCCACATGAAAAAAAAACAAGTTACATTTCATATATGAAACACACACACACTCACACATTCTCTCTCTCTCTCTCATATGTATACACAACTACAAACACACACATATATGAACATAATACTACCTTCAAACCTAGCATAAAGTGAAATCCATTGAATGGTTAGGATTAGTTCTCAAGATTCTCAACATTTATGCAGATTCATTTGTTTTTTTTACCACATATATTAGGGATGACAGAAAACCACGAACCCGACGGGGAAACCCGAAACCCGGCTAAGTTCGGGTCGGGTTAGACAATTTCGGGTCGGGATCGGGTAACGGGGAAAATTTCGGGGATTTTATCGTGTTCGGGTTCGGTATATACCTTGCCTTGCCCCGATATATATATATATATATATATATATTAATAAAAATAAAATTATATATATTATTAATATTAAATATAAATATGAATAGTTTTTTAGGGTTTTAACTTTTAAGCTTTTTACTCTTTTTGTTTGTGTCTTCGTCAGAAAAAATTTATGTTTTGTTGTGTTAACTGTTAAGTGTTAACAAACTTGATTTTGAATTGTGTTTGGACTCCAATTTGGAATGTGTTTGGAGCAACAATTTTAATTTAGATTTTTGGATTGTGTTTTGAGCAACAATTTTAATTTACATCGCATTTCGACATGATTTTCCAGCCATTTTTATTCTTGGATTTTTTTCCCAATGTTCGGGTCGGGTTCGGGGATCGGGGATTCTCCATCGGGTCGAGGACGAGGACGGGACATAAAAAATCTCCGACGGGGCGCCCCGAATAAAAACCCAACGGGGAACGGGGCGGGAACGGGGATGCATTTCGGTTTCGGGGACGAGGACGGGGGACGGCAAACCCGCCCCGAACCCTCCCCGTTGCCATTCCTAACATATATGTACAGGGCTAAAAATGTGAGAAACACAAAAATGTTGAGAACCCATGAGAACTAATCAGGGCGTATTGTTTCACATGTATTTGTTTCATCTAAGACTATGATTTAAGGTATCTTTTCATAATATAAAACCATTGACTTGTTTGGTTTGTTTTATGACATGAGACATTTTGTGGTCAATTTTCAACATTTTTAGGTTCTTATTTAATTATTTCCATATATATTAACAGACAAATTATGCATTAGTATATTTTACGTAGATAATATATACATATAGGGAGGTTATATACAAATATAAACCCTTTTAGCTAAATTTGGATTCAAATACCAAATATTTGTATTCAAATTTTTTTGTCAGATATATTGTTGAATAAACTATATTTATGCTCAAAATCGTATCCAAATGGTATTTATGGAACTCAAATTTGAACTCAAGTTTTTGTAACATAAATATTATCTATTTCAAGACAATAGGTAAATGTAGTTTCGATTATCATTTAAAAGCTTAAGAAAACATACAAATTGATAAATAATTTATGTTACAGAAATAAAGAGCAAATTGCATCTAAAAAGAAAGATACTTTAATTCAATTATGATTTTCAGGAAACATATTTACAAAAAAACACATAGTTTTGTTGTACGATAAATATGTTATCGTCTAAAGGATATAATGATAGAGATAGAGATAGATTACAACTGAAATATCTCATAGCTATCTACTTATAACTCATCCTTATTTAAACGGATTTTGATTACTGAGAATTACAAATTCATTCTCTCCATTCTATTGTTGTTCTGTTTAGTTTTTCCTTTTAACAGGTTATCAGTACGTAAGCTCAATCAGTCAGTTCGTCGATCAAACTTCGGGTTTCCAACTTCATAAATCTATCCCTCCGTCGATGCTACAATCCAATAATTTGCTATGTGTGTTGTATTTTGTTGGTTATATTCTATGCTTTATAACAATTGAATCAAGATATGGATAAGTGGATATAAATAAATACATGAAGTTCAAAGACATATTAGAACCCTAAATCTAATAATTAGCAAACATTAAAATATTGGGCTTAGGCGACGTTTGGCCGGAATTTTCCTTTATCAATCTTTTTTCTGTTGGGTTGGAAGCCGCAGTTGTTATGTAACACCCGAAAATCTAAGGTGAGTATTTCCTTCGTTCCTTGACTTTTGGTTAACTTGAGAATCCCTTTGTGTGCCTAATATGAGATATACCAATCTGTTAATAGCATGTTCATCTGCAGATTTAGTTCCACTTCATGAATCTTAGAAAAGTCAAGTTTTGGTGCTGTAAGGGTATGGCGCGATAGTGCCACGCGATAGTGCCCTGGGCACAATCGCTGGTCACTATCGCTGGAGTGGTACCGTAGGTTCGGTGGTGGTCGCGATTGTGCCACCGCGATAGTGCCCTTGGCACAATCGCCAGGCACTATCGCCTGGGTTGTACCGAGAGTCGTGGAGTGGCGCGATAGTGACCCCGCGATAGTGCCATTGGCACTATCGCCGGCGGGGTCTGAGAGTATAAAAATCCCACTCTGACCATTTTGACTTCACTTCTCATCTTAAATCGTTTTGGGGCCGACTTGGAGCTGGTTTAGGCGATTTTCTTCTACTTCTAAACCTACCAAACATTTATTGAAACCTTAGATTAGTTGGGGACATTTGTTGGTGGTTGAGGAAGCTTCAAGAGTCATCAAGTGAAGTATTTAAGGCACATTCAAGTTCTCATCCTCTCTTCCAAGTTTCTAGGGTTTTGTGTGAAACCCTAGATAGTGAGTTTCTTACCTTATTTTCAAATGAGATACATACTTTATATGCTTTCATGTCTAATGTGTCATTGTTATGATAAGATCTGATCACCTGATAAGTTGGACCTAACTATTAATTTTGGTGTTATTGGTATTTAGACTTGGATATGACTATGGACATGGATGAGGTTATTACTCTTGATGTTTTAAGCATGTTTATATATATATATATATGTCTTGGTGAGCCATGGATTATATTGGGTATTTACATACCGTAGAGTTTTGTACCTAAGTATGTTTGGAATGGTTGTGGTCTTGTACATGTATCTTATGGGTATGAAGTGATGTATAGAGACGGACATTGTAAGTACACAGAACGAACCAGGAGTAAGTGCTAGGAGGATGTAGTCTTAGGTGCCACCATGATGGTATGCGCCTAGACCTCCGCCATTTGGAGTAATGCCTGGGAGGTAGTCTTCAAGTGTGCCGGGCCTTCGGGGTGTTGCTCAAGCGAGTGAACATCAAGGTACATTGACTCGAGGTAAAACTCACTGGTGTGATGGGCCTCCCCCATGATTGACCCCGTATGGACTTTGGTGATTGGAAGTGTCTTAATTGTTCATAACATGCTTTATATAATTATGTTATGTTTTATGTAACTCACTAGACCCGTTTGGTCTAACACTTGATTGTTGGTATGCATCTCAGGTTCTAGCGACGCGAGCGCCAAGGAGGCCTAGACGTCTTTAGTGGTGAGCTTGGGAGCATTTTTGGGATGCCAATATTGAAGACTATACCTTTGAACGTAGTTGACAACCTTTGTAATCTTATGTCTAGTGAAGCCTAGATTAGAGTGTTGTCATCTATTATTGCTTCTTATTACAAACTTGTAATCAACTGGCATTTATGATCTTTTGGTATATGAGCTCATTGTCTTGGCAATTTACTTACCACATTTCCATGTTAGCGGAAATTTTTGTTAATCCCAATTTTTGGGGTGTTACATGTTAGGTATCTATAAGTGATAAATTAACTTTTTTTTCCACCTTCAGGATGATTTGAATACCATATCTTTTATTATTATATTATTTTTGTTATTAATATTATTATTAATTATTTGGTTGCCCAATTTAATTTTTTATATAAAATTAAAACGTCATTTATTTTTCTCAAATTATTATTAATTTATTCATTATATTATATATTTGCTTCACCATACTACAAAAAATGTTTCATGGTTATTTGGTTTTAACAAACTATAATTATTTAAATATTTACTTATAATTTGTTTTATATATATATTTGTTAACGTTATTTAATTATTTCGAGATTTACTTTTATAATCTTTTTATTATGGGGTGATTAGGATTGTTATTGATATTTGACCAAAAAAATATTATTTGTTTGTTTCATCAAAATTTATTTATTTATTGCAGTATTAGGTTGTTATATTATATTAACTTTGATTTAACATATTTTAATTTCATGTAGGTATGATAGTTTTTATGGATATGATAGTATTTTTCGTTATGAACTATTATTATTTATTAATGTTTATCCAAGTTAGTTTACAATATTCATATATATAAATGGTTAATATAGATGTTCATCTTAATAATCGTATATTTAGATGTTTATCCAATTAATTTACAATATCAATTATTTATTATTTATTTATGTAATATTTAAATGTTTATTTTAATTATAAGTCATAATCTTATAATTATTTTTTGGAAGTTACACTTCCAACCCTTATAACTTTTGTTATTTTGACAAAAACTCCAAAATAGCATGAAAATGTTAAAATATTATTCAAATGTTTATCTTGATTGTGAGTTCCTACTCTTAAATTTAAATTATATAATAAATTTTTTCAAGTTACACTTCCAACCCCATATATTTTGGTCTTTGCCAAAAGCTCCAAATATACTATTAAGATGTTAAAAGTTTAAAGTTGACTTTATATCAAAACAATATTTATTTGTCTAAGAGTAATCTCTTAAAATACTATTAAAGTATTAAAACATTGAAATTTGGTTTCATATGCCAAACACATATTTATTTTGGCCTCATACCAAAAATTCTATAATTAACAAAGTTATCTTCAAATTAAATAAATCACAAGATATCGATTGGATTTTGTCAAACGGGTGTAAATGGCTCTAAGGTTTGTAGGGACTTAAGAAATCCACGTGATTCTTCTACTACCTGAAAATCCAATAGATTGAGTGGTTTCCTTTCGCAAATTGAAATATTGATGAAGTATTATCAACAAAATGTAAGCATAATATTGTTATGATAATGAAATTTCATACATAAAATAATAATTATAACTATAATCCATTGTCTTACCAAACAGAAAATCATATATTATCCCTTACATACTTAAATGGTTGAAACAACTCATCCGTGATTTGATGTCCTAAACTCAAAGGAACTTGAGTACAAATATGAGTATCCAATGTAGTTGGAAAGGTAAAAGAAAATACCTAAAAATCATTAACTCCCTGTTGACCCTAAAACCAATCATCTGAAAAGGTTCAAGCAAATACCTTAGATTTTTTTAACACAACACACTATTCCCAACCTTCGGAGGAAATAACATTAACTAAAAGCACCCACGAACCGCGAGACGTCCCAAAAAGAAAATTGGAATATTCATTACTATGTATTTCCTAAACTACAGTGGAATGAAACTCACTTACTTGATTACAAAAAGCTAACTAATTTCAAATAAAAAAATGTTGTGTCTCAAAATGCATCTCAATCTTCATGGCAAATAATTCACCGAAGATGTCCTGATTCATAACATTATTTCCACCTTTCATCAGAAAATATTAATGAAAACAATATAAGTTGGAATGTAACCTTTAGACAAACTCATGAACCTACTGCAAGTGGTTGAGAGACATAACAAGGTTCTTTCGAATAACAACACCACATATGTCGGGACAAAGAAAATTCTAGATATCAATAATGAAAGTGTTAGAGGTCGAAACAACTCCAAAGGATTGTGAGTTAAAAATAATTTCACACATGTGACATTTATGCAACATATGGACGAGACCCTAGAAAGGGTCAGGGTATTGGAAAGAGTCAGAATTTTTTTTTCAACACCTGGAGTAGAGATACAACTACTAGCTCAGGTGATAATGGACAATCAAATAAGAAATGCACTAAAAAGTGCTCCTATCAAAAAGGGAACAAATTGAAAATGAACTATATCATATTAATATTGATTAAGCATATGTTTCTTTGAAATTTATTTGAAGTATCAAAATTAATTTCTTTGCTAAAGTAAAATCGAATATGTAATCATTACAGATGTAAAGAAATACATCATATCAAATACAAAACTTTCAATGTCCTCCGTTCCGTGTAGGAATGTATTGAGGATAATTGATTTTTTTGACCTCTCACACAATTTAAAAAAGATAGGCTAATACTTATTTTATAATTCATTCAACCAAAATACTTAGACAATGGACTGTCATTTTTTTGTTGGTACAAGATTAATAGGAACCTTGTAAAGATATTCGTATCAAATGAAAATGAGCATATATACATAAGTTCTAATTAATATGAAAGGAAACATATATCATGGAAACTAATGTGTCACAATAGTAGATTATTGGGTCATCGAAACATTTTTTTGTCACCAATAAAGAATTTTGGGGCAATGACACATATAAGTTTCGACATGATCATGTGGGACACCATGGTTATGACATAGTGATCTGTGTATTGCCAAATACATATAGACACATTCTCTTTCGAGTGAAAAGCAAAAAGAGGCAAATTGCAACAGTTGACTTCTGCAGCATAAGAAGCAACACCACCATCATAATATATCCTCTCAAATACCAAAAAGTTTTATATACCCTGAACCTTAGCCAAGACAGGAATGAGACCATCCTAAAGCTAAGGACATAATACAAAAATATTTCATTGTTACAACGAATACAAGGTGATACTTATGGACATAAACATCCAGAATGCGGGACATTTAAAGTACTTTATGGTTCTGGTTTTGACACGATGAATGTATGTCGTATTATTATCCACATGAAATATTGCACTCCTAGCACTAGTTATACGTTTAAGGGCTCACCAACCTGATTATTTCATCAAGTCTACATGACTTGGAATGGTGGAGAATTAACACCATAAGGATTTGATGATTATTGCATATGTATTGGGATCAATGTAGAATTTCCTATACCCCATGTGTATATATAATGGTCTCATAGAAGTTGTTATCAAAAGAATATGATGGTATCTAAGGTATTGGTAATGTGCACCAATTTACTCACATCTACCTGGGGTTATGCAATTATTATATGCAGTTTTTTTCATTTTTGACACACTACTAGCTAACCAGCATCATGCGTACCAGTTGGTAACTGGATATAAGCATGATATTTTACATTTATGCATGTTTGGTTGTGTAGTATATGTGCCAATTGTGCCCCCATAATGCATCAAAATGGGTCCTTAGAGACGATTTGGTATATGTTGGATATGAATCCCCAACATATATCCGCTAATTAGAATCCTTGACTAGTGATCTTTTTACCGCTAGATTTGCGGGGTGTCACTTTCATGAGACAATTTTCCCATCGTTGGGGGGAGATAGGAAAAAGGATTTTCCATGGGAACGATAGGAAGTGTTATTGAATATTCCACTATGTCTCATTTTGATCCCCAAAACTTCACAACGTATGTTGAAATCAAACGAATCAAACTCGATACCTGAAACGTTTAATGTTATTCCAAAAGTGACAATATCACATATACGAGCTGCAAATATACTCATAAGGTCAAAAGTCCCCAAACAAGGGCATACCGTCGTTGGAAAGTGCGTTGCAATCACACATGGTGGAGGTGTGGTTAAGGTCATAGCTCCCAAAAGGAAATGGGGGAAGCTATTTGGTTCGATAGATACTCATCAAAAGGAAGAGGCGAATAAGGCACAACTATTTATCATCAATACATAAACCTCTCATGAGATTGTCTCTGATTATAACTATGTCTATGAGTCATCATTAGAGGACGCATGAATCATCATTGGAGGCACTGTTCTAAAAAACTCGCCGCACAGCCGCCATTGCGCGCCATGGCACCTAGGCTTGTGTCTCACGCCACGTTAAGCTCGTGGCACGCCATGGCCTAAAGCGCAGTTTTTGTAATACAATATTTGGTATTTTTTATGTTTTTAATATATATAACCTAATTTATTTGTTTATTACTATTGACTCATTGAATAATACGCCAAAACATATGTTTTTATATAAAATATTATATATAAATTAGAAATTTGACGCCATAAGTCATGCCTTGAAAACGCCAAAGCTTCGCCATGGCTCCTAAGGCTTGAGGCTTGGCCTCGCTGCCACGCCACGCCTCACGCCATTTAGAACCTTGATTGGAGGACGCTCCGAAGTTAATATTGATTCCAGAGATCAAAGAAATCTCAAATGAATTATGAAAGTGCATATGAGTCGATAGACAGATCATACATACTCATTAATGATATATTCGTATATACTATTACTCATGGGATGATAGAGAACATTGACATCGAACCATGCTCAGTTGAAGAATGTCAACAAAGAGCAGATTGACCTACGTGAAAAGAAGCAATCTAGGAGAATTATATTATATGACAAATGAACAAGTATTTGGTTTGAGAGTGCTAACCCACCAAGTGTAAAACCTGTAAGACATAGATAAATCATTTGTCATAAAGCGTATTAAGAATAATTAAGCCAATGTATGAGGCTCTTATTTGGCATAAGGTTTTTCACAACGCCCTAGATTGACCACAAGAAGATTTACTCTCCCGTGATGGACGTTATAACGTTCTGCTAATTAATTAGCCTAGTAGTTTCCGAAGGACTGGAATGCAGCTCATGAATGTGGTTACCACATATCTCTACGGGGATCTAGATTCAAAGATATATAAAAGTGCTTGATGATATTACATTACCAAAATCAAGTAACTCTAAACCAAGAAATGCGTTTGCAATAAAATTTAAACGCTGACTTTATAGATTAAAAAATTTTATGTGGATGTGGTATACCCGCCTAAGTAAATACTTGATTGAGAAATGATATATAAGAACGATGAACTGTGCCCTTTTTGTATTTATTTCAGGAAGACAAGTTCCAGATTTTCAAAACAGCTTTATATGTCGATGTTATGAACATAATAGGCACTCTTGATGAAATAAGAGAAACCACAAGCTACTTGAAATCTAAATTTGAGATGAAAAATCTTGGGAAAACTTAGTTTTGTCTAGCTATTTGAACTTAAACACTGAGTTTGTGAAATATTAATTCACCGATCGCATATGTCCAGAAAATAATTAGGCAATTTAATATGGACAAAGCGTATCCGATTAGCACTCCCATGATTGATCGGTCAAAGTGTTGGAAATAAGGAATGATCCATTTTCGTCTAAAGGATGATGATGAAAAAGTGTTAGGAGCTGGAAGTCCCTATACAAGTATAACATGTGCATTATCGTACTTAGCACAATACACTTGATTGTATATTGTATTTCTTAGTGAACTTGTTAGCTAGATTTAGCTCAGCGTCAACGCAACGTCATTGGAATGATATCAAGATAATATTTTGGAACCACTGACATGGGCTTATACTTTCCCTATAGAAAGAAAAATGGGATTGATAATGGAATTTCAGTACCTACTTAGAATGAAAGCAGCAAAAGTACTAGCTCTTATAGAAAAACACCAAACAATTTCTTGATATATCTTTTCTGATATTAGGTATCTTCCTGACCCATACAAATGTTGTTCCCAAACTAGATAAGGAATTACCATAGAGAACACGTCGATTGCTTGAAAGTAAGCTAAGCAAACCCTTGTAACTACCTCCTTGAACTAATCCACGAATATTACTCTCCATGATATAATTAAAGAATGTATAAGATTAAGGGACTATCATTACATATATTAGAGGAGCTGATAATTTTGGGTTCAACCAGTATCCAACTTGCATATATGGAAATAATGCATCATGTGTCGAAGAAATGAACGTAAGATACATCAAGGGTGATAACACAAAGCATATTTTGCTTAAGTCTTATACAATCAGCAAAAGAAAACTCTTCTCTATATTCAAGTGAATCAAGTAAGATGTCAGGAGAATATGACACATTTTATCAAATCATTACCTAAAACCATATTTTGGGAAGCATGTAGAAAGTAAATGCAAATGTTTTCCAAACTCCCTTGATTAATGCAAGAATCAGGGGGAGTAGTAGACAAAAGGGGGAGTCTACTATACATGTGATATTGGTATGTTATGCTATTTCCTTCAACTAAGGTTTTATTTTTTCCCACTGAGTTTTTATTTTGGCGTAAGGTTTTAACGAGACAACAACTGTGCACCACCACTCCTTTGACTCAGCACAAGGGGGAGTGTTGTAGGATAGATGTGTCATCGTCTAAAGTATATGATGATAGATATAGAAATAGAGATAAATATATCAGAGATAGATTAGAACTGAAATATCTCATAGCTATCTACTTGTAACTCATCCTTATTTAAAGGGCTTTTGATTAATGAGAATTACAGATACATTCTCTCCATTCTATTGTTGTTCTGTTTAGTTTTTCTTTTAACAAGTTTGAAATTTTTGAAACATAGTTGCATCTATATATAGTATTAAAAGTGTAAGAGGCTTTTTGTTTGTCTCTTAATGGTTTCATTAAGAGGCAACATCTGAATCGCTAAGAGGTGAATCTTGTTTGGCAAAAAAAGTTTCGCCTCTTAATGGTTCCAGAACCCTCTGAGTGATTTTGTATCTTGGTCATTCCTTAACCATTCAGAGGCCTAATTTCATTCGAAACAATTAGCAAACAACTGTATTTCATTTTGCACTATGTCATTAGAGTCTGTTAATCATTTTTCACCAAACCATTCAGCAACTGCCAAAGAGCCCCTAAGGGTTTATAGTTTTAAGTTTTTATATTTGAATAACATATTCTTAAAAGACACTTAAGAATACAGATGGAGGTTCAAGGGAAAACCTCAAAAAAACGGAAAACTGAAGAACATTCTCGTAGTTTTTCATCTGAACGGTATGCCTTTGTGCATACAAGTAAATTATTATGTTTTTTTGCACTTGTTTTTTTTTTCATCTCTCTCACAAGTATAGAGCAAAACCTAGCAAAGAATTTATAGTGATTAATTTTGATGAGTTCTTCAAGTCAACAAGGGGAAGATGTGCAAAATCGTTTTAGAAGAAATCGGTGGTTAAATGTACGATTTAGGTTAAAGTGTCGTTTGATTTTTTTAAATCTTTTATTCATTATTTATGTCTTATCCGATAAGAGGTTAGGTTAATTAGACCAAGATTCTAAATGGCATGAGGCGTGGCGTGGCGTCGATGCCAAGTTTCAAGCCTTAGGAACCACGGCGAATCCATGGCGTTTTTCAAGGCGTGACTTATGGCGTCAAAATTTTAATTCATATATAATATTAATATATTATTTATATAAAAACGTATGTTTTTTAGTGTTAGTCAATGAGTCAATAATAATAAGCATGTTAAATAAGGTTATATATTAAAAACTTACAAATAAACCATTAAAACGTAAAGAAAAATCAAATATCTCATTACGATAACTGCACATTAAGCCATGGCGTGCCATGGGCTTAACGTGGCGTGACACACAAACCTTGGTGCCATGGCGTATGTGCGGCGAATTTTTTAGAACATTGAATTAGACTATTTTTTTCTTGCAAAGAGAGCTTAAAACTTCTTACTGTCTTTGACAAGAGGTAAATGCATCTCTTATTAGCCTCTTAATTAAGGTGCGTTTGATACAGTGGACATTACAGAACAGAACAGAAAAAAGATTATTGTTCTACTTTTGGCATGACTTTTATGTAGAACAAAATGGAACAAATGTCTTTCACCCCCATCGAACAAGCCTATATTAGTTTTAACAATATATCCTCAAAATAAAACCTAATTCATTTCTAAAACATCAAATATGTCTCCCTCTTTACATTTTACTCATTCTTTAAATTTTATGTGCCACATTTTATCCTCCATTAACTTTTACTTTATTGTCCACAAAATATTATTTTTATACATTTTTTTCTATTTTGGTTAATTTGTCTAATTTGTTAAATATTAATAACAAAAACATAATATAGAAAAGTATAAAATAAAAAATTTAAATTACATAAACTTTATATTTTGATGTCATTTTAATCGTTTTGAAGAAAACTTTATGATGATACATTTTGCTATTATAAAAAATATTTATTTTATTATAATATTAATTTAAATTATATAAACTGATTAAAATATATAAAAGATATAAACAACTCCTTAAAATATGGCTTATTAAATGTTGAACAATTGTCATGTTCTGTCCTAGCATGTTCTGTCCTATCTTGTGTTGTCCTATCTTATGTGTGTGTCAAACGCACTCTTAATGTAAGCTTACTTTATTAAATCTTTTTGTAGTCTCGTTATTCATTAGTCATGTTATACTGCTGAATAACAAGCCTTTAGTTTTCCATTTTCATGCACATGGGTGTCCCTGATATTTAAATAAACCATGATTTTACCATGATTGCAATTTTCGAGACGTGTTCACTTTGAAAGAACCATTGGTCTTAGTCTTGAAGAGAAGGAAGCCGATAGGCTCCTTATGTGCTTAGTTTACCTAGCATGGAAAGAATAGCCCCATCGAGCGAACTCTTTCCTAGAGTGTCTACTAGAAGAAAGAAAATAATATCCAAGCATATTCAAGCCATCTGAACCTTAGTTCTGGGGTTACGGGGATTTTCGAAAATGGACTGACAATCTCATTTCGAATTTGAGCTTGGAAACTTCCTTAGTTGAAATGGACGCGAAAGAGAAAGCTTATGGGGTCGCTTTTGTAGTTGGATAAACAACACCGAAAATCGTCTTTACATTGGATGCTTGGTATTTTGATGATCCCTACCTTATTGACCGCAACGTATGTATTCATTATCGCCTTCATTGCTCTCCTCTAGTAGATATTGATGGTATTCATGAACCTGTTTCTCGATCCCTACTTTATGGAAACAATATTACTTCAGGTGTCATTATTCCTACTTCTGTAGCTATAGGTTTGCATTCTCACCCAATATGGGAAACAACATTTATTGATGAATGGTTATAGAATGTTGGTCTTCAAGAACTATTGTTCTACACTTCTTACTTGGTGTAGCTTGTTACATGGGTCATGAGTGGGAACTTAGTTTTCGTCTACGTATGCGACCTTGGATTGTTGTTACATATTCAGATCATTTTGCAGCTACAACTGTTGTTTTCTTGATCTACCCAATTGGTCAATGAAGCTATTCTGATGGTATGCCTCTAGGAAGTACAGGTACTTTCAACATTAATCAATATTGAATGAAGTTTATGTAGACTAAAAGCGTAGTAAACTAGCCCAATAGGCTATTCATGATTGTATTCCAAGCTGAACACAACATTCTTATGCATCCATTTCACATGTTAAGCCTAGATGGTGTATTCGGCGGCACCTTATTTAGTGTTATGCATGGTTTCTTGGTACTCTAGTTTGATCAGGGAAACCACATAATGAATCTGCTAATGAACGTTAGTCAAGAAGAAGAAACTTATAATATCATAGTCGCTCATGGTTATTTTGGCCGATTGATTTTTCATTATGCTAGTTTTAACAACTCTCATTCTTTACATTTCTTTCTAGCTACTAGTTTGTAGTAGGTATATGGTTCACTGCGTTAGGTATCAGCACTATGGCTTTCAACGTAAATGGTTTCTATCTTTCCATACTAGAAATCTGAATCTTTGTAGTTAGGTCAAGAAAGAACCTTTAGATTCGATATGATCTAATACAACAATGCATGCATCACTATTAGTGATTCTAATTATTATTATTCTTGTTTATCGAATAAAATTTCCTATTCTTACTTGTAACTAGACGACTAACCAACTCATTAAAAAAATATTCCAACAAAACTTGCTTCTATAACTATGAATAAAGAAGATTTATAAATATCACATCTACTTACAATTGTGGGAATAGTCTAAACAATTTCAAGAATTATTAGAAACTACCATATCAAATTCACATTTTACTTGATCCTCAAGTTTCTAGCCCTAACCTCATAATGGTGAGAAATATATTATTTTAAATAAAATAATTTTCTATTGAATGGGACATTCTTTTATATCGACAAACAACAAGTAAAGGTAGAAAGAAATTATTTAGTACCTCCTTCTAATACTGATTCAAAGTGCATTGTTGTGTCAGAAGAAGGATAGCTATACAAATTTGGTATACTCTGAAGATGCCCTCAGTGCAATATTGATGATCTCACGAAGATTATTTCAGTGAATTTTCATTTACTGATACAATCTTTTAGACAATAACCCCCTTTGGACTGTACAAGAATATATGGAGCTCAACATGTCTAGAAGCAAATTAGAATGTTTTTTGCTGATATTATTACCAATATTCGCTACTAGGTCATTTATAGTATTTACATAAGATTTTTTTTTGAATTGTATATTCAATGATGAATGTTGTATTAATTAGAGTCTGTTAGAGTATTTAAGAATATATAAATATAGTAAGATAATATAATAAATATTTAAGAGAGGATATAGAGCAAGTAGCGGGAATCGAACACACATCTTTAGTTTAGAAGGCAAGGGGTTATAGTCGACATCGTTTCATCATTTTTAACGTCTCTAATTCAAAACCGAACATGAAACTAGCTTTGGAAAATGGATAAATTGTCAGATTTTAGATTTTAGATATGAACCAACTTACAAAAAAAAATATACCCATAACATCGATGACAACTTTTTGTTTGAATATATTCTATTCAAAATGACTTGCTTTCTAGATGATCCCTCTAGAAGAAGGCGTTTCTAACAATCTTTCTAGTTACTTCTTTTTTATTTCCCCCGAGCTAAAATAATATGTCGCTGTCTCTAGTAAACTAAAGACGTTATGTAATAGCTATTTTGCTTCAATTTATTCGCTATAAATCAAAACAAAATTTGAAGATTTAGTTAGGATTAGAAATTTGAATCATAGGTCTTACATGTAAAGGGTCTTGTACCATCCATATATATAAAAAAAAAAGGTTCCTTTTGTACCCAATTTTGAGTCTAAACACTTGCGATTTTCTTGAAAACCATACAAACCTAAATCACTGAAAAATGCACATATAGTTCTCATTTCCAAATATTGAAAACGAATTAAAGCATATATTAGAGTAGTATACACAAGCATAGCTTGTGAGTTCATAGAAAGAAAAAAAAGCATAAAAAAAGCAAAAGAAAAGTCAAAAATGAAAATTGCAAGAAAAATAATAATAATATGGATTTATATAGTTGCAAGGAATAAGTCGAGATCCGTTGAAAATTGTAGAAATGAACTATTATGTGCACAAAAATAATTCTTTGAAACCGAATAAATCATCAAATCCTGATAACCAAACCCAAGCCCTGCCTTTTCCCTTAACCTTACCCGAAAGTCCTCATCTTATGCAATTTTTTATGAAAATCTTTAGACTTGAGAATTGTTTGAAACGTGTCAATAGTGCATTTCATATTTCTCGATTGGGTAGGCATTGAGCGTATACATATCCCTAAACACACTAGAGTGATTCGAGCGAAACTGCGAGCTTCCATCCACGTAGATCATCATTCCCCTCCCTTAGCGGCTACGGTAATTTTGAGAAGTCCTATTAGATGCGGTTTTGGTGATATGTTTGGTTTGGTGTTATGTTAGTTTGAAATTTCGGTGAAATATGTGTTTCTACTACTATTTTAATCCAACCACGTGGTAAGAAGTTGCATTGTACATGGAGATCGTTGCTTGTTTTTCTTTTTCTTCTTTTCACCCATTCCTTAATAAATTCTAATATCTTTGTTGGGGACAATAAAGTTTAGCTTGTGGGTGTTTTGTTAAGTGGATTTTGTGCATGCATCATAGTAGTTTATAATTGCATTTTGCATTTAATCTAATTGTTTTCACGTAGATTTTATTATAATTTTATTTAGTTTTTGTTTAATAATCGATTGGGGATATTACATTGGTACTTTTGTGTTTTCGTCGTATTTTTTACAGGTGTTTTTATTAAAACCGAGAGTGTGAATGGTGATGAATTTTATAACACTTGATCAATCTTTTATATGGTGGATGAATTCAAAAAGCATGAGACCAAGTTGGAGCATATTTAAAAGAAAATAATTCATGAGGGAAGATTTAGGGCCTGTTTGTTAGCAGCTTAATGAGGTTAATGAGACTCACAGCTTATTCAGTCAGCTATATATGACTGTTTGGTAGTGGCTTAATGATATAGAGAGTGGCTTATTCAGTAAGATTTCAAGGGGAGCTTTATGCAAAAAACCAAGTTTTTTCCAAACCAGTTCCTCCCATTAAAAAACACATTTCTTCTATCTATGAAAAAACTCTCTCAAATAAAAACCTTCTAAATCTATACAGACAGATTAATCCACACAGACAACTTTATCCATACATAACTTAATGAAAAACCAACCAAACAGCCCCATAGAAAAATATAAAAACAAAAGGTGGATCTTGAAAGAGCATAAAGTTTAAGGGCTGATGAAATTTCTTTTTTATAAATAGAACTTTTGTTTTTAGGTTTTGGGATCTCATCTTTCTCCTCCCAACGTAGCCGTTTTCTCTTTTTTTTTTTTTTTTTTTTTTAGTTTATCTTTTTTGTTTTTGGTTTAGAGATCAATTGTTAGGTTTAGTTTTTTTCTTTATCTTGTAAGTTCTTTAGTTTAGATTTTAGATTTAGTTTAGTTTTTCATTTACTTGTAATCCCTCGTTTATTGAGTCTTTCGATATGTAAAGAAGACGCGGTGTTTTGACGGATCGAAGATGAAGATGGTTATGTGACAGATTTTTCATCCACATTCAACATCCGTTGTAACGTTTCGTTTTCTCCATATTTTATATTTATGATTGAATTTATTGTTAGGTTAAATTTCTCCTTCACTCTTCTATTGTTAATGTTTTCCTCCTTATATTTATTTTCTGCACCATTCTTAATTTATTTACTGCTTTCGTGGATTAAAAACGATTCTTGGAGAGTGACACTCATTGGATCGATCTTTACAGTTTTATTAGATTAAATTCTATCGTGCTTTTTATTTATGTTTTATGTTTCATAACATAGCTTTCGTTTGACTGGGTTATGCGTCTCGGATAAAATGTTGGGATTGACCAATTGATTTTAAACGATTATTAGATTTTAGTCGATTGATTTTTAATCAACGAAAGTTGTTATGTAGTTAATCGGTTTTAATCAAGTGTTTGTTAATTTATTTAGTTAGAATATGGACGAAAGTTTAAGTTTCGACTTAGACCGAATTGGTTGATGACTACGGCTCTAACATGCAAATAGTTAGAGACGTAGGATGAAAAAATATTTGTTTTATTTAAATGCTTCTATTTCAATATTTGTATCATACGAAAGTATGTGCAAATATCGTCTTAGAAATACTTTTACACCTCGATAGAGGGTTAAAGTATTTTTATACAACAAATACTCACCATCATTAAAACCCGAGATTAACATTGTCCGATCTTTGTTAGCATTCGTTTCTATTGTCTTGTCATTCTTTTTAGTCTATTTCAATAAAAAATTAAAATATTGATTATTTTCCGTAGCTAGGCCATAGTCTAGAACGAGTCTGTGTTTAGTCAATTGTCTCCCTGTGATCAACCCGTATGCTACCCTTCCTTTACTATACTTCTCGTATGCTTGCGGTATAAATTTAAAACACATTAGTGAATAACATGGAAACCTTACTATATTTTACGGTGCGATATTTTTTTGGTTTCAAACATGTGGTTTGCTTTGTAGTTTTGGCACTCAACCATAACACGCCAAACCACGAACACCCCAATTTTTTTGCATATACATTTAAATATTTCCGCAGCATTGTGTGAGTACACAACTAATATTCATATTAATGTTGGTTTAATAGCATACGATTTTTGCAGGTGGCTTAGTGTCAATATTTAGTGTTCAATATTGGACTTTAAAACTATTGTTTTGGAGATAAACCAATATGTAATTGTAACGAAATGAGAAAGTAAGTGGAGTTCTTAAATTTTTATGATCATGTTCATAAAAATCATAATAAATCTTTCCTTCGTCAGAATAAGGCATGCAACATATGTTTAGAAAACATTCAGATGTGAACTATGAATCTCCATGAGACAACCATATCTTGATGTTGGTTCTAAGTAGGTCAAAATTGTGAGTTTTTTCTTTAAGTTTTCTCATGTTAGACAAAAACAGTGGATCGATTCTATGAAACTCGTATAAATTCTATTAGGATAAAAATATAGAGATGGAACAAGGGTATTTTAGTCTATTTTTATCTAAGATGATAAATGTCTAGTTAGTGTTATGATTAATTTTATACTATAAATACTGGTTGTACCGTTTCTTTTCATTATTCAATTCAATCTCTACTTTCCTTCTCTTCTCTCTTGTTATGGTATCAGAGCGAATTTCGACTTTTGCTGCAATTTTTTTTTCTGATCGATCGGTTTCTCTTTCAATCAACTATTTCTTGTTCTGATTAGATGATTCGAAACGTAACAATGATCTTCAAATTCTTCGATTCACTCTTGATTAAAACAATTTGTGTTCTAATTCGTTGATTTTCATTGAATCTCATTTTTCCAGATCTGTCATTCAGATCGATTTCTCTTTCAATTTGTGTTCTCATTTTTTTTAGATTGATTTGGCTATTCATCCGATTCACAGATCTGTTACAGATTAAGCATGTCTGGATCTACAAATAACTCAACTGGATCTACAAATAACTCAGTGGTTTCAGCGATAGATGACATGTTTCATCCATATTTTCTCCATCACTCTGATCATCCTGGTCAGATCTTAGTTTCTCAACCATTAACCGGAGATAATTACTCTTCTTGGAGTAGAGCGATGATCATAGCTCTTGCTGCCAAGAACAAGATCGGTTTTGTCGATGGAACCTTATCAAAGCCGGATGGTAGTGATTCAATGTTACTCAATTCTTGGATGTGAAACAACAGTATAGTGATGTCCTGGCTTCTCAATTCTGTCTCGAAGGATATATCTGCCAGTGTAATGTTTACTGAAACAACATCAGATATATGGAAGGATCTTAGTGATCGTTTCAAGCAAAATAACGGTCCAAAAACATTCTCAATCAAACGTGAGATTATGAATCTATCTCAACAGCAGGATTCCATTGTCGTGTATTTCACCAAACTGAAATCACTTACGGAGGAATTGACTCATTTCAGACCTCATTACTCGTGTGGTCATTGCACCTGTGGAGGAGTCAAAGAAATAGAGAAATATCTTGAACAAGAAAATGTCATGAACTTCCTAATGGGTCTGCATGAGTCATTCTCTCAAATAAGAGGCCAAATCCTTTTAATGGATCCTATTCCACCTATTAATCGTGTTTTCTCGCTAGTTATGCAAGAAGAACAACAACGCAACATCACCAATGGTGGACAGCAGACTTTGGCATTCAACGCCAAAGTTGGTTTTAAAAGAAATCAGTTCAATAACAGTCAATCATCCAAAACGGTGCATGATCGTCCCTTTTGCATACATTGTAAAATGCCTGGACATATCATGGAGAGGTGTTACAAGTTGCATGGTTACCCCGTTGGTTATAAACAAAAACAACCTAGAGTGAATCAAGTCTCCATGGAATCAAATGACAGTAAAGATAAACCATCAGAGATGAATGAAGGTGGGCTAAGTACTGTTCTCAAAGGTTTATCTTCTTCCCAGTGCAAGGAGCTATTGTCTGTTATTTCGAATCATATGTGTTATGTCAACATGGTGGGGAACAACAGTGATATTCCAAAGGAAATGAAAGGTAATTGTCACTCTCTTACATTTTCTTTACACGATTATTCACCAAGATGTTGGATAATTGATTCAGGAGCTTCTCGTCATATTTGTCACAAACGTACAAGTCTTACAAACATTCGAAGTATCAGAGGTTTTACAGTAACGTTACCAAACGGTGTTATGGTTCCTGTTTTTATGATTGGGGATGTTCATTTGTTTGGTGTAACTCTTCAAGACGTCCTCTATGTTCCTGAATTCCGTTTGAACCTGTTATCTGTAAGCGCATTGACCTCTAAAAGGGATTTAACAATGAAGTTTTTCTATGACCAGGCTCGGATTCAGGATATAAAGAGCAGGAAGATGATTGACATTGCTAGACGTGTTCAAGGATTGTATCTGCTGGATGATCAAGAATTTGATTCTTACTCAACTGCTTTTGCTAATCAAGTTTCTTTAGAACTTTGGCATAGGCGTTTTGGCCACCCATGTAATAAACAATTGTTGGCAATAAAATCGATCTTGAGTATCAAAAACTCAACCATTCCAACAGATAATGTTTGCAAGATTTGTCCCTTGTCTAAACAGAAGCAACTCCCTTTTGTTTCACTTAATCACATGAGTAGTGAATCTTTTAATCTGATTCATTGTGATATATGGGGACCCTTTCATGTTGAAGCTCATCAAGGACATCGCTACTTTGTTACTATCGTGGACGATTATAGTAGATTTACATGGGTATACTTGATTAAAAATAAATCTGAAGTGACTCAAATTGTTCCCAAGTTCTACAACTTGATACACATACTGTTTGACAAAAAGATAAAGGGATTTCGCTCCGACAATGCAAAAGAACTCAATTTCGATGCTTTCTTTGCTGAAAAAGGGATTATACATCAAAGGTCATGCGTAGGGCGTCCTCAACAGAACTCGGTGGTTGAGAGAAAACATCAAAACTTATTAAATGTGGCAAGGGCATTGATGTTTCAGTCTAAAATTCCTATGGCTTTTTGGTCGGAATGTGTTTTGACAGCAACTTACTTGATTAACAGAACTCCCTCTCAATTGCTTGGTGATAAATCTCCTTATGAGATGCTTTTTACAACCCTTCCAGATTATTCCATAATGAGAACTTTTGGTTGCTTGGCTTTTGCATCAACGTCTCCAAAAACAAGACATAAGTTTAGTGTGCGTGCTAAACCTTGTGTTTTTCTTGGATATCCGGTGGGCATGAAAGCGTAAAGATTGCTTGACATCGAGACAAAGCAATGTTTCTTCTCTAGAGATGTTATTTTTCATGAGCATATTTTTCCATTTGCGCACAATATGGTTGTTCATATCGACACTATTTTTCCCGACAATGTTTTGCCAATAACAATAGATGATGCTGGTGAATATCCAAATCCTATTCCTGACAACAGTTTTGGATTGAATGAGCAATCAAGTGAACAGGACACATCTCATACTTTACCATCTCATACTTTACCAGAAGAGTCGCATCAACCGGTACAAGTTCAACATGAGCCAGTTCGAAAGTCTTCTCGACGTCACCATCCTCCGTCTTATCTCAAAGATTATCATTGTAATGGCGTTGATGTTCAGATGAAAACATCTCAAACTCCCTACCCAATCCAAGACTATCTGAATTATGATTCCTTATCAGATAGACATAAAGCTTTTGTCATGGCTATCTCATCTAACATAGAACCCAAATCATATACTGAAGCTGTCAAGAGTACAGACTGGTGTTCTGCCATGAAAGAAGATTTGGATGCTATGGAGCTAAACAATACTTGGACTATTGTTCCTTTACCAAAAGGAAAGAATATTGTGGGTTTCCGATGGGTATACAAGCTCAAATATAGTTCGAGTGGCAACATTGAGTGATATAAAGCACGTCTCGTGGCCAAGGGTTTTCATCAACAGGAAGGGGTTGATTTTGTTGATACATTCTCTCCTGTTGCTAAAATGGTGACAGTTAAGACCTTACTTGCTATGGCAGCCATCAAGTCTTGGGAACTCATACAACTCAATGTTAATAACGCGTTTCTAAACGGTGATTTGGATGAAGAGGTGTTCATGGAAATTCCTCAAGGATATTCTGTACCAGGGACATTCCCTCCTGGTTCAAAACCGGTATGTCATCTACATAAGTCCATTTACGGTCTTAAACAAGCCTCCCGTCAATGGAATACGAAATTTTCCAAGTTCATGCTTGTTGCTGGATTTAATCAATCCAAAGCGGACTATTCATTGTTTTATAAAGGGAGTGGGCAGAATTTTATTGCACTCTTAGTGTATGTTGATGATATAATCATCACGGGGCCTTCTTCGTTGAGAATTTCGGAGTTTAAACATGCTTTGAGTTCTGCTTTCAAACTCAAAGATTTGGGGAATTTAAAATACTTACTCGGTTTGGAAATTGCTCGATCTAAGGAAGGCATATCAATTTCTCAAAGACAATACACATTGAAGATCTTGGAAGACACTGGGTTACTTGCTGGAAAACCATCAATTGTTCCCATGGATCCTAAAATCAAGTTGAGTGCAGATGATGGTGATGCTCTTGAAGATCCTTCCAAATATCGAAGGCTGATTGGCAGACTACTATATCTTACTGTGACAAGGCCAGATATATCTTTTGTTGTTCAAAAACTTTCTCAGTTTGTCTCTAATCCTCGTCTACCTCATTGGCAAGCTGCAATTCATCTGGTTAGATACTTGAAACAACAACCGGGTCAAGGGTTATTCTTCTCCGCTAGATCTTCCTGTCAGTTGCAAGCGTATTGTGACTCGGATTGGGGTAAATGCATAGACACAGGGCGATCGGTGACAGGATACTGTATCTTCTTGGGGAATTCTTTAATTTCATGGCGTTCTAAGAAGCATCCAACAGTCTCAAGGTCATCGACGGAAGCCGAGTATCGTGCCATGGATTCTACAACATGCGAACTTGTTTGGATCAACTACATATTGCATGACTTGGGTGTCTGATAACTCTCATTTTTTAGAGTTATTTGTTGTTATTTTTATAGGTTTTTATTCCTCTTTTTACCCACTTTTGCTCCTATCCCTTCATTTGGTCCACATTGTTTGCAAAATATGATAACTTAACCAATATGTTCAATTTTGTGAGAAATTATAGTGCAGGTCACTTTGTGGGCACTGGAGTGCCCACTGTGGGCACCCGAGGGTATTATCCAGCAGATTTTTAGGGCTGGTGTGAGCTGGAAGCACAACTTTTCTGAAGTGATCTTGGCCATACATTGAAGATGCAATCTTGGCCCTTGAATGATCAAGCCTCCTCCTATAAATAGAAGACCTTGGAGAGCATTTATAACACACACCTACACCATTCACCATCCATTCTCTCATTCTACATCAACATCCATCATCCATCCATCACTCTCTCTCCTCATTCAAGTCAAAAAATACTTTCAAGTATTTAGACTTGAAGTGTAGGATTTTATTTCTTGTATTTTTCTTCTAGTCTTTAATTTTCTTGTATTTAATTTCCGCACTTTAATTTCTTGTATTTAATTTCCGCACTTTTATTTCTTGTATTTAATTTTCGCACTTTTAAGTAATTAAATTCCGTACTTTCCTTTTATAACCGTAGTTCATTTTTATTATGCAAGTAGTTAACAAGTTTTTCTTTTATTATATTATGTCTTTTATTTTTATTATGAGCTAAACACCTTATTGGGTGCGGATGTAAGTCAACTTGGGTCTAGTAGGCGCACTTGGGTGTGACCATCGTTACTAACTCTTGACCTTGGTCACTTGAGTGGGGACTTAAACTCAACGCAGATAATCCGATCACTTTTATGTGTTAATATTAGATCTTGACCTCGAGAGGGGCGGATTTGAAATACGGCTTAAGTGATGCACAAAGATTTGAGAGAGTCTTTGATAACCACGTAGAGATACGAGTTTTGTATGATTTACTAAGGTTCAAACGTCGGTCGAGATTTATATCACAAAGAGATTTGGGTAAAAATCTCCATACTGGTAGAACTTGATTATTTTTATCAACTTAGTTAAATCGGCAAGATCAAGAGTCGGTAAAGGTGGAAACTTTATGAACACTTTGTAGGACCGGTCTATAAAAATCCACTTTCGAGAGATCGGGCTTTTTATAGACATTCCGTACTACAAAGAGTCCAACCATCTTTTTGCTACGTTTTTCCCAAGAAAAAGCTTACATCCGTACCCAACTTTTAATTATAAAACTCATTTCGCATTTTCTGTCAAATCACCATCAAACAAGTATTTTTCCCAAACTCGAAACTTGTGCAAGAAGTTCATGAAAATCAGCAATTCTCAGTAGTCCAGTCCCTGTGAGAACGATACTCGGTACTTGTACCGTTATATTACTTATAGCGATTCTAGTGAAAGTATATACTTGTGCTCTCACTAGGTATTACTGTACCCCCGCTGTGCAGTACACGATAATTAGCTACCAGTGTCCATCATGATAGATCTGTACTGTTATTTTGTGATAACAAATCGGCTTTACAGATTGCAATAAACCCAGCCTTACATGAACGTACTAAACATATAGCTCTTGATTGTCATTTTGTTCGGGAGAAAGTGGCAGACAAGTTTATCCGGTTAATGTCTATTCGGTCCGAGTTTCAGCTTGCAGACATCTTTACGAAACCATTGCCAAGAGCTACTTTGAAGACCTTATTATCCAAGATGGCTGTGAAAAACATATATTTTCCACGCTCATCTTGAGGGTGCATATTAGGATAAAAATATAGAGATGGAACAAGGGTATTTTAGTCTATTTTTATCTAAGATGGTAAATGTCTAGTTAGTGTTATGATTAATTTTGTACTATAAATACTGGTTGTACCGTTTCTTTTCATTATTCAATTCAATCTCTACTTTCCTTCACTTCTCTCTTGTTAAATTCGACTATAGTTTCAATTGAATTCATTACTTATTCTCTAGAATAACAAGAAATTTGTCTAAAACTTTTATCTAAATATAGTATTCTAAAACCTTCTTAAAGCATGAGACATCCTCGGATATTATAACAGGTTTTGTAACACCCTAAAAACGATGGTAAATTAAAACCTGAATAAATGCCAAATACGACAGCTTAAACGTAAGGGAATCACTCAAAACGGGGAAATAGTAATATCATTTACAATTTTTGTGAAGGGAGATAAATAATGACAACTCACTAATCTAAACTGCTTCCGTCTAGATTAAAACATTTGTCATTGCTATCTACTAAAATATCTATCAGATTTGTACGCCAAAGACCAAAAGATGTCTATCTCCAAAAGTGGCCAGTATAGGCCAAGCGCTCGTCCCTCAACTCTTGAGAACCCCGACGGTAACAAAACCTGATATACATGTTATTTAAGAAAAAATGTTAAGCTTTACGACTAGTGAGAACAAACATTTTATATATAAATGAAGAGTGCATAAAACGTTAATAAATGGTCTTTAAGTAACATGAGATGATGTACTTGTCAAATAACCACATAAGAACCTTACGGTCCAAAAGCATCTTACGATGACAGAGGAGACCCGATTTCCAAGGATTATAAGGGAACACAAAAGTAAGCTATTTTCCAAGTTGTGAGCTCAATACTAGGACTCGTGGCCACAAGTAACGCCGATTCGTACAGAGATTTAGGGGAGGGCACCCAAGAATCCTAGTCATACTCATTCACTAGGATTACATTTATGACTCATTGCTAGTATCTAATCCCACATAACCGTATCAAGTTGCCTCCAAGAACCCAATGTCTCAACTAGTTACAAAAGGGGGAACAACATCCCAAAATAAGTCGCTCCTATACCTATGAATCCACTAGTAATAGTCTACGACTAGACACAGTTTCATTTGTGACTAACTATAGTAACACTTATAGTTTTCATAACAGAATTTCCATAATATGATTTCCATACATAAACCATTTTCATGCACTTAAAATCCAAATGATGAGCAATAAATGGTCCTTTACATTTTCAACATAAAATGTTTCTAAGGTAAGGTTTTCCAACAATTTATAAACATTGAGATCAATCATTGTCAAATAACCAAATACGATTTATTCCTAAGTGAAATCTTCAAATTTAGAGAAAACCCCTAAATGACATCAATATGACTTCAACCAAACATTTACTCATAAACATGAAAATAAAACATATTTTTTCATCTCAAACCATGGTTCGCAACCACAAATTCCAAAATATATTTAAAACCTTAAAAATCTCCACAATCTATTTTAGGTTAGAACTTCCAAATAATGAAAATATGAACAAGGAGATGTTTATATATGTTCAAAAGTGTATGTATAAAGTTTAAAAGGAGAGAATGAACTCACAATACTAGGTTTTGGTTAAAACCTAGAAATACTCCAACATCCTAGAACTTGAGGATGAGAAAGAAAAGATGAAGAACTCTTGATATGAAACTTCCAATCCTAGTTTATGAAATCCAAACTTCAAATAAATGTGGAGAAAATGCCTAAAATGCTTTCAAGGGCCAAATTTAATGGAGGGTTTTAGGCTGAGAAAGTTTAGGAAGAACATAGGTGAAAAAATAAATGAGAAAATTGAGTAAATGAGAAGAAGAAAAAACGTTCAAAGGATTTTAAACCCAATTTTGGTTAGGGCCAGATTGGTACTAGTTAGGGGCCAAGAAACTCACTTGAAACTCGCCCTAAATTCTTTTAGTTTAGTAACAAAACATCCCCTAGGGCTAGTTTAGTAACAAAATATAACAACTTGAACTTTATACATACATCAAAAAAACATTTCTGTCTAAAAACAGCCCCAGGCTTACATTTCAGAGTATAAGGTTTACAACTATCACCTATTACACAACTGAGTCAAAAAATAAACTATTGCAGGAAGTCTTCTAGCTCTTGGAAATAGCTCACATCTTCTCCTTACCCTTATCTGTACCTGCTATCTTGCGATAACCTGAAAGAGGATTATAATTTTGAAAGAGCGAGGGTTAGACCAATGGTCTAGTGAGTCCCCTCCAATCACTACTGCAACAGTTCAAATATTATTTAAAACATTTAAACAAAGTTTTATATCTCAAAAACATAACTTGCTCTTTTAATCAAACTTTAAACATACTTTACGCTTCACAAGCATAACTCAATCTACTGGCCATCACTGACCACTCTTTACGCTTCGCAAGCGTACCTTAAGCTACTGGCCAACACTGCCGTCAAAGACGGTATGTCTGTCTCGTACTGCCTTCTTTTAGGGACACACCCTAATGGCATAAACGGGCTACACTCCCCGATACGAACAGGCGGGTCACACTTCCCGACTTAGGTCAAACTTCTGACTCAAATGTATGCATACACTTAGTCCTTACTATATATAAAAACAAGTTTATATAAACATAGCATAAACATGCCAAACTGATTAAATCAACTTTTTTCAATAAATCTTCATAACTTTCACTACTATAAACGTGCAGTTTATAAAACCCACATTTATCAAATAACTGTCAAAATCGTAAAAGATTTAGTTTGAAAGACTCACCTCTGATTCTTCTTGCTTAAACTCTGTCTTCTAACGATTAACACCACCTACAATGATATCAAAATATAAAGGTAAGCTAACTCGTCACTAACATTTTTCCTTCTCTAAACAATTCAACACAATGTGCGACCCGGTCAAAACCTCTCCGGTCGACATACCCCGGTCATCTTACCGGTCGCTACATCTTACTGGTCAATACATACCGGTCGAATACTTATACCGGTCACTACACCGGTCGGTCAACACCGGTCGCAACATACCGATCGACGAGACCGGTCAACTCAACATACCGATCATAACATACCGGTCACCCTGGGTTCCGGTCGGTACCTCCGTTCCGGTCCGATCCGGTCGACATTCATATAAAGTCGACAACTTTTATAGAAAACCCAGATCCATGAATCGATTGAAACATGGATAAAAGCTTAATTAATAAGACTATTTACCGACTATAACTGCAGATAGAAGTATTAAGCTAGAATCATACCTCTATTTGACAAAAACTGACCGATTCTTCAAAACCTCGTTCTCTTTCTCCCTGCTTCGCTTTGTTCTCTTTTCTTAAGTCGGTTCTCAAAACATTTCACGTATGAGATATGAAACTAAACTTCTTAAGGGTTAAGGTTATTTATATAACCAAAGTTTTATTTAACCCCCTTGAACTTTGGGTCTCGCTCAACGTTTCACCCAACTTCCAAAATTATCAAAATTTTCGGACCCGAATATTACAATCTTCCCCCCTTAAGAGAATTCCGTCCCCGGAATTTGTTGGGAACTGAAGAATTCACCAAGTATGGTTAATACTGCTAGTTCAAAATTAATACTGCTAGAGGACTTCAAAGATAATACTGCTGAGTATTACTACTGCTAGTAGAATTAATACTGCTAGTCAAAGTTAGTGCTGCTTGAACAAAGTTAGTACTGCTTAGCTAGTTAGTACTGCTAGTGGTTAGTGTTGCTTAATAGTTAATGCTGCTAAGACCAAGTTAATGCTGCTTCAGAGATAATGTGAAGATAATGATGAAGAGTTCGTGGTTAAAAATAAACATGGAAAGCTGAAGATATTCATAGAAGATATACTGAAGATATTATATTTATTGTAATTATCTTTTTGTTCAGTATATGTATAGAATAGTTTAGAGGATAATTTATTCAATTCTAAGTTTTAGAGAGAATCAACCTCAAGGCATAGATCCTAATTCTAGAGAAATAGAATTCGTATTGGTGAGCCTGTTCATCAATATTGAGGTTGTGTGTTTAATCTTGTAACTTTAAGTATTCAATACAAGTTTACAAGTTATTGATCATATACACTGTTTGTTTACTGTTACATTGAATATCAAAGTGTTATTCCACAACTTCTTTGATATTGTTTCTGAGACTTTATTCTTGTTAAGAAATTCGATCCTGACAAGTGGTATCAGAGCCTGTTCTCTCAGAAACATCTAGTCATTCATCATGGAAAACTTTGCAGAATCAAACAGTACTCTGGTCTCAAAGGTTCCAATGCTCAGACCCAATGAATTCGATGTGTGGAAGATCAGAATCAAGCAGTACATACTCCTCACTGACTATTCTATGTGGGATATCATAGAGAATGGTCCTTCTGAAGCAGGAAAGATTGGTGCAGATGGAAAGAGAACTCCACCAAAAACTGATGCTGAAAGAAAGATTAGACAGACAGAGATGAAAGCCTTGAGCACCTTGCTCTTGGCTATTCCCAATGAATATCAACATCAGTTCTGCAACTGCACTGATGCAGAGATGCTCTGGAATGCTCTAGAAAAGAGATTCTCAGGTACCAAAAGTACCAAGAGAAATCAGAAAGCCATTCTGAAGCAACAATATGAGAACTTTATGTCAACCAAGAATGAGTCTATGACTCAAACTTTTGACAGGTTCAACAAACTTATTGGTGAACTTGCTACAGTGGGAGTACAAATTGATCAAGATGATCTGAACAGAAAGTTTCTAAGGTCCCTGAGTGATGAATGGACCATGTATACTGTGTCTTTCAGACAGAATGATCAACTGGAAGAAAAGGAACTTGATGATCTATATAATGATCTAAGAGTTTTTGAATCTGAGGTAGAGGCTAAGAAGAGGCCTTCTGGGTATGTTCACAATGTTGCACTCCTTTCAGCATCAACTGATTCTACTTCCAACCCTAAATCAGTTAGTGCTGCCAATGGAGCGAATCAAGAGAAAGGCAATGAAACTGTATTTGAAGCCTTTCTGGCAAGTCATGGAAACTCTTCTCTCATTAATGATGACTTGGAACAACTCCGTCCAGATGATCTTGAAGAGATGGACATTAAATGGCAGATGGCCATGCTCTCTATGAGAGTTAAGAAGTTCATCAAAAGAACTGGAAGAAATAACTTCTCTCAAAGAAGAGAAGATGGAGCAGGTTTTGACAAGTCAAAGGTGGAATGCTATAAATGCCATCAGAAGGGACACTTTGCTAGAGAGTGCAGAAGTAGTGTTCCAAACCACAACCATCAACAAGCTCAGAATGGAGGCTACAATCAAAACAAGAATCCTGCTCAAGCCCTTGTTTCTCAACAAGGAATGGGGTTTGATTGGAGTGATCAAGCTGAAGAGGCCATCCAGAACCAACCTCTAATGGCAGAGGTGTCAGATCTCCCATCAGAGGTAACTTCCAATCTTTGTTCTCAAAATTGCATTAACACTGTTAAAAGGTACAGGGATCACAACCAGACCATGAGTGATGACCTGAAGAGATTAGAAAAGGACATAAAAGATTATGTTAGGATTGTTGAGAGATTTGAAGAACAGATTAAGGGTTTTCAAGCTAATGAGCTTCAACACTCTTATGACACAAACTACTGGAAGTGGGAGAAAAATGACTTAGAACTTCAACTGACCAGATCCAAAGAAGAGAGTGAAAAGCTAAGAGGAGAGCTAGCTAAAGTCAAACTAGATGTAGAAAAGTTTTCCAATGCTTCCAAAGCAATGGATTCTTTGCTACAAACTCAGATTCATGATAAACTAAGAAGAGGAATAGGGTACAATACCACACCACCACCCTATATGTCAGGATCGAATTCTTAACAAGAATTTATTCTCAGAAACAATATCAAAGAAGTTTGCGGAATAACACTTTGATATTTAATGAAACAGTAAATTAACACAGAAAATATGAAGAATAAATTGTAAACTTGTATTGAATGCTTGAAGCTACAAGATTACACACTCAACCTCAATATTGATGAACAGGCTCACCAATACGAATTCTACTTCTCTAGAATTAGGATCTATGCCTTGAGGTTGATTTCTCTCTAGGATGATTATCAAAAGTTGTTCTTCTATCTATTCTATACATTCTATACATATACTGATCAAAAGATAATTACAAATAATAAACAAATCTTCAGTATATCTTCCATGTATATCTTTAGTATATCTTCAGTATATCCAGCTGTCATTCTTTCCATCCGGATCTCTTAAGCAGCATTAAATATGCTCAGCAGCATTAACTTCTTCTAGCAGCATTAACTACTAAGCAGTACTAACTACTAGCAGTACTAACTAGCTAAGCAGTACTAACTTTGTTCAAGCAGCACTAACTTTGACTAGCAGTAGTAATTCTACTAGCAGTAGTAATACTCAGCAGTATTATCCTTTAAAGTACTCTGGCAGTACTAACTCTGAACTAGCAGTAGTAATCAGCAGTAGTAATTCTGTACTAGCAGCATTAACCATACTTGGTAGAATCTTCAGTTCCCAACACTATAACAACAACTACATCCCTCCTAGCTCTGATTTGTTAGAAACAAAGGATAGGAAGGACCTACCTAAGGGAGCCACTGAGATAGATCCCTTAGATGAAGTAGTTGTTAAGGATAAAACTGAGAAAGAAGTTGTCAAAGATAAAGACAACACTGTAAGTGGTGAGATTCCTATAGAAAACCACATATTCACCAATGAGGGATGTGGAAAGCATTGGATCAAGTCCAATGAGATAGAGAAGACTGAGGGAAAGAACAAGAAGGTTCACTATAAGCAGACCACTGTTGTGAACTCTATCCCTTGCAAACAGTGTGCATGCAATAAATCTGAGCCCCAAAAACATGATAAACCAAGGGGAAATCAGAGAAACTGGAACAATCAATGGGCACAAAAGCAAGGCATTGATCTGAGTAAAATCAATAGACCAAAGCCTTGTTTTATTTGTGGAAAGTTAAATCATTTGGCTAAGTATTGTTTCTTTAACCCTATTAACCAACAAATGAACTTTCAAAGCTTTGTGCAAAAACCTGTTGGTTATAGGAAGGCTGGAAAGAAACATGTGATGAAGAAATCTGTTGAAACCAAAGGCCCCATAGGGAAAAAGGTTTTAAAAGGAAACATTAAAATGTGGGTGCCTAAAAGCACTAAAACTGTTAGTACTGCTGACAGGGATAGTGCTGCTGGAAGCATTACTGCTGCTACCAGTGTTAGTACTGCTGAAAATATTAATGCTGCTAATACTGTTAGTACCTCTTTAAAGGTTAATACTGCTAACACAGTTACTGCTGCTAACACAGTTACTACTTCTAACAAGGTTAGTACTGCTAAGCATGCAAGTGCTGCTAAGGCAGTTAGTACTTCTAAAACCAGTACTGCTTCTAGCAAAAATGTTTCCAAGCCTATCATTGTGACAAAGTACTCCAAAAATGAGGAGTCAAAGTTTAAAAATCTTGTCAAGAAAGAATGCAAGTATTTTGATGAGAAAGGGGTACCCAAGACCACTTTGGCTTGGGTTCCTAATTCATACTAACTGATTTATATTATGTGCAGGGCAACCAACAGCTCAAAGGAAAGAGCATATGGCATGTTGATAGTGGTTGCTCTAGGCACATGACAGGTAACATGTCATGCCTTCAGGATTTCAAGCATATCAATGGAGGACATGTTGCATTTGGAGATAATCTTACTGGTGGTAAAATTAGTGGAAAAGGTAATGTTACCAAAGGTAAGATGACATTTGAGGATGTCTACTATGTTGATCAATTGAAGTACAACCTGTTAAGTGTATCACAGGTTTGTGACAAACAACATAGCATATTATTTACAAATACTGAGTGTATGATCCTTGCTCCAGGGTTCAAGGTAGTTGATGAAAGCATGATACTACTTAGAACTACAAGAAAGGACAATGTTTATTGTCTTGATATGGACAATGTTGATAGTGATTCATCCCTGAACTGTCTTGTTTCAAAAGCTTCTGTGGATGAATCCTCTCTTTGGCACAGAAGGATGTGTCACATGAACTTCAAGACTATGAACAAACTTGTTAAAAACAACCTTGTAAGAGGTTTACCTTCAAAATTATTTTCATGTGATGATCATTGTGTTGCATGTCTTAAAGGCAAACAGCACAAAACTTCTCATAAGACCAAAGAGTTAAACACAATTTCTTCTTGTCTCCAGTTACTGCATATGGATTTGTTTGGTCCTACAAATGTTATGAGTATAGGCAAGAAATCTTACTGCTTGGTTATTGTTGATGATTACTCCAGATTTACTTGGGTATATTTTCTAAGGACTAAAGATGAGACAAGTGGACTGATCAAATCTTTTATCCTAAGAATTGAAAACCAAACTAATCAAAAAGTAAAAGTCATTAGATCAGATAATGGAACTGAGTTTAAAATTTTTGATCTAAACACCTTTTGTGAAGAAAAGGGAATTGAGAGACAATATAGTGCCCCTAGGACTCCTCAACAGAATGGAGTTGCTGAGAGGAGAAATAGGACACTAATAGAGGCTGCTAGATCTCTGTTGGCTGATTCAAAACTGCCAATTACCTTCTGGGCTGAAGCAGTTAATACTACTTGTTATGTCCAAAACAGAGTTCTAGTGGTCAAGCCAAAGAACAAGACCCCTTATGAGCTTTTAAATAAAAAAAACCTTTCATTGGATTTTTCAAACCTTTTGGGTGTCCTTGTACAATTCTCAATACCAAATCTCACTTAGGTAAGTTTGATAGCAAAGCAGATGATGGATTTCTTGTTGGTTACTCATCTCAGAGTAAGACTTACAGAGTCTTTAACTCTTCTTCTAGAATAATTGAAGAAAGTGACAATGTCAAATGCAATGAGAACACACCAAATCCAATTGGGTCTGGTCCTCAGTGGCTATTTGACATTGACTCACTAACTAACTCTTTTGGTTTCAGTAGTGATGATTATGCAGGTTCAGGGAGAGGAGGATCAGGGACTAGACAAGTTCAAGAAAGTATATCTCAATCTGTGATCTTTTCCATACCCACAGTGGATCCTGTTGAAGACTGTGAAAAGGAACCATCTACTGGACCAAGTCAAAGAGAAGAAGAAAGTAGAGATGAGGAGACTCAAGAAAATAAAGAACCAGAAGTAGCTACTGAAAACACTTCAGTTGAGTTGAATGACTCTAATCTAGAGGTGGAACTTAATGAAGAACCTAGTCATCACAGCAGAATTCAAAAGAATCATCCTCCACAGCTGATAATAGGGGATATATCTTCTCCTATGATGACTAGAAATCAAAGTAGGCTTCAAGAAATGCAAGATCAACAACATACAGTGCTTTCTTGCTTCTTATCCCAGCTTGAGCCTAAAAAGGCACATGATGCTATGAAAGAATCCAGTTGGATAGAAGCCATGCAAGAAGAGCTACTGCAGTTCAAGCTGCAAGATGTTTGGGATCTGGTAGACCTTCCTAAAGGCCAAAGAGCAATAGGAACAAAATGGGTCTTCAGGAATAAGAGAGATGAAAGAGGAATAGTCATAAGAAACAAAGCAAGGTTGGTGGCTCAAGGATATACACAAGAAGAAGGAATAGACTATGAAGAAGTATTTGCACCTGTGGCTAGGATAGAAGCAATTAGATTATTCCTAGCTTATGCTTCTTATATGAAATTCAAAGTCTATCAAATGGATGTCAAAAGTGCATTTCTTTATGGCTCAATTGAAGAAGAAGTATATGTCTGTCAACCACCAGGGTTTGAAAACCCAAGCTATCCAGACAGGGTATACAAGTTGAAGAAAGCACTTTATGGACTACATCAAGCTCCAAGAGCATGGTATGACACTTTGTCATCCTATCTCTTGGAAAATGGCTTTGAAAGAGGAGTCATTGATAAGACTCTATTCATCAAGAGAAAGTAGAATGATATATTGCTGGTCCAAATCTATGTTGATGATATTATCTTTGGATCAACAAGAGATAACATGTGCAAGGAGTTTGAAGAACTAATGCATCAAAGATTCAAGATGAGTTCCATGGGGGAACTTACTTTCTTCCTTGGACTCCAAGTTCAACAGAAGTCAGATGGAATCTTCATCTGTCAGTCCAAGTATGTGCAGGACATTCTAACCAAGTTTGGTTTTTCAGATTCAAAACCTGCCAGCACACCTATGGAGACACACAAGCAGATAACAGCAGATCTTGAGGGGGAGGATATGGATGTTCATCATTACAGATCCATGATTGGCTCTCTCATGTATCTTACAGCCTCTAGGCCAGATATAATGTTTCCAGTCTGTGTATGTGCAAGATTTCAAGTTAGGCCAAAGCAATCTCACTATCAAGCTGTTAAGAGGATATTCAGATATCTCAAAGGGCAACCCAGATTGGGACTTTGGTATCCTCATGACTCATCCTTTGACCTGCTTGCATACTCAGATAGTGATCTGGGTGGAGCAAACTTGGACAGAAAATCTACTTCTGGAGGATGTCAGTTTTTGGGTGCAAGACTAGTTTCATGGCAGTGCAAGAAACAAACCACAGTATCCACATCTACAACAGAGGCAGAGTACATAGCAGCTGCAAGTTGCTGTTCTCAAGTCTTATGGATTCAGAATCAAATGCTGGATTATGGGGTAACCTTTCTACACACTCCAATTTTTATTGATAATAGCAGTGCTATTAGCATTGTGAATAATCCTGTCAAGCACTCAAAGACAAAGCACATTGAGATCAGGTATCACTTCATAAGAGACTGTAATGAAAAGAAACTTATTCAAGTTGTAAAAGTTCATACTGATAACCAGTTTGCTGATCTATTCACTAAAGCTTTTGATGTGGTTAGATTCACTTTCTTGGTAATAAGTGTGGGAATGATCAACTCTGAATAAGTCCCTTCTCAAAAAGTAGTTATATACCTGTATATTGTTTATTCTTGGTGTTACTAATCTTCTTCGTCAGGATATATATAGCAGTACTCAGTGTATCACAAGCTTAAAAGAGTAAGTATGGTTAATACTGCCAGTACAGTTTTAATACTGCTTTCAGTTAATACTGCTTTCAGTTAATACTGCTTTCAGTTAATACTGCTCTAGGTTAATACTGCTTATGTCCCGAATACTATAAATACTCTTTGTCCGCCTAAAAGTTCATAACGACTCTTTGCATACTGTTCACTTGCGCTCTAAACCCTTTCTCTCTCAAGTGCAAAGTTCTCAGGCAAGAACCTTCAAGATCAATGGCATCAATGGCATTCATAGACGAGCACAATGAAATCGCGATGCTACAGAAGCCCAAACAGGCCGCTGGTTTCCACCAGATTGTGGATTTCCTCAAGACAACTCACATTGCTCATGCTCTCACTGTCTCGCCTTCAATCTTTATCGAGCATCAAAGGCAATTCTGGGCACATGCCACCATTGTTAATGAGAATGGTGTGCAAATGATCAAGACAAAGGTGTGTGGCAAGCCATTAACAGTTACTGAAGAGGTAATTCGCATCAGTTTACGTCTAGACGATGCCTCTGGTATAACTTCTATCTCTAATGATGAACTATTTTCTACTCTTTCAAGAATGGGGTATGGAGGCCCATTGGGTGTTTTTAAGTTCTCAAAAGCTAAATTCTCACCCCAATGGCGTTTTCTTGTTCATACCTTGATGCATTGCATCTCTAAAAAGACTACTGGATGGAGTGAGTTCAGTAGCACCATTGCTTATGCTTTGGTATGCTTGGCCACTGCCAGAAAGTATAACTTCTCTCAAATGATTTACAATGATCTTGTCTCAAACTTGGGAAACAAAAAGAGCTTTTATATGTATCCCAGGTTTGTTCAAGCAGTTATCACCCAAGAATTGACGAATATTCCTCATTTTGATGGAATATATGTACCAAAACCCCCTAAAGGCAAGGTTTTCTCAAATATGAGAAGATCTGCTGGGGACTCGGAAGGAGTTGACACCCCATTGTTCTCTACAATGATGGTGGTGTCCCACACTAATGAAGGTATGGTAGCAGGGTCAAGACCCCCATTAGACCAACCCACTGCTAGCCAATCCCAACCTTCCCACTCTAAATCAATTCCCCAGTCTCTGCTTGATAAACCAACTTCACCAATCACCCAAACCTACAAAAGGAAACAGGTAAAGAAGGCTCCTTCCCTTCTTGTACCAACAACCCCTAAGCCTTTAAGCCCTCTAAGGGAGGATTCTCCCTTAGAGAATATCTACAGGGAAACTACAAGGGTGTCTCCCAACCCAAAGGAGGTGCTCTCTAAGGAGGAGGTTGAGCATATGGGTCCTGAGGCTGCCACTACTCCTGCTAGCACAGAGGAGGACAGTGGTAACATACATAAGACCTCTCCCATGTCAACTTTGAATGAGCAATCATTCAAAGGTCCCCGGTGCCAAGAAACCAAGGGGGTGGATAGTGCTTCTGCTAGGCAGAAGGCTTCCACTACAAAGAGATCCCATGATCCTTCAATAGAGGGTAACACTTCTGGAGAAGGTGAGGACAGATATAACTACCAGGAATTGATGGATGCTATGGGAAACATCAATCTTGATGTCATTCAACAAGGAAAAGACATAGAGGAGATGAAGCTAGTGATCCTGTCACAACAAGCACAGATTACCAAATTAAAGAAGATGGTGACAAGGCTGATACAACAGAAGAAAAGAAAACAGTTTGTGCTAAAGAGAAGGGAACCAGTGTCTGATGCTCCCAAAAAGGGGGAGTCAGAGGCTGAAGCAAACTTGGAAGCTGAAAAAGAAAAAGTTGAGTTTGAGGGGGAGCATGATAGGGAGAAAGAAGAAGAAGGAGATATACAAGAACAAGCAACAGAAACTACACTTAGTGCTGTTGAGACAAAACAAACAGCAGAAACTATTAGTGCTGCCACAACTTCACAAGCAGCAGTAACAGAGCTAACACAAGTAGAGATTGAAGTAGCTGAAATGCTTGTCAAAGCAAAGAATGACACTTCTAAAACAAAGGGAGTGGTCATAAATGAAGGGGGAGCAAAGAAGATAGAGAAGAAAGGAGTGGCTACAGATGAAAAGAAAAAGGGAAAAGCAAAGATGATAGAATCTGATCAACCATCTAAAAAGCAAAAGATGATTGAGTCAGATGAAGCATTAGCAAAGAAAGTACAAGAAGAGTTAGATCAAGCAGAAAAAGAGCAGGTTGAAAAAGACAATAGCCAGAGCTCTTGCAAATGAGTTAAATGAAGCATTCCAGAAAGGGTTGGAAACAGAGAAAGCAAAACAAAGAGCAATGAGTTTGAGAAAGGCTATGATGGCCAGAACAAGTACTAAGAAGAGAAGACCTTCACAAACTTACCTTGCCACTCAGGAAAGAAACAAAATGATAACTTTCTTGAGGAGTGCAATTAGGGTAAAGAAAGAAATGTTTGTGAAGATGAATTTTGAGCAAATCAGGGATCTCTATGAGAAAGAAATGGTGAAGCTGAAGAGTAATGAAAAGGATAGAGTGGAATTTGAAAAGAAGGCCAAGGAGAGACATGATGTGAATATCAATCAACCCTTCCCTGAAAGTGAAGAAGGAACTCCAACCAAAGGAAAGGAAGAGAAAATGGAAGAAAAGAAGAAGGAAACTACTACAGGGCAAGGTCAAAGGAATCTGAAAAGAACTAAGATGATGGCCAAGAGAAAGAAGATTGTCAAGAAGCCTAGAACAGCTTCAGAAGAAGGGGCTGCAAAGGTTGCTGAAGAAGAAGAGGCACCTGAGTCATCTACAATGAAAGAACCTGCTAGCACTGATGATGTAAAGATATACATGGTAGTGATGGACAAAGTGCCTGAACCAATTTCAGCTGAACCTGTAGGAGTCAAACCTCCTGAAGTAATTAACTGGGATATTTTAGAGGTAGATGGCAAGGAATATATCAGACTGAAGAGAAGTGATGAGAAGTATGAGGTATATGCTACTTGGAACAAAATTGTCAGAACTTGCTCAAGGTCTGATCTTAAAGAAATGTTTGAGATAGGAGTGAGATTGTATGCAGATCAATTGAAAGCTCCTGAAGTGTCAATCAAGAAACTAGTGATGGAGTATCTGTGTATGATGTTCAAACCTGAAGAAGTGGAAGAAGTGATCAGAAATGTCTTCCAGACTATAAACAATTGGACTTTATATGAAACTAGTGGAGTATATGCTATAACTATGGATTTTAATCATATAGAATACTTCCTAGTGGATGGAGTCTATAAGCATAGCAGGTTAAAGCTGCATGAAATGCTGAAAAAGAAGCTTAGATGTGTACCAGAATCTGAGGTGGCAAAGTACTTGATAAAGAGAATCATTAATCAGAGTTTGGGGCTGAATCCAGATACATGAGTATGAACTATGAGGTTTTGGGAGCATCTGAAGAACTTGACTTCTTTTCCTAAAAGTCAAGTTACGGGGAGATTGTTGGGAACTGAAGAATTCACCAAGTATGGTTAATGCTGCTAGTTCAGAATTAATACTGCTAGAGGACTTCAAAGATAATACTGCTGAGTATTACTACTGCTAGTAGAATTAATACTGCTAGTCAAAGTTAGTGCTGCTTGAACAGAGTTAGTACTGCTTAGCTAGTTAGTACTGCTAGTGGTTAGTGTTGCTTAATAGTTAATGCTGCTAAGACCAAGTTAATGCTGCTTCAGAGATAATGTGAAGATAATGATGAAGAGTTCGTGGTTAAAGATAAACATGGAAAGCTGAAGATATTCATAGAAGATATACTGAAGATATTATATTTATTGTAATTATCTTTTTGTTCAGTATATGTATAGAATAGTTTAGAGGATAATTAATTCAATTCTAAGTTTTAGAGAGAATCAACCTCAAGGCATAGATCCTAATTCTAGAGAAGTAGAATTCGTATTGGTGAGTCTGTTCATCAATATTGAGGTTGTGTGTTTAATCTTGTAACTTTAAGTATTCAATACAAGTTTACAAGTTATTGATCATATACACTGTTTGTTTACTGTTACATTGAATATCAAAGTGTTATTCCAAAACTTCTTTGATATTGTTTCTGAGACTTTATTCTTGTTAAGAAATTCGATCCTGACAGAATTCCATCGCTAAGCAAATGGGGATACTGAGATCTCATGTCCGCCTCTACTTCCCAAGTTGACTCTTGTCCTTTATGAAATTTCCACTGGACTTTCACTAATCGAATTTCCTTATTTCTCAACTTCTTTACTTTGAGGTCCGAAATTGCTACGGGCTCCTCAATATAACTTAATTTTTCATCTATCTGAATGTCTTCTAAGGGAACTACTACATCTGCTTCTGCCAAACACTTTTTCAAGTTTGACACATGAAATGTGGGATGAATCCCACGCAAACTTTCTGGTAGATCAAGTTCGTAGGCCACTTCACCAACACGTCCCGTGATGATAAATGGTCCAACAAACATTGGTCTTAATTTTCCTTTCTTTCCGAATCGGACTACCCCTTTCCAGGGCGAGACTTTCAACATTACTTTGTCTCCTATCTGAAACTCTATCGGTTTCCTCCGTTTATCTACATACATTTTCTGACGATCTTGAGCAATCTTTAATCTTTCTCGAATCTGGTTGACCTTATCAGCTATCACCTGTACTGTTTCTGGTCCCGCTAGCTGTCTTTCACCCACCTCATTCCAACATAAAGGTGTTCTACATTTACGTCCATACAATGCTTCGAACGGGGTCGCTTGTATGCTAGCATGATAACTATTATTGTAAGAAAATTCAATTAACGGCAAATGAATTTCCCACGAACCTTTGAAATCAATAACACATGCACGAAGCATATCCTCCAATGTCTGTATGGTTCTCTCACTCTGGCCATCAGTTTGTGGATGATAGGTCATACTTAGCTTAAGTTGAGAGCCTAACTCCCTATGCAAACTTCTACAGAAAGCTGACGTAAAACGAGCATCCCTGTCTGACACAATTGACGACGGTACTCCATGTCTGGTTACTATCTCGTCTATATACAATCGAGCCAATTTATCTAGTGAGTACGTCTCCTTAATTGGTAGAAAGTGAGCTGACTTTGTGAGTCGATCCACTATCACCCAAATGGCATCATGCTTCTTAGGTGATCGCGGTAACCCAGTAACAAGATCCATCGTAATCTCGTCCCATTTCCAAACTGGAATTTCTAACGATTGAAGCTCTCCATAAGGTCTCTGATGCTCAGCTTTAACTTTCAAACATGTCAGACATCGCTCAACGAAGTAAGCAATATCTTTTTTTAAACCTGGCCACCAATAGCTTTGTTTCAGATCTCTATACATCTTGTTGATTCCCGGATGTACCGAGTAACGTGATTTATGCGCTTCTTCCAATACTCTATTTCGCAGTTCTCCTGCTTTTGGAATCCACACTCTCCTATTGAAACACTTCACTCCGTGATTATCAACAACTAACGAGTTAACAATTCCAACTATTCTTTCACTTTTCCAGTTTTCCTTTGACATTGCTTCTTCTTGATACTTTATAAATTCTTCTAAGAAATTAGAAACAACATCAACTCGATATGCCACCACCTTTGTTATTTCTCCATGCTCCTTACGACTTAGAGCATCCGCTACCACATTGGCCTTGCCTGGATGGTACATAATATCACGGTCATAATCACTTAAAAACTCCGTCCACCTATACTGCCTCATATTAAGTTCCTTCTGATTGAAAAGATATTGAAGGCTCTTGTGATCCGTGTAAATCTGACACTTGATCCCATACAGATAATGCCTCCAAATTTTCAAAGCAAAGACTACTGCTGCAAACTCTAAATCATGCGTTAAGTAATTCTTTTCATGTTCTTTCAACCGACGAGATGCATAAGCAATCACCTTACCTTCTTGCATTAACACACATCCCAAACCCAAATTTGAAGCATCGCTATAAATTACGAATCCTTCTGTTCCGTTGGGTAGGGAAAATACAGGTGCACTACTTAAACTCTCTTTCAATTTACTGAACCCTTCTTTCTAAGCTTCTGCCCATACAAACTTAAATTTCTTTCTGGTTAATGCTGTTAGTGGCGTGTCTATCCTTGAAAAGTCCTGGATAAACTTTCTATAATAACCCGCCAATCCTAGAAAACTCCTTACTTCTGATGGTGTTTTCGGCGTTTCCCACCCTTTAATGGCTTCAATCTTAGCCTTTAATCCCATCTTTCGACACCACATGACCTAGAAACTGAACTTCTTTCAGCCAAATTTCACATTTTGAGAACTTGGCGTACAATTTCTCGCGTTTAAGCATTTCTAAAATTGCTCGCAAATGAGTTTCATGATCTTCTTTGGACCGTGAATAAATCAGTATATCATCTATAAAGACTATGACATACTTATCTAAAAATGGACTACACACTCTATTCATTAGGTCCATGAAAGTTGTTGGCGCATTGGTCAGACCAAATGGCATAACTAGAAACTCATAGTGTCCGTACCTCGTACAAAATGCAGTCTTAGGTACATCCTCCTCCCTCACCTTCAATTGGTGATAACCAGATCGTAAATCTATTTTAGAAAAGTAGCTCGCTCCTTGAAGTTGATCAAAAAGATCGTCAATTCTGGGAAGCGGATACTTATTTTTGACAGTCACCTTATTGATCTCACGATAGTCTATGCACATTCTCATAGACCCGTCTTTCTTCTTAACAAACAACATTGGCGCTCCCCATGGTGAGGTACTAGGACGAATAAACCCCTTGTCTAATAACTTCTGCAGTTAAGTCATCATTTCTTTCATTTCTGCCGGTGCCAATCTATAAGGTGCTCTTGCTATCGGTGCCGCTCCGGGTATTAAATCAATACGAAATTCCACTTGCCTATCAGGAGGCAGAGTGGTTAAATCTTCCGGAAATACTTCTGGATATTCACTTACTACCGGAACTGACTTTAATCCCTTATTCTCCTTCTTAGTATCTATTACATAAGCTAAGAACCCCACACACCCTTTTACTAGACACCGCTTTGCCTTAATCATTGAAATCAAGCACGAATTTCTATCCCTCCGATCTCCAAACACTACTATCTCTTCTTTACCTGGCTGCACTATATGAATTAATTTCTTATTGCACACTATATGAACATCATTAGACGCCAACCAATCCATTCCCACAATGACATCAAATTCTCCCATACCCATCGGGTACAGTCGAAGTGGAAATTACTGCCCATCGATGACAATACTACACCCATCACACACCTCCTCCACTAAGATTTGACTATTATCAGCCACTTCTACTTTCAATTCATGCCTAAGCTTCTTGGGTTTCTCATGCAATTTATGCACAAAATTTGGAGACACAAACGAACGGTTTGCGCCTGAATCAAACAATACTTTTGCATAATTCGAATCTATAAAGAAAGTACCTGTCACTACATCCGGTATCTCCGCCGCTTCTTCTACCATCAAATTAAACACTCTAGCCCTCGCCTTAGCTGGCTCCACCTTTTTCTCACCTCCCTTGTCTACATATCCTCCGACCGATCCCTTTTTCAATTGTGGACAATTAGTCTTGATATGATCAGGAGATCCACACTGATAACAAGACTTTGAACCCTGGAAATCCCTAGCTATATGCCATATCTTTCCACATTTATAACAACCCTCTTGATCAATCTTACATTCTCCTTTATGTCTTCGGTTACACTTGCTACATGGCTTACTTTCAAACTTATTAACAAATCGTTGATCAGACTTTGCAGACTTAAACGGTTTGGATTCATGGACCGTTCCGTCCCATTTTCTTTTATCTCCACTTCTTTCTGTAACTTGTCGATTCTTTTCCTTCTCTCTCATTTCAGTTGCATTTACTGCCACTTGAAAAGTAGACGGTTCTTTATTCGAGACAAATTCTCGAATATCACTTCTCAGCTCGAAGACGAAACGTTCTACTCGTCTTCCTTCATTAGGTACGTAGATTTCTGCAAATCGAGACTTCTCTATAAACTTTGTAGTATATTCTCGAACTGACATCCCCTTTTGCTCCAACTCAGAAACTCTTCTTCCAACTTTTTGATTGCCGCCATAGGGCAAAACTGTGCTTTAAATCTTTTTACAAACTCACTCCAAGACATTTCTTTCGCTACCGTCGAACTTTGTCCTCCTGCTTCAACATCCCACCACATTACCGCTTCATCTTTCAACATAGACAATGCATAAACTACTTTATCTTCCTCAACACACTTACTAGTATCAAATGCTAGCTCCATCCCTTTTACCCATCTTATCGCTATCACTGGATCACATTCCCCTTTGTAAGTAGGAGGCTTGCAAGTAGCAAACTCCTTAAAACTATATCCTCTCCCAACCACCGCTTTAGGGGTAACTATGGGGTTTGACTGAGGGTGGCTACCCCTTACAGTTACTGGTGATTCCGCTACCTCGGTCCCTACTCTTTCTTCACTCTTTTCTTTGCTTGACGAAACCTCATTAGTGCGTTGAGCCAATAAAGCGTTCAACGTTTCCTGTAATTTTCCCATTTCTGTAGCGAAGGTTTCTTGGGTAACAAAACCCTGAGTTCGACCTCCACCACGGTTTCCTGTCTGCTTTCGACCCCTCACAGAAGCTGAACTTTCCTGATGAGAAATTTCTTGTTCGGATCTTACATCTACACTTCCAACTTGACGAATACCACGAGTCGTCTTCCCGCCTCGAGTTCCCACAGTGGAAACCCTTGCCTGAGTAGTCACCTTCTGAACCGTCTTACCTCTAGGTCGACCGCGACTCTTTCCTTGATTAGCAGTCAGGTTAACAGCAGTCGTTCGCTCTTCAGCAACGACTTCATTAACTGGCTCAATATCAGGATTCGACATAGACCTACTCCTTGTTACTCGCTCAGACATAATTCTGATAAGAAGAAACATAAGATATTCAATCTAACATGCTACACATTACGGCAGTTTAAGCACAAGCATGTACTTGTAAATTCACAATTACACTGGCCAGATGAAATTCCAAATTTACCTTACATGCTAGTCCTTACTACCTTAATGTTATCTTCCTATGGTCTTCCTACTTCTCAGTTGTGCTTCTACTATCTCAGTTTAAGTCTAGGCCTATCTGGTCACCTAGATCCCTTAAACTAATGCTCTGATACCAATTATAATAACCTGAACTTTATACATACATCAAAATAACATTTCTGTCTAAAAACAGCCCCAGGCTTACATTTCAGAGTATAAGGTTTACAACTATCACCTATTACACAACTGAGTCAAAAAGTAAACTATTGCAGGAAGTCTTCTACCTCCTAGAAATAGCTCACATCTTCTCCATACCCTTATCTATACCTGCTATCTTGCAATAACCTGAAAGAGGATTATAATTTTGAAAGAGCGAGGGTTAGACCAATGGTCTAGTGAATCCCCTCCAATCACTACTGCAACAGTTCAAATATTATTTAAAACATTTAAACAAAGTTTTATATCTCAAAAACATAACTTGCTCTTTTAATCAAACTTTAAACATACTTTACGCTTCACAAGCATAACTCAATCTACTGGCCATCACTGACCACTCTTTACGCTTCGCAAGCGTACCTTAAGCTACTGGCCAACACTGTCGTCAAAGACGGTATGTCTGTCTCGTACTGCCTTCTTTTAGGGACACACCCTAATGGCATAAACGGGCTACACTCCCCGATACGAACAGGCGGGTCACACTTCCCGACTTAGGTCAAACTTCTGACTCAAATGTATGCATACACTTAGTCCTTACTATATATAAAAACAAGTTTATATAAACATAGCATAAACATGCCAAACTGATTAAATCAACTTTTTTCAATAAATCTTCATAATTTTCACTACTATAAACGTGCAGTTTATAAAACCCACATTTATCAAATAACTGTCAAAATCGTAAAAGATTTAGTTTGAAAGACTCACCTCTGATTCTTCTTGCTTAAACTCTGTCTTCTAACGATTAACACCACCTACAATGATATCAAAATATAAAGGTAAGCTAACTCGTCACTAACATTTTTCCTTCTCTAAACAATTCAACACTGTGCGACCCGGTCAAAACCTCTCCGGTTGACATACCCCGGTCATCTTACCGGTCGCTACATCTTACTGGTCAATACATACCGGTCGACTACTTATACCGGTCACTACACCGGTCGGTCGACACCGGTCGCAACATACCGATCGACGAGACCGGTCAACTCAACATACCGGTCATAACATACCGGTCGCCCTGGGTTCCGGTCGGTACCTCCGTTCCGGTCCGATCCAGTCGACATTCATATAAAGTCGACAACTTTTACAGAAAACCCAGATCCATGAATCGATTGAAACACGGATAAAAGCTTAATTAATAAGACTATTTACCGACTATAACATACAGATAGAAGTATTAAGCTAGAATCATGCCTCTATTTGACAAAAACTGATCAATTCTTCAAAACATCGTTCTCTTTCTCCCTGCTTCGCTCTGTTCTCTTTTCTTAAGTCGGTTCTCAAAACTTTTCACGTATGAGATATGAAACTAAACTTCTTAAGGGTTAAGGTTATTTATATAACCAAAGTTTCATTTAACCCCCTTGAACTTTGGGTCTCGCTCAACTTTTCACCCAACTTCCAAAATTATCAAAATTTTCGGACTCGGATATTACACAAAATATGGGTTTAAGGTTTGCAACTCACTTGGAACTTGCCCTAAATCATTTTGGGTTCCATACAAAACATACCCTAGGGCTAGTCTAATGTTTGTTTGAGGTTTACTGTAACGTCCGAAAATTCAAGTGAGTATTTACTACCCGAATGTGCTTGTTAAACGGAAGAGTCTAATTTTAGAAATATACCTTAAGACTTTGAACCCCCTCGTTTGAATCCTTGAATCGTTGAAACGGAGAAAACGACATCGGTCAGGCTATGGGCGACCTTGCCGGCGACTATGACATATATCATAGTCGCATATCACTATCGCGCGGGGGAGGATGAGTTCGGTACGCTCGGCACGACCTTGTCAAGCGAAAGTGACATCAGACATAATCACCTGTCACAATCGCCAACTCGGTACCGAGAGCGGGAAGCACTCTGCGACTGTGTCACACGACAATGCCCTTGGCACTGTTGCCGGGCATTGTTGGTCGCGGGGTCTGATGCTTTAAATGCGATTTTTCACCCCAAGCCACCCCATTTCCTCCCTAATTCGTTTTTGGACTGAATCTTGAAGCCACTTGGGCGATTTTCCCTTCCAAAACCCTCCTCCTCATTTATATCAAATCTAGTGTTTGTTGGGAGCATGGTTTAGGCATCAAGAAGGTTAAAAGAGCATCAAGCATGGTGGTGCAAGTGGAATCAAGTCCTAACCTTCCTTCTTCATCAAATTCCTAGGATTTCATCCAACCATTTTTCACCATTTTGGAGTTTGGAAGTTTGTGGCTCATTTTGGTGACCTAGAGGTATTTTGGTTGGTGGATTCAAATTATGACTAAGGTAACCTTCTCTTTTCTTCATTTATGGAAATTAGGGTTTCGTTATAAGTTGAGATATTCCGATAAAATGTTTGGGGAACGATTCTATACGGTTGAATATGTATATTTATGATTGGAAATTTATGGATCTAGGTTTTTGGTGGTTTCGGCTTGAAGACCCAAGTTTCTTCAAAGAGGTTCCATTTGAGGAAAAATCTGGATTTAGCCTAAATCTAGTAAGGTGAGTTCAAGTTGATTTGTGAAAACTATGTGCATGCCAAAATGTGTATTTTGAAGTAATAATGTGTTTACTTTATATTTATCAAATGTGTAGAGTATTTGACAAAGTTTTCCTAATTGGTAAATTTGGGGTTGTTAAATATTATAAAATGTCGATCATTGATTTTCGGGTATTTTGATGTGTAAACCTCAAACATATATTCTTTTGGTGATTTATTGCACAAATGAAAGTTATTTGATGTTACCTTGATTTTGGTGTATTTGGTTTATAAATTGTAGGAAATCACAAGTCAGCATGTCATGGAATATTTTGGGTGTATAATAAGGATTTTGTTAATTTGGAAAATGATTTGTCCCAACCAGTTCTTGTTCTAAATTGATATTGCATTTGAAGAATGTATTGCATAAGTGTCCTTTAAATGCGTTTTATTATTTGGGGACCGTTATTTGTTGGTCAAAAGGATTTTGAGCACTTTAGCTCAGTTTTGACTTAAAAGAGTCTTGGAGACATTTGTCCGGTTTTAATGGCTCGATGTAGAGCTCCATTTATGATTTACATCTTAATGAATTTTATTGCATATTAATGATAATTACATGCTCGAGTGCGTTGGTCATTCCTGTGTAGTTATGTAATGTTAGATTGTGTGCATTGGATCCATAGGCACGTAAGTCAGTCTTTATTTGATGGTCAATTGGGTATTGTGGGGTTGGACTCCGGGACCCATGTTTTATGACCATAACCTTTCAAGTAGACACTAGGAGGGTTGAGTATGGGGTGGTGCTACCCTGTGTGGGTAGGCACTAGGACCTCTGCCATTCGGGGTAATGCCATGGTTGTAGTCGTTGAATGTTTCCGGGCCTTTTGGTAAAAATTCATGAGGATAGAGACTAAGGTCAACTGACTCTTTGGGTGAAACTTGATGAGGAGTCGTAGGGACATTTGGACTTCATGTCGGGGCATGTTATGCGATTAACGTTGTATGAGTGGCATACTTTTGTGTTCCTCCACTCTCAATGGATACGGGTCTCCCCCGTTGTCGGTCATCAGTATTTTGGATATTTAATGGTCCATGCTTTAACATTTGGATTTCATTCCATTTTATGGTCGCGTGAGTATTGAATTTTAGTTCTATGTTTTCGGTGACATATTATATTTATATGGATTGTTTTCCATGATTTATGAGCTGGATATTATGTCTCACCCGTGTTTTGGGTGTTTCGGGATATAAAGTTTTATCCACGTTTTTTTATAAATTGGGAGTCCGTTTTTATTCACGTTTTGAGTGAGTTTTGGGTTGCATCGCTTTATAAAGAATGTTTTTATTTGGGCGTTCGTCCTTAAAGATGCATGTTATTGGAAAATGAGTCGTTTTCATATTTAAAGAAAATCATTTTGAAATATTGTGTTTTAAATTGCATTCTTTCCTTTTTAACGACATATTTATTCATGTTGAAAACTCTTGAACTCACTAGGCGTTAAGCCTAACCCTTTTATTTGTCGGCATGTGCATCAGATCCTAGTTGGGGAATGTGTCATGCAACACTGTAAAGTGTTGAATGCTATTTAGATGCTCGAGAATGATGTAGCTATTGAGTGGTGTCTTCCGCACATTTGGAGATAGCAATCGTTTATGGGTTTAGTAACTCGTCCCTATTATAGATCTTGTAAAAGGTTTGAAATGTGTTTATTGAAGTTAGTCCTTAAGTTGTTGTTTTAGGTGATTCAATTATTAATATATTTAGAAAAAAAAATTAATTAGTTGATATTTCCAGATTTAAGGGTGTTACATTTACAACTTGCTTGGAACTCACCCTAAATCCTTTTGAGTTCCATACAAAACTTGATTTTGATTTTCTTTTTTAACAATTCAACTAGTCCCGATCGAAGACCCATTTATTGATAAAATGGCCGCATATCTAAATACTATAAACACAATTATTAGGGAGAGACTTTACTTACAAAATTTCGAGCGTTACAGGTTCAATGTTGGAATAAGTTTGTTTTGGTTTAACCAATTTGGAACATGTCCTTATACGTGTTTAACAATGTTAGGATGAAATGTTAATAGTTGGTTGTCACAAACATATAGGAAAGTCGATAGACGTGGCAAGAAACAAGGCAAAGCACCCTACACACCAAGGTAGGTTCATGTAATCTACGAAGCAGGGATGCATGTCAAGCAAGAAGGTTGAGAACGAACGAATTAATGATTGATATGTAAACCATTTGTTAAAAAGAAACGTAGGTTCACATATGCATTTTCATATGTGAATAATAGGTAATAATATAGGTAAACAAACGTGGGTTATTAATCATTAATTCTTAGGTTCTCAACCTTTTTTTCTTATGTTAAAGCACATTTTATGTTTAAGCTATATGTTATGTTGTGGATTATGATTGTGAGCTCAATCTCTGAATTTAAGCATTAATAAAATTTATGAAACGTAGGAGACGTTTTGATACTTGTGCATCATGTGTTAGGACGCATATGAGAATGACAGGATATTGTTGCGATATAGAAACCAATTATTATGATGGCCAATATTTGTGGTGAGAAGTACCTCTTACTTATTTGGGACGATGACCAGTATCCTTGCTAGGAAGCATCTATGTTTGGCAGAATGTTTCACAATAGCCTGTGGTGAGAAATTAAATAGTTCGTACATCTTCTGTCTATGTTTGAATTATGTTTTAAATGTCAAATCTTTTTATGTCGCATGCACTATTTTGATATGAACTTACACTAGTTCTGCTCATGATGTTTGACATGTGTATATTCATGTTTTATTAAATGTATAATGAGCACACACAACCGCACAAGTTAATTGTATTAGTGTCCAAATATACGTCATAGTTGGTAGCACAAATGGAAAAGGAAAAAAAGTTTAGGAAGACATCAAAGCCATTTCATATTTTAAAATCTGGAAGACAATCACATGTTTTGAATTAGTATTTCGAGTGCAGATGTTTCGAGTTCACCTAATTACGTTTTAGTGGTAATTTATGGTTTGAATGAATAATAATATACTTGTTAAGTAGTCATAACCTCAAAAAGTAGGATGTGATGTGACACAAATCTATCTGAAACTACTAAAAACGGTATCTACCAGTAATAACGTAAAATCTTTTACATGATTTGCGTCTTTTATTTCTTTGAAAATAATGAGGAACTAATACTTTCAAACGTAATTTTAAAAAAATAGTATAATGCCGACAACGTGCAATAGTGATTTTCATCATTTAATATCTTTTTTCCAAATTAAAACATAATAAATATTGAATTTAATTTTGTCGAAAATCATATTGAATTTAATTTTATATATTAATTGAGAGACCGACAATTGATTTGACTTTCTAACTTAAAACCTACGAAATTTGTCTTCCAAGTTCCAACGGGTCTTGATCCGATATACATCAACAGTGCTTATCAATTGTCATGCATTGTTTTTTTGTATCGAATGATACGTTGCCGTTGATAGAGATTTTCCATGAAATATGTGTATCATTCATAACATTCTATAGGTTGTCTTGAACTTGGTACCTTAGTGCCCATATACATGATTCATACTCCTAGTATACTAATTGGACCTTAAAATATACAGCAACTCTTTATTGTATGATAGAAAGTTTGGTTTGAAGCTCAAGAATTGAGTGTTGTATTTTTTTTATTACTTTTTAGGAAGCTTAATTGCATGAGGGGTACTCCTCACAAAAAGGGTCACATAACTATACGGTCTATACCCGGACAATATTATAGATAAAATAATGTTTATTGATAATGGGAAATGACATACTTTCAAAAAGAACATATTGCATTACAGTAAATGTAATCATTTTGAAGGCATAATATATATCAAAAAGCAGAAGATGATGAAATTTCATCAAATACATATTACAAAAACATATTCAATGCATCTCTATATTTATTAAATTTATCTCTAATTACTCATTTCTTCTTTACACATTAACATAAATACTTATTTTTTTTATATATTTTTAACACATGAATTAATCTGATTCTAACATATTTGGATAAAATCGTCTCATTCGTTTACCAAACCTGCACACCGAAATATAGAAAAAGAAACACCAAAACATAGAAAAGAAAAGAAGGTTTCTTTGATGTTGTTGTATAATTTTTCCAAAAAGAATCTCTCAAGTAATTTTCAAACGTCATGCAGTAAGGTTTTTTTTTTTTTTTTTAATATTGAATTCGAAAAATATTGATTAATTTATTAAAGCAGATTTCTTTTAAAAAGAAAGATAAAAAAATAAATATAAAAAGGAAAAAGGGTAAGTAAATAAATAAATAAAAGGCATACAGCCGTCAAACAGTTGTAATAACATTGAAAAGCAGGGGTATTTTGGTACTCGAATTCTTATAAAACCAACCATTCCTTCCCACCGTTACACCCCTCTCTCTCTCTCTCTTCTCCATCTCTCTTTCTTCACAAGAACCGTACCAACTGTAAAAACAACAACAACAAAATGTCAGGTTGCAGCAAAATCCGCCACATTGTTCAGCTCCGACAAATGCTACGGCGGTGGAGGAAGAAAGCGGCGATGGCATCTCGTAAATGTATACCTTCCGACGTCCCTGCCGGACACGTGGCTGTCTGTGTCGGTTCTAATTGCCGGAGATTTGTGGTCCGGGCGACTTACCTCAACCATCCGGTGTTCAAGAAGCTTCTAGTCCAAGCGGAAGAGGAGTTTGGGTTTTCTAACTCCGGTCCACTCGCGATTCCTTGTGATGAGTATTTATTTGAGGAAATAATCCGGTTCTTGTCCCGATCCGACTCAGCAGCCATCCGGTTCGTGAATCTTGAAGAGTTTCAAAGACACTGCCACGTTGGCATCCGGAGTAACCTTGACTTCTGGCCGGAATCTCGACCTCTCCTCCGATAAGCCGGAAATAAATAATAATAATAATAAAACAGAGACGAATTGACTTTGATTTTGACCCCGAGTCGACTCGTCCGATCATGCACAACGAACTGAGTAACGCCGGTTCGGGGACTTCTTGGTAATTTCATCTCGCAATACACGAAGGTAAAAGTTTGTGGGTACTGATCGATGACAAGAAGTCTTGAATTCCTTTTCCCTTTTTTGTCTTGTATTTTTACGGAATTACCCCAAAATGTAATTGGTTGGGGGTGGTGGTGGGAGTGTTACTGAGTTGACTCACCAACGTAAAGGAGATGGCAACACCGAGTCGTCCCGGGGTTTGAATCGGAGTCTCAGCTGCAAAATGAAAACCTGAGAAAGAAGGGAAATGGAAAATGGATTATAGATGGGGGGTGACTTTTGTAAATTACCATGTGAATTTAATTGATTTTTATTATTATATTATGAATGCAAATTGTAGAGGAATTCCAACACTAGTTGTCCACTATCATCATTATCATTTTTATTATCATTATCATTTTTATTTTCTTTTTCTTTTTCATTTTCTTTTTCTTTAATATAATTATATATTATTTGCCAGTGGAGTTATAATCACAACCCTCCCCCATGTGAAATCATTATTCAAACTATTTGTTCTCTTTCACCACATCCCTCATTTTAAAATACAAAGAATCTGTATTTAAATTCAAGACTCGATCCAGTTTTTTTTTTAACGGTAAGTTAACACACGCACACGTTCCCGAGGTATTCGGACTTCCACTTAAGGGTGTCACCCGACTAATCCCCGTCGACCACGACCCGACCCAATTAAGGGTACCACTAAGTGGTAGACCCATAATCTGGATATCACCACATGATCCAGTTTTATTCATATATCAAATTATCTAAAGCTAAAATTTTGACAAATATTTTTTTATTGATTTTAAAATCGATTGATAATCGGACTTTCTGTACTATTTATCAGCTTAAAATGATCATAATCATTTATCAAACCCTCTACAAATGAATTTTATAGATTTTCTTCCTTAAAAACATACATCAAAATTCATACATGTTATGTGTTTATAATTAGTTTTTTTCTACTACAAAATTTTTTAATAAGGAAAAATTTTGATAAGCAAACTACCTTTTGGGATGTAGTTGTTTGTGAAACCATAAATTTTTTTAATCTATGTGTAATTTTATTAAGGTATTTAACAATCATTCGTATTTTGGGTGAAACCAAAAACATTAAACCCTTTTAAAGGTTTTATGTAAAAAATTAACAAATAGACCTTCCCTTTGGAAATTCAAAAGTGTTTTTAGTTATCTCTTTCTTTTTCATTTTTTCTTTTTTATTCTTATCATATTAATTAATTAATTAATAGTTAAAATAAATAAAAGATAAGTTTTTTTAGTAACTGTGGGTTTTCGGATCAGCTTACACGCCGATTAATCCTTGGGAGACCACGAATGGAGTCACTACAAGTAAACCTCCATGGCCACAAAGGCTCTGGCAGCGTATTGATTTGAACCCTGGATAGAAAAAATATTTTCGACCTTAAAAATATTTTTAAACTTAATTATATTTCTAATGTTAGGAAAAATAAAAAAAAACATATTTGTCGTTGATTTTTCTTGAATTTTTCTAATGAACTTTAGCTTGAATAATAACGTGGAACTTGTTTTAATAAAATTTAAATTTAAATTGATATAGAAAGAATTCAAGAATTAACAAGATTTTTCACAGATTGGAAGGGTAGAAAACGAGCTCGAAAGAAGCTCGTAATTATGCATCGGAAACGGAAAACCACTCTCTTATGCAACTTCTCCCGCGGCATGGGTTGTGTGTCGGGTCGCGGGCATGTCCTAACGGGTCCCGAACGAATTGCATTTATTTGTTTATTTGATTATTTTGTTTCTTAATTAGTTTGGGATAATTATCTCGTTTTAGTTATTATTTATCATCTTTATAATTAGATTAGAGTTATTATATATTAGTTTAATTTATTTATCTAATTAAGTTTTAGAGTTGATTTAGGATTATGATTAGTTTTGAATTTAATTTCATAGTTATCTTTTAGATTAGCTTAGACTATAAATATGATAGTTTGTTTTCATAATATTCAGTTTATTATTGATCAATAAAATTATATTTAGGGTTATTGTTTTTTTTTAAACCTCTTAATGGCTCTTAAGTCTGAATCATTCAGACATTTTTACACACCACCTATTATTAATCATAACTAAAATAAGACTTCAGACTTTAGACCTCTAAAAAAACAAACGGCACCTTAGAGTTTTATCTCTAGTTTTAAGAGTTTTCTCTTAATTTTTCGAGTGCCACGTGTAACGCCCGTAATTTTCGGATAAGCATAATTTCAAGTCAATGTGAATCGATCTTTCAAGAAAAATAGAAGAAAATAGTATTTTGGATTGAATTTTAGATTTTATAGTCTTGTTAGATGCGACATTCAAATACGAGTCCAATGGTCCTTTCCGGAGCGAAAACGAAGCTAAAACGAAGCAGTTATGACTACAACAGTGATCAGGCACGCGACCAGTGTCAAGTGGACGTCCGCATAGGGAATCAAGTGGACGTCCACATAGCATCTTCCGCGGAAGCAGCAGAAATTTCGTCAGTTTTCGTGCTGATGCAAGTGGACGTCCGCATAGGGCTCCAAGTGGACATCCGCATTGAGTCTGACGAAATTTTCACCCATTTTCACCTTCAACTTTTCCCTCCTCTCTCTCCTACTTTTACCCCCATATCTAGATCTGATATCTCACTCCCTCATTTCAACTTTATCATCCAAAAACCCCAAATCCTTTCTCCTCTCTCCATCTTTCTCTTCCAAATCAAACCCCACACCATTTTTATAAACCTTAACCTTTCTAGAACCCATTTCCAATGATCTTCTTCATCAAGTTTCTAGGGTTTCATCCAACCCTTGTTCTCCATTTTGAAGATTGAGAGTTTGTGGATCATTTTGGTGACCTAAAAGGTATTTTGGTTGGTGGATTCAAGTTATGGTTAAGGTAATCTTCTCTTTTCTTCACCTATGGAAATTAGGGTTTTGAGATAAGATGAGATATTCATGTAAAATGTTTGGGGATTGATTCTATATGGTTGAATTTGAATATTTATGGTTGGAAATTTATGGATCTAGATTTTTGGAAGTTTTGGCTTGAGGATTCAAGTCCCTTTAAAGAAGCTCAAGTTGGGGAAAATCTAGATTTAGCCTAAATCTAACAAGGTGAGTTCAAGTTGATTTGTGAAAACGGTGTACATGCCAAAATGTTAAAATTTAAATGTTTATATGTGTTACATGAAAATATCAACTATTGAGTTATCTGATGAGTTTGGATTATTTGAAGTTTTTAACTTTATAAACTTTGTAAATACCCACATTAGGGATTTTGGGCATTTTGACAAATAAATCACAAGTATTTGTGCTTTAATGAGTTATTTTGTGGAAGTAGATATTTTGAGTATAAATAGACATTTAGTGTGTGTTTTGGAGGAATGATTGATTTTGTGTTATGGGACGTTTTTGAAAGAATAAATGGTATGGACTCGTTTGGAAAATGATTTGTCTCAATCTAAATTGTGTTGAAGCTATTCATGTATTTTGTAGCATTTGTTTGCATAAACGTTGGTCGATTGCGTTTTATTTCGTTTTGTGGATTTTAGCATATGGTCATTTGATTGGTTGAGCTTATGGCTCTGTTTTCATCTTCGTCGGGTCTTGGGGACATTTGTCCGGTTTTAATAACTTAAATGGAGATTTGGGGGTGAGTTGCATTTATCGCACTTTATTTTGGAGAATACATGTTTTGAGTGTGTGTGTGTGTGTGTGTGTGTGTCTTTCATTTGGAGTTATGTATTTAGACTGTAATGCATTGGATCCATAGGCATGTAAGGAAGTCATATTTAAGGGCGAGGAGTCTTGATATTCTCACCTTGGGAATTATGTTGTGTTGGCATGGTTGTTGTCCCGGTTGTTTTGTTGAGATGAACCTTTAGGGGTTGTACTTCGGGACCATGGGTTTTGCGATTTGATGTTCTAATTCTTGTGCACGAGGGTTAGACATCAAGAGTTATCAAGTAAGGAGATGAAACTCCTATCTTGAATGCTAGGGAGTAGGCACTAGGGGTCGAATAAGTACCCCGAGGATGAAACTCTACTAGAGACCGAACAGGCACTAAGGTCGCGTATCCTTGAGGTGAAGCTCGACGGAGCAGGTAATAGGGGATACGGTATTTTTAGGACTTGAAATAAAGTCCGACTAGAGGTGTAGCTCGGCAGAGCAGGCAATACAGTTCGACCTGAGGTGAAGTTCGACAACATGGCTATGTGGCTTAACTTTGTGTTTCGCCACGTACAATGGAATCGGGTCTCCCCCGTTACCGGAATGTGTTATTTGGGTATTAAATTATATTATTTTATTATCCATGTTTTCGGTGACGTTTTACACATATGGATTCTTATTCAAGATTTATGGGTTGAGTATTATGTCCCGCCCTTCTTTTGGGTGTTTCGAGAAATAAAGTTTTATCCGCGTTTTTATAAGTTGGGAGTCCAATTACTTTTCACGTTTTGGGTTATTTGGGGTTGAAGTTGTTTTACAAAGGAATGTTTATGTTGGGATGCTTGTTTTTAAAGGTGTGTATTATTGGAAAATGTGTCGCCTATATTTAAAGGAAATCATTTTGAAAGATAATGATTTAAACTGCATACTTTCCTTTTAACAAATATATTTGTTCATGTTGAAAACTCTTGAACTCACTAGGCGTTAGCCTAACCTTTTCATTTGTCGCATGTGCATCAGGTTCCGGATGGGGGAAATGGTTCTAGCGTTTCTGTGAAATAGTGAGTGCCAGATGTATGTGCGCAAGAGTGAGTATCTTGGTGAAGTCTTCCGCTTTAGTCATTGAGAAGAGCAACTTGTATTGGGGATAAGTAGCACCCGACTTCGGTTTAGTCCTTGTTTAATACTGATGTCATTGTTGTTTGAGGTCAGTTATAGAATTTTGATATGGAGTTTTGAATTGTAGGAAGATGTTTGTCCATTATTTGATGTGTTATCAAAAAAATTTATTAGTTGCTCTTACCAGATCTGAGGGTGTTACAAGTTGGTATCAGAGCTTAAATTTGAGAGATTTAGGTGTTGATTTCAGATACCTAGACTCAAACTAGCGTTCTTTTAAGAAATGAAATTAAGATTGCACAATTAGGCACCTTGAGATTAAGATACTTTGAGGTTGATAGATTCATTAGTATCGGGAATCATAATGGGAGTAGCAAGGGTAGTCATGTACGGTACGTTTATAATGGCACCTGGCCAGTGTCATGGTGAATTCACATGTTACATGGTATGCTTGAATCGTCCTGGTGTAAGGATCGATGGGGTGAAGGATGAGTTCTAAGGGAGTGGTAGCTTGAAGAAGTTGAGGTTTATAGCATTGTCACTTGGTGTGACGGTTAAGAATAATGAATGCATTAAGTTGACCATTTTAGGTTGTGGAATTTGGTTGAAGTAGAACCATAGGCTTATTGAATTGACTTTATTTCTAGAAGAAATCGTGAGGTTTATTCGGGTTAGTTGCCTATCGCCACCTTAAGAGGTTGAACATCCGGATGTCGGTAGTTTGATCGCTAGACTTGGTGAGCTCGGTCCTAAGACTTTGGGTCTCGCCCAAAATTCATGCACGGAATTTATTTCAAAAATAAGCTTGCATCAATTATTTCTCATGTTTCTAGAATCATAAAGTGAGTTATATTAAGAAATCTTGGAAAAATGTTTAGCACGCACCAGATTTTAAACCGTGAGTTTAAACATTCATGAAATTGTTCTATTGCACGTGGTTGCAAATATTTATTAAAAGTCTCTTCATCCTCGTTTCTTGTCTAATGCTATTTTCGATATTGAAATATCCGTGTTTTAATGTTATTTGGGGTATTGGGAAAGTAACTGCGAAATTTTAACCTTGACATTGGATCTCCTCCACGTATGTTAAGGTTTTAAAGGAAAAGTTATTCCCATTTTTTGCGACTGAATGCTCTTGGGAACTTTAGTCTGTACGAGTTTTGTTGAGTTTTATAGGGCATTATTTTACGACGTTTTTTCGACGCGTGAGTATACATTGAAATGCGTGAGTTTTAATTATGTTGCGTGTAAATTCATGAGTTTATTAAGTGTCGTGTCTCATGCAAGTTTTGTTGGAAAATGTCACTTTATATCACGATGTGATAAAAGAGAATTTTTGAAAACATGACACTTTGGTTATAACCTTGTATTATGATATTTGATTATGGTAAACTAAAATTTTTGCTCCATTTGATTTTAGATGTCGTTGAGTTTCATTGAGTTTTATGGAATTTTTGTTGATTCTTATGGAGTTCTACTTTCTGACATTTTGTGTCGCGTAGATAAACTTTGAAATGTGTAAGCTTTAATTTTGGTGTATGTAAATTTATGCATTAACTTTCGGGTTGTTGTTTAACATTATTGTCTCATGCGAGTTTTGCACATGTCATTTCGCAACCGCACAAGGCGTCTTGAGAGTCTTCATATTGCATAGTTGCGCTTTTGGGTTTTATACAAGGGTATTTAGTGTTGAACTTTTGCTTTGAACATTTTTTTGGGTTGTTGGATTTTACTGTCATTATGTCACGCGATGCATTTTACTGGTCTATTGGTATGCATGTCATGGTAGCCACTATTTTGGAACAAATAATGTCTTGTTTGTGCAACTTAAATGTTTGAAGTGGATTTCAATTATTTTATGTATCGACCAAATCGCATGCATTTATCTTTTTACTAAGTTTATCGGAAATTTTATTCTGTGACGTTTTATGGTTAGAAAAGGGAAATTTGGATCTTGAAAATATGAAGTTCCTCTTTTGGGAGTTTGTACGAACTTATATTGCACATTGTTTTGGGCAGAAACTTATTTTTACATTCATGGCATAGATTAATGCATATTAGGACCATAGTGGTCCATTTGAAAAGTTTTTTGTGCATCTTTTGTTATTGTCTTTATTAGCTCGGATAATAGTCAAGAGGTTTTTGAAATAGTTTTATATGTGTGATGTTTGTGGACACATTGCACGATTACCGAGTAATGGTAGTGGAATTTTTACACGTGCGATTAATTGTTAACAAAGTTTTTGCATTTGAAAGTTTTATAAAATTCCAAATTGGAATATTAATCTGAAAACCTTGAACTCATTAAGGCTATAGATTTAAACCCCTATCACGAAAGGATTTGTAATAAGGGACTAGAGACGCCCTTGGGAATCGAATTTATGAACGATCTGAATGGTTGGCAGAATTGGATTGTAGGAATTCAACCTCATGAGGTCAAATCAGGTATGATTGTTTGAGGTAGTAGATTTATGTTATTATCCCAGTCATGCAAATAGTGATCTTACCCTTTTAGTAAGTTTCGGGCTGTAGCCCTGAGTGATTATTTGCGTATGGTTGGATTTAATTTTATGGTTTGCTCATTCGCTCGACATAATGCTATGTGTTGGTGGGGTATCACCTTAATGAGCCTTTGTGAATAAAGGAAATATTGTGGTTCGTTTGTTAGAGATGTAAGAGTGGAACTTTAGTGTCATGTTAGGTGTCAACTTTAAATTCGACAATACAAATCCGGAATGAAATATTTGGTGGTGCACCCACGTTTGTGGTATAGTCGTTTTGTATATAGGTGTCGACATTCGATTTTAAGGACAAAGACCGTTGGAGTGTTTCAGAACATTTGCGATAAATCTTGTGTTGCAGTTTAAGTGGTAACTTTAAGGATATCAGACGATAGTAATTAAGTATCGATGATTAAGAATTTCTTGATATGGTAAAGGTTTATATCGACTGAATGATTGATGTTTAAGTACAATTTGGGAGTTGCGAATCGCCGAATTTGAATAAGCCGACCCCGTGGAGAACGTATTGGCACGTCCCTAGAAGGATGGCTCTACCAATAACAAGGACGAATGATTAAGGAATTTTGGGAATTCTTTGGGCTTGGTGTGAATCCCTGGAATACGGTTACGAAATCGTGTCGAATTGGGACAAATTAGTCAATGGAAAGTTGAGGTCACAAACTACCCTTGAGGTAGTACGTGTCACCTAAGGTTGGGAGACAACCTTAGTCTTATGGTTAGAAGCTACTTTAGTAAGTTAAGCGTTCACTCGGATATAAGTGTAATGTGTACAAAGGGGCGTTTGTCGTGAGTATCAGCATAAAGTTTATCATGGTTGTTCTAATAAGTGTATTAGAGACAATCTATTATGTTAAATGGGAATCTTGTAATCATTTAGCATGATATTGAGTTAAAATTTTGGTGAAGTATACTTTGTATAAATGAGGTACTATGAGCTATTTGTTGCTCTCTGACGGTGATGAATTAGATCCAGATCTAGCGACTTAGGGTCACCCCCTTTGTTGTGGTTGTATTGGGGTCGCTCCCCTTACAATTGATGGGTTGCTCCCATCGGGTGTTGTTGGAGTACCGTGCACGGATGGGTGCCAGATACTCGGCTAATAGACATAGTGTTTGTAAGACACACCGTGCACATGGTGATTATGCCGAAATTAGCCTAATGGATAAGTGGACTGCTGGGTAGTGCTCCTTCACTGATTCAGGTTTTGTTGCGGGACTCCCCACGTGGTATGATGTTTGTTACCTCATCGTAAAATTAATAACCACTTATTTTATTGCTTGGTGAGAAGAAATGTGTCCATTTGTATATTTCTAAATGTTTGCAAATCATGTATTGTTTTAGAAATACGAACTAGTTACATGAATCAGTTTGATTTTGATTGAATGTTGGGAATTAAATGAATGTTTTATTATGTAAACTCTTGTACTCACCAGGCGTGAAGCCTGATTTGTTTTTATTTGTCGACGTGTATCCCAGGGTCAAGATCAGGTGCAGGCGGTAGTGCTAGTGGTAAGTAAAACAATCTAGTATATGATACTTATGGAATGGCGTAACGAGTGATAACTCTTTTGGGATGATGCTTGAGTTGCAAATAGTGTTGTAGTGGAAATTGTTTTAGCATTATCCGTATAATTAGTATGTATGAAAATATGATTGCCCACATATGTGGCTTTTACATATGTAAAATTTTGGGAAATTGATATATACAAATATAGACAGGTTATAAAAATGGTAAAATCATGAATATACGAATGGGTCATGCCGAAATTTTAGTAGAAATGTTGTATAAGAAAGTAGGGTGTTATAAATTGTTTCGAGGACGAAATCCCTTTAAGGTTGGGAGGATTATAACGCTCGTAATTTGCGGGTAAGCATAATTTCAAGTCAATGTGAATCGATCTTTCAAGAAAAATAGAAGAAATAGTATTTTGGGTTGAATCCTAGATTTTATAGTCTTGTTAGATGCGAAAATCAAATACGAGTCCAATGGTCCTTTCCGGAGCGAAAACGGAGCTAAAACGAAGCAGTTATGACTACAACAGTGATCGGGCACGCGACCAGTGTCAAGTGGTCGTCCGCATAGGGAATCAAGTGGACGTCCGCATAGCATCTTCCGCGGAAGCAACAGAAATTTCGTCAGTTTTCGTCCTGATGCAAGTGGACGTCCGCATAGGGCTCCAAGTGGACGTCCGCATTGAGTCTGACGAAATTTTCACCTTTTTTCACCTTCAACTTTTCCCTCCTCTCTCTTCTACTTTTACCCCCATATCTAGATCTGATATCTCTCTCCCTCATTTCAACTTTCTAATCCAAAAACCCCAAATCCTTTATCCTCTCTCCATCTTTCTCTTCCAAATAAAACCCCACACCATTTTTATAAACCTTAACCTTTCTAGAGCCCATTTTCATTGATCTTCTTCATCAAGTTTCTAGGGTTTCATCCAACCCTTGTTCTCCATTTTGAAGATTGGGAGTTTGTTGTTCATTTTGGTGACCTAAAAGGTATTTTGGTTGGTGGATTCAATTTATGGTTAAGGTAATCTTCTCTTTTCTTCACCTATGGAAATTAGGGTTTTGAGATAAGATGAGATATTCATGTAAAATGTTTGGGGATTGATTATATATGGTTGAATATGAATATTTATGATTGGAAATTTATTGATCTAGGTTTTTGGAAGTTTTGGCTTGAGGATTCAAATCCCATTAAAGAAGCTCAAGTTGGGGAAAATCTAGATTTAGCCTAAATTTAGTAAGGTGAGTTCAAGTTGATTTGTGAAAACGGTGTACATGCCAAAATGTCAAAATTTAAATGTTTATATGTGTTACATGAAAATATCAATTGTTGAGTTATTTGATGAGTTTGGATTATTTGAAGTGTTTAACTTTATAAACTTTGTAAAACACCCACATTGGGGATTTTGAGCATTTTAACAAATAAATCACAAGTGTTTGTGCTTTAATGAGTTATTTTGTGGAAGTAGATATTTTGAGTATAAATAGACATTTAGTGTGTGTTTTGAAGGAATGATTGATTTATGTGTTATGGGACGTTTTTTTAAAAGAATAAATGGTATGGACTCATTTGGAAAATGATTTGTCCTAATCTAAATTATGTTGGAGTTATTCATGTATTTTGGAGCATGTGTTTGCATAAACGTTGGTAGATTGCGTTTTATTTCGTTTTGTGGATTTTAGCATATGGTCATTTGATTGGTTGAGCTTATGGCTCGGTTTTCATCTTTGTCGGGTCTTGGGGACATTTGTCTGGTTTTAATAACTTAAGTGGAGTTTTGGGGGTGATTTGCATTTATTGCACTTTATTTTAGAGAATACATGTTTTGAGTGCGTGTGTCTTTCATTTGGAGTTATGTGTTTAGACTGTAATGCATTGGATCCAAAGGCATGTAAGTCAGTCATATTTAAGGGCAAGTTATGTGTTTGTCTATTATTTGATGTGCTATCGAAAATTTTATTAGTTGCTCTTACCAAATTTGAGGGTGTTACACTATGCTTGTAGGCTTGTTATCTCAAAGTGTTTAGACGCTTGTCGACCCTTCCGCAAACCTACGTTGTGTCAGTTGGTATCAGAGTAGGATTCGCCTATCCTTTTCACTAACCAGGTAGATCAACAATCGTCTACCAAAACAGATTTAGCCGAGATGACTGCGGCTATTACCGCATCTCTAAACAATCTGACCACGGTTGTCAACCAAGTCCTCGCCCAACTCAACAACGACAACCGTCAGAGGATGGACAGATCGGTCAAGGTTCCACGCGACAACAACATTAACCATATTATGAATTCGTTTCTTTTCCTAGTCAAAGAACCACCTGTTCTGAAAAAGCCACCCGGAATAGATAAAGTCTTACTGGAAAAATTCGAAGAGAAAGTCATCCCCGTGGTGACCGAGACATAACAAGAAATCTTGACCGAAACCAAAGTGTCCGAACCAGATCTCGAACCAGCCACCGAAGAAATCGAAAGTGAACCAGTTAAGAACATTCTCGAGCCAACGAAATCTTTGTTGCGAGAAGTCAAGAAGATTAACCCCGAAGATGATGCTTTCATCATTCCCGCATCCAAGGCTCCGGTTCAAACCGAAACAATTCCCGGTAAAGCTACTTTAATCTCTTACCCTTTCGAGTTTGATAAAATATCGCTCATATGGAGACGATCACGATAACCTCCATTGGGATTTGAAGACTGGTCAATTTTTTTGAATTTTTTAGGCCAAGTTGTGAATCCAATCGTTTTAAAGAAACAAATTTTCTAAGGTTCGGATGGAGATGTTATTCAAGTGAACTCGAGGACAAGTTCTTTTCAAGTGAGGGTGACTAATACAGAGAGAATTCGAGAATTAAGAAGGTTTTTCACATATTGGAAGAGTAGAAAACGAACTCGAAAGAAGCTCGTAATTATGCATCGGAAATGGAAAACCACTCTCTTACGCGACTTCTCCCGCGACATGGGTCGCGTGTCGGGTCGCGGGCGTGTCCTAACGGGTCCTGAACGAATTGCATTTATTTTTTATTTGATTATCTTGTTTCTTAATTAGTTTAGGATAATTATCTCATTTTAGTTATTATTTGTCATCTTTATAATTAGATTAGAATTATTATTAGTTTATTTTATTTATCTAATTAAGTTTTATAGTTGGTTTAGGATTAGTTTTGAATTTAATTTCATAGTTATCTTTTATATTAGCTTAGACTATAAATACGATAGATTGTTTTCATAATATTCAGTTTATTATTGATCAATAAAATTATATTTAGAGTTTTATTTCTAGTTTTAAGAGGTTTCTCTTAATTTTTCGAGTGCTACGCTTGTAGGCTCGTTATCTCAAAGGGTTTAGACGCTTGTCGACCCTTCCACAAACCTACGCTGCATCAGTTGGTATCAGAGTAGGATTCGCCTGTCCTTTTCACTAACCATGGTAGATCAACAACCGTCTACCAAAACAGATTTAGCCAAGATGACTGCGGCCATTACCGCATCTCTAGACAATCTGACCAAGGTTGTCAACCAAGTCCTTGCCCAACTCAACAACGGCAATCGTCGGAGGAGGGACAGGCCGGTCAAGGTTCCACGCGACAACAACATTAACCATATTATGAATTCGTTTCTTTTCCTAGTCAAACAACCACCTGTTCCGAAAAAGCCACCCGAAAAAGATAAAGTCTTGTCGGACAAATTCGAAGATATAACAATCATTGGATGTGTAATCGTTGATGATAATCGATAAATCAAAGCCCCGAACCAGTCGTATTATTATTTAAGTATATCACTCAAACCTAGTTTTCTCAGATTTTGAAGATTGAAATCTGAGAAGTAAACCAAGCATATTATACAAAAATCAACTAAAATCAAACCGTTGGCGTTGCCATTGAGCAACCAAATCATCAACCAAAGAACGGGCCTGATAGAAGTTGATGTCTTTCTATTTAGAGTTTGTTGCATTGCATTATAATCCTACAAAATAAGTTGTTGTCTTTCTCACAAAAACAAGTTCAAAATCAGCAGCATCGATGGCCAAAAATTGATTTTTTTCGACTCCTGTACAAAAGTAAAGCTTTTTCAGTGATCACAAATGGAAACACAGGGGAAATGACCCAACTGAGCTCAATCAAAAGTGGAGAAAATTTGTGAGAATGAAGAAATGGGTTTTAGGAAGAAGCTAGAATCTTGGAATCCCATATGGTAAAAATCGAAAATTGAGCTGAAGAACAGATGAAAATGGAAAAGGGATAGTTGGGAGGAATGTTTGAAACCCTAGAGGATGAGTTACAGAGGAGAAAAACATGGAGGTCTTGAACATGATTGCAACTCCATATATACAACTCTAACTACATTGAGTCCAAAAACACAAAATCACTGCCAATCTTGATTTAGGGTTCCACCAAACTGGGATGAGAGGAGGGGACGAGAGCTACCTGATCTGAGATGGAGTGTTGCAGTCGATGACGTCGATGAGAGGATGAAGGAGACGAGAGCTACCTGATATGAGATGGAGGCGTGTGATCTGATGGGGCCTTAGGGTCAAAAGGGATGGGGGTGGGAGGGAGTCATGAAATAATTGGGGGGGAAATTTGGGGGGGGAAGTAAATCAAGTAAGTCATGAAATATTCTCAAATTTTGGGGTGTGAGGGAGTCATGAAATATTATGAATTTTTTTTTATATGTCAAGTAAATCATGCTTTATGTTTATGTATCATTAAAAAGGTTTTGAGAATATTTTTGTTGTTATATATTTAGGTATATGTAATCTTAGATGAGATTTTAATTGAATCTATAAACTTTTTGTTAGTATGAAATTTTTTTATTGGTCAGAAGTTTATGAAATTTAATAAAAGTCTGATTTCAAATATATATACTTAAATGACTCAAAAGACAATTATTTCTTAAATACGTGACATGGACATCGAATGTATATGTAGAGGGAGTTTCAGATATATACAATTTAACAATAAAACTTTATAAACCAATTCTCAATCTTTGTCATGTTCCTCTGATGGGTTATAGTGGCTCTTAATGAACTATTGGGCCTTCAAGGGTTTTAGTGGGTCTTACTGGACTTGATTGGGGCTTTATGGGCTTTAACGACTCTTAATGAACTATAATGGGTCTTGATGGATCGTATTAAACTCAGTGATTGTTAATTAACCTTATTGGGTCGTGGTGTGCTTCAATGACTCTTAATTAACTATATTCGGCCTTCATGGGTTGTAGTGGGTAGAAATGAACTATATTGGAACTTATTAAGTCCCGATATAACCTATTAAAACCCAACTGAACCGATTCACACTCAACATAACTGATTTAAGTCCAATTGAACTGATTTAAAATCAACATAACCCATCAAATCCCAATTGAACCCACCAAAGCTCATTATGATCGTTGTTGACTTATTAAGGCCAACCGTATCTATTAAAGCCCAACTGAATCCGTTAAAGCCCAACCGGGTACGTTAAAGCCCCAACTGGATCCGTTAAAGCCAAACTGGATCCGTTAAAGCCCAGTCGGGTACGTTAAAGTCCAACCGGGTACGTTATAGTAGCCTATCTAGATCCGTTAAAGCCCCACTAGGATCCATTAAAGCCCAACCGGATCCATTAAAGACCAACTGTGTACGTTAAAGCTCAACTGTATCCGTTAAAGCCCAACTGTGTATGTTAAAGCCCAACTGTGTACGTTAAAGCCCCAACTGTATCCGTTAAAGACCAACTGCATCCATTAAAGCCCCACCGGATCCATTATAGCCCAACTAGATCCGTTAAAGCCCAACTGGATTCGTTAAAGCTTAATTGGATCCGTTAAAGCCCAACTGTGTACGTTAAAACTCAACTGTATCCATTAAAGCCCCACTGGGTACGTTAAAGCCCAACTATGTACGTTAAAGCCCAACTGGATCCATTAAAGGCCAACTGGATCCATTAAAGCCCAACCTTATCCATTAAAGCCCAATTGTGTACGTTAAAGCTAAATTGGATCCGTTAAAGCTCAACTGTATCCATTAAAGCCCCACTGGGTACGTTATCTGTTAAAGCCCAACTGTGTATGTTAAAGCCCAACTGTGTACGTTAAAGCCCAACCGGATACGTTAAAGCCCCAACTAGATCCGTTAAAGACCAACTGCATCCATTAAAGCCCCATCGGATCCATTAAAGCCCTACCGGATCCATTAAAGCCCAACTAGATCCGTTAAAGCCCAACTAGATTCGTTAAAGCTTAATTGGATCCGTTAAAGCCCAACTGTGTACGTTAAAGCTCAACTGTATCCATTAAAGCCCCACTGGGTACGTTATCCGTTAAAGCCCAACTAGGTACATTAAAGCCCAACTAGGTACATTAAAGCCCAACTATGTACGTTAAAGCTCAACTGAATCCATTAAAGCCCAACTGGATCTATTAAAGCTCAACCGTATCCATTAAAGTCTAACTAGATCTGTTAAAGCCCAAATGTGTACGTTAAAGCTAAATTGGATCCGTTAAAGCTCAACTGTATCCATTAAAGTCCCACTGGGTACGTTATCCATTAAAGCCCAATTGTGTATGTTAAAGCCCAACTGTACGTTAAAGCCCAACCGGGTACGTTAAAGTCCCAACTGGATCCGTTAAAGACCCACCGGATCCATTAAAACTCAAATAAATCCGTTAAAGCCCAACTGGATCCCTTAAACGTAACTGCATCCATTAAAGTCCAACTGTGTACGTTAAATCCAACTAGATCCATAAAACCCAATCGGATCCATTAAAGCTCAACCGGATCCATTAAAAGCCCAACTGGATCCATTTTTTTTTTAAATTCTTTTAAGAAAAATAAATATTTTATTATTTTTTGTATTTTCGGCGGATTTTCGGCAGACATTTTTTTTATTTCTTAAATTCTTTTAAGAAAAATAAATATTTAGTTATTTTTTGTATTTTCGGGGGCTGTTTATTTTTTTATTTTTATTTTTAAATTCTTTTAAGAAAAATAAATATTTTTTATTTTTAAATTGGGTTTTCGATGGATTCTTTCTTTTTAATTTTTTTTTATATACAAAATATTCGCCGAAAATCCGCCGGAATTTTTATAATTTTTCCGACGGATTTCCGATGGGTTTTTATTTTTTATTTTTTTAATTCTGTTAAAAAATAATTAATTAATTATAATTAATATGAAAAAAATAAAGAATATTATATGCCGTCGGAAATCCGCCGAAACATTTTGTTTTAAAAAAAAAATAATATTTCGGCGAAAGTCAACGGGATTTGACTAAATTAACTTTCGCCGGAAATTCGTCGAAATATTTCCGGCGGAAAAATCCGCGGAAAACCACTGCCGGAAAAAGTTGTTTGCTTAATAGTGGTAATTTGGGGTTTTTTATTTATCTTTTAGGTTAATTTTGTTAATCAAAGACCAACTCTTGTAGGTTAGTTTGTTTATACTTTTTTTCTTTTTAAGAAGTGTAGTTTGTTTATACTTTGTGTTAACTCTTTAGACTTTAGAGATTATTTGTTTATATTTAAGGTTAATATGTTATATCTTGATCCGATCATATAGATTAAATAAGTGAAAAACTGGAAAAACACCAAGAATCGATTGGTTTTAAAGTTTTAAAAGATAATTAAAAAAAAACTAGTGTATCAATTTTTGATGACTTAAATATTTAATTTATATTTAATCGAACCAAAAAAATCAAAATAGAGTCCAATATTTAATAAATTTATAATTATTTTTAAGTTTTTTTAATTACGATATTTTGTGATACCACTACCAAAAAATTCTCAATCCATCATTGAACCAAACATTAAAATAAAATATAAATTTCAATAATATTTACGTTTCAATAAGATATAATTACTTTGACCCATTATTTTGCTAACTGCTAAGTATTCAAAACTTGTAAACTTAGCATGAAATTTCCAAGTAGTAATATGATTATAATTAAATATATATCCAATATATAATATATCTTTGGAATTAATGTTGATTTTTGGCCTCATCTCCCCATTTGCACATGCACCATACTCTTTGCTCTAAAGTTTGGGAACAAAAACAATTAATTAAAACCAAAGTAAATTAACAACTTTAAAATACGTGAAATAATTTGGCAAAATCAATATACCACGGCACTTGTACCATGCATTTATTTGTACATTTATTTTTAATAAAAATATTTTTTTCTTAAGAAAAAGTTATTTGATTTTGTCATATGATATAAAACACATGAAAGTAATGGTTTAAAAAGCGTGACAAAGATCATGATTTTTTTACCAAAGTTAGTTTTATAATTTGTTATTTCATATTAATGTCGTATACATGCGATCATCATTCTTCACATTGTCTATTTGTGGACATTGTTGATCCATGACGAACTTCACTTTGATCCCGGAATGGTGGAGACCATTTGGCCATGGTTGAGAGTAAGTTATTTTATTATTTGTGTTGCTTTTTGTAACTTTTGTTGGGTTGTTTAATTTTTATAGTGACAATATGAAACATCTTTGAGAATAGTGGTGATCATGTTCTTTGGATGTTGTAACAATTGTCTCATAAGAATAGAAAAGTAGATTTGTAAACTCCTTATAAATTCAAAGTTGTAGGCTTTAAAGAAGAAAAAAGAAGTTGTAGGCTTTAAAGAAAAGAAAAAAAAGTTGTATGCTACCAATATCTTCCACGATAGTTTTAAGCCGATTTAGTGATTACTGGGTCGATCTGTTGTTTTGGGCTATGGTGCATTATCAGATTCGATCCTTGTACAATCAGGATGGTGGGACAAATCTCATCGAACATAATGAGTCCTTGAGGGTGCGTTTGGTTTGCAGACTGGGTGGGACGGGACGGGACAGAAACTTACTGTCCCACGTTTGGCGTGACATGGGACAGAACAAAAATTCACTGTCCCACGTTTGGTGCGACATGGGACAAGGACAAGGACTGGACAGAGTGGGACAAGATGGGACAAAAAAGGGTATTTTGTTGTTCCACCAAAATAGGTGGAACAACATGGGACAAAAGTGAGATAGAAACTAAAAATCACTAATCTAACGTCATTTGATATATAATCCTAATATAGTATTAGTCTTAAGGCTCACCACTACCCATCACCGCCACTATCACCATCGACGGCCACCAGTAGCCACGGCCAACCACCGTTAACCACCTCTATCTATTTCTACACCATAACAACCTCCTCTACCACCTCTACAACCATCGGCCATCGCCACCTCCGCTACCATCATCGACCACCTCCACTAACACCGATTACCACCACCTATGGCCGTCACCACCATCGACGGCCACCGGTAGCCACCACAAACCATCGTCGACCACTTCCACCTCTTCCTCCACTACTACAACAACTTCCTCCACTATCGCCCATCGCCACCTCCACCTATCACCACCACCCATTGTCACCGCCACCATCGACGCTCACAGCCAACCACCGTCGCTCGTCGTCAACCACCGTCGATGACCTCCGCCTCTTCATCCACTACAATAACCTCTATTACCACTGTCCACTATCTTTCACGTTTTTCACAACTATCGTCTTTCACAGACCACCCATCACCTTTATCTTTACGTGTCGCTTCAACTATGCATCGGCCAATTCATTAAGATCTTCCAAATTGAACCAAAATATTATATTTTCTTTATATAAATTGGATTTTTTCGAACTACTATCAATTATTTCAGATTCTTCATTCAAATTTTCTACCATTGTTTTTGTAAGTATTTATATGTATGAAAATTGTGTAAAAAATAAAAATGTTTTTTAATTAAATTATTTAAAGATATACTTTATTTGTGTTATTTATAATTATTATTTGACATACAAAAACATCAAACAACTTTTAGGGAAACTTGTCCAGTTCTGTCCTATCCAGTCCTAGTCATACCAAACACAAGACAGACAATTGTCTTGTCCAGTCCTGTTCTGTCCAGTCCAGTCCTAGCCTCTTGTCCTGTCCTGTCCTATTCAGTTCCGTCATGTCCAGTCCCGTCCAATCATGTCTGCATACCAAACGCTACCTGAAGGGGATGTTCATAACATCTAAGCTCATTAGGTTCAAGAAGGTAAATACTTTTAACTTATGCAATATTTTCTTTTTAATTACCTTTTCGTTTACTTACGATACTTTGGCACCAGGAAGTTGTAGACAGATTGACCAAATGGTTATTAGTCCTGTAGTAAAGTCTAGCCTTTAGGCTGTCAAGGTTTTGAATCTCACTAAATATAAGGAATATGTGAGAATATTTATACTATATAAATATATATATTATACACTTCCAAATAAAAATTGCATAGTGCATACACATTTGACAGTGATTTATGGGTTTATTTACTTGACTTGATTGCAACATACTTGTAGTTTGTTGAAAAAATGGGATTAAATATGATTTTAGGGGAGATGTCAAAGTTTCAATAGAGAATTCAACTTTATTTTGTTTTTTTGTTACACGAGTCAATGTAGGAATACAAGTGACTAGACATTTCTTGGGGCCCATATATCTTATGGGTAAGTATAAGTTTCATTTTCACTCAATTAATTTATAATTATGATAAGTTGTCGATTTACTTGATTGGAGTAGACATGACATGATTGGAATAGATATGACAGATTCATCATATGTTAAGTCACAACTGACAAATGACTCAACAATGTCTAGCCCATTGCTTGAGGCTCAAAGGTGATTTTGTGAGAACAAGATTGATGAGTATCCTCAATTAAAAGTATAAAAGAGCACCCAACGCCAATCGAAAATATATTTTCAAGGAGAGAGAAAGCAAATGTTGCCACGTGTACAAATAGTTGCATTTGTAACTTGTATAGATTGAGATTTTCTCTTCTAGGTATTGGTAATACTTATCTGTTGAAAGTCAGAGGATGACTAGCATGATGATGACGGCAATGATAACAATGTTGATAATAGACACCATGTGTATTATATTTGAATATTATTGCACGCATAAATTAATAGTCGTTAAATTTCATAAATCCTATAATTATGTAAGCATATTTTTCAGTTTGTACTTCTTATAAAAGAATATTGTATCTAAATTATAGGCAGACTTTAGTTTTTCTTTCTTGGAACTATTATGAGCAAATAGGCAATAATACATATATCTTGTTGATATTGCTTATTCTATTCCACTGTTTTATCAAAAAAAAAAAATCTCCTTTAAATTCAAAACTAAGAGACTCACTTAGAACCGAGGGATTAAATATGTACATTTGACTTTATATAATGTTTTTTTAATTTCTAACAATAGATAATCTAATATTGATCTTTTTTATATCATCTAAAAACGAACTACAAGTGTTGATTGTCGAAATTGGGTACTTATTTCCACCTAATCACAACTTCGATAATATTTCTATAGGTTTAAGACCGACAAACTTTTAACCAAATTGAATTTGATCGATGCTCTTTTTCATTGTAAATAAAACATAATTTATGGAAATTATACATACATACATACATACATACATACATACATACATACATATATATATATATACATACATATATATATAGGAAGTTTTAAATACAAACCCTCTAATTAATACAAATCATACAAACCAATCAAATCTAAACTACAATTTTGGTACTTCAAATTTAGTGAAATCCATGGAAATTGGACATAAATTTCAAAAAGTTAAAGTTTTCATTCTATGTATATTTTTTCTCTGAAACCATGTTTTACATCCCATTTTCAAAGATTTTTTCTCTATTTTTTTATTATCTGAATATTTTTGTAAAATGAATAGAGTTTATTCATTATGGTTAATGCTTTAAATCAATCAATAGTCAGAGATATTTATAGATGGATTATTGAGATTGGTTTTGTGTGGTTTGTATTAATTATAGAGTTTGTATTTAAAACTTCATACGTCCATATAATACATATATATATATATATATATATATAATTGGATTCACACAATTTCCAATATAAACCATGCATGGTGCAACAAGAAATAAAATAATTATTTTGCACAGATATTTTGGTAGTTGACCTCCATCGTACATGATTAGTTCATATGACAGTGAGGCTGCAAATATAAATACATAAATATAACTATTTTTATTAATATTAATATTGGAAACGTTTATTTTTATATATAAAAAACCAACTCATTTGTACTGTAAAACCTAACTCCATACAACCTTGATGAATTTTGTCTTCTATTTTGGACGATCTTACGAAAACCATTTATTATTTATTTATTTATTTATTTATTATTTATGAAAATTTTTAATTTTATTTTATTTCAAGTCATTTTTTGTTGCGTTTGCAAAACAGTCCTTCGCGATTCGTATTTTGACTTTTTTGCTCTCAATTTTCTGTTTGTTTGCTTAATAATTGCGTAGGAAGTGGTCGTCATTATCAAATTCCTTTTACATCTTTTAAATCTTCTTTAGTAACTCCATTAACTTTATATTATAATTATAATATTCATTATTTTTATTAATACATAAATTAATTTAAATATATATAATAAATAAATAATTTTAACTTGAAACATTATCAAAACAACCTTTTAACTGCTATAAATATTACAACGTAAAATTTATTTTATTGTTATCTATATTACATAATTACAGATGTAAATATATAAATATAAAATACATGAATATTCAAATTTCAAAATTTATAATATATATATATATATATATATATATATATATATATATGGGTATGTTGAATCAAACAAATTTTCTGTGTCTTGTCCATTCACAAAATGCAAGAGGCAGATGATCAATCATTTGTTTTCAAAAGACATCAGAAATACATGTACATATGTATATTATGTGTGTATGTGGGAGTCTAAATGAAAACAAATTCTTATAATTCAAACATGAAGTAGATAAAAATATACATTTAATCAACCTAAAAACTTGACGTATAACTTCTGCAAGTTATAATAAAAGTTGTAAGTTTTTATATATCTTTTAATTTATATCTTATTACTCTCGATTTTCAGTTTATACTTTGTACTGAGTCGATAGTAGAGTCAAACGATCCACACCAATCATGCTATGTGTTCCAAGGAGAACCAAGCAACATACACACTACTAGAAAAATTGAAATTTCCGACGAAAATTACAGACGGACAAAAACCGTCGGTAAATAACGACGGAATACCGACGGTTTTTGAATTTTAGCGATGAAATTTTTTGCCGTCGGTAATCCGTCGGTAAAAATCCCCATCCGTCGGTAAAATAAAATTTACCGACGGATTACCGACGGAACATTTACCATTTTAATTTTCATTTATTTTTATTATATATTCCGTCGGTAATCCGTCGGTAAATAATTAATTTTTTTTATTTTTTTTAAATTAAAAATCCGTCGGTAATCCGTCGGTAGTTACCGACGGAACATTTACCATTTTAATTTTCATTTGTTTTTATTATATATTCCGTCGGTAATCCGTCGGTAAATAATTAAATTTTTATTATTATTTTTTTAAATTAAAAATCCGTCGGTAATCCGTCGGTAGTTACCGACGGAACATTTACCATTTTAATTTTCATTTATTTTTATTATATATTCCGTCGGTAATCCGTCGGTAAATAATTAAATTTTTATTATTATTTTTTTAAATTAAAAATCCGTCGGTAATCCGTCGGTAATTACCGATGGATTACCGACGGAATATTTAATATTTTAATTTCCATTTATTTTTATTATATATTCCGTCGGTAAATAATTAGATTTTTATTATTTTTATTATATATTCCGTCGGCCTTAATAAGTCAACAACAATCATAATGGGCTTTGATGGGTTCAATTGTCTTACTGGTTAGAAATGAGATATGTTGGTTTAGTTGACTTATCGAACCGACTGCAAACCACATGCATATATATATATATATATATATATATATATATATATATATATGATACATATGTTAGTACACAAACACGTATTAATTTAAATATAATATTATGTTGGGTCTTAATAAATTGTAAAATGTCATATTGGGCTATAATGGTGGTTTAATGCTCCGTACTAACCTATAACGGATCTAGATTGGCTTTAACGGACCTAGATTGACTTTAACGTATCTAGTTGGGCTTTACCGTACCCAGTTGGTCTTTAATGGATCTGGTTCGACTTTAACGTACCCAGTGGGGATTTTAATGGGTACAATTGATCTTTAATAAATACGGTTGGGATTTAACGTACCCGGTTGGGCTTTAACGGATCCAGTTAAGCTTTAATGGATCCAATTGTGTTTTAACGTACCCAGTTGGGCTTTAACGTACCCAGTTGGGCTTTAACGGATCCGGTTGGGATTTAACGTTCGCAGTTAGGCTTCAATGGATCCAGTTGGGCTTTACCGTACCCAGTTGGTCTTTAATGGATCCGGTTCGGCTTTAACGTACCCAGTGGAGATTTTTATGGGTACAATTGATCTTTAATAAATACGGTTGGGCTTTAACGTATCCAGTTGGGCTTTAATGGATCCAGTTGGGCTTTAACGTACCCCGTTGGGCTTTAACGGATCCAATTGGGCTTTAATGGATTCAATTGTGTTTTAACATACCCAGTTGGGCTTTAACGGATCCGGTTGGGCTTTAACGTTCGCATTTAGACTTCAATGGATCCAGTTGGGCTTTAACATACCCAATTGAGCTTTAACGTAACCCGTTGGGCTTTAACGTACCTAGTTAGGCTTTAATAAGTCAACAACGATCATAATGGCCTTTGGCGGGTTCAATTGGCTTACTGGTTAGTATTGAGATATGTTGGTTTAGTTGACTTATCGAACCGACTGCAAACCACATGCATATATATATATATATATATGATACATATGTTAGTACACAAACACGTATTAATTTCAATATAGTATTATGTTGGGCCTTAATAAATTGTAGAATGTCATATTGGGCTATAATGGTGGTTTAATGCTTCGTACTAACCTATAAGTCATAATATTTCATATTGGACTATACTGGTGGTTGAGTGGTTCATAGCGGGCTATAATGGTGCTTAGTTGTCTAATTGACGCGAATACACGACACATTCATCTATGAATGTCGATACATGTAAATAAACACATAATAAGTCATCACTTGTATGTTTGGGCCTTAATAAGTCAACAACGATCATAATGGGTTTTGATGGGTTCAATTGGGATTTGATGGTTTATATTGATCTTAAATCAGTTCAATTGGACTTTGATGGGTTAACGTACCCGGTTCGGGTTTAATGGATGCAGTTGGGTTTTAACGGATCCGGTTGGGCTTTAATGGACCCGGTTGGCTTTAATGGATGTAGTTGGGTTTTAACGGATCCAGTTGGGCTTGAATGGATCCAGTTGGGCTTTAATTGATCCAGTTGGGTTTAATGGATCCAGTATAGTTTTAACATACCCAAGTGGGTTTTAACGGATCAAAATGGCTTTAACGTACCCAGTGGGGCTTTAATAGATACCTAATTGGGCTTTAACAGGTCCAAATGGGCTTTAATGGATCCAGTTGTGCTTTAACGTACCCAGTTGGGTTTTAACGGATCCAGTTGGGCTTTAACGTTCCCAGTTAGGCTTCAATGGATCCAGTTGGGCTTCAATGGTCAAGTTGGGCTTTAACGTACCCAATTGAACTTTAACATACACAGTTGGGCTTTAACGTAACCAGTGGGGCTTTAATGGATACAGTTGAGCTTTAACGTACACAGTTGAGCTTTAACGTACCCGGTTAGGCTTTAACGGGTTATGTTGATCTTAAATCGGTTCAATTGGGCTTAAATCAGTTATGTTGAGTGTTATTAAATTTGAAATCAATTGTATATCTGAAATAATTGTCTTTTGAGTCATTTAAGTATATATATTTGAAATCAAACTTTTATTAAATTTCATAAACATCTGACCAATTAAAAAAAAAAACTTCGTACTAATAAAAAACTTATAGATTCAATTAAAATCTCATCTAAGCTTATACATTTAATTTCCCTTTCACCCTAAAATTTTATGTTAGCTTATTTCCCCCCCCAATTTTCCCCCTAATTATTTCATGACTCCTCCCATCCCCGCCCCTTTTCACCCTAATTTTATCAGATCACACCTTCATCCTCTCATCGACGCCATCGATGCAAAGACTCCATCCCATATCAGTATGCATTTCTCGACTGCAACACTCCATCGACCCCTGCCGCTGTCGAGAGCCCTCCCCACCACCCCTGCCGCTGTCGACTACCAGCAACAACCACCACCAGCCACCACCAACAGTTGAAATCGACTTTTATTCTTGGAATCGACTTCTTCTTGGAATCTCAGGTACCAATCGATTGTTTAGGGTTTATTGGAATCGACTTTTTCTTCTGTTTAGGGTATAGTTGAAATCGATTAACAGTTGACCTCTTTCTGCTGCTGTTAATATTAATCGAATCTGCATTTGCTAGCTTTAAATCTCTCCTTATGTTGGATAATATCGATTGGAATTTGTAGTAGAATTCTTAATTTTTTGTTGCAGTGAAGTCGTATTTATCCGAGCGGAATGTGAGTGCTTTATGTACCATCGTATATTCGTATGCTATCCTTAACTCCATGCTTACAACAGATGATGAGCTCACACATTACAATTGATGGATATTCTATAGCTTTATCTTTGTTTGGTTCTGGTAATTTTATGTGTGTTCAATTTATGTTGTAAAATCTTGGAGGTTTGTTCAAGTTGGTGAGAATGTAGAAGTAAGAATCTGGGAAAAGTAACACTTTTATAGGATTAGTTTTTATTTGAAGATGCTTCCAGAAAGGTTATGAAGGAAAGGCCAGTGCACCACCAAGGAAACAATTTTCTTGTAGTTTCTGAATGTTTTTAAGACACTTTTTAAGTAACTTAAGTACTGAGAAAGATCCTGATTCCAAAGGGATACCATACGTCTATTTTGTAATGCTTCTAACTATTTATAGTCCTACCTATGTTCTTTTGGTAATGAATCATAATCTTGATCTTGCAGGGATTTAATGATTCTCTCCTATCTTTGATTTTAGATCTGGTCCTTTCTGTATTATGATGTTGGATTTATTTGTAACAAGGGTTGATTCCTTTTACGAGTATCTAATCAAAGCTCACATTCTCTTTGGAAAAGAGGAATTTTGGCGGATGTTTCAGACAACATATATTATTAATTACTTAATTATGTACAATAGACTTATTAATTACTTAATAATTATGAGCCAAATAAACTGCATATATATAGATGCTTAACCTGGTTTCTATCACCTCTACAGACAACTTACATTTATACATATACTAGAACTAGTGGAGCTCTAGACTTTAACACAATGCAATCAAGCTATACATTTATACATATACAAGTTTTTTCTATGTCCTGAGGTTTACTATTGTAGTATCTGCATTGGGTTTATATAGTATTTGAGTCACGATTCATTACAGATTATATGATTTAATATATAAATTATTTGGTTTTAATGGGTGAAACAACTATATAAATCATCTGATTCATTTTCATGCTCAAGTGAAGAAAGTATCAAACAATTATTTTACATTTTGCAGGTGGCTTACTTGATCACAAGTTTAATCAAACAACCCCAAAGACATTGACTTGTTATCAAGCAAATTGCACCAGGGGAGATGACATAGCCACAGTTCGGTGAGCTGAAATTGGAATTTGCATGATGATAAAGACAAGAGAAAAGCATTGAAGTATATTTACTTCCCATTATCAAGTTGTTCTTTATCTTCTTTCCTTTTTTTTATTTTTCTACTTTTCTGCTATATCTTTCTCATTTGTATTCACATACATTACCAGAATGAGACCGTTTCTTGGTTTCAAAAGAGAATTTGGGGAGATGCATGTGTTCTAACTGGTTATATATTGAATTAAATGAATGTGATTATGTGCCAAAGAATTCCCAAATGTTCTGGTGCCGACTGCTCTGAAGAGAAGGTATTAAATTGGAATTCATCATCAAAATGGCATTCAACTTTTGTTGATGTACATGAGTAGTAACCTATGTTCAAACTAGAGCTATTGATTGACAATAAATGATCATGTTATTTCAACTCGCCTTGGTTAAAGATGGATTGTAATGGATTGTAATTTGGAATTGGTTGGTACTATAACATTACTGCCCGTTAATCGTTTGGTATTCTAAGGTAAGAAAAAGAATTGTGTGGGAAGCCAATACGAGAAGCGGAGGGTGTGTGGAGTGTCTGTTTGGGAGTTCTTAATGGCACTGAAGTTGGACTTCAGAATTCCAACATAACTGGAGGTATGATTGTGTTTCTTTCAACTGATAACATACCTTAGACGGTTAGACCAATTAAACAAAGGTTTCCAACAACCTCATCATTTATGCTTTGCATTTTGTAGATATATCGACACAGGATAAAATGGTGATATATGATAAAGGAAAACAAACCGTAGGATGGCTTCCTGCAAACTGTGACCGGTTACTAAGGTATGACACGACGAGCATTTTATTGCAGAATTTGTCTAATACACACTTCTCTTATTCTAATTTAAATAGGGTATGTATGTCTTAAATATATATTCATAATATGCAGAGTACAGTCAGATTGAAAGAGGGTTCTTGCAGACTCGTGGAGGTCCGTTCTATGGATATGGTAGGCGTCTTGGATTATAACAAAGGAGTATAAGTAGATAGAGAGTGTGTTTTGACGTTGTAACAGGTTCACCATTTCTTAGATGTGAAATTGCATAAATTTCCCAGATGATACAGATATACATATCTGTTTTGTTTTTATCAACATTTTCTTTGATTATTGTGGTATAAAAAGTCTAACTATAGGTGATTTAATATTATTTTTGTGATTTTGATCAAATGTTTCTGCTTGTTTGATTAACAAATACTACCCAGTTTTCTTTTAAAAAAATGGGTCCTATTAGTCATATCAGCAAAGATATTACCCGGTTACTTAAAAAGAATCGGGTTATATTAGTCATATACTACTCGGTTACCTAAAATGAATCGGGTTATTTTAACAGGGTTTTTTTTACAATTTTTTTCATTATTTTTTTTTTGAAAATTAGAATAGTAATTACCGATGGATTACCGACGGATAATCCGTCGGTAATTAAGTCCGTCGGTAATCCGTTGGTAAAATATGTCCGTCGGTAAAATAGGTCCGTCGGTAATCCGTCGGTAAAATAAGTCCGTCGTTAATCCGTCGGTAATAGTGACCATCGGTAATCCGTCGGTAAAATCCGTCGGTAATCCGTCGGTAAATCAGTTTCCTACGAGCTAATTTCCGACGCTGATTACCGACGGATTACCGACGGTTTTGGCCGTCGGAAATTTCAGTTTTTTTTGTAGTGACAAAATCCATCAAGAAAGGATCATGGAAGCCAAAAATAGAGCTCCGAAAAGGATGCAGAAACTATCTATAGAAAGAACCAACGTTGTATATATTCAACAAAATCAATTGTGCCCCTAGATTTTTAGAAAATAGAATTTGTCAGAGAGAAAATTGTAATTTGACTGCGTAAAGTAGTTAAAATTTACGGTAAACATTATTCATCATTTAAATTTACTATAATAAAATTGAGTTTATAGTATGTCACCAATTTCTAAGCGTCCTGATGGACTGCTTTATAAGACTTAATTTATAGGACCAAAAAATAAAGTGTGTTATCTAAGTGTGTTGTAATAAGTTTATATGACCTTTTTTGTGTTTTAACAAAGGTTTTATGACACTTTTGATACAAAGTGTCGCATTGGCTATTTTATAAGAAACGCTTGAAAAAATTAATGTCACATAAACTCATCTTTTTATAGGACACTTGTTTATATAGGACACTCTTTCAAATAATATACGACATTTTTTTAATAAACATGTCCTAAAAAAATTGTTACGACGCTTACAACGTACAAACTTATTACAACACTTTTAGATATGATACTATATTTTTTTGATCCTATAAATTAAGTCTTATAAAACAATCTATTACAACACTTAGAAATTGGTGGCGTTCTATAAATCCAATTTTGTTGTATTGATTATAATTTTGATGAATACAATGCAAATCACAAAAGAAAATATGTAACTTTGACATGAAAGCTTTCTAGAAAATGAAATAATACAATTTCTAAACGTCATTACTATTTTTTTTTTTTTTTGCATTACAATAAAATTGAGTTTATAGGACACCAAAAATGCTTAAGTGTCATAAATTAATAGCATATTTTATAGAACTTAAGTTTATATAACCAAACATTTTTATATACTATCTAAATGTGCTGTAATAAGTTTATAAGACGTTTTTAGGTGTTTTACAAACTTTTTAGGACACTTTTGAAGCAAATGTTCTATTAACCCATTTATAGAACATTTTTAAGAAAATATCTTATAAACACATCTTTTTATAGGACATTTTTCAAACAGTCTTCTATAAAATGGCTAATAGGACACTTTTTTTTCAAAAGTATCGTGAAAAGACTTTCAAGACGCCCAAAAGCGTCATATAAATTTATTATAAACCTTTAGATAGGACATATAAGTGTTTGGTCCTATAAAATAGTCTATTAAGACACTCAGACATTTTTGATATATTATTAACCCAATTTTATTATAATGTTTGAAACCTAATAAATTAATATATATAATATAACCAATTAAATATTTAGCTAAGCGTATGATATAATCAAGTTATATATGTATATGAACAAATATTATTTTAAATTGAATAAATTATTTTTAATAATTGAATAAATCAATATATCACTATCAATTTTTGAAAAGAGAAACTAGGAGTCCATGTAAAGGATTGAAAGAGACTTGGGAATGAAGAAAATTAGGAAAGGCTCAACACCACTAATGGTCACAATTATTTTATAGGAATTTCTGGTGTCAAAATGAGTGACCATTGAGCAAGAAGTAGTCAAATTAATTGCTTTTTTTGGAACAAAGAAACAATCCAAAAAGATTATTCCTCAATAATGGTACTTTTGGTACCAAATTCTCAACACTAACTTCATTAGATCAAACCAAGGCTATTTGGTCCAGCAGTATGCGACGGGTTGGATAACGTCCATCAACTAAAAAGTTAAAAGGTACGTTCGAGTCTTGTAAATAACAAGGATAAAAGATAAGGATTTTTCTAAAACTCGAAAACAATATCATAAAAGAGGCGTTTTTGCTTGTTTATTAATGTGTTTCTGGTAATTCACTACATAACGTCTAAAAATAGAATACAAACTTAAATTTATATATAATCACTTGAACAAATTGATTGTGCTAACTTTCACCTTTCTTTTAGGATTATGTTTCCCCTTAAAATGCATTATTTTACATCATGTAACTAACAAATTGACAAAAAACTTAAATGTTATTTTTTTCAAAAAGGAAAGTGATTTTTGTTATCTATCGAAAGAAAATGTAGTCCCCATAAATCATTCATCTGATTAATGGTAAAAAAAACAAGGCATATTGGAATGATCAATCTGTTATATATACAGACAATTTTTAAACAACAACTTTACCCAAGCCCTATAAACATGACCTTTGTCGGATATGTGTCATTATCATGATTTAAAAACGCTATAAACATGACATTTGTCGTCTGCACATCATAATCATGATCTAAAAGCCCTATAAGCAAGACATTTATCATATATGAATCATTATCGACTAATGGAAAAAAAAATATGTACGTAAAATAACAAAGAGTTAGGTTGAATTTAGTTAAGGCAAAAAAGGGGCTTGTGGGTGGGATAGATAAACGTCTACTCAAGGAGGAGGTAGAGCTTGTTTTGGGTGAGGGTTTAATTTCAAAAGCAACCAAAAAGTGTTAGTGATTTTTTGTTTATTAGATGATAATGAAAAATTATATTCATTTCTTTGGTTATGATGATGTCAAAATCTAAGGTAACGATTGTTTTTTAAGAGGTGGTGCTGAAATCTGAAATCTAAATCAATAAAATTGTTTGTTTTTGTAACGTTTTAAGGCATTTTGAAAGAAATGAGAGTATATGAACTGAGGCGACGATAAGAGGTTTTAAGAAGTTAGGTCACCACTTCTTATTTCAGATGTATTTAAGAGTTAAGATATTCTGAAAATTAGAAGAAAAAAAAAACAGTTTAAATGTAAAAAGGTCTGATTATTGTTTCACTTAAGTACCGTTAGGAGGTTTTGAAACAAACAAATTGACCCTAAGTGTTCAATTAACCCTAGATGGTCAGCTCAGTCCTCATTAATTGATTGGATAAAAAATGTTGAGTCCAATTTAAGTGGTTTATAATTATATTATTATTCATTACAATTTGTGTGGTAGTCAATTATCGTCATTTTTGGTCATTGTAAACAACTATTCCCTTCTTCAAATCTAGTTACGATCATCTTCCATATTATCATTCATTTAAATACCGTTAGTATAGTAGTACTCAACACCATCACTAATTTTCGACAACCTGCAAAATATAATGCCTTTTTCTTTGAAAGCCAAAGCCTTCATTCGACCCTTTTGGAGTGTGGACGATAGATGTGGGTTCGGGTAAAAATAACAGTTATAGTAAGAATGGTGAGAACGCTTCTAAACTTTTGGATGAGTTGATTTTTTAGTTTAACTTCATTTTCCTTCAATTACTTTTAGTACATTCATCTACTTTCATCTACCATTATCTTCACATTTATCTTCACGTTTATCTTCACTTTTAGTCATTTTCACGAACTTTTACATACCTTTAATCACTTTCACAAACATGATTTTGTTAAAGTTTCAGTTATGATGATAAAAAAAAAAAAAATAGGTGGATAAAGATATATGAAAGTTATTTTTTCTCACGTCTTAACCATAACTATTTGTCTCCCCGGAACCCAACCATTTAAATGAGCTCATAAGGTTACAAATCACATTTTTCATGCATATAGAATGACATGTTACAGTAAACTTATTGGTTAAATAAAATTAATTTCTATAAAGATTACAAAATGAAAGATATAATCAAAATGTACAAAAATTTTAAAGATCTTTGGAATTGATTGTGATTTCCTCAATAATTAGTTAAGGACAAAATCAACCCTAGAAACTCTACTATTTTATTGATGCGATTAAGTAAAAGTATTTAAAAAGGTTCAAAGTTGCCAAATGTGAAACTTATTTTTCATGTCGACACTAAATTGAAACGGGGTTGAATGTATAAAATAAAAAGTGAAGGGCAAAAGCTAAAGATATAGAAAACTAAACTAGTTTTTGTTTCAAAGCTAGAACCTTCGTCAAAAGACGAGTTGCGTTGGCACATTCTTTTGTGTTCTCTAGTGTGAAATCGAAATTCGAAAACTAGCTAGGGTTCGACATTAATATCAGGTAATTAAAACTCGTATGAAATAAACTTTTGATGGTAATAGATTAGTGTTTTAGAATCGCTTGGTCACCCTTAAGTAACTAGATTTGACCGCCTGTTGTACACTGGTATATTCTAATCGGCTATTTGATTGAATTCAAGGTAAACGACAAGACTCACTGGCTTTCGAGAGGCCAGGAACTCTCCAGAGAGCTCTCGCTCAGGTTACAAAGTAACAATAGAATCGATACCTAACCGAAATTCCCCCCCAACAGATTAATACGCTCCTCTACACGCTCCTCAACGAAACAAAACAAATTTTCCAAAATACCCCTTAATCTAAACAAGTACAACTGAACAACAAACTATTGCTTCCCTTTTCTCCTATACAAGAAACGTACTGCTTACTAAAATGATCTGCTCACCCTTAGGGTACAGCAATACCCTCCCCTCAAACTCGCACCTTGTCCTCAAGGTGGAAAGAAACAATAATGAATAAATTGATGTTGCAATGATATATTTCTCCAACCAACAGCAACCAGAGATAGAGCCTTCCAATTAAGCTCCATGTTATCTCCCCGTCTAAACCAACCTCTGAAATCACTAACGACCTTATGACCGTGTCTTTTCAATGCTAGCTCCAAAATCAAAAGGAACTCAAATCTGCCACCGGCGGTTTTCTGCCAACTTACGAACTCATCCAATTGCTCCAGATCCCATCTACTCTCAACGGTACTGTCATGAACTGCCCTTTGCAAGAAATCTAACCGTTTAGTTCCTTGTTTTGAGTAGTATAGTAGACACCACGATATACTATCCTCGTCAATCTCTTTAGTCCAATACACGTCATTATTCTTCCCTGCCAGGTTGTTTGACCTTTTATAGTCATCACATCCAACAATTCCCGTTCCCACATGGACATTGGCTTCTCTTTCTACTCTTATATCCCCTCCCAGGGTAAAGATACAATATTGTCCAACGCTCTCTTCAATTGCTATGTTAAGCTTCTTTTCACTTTCAATAGCATCCGATACCTCTATATCGGAAATTAAAGTGACACCCAGATTAGATCCATGCTGCCTGAAAGAACTAATATTGATGCATAGAAAAAAAATTAACGAGTAGACACCCCTTTGTAAACATGAAGTGTTTAGAGTTGCTGCTGCCTTCTTTCGGCTGTCTGGCTCAAAGAAATACGACTCTAGATAAAGACACTCGTCCAGGGATGTGTGAAATCTTACATGAATCCAATGCTCTAGCTCAATTCTTACTAGTTGAATCCCCTCCATCTTCTCGACCAAATTCCCGAAAAGAGAACTGGCCGTTTGAGTTTCTTGTGCCAAAATTGTAACACCAACATGCCGCTGTTATAACCCAACATCAAAGATGTATCCAGAAAAAATTGAGGCATCCACATCCTCGAAGTTACTTGATTGCCACATTGAAGTCATTTTCTCTTGATTAACTTGGCGCTCTTGAATGTCCTTTGCGTTGTTTGAGAAGGGCAAGTGACGAATAACTCGAACATCTAGTGAATTAGGTGGTGAATAAATCAGCTTCCCCCCTTCAACCACTTGAATTCCATAGGCAAATAATTGCACACTTTCCACTATCCACTCTCGCTTCAGATGCATTGGCTGCAACATAACCTCCTCGTACACAGTATTGCACAAGAGCAATTTGAACAATTTTGTTTCTGTTGTTCGTTTATCTCGAATGTTACTATCTGAATCTAGAATTATCCGAGATTCAATTCCATCAGAAAGAAACTTACATGTTTTAGGCATCTGAAACTGATTCAAAATCTCAATCTCTATCTTTGGTTCCACAATTGCGGCTCCCCAAACATTCAGGGGGTATAATTCCTGATCTAATCTCTTAATGAATATCTGCGATAACAATCTCACAGATTCCTCCCGATCCCTAGGAGTAAGGGTTAGCGGTGGTAGTGATGGTGTGGAGGCTAGCGATGGTTGTGGCGTTACCAGCGGTGGTGGTCGTGATTGTGGCGGTGGCAGTTTCCGATGAAAATCGTCCAACCATGATCGATTTCTCACCGTAAGGCCAATAGACGTAGAATTAATGGGCCAATTTAAGTCCATCATGAGCTTGGGCCAAATAGTAATCTGTAAAAGGGTTTTGGGCCAAATATCTGGATTAGGGTTCGGCCATAGAAGGATTAAATTGGGGCTTACCAGAGATCGACATCCTGTTCTGTTTCTGGACTTGGTTACCATCATCGAAGGTGAAGGCACCGTTGATGGTGGTGTTGCTAGCGGTGGAGACCACGAAGATGGTGGTGATGCTAGCGGTAAGGGGTGCGGCAGTGCCTCTGGATGACCATCGAGAACCCCAATCTTTTCTCTCATGTCTCGATCTTTCTTTTGTGTCTGTTCTCTCCATAATTCTTTGTTATGCTCGTCCACATCTCCATAAATCTCATCTTCTTTGCATTCTTCCCTCTCTTCTTTCTTCAGGGCCTGCAATCCGTCTTTTAGAGACCTCAATTCTGATTTCACCGCCCTTAGATCTTCCACCAACTTGTCGAAATCGGCGCGCAAACTCCTGGTCATCTCCAAGATCGACTGCTCTGATACCATTTGTTGTACACTGGTATATTCTAATCGGCTATTTGATTGAATTCAAGGTAAACGACAACACTCACTGGCTTTCGAGAGGCCAGGAACTCTCCAGAGAGCTCTCGCTCAGGTTACAAAGTAACAATAGAATCGATACCTAACCGAAATTCCCCCCAACAGATTAATACGCTCCTCGACACGCTCCTCAACGAAACAAAACAAATTTCCCAAAATACCCCTTAATCTAAACAAGTACAACTGAACAACAAACTATTACTTCCCTTTTCTCCTATACAAGAAACGTACTGCTTACTAAAATGATCTGCTCACCCTTAGGGTACAGCACCGCCCTATTATATTGGTGGTCGGGCGAAACCATGAATAGTTTAGAATATGGTGAATTTGGTATGATAGATTCACTTGAAAATTTGGCATGACATGGTTTCCTTTGAAGACTACGAGTGCTTCAAATTGATGATATTTTCATGATAATTGTGGATTTTGCTAAGATTAAAATCTAATATTTTAGAGTAAACCATTATAACACGTACATTATACCTCCTTATATTGATTGAGTATGAAATGCTTATTGTTTTCCTTTTTGTTGATGAATGAATTCGTTTTTCTTTCAATTCGCTGCTTATTAGTAGGGTTTAAAAGATGCATAATGAAGTATGGCGTGACATGATGTTTACCCTTGTCTTACCTTCCATTAGCTTTAGACAGAAGAATCAACTTACGCTTATATATCTTTCCGATTCAATTCATGCAATGGATTTGTTAATCAATTTTATCTGATATTTCTAGTTTTCTTCGTGATTATATGTTTCAATGGATTAGTGAAGATGCATGTTTTGTTCATTCAATATCACAGGATCATCGACAACTTTAGGGCTTAGATTTTGTCTTCACCTATCCTTCGCCAACAACTTATTTGGTCGATAAGTTATAGCTCATGGAATCCTCTCCTAGAGTCCGGACGCACTCCAAATTCTTCAGTTTGGTGTTATGACCGATCATCATCATCATCCAATTTTAACTTCACATATATGATATATCGTCCTTTAAGTATTTATAAAATTTTATGCATTTATGTTATAAACAATCTTGAAAATCATTCAGTCTTTACAATATTAATATGAATTTTATGAAAAAGATTTATTTGTAAGGAAAAACCAAGGCCCATGGATATGCCATAATGGCCAATGTTACTATATATAGTTCAATGAAAAACAAGGCCCATGAAAATTCGAAACCTAAAAATGAGGCACATTGGTCTACTCCTAAGTCCTAACACAATGGTAATAAATAACCACTAATAAACAATTAATTAAATAAACATATATTTATCAATAAGAAAGAAAACACGTCTTATTCAAAAATAAATAAATAAATTAATTAATTAATTGCGTCTAAAGTAAAAATGTTTTTAATAAATTGTCAGTTTGAATGACATATATTTATACATAATATTTCATGGGTTTTATTTTAGGGACATAATTTCACGATTAAAGAAACTCTTAAGTAGATTTTCTAAAAACTATATATAGGTCTTTAATATGTGTGCATGTGATACAAGTACATGATGTAAACTTTTATTTTAGAGTAAACTACAATTTTCGTCCCTATGGTTTCATGTTTATAACGATTTTCGTCTCTGGTCTTTTAAAACTGTTTTTTTAATCCCTGTGGTTTCTATTTGCTTCTATTTTAGTCCCTCTATCCAATTTTATTAAAATTAAATGTTAATTCATTTAAAAATAGAATAAGTAAATTACATATTTGGTCCTTATAATATATAAATTTTTACATTTTTATCTTAGTTTACATTTTTTTTACTTTTTCTTTATTTATTGTATTTCATTAAGACATTTATTTTTCTATTAATTATATTGTATATTTTCATAATTATTATAAATTTAATTATAAAAAGAATCAAATAATTTCGTTAAAAATACTGCCAAATGCATGATATTTTTTTCAAACTATTAGGTTTAAATCTCCTAAAATTTATATTTTTTATCTATTGATTTATTAAAGTTTTTTATTTATTTTAAATTACCATCGAAAAAAGTTTAATAAAATTCGAGAAAAAATAGTATTATTTTTATAACAACCGACTGTTTTTTGTTAAATGCAATTTACTCTCACTATTCTAAATTTTCATTTAATCCTTATTTTCTATTAATTAATTAAGTTTGTTTAATATTTAAATAAAACATACACACACACACGTACACACCATTTTAAATTAGGTTATATATTAAAAACAAAAAATAAGCCAATAAAAGGATAAGAAGATTTCAATATGGTGTTACAAGAATCATGCAATAAGCAATGACGTGCCACAAAATTAACGTGACGTCAAACACAAGGCTTAAATCTTATGTTATTTAGAACATTGATGTATATATATATATATATACACACACATATGTGTGTGTGTGTGTTTATGTTTATTTTAAATATTAAATAAATTTGATTAATTAATAAAAATAAAGTTTAATGAAAATATGAAATGGTGGAAGTAAAGTGAATTTAACAATAAACAACCGTTTGTAATAAAATAAAACTATTTTTTTCTCGAATTTTATTAAATTTTTTTCAACGGTAATTTAAAATAAATAAAAACCTTTAATAAATCAACATATATAAAATATTAATTTTAAGTGATTTAAACTAAAGCTTTGAAAAAAATATCATGTATTTATCAGTATTTTTAACGAAATTATTTGATTATTTTTATAATTAAAATGTTATAATAATTACGAAAATATACAATATAATTAATAGAAAAATAAATGTTTTGATGAAATGCAATAAATAAATAAAAAGTAAAAAAATGTAAACTAGTATAAAAATGTAAAACTTTATATACCATAAGGACCAAATATGTAAATTGCTTATTCAATTTTTAAATGAATTTACAATTAATTTTAAATAAAATTGGATTGAGGGATGAAAATGGAAGTAAATAGAAACCATAGAGACTAAAAAAACAGTTTTGAAAGACCAAGGACGAAAATCGTTATAAACATGAAACCACAGGGACGAAAATCGTAGTTTACTCTTTATTTTAAGTTGATTTCTCAATATCAATGAAAATTGAAATTTATTTTTGAACATAAATAGCTAAATATGATAAATTATTTTGATTTTCCGTTTTAGAAACATATTGATATAACCATGGTTTACCTAGTTATATTAAGTTCTTTAAGTCTAGAGCCTTATTATATATGTTATTTAACTATATATAAGAGGTATGTTATGAAAAGTATAAGAACCCACTTACTTCATTATTCATTCCAGAATTTGGTTCCTGTATCTTCTAAAAGTATGTTCATGTGTGTGTTTGGTGGAAAGTCTTTACCAAGGTATGTTTCTTCTCCAACCTCTAATTTAGGGTTTATCTTGGTTTTGAATATGTTTGTTTGTTGTGAGGAGTTGAGTTTTAGGTGTTTGCTATATATTAGTTTATATCATCTCTTGAAAATATTTATGTTAAATTTTCAGTTTGTGAAATTTAATCATCCTTGAGTTGGTTTTATTAAGTTCTTGGTGTTCTTTGAGTGTTTAACCATAAATTTTATTAATCAAATGATCAAGGATGTTATGGTCTAAAAGTTTAGTGATGTTGCAAGTTTGTATTTTTTGAGCCTTTGCACCTTGGTTTCATGTCGTTCTTTGAATAAGGATTTGAATCTAGGCAAACAGGGTTGAGCAGGTCAAAGAAAACGCATCCAGTGATGAATGTGATTTTGATGCGACTTTGGTTGCATGGCAAGTCGCATTAGCCACTCTTTTGTGATTTTTCAACTTTTGCCTCGTGTCATTTTGGGGACTTTCGAGGTATCATTTAGGTTCTTTAGAGATTATGTAGAATATTGGAATGAGTTAAATCATTTAGATTGTAACTGTGCTTCCTTAATTCAGATTCACATTCAGTTTCGATCCTTCATATTCGTTGAGTTTTATATCTTTGTATATCGTGATCAAGGGTGAGTTTTCTTATAACCTTTTCGAACCGAAATGCATATGTTATCAAATGATTGCTACTTAGATATTATACCTTATTGATATGTTTAAATTATTACTGTTAATTGTGTTTCGGTATTGTTACAACGGCGTGCCAGAGTGCCAACTTTATAACAACTATGACTAACTGAGATGTTGTGCCTGAATGCCAACTTTGTAACTAACTGGGATGTTGTGCATGAGTGCCAACTTCATAAATGAAATGTAATGACTGAGAAAATATTGTATGATTATTGATTTTGAAAATTTTTATATGAACTGATTTTATTGTATGATTACATTGTCAAGGATTTCCTCACTAGATCATATGGGACCAATTCATTTTATATGAACTGATTTTGAAAGATTTTATATGAACTATTTTAAAATACAACAACACTTTACAGAGCAACATGGATCATGGATGAGCCCAATTCAAACACACCTAACGTGACAAATCCATCAAATTTGTAACACCCTCATTTTACGATGAGAAGTGTTAAGGAATTTTAAAAAAAAAATCCTCCAAAATTACGGCTATATTAAAATTTTAGATCGTTTACAGGGAAGTATTCAAAATAAATAAACATGTAACTTAAGAGGTAACTCGTCCCATACTGGGTTGCGCTACATAATTTACCCATTATACATGTTTAGACATAAATATTGGACTTAATGGATATGGCAAATCTCTATGCGTGTCATTTTTCTTTGTTCAACCTGGAATCTTCTATCCCTGAGATGCATATTATAGTCAGCTTATAAATCTCAGTGAATTTATGGTTTACGTGAATAAAATCATTTCACATCATACATATCGACTTGTAAACTCTATACCAAATAGTATCCACTATCCATTATCTGAAAACATGCAAAACTGAAATAAAAGAGCTCTTATAAACTTCCTGGTCGACTATGGGTCATTTTGTCACTGGCATTCCCTGGGTTGTCCCACATGCACTTGTTTGGACATCTATTACAGGGTCGTGCCACTTATCGTGTGACTTATTGGTATTTGGTCAAATGTTCACTCATTAAAACTGATCATAAAAGTTTTGTATGAAACTAAATGCTAGGGTTATTTGAAAAACAAAAATAAACATATAGCATACAACTGATCATAAATAACATAAATGTAAAATATATTGTATCATGTGTAAACTAAAACATCATGCATACGTACACATCACCATATAAATCATATCATGCCCAAAAATAAAATTATACGTAGGTATGTGTAACACCCGGTTTTTCGTAAGTAAGTTTCTGCCCTTCGTTGGCAGTCTCTCCGCCTTTCGCCTATCTTTTTGGGTGGAAAATGTTGTGCTTTCCAACCTTGAGTCGACCCATGCGAGAATCTCGAGTTTTGACCTTTTTCTGGTTTCGGTACGAGTGGCGCGATTGTGACTCGCGATAGTGACATGTGTCACTATCGTCGGGGGTATACCACCCGCGGTACATTCTCTGCGATAGTGCCCTCGCGATAGTGACAATGTCACTATCACGTGGCAAGGTCGCGCGCGACGTTTGGTCTCTTAAATGTCCGAAATTTCACCCAATTCCCTCATTTTGATTTTCTAATCCCTTCCCTTTTCTCTCCCAAACCTCAAAGTTGAACCCTAACCCATTTTGACGGTTTCCCCTTGAACCACATGATTCTTCATCATCTAGTTAGTGGGATCTTGAACCACCAAACCTCCATCTTCATCTTCCTCATCAAGTTCAACGTGTGGGAGCTCGGGTTGAAGAGTTAGATTGGGTGTCCTCGGAAAGTCTCATCATCTAAAATGGTAAGCTTCCTTGATTTAATGTTATAGATGCTCCATTGGTGTTTCTCTAGTGTTTGGTTTCTCAAATCTCGGATTTGATAGTTTTGGAGAAACTAGGGTTTTGATCTCGTTGGGGATTTTAGTAAATAATGTTTTGGGATGTTTCTAAATGGTTTGGTATGTATGGATCTAGGTTTTGGAAGTCCTCGGCTTGAGGATTCAAGTGGCCTTCAAAAGAGCTCGTTGGGTGAAATCTAGATTTAGCCTAAATCTAGCAAGGTGAGTTCAAGTTGATTTGTGAAAACGGTGTACATGCCAAAATGTTTATTTTAAAGTGTTTTGTGTTTTACATGAGATGGTTAACTGTTGATAAGTTTTGTGTATCTTGAAGTAAAATATGTTTTACTTGGTTATATGTCAAAGAGTGAGTATTTTGATAAGTTTTCATAATTAGTAAACTCGGGTTGTGTTAACCTCTTAAAATGCTTATATTGGGTTTTGAACATTTCAACAACTAAATAGCATGATTTACGTATTCTTGGTGATTTTGTACAAGTAAGATCTATTTCATGGTTTATGCATCATTGATGATTTTGGTACAAATGAAGTCTATTCCATGTTATATGCGTGTTGGTGTATTTGCATTCATAAACCCTTTGGAAAACCTTTGATTCCATTATGTGTTGAGTTTTGGGTTAAGCTCGTCTTTGAGGTATGTGTCTTCGTAAATGTGGTTTAAAGACATTTCATTATTTGGGGGACCGGTAATCGTTGGTCGAATGGATTTTGAGCATTTTAGCTCTCGGTGTCGACTAAAAGAGTATTGAGGACATTTGTCCGGTTTTAATGGCTCGATTTAGAGTCCAAATTACGATTTACATCTTAATGCATTTTATTGCATATTATTGATAATTACAGGCTCGAGTGCTTTAGTCATTCATGAGTAGTCGTGTAACTTTAGACTGTGTTGCATTAGGTCCATAGGCACATGAGTCAGTCTTATTTGATGGTCCATTGGGTGGTACGGGTTTGGACTCTAGGACTCATGTTTTATGACCGAAACTTAACAAGGAGGCACTAGGAGGGTTGAGTCTGGATAGTGCTGCCTGGGAGGTGAGTACTGTGACCTCCGTTTTTGGGCAATTTCCTTAGTTGTAGTCCCAGTATGTCGGGCCTTTTGGAGAATTTCCTTAGTTGTAGTCCCCGGGGTGTCGAGCCATTTGGGGAATTTCCTTAGTTGTAGTCCCCGGTGTGCCGACCCTTTTGAGGTGTAGTTCTTTGTAACGGCCACCAAGGTCAACTGTCTCTTTGGTGAACTTGTCAAGAGGTCGTAGGGGCACTTGGGCTAGCGTGTCGTGAAGTGTCATACGATCAACGTTGTTGAGTGGCATACTTTTGTGTTCCTCCGCTATCAACGGATACGGGTATCCCCCGTTGTCGGCCCGCTGTATTTTGGATATTTAATTGTCTATGTTTTAATATTTGGATTTCATTCCATTTTATGGTCGCGTGAGTATTAAGTTTCAGTTCCATGTTTTAATGGCGTGTCATATTTATATGGATTGTTTTCCGTTATTTAAGGGTCGAGTATTATGTCTCACCCATGTTTTGGGGTGATTTGGGATAGGAAGTATTATTTACCTTTTCACAAAATTGGGTATCGAACTATGACCCCGTTTGGGCGAGTTCCGGGTTGCATCGTTTTATAAGAAAGGCGTGTTTGAGAGCATCGTCTTTAAAAGTGCATATTATGGGAAAATGTGTCGTTTCCATTTTGAAGTATAATATTTCGAAGGATCTTGCTTTAAACTGAATTCCTTTTTTTAAAAGATATATTCATTCATGTTAAAACTCTTGAGCTCACTAGGCGTTAAGCCTAACCTTTTTATTTATCGGCATGTGCATCAGGTTCATTTCGGGGGTTCAGTTCTAGCAGTGCTTTGAAGAGTTGAGCCTTAGCCTTACAAGAGTGAGTAGTCGGTGAAGTCTTCCGCAGGTTGGAGTTAGTAATTGTTATTGGGTTTAGTAACACTCGTCCTTTTCATAGAGTGTATGTATAGGATGATTGTGAACGTTGAAGTTAACTCTCAATTTATGTTGTAGTTCGAAGTATTTATTGATGTATTTAGAAAAAACTTATAAGTTGCTATCTTCATATTTAAGAGTGTTACAGTATGCATCTATTGTAAATCTCATGAAGACTCATTTGATTGCGTGTAGATCGGCTACTGATAGCTCTTGACCGAAGATCTACACATTTCATACGATATATCCAATTAATAACTTAATTTCTCCAAAAGTCAATAATAGTCAACTATGGCCATACTCGACCTGACATAAGTCAAACTTCAAAACCGGGTCTTTTAATGACTCAAATATCTCTATTTGACCTCATTGTCAAAATATTTGGGTCAAACGAGGCAAAAATCAACCATTGGTCGACTCGGTCAACTTGGACTATCTTAAGTCATACCCCAAGTCTAAAACTCGATGACGTCTTAAAACGTCAAAATAATTGTTTTATAATCTTATAAATCAATCTCTCTAATTAAAAGTGTCTCAATGATTATTTAACTCAAATACGACATTTTAACCTTGTCATGTAAATAATTTAATAACGTTGTGTTCTCTAATCTGGAGAGAAAAGAAAAGAAAAAAAAAAGAAAGGGAGGGAGGGAAAAGAAAGGAAAGGAAAATAATTTTTCAATTTATGTTTTCGAAAAGGAAGTAAAATAGTTTTTTATGTTTTTGAACAGAAAAGAAAGGAAAGAAAGATGTCATTTTTACAAATATACTCTTATAAAAATATATTTTTTTTAAATAAAAGATTGGGTAGTTTTATAACTTTAATAATTTCAATAATTTTTTAAATGGTTTTAATTTATTTATTTTCCTTTTCTTCCCTTTCCTCCCATATTTGGGTGGAAAGTTTTGGGAGGAAACTTATCATTATTTTATTTATGTTTCCTTTCCTTTCTCTCCTAAAAAAGCTTCAAGAACACGAGTTTTTTTTTAATTTCCTCCTCTTTCCCTCCCTTTCATTTCCTTTCCTTCGTAAAAAGAGTTTCGAGAACACAACGTAAATCTCTAAATGTTACGCTTGATAATGACCCTTATCGTCGATTTATCCTGACTAACGGAAATCCTTGTTCAATATTAATGTGTCCTAAACAATTGATAATATCAAACTATGACATCTTTAAAGTATTTATAAAATTACCAAATAATTTAAAAAGCCACTTAGAAAAAGGTATATTAATTTACATAAATTTTAGAAATTAATATGATTTATAAAATATAATATAATAAAATCAAAACTTAATTAATTAATTTTATTAGGTTCAAAAACCTAATTACCAAACTAGGATAAATGAAATAGCCAAATGTATTTAATCATATTCTAAATACTATATATACTGGGGCCACTTTTTGTTTTATCCTTTTGGAGTTTGATAGCCCAATTCTTTACTTCTTGTTTTCAAAATAAAAAGTAAGGCCGGCCCAAGACACCCGAAAGCCAAGCGCGGCACCAACAATCAAGCACAACGTCGGTAGGCCTGCGCTCAAACTCGCCGGCAGCAGTTTTTGAGACCGTTCGACCTCATTTTTTGGTCCGTCTGGGTTGATTCTTATTAAAACTCTAGAAAACGGTTTTTAACTATAGAAACAAGAATCAACAAAAATCATCAAGTATTGGGTCTCATTTTCTCATTTATAAATTCAGCTTTCTAAACAAAATATGCTAAGAACTCAAAAGTGGACCTTTTAAACTAAAATCTGAGACATAAGACTACTAAGATTCGATGTAAGACATAAAAACGAAGCCATAAACATAAAAAACACGAAGTTTGGTGGAGTATTTTAATTCCAATCGCCGATAATCCGAGATTTTGGATAGGGACTTTCGAGCTCCGATTTCACTCTCGATTCTTGGTGAAATCTCGATCTTCTTGAACCAAAAGTGTAGAGGAAAGGTGTTGGCTACTTAAATCTGAATTTTTTTTTTTGGCTTTTTCGTTGACCTGATGAGCCAATAAGAGGCTTCAAAGATCAGCCATCGTTCCGTCATTTTCAATTCGCATGCAAGTCCTTTTTACAAAACAGGGCCCTCAAGTTGACCTGCCTGATACACCTCTTGAACTTTCAAATAATGACATTCAACCCTCAACTTGAATACTTTGTCCAACATTACACTTTTCACCCCCTATGTGACACTTTTCTTCGTTTTTAGTCTGATTTTCAGATATTTTTATATTTTTGATCCAATAAAATAAAACTCGTTTCATTTTATTTTTCGAATTTATTTATTTACCCCATTTTGGGGTGTCACAAATCTTCCATCCTTTAAGAAATTATGTTCCTGGAATTATTCTGACCGAGAGGTTGAGTACTTTTAGGGGTTGTTTGTTTTTTTAAAAAACCTCTTAATGACTCTTAAGTCTGAATCGTTCAGACCTTTTTACACACCACCTCTTATTAATCATAACTAAAATAACACTTCAGACTTTATTAAAAAAGAAACGGCACCTTAGTCTACATCTACCTTTTGGGGGCTCCAATGTCATTTCTGAATCGGTAACGAGTTTTTGTTGAGTAACACTAGAGTTATATCTTTACTCTTTAAACTTTCTGTTATCTTACTCAACTTCTAGACGCACTCCTCTACAAAGTGAGCTTATCATTAAGTTCGACATGTTCCAAATTTATTCCAGCTTACTCGTCAGCTAAAATTCATTAAGTTCGACACTTTTCATTTTATTTTTGAATTTATTTATTTACCTCATTTTGGGGTGTCATAAAATTAACATATAATAATTATATATAAGCTCCTTTTATAATAAAATTAGTTTTGAGAACAAATATTTAGTATTTAATTCATGTTTTAGTACAAATAGTAAATATTTTGTTTAAATATATCTCATATCCACAATTATGTTGTAGTTGCAACATTCTTTTTTTTAATTATTATTACAAAAGTGTTTTGAATGAAGTGTTATACTAATATAACATAAGTGATTAATAAAACCCATGTATGAGTAGGGGTATCAAAAATAACTGAAACCGAATAATTCATCTGAACTGAATGAAATTTAGGTTAAACGGTTTCGGGTTATTCGGTTTTCGGGTTAAACGGTTCGGTTAACCAAATAAGAATCCTTATTCGGTTTAGTTTTCGGTTAAAATTTTTCTAATTCGGTTAAACCGACTAACCCGAATAACACATCCTACTAATATTTTATATATATCAAGTTCATAAAAAATAAACCAAATACATTTTATATTATTATTGTTTTACATGTTTTAATGATATATAATGTTTTTCCTGATAGTAGATAATGTTTTTTTATCATATTACTTTTTTTTGCTTGATTTACAGCATTGCATGAAGAAAAATAATGTCATTTGGTAGATATTGATTTTTGATAGATGTTGTTTTTTACTTAACATAAGTCAATTGTTGAGTATAAATTGATGATACAATTACATATTAGAAGCAATAGACACTTAATTTGGGCAAGTGTCTAACAAAAAAAATATAATATTCGGTTTAACCGGTTACCGAACCGAATAACCCGAAAACCGAATAACACGAAACCGATTAAACCGAACCTTATTTGGATTGGTTATTGGTTATTTTTAAAAAGCTTGAAAACCGATTAACCCAAACCGAAAACCGATTTAACTGACCGAATAACACCCCTATGTATGACTCTAACGTGTATTTAGTTCATGAATTACTAAACTTTGAATTATATGAATATTATTTTTTGGAAAGTACACATTTTTATTAGTCGTGTGTACACAAATTTGAGAATTTTTCTATGAACAATCCCAATTTAAAGAAAACATTGGAATCGGTAAACTCCAAAACCATCATTGTTTATTATTGAATTCGGTTGAAATATTTTTATTCTGTTCATTTTTTTCCTGCTGGTATTTTAAAAGATTATAATATTTTTAGTGGTCAAGTATATCCATTAAGTACATAAATAATACAAAGTCTCATGAAAATAAACTATCGGTTAAAAAGAGCTTTCTAATTAATTTCCTCTCAATGCATACATGACAAAAAAAAATTGGGAAACCATATAACTATTTACTCTTGTCAAAATGATTTTTGAGGGAAAACTAGAAACAAACAGTGGGAAGGTAACATCTTGGAGGGTCAGTGGATGATATCCCTGACTACCCAGGTTCGAACCTCGTGGTGAACATCCTGTGACATCCATGATCATGGGTCTGCCACATAGTGGTACCCTTAATTGGGCTGGGTCGTGATCGACGGGGATTAGTCGGGTGACATCATTAAGTGGAAGCCCAGATACCCCGAGAACGTGTGTGTATTAAGTTGTCGTTCAAAAAAAAATATTGATTGTTCGATATTTAAAAAACTTTATGTTTATAGATTGATTTTTTTATATATAAAATTAATAATAAGAGTTTGACAAAATAAAATTTATGAGGTTGTATTTAATGAGTAGTCAGGCCTGTTTTGGTCAGGCCCAATTCACGAGACAAGACAACTGAGCAAACCTCAAGATCTATTCACTCGGACATCACACCAAACCACCTTCCTTCCAAACATACCTTTTAATTTTTAACATATGGTATTAATTTTTCATTTTATGTTTTATCTGGTTTACATATATATATATATAACGTATCACAAATATCCATTACTAGATACAAAAGAAAAGTTTGGTTGCAGACCGATTTTTAAGTTGTAAAACAGGGAATAAAGGATAGTGTGACATGTGTTCCCGGATGTCCATATTCATCATGTATAACGAAAACGAGTATTTATGAACGATTCATGATACACCATTCATGATGAATAACACATGAACATATGAGACACGTGATGCGATCTTCTTTGTCCCCCCGGTTCACAACCTAAAATCAATTTGCAACCAAACCTACCCTTATAGATATAAGAGTAAAAACAGTGTGAGGAGTGGAAGTAGATCATCATCCTTGTTGTAACATACGATTTGTTCGAGGGCAATCCAATATGTTTCTTTAGGATTATAAAGTGTATCTTTTTACACGATTTTTTATGCATAAAATATTTTAAAAAGCTAGGTTGTTTTAATAAGATTTTTCATACAAAATGTGTAAAAATAATAGTACCTTTTTACATGTTTTGATTAAGAAACAGTGTAAAATATTCTATTTTTTCAAATACTATTTTCTAGTTTTTGTACTAGTCATCATCCTATTCCAAATATAGTACTCAAGTACCATTACAACAAAATACATTAGCATGAAAAACATGTTTCACTTTTTTACACAGTTTCACGGTATAAATAAGTCACATAAAAATGATCCATTCTAGACTACTGAGAAAATAAATTTGTATTATTGATGTTGATTTGACTGAAAACATTTGGAGGATAGAATTGATCGATCAATTAATTCGTTTTAACAAACCGATTGATAAGATGAAACAAATCAAATAAATCATGATATAATTCATTCACAAATATCAAACGAAGAAGCACATGAAATGTGTGGGCAGAAGAAGCAGGTTTTTTGAAGTTGCAGTACACGTGCACCAGATTTTACGTTTACCATAAAAAGATAATAAAAGATAAACACCGCTTTCAATGCCTTTTGAATGATGAAACCCACCTCAAGATCCCACTAAATAAAATAAAATTATGATCCTAATTTTATATTTTTTTTTTAAACATTTGTTGTATAAATAATTTGTTATGCATATAAATTTTTTTAAGATGTTTTACAAAAATTATAATAGTTTGTATGACAGTGAACAACTTAAAATTATATAAAAAAAAGTAGAAGATTAGACTGTCTATGTAAGATTTCGTCATCTTGAAGTAATAATGTAATGTTAGCATACATTGGTTTTGAGTGATAAAATCCTACCATCTTCTTTTCCGTCTGTTTAACTATAATTAATAAATTCCTGCCAAACTACATAAGTAATTTCTCCATAATATTGAAAATCAACTGATTCCAGTTGTTGTTGTAATGCCTCAACCTCAAACCAGTAAGCTGACACGATAACTTACAAATCGACGTGAGATCATGATGAAAGCTATTAGTAGTACAGAGCTTGTGTTTATGAGGTTGCTACGACTCTGTCTCAACTTAAATGAGCTCACGATGTGGAACAAGATGTCACAACCACCTACCCTCAAAATCTAATCGTGTTCGCTAAGGTTTACATTCACCATCCTAATGATACAAGGATTAATCTTGTATACCATTTTTAACATCTCAAACCCCAAAAAGTAGATTAGTTTAATAACTTTTAATTCGACTTAAAACCATAGTGTAAATTATTGGTAGCCCACAATTTTAACCTTTTATGCAAGGAACTAAAAAATCTAGCTTTGTATACATATATGATGGGGTTATCACCACCCAAACCGCAATTAAATGAACTCAAAAATCTTATTTTTTTCATCACTGTAGAACGAATTGTCATAGTTACTTTAAGCTTATTTATGCTAACTAACCTTAATTATTTGTATAAATTTAGTTTTTTTTTAACTCAAAGGATAAATTGCACCACAATGAAACCAATTCTAAAATTTCTAACTTTAGAGAACCTAAATTGAACCAACTTTAGCTTCAGTCAATTTGGTCATCAAGTCCCTTAAGATTAAATTTTGAAAGTTAGATGTAATACCTTTAAATTTGGAAAGTGCAACTAATTAAAAATTTCGATATTACATCAAGTAAAAGGTAAAAATCCATTTCTACAAATCCGTACATGGAAATACCTCAAATTTAATCATACATTTAACCCCCAACAATCACTGACTCGAGGCTTATACCATGACCAAGTAAAGTCGGGTGTTACTAAACCTAATCCAAGTTGCTATTCCTAAAGTGCGGAAGACTTCACCCAAGCTACTCTCTCTTGTACATATAACTAACACTCATCTCTTCACAGTGTCGCTGATACCATTCCCCAACCGGAACCTGATGCACATGCCGACAAATAAAAAGGTTAGGCTAACGCCTAGTGAGTTCAAGAGTTTTCAATATGAATAAATATATCGTTAAAAGGAAATAATGCAAATTAAATCATAATCTTTCAAAATGATTTACTTTAAATATGGAAACGACTCATTTTCCAATAACACGCATTTTTAAAGATGAACTCCCCAATGCAAAACATTCCTTCATGAAGTGACGTAACCCAAAACTCACTCAAAATGTGAATAGAAATCGAACTCCCAATTTATGAAAACGTGGATAAAACTTTATATCACGAATCACCCAAAACACAGGTAGGGCATAATATTCAACTCATAAATCATAGATAATAATCCATATATATAAAACGTAACCGAAAACATCGATACTAAAACCCAATACCCAAACAACATCTTTTGATGATGAGAGAGACTCGCTTCCATTGTACGTGGCAGAACACAAAGTTAAGCCACATATCTATGTTATCGAACTACGCCTCAGATCGTGACTTTATTGTCTACTTTAATAAGCAACACCTCAAGTCCCCAATGATGTTGTATCCTTTATTGCCTGTTTCGCCAAGCAACACCTCAAGGATACACGATCTTATTGTCTGTTCATATTCTAGTAAGTTACAACCTCAAGGTTCCCAATAGACCTTTGGTGCATACTTACTAGCATTCAAGATAGGAGCCTCAAACTCCTTATGACCCCAAAATGTTTAACCCTCGTGCACAAGAGTTAGAGCATCTAAACTACAAAACCCATGGTCCCGAAGTACAACCCATAAAGGTTCTTCTCCACAAAAATTGGGATAACATCAATGTCAACACGACGTATTTTCCAAAGTAAGAATATCAATACTCCTCACTATCAAATATGACTGACTACATGCCTATGGATCCAATGAATTACAATCTAAAATACATGACTCCAAATGAATGACATACGCACTCAAAACATGTATTCTCCAAATAAAGTGCAATAAATGCAACTCACATCAAAGCTCCACGTTAAGCTATTAAAACCGGACAAATGTCCCCACGACCCGATAAAGATAAAAACGGAGCCTTAAGTTCAACCAATCAAATGACCATATGTTAAAAGCCATAGTATGTGATAAAACTTAAACAACCTACGTTTGTGCAAACACATACTTAAACTCATGAATAACCTAAAACACAACATTCGGTTGGGACAAACCTTTTTTTCAAAAGGAACTCACACCATTTACACTTTCAAAACGTCTTATAACATAATCTATGCATATTTCCAAAACATACGTTAAAAGTGCATTTCTACCAATTACTCTCCATATATAAGATAAATCAACAAAACACATTCATTTATGATTTATTTGTCAAAGTGTCCAAAAATCCCAAATATGGTGTTTCACAAGGTTTATAAACTCTTATTAGTTCAAAGAGCAAAACACATCAAAGATTTCAACATTTGATAATAATCATGAAAACACATAAATACTCTAAAATGGACATTTTTTGCATGTACAACGTTTTCACAAATCAACTTAAACTCACCTTGTTATATTTAAGCTAAATCTAGATTTTACCCTAATTTGAGCTTTCTTGTAAAAATTTGAATCCACAAGCAAATGCTTCAAAAACCTAGATCCACAAGTTTCAAACGTAAACACACATATCCAAGCACTTAGAATCATTCCCCAAACATCTTACATCAAAATCTTCATTTTGGCCAAAAAAACCTAAATTAACCTAACTTCCCAAAATTATCCAAACATAAATTTGAGAAATATAAACACTAGGGAGTCATTAATAGAGTATTTATAACCTGATTAACGTGTTAGAAAAGAGAGGGATGAACTCACCACTTAGGTTTTGAGCAAAACCTAATAAACCCCAAAAATCTCTGGTGTTGGAGATGAGAACTTGATATTGTATTAATGGATTAACACTAGCATATGGTGGGGAAGGGACACTTTAATCTTCAAGGAAAAGCCCCAAAATCAATTAGGGTTCATGAGGGAAGAAGAGGAAAATATTTGGGAGAGAACGGGAAGCGATTGGAAATGAGAAATGAGAGAAATGGCTGAAAATCAGATTTAATACAATCTGACCCTCGTCGGCGACAGTGACACTTTGTCTTAATCGTGGGCACAATCGCACAGCTTCCCCTGCTCTCGGTACATGTCCCGCGACAATGCCCCACGAAAGTGACATCCTGTCACAATCGCGAGCATAGTCGCCCAACCCACGCCACTCTCGGTATAGGGTCCGCGATTGTGCCCCGCGAGAGTGACCTCCTGTCACAATCACGGGCATAGTCTCCCAGGGTTTACCGAACGTCCAAAAATCCAGCTTTTCAACCCTAAGTGTTCCCAATCCAAAACCCAAATTTCACAAACAAATCCCAATAACCATTTACAATTACAGATTAATCAGGAAGGTGTAAGTTAAGGATTTACCAAAATCACGGGTGTTACATTAGATATCCAAAATATATTTTATTTTGACGTTATTTTCCCAACTCAAATTGGTAAACATGACTTGTATTAGACTTGTGAGACTAATAACATACATAGAAGAATGAAAATAGCATACATAAATTACTGAATCCTAATATAACTGAACCCAGGGTAGCCCTAACCATCTACAACCCGTGCGACAGCACAAGGCATCACAACCAAAGGGGCATCAACTGATGATCCATTCCATCATTACCCTAGGTTCATTTAGGTGCCAGTAATCACATGTATATAACAATGTCAATTTACATATATCTCGTAGTTTCTCTGCCTAATGAGTTGTTTGTTAAATTAATTTTATAAACACTAATTCCAATAACATGTTAAAGATGTTATCCTGATTTCTAGCTTTCACATCAAGTTTTTCAATGTATTCCCAAAAATTATTTTAAATCATCTTTAGTTTCCTCTTGTGCATTAAGCTATATTAGTAGTCTTTTAAATCATCTATTTTGCTATATATCTAGTATTTGTTTTATATTTTTGCTTATCGAAAATGTTGAGAGTTCAAAAATGATCTACAAGTAGGCCATGGTGAGTGGTGACTACGGTGGTGTCTTTCATTTGAAAAGTGACGATTCACTGGTAAATCCTTTGTCCTTTAAACAATAGTGTATTATGTCTGTTTTTTCTTTTTTGGGCATTTTTTAGACTTTTCACCCAAGACACGAAAAACCTTAGGACCAGCCCTGCTGATACTAATGGTAGACATGTATCATATATGCATTTGATTTATGGATCTTTGAACAAAACAAATTTGTATTATGATGACTATTTCTATATTAGTTAAAGTATATGGATGTTTTTCAGATTTTTTGATAAACCACGAGGACCAAAAGTGCAGTTTACTCTAATTCTCATTTAATGCAAAAATAATTTTTTCCCTTCATTAGTTTAATAAACGTTCAGTTTTTTTTTTCCTTCTCATTTTTATCGATAACACTAGATCTCGTTGATATTAATAACGTGGATGTTAAACTGTTAACTTACGTTGTAATTCTTAATTACATGGGGAAAAACAATATCAAAATTAATCAATATCACATAAGACATAACCTTGTTTAAAAATAGAAAATTTTAAAAATATATTACATTGATTAAAAAATCAACCTCACATCAAATGAAAACAAAAACAATTTTCATAGTTATATTTCAATATATGTTACCTAAAATTAAACACTTAAAAAGTTAGATTAAAAGAAAGGTGATGCTCTATGGTCTATGCACCCTTTTTAATTGTCTGAATCGGGTCAAATCATGTATTTGAAATGTAAAATGTAAGTCTTAAGTGGCGTTTGGTTCGTAGATTCTAGAGGAATCTGATGGGATTGGAATGTTTAATTATGTTGACCAAATTTTATTATCTCGTTTGGTTCATTCTTTTTTAGGGAAGAATTTTTCAAAATCCAATGAATTATACAAATAAGGGATTTGAACATTCTTTGACAACAAGATGGTATTTTGATGGAATGGAATGTTTATTCTCTACTTTTTGCTCGATTTCTATGATTTATAATTTAAATAATTTTTTTAGAAACATATACAATTCAATAAACAATTTTAAATTTTTTGGCATATTTATATCAGTTTTTTTAAGCATGCCCGTTTTTCAAATGTTAGAAAATAATCAAATTAAAAGTAGAAAAACCTCTTTAGTTATTATGAAGAAAACATATGTCTATAAGTAATAATCAAGTATTATCATTATTAAATACGATTAAATATTGGAAAGAGAAAATACCCGTTTGCATTAATGAAGGTTGGGATGAAAAATCCATCAGATTATGCATTATTTTAATAAAATTATTTTTAGTTTAAGAAAAAAAATTCAAAATTTTCAAAAAAAAAATATTTTGCTTATTTACCAACATTCCATTTCAATCCTAAAACTAAATTATGTGAACCAAAGGGACAAATTTCAATTCCTTTGGCGATTTCATTACAATGTACATCAACCAAACAAGTGGTCAAACATGATAACATTCTATTCAAATTCCTCTAGTTTCAAATTTCTTTGACATATTTTATTTCATCCAAAAACATTCTGTCACCTTAATTTTGATATTTGTAAAAAAGAATTAGTATATAATAATACATTAAGCAAAATATAAAGATATCATTGAATCCATTCCTAAAAAGAAACACTCTCATGGATAGAACGAATTTTGGGAAAGTCAAAAAAGTGAAAGAAAAAAAGGGATAGGGAATCCAATGGTAATTGGTACGAGATAAAATGCCCATGATTTCCCATCTGCCTGCTCAAACCTTTTCTTAATAAAAATAAATTATATTATTTTCACTTATGAATCACTTAAAAAATTAATTTTAAATATTCTTTGCTTTTAACATAACTAGTTTATTTGTTTAAGCACCTTATTCGTTCAATCATATAAATATATTTGTGTATGCTTTAATCATCAAATTGTAGATTTTTAATCCACCAGAGTCAACGTATAACGACGAAACGTTGTAAGTCAATTATTTGAGTAAAAAGTTGATTATTGGCAACTCCGATCCGTTCTACATGGAACCATATGTGAGAAGGCATTATAGAGTTGACTCAGCAGCTAAGGCTAGCGTAGGAGTTCAAGTACGTCTCCCGCATGATTTGAACCTACTTGTTGTGTATTTGAGCAAAGTCATGCTATCCTTTTGCCAATTAAGCTACATGCAGGATGACGTTACAAATAATTTATATTTTGTATAAAAAAAATCAGGTACAAAATAAATTGAGATATTGTGTTAATTTTAATTTACCATAATTAAATATAATAAAAACAAATAAGAATCAATACAAATGGATTCTAACGCATTCTTGTAAAATAAAGTAAAATATTCCATTTCATTTTCAAGTAAATATAATTATTATGTATTTGCCAGCTTGCTACATTGCTAATCATTAGAAGATTGTTTAATTAGTGCAAAATTATTATTAAACTTTTGTATTTTAGTAATTCATCCAAGTTAAAATGTTCCAATCAAGAGTTATATTAATCATAATTAATAGTTTAATTACAAGATTAGGTTGTTTGGATGTGCACAAAGGGGGATGAATTGTTTTATTTAATTAATAATCAATCATTCCAAAACAAACGATCATTTCTACTAAATGTCAACATTATCTTGGTCAATACAAAAACAAGCAATATTCCGTGCTAGTTTATGTTCAGGTCGTGAGATCACACGTCAATTAAGGAGGAAAACGAAAGTTGCTTTATAAGAAACTGAATACATTTTTTTATCAAATGCATTCTAAAATTGTGAGTCCAGATGTAGAATAATATCTGGTACGATTGTCCTGAAATGTTACATAGACAAATTGCATTAAAATATAACGTATTTTATTATGGTTATTATTTTGAGTAACCTATTTTCAAAAGCTCAATTTTTAGGTTACTCAAAATAATAACCGTAATTAAATACGTTCTATTTTAATGCAATTTGTCTGAGTAACATTCCAAGGCAATCGTACCAAACTATGGCAACCCGAAGCCAAAGAAGGCGGTGATCTTGAAGAACATTATAACTCATGCTTATTTTTGAATCAATCATCGAAGTACCAAATTGTCTATTAATTGGGTTGGTTGCTTACAAATCCTTCGCTTGCAACTCTTTTTTTGAAATTGTTCATTTTTTCTAGCTTCTTGCTAGTTTTATAAAATTCAGTCATTCTAAAAAAAAGCTCAATTTTTTATAACAAACTATGTCTTTGATTGAATTAAGAAAACGTATTTTGTATTTTATGCAATTAAAAAAACCATATTATAACTCGGTAACAAAAATAAAATGTATTTAACTTTGTAAAAAAAATTTAACTTTTTTTGTTTATGATATAATGTCATAGGGGTGTAAATGATGTGAATCGAGCTCGAGTATTGGTATACTCACTTCAACTCAAAAGCCATTTTCCAAGCTCAACTCGAAAACTCGCGAGTAGTTAAAATCCAAACTCGACTCGAACTCGATAGCAATTTTTCTAAACGCAAACTCGTTTGAAGCTCGAACTCAAACTCAAATAGACCTCGAATCAAACTCGAACTCGAATCGAGCTCAAAATTAACAAGCTTTCCCATTAAAATTTATGAAAATTTTAAGGGGATACTCTTAAAATTTATAGAACTTAAATAGTGTACTCTTGAAATTTATAAAACTCAAGCGGTGTCCCTCAAATTTCATCATCAAGATGACAAAGTTACCAACTTAAATCACCTTCTTCTCTTTTTATAACACTTCTCCACCTTTCCTTTACTAGTTTTCTTTCAATTGGGACAACTTTACTTTTAGTATCTCTCTTCCAATGTGGGATACATTTATCTTTACTATCTCTCTTTCAATATTGGACAACTTTACCAATAATTTTATAATTTTTTGGTTCATTTTAAAGTGATTTTAATAATAATAAAAAATAGTTGATTAATTGATATGATTAAAAAATATACATATTTTTTCAAATATAAAAAAATATAGGACGTTTTTCTTTTATTGGTAAGTTTATTATTAATTTTTTACATTATGTTTTACAAATTGTATTATAAAACTAAGAGCATCTCCAACAGCATTGCTAAAATTTCTCTAAAATAGAGAATGAAACGTCAAAATCTCTAAAAATATTTTCTTCCAACTCCAACAGTTTTTCTATTTTAGAGAATCAATCATTGCTTATACTATTAAAATAACATTTTCTCTCTCCTGTTTAGAGATTAAAATAATATTTTCTCTCTCCTGAAAGGGTTGTCCTTCTCTTAATTTTGGTGGGAAATCATTAAAATAATATTTTATCTCTCATGTTTAGAGATTATAGAGAATTCTCTATATTTAGAGATTTTTTGAAGTTTCTCTATTTTAGCAAACCATATAGCAATGCTGTTGGAGATGAATAGCAAAACAAAAGCCATTTTTTTCTATTTTAGCAATGATGTTGGAGATGCTCTAATTATATATATATATATAATCGAGTATCTCACGAGCTTTTCAAGTCAAATATCGGGTAGCTTGATTCGACTCGTTAGTATGCCGAGTCAAGCATGGACGGATCCATTATGGTGGCTACGGTGACACGTGCCACCGTATTATTTCGCCGACGAAGGGTAAAATTTTTAGGTTCGTATAAGATGCAACCGTATCGTTTTGGAAAGTGCTACCGTATTATTTTGAAAACTTCAAGAAGATGCAACCGTACCTCATAATCAACCAAAAACCAAAAGAAACTATCGAAATCAACAAAAAAAAAACCGAAAAAATCTCTCGAAATCGATAAAAATAACTTAAAAATCTCTCGAAATCAAGCAAACAGTTTTAAAAATCGCTCGAAATTGTGGAATTAGGCTAAAAACACATCGGACAATATTGAACGTCGGTAAAAAGATGAAAACACGTCGATAAAAACCGTGCTTTTTGCAAAAAAAAAAATTGTCGGTATTATATGGTGCCACCGTATGAAAAAATTTCTGGATCCGTCCCTGGAGTCAAACCCTACTTGAGTCGAATGTTGATCAAATTTTAACCGAATCGATCTCGAGTAGCTCGCATGTTGTCTCATCTCATTTACAACCCTACATGTCATAAACACCAAATATAGTTTTCTAAATTAGTTTCCCCAAAGAAAAATTAAAACAAAATATATTTTGTTTGATACAATTTACCCTTTATTATTTAATAATTAGTATGTAGTATGACCAATTACTAATAATTGTTTTTACAAAGCAAGAGTTGGAATCAATCCCTTAATTTCTAATTTTAATTTTTTTCGTTCCTTAGACAAATAGTTGCCAAGTTTCTTTCGACACGCATTAATTAGACTTTCCTAATGTGGTTGTTGGCTTGTGATTGTGAATTAAATCATATAATTTTTGTACTCTTCAACAAGAACTCCAAGTTTCCTTTTTTTCATTTTTTAACCGTTGATATTCAAGTTAGGTGTCGTTTATTTTTAAGAGGTCTGAAATCTGAAGTATTATTTTATTTCTGATTAATAAGAAATGGTGCTGAAATCTGAAATTTGAATCAACAAGACTGTATGTTTCTGTAACGTCTGGAGGTGTCTTGAGAGAAAGAAGAACATATGAACTGAGGTGGCGATAAGAGGTTAGGTCACCACGTCTTATTTCAGACGTATTTAAGAGTTAAGAGGCTCTGAAAACCGGAAAAAAACAAACAGTTTAAATGTAAAAAGGTCTGAACGATTCAGACATAAGAGGCATTAAGATGTTTTTCTTAAAAAAAACAAACAACCCCTTAGTTTACGTTCACCACTATTGATTTTAGGATTCTTGAAGAAAAGTTAACAAAATCCTCAGTGACCCGAACCGATAACTTCTAAAAAAATCTCCAAAAGCCTGTAACCCTGAACTTTTAGTATTCTTTTTTATGGTTTTGAACCACACGAAGTTTATGAACTTTTTTCTTTTGAAAAAAAAACTAGATTTTGTTATATGGAAACAACTTAAAGATTCTTTTGGAATTTTACCGTACGTATAATTAACTACGTTTTTTTTTCTTCATAGAATGAACATTTTTTCCTTGTTAAGAATATTGACATATATAAGAATTGTTTGGAAATTGTTTTAATGCAAATAAATGGAGAGGGATCGCAAATAATATACGTCAAAAAGATTTATTTTCTAAAAAAATATTAATTAAAGTTCACCATAAGTTTGTAAATTGATAAGAATAAGTTATTTTTTTAGTTATTCTTATTATCTTAAATCTTTCTATTATTCTCTAATGTAATTTTTGATAAAAATTATGGTATTTTATCACGATACTAATCTTATTTTCAGATGATGATATTACATACCCTTTTTTTCCAGGTACTTAATTTCATTAATAATTGAATATAAAACATATTCTGACAAGATCAAACTTTTATAGATCCAAAAAATACAAGTAAGACAAAAACATTTAAAATATATCGTTTGTTGCTTAAGCACCTGTAGTTGGGATTTGATCGAGGTTCATTCAATTGCAATTATTTGCTATAAAAATGAGAACACATCTGTCGTTGGTCGATTGGTCGATCATTCAATGTTGGTTGATTAAGACCTTTTTCTCCTCTTATTGTAATACCTAAGAAACAATGTGAATTTTATAGACAAATTTCTAATATTTACTACTTTTTCTTCATTGGGTCTTGTATTGTTGAAGAAATTGACTCACGGTTACAAAAAAAAAAAATCATAAACAAAATTATCTCAATGTTGCCAGCAAGAACGTCTTAGTCTTGGTGCAATACGATAATGGCAATTTTTTAAAAATGCACGACATGAATAAATCATAATTTCTTCCTTTTAGAAAAAATCAAATATTCGGTTCTAGTCTTTTTCTACTTACCCTAACATGTTGATCATTGTTTTTCAATTAAATTCTTAATGTACCTTTTAATTCATGTGAGACGATCTATCATAAAGTCCTTCACTTAAATAACATCACAAATCTCACTTAACAATTATGTGGAACGACCTGTCACACACAGAATTTTATCAATTATAACGTTATGGTCCAATTTGTGATCGGGCTAACTTACATTCAAAGTATCTATTACAAGTTGTCAAAAATGTTAATTGTGTTTATCATATTTTTGTCTTTAGTTATATTTGTCTCATTAGTTATATTAACTAATTGCATAAAAATAGACTAGTTTTGCTTTGATTCGTATTTTATAAACCAATGAATAAAAACATTCAACCGAGGAACCAAAATTCAAAACTTTTTATTTTGTGGTACCAAAATATAATTAGTTTTGTCATTATTTTTATTTTTAGAGAATATAATTTGGTCATCAAATCTATTAAATGAAAAAAATTTAGACCCTGGTTTCCGAAGTACGAATGAGAACAAAATTAATTTAATTTTAATTTAATATGTATATAATTAACACAATTATAAAAAATAAAATTAAATGGTTGATATATTTATATATTTATTTAAATATCTATATTCAGTAGGAAAAAAAAAGTTATATCTATGTTATCTGTTTTACTATTCCTTAGAATCCAATGTAGTGATTGGAAGGAGGTGTCATTGTCTATTGAAAGACTCACGGGATAGTGCTTAAAGACATGGTACCATCTTTTTTCTTTTGAATAAATTACATTCTTGGTCCCTCTGTTATGCTCATATTTTAAATTTGATTCCTAAAATGCATTAAATATACAAATGGTTCTTATTTTATATTTTTTATAATGTTTTGGTCCCTCGAGTTAAATGCCATTAAATTTAGGTCCATTAGTCATCCCATGTACCCCTGATGTGGAGGGAAATCTATCCTTTTATCCATCTTCTTCCCCCCAACCTTCTTTCTCTCTATTCAAATACCCGAATTTGGTTATTTCGATACACAAGTCTCCCAACTACCTTCTTCCTCATTCTTTGAAACCTCTTATGTTGCAACATCGTCGTTGTGACCATCACCGACATTGTCTCATTAGTCATTATGCATCCTTCAATTCTTCAGCAACAACGACCTGGGAAACATAACAGCCAGACGAGCATGAAGCAAATGTAGGAAATGGTTGGGGTAGTTGGAGACAGAGACGAAGTTGAAAAGGGGTTACTGGTATTAGAGTAATATGATTTATGGTAAACTTCATTGGAGTTGTCTATATCTGGGTTTGTGTAATTCTTCATTTGAGTTTTTGAAAGCTTCCCCATTGTGAAATATTCCTCCACATCCACCTCCACTAATACCCTAAATTACAAGAAAAAAAACTCGTTTAGATACGAGGGATACAAACATACACAGAAGCTTGGATGTACTAAAACATAGAGATATGAGAGGCATAAAGAGATGATCATAATATTAGCCCAAAAAACAACAAATGAGACAATGATCACCATGAGCTCCAAAATCGACACTAGCAAGTCACTATAGAATTAGGTTTTTAAACATCGCGACCACGGTAACATGATGGGAATTAGGGGGTTCTTTATGTCCATTGTTTTATGGATTTCTTGCTAAATGAACCATGTAACAACCTGAACATTTATTTACATAATAAAATAACATTTATTACTAACAACTGTCCCAAGCTTACATATATATATTAAAAAAAACCAATAGGAGGGTTGAACGATTTGGGAGAAAGAAAGGGGAACAGGGTGTTACATGATTTGGTTTACCGGAGAAATGGAAGGGTTTACAATTTATGGGTTTTAGAAATAAGGGGTGATTAAAATATTATTTTGTTTTTAATTTGTAGAAGTAAAAAAATAGGTGTAGAAAAACTAAATTACCCTTATATGAGGGGCCCGGTTAAAGGTGTTAACGCAAAGGACCAAAACATTATAAAAAGACAAAATAAAGACGAGGGGTGTATTTAATACATTTTAGGGATCGAATCCAAAATCTTATCATAACACGCGGACTACTTATGTAGTTTACACTTTACTTCATTATATAAAGCCTTTTGTGCTAAATGTTCCTACCTTTTTTAAATTGATTTATCTTGTAGTTTAAATCAATGTTTTAAAACCCGGGTCAATCTGACCAGTTGAACCGGGAACCGGTCGAGAGACCGGGTCAACTATTATCGGGTTTTTGGGGATTTATGAACTGGATCGAACCGCCGGGTTTTTGAGAAAACCGGTTGAACCGGTATGATTGAACCGGCAAAAACCCGGGTTGGCCCGGTTAAAAAAATATTTTTTTTATATTTGTGTTTTTTTATGTTTTTAGATTGATATAAAGTTGTTGTTATGTGTTTTTTTTAATGTTTTTAGATTGATGTAAACTTTGTGTTATGTGTATTTTTAATGTTTTAACTTGTGGATATCAAATTCTTGGTTTTATATATATACATATATAGAGGGAGGATCATGCGAGAAGTTAAACATTTTGCGAAAAGGCGAGAAGTGTTTAATCATATATGATTACACGGCTTGTAAGTGTGTTTAATCATGTATGATTAAACGTTTATGTATTGCCAATATAACATGTGTTTAATCATATATGATTAAGCTTGTGTATCATATATGATTAAACATTTCTCGCCTTCTCGCAAAATGTTTAGCTTCTCGTTTGAACCTACCCCTACATATATATATATATATGAAAAATACGTAAAATTTTTGAAACCGGGTCAACCACCCGGTTGAACCGTGACCCGGTTATCACACCGGGTCAACCAAAAAACCGGATTTTAAAACATTGGTTTAGATATACATTTTACTATCAATAAAATTCTCTTTTAACAAAAACAAGATTTTAGTGTTTATAAGTTATAAATCACCAATTGTTTGAAAAGTAACTTATGATGTCAAGTTTACAACAATTCAAGATACAAAGATGTAACTTTTAGACCAAAAACTATAATCTATGAAAGAAGTTTATTGTTTTAATTGGCAAGAATGCTATTGCTTAATAACAAATGGTTTCACAAAAACCTTATTGGGAAATTGTTTTCTTAATAATAAGAATTTATGAGTCGTACTTTCGGTTGGATTGCGGTGAGAAGTTGAGTTAACATGAGGAGCGTGATGAAAGTGGTTATCAATCAGTTGGATACACATTAGGATGAGATGCACCAAGATGCACCGGATCAATCCCCATATTAAGCGTGATTCATGAGTGAGCTTGATATTAAAAGTGATCAAGAGTTCAGATCCACTTTTCATGCTTCTCACGTTAACTAACTTCTTACATGATTCTTTGTCGTTAAGTCGTTTATAATAACCTTGTGACTATAGCTTGACAATTAGCAACAAGTTATGGCTGGTGAAAGGAATAAAAGCACAGACAAATATTTCACAATAAACCAAAAACAAACTTGTCTGTATCGTGGTTCATGTAGTCGGTCATCATTGCTCCAAGGACAATCGACATATCCGGCACGAGAGAATCACTCAAGACCATGACCTCTGAAACACGAAAAATTCTCAAATGTCATTAGGGGAGTAACAATCTTAGTTGATCTTTTGGGAAGGACAATGTAATATATCTTGCTAGTTGCTTCGACTAAATGACTATTAACAAGAGGATGAAACTTTTGATTAATTGTTTTTAAAAGGAAAGTATGCATATCAAGAATCGATCACACCAAACAAATTCGAACCAAAAACATATCATATAATAAAACAATGAGTAATATGATGTTAGTGTTTTTTGTAACCATGGATATTCGGGTTGCATGCAACTCTACTAATGACATGGAACCCTGAAACAATCAAGAAAATCCACAGTGATCGTGATGAGACTCAAATTGACGACACGGAACCCTGAAATAATCAAGAAAATCCACAGTGACCGTGATGGAAAAAATAATCAAATAATAATTACAAAAATAATTATAATTGATAACTAAAATATATTGATCAATATTAAAAAAAATGATATAATTATCAATAATTCTAAATAATTATAATTTTATATCAATGTATAATTAAAATTTATGTTATAATTTCCAGATAATATTTATTAATTAATAATAATAAATTTTAATAATTAATATTTATTTATAATTAATAGTTAATATATATTATAGATATTAATGAGGGCATAATTAAAATAATCACAAATGTATTGTTTGGCAAAAAAAAGCTAGTTTATTTTCTAGGTACATGTTTGGATGACCATAAGCTAACTTATAAGTTAACTTTTTGATAATCTACTTTTTGATAATCTACTTGTAGTAGATTATGAAAAGTTTTTTGTGATTATTTCAATTATACTTTCATTAATATTAATTATTATATATAAACTATTAATTATAAATAAATATTAATTATTAAATTTTATTATTATTAACTAATAAATATTAATTAATATTATCTGAAAATTATAACATAAATTTAATTTATACATTGATATTAATTTTTAATTATTTAGAATTATTGATAATTATATCATTTTTTTAATTATTATTTGATTATTTTTTCCATATTATATGTAAATGTAGATTCTTTTTTAAAATTTGGTTTAAAGGTCAAAATTTATAATATATATAATAATAAATTTCAATATGTTAATTATATTACTATAAATTTGGGTTAAAATTCAAAATTTATTAACTTCTCCAAGCCGACTAGCATCCCTTTCCACTTATATATAATAATAAATTTTAATATATTATATTACTATAAATTTAGTTTAATATTTGGTTTTAAAATTTATTTGTATTAATTAATATATTATATTACTATAAATTTGTTTTTATTATATTATTAAATATTGTAATAAATTATTTTTCCTAGATGTCCTTTTTGGTAATTTTACATGCTCATAAGCTAGTATTGTGAAACGTGACTTTTTCATCAGCTAGTTTATCAGTTATCCGCTAGTTTATTAGCTACTAGCTATCTTATCAGTCATAAGCTAGCTACCAGCTAGCTTATCAGTCATAAGCTAGCTTATCAGCTAGTTTGCCAAACGTAGCCAAAAAGCTTCTCATAAACTACTTCAAATAGTTTATCAAAAAGTTAGCTTATAAGCTAGGTTATGTCCATCCAAACATGTACCCAGAAAAAAAACTAGTTTAATTTTGCCAAACAATGCCCTAGTTGAACATGTAAATTTAATGCTATTTGATTATTATTTTTAATGTAAATGCTACTATTTCAATTTATGTTGTGCACATGTGATTTTCTATTAATATAATTGTCAGATCATACGGTTGAAAATAGTATTTAGTGCATTTAATATAGTATGATTTTAAAGAATGTTAAAATTGTTTTTTACTCCTCGTATTTAATTATTTATCATTATTAATGATATTAATTTGGATTAGGAATACTTGCAGTCAATTTATAACAAAAATGTGCAACATGCCAACACATATCATTGATTTTGGCTAATATATACATTTTAATAACGGATAATAAAATGTTGCTTTTTTTATAATCGTAACATAAAATATAATTAATGTTGTAAAAAATGAGTGACGGTCATTTTTCCTTCTAAAGTTGATTTTTTGGTTTTATTCGTTCACGAAACCAAGGTATGTCGTTTCATACATTTAAAGTAAAAGAGTATATCTTTTTTGAAATGAATATATGGTAATGATATACCAAAATTTATAATAAATGATGGTATATTTATTATTAACATATTATGATATTTAATTATTGTTAAATGGACTGTTTTTTTGGGAGACATAGGTGGAGGTTGCTTTACTCATACACGTTTGTGTGAGCCTTCTGGGCAATCGTAATCGATAGGGACAACCGGTGTGGTCCCCTTTGTTTCTTTCGATATTTTTTTTTTAATTTTTGTCTTTCTTGATGAATTTAAAAATTAAAAATTAGCAATTTTAATATTATATTAAATTAGATTTAATAATTAATCAGTTATATCGAGTAAGTATTATATCAAGAAGTACATATTTGAATCCCACACAAAAGCCATTAGCGTTGGAAACTAGAAAAAGGTTCATGAAAATCACAAATGAATATTTGGACAAGAATATAAGATTGATTGTACATAAAAAAAATTCTTAACTAGTATCTGGACACTCAAATGCTTGGGCTACACAAAGTTTACTTGTCGATAATCTCAATTCACATTATTGATTTAGGAAAAAAAAAATAAAGAGCAACAAATTTAGACAAATTCAATTCGTAACATATTTCTACATCAAAATCGAGTATGATTGTATGAATGCACCTTTTAAAGATAAATGTTTATTGGAATTTATGCACAACTATTGAGTGGTCAAAGCAGCTATGAACGGGTGGAATCCGTGGGTGTGTACCCTCTAATTAGTATCAGTAGGCAAACATAGATCATTATTAGTGTTACATTGATCAACGTCGTTATGTAAATACCAATCAATACCAGTGGAGGAATCCACTTATCTATGCCACTTTTGGAACAAGATGACCCAGATTAGTGTCAATAAAAGAGCATTACTCAATGTCACTTAAACACTGATATATAAGCATTGAAATTCACCTGATATTTAGATTGTTAACGTCAATTCCTTTTAAACTTCGTTTTGGTAATAGGGCGTTGCCCTAAACCCCACAAGGGCAACCCTCATTGACACCACTATATGGTGGCATCCAACGACTCTATAGTTTATTTATCTTATACAAGCACGCACTTCGCACCTCTGAACCTATATTATTATAGTCTAATTACCAATATGTTCATTTTATTGTGATTCTAAGAGCATCTCCAATGGAGGTTCTTACAAGAACCTCCTTTTTACATTTTTTGGTGCCACCTAATTTTTAACTCATCAATTTAAAATTTTATCTAAAAGTTCACAATGGTAGTTCTTATAAGAACATGATGTCAACATCAATAATTATTATTTATTTATAAACAAATATCAAATATTTAATTTAACTACCAATAAAAATGAAAAAATTGTCATCTCACACAAACTTCATGTTAAGAACCAATGTTCTTATTTAAGAACCTAGAGGGCTTTAGTTTCTTATAAGAACTCTCTACAATGCTAGTTTTATAAGCCATTACACTTTTTGCTTATAAGAATCTTGTATTGGAGATGCTCTAATTACATAAAAAATTCACTAAAATCACCAACAGTTAGTCAAAACGACTTAATATTTGTCCAATTTATATAGAGGAGCAATCTGCATAAATTTTGGAGACAAGTTGAATTGAAATTATCATGTGTTATGGTTACTAGAACAAAAAAACACAAACAATTATAAATGTTTGATCAATGAATATAGATACGAATACAAAACTACCTATGATTTTTTTGGTTACTTTCAACATTTAGAATCCATGATTTTAGGTGTACTTATGCTTATGTATGAATTTATGACATAGAAATAATTATATCATGTATAAACACATTTTTAAAACTTTTAATTTAGATATTTGTTGTATAAAATAGGCTTTCTTTTTAAACCATTTACCAAAAGGTCCATTTATGCATTTTAAAAGACTCGAATTCATAATATATATATATATATATATATATATATAGTATATACATGTATAATGGGCTTAATCATTTGAGAAACTCCAAAATTTGTGAGATTTGTAAGGTCCATCCTAAACCACCAGTTTAAGATAATTATTGTTATAAATTAATGAGATAACTAAAGAGATAATTATCATTGTTTATTAAATAAGAATTAATGCATTTTTAAAATTTTCATATATATCTCTTTATGTCTCTCTTTCCTCTCTAAAAACACAAAGGTACAATTAGATATGCACATATAATGAACATAATATAAATAAGTTTAAGAAAAATTTTACTAGTGTGTTTATAATTTATTTACAATGTTCACGTGATGTTCACAAATGGTATATTAGTTTTATTGATGTAGTTGGTGTTCATAATATTTTTACAAGTTATACCAAATCTAGATTTATAGTGTGTTCACATCGTGCTCTCACGCTTCTCATCGGAACCCAACATTATATATATATATATATTGGAAGAATATTTTGCAACCCACATCTTAACCGTTGAATTTATGAAAAAACGGTTATTTTGTTTTTATTTTTTTAATTGAAAATATTAGACCCACATGTATTGTAACCGTCGATCATTAATCCAACGGTTAAGAAGTGGGTTGCATGGGTTGTAAGATTTTCATGGGTTTTAGAGGCTATACCTGTCATAATAGTGAACTTAAAACTTGAGAGGGGAATTTTAGCTAAGGGTGAGAATGTGAATAACAAATATTAAGGGACGATTGTTGGCATTTGAGAAAATTTATGGACCTGTGTTGCCATCTTAAAAAAATTGGTAATCATGAACTCCTCAGGCCACATTCCAGTATTCCGGATTTTTGTATATGTGACTGTGAGATTGTGAGCGCATGTTCCTATTTTGTTATTTTGGTGCAAAAATGACGTGAACGGTAGTAATATAACTATTACATTATTTTTGTATATTTATTTAAATATATAAAATATATAACTTTATCTTTATTTAAAGAGAAAATTTTAAGAAAATCAACAAAATTTTTCATTTTGAATGATTAAATCTTTAAATTATTTTTGAAGGAAAAAACATTAAACTTTTTTTTTTGGTAACCGTGGGTTTCCGGGCCAGCTTACGCGCACCGACTAATCCCCGTGCGACCACGAATGGCCTGGAGTCATCGCAGGTGAACCTCCATGGGCACAAGAGATTTGGCAGCGCCTGGATTTGAACCATGGGTAGATGAGATCTTCCACTACATCCCCCAAAGGTTTTATCAGTGCGCCACAATAAAGTCGTTGATTTTTTTAATAAATAAACTAATGATTTTTTTAAAAATGTGTTACCTATATTATTTTAACCAGAAAAACTACCTATATCCGGTTAGAAAAAACTTAAAGTAAAAAAACATAAATCAGTTTTACCGTAACCAAACTCTACACCGTTCAAATTAGGGGTGTGCATCGGTCGGATCGGGTCGGGTCGGTGTAACACCCCAAATTTTTAGACCTCATCGTAAATTATTAGCTAAAAGTTTATGTTTATGAGTTCTTCTTGGTTTTTGGAACTGGGTGGAATCGGGTCGAATCGTCGGGTTTCAGCAGCTGGAGGGGGGAGTCGGCGACTGTGCCCGCGATAGTGACAATGTCACTATCGCATGGGCAATGTCGCGAGGGGGGGGGGGGGGTTCAAGGTCAATCTCATTAAATAACAATAAATAACGCAAAACATAACGGCTAATAAAGCCATTTCACAGCGGAAGTCTTACTAAATTTATAAATAATTAATAACCCAACGCTAACATGTCCCATACCGGGTTACGTTACAAAATGAGTTCAAACATAAACTCTAAACATCCAAAATCTATCAGCATCTAAGCGAGAATCTTGCCTTTGTGCATCATTGAACCTCTTGCTCCTGAGATGCATACTAATAGTCAGCTTTACAAAGCTCAATGAGTTCATGGTTTTCGTGCACAAATCATATATGTCCCATCATGCATAATAACAAACAAACACCCAAATAAAAATGATATGCATATTTGTTTCAAAAACCCTTTAAATAATAATGATATCTCTTAAATTGAACCGTCGGGTTAAGGTCTTACCGTCGTCGGCATTTTCCCGGGTTATACGGCTCTCCCTTGTCCGATCACCCATCCCTTGGAAGTGTCATCCCTTACGACATATCGACCAATTCCCATACCCGATTGAAATAAACTCATTCATGACATGCTAATAAATGTTTAAAAATATCACGTAAACATTTAGCTTACAACCCATAATAATAATTCACATACATACATCAAACCCATAAACATGTACATCAAAAATAGCATAATGCTCAAATACATTTTTACATAAGCATACATCCCAGTTTAAGTCTCATGAAGACTCACCTTACTGTGTAGGTTGCCAAGTGATCCCCCTGACTGATAACCTACAATTATTAAACCATAATAGCCACTTAATGACCAAGTTTTATTCGAATTAAATCAACCCAAAAGCGAAAACTATGTCAATAAGGTCAAACCCAATTACTTCGATCATCACCCCTAGTCAACTTGATCAACCTCTGAAAATATAGTTAAACCCCACGCCTTAAAGCTTTACGACACCCTATATCGTCAATTTTGATATTTTATAATATTCTCTGCTCCTAATTAAAGTGCTCCATTAATTATAAACTTCAAATACGGCATTTTATCCCATTATAAAATTCTATTAACATCGGTTTACCCTTTATAACTTTGTAAACTCCGTGATTCGATTTAAAACATCTCGATATAGTCATCAACCCCTTTTATGACAATTTAATCTATTTATTAAATCAATTAATTGATTAAATGATTTATTAAAATAACTCCTACATTAAAAATAAAAATAAAAGAACAAATCTCAAGCTTCCATCCATGTTGCATATTACCATAAATCCCTTACTGGTTTTCTTCTATATTGCCATACACATATATAAGACATCCAGATCCAAGGTGACTTTTTAGTCACTTCACCATACATGCATATAAACCATCAATTATATATATATAGAGGGTCATTCATTTGCTAACCAAACTATTGGTGTTAACCATGCTAACCCATCTAGACCGTTGATTATTTAGATCAATGGTTAACAATTAATGACAACTTTAATTTTATAAAAAAAAAAAAAACGTTATGAAATTAATGTGCATAACCGCATAGGGTCAAAATTGTAATTTTGCATATCCATTCATTAAATAAACACAAAAGAAATAAGCTAATAATTAGGGCAATTTTAAATTACCCTAATTCAACAGTTTTTAATTAATTAATTACCCTAAATAATGTGCATATCCATATCAACAGTTTCATCTTCTCCACAAATCTCTCTGAAAATTACTGAAAACAATCGATAAAAACCACCAATTTCATCTCCAATGGCGGATCCACTTCACTCCCCACCCTCCCCACCACCACCTCACCCAAAACCTCCCACTTCGCCCGCCGGAAAATCACCCAACAAACGGAAGAACACCACCACCGCCGGCTGTCCAAACGGAAGAACACAACTCGGCCGCCATGGCCGTCGGTACCGTCGAAGATACCGCCACCAGCAAACGAAAGGTGATCGCACAAGATGTCAATGTCGAAGACATCGAAGTATTTCAAAACCCAACAAATTTCAAAACCCATCAAAACGATTTTATTTCGATAAATTGTACAATCTTATGGTTTTTTTGTTTGGAGTCCCATTCTTCTGGAATTTTGAATGTTAAATAATGCAACCTATTGATTCAAATAGTAATTATTATGGTGCATATATGCATTGTTATGTATTTGTGGATGGTCTCTGCATATGAGCATGTTTTATTGAAAATTGAAAGTGCGTGTATGCATTGTTATGGATTTCTGCATATAGGCATGGAAAATAGAACTATGTTTGGAATCTGTGAGTATAAGCATATTTTATGGAAATTAAACCTCAAAGCAAGTATACAATGAGATCTAATATCGTCTTTCAAGTAATAAAACGGTAAAGTACCGGATATCGTCCCACAGAGATTGTCGTAAAAGTATAATAAAAGTGTAAGAAAAGAGATGATTTCAGATGGCGAATTTGAAGACTTGAATTGGTTTGTTTTGTTAACAGTTGATAACGATACAGAATAATAAAGGTAGCAAGGGTGTAAGACTTTTAGGTGAGACTCAAACACAAATTCCAGCAGACTATGCTGCAGGTATGCTGCAGCATGAGTTCAGCATAAACAGATCCACCATCTATTTTGAGGGTATTCCTCTCGGACTTCAATACTCCCGCTACCGTTTAGATCCAACTGAACATATCTCTATGCAGTTTTAACACTTGATAGCAACGGGTAGAGTCCTCAAAATATACGGATTTACAAATCTCTTTGTATAAAACTACTCTCTCGAGTTAATTCCCATATCATTCAAGTTGGAGTGTTCGAAGGGGTTCATCTCTGAATCCTCTACACTTTAACACCTTTAACAAGCGACCAACCTGTCAAGAATAAATCAAGATGAAAAATAGAGGCGATAAATCTCTTTATCAGTCACTCTCTCAAGTCGGCTTCTCATATCATCCAAGTTGACATGCATATTATGGCTTATCTCTAGGCCATAGCACTTTCACACTTTCAAAGTGATCAACTCGTCAAGAAGTGTCATTGGCTTTATAAAACTTGAATGAAATGATTGAACATTGTTATTGCAAAACAATGTCCACCTTCTTTTGGTTTGAAATCTCACCCTTTTATCTTACACCCAAGCTAATGGATTTAGCTACTCATACTAAAATATAAATACATAAAACAATAAATTACATAAATTAAAGACATGAATGTAAATGACGGAAATATAAATTGCAAGAAATAAAATGACTTAAATGTAAATCGCAAGGAAAATAAACAACTAAATTAAGAACACTATAAGTAATGAAGCATAAGTAAAAAGACAAGGGATGGTAACTTCAAAGATTTACTTAAGATTCAAAAGTACATTAAAATCAAAGGTTATTGGTGCCAACCTTTGATTTTCACTTCCAAAGAGATGTACTTAGTTGTTAAAATTAGCCTCCTAAACTAAACCCCCAACCTCCCTTTATATACAAAAAGGGAGTGGCAAAAAGAGTAATAAACCAACACAAAGTACTTAAGGTACAATTAGTACTAAAAAGGGGTTCAATGTCCAAGGTTTACAAGCTATCAAAAAGATGATGTCATTCTTAAAAATACTGCAGGAGGAGGCTTCTAAAGTTGTCAAAAGTCCTGTCAAAAATCGTCCATCATCCAGCTTCCCATCATCTTTCCACAAAAATTTTCTACAGCCGCAGGTGCTTCAGACATGCTGCAGCACTGGATCTGTTTTACTCAAAAACTGCCAAAACACATAAAATTAGCCATTCAAAGAAATAAAACAGATTATCCACTAGCTCTAGCTCCAAGAAACAGATAAATGATAAAACATGCAATAAAAAGACTCAATTGTAGGGATATGGAAGAAAAAGGACTATAAAAAGTTACTAAAAAGGTCTAGATGGCACTACAAATGCGTGCACATCAATGCATTGTTATGGATTTCTGCATATAGGCATGGAAAATAGAACTATGTTTGGAATCTGTGAGTATAAGCATATTTTATGGAATTTTGAAAGTGCATGTATGCATTGTTGTGGATTTTTGCACATAAATAACTACTTTTATAATTTTGTATATGCATATGGTAAGAAGTTATCATTAGGAGTTGTGCATATGAGCATATGTTCATGCAGTTTGAAAGTTATTGGATGCTTAAAATTAGGTAGAAGATAACTTCCATATTAACTTGATAGACATCAAGTTTTAATTTAAAAATATTACATTTAAAGAATAGATAATTACCATAACAAACTTCTCAAAATATGGAATGAGATTAAATGTCCTCAAAACATGGAATGAGATTAAATGGCCGAAAATTAGAAAATTCCCATAATACCCTTGACGTTTTAATAGCATTAATCAAATTACATAAACTCTAGAAAGTTTCTGATTGGTCGAAAATTGGTTAGCACGGTTAACACCAATAGTTTGGTTAGCAAATGAAGGGGACCCTATATATATATATATATATATATATATATATGACTACTCAATGGATTGGTCATGTACAGCCCATTCCGAGGCGTTAGTGTCGTGTTTCATGTGGTCGTTTTTGCTTTTGCCCAAAGCCACAACCACATTTTAGTTTCTATTTTCGGGCCACACATTTGTTCCCTTGTTCAAGACCGCAAACGTACATGGCCATGCCATTTAGAATTTTGATCAGTCCCTTACACGGTTGTTTCGACTTGTTAACATAAGGTCTCCTACTTGAGCCAAAAGATCAACATAAAATCCATTATTCGATAGACTAATCGACTCAATAAACATGTATACTAATCACAATCACCAACGTAATATTAAATCGGCGACCATAGGGATTCTTACCTCAACGTCATTGCAATATCGACTCTTGATTTCAAGCACCGACCTGTTTCCTTTTCTCGTTCTCCGCTACTCTTCTCTTAGGTTCTTTCTTCCTATCTTGGTTTCTCTTTGGCAAACTATATATATTAGACTTTACACTATGAACCCCTCTTTATAAACGTTAATACAAATTGCCCCTAATTTAGGATGTTACATAACCTCTAGGTAAGCTTTCTTACTTATAAACACTCATGCATGCTCCACTACTTGCTTATTTGTGATTTATGTGGTATAGAATGTTAACCCAAAATCTAGGGTTTTGTATGTTTTGGGTTGAATAATCTTGAAGTGAGTGTGAGGGTCTAAACATCTTGTGAGGAATCATTTATGTAAAATTTATGGATGTAATATGGATTAGAATAAATGATTACACTTCCAAGGGTTAAAACCAAAGGCATAGATTTCTATCAGCAGTTGGAGTCAAATTATTATTAGGGGATTTATATGTGGCTAAATGAACTTTAGTTATTTATGAGGAATATGTACCAAGTATGATTGTGTTATTTATCGACAATATGCTTGCATGAAAGGTGTTATCCCTACTTGTTCATGATCTATATGGGAAGTCTAATGTCTATTTTCTTGTGCACGAGGATTTAAATGGTATGTATAGTATAATGCATGTTCATTGCTTTGGGCATTGCAAGTAGACAATAGGGGACACAAGTCCCTTAGTTGGAACTCGGCTAGATTGGATAGGCACCCTTGCCTGTAAAACCTTGAGGTGTAACCCGACGGGGTAAGCGCTAGAGGTAGAGACGGTTTGAGGATTGTGATGTCCGGCGTGGCATGGGAACTAGAACCGGGGTTGGACGATGAAATCCAATCTACATCGCGGGATTTCCCCATTTTATTTGGAAAATATCTATGTTATAAATGTACAAAAAATTTCAATGTCCCGATTGGGAGGTTTTGGCATTGATCTCAATGCATGGGCGCTGGTAACATTTAATTATTGGTCTTATTTACATTATAACTAGTATCGGCGTAATAACCGTTAGACTTCGTTCTAACACTTATGTTCATGTTTAATTGGTTCACAGGTTCCGCTAATGGTGTGAGTAGGGCACCTAGATTCTCCGGGATCGCACCTAGGATTCCTCCTTGGACCGGGCATTTTTGGGAAATCGAGAAAGAGCGTTTTGAAGTCATAGTGACACCCATCTTAATCTAGTTGTTAATTGTTCTAGATTAAATAGGTTGTCATTTATATGTCTTATTTATTCCGCTACTTCATTATAAAACTACCCCAACTCTTTTGGGTTATAGTAACCATGTTTACAGGTTTTGGATTCGCCATATTTTAGGCGTTATATTGCAGAAATTTTGAGTTTTATTTTACCCAATTTTTAGGGTGTTACAAGTTGGTATCAGAGCTCTAGTTTAAGTGAACTAGGTACGTAAACTCGATGCCTAGACTTAAGCTGAGACTATTAAGTTATAATTGGTGAGATTTGGGTAGAACTTCTAGGATGGAACGACCTTAGAGTTGACAGAAATTACGTTGTTGAGAATTGTAAAAGTGGTAACGAGAATTTTATGTAGTGTATGTTTATAAATTCAATTAGCTACTGTTATTATGAATATATGATTACGTGAATGTACTTGAATTACTATGATTATGATAATCAATGAGCCGTATGAGTATGTTTCTTGTGTACTTCTTATGTCACTTATCTCCTTTTCCCTCTAAATTGTGTGGCAGATCCGAAATGGTAAATACTCGGAGTCGACCATTGATCGAAGGAGAAATGCATGAGGATAGTTCGTCCAACCCGAACCCCGTAGTCCGGGTGGCAACTGTGGTTCCTCCCGGAATGCCGCCAATATTCACAAGACCAGTGGAACACATACTTAGAGTGGAGTTGGCATCCACAAATCCGGTCATTCAGGATACAAACCCGCAAGCTGATGTGATGGCCAGTGTTATGCTGATGGTAACATCGGCCATGGAAAAGCAAAAAGAAGCATTCCTGAAAATGTTGGAAGATAGAGATGCCAGTCTTCGGAGGCCGGAGGTAGTGGCAGAGAACGCGGTAGCCAGCTCGGGTGGTACCGGGGGCGAGAACTGTACTGATGGAGTGGTGGTCTTAGAGACAAGGCAAACAGGAAAGGGTTGCTCGTATAAATCCTTCATGGGGTGTAAGCCGCCAGAGTTCGCCGGGCCCAATGATCCCGTGGCTTGCATGAAATGGTTGAGGGAAATTGAGCAGGCCTTCAGGGCTTGCGGATGTGATGAGAGTCAGAAGGTAAATTTTGGTTCGCAAATGCTTTAAGGCGCGACTTTGATTTGGTGGGATGTCCACACCGCAACCATAGGGGAGACCATTTTGGCAAAGATGTCTTGGGCTACGTTTAAAGAGAAGGTTATGGAAGAGTACTGCAACGAACAGGAAATGGATTTGATTGAAGAAGAGTTCTGAGCTCTAACAAAAGGGGAACAGACGGTGAAAGAGTATACCCGTCTTTTCATGGAGAAGTTAAACCTTGTGGGGCACGTGGCCCCAACCGAAAAAGATAAGATAAAGGCCTACCTGAAGGGCCTACCTGCGGATATGGGGAGTAGAGTCCGCAACTCTAAAGCCACAAATCTCCGGGAGTATATAGAGGAAGCCAAGATAATGGAAAGGGTCTACGCAAATGACCAAGAAGAGAAGGCAAAGACCGCGGAAAAGAGGAAAGGAGAGACGCCACCAAGTTCGTTCAAGAAACCGAGGTTTCAATCTAACGTTAGAAGCTTTGACAATCGTCGGGAGGCGAAATGGTGTTCCAAGTGCAAAAGCAAGCACTTTGGTCCTTGCAACTCCAACTCCAACCAAGTCTCGTGTTTCACACGTAGATTGAACCATATTCGAGATTAATCTATGTGTATCTGTCTTCTTCTCATTTTAACGGCCGCCGAAACCAACATGACGTGCACAGGATTTTGTTCCAGAGGCTGAGAAACGAAGGCGGCGGTGATGAAAAACGAAAAGGCGAGAAGGAAATCGAGACAACTTTCCGCATTTTTTTTACCATCAATTACACCGAGTTATCATGAAACTCCGGTGCTATATTCATGAAATATTGTTCATCATCGAACAATATCATCAAACATGAAATACAATTCATGAAAAGTAATACGTGATTCGAAGTTCACACAACAATATAAAAAAAATACCCACGTTGTTATCCGTTACATTACGCCGAGAAATCATCGCAATAACGGGATCCCTCATCAGTCATCACACAGTTGATTTATAATACATGAAAACACATTCATGAACTTTAAACAACCTTATTATCATATGCTACATGTGTTGAAGTGTTTTGTAAAAAACTTGCTATATTCATGAACTAATATTCACTGAAAAATATGATCAAACATGAAACATGAAACAATATTCATGAAAATCAGTGACTGTATCAAAACCATGGCCATACACATTTCATAACAACAACTATACAATACATAACAAATAAAAAAAAGATCCATACATTACCGAAACGTACGTGAAAACTCATAATCGAAGAAAACAAATTAAAAAAAAATCCAACATTCATCAACAACAACTTCATCCGGAACAAAACAATCTTCTACCTGGAAAACCTCGATGGATTTCGAAACTCCATCCACCACTTCGACTGTGTTATACTGCAGAGAATCAAACGCCAACACCACCTCTTTGCTCTTAAGTGTCGACCCTGTCAACGATCCTACCACTTCGACATCAACACCGTCGGAGATATATATCTTCACGAGTAACAAAAACAGTCGACCGACCGCCATCGAATTGGTGTTGTTCGTCTCCTTCCATACAATCACCGCCCAACTCAGTTTGTATATCCATTGAAAACAAGAAACAATACCAAAAGTTTGCCTGCACAACAAACCCTACAAACAATTTTGAATAGAAGATTAGAAAAATGAATGTAAATCCAGAAAGATGGAAACACGATCAAAAAGGAAACTATATCTTTCGAAATCATAGAACCGTGCGAATTAATTAAAGAATAATTTTTTTTAAACAAATCAGTTTCATAACTGACTCAAAACTAAACTGCTAAAATTAAGGAAAGCATTAAACAATTAAACAATTTAAAAAAAATAGGAAAATACCTTCAATTTGCAAAAGTCGAGACTCGAGACTACCCCCACTTCAATAAATTAAAAAAAACAAAATTATAATTAATAACTATGAGATGTATGGCTAAGATCGAGGTTGCACAGGTTGCAACCTTTTTGAAGGTTTCAAAATATCCTTCCCATATATATATATATATATATATATATATAGATAGATATAGTGGAAGAATATTTTGCAACCCTTAAAAATGTTGCAACCTTTACAACTCACATCTTAACCGTTGGATTCATGATCGACGGTTATTTTATTTTTATTTTTATTTTTTTTTTAATTAAAAATATTGAGCCCCATATCTATTGTAACCGCCGATCATTAATCCGACGGTTAAGATGTGGGTTGCAAGGTTTGCAACCTTTTTAAGGGTTGCAAATTAAACAACCCCTATATATATATATATATATATATATATATATATATATATATATATATATATATATCAAGGTTTTAAATAATGCTTGTGTTTGACGTCACGTTAATTTTAAGGCATGTCATGACCCATTGCATGATTTTTATAACAACATATTGAAATCTTCTTATCCTTTTATTTTCTTATTTTTTGTTTTTAATATATAACCTAATTTAAAATGGGGTGTGTGTGTGTTTATGTCTTATTTAAATATTAAACAAATTTGATTAATTAATAAAAAATAAAGATTAAATGAGAATTTAGAATAGTGTAGTAAATTGCATTTAACAAAAAACAACCGGTTGTGATAAAATAATACTATTTTTTCTCGAATTTTATTAAACTTTTTTCAATGATAATTTAAAATAAGAAATAGCTTTAATAAATCAATAGATAAAAAAATATTAATTTTAGGAGATTTAAACCTAAAGCTTTGAAAAAAAATATCATGTATTTATCAATATTTTTAATGAAATTATTTGATTATTTTTATAATTAAAGTTATAATAATTATGAAAATATACAATATAATTAGTAGAAAAATAAATGTCTTGATGAAATATAATAAATAAAGAAAAAGTAAAAAAAATATAAATTAGGATAAAAATGTAAAAGTTTATATACTACAAGGACCAAATATGTAATTTGTTTATTTAATTTTTAAATAAATTAACATTTAATATTAATAAAATTGGAGGGAGTGATGAAAATAAAAGTAAATAAAAACTACAAGAACTAAAAAAACAGTTTTGAAAAATCAGGAACGAAAACCGTTATAAGCATCAAACCACATGGACTAAAATCGTAGTTTACTCAATTGTTTAATACCCAATTAAAATAATATTGTTGTCTCCTCGTTGAACTTGGTTTTTTAGAAACAATTGAAATAATTTTTTTCTCTTTCTCAATATTAAGGGGGTGTTTAGGATTGCTTATTTAAAACAACTTATGCTTATTTGTAAAAGTGCTTATTAACTTATGGTTATTTATAAAGTGCTTATTAACTTATAGAAAGAAAGAGCAAATATGTAATTTAGTTAAATAAGTTAATAAGGAGTTTCAAATAAGTCAGTTGAGAATAACTTATCAAAAACTGCTTATTAGCGGAGTGGATAAGTCATAAGCAGTTTCCAATCCAAACACTCAAAACAGCTTATTTGCTGTTTGAAAACGCAATAAGTTAATAAGCACCTCAAATAAGCAATCCCAAACACCCCTAAATTATACAAAATTCTCTATATTTAGAGTTTTTTCATAGACAATCTATTGAAATAAAACAGAGAACAAAATCTTTATTTTCTTTATTTTAAAGAATACGTTGTCAATGCTCCTAGAGGTTGATTGGTCATTTACTAAACACTCACCGATTCAAAATCGAATTACCGTCTTTCAATTTTGGGTTTCAAGTCGAATTTGAAAATCAAAGGAAAGATGGGCGGACTGATGTTGGCATGTTGTTGCAACACATAATGCATTTAATTTACTCGATTCATGTTTCGACTTTGTCATTCGGGATTAGCGCACAACTTAGGGCCCGATTGGTTTGTAGGAATGTAATGGATTGGATTTGATTTCGTGGAAGGTTTTGGAATTGGAGGGATTTGGATTTGGAAGGATTAGAAATATTTGGTGTGTTTGGTTTGTATGATTTGAAATGGAATTGAATTATATTATTTATTAAAAAAATCATTAAAATTATAAAAATATAATTAAATTGTCTTTTATATAACTCATTATTATAAAATAAATGTTTTTAACATATTTTTAATATTATTATACACAAATCCTACAAAATCATAACCACCCCTTGGGATTTCTAAATCCTATGTTTGAGGGATTTCAAAGAAATCGTAGGATTTGAAATCCGGACAATCTTACAAACCAAATATGGGATAAGAATGGATTTGAAATCCAAATCTCCCAAATTCATTCCATTTCTGCAAACCTACAGACCATTAGTTTTGATTTTTTAGGGATTTGAGTTATGTGTGCAATGGACGTTCCATAAGATCCGTGTTCTTATTTGTCTGTATCTCAAAATGAGCTTCGTTGTTAATCTGTATTTGTTTGGATTTATGGGTCGTTTATCCAAATGTTTACCAGGTAAGAGCTTACTGGTAAAATTTAACATTTTCACTTATCTTCTCGCGTAAGATTCTAGTTCATTTAAACGGCATCGTATGCAACAATATTCTTTGCAAGTGCTTACCCGGTAAGACTTATCGTCCACACTTACCGGGTAAGACTTTCGGCCATTGCTATCGTTCTTACCAAGTAAGATTATCGATACTTATAAATGTTCATCCGATAAAGTAAATGACATGATAAAAACTTATCGGGTAAGCGTTTATTAAACTGTCCTTAGTCTTTGTTTGTTGTATGATTTTGGCATGTTTGGTTGTAAGTAAAGATGACACGTGTGTTGTATAAAATAATGAGGATGGGACCCACACGCGGAGTCACCTCATCGCCACCCCACCCACGATTGTCCGCTACAAAATGGAACCCTCCAAACCCACTCAACACTAATAAGGCTGCAGCTCTGCTGCTGCACCCATCCACCTTTCCTTTTTCTTACTTAATTCCCTTTTTGTTTTACTACTTCTTTTTTATCTTCATTTATTATCATTATTATTATCTCTTTCTTCTTTTATCTTTTTTTTTGAGTAAACTACGATTTTCGTCCCTGTGGTTTCATGTTTATAACGATTTTCGTCCTTGGTCTTTTAAAACTGTTTTTTTAGTCCCTATGGTTTCTATTTACTTCTATTTTCATCCCTCAATCCAATTTTATTTAAAATTAATTGTAAATTCATTTAAAAATTGAATAAGCAATTTACATATTTGTCTTTATGGTATATAAAGTTTTACATTTTTATACTAGTTTACATTTTTTTACTTTTTATTTATTTATTGCATTTCATCAAAACATTTATTTTTCTATTAATTATATTGTATATTTTCGTAATTATTATAACATTTTAATTATAAAAATAATCAAATAATTTCGTTAAAAATACTGATAAATACATGATATTTTTTTCAAAGCTTTAGTTTAAATCACTTAAAATTAATATTTTATATATGTTGATTTATTAAAGGTTTTTATTTATTTTAAATTACCGTTGAAAAAAATTTAATAAAATTCGAGAAAAAATAGTTTTATTTTATAACAACCGGTTGTTTATTGTTAAATTCACTTTACTTCCACAATTTCATATTTTCATTAAAATTTATTTTTATTAATTAATCAAATTTATTTAATATTTAAAATAAACATAGACACACACACACACACATATATATATATATATATATATATATATATACATACATTAATGTTCTAAATAACATGAGATTTAAGCCTTGTGTTTGACGTCACGTTAATTTTGTGGCACGTCATTGCTTATTGCATGATTCTTGTAACACCATATTGAAATCTTCTTATCATTTTATTGTCTTATTTTTTGTTTTTAATATATAATCTAATTTAAAATGGTGTGTACGTGTGTGTATGTTTTATTTAAATATTAAACAAACTTGATTAATTAATAGAAAATAAGGATTAAATGAAAATTTAGAATAGTGAGAGTAAATTGCATTTAACAAAAAACAGTCGGTTGTTATAAAAATAATACTATTTTTTCTCGAATTTTATTAAACTTTTTTCGATGGTAATTTAAAATAAATAAAAAACTTTAATAAATCAATAGATAAAAAATATAAATTTTAGGAGATTTAAACCTAATAGTTTGAAAAAAATATCATGCATTTAGCAGTATTTTTAACGAAATTATTTGATTCTTTTTATAATTAAATTTATAATAATTATGAAAATATATAATATAATTAATAGAAAAATAAATGTCTTGATGAAATACAATAAATAAAGAAAAAGTAAAAAAAATGTAAACTAAGATAAAAATGTAAAAATTTATATATTATAAGGACCAAATATGTAATTTACTTATTCTATTTTTAAATGAATTAACATTTAATTTTAATAAAATTGGATAGAGGGACTAAAATGGAAGCAAATAGAAACTATAGGGGCTAAAAAAGCAGTTTTAAAAGACCAGGGACGAAAATCGTTATAAACATGAAACCATAGGAACGAAAATCGTAGTTTACTCTTTTTTTTTTTTTTTTTTATTTCTAATGTACTAAACCTAATAACTGTAAACGAATTGAACAAATGTTTGTTTGTTTGTGTTCGTTTGTTTAATTTAATCAAATAAATGAATAAACACAAACAATTTTTTTTTTCATGTTTGTTTGTTAAAAAAATATGTTTATTCGTATTTGTTCATATTTATTTGTTATGATGCTAAACAAACGTAAACAAAATAACTTACAAACATATAATGAAATAAAGGAACGAACACAAATGAATAAAAAACAACCACTATTATTCATCATTTCGTTCCTCTATTAAGGGGCCGTTTACCAAACATTTACCGGAGTAGGTGTTTACCAAGTCATATTACTTTACCGGATTAATAAAGTAAGGACTAAGGGGTCGTTTACCAAATGTTTACCCGGGTAAGCGTTTACCTAGTCACATTATCTTATTGGATCAATATGGCAAAAACCAAGAATCTAACCCAGTAAGAGCGAAGACAATGAACCGAGAGTGTTTCCCGGTAAGTGAGTGCGACAACTCTTACCACAGTTAGCACTTACCGGCTAAATTGTTGCATATGATACCGTTTTGATGGACTAAAATATTACCCGGTAAGTAAATGATAGTGTTAAATTTTACCGGTGAGCACTTATCCAGGTAAGCGTTAGGTAAACGACCCCTAAGAATCTTATCCGGTAAGAGCTAAGGCAAGGAACGAGAGTCTTACCCGATAAGTGAAGGCGAAGACTTTTACCATGGTTAGCGCTTACCGGAAAATTTGTTGCATACGATACCGTTTTGGTGGACTAAAACCTTACCCGGTAAGTAAGTAATGATGTTGAATTTTACTGGTAATTATTTACCCAGATAAACATTTGGTAAATGGTCCATAAGATAACATAAAACTATGTAAAATCGGGTAAACTTAGAAAGTTAGAAGGGATAACAAAAGAATTCTAAAAAAACTTATTTAATTATTGACCAACCCGGTCGAAAAAACCCAAAAAAGCTCAACCCGAAGTAACCCGACTCGTAGTTAATACAAAATTAGGCCGAACCACATTCATTGAGTTGAATTTGAACCCAACCCAACCTGATGAACTCGATCTGTCTTTCTATACTATGAATTTGATATGATTGTTAAGTTCTTGATTAATATATGTACATTAGACATTAGACAACCTAAAATTAACTATATTCAAAATTATATTACAATTTCAAAACCGTAATTTACTTTTTTATTTGCATGAACTTTAAAAAAAAATTGAGCTTGTTAACCTTTTTGTATGTTCTCAATTTCATTTTACTTCGTTTAAACACAAACACTTAGCTAAATTGTAAAACGATGTACCAAGGATTCAACCCTACCCGCACGGTTTGAGTTGGGTTAGGTTGTAGTTTTGCTTGGGTTAGGTTGGTTGAGAGTTTGAATTGCAAACATTAGGTTGGATTGTTTAAATATTTTCAACGTGACCAACCCAACCCATATACAACCATAAATTTTAACTAAACAACAAAAAAAAAAGATGTATTTATGATCATTCATTTATTTACGTTTGTTAAATAAACGAACATAAACAAATTTACCGTCAAAGATTCACGAATACTTTGCTAAACGTTCAGTTACTTAAACCTTACCATAAACTTATATGATTATCCACAAGTTACAACAAAATTAAATAAAAAGGTTGATACAAGGAATTTATATGAAATGGTAACAGTTTTTTTATTGATTGTGTTTTAGTTCATACACCATGTGATTTCTTTTCACTTTTTAATTGTTAGATTCAACCGTTAACTTTTAATTGTCAATTAAATATTTGAAATTAATTAGGCTTCCGATTGTTAGTTGTGGAACAATGAGAATCGAGTAACACATTTTTACTACCTTTAATTATCTTTATTAGTATTAAATAAATAAATTAAAAATAATAAGTCGAGGGGTGGGTTTGTAAAAGCCGGTATCCTAACATGTTAAAAAGAAAGTGAGTTTTTGTACAGTTGTATCTCATCCTCGATGTTATTATATATATATTTTTTTTTTGTTGCCAAAACAAAACAGCTCCAAGCCATACAAAGTCCAAACACCCCAAAACGAGACAACAATCCAAATTTCCGAACCCCAAGTAATTAAAGCAGACAAAGACCACAAAAAATTAAAGGTTGCAGCAACTTCGTGAGTTCGCAAGAGGCAAACCCAGAAAACAAGTCGCACATTTGTTAAAATAAAATGTTGAAAAAAAAACATTATATTTATTTCAAGATTTATCAAATATGTTTTAAATGGTTAAAATAGTTTGAGTAAACGACGATTTTCGTCCTTGTGTTTTATTGTTTATAACTATTTTTGTCCTTGAATTTAAAAGTTTCTTTTTTGGTCATTGTGGTTTGTAATTCATTTCCCTCTTCGTCCCTGAAACTAGTACTCTCAGGGACTAAAAGCAAAAGAAATTACAAACCACAATAACAAAAAAAAAACAATTTTTAAAAATCAAGGACAAAAATAGTTATAAACAACAAATCACATGAACGAAAATAGTAGTTTACTCAAATAGTTTTATAACCGAGATAAATAAAACAAGCTAGGATGTGCAAAGAACATACGAGAAGGATCAACACAATGTGGCATAAATAAAAGAAAATAAAACCACGATCTATCTCTTAAACCACTTATATCTCAAACTCTTTCGATAAATAGTTAAATCATAAAAATCGTTTATTATACATATTCTTTCATGGTTCGAATTCAAATGTGATTTTGTCATGATCATCATATTCCTTTACAATTGATCAACCCATTAATCCGTCTATAGAACAACGATCCAATTTTTTAAAATTTGTGAAAAAAGTTGATAAAATTGTAAAGAAAAACCCAACCAACCGACATTGAAAATAGGAGATGGAGAAAGAACAAAAAGTGGTTGAGGTAACACACTCATTTAATTTTGAGTAGCTAAGGTGGTCACATTAATAACATATATAATTGCCAATTTAAGACATCAAGGTACAATAAATGGACACTATTTATAAAATAAAATAAAAAAGGCAATAAGTTTCAACTCATAAAATCATGTTTTTTCAATTATAAAATTGAGCCATTAATTGTTGAGTAATTAATAACAAATAATGCAAAAATAAAATTGAATGAAATTTATTTAATTCATTTTGCCCACCAAAATGGTTAGAAACTTGCATTAATCAAACTACTTATATGGCTTTGATTGGTATGTGAAAATGACACAATATTGGAAGATGAATATTAAAATGTATTTGATGTTTTGTCCGAACCAAAAATAAATATTTCTTACATGACGAAGGCATGCATCAGGTTTTTGTCGTTATGAATTGTGTAACAAACATGTCGGTAAAGAACCGGTTGATCCTTAGGCCATGGTTTGAAATGATCGTCCAGTTCAACCTCTCAAAATCGGTGCTATTAGTACTACTATATTTGTGAATAAAGATCGTTACTGTATATTTCAAAAATGAGCTTGCATATACGACATAAAGTTACAAATGAATTGAATAGTGATACTATTTTGTTCCATGCCAACCGGACATGTGAATTGAACATTTTTCATTCCGTTTCATTTTCTCCTTAAATGAATTCATTCAGACAAATTTCTTTTAAGCAAACATCACCTTAGATTTGTGTAATTCCATCTCATTGTATGAAAAATGTGCACCTTACGTAAGTGCCATAATTTAAGTATATGATCAATAAATATGTTTATCACAATTTTCATAAAACTAAAAAATTCAAATAATCTTTTAAATTTTCATCTAACTTATGAGCTAAATTTTACCAAAATATGGCTAGTTTATCAAGTAAAGTATTAGATAACAACTAACTTTCAAAACTAACAGCTAGCTTATAAACTAGTTTGCTTAAACCATTGAATATAAACCCATTCTTTAAATATATGTACACGCTTTTAAGTTTCTTTTAGAATTTTCAATTTATTTCAATATTTAAAGTACATTTGATGACATTACAAGAAAAATGACCTTTAGTGAAGGTTTTTTTTTGTATTTAAAAGTTTGAAAAACTTCTCTAAAGGTTTTAGAGAAGCTTTTCACTTCCGTCAATAACCTTCTCTATATAACGGTAGCTAAAGGTTTTAGGGAGGGTTTTCAAATGGTACATTTACATTAACCTTTAGAGAAGCTTTTTTGGGTTTTAGATACGCTTTCAAACCTTATCTAAAGGTTGACCGATTTATTTTAACAAGCTTCTCTAAAAGTATATTTTTAGTGACGTTTTTTGAGCATTAGTGACGGTTTTCAAACGTCACTAAAAGATACCTTCAGAAAAGGTTTTTGAAAAAGCTTCTCTAAAGACATACACTTTAGTGACGCTTTATGTAAAGCTTCTCTAAAGATATCCTTTAGTTACTCTTACTTCAACCTTCTCTAATTGTCATATTTAGATACACTTAACAAAAACCTTCTCTAAAAGTATATCTTTTAGTTACACTTTCTTGTAAACCTTCTCTAAAAACATCTTTTAGTTACACTTGCAAAAAATAATTTCCTTCTCTAAAGGGTGTCAATATGTAACAAACAAATATATATATATATATATATATAGTACATATTTCAGCTATATATATTATAATAAAATAAATAACAATAAAAACAACATCAAAATCCTAAAACAAATTTTTTTATATTTGTCATAAAAGACATGAACTTTTCAAAACAAACTATATGTTTCAATGAATATGTTCAAATTTATAAAAAAAAAAGGAAAAAAACACTTAGAATCATACTACAACCATCCAAGATCTTCCATGTGTCAATTCCTCTTTTTTAACATCAAAGTAACTTCATGTCATACCAGCTTCGAGACCTGATAAACCAAAAAAAGTTCTTAGTCAGAGGCTACAAAGGCAAAAGTAATGATCGAGACTAGGATGAAGAATAACTTATTAGTCAGAGGCTAATACCACTAATTACTTCTAACAAATATGATCAAGTTGCTCTTCAAATATGCATTTCAACCATTTTCTACTCCTTTTCCGGAGTTGCCAAATGAAGGTATGAAGTTTAGAAAAGGTATGAAGTTTAGAAAACAAGAGGCTCTGCTTGCTATAATTTGGACTTTCATTGGTTAGGTTTAAACTAAATGTACCATTTGTGATTGATGTCTTTGTAATTAAACGTCATTGGCTCAACTCAACCCTAATATTATTCGAATCAGCTCATATATATATATATATATATATATATATATATATATATATATATATATATATATATATATTTGAAACTCAGATGGCTTGTGGTAGTGGAAATATATTTTATATGAAGTTGAACCTAAACAAAAAAGGAGCACATGATGAGCATATTGTGTTCTGGATTAGAGTTGAGATTTCTATAAAATCATTTATAAATTACTAATATACATGACAGAAACACAAACTAAAATATGTAAGTGTTATGGAAGGAATCACCGACTCAGCAATATTAACTGTCATCTAGCTACACCGTGTAATGTGTGACAATGTTTAGCAACCAAATATTGTAAGCATCAGGTTATGATATTACGGGCACCATCAAATTAAAAATACTAGAAGTTGCATACCTTGCTTCAGTTAAACTGTAGTAGTTGAGTAAACACACCGCTATGAGCATCAACGTTGAGCCAAGAATTTTTCACCTACAAATTCCAGATCAAATTTGATGAAATGACCATCTTCATAATAATTATACTTCTACAATATCTCGATATAGTTCTATTGCATGATTATGTATATAAAAAATGATATTTAGTGTGCTCCTAATTTGCCGCCTCTAGATTCATGGTTTTCCATAAGAGAGAACTAAAAAAGTAACAATCGAAAAATGTTTTCACTTTTTCCTTTGTAAGATAGAAGCACTAAAACAACCTACCTTGCCAAGTTCCGTTAGTATTGGTGGCACCACATCATACTGCTTTGAAACCTAAAGAAATTTAACACAGAGAAAAGAAAAAAAAATAAAAAGATTCGAAGAGATCAATATCCAGTCAAACTGACATGAAAGAAACTAATTGCATTATAAGATGTTTGGTGCTATAACGAACTGGAACAAAGGATCATTAGGCAAGTGTTTCAAATGCAAATTCTCATTGGCACACATATGTTTGAGAAACTAATTGCATTATAAGTAAAACTTAAGAAAATTTTGACTATATTATAAAACATTTGGTTCAAACTCTTAATAACAAACATGTAAAAGCAAACATAAACAAAAAGGCCACATATAATAAATATGTATACCTCAGAGTTATCAGATATAAGACACAAGAAAAACTCAAAATAATGTGCAGCCTTTCTTGCACCCTCTTCAAGTTGTTAAAGATGAATCATAGCCCTCTTTTGGCCCTGTCTCACAGCATGGATCAACAAAAAAAATGATTAAAATGTCAATACGAAGCAAGAAGCCTAGGAAAATTCATGACATTCTGGAAAATTTTGCCACTGGGATGTCTTCTTGGGTGGATTATTATAAAACTAAGTTTCGTATCAAAAGCCTTGAGGCTTTAACACCATGAAATAACTAAAGAATGGGCTTAATTTATTAACAAGAGGGAGAAACTCAACATTCCTAAACTTGAAGAGGCTAATTATGCGGCTACAAGTAATTCCGATAATTGTACCTTGATAATGACCGAAGAAGATTCACCCAAAGCTCTTGCAGTAAGTTGGTCTTGTTCTTCAATAAGCATCCACCTGCAAGAGTCAAACATGACAAAGAAAATAATTAATTAGTAAGAATTTGTCTTGGTCTTGTTCTTCAATAGGCATCCACCTGCAAGAATCAAACATGACAAAAGAAATAATTAATTAGTAATTACTCCTTAACACAGTTAAGAATTTGTGGGTTAAAAACATTTGTTTCTTTAAAACAGTTAAGATTAAAAAAGAATGAAAATAAATTAGAAGGTTAATTAACCTTGTCTTCCTTTTCTGATTTGCCCTTCTTTCTTGCAACTATTATCCCATAAATGTGCTTCATATCTTATTGTCCACCTATGCCTAACCATACCAAAATCAACAATGGGTTTAAAGGTTGTATTTGGAAACCAGCTGATAAGTGAGCTTATAGTTGAAAAGTTAGCTGTTGATCAATAACTAATTTAATTGTTAGCTTATAAACTAATCATCTTTGATAAATTTAGATAACAAACGTAAAATAATTTTAAAACATAACTTTCCATTAGGCACAAACATTGAAGTCGAATGTAGTTCAAAGTTCAAATAAATATAAATCATTGGTAACAACTTCAAATAAATATAAATCCTACCTGGATTAATTCCAGCAGAAAGGCCTTAGATGTAGCTGAATTACATTGCAGCCACCATAACCACGAGAAGTCACATTGCAGCCAGAGTAGAGCACTCTTTGCGGAACTGTAACATTTCCTAGCATGAGGTTACTACTTTTGCATTGCATGCTCGAACAAGAAACCGACAATGAGCAATATAACATGCACCAGACAAATTAGATATGAATATATAACCGTTTTAAGAATCCTTTATAATAATGGCATGCATAAAAAGTGTTCTTGTTATAACCTGCTCCTCCCTGGTGTGCAACTACATTGCACGCAATGATCTGCGATGATGGCATAGCCTCCATTGGGTACAGACAGAGCATAGTCCGATGCATATTTTGGGAACGAAGCACAAGCTGAAAATAACCCATAAGAAAACCAATTCTAGAAAAAAAAGTAACATAACTAGAAAGCACAACGATAGGCCACAAAGATTGTGCTATAAAGAAAACATTCATATTTTACCTAACCATGATCACTCCTCGAGTAGGACCACGTTTCTTACTTTGCAAGGACGACGAAGCACCATTTGATTGTGATGTGTTTGTAGAGGCGGAAGCCAAAATGCAATAATTCAAGTGAACTGCTAAAAAAGAAAGTGCTTAGTTACTTGATGCATGAATTTGAGTCTGTACATATTATCATCTTGTCTGTCTCTTTCTGCAGCTCATCCTGGAATCACCACCAAGTTGAATGGGTTTGTTCTTCAATGCTCTCAATTCCATGTTCATCAGTTGCTTCCCATTTTGTTTTGTTTTTTTTAACAAAGGGAAGATCCGAATGCTGAAAATGGCATGTATGGTTTTGGTGAGGATGATATGGGTGTTTAGTGTGTTGATCGTGCTCTCTTTCTCATAAATAGGCATTTGTAAGGAAATTATTAGACATGCATATCAATGATTATCAAGTACTCTGTAACATGTTTCTGTAATATATTGGATGATTTTAATTTAGCTACAGAAATTGGGCTAACTAAACTGCTTTTCTTGAGTGTCTGCCATACTCCACGATTTGTGGTTGTAGACTAATTCATCTTGACAATTAAAATTATGTACTTTTGGCATGGGAGAAATCCGACCAATGCATGGTATCATAGAAAATCCCCGAGTGTCTAGGCAAGCAACAATATATATGGTACAAAGATGTTAAAGAGATTAAGACCATTGGGCGTGTGAGGAGAAATTGGAACCAAGGGGAAAGAATATCATAAAACAAGCTGAATCCATTTCTTACTATAGCAATCTTATATTGGACAAGCTGAAACATACAAAAGAAGGATAATAAAAATATCAAGAGCTCTAATATGTTTGTTTATAAGTGTTGGGTCTGAAATGTGCCAATGATGGATACTACTACTAGAGGCATTAATACTGCTACTTGAAAGATTACTACTGCTAGTAGAATTACTACTGCTTGAAGAGTTAGTACTGCTAGAAGAATAGTTAGTACTGCTTGAAGAGTTAGTACTGCTAGTAGTTAGTACTGCTTAAAGATTACTACTGCAAGAGAGGAATTACTACTGCTAGCATGATTAATACTGCATGCATAGTTAGTACTGCTGAGGATGTTAATGCTGTTGAAGATTAATGCTGCTTATGAATATAAGGATGCTTAGAACGAAAGACTAGGAGCTGGAGATAAAGATGAAGATAATTATGGAATGGATTATGAAGATCAATTTTGTTTTGATATTTATCTTGTAATTAATTTTGTATATATAGTCTAGAAGTCTTTGATAGAGATACAGTTTTTAGAGTCTAAATAATACAGTTTTGATATACGTTTGTTTTAGAGAGAATTAACCTCAAGGTTCTTAGAAGTCCTTTCAATAGAGAAGTATTGAACGTTTGTTGAGCTTGTTCAACAGATTGAGGTTTTGTTTGTAATCATTAAGTTAAATCAATATTACTTGTGATTTGAGTTTATATACTGTTTGATTGATTTATTGTTAAAGTGTTTTTCCGCGACTTCTTTAACATAGTTTCTGAGTGTTTGTTAAATTCTTGTTTTGAATTTCGATCCTGACAATAAGAAAGGCATGAAAGCACTACTAGGCAAATGTAACGGCACCAAAAGAATACTACATTTCTTAGTAGACTAATCTCAACAAAAGTTAGAAATTTGCATAACTATTTATATAAAAGAAAATCAAGCAGCATTCCTTCACATACAGAAATCAGTAAATCGCCTATTTGGAATATGTCCAAATTCAACATACTCTTCTTTGTCCGCAACACCAAAGGTCTCCTTGTGATAATCCCTGAAAGAGACGTGCATGGCTAATTCAGTATACCAAAAGAACACCAGAATAGTAATAAGGAAAAAAAACAAGATTGAAGTACAATCAAACAATTAACTAACCAGATCCTCTGGGAAGAAAATCTTTCCCAACAATGCTCTCCAACACCAAGGACTTTCTAGAACTCTATTATCAGCTCAATTGCAGTAACAGAACAAAGAGAGCAAAAAGAAGTAGATGAAACATTTAAACCTCCATAGACAAACATCAAAAAGAGAAATAATGAATTGCATAAGCAATTTGATATGATCCCTTCACTGATCAAATGAATCCAAGAATCAAACTCAAAATTCAAGAATCCAAATGTTCAACAGTTACCTCCTTCAAAAATGTCCCCTGCTCTCCATCTCGGACCAAAACTTATTAGTGTTAAAATTCCTCTTAAACCCTTCAAAAAAACCTTAATTAACATATTTGACGTAAATGAGACTCAATACAAACTCTTTCAACACTGGCTAAATGAACGGCAAAATTCAAGCCTTTTCCTACCATTTCTAAGTTCATAGGGGGGGACATATTATATGAGCGTTCTCTTCAATTTCGATGAAATTGGAGGCCTCAATCAAAGATACCTAACAAACTCTTCAATTTTGTACTACCTTTCTTTTATGAAGCTAATAATATCGTAAATCGATGAATATGATTTTAAAATGCTTACTGATTCAAGATGAGAACTGGAACATCGGATAAAGGCGACGACGATATGAGAGACGAAGATTTGCAGAACGACAGTGAAGAACGACGATTTGCACGACGGAAGTAAGCGACGACAATATGAGAGACAACGATTTGCACGACGGGGCAGTGAGCAACGATGATCTGAGACACGATGAGCGACGACAAATTCAGGGCTTCGACTCATGATTTTGAACGATTAATTATTGTTTGAGTGATGAGCGACGACAAATTCTAGGGCTCCGACGCCTGAGAGGTTGTTTGAACATATGGGGGAATAATTCTAGGGCTCTGACTGCAAAAGAAGATGAGAATGTGTTTGTTATTTTGATTTTATTTTTAAAAGTAAATTAAACTATCTTTTAGAAACGCTTCTCAAAGTGTAACTAAATATTATTCAGTATTTAAAATATATAAAAATATAGTATTTACTTTTAGAGAAGCTTTTCTAAGTGTAACTAAATCTCGTTTTGATTTTTAGAGAGATTTTTATTTTTAAATCGACTCTAATGCTTTTAGAAATGTTTTTCATACCGTACCATATGCTTAGAAATCCTTCTCTAAAAACCATCATACTTTCAGTTACACTTCTCATTTTTATCGGTTGATTCCTTCTCTAAAACTTTCCTTTAGATACATTTCCAAAACCTTTTCTGAAGGTTCCTTCTCTGAAGGTTCCTTCTCTGAAGGCCTTATTTCTTGTAGTGTGAATAAATTACTTATTTTTATGAAAACCTTTAGATACGACAATAACAACATTTAAAAAACATAGAAAAAATTTAGATACTTCAATTATAATGTCTCAAACATTCGATTGTAAATGATTCTCGTTCCGAGAAATAGAGAATTATAAATCCTTTTACATCCCGACTCTAAGATATATAGATTGGTCCAAATTCACATAGTGCCCACATCTATCAAATAGTACGCCTAAAGTACGTAATCGACAAAAGAAATAGAACAGACCAAACAGTCCCAAAAAATAATTTAAAATATTTTATATTAATTAAAATCTATTTATTATATCTCAATGCATTACTTCTTTATCTATTACCGTCATTATTAATTATTAGCAGTATCATTTACTACCAAAAGTTTAAAACGTGAACACAAAATACACATAATATAAGTAAATTTTACTAAAAGTCAAGAATGGTTTACAATAATACTAACGATCTACTTTATGTTAACTGCATCCAGTTGAGTCTATAAGTTTGACCTACTATATCGTTATCACAAAATAAATTAAAACAATTTTATTAATAACTAATCAGATATATTTGTATTAAAAAATGGATGTATATTTCCAATTTTCACTAAACGTATCGAGTAATATGCGGTCCATGGTTTTGAATGCATGAAAGGGACGAGTCGGGCTCAATCCTTGTGGAGCCATGTGAGATGGTGGTCATGACAAAGCCAAATTGGCTCAATCTTGTCTTGGCTCAACATATACCTACAAATTCTACGCGTGAAAATAAACGGTGAGATTTCATGGTATCATGGTTAATATCTAAAACCAAATTGTTTAAACATAAAGTCAAAATAATCAAGAGTTGAATTATATTAATTACATGCATGGCCACCTATATGACATCTAATGCATCAACATGGATATTGTAACATCTCAGGCTAACCGTATCAGATATTGTCCATTTTGTCCACACACCTAGACTCACGGTTTTGAAACGCGTCTGGTAGAGGAGGTATCTAGTCCTTTATAAGGCAACTTTTGTTCCCTTCCTAACCAATATGGGATCTTAAGATATTGAGTTTAAAATATTGGAAACTGTTAATATTTTTTGTGTTTGACACATATCTTTTGAAAGTAAAAATGTATTACTCGGTTTGAAAGTGACATTATTCTTGTACAAATTCCTAGTACAAATTGATACACATTTTCCAATGCAAAGCATAAGTAAAAGGTATTTGCTTTGGATTCCTTTCTAACACAACTTTTGCTACAATTTCATAATTCTATCTTTGTAAAAGAAAACAAATAATCTTTGGCGAAAAAGAATCACAAGCCTTTATGGGAAAATGTTTTACAAACACCAAACGAATAAACTAAAAAGTAAAATTAGTATATATTTTTATTTTATTTAATTATATATATTTATATATATATATATATCGTTGAATTTCGATGAAACATACACACTTTAATGAAAATTATGAGAAATATAACATTCACATATTAAACTGTAAATTACAATGCATAAAACATTTGAATATAACTTATATTGTGTGATGTCATGTGGAAGTTACCGTCCACACATTTAGGTCAATGAATGTTCAGGTTACCACCTTCACAAAAATCAAAATATAACATAAATATTCACACGATATAAGGGTACTTTTACTATTTATCACACTTTCAGGAAAAAGAAATTTAATATATATATAGTTGGCCTGGAAGAATAATGAATTTCACATAAGGTGTTTGTAGAAGGAGTTTGAATACAAACACATCAAATTTTCACTTTTAATTCTATATGTTCATAAAATAAAAGAATTACATATTCGATGTGGAAGCTAGGGAGTAGAAATGTAAGACCTGATTCTAAACAATCTTGGTTGGTGACAAATTTAAGGAAGAAAGAACACTTTTAGATCTAAAGAACTAAGAGTCTTTAGATGTTGACATCGATTTTATCTAAAAAACTATTACTCAATAAGGGTCAGATTCAGGGGAAAACCTCAAAAAAACGAAAAACTGAAAAACATTCTGGTAGCCTTCATCTGAATGGTATGCACTTGTACATACAAGTAATTTGTAACATGCACACGTGCATATGCACAAATGCATAATGCACTTGTGCATAAAAACCAAAAAACAACATAATTTACCTATATGCATAAGTGCATACCGTCCAAATGGAAGGCTACCAGAATGTTCTTCAGTTTTCCGTTTTTTTTGAGGTTTTCCCCTGAACCTCCGTCTACTCAATAGATACTATCAAAACGAATGACTTTTATAGCCACCATTGCATTAAATGTTGTTATCCAACTTTAACGTTTGTCTTCATCTAATTTACTTATCGTTTCAGCCTTTTGATATTGATATAGACGTTTGGTAATGCAACCCCATCCTTCTGTATGCAGAGCGAACAGTAACAGAATCATGGTACTAATAAAATAGTGCTTTTGAACTTACTTAGTCTGACATGCTGAGGATGTTCTCATACCAGGATAAGGGGCTGTTTGTTTACCTCTTAATGGTTCCATTAAGAGGCAACCTCTGAATCGCTAAGAGGTAAATCTTGTTTGGCAAAAAAAAAGTGTTGCTTCTTAATGGTTCCAAAATTCTCTTAATGATTTTGTATCATGACCCTCCCTTAACCATTAAAGGCCCTGATTTCATTATGAACAATTAGCAAACAACCATATTTCATTTTACACTATATCATAAAAAACTCTTAATCATTCAGACCACTTAATCATTCTGCACTAAACCATTCAGCAACTGCCAAACAACCCCTAAGAGTTGGTAGATATGGTGAACTAAACTTGTTGGTTAAGTTTGCACTCAAAAATCAGCACGCTAAAAGTTGTATTTGTCAGACTATTTTTGACTTTATCTTGTATTGATCTTCAATTGGCTAGATGACAATCTAATCCTCTTTGGTGATTATCTTGGCTTATCTTTAACTAGTCTTCAATTTTGTTGAAGGCATTTTGTATTTGTATCAATACAGGTAATAATAGAACATATACAAACAAATTGTATTCTATGTTTTTCTCCAAAATATAAGTTATACTTTGGATTACAGCAAAACTAATATTTATGAACTTTATGGTTTGGATCCTTAATAAATTTGAATCCTTCCATTTTTTGGATTTTCAAATACGGATAGTAATCCGAATGAGGGATTTGGAGAGCAGATCCCAAAGTCAAATCAGGATGATACGAATGAGGAATTTGGAACACAAATTTGAATTATAAATTTGTCTAATAGATCTGGTTAGCTATTCCATTTAACAAATCTGGATGACAACAGTCGGATGAGGAGAAATTCGAATATGAGTGTTAGTGTGACCTTTTTGTTTTTTGATATAAGAGTTTAAGAATATTTTTGAAAGCGTTGGATCGGATGCATTTGTGTTATTATCAGATCAAATTGTTGAGACCAATATATATATGTGTGTGTGTGTGTGTGTATGTGCGTGCGCGTAGGGACCAAATCAACTGAGAACCATACAAATGTTATAACCCTGTGATAATCGATTTAAAAATATTTTTTACATGATTTTATTTTCATAAAAAAATAATAGTATTTAAGATAATGTTTCACATATATTTATCTCATAGTGGTGAAACTTTTTTACGTATATTTTTTCGTTTCACTAAGTGAAAAAAAAAGTTTTATATGTGACTTTTTTTCACAAGGTAAACATAAACATATGTAGAACAATATATTAAATCATAGTTTTTTATATTAAAAAATCCGTATAAAAATATTTTTATATCAGTTTCATAAATTTATAACCTTTTTGTGATTCTTATTAAATTACCGTGTATATATATATAAAAGGCTCTGAATTGGGAGAAGTTGATGTGCATGGCCTATGGTGTTGATTTGCATGTACAAATGTGTTTGTTGATGGAAGCATAATGTTTGGCAGCAAGTGAAAGGATTCGATTGTCGTTACTTTCAGTTATGGTTAAAAAATTAACCCTACATTGGATACGATCACTAACAATTATTTATATATATTCATTCATACACAGTCAAAATCCAAATGTACGCATGCATGCATAAAAACAACTCATTTCTGTCAATAAAACTACTGCTTGGAATATGTGTAAAATTTTACCAATTTCTATATTAGTTTTAACAAATAATTAAGATGCTACTATATATCTATGTTATTTAATTATGTTGTCTTTTCTTTATATTACGTACAAATATAATAATGTATTCATTATTATTAGTGGCGATAAAAACGTATTAATTAGCAATAAATATATAAACAAATTATGTTGATGAGAAGTATAAGAAGGGTTTAGACTATCGATCACTTTTAATCCCAAAACAACCCATGAATTACGCTTTAGAAAATAATTGATCTAGTATATTTCATTAGTGTTGATGATTAATTACAAATGATCCAAATGATGGAGATTCCTTTTTGCCTTTTTCACCATAACTTTTATTCTCACCAGAATCCAACCATAAAGATAAATATATATGTTTCCGGAAAAGACCCAACTGAAAATATCGACACTTGTGTATTAAGTATATATCTTGCTTCTTACACATTCTTTTCACCATTTTGGTTATTCTACTTATCTTTCTTTATGAGGTTTTATTGTGTATAAATACAAATACAAATATTTTATTTTGAGATTCCATATTCATAATTCGTCTACCAATTACGTGAAAAAGCATAATTAGAAAGAGAAAAAAATATAAATTAAAATAAAATAGTTATAAGTCGATTGATGGGACAGAAAAAAGACATGAGATTTAGGGATAAAAGATTTTTATTTGTATTAATACGTGTAATTAAGATGGGGTTTATTATTTTGACCTCATGTCGGCACGTATATTCAAATATATATAAACATTTTTCCTTGATGTTATAATAGGACTGCAAGTTTCTAGAGAGTATATATCTTGAAGAATGCATTGTGGATTTTAGCTGAAATTACGAAATATACATATATCTTTACTAATTCATATAATAAATCAATCATATTTGTTAAAATTAATAATGCGTGGATCACTTAAATTGACATAAACTTGGCATATGAAGATTCGTGTGTACTAGAATGAACTAAATGATCCATCTATGGAGTTATACTGCTTGAGGCTAGCTATGATCACCAAAGACCTACACGTTTAAAATTAACCATGTCTGACGAATATAATATGGGACGAGAACTCCATCGTCATAGCCAATGAATCGGTAGCTAGCATTATGGGGTTTTGGTCAAGATCGATGTTGTGTTGTTCTATTGATTATTATTATCTCACAATCGTATATCACCTCTTCCTCGCTCCCTTGTCTTTATTTAGATCGTATTTCTTATTTGTATTCAGTATCACATGACTATATATTAATAACACAACTATTTCTTTCTTTTCTATGGCTTAGTTGAGTAATAACCATAAGACATATTGGTTCCAACGCCGTATGTATTTTAATAGTTTTGTACACTTTGGTATGATGATTTAAAAATATAAAAAAAATACATATGTAAGGATAAACTTAGGGGTCGTTTACCAAACGTTTATCCGGGTAAGTTCTTACTAAGGGTTGTTTGTTTACCTCTGAATGGTTCCATTAAGTGCAAACTTCTGAATCGTTAAGAGGTGAATTCTGTTTGGCTAAAAAAAAATTTTGTCTCTTAATGGTTCCAAACCCTCTGAATGATTTTGTATCTTGGGTCTTCCTTAACCATTAAGCGCCCTGATTTCATTTTGAACAATTACCAAACAACCATATTTCATTTTGTACTATATCATAAAAGTCTCTTAATCATTCTGACCACTTAATCATTCTGCACAAAACCATTCAGCAACTGCCAAAGAGCCCCTAAGTCACATAACTTTACCAGATGAATATGGTAAGGACCAAGAATCTTACCCGGTAAGAGCGAGGTATGGACCCAGAGTCATACCCAGTGAGCGAGGGAGACGACTCTTACCACAGTAATTAAGCGCTTACCAGGTAAATTGTTGCATACGATGTCGTTTTAATGAACTAAAATCATACTCGGTAAATAAGTGATAGTGTTGAATTTTACCGGTAAGCACTCACCGGTTAAGTATCGGTAAAAGACTCTTAAGTTCAATATATTTAAGGGAAAGAGTCCAAAAAGTCAAAAATGTAGGTGTTGTAGGGTAGAAAATGCCAAATAATGTGACAGAGTCTATTTTCACTTGCGTAAATGTTCACAAGAAGGTGCTTATGTTTTCGAAGACATGCAAATAAATATTGTGGGTGCCAGGTGTTTCAAGGACATTTTCCAAATTAATGGTGAAAATGTACCATCCCAAAAAATAATAATAATTCCTTTTATTTTTAAAATTAAATTATTTACTCACCGACAGACAGATGTATTATCTTATGACCATCGTTAGTTATCAGTTTCACCGGAGGAAGTTGATTTTTTTTTTCTTTAATTACAAAATGTTCTAATATTATAACGTTACTATTTATTTTTCTTTTTTATATTGTATTTTTAAATGAGGCTTGTTTTTTAATATCAGACTTTACAATACAAAAATGTTGTTATTTGTTTTAATTTAATAACCAAAATTTTATATTTTTGTAATATTTATTTTCGTAGAAACATACCTGACATTTTGATTACATTGTGTTTGTTGATTTATTTGGTGAAAAGGACAAAAAAAATTATATTATATTCTGTGTACATTTAATTTCCATTGGATACTTTTCTTTTACATTTAGGTTAATTTCTCTATTTATCAGCTTTTTTCAAATTTTCAAGAAAAAATAAAAAATAAAATTTTTATAACGAGTACATTTTAGAAACACACTTGTGTCGTAATCCCTATTTTCGAAATAAATATTAAAAATGTCATAATCATAAATAACTAAAGCGGAGTCTATGTTCTTTAAGGTTATTCTTACAAAAACTTTCGTTAAAAATAACTAAAGACAATGAAAATGTTAATTTTTTTTTGAAACTTCGTAAAGTAATAGAGTAGAAGATCCCAACTTAGGCAATGACAAGGAGAGGTTCTCTAGGATCCAATACCGTATAAAAGATCGGACCTCTATGTATGATATCGTAGTGATATTAATAACCGACAAATATCCAAAATCCTGATCAAATGTAGTTGGGGCAATGAAATGTTGTGTATTGTAAAATGTTAAATTGGTTTTGGGGTTAAAAGTTTATAATTATAGATGAAGTAATATGAATATTGTGTTAAGCAGTTAAGAACTTTATTAAAATAATGATTTACAAGGCTAATATTTTTAAGTTAGTTCGAACGATGGTAAACTAAATATATTAAAGAACCATGAGAGGGTAAAGCCATCAATACTAAGGCATTGTTTGACAAAAAAAAATTAGCTTATAAGCTAGCTTTTTTTTGTACATGTTTGAATGACCATAAACTAGCTTATTAAAAAGCAACTCATAGTAGCGTTTTGAAAAGCTAACTTATCAGCTACCAGCTACCTTATCAGTTAGTTTGCCAAACATAACCTAAATGTGGTATTCACTACAACAAAATCGGGTTAATTAATATGACCCGACATATTTCTAAGGGGTCGTTTACCCAAAAGCTTAACCGGTAAGTGGTTACCGGTAAAAATGAACACTTTCACATACCTTCTCGCATAAGATTCTAGTTCATTTAAACGGCATCGTATACAACAATCTACCTGGTATGTGTTACCCCGGTAAGAGTTGTCGCCCTCACTTACCGGGTAAGACTTTCGGCCCTTGTCATCGCTCTTACCGGGTAAGATTCTCGGTACTTGTAATGTTCATCCGGAAAGGTAAGTGACTTAGTAAGAGTTTACCAGGTAAGCATTTGGTAAACGGACCCTAAATGTCTCAATAGATTGTTTTATAGGATTTAAGTTTATAAAATAATATATAATGTGTGTGTTCTATGCAGAAATGTTGCAATAAGTTTATATAACGCTTTTAACAGTTTAATAAGTTATTTAAAACAATTTTGAAATAAAGCATAATTTTTTAGGACAATTTTTTAAAATGTCCTAAAAACAACCATTTATAAAAATGTATTTCTTTTCAAAAGTGTCATATAAAGTAGCTAATAAGACATTTTATTTCAAAAGTATAATAAAACTATACAAGACACTAAAAGCGTCTTATAAACTTATTGCAACGTCTTTACATATGACATACAATTGTTTAGGTTTATAAACTTAAGTCTTATAGGGCATTCTATCATGACACTTGGATATTGTGGCGACCTATAACTATTAATTAATATATTTGGGTCAACTTGGGTTATAACTATATGGTGGTCTAGTACTTTAAGAGATTGGAGATTAGGGGTACACATGGTTAGTCTGAGCATTTGAACAACCAAACTCAATCGTTTACAAAGTACGACTCACCCCAACTCTTACGAGCTGAATTGGGTTGATGTATTAATTTTTCGAAAGAAAAGTGATTACAAAAGTTAGGGGTTCACCACCTCTTTTCTTAGTTGCGCTTGATTCATTTATGTCATTTGAGTAACTTATGAGTATTGTCGATTGCTCGATTCACTACATATACATATAACAGTAAAATCTCATCTACCACATGTTCAAATCTAGGCGTTGCTAAAGCCCTTGTGGCCATGGAGGTTCACCTGCCATGACTCCAGACTATTCGTGATCTCCCGGTGGATTAGTCAGTACGCGTAAGCTGACCCTGAAACCTACGGTTACAAAGAAAAACAGTAAAAGAAAACTCAGACATGAAAAAATAATCATTTTATATTGGGGAAGAAAAAGTTAACAAAAAATATAATGCTTATTTTTCAACGAATCAAATTACAGTATTGTCTAGCATTCGCCTATTTTTACTGTCTATCTAAGTATAATTGTTTATTTTACAGAAGAACGAGATTGTTTATCAATGAAGTATTTTTATCGTTCATTAGTATCCTTACCCCAATAATTGTCTCCAAAGTGTTGAACAAAGGATAAGGACAAACTCTTTAGTTGAACACTGAGCTTAAACTCATATTAGTATGAACTCTGCTTCAGGATAGGTACATAAATAAATTAAAAAAAAAAAAAAAAAACAAGTGACTATTCAGCCAATGCTTTATGTATAAGATTGCCTCCAAACAATATAATTCTAGCTCAAGGCTTAAAATGGTATTATAGGTGGCGGTGGTAAGTTCAAGCCTTAAGTCTTATACGTCACAACAAGGACATAACGTTTTCTAAGGTGTGATATAAGGCAACAAATGAAACTACCCCTATATATATACACACATATTTTTTCTATTTATTATTCAATGATATTAAAAAAATTACATTCAAATAAATCAACTAGTTTTATATAAAAAGTTTGTGATCAGATAATCAAAATAGAATCGGAAAAATTTTACAGCTTCGTTTTAACCGTAAGTGTGTGACATGTGTAAATCTAAGAAACTTTGAGTGTTGTAATTAACGAAGTTTGTAAAATTAAAATATAAAGTTAAAAGTGTAAAAACACAAAAGTTCACAAAAGAATATTAAAGAAACCACATCTTGTAAAAAAAACGTGCGTCACAAACACTACAGGTCTTGTCGTAACGGCAATGATGCATCTTATGCCATAGCGCCTTTTTGAACACTGCTCTAGCTTAACTTATGGTTTCAACATTAAAACATACTTGATATATATTGTTGGGGGAGGGGAGTTTAGGCAATGTATGTAAGTTCGTAAGTTGGATTGTGTTAAGTTGATCTAACTTAATTCCAACCTTGTTAATTAACAGTTTAATAGATTCGGTTAAATCAGGTTATTGGTTGGTTTGATTGGTTGCTCGAGTTTTTATACGACACTAATGGAGATACGATCTTAAATTAGATCACTTGTTCAAAAGTTTTGTAATTTCCATTTTGATCACAAAATTCTTAGCTATCTTGCAAAACTATCAAAAATGAGTAAATGTTTTATGATGTTACAAAACAAGTCCCACTTGGAATAATACTTTCAAGAATGGTCGTGAACATTATCAATTATGAAATTACAATTTAGCTTATAACATCCCAAACCTGATTTTTTCATCAACATTTCATAAACAAACATTAAAAATCACAATTCCCAATGTTTCAAACTTCGATTACTTTCACATTGTTATGTCGTCTTAGTATAACCTTTATCACGCCTACTCCAATCGTGTAACCAAATTGATATATATATATATATATATATGTAAGTTCCTTATAAGTTATCAAGTTGATATATTGATTTGGGCTTTAAGGCATTATAAGTGGTATCGGAAACTATTCTTGTACCATCGGGATGGTGAGAAAAACCTCGTTGAGCATGATGAATCCTTAAGGGGGGGGGGGGGGTATTTGTAACAATTGAGTGGTTCTCACATCATCGATGAACAAAAAGGATTCTAGGTATGTGTAACGAGTACGATAGGAATTTAAGTAGTGACAAATTATGTCTTGTTAATAACTTTCAACATGATTTTAATTTTTAAGCTGGTTTAAAAGTTATTTAACTAGTTTAAAGTTACTTTAAGACGGTGAACTTCAATGTTTTCAATCAAAAAAGTCAGTAAAAAAAACATTCAATCTATAAATAACACAAAAGACTTTAATTCGACAAACTTATAAAATAATATTTTGTCACAAGTGCATAATAACATAACCGAGTTACTAACAAATAAAGAACTCATTACATCATGCACAAACATATTTTAATTAAAAAACAAAAAAATGCATTGTATGTTGATAAAAATATACAAAATATGTAAATACCGTTACAAATGTAAGATGAATGACAAGAATAAAATAAGTACATTGTATGAAATCTAAATTGCCATATTTAATATAATAGACAACCGACGGTGTAAAATAAAATATTTAAATTTTGCTTAATTCAAGTAGTAAGTAAATATCAAAAATGAAAATTTCTAAAAATAGAAAAAGCGAGTTGGGAGCTGTTTTCAACCCTATGAATGAATGAATGAACATAAATTTCAAAACACATATCCGAATTTCTGGTGGTGGGGCCCCACCCTCTCATGCCTAAAAGCCTAAAACTCTCAACAATGTCTTTTTTTTTTTTTTTTTTTAAGTTAATCACACTCTGGTCCCTCTGGTTAGCTCAAAACTTAGATATGATCCATATTTTAAAATAAATACACTAGGGATCCATGTGGTTTGCATTTCATTGCACTCTGGGTCCCTGTAATTACACTGTTGGTCTCTATGAGTGCAACGAAATGCAAACCACATGGATCCCTGGTGTACTTATTTCAAAATATGGATCATATCCAGATTTTGAGTAAACCATATGGACCAACGGTGTAATTAACTCTTTTTTTTAGCTTGAATTACATTTTTGGTTCCTTGTTTATGGATGTTTTTTGGTTTCGTCCCTCCAATTCGTAAAGTATACTGGTAGTCTACTTTTTGTGTTTCAAACCCCAATGTATTCCCTCCCGTTAACACCGTTAAATTTAAGATGTTAAGTGTATCGTGTGCCTCTCGCGTGAGAGGTAATTTGGTCATTCACCATCTTCTTTCTCTCCCATGTCTTTCTTCCTCAACCAGATGAACAATCACCCTCTTATCATTAACCTTCACCATCATTGACCACCAACACCCACTTCTTGTTTTCACCACCTCTAATCATAACAACCCCACTAAAACAAATGAACAAATCCAAGACAATAACAAACAAAAATAAAAACCTCAAATAAGATGAACTAGATGAACAACTATAGATGAACTCAATCTAAATCCAAAGAAAAACCATAAATAAGATGAATTAGATGAACAAATATAGATGAACTCATTATTTAAATCGAAAAATTATAACCTCAAATCTATACAAATCCAAATAGAAACCATACAAAAATGAAAATCATGTGTTACCGTTTCCATAATCAAAACTAACCCACAACTGAAATTGTTGTTCATCGCACCTTGTTCCATCTTCATCGTCAATTTTATAGGGAGTTGGGGTTCACCATTCCACGAAAAGTTAAATCACAAATATAGATGCATAACGAAAGCAAAAGCGAATTCAGGTATAGGGCTCCATGACAACATCCTAGAAAATTCATTAAATAAATCACAACCGTGAAGGGCGGGAGAGGGAGACAACTTTTCAGTGTCTAGTGGTGGCAATACCTGCTTCCAGATAAGGGTGTGCAGAAAGTCAACCGATCCAATAGGAACCGACCGATCCAATTAGAACCGACCGACCATAATTGCATATCCAATTGTAATTGGATCGGATCGGATTGAAAATCTCAACATCCAACTTGGATTGGTCGGTTCTTGGATAGCAGTCCAGAACCGACCAAAACCGACCGAACCGAACCGACTAACATCCAATTACCCATCCAATTAAACATTCGATTACCATCCAGTTTTCCATCCAACTATCATCCAATAATTTTTTTTGTAGTTTGCTTAAATCTAAATTTGTTTTGTGTTGGTTTTTGAATTCTTAGTCTCACTTTTGTTGGTTTTAACACAAATTAAAAGTGATTAATTAATTTGTTTCATTGTTAGAAAATTGCATTAAATTAACACATTGGATGGATCCGATCCGATTTGATCATCCATTGGATGTCAGATGGATCCAATCCAATCCAATTGATATCCAATATAATCCAATGGATATCCAATAAGAATATCTAATGGATGGAACCGAACCGATCTAATCATCTATTGGATTGAAAAAATCCATCATCCAATAGATGATTTGATCGGTTCGGTTGGAAAAATCCAACATCCAATGAATGATTGGATCGGTTCGGTTCCCCTCATATCCATTAGATGTCAACCGATGAACACCCTTCTTCCAGACACCAAAACCCCTAAAAAAAGGACCCCTTGAAAATTGGATATGTATTGGTGGATTTAGACTCGGAAGGGGAAGGGGTGGCAGTATGCACCAGAGGGGGAGTGGTGAGTTTTCACCGTGACCCAGTGATGAGTTACCGAAGGGCACAAGATATACTTAACAGACTCAAATCTAATAGTGTTAATGGAAGGGAATATATTGGGGTGGAAACACAATAAAAAAGGATAACCAATGTATTTTACGAATTATATATACGAGAAAAAAAACAACCATAAATGAGGGGCCAAAAATGTAAATCACTCTATATTTTATGAAAATAATCCTAAACTCGTTTCTTCAGATCCATCCTTACCATATCCAGATCAATCTTGCATTAACTACTTGTACGTTTCTCTTCATATCCCGTACATTTGTCTGTGCTTAGCTTTTTTACCTCAGGTAAATCCTGTTTATTTTTACAAATAAATAAATAAATAAAATATACTTGTAAAGTTTAATTAAAAAAAAAATACTAGAGAGGGGGGGGGGGGGGGGGGGGGGGGGGGTTGTTTGGGTGGAGCAGCAGCACAGGATATGGGGTTTGGGGTCACACTCGAGTGGTGAGCTGTAGTGTGTGAGTGACGGTGGTCCATTTGCAATTAGACTCGTTTACAGCTAAGCAGTTATACCTCCCTTCTACCACAAGCTTAATCACTTTTTTCCTATTTCCGTTTCTACAAATTAATATAAATATAAATATCTCTTATTTTCCTTAAATTCTAATCAATTTCATCATTTTTATACCAGCTAATACTATTTAATTTACATCAAAATAATATAATTAATAAACATGTGATTAATAAATGTTTTTACTTTAATATGCAATTGAAATAAAAGTACAGTTATATATTTTGTCAAAATAAAGTGTATTTATTATTATTATTGGGTGTTAAAAGTTCATTCCTATTTCACATTTGTTAAATAATATTATATTTTAACATATGTATTTTGACTTTTGGGCATACATCTAAAATTAAAGTGCATGTTTTATAACATTTGATATTTAAAAAATAAATAATAAAATAGTCAAAAAAAATTTACATATAATGTAAGAAAAAAAATGAAATATATATATAAACCAATTTGAGGCAAAAGTTAGGAGATCATCAATTAAATTAATTTTTTTTTCAGATTAAGAGTTAAAATACTAGTTTAAATTAAACCAATAAAACACCTTTGAGTAGTTTACAAGTTTTCATTTCTAACAATCATATTATATATAATATGTGCATGGTCTATGTATGTTAAATCTAGGCGTAACCGAATTTTTTTAATGATAGCACAAAATAATTATTATATTATAAAAGTTTAATAAAAATTATGTTGAAACTTAGTGTAGACTTGAGAAACCTAGTCTCACATAGGAGTCAAGAGAAAGATTACATCACTTAATAAATCCAAACCAATGAGCATTAAATGAATCAATTAATTGCTTGGGCTTGGATTATGGTGATTGATAGTCTCTCCTTGACATTAGTATATACATATTAATTGTCAAAGATTGGGCCTTGGGGTCGAGATTCATTGACGGTGGAAAGTGAGTGCAGGAATGACAGTGGTCGGCGCGGGTCTTGTTGCGACCCGAGCCGCACGGTCATGAGCGCGGAACACTGTTACGTATGGCATCCAGAGACTGGCTATTCGTTGAAACAGAGAATCGTTGATTTCAAGTAAGATATATGATTATTTTATTGTTTTATGTTTACTACATAAATTTGTAAATTATTCCTATTTATTGTATTTAATTCAATATATATACAAAATTTGTGAATTGTGATTGATCATACCTAACAATCTAAGACAAAATTTCTTTGTTAGGAGAGATGGATCAATCTCAGTTGATGAAAAATCATGTGGAGAAACCCAAGAAATTCAAGGGTTCGGATTTCCGGAGATGGCAACAGAAGATGTTGTTCTATTTGACAGCGCTTCATGTTTCCAATGTTCTCACGGAAGATCAACCACCGAATGAACCTCCGGTGGGGCAAGATGAAAATGCTCCTACGCAAATCCAAGTCGCTGCCCATCAGAAAGAGGTCGAGATATGGGGATCAAACGAATATAGTTGCAGAAACTATATTCTAAATGCTCTCGACGACTCCCTGTATGACATATATTCCACGTTCAGAACAACACGTGAGATATGGGATTCCTTGGACGCAAAATATAAGACCAAAGTCGCATGCTCCAAGAGGTTTGCAATAGGGAAATTTCTGAATTACGGGATGAATGATAACAAATCTGTGTTGAAACAGGTTGAGGAATTGTAGGTGCTAATCCATGAGCTTGATGTTGAAGGCATGGGCTTGAACATCAACTTTGTTGTGGGTTCAATAATAGAGAAGTTGCCTCCTTCGTGGAAGAACTTCAAGTTGTACTTGAAGCACTTGACGGAGGAGATCACCTTCAAGCAACTCCTACTCAAAATAAGAGTGGAAGAAGACAACAAGTTGAATGAGAAAGTCGATGCAAGCACCAGTGAGCCACATGCCAATATGATCGAATCTGGCACATCAAAATCCAAATTTCAAAAATTCAAAGGAAAGGCAAGTGCAACTAAGAGGCCCTTCAACTCTGGAAAGGGTCCCTTAGCCCCACAGAAAAAGCCTTTCAAAATGATGGCGTGTTGTTGGGTTTGTGGCAAGCCGGGACACAAGGCTAAGGATTGTCGACATAAAAGAGACCACGATGGTGCCGGGGAAGTGGTGGTGGTGGTGCATCTACAAGGCATGCACACCTCACCCAATCTCCTAACCAATTCGTTGGTGTGATTGAGACTCACATGGTCTCAAATGTTGTAGATTGGTGGGTCGACACCGGTGCTACTCAACACATTTGCAATTCAAGGAGCCTATTTGCAAGTTATCAAATGGTGGATGATGGAGAACCAATGTTCATGGGAAATGCTTCGACTGCCAAGATCGAAGGTAAAGGGAAGGTCATATTGAAGATGACTTCCAGGAAGGATTTGATGCTGATGGATTAATCCATACTGATTTATGCGATTGTAAGGCAACACCTTCACGAGGAGGTAAGAATTATTACATTACCTTCATTGATGATTGCAGTAAGTATTGCCATGTGTATCTAATCCCTACAAAGGACGAGGCCTTAAATATGTTTAAAACTTATAAGGCTGAAGTCGAGAATCAACTCGACAAGAAAATCAAAATTCTAAGGTCGGATCGTGGAGGAGAATATGAATCCTACGAATTTGCTGAATTTTGTGCAATTCATGGCATTATACATCAAACTACCGCTCCATACACTCCCCAACAAAACGGAGTGGCCGAGCGGAAGAATAGAACATTGACAAATATGATGAATTCAATGTTGATAACGTCCGGAGCTCCTCATCATTTATGGGGCGAGGCGTGTCTTACTGCAAATATGATCCTTAATAGGATTCCCCACAAGAAAAGTGATAAAACTCCATACGAATTGTGGAGAGGTAGGATACCATCCTACAAAAGGATGAAAGTGTGGGGTTGCCTTGCTAAGGTTCAAGTACCTTTGCCTAAAAGGACAAAACTAGGACCTAAAACAATTGATTGTGTATATATTGGTCCAGCCCAAAATAGTGCTGCATATAGGTTCTTAGTTTACAAATCCAATGTAGATGGCATAAGCAATAATACAATCATGGAATCTGCTGAAGCAGAGTTCTTTGAGACTATATTCCCTTATAAGGAGAAGGAGGGTCATACCTCTAATCCTGGAAAATGCCCGATTGATGATACATATACTCATATTGACTTAAAGAAGAGTGATCAATCTAGGGTTGCTGAATCCTCCAAGGTTCAAGAAGAAATGGAGCCAAGGAGAAGTAAAAAGGGAAGAGTCGCCAAAGACTTTAGACCAGACTTTATGGCCTTCAATATTGAAGGAGAACCACTATCTTATAAGGCTGCCATGGAATCTTCCGAGGCACCTTACTGGGAAGAGGCTATTCAATGCGAAATCGACTCCATTGTGCAAAATAACACATGGATATTGGTTGATTTGCCTCCGGGTCATAAAGTCATTGGCCACAAATGGATCTTCAAAAGAAAGTTGAGACCTGATGGCACTATAGAGAAATACAACGCTCGACTAGTAGCCAAAGGGTATCGACAAAAGGAAGGTCAAGACTTCTTCGATACATATTCACCGGTTACTCGGATAACGTCGATACGGACGTTGATTGCAATAGCGGCTATCCACAATATGGAAATACATCAAATGGATGTAAAAACTGCATTCCTAAACGGTGAATTAGAAGAAGAAATATACATGCAACAACCGAAATGATTTGTTGTGAAAGGCCAAGAGAACAAAGTCTGCAAGTTGATTAAGTCTCTATATGGACTTAAGCAAGCGCCAAAGCAGTGGCATGAGAAATTTGATAACACCATGTTGTCAAATGGTTTTCACATAAATGAATGCGATAAATATGTTTATGTGAAACAATACAAAGGTGCTTATGTCATCATATGCTTGTATGTTGATGATATTGTTACACCCTCAAAACTGGAAATAGCAACTAATTTAAAATTTTATAGATACATCAATAAATGAATCATCTACAACCCCAAATTTAGATTCAACTGCAATACACATAAACAATCTATACAAACGGACCATAAAGGGCGGGTGCTACTCCTACTCATGCATAGTCACTATCTCCAACTTGTGGAAGACTTCACCCAATACTTACTTTCGCGTCTAGCTAAGGCTCTACTCTTCATAGGACTGCTAGAACCCATCTCTCAACTGGAACTTGATTCACATGCCGACAAATAAAAAGGGTTAGGCTTAACGCCTAGTGAGCTCAAGAGTTTTCAACATATATAATTTAATCATTTAGAAAGGAAGAATGCGAATAAAACCATAAGCTTTCAAAATGATATGCTTCACTTATGAAAACGACTGGTTTATCAATAACGAAGAGCTTTGTACGAAATAGACACCGAGTTAACTGTTAACCAAACCAAACTGCTTTAAAGACGAGGATCTCACTATGAGACGTAATTATGTAAAGTAAACCGGAACTTGCTAAAAGTAAAATAGAGGGCGGACTCCCAATTTTATAAAACACGGTTAACACATTACAACTTGAAATACCCAACACGGGTGAAACGTGAAACATAACTCATAAATCATAGATGAAGATCTATATAATTAAATATCGCCATGAACACGACTTAAAATCCAAAACTCACACGACCATAAAATGGACGAGAATGAATACCGACACGTGGAAATGACGCGGTCCATGCGAACCTTAATATACGTGGGAAGAACCCAATATTAAAGCCATCATTTGCCGTCAACCACTTAAAAACTCCTTTTGGTAAAAAAACCACTTTACCAAATAAAATACCACGAATGAACGATGAGGAGATCCGTAAACACCGAGAATAAAAAACACGTAAGTAGGCCGTTCACGCGACTTCCTTGCATGTCCTCTAAACGTTTCCATCTTGGGTGGCGAGAACACGTGAATGGGGCCACCCTTGATGTTGTTGGAGTTCACCACGTATCCCGGACTTAGTTCCCATGACATACCAGACATCACAACCTCAATTCGTTTTACTGCCTCTAGCCCTACTCCGTCGAGTTCCACCCCAAGGACTTACGGACACTAGTGTCTATCCAACCTAGACGAGTTACACCTCAACGGCTCGTGTCGCTTATTGCCTACTCGCTAGCAAACCCGGGCGGTCACTAAAAGTAACCCAAAACCTCCGGCCTTACAAGACCGACAAAACTTATGTGCCTATGGATCCATTACAACACCGTCTAACGTTACATGACTCCAATTGAATGACCAACGTACCCAAAACATGTAACTCACCAACGATACGAAATTAATCGTCATCTCAGTCAAAACCCCCGCTGGGATCAAAGAAATACTTTATTCTTTGCCCATTCACTTTGAAAGTCGTACCCCTGTCTGGATCTATCAAAACAACAACACCATACGGGTACACTTTTGCAATGGTATAAGGTCCAGTCCATCTTGAATTTAGCTTTCCAAGGAATAGCTTAAGTCTTGAATTAAACAATAGGACTTTTTGACCTTCGGTGAATTCTTTTGGACAAATCTTTTTATCATGCCATTTTTTAGTGTTTTCTTTGTATAACTTGGCATTTTCATAGGAAAAATTCCTATGCTCCTCTAACTCACAGATTTGTAATGCTCTTTTTCTCCCAGCCTCATCCAAACTCATAGTAAGCTCTTTAATTGCCCAATAAGCTTTGTGTTCTAGTTCAACAGGCAAATGGAAAACTTTTCCTAATACTAACTTGTAGGGGGACATGCCAATAGGGGTTTTGAAAGTAGTCCGGTAGGCCCACAGGGCATCATCCAATTTGGAGGCCCAGTCCTTACGGTGTGGTTTAACTACCTTGGCTAATATTCCCTTAATCTCCCTATTAGATAATTCAGCTAAACCATTAGTTTGAGGGTGGTAAGTTGTAGCCACCCTGTGCTTAATGCCATACTTGTCAAGAACTTCTTCTAACATATTGTTCACAAAATGTGCGCCCTTATCACTAATTAAAGCACGAGGTGTTCCAAATCTAGTAAAGATGTTCTTTTGCAAGAACTTGACAACTGTCCGGGCATCATTGGAATGGCAGGCCATAGCCTCCACCCATTTAGATACATAGTCTACAGCAACTAATATGTATGCACAATTATTGGAAAGTGGAAATGGTCCCATAAAGTCTATACCCCAAACGTCAGATAATTCTACTTCTAAAATTCCGTTTAAAGGCATTTCATTTCTTTGTGAAATATTCCCACTCCTTTGACACTCATTGCAACTTTTTGCAAAGTTATGAGCATCATTATGCAAACTAGGCCAAAACAACCCAAATTGTAAAACCTTTGTTGCTGTCCTATTTCCTCCAAAATGTCCTCCACAGGGTCCTGTATGGCAATGTTGCAGGACAGAGGTCACTTCTTCTTTTGGGATGCATCTTCTTATCATTTGATCTGCACAAATTTTGAACAAATATGGATCATCCCACAAATACTTCTTAGAATCAAAAATAAGTTTCTTTCTTTGGTGTTTGTTAAACTCTTTAGGCATGATACCACAAGCTAAGTAATTTACAAGATCTGCAAACCAAGGTTCAACAGACTGTTGTACAACCAATATCCTTTCATCAGGAAATGCCTCACAAATATCATGACTATTCACAGGTGTTTCTTGCTTTTCCAGTCTAGACAAATGATCAGCCACTTGATTATCCGTACCCTTTCTATCAATGATTTCCAAATCAAACTCTTGTAGTAACAAGACCCACCTTATTAACCTAGGTTTTGCATCTTTTTTAGAAATAAGGTACTTGATGGCAGCATGATCAGTATGAACAATCACTTTGGTACCCATCAAGTATGATCTGAATTTTTCAAAAGCAAAAACCACAGCTAATAATTCCTTTTCAGTAGTGGTGTAATTGATTTGGGCATCATTTAAAGTCTTACTAGCATAATAAATAGGGTGGAATATTTTACTCTTCTTTTGTCCCAAAACTGCCCAGTCACTGGCATCACACATAATCTCAAAGGGTTGGGACCAATCAGGTGTTATCACTACAGGCGCAGTGACCAATGCTTCTTTCAAAGTGTTAAAGGCCTTTTTACAGTCTTCATTAAAATTAAACACTTGGTCATGTTGTAACATCCCGCCTACCTCGACAACAATATTGTCCGCTTTGCCCCTGGATTTAACCAACGTGTAGCGCACGGATTTGTTTCTGGTGACCTGGTGAGAAACTTCCCAGGGGGTCACCCATCCTGTGACTACTCCCACCCAAGCACGCTTAACCTCAGAGTTCTCAGAACCTGACGTGCTTGTGGCCCCAAAACGCGTTGTTGTTAGGAAGGCCAAGATATTACTTATAACACCCAACATCACTCCTGTCCACGGCCGATATGGGATATGCCTAAGGTGTTACAAACACCCCCCCTTAGGACTCATCGTCCTGGATGAGGTTTTCCCCATATCCCGAACGGCACAGGAGTGGCTCTGATACCATCTGTAACATCCCGCCTGTCTCGACAACAATATTGTCCGCTTTGCCCCTGGATTTAACCAACGTGTAGCGCACGGATTTGTTTCTGGCGACCTGGTGAGAAACTTCCCAGGGGGTCACCCATCCTGGGACTACTCCCACCCAAGCACGCTTAACCTCAGAGTTCTCAGAACCTGACGTGCTTGTGGCCCCAAAACGCGTTGTTGTTAGGAAAGCCAAGATATTACTTATAACACCCAACATCACTCCTGTCCACGGCCGATATGGGATATGCCTAAGGTGTTACAAACACCCCCCCTTGGGACTCATCGTCCTCGATGAGGTTTGCCCCATATCCCGAACGGCACAGGAGTGGCTCTGATACCATCTGTAACATCCCGCCTACCTCGACAACAATATTGTCCGCTTTGCCCCTGGATTTAACCAACGTGTAGCGCACGGATTTGTTTCTGGTGACCTGGTGAGAAACTTCCCAGGGGGTCACCCATCCTGGGACTACTCCCACCCAAGCACGCTTAACCTCAGAGTTCTCAGAACCTGACGTGCTTGTGGCCCCAAAACGCGTTGTTGTTAGGAAGGCCAAGATATTACTTATAACACCCAGCATCACTCCTGTCCACGGCCGATATGGGATATGCCTAAGGTGTTACACATGTTGTAGCAACAAACAAAGAGGTTTTGAAATTTTAGAAAAATCTTTTATGAACCTCCTGTAAAAACCTGCATGTCCCAAAAAACTCCTGATCCCTTTGACAGTTGTTGGTTCAGGTAATTTCTCAATTACCTCTAACTTTGCTTTGTCTACTTCAATACCCCTTTTAGAAATGAGATGTCCCATCACAATTCCTTCTTTTACCATAAAATGACACTTTTTCCAATTTAAAACCAAGTATGTTTCTTCACATCTTTTTAGACTATTTTCTAGGTTTTGTAAACATTGATCATATGATGTCCCATAAACTGAAAAATCATCCATGAAAATTTCCATGGGGTTTTCTAACATGTCAGAAAAAATGGACATCATACATCTTTGAAAAGTGGCTGGGGCATTACATAATCCAAAAGGCATCCTTCTAAAAGCAAAAGTTCCATAAGGACATGTGAAGGTGGTCTTTTCCTGATCATCCGGTGCTATGGCAATTTGATTATAACCAGAGTAACCATCTAAGAAACAGTAGAACTCTTTTCCTGCTAATTTGTCTAACATCTGGTCAGTGAATGGTAATGGAAAATGGTCTTTTTGTGTGGCTTTGTTAAGTCTTCTATAGTCCATACATATTCTCCAACCTGACACTATCCTAGTAGGTATAAGTTCATTTTTCTCATTTGGTACAATAGTTACCCCACCCTTCTTGGGTACACATTGCACAGGACTAACACATGTACTACTTGCAATAGGATAAATTATGCTTGCGTCTAACCATTTCAAAATTTCCTTTTTAACAACATCTTTCATCACAGGATTGAGTCTTCTTTGAGGTTCAACTGAGGTGAAATTTTTGTCTTCCAAGATAATCTTGTGTTGACAAATGGTAGGGCTTATGCCCTTAAGATCAGCAATGGTCCATCCTATGGCTTTGGTATGGAGTTTCAACATTTTAACCAACTTCTCTTCCTGTTCAGATTCTAGTGAAGATGAAATAATGACTGCAACTTCCCTAGGTCTCCTAAAAAGGCATATTTCAAATGTGCGGGAAGTTGTTTCAATTCTAAGTCTGGTGCAGTTTCTAAGGAAGGAACAAGAATTTTCCTATCCTCATTTTCTAAGGTTTCAAAAGCAGCTATCTCCAATGGCATTTCTAAGTCCTCACAGTCTTTCTCTTCCTCATCACTATCAGAGTCCCCTATCCTCAAAATTTTCCCCAAACTTTTTTCTTGGTACCAAGTCTCTATTATGCTCAAGGTAGAACATTCTTCTTTTTCTTCTGGATACCTAAGAGAATTAAACACATTAAAAGTCACTTCCTGATCTTGGACTCTCATGGTCAGCTCACCTTTCTGGACATCTATCAAGGTTCTTCCAGTGGCTAGGAAAGGTCTGCCTAAAAGGATGGGGACATCTTTGTCAGCTTCAAAGTCTAAAATGATAAAGTCAGCTGGGAAAATAAACTTATCAACTTGGACTAGGACGTCCTCAATTTTTCCTTTAGGCCAGGCTATGGACTTATCAGCTAATTGGAGAGTAACAGTAGTTGGTCTAACCTCGCCTATACCTAAGGTGTTAAAAACAGACAAAGGCATAAAGTTTATGCTAGCTCATAAGTGACATAAGGCCTTTCCTACCTCTTTTCCTCCTATGGAACATGGGATTGTAAAGCTTCCAGGATCTTTCAGTTTTGGAGGGATTTTACTGGATAACATAGCACTACAACCTTCAGTCAGAGCTACAGTCTCATATTCAGTCAGCTTTTTCTTTTTGCTCAAAATGTCTTTTAAAAACTTTTCATAACTTGGCATCTGCTCAATGTCTTCAACCTGAGGTATGTTTATGTGTAACTGTTTAAAAACATCAAGAAACTTTTTAAACTGTATTTCTTCCTGTTGATTCCTTAACCTTTTGGGATAAGGAATGTAAGGAGTGACTGAAGTAGAGGGAGTAATCTTGTGAAGAGTAGGTGCTTGAATGGGTTCTTGAATAGGTATCTGGACATGTTCCTTTACAGGTTCATATTCAGTCCTACAAGGTACTTCTGGACTGGACTGAGTTGGTAAGGTAGGACTGTCACCAGATTGTGACACACCAACTACAATACTTTCCTTGGGTTTTTGGGATTCCTTGGGGTCATCAGGGAATAGTGTTGGATAATCTGATCTGTTTGGAATGTCTGGACTACTAATGGGTTTATCAATGGGCTCACTAGTACTACTGGACTGGTTCACATGTAATGTAGTAGTAGAATCTGGTCTCATCTTTTTCTTTTCAGGCTCTATTTTGTCTAATTCTTTTTTAATGTTTTCTACTAAAGGTTTCCCACTTCTTAAAGTTACAACCTTGACTTGCTCTTTTCCAGCTCTATGAGGTGTCTCAGTATCACTAGGCAAAGATCCTATGGGTCTTTTCCTTAATTCCAAAGCTATCTGTCCCATTTGAGTCTCAAGATTCTTGATAGAAGCTTGAGTTTGGGTTTCAAGATTTTTCATTGATGCCTGAGTTTGGGTAATAAACCCCTTCATCATTGCTTCCAAGGAAGTAGATGTGTCAGCATGCTGAGTAGGCTTATTATGGAAAGAAGGTTGATGATGTTGAGCATGGAAATTAGACTGTTGGTTGTTTTGAGGTCTATGATGTGGTTGTGGGTGATGGCTAGACTGTCCTTGTGAGTGAAAATTGGAATGGCCTTGTAACTTTGGTAATGGTGGATTAAGAGCTGGACTGTTCCAGGAGAAATTGGGATGATTCCTCCATTCAGGATTGTATGTTTGAGAAAATGGTCTACTCTTGTTGTTATTGACATAATTGACTTGTTCAGGATTTCCTGGACAATGCTCAAATGCATGATCATCACCACAGTAAGTACACTGCACAGAGTTAACAGTAGGAGTAGAAGTATTAGACTGCATAGCTGGATTTGTTAGATTTTTAAGCAAAGATGCCATAGTGGCCATTTGTGAAGTTAATTCTTTGTATGCATCCAATTCCTGTACTCCTGTTGTTTTCTTAGGTGGAAGTGCACGTGGATCAGACCAATGTTCATTGTTGTTAGTGATTTTCTCAAGTATGTCATAACCTTCATTATAGGTACTGGCTGTGAAAGCTCCGCCTGCAGTAGCATCTAGCATTTATTTAGCAGTGGTGTTTAAACCATTGTAAAACGTTTCTAGTTGTATGCAGTACGGAATGCCATGGTGAGGGCATTTTCTCAATAGCTCTTTGTACCTTTCCCATGCATCAGGAACTGCTTCATCATCCAGTTGTCTAAAAGTACAAATTTCGTTTCTGGATTTGGCATTCCTCATGGGTGGAAAATATTTTTTAAAATTTTTTTCAGCCATATTGTTCCATGAGATCACAGAGTCTGGTTTTAGAGAGTTATACCAGGATCGTGCCCTATCCCTTAGTGAAAAAGGAAAAGGTTTGAGCCTTATAGCATCTTCAGATACTCCAGGGATAAGGAACGAATCTGTGATTTCCATGAAAGATCTCAAATGAGAATGAGGATCTTAAGATGACATACCGGCGAACTGGCCATTGGTTTGCAGCATCTAAAACATTATAGGCTTAAGTTCAAAATGGGCAGTGTTAATGATTGGTTTAAGTATCACAGTGTGCAACTGGGTTAAAATAGGGATAGCATAATCCATAATACCGCCATTTTTAGAATTTGCTAGCCTAAAAATGTTTTGTTCCTCTTCCTTAAATTGATTTATTGGTGGTTCATTATTATCCTCATTTCTGGGTTCAAAAATGTTATTCCTAGGAATTATCTTGGGACCTCCATTATTGTTCCTAGGAATAGGACCAGGGCGTGCTCCTTCGCCGAAAATATTTTCACGTTCATCCATTTCTGAAGAGGTTAAAGCTGAAACAGCTCTTTACGCTCTCCTTCTTTGTCTAAACGTTTTTTCTATGTCAGGGTCTAACTGGAAGAAATCCCCGTGCGACAATCTTGGCATACACAAATTTTCAAAAAGGTGGAAGAAAAATCAACTTTTATAAACTTTACTTTGAACAGAAAAACTTTTAGCTTGCTTCCCCGGCAACGGCGCCAAAAACTTGTTGGTCAGATTTATGCAATCCAATATGAGAGTCACTTAAAATAGAACTTGGCGCAAGTATACACCTTGAACTACTATCGTCTCGTAACAAGTAATAATGGTAAAAGTACCAGATATCGATCCCACAGAGAAGGCTTGTGAAAGTTTTTCAAAAGTCCAGTATTTAAAAATTGATTTCAGATGGCGAATTCGAAGAAAAATCTTTTGGTTGGTTTGTTTGAGTTATCAACTAGAAAATCAGTCGAAAAAGAGGAAGCAAAGGGTGCAAAGCTTTGTTAAGATTAAAACAGGCGTTTTGATAAAAATATGATATAGCAAATTGTCACAATATTCAACTATCGGTTCAGACGGCCTCCAAACAGTGCACACCGGCCCACTGCTATCGATACAATATCACTTATGTTAGACCTTGTGAATCCTAGCGTGACACAGTGTTACCTCCCTACACCGTATGAGTATATCACTTGTCAGGTGTTATAGCTGTTTATAGTCCTCTCATATTAAATCAGGTTTTCTTATTTGTCTTAACTCTGAAAGTTAATGCATTTTCACATATTAAATTAGTTGTCAATTAATTCAACATGATCTTCAATGAAACAATAATCACCTGAAATAAATAGTTAGAAAACAATGCTATAATAAATACACCTTTTTATTTCCCCGCCGATTTCGGTCTTAACATTGCCTTACACCCCAAGCTCAAGCTATTAGCCCATCATCGCTTGGTTTGTTCTTTCGAATGATGTAAGGACTGGAAATAACATAAGGGTAAAAATACTGAAAGCAAAAATTACTGGAATATAAATGACAGTAAAATAAATTGCTGGAATGTAAATAACTGAAAGATAAAGACAGTAATGTAAATTACTAAAAAGTAAAAGACATAAAAGTAACTTGCAGAAATTAAAATGGAGAAATGTAAATTACAGGAATTTAAATTGCAGAAAAATAAATTACAGAAATGTAAATTACATAATTGAAAAGAACAGAAATAAAAAGACTAAATTAAACTAAGCTAGAAAATACTTGCTAAAGTATGTAGGACTTGGAAACTTAAGTGACATGTTATAAAACTTATCACTTAAATTATGTCACAAAATGTCAACAAATGGTACTTTGGAAGTAACTTTGTGTACTTTGAAATGAAACTTGGTACTTGGAAATGAACTTAGCTTACAATAGAAGAAATCTAAAGTAAAGCTAATATTTATTCCCAAGTATTTTTCTTGCCAAAAGAAATGTTGATTGTTCTTGATAATTATAAAAACTTTGCTTAGAACACACTTTGGAAACTCGAGAGTTGAGAGATTTAGAAGTTGGCTTGTGAAGTTCAAGAATCAAGGTGCAAAAAAGACTTGTAAAACTCTCTTGCAAAATCTCGATATATTAAATAACACAAATTGATTTTTAAAGAAAATGAGATTTAAGAAAGTAAAGAACAAGATTAAGAAGATGAACTTGAAATCCAAAACACTTAGATTAATACTTCCAAAATAACCAACTCTTAAGCTTGAAATATTTTAGTTCTTGAAAGACAAGGAAACCCAAAATATTTAAGCTTAAGATGACAAAAATAAGCTTAGAGAATTCTTAAACCCAAAGGTTCTTGGTGATATGTTTAAGGTTACAAAAGATGCATATATATAGAAACTAGAAGAGTATCTAATAAGCTAAAGGGGTACAATGATGATGTAAGCCCTTTTCTTGGCCATAAAGTCTTCAAAATGAGGCTTCCAAGCCCGGCCCAAGCAAAAATCTCGGCTGCAGAAATCATCAGCTATTCCTACAGCATCATATCCCAGTTCCTGCAGTGGTCCTATAGCACTGCCAAAAAATCAGAAATCTGCAAATACGCTCAAGTTAATACCAAAACAATGAAAATGCATACTAAAACATATAAACATGATAAAAGATGTAAATTGGACTAAATGACACTAAAAGTGGACGTTGGGCAAATAAAACAAAGATAAAATACTAATAAAACACAGTAATATGGTTAATTTATTAACACCTATCACATCCCCAAACTTAAACTGTTGTTTGTCCTCAAACAACTAAAATAAGAAAAATAAAGACTCAAAATACTAAGAAACTAAAAAAAAAATTGAACATGCACACCACATAGCCAACATATACTTTGATTTTGCTCTTTTTGAAAATTTTTGCTCATATCTTACTTGATACTTGAACTCCATAGCCCTTCATAAACCAACTTCCCCAAACTTGGTCCTTTAAGTATGCCAAACCAAAAATTAGCCAAACATTTTCTTTGCTAAACTAGACTTACTACTTGCGTTGGGACTTTGATTGGGTTTCAAGCATTTGGCTATTTCTTTTCAATGCTTAGCCTTTTACCTCATCTCTCATTTCACTCCATAGCACTATTTTTCAGCTATGCATCTCATATTGAGGTATGTTTGGACCTTTTGGTCCTTTTCAAACAATTGGTGCACATTGGCACTCTTTTGTGCACAAGACATGGAACTTTGTTCCTGAATTTTCTTTTGGTCTTAAGTGCATGTGATTCAAGTGTATGGATGTATTTGTTTGTGGCTTTTAAGGCACCCATCCCCAAACTTTGAAGAAAACAATGTCCTCATTGTTTAGTTGTGTAAAGCAGGGCTGCAAATTGGGTAATTGAAAAGAAAGCCCAATAAAATCTAGTCAAGTTTGTAGCCCAAAAATAGATGTCTAAATCTTAGAGGTAACTACAAAGAAAACAAGTGAATGACACATGGATTATTGTGGCTATAGTATCAAAGCAAGCAATCTATGAGCAAATTTATTGTATTTTTGGTGTATAAGTGGCTATGATAGTGATGTTTAGAAAATCAGTTCCGAAAATGACATTGAAAGAGAAAAGCAAAGATGAAAATGGGATCCAAAGATCTTTTATCTCATCTTTGTGAAAGAAAAAGACTCAAGACACATATGAACTAAAAATTGCAAAACCCAAGCAGGTAAATCTCAAAATGACTCAAAGACTCAAAAGATTTCAAGACAGAAAAATGGGGACTGCCCATACACAGATTTGGTCATAAAAAATATAGAAGGAATGCTTCTAATTTAGATCATGAACACTGCAGAAATGACCCGTTGTGGTGATGTTACTTCAGGCAGAAACAGAGGTACTGCCTCTGTGTGTATCATTGTGCGCATAGTATCAAAAATATTCAACAAATACATAGAGGGTCTGCCTCTATGCATATTACTTCTTGAATCCAAAATATTATCAAAACAGTCTAGAGAGGCCAAGGCCGAGACTGTTGATCTTGGAAAAACAGAGGGATTGCCTCTGTGGTTTTTATCCAGATTTTCAATTATGAACACAGATACAGAAAGGGAAAATCCCAAACACCAAATAACCCAAAACAGGGGGATTGCCCCTGTGTGATTTTCTGTGAACAAATCAAAAACAGTTTGAAAGGTTGTAGCCTAAACTGTCTATCTTATTTGCAATAGACAGACCATAGAGGGACTGCCTCTATGGTGCTTTGATGTCGAGCCTGCACAGTATCCTAATCAACACACCAAAGGGACTGCCTTAGTGTGGGATACATGCCAAATTAAAGAAAGCAAATAACAAACCACAGTGGATCAAGATCACAGTGGGTTGAATTCAGGGATTAAATCTTAGTGACCACTTCTATCAATATGTGAAACAATCATAGCATCCAAAAATAGTAAAACTAACATCAAAGTTTAAAGAAAGAAAAAGGGAAGATGGTAGAACCTGTCCTACTCGACGTGAGTAGGAGCATTGTCCTCTTGCAGCATAGTAGTGGGAACAGGGGGCAGATCCACAGCCTGTTTGCCTTTCTTCCAAGAATTTCTCATCACCATCTCTTTCTTCTCCTTGTACTCAGCCCACTGCTTTCTTTCTTTCTTCATTAATTTGACCTCAACCTCCAGCTTGCTCACTTTCTTCACTATCTTTTTGGTCTTCTTGTTTAAACTATTCTTAATGGCATTAGTGTGCTTGTCAAAGGCTTTCAACAGTTCTCTCTTTAATTCTTCTATGGCAGTGGTGGGTGAGGGTTTATGGTTAAGTCTCATTAGCCGCACCAAATTCTTTTTATCCATGTCAGTCTTCTCATTAGAGAGGATATCATTGGTTAGCTTAAAAACATTGGCCCTCTCTAACATGCATTGGATAATGTAGGGGTACAAAAGCTTCCCATTAGACCTGTCCACACATGTTTTTAAATGGGCACAAATCACCCTCCCTACATCAAATCTTTTACCCTCCAAAATGGAATACAACATGTATACTCTCTCTAAGCACAAGTGGGAGTCATGGCTAGTTGGGTACAAAGTATGTCTTATGAAGTAAAACCATAAATTAGCCTGAGGGTTCAAATATTGGGTTTTCAGCAACCTGGCTTGGCCCTTAAATACCCATTCAGCCCCTTCCTTGGTCATTCTCTTGAATATGACCTCTAACTCCTCATCAGAACACCCTTTTGACAGCCTATCCAGATCTGAGTGTTATGGGGGTACTATTCCTAACAACTCATTTAAGGTCTCAGGTGAATAAGAGACCTTTGTACCCCTCACAGTGACTTCTACTCCCTCAGTCATAGATACCTCAGTGTAAAATTCCCTAAGCCAGTTCATATTGTGTTGCTTTGGGACCTCACAAAATTTTTCCCATCCCAATTTTTCTATTACAGCCTTAATTTCAGGGTGAGCTAAAATCATCTGCTGGGGAAATCCCTTGGGAGTGACCCCTGTCTTTTTAGCAAAGGCAAAGTAATTTTTTCTTGCTTCACTACAACTAAACAGATGCTTAGGCTTAAGGGACTGAGATGTACCTTCCTGAGTTTTCTTTTGCTTTTTTTCTTGATGCCTTCTATGACTGTTTTGGATCCCCCTCACTATGATCTGCCTGGTTCTTCTCATTTTCTCCTTCTTGGTTTTCCACACTATCCCTGTTTTCTTCCTGTTCACCCATGTCAGCCTCCTTTTGATTCTGATCAACCTCCTTCCTCTTTTTGGTGCTTATAGTCTTTGTCCTTGGAATCCTTTTCTGAGTCACCACAGTTTCAGCATCCATGGTCTCCTTTCCATTCCCTTCTCTTTCTTCTTCTTTTCCCTACACATTGTTAGTGAACTCTGTGGTTTGTGCAGGTGAGGGCATTTGGTTTTGTGGTTCATCAGTTTCCTCATCATGAGTCATATAGTCATCAAAGCTCAAATTTTCCTCAATCATCCCAAATTTATCAAAATTGTAGCTTATGGGTGATTTGTGCTTTTCTTGGCTAGGGGGTGTATCATCTTGAGTTTCACTAGGCTGAGAATCTATTGTACCCTCATCATGGATATTAGTCTCCTTATCAACACCCTCTTGCATATTTTCTTCTCTCACAGTGGACTTCTCAGGGTTATTAGGTTCTGGTGTGACCACAGAATGGTCACAGTCGGTATTAGGGGTGGAAATTGGATCATTAACAGGGACTTTAGGCTGTGGAGGGATGTTTAGACCCAAGATTTGGTCTAAATCTGCCAAGGCTATGGTCACATTTTGCCTTAGTGAGGGTCCCAATCGAGTTCTAGGTTTGGTGATTCTTTTTAGATCAAAGGAAGGAGTGGTTGACCCAAAAGGCTTTAGAGGTGGTTCAACCTCTATCATACGAATTGAGGGTGCGGGGGTATCCTTATTGATTCCCAAAATCTCATCAGTGGCTTTCATGGCCTCGTCTAAAGTCTCTGTCAGTTTAACCCCTACACTAGCTTGTGGACACTCAGGGAAACTAGAAATGGAGTTAACAACTATAGTTTGGGATTCATTACCTATTACATTCTGAGATTTGATTCTGTTTGTTTGTGGAGGTGACAGTGAGGGTGACACAATGGGTGTGTTCTCAACCACTTGGTCTTCTCGTGGAGATGGTGTCCCTTATCTACTTTGAACTGGAGAATGGTGTAGAAGGCCCTGGGATTACAAAACAGGGGAGATTGGAGGGGTGTCCTCACTTGCTCTGAGTTCAGCAGCCTCTGCAAGTGTATCCAATAGGTTAGGTTCCCTTTTCCTTTTCATTGGTGAACTCCCATCATGTGCATTCTTCGGCTTGGAACCCACTGAACGTGACCCCGTATCATCTGAAATTACTATAGCCGACCCTTCATCTGCAGTCATTGGTCTGGTTTGAAATCTGGATTGGCTTATGGTAATCCGTTTTGTAGGCTTTGATGGTGATGGTGGTGGTTCAGGGTGATTCTCAGGTGGGGCTTGGTTAATAGGAGTGGCTTTAATGGGGTTGGAAGAAGAAGACACCATGGGGGTGGACGGTTCGGTCCTCCTTTTTGGCTTTGATTTCTTATTAGCCATAACGTTGAGTACACAGGTTAAAATAGAGAGGTTAGGGTTTGTGTTGATGTTTGTTGGCTTTGATTTCTTAAGCTCTGATACCAACTTGTTACACCTTCAAAACTGGAAATAGCAACTAATTTAAAATTTTATAGATACATCAATAAATGAATCATCTACAAGCCCAAATTTAGATTCAACTGCAATACTCATAAACAATCTATACAAACGGACCATAAAGGGCGGGTGCTACTCCTACTCATGCATAGTCACTATCTCCAACTTGTGGAAGACTTCACCCAATACTTACTTTCGCGTCTAGCTAAGGCTCTACTCTTCATAGGACTGCTAGAACCCATCTCTCAACTGGAACCTGATGCACATGCCGACAAATAAAAAGGGTTAGGCTTAACGCCTAGTGAGCTCAAGAGTTTTCAACATATACAATTTAATCATTTAGAAAGGAAGAATGCGAATAAAACCATAAGCTTTCAAAATGATATGCTTCACTTATGAAAACGACTGGTTTATCAATAACGAAGAGCTTTGTACGAAATAGACACCGAGTTAACTGTTAACCAAACCAAACTGCTTTAAAGACGAGGATCTCACTATGAGACGTAATTATGTAAAGTAAACCGGAACTTGCTAAAAGTAAAATAGAGGGCGGACTCCCAATTTTATAAAACACGGTTAACACATTACAACTTGAAATACCCAACACGGGTGAAACGTGACACACAACTCATAAATCATAGATGAAGATCTATATAATTAAATATCGCCATAAACACGACTTAAAATCCAAAACTCACACGACCATAAAATGGACGAGAATGAATACCGACACGTGGAAATGACGCGGTCCATGCGAACCTTAATATACGTGGGAAGAACCCAATATTAAAGCCATCATTTGCCGTCAACCACTTAAAAACTCCTTTTGGTAAAAATACCACTTTACCAAATAAAATACCACAAATGAACGATGAGGAGATCCGTAAACACCGAGAATAGAAAACACGTAAGTAGGCCGTTCACGCGACGTCCTTGCATGTCCTCTAAACGTTTCCATCTTGGGTGGCGAGAACACGTGAATGGGGCCACCCTTGATGTTGTTGGAGTTCACCACGTATCCCGGACTTAGTTCCCATGACATACCAGACATCACAACCTCAATCCGTTTTACTGCCTCTAGCCCTACTCCGTCGAGTTCCACCCCAAGGACTTACGGACACTAGTGTCTATCCAACCTAGACGAGTTACACCTCAACGGCTCGTGCCACTTATTGCCTACTCGCTAGCAAACCCGAGCGGTCACTAAAAGTAACCCAAAACCTCCGGCCTTACAAGACCGACAAAACTTACGTGCCTATGGATCCATTACAACACCGTCTAACGTTACATGACTCCAATTGAATGACCAACGTACCCAAAACATGTAACTCACCAACGATACAAAATTAATCGTCATCTCAGTCAAAACCCCGCTGGTTATAACTCCGGACAAATGTCCACACGACTCATTTAAATCAAAACCCCCGCTGGTTATAACTCCGGACAAATGTCCACACGACTCATTTAAATCAAAACCGAGCCAAAGGCCCAACACTTTACGTGAATCTCCAACGAAAGCCTTTACACATTAAAAACACGTTTAGCCGACTGACAAAGGCACAACGATCCCAAAAGTATAAACAACTCCAAATCAACATTGGTTGAGGCAAACCATCTTCCAAAAAGGACCATTTTACCCTTACATTTCCAAAATACCTCTTGACACATTAATATGCATTTTCCCAAATAGTTGTAAGTACATAAGCATATAAATGACATTTATCTCAAATGGACTCCATTTATAAAATATGCATAAATGAAGCTTCTCAAACATGATTTATTTGACGAATGCCCAAACTCACAAATATGCATGTGACACAAGTTTATAAGGTGAGATATAACCAAATGCCCAACATTTATTAGTATTGAACAATTTGATGCAAAGCATAAATACTTTAAAATAATCATTTTGGCATGTACACCGTTTTCATAAATCATCTTGAACTCACCTTGCTAGATTTAGGCTAAATCTAGATTTCCCCCAACGAGCTCTTTTGAAGGCCACTTGAATCCTCAAGCCGAGAACCTCCAAAACCTAGATCCATACATTTCCAACCATAAATACCCATAACTAAACATTTAGAAACATTCCCCAAACATTACATACCAAAAACCCTAAACAAGATCAAAACCATAGTTTCTCAAAAACTAACAAATCCGAGATTTGAGATACCAACACTAAGAAACCATCAATGGAGCATTTATAACCTTAAATCAAAGAAGCTTACCACTAGAGATGACGAGACCTTCCGATAACACCCAATCCCACTCTTCAACCCGTGCTCCCCAAACATCGAGCTTGCATACTCCTTTATGAAGAATCCACCATGGATGCTTCCCAAACTGAGATTAAATCTCTCAAAATTGCCAAGTGGAGAGAAGAGAAATAGAGATGGTGGTTAATGAGAGAAAACCCTAGAACCTGGGTTTAAAATCGACCAAATGACTCCCGCGACCTTGGTCGCGACCTTGAAGTCGCGGGCCAAGCCGTGCGTGCTACAAAGTTGCGCACCACAGTGGGTTACGCGGGTTTAGCCGCGGCTTTGAGGCCGCGGGCTAAGTTGCGCGTGTCACTGGAGTCCCTTCCCACTTCTCGTGCTAAACCGCTCACCGACCTATTCGCTCGGTCGATCGCTGACTGATTTCCTTAGCTGGTCATAAACCGATCTTTAGGGAAATTACGGGTGTTACAGATATGCTCATCATGGGATCAAACTTGGATGTGACAAACCAAACCAAGAAGATGTTGCACTCCGCATTTGACATGGAAGATATGGGAGTAACTGATGTTATCCTTGGTATAAAGATTCAAAGAAATCAAAATGGTTACATCCTTACCCAATCTCACTATGTTGAGAAGGTGCTGCGAAAGTTTGGTCATTACGATGACAAACCGGTTGTGACTCCTTTTGATCTTTCAAGCCAATTAAATAAGAATCAAGGAGACAGTGTGGCACAGTTGGAATACACTCAAGTTCTTGGAAGCTTGATGTATATCATGAACTGTACACGACCGGATATTGCGTATAGCGTGAGTAGACTTAATCGGTACTCACATAACCCAGGAAAAGACCATTGGTATGCACTAGTAAGAGTGCTCCGATACTTGAAATACACAATGAGTTATGGGTTACACTATATGAAATACCCTCCCGTTCTAGAAGGGTATAGTGATGCTAATTGGATTTCCAACCATTCTGAGAGTAAGTCCACAAGTGGATATGTGTTCACACTTGGTGGTGCTGCGATATCTTGGAAATCTTCAAAACAAACGGTGAATATCAGATCGACTATGGAAGCAGAATTTGTCGCTTTAGACAAAGCCGCTGAAGAAGCCGAATGGCTTAAAAGCTTCACAGAGGGTATTCCGTTGTGGCCTAAACCAGTGACTGCGATTGGTATCCATTGTGATAGTATGGCCGCTCTCACAAGAGCGAAGAATCAAATCTACAATGGTAAGTCACGACACATACGACGACACCACAATACTATAAAGGACTTGCTAAAAAATGGAACAATTTCCATTGACTACGTAAAGTCAAAGGAGAATATTGTCGATCATTTGACAAAAGACCTAAGTAGAGAGCAAGTTTCCTTCACATCGAGGGGGAATGGGCTTAAAGCCAACACAATGAGTATCCTCGACGGCAACCTAACCTAGCGTAATTGGAGATCCCATGGTCTAGGTTCAATAGGCAAACTAGTCGGGGTCAACTCACGCAAACACCAAACAAAGGTATGGCTATTCCTATGATGTTTCCTTTGTAATTTTCGTTGATGATATAGGGTTGAATGTTATATTCTTAATAATGCTGATAGCTATGTAGTGGAATACTACGGAATATTCTTGATCGACATTACCTATGTGAGAGTGATGTGTGGTCGCATCTTTGCGGACGGACATGGCTACGTCTTCTAAAACTCTCATGAAGAAAGGATATGTTCACGATCGAAATGAACACAACGATAAGAATTTGATTATGTATAGCTATAATATGTGTGATGTCTATTGTCTCGATTTACTACAAAAAGTGGCTAGTTCAAGACATTCGTTCACTATCCACGAAGTAGATCCGATAGGTACTCACCAGGACAGGTTCAAGTCCAAAAGACACCTTTTCCGATGCATATTATAACTAGCTTGGTGATAGAAACATAAATTTCAATTCTATTGCTTATTTTCTATTCAAATGTGGGGTATTATTGGGGTTTGAATAGAAAATGTGGGGTATTGTTGGAACTTAGTGTAGACTTGAGAAACCTAGTCCCACATAGGAGCCAAGAAAAAGATTACACCACTTAATAAATCCAAACCAATAAGCATTAAATGAATCAATTAATTGCTTGGGCTTGGATTATGGTGATTGGTAGTCTCTCCTTGACATTAGTATATACATATTAATTGTCAAAGATTGGGCCTTGGGGCTCTTGTGGTCTCGATGGGGTCGAGATTCATTGACGGTGGAAAGTGAGTGCAGGAATGACAGAGATTGGCGCGGTTCTCCGCGCGGGTGGACGCGCGGAGCGCTGGCAGTTAATTCGGTTAACATCCTGCACATATAAATACTGCACTCTTTCCACAAATTAGATATACGAAATTTATCAAATTTATGGGTTTTCTCTCTACAAAATCGTCATCAAACATATGAAGATTCGATAGATTCAAGTTATAAACTTGAATTGATTGTTGTATCCTCTAGACAACGTTGATACATCGGGCGAATTTTGTCTTAGGACACTGCGTTCTTCGCGGGCCTCAATCTATTCGTTGAAACAGAGAATCGTTGATTTCAAGTAAGATTTATGATTATTTTATTGTTTTATGTTTACTACATAAATTTGTAAATTATTCCTATTTATTGTATTTAATTCAATATATATACAAAATTTGTGAATTGTGATTGATCATACCTAACAAATTAATTATAAAATAATTCTTTCTTTTAGTTACAAACTAAATATAAAATATCAGAAAATCGGTTTCCATTTTAATGATTTACAATTAGAGTTTTTGTGTCCTATCATTATCAAGTATCAAAACTCAATTTAAATTTCGATATGCTACTATAACATCTCAATTTTCCAACAATAATGATCACATAAAACTTCGATATGGGGAGGGGGTAGTGGTCAAGAAAAAAACAATGGGTAAAGGTTATTAAAGATTTAAAAAATGGAGGTCTCAATGTGGGAAGTTTTGAGTGAGAAAGATGCTTTGTGGGTAAGAATGGTGGAAAGTTTATAGGGAAGGGGGGAGGTCTTGAGGAAATCTCAAGGAGTGTCAAAGGTGGTTTTGTATGGTCCAACATAATTAGGATCAAGAAAGATTTAGGCACGTAGTTCGAAAGGTGGTTAGCTGGATGTAGAAATCACGATCGATTCGACGCTGGAAAGGAAGCATATGGGGCTGTTTTATTCGACGTTATGGTAGTTATTTCTGTCGGGTACATCATAAAAGGAGGTTCGGGGCTGTAAAGAAGCATTTTGGTGTCGTCAAATAAGCGGCGGTCTCAAGTTTAGCATTGTTTTTCGGCATACCGGGTGTTGTCAAGGGCTGTGTTTTCTGTTTGCCCCTCGCAAACGGTTCTCCTTTTGACACCTTGGAGTGTTTTGTATGATGTTTCGGTGCATCCTTTTCTTTATTCTTGTTTGCTTGATGCACGCTGTCTCGTTACTTCTTGTATTGTGGTTGAGGCTTATGCTTCTTTTTGGTTTTAATAAATTCCTACTCTTCAAAAAAAAAAAAAGATTTAGGCAAAGTGGGTATCAACTGTTGGAAAAAGTTAGTAAAACATATGGTTTTTTACTAACTGGACACATTTAAATATATTTATATGTATTGTATATATCTAACTCTTAGTGGGTTTGTGATCTCCTATATGAGAGCTTCGAAACGATATATTATGTGTCCAAAACGGAATATGTGTGAATGAGATATCGACACTCAAAGTTGAGTGTTTGTAATGAAACTAGTAAAAATCAAGTGGATTTGAGAAGTGTCCCACATAGGAATGAGAAGTAAAATTGTTATGGTTTATAACCATGAAAGTGGGAGGGGCTTACAAGCTACTTTGATTGGTTTTACTCCAACTCCTACCCGTGCGTAGGGGGTGCTAATTGAGATTTTCGTAAGCTAAAACGGCGAACTTGTGCATGGGCGCGACCCGCGGACACGAATTCTTGTGCTCGCACTTGTTTTTTGCAAATTTTTGGTTTTGATCCAGTGGCCCGCATCGAAACAGTGGCCCGCGCGGATTGTGGCGCAAGTCAACCCGCGCCGCGCACTGTTTCAATTTTCTGTAACTCCCATTTCAAAAGTATTGAAAACAAATCATTATTATTTTAATTACCAATTAATTATAGAATTAATCCTTTCGGTTTTAAGAATTAATTCTTTAATTATTGGTTAATATCGTATTGATGATTTCGGTTTCGTTTTTCAATATAAAATGGAGGAGTCCGGTTCACATTCAGATACAACGACACGCAACATCATTCTATACACATCTCTAAATTTCTCTATCGCATACGATAATTCTGGTGGATTTCAAGGCAAATGGTCATCTCCGGCAGTACTACTGCTTACGTTGTTGTACTCTGGGAACAGACGGCGAATCTGTTTAAGGGAATCGGGTGTAACACGAGCCTCAGCTTCTGTTTAATTTCTTTCTTTCTTCTCTATAATCGATGTGTTAAATCATATGTTGATTACTTTAAAGATTTCTTAAAATCATCTGTTGAATACTTAATCGATCTCTTAAAAAATCATTAGTTGATTTCTTAAAATAATTAGTTGATTACTTAACTCGAATTTTAAATCATTTGTTGATTTATTTTGTATTATTATATGTATTAATTAAGTGGTTACTTGGAAAGGATGGAGCCTTCTCGACCCAAGAGCTCAAAGTCTTAATCGAAGAAGGTTTGTCCTCGAGTGGTGAATCAGTGTTCTAGACCAAATGGCTTAAGGCGATTCCAAAGAAAATAAATGTTTTTATGTGGAGGGCTAGGCTTGAGAGATTCCCTTGCAAAACGACCCTTGATAGAATGGGGATGAATGTTATTTCCCTTCTATGCCCGAGGTGTGGGAAATAAATAGAGTCGATTTAATCATGCGCTAGTGAATTGCGAAGCGGTTAGGAAAGTTTGGGAAGGAGTGTGTCGTTGGTGGAAGATTGTCAAAGATCAAATTGACTCGATCGGGGAGTTAATTGGGGGGGGGGGGTTGTCTGTATTTGGTGTTATGAGAATAAATGGTGTGGAGCTTTTTGTTTCAAAGCTGGAATCAACGCAATCGGATGGTGTTTAAGGAAGACAAGAGGAATGCAGCTGATCTTCCTTTTTATTTATGAAGAAGAAGTTTCTAGTGGATCGGGAGGAGGCTGCACAACAGGAAACTAGAGTGGACTCAGTGACTCGCGGATCCAGTGGGGGTGCCGTAACATGGTTGCTGCTGCTGCTGCAGGGTTGCTGCAGCGGTTTGTTAGCTGATGTCCGACTTCGGTTCGACTGTTGGTCTCGTTGAAGGTGTTGTTTCGGCTATTGCTTTTGTAGGGTGGACTGGTTCGACCGGTAGAGGTTTGCTCCTGGCAAACTTCTTCGTCCCTGTTTGCTGTTTTTTCCTTGTTGTTTTATGTTGTTGGTGGTGTTTCGAGGTTGTTTCGCTGCGGTTGTTTAGTTTTCGTGTTTGCTCCTTGGTTGGCTTTGTTTTTTGGATTCGGCTGTTTTGGTGGTTTGGTTGGTAATATATTGCTTGCTTTTCTATAAAAAAACACATTTAATAAAATTTCATTTGGATTCTACGAGAAATTTTGTAAAACCTACATAACATTATGAACGTTATTAAAATACATAATTTGATACTACAAAATTTTCAACAACTAAAATAAACATAAAAGTTTTTTTTTTGGAAAGGAAAAAAATAAACATAAAAGTTACAAAAAACCATAGAATTATGATTTATTTTGTAAGCCGTCAACTATGTTCATACAACGCTTAGTCAATAGTCTTCCAAATTATTCTTTAATGTATGTACGTTACATGGTATCTACATTCATTATTTTATATATAAAAACAACTAATATCATTTTTCAATTAAAAACATTAAACAATTTTCCAATGATACACAAATTTCAACTAATAAACATGTAATCAATAATTTATATGCATAAACATGTAATTGTAACTTTAATCATTTTTTGAGGTTACGTTTGGTATATTGAACAGGACATGATAGAACAAAACATGGATCATTGTCTCACGTTTGGTAGGATTAATAGGTAGAACAAAAGTGAAACATGTCTGTTCCATCCCCACCCCATAGAAAAAGTTGGAACAGACTGATATTTACCAATATAACCTTAAAATAAAAAATGTTTCTCTTCTAAAACATTAAATAAGCCATTCTTTTTTATATTTTATTTAATGTTATTTAAATTTTCACTTTATTGTCCTCAAATATTATTTTGATATAGTTACTATGTCTTAATTAATTTATTTAAATTATTAAATATTAATGGTAACAAAATATAGAAAAGGTTAAAAATAAAATTTGGAAACTATATAAACTTTTTTTTAGTGTCACTTTAATCTATTTTGAAGAGAATTTTCTAATATTATATTTGTTTATAAAAAATATTTATTTTGTTATAACTTAATAAATTACATAATTAATCAAAAAAAATATATAATATATAAACAACTTATTAGGGGTAAAATAGCCATGTTATCTGTTCTGTTCTGTCCAGTTCTGTTTTACTAAACTCTTAACAGTTGTACTGTCCTGTTCTATTTTGTCATGTCCCGTCCTATCCTATATAATTATTCATATAATAAACACACATTTATAATAAATAAGACGGAATTATTTAATATTTAAAAAATCGTAATCCTATAACATATCCATTTAGCAATTCCGTATAATTTTACAACACATATATCATATCTTTATTGTGTTCGTAAATGCTTCTAATTAATGTTATCTTGGATTATAGTTTCGTTTTTTTAACACGTTATACCTTTATACTATACTTACAAATGGAATATATTTGATTTATTGGTTTGTTTATATATATATATATATATATATATATATATCATAGTTTGTAATGAAAAACAATTGTAAATTTTATTTTTGTTGGGAGTTGGTATTTCAGTTTTATATTACAGAAATAAATAGAAAAAAGTAAATCCCACATGATTATTCCCTCCGAGTGTCTTTCAACTGTTTTTAATATTACATTCTTCCCCTTCGTCTACTAAGTTTATCCAACTTTAACCCCTCAAGTATAAAACTCGGATGTTCTCTATTTTACATTTGTCTAATGTGCACTTTGCTCCCCTCATGGAAAAAAATTATTTATTACGTTGCATTTTATTTTATAATATTTTAACATTCAAATTACACATCAGCAATGGTTGCAAAACATTTGTTCGAGATTAAAAAAACGTCAAGATATGAAAGTCAACATGATATACATAATCATGTTGCATTTCTTTTATGCCAATTGAGCAAAATGCAAAACGGAATGGAAAAATTAATTAATATACTTAGATTCTTTTTATTATTTTCTAATTAAGATAATATAAATATTTCTCTTATATTTTTCGGTTTTAATTAATCAATTTCCATAGGAAGGATTTAAAAAAAAACATAAGAATATAGGTTGGAATGAATGTTAAAAAAAGAGAAGGCAAAAATATCATAAAAAGTAACAATGAAAAATTAAGTAAAGGGTTATATGTGGATTATTGAAAAAAATTATTTGAAGATGTATATGTGAACTGATATGAATAATATGCATCTTCAGATAGATTTTTTCTTCATATTTTTTTAATGATTCACATATGAACCTTTCATTTTTACATTCTCATGATATTTAAGCTTTTTATTTAAACCAACCCATGTATGTATATACACACACACACATGAAGAATCGTGTGAGATTAAGAGTTAAGATGAGAAGTGTAGGAAATAATTTGGACCCTTGTTCATTTTTTTTAATGTTGATTTAGTGGTTAGATTAAGTCCCAAAATAACCCATGAATTAGCTTAGAAGGGTATTTTCGATTGATCTTCAATTATGATTGATCCAAGGATGAAGATCATTTCTTACCCTTCTCACGGTAACTATTATTCTTACCGGAAACCAACAATATAAATATATATATATATATATATATATATATATATATATATATATATACATTTTTCTATAGTTTTACAACTAATGTAAAAAAAAAGAACACATTAAAAGGTACAACGTTTGTAAGGTTTCTTAATTTAAAGGGAAATATATATCTTTGTTTTCCAACATATTAACTCAAAATAATGATCCTCTTAGTATATATAATTACTATCTTAATTTGGTTTTTAAAAATATCTTATGAGTTTTTTATATAAAAAATCAACGTGAAATTATTTATTTGTTTGTTAACATTGTCACAAACAAATAAATAAAATTAGTACAAGTTCATTAATTCTCTAAGGATGGAGGCCTTTGAAAGGTAAAAGAACCACGTTACCCAAGATCGAGGGGAGATACCAAAGTTGGTGTAGCAAATGCCCACCTCCCAAATTCATTGATGGAAAAATTTCATTAGATCATGAAACTTCAATTTTTTTGATATATATAACCTGTTATCTTATCCAGTGTAACATTACATTATAATCGTAATAAGCATCGCTCATATGGTCTAATGTGGCTAACACTTACCCTTTGATCATTGCCTTAACAAGGCAAGACGTGCCAACTTGAGCTGAATTTGGGAAAATGTTGATAACGGGGGACAAAAAGAATACGATGTTGGGACAATACTACAATAAGACAAAGTGGATGATCAAGGACCTTAAACTAACCAACACCACCAAAAACTTCTTCAAGTCCATTAATCAACATCGAAACTATCAATTATATTGCCTTGTAAACTGGTGCATCGAACACTAATAATAACTGATTTTTGGCTTGAAGATCCAAACCGTTTTGATATTTGACTCTTGATTGGTGATCCAAGTAGATAGAACATAGAATAAATCCGTAAATAAAATCGAATGATTGAATCACTAATAAATTTAAAAAAACAAAGCACAAAGGAGATCCACATGAAAATGAGTAATATTCGAGGGTACACGATAATTGAATTGCTGCTTGAAAAAAGGGTATTTAAATCGTTACATGTGAAAGAGGCGAGGATAGAAGATTGTAAAGTAATGGTACTATCATAATCAATTTCGACGATTAAAGTGAAATTTCTAAACTCATACAAGAGTTAATGGAGGGGTTAAAGTGACACTTCCAAATACATGCCCCAAAAATGCAGGAAGTTAAAAGTAACGTTTTGAATTGCAACTTTGTCATACTTTCTAATAAATTGGATTGAGAAAATTGTAGTTATGTTTACTATTTTTATAAATGTAGTTGTCAGTATAATAATAACTTGAGTTGTTAAAAGACAAATCGTAAAAAATAAAATAAATAACTACGATAAAATAATATCATTTTCATCAGCTACACTAAAATTGTTTATTTTTCAATTTATAATTTTTAAAAACTCATTTTCCTTATTTAAGTTATTCCCTACCAATTCGGGGCCTAAAATTATATCTTAGAAAACAATACTTTTTTCAATATTTCTTTACATGTAAACCGAGCAATGTTTAGGTGTTTTAAGTCAATGAACCAATATCATTAAAGAGTTGATAGCGTGTGTGAGATTCCAAAACATTTGGGTTTGAATTGTTAAATATTTTTAAATATATTGAAAAAACGGAACATTTTAATTCTAATAGTACTAAAATGTACTAAAAATATAATAGAGGGTTAAAAGTGAAAATCCGATATACATACTAAAAGTAAAAGCAGGGGGTGAATGTGAAATTTCCATATACTGCAATACATGGTGATGTATTTTTAAGAGGTTCTCAACCCCCTGAGTTTTTAAGTGACACCTAACGCAGCCTTCTCCCCATATATAATTTCGTTCCTCCGCCATCCACCACCACCACCACCACCACCACCATCACCACCACCACCACCACCACCACTTCCTCCAATATCTCTTATCTATTTGGAAATCTGAGTTTACAGATAAGCTCCGAGTGTGGATCTTAAATTGCTATAGGAACTGAAAAGACAAAATTCTTCAATTAAGCTTCTTCAATCGGCATCTATCTATCTATTTGTTTCTGTCTCTAACTTTCATTTTATCTCTCTGAGAACTACATTGTCGCTGGTAAGTTGAATATCATCGATGTTTGCGATCTTTATTTACTTCTCAAGTAATTAATCGGTTTTCGCTTTTTTCGAGACTATATGTTTCTCCATCGCCTCTTGATCTAATCGAGTTCTAGATTGATAAGTTTATGTGATTTGTTACCTTTTTTAAAGTGTAATCCCAAATTTGTTTCTTTTTATTTACTTTCAATCTTGTATAATGTTGTCGGCGATTTGGTGTTCCTTCAAATTTACTGATCTTCAATTGGATATGAATTTGGACTTTTTGTGATAGGAAATTCAATCTGGAAATCTTTTTACATTACATTGTTAGGTCATGTTTGTTGGCAAATATTACTGAAAATTGATTCCTTTTGGCTTTTTTTAATTAGCCTATGAATTGACTGATTATGTTTACGAACTAGAGGAATCCGTAAATTAATGTTATGCTCTTTAATTTGGAGTATTTTAATTAATTAGTATGATTAGCTATGATATTTTTCCTAAATGATGTCGGTGTTTATGTCTTGGTGATTTTTTTTTTAATTTTTTTTATATTTGTCAAGATATTTTCCTCCAGATTTGGTGATGCATGCTATTCTTGTTGGATTGGGATTCCTTTCATTTTAGTTTTCATGCCTCTTCAACTTTAAATTGTCACTTCTCATCTTAGGCTTTTTTCTTTCTTTCTTCAGAATGTCAATTCTGAGCCATTATTTTCTAGGGCTGTTGGTATTCGGTCTTAATCTCTATTTTCTTTTCTCAACCCCTCCTCCACCGAAAATGAGGATTATTAAAATGAAAAATTGATAACCTTTTAGCTAGTACTAATGTTTCTGAATGCTCTGCATAAGCAGAAAGGTGTCCCCATTTTCAGTGAAGACTCAAATATCATCTTCCTTGTTCTTGTGCAAGATTAGAAATTCTTTGAATTTGTTTTCCAGGTTTGTTCATAATAAATAGAAATTCATCACTACTCTTTGTTATTAAATAAAATTTGATTTTTTTTTTTTCATTATGGAAACTAATAAAGCACTGGAGTTTTGTAATCTTTGTTGGCCCAGAGAAAAAAAGTTTAGTCGAATACATTCTCACAATCACCGTATGCGTTTACATTAGTTTGTCAGTGACAAATGCCCACAAATGTGTTTTACAAAGATCCAAAATGTGCTTTATCTCGTTGATTTGATTTTATTGGGTTATGTTCTTCTGATACTGTCACTGCAGGGAAAGTATTTTGCTCTAAAAGTAATGTAGATGCAGTTACTGAGATAATTCCGAATTGGAAAAACCATACTTTATTAGTTGATCTCTGAGCAAAGTAGGCAACTCTGAAGTAGTGAATAGTGTCAAATTGTGCATTGTTGTGTGACTGGTAATCAATTTGATGGTTAGATTATTTGTTGATTAAAGTCTCTTGTTTCTGTTCTATTTGTGATCAGTTGATGGTTATACTTGAAATGTTTTATCTTCTATGTATTAACTGAAGGTAAAAAAACACAGGTCTCTCAAATTAACTCTATAATTTGTGAAAGTGAATGCTTTTATGAAGACTAAAAAATGACTATGCAAGTCTGTCAGACTGTCACTATGTTATTTGAATTCGGGAGATGGGTGAAAACATTATATTCATGTGCCTACTAGGCTGTTGTAGGATTAGTAGAAACATACAAGAGGGAATCCTCTTTTGCTTTGCGTATTCAGATGACATTGATGGAGAAAAGATATAATAATTTGTACTTCATTATACGCCTTATGTCCTCCCACGCCTTGAGTAGATCTTCAGAATTTGGTAGTTGTGCTGAAGATTGGGCAACTTCAGGGTGGAATTACAAAATAGTTTTGAGGGGCCAAATATGCTTGGAAATACCTGATTTATAATAACTATGAAACCCTGTTTTTAGAAATTCAAGAAAATTGTTATGGAGAAAACTGAGCTCAGGTGTGAATTTAATAAATATTTTTGAATTTTAGAAGGAATGGTAGGTAAATGCATTTGAAACCATTCATTCAGAAACATTTAGAGTGATTACACCAATTACTTAATTGGTAAGATTTGTCAAATGATAAATACTTACCAAATAAGTGACAAACATGTTTGAATTGGGTAGGCCGGGATTGGCTTTACTCTAGCTTTGAGAAAATGGGGTAGGACTATTGGCTGTAACTTCGTCCCTTGGCAACAGATACCTGTTACATAAGCTGATATCCAAGCAACTTATGCTTGATTTATTATGAATCAACTAATTCTAAATTAATTTTGGTTCATCTATTAAGTGATTGTAATTGGATCTTTTATTTTGTATACATGTACAGTTGATCATGGATCGTCGGAGTTGGCCCTGGAAGAAGAAATCATCTGATAAGTCAGGTGCTGACAAAGCAGTTGCTGTATCTGAATCTGTTAGCACCCCTGCTTCAGCTGAGTCTCAGGGAGACAAGGTTGGCTCACTTGCCCTTTCATAATTCTTTGTAAAATCTGTTAGATCTCTTTACGGCGAACGAGTTATTACAATTCAGTAGGACCTGGCTGTGGAGCTCTCAGTTTTCTCCCAAGAACTCTGCATGATCGAAAACTTATTTCTGCTTTTCCCCATAAAAGCTCTAGTCACATTCTTTATCATTGATGTTCGAAGCTGTAATAGAAAGCATTGACTCTCCAGTGTTTTTGGTGGCACCTGTTAAAGTGCTTTCTGGAAAAGCTAACTGTTTCAAATCTTTTAGAAAATAAGATTTAGGAGAACCGACTCAAAACAATTTCTAAGAACATATCTTTTGCTGATATGAGTTAACCCTCCTATTCAGTGATAGATTTCATCTTCCTACTGTTGTGGGATCAACCTCCCTGGACCCTGCTGATATATTTTAACCTTCTAGTTTTTTTCCCTATTTGGATATACTGTCTGTAATACTTTCTCCTGTTCTTTATTCGCCACCCTTCACTTTCAGGTGAAACAAGATAGCTACAAAAAGCCAAATTATGTTCAGATTTCTGTGGAGTCGTATTCACATTTAACTGGATTGGAGGATCAAGTGAAATCATTCGAGGATCAAGTGAAATCATATGATGAACAAGTGAAACGGTATGAGGATCAACAATTAATATATGAGGATCAGATAAAGAATTTAGAAGATGAAGTGAAGGAATTGAATGAGCAACTGTCTGAAGCCCATTCAGAGATGACAACGAAGGAGAATCTGGTGAAACAGCATGCAAAAGTTGCTGAGGAAGCCGTCTCAGGTGTGATGATGATTTACTCTATCACATAAGAAGTGTCATCTGTTTGTTAATTATGGTTGATAAGACTTCATTTTAATCATGACTGTCAGTGTACTATGCATCACAGTTTTCTTAAATCGGAAAAATTAACCATGCATGTGATGATTCCTGTTATCTATGCCATGAAATTTCTACATTCTAAAAAGTTAATTGCTTAGGTTGGGAAAAGGCGGAGGCAGAAGCTGCAACCCTGAAAAATCATCTAGAATCAGTCACTCTGTTAAAACTTACTGCCGAAGATCGAGCCTCACATTTGGATGGTGCTCTCAAGGAGTGCATGCGGCAAATACGAAGTTTGAAGGAAGAACATGACAAGAATATCCATGATATTGAACTTGCAAAAACAAAGCAGTGGGACAAGATGAAGCTTGAGTTTGATGCAAAGATCGCAAACCTAGATCAAGAACTCCTGCGGTCTGCTGCTGAAAATGCTGCTGTTTCAAGGTCTTTGCAGGAGCGTTCTAACATGCTGATCAAAATGAGCGAGGAGAAATCACAAGCGGAGGCAGAGATTGAGCTTTTAAGAAGCAACATTGAATCATGTGAGAGGGAAATAAATTCTCTTAAATATGAACTACATATAGTTGCCAAGGAGTTAGAAATTCGTAACGAAGAAAAAAATATGAGTGTACGATCTGCTGAAGTTGCAAACAAACAACACCTGGAAGGTGTAAAGAAAATAGCTAAGCTGGAAGCAGAGTGCCAGAGATTGCGTGGTCTTGTCCGAAAGAAGTTGCCTGGACCTGCAGCACTAGCCCAAATGAAACTGGAAGTTGACAACTTGGGGCGGGATTATGGTGAAACTCGAATAAGAAGGTCTCCAGTAAAGGCCCCTACTCCGCATAGTCCACACTTTTCTTCATTGCCTGACTTCTCTCTTGACAGCATACAAAGGTACCAGAAAGAGAATGATTTGCTCACAGAACGACTATTGGCAATGGAAGAAGAAACAAAGATGTTGAAAGAAGCGTTGGCTAAACGCAATACTGAACTTCAAGCTTCGAGGAACATTTGTGCCAAGACAGTTGGCAAACTTCAGAGTCTGGAATCTCAACTGCAGTCCAATTCTCAGCTGAAAAGCACTACGAAATCTGGTCTTCAGACCCCCACTCTTGGTTCCTTCAGTCAAAATGCAAGCAATCCTCCTAGTGTGGCCTCCTTCTCAGAAGAAGGGAATGATGATGAAGTGAGTGTTGCTGGTTCCTGGGCTACGGCTTTGATCTCTGAGCTCTCTCATAACAAAAAGGATAAGAGCATTGAGAGTCCTCAAAGAGCTGAAAGTGCAAACCGACTGGAGCTTATGGATGATTTCTTGGAGATGGAGAAGTTGGCATATTCATCAAATGATTCACATGGAACCATATCCAGCCCAGATACTTCTAAACGTGGAAGGTGTGGTATTCTGAACCAGGACCAGGTAGCAGTTGCCACTGACTCAGAGTTACAGGGTAAAGAAAAGCCTGAGTTGGAGAAACCAAATGGGGATTCTTTGGCGCTGGTTCCACAACCTGATGGAGATTTACTTCCCTTAATGAACCTTAAATCTAAAATATCTGCTTTACTAATGTCATTACCTAAAGATACAGATCCAGAAAATCTTTATGAGGAGATCAGCCGAGTTGTACAGGGTATACGTGGTGGTTCACATGAAGGCTTGGCAGTTAGTGTTGAGGACGCAACTGGCTGCTCTGATGCTACATCTGAACACCAGACGAGCTCCAAAACTCTTGAGTTGAATGGGGTGAACGGAATCTCTCCGTCATTGAGCGGTCAACATCTAACTGAAACTGTTCATGCCAAGGATCAAGAGTTGGCTGCTGCTATTTCCCGGATTTACGACTTTGTGTTAGTTCTTGGTAAGGAGGCAAAGTCTGTGTTGGGAACTTCTACTGAAGAGAATGGATTACTCCAGAAGCTTGAGGAGTTCTCTGTCGTCTTCAAAGAGATTGTAGCCAGCAAAATAAATCTAAATGATTTTGTTCTTTGCCTTTCTGGTATACTTGGTAAAGCTGGTGAACTTCGCTTCAGTTTTGTGGGATATGAAATTAATGATGCTGAAACCAGTAGTCCTGATTGCATAGACAAAGTTGCTTTGCCTGAGAATAAGGTGGACCAGTGCCCTTCCAGAGAGGGGTATTCAAATGGTTGCACCCAATTTTCAGATTCCACTTCTGATCCTGACATACCCCATGATGGAAGCTCTGTCCCAACCTCTGAGTTGAATGTGTCATCGTGGAAATGCATGCAGGAGGAGTTTGAACAGATGAAATTAGAAAAAGAGAAGATGGTTATGGATCTAGCTAGATGTACTGAAAATCTTGAAACCACCAAGTCCCAGTTACGTGAAACTGAAGTCCATCTATCAGAAGTTAAATCTCAGCTGACAGCTGCTCAGAAGTCCAATGGTTTGTCTGAGACACAACTCAAGTGTATGGCAGAGTCGTACAACTCGCTTGAAGTTCGTGCTGATGACTTGCAATCTCGGGTTAACCTTCTGGAGTCCAAGATAGCAATGTTGGATAGTGAGCTTGAGGAAGAGAGGAAAAATCACAAGGATACCGAGGCAAGGTGCAAGGATCTTCAAGAGCAATTGCAAAGGTAAACAATCTAACTTATTCATATGAAAATTGGTAATGGTATCAATCCTGCTTTTGCTCATATTTTCTAACATTTGTATTTCATGTACTTATCAAGAACATTTCTTGTTTAGTATTTATTTTAATAAGCTCTTAAAAAGAAAAGAAACGAGAAGAATCATGCTTCCTTGTCAAAATCGTTGATCGACATTATTAGGCACACAGTAACATCCAACCACAGATTATTTATTTGTTAAAAGTTACTCCGTGTGTAGAGACACTGCAGGGGTTTTGCATACCTGCTACCAAGTACTGGGTAAGGCTGGGTCCAAGATCATGCATATCCAAACATAATGTTTCGTTTAGCCATTGTAACATCTAAAAACATACATCACCTGACATTAGTTTTTATTGGGTGAAATATACCTCTGATTTGTTTTTTGGCTAATTATGTCAGGATTGAAACCTCACCTGCTGCTGATCTGGATGGCAAAAGTAACCAGGTGAGTCATTGTGTTTCTCCATGCTCATTTATCTGTCACCATGATAATTACCTATATTTGTTTTCTGGCACCTTCAGATCAAGAACTACTGACCTTTAGAGTTAGTTCCTTGTATCTCCTCTTTAATTAAGGGTTCAAGAATTACATACAAGCATAGGGGCTAAAAATTGACCAATTTTCTTTTTGGAATGTTAGAATCTTAACAAAACTTTCCCTTTTGGTAAAATTCCAAGCCAAAATATTATCACCATTAATCACTCAGTGATCCATCCTATGAAAAATGTTACTACACTTGTCCTAAATTTTAGCATTTCCTTTTCTTTAGCATCTTTTAAACCAATACTACTTATTAGCACATTTTTCTTGAAAAAAATTTATGTTTTGATTGATTTGGGTATCTACAAGATTCCATTATTTTCTCCTTACTGAAAGCCTACTTCTAGGGAATTTGGCTAAAAGCCAAACACTTCCCTTCAATGTCTGGTCAGCATTGCAATTTAACAGCATTGATTTTCATTTACAAAATTTCCAACATTTTTCATTACTATGGAGTATTTCAAATATTTTACTAAAGTCAACCCTGTTATAGGTATCTAGTCAACCGTTGAATTTATTTTGGGACATAGGTAGCTACACATTTTTATCACTTAAAATGCATGTGTGCCGAATTGTGAAATTGACAGCCTGCTTCAAGATTATGCACATAGTAATTACACAGCTTTATTCTGTGTGAAAACATAGCTGGTAGCTTTTAGTGTAGATGTAATTAAGTACAGTTAGGATTCATAGCCACAATGTATTTTAAATATTTCTTCTATAAGATGTATTAGACTATAATTACTAAACTTTTGTGGTAGTAGCTGCTCTGTTTGTGCAATAAGCATTTCAAAGATGGTAGATAATAAAAACAAATACTATGGCAGGAGAGAGAGCTGGCAGCTGCTGCAGAGAAGCTAGCAGAGTGTCAAGAAACAATATTTCTTCTGGGAAAACAGTTAAAAGGGATGCGTCCTCAAACCGAGTTCATGGAGTCTCCGTTAAACGAGCGGAGTCAAAAGGGTCAAACCTTTGCTGATGAAGAAGAAGAATTAACTAGTAGCAGTGGCATGAACATGCATCAGCAAGTTGGTGAAGTGGGAAACGAGTCTCCTGTTCATTTAGACAACCAGCAATTAAGTCCTTGGGACTCTGAAGGAAACGATCCTTTGAGATCACCCATGAACAGTTCAAAAACCTCGAAACATCGTCCCACAAAATCAGGATCCTCATCTTCGTCATCTAACCCTACACCTGAAAAGAACACTCGTGGGTTCAGTCGATTCTTTTCTACGAAAGCAAAGTGAAACTGATGAAATCGTGTAGATACCGGTGAATTGCTTGGAGGTAAATTTTTGTATTACATGCCTGTATTTGATGTTGATCTGGCCTGCCTGCCTGCCTGCCTACCATATAAATGGTTAATTTAGTGTATGAATTTGATTATATTTTAATTTGTTGGTTTGTTTTGACTGAACATGAGATGATAAGTTTTTGATGAAATATGTTTTACTTGAAGAAACAACTCCTCATGTGTTTTGTGCAAGATGGAGCAATGTTGTCTTAATTAACAAAAACAGAGTGCATTGTCCTGTTCCTTTGAAATTTCTTCTGTATATAAAAATCATCCGAGTTGACTCGGTCTTTATCGATCCATGTTTTTATTGACTTTTGTGTAGTATGTTTTTTGTTGTTTACCTTAAAAAGAAAATGTACAAGGTGGTATACGTCTTATGATATTATTCAATTTTTGTTGCATTAACCAAGTTTAACAACTTTGTCCATGATTTTACTATTATTTAATTATGGACCAAATAATGTAACCTGGTGTTTTGATAATTATATCTATTTTTAGTTAATATAAGTATTCGTTGTCAGAAATTTATTGAAAAATGTCTGAGAAGAGGAAAAGATTGAGAAATTTATTGAAAAATGTCTGAGAAGAGGAAAAGATTGAATGGCAGATCCTTAACTACCTATTGAATTGTGGGTTGTGGCAGGCAGCACCACGGGGATCGATTCCTACATTAAATATGGGTTTTTGGCATGCCTACCAATGACTGCATCATGAGTTTGGTTTTGGTGTTTATAATTATAATAATAATAAGTAATGGAATTAATTAATTAATTAATTAATGGGGTTGGGTTTTATTGGGTGTTTACTTGTGGCTTAATGAGCTTATTGACAAAATGACTTATTCGCACAGATACTTGAGAGTGTTTACTTGTGGCTTAATGACTTATTCGTGCAGACAAAAATAGCTTATTCGCTAAGTAGGTAAAGGGTGTGTTGTCCCCATTAAGACAAAATTTTTACCATTCTACCCTTAGAAAAAAAACAAACAAACGGAGAGCACATGAAGCAATTAGGTTTTCAAACTCATATTCATTCAATCATAACTCGAGCAGATGAAGCAATTAGCTTTTCAAATGCATCAAATTCTCTTCTCTCTGCACATGGATTCAAGCAATTAGATTTTAATCATGCATCAAATTTTGATCGGTGTTGGATTTTACATCTCATTTCTCCTCCAACTGAACTGCACGATTTTAAGCTCTCTCCCCCAAATCAATTTCTTCACACTCGATTTCTCTAACGGTACCGATTTCCTTCACGATTTCTCCTCCAAATCACGATTTCTGCACATTGTTGTCGATTTCTGCTGTTTGTTTACGATTTCTGCTCGATTTCTGCAGTTTTTGCTGTTTGTTTTTTGTTGATTTCTTCTTGATTTCTTATGCAGTTTTTTGATTTATTTCTTTGTTATATAATGGTCGTTCAAAACTCTCCGGCAAAATCTTGACGTGTTTACTATATCTGAGAAGCTTCTGGACCAGAGTGTTACCGTCGACGGATCCACTAACAATGCTTTGTGCTGCTTTGAATCAATTACAGTCTTACAAACACCTAAACATTTCAAATAATGAAATCAGATCGACACATAAAACCTAATTAACAAACCGAAGAAAAACAGTAATTCAACCGAAAATTGAGAAGCAGAGGGTCGTTTACGATTTTTGTAGTTTTTGTTGTTTATTTTTTTGTTGATTTCTTCCCGATTTCTTAAAAACCGGTGAGATGGGGTAAATCATATTCAGGGGTAAATTGGTCATTTATGTTATTCAGACTGTTTATTCAGATTAAAAAGTAAACAATAACATCAATTTATCCAGACAGACACATTTATCTATACATGACTTAATGAAAAATTTGGTAAACAACCCTTTATTCATTGTTTCAGACTTGGTTAATACATTCATGTCGTTTGTTTCAAATTTGGATCCCCTACCTAATCTAAATTTATTACACCCGGTATTTCCATGGTTTTGCATTTCATTTCGAGTCTCGTTCCTTATCCTAATTCTATTAACTCCCGATCCATTAATTTAGGGGCAAATTCATCATTTTACATTTGTCTCATATAGAGAGAGAGAGAGAGAGAGAAAGAGGGGAAGGATCATGCGAGAAGTAACATTTTGCAAGAAAACAAGAAGTGTGATATCATATATGATTACATGGCTGGTGGGTGTATTTAATCATATATGATTAAACGTCTATGTATTGCCAATGTAATATTTGTTTAATCATATATGATTAAGCTTTTGTATCATATATGATATCACATTTCTCGTCTTCTTCCAAAATGTTTAGCTTTTTGTTTGAACCTGTCTATATATATATATATATATATATATATATATATATATATAGAGAGAGAGAGAGAGAGAGAGAGAGAGAGAGGGAGGGAGGAAGATTCAAACGAGAATGCTAAGTATTTAAGAAAACAACAAATCATGTGCAAAATCATATATGATTCGACATTAACGGCAAAAAAAAAGGACGCGGGTGGCTTTGACCGCGACTTAAGTTGCCTCCAATTATATATAATTTTGTACGTGAATCATTTATGAGTTTGTATGTACTCAACCGTTTTCATGTTCTTTTAAATAGATATTGTTCTCGTATGAACCCACTTATATATATATGTAGGGGCCTAATCAAATGAGAACTTGGTAGTTTGTGGTAACCATGAGATCCAATGTGAGCCACATATTTAAGATAATTAATATAAATTTTAAATAAATATAAAAGGGTAGTTTAGTAAATTTGTTTTTTTACATCTAATTAAACAAAAAAAATCCTAAAATCTCTCCTTTCTCTCTCTACCATATACCTCATTCCTATAATATGTCTTTCTTTATCTAAATAAAACGCCGTCCATATCATCTTCTACACTGCTCGCTGGAAACAACAAGACCACTCACGATTTTGTTCTGGAACCATGACCACCACCACTCCCACCGTCACCAGTGACTTTTTTGATGATGGAACAGATGCCTCCATAAATGGAAGGGGTTGGCGGCGGCGATGCCTGTGATGGATACGATGGAAACAAAACCGTGGAAGAAAAACTGTGATGGATACGATGGAACCCAAAACCCGTTTTCCTAGTCACTTCTCCAGGTTAAATCTAGAAGCAAAACTATGGAAGAAAATATATGGGTCACTGATGAACCACTGACCTCCATACCTTCTTCCCCCCACCAACTAGATATGTTGATGGTTCCTGAAAATCCATCACCGCCTCCACCCCTTCTTCTAGTTCCCGATTTGGGTTTGATTTTGATATTGATATTGATTTATGATTTTGATGATTATGGTTTAATTTTGATTTTATGGTTTGGGTGTAACACACAGTTATCACAATGGGTTTGATGTTGAGTTTAGGGTTTGGGTGTATCACATTGGGTATCAGTATCACAATGGGTTTGGGTGTATCACACAGTTATCACAATGGGTTTGATGTTGATTTTGATTTGTTTAGAATATGATCTTCATATTCTATCAAGGTGTTTTAATGGCATCTTCTATTGGTATGACAATGTTGGGTGGTTCGTACCTGATTTAAAACTCGGGATCTAAAGAAGACTTTCAACAGTTGATGGATCAGAGGAATAGGAAGAGAATGATTTCGAATCATGTATCGACAAGGAGATCTAGTTTGAGGAAGCAACAAAATCAGGATGAACTCACGACATAACTAAGTCAACTCAGGAAAGGAGAACAACCAGATCATATCAAGTGTTAGTATCACCACATTTGCATCTGTGCATTACAATGTATCTTGTGTTTACTTGGGTATCACAGTAGGTGTCACAATGGTATCCTAGTGGTTATGTGTGATTTTAAACCAAATCAGATCCGGTCTCAACCCATACTCAAAACGGTATCACAATGAGTTTGTGTCTTACTGTTTAGAATTTTTTAGATATCACAACGAGTATCAGGGATTGGTATCACAAGAGTAGAATAAGCATTGATTGGTATCACAATGCATCTTTGTATCACAGGAGGCCGGTGGTATCACAGGAGGTCGGAGGGAGGTCGGAGGCCTAAGAGATGAGAGAAAAGAGATAATATTTTTAAAATACCTAAAATGCCCTAAAATTTAAATTTCAAATTAAATTACCAAATTTAATAATATCCTAATTTATTCCTTAATATGTGGCTCACATTGGATCTCATAGTTATCACAAACAATCAAGTTCTCCCTTGAATGACCCCCTATATATGTATATAAGGGCAAGTTCAAACGAGAAGCTAAACATTTTGCGAGAAGGTGAGAAGTGTTTAATCATATATGATACACAAACTTAATCATATATGATTAAAGACATGTTATACTGGCAATACATAGTCGTTTAATCATATATGATTAAACACATCTACATGCCGTGTAATCATAAATGATATCACATTTCTTGCCTTCTTGCAAAATGTTTAACTTCTCGCATGATCTTTCCTCTCTCTCTCTCTCTCTCTCTCTCTATATATATATATATATATATATATATATATATATATATATATATATATATATATATATAGGATTAGGTTCATTTGAGATATGATAAAAATATGAGAAATAAAGAAATGATCCTAACCCTTTATCTGGTTAACATTTGCGGTTTTGACCGTGAAGTACCGGATAATTCCTTGTGTGGTCTGTAGAAGATAGAGGGATAGTTTCGTAAAATACGCGGGACAAGTTCATATATGAACCTATATGATTCACATATGAATTATATGTTCATATATGAACCCGTGTAATTCACATATGAACTCTTTTAACTGATTCATATACGAACCTTTGTGTTTCATATATGAACTATACATTCATATATGAATCAATTAATTAGTTCATATGTGAATCTGTTAATTAGTTCAACTGATTCACATATGAACCAACAGTTAATTAGTTGATATGTGGAACAGTTAATTAGTTTATATATGAATCAGTTAAAAGAGTTCATATGTGAATTACACTGGTTCATATATGAACATATAATTCATATGTGAATCATACAGGTTCGTATATGAACTCGTCCCGTGTATTTGTAAAAATTACGAAACTGTCCTTCTATTTTTGGAATAGCCGTAACTTTTGACCAGTCAAAGCTGCAATTGTTGACCAGTCAAAGACGCAATATTTGACCAGTCAAAGACGCAATATTTGACCAGTCAAATCCGATTTTGACCGAATGAAAGACTAGGATTACTTCTCTATTTCTCATATATTTACCATTTCTCAAATGAATATATATATATATATATATATATATATATATATAGGGTTGACTTCCAGTGAGAATGAAAGTTATTGTGAAAAAGGTAAGAAAAGATCTCCCCTAGATGCATATTAGGATGAGATGCAGATCAATTCCTTTGAGAAATGCAATTCATGGGTGAGGATGAGATTAAAAGTGATCAAGAATCCAGATCTCTTCTTAGCTTCTTACTTTAACTTTTCTTTCATATATATATATATATATATATATATATTATATCTATACACACACGCACACAACTGTGACGTCCTCCCCCCCTCCCCCAATGATGTCAATGACGCAAACCACACCTCATCTTCTCCGTCGAGAAAATACATAGTCGTCTCCAATCCATTCTCCCATCTGGTATTCCCATCCCTCTTTTCACCCTTTGCTCGCCATAATCGACAAACTCTTGATGGTGCACATTGCACAATTTTCCACCGTCCGTCAACACACACACACAACACTATAGACACATTGGGAAGGGTTACGGTGTTTTGTTTGTGAGGGAGACAAAAATGTTGAGAGGTCAAAGGATGAGCAGTGGTGGTGTTGTAGGTGGATCAAGGAGTAATGCGATGGTGGTTGGCCGTGATCTATAGTCACAGTGGTCTGAGAAAAAGAAGATCGTTGGAGGAGAGGGTTCACAACAGTGGGGAAGGTTGTGGGAAAGAGAGTCACGTAAGAGAGGGACAAAAGAGGTATCAGTCAAAGGATGAGCGGTGGTGGTGTTGTAGGTGGATCGAGGAGTAATGCGATGGTGGTTGGCCGTGATCTATAGTCACAGTGGTCTGAGAGAAAGAAGATCGTTGGAGGAGAGGGTTCACAACAGTGGGGAAGGTTGTGGGAAAGAGAGTCACGTAAGAGAGGGACAAAAGAGGTATCGGTCAAACGGCGAGATGGTGTGAGAAGAAGAGTTAAGGTGAGAAGCGTAATGAGGGATCTAGACCCTTGATCACCTTTAATCTCAAACCCACTCATGAATCGCGCTTGATATGAGAAGTAATCTGGTGCATCATAGTGCATCTCATTCTAATGTGCATCCAAGGGTGGAGATCTCTTCTTATGCTTCTCACAATAATTTCCTTCTTATCAGAACCCAACCCTTTGGTCAAAATACATTATATATAATATATAGTATAATTTTTAGGTAAAATGACCAATTTACCTTATAAGTTAACAAAATGGGAGTTAATAGAGTTAAGACAAGGAACCCAACTAGTAACGTAAATCACGAAAACACTCGGTATAATTATTTTGGATTAAAGAGGGATCCAAATTTGAAGCAAACCACATGAACAAAAGTGTGATTCACTGTAATTAATAAGTCAGTGATTATTAAGCATCTTATTATGATTATACTTTATCTATTAAAACCATTTTTAATTAAAACCCCTTACCCCTCTCCTATATATATAGGCAACAAAGTATCCCTTAAGCATAATAAAAAATAATACTTATTTATTATTTATTCTAGATTCAACATACATTCCTATATAGATATCTTTATCCAAATAAGATTTATTTATTAAAACAAACAAACAAACCCTTTAAGACTCTATTATAGATTTTTTTTATTGTAACTGATATATATCAAAATAGTATGAAATAATTAGCTATATACTACATATATATTATTTAATCGTAATAAAGGACTAATATCTGTAACAATAAACCAAATCGACACATGAAGTTAGACTTAACGAACAACATTCAAGCAAAAATAACTAGTTTGTGAAAACCTGAAAACCAAACTTGGCCTAAACCTTTAGAAGTTACTGCTCTTGGCGTGTAGTTTGTCTGGGAACAACAAAACACATGTTACCAAGTCGATCTTCCCACGTCAACTGAACCTTAGAGATCATGACTAAGCCTTTGTATAACCGCCCCTTGGATAAAGTCTAGAAAAAACAAGGTTGATGACACCACATAATTGTTTTTTTAACTGAAACCTAGCTACTATGACATCGAAAACATGCCTACATCGGAGTTGCATACCATCAATCCATTCCCAAAACAAAGGTCGATGAAATGGATGATCAGAAGTTAATTCTATAATCGTCGTTAAAACAAAGGCCAATGAAATTGAACGATTATAAGTTAATCTCTCCTAAATAAATGCGGATGAAATGGATGATTTTGAGTTAATCCTCTTCCTAAACAAAGACCGATGAAAAAGGATGATTACATTTTAGCGTTGTAACAAGTATAATGATTAACTTATAACAAAATTATTATTATTATGATAACCATTTTCATTTTCAGGTCGTCAGTTATAACATACACATATAATTAATCATAATACAATATGATCTTAAGGTCAAAACCTTACTTCGCAACAGAATGTATCATAAAAAAAAATAATACATATTTTCAATCATGCACATCTTAACCCGTGAGTACTAGAAGAATTTAGAGATACCGATTCTCATCATCAAGAATTTTTTTTTCCGAATTCTCTCCCCCATGTAGATAAAGAGAGAAAACTGTTTTTTCTTTTCTAGTCCAATTCATTTGAGTTTTTCGATTTCTTTCATTTCTATTCTCCTTTCTTACTATCGTATATATCTAATCATGAGATGCATGTATATATATATATATATATATATATATATATATATATATATATTCATAATAGAAATAATCAACCAAATGCCTTGTGACCTCATTAGTTATAATAACATGCCTATCATTTAGTAAAACATAATTTGCAATACGATAAGAAGTAACATAAAATAGTAGCATTTTATAATATCGTTTTTTATTGATGAAAGCTCCTTTGAATAATTTCATAACCTTGAATTCAACATCCCGAGCATATCCTCAAGTGAACCAACAAAACATTTTATGTTGGGGCGACTTATTAAGCTCCAAGCGGGGTCCCGTGCAACTGTTCAACTTATTTGTGTAAATAGAATTTTTTTATGGTATGAAAGGTGTACCCGCTAAACTTTGAATGATGCTCGGGGATATTAGAAAATACAAGGAACATCAACAAGAAAACCGAAAAAAGTCCCTTAAAATCAACCAAAAGTCTTTCGGAATCAACCAAATAACCGAAAAAGTCACTCAAAATCAACCAGAAAACCGAAGAAGTCCCTCGAAATCAACCAAAAACCAAATAAGTCCCTTGAAATCAATCAGAAAACTGAAAATGTCCCTCAAAATCAAGCAAAAAACTTAAAAATCCACCGAAATCAACAAAATTAAGTTATAAAACCCCTCGAAACGGTGGAATTCGGCTAAGACACATCAAACGACTTTGCAAGCCTTTGATCTAACTTAAAGGTGTACCCACTCGTCAAAAAATTCTGGATTCGCTACTGATTTTATGCACGAACATAAACGTGAGAATGTAAAATATCATACTTTAGCATGGATCACAATTCTTGTAAAATCATGAAAACTCATTTTGGCGAACCTTGTTGCTTAGAGTACTGCTAAACGTCTCAAAACCTTCATACGAACTTTTAACAAGTAACCTCTATTTATCGACTCATCCCCAATATCCGTATGTATATCTTTGTTATCAGTCCAAATCCCAAATTTGTCCAAGTCCATACTTCATACTTCATTGTTCTAGTTATCTAGAATTTGTCTCAAGATTGGGCCTAATGTCATATAAGAAAGGTACATATATATATAAGAAAAAATTGTCCATATTGTTATTCATCATATTTGAGAAGGTTCATAATCAACATATTGGAAATCACTTCCCACAATCTTTATAATGCTAGTAAACTACTTGATAAGCTAGCTGATAGTTGATAAGTTAACTATTAGCTAATGGACTAATTACTTTTGGACATAAAAACTAAAGCTAGTTGAAAACATCTAAATTGATCAAAAAGGGTATGTTAAGAAATTAGTAAATTTTAAAATTTTATAATATATTTAAAACAAATCATTAATAATATAATATGTTAATGAAGACCAACCAGATGGTAAGTTAACTGATTACAAGAATACTTTTCAAGTATTAGAATTTATCATGATTAATGAATATTATGATTTCATTGTAAACTCATCTCTATTTAAAATGATTATAATTTATGATAATTACAAATTACTTATTCTTTATTTACTGTTGTTTTGTTTCGTTTTTCCTATAACACATTTAATTATTTAACGTAAAATTAAATCAAAATAATTACTCCGTAATCTAGTTCTTACTTAATATTCTTGTACGGAAATACAAAACACTTAAATTAGTATTTCAATCAGTAAATATAATGTCATGTAAAATAATAAGTACAAACGGATTTAATTCAATTAATTACATGGGATCAGTTTAATTTTGTTAAAATAGTTTCTTTGAAAAATAGAAGTCCAAAAATGCAGTCCACGGCCTGCTTCCTTCGGCCCAAAACAACGCTTCCCAATAAAATATTTAATTAGGTTAGATCCAATAACCAACCGGACCAGGGTTTACCCGCCTACATGTTCCGACCTAAAGGCCCGATACTTGGGATCCTGTAACAACCCGAGCATCAACTCCGAACTTCTTCGGTTTCTTCTCGACCCAGTATGCTACAAACAACATTGGGTGCATGATTTTAGCCATTTTGGTTTGATATTCAAGCCCTATTTAGGGGGTTTTCATGCAAGTAAATTTCCGACATTTTAACATTAAAATCAATAGAAAATTAAAAAATAAATATAAGTCCAATAACACATTTACAATAAGGTTTTTGGTTGCACCAATGATGATTGCTAACACTTAAAATTAAGCGTTGACATGCTATTGTAAATCAAATCATTTCTACTACCATCTTAGAAACTTAAAAAAGAACAAAAATATATAAAAACTTTAAAGAAAGGTTAATAGTTTATACCCCAAATCGAAGCCCTAAATATGTTCTCGAATCATCCCTTTCAAGCATTATTTTTATGGTTCAAACTCGGATTTTTCCTGTAATTGTTTTGTGCATTTGTTCTACTGGAAGGTAGATACTTATAGACAAAAGAAATTTGACATTAATCTTCGTTTGATTTGTCAACTTGCCACGTTTTAGTTCTTTGATGCAAAATGTATCATTTGTTTTTTTTAAATATTTTTAAGTTTTACTGTTTTCCTGCCAAGGGGGTGCTTACTTACGACTTAACGAGCTTAATGAGTTGAACAGGGTGTTTACTTGTGGCTTATTCGGACAGATGATGACTTATTCGCATAAATGGAAATGCTATGTTGTCCACGCTCAGCCCAAAAAAAGACATGCATACTGTTTATGCCAAAAATCTCCTAAGGAAAATTTAAGGTAAACGTGAAGCTTGATCCAACCAAAGAAAGTAACACCGATAATCGTATGATTATAACAAAAATAAAGTAATTGAGACGAAAGAATTGGTGACGCGAAAAACCCCTGAAATGGGTAAAAACCGCGGACGAGTGTGAGTCGTCGTGCAAGGGTATCGGTCAAAGCAAAGGACCGGTATAAGCAATATATCGGTCGAACAAAAGGGCCGGTAAAACAAAGTCCCGGTCAAACGCAATGACCGGTAAATACAATGTATCGGTCGAACCAAAAGGACCGGTAATAACAACGTACCGGTCTAACAAATCCGGTCGAACCAAAGGACCGGAAGAGACAATATATCGGTCAAAGGACAAGGACCGGTAATCAGGGTACCGATCGAATCAGTGTATCGGTCGAATAAATGACCGATAGTGGCTAAGTTTCGGTCGAAGCAAAGACCGGAAAACACAATGTATCGGTCAAACACAATGACCGATAAATACAAGCACCGATAAACAAACCCGATAAACTCGAAGAATACCACCGAAGAACACGAAGAATTTTCTGGAATTCGACCGAAATCAAAACCCAGAAAATTGAAATCGAGCAGACCGATAAACCACAAAATCAACAGTAACCTTCGATCGATAAAAACTTAATTACTTTTCCAGAACAACTTCGATCGATAAAAAATTAAACCCAGAAGAACCGATAAACTCAATTTAAACAAGATATTAGACCGATAATAACCTTTTCAGAAATCAATCGACCGATAAAACAAATCAACCCAGATTGTCAGAAATCAAATAGATCGATAAACCACATGAACATAAATCGATTAAAGCAGATAAAAAACGATTAACACAAAATTGATTATAGGGTTTTAGAAAAACCTTTTTTCTGGATCAAACCTTTCGTCTCTTGGCTCTGATACCAATTGTAGATCCCAGTACAGTGCAATCAGCAGCAAGTTATATCAAAGATGAACAGAATATGAGTCACAACAACTAGTCATATGATTGATATTGAATCAAAGGGTTACAGGTTTACAGAAAGAATTTCTGATCAGAGAGAGTAAACCTATAGACTAGTTGTTTGTAAAATAATGAGACTTAAACTTTCCAACCTTAACAAATGAACTAAATAATAACTTTAAATACTTAGGCGCGCAGGCCTAATGGGCTTATGGGCTTGGGCCCATCTAACTAATTAACTATTAAAGAATTACATTTCGAACCCTTATAAATACTTTATTCCACTTTCAACACATAGGACTTTCAATCCTAACATCTTTTTAAAGGATGGATCAAGTGTCGAACCTATGTAGACCATCCGATCAGGCTTATCCTGGTTTAGGATGACAGCTTCCAAGCGATAATCGCCATCAGTCCCAGGAACGTCCTAGCTCTGTAATTGCTATACTGTCTGCTTCGGGGGCTTCAAGGAAACTTTGTAACATTCCTTAGCAAATTTTCTTTCGCCTTTGATCTTCTGCACTCCCCATTGCGTGGGAAATTTCAAGGTTTGGTGGTACGTCGAGGGTACGACTTTCATATCGTGGATCCATGGTCGCCCAAGAATAACGTTATAAGCCGATGAATAGTCGACGACGTTGAACTTCGTCTGCCTGTTGATTCCTTTAGCATATACTGGTAATGTGATTTCCCCCATGGTATTTGTCGTTCCTCCGTTAAATCCAACGAGTGTAGTCGAGCGTCGGGTAATCTCTGATTTGTCGACCCCCATAGCTTTCACTGCATCAAAAAATATAATGTTAGCGGAACTACCTCCGTCGACGAGTATCCTCTTTGTCAGGCAATTTCCAATGCTCAATCGGATAATTAGTCCGTCATGATGTTTCTGGTGTACGTCGTCGAGATCTGCTTGGTCGAACGTCAAGGGCATAACTTCTAATTCTGCATCCTCCTTGGGTCTTACCTCTTTTGGAATTGGTCGGTCATCGGGATCGCGACTAGCATGTCTCTTAGCAACTGAATATGTGGTCCCACAGACATCAGAACCTCCAGTGATACAATTAATCACCTTGGCATGCTCTGGGGATGTGGGACGCACATCCTTCTTTCCCGTCAATTCTTGCAAATAACCTTTTGAGTTAAGCCAAGACAATTATTTCTTCAGGGCGATACAATCCTCTGTTACATGACCGAAGTCATTATGGAAATCGCACCATTTTGTTTTGTCTTTCTTATCACTGTTTTTATCGCTTTTCTTTGGCCAACAAATGTGTTGCTGGAGCTGTTTCAGGGACGCGACGACGTCCTTGGCTGATCCAGGGAAGCCATAAGATGATACCTTAGGATTCTGGACAAATTTGGAAGTTGTCGGCCCTTTCTTTTCAAATCTGACATTTGAAATATGTCTGGCAGGCTCTGATCGACCGGTCGGCTTCGGTTTGAAGTTTGGCTTTTTAACACCTAGGCCTTTCCTGTCGCTCGAGTGTTTATTTTTGAAAGTGGGGTCATCCTCGACCCTCATATGAGCAAGCGTCCTTGCTCGTACATCTTCAAAGGTTTCTGGAGGATATTTCGTAAGGTCGAGATACAACCCTGAACTATCGTCCAGACCCCGTTTGTATGCTTCAATGGCTGTTTTTACGTCGCAATTTCGAATACCGATCATCTCTGCGTTGAATCGGTTAAAATAGTCTCGTATAGACTCTCCATTTTTCTGTACGACATAGTAAAGGTCGCTTGTTTGTTTTTCCATTTTTCGGCTGCTGGCGAATTGTTGGGAAAATTGGTTTACCAACTCTGCAAAAGACCCGATGGTTTTGGGTTTGAGATTGATCAACCATTGTAACGCTGCTTCGGTCAAGGTTGCTCCAAAACTCTTGCACATGCAGACTTCTTGAAATTGATGCGGTATCGAGATAGTCCACATAAGCTGTTTGTATTGGGCGACGTGTTCTGTCGGATCAGTGACACCTGAATATTTTGGGGTGAAGGTCGGGATGCTATACTTCTTTGGGACGTCTACCAACGCGATCTCATCAACGAACGACGACGCCTGAAATCCTGTACGTGGCTCGACATCAACTGGGACTGTTGCCCCCGACAATTTGGCCAACATCGACAAGACACACTCATTCTGCTCTTCCAGAAGCTTCAATCGTTGCGCAACATGATCTATCGGGATACCCCTTGGGATACCCAATGGAACATAACCTGATCTGTTGAAGCTAATCTGCTGCGAGGAATCAGAGGCATATCCGTTGAATGGTATAGAGGCCATAGGCATGGTTGGGATTACGAAGGTTGTAGGATTAATTGGTGGTGGACGAGGATAATTAAGCAATGGAGGGGCACGTTCCAAGCACCGGCATAAACATTCGTAGTCCCCGTCACATTGTTTCCACTCTGGTTTCTTAGATGCTCGATGGTTTCAGCCGCTTGTCGAGCCTGGGCTGTTAGGGCGTCAATATGGGCACGAGCAGCAGTCAGCTCCATGTTCATTTGGGCCACAACATGATCTTGAGTTCCTTGGAATTCCATTGTCCTGAATGAATACAAAAGAAAAATACTCGAAGGAAAACGTTAGTACGTCGTAAAATTATCGAAGATTTTTTTTGGATGGGGCCCCACGGTGGGTGCCAAACTGTTTATGCCAAAAATCTCCCAAGGAAAATTTAAGGTAAACGTGAAGCTTGATCCAACCAAAGAAAGTAACACCGATAATCGTATGATTATAACAAAAATAAAGTAATTGAGACGAAAGAATTGGTGATGCGGAAAACCCCTGAAATGGGTAAAAACCGTGGACGAGTGTGAGTCGTCGTGCACTATGGACGTCAATCAGGGACGTCGTCCTTGATAACAAGTGTTACAAGTGTAATACAATATAAAACAATACAATAAAATAAAGTCGGTCGCGCGTCTTGTGTAATTAGACTCCGGTCGTGCGTCGCAACAAACGACAGTAGGCTTTATGAACTTCGAGAGAGACTGAGCGAGCTCAAGAACGTAATTCGTGAGCTTGTAAAGTCTGAGAATCAGATATCCCGAATGTGAGGCTATATCTTCATATTTATAATCTATCTTTCCGTTGGCACGTCTTGAATGTGTATCTTGCTCATTAATAGAATGACCATTTAATATTGATGATAGCGTCCGTTATGTCCGTTGTTATTGATGATGGCTTCCATTATAATCTTTGGTCATAAATGTCTTTGAATCCTGCATTAAACATGATATAACATATGTCGTAGGTTAGTAACTGAAATCAGGTTGTGCGACATAATTTATCAAACGGGTTATCAGTTATTTAGTCTAGGTCGTCTAAAGGAAGGGCGTCAATTATCACTGGTCGTACGACGATGGATTGTTGGAATTTCTACCAAACACATACCCCCTTCTCCTTCACTCTGTTGGTTCAACCATTCAACCTTAGCAGCTCCAACATTTCTCCTTTGCTGGTTCGATTTCAACCTAGACAACGACTTCGTCACTCGATTCTCCATAGGTAATTATTTCCTTCAATCCATTTCTACATAGTCGCTCGGTATCTTCTTGATCGGTTTCTTCTTTCCCGATTTCATCTCCACAACCGCTCGATTTATGCTTGGCCGATATCTTCTTGGTTGATTTCTTCTCAATGGCCGCTCAATTTATGCTTGGTCGATATCTTCTTGGTAGATTTCTTCTCCATAGCCACTCGATTTCATCTTTTTTTTTTTAATTTTTTTAATTTGTTCAATTTGTTCATCTATTTTTTCGATTTCTTCTCCATATTGCTACTGTTTTTCCTATGGATGATGATCTTGAAGTTAAGATTTAAAACATTTAAACTTGGTTTTTGATATCTTATTGGATTTACAGATTTAAACTTGGTTTTTTAGGTTTGGTACATATGGATCAAGAGTCAAATTTCATTGTTCATGAAGAGTTTTTTTTTGAGGGTTTTTATGCTCAAGTTAAGGGTAAACCAGTCATTTTTATCATTCAGTCTATTGATTTAGGAAAAAAAAAGTAAACAACAACACATTATTATTCAGATAGACAAGTTTATCCAAATATACATATTTATCCATACAGAAATTAGGAGTCGTTTACTAAATACTTACCTAGGTATTAGGTAAGCACTTACCTGTATTACTTACCTTACGGTCCTTACCTATTGAGCATGAAAACGACCTAGAATCTTACCCGGTAAGAGTCGTAACAAGGACCTAGAGTCTTACCCGATAAGTGAGAGAAATGACTCTTACCCGGTAAATGTTTACCAGGTTTAAGATGTTTACCAATAATCAATTTTGATGGTCGAAAATGTTATACGATAAGGTAAGTGAGGGTAATGTCTTTGCCGGTAAGTATTTTGGTAAACGGCCCCTTAATATAAAATTGGTAAACAACCCCGTCCTAACTTTCTTTGTTTTCATTTTATTCCAATATTGTTGTATATATCCTCTAAAAACAGATGTCACAAATTATTGAATAGTTAATTCAATCGATAGTTTATTTTTTTAAAAATAATTGCAATATTTGGATCTTTTAATCCATTTAAAATATTGGAAATGCATACCAAACCACTTGTCCACTTGTTATTTGAATTAAAAAAATGGTTATCCACTCAAGATTTAAAGGCCTCGCGGTCCGTTTTTCTCAAAAGTTTGGATCCGGTCCAAATTAACGCCGGGCGAGAAGATATCGGGTCGGGTATTTAATTGATGGACCACAACATATCTTGATCTTTGTAATTCCTTGCTTATAAGTTCAAGTATCTTATTAATAATTGTTCGAACTACACAAGCCACTCATTCATATTTCATACAAATTAATTATTGTTGTTTCTAAGGCCAAGTTTGTTTCAGTATCCGGTATATTAAGCCGACAAGAAAGGAACCCGTTTTAAATTTTGATTATATGGGGTGGTTGGAGTTCCACGATTACTAGATCAAGTAGAAGGGATGTTTTTTAATTGTTAATTCAGTAAGTTTTTGCTACATGCTCATAAACCCATCCTTGCTAAGGTGCTATACTTCAAGTTCAAGGATTGAATCGTCATTTAGATGAGCTGATAATGGGAATATATTTTTTTTAACAGTTTGAATGGAGGGAAAGGAGACAGAACAAATCCTTATTTCACAACATAAAATCTTGAGCAAATACGTACCGATTAGGTGTTAATTAAGAATAGGTGGAATCGGACCACTTCATCAATGTTGCAAGTTGAGAGCAAAATGTAGCAAGGATTAGTGAGTTTGGTGTCCGATTGGAAGGCTAAAGAGTCGAGGAAAGTAGTAACAATTTCAAGAAAAAAAAAATCATTTTATTTGAAGTATGAATTGTGAACCAAACTTGTATTTCAGTGTCTCATTAATGACATATGATAATATGATATCATGTTTGTTTTTAGCATGGAGTCGAGAACGAATATGTTTGTTACTACTGCTATGAATAGTCGAGAATGTTGTTGAGGGGCAAGAGTAGCATCTAAAGACTTGACGACTAAAGTTTATTCTTTAGATTCATTACCATGTAAATACAAAAGTTATCTATTTTTAATGTATGATATTAACAGTATTTTGTTTTATCATAGTATGGATAACAAAATATTTATTATCCATCTTTTTTATATGTTAGTGATAATTGAATATAATATTTAATTATTGTTGATGTCTATATAACAATCGTGGACCATTATTTCTCATTTTATGTATGTGGTCCATGCTAGCTGCATTTTTTTTGTTAATTTAATTATTAATCAATTTAGTAATGTTTGGTCAATCCAATTCTGTTTTGATTTTAGGTACAATAAAACTGATTTTTAAGGATAAATGTAAAAAGTTATTTAATTTTCAATTACTCTAATTAATTTGTTATAGCTAATCTTCAAATTCTGATTCTTAAATGCCATAAAAATTATTTTAAATACGCATATCCAATCACCAATTTTGTATACGAACAAATTTCTTATATGAAAAATTATTTTAGGGGTTGTTTGGTAATTTTCTAGAAGATAATATTAGTTCCAGATAGAACTACATGTTTTAAAACTTCAAAGGGAAAAATAGTGATATTTGAAAATCCTAAAATTATGTCAACGAGGGGTCTTGGGTCCAACATTGGCTAATCAGCTCCTATTTTGCTACATGACCAAGGTTTCACTAATGTTGTGATTGGTTTAGGGTTGTGCATCGGATATTCGGGTAGTGGGGGAAGACCCGACATCCGACCGTTTAAAGATCGGGTAATTCGGGTTCGGGTAAGGTCGGGTTCGGTTTATTCGGGTCGGTCGGGTTTGGGTACCCAACCCGATCCTACTTTACCCGATAAATTAATCGGGTTCGGGTGGTTCGGGGTTCGGTTATTCGGATATCGGATTTAATGCTATATCTTGGGTCGGGTTATTCGGGTCGGTCGGGTTCTGCTCACCCCTAGATTGGTTTACTCCATCTATATATATATATAAAAGGAAAACCTACAAATGATGATGTGGCACAATGTTAGAGTAGTATTCACCTAAAGGAATTTTCTCATTGTTTTGAATTTTTTTTAAATACCAATAAATTAAAGACCTTTCTACCCTTAAATGAAAATTATGTACTTCATTATAAGAAGGATCATTTGGTAATTTTACTTCCTATTTAATTAACTTTAACCTTCAAACTATCCAACTTTCTATATGCATTCATTTAGGATTCTTAGATAGAAATTATGTAGTTTTTTTGAATATTTAAAATATTAAATATATTAAATACATTAAAGACTTCAATGTCCCTCTATGAAAAATGCATTTTATATTTCAAAGAGCCTACTTTGGTAATTTTGGCACCACTTTGATTAGCTTTTAGTATCAAACCATCCATCTTCTTATATTAATCAAATTTTTATTGCAATTTATGTTAATTAATAATTTATTTTCACTTTTTTATGTTGTTAACCATTCATTTTCCTACATTTATTTTAATTAACCATCCATTTCCTCGTATTTAAACACACATGTTTTTTTTCACTTCTTTGTCATACAACAACCTACCTTCCATTATTTCCTTCTAACACATTTTCTCTTACTAAAAGATCGATCTAGCATGTAGACTTTTGTTTGCCATTGTGTTGATTTCATATGATGTTTATTTTGTGTGTTTTTTTTGTAGTAAGTGACACAAGTAGAAACAAGTTCTAAAGATAGCCAAATATCCGAAAGAGCATCAAAGTCTCATCACCATGTTACACATATACATTACTAAATGTAAATCTTTCATTCAACTACTTCTTCAATTTCAATATATTCTTACTTTTGTCTATTTTAGAATTTCATGAGGTATTATTATCTTTATTCTTATTTCTATATTTTTTTCTTTCGAACATAACATGCAATACTAAAATTGTATATTGTTTATTCAAATATAACATTGTTACTCGCAAACGGGTTGCAAATCTATATTTTTATATTCACTTATTGTTTGATGTATATACTAATAGATTTTTAGTGTTACATTTGAGAAATTAAAGTTTTATGTGAATGTAAATCTACTAATACTATCCAAAGTTTATTTTCTTGACCTTCAATGATTGAATCATATTTAAAACTAGACCAATTTTCATTTACGAATTTACTTTTTTGCTTCATACAATTTAAGAGTTCCAACAATGATACTTTGCTACAATTTAATGAGATTTATATCATTGTCAACAATGTTATCGAAGATTATCAATTTAGAAAATAAAACTGGTACATCTCCTCCACACAAGAAAAGTAAAAAACTGAAGGTGTTTGACAATGCTATTTAATCGTGTTAAGTGACATTTGCCTTGATCCAAATTTTGACCTAGATTGCAAAAAAAAATCAAAAAAAATACTATTTAAAAAGAAAAAATATTGGAAGAAAATAACTCTACGACTAAATGAAAAAGGAGTTGGACCCTTGATATTTTTTTTTGAATTAGATTTTAAATACTTCTATATCTTTTTTATATAAGAAGATAATATTTATGATAAATATAAACACTTTTTATATTACATTTAATCATGTATTATTGTATTTTTTTAAAGACGCTTATAATTTTTAAAAATATTATAATAGTTGGTTTTTAAATATGAAGGTTATTTAAACTACATATTTGAATAATAATAATAATAATAATAATAATAATAATAATAGCATAAATATTTGATAATATAGTTTTATTAAGTAATAACTGATATATTTTGTTTATTTATTGTTTCTATTTATTATAAGTTTATATATTTATAATTTTATTTTTAGTTATTGTGGTGTTAGAGTTTTGTTTATTCTAAATCTTTCACTATGTTGGAGCATTTTGACTTATTTTTTATTTTTATTTATTTTTTGTATCAATTTATTTTAAACGACGTCAATAAATGTTATATAAAAATATTTAAACTATATTTGTTATTAATAATTTTCATCACACATCCAACATATTTCGTAACTCTATTAATTGAATAGGCTCAAACCCAATATTTATTTAAAATAAAGTATTGTACATGGACTTGCACCTATTATGTATTTAGAAATGGTTAATAACATAAATTGAAATAGATATGTCAAATTACTAAAAAGTCCATCACTTTTACTGAAAATTTAAGTTACATATGAACATAGAGAAGTCTTTTAACATATTCAACATTTTAAAAAGTCAAAAATTTCAGAAAAATGATAAGAGATTATACGTATTAAAATATGCTACATTATCTCTTCAAGACCTCTCTTATGTACAAAATTATATAGACTTGGGATAATGGGAGATCATGATGTTTTCGTGAGACCGTTAAAACCACAAAATAACACTGAAACTTCATAGCAAAACATTGAGAAGTTAGAAAAAAACTTCGAACTTTCATAGGAAAAACATGTGAAGTTTTACCTTCACAGAGTACCAAACACTATATATATAGTCAATGAAAATGATTTTTACATTTTTGTTAACATTTATTTTGATCATCGCGCAACGCGCGATATCAAACACTAGTTTTACTAAGTTTAAGGGTATCTTCACCAAGTATGTTATATTTTTTCTCTTCTTTTAAATTTGGAGATTTTTTCATTCTCTCTTTTATTTTTCTCCATTTTAGAGGAGAATTCAACATAGCTATTGAAACAAATTTTTCTTGAAATTCTAAAATAACATACCCGTTGGAGATGTTTTAAGACTCGACAACGAGCTCCTACCAATTAATGTCAGCCTAGTCCACAAAACGTGGAATAAGATGATATTATCTCTGCTTGAGAATCTGAACTAAACCTGAAATACAACCAACCTTCACTAACGCAAAAATTACTAATTTATTCATCAATTTTCTTGCTAAAATCGATTTGAACATATTATTAAGCATACCTTTACTTTTGTGTTGAAAACATGCTGTCACAAACTAAATAGAAACATTTTATTATTATTATTATTATTTAAAAAGAGTTGCTATAATGCAATCAAAATATGCGTGAAAATTGTCTGTAATTTACTTTTACGGCTATAGAGGTGACTCGTCAAATATATTGGTGGTTATTTTTGTGATTTTTCACCATAAACAATCATATGGTGTGCTAGATGATTTTCCACGAACATATCAATATTAAAAAACATAGAGTGAATTGTGGATTCGGTCCCCGTGTTTTGTTACTTTCTTTGACTACAGTCTATATAGTATGTTTATTGTGGATTTGGTCCCTGTGGTATTCAATTTATCTTGGTCATGGTCCCTTTGACTAACGCATCTGTTAACTCCATTAAATCAAGAGTAAATTACACCAGGGGTCCCTGTGGTTTAATCAGAATCTGGATATGGTCCATATTTTGAAATAATTACACCAGAAATCCCTCCGGTTTGCATTTCGTTTCACCTTGAGTCCCTGGGGGACCTAGAGTGCAACGAAATGCAGGGACCCATAATGCAATTTTCAACAAACCACAGGGACCCAGAGTGCAATAAAATTCAAACCACAGGATACAGAGTGAAACGAAATGCAAACCATAGGAATCCCTGGTGTAGTTATTTCAAAATATGGACCATATTCAGATTTTAAGTAAACCACATGGACCTACGATGTAATTTACTCTTAAATCAATGACCATTTTAGTCATTTTGCTTAATTTGTGTCTTTTTATGATAAGAAAAATAAAAAAATATATTTTTAACACACACACACACACAAATATATATATATATATATATATATATATATATATATATATATATATATATAGATATCAAAATAAATAAAATATGATGTTATTGTATGACTTGATTCTTTAAATTTAAAAAAAAAATAATTATATTAAATATGATTTAATTTTATTATTTTATTGTAATGGTGGAAAAAGTTATGGGTTTATTGTTTTAATGTAATTAAAATTTTAATTTAAACAAACTAGATCATAAAATTATATCTTATTTTATTTAGAGTGAATAAAATAAGATATGTTTTTATGATTTGATTTATTAAATTAAAACTTTAATTATGTTAAAGGTGATACAATTTTATTGTTCTTTACTATCATTGCAATAAACAAGCTTATTATCGATATTTTGACACCAAAATCATTGAAAACCATTGATAAATGAACTCTAATTTTATCATCTTAAAATTAGAGGTCTAATTTTCATATTGTTTTTTAGTAAAAAACTCAAAACAAACCGTTTAGATTTTAACAAAATAAAATATTTAAGTTACGAATATTTTAACTCACAGCCACAAGACAAAACATAGAGCATCATATGTCAGGTAACACCAACATGAAAACATGTTAGCATTTAGAAAATAGCGAAGATCAACTACAACATCCATCAATAGAAAGATACAACATGGTCTTATCATTATTCAGTACTCCTTCCGTCCCAAAATAAATGTTCATAATAAAAACGACACACGGTTTTAGAAATGTGTAATTATTAGTTTATTACACTTGTTAATTTTATTGTGAGTTAAAATATTCGTAACTTAAATATTTTATTTCGTTAAAATCTAAACAGTTGATTTTTCGTTTTTGACTGAAAAACAATATGAAAATTGGAACCTCTAATTTTAAGATGATAAAATTAGAGTTCATTTCTCAGGTTTTCAATGATTTTGGTGTCAAAATATCGATAATAAGCTTGTTTGTTGTGATGATAGTAAAAAAACAATAAAATTATATCGTCTTTAGCATAATTAAAGTTTTAATTTAATAAATTAAATCATAAAAACATATCTTATTTTATTCGTTCTAAATAAAATAAGATACAATTTTATGATCTAGTTTGTTTAAATTAAAATTTTAATTACATTAAAACAATAAAACCATATATTTTTCCACCATTACAATAAAATAATAAAATTAAATCATATTTAATATAATTAATTTTTTTTAAAATTTAAAGAATCAAGTCATACAATAACATCATATTTTATTTATTTTGATATCTACATATATATATATATATATATATATATATTTGTGTGTGTGTTAAAAATATATTTTTTATTTTTCTGATAATAAAAAAACACAAATTAGGCAAAATGACTAAAATGATTATTGATTTAATGGAGTTAACGGATGCGTTAGTCAGAGAGACCATGACCAGAATAAATTAAATACCACAGGGACCAAATCCACAATAAACATACTATAGGGACCGTAGTCAAAGAAAATAACAAAGCACGAGAACCAAATCCACAATTCACTCAAAAACATATATAGCTTTAAAAACTTTTTTAACTACCTTAACATGTAAAAGGGCCATTAGATAATATAATCATATGCCATAACACATACTATCAATTTTCATGCACGTGAACATGTTGCTCAAAACACCATAAACACATATGCATGAAAGCATAACTTTTATGTAGCACTGTTTTTAATTTACACTTGAGAGAATTAATCTTGATTTCGTTTGTCTGTCAACACTCACTCACGCTCTTTTTAATCCATAACAACACACTTTAATTTCTAACCAACTTCCATCTCTTTAAATACTAACAAATTGCTTTACACATGCTTTGTCAACGGACCAAGTTAACTCTCTTGAAACCATTATTAAGAATTAAACCGTGGTCCACATTCACAAAAACAACCATTTGACCCATTTATCTTTATACTTAGGTAATGAACTTGCCAATTTTCTTTTATAAACTATTGAATCATGTATTAATACTATTTTTTTTCTAGTTCCTTTATTAAAATTTCGACGGCTATTATGGTTTCAAAAGCACTTGTAATAACTCAAATTCTAATTTTGTTAATAAAGGAAGCAGAAGGGGGTAGAGCGGAAAGTGGTATCATTTTCAGGGTTGACTTTGTAATTGAGGGTTTAAAAAGTGTGAGATTACCTTTTCTTTCATTTGGAGTGTCTTGATAGGGTTTTTTTCTTCTTCTTTGTGTGTGTATGTGTGATCGTGGAAGAGAAAGGAGGAGAGGAGGAAGAAATGAGCGGAGGATTGAAGAAGATCAAGTGGTGGAGGCTCAATCTCAGGTAAGATTATTAACCCTTTTTGTGATTTCTTCCCCTATTGTTATCTAAGTTGGGATTTAGGGTTTTAAAAGATTATTGGATTGTTTTAAATGGAGAACATGATCTTTATTAGTGTGGAGTATGGGTAGAAACCGATTTGATTAGTGAGTGTTGCTCTGGAAACGATTTTATGGTATTTGGGGTGAAAATGATGTAAAACACCATGGAATGAAAAAAATCCTATCATTTGGATCTTTAATCCTTGGATGTGTTGATTTAGGTTGGATAGGAGATGGTGTGGGATGTTTAAATGATATTTTGGGGGTGATTATTCAACCCAATAGAAGTAGAAATCCGTGGGAATTTGAGTTTGGAGCTGTAAGCTCGAGCTTGTGCAGATGAAACAGTGGAGAAAGAGAGTTTTAAAGCGAGTTTAGTCATGTGAAAAGTCACTTTTGCGACTGTTTCCCAATTTTCGAATTCTACGCAGAGGGTAGTTTGTTGTTATAACTTGGACCATTACCTGAGGGTATTATAAATGGTTCAATTGACGATTAATTTGGAGTATTAACTCGTCATTTGACATTCCTAATTAAGGTGCTCGGTTGGTGAATTCCTAGCCTAAGAGTGTGTGTATAGGCTTGGTGTAACATCCCGAAACCAAAAATAACATAAATCATAGAAATATTCTCAAAATAAATCAACGGATACACACATCCACAACTGATATATCTAAACTAAACAATACAATAGTGAGCTAACTCTATACTTATCGTCTCTATGCCTTCAAACTTTCTCCTTCTCTTTGGAAGAAGTTTCACAAACTCCCTTACTTGAAAATTATTTTAGTTTTTGAAAAGCGAGGGTTAGACCATGAGATCTAGTGTATTCCCTCTCAAAAACAGTTTGAACACTTTATATAAATCAACAGTCAAATCCCCCATAAGGCCCATCGAAACAGTCCAACATCACACATGGGTATTTGCACAATTTTCATATAGACAATTCCCACCTCACGGTAGTATCCACGATCGGGGCCCAAGCCGACTCCCCTTCGCCTCTAGGGCCCAAACAGACTCCCCATTCCTGCATATACAGGAAACAAGATTCCATGAATACGGGGTGTATAAACCAACTCCCAAAGGATGTTTGAAATCCCAAGGTATACTAATCCAACTGTGCAACCCAACACCGAATCAACATGCCCAGTAATGGATAAAATCACGTAAACAATGCATGTGCATTTAGAAACAATTTCATATCACGTGTGATAAAAACTCTCATAAGTGTAAAACAGGTTATGATGTTCAAAACCAAATTCAGTAAATCAAAACATTTTCATTCATCACATATGTAAATTTAGAATCAAGGGAAATCATTTGGACTTTGGCAATCCGACACACACACACTAACCGAATCCCATTGCCGATCAAGCCGAGTACCTGAATTGGGCGGCATAAGAATGGTGTTAAACCCTCCAATTAAGTCCCAAAACCATCTTATTAAACCTTAAGACAATCCCCCATACACTGCCTCAATACTAGCCTCAATGAGAATATAAGCAAAATCGGGTTTCGGGCACGCCAAAAGCCGCGCGGGACACTGGTCCGACCCCTACACGACTTTTCTCCAATTCCTCAAGGGTTTCACACACCCAAACCTCCCCAAATAAGTTTCAATACTTCCAAATTGATAGTTTGATACTTTAATGTAACACCCCTAAAATTTGAAAATAGCAGATAAAATAAAACTTCCAAAAACTCTTGAATACAAAGCTTGAAACATCAAGAATCTACAGTTACGATGAAGAATCTCTAAAACAATGTATTAGAGTTCTAACGGAACCATTTAGTCCCACAAACTAGGGACAATATTAGTCGGGTGTTAGTAAAACCACCAATCTGCTATCTTCGCCAAACCGGATGATGCCACTAAAGCCCTCCTACCGAAACTTCTACCAAGTTCCACTCGCCACTCAGATCCATCTAAGACCTGATATACATGTCGAAAAGAAAAAGGGTTAGGCTTAACGCCTAGTGAGTTAAATCAGTTTTCATCATATAAAATCATAAAACATTTAAAATAAACGCTTTGCTCCGAATAAGACCATTTTAGAAATGTTGATCATAAAGAGGTGTCAATTGCTAGCCAAGTTACTTCCAAATTTCCACATACTCATTTTATATAATTATCCGACTCCCAAAATTCCCAAACGTACCCGCACGGTATTATGTCAAAAGACTCCTTGTGTAAATAAAATAATACATTTTAACACCGAAGGCATGGATAAGGGAATACCCAAAATAACACCTTTCGGTGACGGGGGAGACCCGATTCCATCGAATGTGGCGGACACACAAAGTTAAGCCACTTATCAACGTTCTCGAGTTTCGCATAGACCATGGATCCCCGTATCCGGCTCCTCTGAGCTACCACCGCAAGATATCCAAATGACCTAGCGACCACTTGACCTCTAGATGAGTCTCACCACAAAGTCACAAGTCCCCGTATTCGGCTCACTCTGAGCACCACCGCAAGACTTAGCTCCGTATACGGCTCCTCCAGAGCACCACCACAAGCTTACATAATCAACAACATGACTTGGGGACCACTCACTATACTCAAACATGGACAACTAAACTCCATGATGAACATAACGACTCAAATGCCTATGGATCCAATGCATTACAGTCTAAACCGTTACATGACTTAAAAGAATGAATTGACGCATTCAAAACATGTACCCCCGAATAAGATGCAACTAAGTACACCATAAGACCAAGATTCCTCGACGAGCCACCAAAACCGAACAAGCGTTCCCAAGACTCCACCGAGTACAAATCAAGCCCCAAGAGGCTTAATAGACATTTGGCTAAAACACGAGAGCCAATATGGTTACATAAACCAAAATACACATCTTCCCAAAATCTCTGATTCTCAAATCACCATTGGCCTTCGGCCCAAACCCAAAAGACTCACACGTTCGTGATCTTCCAAATATCCCATTTCATGAAAGATGCATAAAACCCGACAAACACTTAAAAGTGCGTTTTTGACCAAATATCTATTTATGCAATAAATCATCAAAACTCATCCATTTATGACACATTTATCGAAATGCCCAAAAATCCCAAAGGTATGTACTATATGCAAATTTATAAAGTTAATCATTTTTAAAAGAACTAGACTTATCAGCAGTTGACCATTTCATGTAAGACTCAAAACACTTCATAAAATATTGTAAGCCATTTCTCAAGAGTTTGATAGCACAACTTGTGCAAATATACAAATGTTCACAAGACTTGTCAAATTAAGGTAATTCCATAAACATATCTTCCAAATCCCAAAATATATGCATTTTGACATGTATATAGTTTTTTCAAAACAACTAGAACTCACCTTGCTAGATTTAGACTAAATCTAGGTTTTACCAACACAACTTAAGCTCCTTGAAGGAAGGCTTGAACCCTTCTAGATCTGTAGCTCCAAACTCTCCACCAAGATACTTAGACACAAAACACTCCCATAACTCCATTAATTCCCAACAAAATGGAAGAAGAAAGGAAATACCAAAACCCTAGCGCTTTTAAGGTGAAGGATGGAGGAGATTACATTGGCTACAACACTTGAATTCACAAGCTTAAGTTCTTAATGATCCACACTTGATCTCAACAAACCCTAGGTTGATAAGGAATGAGGAGAGGGGTTTATGGAGAGAAAATCGCCTAAGAAGCTCTCTAAATCGAATCTGAAATGTGTTGGGAGAGAAATGAGGTTGATTGGGATGAAAATGGGATTTTAAACCCTCAGGACCCCGTAGGCGACAATGCCCGGCGACAGTGCCAAGGGCATTGTCGCGCGCCTCACCCAACATTCGGTACCAGCTCCACGACAGTGACACGCGATTGTGCCACTGTCACTATCGCGGGTCATAGTCGCCTGGCACGTACCGCGACTTTCCCCTCTTCCCGCGATTGTGACCAGCGACTATGACATGTGTCATAGTCGCGTGACATTCTCGCGCCACACACCACTTACCCCGAAATTCTTCGCTTTATCTATCCAAGTTCCCAAACCGAAACTATGGTATTCTTACACAGATTCCAAAGCGAGACATCACTTAAAACGGGGATTTTGGACGGTGATATTTATTTGAATTTTCCGGGTGTTACATTTAAGTTGTAACACCCGTAATTTTCGGTAAGTAAATGCCACCCGACGTATCTGTGACTTGTAAACAGTGGGAATGGTGTTGGGAAAGCATTATCTAAAGTCCCTTGGAGTATCAGGAGTGTTGGCATTGAAAAAGTTGGGTTTCAGGGCTCCAGAATGGTCCCGCTACAATGCCCGACGACTATGACAGTGTTATAGTCGCACTGTCACAGTTGCAGAGAAGGAACATAAGCCAGGGGGTGCTTGGCGACATTTCCTTGGGCAATGTCGCTGGTCATTGTCGCACTAGTGGCCATACTGTTGTTAAGTCGCGATTTTCAGCCTTTTTCCTCATTTCCACTTCTCCAAACTTCCCCATTCTCTCCCAAATCGTTTTCCCTTCCTTCCCCTCAAACCCTAACTCATTTTGGGTCAAATCCTTGAGCTCTTTAAGTGTTTCATCATCAAGTGGTGAAGATTGGAAGCTAGAGTCAAGGGTTCACCATCTTCTTCTTCAACCTCAAGCTCCATGGTAGAGTTTTCTAGGTTTTCACCAAAACCTAAGTGGTAAGTTTATCCTCTACATTTCTAAACCTTAAAATAAGTTATAAATGCCTTCTTGATGGTTTCCTAGCTTTTGGTTTCTTAAATTTCGGTTTGTGATGGTTTAGGAGAAATTAGGTCAAAATTAGGGTTTTGGTCAAGATTGGGATTTTGATGTAATGTGTTTGGGGATTGATTCTAAATGGTTGAATGTGATTATTTATGGTTGAAATTTGTGTATCTAGGTTTATGGAGGTTTTGACCTTGAAGATTCAAGTTCCCTCAAAGGAGCTCAAAGTGAGGTAAAATATAGGTTTAGCTTAAATCTAGCAAGATGAGTTCAAGTTGATTTGTGAAAATGGTGTACATGCCAAAATTTTTATTTTTAAAAATGTTTGTGTTTTACATTAAATTGTTAACTGCTGATAAATTTTGGTTATTTGGATATATTTAACTTTATAAACTTATGTAACGCACATCTTTGTGATTTTTGGGCATTTTGACAAATAAATCATTTTGATATATTTCTTTGATGATATAAGATATAAATGGAGGTCATTTTATATAATTGTCTATTTGATGCATACGATTTTATAAACCGTTGAAAAATGCATATCATTGTATTATGAGTCATTTTGGCATCATGAAGAGAACAGGTTCATTTGAAAAACGTTTTGTTTAAACCAATGAGAAGTTTTGAGTTAATTACCCTTTTCGGTCGTCGTGTTTGCATGATAGTTGGTCAATCGTGTTTCTATATTTATACCGTCTTTCACATGGGGGTTTACATAAATTGTTGGGCCTTTGGTTCGGTTTTGACCAAATTGAGTATTGAGGACATTTGTCCGGTTTTAATAACTTAAAGTGGAGCCTTGGGTGTGAGTTGCATTTATTTCACTTTATTTTGGAGAATGCATGTTTTGAGTGCGTGTGTCATCCAATAGGAGTCATGTGTTTTTTACTGTAATGCATTGGATCCATGGACATGTAAGTCAGTCGTGTTTAATGGTGAGGACCCTTGGGATTTTCACTTTGGGAATTAATGCCGTGTTGGCTTTGGTGTCGTCCCGGTTGTTTGGCGAAGAGGAACCTTGATGGGTTGTACTTTGGGACCATGGGTCTTGTGTTTAGATGTCTAATTGTTGTGCACGAGGTTAGACATCGAGAGTTATCAAGCGAGGAGCTAAGGCTCCTATCTTGAATGCTAGGGAGTAGGCACTAGGGGTCGAGTGGGTACCTCGAGGATGATACTCCGCTAGAGACCGAATAGGCACTAAGATCACGTATCCTTGAGGTGTAGATCGGCATAGCAGGTAATAAGGGATACAGTGTTTGGGACTTGAAATAAAGTCCGAATGGAGGTGTAGCTCGGCGGAGCAGACAATACAGTCATGACTGGAGGTGTAGCTCAGCAGAGCAGGCAATACAGTCACGATTTGAGGTGTAGTTCGACAACATGGATATGTTACTTAACTTTGTGTTCCGTCGTGTACAATGGAATCGGGTCTCCCCCGTCATCGGAAGGTGTTAATTGGGTATTTAATTGTGTCATTTTATTATCCATGTGTCCGGTGACATTTTGCATATTTGGAATTATTTACTCAAGGTTTACGGGTTGTGTATTATGTCCTGCCCACGTTTGGGATGTTTCGAGAAGTAAAGTTTTATTTCGTATTATATTAAGTTGGTACTTTTGCTTATTATTCACGTTTTGGGCGAGTCTGGGATTAAAGTGGTTTTACGAAAGAAGGTTCATGTGGGTTCCTTGTTTTAAAGATGTACTTTTGGAAAATGGTGTCGTTTGAATATTTACAGTAAATCTTTCTGAAGGTCTGTGATTTAAACTACTTCTCTCCCTTTAGCAAATGTATTTACTTCATGTTGTAAATTCTTGAACTCACTAGGCGTTAGCCTAACATTTTATTTGTCGGCATGTGCATCATGTTCCGGATGGGGGAAGAGGTTCTAGCGTTTTGGTGAAGTGTTGAGTGCTAGGAGTATATGCAAGGGTGAGTGGCTTGATGAAGTCTTCCGCTTTGGTCGTTGAGAAGAGTAACTGCTTCTTTTGGGTTTTAGTAACACCCGACCTTGATTAGTCTTTATCCGAGACTTGACATTTTATTTGTTGAAGTTAAACCTAGTATTCCTTTAAAGGTGAATCAAGTGTTGATTTGTAGAATAGATTTTATCTTTTTCTGTTGTATAATTGAAGGTTTTAAATTAGTTGCTCTTTCCAATATCGAGGGTGCTACATAAGCATTGAGAACCAGAAACTAACATTCAAAACTACATTTAATCCCACCCAATCTATTTAATGATTCATTCTTTATCATCCAAAACCCCAAATCCTTGACATAACCAAAAATCACCATTGAAATGGTGAAGGTTTCTCAACAGAAAGTAATAAACCAACAAGAACTCCATCTAACATCCTATTTCCAAAAATATGAACCAAATCATCAAAATGGGTTACTCAATGTAACCCCCAAACACATCCCCATCCAAAACCAATAAATGAGATGAAGAAGGTGAAGGTTTACCTTGAAGAAGAAGAAGAAACTCTAGCCTTGAATCCCTTCTTGCACCAAGCCCCAAGTGAAGAATCAGATTATTCTCTCCCCCCTTTCCTTCTAGCCTCCTCAAAACTTATGGATTGCATAATGAGAGGGTTTAAGAAGGGTTTACCCTTATTTATTCTTTTCATAATTGCACTCCAACCCCTAAGTTTTCCATATTTTCACATCAACCCCCATGTTTTAGAGAAATTAGATTTTAAGGACAATGGTTATTACACTTGGACTTCAGGTGAATTTTCTACAACTTTCCTTGAATAACTGATCATTTGTTATGCATCATCTTTGGTTAGAATGCTTATTTCATGTTGGTAGTTTTATATTCAAGAAGTTGATCATTTTTAAAGTGTGCATTCGTGTGTGCGTGTGTTATGGCTTTTCATTTTTTTGGGAAGGGTGTCCTCTATGCCTAGACTAACCCCTTGGCAAATTATGACTGTAAGACATCATCCCTGATTAAACCTCAGTGACCACAATTGCTGTGTACGCCTGGATTCGAACCCCGGACAGATGAGATATTCCACCACATCCCTTAAAGCCTTAACCAGTACGACACAACCCTTGTGGTTGTGATGACTTTTCATTAATGGAAGTGTTTACCTAACGGAGCGCATGAATTCGTTTCATGTTGTTCATGATAAGGGCAAGTGTGTAGCCCAAATGCTTGGTCACAAGTGTGCATGACTATGAGCATGTGTCGTTCACGTAATGGTGTGTATTATATATTAAAGTGTGAGTTCTTACTGTTTTATTATGATTCTGTTAAATGATGGATTTATATGTGTGGACTATTGTGCTAGAGAAAACTCACTAGACCTTCGGTTTAATGTCTAACATTCCTTTTTATAAAAACCGAAAACCTTATCAGGAAGGTACAAGGTAGAACCACAGGGGTTGTAGCGTACTGGTTAAGGCCCTGGGGGATGTGGTGGAATATCTCATCTGTCCATGATTCGAATCCAGGCGTACACAACAATTGTGGCCACTGAGGTTTAATGAGGGCTGATGTATTATAGTCATAATTTGCCAATGGATTAGTCTGGCATAACCTATGACACCCTCCCCAAAAAAGGTACCATGTAGAGAGTGTTAGCAAAGGGAAGGGGAAGGTGTGATCCTCATGGATTGAAGTACTGACGTTATCTCATTAGTTAGATAGCGGCCTTAAACCTGTTGAAGGTTATGTTTTAAATCTCAACAGTAATAATTTATCATTCTGCTGTAAACCGTAAGGTAGATTTAAATTTGTTAACTTTTCTCTCATAATTGTACTTGCCTATTAATTGGGAAATTGCTATGTTATGGCTAATGTGGATTTATGGTTGTTAAAGCACTCATCCTATTTCCATTGAGTCATTTTTATTAGAAATAAATTTTTGATAACCGTTTAATCACTATCAACATTTTTTTTATTGTTAATTTATTTTGACTTCCAAGAAAATTTCTAGGATACTTTATTCTTTTAATTTTGTACTCGTTTTGACATTATCTCGTGGATTATGGTGTGCACATACTCTTATAGACATACTTCGATCGAATAACACAAGCCAAGATCATTATTATTTTTACAACATAATTAGTTTTGCATAATCATCTAATTAGTAGTAGACTCAAAAATATCTATAAAAAAGAAAATTTATATATATAATATATTTTTTATTTTAGCGATATTTAAAAATCGGTATTAATGATTTTACACTAAAATTTTAACTTCTGGTAATTTCAAAAAAGATTAAGCGAAAAAGGGAGATGACTAATGACTTCGAGATTGTGATCCTTTGTGTGACTAAGCTATCACGGTTCATTCCAAAACACCACATTATATCTTTTTTTTAATTCATTACTTAATTAATCGTAAAATAATGAAATAAATGTGTGTGTTTAAATTTCTTTCATTCATTAAAATTTTAAAACGTAAAACATGGAACATGCAAATTTCAAGTAATAATATAAAGATCAAGCAATAGAAAAATATCTATGAATTGATCGATCTCCATGTCTTGATAATGATTTAACGACATGACCATTAAACATACGTGGTGCAACAAGGGTTACAGATCTTAGATAAGTGAACCTACAGGGCATTAATTGAAACTTCAAGGGCTCATATCACCACCAATCTTGTAGGCTTGTAGTGTAAATAGTTGGACCGTTTGATTGAATCGTATGGAATTAAATTAGTCATTTATCTTGAGAAAATCATTCATCGAGGTTAAGAATACAAAAATCAATTGCAACAAAACATAGTGATGGTTATAGAAGACACAATCCATTTGTTTTAATTTATTGGTTGATGATTATAGGGTTGGGTTCCGGTGAGAAATTAAGGTTCACGTGAAAAGCGTGAGAAGTTGTTGGATGAGAATTGGACGCACATTAGGATGATATGCACCGAGATAAGATGCACCAGATCAATTCCTTTCTAAGGCACAATTCATGGAAGGACATGAGATTAAAAGTGATCAACGGTTCAGATCCACTTCAATTCTCACGTTTTTCACGTTAACCTCAACTTCTCACATGATCATTCGCCTATGATTATACACATACATATAATTAAGGATACTCATATAAACAATGACTCATACACCTTTTTTTATATCAAGTTCTTGTAACATGTAGGGTTACAATCCCTTGACCTTATGTGTAGCTTCAAATCTACTTAGAATCATAATAACTAGTCTTAATCACTTAAAATATCTAATATCATTGTCAAACCTTTAGAGAAACCAAAAGAGACCTAGAATCAGTATTTATAAGAGATGAATGAGTCTAGCTCACTATTAGACCTGACAAAAATTGATACGACACGCTAACCCGACACGAAATAAACGGGTTTGGGTAATACATTTCAACCTGTTTAAGTAAACGGATTGGCACAACAAGACACGGCACGAAAATTAAACGGGTAAGGTCAGAGTCAAAAATTTCAACTCGAAAATGACCCGAATAACCCGTTTATTTATATATATATATAGGTTTTCTTTTTAATGCCTTGAGTTTTTAATGTTTAAGATTTGTTTAGAACTTATAAGTTTGAACTATAAAACTTGGATTTTATAATATTTTCATTTGAATTTTGGATTTATACTTTTTTATGGATTTTCGGTTTTTAATTTTTAATTTTATAAATGTTAAACGGGTTAGGCGGGTCGTGCCAGGTTAAGCGGGTCGGGTTAGGGTTGAGATTTTTTGACCCGTTTATTAAACGGGTCGGGTTAAGGTTAGACTGTTTCAACCCGTTTAACTTTGAACCCGACCCGACCCGACACGTTTGCCAGGTCTACTCACTATGGCACACCTTCAGAAATCATGACCCTAGTCCTACGTATAATGTTTCAAGCTCAAAGCAACAAACTAACTTACTAAATTTTAAATCAACTTAAAACCATATATAATTTAAATTATTAGTGATTTATGGCCTAGAACTTACAAAAAACCAAATAATTCGAAATTCACAAGCAATATAACCCTACATTGTATGCATGTATCAACAATTCTTCAATGAGTATAACCCTATGTTCTCAGTCTTTATATTTTATAAAATTGAATAAGTGATGCAATCTAACACTACTGAAAACCAAACTTAACATGATAGATTTCTCAATAGATCTTCATAGTTTGATTCAATTCAGTTCAGACGATTTCGTTTGTGGTTTCGACCAAGGTTAAACAGTTTGATTCCTCACGTTATAATAAAAGATAAACTTTGTATGTCTCAAAAACCTTTATTAATCAATCGTTCTTCCCAATACAGATTTGATAACTTATTCTTGTCTACAGATAAGTGAAATAGATTTATTTTAGCAAAATTTCAATAAACTTATGCAAATGATAAAGAAAAAACACTTTATATTTTATTTTTATGTATAAACGATTTTAGACAAATCGTAGAGACATAAATATAAAGATTGTTTGGCATTTTATAAGTGAGGTTTTTGTTGAGATAAAAAATGCATAAGGTAGTGGGGTTGATGTTGCTATATAACAACTAAGTGGACACCTGACATAACAATAAATTTTGGACCACTCTATATATATATATATATATTTCCTTTAGATTTTGTTTTTTTTCCCTCTATTCAAATATTGGCCTACATATCAACTTCTTTTTCAATCTTTTTGTTCAAATACTTTTTCCCAATTAATATGCATCTTTTGGGTTTTCATAGCCAAAATAGTTGAACAAACCTTTTAATTAGGTTCAAACAAATTATTTAATTTGTGTCTAAATATGGTGCTTGTGTAAGACATAAAGTCCACCACCAATGTCTATTTATAAGATTGAAAAAAGTTCATTATAGTCTATTGATAACGATCGAGCTGCAAGCAATGACAACCGCAAAATCCTTGTATCATCTTTAACTTGCAAATGACGTTTAAGAAAACGAAGTTTATAGATAGAGAGAGTGGTAAACAAGTCGTTTCTTTCCTAACCATATATATCATTAATTTGTGGGTTTTTTTAATTCTATTTTCAACTTTAAATTTCGATATATGTGTTATATTTCTAAGGGTGATTTCAAGTTGTTAATGTATATAGAGGGCCCAGGCCCATGTCAGTATAGGGCCCAAGCCCATTTAGTCTACGTATAAATATGTTGTATCTTGTAGTCTAGGTTAGATTACTTTTCATTATTTACTTTACACTCTGTACGTTTTATCTCAATCAATATATCGAGGTTTCAAACCTTCAACATATTTATCGTCGTCTTCAATCTTATTCATCTTCTAACATGGTATCAGAGTTGTAGGTTTATTCTTCGATTTCACTATTCATCGGTTTACTATTCATCATCACCGTTCATCACTGTTCATCCGAACGAAAATTGAATCGATTTTGTTGTTTGAATCGATCGCTTGCCATCGCCTTTTGAATTTTTTTTCTTAATTGTCGACATCGATCGATCTGAAACCCTATCGATCTTAATTGCCGCCGCCGCTGTTGTTTTCTAAAACCCTTATCGGTCGAACTCCTTTCATCGGTCGAATCCTTTACTGGTCGAACTCCTATCGGTCGAAGCATTCTACCGGTCGAAACCCTATCGGTCGAACATCACCCTATCGTTCGAACATTACCCTACCGGTCTAACACCTCCTGGTCATCACCCTATCGGTCGAAACCCTATCGGTCGAACATCACCCTACCGGTCGAACACCTCCCGGTCGAACACCCTCCCGGTCGAAACCTATCGGTCGAACCCTACCGGTCGTTAATACCGGTCATTAATACCGGTCATTAATATTGTTTCTCAGTATCTGTTCCTCAATTCATGGCTACCAATTTCAGTCACTCAAATCCCATCTCAGTTATTTTCAATGGTAGCAACTACATTATTTGGCATCATCATATGACAATTCTGCTAAAATCCCATGGCCTTTACACCTGTGTTACTGGTGCATCCAAAGTTCCAGTTCAGGAATCAACTGAGAATGCTGTTGACTTTGCAAAACGCATGAATGAGTGGGACATCAATAATGCTCGTATTCTGGGCTTCATTAACGCCTCCACTACTCCTGAGATCAACCAACAGTTTCTTGGTTACCTTACCGCCAAAAGTCTCTAGGATTTTCTCGCCAAACGGTACACGTCATCGGGCCTATCTCATCAGTATCAACTGTGGACCACTTTTCAGAGCAAACGTCAGCTTCCTGATCAATCCATAAACTCTTATATCTCTGAAATGCAGTCTCTCAGAGATCATATAAGTCTTGGAGCACCACAGATTTTTGATGACACAACTCAACAATTCACCGCCTACTTCCACCAGCTACATTTGATTACTATTCTGATGGGTCTTACTGACAAATTTGAGAATGTTCGTGTTTCTCTTCTTCATAGGCAGCCATTACCTACTCTTGAAGAAGTAATATCAGAATTGATAAGTGAAGAAACTCGTCTTCACATGCGATCACCGATGGCCGCTACTGATAGCGTTCTCTACACGTCTCATCCCAAGTCCAAAGGCAAATGGACTAACAACAATCCTTCCAATTCTGTGGGAAAGACGAACACATCTAAGTGTGCTTTTTTCCATTCTACTGCTCACCTTCTCCTTGATTGCCCTATCCGTAAGTGCCGACGGTGTGGTATCACTCATCCGCGTCATTATGAGTCTGACTGACCCGAAGAACTCAAAGCACACAGGTTCTCAGAACCGGGCTCACGCCATTGTTGGGTCTACTATTGCTGATACTGAGGTCTCTCCAGCCTCCTCACCTGACCTAATGGAACTGATGCGTCGCAATCAGGAACTCATGGAGCAAATCATGTCTGGTGCTATGGGTATGAATTCTTCACACTCAGCTGCATTAGGTAACATATGGCTTTTTGACTCAGGGTGTTGCAATCATATGACACCTTGCACTGATGGTTTCATTTCTAAGAAACCACCTCAGCAATTTACGTCAGTCAGAACTGCTGACAACACTGGCCTACCGGTATCCTTTAGTGAAAATGTTTCCACTCCTCATATACAATTACCGGGTGTTCTAAATGTTCCGAAACTATCTCTGAGCTTAGTTTCGATTGCGCAACTTCTTGAATCTAATTTGATCATTTTATTTCATTCTTCTGGTTGTGTTGTACAGGATCCAAAGACTAAGCAGATCCTTGGACTCGGCCGTAAAGTTGGACAGATGATTGAAGTAGTCTATCTTCGTCTTCCATTACCCTCTTCAAGTCTTGTTGCTTCCGTTTCCAACACTTCTTCTTTTGAGTTGTGGCATGCCCGACTGGGTCACTTGTCTCTAGCCAGAATAAAATCATTAGCTCATTTAGGATTGTTAGGAAATTTTGTATCAACTGACAATATTTCTTGTTTACCATGCAAACTTGGCAAACATCATGCTTTACCTTTTGAATTGAATGAACTTAGTTCTACTTCTTCTTTTGATCTTATTCATTCTGATGTATGGGGACCAACACCACATCCATCCATGGGGGGTGCTCGATATTTTGTTATTTTTATTGATGACCATACACGTTTCACATAGATATATCTAATGAAACATCGCTCGGAACTACCCAAAATATATATTATGTTTGCCAGGATGATTCACACCCAGTTCTCAAAATCCATAAAGATTCTTAGAGCTGACAATGCTATGGAATACAAAGAGTCATCTCTTCTCTCCTTTCTTCAATCTCAGGGGACTATCTCTCAGTACTCCTGTCCCGGAACATCTCCTCAAAATGGTCGTGCCGAACGCAAACACCGTCATATTCTTGATACGGTTCGCACTCTTCTCATCTCTGCTAAATGTCCAGAACGTTTTTTGGGGTGAAGTTGCTTTCACTGCAGTTTATACTATTAATCGTCACCCTACTCCCATCCTTAATAATAAGTCTCCTTATGAGGCTCTTTATGAGGTCACTCCTGCCTATGAACTTCTAAAAGTTTGGGGTAGTGCTTGTTTTGTTCATTTACAATCTCATGAACATACCAAACTTGAACCTCGCTCCAGACTTTGCTGTTTCCTTGGATATGGTATTGAACACAAGGGTTATCACTGCTGGGATCCTATCTCCCAGCGTCTTCGTATATCTCGTCATGTTACCTTCTGGGAACATGTTCCTTTTTCTTCTATATCCAAGTTTCGTGAGTCTCCTAACTTCACCACTCCGTTCTTCACTGATGCCTCCGTCTCATTGGACTCACTCTAGTCTGACATCATATCAACTCCACCTGTTGTTCCAACTCCTTATGAGTCTGCCTCTCCTTCAGAGTCTACTACCCCTACACAACCTGCCTCTACTAGTATTCCTGATCAACATCAATCATCTGCTCCATCCGCACAGCCAACATCTGAGGTGCCTGCTGAGTCTCTGGCTCCTGGAACTTCTCAATCTCAGAATGTTAGACGATCAGATCGGGTAAAGACAAGTTCCTTCTCATCTCCGTGATTATCATGTTCATGATACTCTATTGTCCAATCACGAACCTACTTCCTATAAGGAAGCCTCATCTAACCCTGATTGGCAGAAAGCTATGGATGAGGAACTTCATGCTCTTGACAAAGCTCAGACATGGGAATCTGTCCATCTCCCACCAGGCAAGTCACCTATTGGCTCCAAATGGGTGTTTAAAATCAAGACAAAATCCGATGGCTCTATTGATCGGTACAAAGCTCGTCTTGTGGCCAAGGGCTTCAATCAAGAGTACGGTATTGATTATGAGGAGACATTTGCACTTGTTGCTCGAGTCACCTCTGTTCGCAGTCTCCTAGCCATTGCAGCTACCAAACAATGGCCTCTCTTTCAGATGGATGATAAGAATGCCTTCTTGAACGGTGACTTATCTGAGGAAGTCTATATGACACCTCCTCCAGGCGTTCGACTTCCACAAGGTCATGTTTGTCGTCTTCGGAAGGCTCTTTATGGACTCAAGCAAGAGCTTGGTTTGAGAAATTCAGTTCCACAGTCACCTCTCTGGGCTTCTCACCCAGCAATTATGATTCAGGACTGTTTACTCGGACCACTGAGCCTGGCACAATCTTACTTCTCCTGTATGTGGATGATATGATTATTACTGGCAGTGACTCTACAGGAATAGCAAATCTGAAGTCATCTCTCAGCTCCTGTTTTGAGATGAAGGATCTTGGTTCTTTACACTATTTTCTTGGTCTTGAGGTGCTCTCAGATCCATCGGGAATTTATCTTTGTCAAGCCAAATACACCTCAGATCTTTTGTCAAAAGCTGGGATTACTGACAACAAAACGGCATCCACTCCTCTTGAGCACAACCTTCATTTGGCTCCAAATGCTAGATCTCTTTTGCGTAATCCTACTTTATATCTCCAGTTAGTGGGGTCACTTGTCTATCTGACAGTGACTCGACCTGATATTGCCTATGTTGTTCATACTGTCAGTCAGTTCATGTTTGCACCCTGTTCTGATCATTACGCTGCTGTCTTGCGCATTCTTCGATATTTAAAAGGGACCATGTTTCATGGCCTTCATTTTCCATCCACCTCATCATTGACTTTGCGAGGTTTTTCTGATGCTGATTGGGACAGTGACATGACTGATCATCGCTCCACTACCGGCTATTGTTTCTTTCTTGGCGAAGCAAGAAACAATCTCTCACAGCTCGATCCAGTATTGAAGCTGAGTATCGAGCACTAGCGGACACGACTCAAGAACTTGTGTGATTACGCTGGCTACTCTCTGACATGGGGGCTCCTCAACAATCTCCTACTCCATTGTGGTGTGACAACAACAGTGCAATTCAGATTGCTCACAATGATGTCTTCCACGAGCGAACAAAGCATATTGAAATTGACTGTCACTTTGTTCGTCAACATGTGACTCGTAAGACTATTCAGCTTCTTCCTATTTCAACTCTTGATCAACCGACCGACATTTTTACTAAAACTCATATACCAGTACGGTTTCGTGATCTAGTTTCCAAACTCCATCTGGCTCATTCTTCTCCCGATTGAGTTTGAGGGGGGATGTTAATGTATATAGAGGGCCCAGGCCCATGTCAGTACAGGGCCCATGCCCATGTCAGTATAAGGCCCAATCCCATTTAGTCTACGTATAAATATGTTGTATCTTGTAGTCTAGGTTAGATTACTTTTCCTTATTTACTTTACACTCTGTACGTTTTCTCTCAATCAATATATCGAGGTTTCAAACATTCAGCATATTTATCGTCGTCTTCAATCTTATTCATCTTCTAACACAAGTGTTTCAAAATCAAGTTAAGTTGTCAATTGCAAGATCGAAACATCAGTTGTCGATTGTAGTTGGGAAATTTTTTAAAGTCGTTGGCATTTTTAATGTTGTTTGAAGATTAGTTCTTATAACCTCGCCATTGCATTTCATTTGGATCTTTTTGATAGCTAAGCAATCTGATTTTTGATTGTAAATACATTTAAAACAAATAAAACAAATTCTTAAGGAAGATGGTATATATATATATATATATCAATTAAGGATCAATAATTTTAAACAAGAAATAAAATCCTCTTGATGAAAGATGACCTCATGATCGCCCATTACTCAATCTTTGAGATTTGTGGTATTGTCTTTATTCGAAGTTTTTTTCTATTTTCGGTAAGCAAATTACTAGTAAGAGTCAGCACCTCGTTTACCTTGTCAAGTAATATTCTTGATCATCAAAATGGATTTTGTTTGTAAGATTTCTTACTCGGTAAGTGCTAACCGAATAAAAGTCTTCTCTCTCACTTACTTAGTAAAAATCTCGGTTGTTTTCAATCCTTTTACCATGTAAGATTTTCGGTCCTTATCGTGCTCATGACCCGGTAAGGTAAAAGACTCGCTAAGTGCTTACTCGATAAATGTTTAGGAAATGACCCTCTTCTAACAAATGTAAACCAACATGTATATTACTTTCTCTATTCCAAAATAAGTGTTTTATATTTCTATTTATGTTTGTCCAAAAATATGTGTCTAGTTTAAAAAAATACTTAACTAAACTTTAAAATCTACCCTTAATATTAATTAATACATAAATATTTAAGGGGTGTGAAAAGAGAGAAATTAATCAAGGATAAATTTGTCATTTAGTTAACTAAAAATACAATTATCATGCACGTCTAAAAATGTGAACCATTTTAATCGCTGAAACTTATTTAGGGACAGAGTAAGTATAATGTTTGATCTATTTTTCGGATAATAAAAATTTCGATCGCTGTTACTTAAAAAAATTCGATTATTGAAAAAATATGTTCATCAATACATAAAAGTATTCTTGAAAATAGACATTAAATGCAAGTATTAGATCGTTATTCAAATAACTAATAACCAAATTTAATGATGTAGTTATTGATTAGTTAATAATTTCTTTGTCAAATAGTTAAATTATACAATATTGAAGGTGGGAAGGGTTGGGGTTGGATATACACCGAGGAGTAGGGTGTAAATGAATCGAATGCTCGCGAATCTTTTGTGAATTATTTGGTGGAGAGTTTGTTTATGTTCAATTATTTATTAAATGAACGAATATGAACACATTTTTTTGTTCGTTTAGTCAAATGAACGAATATGAACAAAAAACTCGTTCGTTCATTTACGTTCGTGTAATAATCGAGACTTTATTCTTATGTTAATAAAGTTGGTTAGTGGGAGTTTCGAGAAAAAACCAACGATTAGGGGCTAAGTTGTAATTTTGGAAAAAAAGGGGTTAAAACCCTAGTGCCTCAATTCTCCTTAGCCTTGGTTATCAATTGGAGGCTATCATCAATGTGTTTGTTTTGAGTATGAGTATTGGAGAAAAGAAATCAATCGATGGATTGTAAGAAGCCCTTCATCAACATTTGGCAAGGTAATTTCTAAACCTATCTTCCATTTATGATTGTTGGTTAATCTCTATGGATTGGTGAGATTGGTTAACTTTTTAGGATTTGGGAATGATTATGCTCAATTTATGGGAAATGGCAAATGTTGGGGAGGTTTTGTTGATTATCTATATTGGGGAAGGACGTGATCCTTAAACCTTATTGTTTTCCCTAACCCTGATCGTGTTTTCATCTTTTTTGTTAAGGCGGTGTGGGGAGGGGAGGGGATGTGCGTCGTCGACCCTTCACCCAAGTCGAAAGGGCAGAAGCTGGGAACCTGGCGATACCTCCGGGGAGTCCGGGTGATGACCAAAAACCCGAGAAGGGTAATCCCGGGAGACGGGGTCCCGGGTGATTAGAACAGGGGAGACCGGCTAGGGTAGGAACCCGGGGATGATCCCGGGAGGCGGGACACCTGGGTAGGGGGAGTAGCCTCGGGAGACGGGGAACCCGGGCGTAGGGGTGTACAAAAAATCTTCGTTCTAAGGATTTAAAGCGTTAGTAAAGGTGGTAAAACAGGCGCTTCAGGTGAGTCTTTCTAACTGAAAGTGTGTTGACTTGTGTTTTATATTAAACACATGAGATATTATGAAACTGCATGTTGATCTTTTATATGAACAACATGTTTTGATATGTTGTAAAAGTTGTGATATTTTTTATGCATACATTTGGAAGTGGAGGTGTAACGGCTAAGTCGGAGGGTGTGTACCGCCAGTGCTCATGTCTCGGGGGGGGGGGGGGGGTGTCCCGTTTATGCTATGGAGAATGTGTTCCAGTAAAGACAACGTGAGACTAACACATCGTCATAGGTGGTATGACTTCAGTGTGCCGATAACATGTGTGGTTTTGCGATTGAAAGTTTAAACGTTTTAAAGTGGAGAATTATTTATAAATGCTTATAAACCGTTTTAGATGCTTTTTGATGTGCTAATGTTGTTATTAGAGAGAACTCACTTGTAACAACCCGCATAATTCACATACCATATATCACATAATTCATATATATCCAAACACATCTAGGATACAAGTTGGTCTTTCGATACAAAACTGTACAACTATATCAAAAGTCACAACTAACTTTTCGCTAAATTGTCATAATATATAATATTAATATGACAACTTTCAAACAAAAACAACTTCCAGATCTCATATGCCAGCTTCACATATTATCAGGTAAACCGATAAGCTCATAACTTTCCTTTCCCTTTTTCAATTATACGCGTTTGTCCTGAAATGCATATTTTGAAAACAAAATGAGGGTTAGACCATGCGGTCTAGTGAGGAAATCCCTGTCAGTTTCACAATCTCAATAAACCCGATAAAATGAAATAACAAGTCAGTTATTGATGAAATAAGTAAACTGAGTTAACATTCTTCCCAGGAAACTAACCACAACAGTTGCCACAATTTAATTGCACACACACCGATAAGATCGCAATCACTACCGATTGTGGCCCACCACACGAAACACATTTGTGGGCACTACATATAATTCCCTGCTCGAACCATTACAGTCCTAGCACACCCGGCTTCTGTTGTGCAAGTCCATTTATATTTCAAGAATCAATAATTCACATTACATGTATTAATAATAAAACATGTAACAATTATCATATCACGTTTACCAATCTGAGTCCAAACATATCAATAATATACGATATCAATATGTTAAATATTTGAATATATAAGCATTTCATTGGAAATAGTTAAAGAAAACTCACCTCGATAAAGATATATGATAACACGAAGTTAACCGGTAGCAAAACTCGAAATCGAATGGAAATCAAGCTTTTAAAGAGAATTTTCCCAAAGCAAAACTTCAAGAATCCACTTTACTCCTTCTAAGATTTCGCAGAACCCATAATTCACACACACCAAAACTTTCTTTTACATATAAACTCAATCTAGAGAAAAGTGATGGCTTAATATGATGACACCTTTTCAAAAGTTATAAAATAACAAATTAGACCTTTCAAATAAGGCTATTGACATCTAGTACCCTTATATATATATATATATATATATATATATATATATATATATATATATATATTTAAGTATATAAATAGTTAAATACTTACCAAGGGTATTACATCACTAGACCTCATGGTCTAACCCTCACTTTTCAAAACTAAAACTTTTTTCAGGTAAAGGTTTAGTTAGAAGCTCGTTCAAAGGATCTATGGGAGGCGGTGGTGTGATAGAGACTTGGAGAGAGCTCGAAGTTCCAGTAGACTTAGATTATCTCAGTTGTAGTCATGTATTACCGTTGTGGTTTTTGAGTTGGGATATTTGTAATCAGTATATTTGAGACCTTTTCGGTTATGATGTTATCTTTTCGATATTGTTGGGAAATGGGTTGTTACAGTTCGTGTGTGAACGTTTATTAATTTATATTCGTTAATGTCCGTTCACTTATGTTCATTTATGTTTGTTTATATATAAATATAATTATATTTTATGAAATTAATATGTAAAATTACTAATTAAATTAATTGTTTAGAATTCCTTTTTTAGCCCTCCTAAATTTACCCAAATTTTCATTTTATAATGTTATTTTTAATTAGGAACGAAATGATGATTAATGGTGTTTGTTTTTTGTTTATTTTTGTTTATTCGTTTATTTTCATTTATGTTCGTATATTTTCCTTTATGTTTGTATGTTTACGTTCGTTTAACATCTTAACGAACGAACATAAATGAACACGAACATACTCATTTTCTTAACGAATTAACATTAACACAAAATACTACATTCGTTTTCATTCGTTTGTTCGATTAAGTCAAACAAACTAACACGAACAAGCATTCGTTTTGTTTACAACGAGTAATGGGCATTGATATTTTTGGCTACTCGATCAATTTTTGGCAACTCGTCATCACATGTATCCAAACACCCAAAATAATCTTTCTTTAATGTAAAACTCGTCCTACATGTATATAAAAACATATTTATAAGTTTCTTATAAGCTGAAAATTGTTAACTACCAATAATTTTTGTCATGATTTTAAAATTAGACTGGCTTGTTACTTTATGCTAAATGATACATTACCTTTTATATTAAAAAATATATAACAAAAATTATAACTTCCTTTACAGTTTAATATGTATTATAATGAAGAAAAAATGTAACACCCTCATAGTTATTCTATTAATTATTCAACATGTCTTTTCAGATTATTTTTCATTGCTATTTAACTCATCAACTAACTAGTTTTGATTGAATGTGAATAATTTATCAAGTAAATCTAACTTATTAGCCAACAACTAGTTTTCGATTATAATCTAAAGACCTGATATTTAATGAGATACCAAATAATCCTACAAATAAGTCAGTCAATCCATTGTAATTATCGAATAGTTGCCTAATTAAATTCCTTCTTTTTTACATAATAATTGCAACATCTAATTAATCACCAAACACAAGCAACAAAAGTTCCTATTCAAGTCCGTAGGTCAAAGGGTAAACTAAATCCACAATTAATTATATATAAAATTCAAACACTAGCCCAGAAGAAAAAAACCAAAACACATTTGATGAGAATAACTTCATTTACAAATTAATTAAAAGAAACCCATTACAAGTTTTCTTCAAATTAATTTCTTAATGCATGGTTAGAGTAAACCCAAAATAAAAAAGGGAAATAATAGTAGCAGTTGATCATGTATATTCTCTAATTAACTTACGTACGCAATTAATTAAGCTACTTAATTAATTATAAGCAATTAATGAAGTAAGTGACTCAAAGACTTGTTCTTCACAAGGAATGGTTAGCCCCATATCGTGATCGAACCCAAACTCTTCTTCGGCTCGTTGAAGCAGGTTCTGGAATTCCGGTCGGAACAAGAAGGAAATAGGTATAACGTATCGTCTACGGTTTTCACCGACGTAAACGACGAAATGGCCCTTGGGTACATCATCATTGTGTTGTTGTTTCTTTCCCAAGGTTGAGCACCTCTTCACAATATGCTTCAGAATTGCTGCTTGTGAGAGCTTGTTTGATGCTTTCTTGAAGGCCATTTTGGGAAATTAATTAATAAATGTCACTGTTTTTGGTCTTTGGTTTTGGGCAGTGGAAGAATATTAATGGAAGATAGAAAGAGAGTTTGAGTTTGTGAGAGTAAAGGAAAGAAAAGGTGATGTGGTTGGAATGAAAGGGTCATGAGTATATATAGGGTGCTCCATCAATATATGGCTTTATATATTAATATTCCTCACACTTGTATATATATATATATATATATATATATATATATATATAATGAAAATTCTAAAACTTACAAACTATTGTACAATTACATTTATCACCCTTAATCTTTTGTACAATAACATTTACTACCCTTATAATGTTACATTTATCACCCTTATAATTACTTATTTAATTTATTTTATATCCCTTACTTTTTCATTTTACATTTTACACCGTTATCATATTAACACAAATAATCGTATATGAACAAAAATGCAATGAAAAAATACGTTCCTTTTTTTACAAATTATACCATTATAATCGTCTCGTCAATACCTTCAAAACGAGCCCAATATTGAATATTTTTTAATTTTACCATACTATTAAATATCAGAATATATACGAATTAATTTGTTTTCTATCCATACGTTTTATTTATTTTTCTACCATTAGCACATTAAAAATACATAATCGTAAAATACGTTTCATTCTTATTATAAATTATATCATTATAATTTTTTCGTCAATAATTGTAATATAAATTAATTATTAAATATCTTTATAGGTTTAGGGTTTTATAAATTATGATTCTTAGGTTATGATTGATTGTTGATGACATATCTATAATAGAGTAGCATTAATAGTTCGTTTTTTACTTACATTCCGCTGCATTGTGCGGCTATATGCCTAGCTATATAATGAAAATTTCTAAAACGGTTATACGGTTATTGTACAATCTTTTGTACAATAACATTTACCACCCTTAATCTTTTGTACAATAACATTTACTACCCTTACAAAGTTACATTTACCACCCTTACAATTACTTATTTAATTTACTTTATATCCCTTACTTTTTCATTTTCATTTTACACCGTTATCATATTAACACAAATAATCGTATATGAACAAAAATGCAATGAAAAAATACGTTCCTTTTTTTATAAATTATACCATTATAATCGTCTCGTCAATACCTTCAAAACGAGCCCAATATTGAATATTTTTTAATTTAACCGTACTATTAAATATAAGAATTTATATACTATATAATGAAAAAACTGAAACGGTTATTGTACAAACTTTTGTACAATTACATTTACCACCCTTACAATGTTACATTTATCACCCTTATAATTACTTATTTAATTTACTTTATATTCCTTATTTTTTTCATTTTTCATTTTACACCATTATCATATTAACACAAATAATTATATATTAACAAAAATGCAATGAAAAAATACGTTCATTTTTCTACAAATTATATCATTATAAGCGTCTCCTCAATATCTTCAAAACGAGCCCAATATTGAATATTTTTTAATTTAACCGTACTATTAAATATCATGAATATCTACGAAATAATTTGTTTTTCTGTCCATACGTTTTATTTTATTTTTCCACCGTTAGCACGTTAAAAATACATAATCGTAAAATACGTTTCATTATTATTATAAATAATATCATTATAATTTTTTTCGTCAATAATTGTAATATAAACTAATTATTGAATATCTTTATGGGTTTAGGTTTCATAAGTTGTGATTCTTAGGTCATGGTTGATTATTGATGAAATGTATATAAAGAAATAACATTAATTGTTCGTTCTTTACTTACATTCTGCTGCATCGCGCGGGTATATGCCTAGTAATTTTCTAAAGTTGCATTTAATATAACCGAATAAATAAAAATTCTTTGTTTGATCCCAATTACTAATATTAATATATAATTCTTTATCTGAATGTTGATTATACACGTATACATATAGTAAGATATGAGACATGATTTTAACGTATTTTACGTTTAAATTTTACAAAGATCAACTTTTTAATGATGAAGTAATTTATTCTAACATGATTAGTATTCAATCAGTAGTTTATTTTACATGGAAATATAAACTAGTTGGATTCGAGATATAAGAAAATAACATGAAGAAAACAATAACCATGAGCCGATCATGATACACGAATTCTTACTAAAAATGTTTGTATTTATATAAAGGGGATGAATTTTAGAGTTTATGATGTAAATTGGAAATATACAAAGGGAGGGTCAAAGGAGTTGTATGTGTTTGAGTTGACCAAGAAAAGAGGGGAAAAAGGCAAAGGCATGTGAGAGTGTTGGGGGTGAAAGAAGGGTGTTTGTGAGAACATGTTATATGTCAAATGCATTGGGTTTACTGCCATTTGTTGCACTTTTTCAAGACACAATCTCAACAATTTGTTATTCTTCTCTTAAATAACAAACCTTCTATTTACTTATTTATTTATTTCAATGAATAAATAAATTACATATACTTTATTAATAGGGGTGTTTATGGTACAATATATATAGATTAGAGCTAAACCGCATTACTCCAACCTGCAAACCACAATGCATTTTGCAGAATCACAAAGTTTGTTGGGATTGTTGCTCATTGTATCTAATGCAACTTGCATCACAAATTCACAATCCATACAATAAAAAATCATAATTTATAAAATTAAAAGTTGTAGTAAATGATTACACATGGTAAAAGTTAAATATAATAGTCCAAATCAGAGCACCACTTCATTTTTCATCAACAATGTACACCCAGGTTTAAACTTGAAATATGAAGCGCTAAGAGAATGAATCTTGAATCGAGAGTACTGGGAAGTAATGAGACAATAAACCTCGAATCAGCAGTAAGTGTGGTCATATATATACTCATATCATTTATGATTAGGGTTTGAACATGATCGAAATGGGAAAATGATGAGAGAAGGAATTTTGAAGTAAGAAAGTAGAAACTTGGAATGGTCGCATACTACGTTTCACGATTTGTGATCGTAAAAACTACATACGTAGACTGAAGACCGTACATTTATATTGGGTTGGGAAGTTAGGTTGGATTTGTCTAATTATTGGGCTTGTTGGACTATATATTACTATATACTATATTAGTTTTGTGATCGATGCAGTCAGTATGGCAAGTCAAAACTACACAAAGTACAATAATTTGAAATAAAAACCACAAATCATACTGTAAAAGTTCTAAACCGTCTATTTTATATGTTGTGGTACAAGATTAGTGGTACAAGATTACGTAAGTTGTGCAATGTTTTGAACACCCCTTCTTATTACACTTTCCGTGTTAGAGTAAATAAAACTCAAAACCTAAAAGTGTTGCCCACCTCAATTTTAGTAAATTACACTATAATTACTTTCTGTATCAATAATATCACTCATTCTTAAAATACCAAATTAATTTAAACTATATTTTAATTTATAGCTTTGTATTCATGTTCTTGCTTTTGTCAATGATATATAATTGTATATACTTGTTTGAAACTTTTGTTCTTTGTGTTCTTGCTTGAAAATTATGTTCTTGATGACGGTATAAAGAGGAATGAAGAAGATCTATGATCAGGAATATGAGCTAGCATATTGCTCTCATGTGACTAGCACACATGGAACTCTAAATGGACTAAATTTAACGGGTGGTGGAAAAAAGCTAGCTTATAAGATATGTTTTTAGCCTATATTTGGCAAAAAAAAAAAAAAAACTAGCTTATAAGCTAGTTTTTTTTTCTAGTACATGTTTGGATGACTATAAGCTAGCTTATTGAAAAACTACTTATAGTAGCGTTTTGAAAAACTAGCTTATCAACTACCAGATAGCTTATAAGCTAGTTTGCCAAACAATGCCTAAAGCAATGGGTGGTGGATATAAGAATGTAATTGATGAGAGCTTTGATATAACTTTAAAACTCATGACAATTTCTAGAATTTCAATAAATCACATGAACAGTTTATTCAATTTACTCTACAATTTATTTAGGGGATGGTATTTGCACCAAAAAGGTGTAAATAGTGACTTTTTTGTTTTTCGATCCAATCATAAAGGTATAAATAATCAAATCAAATCATCATCATCATTATTATTATTATCTTTATCTTTATCTTTATATATATATATATATATATATATATGTGTGTGTGTGTGTGTGTGTGTGTGTTTTGATTTTATAAATTTATAAAATTTGTAACTTTTGATTTTATTTTATTCTATAAATTTGTAACTTTTGATTTTGTTATAACTTTGTAAAATATATTTTTTTTTGTAACAATTACATTTTATCATAACTTTGTAAAATGTATTTTTCTTTTAAGGACCAATTCCGTAACAAACGTCAAACGTTAGGGACAAAATCGGTAATTTACTCTGTAAGACTCAAGTTTTTTTTAAAAAAACATATAATTATTTTTACCCGAATTGAAACGTAAATAAAAATTACAACTAAAGATAGTTAAGGGTTAAAACTATCATTAACCTAAACTCTTTATACATATATATATATATATATATATATATATATATATATATATATATATATATATATATATGTTACACATGGCTTAAGTTCGCGTGAGACCAAACAGTTTCTGTGAGACCGGTGAGACCAAACTTTAAAGTATGAAACTTCACACCAAAAAACTGTGAATGTAAAAAAAATCGAACTTTTCATAGGGAAAACACCGTAAATGTTACGTTCACGGTGTTTTTCGCTGTGAATGTTCGTTTTTTTTACCTTCACAGCGTCTTCACTGTGAAGATTCGGATATACCTTCACAGTCTTTTATCTGTGAAAGTTTGATTTTTTTTTAAATTGGTTTAAGTTTTTTTTACCTTCATAGTGTTTTTTAACTTGGCAGTGAGACGTACTTGTCGCTTAGGTCCACTCCTCCAATGTGGTATGAACATTTGTTTTTACAATAGGGTACGCTAATGGTAACCATGATGTGAAATTAGATATGACAGAAGGATATCCGTTTCCGCAAATTGTATCACTTTTTTTCCATCACAGTTATCGGTGTGCTGCTGGATGGGCTACCCCGTATTCAGAGTGAATAAAGAACTACATGAAGTTTTTACGTGTTAATTGTACTACGGATAATGTTATTTTAGAATAATCGAATGTAATATAGATTATTTTATATTCTATTTATATGTTAAATCGCAATATTTATGTTTTATTTTTATAATTATATAATTAAAAAAATTAGTAATATTTATATTTATAAATATTTAAATTTTTTCAAATCAAAACAAAAATATATAATAAAAATATATAAACAAAAATATATAATAAAAATTAAAAAAAATAAAAAAGACAACAAAAGGATGAAAAAACAAAAAAAACCAAAAAAACATAATCATTTTTCAATGATTTTAGTGTATTTAGCAAAAACAAAAGTGCATTTAGCCCTCCCTTTATTTATCTCACATTCAAAATCCATGCAATCTATCATGTGATGTTAGATTTTCTTGGCAACATACCTAATTCCAAAAAAGAAGAATCATCCTTAAAGATTATTATATATATATATATATTTTAAATGTTCATGGTTGAGAATTTTTGCAATAATTATTGGAACATATAGTATTTATCACTTGTTATTGTCCCATATAGAAAAAGTGAATTTTGGTCCTTATAATTAACGGTCCGTTAATATTTTCGTTAACTCTATTAGTTAGTTAATTCAGTTATTTTTGGAGGAAAATCGAATCATTGCACATTTTCATGAAATGTTGCACCTTTTCATTTTTCTGCTATATATATACAATAGTTTCCTTCAAATAAATAATCTTTTTTTTTCACTCTCCTTCACAAACACAATAATCATGATCATGAGAAGAACATGTAGGATCGTTGCCTATTGTTCTTAGAATCGAGGAGGTCCTGGGAGGAGTTAACCTAGATCCATCAACGACTTAGTGGGGGCTAATATTCCTTAAGGATAATGATTTAATCACGTCCTCGTTTTAGTCTAAAATTGATCATTTTGTTTCTGTCAAATTCCCTATATTATCTAACAAACTTAAGGAATATTATAATGTATGCTTCAACTACGATGCTAAGGATGGTCTGTCAAGATTCCCTCAAACTTGACAGAATGGATGGAATGAACTTCACTCGTTGGAAGGAGAAAATGAAGTTTCTATTAACTGCTGCTAAAGTTTATTACACACTGGAGACACCACAAATTGTTGTGTTTAATGAAGAGGAACAAAGACAAAGGGAACACGATGACATGCTGTGTAGAGGATACATTCTGAGTACCCTCACTGATCGCTTGTATGATCTCTATACACCGATGACTTCTGCAAAGGAAATCTGGAACACTTTGGAGGAAAAGTACAACGATGAAAAGGAAGGAGCAGATAAGTTCATTACTTTTAAATTTTTTGATATTGCTATGAAAGATAATGTTTATATTATGGATCAAGTCCACGAATTTCTAATTCTTGTCTCAAAGTTCAAGAATCTCAACATTGTAATTCCTGATAAATTGGTGGTTGGGGCTATCATTACTAAATTGCCCCCATCATGGAGGAATTATAGAAAAAAAGTTGATGCACACTTCCGAAGATTTCACTTTGGATCAAATTCAAAAACATTTACGAATTGAAGAGGAAACTCGTATTCGTGAAAAGAACATTGGATGGTGCATCTACTTCTAAAGTCAACTATGTTGAATCTGGAAAGAATCGAGGCAAGAAAAGGAAGGCAGATTCATCCTTTTATACAAACACTCAAAAGGAAGGCAAGAGACCTTTATCCGAAATCACTTGTTATAAGTGTAGAAACTCAAAAGTGTAAAAAGATACAAATACTTAGAAGCGATAGAGGTGGAGAGTATTTTCCCACGGAATTTTCTTCTTTTTGTGAAAGTTATGGTTTGATTCATCAAATGACGGCTCCATATACACCACAATAGAATGGTGTAGCGAAAAGGAAGAATGGAGTTTTGCAAAACATGCTTAATGCTATGTTAGTAAATGCAAATTTACCAAACAATTTGTGGGGTGAAGCATAACTCACGGCTTGTCATGTAAGCAATAGCGTAATCTCAAAGAAACTCAAAGTAGCTCCTTATGAAATCTGGAAAGGTAGAAAACCAAATATAAGCTATTTCAAGGTTTGGGGATGTTTGGCTTACTATAAGGTTCCTTTGCCTAAAATGTCTAAACTTGGACCCAAAGCCTTGAAGAGCGTATTCGTGGGATATGCAGAAAATTCAAAGGCATATCGCCTTTTGGATTTAAATACAAATGTTATAGTTGAATCAAGGGATGTTGAATTTTTTAGAACAAATTTCGACATGATTCAACAAACATGGATCTAGTCACTTCTTATATGCCACAAGGTACTGACTCTCCAGAAATTGGCACTAGTAATAAAAGACAAATGCCTGAGACTTCTGTACCACCTAGAAGAAGTGAAAGAGCCAAAAAAAAAGATAAAAATCTAAGTCCAAACTTTATTAACTCTCAAGCCATTATATTTCTAGTTGAAGGAGATAGGAATAATAAAGTATTTAATAAAATACCTATTCTTCTTCATGTAGAAGATGCCTCAAGAACTTATCAAGAAGTTGTTACTTCTAGGAATGCTGCTTTTTGGAAGGAGGCAATTAATGACGAAATGGATTCCCTTGTATCTAATAATACTTGGGAAATCACAGAATTGCCTCCTGGATCCAAGGCTATTGGGTGCAAATGGGTCTTTAGAGTTAAATGGAATACAGATGGCTCAGTTCAAACCTTCAAAGCTAGATTGGTGATACAGGGTTTTAGTCAAAGACAAGTAGTGGATTACTTTGATACATATGCCCCAGTAGCTATAATTACGTCAATTAGAATACTCTTTGCTTTAGCTTCTATACACAATTTACCCATACATCAAATGGATGTAAAAATGGCCTTTTTAAATGAGGAATTAGATGAGGAAGTTTACATGAGACAACCTGAGGGATTTGTATTGCCCGAAAACGAAAATAAAGTATGTAAACTTAAAAGATCCTTGTATGGTTTGAAACAGGCACCTAAGAAATGGCATGCGAAATTTGATGTTGCTATACTTTCAAATGGTTTTTCTCACAATTCAGCAGATAGATGCATTTATTCTAAGTTTACTTAAGAATATGGTGTTATATTATGCCTTTATGTGGATGATATACTTATAGTTGGAACCAATATGCAAGGTATAATTGAAACTAAGAAGTTTCTATGTTCATGTTTTCAAATGAAGGATTTGAATGAAGTAGATATTATATTGGGCATTAAAGTGCAAAGGCATAGTGGGGGTTATATGTTAAATCAGTGTCATTATATTGATAAAATACTTGATAAGTTTCAACACTTAGATATTAAGGAGGCAAATACCCCGTATGAAACATCATGTAAGTTAAGTGAGAATAGTGGTAGAACTATTGCTCAACTTGAGTATGCAAGTGTCATTGTTTGCCTTATGTATGCTACACATTGCACAAGACCGGACATTGCATTTGCAGTTTGTAAACTTTCGAGGTTTACTAGCAATCTGAATAAAGACCATTGGAAGGCTATTGGTCGGGTTCTAGGATATCTAAAAAGAACCAGAAATCTTGGTTTACATTATGGAGGTTTTCCAGAAGTACTTGAAGGTTACTCGGATGCTAGTTGGATTACTAGTGGAAGTGATAACAAATCCACAACTGGATGGATTTTCACCCTAGGTGGGGGTGATGTATCTTGGGCTTCAAAGAAACAAACATGTATTACTCATTCTACCATGGAGGCTGAATTTATGGCCTTGGCTGCCGCAGGTAAGGAAGCAGAATGGCTAAGAAATATGTTGTTGGATATAGAGTTGTGGCCACAACCAATGCCAGCCATCTCCTTAAGCTGTGACAGTGTGGCTACTTTAACTAGGGCTTATAATAATATCTACAATGGTAAATCTAGGCATATTAGCCTTAGGCATGCTTATGTGAAACAACTAATTTCTGATGGAATTATTACTATTGTTTATGTACGCTCTTGTAGAAATTTAGCGGATCCGTTTACAAAAGGTCTTCCTAGAGACTTGATTTATGGAACTACAAGAGATATGGGTTTGAAACCCATTGATTGAAGTTGGCAATAACAGAAACCCAACCTATACTTAGACTAAAATCTACTTATAGGTTCAATGTGGTAAAAACAAGTTATTGATCACTAGCTTGGACATTAGTTTACTAAACTAATGAGTAATTATTTGAGGGTGAGTTTTATACTCTTAATGAAGTATTCCTTTGGTAATTAAAGGGACTTCACCTATGTAGACACAAAGAGTGGTGTCGCTCTAGCTTAGGCAAATATTTTGCTTTTATAGGTGTCTATGAAACTGGGACGAGCGCATTGCCATAATAGTGCTTCCTTATTCATGAACATGGTATGACTGATCATGTGTGTTATCTCTCCGAGTCTGACTTATGGAATCATGGCTCAAATGCTTAAAGTCGCCTATGATTCTGTTGGGCTTCTTGAGAGGTATACACTATATCAAGGTTCAAAGCGAAAGCTACCTTGATTTAAGCATGAAGGTCAGATGCTCGTGATAAATCCTAATTAAGTGGGGGATTGTTGGAACATATAGTATTTATCACTTGTTGTTGTCCCACATAGGAAGGGTGAATTTTGGTCCTTATAATTAATGGTCCGTTAATATTTTCGTTAACTCCGTTAGTTAGTTAGTTAATTCGGTTATTTTTGGAGGAAAATCGAATCATTCCACTTTTTCATGAAAGGTTGCACCTTTTCATTTTTCTGATATATATATACAATAGTTTCTTTCAAAGAAATAATTTTTTTATTTTCACTCTCCTTCACAAACACAAGAATCATGATCATGAGAAGAACATATAGGATCGTTGCCTACTGTTCTTAGAATCGAGGAGGTCCTAGGAGGAGTTAGCCTAGATCCATCAACGACTTAGTGGGGGGCTAATATTTCTTAAGGATAGTGATTTAATCACGTCCTCGTTTTAGTCTAAAATTGATAATTTTGTTTCTGTCAAATTCCCTATATCTAACAATAATTACATATAATTTTGTAAGAAAATAAAAACTACTATCATAAGAGATCAAATCCATGTTTTTTCCAGCATATAATAAAATTTTGGATTAGTAAAATGGAAAGAAACTACCAATTTAATGGTAGGACATAACGACTATAGTTAGGATCATGACCTACACTTATTGACACGTTTTGTGATCGACTCCATTTATTAAAACTAATAATACTATATTTTGTTTATAAACTTATTATTATTTATTTTGAAAATTATATTTTAAACCATTAATGTTGATAGTAATTTCAAAATTAAATTGACTACTTGAGTTGATCATATTTATTCATTATATTAAACGCTATTTTTTATATATAGCAAGTAATAAATACTTTTACTTGAAATACATATGAAAAGTCAACATTATAAATAATCACATTATGTGATTTATTATGCAATATCATTATATATTTTTATCTTTTAAAGATTTATTGATTATTATGAACATTATAATTAAATCGAACCATATATTTTTACAATCACATGAATCATGTTGAGTGTATCGTTTGACTTGCATTTTTCCTCAATTAGAAAAGTTAGTAGTATTTGTTATATCGATTTTTACAACTCTTTTGAAACCTCTTTGAATGGTCAAGCCTTTAACATGTGATATTAACTTCCCTGATGTTATTTTGTTTTCCAAATTGCATATGCACTTCTTTAAATCCTCATATTTTAAGTGTTTTTCTTTTATCCATTTCCCCCTCATTTTGTTAGAGAAGTTGCATTAACAAATAAGGAAACTTCAATTTATTTGGGGGGAAAGTTATTTTTGACTAGCACTTATTATGATTGCATTTAGGTAATTAATGCATAGCAATATATGATTTTATGATCTCAATTGAGAGCATTGTTATTTAAGTTATTGCTACATTTATTTATTGTTATGAGTAATTAATCACTTTATGAAATATATGCATATATGAATAAACAAACTTGTAGAAAATAAAAATTCTTATACAATATCTAAAGTATGAACCGAAAACAAATGTTAAAGGCCAATCAACACAATCACCAAGGCAAAGCCTTAAAACCATTCACTTTCATTTTGTGGCTCTCATGTCAGATAAGGTGCTTTTACAAACCAAAGTTCCAACATTCATGTCTAATCAAACTTATATGTGAATCATGTATATGTCATTTAATTATTCTTACGACAAAACGACTTGTTTTATTCAATGTTTCGTTGCACGGAATATGATTATTGATTTGTTTCATACCGAATTTTCCAAGTTATATTATATTCCTACCATTGTTGTGAAGATATGTTTGTGATCAACGTCGTTGCTCACCTCTTATTTTTCCCAGGTTTCTCTTTTTTAGTATTTATATACGGTAAGTGAAACCCACACATACTTCCCATTTTTGATGAGGTTGGAAGCCTTGCTCTCTAGAATAGTTGGAACATCTTGCAAGAAAGTAAAGGAAAAAGTTGAAGTATGATTGTGTAGCCCTAGTCGAATAAAGTTTCGCTAGGGTTTCAGATCAAATGTTACTCTAAAGTCGATTGATTTTAGCTCTTTTTTAATTTGTACATTAAATTACAATTATTGATTTAGAAGAGTACGTTATATTTATCATCGTCAAATACACTATCACATAAAATTCTTATTAGAGCATCTCCAACAAATTCTTCAAAAATGGAGAAAATAGAGATTTTTGCTCGAACAGATTCTCCAATAAAAATAAATTTGATGTTAAATGTTTATGAGTGAGAAATAATATTTTATTACGATACAAAATATTTTAATAATATAATTAATATCATAATCACCAAAATAAAGAACTTGTTATAGTTGAATGTATTTCTTTTTTATATATTGACGCAACGTAGGTTTGCGGAAGGATCGACAAACGTCTAAACCCTTTTACGGTTGACAATTATGACGCGTAAAACTCGAAAACTCAAGAGAATACTATCTAAAAAGCTAAACTTTTATTAATTGATAACTTGATAAAACAAATAAACTTACTAATCCTATTTATAATCTAAACTAAGAAAGAGATTAATCTAAACTAGGTAAAAGATAATTATAGAAACTCATAAACTAAACCTAATCTAAAACTAGAAAAGATAAATATTAACACTAATTTAAATCTAAAGATAATTAAAAGGAAATTAATAAAAGATAATTAAAAGGAAAATATAAATAATTATAATTGAGATAAGGATGAGGAGTGGTCACGTGGGAATTCAATTTGTGAATGACTTTGGAACTTGGATGTTTGCACGCGCCACCATTCATATAACCAAACAGTGTGCTACGCGACTTATATGTGGGTTGTACTCGCCATGTAAGTCACTAAAGCTCCTGTTTGCAATTCTCAACTTGTCTTTCGATCTTTATCGCAACCCCTCTTTTATTCGGTGCTTTATGTTTACCTCTTTTTCGATACCAAATTTCGAGTCTCTTTCGAGCTCGTTTTTCTCTTCGATCCCGTTTTCCTCTTTTCCAATTAAAAATCCTTATTAACGCTCGAATTCTCCCTGTATCAGTTTTGAGTTTTAATTAATTCTTTATTTTATAGAATTTGTTGGATATTTTCTTTGTATTTTAACAACTAGGTACTTCAAGGGTTAATTATGTCTCAAAGACCCAAACTCTACTCATAAAAGGTAAGCCATCAAATCAAGAAAAAGGTTGGCATCTTTCTAAACTTTGAGGTTGAATATATATGTAATGTAACGACGTACTTTTTTATTTGTTTAAAAATCAAATCAACCAACAAATTTTGACCGGTGCTCGACTCAAACCTGAATAACTCTATTGATGATAATGTTTGATAAGGATATTATTATATATCATGTGAGATTTGTTAGAAGGTTTGATTGATAAAAAAAGCTAGATAAAATAAAAGCCATTTTGTTTATGAACCCCAATAGGGAAATGGAATAATTAGGCCAGATGAGACCAACAACAAAAATTTGTAAGCCTCAAAATAATGGATTATGTGACTTTTGGGCAAACCCTAGGGATGTTTGGTTTGATGGATTAGTTTTTGAGGGATTTGGATTTTATGAAAAGGTTTGAAATTGGAAGGATTTTGAATCTTTAATGTGATTGGTTTGTAAGATTCTGAATTGAATTGAATTTTTTATATATAATTTATAAAAATAATTAAATTCCTTTTTTATTAATTGATTATTACAAAACAAATGTTTTTAACATTTTTTTTTAAACATTGTTACATAGAAATCCTACAAAATCCCGTGAAATACTAACCACCTTCATGGGATTTCAAAATCCTAAGTTTATGGGTTGCAATGAAATCAGTGGCGAATTCAAGATTTTTTCCTAGTGGGAGCACCTTTTAAGGTATTGATTTGAATTTTGAAGAGATATTTAAGTTTTTTTTGTCGATTTCGATGTATTTTTTCAGTTTCTTTTAGTTGATTTGGAGAGTGTTATTGGTTTTTTTATTGGTTTCGATGCATTTTTTTAGTTGATGGGGTCCCATACAAAAGTTTACTGGGGAAAACCGAGGAACCTAAGGTATGAAGTTAAAAAAAATATGTTTTTACCTTAAAAATTCCAATTTTTTTTCTTCACAAATTGATGGGAAATAAAAATTTGTGAGCTTGTGAGCTCGTTTAATTGAGGTGGGAGTCGTAATAACCTATCTCACATAGGTAGAAAATGAACTTATGAATTTCTTATAAATTTTAAGTTGTAAGTTATCAATAACTTATATTTTTAAGTTGATTTATAAGTTATTGGAGTAGTCCATTGTTTTAGGTTTTGGGACATTATCGATATATGATTAACTTTCAATAATATAAAAGAGAATATTTTTGATTGCTTAACTTTTCAATTTTTAATTTTTGACATTTGAAAACGTTCTTAAGCTTTTCGTATTTTATTACCTTTTTGTTAACCATCGTTTCCCTTAAAAAATACTACAAATTTGTTGTGTATGTGTAATAACCGTAAATCCTCTCTCTCTCTCTCTCTCTCTCTGAGTGAATGGTGTTCAAAGTTGGAAAAAAGGGACTTAGGGGTATTTTTAGCAATTAGTTGAAAGGCTTGCATTTGGGGTAAAAACCCTAAAACCCCCTTCTTTTCTATTCTCCTAGGTCGGGTGTGAGAAAGAGAGGAAGGAGTAGAAGAACTAGATTGAGACTTCAACCTTGAGGAGAGAGAAGAAGGAATCAAAGCAATTGAAGGATTTCATTTTAAGATTGTAAATGTTAAAGTAGTCTTGGAAAATCAAATGTCTAGATAGGATTGAATCTTCCTTTTTGAGGATGGTATGACATATATGTTGGTATTCGATTAAGGGAAGGGGGGAAAACTTTGGAAAATTTTCCTTGTGAGGTTGAGGGCCAGGTATCGGGAATTGCCCTAAAACCTGGATTGAACCCCGACCTAGAAGTCGGGACCCGGGTAGCATATGTACCGGGATGAGGAGAAACTCGGGAGTTGGCGACCGGGTTAAAACCAGGGAAGCACTCCATTAGGACCAGGTGCAGTCTCGGATATCGTGCAAGCAAGAACCGAGATCAAAACCCAGATAGAACGGGAACCGGGATTGAAACCCGGATATACCAGAACCGGGAGTAAAACCCGGATAGGCCGGGAACCGGGAGCTCGGGGGAATTTGGGTAGAATTTTAGTCGGGGATTAATTGAGAGCTAGTCGGAGTTTAATTATGATATGTTTAACCAAATTGTAGGTGCTCGGCCTTTCTGAAGTAAGTTTATGTGTGTGCGCCGTATTTCTATCGAGCATGCGAGTTCCATTAAACCTTTCCCCATTTTTATGGAAAATGATTCATAAAGCTTTGTGCACTTGATAAGTTATATTGCGTTGTTGATATGTGGGATTTGAAAGCATGCTCACGTTATTATATGATGGGCTTTCCTTTTTACTCACGATTATTATGTTATCCTTTTTATAAACTTCCAATTGTTTGAGGAGTCGAGTTACACAGTGGAGTTTGTAACACCCGTGTTTTAGGTGCGTTCCCAGATCTGTTTTCTATACTTGATTTTGTTTGGTTTTGAAAACGGAGTCTTCGGGTCGAAAATGGAAGAAAATCGGGTCTCGACACATCTGGGCGACTATGCCCGCGATTGTGACAATGGTCACTCTCGCGGGGCATACTCGCAAAGAGTGTACCATAGATTGGGGCGAGGGCGCGATTATGCCCGGCAAGAATGACATGTGTCACTCTCGCAGGGCAATGTCGTCGAACACGTACCGTAGGGTACTCAGAGCGGGCGACTATGCCACGGGAGAATGACCATGTCATTCTCGTAGGGCAATGTCGCGGACGGGTTCCAGGGTATTAAATGCTTTGGTCCGAACTTTGAGCTCATTTGTTCACTTGGCAAGCTTTGAAGGTGGGATTTTGGAAGAGAGAAAAGATAGGGTTTCCACTCCTTTTCATTTATTGCTTCAAGAAAGGATCACCATTGGCATTTATTTAGGTTTGTTTAGGTTGGTGAAGGTGATTAAGAGCTTGTGGTTAGAGTATCAAGTCTCCTTCTTTTTCCTACCCTCAAGTGTGGTAACTTAGGGTTTCTTTGCAACTATTCAAAGTGAGTTTTTCTTACCCATTCCTCTATATTAAATACTAGGGTTATGTATTTCTAAACTCATCTATATGTTTTAGTCACATTTGGGTTTTGTTGGGTTTTGACCTAACTAAATATTTTGAAGGCATCATGATTATTTGACTAAATAAGGTTTATGGGGTGGTGTGTTAAAGAAAGTAACGGTATCCATGTTTAACAAGTCATTTGTTAACTAATAATTGCTATTTGGGGTATTGGTATCATATGAAGGGAAAGCTAGGGTTTTGGGAATGTTTTGTGTATTGGACTTGTTTTTAGACCAATGACTTTTGAAACAAGATTATTATATTATTAGTGTTGGGATTGTGTTTATGAAGTATTTTCTTAACCATTATGAGATGAGCCATGTTAATAGCTCCTATGTTTTGGGTTTTGGTCCCATGAATTATATGCATGATTATACATGGTTGTAATGGCATGTTTGTAATTGGTTTAGTGCAATGGATCCATAGGCACGGTAACCCAACGTCTTATCCGGACATTTGGTTACCCTTGGCACGGGATAGGCATCGGGCTCCATGGTAAGTAGGGTGTGGGCCTATACGGTCGGGCAGCGTCCCATGGACAGTAAGGTGTAATCCCATTGTCCTCGAGTTGCCCTGTTTTGGGAACTCTCAAGAATAGACCTGGAGTGGTTGACTTGATGTATTCGAGCTATAGACTTGGAGTAGTTGATGCTCTCTATGTGGTTTGAACTGTTGTCGGTATTTACTGAACGCTAATGGTTTATTGGATTTGATTTGGTTTAGCTCACGGCTAGATCAGCTACATGACTGCAATCGGGTTTAATGTCTAAATTATTTCCGGCTTATATTCTCACTAGGCTCTAGTCTAACACTTGTTTGGATGTCATGTGTGGCAGGTCATTCTAGCGGTGGGATGCGTCGGGATTGAGCGGACGACTTTGGGTCTGAGAGCGGTCTTTTTGATGACTTAGTGACCAACATTTTTGGAAGTATAGATTGTCTATTTTGGGAGAATGGCGACACCCGACCTTAATCTTGCTCGTTCAAGTTAGATTATTAGGTTGTCGAGTCATTCTTTATTTTGCCTTGGGTTGTAATTACCGTATTATAGTCCCCATGCTGGGTTGACATACTTTAGTCCGTTTGGATTGAATTCTTATTACAGGTTATTGGATCTCCCGTTTTGGGTAGATCGGTTTATACCATTTACATACGTTATATGGCCAAATTTTAAAATTTTAAATTGACCCCAATTTTTAGGATGTTACAGAGTCGGGTATCTCGGATTGTGGAGAAGCCTTAAGGAATTGGTTGAGCCGTGTACCTTGAATATGTTTCTCGCACACACGGATATGGTATCTACTAGGGGGCCGATAGGGGATCTACTAGGGACCCCGAGTGTAGACATCACAAAAGGTGATGGAGATTGATTCACTGTGTAAATCCCTTTGCATGGTACTGGTCATGGTATTTTAAACTCTTATTTTAATTTACTAACTAATGCAGTCGCGAAGTTAATATTATAAGTTGTTTAAATTGTCTTCGGAGGGGAATTCACTAGGTCTTACGGTCTAACCCTCGCTTTTCAAATTTTAAAAAATGTTTTCATGTAAGGGAACCGGTGGTGCCTCTTCCAAAGAGAAGGAGAAAATTTGAAGATTTAGAGTCGAAAATAGATGGTCTAAAGCACTATTGTAGTTGCAGTTAGCTTTAGACATCTCGACTGTGGAAGGATGTCTCCGTTTCTAAATTTTGAAGACTTTGTTTTATTTTGAGTTGTAATGGGACCCGCTTTGAGCTATGCTTGACTTTTTGGGTTGTTACAGTATGAATCTCGTTGGGTGTTGACTGTTGGAGATGAGTGTTCGACCAACAAATATAGATAATGATATATAATGATACGAACGTGGGGGAGGAAAAAAGATGATATCTTACCATTCTAGTATGGTAGGTGGGGTGCACAAAAACCTAACCAACCCAACCAACCTAATCCGAAATAACTTAACCCGAAGCAACTCGTTACTAATCGATTTGTAAAATCTTCAAATTGCAGGTATTGTGTTGGAATTTGGTTAGGGTCGTTTGAATCCAACCCAACCCGATAAGGTGATGAACTTGACGTCTTTCTAATTCCTATACCATTGATTTAATATGATTTTTAAGTACTTAATTAATGTATGTACGTTAAACATTAGATCAACTCGTAATTAACTTTATTCATAATTATATGCAATTTCAACGTAATTTTACTTTATTATTTGCATGAACTTTAAAAAAAATTGAGTTTGTTAGCCTTATTTGTATGTTTTTATTTCGATTGTACTTTGTTTAAACACAATCGCACGCTTAGCTAGATTGTAAAATGGTGTGCCAAAGTTTCAGCCCGACCAACGTCCCAACCCACATTTTGGGTCGAGTTGGGTTGTAATTTTGTTTGGGTTGGGTTGGATTGAGATTTTTCAAACCGCAAACATTAGGTTGCATTGTTCAAATGTTTTCAACCCGACCAGTTCAACCCATATTCAACTCTAATGGTAGGTACATACGACTATTTTAACAAAAATAATGTCAATCGTGCAAAGATGATATAGATATAGGGTATGAAAAGCTTATTGTTCAAATGATAGAAACGTAAAATTAAAAAAAAACACAAATTGGTGTTTGATAATAGTCTAGAGATTATACTTGTATTCCACTTTTTATCATGTGTTATTTTATATGTTAATTGTGTGATATGTTCAAAGGAAACTAGGCGAGTAATATCTAAATAAATATACCAAAGGTATATGTGGTTTCCAAAAAATTGCCTTTGTGACGGTAAAATATATATTTTTTCCGAGTTAACCAAAAGTACGATAGATGCTACAATTTGTGTGATTCTGTTTTAACATATCAAATACTATTCAAAAGAAAACTATGTTGGTCCTAAAAAGTAAAGGCAGAAGTAAACAAGTATTATAGAAGAGGGTTGAATACAATACTCAAAATTTTTCCCTTAATTTTAATCTTTATTGATATAACTACCAAGAATTACATATAGAAAACCTTCAAGATTTTTGAAACAACCCAAACAGCTAGACAAACAACCACAAACAAAGTACATAAATCCATGCCAAAAACGGCCCCGAGTCTACAAAATTTTCTTAAGGTTTGCGGAGAGCAACCTATTACACAACTGAGATCAATAGACATAAAACGAAATGGAAGTCTTCTAAATGGCTTCGAGTCACATCTTCTCTTTCCCCTTGAACAATCCTCCTACTTCACGATTTCCTGAAAAGAGCTTTTAGTTTGAAAGAGCGAGGGTTAGACCGAAAGGTCTATTGAGTTCCCTCAATATATTAACAGTTCACACCATTCAACGAAAAGTTTTGTTTAATACAAACGTTCAAATATCAATTCAAACGGTTTAACATCACACTCGCAAGCACGCTTCTGACACACACTGGGTCACACAAAGTAACATCGTGTCTTGCTCACACCGCCTTAACTGGGACACCCCCCATTGGCATAAACGGGACACACCCCTCCGGTATGAGCACAGGTGGGACACACCCCCCGGTATGAGCACAGGCGGGACACCCCCCCCATCTTAGTCTATACTCTTCAACCACAATGTATGTAACACCCTCAATTCTGGAAATAACAACTAATTTAAAATTTTCTAAATACATCGATAAATGATACATCTCCAACCACAATTTATTATCTAACCTCAATACACACATTTCATTCTATACATACAGTCTATAATAATAACGGGTGCTACTAAAACCTACAAATAGTCACCATCTCCAAACTGTGGAATACTTCACCAACTACTTACACTTGCACAAAGCTAAGGCTCAACTCTTTATAGCTGCTAGAACCAAACCCCAACTGGAACCTGATGCACATGCCGACAAATAAAAAGGTTAGGCTTAACGCCTAGTGAGCTCAAGAGTTTTCAACATTTATGAATGAATCGTTAAAAGGGAAGAATGCAATTAAATTCATAATCTTTCAAAATCCAACCAGGCATAAATAAACACACAAGATCTTATCTGCAGGTTTACCGGAGCATAAAGATCATCTCTTAATTAACTGGGAGAAAACATAAATCTAATACCTCAATTATTCATGCATGACCCGATTTCAAAATCTGAAACCCAAAATTCAGAACCGACCACAAGTCGGGTCATCTGACGCTTCAATTCCCAAGGACTCTTCTAGTCCCGAATTACAACTCCTTTCACGATAGGTTTTTAAATCTATAGCCCAAATGATTTCAAGGTTTTCCGGCCAGAATGCCAACTTGGAATTTTGTAAAACCTTTAAATGCAAAAGTTTTATAACAATTTATCATATGCGTAAAATCTACTACCGTTCATTCGTTAGTTTTCAAAATTGATCGTCATCACTACGCATATAAAACCATTTCCAAAACTCATTTGAATAGCACTTACGTTAATAAAAACGGTAACAAAAGATATGCAACAAAATTTTCAAACGGACTACCATGGTCATGGTATGTAACAATTTATATTATGTACATGAAAATAATTTTCTGCACTATAACATGTGCAATAAAAGTTGTACAACTCCCAAAAGAGGATTTCAAAATTTCGATTTTAAAATCTTTTCCTTTAAACCACAAAACGTCGGAGGATAAAATCTCCAACAAGGCCCATATACGTCCGTTTATTTCCCAAATTTAGTAATGCAACGAAAACGTAAATAAAATTTTCAATCAAGCTCAAATTTTGGGTCGTACAGATAAACACACTTACCCCAAGCGGTAACTACAACGACATGCAAACCGAAAATTCATTTCATGCATTCCGGAAAGCTTATGACGGCAGAGCCAACAGTTGAAGCACGTTTACTCACAGCAATAGTATAATTTAATCCAAATATAACACGTGGGATGTCATATATTAAAAAACGTATAAAATAACGCACACAATAATGCATGTATACACGTTCTAAAATTTATCTACGCTACGCAAAATGTCGTAAGATAAGACACCATAAAACCCAACTGAATTTTTCATCAAACTCATTAACGCTAAAAAATCAAGTGGTGTCAAATTTTCATTTCCCAACATAAACGAAAACATAAGACGACAATAAGTCTAAAAATGTTAAAATTCTAAAACCACAACGTACGATAAAGTGACCCTTTTTAACAAAGTTTACATGAGACACAACGCCCAAGAGCTCGTAAATTTATACGCAATAAAATTAAAATCCATGCATCTCGAAGTACACTCACACACCCAAAACGTCGTAAAACAATATTCCATAAAATTCAACACCACTCGTACAAATTCCCAAGAAATTCTGACCTAAGAACTTGGGAATAACTCTTCCTTTAAGACCTTAACATACGTGGAGGAGATCCAATGTCAAGGTCAAAAATTTCACAGTTACTTGTTCAATCCCCCAAATAACATTAAAACACGGATATTATAATATCCAAAAATAGCGTGAGACACAAAACAGGGACGAAGAGATTTTCAATATAAATTTGCAATCACATGCAACAAAACAGTTTCATGCATGCTTAAGCTTACAGTTTAAAATCTGATAAGTGTTAAATGGTTTACCAAGACTTCATAGTATGACACACTTTATGCTTCGACAACATGAGAAACAATTGATGCAAAATTATTTTAGAAATAAACTTCGTGCATGAGTTAGGTCGGCACCCAGCATCTTAGGACTACACTCCTCCATTTTCCGTCATGTAACACCCCGATTTCGAAAAGGTATCGTTTCAAGTTAATACAGAAATCGCTATTTTAAGGGAAAAATAATATATGGGATTTTGGACTTGAATCCTAGATTTTATAGTCTTAATGAATGAAGGATTCAATTACGAGTCCAACGGTTCTTTCCGGAGCGAAATCGGAGCTATAACGAAGAAGTTACGACCAAAACAGTAAACGAGAAGAAAACCAGGGGAAGCGAGCGACTTATGCCGCGACTTAAGGTCGCGAGGTAAGTCACGAAACCCCCTGGTCGAGCTTAAAACCCGATTTTCAGCCATCAAACTTCATTTCTTCATATCTTCATCACAACTCCGATTTTGGTGATTCAAGTTGCCATGGTTTCGTTTTTTAGAGCTCTTCAAGGATTTAGCAAGAGATTGGAAGTCTATTGGAGTATACATGAGTATTTTGTGGTGGTGATCTTGTAGATGTGTTGGATCTAAGATCTAGGGAGGTTTCTTGGTGGTTCAAGCCTTCATCAATGGTGATTCAAGTTTTGGGGGTAAAACCTAGATTTAGCCTAAATCTAGCAAGGTGAGTTTAAGTTGATTTGTGAAAACGTTGTACATGCCAAAATGACCATTTTAAAGTGTTTATGTGTTTTACATGAAATTATCAAATTTTGGGTTATTTGGTAATCTTTGATTATTTGAAGTATTTAACCTTATAAACTTTGTAAAACACCCACATTTGAGGGTTTTGGGCATTCTGATAAAGATGTCACAAATGAATATGTTTTGATGATTTATTGCATAAATAGATCTTTGGTTAAAGAAATACACTTTTAAATGTTTGTCGGATTTTTATGCATCATGCATGAAAAGGGATGTTTCGAAAAGTACGAAAGTGTGAGTCCTTTGGTTTTGGGTCATTCCCAACTTTGGAGAGTATTTTAGAAATGGGAAACCCTTTTGGTTTGGGTCGAAGGCCAATTGTGTTTTGAGGAATCAATTTTGGGGAAGATGTAAATTGGTTTATGTAACCATATTGGCTCTCGTATTTTAGCCAAACGTTCATTATGCCTTTTGGGGCTTGATTTACACTCAAATGAGTCTTTGGAACATTTGCTCAGTTTTGGTAGCTCGTTAAGGAGCCTTGGACGTACGGTGTACATAGTTGCATCTTAATTGAGAGTTACATGTTTTGAATGTGTTAGTTCATTCTTTTGAGTCATGTAAGGTTTTAGACTGTAATGCATTGGATCCATATGCATATGAGTCAGTCAGTTGATTTTAGTGTGGATTTTATCCCCGTGTTGGGATTGGATATTGTTTAGTGGGGACCTTATCCCCGGGGCTAGTGGTTGGACTCGATAACCGCGTAACCTTTATTGAGGGCTCGAGGTAGATATCGTGGGTGGTTGAACTCCATGCCCGTTTGTAATCCAGTCTGGTTACTCATCGTGGAATTTAGTGTCCGCGTTTGAATTCTAGTGAGTGGTCCCCAAGTCATGATTTGTTTATGTAAGCTTGTGGTGTTGCTATGGAGGAGCCGTATACGAAGCTAAGTCTTGCGGTGGTGCCTAGAGTGAGCCGGATACGGGGACTTGTGACTTTGTGGTGAGACTCATTAGAGGTCGAGTAGACACTAGGATCAATGGTATCTTGCGGTGGTAGCTCAGATGAGCAAGATACGGGGAATCATGGTCTTATGTGAAACTCGAGAACATCAATAAGTGGCCTAACTTTGTGTGCCCGCCACATTCGATGGAATTCGGGTATCCCCCGTCACCGACAGATGTTGTTTTTGGGTATTGAGTTTTATTATCCAAGTTTTCGGTGACGTCTTGTGTAAATGGATTTTATCCTTGATTTATGGGTTGAGTATTATGCCCCACCCGTGTTTTGGGTGTTTCGGGATATAAAGTTTTAACCGCATTTTTATAAATGTAGAGTTCGATTTCTATTCGCGTTTTGAGTGAGTTTTGGGTTGGAGTTTATTTACGAAAGAACGTTTTATATTGGGATCTTGTCCCCGAAGTAGTTTGAATTTGAAAACGTTTGTATTGGTGTTTTGCCCAAAATGCATATAATTGGAAAACGAGTCGTTTTCATATTCAAAGCATATCTTTTGAAAGATTATGATTTAAACTGCATTACCTCTTTTCAAATATATCTTTATTCATATGGAAAACTCTTGAACTCATTAGGCGTTAGCCTAACCTTTTTATTTGTCGGCATGTGCAACATGTTCCGGTTGGGAGTAGCTCTAGTGATACTGGGCTGAGAGAAGTGCTAGTCGTATGCTCAAAAGATGGATATCTTAGTGAAGTCTTCCGCACTTGTTTTCGGGAAGAGCAACTTATAGTTGGGATTAAGTAACACCGACTTTGGTCTAGTCCTTGTATAAGACTGGAGTTTATATTTGTTGAAGTTAAATAGAAAGTTTTATTTTGGAGAGTTATCTCTTACTTGATGAAATGTCGAAATTTTTAATTAGTTGCTCTTACCAAATTTGAGGGTGTTACATGTCATACTATTGTCATCCGGATGCATCAAACACCTTAGAGCCACAACCCCACTCATTTGGTTAACTTACAATTTCCCTTGAAAAAGAATCTGTCTGTCAACCTGATAGTTCTAATACAACCAATAATTCTGACCCAAGATGATCAACTTAATGCATTCGTCGCACTTAACTATCACTCCAAAGTGACATTGCTATAAACATCAACCCTTCCTTATATCACTTGCTTAGAAACTTTCTCACTACCCCAACGGTAATCATACCAAGGTAGTTCAAGTATACACATGTAGCATGTAGGTTCACCATAACACTGATCAGGCGACATTATGAACGTACCGTGCATGCTCGTCCTTGCGACCCTCGACAAGTTTCCCGTTTCTAGCGACTCGATCAACTCCAAACTATCTTATCTTAAGGTTCCTAATGTGCAACTTCACTTATAATCACTTATAAGAATGCTAGTTTGAGTCTAGGCATCCAAAGATCAATACCTAATTCTCTCAAACTTAAGGTCTGATACCAACTTGTAACACCCTCAATTCTAGAAATAGCAACTAATTTAAATTTTTTTAAATACATCGATAAATGATACATCTCCAATCACAATTTATTATCTAACCTCAATACACACATTTCATTCTATACATAAAGTCTATAATAATAAAGGGTGCTACTAAAACCCACAAATAGTCACCATCTTCAAACTGTGGAATACTTCACCAACTACTTACACTTACACAAAGCTAAGACCAACTCTTCATAGCTGCTAGAACCAAACCCCAACTGGAACCTGATGCACATGCCGACAAATAACAAGGTTAGGCTTAACGCCTAGTGAGCTCAAGAGTTTTCGACATTTATGAATGAATCGTTAAAAAGGAAGAATGCAATTAAATTCATAATCTTTCAAAATGATATGCTTCAAGCATGGAAACGACACGTTTACCAATAAATATGCATTTTAAACGAAAGAGACACCGAGTTAATCGTTAACCAAACCAAACTGTTTTACAGACTAAGATCCCAATATAAAACGTTCTTTCATAAACTTAAATTTAACCCAAAAACTTGCTCAAAATGAGAATAGAGAGAGAACTCCCAATTTTATAAAACACGGATAAAAATGTTATACCTCGAAATACCCAACACGGGTGGAACATGATACACAACTCATAAACCATAGATGAATATCTATATAAATAAATATTGCCGTGAACACGGACATTAGACCCAAAACTCACACGACCATAAAATGGACGAAATCAAATACCGAAACGTGGAAATGACGCATTCCATTCAAACCTTAATATACGTGGGAAAAACCCAATATTAAGGCCATCATTTATCGTGGACCACACAAACCAAAGTTGGTAAAATACGACATTTAACTTTTAAAAATACCACGGATCTACAACGAAGAGACCCGTATACATTGAGAATAGAGGAACATGGAAGTAGGCCGCCCATACAACTTTCTCGCATGTCATCTAAACGTTTCCATATTGGGTGGCGAGAACACGTGAATGGGGCCACCCGTGATGTTATTGGATTTCACCACATATCCAGGACCTAGTTCCCATGTCACCACCGACATCACAATCCTCAGACCGATTATGCCTCTGGCCATACTCCGTCGAGTTTCACCTCAAGGACTTACATACATGGGTGCCTATCCAATATAGACGAGTTACAACTCGGAGGCTCGAGCCCTCCTATTGCCTACTCGCTAGCAAACCCAAGCAGTCACTAAATGTAACCCAAAACCTCAGGCCCTACAAAACATACAGACTTACGTGCCTATGGATCCATTACAACACTGTCTAATGTTACATGACTCCAATTGAAAGACCAAAGCTCCCGAAACATGTAACTCTCCAATGACACGAAAATGCGCCATCATACCCAAAACCCCACAACGGTTATTAAATCCGGACAAAACGTCCTCAAGAGTCAATTTAGTCAAAACCGAGCCAAAGGCCCAACAATTTACGTAAATACCCAATGAAAGCTAGCAGAGACATCGAAATACGTTTGACCAACAATTATGCAAACACCATGACAAAAGGTAATTAACCCAAAACTTCTCATTGATTGAAACAAAATGTTTTCCAAATGAACTCTTTCTCTTCGTGTTGCCAAAACGACCCCTAGTTCAAAGATATGCATTTTCCAACGGTTTATAAACTCGTATGCACCAAATGGGCAATTATATGAAATGACCTCCATTTATATATTACATCATCGAAGAAATATATCAAAATGATTTATTTATCAAAATGCCCAAAAATCACAAAGATGTGTGTTACATAAGTTCATAAAGTTAAATATATCCAAATAACCAAAACTTATCAGCAGTTAACAATTTAATGTAAAACACAAACAATTTAAAATAAACATTTTGGCGTGTACACCGTTTTCACAAATCAACTTGAACTCACCTTGCTAGATTTAGGCTAAATCTAGATTTTTACCCCACTTTGAGCTCCTTTGAAGAAACTTGAATCCACAAGCAACATTCTTCCAAAACCTAGATCCACAAGTTTCAACCATAAATATACTTATTCCACCACAAATAGTTGTTCCCCAAACATATTACCCCAAGATCTCAACATATCACCAAAACCCTAATTTTGGTCTAATTCCTCCAAAATCATTAAGTCCAAAATTGAGAGGTGCAACCACTAGGAGATCATCAAAAGAACATTTATAATCTATATAAATGTTTAGAAAAAGGATAATGAACTTACCAAGCGGGTATTGAGTAAAACCCTAAGAACTCCAAAAATCTCAAGGGTTGAAGATGAAAGCTTTGCCTTGAATCAAGAGGTGTACCCATTAGCATGGATGATGAAGAACTTCATGATTTTAGGAGAAATAACCCCAAAATAAGCTAGGGTTCATGAGAGGGTGTGAGGGGTCGATTTTTAGAGAGAGAGAGGAAGAAGAGTTGGAAATGAGAAATGGAGTGAAAAAGGGCTGAAGTCTGATTTTAATCGACCAGGGGCCGACCGTGATTGTGCCCGGCGATTGTGCCCAGGGCACTCTCGCCAGGGCACTCTCACGGAGAGTGTACCGCGGGTGGTACCACTCCCGTGATTTTGACACGGCAACAGTGACACTTGTCACTATCACGGGCACTATCTCCCAGACTCCCCCGGGCCCCGAAATTTGACCTTTTCGACACCAAGACCCTCAACACTCTTGGGGGTTTTGAATAATGTTTTCCCAACGCGAATCCCACCACTTCCAAGTTGCAAAGAGGTTCAGGTGGTCCTTACTTACCGAAAATCACGGGTGTTACAATGTATGCATACATATAATCAACAATAATATAACTCATATTCAGAAAACTTGCGTAAAGGAAATTAAAACATAAATACGAACAACTGCTTGAAATAACTTTACACGCTTTTATCCACTTGTTTCCAGATAATTAGTTAGAAAAACTCACCTCACGTCCTGAGCTTAAATTCTAACACTTGAGATTGTCGCGCAACATATTCCCTAAATACCAAAATAGAATCGCCCGATCAGTCTCTTTGTTACTTTCAACAAACAAGGAATAATCCCCCTCTTATTTTACCGCTACTAAGGTACTGGTTAAGAAGACTTTCCCTAAGGGTCGAATGACAAAATATTTCCAAACCTGAGATCACTCGGTCAAGAGTCCCCCAGGTTCACCCGGTCGGGACGTCCCCGGGATTTCCCGGTTCGAAACACATCGGGGTCACCCGGCTTAACACCCCCGGGGTCACCCTGGCTTCACGCCCCGAGGTCACCCGGTCACAACTACTCCCGAGGTCACCCGGGTTCCGCACCCCCACACCCGCCCGGCTGTACCTAGCCCGGGCCCGGTGCCGCAGATAAGGGTTTTCCCCTATAGCGAACCTCGACTTTCTCCTTCGAGGATGCCAATCGGGGATTGATCCCTACATCACAATCACCGAACCAACTCTTCTTCCCCCCCCCCCTCTTATTCGGCCGATAACCAAAACACAGCAGGTGATTTACCCAAAACACGAATTACCAAAACCCCAAGAACTAACTGACTTCTTCTCAAAATATCGATTACTAGCAAAATCCACAATAAGGGTAAAATTTCTACACTGAACAATCATGAGGGAAAATAGCTATGAACTTACCTTGATGGGATTGCGATTTGATCTACCTTCCTAAGCTCTTGATCTCTTCTCCACACAAACGCACTCAAGATTTCTCCTAACTCTAAGCTTGGTATTCTTCCCAAAAATGACAGAAGTATGCGGCTAGGGTATTGAGATACCCTTTATTACCAATATTACTTTCAGCCCCTCCAACTTTGGGCTTTGACCCAAAAGTCACATCTACTCTTAAGATTCGCTATTGGACCCGGTTATTATAATTGTTGCGGAAAAGAACAGATAAATCTATCCTAACAATCTTTCACAAAGTAATAAGAAAAACTTAAAAATAACTTGAATACACAAAGATTAAAGCTATGAAGTTTTAGAGAGATAGAGAGAGAGAGCAAGGTTGCCAACTTTCTGCTCGAGTGCACTTTGATCTCTTTTAAAAAACGTAGCTTGCATGGAGAAATTGCTTCACCTTTAAATACTACCTTGTGCATTAAATGTTAAGGACACTTGTCATATTGGTATTGGATGTCAGATATTTTCTTAAAAAACGGATAAAGTATTTGACGTGATCTATCATGGAGTAAAGTTGACCTTTGTATCTTGAGAAAAAAACACCTGAAAATAGTATACAATATAGACATCCTTTTTTCTGAACTTTTAGAGAATGTCTCGGCCATTTCATAACTCAGGTGAAGATCTTATGTGCAATAAGAGGTTTCTACCTTTTTGTCAGAAGTATGTGGACCAAAATGGAGACTAGTCGATTTATGGAGATAAAATCGGCTAGAAGCGGATCCTACCGAATTGAAGGGTTGTAATTCGGTAGGTAGGATACTAGCCGATTAGAGAGAGGTAGGTCGGCAGTTAGGTAGGTTAGTGAGGTTGGAAGTTTATCTTAATCCGCATCTGAACATTTACTTCTTGCTGATTTCGGTTGGTCTTCGACTTCACCGATTTTTTGAAGCATGACTAAGTTATTACAAAGAACCTTAAAGTACTCTAAGTACAAAGGATGATCAAATATCACAAGTAAGAGTTGATAAGCCGAAAGGGATATCATTTTCAAATCCTTGATGATCCAACAAACTATATCATTATACTGCTTAAAGTTGTTCAAAGCGACGAATCGAAATTAAGTATAGTAAAGTATTCATTTGTAGTACAATTCAATGACCTTTTGCTTGTAATAAGAGAAGTGAAGTATCATCAACATAAGTTTAGAATGTGGTCCTAGAGGTTGTATCATCATAAATTACAATGCACAAACTAATGAACGAAAAATATATATATGGTCATTCAGGGTATGTAAAAGGTGGGGATGGGCCCTCGTTAAAAAATTTACCTATGTTAAAAAAAAATTTTCTAACTTTTTACTATAGTTTCGCCAGTAACTTTCCGCCTCTGCCTCTACCAACCAAAAAATCAAAAAAAATATCTCGAAATCAATCAAAAAAACTAAAAAAATTCTTTGAAATCGATAAAAAAAACTTAAAAATCCCTCGAAACCGTGAAATTAGGCTTAAAACACATCGGACGACTTTATGAGCCTTTAATATACTTTAAAGGTGCCCCCACTAAACAAAAATCCTAGATCGCCGTTATGGTCATTCGTGAAAGTACAAGTAGTAAAAGCAAATAAAAGTTGTAGAGACTAGACAGTATGTTTAGTTGATGTACATGTGTGGTTTTCATGAGGAGAATGGCGAGATTCATTATGATATGGAATGTTTAAATGTATTACACATATCAATGTATGGTCCATGAATGTGAATTTTATGTATTTAATGATATTAAATGTTACCTTTCATTTGAAAAATGGTATATAAATATTTGAAGGTGTTTCTCAATAGTTACAAATCAAGGAAAAAATCAAAAACCAAAATCATTATCAATAATATTTTGTAATTTTTAAAAAAGTGAAGTTGAATTATAATTTTGCATGTTATTGAATCAACCATGGTTGCTAATTGATAGATCTAAGGTATGTTTTGTCATGCAAACGAAACGTGTTGCACAGTTTTAGAAAAATAAAAGTAATAATAAGTCTATCTAATATGCACTTACTATTAGACAAGACACTTTCAACAAATAAATTTACCAACGGTCCAAATCCATCGGTCATGAGTTATGATGGATCATTGAAAGATTACTGACGTGTTGATTTTTTACATGGTTTTATCAATAGTTATCAACAACGACAATGATCCATCTACTATAAATTCATTGACAGATTACGTATGTGTTCTGGAAAATGTCAACTAAAAATATTTAAAAAAAACGATTTAAATAATCGTTGGTGATCCTTGAGTGATCACCGAAGGATTACCGATAGATATTTAAATTTTGGTTTTGAACTTTGTTTTTTAATTTTGTAAAATAAAATTTTCCAACATCCAAGCGAGCAGCTCTGGCGACTAAGGCAACCAAACTGCATTTGTAACTGAAAGGCTTCGAGAAATATATTTGTAGATTCTCTCCTCCGCCCCCTCTTAACTAATTATTATACATAATAAATTTAATCGAATACAATTTGATTTTGTTCGGTTAATATGCATTTTATATACATGTTATGTGTAATTTTTACAAAAAGTACAAGTATTTTGATTCTTTTTCAAACCAATATTACTAAGGGCTTACTGACAAATAAACCCTCCGGTAATTTGTTGGTACAAGTGGCGTAAGAGTCGTCGGGAATCCATTAGTAAATGTTGTCCTCGAAAATCGGTCGGTGATTATTTCTCCGACCAAGTCTTAACTGACAGACTTTCAACTGTGCATTCCCAACGGATATCACTTTTATCGACCGATTTTCGGAGGAATTTTTTGGTCGTGAAAGCTTCAGGATTTTAGTGACTATAAGGTTTGAGAAATCGTCATATAAAAGGTAAATAGTAAGGTTTGTGAGTTGATTATATGCTTTAAGTTGCAAGTTATTAATGATCATCTTCACCATGGTTTTAAATTGAATTAGAAGATATTGAGTTATTATATTGCTTAGGGGTGTTCGCGGTCCGGTTTGGACGGTTTAACCCCTCAGACCACAAACCAAACCGCAAGTGGCGGTTTACTAAATTTTCAAACCGAGCGGTTTGACATTAAGTGCCCAGACCGGTCAAGTCGGACCGCGGTTTAGACGGTTTGGTCCGACCGATTCAGGCGATTTGGACCTTTTATGGGCTTTAAAGTTTAAAAATTAAAAAACATATATAATTTTGAATTTTATAGCTTCACGGGATTTAGTCCATTTGAAGTAAAGAAAGTCCACAAAAAAGTTAACAAAATCTACAAAAAAGTTAACAAAATATCCCAATAAAACACTAAAAAAATAATATGCACATATAAAAAAATAGTATATATATATTTGGCGGTCGGTTTGGTCCAAACCGCCCAAAAAAAACTCCAGACTGCAGACCGGACCGGAACGCCCGATTTGGCAATTTTTCGGACCAAACCGGACTGCCAAACCGCTCAAGCCGCCAAAACGGTCCGGTTTGACTTGGTTTGACCGGTTTGAGCGATCCAACGGTTTTTTTGAACACCCCTAACATTACTTTATTATTTAGTACGTTGTCGATTAACAAGCAAGATGTTAAGTAAACTTGATGAGATTGTAAAAAATTTAAGTGAACGAATTTGTTATAACTCGTTATATATTGATAAAATGTAAAAACTCTAAGGTACTGTTTGGTTTGCAGAATTCAAAAGGATTTCAAAGGAATTGGAATGATTAATTTATTTGACCAAATTCCAATTGTTAGGTTCACATACTGAAATGAATTCATCATTCCTTGATATAAGTGAAGGAATTGAATTTCATCCATTTGCATCCAATTTAACCAACACCACCCACCCACCCCCTGCCCCCACCAAGACTATGCTACTACTGTCACATCCCACCCATAACCCTCCCGCCACCAAACCACTTGTGTCGCTGTCACAACCGCCATCTCCCCCATCCCTAACCCTCCCACCACCAAACCACTATTGTCGCCGTCACAACCGCCATCAACCCCTAACCCAACTTACCCACCCCCACCCCACCAACCACCATGACACTATTGTCGTCGTCACAACTTACCTCCCCCTTGCTCAGTCACCCAACCAGCCCCACCCTACCGATCATCATGTCATTATTGTCGTCTTCACTGCTCCCACATCACACCACACCACCCACCTAACCTACTCACCATCATGCTACTACTGTCGTCGTCACAACTACCCCCTATTGCTACCCATGTGAGTGATGTGGATGGGAGGGTGTTGGGTTTGGGGTGGGGGAGAGGGGGTGGTAGTTGTGGTGACGATAGTAATGGCGTGGTGGTAAGTAGGGGCATGGCAGGGGTGACGGGTGATAGTTATGACGACGAAAGTAGTGGCTTGGTCAGGGGCGATGGAGGCTTTGATGGTAGGGGGTCACAGCCCCAACTAAATCAGCCCAAGAAGCTAATTTTTTATTTAACAAAGTTTTCTTATTGGGCACCTAACATAAAAGATGATAAGTAGAGGTGTTCAAAAAAACCGTTGGACCGCTCAAACCGGTCGAACCAAGTCAAACCAGACCGTTTTTGGCGGGTTAGGCGGTCTGGCGGTCTGGTCTGGTCTGAAAAATCGCCAAACCGGACGGTCCGGTCTGGTCTGCGGTTTAGAGTTTTTTTGGGCGGTTTGGACCAAACCGACCGCCAAATATATCTATATATATTTTTTATTTTTTTATATACATCTTTATATAATCTATTGTTTAGCCCAAATATCCAAATTATCTTTAGACTTAAATATATACAAAAAGGCTCAAAGATAATTTTAAATCGTCGTGGATTTTATTTGCACTTTGCATATTACTTTTTTTTTTTTTTTGTCTTGAGATATTTTGCTAACTATTGTGGACTTTGTTAACATTGTTGTAGACTTTTATTTATTTCAAATGAACTCAAGCTAATGAACCTTTAAAGTTTAAATTTTTATATGTTTTTTATGTTTAAACTTTAAAGTCCACTAAAAGGCCTAAACCGCCTAAACCAGTCAACCAAACCGCCTAAACCGCGGTCCGACTTGACCGGTCTGAGCACTTGATGTCAAACCGCTCGGTTTGAAAAATCAATAAACCGTCACTAGCGGTTTGGTTTGTGGTTTGAGGGGTTAAACCGCCCAAACCGGACCACGAACACCCCTAATGATAACGGCCCCCAACTACTAAATTTGATTTCTATCTTGTCCATTTAGGCATTTTATATTTTTTTAATCTATTTACTCCACTCACCATTTCATTCTTCAAACAAACAAGATTGAAATTCGTAGGAATAGTTATAAGATGTAAGTTTTTAGTTTTTAATGAAATTATATATTTTAGTTAATTATTGTTTTTTTAATACTATATATACTATGCCACCAACAATATATTTTTTTGGATCCGCCACTGGGCATGGTGGTCGGTGGGGCGTAGGTGTGGCGGGGATGGAGGCGGTGTGGGTGGGTACCAGTGGCGGATTCATGATTTTTTTCCTGGTGGGGGCACCTTTGAAGGTAGATTAAGTGCCCGTAAGGTTGTCCAGTACATTTTTAGCCTAAGTCTACCGTTTCAAGAGATTTTTAAAGTTTTTTTGGTTAATTTCAAGGGATTTTAAGCTTTTTTTCTCGATTTTGGGGGACTTTTTCGGTTTTTTAGTTGATTTCAAGAGTGTTTTTTAGTTTTTTGGTTAGTTTTGATGCAATTTTTTTTGTTGATGGGGTCCCAGGTAAAAAATTAGTGGGGGTACTAAAGACATGAAGTAAAAAAAACATATTTTTACCTAAGAAAATTCTCATTTTTTCCCATTTAATGGGAGCCCATCCCCACTACTTCACACTAGATCCGCCCCTGGTGGGTACCACCACCCACTTCCAATACCATCAGGGTGGGTGGGGGGTAGTTGTCATCGTCACAACTACCACCCTCCCCTCAATCAAAGATGGAGATTTTAATTCTTTTAGGAGATTTCATTCTAATTCTTATTAACCAAATGCATGATCAAATTTTATCAAATTTCATTCTAATTCCTCTAAAGTCAAATTATTTTGATGAATTCTAATTCCACCAAATTTAATTATCCGAACCAAAGTACCAAACGCCTCCTTTAAGTTTATAGCAACAAGCTTATTAAAGTAAGGTGAGAATTGCGGCAATCCATAAAAAAAAGTATGATTGATCGTCATACTAATATATTTTGTAGTTCAATTTATAAATTTAATTCGATATATAATTATGGTAAAATTGTGTATAAGAAAAAGGAAAAAAAAAGGTATGAGCAGCAAGTGTGAGACCACTTCTACAGTTCTACGTCTTATCCACACCACAATTACTGACATGATCACATTTATTTACCATTAATTATCATCGGTATGGATAGGACATGAATACATATACCATCGTTCCAAAAATATTGACCATTTTTTTAAAAGTTAAATCAGTATTTTGGAAGAATAAAATGGGAAATATGATTTTGATATTTGATAGCAAATTTATAGAAAATGAATTTATTTAGCATATAAAGGAGGATTTATTTAGGTCTTTTGTTTTTGTTAGAACATAAATTGTTCAAGTTAGAAAGTTTTGTAAAGGGGTTTACAATTAATATTTGTATTTGGGTTTTAATTGTAAATGAGCTTTAAATTGTAGTTGGGCTTGGACTTTAGGTTAAAACAAGTGAGAGAGGGGGAGGTATATATAGTTTATGTGTTTAGGGTTTTTAGGGTTAAGTCATTCATTCACAATGTAGCCTCTTTGAGAGATCGTGTCTTCTTGAGAGAGAAACACTTTCTCTCTCTAGGTTTGTGTTCGGTGTTTTACTTTTCAATATGAATAAAAGGTATTTTCTCCCAATCTCATCTTGTTATCATTATTTGATCATGAATTGTTGATTATTTGGGATCTACAATTGGTATCAGACCAGAATCGAATCAATTTTCATTCAATATGATCAAAGGGTTTGTCTAAAATTCATCTTTTTATCGATTTCTGCTTATCGATTTTGTCTTACGGCCGTTTACTGTATTCATCAAAATCGAAGTTGTTTGGTTTGATTTTCGGGAATTATTTTGTCAAATTAGTGTTGGGTTTGTGGATTTTAAGCCAAAAGATCGATAAACTTTTTACGTTTAGAAAAGTTTTTTTTTGGTCGAATTCTCATCTTTTTATCGATTTCTGTTTATTGATTTTGGGTTTTATACGGTGCATCTCTGTTCTTGAAATTCAAGTGTTGGTTTGAATTTTAGATAGTTACTTTGGCAAAATCAATCCTGGAATTTTTTTAAGCTAAAATGTCAAGAATTTTTTTCAAAAGGAAAGTTAAAAGGTGATTTTTTGTTAAAATCCATTCCTGTTTATCGATTTTCTTCTATACGGTCGCTTGCTGAGTTCTTCAAAATTCAAGGATTGAGTTTGAGTTTTAGTGGTATTAATGTTAAAATCGATTTGGATTGGTGGTTACTAAGTTTCACTTGTTGATTAATTTCACTTTTGAAAAAGTTTGTGGTTTAATCATTGTTCATCATTGATTATTATTACTGCTGATTGCACTGTTTCTGGGATCTACAGTTTTTGTCTTTGTCTTATACGTTAAGTTTACTAGGTGTTATTATAAATATTCAGTTGGGATGAGGGTATTAGATAATCCAACCATATCCTATTATTTTGGTGTAAAGGATTGTAGTAATTTGTTTAAACTAAGGGGCTGTTTGTTAAACGTTTACCCGTATAAACGCTTAGCGGTAAAATTCAACATTATTATTAACTTACCAGGTAAGATTTTAGTCCGCCAAAACGATATCATATCCAACAATTTTCCCGGTAAGTGTTAACCGTGGTAAGAGTCTTCGGCGTCACGTACCAGGTAAGATTCTCGATCATTGCCTTAGCACTTACTGGGTAAGGTTCTTGATCGTTGCCATATTCATCCGATAAGGTAATGTGACTTAAACGCTTACCCGGATAACTGTTTGGTGAACGACTCCTAACTTTGAAATACAACATGAGCCAATCAACCCATTACATTTGACGTTGAGTTGAGCTGAATTTTAATCACGGTTAAATTAAAAACTCAAAAAACTCAAAGATAAAATATTAAGGTGTTAATTTGCTTGGATTATTGATATTATTACAATATTTTTTTAGAACGGTGGAATTTTATAAAACTAACAAGAAGCAAGAAAAAAATACAATTACATAGAAAGAATTGTAAAGGAATGATTTGCAAGCCAACCAACACAATTAATACACAATTTGCTATGATTAACCCAAAAATAAGCACGGTTTATAATGTTTTCCAAGATCACCGCCTTCTTTGGCTTCGAGTTGCCAAAGAGAATACCATTTCGAAAAACCCATATAGACCACAAAGTAATAAGCATAACGGCCTCGAAACACCAAAAAGCCTCTTTCTTCAACCGAATTGAATCAATCCAAGAGAACCAATCCGAATAGGAGCGGAGAGTCGGATTGCCACCAACGTCCAATAAGGACCCATAAGTCTTTAGCGATGAGACACGAGAAGAAATGATGACTGCATTCCTCTACCCCCATATCACAATTAGGACAAAAAAGAGATGAAACGTCGATACCTCTTTTGTCCAAATTAAGTCGAGTAGGGAGTCAATTGAGACACAACCGCCACGTGAACACGTTGACTTTGATGGGAACAAGTCTATTCTATCTACTAGGAATAGACTCCACCTCCAAAAGATGAGAATCAATACAACGCCTAGTCGAAGCCACCGAATAATCACCCGACTCGTGTAACAACCACTCATCTATCCTTTTGATCCGAGAGAACAAAGGAAGACAAAGTTTGTTGAAGTTCGCAGAATTGGACAACCTCAACTCCACCTCTAGGCTCCCTTCGAAGACACAACTCCCAACACCCTAACTCCAAACGAGACTTGACATTCGCCGATTTATCCAATTCTAACGCTTACACTCTAGAAAATTGAATTTTAAAAGAAGGCTTCGCGAGTCAAACATCATCCTAAAACGCGGTCAAACCACCATTGCCCACCTTTTTCTTACAAAAAAAAAATCGGTCAATGTTTTTATCCTTTGGAGAGTTGGCCGATTTTAAAATAGAGACCCATGTGGAGTTTGAAATTTGCTTAGACAAATTTGACCCAATTATACCATTCGTGCCATAGATGGATTTAATAATTTTAACTCAAAGTGACTCATCCTCCAACCAAAACCGCCAAATCCACTTGAAAAGCAAAGCACGGTTAAACGTCATAATGCTACCAATACCAAGTCCTCTGAATTTAAGATTAGCCAAAACTTTTTCCACTTGATCCAAGACATTTTCTTTTCCTCTGCATCACCGCCAATAAAGAATCTATTTCGCAAAGATTTCAAGCCTTTATCAACCGACCTTGGAACTTTGTAAATAGACCTTGGAACTTTGTAAAGAATCTATAACCGTGTTGAAATTTGATTAAGTATTGAATTTGGGTGTAAGATCTTGAAAGTCGATAGTTGGAGGGGCTAAAGTGAAAAATTGAGTAAAAAGGGGTTTAACCCTAAAAGGGCCATTTTTCCTATCATTGTTGACGGCTGGAGAATTTTGAGAGAAAGAGCAGGAGCAAGGTCGTGGGGAGGAGATTGCAGAAAAGAAAGATTTTGAAGGATTTGGCATTTTAGCTTCTCCCAAGGTAAGATTCTAAGTCCCTACTTCCCTATTATGATTATGTAGATTGAGTAAGACCTCTCTTTAATGGGTGGAGTCTGATTTATTGTTAGGCTTGATTAAGAAATGAATTGGAAACCCTATTTTTGTTCCTTAAGAACATTTTAATGATTCGAGATGTTAATGGATTGATCTTTGATGTTTGGGGTCCAAATCCTTTACAATTTGTTAATTTAAATCTGTGAGATTAGGAGTTCGGGGTTTTGGGAACCCGGGCGACCGAGAGGCGGGGAGCCTAGGGTTGTGTTACCCGGGCGGTGTAACCCCAGGAGTCGGGTGAGGACCTTTCTGTCTAGTGTCTGTGTGGGTAGTTGGGTAGTCCAATTTGAGAGTGTAGCTGTTTAATTCAAGAGAGAGAGATAGCCACTATCATATTGAATATTGTGTGTTTAGGTCTTATCTGTAGTCATGTCAGAGCGGGTGACAGGGAGTAGATTAGTGCCGGTAGCTGAGGCAACACTGGTGAATAAAGCTGTCATGGATGGGCCAGTCGTACCTCCTTGGCTAGCTGCCACGCGAGGAAAGAGGCGTGGTCGACCTAAGGGGAAAGAAAAGACGACTCGAAAGGCGACCACTCAAGTTGATGAACCGGAAACGAGAATTCAAGGGAAGAGAACGATACGTGTTGCCTGTCGAGCCAGAAGTGTGGAGGTGATGGCTGAACAAGAATCCTTTCTTCAGGAGAGTTCAGCTACTACGAGGGGAAGGAGACCGGTGAGGAACCGTGGTAGAGTTTGGGCCTAAGCTTTTGTAACGCAAGAGACCTTCTCCACCGAGATGGGGAAACTTCAAGAAACTCTGCAAGCCTTATTGGCTCAACAGACTAGGGAAACAACGACAAGTCGGGAGAGGAGCGAGGAGAAGGAGGCGACTGAGATGACCAACTCGCCAATGACAGTGGTGGGCAACCATTCTCAGGTGTTGTTCGGTTCATTTTCTGTTAAGACCTGAATGGATATAATTGTCTGTATTGATAAAGTTGTCTGTATGTTAACAGATAAGTTGTTGTTCGGTTGTTGTGCTGAATAATCGGTCTAAATAAGAAAAAATGACCATTTTACCCTTATTTATAAAATATGTTGAAAACTTTAAGATTTTAATCTTATCTTCAGATTGATGGATATTGAGCAGTTAGATTTCTTTTTCAAAAAATAGTGTAATCAAATCACCTCATCACTCCCTTTCTCTCTCAATTCCCCAAAACTAAAATAAACCCTTTCTATACGTGGGGCATGAACATAACCCATTTATGTTTTAGGGCTCAATCCCATGGAGGTGATGATAAGAAGGAGATAACCCAACAAGAACATAACATAGAAAATCGAAACTCCTTGAAGAAATCCTTTATCTGGTGATACATACATCCTTCAGAACTCCCTGCAAACCAGATAAGGAAGTAGAGAGCTCCGGCGAACTGAGAGTTCCGGCAAACCAGAGATCTCCGGCGAACAAAAAGTGCCGGCGAATAAAATACATTTTGGGTGGGTGGCGATGGCAAACCAAAGAGCTCCGGCAACCAGCTGAAGGATCTGAACTTGGTGGAGAAGTTGAGGTTGAAGAAGACCATAGAGCCATGAAGGAGACTTTGGGAGTTTGGAAAGTGATCTGATGTTGAAGTGGGAAGAGTGTCAAAATAGATTTCTTTATTGAAGGGTAGTTGGGGAATTAATGGGTAATTTAATGGCTGAATGTAGAAAAGTAAGTATTTTTAGCTGACCAATTAAGTCATCAGTTGACCGAATAAGCCACAACCGAACAGTAATTTATGGCTGAGTGAATAAGCCATATAGGCTATACAACCCATTAATCCACAACCGAACAACCCCTCAGTCGACCCCGGTTCTGGAATCCAAGGCAGTTACAAAGAAGTGATGTAGCTACAAAGCATTTACCATTTGCAATCCCCCTACTTTCAAAGGGGAATGCGATCCGATAGTGGTAATCAAGTGGATGGGGAATATGGAACTGGATTTTGACACATGTAAGTGTGATGAAGAAGATAAGGTCGTGTTCGCATTGTCCATGCTGAGGGACAATAATGTGTTTTGGTGGGAGGCTGAAACCGGGGGTAAGGGTTCAAATGCGGCAAGAGGGATGGATTGGGAGACGTTTGTTGCCAAATTCAATCGACAGTTCTGTCCGTTAGTAGCGATTAAGAAACTAGAGGAAGAATTTATGAACTTAGAGTAAAGATAAATGACGGTTCGAGAGTATACAACGAAATTTCTCAAAAAGGCTCGTTTTGCTTAAATTTACGTGTCGAACGAAGAACGTCGGGTAGATAGGTATCTATTTGGGCTGAGGAGTAATATCCGGGAGCTAACGGTCGCATGAGAACCTACTACCTTTCAAGCGGTCGTTAACGCATCCGAGATGACTGAGAAGGATAAAGCGCGACAAATGATCGAGAAGGGTAGTGAGAAGAGAAAATGGGAAGGGTTGGTGCGCGACCCAAGAAGTTTGAGAGCAAACTGTGCATTAAGTGTAACCGGATGCATAAAGGGAATGATTGATGGATTGTGAAGGTTGCTTTAAATGCAGGAAGACGGGGCATATGGCTAGGGATTGCCAGGGGTCGAGGACTTGTTATCAGTGTGTTCCCTTCCCTTTAGACTCGATTTTTGCTAAGGTGTTGTTTGATTCGGGCGCAAACCGTTCGTTTGTGTCGCCGAACTTTGTTCATAAATTGCGTGTAAAACCCAAGAAGCTCAGTTGTGGGTTTGAGGTAGAAGTAGCGGATGATTGCAAAGTCTTAGTAGGGGAAGTATACGAAGGGTGTAGAATTGATATCGACGGTCATTCATTCTCATTGCGACTATACCCGATGGGTATGGGGGAATTTGACGTTATCGTGGAGATGGACTGGTTGGCGTCTAATGATGCCAATATAGTCTGCAATAAGAAGTTGATTCGTATAGATTTACCTGATAAGGAAGAGATAGTAGTATATGGTGACCGTCAGAACAGAAAGTCGTGTTTGATCTCGTTGATCAAGGCTAGACGGTGTCTGGGGAAGGGGTGCGTAGGATTCTTAGCGTACGTTTTAGACCCTAAGAAGGAGAAAAAGGGGGTTGGAGTCGGTTCCGGTGGTAAGCGAATATCTGGAGGTGTTTCCGGAAGATTTAACCACTTTACCCCCGGATCGGTAAGTGGAATTCCGAATACACCTGATGCCCGGAGCGACGCTTATTGCAAGAGCGCCCTACCGTTTGGCACCGGCAGAAATGAAGGAGATGATGACTCAACTGCAAGAACTTCTCGACAGGGGGTTTATTCGCCCCAGTACCTCACCGTGGGGAGTACCGGTGTTGTTTGTTAAGAAGAAGGACGGGTCTATGCGAATGTGCATAGACTACCGTGAGCTTAATAAAGTAATTGTCAATAATAAGTACCCGCTCCCCAGAATTGATGATCTTTTCGATCAGTTGCAAGGAGCGAGCTACTTTTCGAAGATAGACCTGCGATCGGGCTATCATCAACTGAAGGTGAGGGAGGAGGATGTACCTAAGACTGCCTTTCGTACAAGATACGGGCACTACGAGTTCTTAGTTATCCCCTTTGGGTTGACAAACGCACCAGCAGTGTTCATGGACTTGATGAATAGAGTGTGTATCCCACTCTTAGACAAGTGTGCCATTATGTTTATTGACGACATACTGATTTATTCACGGTCCATGAGTGAGCACGAGTCACACTTGCGAGCAATATTGGAATTGCTTAAACGTGAAAGGTTGTACGCCAAATTCTAGAAATGAGAATTTTGGTTAAGGGAGGTGCAATTCCTAGGACATGTGGTGTCGGAATATGGGATTAAGGTTGATCCAGCAAAAATCGAGGTTATCAAAGGTTGGGAAGCGCCAAAATCACCATCGAAAGTAAGAAGTTTCTTTGGATTGGCAGGCTATTATCGAAAATTCATTCATGACTCTTCGAGGATAGCCACGCCGGTAACTGCTCTAACAAGGAAAAACGTTAAGTTTGTATAGGCCGAAGCTCAAGAGAACGCCTTTGGTAAATTGAAGGAGAGCCTGAGTAGTGCACTCATCTTAAGCCTGCCTAACGGATCTGAAGGATTCGTGATCTATAGCGATGCGTCATGGTTGGGTTTGGGGTGCGTGTTAATGCAAGAAGGCAAAGTGATTGCCTATGTATCTCGCTAGTTGAAGGAGCATGGGAAGAATTACCTGACGCATGATCTGGAGTTGGCAGCGGTAGTTTTCGCATTGAAGATTTGGAGGCATTACCTGTATGGGGTTAAATGCCAGATTTATACTGATCACAAGAGTCTCCAACATCTGTTCAACCAGAAAGAACTGAATATGAGGCAGCGAAGATGGATGGAGCTGTTAAGCGATTATGATTGCGAGATTCCTTATCATCCGGGTAAAGCTAATGTAGTGGCTGACGCCTTGAGTCGGAAAGAGCGTGGCGATGCAACGAGAGTAGTGGCGTTTCGAGTTGAGGAAACTTCCACCTTCTTGGAGGAAGTCAAGGGTCTACAAAAGGAAGCGCTCTTAGAAGAGAACTTGAAAAGCGAAAGAATAGTCGGAATCGTAAATTCGTTAACCATAGACAACCGTGGAGTGAGATGTTTTGGCGATCGTGTGTGGATCCCGAAACTGGGCGACCTTCGGAAGAAAGTGTTGGAGGAAGCGCATAAGTCGCGTTATTCTATTCATCCGGGAACCAACAAAATGTATCAAGACCTGAAGCAAAGTTACTGGTGGCTGGGTTTAAAGAAGGATATCACTTACTTCGTTGTGCGATGCCTGACGTGTCCAAAGGTGAAAGCGGAGCATAAAAGGCCTTACGGGGAGCTTCAACCGTTGGATATAGCGGTATGGAAGTGGGATGAGATCGTGATGGACTTTGTTATCGGATTGTCGCGATCACCTAAGGGGCACGATACCATTTGGGTGATAGTGGATCGACTCACTAAATCAACTCATTTCCTACCGATGAAGGAAACGTATCCGCTGGAGAAATTGGCAAAACTGTATATAGACGAGATAGTGTCCAGACAAGGAGTGTCGTCGTCTATAGTTTTAGAACGAGACGATTGATTCACGTCATCTTTTTGGAGAAGTTTGCAAAAAGAGTTGGTTCGCAACTCAATTTGAGTACCGCCTATCACCCACAATCGGATGGTCAAAGTGAGAGGACCATACAAACGCTGAAATACATGCTTCGAGCCTGTGTGATTGACTTTAAGGGTTCATGGGAAGTTTACCTACCATTGATAGAGTTCTCTTATAATAACAGTTATCACGCTAGTATTCAAGTAGCACCATTTGAAGTGTTGTACGGTCGCAAGTGTAGAACACCTTTGTGTTGGAACGAGGTGGGAGAGCGACAACTGATAGGTCCGTAGATAGTGCAAGTGATGGATGATAAGGTGAACCAAATTCGAGAAAGGCTGAGATCAGCACAAGACCGTCAAAGGATGTACGCGAATAAACGAAGGAAACCCATCGAATTCCAAGTGGGGGACTTGGTTATGTTAAAAGTCTCACCTTGGATGGGAGTAGTCCGCTTTGGAAAGAATGGTAAGTTTAGGTCGAGATTTGTCGGACTGTTTACTAACCTGGAACGTGTTGGTGAAGTAGCGTACAAACTAGACTTACCCGGGGAGCTGCGAGGTATTCACCCCACATTCCACGTATCAAATCTGAAGAAGTGTTTGGCGGAAACCGACGTAGTAATACCGTTGGAGGATATCAACGTGGATGAAAAGTTAAGTTACATCGAAGAACCGGTGGCCATTTTGGATCACAAAGTGAAGAAGCTGAGGAATAAAGAGATTCGTTTAGTAAAGGTGCAGTGGAAATTCCACAGGGGGCAAGAGTCAACGTGGAAAGTGGAGGCGGACATAAGGTCCCAACGTCCCAACCTATTCAACGAAGGAATTCCGGGGACGGAATTCTTTTGAGGGAAGGATATTGTAATAACCGTGTTGAAAATTTGATTAAGGGGGTGTTTGGTTCAGGCATGGGAATGAAAATGAGAATGACAAGGTATGAAAATGGGAATGAGTATTGCATTGATGTTGTTTGGTTAATATTGGGAATCATTATCATTACCATAGATGTTGTTTGGTTGTTTATCATATATAATAACTGAAAATTCGTTTTGTTACCATTTTTATAACATTACCCAATCACTTTATCATTTAATCATAACTTTAAAAAGTACAATACAAAATATGTTTCATCCAAAATGAAAAATACAATACTATTCAATGTTTCATCCAACTTCAAAAATACATTACATTTCGATGTTCTGTCAAACTTCAAAAATACAATACAATTTGTGTTTCATCCAACTTCAAAATACAATACTATTGGATGTCTCATCCAACTTCAAAAGACAACACCAAAAAGTTTTCATCCAACCTCAAAATACAATACCAAAAAGAGGCTTACATATTCAACTATCTTCAAAATGCATACCAAAAGATTATGTTTAAGATCCAAATTCATTGACTAACAGGATGCAAGCCATTTTTATCTACAAAAGAAATATATATATATATATATATATATATATATATATATATATATATATATAGCTATGTAATCACAGTATACTACAAATGAAAATTCCAACTATATATTCCAACTACAATTCCACATGAAAAGGAGCAAAAGGTCCACTTGGGAGTAGAGCACAAGCAGAAAATTATTAGAATGAGTTATGGGTTAAGCTATACTGACAGAAGGAGGTTTACCATGCTCCATAGTTAAAAAGGTTGGTGTTCTTATATCTGGTTTAACCATGTAGTTGTTAATTAAGAAGGGAGCATTATGCTCATGAGAAAACACACAGTAGAACTGTGTGGGTCTTTTCTCAAGGCTGCTGATAGGGCTTGGTATTTCAGTTTCAGTTTATACAGTGCTTTCTTGCCTTTGAACTCCTATGAATACATGTGAAAAAAAAAATCAAATGTCGGTTGATTGGAAGACCGGAAGAGGATGCTTGTTAACCAATATTTTATACCTCTAAAGTGAAAATCAGTCGTAACTCATTTGTCTGTAATTTCTTGGTGATTCCCAAGTGGACCTTTTGCTCCTTTAACTTCTTTCAGATCATAAAAATTAAGGGAGTAAAAGCAAGTTTATCACAAAAGAATATGACATCAACATAAAAATTACTTAAAGAACCACTCATCGCACAACATCAGATTAAAAGAAAGAACACTAGGCTAAACAAGCACATATATTCAAAAAAACACCATTGACAAAGAGAATTTGAAATTAAAATAAGTAAAGGGATGAAATGTCATGAATGGCACGACCAATTTAGAGGACCAAATTGTCCAGCAAGAAATATATATATATGAAAAAATTACAGCAAGAAATATATATGTATATATATATACACATAGGAGTACTAATCCAGCAAGAAGCAGCAGCAAGACACATATGTCGAACCACAAAAAACAGAAGCAGCAGCAGCAAAACACAACACAGTAGGTGAAGATTACGATTATAGATGAGATGAGAACGATTGAAGATGAGATGAGATTGGAATGTACCTGATGAAGAGAGCGTTTGATTCGTGTGGAAAGGATGTTTTCGGTTCGTATCTGATTGAGAGGGAGGGACGTATCTATGAAGAGGGAGGCGAAAATTAGGGTGAAGCGGGAATGGTTTTTACATTCCCCCCAAATTGAACAGGAATAGAAATTTGGGCTGATTTAGGAATGGGCCCATTGTATTATAACAAACCAAACACATCTTTTTATATTCATTCCCATCGATTATAGTCTAATACCCCGAACCAAACACCCCCTAAGTATTGAATTTGGGTGTAAGATCTTGAAAGTCGATAGTTGGAGGGGATAAACTGAAATATTTGAGTAAAAAGGGGTTTAACCCTAAAAGGGCCATTTTTCCTATCATTGTGGGTGGCTGGAGAATTTTGAGAGAAAGAGGAGGAGCAAGGTCGTGGGGAGGAGATTGCAGAAGAGAAAGATTTTAAAGGATTTGGCATTTTAGCTTCTCCCAAGGTAAGATTCTAAGTCCCTACTTCCCTATTATGATTATGTAGATTGAGTAAGACATCTCTTTAATGGGTGGAGTCTGATTTATTGTTAGGCTTGATTAAGAAATGAATTGGAAACCCTATTTTTGCTCCTTAAGATCATTTTAATGATTAGAGATGTTAATGGATTGATCTTTGATGTTTGGCGTCCAAATCTTTTACAATTTGTTAATTTAAATATGTGAGATTAGGAGTTTGGGGTTTTGTTTGGTTCGGGGTTCGCGCAGAACCCTTAATCGCCTCTGGGTGAGAATGTTTTGACCGGGCGAACTCGGGAGACGAACGCTCGGTGGTGGTCATAGCCAGGTGTACCAGGGGCGTCCCGGTTAGCGAGACCCCGGGGTGGTTGGTCCCGGAAGACGGGGAACCCCGGGGTGGGAGGGGTCGAGTAAACCGGGCTGTGACCCCGGGAGACGGGGAGCCCAGAAAAAGTCGAGGAACCCGGGTCGTTACCTCGGGAGGCGGGGGAGCCTGGGGAAATTGGGAACCCAGGCGACCGGGAGGCGGGGAGCCCGGGGTTGTGTTATCCGGGCGGTGTAACCCCGGGAGTCGGGTGAGGACCTTTCTGTCCGGTGTCTGTATGGGTAGTTGGGTTGTCGAATTTGGGAGTGTAGCTGTTTAATTCAAGAGAAGTGAGAGAGAGAGAGAGAGAGAGAGAGAGATAACCACTTGTTAGTTATCTTTCCTACAGGGTGTCTTAACAGCATATCGATGTTATCGTAGGTTGTGAGATCGCTAGAGCGCGGATTTAAGCAAGGACCAAAGGTGAGTTTTTCAAAACTAAAATCTCATATGTTCTTGAAGTTATTGGTGCATGTGAGTTTTCCAACTAAATGCTTGTGGTGTTAAAGAGGTTTAAGACATGTGGAAGTTATTTTAAAGTGTATCTTTATTTACGTGAGTTTTCTTTTAAACATGATATATGCTTTTACTGTTGGTTAAATGTATGCATACATTGTTGTGAGCTGTATGGCCAAAGTCGGGGAGTGTGACCCGTTTGTGCTCGTACCGGGGGGTGTGTCCCGTTTATGCCAGTTGGGAGGTGTGACCCAACTAAGGCAGTATGAGCCAGACACGCCGTTACCTTCGAGCAACGGTAGTGTGTGCCGGAAAGGAGTTTTTGAATGTGGTTACGTTTACAAAGCTGAATGGGTTGAGTTTTTATTATAAACTTTTCTGTATCATGTATTTCGAACTGTGTTTTGAGGGGACTCACTAGAACTTCGGTCTAACCCTTACTCTTTCAAAAACTAAAAACCTTTTCAGGTCGCCGTGAGGTAGGAGGCTCGGGCAAGGGTAAGGAGAAGGTGTGATCAGGTGCCGGAATAGAAAACCTCCTTTCAGTATATTTTCCTTTTATTCTCAGATGTAATAGGTTGTCTTTCCGCAAATCTTGAATAATTTAATTGTTTGTATTGGGGCCGTTTTTGGCGTAAATTCCTTATATTAATAGTATGTTTGTTAGTATTGTTTGGGTTGTTTCAAAGGTTCCCCAAGACGGACTTTAGAAGAATAACTCAACCACTAACCGAAAGAGTTTTAGCTTTCCAATTTGCAAGATTCTTACCATTACTCGTAAGATTTAGCTACATATAGTTCCATTCAAATAAACATGAAATCTTTCAGAAGAAGGGTATTATGTATTTAGTAGGTGAGACGGAATCAGGTGAGATGAGATATAACGATTGATAACCAAGGATGTACATGAATTAAGTTAGCTAGGTCGGGGACGAGCATTTGAATGAATCAACTCGATTACTTATTTATAACTCGTTAATTTAATTTGTATAATCTAACTAACCAAACTTATTTACCTTAAAAATATGTAGCATTTGACTTATAAACGAAAGATTATGTGAGAATAAAAGTTAAGATGAGAAGTGGAAGAATGGACTTAAACCCTTGATCACTTTTAATCTCAAAACCACTCATTAATTGTGCTTTAGAAGTGACTTGATCTCGTGCATCTCAATACTGTTGATCTTCAATTAGGATTGATACAAGGTGGAGATCTCTTCATACCTTTCTTATCATAACTTTTATTATCACCGGAACCCAACCCATACTTATATGTGAGTTAATAAAAATGTGTGATGATAGATAATATGTCTAAAATTCTCACCATAAATACAAATTCCCCTTGTCCAAGTTGAAAATTTAAAATCAATTAAGGTTGAGATTGTGTAATACATCAATAAATTAAGCATGATTATTGTTTTTAAAATTAAATTAAAAATTATCAACTAGTGAAGAATTGGATTAAAAAATCATCAACTATTGAAGAATTGAATTAACCAAATCATCAACTATTGAAGAATTAATTTTTTGATATCTCACTTTTTTTTTTTTTTTACCTGTGGGTGTCCAAGGCTAACTTACGTGCATCTCGACTAATCTCAGGGGACTTGAAGAATAGCCAGGAAAATTCTCAGTAGTCTTATAGGGCTCAAACCAATGATCTCTAAGGAAAATTTCTCAAATGCCTAAGTCTTATTGTCAGTTGAGCTATCTCATTTCACTTATACAAGAATAATATAATTAACATAGATGATGGTTTTTATTTTTTTTTAAATATATTTTACTTCAAAGTTTCGAACAAAATTTACACAGCTACTTGTCAATATTCGTGACAAAAATATTAGAAATATAATTTTCATCCTTTACAAAGTATATAACCAAACTCCAAAATTATTTTTCATCACTTTTGATTCCTTCCTCGTGAAATAAACAAAGCAAAAGGTTTGGTTGTGAAATTTTGATCTATAGAAAAATCCTTTATTTTTTATTTTAAAATATGAGAAATAAATGGTTAAATGTAACTCTATAATATATAAGAGTGAATTGTGGATTTGGTCCATGTGGTTTAGTGATTTCTTTGACCATGGTTCTCATTCTATGTTTATTGTGGATTTGGTTCTTGTGATATTCAATTTATTTTGGTCATGGTTCTTCTGACTAACACTTCCATTAACTTTGTTAAATCAAGAACCATTTTAGTCATTTTGTCTATTTTTTGTCCTTTTTTGATAAAAAAAATATAAACAATATTTTTATACACACAAACACACATGCATACACACATGTATATATATATATATATATATATATATATATATATAATGATATTAAAATAAATAAAATAAGACATTATTGTATGATTTAATTGTTTAATTTTTTTAAATTAATTATATTAAATACGATTTAATTTTATTATTTTATTGTAATTGTGAAAAAAGATATAGTTTTATTGTTTTAATGTAATTAAAATTTCAATTTAAACAAATCAGATTATAAAACTATATCTTATTTATTTAGATCGAATAAAATAAAATATGATTTTATGATTTTATTTATTGAATTAAAGTTTTAATTAAGTTAGAGACGATTTAATTATATTGTTCTTTTACTATCATTGCAACAAACAATCTTATTGTTGATATTTTAACACCAAAAATCATTGAAATCGCTGAGAAATGAACAATAATTTTATCATCTTAAAATTAGAAGTTCCAATTTTCATATTGTTTTTCAGTCAAAAAAACTCAAAATCAATTTTCATATTGTTTTTAGTATGATAAAATTAAAGTTCATTTCTCAACGGGTTTTAATGATTTTTTGTGTTAAAATATCAACAATAAGCTTGTTGTTGCAATGATAATAAAAGAACAATATAATTAAATCGTCTTTAACTTAATTAAAATTTTAATTCAATAAATCAAATCATAAAACCATATTTTATTTTATTCGCTCTAAATAAAATAAGATATAGTTTTATGATCTGATTTGTTTAAATTGAAATTTTAATTACATTAAAACAATAAAACTATATATATTTTTCCACAATTACAATAAAATAATAAAATTAAATCGTATTTAATATAATTAATTTAAAAAAATTAAACAATTAAATCATACAATAATGTCTTATTTTATTTATTTTAATATTGTTATATATATATATATATATATATATATACATGTGTGTGTGCATGTGTGTATAAAAATATTGTTTATATTTTTCTTATCAAAAAATGACAAAAAATAGGCAAAATGGCTAAAATAATCTTTGATTTAACAAAGTTAATGGAAGTGTTAGTCAGAAGGACCATGACCAAAATAAATTGAATACCACAATGACCAAATCCACAATAAACATAGAATGTGGACTCTGGTCAAAGAAATCACTAAACCACAGGGACCCAAATGCACAATTCACTCTATATATAAAAATGTATTTTACAATAAGGCCAATTCATAGCATCAAACTCAGTTGCGATTTATATGTTATAAATAAACATGTAGAAAATAATCAAATAAGAACATAGTCAAAATAAGAAAACACGAAAAGGGTACAATCATATGACACTGAAATTATATGTGATTATGGACACGCTCAACACAAGGGTGAGTGGGCAACTTGCCAGCAATCTTAGGTCGCGACCAAAGTCACGTGAATCACATGTGATTTGGTTGTTCTCGTTTTCTCTTATTTGGTCATTATCCTCGTTTTTAACAGACTCTAAACATGTAACATATGCAATGTATATTTTTTTTGAAGTATATAATATTTATATACGTACGACAAATAAATGTACACATACTTCTCACTGTAAAACTTGAACCTTTGACCTCTACAAAAATGAGGTTACCGGATACTGATGGGTCAATGGCTCTTTTATGATGTAATGTATATTTAAGTGGCATTTGTTTGGCATATTTTTTTGGAATGGATGAAATCTGTCATTAAATTAAAATTCGAGAAATTTTGAATTAAATTGAATTTATTTTGACCACAATATTAATGATCGGTAGGAAATGAAATGAAATGAAATGAAACAAGGTACAATTCCAATCTTTTGAACCTTCTGTCTCCTTTGTATACTTTAACAATGAAATCAAAATATCAATAGCGATAAGTGAGAAACTGACAACATTATTATTGTAATTTCCTGCTTGGTTTATAAACACATATTTGAAATTGAATTATAAATACTAGTAAATTTATTTAAATAACCTTTTTCGCTTACAAATTTCTATAAATTACGGTTTTCCACAAAATCAACCACTCTATTCTATTAGTTAAGAGACATGTCTGCCTACATCTCAATCCTTCATATCCTACTTTCAAGTCAGATATACGTGAATTTGTTTGCTTGATCTGCATTAGCAATCAAAAACACCATCATTTAATACATTCTATACAATAAGAATAAACAAGAATTTAATGCATTTTTATACCTAAGTATTAGTAACACAAACACCAACTTTTGTTCATATTTAAAATCCAAAATTATTAAACTACAAAACAAATGATTTCACTATATCTTACTTGTCACGATGGCATCTAATAAATGACAAGAAGACGAGAGCCAATATGTTTGAGGCTGCGCAGACCAGCCAACCCCATGCACATATAAAAGCCATAGAATTGAAATAAACCTATCATCGCCACATGTTTTTTTTGTTTTTTTTCTATCTTATTTTATACACAAAATTCCATTTGTATATGTGGTCGTACTCTATTCTCATTTAATATATATACACAAAATTCTCTTTACAAGATTGTATCAATGAGTTGTACAATATATTTTATTACAAATACTGTGGCAGGCTACAAAAAAAGGTGGTATAAAAGAATGAAAAATGTTGAGAGGCTTGACATAACATGTGATTGTGATGGTTTAAGAGTGATAACAAGTCTTAGCGTATGTAGTTCTCAAATACGCTTCCGGTCGCATTCCATAACTTTCAGATAAAACTGGAAGTGATCTTCGGAAAATAAAAACTTGCGCTCATGACTGTAAAGACAAAAATGGTGTGGCCTACGGTTTTGATACATCCAAAATCAACACATCTTTTTAGGTCTTTTATGTATACTTTAGAAGTGGTTAAATTTGTGAAAAAAAATATTTAAAATATCTTGGTTCGTTTTAACGGTAACGTCGTTCTCTTTGATTTGTCAGTTTCGTAAAAGTTTGCAAACTATCAGTGAAAATAACTGTTTATCATCAAATTAACATAATTGAAATCGCAAAATAAGTGTCCACACTTGAAATGACACATAGTTTTACACATGCAAAATTATAACATTTTTTTTGTTAATCAAATCACATATTTACTCTTATTTAATGTATCTCATTTAATAACTCTTAAATATTTGTGCATTAATTAAGAGTAAATTTGATAATTTCGTTTTCTACTTTTGAAAATTGACACTTATTTTGAGACAAATATAAATGAAAATATGAACACCTATTTTTAAACAAAAATAATACTAAATAGTATGTTCAGTATTTATAAAAAAACTTTCCCTAAATAACAATATAATATATACTATATTATAAAAGAGACATAAAAAACTCTTAATTACAACATTTTAAGCACAAAATACAACTAATTAAAGTCAATTACTTAATTTACAATTTCATAATGCCTTGGTACAACTTATCCAAGCACAGTATTTTACATCATCGTCTATTTGTGGAATGGATACTTATTTATTAATATAAATATTTGTTTTTTATATTTAATGGACGATTTGATCAATATTATCTACTATTATCAAATATATTTTTGTTTTAAATCTGGTTTCTCAAAATCGTAAAATAAAATTAAAAAAGACTAACAAAAAGTATGAATAATGATCGATGGTTCGAGTTCTAAATTTCAGAAACCCGCTGCATTGCGATGGTACATTTCTAGTAGAATTTTATTATAAAAAACTTTAACTGAAATCAATAAATGACATTTTGGAATGAATAGGATTTAATTTGGAAATTGGAAAGTATGATAAATGCAATATAGGGCCCATTACCAGCCCAATCCGTGAAATAAGGAGAAACCAAAGGACTATCAAGACGTACCTCAACCATAGACCTCAATCACATGTAATGTCGGTCTAACTCTAATTCTAAAGCTACAATTATTTATTAATACGTATTAAAATGCGTATTAAATGTAATTTTTTTAAAATTATAATTATATTTTGTTTTAAAAACTTTAGTATTCGGTTTAATAAGCATTGTAAAAATCTTATGTGAAAAATTATTGTGAAATTTTTTAAATTTGTACAAGAATTGTTCAAACGACAATTTTCAACACCTCTTATTGATGGCTGATGCCACCAGGAATATTTGGTCACCTGCTGTCATGGGTGAAGTGGGTCCATTATGTGTATGCGTGTCATAAACTCGGTGAAATTATGCATCGTGTCCGATTATCTCACTTCCCTTCTGACTATGAAACTCGACAATTTGTTTGTTATCAATGGCAAGTTGGCATTTATGGTAGTAGGGTAAAGATATAATGTGATAGGTAAATGACAAGTTAACCGTTAAATTAGAATATCTCTTCCCCTGATGGATAACGACGGAGAGTACACGTAAACTCTATTTCGTGTCGGCTAATGAAACTGTAACGATCATTATTCATTTTGCATTTGGAAGGTTTCTCTGTTAGCCTACTTTCTTCATGGAGATGATATCAACTTCTTTTCGAATACATATATGTATATAAACATGTTTGTATTCAAACAATATTTCACAATAATAAAGGGACCGATACAAAACAATCGAGTAATTTTACATCAGACGAACTTAAGATGCAAATAATCATATATTTATCCATGTAAGTTTAGGGGATGAGAAGAGAGTTTACTTGAACTTGGCTTACGTTTTGCTGGTTATAGATTGATTGATTCTAACGAATCAATGATGCCTGACTATGACCTAATCAAGTCGATTTTCCCATATTACTATATGTGTTAATGGATTATTTAAATAAGTTTTTAGACCTCATTCGAAAGTAGAAGTAATGTTCTCCATGTTATCGTAATAACAACTTAAAATAATCTTAGGATCCATTTGGTTTGTAGGAATAGAATAGAATGAAATGGATTTCATATAGGATTTAGATTTGGAGGGATTTGGAATCCTTTTGTGTGTTTGGTTTGTAGGATTAGAATGGATTTGAATTCCATTATTTATTAAAAAAATTATAAAAAATATAAAAATAATTAAATTACCTTTTATTTAACTCATTATTAGAAAACACGTTTTTAACATATTTTTAATCATTATTATATAAAATCCTACAAAATCCCTTGAAATCCTATCCATCCCCTTGGGATTTCAAAATCCTATGTTGGAGGAATTTCAAAGAAGTCCTAGAATTTCAAATCCAGACAATCCTGCAAACCAAACACGAGATTAGATTGGATTTGAAATCCAAATCCCTCAAATTCCAATCCATTCCGACAAACCAAACCCGCCCTTAATTGTTCAAGGTTTTTTTTACTTTCGCGAAGCTAATGGCATATTCCAAATTTCCACTTGAAGTTAAAAGGTTAGAGTAAATTACGTTACGCACTTTGTTATGGTTTGCAATACTTTTTCGCTCCTCTCCTACTTGGAAGCTCTCTTTTAGTCGTAGAAGGGCTACCTGTTGACTGTATTATGTCGACTAGCTTAGTCCCTGTGGTTTGTTAATAATTTTAATTTTCGTCTCTGTGATTTTAAAATTGTAATTTTCGTTCCTATAGTTTGCAATTTATTGTTGCTATTTTCGTCCTTGTACTAATTCTTATCTTTATGTATAAGGGACTAAAAAAAGTAAAAAATTGTAAACCACAAAAACTGAAACAACAATAAATTGTAAATCATATGAATGAAATAATAATGAATTATAAAATATAGAAACAAAAATCATAATTTCTAAACCACAACGACAAAAATCACAATTTTAAAAAAAACCATAGGGACAAAAAGGTAATTTACTCAAAATATTATTCTGAAAATATTGAAGGGTGCTTGTGACAAAAATAACTTCGTTTGGGGTCAAAAGTGTAAGTTCAAAAACTTTTTTTTTATATTGGAAAAGTATGCTAAACTAATAAAAACAAAACTAGGTATCAAAATTTTGTATGTTTGGGGCATGATTGCGAAATCAATAACTCGTTACTTAACCCTTTGACAAAATATTTTGTACTCGGTGGCTAAATAATAAAAATCAGAAACTTTGGGTTTCAAAATAAAATTCCTTTTGACAATTAGATTTGCCTAATATCGGCTCTCCTAACTCTAATTAGGGGTGCTCACGGGTTGGGTTGACCGGGTTGAAAGCTCTCTAACAACCCAACCTAATCGTTGCGGTTTGAAAATTCTCAACCCAACCCAACCCAATCAAAAGTGCAACCCAACCCAAACCGTGCGGGTTGGGTTGGGTTGGTCGGTTTGAAACATTTATTAATTATTTCATAAATTACATTCCTGTTGCCTCCAGCCGCAACTGCCGCCATCTGTTGCCGCCTGCTGCCTAAATCGTGCAAATTGCAATAATATGTTGAACAAAACAAGTATCAAACTTACAAGAATAAAAATACAAACCTATACATCAAGCTTACAAGCAATAATATGTTGAACAAACAAATATCAAAGTTTACACCAAGTCACCAACGACATAAAACTCAAATGGACTACAACTCCAATATCCAAATAGTTTAAAGTTTAAACCATTAAAATACAACCAACCATTTAGAGTCTGTAATCTGTATATATGAAAAACACAGCAGTAGAATTAGAGTCTGTATATAATTGAAAAACACATCAGTAGACTAGTCCCTTCTAAATTTCAATCAACTTGTTTAGCTAATGTCTTGAAAGTGTTTCATTTTCCATTTCCAACATCCAAACTAAAATTCAATCAACTTGGCAGTAGCTAAACTAAAGCACATCAGTAGTCCAACATCCATTTTCCATTTCCAACATCCAAAGTTCCAAACTAAAACTAAAATTAAAACACAATTTTAAACATAACAGTAGTCCAACATCCATTTTCCATTTCCCAATTTCCAACATAAATTACAGATTTTTAAAACAAAGCTTGAACAAATATTTATATTACCTCTGTCCCTCTGTGTCTGTGCTTTAAATCGAAGAAGACTTGATCCAATTGTACCTATGAATCTCCGAATCTGATTCAATCGATGCCACTGCCAGCGTGAATCTGATTCAATCGAAGGAAAAAGAGAAAACGAAAGGTTGAGTTCAATGCCAGCATGAATCTGAATTTATTTAGTTATTGAGTTTGATTTGTATTAAGGAGAAAACCATAGCTTGAACCAACAGAGTACAGACAGTACTTTAATCGAACTATCGAAAGAGAAGACTTCAATCGAAGGAGAAGACTTAGAACCACTCAAACCAGCGTAACTCTCGCTCAGTAACTCTCAACTTCGACTTGATTTCAATCGAAGGAGAAGACTTGATTTCAATCGATCGATGCCTTCACTTAGTAACTCTCGATTCTCGAAATTAGAAGAAGTGGCATGTGAAGTACAGAAAGTAGGGCAAGAAATTAGAAATTTAGAGCGGCATGTGAACTGTGAAGTGAATTGTACCGCCTTTGTCCATCGGGTTGTCGGGTTGGGCCGGTTTGAATTGGGCCTAACCCGTTTTCAACCCATTCAATGTGGTTTGGTAAAAAAAATGTATCGATTATACGTCGTGTTGATGCGGTTTACGTTTTTTAGGTTTTTACGGGTTGGGGTTAGCCGGGTTGGTCGGAAATTTGAGCACCCCTAACTCTAATAACTAATTGTCTATTTAGCATTTTTCAAAGGGCTTACTTGGCCAAGATCCAAAAGGCTTCCCTCCTTATTCAATGGCCCTTTGGTGTTCTTTAAATGGGCCAAAAAGTCCAAAATAGATTAAAGATGAATATTTAAAAACATCAAATAATGAGTTGTATCAATTTTACGGGTGAACAAGGAGTCCCAAATCTCGATACCGAACCAGTACCATATCGTTATCGTACCGATCCCGGACCGTCCCATGTATTTCGGTACAGTAATCGGTTCCATGTTTTTCCTATAATCGGTATTCGGTAATATCAATATCGGGTCCCCTATAAATACCGAAAACACCGAACCGGTACCGAAAATAAAAAAGACACATTTTTTTCACAAATCCATTCCTATTCCTATTTCAAAATTCAAATCCATTCCAAAATATGAAACGGTTCCTTACCATAGTAATGAAATACCAACCCTAAACCTTCAAAAAATTCCAATTTTTACAATTGATCAAGCCCTTAAATGTCTAACTTCAAGAAATCAACCCCTTCTATTGAAGATACACAAGTAAGTTTGTTTGTTTATGAAGTTGTTTGTTTGTTTGATTGTTTTATATTATAAAATATGGATGAGTAAGTTTGTTCGATTGTTTGATTATTTTCTTTGAAGGTTGTAAAGTGCAAAATCGGGACTGATGGGGTACAAGAACCGAAATACCGTTACCGGTACCGGTGCCGTACCGGTCTAATCGGTACGGTATTCGGTATCGAGTTTTCCACATTTTCGATATCGAGAATTTTCGGTACGGTACCGGTTCGGTACTAGTCCCATGCTCACCCCTAGTATCAATAGTTCAAAACTTCAAATGTTTAAAGACTTCCATAATAGAGATTTAGGCATCATTTTCTAAAGGCCTATACATTTTCTTTTTGTTAATTTTTTGTTAATCGTGGATGTACAGATCATCTTGTGTGCATTTCGACTAATTACATGGAGTCCTGGAAAACAACCGGAAAAATCTACAGTTATCTTTGAGGAACTGGAACTGATGACATTTAAGGAAGGCCCTAAAAACTCAAGTTTTATTGTCAGTGAGCTAACACATCAAGGTTATAATACAAGCTTTTATATTATAAAATAGATACAAACATTAAAGTTTTCGAACTTTTTCAGTCATTCGTTTAAAAGAAATACCAATCATATACTTATAACTTATCATTTCATTTTTATTGAAGTGTCTAACATGCATCATCAATCATTATTGAGAGAATTTTAATAATCTTTCAGTCAAATTATGCTTCCTAAATTTGACTATTTATATGCTGATAATAATGATATGAATATGATTTTGAAAGTGTGAGTACATGATTGATACAGACAAATTTTTGGATATGTAACTAGAAAAAGAATACATATTCTATTATGTCACTTTTAATTAATAGTGAAATATCTTATAAAAATTCAATTTGAGACTTTTTAGAAATGAAAAAAAAAGTGATCATCGATTACCCATTTTTACATTAGTCTTGAAAAAAAGTATTATATTTACTCTGATATCATCTTTTTAATCTACAACAAATAAATGTTACATTTATTTGACAGACCAAAAGTAAAACTGTACACATCATATAATTATGCAACATGATTAAGATATATCCAAGTAATAATGCAAAAATCTTTCCAAATGATTACCCAATTAGATTTATGGCATATTCGATAACATTGAAAGTCTATTAATAAAATGGGTTATGATCTATGTGTTAGACAATATGATGGTCGAGGATAGTCCCTAATGGCGTCTTTTTTCCAAGGTATTGAGAGAAAACCGAGAGTTCGCACCTAAAATTCATTTGATAAATTATATACTTTTGGGTAGATCCCAGGGCTACATTCATGTCCGCAGGATGCGTACGTGCACACACGTTCAGTGCTCAGGAGCTTAAATCGATTCAGAATTTGCATCCCCCCCCCCGTTGCGCGCATGCACGGGAGACTTTTCTTCAACATATTTTAATATCTCCATTTGCAAAAATCATACATAAAACTAGTTCCACTTTCAAGTTCCCACCACTGTGGAACAACCTCTTTACACAACAACACCCACTTGAATGAGTCTACTTTTATATTCAATCATAAGAGTTCTATTTTGGACAAACTTTAACTCTTTACTAAGTCCTCAAGTTACACGAAGTAGTACATTTGTCCAATTAATATTGAGGTTCAAAATAGCTTCATATTTTCTTAACTTATTTTCCAATACTATGTACATCTGTAAGCATCCTTACTTTCAAGTCTACATACGATACCATATTTTAACTTGGTGTCAATCACTCATGAGTCAAGACCCAAATTCTTCAAGTTATCGAAGGCTCGATTTTCTTATGAATAGGATAATCGGTTATGGGCCATATCCATCCTTCAAAAAAGGAAAAGTCTAAATGGTTCATATGAAATAGATGTTTTGCATGAATCTTATAGATTAGGGGACCATATATGTTGATACCACAAATATTGTTAAAACGTATGATTTTTTTTAAATTTTCGTTAGCATACCCAACTCTTTATAGAACACTTTCACACCACATTCGTCCATAAAAATCAACTAGCATCAACTAACACGGACATATTAAAAACAATACATACCTAACTAGATTATGACACATAATCTTCTCATTTTATTTCTTGTTTGTAGTTTACACCATGACACACATCACCTAAAGTGCATATTATATTGGTCAGCTTAAGGCATTGTGAATTCATTGAATTTTTATGTGCACGTACACTCTGTAACAATAAATACCTTTATCTGTCATGAAAGCCGTTTTTTCCTGATCGTCGGAATGCATCAATATCTGGTTATATCCAGAATATGCGTCCATGAAAGTGAGTAATTCGTGTCCAGTTGTAGCGTCGACCATAGAATCGATGTATGGCAATGGCAATGGATCTTTTGGATAGGCCTAGTTAAGGTCTGTGAAATCAATGCACACTCTCCATTTACCATTTTTCTTTTGGACGACAACAACGTTGGCGAGCCAATCTGGATATTTGACTTCTCGTATTTTTCCTGTTTTAAGCAAATTATCAACTTCGTCGTTGATAGCTTTATTTCTTTCAGGAGCAAATTTTCGTCTTTTCTGTTGAACGGGTTTGAATGATGGATCGACGTGGAGTTTATGAGAAATAATACTCGGATCGATGCCTACCATATCTTCGTGCGTCCACGCGAAGCAATCATAGTGGTCCTGAAAAAAAGAAATTAGTCGTTTTTTGAAGGTTGGATCGAGTGTCGAACCTATGTAGACCATCTGATCAGGCTTATCCTGGTTTAGTACGACAACTTCCAAGCGATAATCGTCGTCGGTCCCAGGAACGTCCTGGTTCTGTAATTGCTATATTGTCTGCTTCGGGGGCTTCAAAGAGACTTTGTAACATTCCCTAGAAACTTTTCTTTCGCCTTTGATCTCCTGTACCCCCCATAGCATGGGGAATTTCAAGGTTTGATGGTACGTCAAAGGTACAACTTTCATATCGTGGATCCATGGTCGCCCAAGGATGACGTTATAAGCTGATGAACAGTCGACGACGTTGAACTTCGTATGTCTGTTGATTCCTTTAGCATATACTGGTAGTGTGATTTTCCCCTTGCTTTCACTGCATCAAAAAAGATAATGCTAGCTGAACTGCCTCCGTCGACGAGTATTCTCTTTGTCAGACAATTTCCAATGCTTAATTGGATAATTAGTCCGTCATGATGTTTCTGATGTACATCGTCGAGATCTGCTTGGTCGAACGTCAAGGGCAAAGCTTCTAGTTCTGCGTCCTCCTTAGGTCTTGCCTCCTTTGGAATTGGTCGGTCGTCGGGACCGCGACTAGCATGTCTCTTAGCAGCTGAATATGTGGTCCCACAGACATCAGAGCCTCCGGTGATACAATTAATCACTTTGGCATGTTCTGGGGATGTAGGACGCACATCTTTTTTTCCCGTCAATTCTTGTAAATAACCTTTCGAATTAAGCCAGGACAGTTCTTTCTTCAAAGCGATGCAATCATCCGTTATATGACCAAAGTCACTGTGGAAATCGTACTATTTTGTCTTGTCTTTCTAATCACTGTCTTTGTCGCTTTTCTTTGTCCATCGAATGTTTTGTTGGAGCTGTTTCAGGGACGTGACGACGTCCTTGGCTGATCCAGTGAAACCATAAGATAATACCTTAGGATACTGGACAGATTTGGAAGTCGCCGACCCTTTCTTTTCAAATCTGACATTTGAAATTTGTCTGCTAGGCTCTGATTGACTGGTCGACTTCGGTTTGAAGTCTGGCTTTTTAACACCTAGGTTTTTCTTGTCGCTCGAGTGTTTATTTCTGAAGGCAAAGTCATCTTCGACCCTCATATGAGCGAGCATCCTCGCTCGTACGTCTTCGAAAGTTTCTGGAGGATATTTCATAAGGTCGAGATACAGCCCTGAACTATCGTCCAGACCTCGTTTGTATGCTTCTATAGCTGTTTTTACGTCGCAATTTCTGTAACACCCGCTATTTTGGAGTTGGGTGAAAAGTTGACCTTTACCCGAAGTTCAGGGGGTAAAATGTAACTTGGGTTATATAAATATAAATCAAGTTTTAGATATTTCTAAATATCACATAATCTGATCTTTAAGAAAATCAGAGAGAGAGAAAAGGAAGCAGGAGAAAAAGAGGTCGATCGATTTTCTCCAAATCAAGGTACGAATCTAGCTTAATGCTTTGATCTAAGTGTTATCTGCCGTATAGAATCTCGTTGTGAAGGTTTTTAACCGTTTGATTTCGAGATTTACGTATTTTGAGTTTGGTCTGGGTTTTGTAAACGTCCCATCATAATAAGACCGGGAAGATGGTCTTTATCGGTCTCGACCGGAAGTCGGTTCGACTGATATGTTGTTTCCACCGATATGGGATAAGACCGATATGGGTTCGACCGATATGGGTTTCGACCGATATGGGATAAGACCGATATGGGCTTAGACTGATATGGGCTTAGACCGATATGGACTTAGACCGATATGGGTTTAGATCGATCGGGCTTCGACCGGTATGTTGTTTCAACCGGTATTGGTACTCGACTGGTACTGTGTTCGGCAGTGTATAGTGTTTTGTATTCAAGAGTTGTAAGTCAGTGGGTTGTCTATATTTTTGGCTTACCGAGTTATCGATGTTGTCGTAGGTAACAATCGTAAGAAGCAGACTATAAACAGGAAGAAATCTGAGGTGAGTACCTTAAACTAAATAGTCTGTATTACGAATGCTATGTGATAAATGTATTATTTAAATGTGGAAAACCTTGTTTTAAAGTGGCTTATTGTTGTTGGGAAATGCTTTCTAAAAATCCCATTATTTCAAGACTCAAGATTTATTGAATTGAACCATTGTTCATACGAATTGCCTGTATATTTGATTTAATATGAATATGCTCTGAAATGACATGCTTCGGCTTTGAGTCTTGTGCAATGGATCCATAGGCACTGTGTTCCTATGTCCCCGGTTTTGGGCATTTGGTTCACGTTTTAGCACGGAATAGGCATCGGGTTGCCATGATAAGTAAGGTGTGGGCCTATACGGTCGGGCAGCGTCTCATGGTGCAGTAAGGTGTAATTCCATTATGTGCTTGGGTTCCCCCTGTTTTGGGAACTCTCAAGAATAGATCCAGAGAGGTTGACTTGGTGTTTTGAGCAACATATCTAGAGGGGTTGAGCTCGTTATGTGATTTGGTGTTATTTGTACCATGTTTAATCACTAATGGTTTATTTGATTTCTTGACTTAGCTCATGGCTATACTCACCACGTGACATCGATTTGGGTTTAGTACTCTTTTCTTATTGGCTTGTTCTCACTAGGCTTTAGCCTAACACTTGCTCTTAATTGTCATGTGGCAGGTTATCTTAGCAGTGGGGCACGCCGGGACTGAGGGAGCGACCTTGGGGTCGTGAGTGGTCTTTTTGAGGATATCTAGTGACCATCGTCCAGTGATTTTTGAAGATATATTTTGGAAGGATAGCGACACCCGACCCTAATCTAGTTATTCAATTGTAGATTAGTAGGTTGTCGTTGTATGCTTCATTTATTGACCGTGTTTATGTCTAACCCATACTCTGTTTGGATTAACATTGTATGTTGAGATTGTAATACCTTATTCCGCAAGTTTATTCTATTGCAGAATTTCGATTTTTTTTTTATTTCCGCAAATTTTTAGGGTGTTACAATTTCGGATACCAATCATCTCCGCGTTGAAACGGTTAAAATAGTCCCAGATGGACTCTCCATTTTTCTGTACCACATAGTAAAGGTCGCTCGTCTGTTTTTCCATTTTTCGGCTGCTAGCGAGTTGTTGAGTAAATTGATTCACCAACTCTGCAAAAGACCCGATGGTTTTAGGTTTGAGATTAATCAACCATTTTAAAGCTTCTCCGGTCAAGGTCGCCCCAAAACTTTTGCACATACAGACTTCTTGGAACTGATACGGTATCGAGACAGTCCACATAAGTTGTTTGTATTGGGCGACGTGTTCTGTTGGATTAGTGACGCCTGAATATTTTGGAGTGAAGGTCGGGATGTTGTACTTCTTTGGGACGTCCACCAAAGCGATCTCATCAACGAATGACGACGCCTGAAATCCTGTACGTGGCTCGACATCAACTGGAACTGCTGCCCCCGGCAATTTGGCTAACATCGACAAGACACGTTCATTTTGTTCTTCTAGGAGCTTCAATCGCTGTGCAACGGGATCTATCGGGACATTACTTGGGACACCCAATGGAACATAGCCCGATCCGTTGAAACTAATCTGATGTAAGGAATCAGAGGCATATCCATTGAATGGCATGGAAGCCATAGGCATGGTTGGGATTACGAAGCTCGCAGGATTAATTGGTGGTGGACGAGGATAATTAGGCAATAGAGGGGGTACGTTCCAAGCACCGACAAAAGCATTCGTAGTCCCTGTCACATTATTTCCATTCTGATTTCTTAGATGCTCGATGGTTTCAGCTGCTTGTCGAGCATGGGCTGTTAGGGCGTCAATACGTGCACGAGCAACAATCAGCTCCATGTTCATCTGGGCCACAACATGATCTTGAGTTCCTTGGAATGCCATTATCCTGAATAACTGAAAAAAGAGAACACTCGAAGGAAAACGTTAGTACGTCGTAAGATTATCGAAGATTTTCTTTGGATGGGGTCCCACGGATGGCGCCAAACTGTTTATGCCAAAAATCTCCCAAGGGAATATTTAAGGTAAATGTGGAGCTTAATCCAACCAAAGAAAGTAACTTTGATAATCGTATGACAATAATAAAAATAAAGTAAATGAGACGAGAGAATTGGTGACGCGGAAAATCCCTGAAATGGGTAAAAACCGCGGACGAGGGTAAGTCGTCGTGCACTATGGACGTCAATCGGGGACGTCGTCCTTGTTAACAAGTGTTACAAGTGAAATGTAATTGTAAAACAATACAATAAAGTAAAGTCGGTCGTTCGTCGTGTATAATTAGACTTCGGTCGTGCGTCGTGTAACAAATAGTAGTAGGCTTTGTGAATTTCGAGAGAGACTGAGCGAACTGGAGAGCGTAATTTGTGAGCTTCTAAGGTCTGAGAATTAGATCCTCGAATGGGAAGTTCAATCTTCATATTTATACTACAATTGTCCGTTAGCAAGTCTTGAATGCATATCTTTATTAAAGTAACCGTCTGATATTGATGATAGCATCCGTTGTTATTGGTAACGTCTTCCGTTATGATCTCTCATCATAAACGTCCTTGAAATCCTGCATTAAACATAATATAAAGTATGTTGCAAATTAGTAACTGTAATCAGGTCGTACGACTGAACTTGCCAGGCGGATTTTTGGGTTGTTTAGTCGAGGTCGTCCCAAAGGAAGAGCGTCGACTATCGACGGTCGTACGACCATTGACCGTTGGAATTTTTACCCAAACATTTGACATAATCATTTCTTTAAAAATATTTAACACGACAAAAATACCTGATCAGTATAAAAACCATTTTCAACAACATTTGACTATAATGATATTTAAATAATATAAACCTATTAAATCACATAACTTATATTTCATAACTTTATTCTATAAAACAAGATACATTTTAGTTTTGCAAAATGTACATGAAGTCACCTTATATTGTGGTCACAGTAAATCCCCTTTATTTAGGTGACGTTTGATTCACGGAATGGAATCTTTCGAAATTAGAATCTGTCAAAGGAATTGAAATATGAAGGAATTGGAATAGAATTTAATCATATTTGACCATGCATTTGGTTGGCAGGAATTGGAATGGAATCTGTCAAAAAAATCTGAATATGTATGTTTCGTTTATTGAATGTTATATTGGTGGCGGCATGTAATGACAAGTGGTGGTGGAGGTTGTGGTGACGACGGTGGTGACATCCATCGTGATGGAATAGAATAGAATTCAATAATATAAAGGAATATAAATGTATAATAGTTTTCTTAGAAAATAGTAGGAAGGAATTGAAATTCCTTGTTATAATCCAAGGAATTTAGGGGCGTTTGGTTCGTAGAATGTTTTTGGATGTAATGGAATTTGTCAAAAAAATTTGACTTTGAAGGAATTGGAATGGAATGTTATCAAGTTTGACCACTTGTTTGGTTGACAGACATTGAAATAGAATTTGTTAAAGGAATTGGAATCTGTTTGTTTGGTTCACATAATGTAGCTTTGTAATTGGAATGAAATATTAGTAAATGACCAAAATACCCATTTTTAAACTTTTGAAATCGAAATCCAACTATTGTGGTTCAAATCGGTGGTGGTTGGCGGTGGTTCAGATCGGTGGTGGTTGACGGTGGTTCAGATCGGTGGTGGTCGGTGACGGTTCAGATCGGTGGTGGTCGGCAGCGGTTCAGAACGATGGTTCAGATCGGTGGTAGTCGGTGGCAGTTCAGATAAGTGGTGGTCAACGGCGGTTCAGAACGGTGGTGGTCGGGTAGTTCAGATCGGTGAGGGTTGGCGGCAGTTCAGAACGGTGAGGGTCGGCGGCGGTTCAGATCGGTGGTAGTCGGCGGTGGTTCAGATCGGTGGTGGTCGGCGGTGGTTCAGATCAGTGATGGTTGGCGGTGGTTCAAAACGACGGTTCAGATCGGTGGTGGTCAGCAGTTCAGACCGGCGGCCGTTAAGAACGGAAGTGTTCGGCGGCGGTTCAGATCGGTGGTGGTCGATGGTGGTTCAGAACGGTGGTGGTTAGGTGCTTCAGAACGGTGAGGGTCGACAGCGGTTCAGAACGGTGGTAATCGGCGACTGATCAGATCGATGAGGGTCGGCGGCGGTTCAGAACGGTGGTGATCAACGACGGTTCATATCGGTGTTGGTCGGTGGCGGTTTAGAACGGTGGTGGTCGGTGGCATTTCAGACCGGTGGTTGTCGAAGGTGGTCGGTGGTCGTTCAGACCGGTGGTGGTCGACGGTGGTCGGTGGTCGTTCAGATCGACGGTAGTCAACATAGATTCATATAGGTTTGGGTAAATCAAGTAGGGAAGATGAGGGTTGTAACACCCTCGATTTCGGTAAGTTTTAATTTGATTACTAAATTCATGTATCGAACCTAGCGTTGGGTCGTGCGTGCATTCGGATCAAAGTCGGTCAATTTCAGTCTCGGTACACTTGGGGCGACAGTGCCCGCGATTGTGACAAAGGTCACTCTCGTGGGGCACTATCGCGGGGTTTGTACCGTGACCTCGAGAGATGGTGCGATAGTGACCGCGATTGTGACAAGTGTCACTGTCGCGTGGCACTATCGCGAGGTTTGTACCGCGGGGCATAGAACTCATGCGATTGTGACACACGATTGTGACAACGTCACTGTCGCGTGACACTATCGCGATCGGGCCCCAGTGTCTTAAATGCTTATGTCCAAAATTTTAAGTCATTTGGTCATTTTGGGGAGCTTTGAAGGGCGATTTTGGAGAGCAAAAAGGTAGGGTTTTCATCCTTCTTCATTGAATGCTCCTAGTAGAGATTCTTATGGTTGGTTTGTGGATTTGATTTAGGTTCTTGATTGTGATTAAGAAGCTCAAGTGTTATTCCTTCTTTTCCCTCAAGTATCACATCTAGGGTTTGGTGTATAACCCTTACAAGGTGAGTTTTTTTAACCATTTCTCTATTATAAATACTAGGATTTATGTATTTATGAACTCATCTTTATCTTTTAATCACATTTGGGTTTTGGAGATGTTAAGATTATTGGTTTAAACAAGGTTTTCAAGGGTTTGTATTTTAAAGAAAATTTATAATTTCAATGCTTACTAACCCTTTTGACAATTAAAACTTGTCCTTGGAGTTTTGAGGAGACCCGAAGTGAAAACTAGGGTTTTGGTGAGATTATATGTATTGGACTAATTAATGGATTGGTGGACTTTATAAACGGGATTTACTGTATTATCAATTATGAAGTGGGTTGTAAAGTTTCCCTTAATCAATGTGAGATAAGTCTCATGTTAGTAACTTATGTATTTGGGAATTGGTTTCAAGAACTTCATGCATGATCAATAATAATTGTATTAGCATGTCTTGGTATTTGGTTTTAGTGCAATGGATCCATAGGCACGGTATTCCAATGTCTTGTTCGGACATTTGGTTACCCTTGGCACGGGATAGGCATCGGGCTCCATGGTAAGTAGGGTGTGGGCCTATATGGTCGGGCAACGTCCCATGGACAGTATGGTGTAATCCCAATGTGCACGAGTCCCCCTGTTTTTGGGACTCTCAAGAATAGACCTGGAGTGGTTGACTTGATGTTTTCGGGCAATGGACTTGGAGTAGTTGAGCTCGCTATGTGAATTTAACCGTTGTACGTATTTTTTATGGATGCTAATGGTTATTGGATTTGTTTTGATTTAGCTCACGGCTAGATCGTCTACGTGACTTCAATCGGGTTTATTGTTTAAGTTTATTTCCCGTTTAATTATTCTAACTAGGCTCTAGCCTAACACTTGTTCTTGGTTGTCACGTTTGGCAGGTCATTCTAGCGATGGGACTCGTCGGGATTGAGAGGACGGCCTTGGGGTCGAGAACGGTATTTTTGAGGATATAGTGACCATTGAATTGAAATATATAATTTATATCTTTTGGAAGAATAGCGACACCCGCACCTAATCTTACTCGACTAAGTTAGATTAGTAGGTTGTCGTATTTTATTCTTTATTTGTTTTTGGGTTGTAATTACCATATTATAGTCCCCTTGTTGGGTTGACATACTTTGGTTAGATTTGTCATAACTGTTTATTACAAGTTTAAGGATCTCCCTTTTTAGGAAGATTGGTTTACACCATTTATAGATGTTATATAGCCAAATTTTTAAGTTTTATTTTCACCTTAATTTTCGGGGTGTTACAAAGGTAGTTTTGTCTTTTTGAGAAAATGGGATGGAATGACCAAATCCATGAGTGGTGGAATGTGTGGAATTCAGTTCCATTCCATAGGTAACCAAACGCCTAAATGGAATTTGATCAATGGAATTGATCATTCCAATTCCTTCAGATTCCATCGGAATCCTGCGAACCAAACGCCCCTTACATTCCATCATTTGTGGAATTGGAATTCCTTATTAAAACTCAAAAGATGAACCAAACACAGGACTGGAATTTGGTCAATTGAATTGACCATTCCAATTCCTTCAAATTTCTTCGGATTCCAACGAACCAAAAGCCACCTTAGAGTCGTAAACATATTTCATTGGGAACAAAAACCTAGGCAGTAACCTTACAAAAACAATTACGTCGATTTTAACTAAAACAATCGTAACCTTACAACTTGATTTATTATGTGTAACACCCTAAAGTAGTGGGTTGGTCAATAAATATAAGTCCAACTTAAAACTATAATGGATGTTATTGGGATGAGTTGTTATAAACTCTCTCAGGCCTGTCCAAAATCTTTCTCCTTGTAATCGACGATGTAGGTTTCGCTTAAGATGTCAGAAACACCCCCTCTCGAGAACTCATCATACCCAATGAGGTTTGCCCCACCATGTCGATGGTACAAGGATCTGCTCTGATACCATTTGTAACACCCCAAAGCCTAAAGCAATAGATTGACCCAATAACTACGACTCCAACTTAAAACTATGGTGGAAGTTATTTTTAGTTCACAATTTGAAGTTTATAAGGAGCTCACAAATCGCATTTTCTATCTATGTGGGATGAGTGGTTACACATACACAAAATACTTTAAAGCACGTGGTTGTGCGTTTAATTTATCGTAGGCCTACACCCACAACCAACATTAATGCTAGATCCATTCGAATTTTTGGTTTAAACGTAATAATCTCTAGATTTAAATAAAAAAATCATTTGAAAACGACGAGTAGTAGTTCTGTTGTAACCTATAATGTCGTTAAGATATTGATTCAACTCATATGAAATATATATGGCAAACTGATGATAAACACCACTAGAGAAGTGACTTTTACTGACCTAAGTTTACTCATGGGTGAACGACAAAGGGAACTTATCACTTGATTTTCCGATGCATGATAATGGCACATAATTGGTGATTTGTCGGTGATTCAAAATATTATCGACGGATTATCGAATAACCCTAAAGAAACAATAATTTATAAATCAATTATTTAAATGGTTGTCGATAATTCGTTGGTGGGCGAAAGATCGTGTGAGAAGTTGATGTTAACGTGAGAAATGGATCTAAACCGTTGATCACTTTTAACCATATGTCCTCCCATGAATTACGACTTAGAAATGAATTGATCTGGTGCATCTTTGTCCATCTCATCCTAATATGCATCAATTTCTCATCGAACGGTTGGTAACCACTTCTCACGCTTCTCACGTTAACTTCAACTTCTCAATGGAACCTCAACCCTTCGTTGGTGATATTTAAATAATTATTTCATTTTCGAACTTCTTTTAATTAATTCTTTGGAGGTCCGTTGAAAATAATATATTTTGTTTATTTAGGTGCTGAAAACTAAAAATTGAAATCTAAAAATCATGCCTAAATATTAAGAAGCATCTATAGTCTAGAATTATATATAAATATTACTACTAGAAAAAGGGGTATCAGCGACGGAAACAGCGATCGAAATTTCCGTTACTAATTAGCGACGGATTAGTGACGGATTAGCGACATAAAAAGTTCCGTCATAATCCGTCGCTAATTAGTGACGGATTAGCGACCGAATTAATTCCATCACGAATTAGCGACGGATTTGCGACGGAATCTATTTAAAAAATAAATAAATTCCACGTGTCCGTCGCCGTCGCTAATTAGTGACGGATTAGCGATGGAATTTTTAAATTTTCTTATTTTCTCATGATTGTGTTATATGTATGTATGTGTATGTGTTATATATATCCACCGGTCTGTGTTATATATATGTATGTGTGTGTATATATGTGTGTGTTGTTTGCTAACCCGCGATATGATGATGGATCAATGTATATTGTTGTGTATGTGTATATATGTTGATATGAATGTATAGATAATGTGTATGTTGTTTGGTAATCGCATATGATGTATATATGTATTGTATGCATGTGTAAATGTGAACGTATCGATAGTATGTGTGTGTGCGTGTGTGTGTTTTGTTATTGTACCTTAATAAGTCATAAAGTGTTCTATTGTGCTTTAAATGGTTCTAGTGGGCCTTAATGGATCTATCGGGCTTTAAAGGGTTCCGTCGGGATTTAAATGGTTTCATTGGGTCTGAATAGATCTATTGGGCTTTAAAGGGTTTCATTGGGTTTTAGTGGATCTATCGAGGTTTAAAGGGTTATATTGGGCTTTAAAAGGTTTCGTTGGGCCTTAATTGATACATTGGGCTTTAAAAGGTTCAATCGGGCTTTAAAGGGTTTCATTGGGCCTTAATGGATCTATCAGGATTTAAAGGGTTCTACTGGGCTTTAAAAGGTTTTATTGAGTCTTAATGGATCTATCGGGATTTAAAGGGTTATATTGGGCTCTAAAAGGTTTCATTGGCTGTTAATGGATATATTGGGCTTTAATTAATTATATTGGACTTTAATCGGTTCTATTGGGCTTTAAAGGTTTTCATTAAGCCTTAACCGATCTATAGGGCTTTAAAGGGTTATATTGTGCTTTAAATGGTTTCATTGGGCCTTAATGGATCTATCGGGCTTTAAAGGGTTTTATCGGGCTTTAAAGGGTTTAATTGGGCCTTAATGGAACTATCGGGCTTTAAATAGTTCAATCAGGCTTTAAAGGGTTTCATTGGAGCTATCGGGCTTTAAAGGGTTCAATCAGGCTTTAAAGGGTTTCATTTGAGCTATCGGACTTTAAAGGGTTCAATCAAGCTTTAAAGGGTTTCATTGGGCCCTAATGGACCTATAGGGCTTTAAAGGATTTCATCAGTTCTATTGGCCTTTAATGAGTTTCATTGGGCCTTAATGGATATATCAGACTTAAAAAGGTTCTATTGGAAGCATATAGGAAACCCACAAACCCCATCCCTCGCTTTATAAGGAAATTGATCTAGTGTATCATATTAGTGGTTCTCTTCAATTAAACAGCTCGACTCGATACATGCATACAAAATTACGGAACGATTTAATAAATAAAAATATTTATTATATAATTTTTAATAATTAGATAACTTAATTAATAATAAATAAAAAATAATTTAATAAATAAATATAATTATTAAAATATTTAAAAATTAGTGAATCTAATTATTAATAATTTTGAAAATATTTTTATAAATAAAAATACGAATTATTTAATTTTAATTAATGATATTAATAAGAAACATATATATAATTAATTTAAAAATGGATTCCGTCGCAAATTTGCGACGGAAATTTCGGTCGGTAATTTGCGACGGAATATCCGTCGGTATTCCGTCGCTGTCAAAATTAAAAGGTTAAAATTAAACCCAAATACCTAAAATCCTAAATCGATCGACATTTCAACCCAAATCCCAAACTCTCGATCGACCAGCGACTCTCAACCCAAACTCTCGATCCAAAACTCAACCTGCAACTCTCAACCCAAACTCTCAACCGACGACCACCGATGACCACCGACGACCACCGACGCTATCTCTGTCTCTCTTCGCTCTTCCTCTCTCACTTCGCTCGCATACTTTGGCTCTCGATGTCTCATCGCTTCATCTCCTCCGGAATACCAACGTTTTTCTACCGACAGCAACTTCTCCAAAAGGTACCGAACTTAACCTAAAAATCAATTTCTATTTCGGTTTATTGGAATATTTTGCTCGTTGCACGATTATTTTGAGTTACTGTTTGTCTTCGAGACTCGATATCAATTGTTTTGAACTTGTGATTGTGATGTTTTTGGTCATTTTGTGTAAATTTATACTTGTGCACAAACATAATCGACTGTTGTGGATGAAACCTGGATTCTCTTGTTTGGAATGTTTTGAACAAATAAACTCATATAATTGAAGCATATTTATAATTGGATGCAAGGATAAAGATACTGGCTTGTCTGATTATGTTTGTGGATTAAACCTCCACTTCATATTACTTTCTAAAGATTCACGCATCACTTGCCTTCTTTGAACACTGTGCTTTCATTTCAACAAGCAATCATATGGCAAAATTCGAATACACTATTCTTCTGGCATATCAAATTTTGAAGTCAAATTGGTAACAAAATAACATTTAAATCTGAAATTTAGAAGTAATAGGTCGACATACATAGCAGCGTAGATGCCCTTCTTTCTTCGATAAATAAAGTTTATTACTTTATTTCGACTTTTTTGGTTTGAGCCTTCAATGTTGCTCTGGTAGTTTTGTTGGTTTTATTTTGTTCCTTGGAAGGGGCTAATATTATTTATGCAGGTTTTAGGAACCGGTATGGTTACTCAAGACATTTCAAATTTTGATTTTGTATTACTGTTGGTTTGATTTTGCTCTTTCGTTTTTGGAAGTTTTGAAGGACTCTCGGGAACTTCTCAGTGGATTGAGGAGAGAATCATATGGGCTGATGAAAATTGCATGTGTCTCTCTAAAGAAATACCATAAAGAAAAGGTCCACTTTCTGTTCAACATGCTTGTCCTTATTTTTATGCGTGTTTCATTTGAACTGATTCAATTTCTCAGCTATTTCTTTAAATGTCCATTTTGAAAATTAAGTTTGGCATCTGATTTTCTGTAGATCCCAATGCAGTGCAATCACAAGTAATAATGAATAATGATGAACAGATTATAGGCCACAACAACTGGTCATATGATTGATATAACTTTAAAGGGTTAAGGTTTACAGAGATAATTTCTGATAAGGATATGTAAACCTAATGACTAGAAAACTGAATAATGAATTTCTGACCTTTCTAAACTGTTCTACCCTAATTATGAGATAAATAAGCCTTTATATACTTAGGCTTTACAAGCAATTGGGCTTATGGGCTTGGGCCCATCTAATTAATCAACTATTAAAGAATTACATTATGCACCCTTATAAATACTTTATTCCACTTTCAACACACCGGACTTTCAGTCCTAACAATCTCCCCCTAAAGTTGAATAAAGCATTTAACAACTTGAAAAACTTCAGGCCTTGATCTTCTTTCCCTCTTGAATCTTTTGAAGAACTTTGGTGTTGCATGTCTTCATGTCTTTCAACGCTCCCCCTTGAATAAAGCTCTTGGTCTTCATAGTATCAACTTTGTAATCAGATTCAATATACAGTAGCCTCAACTGAATGCACTATCACGCAACTTTTAACTGTAGAAACTCAATCACATCGGATCAACACACATGAAAGATAATGTGAGAGTACCGTGACTTTCCATGGTGCATCTTCAGTTTAAAACAACGAATCTGTCTTTGAACCGCGAGTTCAATAAGCTTTCATCTCAAGAACTTGTTTCAACCAGCGCGTAGGAGGAATAATGAAGAAACTTGTAGCATACACCACATGATACGGGAAAGAATCAATACAAACTTTGAAATCTCTTTGAAAAATTGAAACATCATCTTCATCCTTTTTTATCTCTAGATTGTCTTCAGAAATAACTTTCTTTCTTTAAAACTTTGAAATTGAGCTTGTAAACATTTCTCCCCCTTTTTGATGATTGTGAGCATCATGATCATCAAAACTCTTAAATTTCAACATATTCTTTGATCTCCCCTTTATGATAAGATGACATTCTCCACATTTTGATCTGAGTATCCGTAAATTCATGAAATATATATATCCGAATCTTTTCAAATTAAAATATAATAGGAATTGAAAACCTGAATCAACAAATGATACAGTTAGTATGCCTGTAAGTAGCACAGAGCCACTTTGTACAACGGATGTACTTTGGAAAGGAGTTTTTGTGATGTTCACTCCCCCAGGGCTTCCATTCAATCATCGAAAAACCACAAAGGAATTTTCTATGAATGTTATGACAAGAAAACTTATTCCTTGTGTGCTCGTGCAAGTGTAGAAATGATTGAAGCTACTTAGCTTGATCAGGCTCAAATTATGTAAACTGTTGAGACAACAACATATATTACACGGACTCAATGTGAATGAAAAAGGTGCGAAGGTGGGGCAATTTTCCTTCTTTTTCAATATCTAAATCTTCCGAGTGAAGACTAGATAGAAGATATGCTGCGTCCCCAAAGAAAATGAAACATTTCTTTGTTAAGAAAGAAACGAGTGGTTGGTGGGGTAATAGCAAGAGTTGGCGTGGGCTAGGTGCCTTTTTCAATGATGGTCACCAAAGAATGTGAACCAATCAGAATTTGTGGCTGCCCGGCTCAGAAAGTGGTTGGTGTAGAGTTTTCATATTCTTTTAACTCAGTTCTCACACCCTCTTTCTTTTTATCATTGAAGCTCACTTCTAACCAAACTCTCTTTTCCATTTTTCCGCTCCACACAATGAGAAAAACTCAACCCGATGAGTTATTTCCCCCACTCTTTGATTTATAACCCCTCACCCCTCAAATCACTCTAGGATAACTTCCGGGGTAGGAAACACTGGTTAACGTGAATCCATGGAAGTATTGTTTAAGTTCTCACACAAATCCCATGTAAGTCCTAAAAAAATAGTTACTCAACAGTTTAACTTGAACATTTAAGCACAGAATGTATGATAACACTGTCAAAATGTATGCTCATAAGATTTGAGCAATTGAAATTTGAAGATTTCTCAAAACAGATATATTGAATGAATGAAATGAAATCAAGAGCATTGTTTTGAGAATCTGACAGTGTATCAATCAGATCACATAAAATGGATAGGGTATCAAAGAATTGGATATTTTGTTTATATGAACAAATATAAACAATTTAGCAATGAAAGCACAAATTTAGAAATAATGATAGATGCTCAACAACATTGAATTTCAAGCGGGGGTATTACCATCGAAAAAATTGTTTCGCTATGAGACATGGTAATAACAAATACAACTGAAGTACTGAACATGTGTGTGTGAATACGTTACAGTATAAGGATAAGATAATACACAAGTATTGATCTTTAGAAACACACAGTCAGTTAAACATTAAAGCTCAAGAATTGAAAAACATTTAAATTCACACTTCTAGATTCATGAAACCTTTTGAGAATCAGAAGTGGTTTGAACATTTCAGAAATTGTTTTTCATGCTTGAAAGTTGTTCTTCTTTCAAACAATCAGAGATCTAGGATTAGAAGATATTTACCTTTTAAGCTCCCCTTCAAATCATGATAGAACGATATAGATCTATTAAGCTCCCCCTGGATATTTGCAAAATATCCAGGTCTAAACGTTGAAGAACGGGTCCTGATCTGTCATGTAATCAGAAGCCAAACTTCGTTGAAGTCCGGGTTCTAAGCTGATTTACTTAGAAGCCATCATTCTTCTACTCCCCCTTGACAGTAGGTGCCTGCAACAAAGAATCAGTTTTCGGTTTTGGTACCCACTGGTATTTGGGTCCTCGAATGTTAGTTGCAGTTCTTGTGGGGGAAATAGAATAAGAACCATACCAGAAATGATCACTGGTTTTGTGAATGTGATCATGTGTATGACAATAAGAACAATGGTATTTCTTACCTGACAACCTGAGTAATTGATCTCTCGAGTAGATATGATCAGGTTTACCTTTATGCACTTTGTTCTTTTTGACATTGGACGCATGTACACATGATTCTTTTTCTTTCAGCTCATCTTCAACTGGTTTCTTCTTCCAGACCAATTCCTCTTCTTTGTGTCTCCTTCTTCTTTGAAATGTACCTGAACCATCTATATTTCTATCATAGAAAAGGTTAGTTTTACGAATCTGATCAAAAGATTTAACTGACCTGTATGAAGAGACATATTTCTGATTTGAGCTTGATACATTCTTTTCAAGCACTTTAATCGTTGATGCAAAGTTGTCTCTTTCTTTAACAAGCAGATCAATCTTCTTCGTGAACTCAGACTTCGTCTTCTGCTCTTTTAGTGCCTTTTCAGATAGTTCAGATAGCTTGGCAGTCAACTTTTTAATCTCAGTCTCAAAGATGCTTCGTTCTTCTTCAAATCCCTGCTCAGCATCATTTCTTTGGCCGGATATTTCCTTGAAGAATCCAACATTATTCTGTTCAATGGTCTTCTTTTCGTTTGCAAACTTTTCTCTTTCAATAATGATTACTTTCTCGAAAGCAGAAACTTGCTGAAAGAGTTTTATGCATTTCAGCTCCACTTCCTTCTTCTCATCATCACATTTTCTTGAGAATTCTGAGAACTTCTTTGCGAAAGATTTCTCTTTAGTCTCAAAATCAGATTTGTGTTTAGCAAGCAGTTGCTCCAAATCAGATAAACGCGTTTGAAGTTCTGCATTTGCATCTTTCAGAACAGAGATCTTTTCCTCATAACTTTCAGTAGAGACTGGTTGCTGAGGTTTAGCTTCCAAAATATAAATCTTTCCTTTTAGCTCAGAGTTCTCAGCTTCCAATTCTCTCCCTTTTAAAATCAGATTTGGCCCTAACACCAACCATTCAGTACAATCCCACAACTCTTTTCCTATCATTTTGTTATAAAATATTTGACCAGAAATTTCATTAAAAGTGTCACGAAAAATGTCACAAGAAATACTACTTGTCATATAATTTCTAGCATAATTATTGCCACTCTCTCTTTGCTCCTTTTCCACAGGAGAAGCTTCTGCCGGAATTTGGGATTGCTTTTCTCCTTCAGTCAAAGATAATCTGATGTAGGGACCCACCTCATGTTCGTCAACAAAATCCAGAAAATCAGTTTTCCACCTTTCATATTCTCCTTTGGACCGCAACCTTAGTGGGTACACCATTTTGATCGTTTCGAATAGAATGTATTCGCTCCGGCTTTGAAGAGAGATGAAACTTGAAAGTACAGGGACCAAAAGTGACAAAATGTGAAACTTGAAAGTTTAGGGTCACAAACGACACGCTGAATCCTTGAATTACGGGGGCTAAAATAAATACACTGTAAAAAGATCGTGAGACAAAAAATTTGACCTTTTTTTTTTAAATAATACCCGGTCAAACAGGGGTCCGGTCGAAGCAAAGGACCAGAATATGCAAGATACCGGTCGAAGGTAAGACCGGAGTAAGCAGGTATCCGGTCGAATGACAGGACCGGGGATACACTTATCCGGTCGAATGATAGGACCGGGGATATACGTATTCGGTCGAAGGGTTTGACCGGAGGTTACAACTATCCGGTCGAAGGTTAGACCGGAGTAAACAAATATCCGGTCGAATGAGCAAGACCAGAGTACAGGTGTCCGGTCAAATGGGTAAGACCGAGGAATACTCTTATTAGGTCGAAGGGACACGACCGGAGGAACTCTTATTCGGTCGAAGGGGCAAGACCGGAGCACAAGTGTCCGGTCAAATGGGTAATTCCGGGGAAAACTCTTATCAGGTCGAAGGTGTAAGATCGGAGTACAAGAGTCCGGTTGAATGCTCAGGTCAAAATATTACGATAAACACAAAAACTAGATAAACACACATATAACGATTAAGACCGAAGAACACGAAGAACCCGAAGAATTTCTGGGATTCGACCGAAATCAAAACCCAGATCCTTCTCCTTCGATCGAAAGAAACAAACAAAACTCAACAAAAAAATGATTCAACCGATATCAACAGTAACAAAATAATCGACCGAATATAAAATAAACCTAATTATAAACGACCGAACAAGATTTCCAGAAACTTAATCGACCGAACAAAACTTACCGTTTTTCCAAAAAATCGATCGAATAGATTAAATCTTACTGTTTTTCCCAACAAAATCGATAGAATAAAACCAGAAGCAAACATATATCGATCAAACAGATAACACAGAATTTAACCACTAACAATCAATTAATGCATGAAAAGCAATTAACACAAGAAATTGATTTTAGGGTTTTAGACAAACCTTTTTACTGGATCAAACCTTTTTGCCTATCTGCTCGGATACCAATTGTAGATCCCAGTGAAGTGCAATCACAAGTAATAATGAATAATGATGAACAGATTATAGGCCACAACAACTAGTCATATGATTGATATAACTTCAAAGGGTTAAGGTTTACAGAGATAATTTCTAATAAGGATATGTAAACCTAATGACTAGAAAACTGAATAATGAATTTCTGACCTTTCTAAACTGTTCTACCCTAATTATGAGATAATTAAGCCTTTATATACTTAGGCTTTACAAGCAATTGGGCTTATGGGCTTGGGTCCATCTATTTAATCAACTATTAAAGAATTACATTATGCACCATTATAAATACTTTATTCCACTTTCAACACACCGGACTTTCAGTCCTAACATTTTCCAAATCTGGTTTTTCTGTCATCCGTGTGGTGATTTCTCCTTTTATCTATTTTTGGGTTTACTGTAGTTTTAAAGTTCTGATTTTTAGTTAATCTGTGATGTGATTATGCTCTTATAAGAACCTTGGTCGTGGATTTTGGTTTAGATGTTAGTTTGGATTTGAGCAGCGTTAGAGTGAAAGAAAAATTATGGGTTCTGGTTCATTTGGATCAATATTGAATAATGGATCTGGAGCTCCAATGGATCCTTCTTTATACCTATTGTTTTAAGGGTAATATGTTATACTGTATTATCAGTGAACACCTTCATCTATCTGGCTCGAGGAATGTTTGAATTCGTCATTTATATGTTTTCCAGGTTCCGCATTTGCTTCAAGTTGTCAAGAGAAGAAAAATTATAAGTACGCTTAGTCAAAAAAATATTTTGGTTCGTGATGATTTTTCTTGCCAGTAAGTACTCCATTAACCATAGATGCTGAAATCTTTAGTAAATTGTTGCTACGAATGCTCAAAGTTGTAAAGACAAGTGAAATATGAGATTAGATGATTCAGTTGACATGGTTCACTAATAATTCTTATGATTAAGTTCATATATTCTATTTGCAGATCTGACAGTACGTACTATGGTGAAAGGGTAAACATGAATTGTTGTTATTTTGACATACAATTACACAAGAGAAAAAGACCTCCTTTGGGGGCTTGCTTAATTATGTTGTATTGCACTTTGTATCAAACGTTTAAATTGGTTTAACTATGAACCTTTTAATTGACCAACCTTCCTTGGTACAAAGCAACATTTCCCCCTTGTTATGTTTGTCATTTATGTGGTTTGTTTAACCAAGTTAACTTTGAAGTCATGAATTAGGCAAATACAAATAATAATTGCAATTTGTACTAACATGTTATTTGTAACATTCACAGGCATTGTTCTTCTAGAGTGAACTTAACTATTGACCATGTCATACCCATATCACGAGGTGGGGAATGGAAATGGGAAAATCTGGTAAGACATAAGATTTGTCTATTGAACCTTCCTAGGCTATCTTGATAAGTACATTTGCACCATATATATAGATAATTAACTATAGTAAATCTCACATGATTGTTGCACCAAACTGCTTCTTTGTGCAGACCATAAAAAGTAAGATTTCAATGTTTTATTTTTTATTTTTCGAAGATATGGCTGGTTTGTTTTTAATTTTTTAAATTTGTTAATTTGTTGTTACCTGTTCTTTTAGGTGGAGCAATCATCTGATAAAAATGTGGAACCAAATATCCGTGTAATAATCAGCAACATCTTGATATTGTAAGTTGTTGGTTTGATTCACATAATGCATCTCTCAAAGTCAATATGCAGAAGGCAAGTTATTTGAATCTTTATGTTATTTTTTAATGAAACAGCGGAAGCATTTTGAACTTTCAGAAATTCTTCTTCAGACTTTGAAATTGATCTTTGTATAATTCTCTCCCTTTTTGATGATGTGAGCATCAGATCATCAAAATTTCTTCAGTTTCAAGCTCAGACTTTGATAACCCCTTTGAAACAATCTCCCCTTTGATAGAAGTTGTACTTTTGATCTGAAGAGCCGAATCATGAACAATATATATCCGAATCTTTTCAAATTCAGACATAATGAGCGTGTAACCCTGATTCAACAAATGAAACAGTTAGAAATCCTGTCAGTAACACGAAGTTACTGTGTACAACGGATGTACAATGTAAGGAGCTGGTTTGATGTTGACTCCCCAAAACTTCCATTCAATCATTAAAATACACAAGGTAATTCTATTGAAATACACAAGGTAAGACATAAGATTTGTCTATTGAACCTTCCTAGGCTATCTTGATAAGTACATTTGCACCATATGTATAGATAATTAACTATAGTAAATCTCACATGATTGTTGCACCAAACTGCTTCTTTGTGCAGACCATAAAAAGTAAGATTTCAATGTTTTATTTTTTATTTTTCGAAGATATGTCTGGTTTGTTTTTAATTTTTTAAATTTGTTAATTTGTTGTTACCTGTTCTTTTAGGTGGAGCAATCATCTGATAAAAATGTGGAACCAAATATCCGTGTAATAATCAGCAACATCTTTAAACTAAACGCAACTAGGGAAGGAAAATTGCTCAAATTTCAATTTATCTATATCTATACTATATTATAAAACACTAAAAAACTCTTAAATACAAATTATTAGGCACAAGGTACCATCATTTTATGCAATATTTTAAAAATATCTTAATTTACATGTATCAAAGCACAAGATACATATTACTACTGGAGGCTTCTAACACCCACCAATTTGGTATGTGCAGGACTTTCCTTTTATGCAGACCTTTCCATGTATCACTATTAATCTATATATATACTATATTATAAAACACTGATAAAAAACTCTTAAATACAAATTATTAGGCACAATGTACCATTATTTTATGAAAGATTTTAAAAATCTCTTAATTTACAAGTATCAAAGCACAAGATATATATTATTACTGTAGGCTTCTAACACCCACCAATTTAGTATGTTCAAAGTCTTCCTTTTATGCAGACATTTCCATGTATCGCTATTAATTAATATATTATATTACTATAATTTTGTTTTAATTATATTATTAAATATGTAATTGGTTATTTTTTTTGATGTCATTAAAATATATAAGATAATCATTGAATTCTAACAAAATACTTAATTTTTTTATATAAAAAACATTATATAATTAAGCATAAATTAAACAAATTTATAAAAAAAACATTATCACTTTCTCAAAACCATCCAAAATCGTACTGTAAATCGACAAAAAAATAAATAAAATAAAACATTAAAATCATGATGTATCTCGCTACATTGTGCGAGTACGCTTCCAGTTCACTATAAAACAAACTTCATTTACAGGAAAAAAAAATCATATCCATATGCATATCATTTTCAATATATAATAATGACGTGTATCTGTCATTATTGTTGCCATTAATGTTGTTATGACTAGTGTCTCATTATAACAAAATGGGTTTGTAAGAACCTTATAAATTAGTATTTAATCAGCATTGTTAGACGATCTAATAACTTCTATCGACTAACTTCGTCAACCTGTTAAGGGAAAAAAATAAGTTGTAAGACACCTTGGAAAATGTCCTATTAACTTTTTTTTGTGTCTTATTACGTTGCTAAACTCTGTCGATAGAACTTGTTAGATCGTGTAACTTCGTTCCAACAGCTTATGGTAACTCTTTTACAAATAACATTATGACGTACAAATTTCGGTTATATAAACTTAAAGTCACATTAAATACTTGTAAGGACACTTGGGGATTGTAGAAAGACCAATTTCATTGTAGTGGCTCATCGAGCCGATTGTTTCAACACACGATTATAATGGTCGACACGAATGTTTCAAATATTGGATTGAATAATCTAGGAATTGTTATGACCAAATTCTATTAGGTTAGTTATACATGACTCGTGATTGAATGTAAATCGATTTGACCTTTTGTAAGAATAACCTACTCTACACTAGTTTATATAAATGATCGATGTGTTATAATAGACCTTGAGATTTTATCGAGATTAAAATATTACTTGAATACTCCAACCTTTGAGGAGTACCGAAACTAAAGTTATTTATTTTTCCATTTTTATCAATATAAAGTAAATAAAAATGATAAACACATATACTTATTTCATTTTGTCACTATTAAATGAATAACATAAATTGTTCAGAACATTTGTCAAATAAAATATCATAATTACCATAAGACATAGAAAATACAAGTTGACTAGTTGATTGATCAATTTGGAAAATCTAGATCTAATCAACTTGTTCATTTAATTATCACGACGGATCAAGATAATTATTTTTCTTCAATAATTTGACCATTTAATGCAATACAAACAAATGCATATGTATAGCTATACATTATAAATACATGGATAACTATTTGAAATTGTTTTTTGAAAATTTAATCCAAAATTTAGTTGACCAAGTTAGAGCATCCACAATGTGTTTTTTCAAAGCTTTTTCAAAGCTTTTTGAGAGGTTTTTCAAAAAACAAAAACCTCCTTTTGAGGTTTTTCACATAGTGGAGAACTTTTTCACTTGAGGTTTTTCGCGAGGTTTTTCGTCATAGCTCGTAACTGCACGACCTACTTTTTCATAGCTTTTTCGTATTTAATCAGTTTTAACTTTATAGAATTTTATAAAAGTTTCGTATTTAATCAGTTTTATTTATTAACCAGTTTTATTTATTAATATATTTAAAGTAATCCTATTTAAATATAATTATTGAATAAATAATATAAATAAATACATAATGAAAGTAATTATATTTTATATTTTTAAAATAATATCTCAAATTTGACATATTTATACAATTTTAACAGATTTCTTAATGACCCACTTTTTATTTTCGGTTATACATACTTTTAAATTTAACATTTTTTAATTTTTATTTTACAAACTTTTTATACAACTTTTATATATTTCTTAATAACCTAATTTTTATTAATTTGTATGAATTTTAATGTATTTATTTTTATAAAGAAGAATAAAAATGATATAAAGTTAAAAGAGTGGGACCCTGAATAGTTTAAAAAAGTAATGAAAAAACTTGGGTGAGGATTTTCACATAGTGGAGGTATATAAAGGTTTTTAAGTTGTTGATGTGACAATAATGTGTAAGAAAAAAGCTATGAAAAAACTCGATGAATAACTCGTACATTGTGGATGCTCTTAGAGGTGACTTCTCAATTTTTGATTATGATCAATTAATCATAGATAATGGCTTACCTTGTATAACGAATCCAATCAAATCAATATACTACATGGTCCAACATATTGACCTACGTGCCTAGGGTATATTTTTCCTAACGTAGTACACATTACCATAATTGACATCATTAAGAGCATCTCCAATGTAAGGTTATTGTAAGCAAAAAGTAAAGTGTCTTATAAGAACTACTATTATGGAGGGTTCTTATAAGAACCTAACCCCTTTTGAGTTTTTATTTAAGAACCTTGGTTCTTACCATGAAGTTTTGTGGGTCCCATAATACTATATCAAGTTCTTAGATTAAACAACACATAAAGATTACCAACCTGTATTGATTATAACAAATGGTAACAAGGTTGATCGATTAAAGCTTTGATTGTGTTCTCTGTGTATTCTCTCTTTTACACCTTTAAGTGTGTGTTTGTATATGTTCTGATAATATCTGATGATTGTTGTTAGAGAGATACTAGAGATATCTCGATATCTAATCTAGTGTGTCTTACACACTTCCTAACAACTTGCAACATATTAAACTAATAAACCTACATAATATCTAACAAATAGATATTATTTCTAACTAAGTTAATATAACTAACTAAACTAAAAACTAAGTTAACTAATATCTAACAAACTAGATATTAATTTAACTATTACAATAACAAACAATTACATTGACATTTATTACAAACGACATAGACTTTAATATTAAGAGTCGACGTTTCGGCTTTAGCTTCAGATTGCGATCTTCAGATTGGATGATCTTGAATCCAATGAGACTGTGGTCTTAACAATCTCCCCCTTTGGATCAAGATCATTACGAAAATGATTTTAGCAATTCAGTCTTCTTGTTCAGCTCGGAAAATGCAATCTCTTTCTCTAACTCTTAAATCAACATGTTTTCAGAATACTTGCTTTTGAAGATTTCAATCTTGGACGTAATTCTTGAAACATGTGATCTTTGCCATTTCTTGTGTAGTCATTCTCCCCCTTTTTGATGTTAAGTGCAACGACTTCATCAAAATTATTTGTAAGAAATGTCTATCTTGCGGTTACAGCCTCTGATTCATCAATTCATAAGATATTCATTCAGATCTTTGCAAATCTAGACAAAATAATCGTGTAACACCTGAATCAACTAATGAATCAGTTAGAATGCCTGTTAGTAACACTAAGTCACTGTGTGTAACAAATACACATTAGAAAGGAGTTGTTTGATGTTGACTCCCCCAGGGCTTCCATTTAATCATCGAAACACCACAAAGGTAATTTCTATAAATGTTATGACAAAGAAACTAATTCCTTGTGTGTTCGTGCTTGTGTTGAAAGAAGTAAGCACTTGATGCTTGCTTATTTGGCTCAAAATTGTGTAAACCACTGAGACAACAGTAAGTTAAACACAGACTCAATGTGCATGATTGAAGTGCGAAGGTGGGGCAGACTTCCTTCTTTTCAATATCCAGATTTTCCAAATGAAAATCAGATAGCATATGTGTTGCTTCCCCTTTGAAAATGTGAAACACTTTCTTGTTGAGAAGAAAATGAGTAGATAGTGAGGTTTGATCAGGAGTTGGCATGGGCTAGTTGGTGCAGAGTTGTGATATTCTTTTCTCTGTTCTCACACGCTCTTTCTTTTAAATATTTTGCTTACTTTAATCAAACTTTATTTCTTTGTTTGACACACTCATTTCTTTTCGACTTCTCACACTCAATCACTATGGATTAACTTCTTGGGTAGAAATCACTGGTTAAGGTGATTCCATAGAAGTTGTGTTAATTCCTAGCACAATGATTCCTTGTTTTCCTATGATGCACGTGATGCTCAGATTGGTTTAACTATTGTAGTTAAAGCACAATTTAGATTATTGAAAACATTTAAATTCCACTCCCAAAATATAAAATCTGTTGAAAAATCAGGAAGTGGTTTGAACATTAAAAACAATGTTTTCCAATGATTGAAGGTTGTCCTTTTTTCAACCATTTATGAGATGAAGATTTAGAATTATATCTTTACGTACGATCTTTCAACTCATGAATCTAAGCTTTAAGTCATAAACATATGAACTTGTAAGCTTCTCTCAAAAATTCTGCAAAAGTCTTAAGTCAAAGTCAAAGTAAAATTTATTCACTTAAATTGAAAAGACAAAAAGCAGTAAAACTTTTTAAAGTACGAGTTCTGATCAGAAATAATCAGAAGTCATATCCAAACTCCTTTGTCTTGAAGAGCTACCCCTAAAATCTTGCATTACAAAAATTTGACATAAAAGGTAAATGCAGAAATCTTATGAGCTCCCCCTCAAAATAAGATTGACCACATGTCAATTTCTTCTCATACTCCCCCTTGGATCATGAAAAGTATATAGAAGTGCAGATATCTTGCGGAAATGAAGAAATGATGAAAAAGTATACAATTAGAAAATTTTGATTGGTAACTACTGATTAGATTTTAAGATTTAGCATACCAAGCTTAGAGACAAGAAAGTTAAACCTCTTTTTGTCTAAGGGTTTGGTGAACAAATCGGCAAGATGATAATCAATTTTTACAAAGAAAAGTTCAATTGTTCCTTTTTCAACATGATCTTTAATAAAATGATATCTGACGTCTATGTGCTTAGTTTTGGTGTGTTGAACAGGATTCGCTGATATTGCGATGGCGCTCTTGGAGTCACAGTATATCGGGATCTTGTTGAAGTGGAAACCGTAGTCGCGCAATTGAGTTCTCATCCATAAGACCTGAGAACAGCAGCTAGCAGCAGCTACATATTCTGCTTCGGTCGTGGAAGTTGAAACACAAAGTTGCTTCTTCGATGCCCAACTGACGAGCTTGTCACCGAGGAACTGTACATGTCCCGACGTGCTCTTCCTGTCTAACATACAACCTGCATGATCTGCATCTGTGTAGGCTGTTAGTTCAAAACTAGTATCTTTAGGATACCACAGACCAAGATCTGCAGTGCCCTTTAGATACCTAAATATGCGCTTCACAACAGACATATGGATTTCTTTAGGATTGGCCTGATATCTTGCACATAATCATGTTGAGAACATTATATCTGGCCTACTGGAATTAAGATACATTAAAGAACCTATCATCCCTCGATAAGTCCTAACATCAACAGCCTTTCCCGAAGGATCGGTGCCAATCTTAGTACCTGGTGTCATTGGGGTACCAATCGGTTTTGAATTTTCCATTTGGAACTTCCGAAGAATATCCATAATGTATTTTGATTGATTGATAAAAATACCCGATGAAAATTGTTTTACTTGTAAACCGAGAAAGAAATTCATCTCTCCCATCAAATTCATCTGAAATCTAGACACCATAAGGTTTGCAAAATTCTTACAGTACTTAGTATTTGTAGAGCCAAAGATAATATCATCTACATAGATTTGAATTAAAATGATATCGCCTTTTTCCTTTTTGATAAACAAAGTGGTATCCACCGTTCCTTTTGAAAACCCAGACTTGACTAGAAAAGTGGAAAGGACATCATACCAGGCTCGAGGTGCTTGTTTCAGACCGTAGAGTGCTTTGTCGAGAATGTAAACGTGATTCGGCTTCTCTTGATTGACAAAACCTTCTGGCTGAGAGACGTAGACTTCCTCCTTCAGAATTCCATTTAGGAATGTTGTCTTCACGTCCATTTGAAAGACCGTGAAGTTCTTGTGGGCTGCGTAGGCTAGAAACATTCTGATTGCCTCTAATCGCGCCACAGGAGGATATGTCTCATCATAATTGATTCCTTCCTCTTGTCTGTATCCTTTGGCTACTAGTCTTGCCTTGTTTCGGATAACGGTACCATCTTCGTCTTTCTTTATCTTTAAAACCCACTTCGTACCTATAATTGTTTTACCTTTAGGCTTTGGTACGAGTCTCCAGACTTGAAGTGCATCGAACTGATTCAGCTCTTCTTGCATTGAGATCACCCATTCTGGATCAGCAAGTGCCTCTGATACACGTGTTGGCTCGAACTTGCTCAGAAAGAAGTCATGCATGCACATGTTCCTTGATGCTGTCCTAGTTTGCACCGGTTTTGATAGATCGCCAATAATCTGGCTTAGCGGGTGCTCTTTGGTCCATTTATGTTCATGAGGCAGTGGATTAGATGATTGTATGCCGGTTGTATCATCTACAAATCCACTTGTACCTTCTTCTGTTTGTTCAGGAGGAATTATGATTTTAGTTGAAGGGGCAGGTTCAGAAGGCTCAGTAGGTACAACTTGATCTGGCTGTAGATTGATCTGAATAGTATCTCCTACTGTTTCAGCTACTTCTGTCTCTTTATCATTTGTCACTTCTTCAACTGTTGGAGTCGTCATTTGAATTGGAATCTCTTGTTGAATCGGGGCGTTGGATTCAATAGGAACATCTGAACTGGTTGGATGAGTAGTCGTTAAGTCTTCCATCCTGTCAACCACAACAGATTTCTTTACATTAGATCCAAGAAATTCATCATAAAACAATTCAAATAATAAATCTAAATCAAATAAATGGTTAGTAGAAGTTGATGCTTCATCTGATTTATTCTGTTGAGACGCAGATTCTAGACTGAGTTGCCCAAAAGCTAGTACTCCGGTTATAACGGGTTCTGAACGTTGTTGTTCGGAAGCCATTTCTTCATCAAACGAGACGTTGATGCTTTCAATCACCGTCTTTGACTTCTTCAGATAAACACGGAATGCAGTTGATGTCGAGGAATAACCAATGAAGATTCCTTCGTCCGCCTTAGCACTGAACTTATTTAGACTCTCCCTATCGTTTAGAACGAAACACTTACACCCAAATATATGGAAGTATTTGATTGTCGTTGTTCGGTTGTTGATTAACGCATAAGGAGTCTTCTTGAATCTTCGATGTACCATGGAGCAATTCTTTGTGTAGCATGCGGTCGATACAGCTTCAGCCCACAAAAATAGAGGTAAGTCTGATTGACTTAGCATAGTACGAGCAGCCTCGACTAGCGTACGATTTCTTCTTTCGACCACTCCATTTTGTTGAGGCGTACGAGCAGCAGAGTATTGATGTGAAATCCCGACAGATTCGAGATATTCTTCAACTTTATTGTTCTTGAACTCTGTGCCGTTGTTTGTTCGTAGAAACTTGACCGGTTTCTACAGATTCACCTGGGTCGTCTTTAGGAATGTGATGAGAACATCTGGTGTTTCATCATTTGAACGTAGAAACTTGACCCATGTGTATCGCGAGAAATCGTCCACGATAATGAGTATGTACTTCTTTCCGCCTAGACTCTGAGTTCGCATTGGACCGCATAGGTCCATATGAAATAACTCTAACGGAGCGCTTGTACTTGGTTCAGGCTTTGGTTTATGAGGTGCCCTCTTCATCTTGCCCTTTTCACAAGCTGCACAAAGATGTTCTCTTTCATATTTGAGCTCTGGAAGTCCTTTGACAAGCATTCCACTGACCAGATTGTTGATGTACTTGAAGTTGAGGTAAGAGAGCCTTCGATTCCATAAGCAACTTTGTTGCATCGAGGCTTTCGTTAGTAGACAAACTTGCTTGTCAGTCTAGACATTTGATAAATTGCTTGTGTAGAGGTCTGATTCTCGAGTACCGACCAAGAGTTCTTCGCCTTCTTCATTGCGAACTGAACATCTCTTGGCTTTGAAGTTGACCTCTAAGTCTTTGTCACAGAACTGGCCTATACTGAACAAGTTGTGTCGTAAGCCTTCTACATAGCTCACCTTCTTGATCGTGACATTGTCATGTTGTACATCACCGTATCCCATGATTGGAGAAAACTGGTCATTGCCGAATCTGACTGTTCCGCAATATTTGTCTTTAAAATTGGACAATATCTCTTTTTGCCCTGTCATGTGCTTGGAACATCCGCTGTCCAAGAACCATGTATGACTAGTCTGCATAAGAGAAATTACAAATTTAGATATTTATACGACAACTTTGGAATTTTCACTTTGATTATCGAAGTGCGGGTCTTGAACTGATTTGTTCAAAAGCCTATTTTGACTTTGATGTTCGGGGTTTGAACTGCATTATCCAAAAACCTATTTTGACATTGAAGAACGAGTCCTGATCTGTACATAATCAGAAGTCGAATTCTCTTTAAGCTTTGTGTGCCTGCAACACAAATTTAGCCTTAGGTACCCACTGGAATTTGGGTCCTGCTGTGTTAGCACAAGATTTTGGTACCCATTTCAAATTGGGTCCTATTTTCTTTTGAAATGCATTGGAAGAATTAGTATGAGATGAATGCACATGGTAATTGCCAAACCAATCTCCAGAATCTTGATAAGAGATAGAAACATGTTTATCATAAATAGAAGACTTTCTAGCAGATAAAGATAGCTGAAATAATTGCTTCATTGTATATTGTTTACGAGAAACAGCAAGTTTTGAGTTCAAAACAACAATATCAACAATTAGAACATCTTTACTAAGCGAAGTCTTATTATAATTAACACTACTAAACGATAAAACGGTCTTGTCAAGCTTCTGTTTGGGTTGCCATTGAGAATTTACTTCTGGCCTTTGCTTGCTCAGATCTGAAATATGTGAAACTGGTGAGTTAGACCTTTGAGCAACAAGCGATTGCTTCTTCTTCGGATTACCAATAGTGTTCGGTTTCTGTGAATACTGAGATATTTTCTTACCTTTAGCATGTTTAGCTTTCACAGAGACTGAGTTATCAACTTTCGTTGATTTTGCACTATTAACAAGCATACTGGTTTTGTTCAAAGATTTCTTAACAAAAGATGAATGGTTAGGAAGTTTTGCATTGAAATCAAATTGTTCAGAACAATCATCTAAACCACCGTTAGAGTTCAGAAAATCAAGCTCTTTATTAGCTAGACCAGACATGTCCTCAGAGTTTGAAGCCTTAGAAATAACAGAATTTGAAAACACATTTGAAAAAACTTTTTGCTCAATATTCATCAAAAATCTTTCATCTGATAAAGAATTCTCGAGTTCAGAAATTTTACTTTCTAAAACGAGAGGAGGGACATATAGTTTACCTAGGATAGGCTTCGCCTCCATTTCCTTTTCAGTATAACTTTGAAAGAAATCACTTGAAAGAGTTTTTTCTTTTGATATATTGGATTTTCATCATAACTATTATTCAATTTCGCATAATAAAATGGAAGATGAACTTTAGATGATTTCAAACGTTTTTCAGTTTCGTTGGCTTCATCCTTTTCAGATAGTTTAGTCCAGAAAGTTTTAAACTCAGGGATTCTGCGAGCTAATTGCATAGAAAGATGATCATAAAGTCCTGGCACTTCAGACATCCCTTTTTGTAGACAGTGAGGATTCTTGTAACCGATTCCCAATCTCTCTATTTCATCTTTTGGTTTGTTCAGATGAATAGTTTGTTCAGTTTGACCCATTTTATATAACTTCTCTTCCAAACCTTTTAATTTTCCAAGTAAAGAAAAGTTTTCTTTGATACATGAAGAATGCAATTCATTAAGCTCATATAAATCAATCCCACTTTTTAGCAGTTGAGACTTAAGTTCATAATTCTCTTTTAGAATTATTGTCTTTTCCTTAGCGTTGGTGTCATTATCTTTATGTAAAACCTCAACCAATACTTTCTTCTCAGCAATTTCATTGCTAAGTTTCTGTATCAGTTGGTTTTTGTCAGTATTAACACCATTTTCTCGCTCAAGATTAGATTCTAACTCTTTTTGTTTTAAACTCATGGCATGCATTTTATTCATGAAATCTGAATCTGATAAATTACATACCTCCTCGTCTTCATTATCTGAATCAGCTTCAACATCTGATTCTATCTGTCCCATCAAACACATGTTGACGGCTTCATCTTTCTCTTCATCCTCTTCTTCATCATCTGAATGATCAAGCCAGTATTTATCTTCAGCCATCAGTGCCTTACCAGCCTCATGTTGCTTTGCAAGAAGCATCTTGTTCTTGCAATAATCGGAGTTTCTGACTTTTGGCCTTCGGCAGTCTCTGGCATAGTGACCTGTTTTGCCACAATTATAGCACGTTGGTGGTTTTGTCTGACTGGATCCTTCAGCTTTGAACTTTCTTTCTTCTGGTTTCCTCTCCTCTAATCCCTTCCCTTCAGACTGATATCTTCTCTCTTCAGGCTTTCTTTCCTCTGTTCTTTTCCCTTCATATCTCTTTCCTTCATATCTATTTCCCTCAACCCTTTTCTTGTGGATGTAGTTGTTTGGACCAGAAGAATATCTCTGACTGTTTGAAGTTGGCTTCGTGTAGAACTTTTTCTGAAAAGCACTTGACAGGAGAATCATTGCTTGTTTCAGTTGTTCATTTTCCTCCATGTCAGAGTTTGCATAACCTTCATCTTCTTCAGATTCATACACAATCGTCTTGTTCTTCTTCTTCCTTACTACAAGAGCGACTGTTTCGTCAACTGTCTTTCCTTTCTGTCTCTTTCCTTCTAGAATTTCATCCACCTCTTCTTCATTTTGTCTGAGGGTTTCATACACCTCATGAAGTGGAATCTCATTCAGATCTTTGATCTGCTTTATCTGCCTAGCAAATCTTTTCCATTCCGGTTGAAGAATACTTAGGAATTTGACGTTCTGCTCAATTTGAGATTTGTGGACTTTGTTCTTGCTAAGTTCGTTCAGCAAAGTCACAAACCTGTCATAGGTTTCTTCTAATGTTTCTCCCACCCTGCCTCTAAATTCTTCATAATTATTTAGACAGTTGGAGATTTTCAGCTGATTCCCAACCTTCGAACCCAGCATCATCTTTTCAAGTTGATCTCACATTTCCTTGTCGGAGGCTTTGTAGCTGTCAATCTTTACATATATTTCATTTGGAATTCCTTGTAAAATGTATGACTTAGCTAATCTGTCGCCTTTAGCTCTTCTGAGGTTATCATCTCCTAGCTCATGAAACTTAAGTTCAACTTCAGTCGACACATTTCCAACCAAGCGAGTCGTCGTGACTGGTTTCATAACCCCTTCTTCTATAGATTTCCTGATGAATTCACCCAGCTCATGTCTGTCAATAAAATTCAGAAACCTATCTTTCCACTGTTCGTATTCTTCTTTAAAGAGAACTGGTGGCTTGGTGTCAGTTCCTATTGCAAGGGCTTCTTTGGATGTCATTATGAAGAAAAAAAAATCTAAGTCTAGATTGGAGCAAAGAGGTCAAGGTTTGCGTGTCAAGCACAATGCGCAAAGTGAGGTTTGCGTTTCACGTGGGATGCGCAAAGTAAGGTTTGCGTTTCGAGAGGGATGCGCAAAGTAAGGTTTACGTTTCGAGAGGGATGCACAAAGTTGAGTTTGCGTTTCAAGAGGGATGCGCAAAGTTGAGTTTACGTTTCGAGAGGGTTGCGCAAACTTGACTTGATCTTTTCGAGAAGAGAGTGAACACGTGAACTGAGGTTTGCGTTTGTTACTTGTTGCGAGAAGTGAGGTCAAGGTTTGCGTATGATCTTGGATCCGAGAAGTATGCATTACGTATGGCTTGAGATGCGCAAAGTTGAGCTTTGCGTTTCACTTGAGGAGTGCAAAGTGACCTTTGCGTATGATGATGGACGCGCAAAGTTGGACTTTGCGTATCAGGTTGGACGCGCAAAGTTGGACTTTGCGTTTCAGGTTGGACGCGCAAAGTTGGACTTTGCGTTTGTTCGTCTTCTGGTTTGTGCAAGTTCGTCCTGTACTTCGAAAATTGTCTAAAAACTTGTTCCTGAAATGATTAGCAATACCAAACTCTACCCTTATGTCTAGAAACACTTCTAGAACTGAATGTGAGCACTCGATCTCAATAAAACACACTTTTTGAAGAAAAATTTGATCATACAGTACCTTTATGTTCTCGACTGTTTTCTCACTAAAATCACAAAATGGAACTCGATTAAAGCTTAAAAGTGAAATCAAACAATAACAACTCTATCTAGCATGCTAATCGATCACAACCTAATCGATTTTAACATCTAAAACACTTTAACACTCGAAATCACTTTTTCAAATAGAACACAGAGTCGTTTTCTGAAAAACTTGACTTTGATCTTAATCAGGCTCTGATACCAATTGTGGATCCCACAATACTATATCAAGTTCTTAGATTAAACAACACATAAAGATTACCAACCTGTATTGATTATAACAAATGGTTACAAGGTTGATCGATTAAAGCTTTGATTGTGTTCTCTGTGTATTCTCTCTTTTACACCTTTAAGTGTGTGTTTGTATATGTTCTGATAATATCTGATGATTGTTGTTAGAGAGATACTAGAGATATCACAATATCTAATCTAGTGTGTCTTACACACTTCCTAACAACTTGCAACATATTAAACTAATAAACCTACATAATATGTAACAAATAGATATTATTTCTAACTAAGTTAATATAACTAACTAAACTAAAAACTAACTAAGTTAACTAATATCTAACAAACTAGATATTAATTTAACTATTACAATAACAAACAATTACATTGACATTTATTACAAACGACATAGACTTTAATATTGAGAGTCGACGTTTCGGCTTTAGCTTCAGATTGCGATCTTCAGATTGGGTGATCTTGAATCCAATGAGACTGTGGTCTAACAAGTTTGTGTGAAATGACAATTTCCTCATTTTTATTGGTAGTTAAATTAAATATTTGATATTTATTTATAAATATATAATAATTTTTGATGTTGACATGAGGTTCTTATAAGAACTATCATTGTGGACTTTTATATAAACTTTTAAATTGATGAGTTGGAAATTAGGTGACACCAAAAAGTGGAGACACTCTTAGCCTCCCCTAGAATTGCCCTATTAATTACACCCTTTGAAATGCTAAGTGTATCCTCATGATTGAAAATCATGATTATTTTTTTTTGTTTTTTGTCTTTTTGTTGTCTTTTCTTTTTCTATTTTATTTATTTGTATTATATTTTTTATTTATTTGTATTATTTAGTTTAAAAAGTTTTTTTTCTAATACTTTTTGGTTTTATTTAAAAATAAATAAATATTTATAATTATATAATTATAAAAATAAAATATAAATATTGCAATTTAACATATAAATAGAACATAAAATAATCTATATTACATTCGATTATTCTAAAATAATATTATCCGTAGTACAATTAACATGTAAAAGCTGCATATACTTCTGTATTCGCTCTAAATACGGGGTAGCCCATCCAGCAGCACACGGATAACTGTAATGGAAAAAATGTCCTACAATTTGCGAAAATGGAAAAAAGAGAGAGGAGGGATGATGAGAGGGAGGGGGGAGGGAAAGAAGAGGACATACCTGCAAATTGATGAAGTAACTTCTGGAGCTTGCAAAAGGTAAAAGAGAGAGGAGGGGAAACAAAAGGTATTTAGTGGATGGGAGAAAGGAATGAAGCCAAAAGAACAAAGGTAATAAATCTAAAATAGAAGAGGTACAATTTCAATCATGTTAAAGGGAAAAACAAATAGAACAACAATATGGAGAGAATAACAATAAGACATAGAGAAGAAGTCTGTAATTCTCATTAATCATAAGCCCTTTAAATAGGGAGGAGTTTACAAAGAAAATGAAACATTCATTATGGTAAATTCTAATACTAGGAAAATATTATATCAATCACTTCCTTTTGATGATGGCACATAATCCTACAACACTCCCCCTTGTGCCGAGTCAAAGGAGTGATGGTGCACAATTGTTGTCTCGTTAAAACCTTACGCCAAAATAAAAACCCAGTGGGAAAAAATAAAAGTCTGACGAAAGAAAGAGTACAACGCACCAGTTTTTTTGCAATATATAGACTTTTCCTTCAATCTAGTTTTCTCTTAGATTCGTACATTAATCGAGAGAGTTAGGAAAATATGATGGTATATAAACAGTTGCCTCACTAAAACTTTACACCAAGGAACAAAACCCAATGGGAAAAATAAAACCTTGGTTAAGGAAAGAGCACAACATACCAATATCACAAATATAGTAGACTCCCCCTTTTGTCTACTACTCCCCCTGATTCGTGCATTAATCCAGGGAGTTTGGAAAACATTTGCGTTTACTTTCTACATGTTTCCTAATATATGGATTTAGGTAATGATTTGGTAAAATATGTAATATTCTCCTAGCATCTTACTTGATTCAATTGAATCTCGAGGAGAGTTTTCTTATTGTTGATTGTATAAGACTTAAGCATAATATGATTTGTGTTATCACCCTTGATGTATCTTATGTTCATTTCTTCGATACATGATGCATTATTTCCATATATGCAAATAGGATACTGGTTGAACCCAAAATTACTAACTCCTCTAATATATGTAATGATAGTCCTTAATGATATACATTATCTCATGGAGAGTAATATTATTGGATTATGTAACACTTCCAAAATTCAGAGTAAATTAAAACCTGGAAATATGGCAACACGACCTTCGTATTTGGTATAAACCTGTGTTCGGTTATGAAATTGACAACAAACTAATCTAAGCAAAACTATCTAGATTACATCAGTTGACAATCCATAATCACCAAAAGATGGGACTTAAACAATGCCCAACACCAAATAATAGTCATCTCAAAATGCCTCGAGTCCACGCTCGACTCTCAAAACTCTGTGCAACCCACCGCTAAGGGAAACCCGTTATACACATTATTTGAGAAAAAGTGTTAGGCTTAAAGCCTAGTGAGAACATACAGTTTATAAATTTCAAAGAGATATAAAAAACTGTATCAAATTAAATCCTTCCAAAGGTTTATTTATAAAAATGGAGTTCTTGGTACAAAAGGACAACTGGTCCGAAGCACATCTTCTGATGACGGGGATTACCCGATTTATCGAGGATTGTAGTGGAACACAAAGTAAGCCACAAATCCGAGTTATGAGCTAAATACATGGAACCATGGCCACGAACGCTTCGATCCGTACTACGATGTGAGGGAGGCCCCCAAGGAACTAGTCATACTCGTTCACTAGATTGCATTTGACCCATGGCTAGTATTCGGTCTCACATAACCGTACCAAATGCCCCCGAAGATCAAATGCATCTAGCTACATACAATGGGGTACAAACATCCCAACAATAAGCCGACTCGATACCTAGGGATCCACTAGTATGGTCATGACTTTTCACAATATTTCATGTGACCATCCAAGCTAGATAAATAGCTATCAAAACATTTATATTTCAAAATGCCATTTTCAAGATCAACTGCTGGTAAGAAAGATAATCATGGAACAAGATTATATGCATTCTTTCAAATAAGCCACACTACTAGGCAAGTAAAACATTCTTTTACTTCAACAAGATGGAACCCACCATTTTAGTCAAAAGTGTTCGGGAACCCTAAAATATCTCAAAACTCCAAGTTACATCAAAATGTAATAAACGGACAATCTGAAACCGTAGAGATATATAGGAGTTAAAAACACAATCTTTGACATATATAACAGTTTAGAAAAATTAGTAGGAACTCACCTCAGATTTCTTCTTCCTAACGATTGCTACCTACGACAACACCGAAAGAATCGGTAAGTCGAAACACAGATAACTCTCCCACTTTCTGACTAAAACTTAAAGACAACAGAAGCTAACATCGAGCAATAGGTGGCGCAAAAGAAGGCTTTTGCGTGAACTGAAGGTGGTGCAAAAGAAGGCTTTTGCGTGAACTGAAGGTGGCGCAAACTAAGATTTGCGCGACTAGAGAGTGGCGCAAAAAGGGACCTGGCGCAAAGAAGGCTTTGCGTGATTAAGGGGTGGCGCAAAGACACTTTGCGTGACCCAAGGGTGGCGTAAAAGATACTTTGCGTGACCCAAGGGTGGCGCAAAGATCACTTCGCGCGACCAAAGGGTGGCGCAAATGCCACTTTGCGCGACCACTGGTCTTCCCTGACCGGTCGACCTGCTCAACCTGATCTCGCCGGAGCACCAACCCAGATTCCGGCCAAACTCAAAAATGTTAAAACACAGATTTGAACGGTAGAAAAGCTCTACAACACGATTCTACATTGTCCACAACACTTCAAACAAAATATTAAAGCTTAAACATACCTCAAATGACAAGAAATTGAAAACCCACTTCAAAGCTTTCTTTTTCTCTCTCTGGTCTTCAAAAGCAAGTATCAAATATGAGATATTTTAAATATCTCAATAATTGATATATATTTAAATCCAAGTTTCATTTAACCCCCTTGAACTTTGGGAATGATTAACTTTTCACCCAACTCCAAAAATTGCGGGTGTTACAGATTAGTTCAAGGAGGTAGTTACAAGGGTTTGCTTAGCCTACTTCCAAGCAATCGGCGTATTCCCAGTGGTAATTCCTTATCCAATTTGAGAACAACATTTGTATGGGTCAGACAGATACCTAATATTAGCAAACCTTGTTGCTGCTGAGGATCATAATTGGCCGGAGGCGCAGCGTTGTGACATACCAAGAGGTTGTTTGGTGTTTTTCTATAAGAGCTAGTACTTTTGCTGCTTACATTTTAAGTAGGTATTGAATTTTCATTATCAATCTCATTTTTATTTCTACAGGGAAAGTATAAGCCCATGTCAATGGTTCTAAAAGATTTACTTGATATCATTCCAAATGACGTTGCGTTGGCGCTGAGCTAAATCTAGCTAACAAGTTCACTGAGAAATACAATATACAGCCAAGTGTATTGTGCTAAGTACGATAATGCACATATTGTACTTAGATAGGGAATTCCAGCTCCCAACACTTTTTCGTCACCATCCTTTAGACGAAATGGATCTTTCCTTATGTACAACATTTTGACCGATCATGGTAGTGCTAACCGGATGTGTTTTGTCCATATTAAATTGCCTGATTATCTTCTAGACATATGCGATTGGTGAATTAATATTTCACAAACTCGGTGTCCTAGCTCAAATAGCTAGACAAAACCAAGTTTTCCCAAGATTTTCAATCTCAAATTTAGATTTCAAGTAGCTGGTGGTTTCTCTTATTTCATCAAGAGAACCTATTATGTTCATAAAATCGACATATAAAGCTGCTTTGAAAATCTAGAACTTGTTTTTCTACATAAATACGCAAGGGCACAATTCATAGTTCTTATATATCATTTCCCAATCAAGTGTTCACTTAGGGGGTTATACCACATCCACATAGATTGTTTTAATCTATAAAGTGAGTGCTTCAATTTTATTGCAAACGCACTTCGTGGTTTAGAGTTACTTGATTTTGGTAATGTAATGCCATTAAGCACTTTTATATCTCTGAATCTAGATCCCCATAGAGATATGTATTAACCACATCCATGAGTTGCATTTCCAGTCCTTCGAAAACTACTAGGCTAATTAATTATCATAACGTTATAACGTCCATCACGGGAGAGTAAGTCTTCTCGTGGTCAATCCAGGGCATTGTGAGAAACTTTGCGCCAAAGGAGAGTCTCATACATTATGACTTGATTTTTCTCATTACGCTTTACGACAAATGATTTATCTATGTCTTACATGCTTTACACTTGGTGGGTTAGCACTACCAAACCAAATACCTGTTCATTTGTCAAATATATATGATTCTCCTAGATTGCTTATTTAGGCCAATTTGCTCTTTGTTGATATTTTTTAACTGAGCATGGTTCGATATCAATGTGCTCTATCATCTCATAAGCAACAATATATGCGAAATATATCATCATTGAGTATGTATGATTTGTCCATTGACTCATATGTACTCTCATAATTCATTTGAAATTTCTTTAATCTCTGGAATCAATATTAACTTTGGAGCGTCCTCCGGTAATGATTCATAGACATAGTTTAATCAGAGACAATCTCATGAGAGGGTTATGTATTGTTGACAAATAGTTGTGCCTTACTCTTCTCTTCCTTTAGATGAGTATCTATCAAACCAAGTAGCTTCCCCTATTTCCGTTTGGGAGCTACGACCTCAACCACACCTCCACCATGTGTGATTGCAACGCACTTTCCAACGACGTTGTGCCCTTGTTTGGGGACTTTAACCTTGCGAGTATATTTGCAGCTCGTATATGTGATCTTGTCACTTCTGGAATAATATTAAACGTATAAGGTATCGAGTCTAATTCGTTTGACTTCAACATTACGTTGTGAAAAATGAGACAGAGTGGGAATATTCAATGACACTTCCTGTCGTTACCATGGAAAATTCTTTTTCCTATCTCCTCCTAACGACGGGAAGATTGTCTCATGAAAATTGACAACCCGCAAATCTAGCGGTAAATATATCACTAGTCAAATATTCTGATTAGCGGATAATTGTTGGGGATTCATATCCAACATATACCAAATCGTCTTTAAGGACCCATTTCGATGCACTGTGGGGGTGCAATTGGCACATATAATCAAACATGCGTAAATGTAAAGTATCAGGCTTATATCCAGTTACCAACTGGTACGCATGAGGTTGGTTAGCAAGCAGTGGGTCTAAAAACGAAAAAAAAACTGCATATAATAATTGCATAACCCCAGGTAGATGTGGGTAACTTGGTACGCATTACTAATACCCTAGATGTCATCATATTCTTTTGATAACAACTTCTATAAGACCATTTTATATATACACATGGGGTATAGGAAACTCTACATTGATCCTCATACATATGCAATTAACATCAAATCCTTATGATGTAAATTCTCCATCATTCCAAGTCATGTAGACTTGATGAAATAATCAGGGTGGTGAGCCCTTAAACGTATAGCTAGTGCTAGGAGTGCAATATTTCATGTGGACAATAATACGACATGCGTTCATCGTGTCGAAACCAGAACCATAAAGTTTTAATGGCATGCATTCTGGATGTTTATGTCCATAAATATCACCTTGTATTCGTTGTAACAATGGAATATTTTTGTATTATGTCCTTAGCGTTAGGATGATCTCATTCCTGTCTTGGCTAAGGATTAGGGTATATACAAAAGTTCTAGGTATTCGAGAGGGCATATTATGATGGCAATGTTGTTTCTTATGCTGCAGAAGTCAACAGTTGCAATTTGCCTCGTTTTGCCTATCACTCGAAAGAGAATGTGTCTATGTGTATTTTGCAATACACGGATCACTATATCATAACCATGGTGTCCCACATGGTCATGTCGAAACATATATGTGTCATTTCCCTAAAGTTTTTTATTGGTGACAAAAATGTTTCGATGACTCAATAATTGTAACACCCGTAATTTCGGTAAGTAGTGGCCACCCGGAAGTTTCTGTATCTTGTAAATGGCGGGATGTTTGGTGCAAAATCATTATTTAAAGTCCCTTGGAGTATTAGAAGCTTACGATCGCGAAAAAGGAAGGAATTCGAAACTTTGCACAGCTTAGGTGACAGTGCCCGGCGATAGTGACATATGTCACTATCGCGTGGCACAGTCGCGGGGATGGTACCGCGAGTGCGAGTGCCACGCGACTATGCCAAGGGCATAGTCGCCGGTCATTGTCGCGGTTGGGGGCAGGGGCCTTTAAAGCTCGAATTTTGTCTATCTCATTCCATTTGTTTCAACCTCCTTCAACCCTACCCTATCTTTTCTCTCTAAACCAAACCTATTGACCACCATTGTTGATTTTGAGCTTTTGATACTCAATATCTCAGGATTTCAAGTGTTATTTCACCATCTAGCAAGGTTATGGAAGCTTAAGCTCAATCTATCCACTTTATCATCTTCACCTTCAACTTTATAGGGTTTTATCAAACCCTCCTTATGAACCTCACCATTCTCTCAAAGGCTGTGGTGGTGGCTTCCGTGGGTGACCAAGAGATGTATAGTTGATAGATTCAATCTATGGTAAGGTAATGTCTCGTTTTCTTCATATATGGAATAAGGGTTTGGGTACAAGTTGGGGTTTTTATGTTTAAATGTTTGGGGAAGGATTCTAGAAGGTTGAATATGTTTATTTATGGTTGGAAATCTATGGATCTAGGTTTTTGAAGAATTTTGCTTGTGGACTCGGATTTCTTCAAGGAAGCTTATAGCGGGGTAAAATCTAGATTTAGCCTAAATCTAGCAAGGTGAGTTCAAGTTCATTTGTAAAAACGATGTACATGCCAAAATGTTTATTTTAAAGTGTGTGTGTTTTACACTAAATTGTTAACTGCTGATAAGTTTGGCTTTTTGGAAATGTTTAGCTTTATAAACTTATATAACCCATATCTTTGGGATTTTTGGAAATGTTGATAAATAAATTATGTTGATATGTTCCTTGATGATACAATATATAAATGGAGGTCATTTTATATAATTGTCCATTTGGTGCATACGATTTCATAAACCATGGGAAAACGTTTTGTTTCAACCAGTGAGAAGTTTTGGGTTAATTACTTTTGGGTTGTAGTGTTTACATAATTGTTGGTAAAACGTGTTTCAATGTTTATGCTTAATTCCATTGGAGAGTTATGTAAATTGTTGGGCCTTTAGCTCGGTTTTCGGTTTTGTCGGGTCTTGGGGACTCATGTCCGGTTTAATAACCTAAGTGGAGCTTTGGGGTGTGAGTTGCATTTATTGCATTTTATTTTGGAGAATACATGTTTTGGGTGCGTGAATCATTCTATTGGAGTCATGTATTCTAGACGGTATTGCATTGGATCCATATGCATGTAAGTCAGTCGTGTTTAATGGTGAGGACTCTTGGGATTCTCACTTTGGGAAATAATGTCGTGTTGGCATTGGTGCTGTCTCGGTTGTTTTGCGAAGAGGAGCCCTCATGGGTTGTACTTCGAGACCTTGGGTCTGGTGTTTAGATGTCTAATTCTTGTGCACGAGGGTTAGACATCGGGTGTTATCAAGTAAGGAGTTGAGGCTCCTATCTTGACTGATAGGGAGTAGGCACTAAGGGTCAAGTGGGCACCCTGAGGATGAAACTCCCTAGAGACCGGACAAGCAATAAGATCGTGTATCCTTGAGGTGTAGCTCGGCAGAGCAGGCAATAAGGGATACGGTGTGGGTGGAGACTTGAAATATAGTCATGACTGGAGGTGTAGCTCGGCAGAGAAGGCAATACGGTCACGATCTGAGGTGTAGTTCGACAACAAAGTTATGTGGCTTAACTTTGTGTTCCGCCGCGTACAATGGAATCGGGTATCCCCCGTCACCGGAAGGTGCTTTTTGGGTATTTTATTTGTGTCATTTTATCATCCATGTTTTCGGTGACACTTTAGTTTTGGGGAGTTGGTTACTCAAGATTTATGGGTTGTGTTTTATGACCCGTCCATGTTTGAAGGGTTTCGAGAAGTAAAGTTTATTTCTTACTCTTACAAAGTGAGCGTTTTGTTTACTATTCATGTTTTGGTTGAGTTGGGATTAAAGTGGTTTTTACGAGAAAAAGGTTCATATTAGGTTCTTTGTTCTAAAGATGTACTTTTGGAAAATGGTGTCGTTTGATATTTAAAGTAAATCTTTCGGAAGGTCTGTGATTTAAACTACTTTCTTTCCCTTTAACAAATATATTTATTTCATGTTGTAAAATCTTGAACTCACTAGGCGTTAGCCTAACCTTTTTATTTGTCGGCATGTGCATCAGGTTTTGGATGGGGGAAGAGGTTCTAGCGTTTTGGTGAAGTGTTGAGTGCTAAGAGTTTGTACAAGGGTGAGTAGCTTGACGAAGTCTTCCGCATTAGTCGTTGATAAGAGCAACTGTTTTCTTTGGGGTTTTAGTAACACCCGACTTTGAATTAGTCTTTATGCGAGACTTGACCTTTTAGTTGCTAAAGTTAAATCCAATTTTCGTTTGAGGTGTCTCAGCTGATGATTGTAAAATAGATTATATCTTTTTTTGTTGTATAATTTGGAAGTTTTAAATTAGTTGCTCTGTTCATTTTCGAGGGTGTTACAATAATCTACTAGCTAGTTTGACACATAGTTTCTATGATATATGTTTACTTTCAAATTCATTAGAACTTATGTATATATGTTCATTATAATTTCCATTTGATACGAATATCTTTACAAGGTTCCTATTGATCTTGTACCAACAAGAAAATGACAGTTGATCGTCTAAGTATTTCGGTTGAATGAATTATAAAATAAGTATTTGTCTATCATTTTATATTGTGTGAGAGGTAAAAAAAATCAATTCTCCTCGATACATTCCTACACAGAACGGAGAATATTGAAATTTTTGCATTTGTTACGATGTATTTCTTTACATCTATAATGGTTACATATTTGATTACTTAGCAGATAAATTAATTTTGATACTTAAAATTAATTTTCAAAGAAACATATGCTTAATCAATATTAAATATTAAATTAATATGTTATAGTTCATTTTTAACTTGTTCCCTTTTCGACAGGAACACTCTTTAGTGCATTTCTTATTTGATTGTCCATTTTCACTTGGGGCGGTAGTTGTATCTCTACTCCAGATGTTGAAAAATCATTCCCGACTGTTATCGAGACCCTAACCCCGTTCTAGGTTTTCGTCCACATAGTGCATAAATGTCAATGTGTGAAATTGTTTTTTTAACTCTCTGTTCTTTGGAGTTGTTTCCACCTTTAATGCTTTCATTATTGATCTCGAGAATTTTCTTTGTCTCGACATATGTGGTGTTGTTATTCGAAAGAACATTGTTATGTCTCTCAACCACTTGCAGTAGGTTGATGAGTTTGTCTAAAGGTTACTTTCCAACTTATATTAGTTCATTAAAATTTTTGATATATGAAAGGTGGAAATAATGTTACGAATCATGTCATCTTCTGTGAGTTCCTTGCCACAAAGATTGACGCATTTTGGATATAACATTTCTTTGTTGAAATCATTTACCTTTTTGTAATCGAGTAAGTGGGTTTTATTCCACTGTACGATTAGTTCGGGAAGTACATATTCATAAATACTCCCTATTATCCCTTTCGGGACATCCCACATTTCTTTGGAGGTTTCTAGTAAAGGTATTCCTATGAAACTTAGGATTTATATGTTGTCTCAAAACATGAGGGTATTTGCTTGTATCTTTTCAAGAGGTTGGTTTTAGAGTCAATTGAGGAGTTGATGGACTTTAGGTATTTTCTTGTATCTTTTCAAAAGTAGGTTTATATACTCATTTATGATACTCAGATTCTTTTGAGTTTACGACGTTGATTTTGGGATAAGTTGATTCAACCATTTACGTATATAAGGGATAATATATGATTTTCTTTTTTATAAGACAGTGGATTGTGGTTATAATTATTATTTTATGTATGAAATTTCATTATCATAATCATATTGGATTTTTGTATGTTTTAATTTTATTGATAATACTTCATCAATATTTCAATTTGCGAAAACAAATCACTTAATCTATTGGATTTTCAGGTAGTAGGGGAATCACATGGATTTCTCAAGTCCCTACAAACCTTAGGGCTATTTACACCCGTTTGACAAAATCAATCGATATTTTGAGATTTATTTAATTTAAATATAAAATTATTAATTATAGAACATTTGGCATGATGCCAAAATGACTATGAGTTTGACATATAAAGCCAATTTTAATACCTTAATAGTACTTTTGGAGCTTTTGTTAAGATACCAAAATATGGAGGTTGGAAATGTAACTTCTAAAATTTAATTACTGAATTAAGAATTATGAGTAGAAACTCAAGATAAACATTTAAATTTATATATTAAATTTTATAAATCATTCAATGTCAAAATGAATAAACTACAAAACATTTTAACAATTATATGATCCTCAATCGCAAATATGACTACTAAGAATTCAAGAGACTTTAAATATACTTAAATACTAATATAATATTTGAATATTACAATATAAATAATATGAACGTATTTACATATCCATATATAGTTGGTTTAAAATAGCAACTAGAATATTAAATAACCCATATTATTGAATTAAATAAATTATCATATCTTAAATTAACTTGTTATAAAACAAGCATATATGATAAAAAGTGTATATTTTAGAAATATTTAAACAAATGTATAAATTTTTTTTAACCAAAATAAAATAATAATGAATTTATAAATTGACATACATATAGAAGATTTCAAAAGAGATAATAATGGTATTAGAAATCCATAATCAAGTTTATAAATATTTATTGCCCCATATAATTAAATTAAAAATGGCAAACCAAGTTAAATAAATTAACTATCATATTCAAATCTATACTATATTATAAAAACGAAATAAAAAACTCTTAATTACAACATTTTAAGCACAAGATACAACTAATTAAAGCCAATTACTTAATTTACAATTTCTTAATGCTTTGGTACTATCTTTTCAAGTACAATATCTCACATAATCATCTATTTGTGGAATGGATACTCATTTATTAATATAAATATTTGTTTTTTTGGTGGAGGATTTTATAAATTAGATTTTATATTAGCATAATCTATTTTAAATGTAGATTTTACATTTAAATCTATATTAATGAGATGTAATATAAAATCTTTTTTCTTCCGTATTTTTTTATATTACATCTCATAATGATTTTTCCATATTTTATTTTATAAAATCTTTTTCCATATTTTATTTTATAAAATCTTTTTACATAATGAGATGTAATATAAACTCTTTTTTCTTCCGTATTTTTTTTTGCTAATATAAAATCTATTTTATTTTATAAAATCTATACGTATTTTATATTAGCATAATATAAAATCTACATGTATTTTTTTTGCTAATATAAAATCTACACGCATTTTTTTTCACAAGCATTAAAAAAAGAAAAAAGAAGGTTGATATGAATTAAAAATAAAAAATAACGAGATACACTAATAAATTATCGTATTCTTTAAAATAAAAATATTCCGCAATACTTTTCAAATTAACCAAGTGTAAAGAAAATAAAATAGAAACGATGTAGATATAAAAATATTCTTCCATATTTTTAATATATTTAAATTTAAATGTAAAATCGAAAATGAAAATAAAAGATTTTAAAATATTATCTACATTCACTATAAATATATATAGCTTCTCTATGTATCATCCGAGTACAAGAAGAAGACGAACGGTCGAGTGTCAATGGCGGAAACTGAACAAAAGGTATTCCACTATATTTTTGTTTCTTTGAAAAACTATTTTTTTATATTTTATTTTATTTACTGAGAATTTGTTTATATTTTTCAAAACCCACAATCATATTTTTCGAAGTAGGAGAATAAGATATATATACATATCTTTATTTTTATCGACTAATACTATGAGGTCTTGAATTCAATATTCAGATAAATTTTCAAGTGGTACTGAGTGAATTTGAACTATACCAGTTGAGTTGTCGGTTACAAAAGATAGAAATCATTTATTTTCTTTGTCATATTTGATGTGGGTTGAATGTTGTTAATTAATCTACAGATTTATACGTTCAAAGTGATTGCAAAATCTGTAAAAACGTATGTTCATATTTATAATTATTTCAATAATAGTGATATGTTGTGAGACATGTCGTTTGAGTTTTAAATAATATATTACAAAACTATTACCAATATTATTGCACAAACTCATAACAACAAACGATTAAAAATATATGCAAGTTAACCATTTATGAAAATACATTCGTTTTTCACATTGTATTTCATTAACTGTTAACAGAGAAATTACGTTTCATTTTAACTCGGTTCAATATTCCATCAAAAAATTTATCCTCCCGTGCAATGCACGGGCCCAACACTAGTAATAATTAGTTAGCATATCCCACAATAATATATTAGTCTAATTTAAAAGATAATATCAAATTGTAGACATAAATAAATACATAACATTATATAATGAAACTAACCATCTAAACATGTTTAAACTAATTGAATAATCATAACTAAAAAATAAAAATAAATTCAAAATTATAAATCTATCATATACATAAAAAGTTAACATAGTCCCCAAAAAAATTATTGATTTCAAATCAAATTAAATAGCGATCAATTACTATTATCAAAAAAACCATATCACCATTAAAAAAAATAGAAGGATTTTGAAAGTAATTGGTTACAACCTTGCAATTTTCCAGAACCATTTTTATGTTTATTAAAATTGATCGGCGACCACAAACTAATAAGAATAAGAAAAAAATAAAAACTGAAGCATATAAGCATGATCATGGCTAAAAGGTTAATCACGATTAATCATAATTTATAGACAAAAAAATTGTAAGTTTTTGTAGAAATACTTACTTGAATTGCAATATTGGAAAAACAAACCTTCTAATGGTGGTAGATTGCGAATAGAACAACCGTTTAATAGCGGCGGAAACGATTTGAGGGAGCGATAGCGCAAACGAGCTACGTGCTGATAACGTGTTAAAGGGAAAAACAAATAGAACAACAATATGGAGAGAATAACAATAAGACATAGAGAAGAAGTCTGTAATTCTCATTAATCGTAAGCCTTTTAAATAGGGTGGAGTTTACAAAGAAAATGAAACATTCATTATGGTAAATTATAATACTAGGAAAATATTATATCAACCACTTCCTTTTGATGATGGCACATAATCCTACAACAAATCCATATTATTATACAAGATATATATGATCACTGTACAAAAACACCATCTACTAGAAAATATGAATACCACCAAGGATAATTTACTCAATCAAATGAAAATTATTTTAAGATCAACCATGGAAGGGAAATTTGACTAACATAAAGCGAAATACATTTTACAAAGTTATAATAGAATCAAAAATTACAAATTTATAAAATAAAATAAAAAGTTACAAATTTTATAAATTTATAAAATCAAAACACACACACACACACACACACACATATATATATATATATATATATATGTCAAGTGAAATGACATATAATTCTTTAAAAATAATTGGCACAAATCTAGATGCATTCAACACTCATTCAAAAGGTGCAAATAGCATGGCCCCAATGCTAAAGACACCCTTTGAATGGGTGTTGAATACCTTGAAAAATGTATCAATTATTTTTAAGGAATCACCTTCATATCACTTGACATTTATTATTATTATTATTACTAGTATGAGAACTGCGCGTTGCACGGTAGTGTAAGGGGTTGCTTGGTAGTTGTTGAATGATTTAGTGCAAAATGATTAAATGGTCAGAATGATTAAGAGACTCTTATGATATAGTGCAAAATGAAATATGTGTTTGGTAATTGTTCAGAATGAAATCAGAGCGCTTAATGGTTAAGGGAGACTCAGGATACAAAATCATTCATAGGGTTTTGGAACCATTAACAAGTAGACTCTTTTTTGCCAAACATGATTCACCTCTTAGCGATTCAGAGGTTGTCTCTTAATGGAACCATTAAGATGTAAACAAACAGTCCCTAAGTACTTTGGGCTATAGATAATGTATGCATTATTTGTATAATTGATGACCTTGTATGTACTTTTTTATTTTTTAAAGAGGAGGGTAACTTCTGCTTATATTATTAATAAATAAACTAATGTACGCCTAAATGGGACGTTAACTACCTCCCGAATGCATGTCCAGTCTCCAAATGTGACATGCCCCAAATGTTAACATGGAGTGCACTAATCCAAACTTGTAAATAAAAGTGGTTGAAAAAACCTTCATAGCACAAAACATAACCAAAATAAAAGTCATTATATTTTTTAAAGAAACAACTAAGATTAAACCGAAACAACCTATGCAGATCCCTACAATCATTGTTATATTAAAATTAAGTTGTTGATTTATTTAAATAATAAAATTAGTCATGTAAGAAAATGGAATTGATCATCGTAGTAAATTTGATCAGAATTAGACGAAAACAATTTAATAAATATTATTACTATAATACAATATATTTAATTAATAAATATTTTTTATAAGTATACAAAACCTTAAATTTACCTCAAAAATACAAAAGATATCACAATATGAGCGTGACTTTCTCCTTTCAACCTATTAAAAGAATAGAGAAAAGGAAGAACATCAAGTATGGTCATTTTGAACCTTTTCTAGATTAGTATCAAAACCCTAATATATCATGTTAAGAGGGGGGAAATGGAACTAAACAACTACCATCTGCAAGTTTCTTGTTGCAGAAGAGAATTATCAACACATTGGGGGACGACTCAGAGACTAATAGCAGAGATGCTAAGAATAACTGAATACACAAAATGGAAACATTATCTTATAGATGTAAAAGTAATTTAAGATGTAAGATAAGGAATACTTTTATCGGTCCAAGTAGCCTGTTTAAGAAGCCAAGAAGAAACCTTGTAATGATAGCCATCCAATAGTTCACGCTTAAACCAAAAAGTATGTTGAAAATAACCCTCAACAAAAGTGTATAAGACGGATGCCAGTGCCCTTTCAACCAAATAGGAAGCCCCTTCAAAAGATTGAGGAACATATAATATATGTTTTCAATAGAGGTGAGAAATGATCATCAATTGACCAATGCCATTGATTCATGGAACATAATGGGCAAAAGTTACTTACCAACAAAACCAACATAGTAACATATGTCCTCCTCGTCTTCTGTAATATGAAAATTCCTTATCTACAAAATAAATCAAGATAAATAATTTTAAACCATCATTATGTTCATTCTTATTAAGGAGTTCTCTAAAACATATGAGAAATTATGCACCATCCATTACGCTAGCATGGCCTATAAGACGTATCATATAAACATGTATGATGCCCACTTTGTATATTTATATTTTATACATGTGTTTAAGCCAATAGACTGCCGTGTGGTAGTCGGTCTTCTGACACTTCAAGTACTTGTATTCAACGGCAGTGTTGAGAAGGGAAAATAGGGATAGATGTCAGACATGAACATCTACAAAAACTTTTTGCAAGCTCAAGGTGATATAGTTATTTTAGGTCTCATTTGGTTTGCTAGATTGGATTGGATTTGAAGGAAAATAAAATTTTATTCCACTCCAATCCCATGTATTAATGTTTCAAAATATGTTAAAAAAAACTTGTTTTGTAAATGATTCCAACTTAAAGTTGACACCAAACATAATTTACCTTCTCTGACATTTATAAGAGGATGACCACAATAGCTTTAACCCCACAGAATAATACTGAAAGAAGAGAAAGTTGATCCCAAAAAAATCATAAGACAAAATTACCAATCATAATCATTATTTCTTATCATTTTCAGAGTTAAGAATTCATTAGCACCTGTCTTTCTCACAGTATGTGTTGAAAGCATACTAAAAATGGGAGAACTTCCTGTTCTTGATCCTGCAACGTCAAAATATGATTACCAAATTAAGATTCAGAAATATAAAACCATAAATTTGTAGAAAATCGTAATTACATATGCAAGTGGAATGGGTATATGTAGGCATGGCCGACTTGGAGAGTAACTCAAATCTCATCCAAGATTATGTAATTCGTTAGGTATAAGTGTATAATCTTTTCTTTTAGTCCAAATTTGGGATAATGTAATGTAAAATTCATTGCATAAAAAAGATAATAAAAGGTCATAATCACATACTACCATCTATAAGAAATATAATTGTGAATCATGAAATTAGTGAAATACCAAGAGATGAATCAACTCTTTTTCTCGATTTCTCATCTCGAGAAATAACCCTAACTTCTCTTCTTTCTTTTATAACAAAAGTTAAAACGATTTAGTATTAAATATTAATTATGAAGTTAAGAGAGATTAGTTCGTTCTACAATTAAGATGAACTAATAATGGTGGGCTGAATCACCTTAACCTGCTTCTCGGTGTTGGAAACGGTGAAAAGTGAAACAATGGTGCCTTCCTTGGACAGCGGGACAGAGAGGCATCTAGTGCCGCATCCAGCATCACACATGCTAACGCCTCGAAAGGGATGTCCCTGGTAATAAGTTATGCCATGAAAAAAATGAAAGATGAAACGATGGGTTTTGGTTTTGCCCCAAAATTAGTACTTCTTAAGCAATCTTTGCCATTTTGTTAACCTTAAAAGAAACCAATAAACCACTAAATCCCACCCAAAGTAGGGTGTAAACTTTAAAGGGTGAAATTAAATTAAATCTCAAATATAATAATTCATTCTTTTCTATGAATTATTTCAGACACCTAATGAGGTCTTAATCTCATATGCTTGATGTAGATAATTAGTAAAATGGTGTTCCCTTCCCAGTCATGTTCACCTGATAAACAGGTGTTCCCATCAGGATCTAGTGAGATGCATGCCAAGGTTATACAAAACTCTTTCCAATAGTAGATAAATATATCTATGTCTGCAGTTGTGTTCAATAGTTTTCCATGAAGCAATCCTGATGAAGTTGAATGTGGAAGATGATGGTCTTGTCAAAAAAAAACTACTTGAATTTGCTTGAAATTTGAAATATGAGCATTACAATATTTTCTTTTGTGGTAACCGTGGTTTCCAGGCCAGCATTACAATATTTATGTATTACATCGTGAGGCTTCATATCATCTTATGATATAGGTACAACAAAATGCACAATTAATGCCTTTGAAGAGACTTTTAGACAGAATCATTCGACATATCCAAAGTAAAATCAGAGTTCACTTAGGGGCCGTTTACCCAAACACTTACCCGGTAAGCTCTTACCGGTAAATGCAACACTATCACTTACCTTACCGAGTAATATTTTAGTCCTTAAAACGACATCGTATGTAACAATTTAACCGGTAAGCGCTAACGGGGTAAGAGTTGTTGCCCTTGCTTACCAGGTAAGACTCTTGGTCATTGCCTTCACATTTACCACATTTACCGGGTAAGATTCTCGGTCTATACCATATTCATCGGTTAAGGTAATATAATTTGGTAAGTGCTTACCCTTAATCAGCAAAATATCTTTGAGATAAGCATTTTCGTCTAGCTATAGATGCATACAATGTTATAAATAACAAATAATAATACATGTATGTGTGTGTATATATGTGTGTGTGTGTGTGGAGCAAGAGATATAGATATAGCAGTAAGACCTGGCTTCTTGGGTTTCAAAATGTTAGAATTGAAGCTAATTAGATATGAAATTGAGTTATGGAGTTATACCTGATTATAGCGATCAAGGACTGATTTTCGAGTTCATATTTGTTCTTCATCCAGGAACTCAAAATCTAACATTAAATATTAACCAAACTGAGATTCGAACATATTATTATTAGGTAATTTAATACCAACCAAAACCTTATAAAAGAACTTCAAGTAAAGTCGAGAATTCTTACCCAAACAACTACCTTCTTGGGTTTCAAAATGTTAGAGTTGAAGCTAATTAGATATGAAATTGAGTTATCGAGTTATACCTGATTATAGTGATTCTTCATCCAGGAACTTAAAATCTAACATTAAATATTAACCAAACTGAGATTCGAACATATTATTATTAGGTAATTTAAGACCAACCAAAACCTTATAAAAGAACTTCAAGTAAAGTCGAGAATTCTTCCCAAACCACTGGCTTCTTGGGTTTCAAAATGTTAGATTTGAAGCTAATTAGATATGAAATTGAGTTATCGAGTTACACCTGATTATAGCGATCAAGGACTGATTTTTGACCTCATATTTGTTCTTCATCCAGGAACTCAAAATCTAACATTAAATATTAACCAAACTGAGATTCGAACATATTATTATTAGATAATTTAAAACCAACCAAAACCTTATAAAAAAATTCAAGTAAAGTCGATAATTCTTACCCAAACCACAACTTCAAACCCATTCGAAACTCATGCTTTCAACCATTGATTTCCTTAAAAATTTTGCTCTAAAGATTCAAGTGTTGTAGGAAACTTTGTTTAGGTCAAAAAGCATTGCAAATATGTAAAACAAATTTCGGTTTTAAATTGAAGCTCATTAGAAATGAAATCGAGTTATACCTGATTACATCGAACTGATTTTCTGATTTTGCAAACCTTCACCTACTCACAATCCACATTTCCATTTCTTCATAAGTCCGACCACCCCGGTTAGAAGGCTTATGTTCCGCTATTGCTTGCAAAATGCATAAGAGACATAAAACCGGTAATTGTGCAAATGCAATGTTACAATTTTATATCATTTTCCAAGGTTATTTCCCTTCCCACCAGCATTACCACACATAAAAGTTTCATCTAAAGTTTTCAAATACAAAATCCAGTCCACAATGAATATAATGTTATTGCCACGATATTAGCAAGATCATATGTTTCCACAACACTTAGACGATAATCTAATCTTCGCATATAATAATCAAACATTGGTGTAAAAACAACGACAAGCATCACCTTGTTATCATGAATACACAACGTCATAATTACTTCTGGTAAATAAATGTCTATAGCTGCATAAAATCAACTCCACAGTAGAACTTACCAACGCAGAGTTCAAGAACTCTTATCGGGTGATCCAAATTCCACATCATTTTCAAGAATCTTTTCATAAGAAGTCTTAGTATCATTAGGCCGAGTCGTTGTGTAAAAAAATTCCTCTTTATAGGTGCCACAGTCCTCAACAACAACTCGGAATCCGGCATTTATAGTACTACTACTACCACTATTCATGTCACTTTCCAGAGTACCTTGCTCTTGCTTCAGCTTAAACATTATATGAACCCCATCAACCTCCACCTTTTGCACTTGATTAGTACCAGCTTTATTCAAGAAATCACTGTAAGGCACACTCATGAACATGGTTGGAACCCTAGGCTCCGACCCCGACAATGGAAGACCTGGTCTAAGCAACCTCATAACAAACATTACAATCCCTAATTGCAACAACAAAACAACAATCTCTTAGGCCTGAATCATGGGTTGCCACCTCCATTTCCCACCGCCTAATGAATCTTTGGTCGACCAATCAGTGAAGAATATGTCATGGAAATTAAGTGGATAAGTGAATTTGTGGGTTCATGGGGTTCGTCATCCTCACTCCATTGATTTTACATCTAACTATAAAAAAAGTAAGAAATCGTGAGATTGAGAAGGAGGAAGTCTGGAAGGCACCTCTGCTTTGGAACGTAATGTAGAGGTTTGGGAGGGGAGAGGGTGATGAATGGAAGCTGGAAAGACAATAATCGGTTTTGGGAGAGTAGAGGACAAATAAAAGAAGAAAAGTACATATTGAGGCACGAAAACTTGAAAAAAGGAGGAAAAAGATAAAACACTTTACAGCCTTGAGAAGACTCCACGTCATTGCACTTGGTTTCTGTTTTAGTATATATATATATATATATATATATATATATATTATTTGTTTTTATATATACTAGAAGCGTACTCGTGCAATGCAGTGAGATACATCACGAGTAAAATGCCCTTGACACTAACGATTAAAATAGATGGAGTTAGTGAGAAGGTCCTCATTTCAGAGCAAATACCATACCTCAGGGACCACTTTTTGAGATACGAAAGTATAGGTCTTCCTTTCAAAGAAAATACGAAACCTTAAGGATCAAAACTGTAATTCTCTCTTTATAAAATGAAACAAATATACCATTTTCATTACTCTTCCCAAAACATATAAAAGTTGTATCCAAATCATAAATAAATGTATACAAAAGTTAGGCATAATTTACCAAAAGTTGAACCAAAATATACCAAAAGTTGCATCAAAAACTACCAAATCATTCACCAAAATACATATTTATACAAATCATTCACCAAAGGTTCCAGTTCTATGGAAATAGTCAATATGATTAAGAATTTTCTAAGAGATAGTACACAAACTCTGTAAATGTCAACATTCAGTTTATGTGTTTCTTTTAAAATTGTTTATTCACCAGTTTTCTGTAAACAAGTTGCAATTGCATTAGGGAAATATGGGGAGTTGGAGCATATTGAACAAAGACTACAAAGGTGTAACATCCGAAATTTTGTAGTAAGTATTTATACACCTCTTTTGGTCTTATGTATTTGGATTATACTCATGGAATACCTTGTACTTCGTTACTCATCGAATCAGAGGTCTCGGGGGTAAAATGTCAAATTTTGGAAGTTTGTGGAGCCGGGGCGATAGTGTCGGCGACCTTTCCATGGTCACTGTCGCCGAAGGCAAAGTCGCAGTGGGGGAGAACCCCTCAGTATATACTGAGCGACCATGACCCATGATTGTAAAAAGGGCATTGTCGCCCTGTCACTCTCGCACCGAGGGGGGAGCCTTAGCACCTTTCGGGCGAGTATGCCCCGCGATAGTGACAATGTCACTAGTCAAGGTCGCTGGAAGCAAACTGGGGGTATAAATCTGGCAACCCGTTTTCTTAGCCATTTTATCTGATTTTGTGAGTTGCTAAGTCGTTTTTCTCTGCAAATTTGTGGTAAGTTTCCTTCCCCTCCATCTCTCTTCATTAAACCCATCTAACTACCTTCCCTCTTATGCATTTATGGTTTGATCTAGGTGGTTGTAAGCATTAAGTGTTGAGATCTCACCATCCTCAAGTGCAAGTTACCATCCTCCTAATTCTAGGGTTTTTAGGTTTACATCTTAAACCTAAGAGGTGAGTTCATCCTACAACTTTTAAACTTTATACATGTTAAAAACTCACATTTTAAACCCTCAAACATCTCCCTACTTATTTTTTCTTAGTTTGATGGATTTTACCTAATTTTGAGACTTTGGAAATTTTAGGGTTTTTACCATTTTGTGATATGATGAAAAGTTGCATGTTTTGAAATATAAAATGTGTTGTGTCTTACATATTTATGGTTAAACATTTGAATAAATGCATTTTACTCTCACCCAATATTCCACCACATTATAGGTTTGTTTAGTAAAGTTGATTTTGGGGATAAACGTATATGTGGGTGACAACTCATGTCACAAATGATCATTTTGAAATATATAACCTTTGGGGAATTACTTTTATAAACGATTTATATGGGACATGAGGTGGTCATAGTTGGACCTTCATATTGATTTAACTTCATATAGTTTTGATTCTTCAAAAGGGTGCAATCTTATAGATTTGTAAATTGAGAAACTATATGTGTGATTATAGTTGATCACAAATGTAATTACGACAAGTCTGGATTATTACTGTTGGATCCATAGGCATTAGAGTCGGCTTATTTGGTGGGATAATTCCCGTTGTAACTAGTTGGAACATTGGGTCATTGAGGGTAACTTGGTACGCTTATGTGGAGCCGGTTACTAGCCATTGGCCACGTCGTGCATCTAGTGAATGAGTATGATTAGGATCATCGGGGCCCATATCCACATCTATAGTGCGAGTTTTCGAACTCATGGCTATTGATCCTAATATGAGCTCACTAACTTGGATGGTAGCCTACTTTTGTGTTCCGCTACCCTCCTTGGAAATAGGGTCCCCTCCATCATCGCAAGATGTTTTATTAAACCTTATGTTCCCTATATAATTGGAACGATGAATCTTTTACCTTCCCTTATGAAAAATGTTTATGTAGCTTTACATTTGTTGATTTATAAAATGTTTGTTCTCACTAGACTTAAAGCCTAACACTTTTTTCTCAAATGACATGTATAACAGGTTCCGTTAGCGATGAGGCTTTCAAGAAGTGAGAGTCGAGTGATGGTCGATAGCGGCAACTTTTGGAGATAAACTTTTGGGATTTTGGCTTACAGAAAGAAATAGGCTTTTGGGAGATTGGGTCGACAACTGTCATAATCTAGATGTATTCAATTTAGATTAGTTTGTTTTCAACTTCATTGTCCATTTATAGAAATTGTAAACGCTTATATAGTTTCCCTTTTTGGGTGATTAATTCCCATTTAAGATGTCATACGTCGTATTTATTCAGGTTTAAATTTACCCCTATTTTAGGATGATACAAAAAGTGTGATTGATAAGAAATAGATCCCACTGCCACCCCATCATACTAGCTAAGGAAACAGGTGGCATTACACAATGGGAGGCAGATATGCATCTTATAAGTCATGAGCTTGGCTATTAAATCTAACAAACCACGCGTATATTTTGTATTACTCTGGTTGCTAACAAACCACACGTATATTTTGTATTACTCTGGTTGATTTCGATGCCAAAATTAATAGACACAAAAAGCAGATGGATGCAAACAAAGTAATCAAACCGAACCTGCCGAAACAGATAACGACGGTTGTCTACGGGGCTAAGGGCGGATGAGGCGACAACGGTAGCGACTTGGGTAGGGCTGAGGGCGTAGGAGGCGACAACGACAACAGCCTGGGCTGGGCTGGGCTGAGGGCGGTGGCGATGGGGACCGGGGGTATAAGGCGGTCTGGCGTGAGGCGAGGGTGGGGGGAGCGTCAATGGGCTAATGGTTTGGGAGAATAAACGACATTCAATTGTAGTAATCGGAATTTAATTAGGGGCTTTTTAAATTTATACTTTTATCTACTATATAGGTTGTAGTTTACAATTTTAAGTTAATAAGAATTGTTTTGATATGTTTGAAAAGTCTAAGGATTTATTTAGTATGTTTTAAAAAGTAAAGTGACTTATTTGTTTTAAAAATTTGTTCAATGATTTAATCATTCCAAACAGTAAAGTCCAGTTCTAGACTTTTCCTAAATTATAAATATTTATGTTAACTACAAAATTTGATTAAAGGATCGCATATGTTAGCTCCTCCATAGCATCACACTATATTTATACATAGGTGACATTTCAAATGAGATAACTGTACATGTTGAGGATGTGAGAAGAAATTTAGAGGACATTTATCAATACCTTACACTATGTTCTCGAGTTTTGGAAAGAAAGAAAAGAAAAGAAAGGGAATGAAAAGAAAAGAAAAGAAAGGGAAGAGAAATAAAGAAATATTTATATTTGTGTTCTTGAGATTGAAGGAATAGAAAGGAAAGGGAAGGAAAGAAAATAATTTTTCATGTTCTCGAGTAGGAGGGAAAGGAAGGGAAAGATGTTTGTTTTACCAATATACTCTTATTTATTTCGTAGTGGAATATAATTAATGGGTATATGCGTAATTTTATAAATATTTTTAATTTTTTTTAAATCCATTTCTTTTCTTTCCTTCCATTTCCTCCCACATTTGGGAGGAAAATCAACAATATTTTCCTTCCCCTTCCCTCCTTAAAAAAACTCGAGAACACAACATTTTTTCTTTTCCTCCTACTTTCCTTCCCTTTCTCTTCCTTTCCTTCATAAAAAAAACTCGAGAACACAGTGTTAAAGTCATATATGTAAATAGAAACAAAATAATAAATAATTAAAAAAAATTAGGGGGGGATTTTAAAACCTTTTTTTTTTTTTTTGGCTAAATGTACTATTCCACTCATTTTTTTTTAATTCTCAATTTCCTTTTTGAATAAAAATTGGAGTACTCTATTTTCTTTTAAATTAATTTATCAATAATATAATTAATATTTTAATTAAATAAACTATAACAAAAAACGAGAATTTCATTGTCTTTAATTTAAAATCAACGATGATATGTATATTCTTTTAAAAATCACATATGAACTTAAATTAGTTCAGAATCTCAGTTATAAGTTGTAAATTGATTCATGTACACTATATAATTAAAATCACATGTGAATCTATATTAGAACTTACATATTCACATTTGAACTAATATACACCTAATTATCACTGTCTGATAATTGTTTGTTGGGATTTTTTGTGTTTGATTACATTTCAAACGAACAATGAAGAACACCGATGTTCGTGTTCAAATATGAGATTTAATTCGATTTGTAAATTGTAAATCATCAATGATTTTATGGTGGAAAATTAGATAAGAAATCAATGATTTATCAATATCTGAAAAGGTTTATAAAAAAATAAAAGATATATTAGATTATTTGATTTTTTTTCCATAGTTATTTTAGTGAAAAAATTCTTGAAAATCAAAAGATTAAGATTGTTTTTTTCATTCTCAATATTTTTGTATTTCTCATTTAACCCTATGGGGCTGTTTTTTTTGTTTTTTTAAAACCACTTAATGACTCTTAAATCTTAATCGGTCAGACCTTTTTATATTCAGAATGTTTATTTTTTTCCAGTTTTCAAAACCTCTTAACTCTTATGGTGCGTTTGGTTTGCAAACTAGGTGGAACGAGACGGGACAAAAACTCACTGTCCCACGTTTAGTGTGACATGGAACAGGACAAAAGTTCTCTATCCCACATTTGGCGCGACATGGGATAGGGACAGGGACTGGACATTGTGGGACAAGATGTGACAAAAAATAGTATTTTCTTGTTCCACCAAAATAGGTGGAACAACATGGGACAAAAGTTAGACAGAAACTAAAAATCATTGATCAACCACCATTTGATATATAATCCTATTATGGTATTAGTCTTAAGGGTCACCACTACCCATCGTCATCACTACCACCATCGGTGTAATAACCGGGTCCAAGTTTTAAATTGTAAAGTTGGGTGTTTAGTTGACCAAAGACTCAAAGATGAAGGGGGCTAGATATAACATGGAAATAAAAGGGTTTTAACCCTAGTGACCTCATTCATTGTTAGCGTTCGGCGGCTAAGAAGAGAAAAGTAGAGGTTGTGGACGATTTTTGGAAGAAGCAAGGAAGGGGTCGTTGCATTTCGATTCAAGGATATTGTTGATCTTCTCTAAGGTAAGTTTCTATATGATCAATGTTTTATATTCCTAGAATTAATGCCAGATTTGATCCTTGGTTTGGAATAGACCGTTGTTTTGATTTTGGGGTTTTTTGATTTGAAGGGTAGTTGTGGATAACCCGGTTATCCTAGCTTTCTGTTGTTCGAACGACCTAAGGGAAGGGGAGGGTTTAGGATTTGCTTTGGTTAATGTTGGGGATAATCCCCAATCGATGTTAGTTTCTTTCAGATTCGAGATTCACGATCGACCAAGGTTTCCCTTGGTTCGACGTTGGTTAGACGTGGGTATCGGGGGACCCCGGGTGTGTTCCAGCCGGGCGACCTCAGGGGAGGTGGAACCGGGCGACCCCGGGAGGGAAACCCCCGGGTGACCCCAGGAGGTGTAGCCCCAGTCGAACCCGGGCACGGGGGTGTCGGGCGGCCCCGGGCATTGGAGACCCGGGTGATCCCGGTCGTGCACGATTTGGGTGACCCCGGTCATCTTCTCTATGTAGATTTTCGGGTTTCGGGGTGAGGGTTTCTGAGTTTAATCCGATCTTTCTTCTAGTAGCTTTGAGTTATATATTTCCCTTGATTTGGGATTAACCGTGAGATTTACCAAGCGACCCTTTGTGCCTTAGGAATCTGTGATCTGGACAATTTCTAGAGGGAGACTTTCATCAGGACCTCAGGTGAGTTTTTCTAAACTAAATCTCTTATGACGAAGAAGTATGTTCTATGTATGTGAGTTTAACTACAATCTTTGAAATGATGTTGCCTTAATATTTACGTGCGAGAATTATTTAAATGCTAAAGAGATTGTTGTTATTGTTGTTTTAGTGGAAATGTATGCATACATGGTCATAAGTGTGTTATGCTCAAAGTCGGGGGGGGGGGGGGGGTCCCACCTGTGCTCATGACGGGAGAGCTATTCCATTTATGCCATTGGGGGTGTGTCCCAATAAGGCAGTGTGAGCCACATACACGCCGTCACCTTAGGGTGGCGGTAGTGTGAGCTGAGAAGTTTATTGAAAGTTTAACTGTCTTCTTTAAAGCTGAAAATAGTTTATTTTATGATAAATTCTTTGAATGTTTGTTGAGTTAAAATTGTTGTTAGAGGGGACTCACTAGACCGTTGGTCTAACCCTCGCCCTTTCAAAAATTAAAAACCCTTTTCAGGCAGGCGTGGGATAGGAAGTGCAGATAAGGGCAAAGAGAAGGTGTAAGCTGGAGTTGGTTAGAAGACCGTCGTTTTAGTTTATCTTCTTCGTAAATTCTCAGTTGTGTAATAGGTTGTCTTTCCGCAAACCTTGTAATGTAAATGGTTGTTTTGGTTCGTTTGGCGTTGTTAGTTAATAAATTTTAGTTTTGCTCTATGATGCGAGTTAAGTTGTTACAATTGGTATCAGAGCCATAGTTTAAGGGATTTAGGTGACCGGATGGGCCTAAACTTAAACTGTGGAGTAGGGGACACAACTGAGATTTAGGAAACCTTTAAGGAAGACCCTGATCATCGAGAGGCATGATAACGATAGAGAGTACTCTCATGTAAGGTAAATTCAGAATTGCATCTGGACAATGCCATTATGAATTTACAGGTGCATGGGCATACTCTATTTCTATTGTTGAGTGTATTTTTGAGTAGAGAGTCCTATCTATGAATTGATAGTATTGGTCAGGCGTGTTGTGTGGGTTCGCTTGTGGTTGTAAGGTTAATACCGTTTGGGTTGAATATCGTGTTGGATGTAGATATTTCGTTGAGAAAGGACCTCATGGGTCCATAAGGAAGAGAATAATGATTAGAGGTGAGTTTTTCGCTTCAAGGGAGTTTTCAGTTTGGTAGATTGTTGTGTCGATTAGTTGGAATCAGGAGAGTGTTAATCCAAGAATCGAAGGATGAAAATGAGGATTTTAGAGTTGTAGTTAATTGAAGGGTGGTTGAGAGACGATATCAGTTCTGACTGATAAAATGTAGTGAGGATCAGATGGAATTGAGCTATGATTGGTAAGTTTGTTTGAGGTCAAAGTGAGGACACACGAATTGCAAAATTTTAGTCGCGATGGTAACTGGTACTTGGACATCCAAAGATATTGGGAAGCGTTGGTGCTGGAGGTGGTGGCATAGTAGAGGATCCCGACTGGTGGGTCGGAAGTAAGGAGTCTGGGATAAATTATAGTGAGTTTAAACAGTTGCCTTTGTTAGAGTAAATAGTCTTCAATATCATCGAGTCTCATGCTTTGTCTTTCAAACAAATTATTGGAGTCTTTTATATCATTCATATCAGATATTTTGGCGTGAGTGTGCCTTACGAGGTATTCGTTTTGAAAACGTGTCGACGCGTGAAAATGTGTGTCTGGATTGAAAAGACAAGTTTATGGCGTTGGAAGATAAATTTCGATTTTTGGTGAGGGGGAACTATTTTATATCTCTTTGTAAATGAGTTAACTTTTGTTATGGAAATCATAACAACATTTGATCACATGGTTTTATAAGTGAGTTTGGTACAGACATGTGTTGTCATATCAATGAGGGTGAGAGTTGCCTGACACGCTCAGTGTAAGCAATTTTGTAGTTTTTTTCTATAAATCGTGTGGGTAAAGTTCATCGAAAATAATTCCAATTATGCCAACATCGATATTGGGGTGTGGTGAAGAGTAATTTGTCGTGGAGTTGAGGTTGAATGATTCTTGAAATCGTTGTGCATGGCTAAGTCGGTGTTGTGTCGTGTGCACTCAAGCTTGTTTCATAACGTAGTATCTCCTAAATTTTCAAAGGTGTTAAAAGTTTAAATTTTTGGTGTGTCATGCATGAAGGCTATGAACTCTCTAGGTCGTGGGGAAAGGTTGTGTGTGTCCTAATATGCAATCATTCAATCAAGTAAACAAATAATCAACACAATAATGCAAATCTGATATTGATTAATCAAACGATTCAACGAGTTACAAGTTCTTGAAATCGATCTATCTCTTTGTCTGTTTCTCTGTTCACGGCGCACCACCACCAACACTAACCTCTCTCAATAATTTTAATTCTCAATTAAGCCTCTCTCTCTCTTACCCTAATTACAACTAAATTAACTTAATTTATACTTAGGCTTGAATAGCCTAATGGGCTTTGAAGGCTTGGTAATGGGCTTTACAATGCTTGGCCCAAAAACAAACTAAGTTAACAAAAAATTAAAACTAACTAATAAATAAAATACGAAAACATACTTTGACTATTTATTACAAAAGGACCCTAGACTATTTGTTGAGACGACTTTATCAGCTTTAACTTCAGATTTCCATCTTCAGATAATTATGATCTTGAATCCAATAAATATGTGCTTTAACAATCTCCCCCTTTGGATCAAGATCATTCTTTAAGCTCAGAAAATGTAATCTTCCTCTTTGTCTTCAGAATGTAGCAATCTCCAGTTTCAGCTCGGAATGCTTCAGCAAATCATCTTCAAAGAAAATTTCTTCATTTCAGCATATCTTCAGACTATCTTCCATTTCTTGATTAACGCTTCTCCCCCTTTTTGATGAAAAGAGCAAAGAGTTCATCAAAACATGTCTTCAAGAAACTTCTTCCACCATTGAGCTTGCAAACAGAACCACTGATTATCCGTCAATTCATTAAGATGTTCATCCAGATTTTTGCAAATCTAGACAAATTAGAAAATGAAGCGTAACACCTGAATCAACAAATGAATCAGTTAAAATTGTCTGTCAGTAACACAAAGTCACTGTGTGTAACGAATACACAATATAAAGGAGCTTTTATGATGTTCACTCCCCCAGGGCTTCCATTCAATCATCGAAACACCACAAAGGCAATTTCTATGAACGTTATGACAAAGAAACAAATTCTTTGTGTGTTCGTGCAAGTGATAGAATAAATTAAGCATATGATGTTTGCTTATAAGGCTCAAAAAGTGTAAACCACTGAGACAAGTAGTGAAAAACAGACTCAATGTGCATAAACGAAGTGTGAAGGTGGGGCAGACTTCCTTCTTTTCAATATCCAGATTTTCCAAATGAAAATCAGATAGCATATGTGTTGTGTCCCCTTTGAAAATGAAACATTTTCTTGTTGAGAAGAAAATGAGTGGCTGGTGGGGTAATGGCAAGAGTTGGCATGGGCCTGGTACCTGTTTCAATAATGTTCACCAAGAATTGTGAAGCATTAGAAATGTGGTTGCCCGGCTCAGAAAGTAGGTGGTGCAGAGTTTGAAAATTCTTTTACTCTGATCTCTCACCCTCTTTCTTTTAATCTTTAAGCTCACAGCTAACCGAACTCTCTTTTGACATATTCTCTCATCACACATCCCACACTCATTTCTTTTGACTCCTCACATTCAATCACTAAAGGATTAACTTCTTGGGTAGGAAACACTGGTTAACGTGAATCCATAGAAGTTCAATGAAGTCCTAGCACACTGGTCCCATGTTTTCCTATGAAGCATACATTGCTCAGGTGATTTAACTTGATCAGTTAAAGCTCAAAGATGAATCAGAAAACATTTAAAATCACACTTCCAAGTCAAGAAATCTGTTTGAGAATCGGGAAGTGGTTTGAACATTTAAGAACATGTTTTCTTATGACTGAAAGTTGTCCTTCTTTCAACCATGAATGAGATGAAGAAAAGAAATTATACCTTTCGAGTACAGTCTTACATCTCACGAAGTCAAGCTTAAAGTCATAAAGATATGATCTTTGAAGCATCTCTCAACCTACAAAAGTCTTAAGGTCTAGTCAAAGTAACTTTATTCACAAAAATTGAAATGACATAAAGCAGTAAAACACTTAGTGTACGAGTTCTGATCAGAAGTAATCAGAAGTCATAGCCATACTCTTTACTTGTATGCTCCTCCTAGAATCATGCATCACTAACAATTATCAGTAAGCACAATGCATTTAAAAATATGCTTCCCCTCAAACTAACATTGACCATCAATGAAATACTTCTCACACTCCCCCTGAGATCATGAACAAACTGTTAAATAGCAGGTATCATGCGGAAATAATAAAGAAATGATAAAGAGACACAATAAGAAACTTTAATAGGTAACTACCGATTATGTCTTAAGATTTAGCATACCAAGTCTTGAGACAAGAAAACTAAATCTCTTTTCGTCTAAAGGTTTGGTAAACAAATCTGCAAGCTGATAATCGGTTTTTACAAAGTAAAGTTTAATTGTCCCCTTTTCTACATTATCTTTTATAAAATGATACTGGACATCTATGTGTATGGACTTAGTATGCTGAACAGGGTTAGCGGTAATCGCAATAGCGCTCTTCGAATCACAATAGATCAGGATTCTATTGAAATTAAATCCATAGTCTCGCAGTTGGGTTCTCATCCACAGGACCTGAGAACAGCAGCTAGCAGCAGCTACATATTCCGCTTCGGCCGTTGATGTGGAGACACATAATTGCTTCTTCGAAGCCCAACTGACGAGTTTATCTCCGAGGAATTGTATATGACCCGAGGTGCTCTTCCTGTCTAACATGCAACCAGCATTATATGCGTCTGAATAAGATGTTAGTTCAAAGCTTGTATCCTTAGGATACCACAGACCAAGATCTGCAGTCCCCTTCAGATACCTGAAAATCCGCTTTACAGCAGACAAATGGGATTCTTTAGGATTGGCCTGATATCTAGCACATAAGCATGTAGAGAACATTATATCCGGCCTACTAGAAGTAAATTACATTAAAGAACCTATCATTCCTCTATAAGTCCTAACATCAACAGCCTTTCCCGAAAGATCGGTGCCAATCTTAGTACCAGGTGCCATTGGAGTACCAATCGGTTTACAATTTTCCATTTTGAACTTCCGAAGAATATCCAGAATGTATTTAGATTGATTGATAAAAATCCCCATTGAAAATTGTTTGACTTGCAATCCGAGAAAGAAATTCATCTCTCCCATCATGCTCATTTGAAAACGAGACACCATGAGGTTTGCAAAGCTCCTACAGTACTTAGGATTTGTAGAACCAAAAATAATATCATCCACATATATTTGAATAAGAATGATATCGCCTTTATCCTTTTTAATGAAAAGAGTGGTATCAACCGTACCTTTTGTGAAACCCGACTTAACCAAGAATTGAGATAGAATATCATACCAGGCGCGAGGAGCTTGTTTTAGTCCATAAAGAGCTTTATCCAAGATGTAGACGTGGTTCGGCTTATCTGGATTTACAAACCCTTCTGGCTGTGAGACGTAGACTTCTTCCTTGATTACTCCATTCAGAAAAGTTGTCTTCACGTCCATTTGATAGACGGTGAAGTTCTTGTGGGCTGCGTAGGCTAAGAACATCCGAATTGCCTCTATACGTGCCACTGGAGCATAAGTCTCATCGTAGTCTATCCCTTCCTCTTGCCTATATCCCTTGGCGACAAGTCGTGCTTTGTTTCGGATAACGGTACCATCTTCATCTTTCTTGTTTTTGAACACCCATTTCGTACCAATGATGGTTTTACCTTGCGGTTTGGGTACGAGTCTCCAGACTTTCAGTGCTTCAAACTGATTCAGCTCATCTTGCATCGCAGTTACCCAATCTGAATAGGCAAGGGCCTCAGATACGCGTGTAGGCTCGATCTTGCTCAGAAAGGATTCATACATACATAGATTTGATGTTGTAGACCTAGTTTGCACCGGTGCAGAAGGATCTCCAATAATTTGATGTACCTGATGCTCTTTAGTCCACTTATATTCATGAGGGAGTGGATTAGATGCATGTTGATCATTGTCCGCATCTAGGAATCCACTGGTATCTCCTTCAGATGGTTCAGAATTAACGAGGGTTTCAGTTGAAGGAGTCGTTGCAGAAGAGGCAGTAGGTACAGCTTGGGCAGTCTGTTGATCAGTCTTTACAGTACATCCTACAGAGTCAGCTACTTCTGTCTCGGCGGTGTTGGTCACAACTTCAACTGTCGGAGTAGGCTTTTGAACTGGAACTTCTTGCTGAATAGGGGAACCGAATTCAGTAGAGATATCGAAAGTGGTCGGATGAGTAGTCATCGAGTCTTCTATCCTGTCAACCACAACAGAGTTAGGCAATTTAGAACCAAGAAATTCATTATAGAAGAGTTCAAATAATAAATCTAAATCAGATATATTAGAGGTAGACGACGAAGCGCCATCTGATTTGTTCTCTTGAGGTGCAGGTCCTGGACTGGTTGGTCCAGAAGCTAATACTCCGGTAATGACGGGTTCTGAACTGATGTGCTCAGAAGCCATTTCCTCATAGAATGTAACATTAACGCTCTCGATCACAATCTTCGACTTCTTCAAATAAACACGATATGCAGACGATGTAGATGAATAACCAACAAAGATGCCTTCATCCGCCTTAGCACTGAACTTGTTCAGATTCTCTCGGTCGTTTAGAACATAACGCGTACAACCAAAAACATGAAAATATTTAATGGTTGGTGTTCGGTTGTTTATCAACGCATACGGAGTCTTCTGAAATCTGCGGTGTATCATGGAACGATTCTGAGTGTGACATGCAGTCGAGACAGCTTCAGCCCACAAAAATAAAGGTAAGTCAGATTGGCTGAGCATTGTCCGAGCGGCCTCGACAAGTGTACTATTTCGCCTTTCGACGACTTCGTTCTGTTGAGGCGTGCGAGCAGCAGAGTATTGATGTGATATCTCGACCGATTCGAGATATTCTTCAACTATCTTGTTCTTGAACTCTGTGCCGTTGTCAGTCCTGAGAATCTTGACTTGTTTTTGCAGATTGACTTGGGTCGTCTTCAGAAATGTAATGAGAACATCGGGAGTCTCATCTTTAGACCGTAGAAATTTAACCCAAGTGTATCGCATATAGTCATCCACGATAACCAGCACATACTTCTTTCCTCCTAAGCTTTGCGTTCGCATAGGACCGCATAGATCCATATGCAACAAATCTAATGGAGAGCTGGTACTCGGTTCAGGCTTTGGTTTGTGTGGGGTTCTCTTCATCTTTCCCTTTTCGCACGCTACACATAGATGTTCTCTTTCGAACTTCAGTTCTGGAAGACCTTTCACTAGCTTGCCACTGACCAGCTTGTTGATGTAGCGAAAGTTGAGGTGAGAAAGTCGTCGATGCCATAACCAGCTTTGTTGCATCGAGGCCTTTGATATTAGGCAGACCGTATTGTCAGCCTGGACCTTTGACAAATTGATGGTGTAGAGGTTTGACTTGCGAGATCCGACCAGGAGTTCTTTTCCTTCTTCAGTGTGTACTGAACATGTCTTGGCCTTTAAATTAACCTCTAAATCTTTGTCGCAGAACTGGCCAATGCTGAACAGGTTGTTCTCTAAGCCTTCAACATAACTCACCTTCTTGATCGTAAGATTTTCATGTACAACATCACCATATCCCAGAATAGGTGAAAACTGATCATTCCCAAAACGAACTGTGCCACAGTATTTGTCCGTATAATTAGACAACATACTCTTCTGCCCGGTCATATGTTTGGAACACCCGCTATCCAAATACCACATATGACGGGTCTGCACAACACAAATCAAGAAAGATGAGGTTTAGGAACCCATTTAAAAATGGGACCTCCACTGTTAGTACTTGATTTTGGCACCCATTTAAATTTGGGTCCGCTTTTTCTTTGAAAACCATAATCATGATAAGACGAATGATAATGATAAGATGAAACATTATATGAATCATACCAAACATCAGAATATTTACGAGAAGCATAATCACATTCACCATAATTTAAAAACTTTTTATTTGATGGTGCTAACTGGAATAATTGCTTTATAGAGTACTTCTTGCGAGAATCAACAAGATTAGATTTAAAAGTAGCAACATTCACAATCACATCATCTTTACTAGAAGTCTTTTTATTCAAAATAAAACTAGAACTAGATTTAGCTTTCTCGTCTATCTCTTGTTTCGGTATCCATGCAGTCTTAACTCCAACCCTTTGCTTTCTCAAATCTGAAACATGTAAAACTTTAGAGTTAGAATGATGAGAATTAATAGAATGCTTCTTCTTTGGCTTACCAGTGGGGATCGGTTTCTGTGAAAGCTGAGATTTTTGTTTCTTACCTTTTGCTTTCTTTGATTTCACAGAAACTGATTTATCAACTTTCGTTGATGTTTCACCTTTGTCAAAAACACTGGGTAATCCAAAGGAATTAACAACACAAGATGAATGATAAGGAAGTTTAGAAGAAGAATCAAACTGAGAAACACAATCATTTAAAACACCTTCAGAGTTTAATAAATTACGTTCATTATCAAGGGAACCAGATTTGTCATCCGAATTTAAAGCCTTGGAGATTTTAGGAAAATTAGAAGTTTTGAACACTGTTGAAAAAACTGTTGTTCTAAGTCCATCAAAATTCTTTCTTCTATAAGAGTATTCTCGAGTTCAGAAATTTTACTTTCCAAAACTAGAGGAGGGACGTAAAGCTTACCTTCGATGGGTTTAGCCTCCAACTCTTGTATAGAATAACTCTCAAAGTAATCATTTGAAAGAAATTTTGATTTATTAGAACTATAACTGTTATTCAACTTCTCATAGCGAAATGGAAGTTGAACTTTAGATGTGTTCTTTCTTTTATCATATTCCATGGCTTTATCTTTTTCAGACAGACTAGTCCAAAAGGATTTGAGTTCAGGATGTTGAGGAGCCAACAACATAAACCCAAAGTCATAAAGTGCAGGCACTTCATATATAACCTTTTTGAGATGATATGGGTTCTTGTAACCAAGTCCCCAAGTATCAGGTTTCTCTTTAGGTTTGTTCAAATGAATAGTGTGTTCAGTTTGACCAATAGTATGTAATTTTTCTTCCAAAGCATTCACCTTTTCTATTAAAAATTTATTCTCTTTTGAAGTAGAAAAGTATCTTTTAGCAAGCTCTATAGACTTAAACTCACATTCTTTGTAGTTTGAAACAGTTTCAGATAACTCTTTATAAATTATAGTCTTTTCTTTAGCGCTGGTGTCTATATTTTTATGCAAAGTTTCAATCAATACATTTTTCTCAGCAATGTCATTACTAAGTTTATATATAGATTGATTTTTCTCATTTGTGACACCTTTCTCACGCTTCAGTTTAGACTCTAATTCTTAGAGTTTAGACATCATGGTATGCATTTGGTTCAAAAATTCAGATTCAGTTAAGTCGCATACCTCATCATTATCTCCATCATCAAAATCAGCTTCTGACTGGTTCTTTCCCATCAAGCACAGATGTGTTGTCTCGTCCTTCTCTCCTTCTTCAGATTCTTCGTCCGAATGGTCGAGCCAGTATTCATCCTCGGCCATTAATGTTTTTCTAGCCTCTTGTTGCTTGGCTAGAAGCATCTTATTCTTGTAATAGTCGGAGTTTCGGACTTTTGATTTGCGACAGTCCTTGGCAAAATGACCGAGTCTGCCACAGTTGTAGCACTTTATCGGTTCTTCCTTCTTGGTCTCTTCAGCTCCATCCTTCTTCTTGTCTTCTGGTCTCCTTTCTTCAACTTTCTCTTTATGCTTGTAGTTGTTCGGACCAGACGAGTACCTCTGACTATTGGAGTTTGGCTTTTTATAGAACTTCTTTTGGAAAGCCTTGGTTAGCATAAGCATGGCTTCCTTCAGTTGCTCACAATCGTCAGAGTCAGACTTTGCCTCGCAATCAGCTTCTTCCGATACAGATTCTATCACCTTCTTCTTCTTAGACTTAACCACAAGAGCAACTGGATCAGCAACTGCTTTGTCAGCCCTTTTCATCTCAGCCTTGATCTCTTCTACTTCTTCCTCATTCTGTTTGAGGATTTCATAAACTTCATGAAGAGGAATGTCGTGCAAATCCTTCAGCTGTCTCATTTGTCTGGTGAATCTCTTCCACTCAGGCTGAAGGTTGCTGAGAAATTTCACATTCAACTCCACGTTAGATTTGCTGATCTTGTTCTTGCTCAGCTCGTTCAGTAATGTGACGAATCTGTCATAAGTGGCTTCAAGTGATTCTCCAGCTTTAGCTTTGAATTCTTCATAATTATTCAAGCAGGTGGAAACTTTGAGTTGATTGCCAACTTTAGATCCAAGTATCATCTTCTCCAACTGATCCCACATTTGCTTACCGGTAGCATTGTAGCTAACAATTTTAATATATATTTCGTTCGCTATGCCTTGGAGAATAAATGATCTTGCCAGCTTGTCACCCTTGTGTCTCTTCAGCTGATCTTCCATATATTCACCAATCGATAACTTATACTCAGTCTCTTCTTCTACACCATTTTCTCCGGCTACAGTGAGAACCTTGGTCGGAGGTGTCATGATCCCGTCTTTCAGAGATTTTCTGATTTCATCTCCCAAATCATGTCGATCAATGAAGTCCAAAAATCTATCCTTCCATTGCTCGTACTCCCCCTTGAAGAGTACTGGAGGCTTCACACCTGTTCCAATAGCAAGAGCTTCCCGAGACATCTTTACTTATACGATTAGAAATCAAACTTATCTGATATTGAGACAACCAACTGGATGAGATCGTTAGAAATCAAGATAAAATCACACAATACATAAAGTCTTAGAATGAAATTCAGAAAAATCTGATCATGAACAGAACTTTGTCCCCCTTCGCAGACTTAGCACGAGGGTTAGCGGGTGGGGTCAAGGGGCAACGCCCTTGCGGGGGTATGGGGGCAGCGCCCCTAGAGAAATTTTTTTGACATTTAGATGCCCTATTGCAGTTTGCAAAAATCGACCGAAATGCTGACAGGGGATGTGCTTCGACCGGGTAGATGTGAAGACCGGTAAGATGTAAGACCGGAACTTTGCTTGACCAGTAAAATTGATTCGACCGGTAACTTGTTCGACCGGTGAATTGCAACGACCGGTAAGATGTAATACCGGAACTTTGCTTGACCGGTAAAATTGATTCGACCGGTAAGAGAAAGGACCGATATTATGTTCGACCGGGAACTTGTAAAGTCTGGTCGAGTGATTTGACCGATATAGATGCTTTGACCGATATGACTCGACCGGTGTTACTCGACCGATATACCCTTAGACCGATAGTGTGCTGTGTGAGTTCCGGTCGAATGCTAAGGACCGATAAAACTTTGACCGATAGAATGCAAGACCGGATGGATGTTCGACCGGCACTAAACAAGACCGATATGTTCGACCGATAGAATGCAAAAGCTTCGACCAGTATTGTCTTTGACTGAAGTGAACTGTGAGTGTACCGGTCGAATGCAATAGATCGATAAAAAATATTCGACTGGAAGTGCAAAGACCGATATGTTCTTGATATTCTTCGACCCAGAAACCAGAAATCAGCCCAGAAAACAAATCAAAACTCAAAACTAAACAACCAAACTTTGCTAAAACGATTGATTTACCAACTAGAACAGATTACAATCAATTAATTTCAATAAAAAACCACTTTAAGAACAAATTGATTGATGACACAGTGCCGACTTCGTGAACGAACCCATAACAACAAATTCAACAAATTGATAATCAAAATCGATGCAATAATCAAATCAATCAATACCCAATCACTATAATAGGTAAAACAAACACAATCCAACCAATAATAACTTGAAAGAACAATCACACAATAAAAATTATGAATCTTTTGACAAAAAAAGCAGAACCGAAAACAAAAATTTTCAATTCAATCTGTCCTGCTCTGATACCAATTGTGTGTCCTAATATGCAATCATTTAATCAAGTAAACAAATAATCAACACAATAATGCAAACCTGATATTGATTAATCAAACGATTCAACGAGTTACAAGTTCTTGAAATCGATCTATCTCTCTGTATGTTTCTCTGTCCACGGCGCACCACCACCACCACTAACCTCTCTCAATAATTTTAATTCTCAATTAAGCCTCTCTCTCTCTTACCCTAATTACAACTAAATTAACTTAGTTTATACTTAGGCTTGAATAGCCTAATGGGCTTTGAAGGCTTGGTAATGGGCTTTACAATGCTTGGCCCAAAAACAAACTAAGTTAACAAAAAATTAAAACTAACTAATAAATAAAATAAGAAAACATACTTTGACTATTTATTACAAAAGGACTCTAGTCTATTTGTTGAGACGACTTTATCAGCTTTAACTTCACATTTCCATCTTCAGATAATTATGATCTTGAATCCAATAAATATGTGCTTTAACAGGTTGCAATTAAGAATGAGGAAAGTTTTGAGAGTGGAAGTGGAACGCTCGATCAGTAGGTGGTCAATTCTTGGCTTTGGTGTTCCCGTTAAGGAAATGTGATAAACAGCGGGAATGGTTAGGGGAGGCCTTGATCTTTGACATTAGGGATGTATGTAATATAATTGCTTAACCGCATGCTCGGTGATGTGAGATGGGGATGGCGGCAGAGGGTTGTGCCCAGGGTGGAATTCGAAGTCGTTATGATACTCTTATATTAGTTAGTTGTTGCATTGGAAGAGGTTGGTTCCAGTAGGAATCCTTGTTGGTCGCAGGCATGGTTGAGGTATCACCATGTCGACTGATGATGATAAAGCCAACGATCATTTTCGTGATTAGTGGTGGGACGCTAAAAATGAAGAAGTAGCGATGGATAGTTTCGTTGAGTTTTCATGATGAAGCAAAGAGTTTTCGGAAAAGGTGTGTACCGATGTGTTGTTGACCTCCTTGTGCGAGTATTATGAAAATAGAAGACCGCTAGTTTGGTCAGGTGATTTTTCTTCGACGAGGTTTTGATGGTTTATGTGGGGGTGAAGTTTATATATAGCACAATTGGAGGGGTTGCGCTTCGAGCATCTGAGCCTGCGAGGTAGTACGCTTAACCTTTCAGACTGTCGGAATTCATTTCCAGCAGGCCGCGATGAGCCGACAATGAGTGGTATCTTGTTGAGTAGTTTAAAGGATCATGGTTTTGAAATTTATTTATATTCGAGAAATCCAAGGTCATGGAATGCCTTGAATTCAGATAATGGTGTTATGATCAGTGAGAAGAGGACGGTATATGTATGTGTGCAAAGTAGTCATGAAGATTTTGGTTGTTCTATGATGACGGGTAGGGCGATGGTTGTATCTTTGAGTGGGGATTTTTATGCCATATCTAGGTGTGCAATTCATTAAAGTGGTAAGTAGCTTCCTTGAGGATATGTAGAAGACTGGTGTTATGGATATAGGATGAACGTCCCCGTCCAGAGATTTCTGGGAAATGATTTGTAAGTGGCGAATATGAAGATGGGACGTGGGGATGTTTGGTTGGTATCGGGGTATTTCTAAGTTGAGGATAATTTTCGAATGATAGATGACGGCTATCTAAGAGAGGAACCATGTGTTATGTTTGCGGCAAGTTTTGGGCAGGTTTATCTTATACCCCTAGATTGTTGATGGAAGTATCGAACTGCTCAGTTCAAGAGGTTGTGTAGCAGATAGGAAATTCGTGAGCATGTTGAAGTATTTCTTGGGGTGTGAATGGATTCTATCAGTTTGGGCAAGCTTGCTTGGAGAGCGAGAATTGTGCAATGCTTTCGAGTAACGAATAATGTTTCGGGTAATCCGTTGACTAAGTAAAGCAATGTAAATGTGTTTCGACACATTTGGGAATCATCGAGGAATAGAGTAAGCAATGTTGGGTGAGCATTGTTTCATGCAACGAGAAGAGAGTGAAGACATTATGTCGGAAATGTGGGTAATCTGAGAGTAAGAAGTTTGGCAAGTGATTCAAAATGTGGAATTATGTTTTCAGATTTTGCCGTTAGTAAATTTATGAATCCCTAGTGTGGATGTGAGAAAGAGATTATGGCATTCGGTGCGGTGTGAGTGTTGAATGATCTAAATCGTCCAGTTAGCTGAAAGTTCACACCACTAATCAGTGATTCGGCCGTTGGAAGTGGGTTTGAATTCTTCGAGGAAGAAGGAAGAGGTAGTTGGATATAGTGCTCAGATTGAAGGACCATAGTGTCAGTTTTGGTAATGCATGGAAAGGATTCCAAGTAAGCCAGATGTTCAATGTTAAACCATTTGGAATAGTATGTATGAGCATGGTCATGCCGTGTTGGGCGGGTGAAGCTTGGTTTTATTGCGTATATGGTTGGATGATTGTGGATCTAATGAGAAATGGAAGTATGCGTCGCATTATTTGGCCAGTTGGAGCTGGTGGATTATGAGGATTTTGGATTGTGGAAGTTTCTTCCAATATGTAAGAAGTTGGTGTGATGACGTTGGGGCGATGTATATTTAGCGTGTAAGATTTGGATAATGCCGATGAGTTGAGATCAATGTGGATCGAAAAAGAAAGTGCTTCTGCGTTAGATGTATGTCGTATTAAGAGAGGTTGCTTTGCAATGGCAGGTTACATGATGAAGAAACTTGTGACTATGAGTTGTTGGTGATGTCTAAGGTTGACGAAGTGTTATGTTGGTGAATTGGGTGGTTATTTAGTCAGTGATGCATGTTGTCGTGGCATTGACTCTGGTAAAATTCTTTTATTTAAGGAAGTTGTGGTTAATCGAGGGGTAAATTTGATGGTTACGTACGACTATGTATTTATCGGAATGGCTTGGACAATTGAATGGAACTAAGTTGGTTTGATTGAGAAATATGAGTCATAAGTCCTAAGTGGGGACAAGGTAAAGTTACCAACCTTGCCTTGGGAGGGGTGTGATTTGTACGGACTCAAGTGTAAAACACCCTTATGATGGAACGAAGTGGGAGAACGACAATTGGCAGGTCCCGAGATAGTGCAATTAACCACGGATAAGGTAGATCAGATTCGAGAAAGACTAAAGACGGCGCAAGACCGTCAGAAAATGTACGCAAATAAGCGAAGGAAGCCAATCGGATTCCAAGTGGGATACATGGTTATGTTAAAAGTATAGCCTTGGAAGGGAATAGTCCGTTTCGGAAAGAAGAGTAAGTTGCGACCGAGATATGTTGGGTCGTTTGTTGTCCTAGAGCGTGTTGGGGAGGTAGTGTACAAGTTGGACTTACCCGTGGAACTGCGAGGAATCCATCCCACATTCCACGTGTCAAATCTGAAGAAATGTTTGGCAGAAACCGATGTTATTGTGTCGTTGGAGGATATCCAAGTAGATGAGAAACTAAGCTATGTTGAGGAACCGATGACCATTCTGGACCGCAAAGTGAAGAAACTAAGGAATAAAGAAATCCAACTTGTGAAAGTGCAGTGGCAATTTCACAGAGGACATGAAGCAACTTGGGAACTAGAGTCGGACATGAGGTCCCAATACCCTAGTTTGTTTAGCGAAAGGGTTCCGGGGACATAATCCTTTTGAGGGGGGGAGTATTGTAATAACCGGGTCCAAGTTTTAAATTGTAAAGTTGGGTGTTTAGTTGACCAAGACTCAAAGATGAAGGGGGATAGATGTAACATGGAAATAAAAGGGTTTTAATCCTAGTGACCTCATTCATTGTTAGGGTTCGACGGCTGAGAAGAGAAAAGTAGAGGTTGTGGGCGATTTTTGGAAGAAGCAAGGAAAGGGTCGTTGCATTTCGATTCAAGGATATTGTTGATCTTCTCTAAGGTAAGTTTCCCTATGACATGTTTTCTATTTCTAGAATTAATGCCATATTTGATCCTTGGTTTGGAATAGACTGTTGTTTTGATTTTGGGGGTTTTTGATTTGAAGGGTAGTTGTGGATAACCCGGTTATCCTAGCTTTCTGTTGTTCAAACGACCTAAGGGAAGGGGAGGGTTTAGGATTTGCTTTGGTTATTGTTGGGGATAATCCCCAATCAATGTTGGTTTCTTTCAAATTCGAGATTCGCGATCGACCAAGGTTTCCCTTGGTTCGGTGTTGGTTAGACGTGGGTACCGGGGGAACCCAGGCGTGTTCCATCCGGGCGACCCCGAGAGAGATGGAACCGAACGACCCTGGGAGGGAAACCCCCGGGCGACCCCGGAAGGTGTAGCCCCGGTCGACCCCAGGCACGGGGGTGCCGGGCGGCCCCGGGCATTGGAGACCCAGGCGATCCCGGTCGTGCGTGACTTAGGTGTCCCCGGTCATCTTCTCTGTGTAGATTTTTGGGTTTCGGGGTGAGGTTTTCTGAATTTAATCCGATCTTTCTTCTAGTAGCTTTGAGTTATAGATTTCCCTTGATTTGGGATTAACCGTGAGATTTACCAAGCGACCCTTTGTGCCTTAGGAATCTGTGATCTGGACAATTTCTAGAGGGAGACTTTCATCAGGACCTCAGGTGAGTTTTTCTAAACTAAATCTCTTATGACGAAGAAGTATGTTCTATGTATGTGAGTTTAACTACAATCTTTGAAATGATGTTGCCTTAATATTTACGTGCGAGAATTATTTAAATGCTAAAGAGATTGTTGTTATTGTTGTTTTAGTGGAAATGTATCCATACATGATCATAAGTGTGTTATGCTCAAAGTCGGGGGGGGGGGGGGGTGTCCCGCCTGTGCTCATGTCGGGGTGTGTTCCGTTAAAGCCATTGGGGGTGTGTCCCAATAAGGCAGTGTGAGCCACATACACGCCGTGACCTTAGGGTGGCGGTAGTGTGAGCTGAGAAGTTTATTGAAAGTTTAAATGTCTTCTTTAAAGCTGAAAATAGTTTATTTTATCATAAATTCTTTGAATGTTTGTTGAGTTAAAACTGTTGTTAGAGGGGACTCACTAGACCGTTGGTCTAACCCTCGCCCTTTCAAAAATTAAAAACCCTTTTCAGGCAGGCGTGGGATAGGAAGTGCAGATAAGGGCAAAGAGAAAGTGTAAGCTGGAGTTGGTTAGAAGACTGTCGTTTTAGTTTATCTTCTTCGTAAATTCTCAGTTGTGTAATAGGTTGTCTTTCCACAAACCTTGTAATGTAGATGGTTGTTTTGGGCCGTTTGGCGTTGTTAGTTAATAAACTTTAGTTTTGCTCTATGACGCGAGTTGAGTTGTTACAATCGGCGGCCACCAGTAGCCACCATCAACCACCGTCGACCACCTTTACCTATTTCTCCACCATTACAACCTCCTCCTCCACCACCACCACCACTACCATCGTCGACCACCTCTACTAACACCGATCACCACCACTTATGGCCGCCACCACCATCAACGGCCACCGATAGCCACCCCTAACCATCATCGACCACTTCCACCTTTTTCTCCACTACTACAACAACTTCCTCCACCACCTCCACAACCACCGCCTATCACCGCCACAACCCATTTCCGCCGCCAACTACAGTTGCTCGCCGCCAACCACCGTCGGTGACCTCTTCCTCTTCCTCTACTACAATAACATCTACTACCATTATCCACCACCACCACCACCACTATCCACTATCTTTCACATTGTTCACAACTACCGTCCTTCACCGCCCACCCATCGCCTTTATATTTACCTGCTGCTGCAACTATATATCCGCCAATTCATTAAGATCTTCCAAATTGAATCAAATATTATATTTTCTTTATATGAATTGGATTGTTTCGAACTACCATCAATTATTTCAAATTCTTCATTCAAATTTAGTACCATTGTTTTTGTATGTATTTATATGTATGAAAATCGTGTAAAAAATAAAAATGTTTTTTAATTAAATTATTTAAAGATATATTTTATTTGTGTTATTTATAACTATTATATGACATATAAAATCATCAAACAACTTCAAAATTTGTTTAGTCCTATCCTATCCAGTCTTAGTCGTACCAAACACAAGACAGACATTTGTCTTGTTCAGTCATGTCCAGTCCCGTCCAATCATGTCTGCGTACCAAACGCTACCTTAAATACGTTTGAAATAAGAAGTGGTGACCTAACTTCTTAAAACCTTTTATCGTCGCCACAATTCATATGCTCTCATTTCTCTCAATACGCCTCCAGACGTTACAAAAACAAATAGTCTTATTGATTTAGATTTTAGATCAACACCACCTTTTATTAATCAGAAGTGAAATAAGACTTCAGACCTGTTAAAAAACAAACGGCACCTAACACATACTTCTCTCTCTATATATATATATATTATGTTTGTGTATACATATGCATGAGCGCATGTGCTTATATATAGACTATAGTATAGCAAAGCGTTCAATGCATCTCTCTCTTTATTCCATCCACAACTTCGAATCTCCCACCTTCAATTCACTTTCACTTTCAAGTATACCCCAAACAAAGAAACTCCCATTCTATATCTTATATTATATATATATATATATACAAACACCTCATATATAATTAATTTAATTAGGAAAGAAGAGAAGAGGTGAAACTGTCTCCAAAAATGGAAAGCAACAAGCAAGGCGGAGACACGGTGGTGATCAAGTCATCAAGATTTAAGCGTATTTGTGTCTTCTGTGGTAGCAGCCCCGGCAAGAACCCGAGTTATCGCCATGCTGCCATCCAACTCGGCAATGAATTGGTACTATTAATTCTCTTCTTCCCCACCACTCGTGTCACTCATCTCTCCTATATATATACTTAATTTTTATGATGTTTGAATATGTAAACTTCAAATAAAACATCTCTAATTTTGATAGTTAATTTGAAATTAATACATGAACGATGCTTAATTTGCAATTGGATGGGTTAATGATCAATTGTAATTTTCATTTAACAATCATTGACTTGGAACCAATCATGTACAATTAATCTAATCGGAGACTATTTTCCCTTTTTTTTTCTGAAAATATGATGAAAAAAATCATTCTCCATGGAACTCTTCTATCAGCAATATAAAATTGTATAGATGATCTAAAGTTTGCATCATATTGTGGTAAAAAAGGTCATCTTTCTATATTACTAGACTTTGACTCTTTGAAGAAAAATAAAGTATTAAATGACATATGAATTTTCGACGGGAATTTAAACCATTTATTCATAAAATTTGCAACATTTCTTAGTTTTTGCTATATCTTCAAATTTAAATTGTCTATTTTTTAGTTTTAATATATTTTCTAATTTAAATTGTTTAATATCATTAACTCATTGAATATATAACTAAGAAAACATATGTGTATATATAATTATATACATGTGATATACAAATTTCCTACTATAAATCACACCTTAAAAATGTCGAGACCGTTCATAAGGTTTGAGACTTAACCTCATCGCCATGCTACGCTTTATTCCATTTAAAATCTTGAATATAACATCTAAGTCATCGAGAAACTCCTGGTTATTTGGACATGATATTTCTTTATTAAAAAATATTTTAAATGATTAATAATGGTGAACCTTTATTAAAATTATATGTTAAAGTTAGACATTGTAACTATTTTTGTAATCAATGATTATAAAATAAATGTAAACGATCACGATGTTATTTATTTATTTGAGAGAATTTTGGGTTGAATCCACGAATTGCATGCGTTTGTTAAATATGGAATTAATTAATGAGCATTATATCGAAAGTATATCATTACCACTATTATTATTATTATTATTATTATTATTATTATTATTATTATTATTATTATTAAAAATAGTCAAATATAACTGCTAGATGGTGGGCATTAAAAATGTAAGAAAAAGTTATTTATTTGTGTTTCTATAAAATATAACGATTTTGACAGCATCTAAAATATATTTTTAATAACACAAAATTAAAATTATTAGTATTAGATAATAATTGTTGATGTGCAGAAATTATATTTAATATTTTTATACAAATTAAAAAATAGACATATAGAATTAAAATAATAATTGGAATGTGGGTGCAGGTTGAAAGAAACATCGACTTGGTCTACGGAGGAGGAAGCATCGGGCTGATGGGTCTAGTCTCCCAAGCTGTTTACGATGGTGGTCGCCACGTCATGGGGTATATAAAAATAAAATATCCAAATTTTAATTTAAAAAACAATCCAACTAAAATATCATTTATTACTCATTATAACTTTACTAGAAGTGTATTCGCGTAATGTAGCGAGATAGATCACAATTTTAATGTTTTATTTTATTTTTTTGTCGATTTACAGTACGATTTTGGATGATTTTGAAAAAGTGATAATGATTTTTTATAAATTTGTTTAATTTAGGCTTAATAATATAATGTTTTTTATATTAAAAAAATTAAGTATTTTGTTAGAATTCAATGATTATCTTATATATTTTAATGACATCTAGAAAAAAAAAAACAATTACATATTTAATAATATAATTAAAACAAAATTATAATAATATAATATATTAATAAATAGTGATACATGGAAATATCTACATAAAAGAAAAGCTCTGCACATACCAAATTGGTGGGTGTTATAAGTCTGCAGTAGTAATATGTATTTTGTGCTTTGATACTTGTAAATTAAGAGATTTTTAAAATCTTGCATAAAATGATGGTACCTTGTGCCTAATAAGTTGTATTTAAGAGTTTTTTATCCATACTTTATAATATAATATAGATTATTAATTAAATTTAACCAAGATAAAGTCATTTGTATTTTATGCATAATTATTGTACATTGAGGTAGCGTTTGGTACACAGACTGAATGGGACGGGACGGGACTAACTGTCTGTCTCACGTTTAGTTTGGGTTTAAAATCATATATTTGAAAGAGAATAATATTGTAATTTTATATTTAGTCCCATGTTGTTCCACCTATTTTGGTGGAACTAAAAAACTTAAGTTTTGTCCCATGTGATTTTTGTCCCATGGCATACCAAACATGGGACTATTTTTTTTGTCTCGTCCTGTCCCACTCAGTCTGCATACCAAACGCACCCTGAAGGTCGATTCATTTTTCTAATAAATGTTTTTGGTTTTATTTCGACAGGGTTATACCTTTTTCCCTTATGCCTAAAGAGGTACTTATATTTTATTTTGTCTTTTTGTATTCTTATTTAACTTTAAAATGAACAATAATAATATTTAAAGCTTTCAGATTACTGGAAAAACTATCGGAGAAGTAAGGCCAGTGTCGGATATGCACCAAAGGAAAGCCGAAATGGCTCGTCAAGCTGATGCATTTATAGCTTTGCCTGGTATAATATCTATAAACAGTTTCAATTTTTTGCTTTTCGATTTTTAATTTCTTTTAAAACTATATCTTCATTTACAAATACGTTGTTTATAGGTGGGTATGGTACACTTGAGGAACTTCTTGAAGTTATTACATGGGCACAACTCGGAATCCATGAAAAACCAGTAAGTATTATTTTCAAAATAGTAATTTTCATATGATCTAAATAGGATATCCAACTTTAAAACTAAATAAAATCCCATTTCTTATTTTTGGTTCTTGTTTGACCCCACCAAATTTTCTTCAATTCCAATTCCCAAGTAACGATTGAGGATTGTTGGTTTGGTACTCGAATTCCACAAATGACTCAATAATTTATTCCAAAATAATTAATATTTTGTGGGATTTTATATTCAATTATAAATTGCACCTACTTCCTATATCCATGGAAACTTAAATACATTAAAGTTATGAAACAAGAATGATCTTTGTTAAATAGAATATTTGGATGCAGGTAGGGTTGTTGAATGTGGATGGATACTACAATTCGTTGTTGTCATTCATAGACACGGCCGTTGATGAAGGTTTCATCACTCCCGTTTCCCGTCACATTATTGTGTCTGCCCCGACTGCCCATGAGCTTATCTCCAAGCTTGAGGTGACACTTAACCTCCTTTCCTTCGTTAATTATTGTTTGGGTTAAGCAAGCAAAGTTATTATAGCATTATTTAAATAACACTTTTGTTTAATATAATTAATAATGGCGGGCAAAAATTGATGTTTAAGTTTGTGGGTGAAGGAGTACGTACCTGATCATAGTGGAATGACAACAAAACTGAGTTGGGAAATGGAGCAACAATTGGGTTATTCTGCAAAGTCAGAGATTGCACGTTGACTTTCTTAACAAGCGTTAGATTGAGGTTATAGTGGCTACACATGTAAACTCAGCTTCACCCAATCTTACCACTATCCATCCACAATAGTTTCCCTAATTAAGCACTCTGTCAAATGTCAATAGTTTGTAGATGTGAATTCAATTATTTCCAAGAAATTAATTGTTTCTTTTTTCGTAAAAATATATACATATATATATATATACACATATCCTCAATATTAATTATATGATTTGAATGAAGGAATATTAAATATTTGTTTTGATGAAGTAACATCATTATTATCATCTAGGAGTCTTGCGTGTTTGAATTTATTTAATTATGGCATCTCTTCCGTAAATTTATCACCCATCTATTTTTCTTCTATTTTATATTTGTTTTTATTTCAGAACAATTAACTCACTTTCTCTATACATTTAAGACATGATATGATATAAAAATCGAAAAAGATAATAAAAAATATACATATGAAAAACTACATAACGGTATAAATGTCGGTTAGGTGTTTTTCTGTAAAAAGTACACACAATCGGGTTTTGATCTACACCATGCATATTTCTTGAACCATAACAATTTTAGAACATGTGTTGGGTTGGCTGGTTTGAAAGTGTTTGAACAACCCAACTCAACTAATGTGATTAGAAAAATGATGTCAACGCGTTCAAAATATTTAAAGCATAACCCAATTCAACTGGTGCGGGTTAGTCATGATTGCCATTTAATTGACCTTGATGCTATATGAGAACAATGAAAAAACGAGACCATCAACAAAAAGAAAGTTGAAGATCGATCTTTTAACAGAAAATAAAATTACGGGTGAAATTATAATATACTTGTTAAAAAAGCTAACCAAATGTCTACCACGGGCATTCAAATCAAAAGTAACGTTAACAACAGGTATAGCAACAAATACGTATAACAAATTCACAATTAGTCAAGACACATTTCTCCATGCATGAATAAACACGTATTTTTAACAAGGACGTTCCAATCTTTTTGGAGATTTTATTACACCTAAACTTTTTTATTACAATGCAAAGTGAGATAACAAAGATACATATATACAATTACCGAGACGATGATGCACTGTATTATTCTTGTCTTCTGATAGAAATTGGTGAAACACTAAGATAGGCTATAGTTTTACATTTGTTGATTATAGACCTTAAATAACGTAAAATTTGTCTTGTTCAAAATCACACATTTAACATGATAAAAAACGATATTGATTTTTAATTATACATATGAATTAATATCTTAAAATCTTTTATTAAATTTGTTGCTTTTTAAAAAAAATGTTAAACAGATATACAGAATCAATTAATTTCTACTATATTATAAAAATTCTAATACAGTTAATTAGTTTTTTTGGAAAGTTTTGAAAGTCAAAGTTTAAGCTCCACGTTTCTTCAATGTTTTAAAAACCGGGTCGAACCGGGAACCGGTGAAAAAAACGGGTCAATTGCGACCGGGTTGATGTCATTTTATGACCCAGATTGAACCGGACGGTTCTATTAAAAAACCGGTTGAACCGGTCATAACGAACCGGTGTCAAACCGGTTGACCCGGTAACAAAAGTTAAAAACCAATAGTCCAATAGGCAATGCGTATTATCGTTAAAAACCAACACTCCAATGTCTCAAGATCCATGATTTGGTTTGATCGTTATGTTTCGTTTTGATATATTTGGATTGATGAAAAACTTATGTTTATGTGTGTTTATTTAATGTTTTTGGATTGATGTAAAACTTGTTGTTATATGTTTTTTTAATGTTTTTGATTGATATAAAACTTGTTGTTATGTGTATTTTTAATGTTTTAACTTGTGGACATCAAATTTTTGGTTATATATATATATATATATATATATATATATGTATGTATGTATGTATGTATGTATGTATGTATGTATGTATGTATGTATGTATGTATGTATGTATATGCAGGAAAATGAAAATTACATAGAAATTCTTGAAATCGGGTTGACCTGGTGGTTGAACCGATTGAACCGTGACTCAGTCACCACACCGGGTCAACCAAAAAAACAGTTTTTAAAACATTGTGTTTCTTCCATTTTTCAATTCAAAGTTACATTTAACACCCTTATAGTTAGTTATTTAATTTACTTTATATCCCTTGTTTTTTCATTTTACACCCTTATTATGTTAACACAAATAATCGTATGTGAACATAAATGCAATGAAAAGATATGTTTCATTTTTTACAAGTTATACCATTATAATCGTCTCGTCAATACCTTCAAAACAAACTCAATATTGAATATTTTTTTAATTTAACCGTACTATTAAATATCATGAATATCTACGAATTAATTCGATCGTTTTCTATCCATACGCTTTTTTTTTTCATCTTTAGAATATTAAAAACACATAATCATAGACAACTAAAATATTTAAAAAACATGTTTCATTTTTTTTTTATAAATTACACCTCTATTATTTGTTCGTCAATATTTTCAAAATAAGTTTGTTTTTGAATATTTATTGATTTAGTACTATTATAAAATAGAATAAATATGTATCAATTTTACTATATATATATATATATATATATATATATATAGAGAGAGAGAGAGAGAGAGAGAGATGAAAGTTCAAATGAAAACTTATTTTTCATTGTGCACGTGAGGACAAATCTAAGTCACTCGATCTCTTTTGATCCAACAACTCATATTAAATAGAATTTTTAATTTTAAAATGCTTAGGGGTAAAAATGGAAGAAAATTTAAACACGTGTCTACCATAATTGACTTTCTATTTTCTTTTTTAATTAAAAACTTTTTACCCAATTAAAGTTTAAAATAAATTATCTTAAAATTTACTAATATTTTAATCAAACAAATTACATCAAAAAAACAAGAATTTCGTGCTCTTCGATATCACATCCATCTCGATATAGTTTTTTTTTTCGTTTTAACCGTTTTTTACGTGAAATGCTATATATGTGTTATATTCATTATGAATATTTATGTACGTTCAAGTTTGTACAACGCCTCAACACCGTAAGTATGTAATTCGACATCACCTTTTTCAACACTTTCTTCAACGTCGTAAGACATCACGTTTCTTCAGTACCGTAACCCAACACCCATCAAGATGAATCGATAACCTATCGAATAATTCTGTTGAGAATCGGGGAACAAAAGAGAGTGTGTCACGTCTCCACATCTTCACATGTCATTCATGTGTTATTCATCATGAATAATGTATCATTCAGGATGAATAATAAAACATTCAGGGTGAATAATTTACGATTCATGAATTCGTGTATTATTCGTCATGAATGTTGTGTAATTTGTTCTGAATACTATACTATTCATCATGAATAATGAATGAACGTTCACATTTGTTATTCATACTGAATGTGGGACATCCGGGGATGCACATACATGTTCATAATTAATTAAACCAAATTTCCCATGTGGTGTCTACATCTTCACGGGTCATTCATATATTATTCATCATTAATAATGTATCATTCATGATGAATAATAGAACATTCAGGGTGAATAATCATCATGAATATTGTATTATTCATCCTGAATACTGTATTATTCATCATTGATAGTACCAATCTAATCAAGTTCTTATCGATTCAACAAACAAACAGAATGAATTAATCAGATTAACAACTCAACTTATTGATTTCAATTCAAATAGCAATTCGTACAAATCAATTTCTCTCTTTAGCTTTCTCTCTCTAAAGCTCTGCGTGTGTTTTCTGAAAATTGTCACACATGAAACTAACAATTACAAGTCTATTAAACCAAAAGCTAAACTACACGCTTAAAACAAAACTTATCAAATAAGACTTTGACATTTTTATTACATTGACTTTAACTTCACAATGAGAGTTGACTTTCAGCTTTGACTTTATTGATCTTTGAGATTCAGTATTCTATGATCTTGCATCCAACATATTTATGCTCTAACATTCTCCCCTTTGGATCCAAGATCATCTTCAGAAAGATTTTGCAATTTATTATCCTCCTTTGTAGACTTCTTTCAATTCAGATCATCTTAGCTTTGAAATACAATCTCTCATTTCTTTGATCAACAATATCTTCAAAACTTCCAATAATTATCCCAAAGTCTGTTCTTCAAGAATAGTCACATTCTCCCCAAGGTTATAAAACCTCTTTCCAGACTTCAGAAAGAAATCATATTCAGGTTCAGCTCGGTTTGCTTTGACAAAATTATCTTCAAAGAAAATTTCTGGAAAATCAGCTTTCTTTTACTCCTTTGAACTTTCGCTTTCAGCTTTCAAAAACCTTCAACAATTCTTTCTTCAAACCAACAATTCTTGAACACTTTCCAAATAACTTTCTTAATCTGTAACACCCTGAATTATGGAAATAACAACTAATTTAAAGTTTTCTAAATACATTGATAAATGATACATCTCCAATCATAATTTATTATTTAACCTCAATACACACATTTCATTCTATACTACTGTCTATAATAAGGACGAGTGCTACTAAAACCCCATAATAGTCACTATCTCCAAACTGCGGAAGACTTACCAACTACTTACACTTGTACAAAGCTAAGGCTCAACTCTTCATAGAATTGCTAGAATCCAAACCCACAACTGGAACCTGATGCACATGCCGACAAATAAAAAGGTTAGGCTTAACACCTAGTGAGCTCAAGAGTTTTCAACATATATAAATGAATCGTTTAAAGAAAGAAGAATGCCATTAAAATCATAATCTTTCAAAATGGTATGCTCCGCTTATGAAAACGACTCGTTTACCAATAAAGATGCATTTTAAACAAAGAGACACCGAGTTAATCATTAACCAAACCAAACTGTTTTACAGACTAAGGTCCCAATATAAAACGTTCTTTCGTAAACTTTGATTTAACCCAAAACTTGCTCAAATGAGAATAGAGAGAGAACTCCCAATTTTATAAAACGCGGGTAAAAATCTTATACCTCGAAATACCCAACACGGGTGGGACATGATACACAACTCATAAACCATAGAGGAAAATCTATATAGATAAATATTGCCGTGAACACGGACATTAGACCCAAAACTCACACGACCATAAAATGGATGAAATCAAATACCGAAAACATGGAAAATGACGCATTCCATTCAAACCTTAATATACGTGGGAAGGACCCAATATTAAGGCAATCATTTATCGTCGACCACACAAACCAAAGTTGGTAAAAATACGACATTAACTTTTAAAAATACCACGGATCTACGACGGAGAGACCCGTATACATTGAGAATAGAGGAACATGCAAGTAGGCCGCCCATACAACTTCCTCGCATGTCATCTAAACGTTTCCATCTTGGAGACGAGAACACGTAAATGGGGCCACCCGCGATGTTATTGAATTTCACCACACATCCCGACATCCTAGTTCTCATGCCACCACCGACATCACAACCTCGGACCGATTATGCCTCTGGTCATACTCCGTCGAGTTCCACCTCAAGGACTTACAGACATGGGTGTCTATCCAATCTAGACAAGTTACAACTCGGAGGCTCGAGCCCTCCTATTGCCTACTCGCTAGCAAACCCGAGCGGTCACTAAATGTAACCCAAAACCTCAGGCCTTACAGAACAGACAGACTTACGTGCCTATGGATCCATTACAACACTGTCTAACATTACATGACTCCAATTGAAAGACCAAAGCTCCCAAAACATGTAACTCCTAATGGCATGAAATAATCGCCATCATACTCCAAAAATTCCGCAACTGTTTTTAAACCGGACAAATGTCCTCAAGACTCCATTTAGTCAAAACCGAGCCAATGACCCAACAGTTTACGTAAATACCCAAATGAAAGCCGATATAAATATTGGAACACGTTTGACCAACTATTATGCAAACACGACCAAATGTATAATGACTCAAATCTCATCGTTGGTTGAGACAAACCATTTTCCAAATGAACTCATACCCTTATGTTTTCAAAATGCCTCATAACACAATAATATGCACTTTCCGAAAAGGTTTATAAGATCAAATATACAAAATGACACTTACGTCAATTGAACTCCAATTATATATGTAAAATCATCAAAGAAACATTTCAACATGATTTATTTACCAAAATACCCAAAGATACCAAAATGGGTGTCTCAACATGTTCAAAAACTAAACATTTCAAAATAACCAAAACTTATCAGCAGTTAACAATTTAATGTAAAACACAAATACTTTAAAATAAACATTTTGGCATGTACACCATTTTCACAAATCAACTTGAACTCACCTTGCTAGATTTAGGCTAAATCTAGATTTTTTTTTACCCCACTTTGATCTCCTTTGAAGAAACTTGAATCCACAAGCAACATTCTTCCAAAACCTAGATCCACAAGTTTCAACCATAAATATACTAATTCCACCATAAATAATTGGTCCCCAAACATAATACCCCAAGATCTCAACATATCACCAAACCCCTAATTTTGGTCTAATTCCTCAAAAATCAATAAGTCCAAAATTGAGAGGTGCAACCACTAGGAGATCATCAAAGGAACATTTATAATCTATATAAATGTTTAGAAAAAGGATAATGAACTTACCAAGTGGGTATTATGTAAAACCCTAAGAACTCCAAAAATCTCAAGGGTTGAAGATGAAAGCTTTGCCTTGAATCAAGAGGTGTACCCACTAGCATAGATGATGAAGAACTTCATGATTTTTAGGAGAAGTAATCCCAAAATAAGTTAGGGTTCATGAGAGGGTGTGAGGGGTCGATTTTAGAGAGAGAGAGGAAGAAGAGTTGGAAATGAGAAATGGAGTGAAAAGGGACTGAAATCTGATTTTAATCGACCAGGGGCCGACCGCGATTGTGCCCCGCGAAAGTAACATATGTCACTTTTGCTGGCACTCTCGCTGAGAATGTACCGCGGGCATTATGCCCTCCGCGAGAGTGACATATGTCATTTTCGCTGTCACTTTCGCTCAAGCTCCCCGAAGCCCGAAAATCCGATCTTTTTCGACATTAAGGCCCTCGACACTCTTTGGGACTTTTGGTAGAGTTTTCCCAACATGAATCCCACCGAACACAATGTACATAAACGTTTGGGTGCCCCTAAACTTACTGAAAATTACGGGTGTTACATAATATTTTCCCCATATCTGATACAAACTCTTCTTTCCAGAATTGTGATTTGATTTCAGACATTTCGTGAACTTTATCTTCTCCCCCTTTTTGATGATTTCGACACCGAGATCTTCAAAACTTTCAACAAGAAATGTCTTTTAATTAATCTGACTATTTATCTTTCATACTAAGTCTCTGATGCACCGTCGATCCAAAAATATATTTATCCAAATCTTTTCAAATTCAGAAAAATAATGAGTGTAACACCTGAATCAACAAATGAATCAGTTAGAAATGCCTGTCAGTAACACGAAGTCACTGTGTGTAACGAATACACAATGGAAATGAGCTTTTGTAATGTTCACTCCCCCAGGGCTTCAATTCAATCATCGAAACACCACAAAGATATTTCTATGAACGTTATGACAAGAAAACAAATTCCTTGTGTGTTCGTGCAAGTGTTAAACACATGATGATTGCTTCTTATAAGGCTCAAAATTGTGTAAACTACTGAGACAACAGTAACTAAACACAGACTCAATTGTGCATGATCGAAGTGCGAAGGTGGGGCAGACTACCTTCTTGTTCAATATCCAAATTTTCCAAATGAAAACCAGATAGCATATGTGTTGCGTACCCTTGAAATATATGAAACGTTTTCTTTTTAAGAAGAAAATGAGTGGTTGGTGGGGTTTTATCAAAAGTTCGCATGGGCTAGTTTCCTGTTTCAATAATGCTTACGAAGAACTGTGAAACACTAGTAATGTGGTTGTTCGACTCAGAAATAATTGGTGCAGAGTTTGATATTCTTTTACTCTGTTCTCAAACCCTCTTTTTTTTTAATCATTGAGCTCGCTTCTAACCAAACTATCTTTTTCATTTTACCTCTTCACACAACCCACACTCATTTCTTTTTTACTCCTCACACTCGATCACTAAGGATTAACTTCTTGGGTAGGAAACACTGGTTAACGTGAATCCATAGAAGTTTCATTAAAGCTCACACAAAGAACCCATGTATTGTCCTATAAGAACTTGTTTCTCAAATGATTTAACTATATCAGTTAAAGCACAAAAATATACAAGCCAGATATATGTATGCTCATAGATATAATCATGAAGATTTGAGCATTTGTAAACAGTGAAAACTTTTCAAACAAGATAATTAAATGAATGAAATAAATACAAGAAACTTGTTTGAAAATCTGACATTGTATGAAAAAGATCATAATCAAATGATTTATCAATTAAAGCTTAGGTCAGCAAAATTGGATATTGTCTATACGAATCAAAATATAGACAAGTCTTGAAAGATCGTTTCGAAATAAAATCAGCGCTCAAAATTCATTGAATTTCAATCGAGGTATCTTACCATCGAAAAATATGTTTCAATTTAGAGACATGGTAAGAACCTTTTCAACAAAAATTAAACCGGTGTGTGTGAATACTTGAAAGTATATGGAAAAGATAATACGCAAGTATCAATATTTGGAAATACACGGTTTGTTGATCATTGAAGCACAAATAAAATGAAAAAAAAACACTTAAAATCACACTTCTATATTCATGAAATCGTTTAAAAATCAAAAGTGGTTTGAACATTTAAGAACATGTTTTCTATGATTGAAAGTCGTCCTTCTTTCAACCATATATGAGATTAAGAATAGAAATAAACCTTTTCGATCTGTCTTAAATCTCATGAAGTCAGCTTAAAGTCATAATGGTATGATCGTGTAAGCATCCTCTCAATCTGCATCAGTCATAAAGTCCGTCAAAGTACAAAGTTTTATTCACAACTTTATTGAAAAATAAAATGATATAAAGCAGTAAAACATTGAATGTACGAGTTCTAATCTGAAGTAATCAGAAGTCATAATTCTTACTCCTTACTCTTAACTCTAACTCCCCCTACATTTATGCATCAGAAAATCATCAGTGATTAGCATAAATATATAAACTCCCCCTCAAATGAATGTAGATCATCTAATCATCTTCTCTCACTCCCCCTGAAATCACGAATACCTTTCAGTGTAGATATCTTTTCAGAATAAAGATAAAGAAATGAAGAAAAATAACAATAAGAAAAACTTTAATAGGTAATCACATATTAAGGTTTGAGATTTAGCATACCAAGTTTCGAGATAAGAAAATTAAATCTCTTTTCATCGAGAGGCTTGGTAAACAAATCAGCAAGTTGATAATTAGTGTTTACAAAATAAGGTTCTATTGTACCTTTTTCGACATTGTCTTTGATAAAATGATATCGTACATCTATGTGTTTGGTCTTTGTATGATGTACACGATTTGCTGATATTACAATAGCGCTCTTAGAGTCACAATATATCGGCATCTTATCAAATTTGAAGCCATAATCTCGTAGTTGCGTCCTTTTCCAAAAGACTTGAGAACAGCAGCTTGCAGTAGCAAATTACTCTGCTTCAGCCGTTGATGTGGAAACACACAGTTGTTTCTTTGATGCCCAACTAACGAGTTTATCTCCAAGAAACTGTATATGACCCGATGTGCTCTTCTTGTCTAACATACAACCTGCAGGATATGCATCTGAGTAGGCTGTCAGTTCAAAACCCGTATCCTTAGGATACCACAGACCAAGATCTGGAGTCCCCTTGAGATATCTAAATATACGCTTAACTGCAGACATATGGGATTCTTTTGGATTAGCCTGATATCTTGCACATAGACATGTAGGGAACATAATATCTGGCCTACTTGAAGTTAAATACATCAAAGAACCAATCATTTCTCTATAGGTTCTAACATCGACAGATTTTTCCGAAGGATCCATGCCGATCTTAGTTCCCGGTGCCATCGGGGTTCCAATTGTTGTACAATTTTCCATTTTAAATTTTCTCAGAATATCGAAAATGTACTTGGATTGATTTATAAAAATCCCTGTTGAAAATTGATTGACTTGTAATTCGAGAAAGAAGTTCATCTCTCCCATCATACTCATCTGAAAACGTGACACCATAAGGTTAGAAAAGTTCTTACAGAATTTGGGATTTGTAGAGCCAAATATGATTTCATCCACATATATTTGAATAAGAATAATATCGGCTTTTTTTATAATGAACAAGGTAGTATCGATTTTACCTTTTGTGAAGCCCGACTTGACCAAAAACTTTGATAATACCTCGTACCAGTCTCGAGGCGCTTGTTTAAGACCATAAAGTGTTTTATCCAGGATATAGACGTGATCTGATTTGTCTGGATTCACAAAGCCTTCAGGTTGTGAGACGTAGACTTCCTTCTTAAGAATGTCGTTCAGAAAGGCAGTCTTCACATCCATCTGATAAACAGTGAAGTTTTTGTGAGCGGTGTAAGCAAGGAACATCCTTATTGCTTCAATACGCGCTACTGGAGCATAAGTCTCGTCATAATCAATGCCTTCCTCTTGCCTGTAGCCTTTTGCGACAAGTTGTGCTTTATTTTTGATTACGATACCATCTTCATCCTTTTTATTTTTGAATACCCGTTTTGTACCAATTATAGATTTACCTTCAGGTCTTGGTACAAGTCTCCAGACTTTCAAAGCTTTGAACTGATTCAGCTCGTCTTGCATTGCAGTCACCCAATACGAGTTAGCTAGAGCTTCGGATACGCGAGTGGGCTCTATCTTGCTCAGAAATGAATCATGCATACACATGTTTATAGTCGCAGACCTAGTTTGCACCGGTTTTGATAGATCTTCAATGATTTGGCTTATCGGGTGCTCTTTGGTCCACTTATGTTCGTGAGGGAGTGGATTCGATGAAGATTGATCATAATAATCATCTAAATATCCACTTTCAACTTCTTCATGTTCAGTATTGGTTGGGGTACAATTGAAGTGTCTTGTACATAAGTTTCAGTTGGGACAGCTTGTTCAGTCTGTTGATTATCCATCACAGTGCAGCCAACTGAAGTAGTAACTTCTAGTTCAACATTTTTAGGTGCAACTTCAACTGAAGGAGTATTTGTTTGAATTGGAGTTTTTGTCTGAACTGGGGGAACGAGTTCAGTTGATACATCTGAAGTAGTTGGATGATTAGGCATTGGATTCTCTGACATGTCAACCACAACAGACTTAGGCAGTTTAGATCCTAGAAACTCATCGTAAAATAATTCAAACAATAAATCTAATTCAGATAAGTGAGACGTAGAAGTAGATGCTTTATCCGAATTATTCTCATTAGATACAGAATCTGGCCTGATCTGTCAAGAAGCTAAAACTCCTGTAAGCACGGGTTCTGAACTGTGTTGTTCAGAAGCCACTTCCTCATCAAATGTGACATTGACGCTTTCTATTACAGTCTTGGATTTCTTCAGATACACCCGGTATGCAGCAGATGTTTGAGAATATCCAATGAAGATGCCTTCATCAGCCTTAGGTCCGAACTTGTTGAGGTTCTCTCTATCATTCAATACGAAGCACTTGCATCCAAAAACATGAAAGTGTTTAATACTAGGTGTACGATTGTTTATTAATACATAAGGTGTTTTACCAAACCGGCGATGTACTATGGATTGATTCTGTGTATAACACGCAGTCGAAACAGCTTCTGCCCACAGAAATAGAGGTAGATCGGATTGACTCAGCATAGTACGAGCGGCCTCGACTAGCGTTTGATTACGTCTTTCTTTCTACTACTCCATTCTGTTTTGACGTTCTAGCAGCAGAGAATTGATGTGTTATCCCGACCGATTCGAGATAATCTTCAACAATTTTGTTCTTAAACTCTGTGTCATTGTCTGTTCTCAGAAGCTTGACTGGCTTTTGAAGATTTACTTGGGTAATCTTTAAGAAACTGATGATGACTTCGGGCGTCTCATCTTTAGATCTCAAAAATTTGACCCATGTATATCTCGAATAATCGACCACAATAACTAATACATACTTATTGCCGCTTATACTTTGCGTTCTCATCGGACCACAGAGATCCATGTGAAGCAATTCCAGTGGAGAACTAGTACTTTGTTCAGACTTCGGCTTGTGTGAAGCTCTCTTCATCTTTTCTTTCTCACATGTTGCGCATAGGTGTTCTTTCTCATACTTTAGCTCAGGAAGTCCTTTGACTAGCTTACCCGTGACCAGTTTATTGATATAACAAAAATTCAGGTGAGACAATCTGCGATGCCATAACCAACTCTGTTGCAGCGAGACTTTTGATAATAGACAAACCTGATTTTCAGTCTGGACCTTTGGCAAATTAATGGTGTACAGGTTGGACTTTCGCGTGCCGACCAAGAGTTCTTTGCCATCTTCAGTGCGTACATAACACCTCTTGGCCTTGAAATTTACCTCTAAATCTTTGTCACAGAACTGGCCAATACTGAATAGGTTATGCCCTAAACCTTCCACGTAACTCACCTTCATAATCGTCACATTATCTTGTATCACGTCATCGTAACCTAGAATCGGTGAAAACTGGTCGTTGCCAAAACGTACATTTCCGCATAATTTCTCTGTATAATTAGACAATAAATCCTTTTGCCCGGTCATATGCTTGGAACACCCGCTACCCGCTATCCAAGTACCACATATGACGGGTCTGCATAAGAGAAATCAGGGAAGAACAACTTTAGGTACCCATTTAAAAGTGGGTCCTAACGGATTAGTACAAGATTTTGGTATCCATTTGTATATGGACCCTCTGACTTTTTGAAAAATATTTGAAATATATGACTTAGAAGAATAAACATGATAAGTACCAAACCAATCATCAGAATATCGGTGAGAGACAAAATCATTTTGTTTATAAGTAGATGACTTAGCAGTAAACTGAGATAATTAGAATAATTGCTTTATTGTACTTCTCTTGTAAGAAGTTACAAGGTTTTGTTTATTCAAAGCAACATCACCAACTACATCAGAATTACTCCTAGTAAATCTATTACAATCCAAATCAGGACATGATTCTGCACTCTCATCTATCTTTTGTTTTGGTCGCCATTCTGTTCGACCTTCTGACATTTTCTTTCTTAAATCTGAAACAAAAGATTTAGATTTGTTAGGAAATTCAGATTTCTGAGATTGTCTTTTCTTTTGCTTACCAGTGTTAGTCTGTTTCTGTGAGCGTCGTTTCTTTTGCTTCTTACCTTTTGTATAGTAATCAGCATTCATAGAAACTGATTCACCAACTTTAGTTGATGATTCACCTATTTCATGCACACTTGGTAAAACTTGACCATTTATAACAAAAGTAGAATGATCTGGAAGTTTAGCGTTAAAGTCAAACAAATCAATCTCATCAACACACCCTTCATTAGAATTTAAAAAATCATTTGCATACGCAAATAAGTCATCAAAATCAGGTTCAGAGGTTTGAGGTGCCTTAGAAAAATTAGAACACTTTTGAGATTCAACTTTTAAAATAGTATACTTTAATACATTAGAAAATACACTTTGTTCGATATCAACCAAGATTCTTTCATCAAATAAATCATTTTCAAGCTCAATTATTTTGCTTTCTAAAATGAGTGGAGAAACATAAATCTTAGCTTTAACTGGTTTTGCCTCTATCTCAGAAGTAGAATAGCTAGCAAAATAATCGTTTGAAAGAACTTTTGGTTGTTCATAAAGATAACTATCATTCAGCTTTTGATAGCAGAATGGTAGTTTCATTTTCTTTAAATTCGTTCTTTTCTCATCTTCTTTAGCCTCAACCTCATCCGATGACTTGGTAGCGAATTTGGGTTTTAATTGATGATATTTACCGGCAGCAAAAAGAAAATCAAAATTGTACAGTGTTGGTTGTTTTCTGATGGCTTTCTTTAAGTAATGGGGGTTCTCATAACCAAGTCCCCATTTTTTTTTAAAATCAGCCTCTTCATTAGGGGTGTTTAGGAAAATAGTTTGATCTGTTTGTCCTCGTACGTACAGTTTGGCTTCCAAACCATTTACCTTCTTTTCTAAGTTCTTGTTTTCTACCTGCAAAATATGAGCTTTTAGAACACATTCATGCTTTTCAAGATCAGACTTAGATAGTTTAGATTCAAAATCAGAAATCTTACTTTCAAAACAATCTTTTTCTTGTTTAAAATTAGAAACAGATTTGTTTAGAGAATCAATAAAATCTTTGTTCCCAACAAGTTCCTTATTAAGTTCAAAGATCTTTTGATTTTTCTTCACAACTCTGTTCTTTTCCTTTTTCAGTTTTGATTGTAGGTCTTGAAGTTCAATCATCATAGCTTCCATTTTACTCATAAAATCATATTCGGAAAAATTTAGTACCTCTTCAGCTGTCTCTTCATCACTGTCATCATATTTCACCGTGTCTCCCATCAAGCACATATGGGATGTTTCATCCTTCTCTTCTTCATCATCTGAATGATCTAACCAGAACTCATCTTCAGCCATAAGTGCCTTGCCAGCCTCTTGTTGCTTGGCCAAGAGCATCTTGCTCTTGTAATATTCTGAATTTCGAACTTTGGGCTTCTGATAGTCCTTTGCATAGTGACCGACTTTACCACAATTGTAGCATTTGATCAGGTCATATGTCTTCTTTTCAGCACCAGTATAATCATTCAGATACTTTTTCTTCTCTTCCGGCTTTCTGTCCACATACCTTTTCTCCCCAAATCTTTTTCCTTCAACTCTTTCCCGATGTTCATTGTTCTTTGATCCAGACGAGGAATACCTTTGAGAATTAGAACTCGGTTTCTTGTAGAACTTCTTCTGAAATGCACGGGTCAATAAAAACATAGCTTGCTTTAGGTTCTCTCCGTCGTCACTATCATATTCAGACTCAGAATCAGAACTGGGAATCACAGTCTTCTTCTTTTTCTTCTTTTCTTTCTTTTCCTTTTCTTTCTCACCAGCTACTAAGGCAATGGGATCTGACACTTTCTCAGTTTTCTTCTTCTCAGCCCTTTTCTCTTCGACCTCTTCTTCATTCTATCTTAGTGTCACATAAACCTCATGCAGTGGAATGTCACTCAAATCCTTCATCTATTTCATTCTACGAGTGTGCTTTTTCCATTCCTGCTGCAGAATGCTTAGAAACTTGACATTGTTCTCGATCTGCTTCTTCTTGACTTTGTTCTTTGAAAGTTCGTTCAGAAGAAGCACGAATCTCTCATATGTTTCCTCTAGGCTCTCATTGCCCGTGGCCTTAAACTCTTCATAGTTGTTTATACAATTGGCCACTTTCATCTTATTTCCTACCTTGGAGCCCATCATCATCTTATGTAACTGATCCCACATCTTTTTCGCGTTTGCTTTGTAGCTGTCGATCTTAATATAAATCTCATTTGGGATACTCTGAAGTAGAAGAGATATGGCTTGTTTATCAGCTTTGAATCTGCTCTTCTGTTCGTCAGTGTACTGAGCAAAATCCTTAGCAACAGTCTTTGTCTTTCTCACCCTGCCCCCATCTCCATCCTCACTGTTTGAATATTCATCATCAGGTATTTCCATTGTGGGAGGAATCATAGGACCTTCAGTAATGGATAGAAAAATGTTTTCCCCATTTGCATGACGATCAACAAATTCGAGAATGCGATCATTCCACTGTTCATATTCTTCCTTTGAATAGAACAGTAGGCTTACATTCGTACCAATCGAAAGAGCATCTTTAGAAGTCATCCTGTCGAAGAAATATTCAATAAGAAACTTGAAAACGACCATTAGTCCAATTTGAAATCTCAATAATACAGAAAAACTTGAAAGAAAATCTGAAATGAAACTTCCAAAAATCTACAAGTATAGAATTCGCAAATTACACATAAGATGCAAGGAATTCGCAAATCAATGAGATACACACAAAATTCGTACAAAACAAACTTCAGAATTCGCACATTAAAAATACCAACTTCAGAATTCGCAAACAAAAGAAACTCAGAATTCACATATAGAGACAAACTTCAGAATTCGCAAGATAGAGACACGAATTTGTAAGATACTCTTCTGCGAAAACTCAGAAATTCGTAGTATAGAGTTTTGTGAATCCTAAGAATTCGTAAGATACTTATATACAAATTTTGAAGAATTCGTATACAAGATTTATGCGAAATCAACACTTAGATAATTTTCAAAAAAACTTTTCGTAGAATACTTATGCGAATTCTGAAAATTCGCAAAAATCAACAATGCGAATTCTATGAAATTCTCAGAACACACACATGCGAATTCTATGAAATTCCCACTTCAGACACCTACGAATTCTATCCTTAGAGTAAACCAAATAAACCAATACGAATTCTGAACACACTGAACTGCGAATTCTATGAAATTCACAAGAGACACACTTGCGAATTCTACACTTATGAAATTTCAGAATTCAACACTATGCGAAAACTAATGTAATTCTGCGAAATCCAAACACTACGAGTTCTTGAGTAGATCTGCGAGTTCTTGATAATCTCTGCGAGTTCTTGAGATCTCGTAGAAAAATAGCCTCTGATCGACTCAAAATCCTATCAATACTTCGAATTACAAACTGAAACTTTGACAATTCAATAACCAATACTTCTAGAAACTGTTTCTTCCAATGAAATTCGATAAGACACACTAACAATTACAAATTCTATGAAATTCTCAGAACACACACATGCGAATTCTATGAAATTCCCACTTCAGACACCTACGAATTCTATCCTTAGAGTAAACCAAATAAACCAATACGAATTCTGAACACACGGAACTGCGAATTCTATGAAATTCGCAAGAGACACACTTGCGAATTCTACACTTATGAAATTTCAGAATTCAACACTATGCGAAAACTAATGTAATTCTGCGAAATCCAAACACTCTACGAGTTCTTGAGTAGATCTGCGAGTTCTTGATAATCTCTGCGAGTTCTTGAGATCTCGTAGAAAAATAGCCTCTGATCGACTCAAAATCCTATCAATACTTCGAATTACAAACTGAAACTTTGACAATTCAATAACCAATACTTCTAGAAACTGTTTCTTCCAATGAAATTCGATAAGACACACTAACAATTACAAATCGAATCAAATATAGTGATGAAAACTCGTGAACTCAAAAGCTCTAAAATCTCACCAAATTCACACAAATTACAGTGCAGAACTTGAATTAACATATACAATTTCGATCTAAACCATAAAACGAACCAACTTTAATCAATTAAACTCACAAATTCGCTCAAAAATTCAAAATTGATCTTCGACTCAAGAACACAGTGCGAACTTTCCAATTTTCTTGATTTCAAATTAGATCTGCTCTGATACCAATTGATAGTCCCAATCTAATCAAGTTCTTATGGATTCAACAAACAAACAAAATAAATTAATCAGATTAACAACTCAACCTGTTGATTTCAATTCAAATAGCAATTCGTACAAATAAATTTCTCACTCTAAAGCTCTGCGTATGTTTTCTGAAAATTGTCACACATGAAACTAACAATTACAAGTCTATTAAACCAAAAGCTAAACTACACGCTTAAAACAAAACTTATCAACTAAGACTTTGACATTTTTATTACATTGACTTTGACTTCACAATGAGAGTTGACTTTCAGCTTTGACTTTCTTGATCTTTGACACTCAATATTCTATGATCTTGCATCCAACATATTTATGTTCTAACAATCATGAATAATGAATGAACGTTCACCTTTATTATTCATACTGAATGTGGACACCCGAGGACGTGCATGCATATTCGTAATGAATATAACACATATATAGAATTTCACGTAAAAAACGGTTAAAACGAAAAATATCCTAAATGTTGTATTATTTATTCTGCATACGGTATTATTCATCATGAATAGTGAATGAACGTTCACCTTTGTTATTCATATTGAATGTGGACACCCGAAGACGTGCATGCTTATTTATAATGAATATAACACGTATATAGAATTTCATGTAAAAAACGGTTAAAACGAAAAGAAAAAAAAACTATATCGAGATGGATGTCATATCGAAGAGCACGAAATTCTCGTTTTTTTGATGTAATTTGTTTAATTAAAATATTAGTAATTTTTAAGATAAATTATTTTAAAGTTTAAGGGAGTAATTTTTTTTAATTAAAAATAAAAATAAAAAGTCAAATAAGGTAGGTGTTGATTCAAAATTACAATTTTGTCCTTAATCACTTCGCAATTAACCTTATTGTGTATTAACCATTGATTAGTTTTCTAAATTTTGATCAATGGTTAAGATTTGTTCTCATGTGCATAATGAAATATGAGTTTTCATTTGAACCCATATATATATAGGGGTTAAATCAAGTGAGGACCTTGAGGACTAATCTATTCCATAGATTAGCTTAAATCAACTGTCATTAAAGAATTAAGCATATTTGTAATAAAAAGGTGAAATAAGGGTATTTTTGTCAAATTGAAAGTAGATTGAAAAGGTATTATGGGCTAGACTCACACTCCTATCAAGGCTATTTATAAACCCATCTCTCTCTATGTGTAAACCCTCTGATTTCTATCTACCCTCTCAATCATCCATCTCTCATCAAATCCAAAACCACCTGCATCTCAATCGCACACGAAGATCAGCGTCCGCCCCTTTGAAAAAACGTCAACGCTCATCCCCCTTGTGTGTAACACCCTCACTAAATTAAAATTTCCTAAATACATCAATAAATGTTTCATATACAATCACAATTTCAAGGTTTAACCTCAACACACACAATTCATTCTCTACATAAAAGTCTATAACAAGGTCGGGTGCTACTAAAACCCAATAATAATCACTATCTCCAAAATGCGGAAGACTTCACCAAATACTTACACTTGCGAAAAACTAAAGCACATCACTTCAAGGTACTGCTAGAACCAAACCTCCCATCTGGAACCTGATGCACATGCCGACAAAATAAAAAGTTAGGCTTAACGTCTAGTGAGCTCAAGAGTTTTCAACGTATATAAATTAATTGTTTAAAAAGAAAGAATGCAATTAAAATCATAATATTTCAAAATGATATGCGTCACTTATGAAAACGACTCGTTTACCAATAATTATGCATTTTAAACGAAAGAGACACCGAGTTAATCGTTAACCAAACCAAAATGTTTTAAAGACTAAGATATCACTATAAATCGTTCTTTCGTAAACTTTGATTTAACCCAAAACTTGCTCAACATGAGGATATAAATCGACTCCCAATTTATGATATTGCAAATAATACCTCATATTCCAAAACACCCCAAAACACGGGCGGGGTTAAATACTCAACCAATAAAACATGGAGTAAATTCATGTATGCAAAATGTCACCGAAAACAAATATAAGACAGACTCAGCCCGAAGACAACACCTTTCGGTGACGGGGGAGACCCGATTCCGTATAATGTGACGTACACAAAGTAAGCCACACATTACGTTAAATTGGTATTAAGTATCGGGCTCTACGTCTTTCAGTATACACCCATAGATACTTGCATGGAGGACTTACACCATACCGAAGATGCCTAACCGCGCCTCAATAGGGAAAACTAGTGTTCCACCATTGGACAAATAATAAAAGTATCGAGCTCAACATCTTTCAGCATATACCCATAGATACTTGCACGAAGGACTTATAACCCAATCTGATGCCTAATGTGTCGCATGAAGGACTTACAACCCAATCTGATGCCTAACGTGCCGCGATGTGGAAACCAAATCGTTCCAACATCGGACAAAGTGATAAAAGTGCTCATGGATCCATAGCAGACGGGCTAAAACATTACATGACTCAAAACGAATGAACTAACGCATTCAAAACATGTAATTCCCAAATAAGATGCAGTAAATGCAAATCATAACCAATAGCTCTACATTGAGCTATTAAAACCGGACAAGTGTCCTCAAGACCCAACAAAATCCAAACCAAGCCATAAGCTCAACAAATCCAAAGACCCAACGTTGAAAATAATAAAATGAAATCAAACGTAAACGACCCGCAATAATGCAACCCATGCTTCAAAACACACAAATAACTCCAACATAATTTAGATTGGGACAAAACATTTTTCAAGTGGGTTTATACCTTTTAACCTTTCAAATCATCCCATAACACCCAATAAAATGCATTTATACTCAAAAATATACTCCAAGAAATAAATCATTAAGATACCCAAAATATATGATTTATTTATCAAAATGTCCAAAATCCTAAATGTGGGTGTTTTATAAGTTTATAAAGTTTAACACTTCCAAATAACCAAAACTTATCAAGTGATCAGCAATTAACAATTCCATGTAAAACATATAAACACTTTAAAATAGACATTTTGGTATGTACACCGTTTTCACAAATCAACTTGAACTCACATTGCTAGATTTAGGTTAAAATCTAGATTTTACCCCACTTGAGCTCCTTTGAAGAAACTTGAATCTTCAAAGTAGATACCTCCATAAACATAGATACACAAATTTCACCCATAAATAATCACATTCAACCAAGTAGAATCGATCCCCAAACACATAACATCAAAATCTCCATTTTGGTCAAAACCCTAATTTTTTACCCCAAACCTTCCAAAATCTTACAAACCGAAATTGAAGGAATCAAACACTAGAAGATCATCAATGAAGCATTTACATCACCTATTAAGGTTTAGAAAAGAAGGGGATAAACTTACCACTGAGGTTTTGGTGAAAACCTAGAAAACCCTAAAATTTAGCTTGAGGTTGAAGATGAAGATGAAGGTGGTTAATCCTTGACCAAAGCTTCCAATCTTACCACTTGATGGTGTTTTACTTCCATAAAATCCAAGGATTTGATCCAAAAATGAGTTAGGGTTTGAAGGGGGAAAAAGGAAAACGATTTGGGAGAGAATGGAGGAAGTTTGGATATGAGAAAATGAGAAAAAGGCTGAAAACTCGCACTTAACAGCACCCTGGGCCTCTGGTTCGACAATGACCAATGACATTGCCCTGGGCAATGTCGCCAGGTCCCCCCAGGCCACTGTTCCTTCTCTGCGACTGTGACAGTGCAACTATGACACTGTCATAGTCGTCGGGCATTGTAATGGGACCTTTCACGGAGCCCCGAAACTCAACTTTTTCAATGCCAACACTCCCGATACTCCAAGGGACTTTAGATAATGATTTCCCAACAAAAGTCTCGTCTTTATAAGATCCAAAAATGTCCAGGCGGCCTTTACTTACCAAAAATTACGGGTGTTACATTGTGCATCAAACCCAAATTTGGGATCTTGGACGGAGGTGTTATTCGAACCCAAAAATCAAACCAAGAAATCAAACACATTAATGGAATCTGGGATGGAGGTGTTCTTCGAACCCAAAAATCGAACCAAGAAATGGGATCTGGGATGGAGGTGTTCTCCGAACCCAGATTAGTTTCATTCTTTCACATCCATCTCATTTTTTAGTTTTTGCCAAATACGAGATGACAGGCATGTACCTGTTGATGAAGATGACGCCAATAATGTGATATTTCGTAAGATTGTGGAAGAAGTGAAGAAACAATTTGATCAAAGAAAAGTAGTTATTGAACAAGGAGTTGAAGTTTCATAAGGTGAAACACAGTCATTACGTTTCTTAAGGTGACTTTGAAACAGTGAATATGTTTATGACTTTGAAACTTATGTTTAATTTGGTGAATCTGTTTATGTTTCATAGGGTGAAGTTGTTTATGTTTCATAAGGTGAATTTGATTCATAAAGTGAATTTGATTCATAAGGTGAATATGTTTATATTTCATAAGGTGAATGTGTTTATGTTTCATAGGGTGAATCTAATTCATAAGGTGAAATGAGATAAATCGTTTGATTTCATCGATGTAATAAGAAGAATAGTCAGAGAGACTTCAATCGGGATGAATACGAAAACCTAAAACTCACAAAATTGGAACTCAATCATTTGGCCTGAAATTTTTGAACACTTGATCGTATAAAAGGAAGGTATTGCATAAAAAAGAAAACTATTTAATTAGAAAAAAATCATATTTATTACCAAATGACCATTATGCCCATTATTAATTAAAAACACCTTTAAATTACAAGCATAAGATCAAATTTGATGTAAGGCTTAGATTGGTTTTCATGGTCCTCAACCTTTTTATGGTCTCATTTGATTACCGTCCTATATATATATATATATATATATATATATATATATATATATATATATAGAAGATAGCATACCGATAAATATTTGTAACGGTTATTGTAGAAAAAAAGAGGTATACATATCTATATTAGGTTTTTTTATTGAATTGATTAAAATTTTATAATCAGGTCAATTATAAAGGTATACAACTAACATCAATATGGACAAAAATAAAACAAAAACGAAATATGATTGGAAATGCATACCAAAGTACTTCAGAGTCAATACATGATTTACATATAAGTGCACCAAACGACTCAAGCACCATGTTTTCATAGACTAAAGTATCGATAAGGACGAAGAATACAAACTTAAAATGAAACGTTGTTGTCATTTTGATTTCAAGATGTTTCGCGAGCGGATACATACTTTTGTCAATTGTTCCTTCGATTTCACGATTTTTCGCGCCACATTGTGTGCGAATACGTAACTAGTTTGTTACAGTGTAAATAACCCAACAAAACCATGTCATTGTAAATTAGGAACTCTTGTATTGCCTTCTGAATTATTAGGATGCGTCAATAGTCAGCAAGAAAAGCTTCATGCCCTCATATGCGATTTCTAGAATCCTAAAACATAATTAACGTTCTATCCAACTCATTTTATTCAAATAGTTGGCTTTTATTTGGGTATTACTCAATAACATAACAATTTAAATAAGATGATAAAATACTATGAGAATGTAAGAAAATAAGGTTAATTGAAAGTTTATATACGAATCATTGAACCCCCCCAAAATATATATATATATATATATATAGAGAGAGAGAGAGAGAGAGAGAACTTATTTTGTAAACCTGTTTAATTTTGTGAACTATATAAACCAATATAGGCCATTCATTAGTTAGATCAACGGTTGAGAAATTTTCAAATTTAAATTTATTTAAAAAAATAGGGAAATGGTAATTTGGGAATAGGTTTTAAATATTTTAAAATTTAAATTTAATAACTAATTTGAATTTATCTAATTTTAGTTATATCATCTCCTTAATTTTTCTCAATTATCTCCATATCTCCTTCCCTCTCTCTCATAAAATTCCGGCGACCACCTACCCCCGAATTCCGACGATTTCCTCTCACGATCCATCATCTTCATCTAATTCCGGCATCCTCCTCCCACTCCGGCTACCTCCTCCCACTGGCGACGACCTCCTCCCACTGGCTACGACCTCCTCCCACTCCGGCGACCTCCCCCAATTCCGGCGAGTTTTATAAACCGTTTTTTTTTCGAAATTTTCAATTTTTTTTAAGTTTCATAAACCGTTCTTTCGAAATATTTAAATTTTTTAAGTTTCATAAACTGTTTTTTCGAAATTTTTAAGTTTTATAAACCGTTTTTTTCGAAAATTTTCAAGTTTTTTAAGTTTTATAATCTGTTTTTTCAAAATTTTCAAATTTCATAAACGGTTTCATAATATGTTTGTTGGATTTTTAAGTTTCATATATTTTCTCTCATATGAATAATCAGAAATATTCTAAATAATCATGTATTTTCGAAATTTAATTTATTTTATACCATATGAATAATCAGATTTTTAAGTTTCTTATATTTTTCTCATATGAATAATCAGATTATGAAACGTGAAAATTTCGGGAAAAAAAAACAGTTTATGAAAGTTAAAAAACTTGAAAATTTCGAAAAAAGAGCTTATGAAAAAACAGTTTATGAAATTCGCCGTAATTGGAGGGAGGTTACCGAAGTCGGAGGACGTCGCTGGGAACTGGATGGTGATGGTGGATCATGAGAGATATGAAGATAATTGAGAAAATTAAGGAAGATGGTTGTTCATAAAAATATGAATTATTCCTAAAATTATGAATTTTGTAAAAAGACCTAAATAGCTTGGTTTACAAGTTCACAAGATAAAGTTGATTTATAAAATAAGTGGACTCTCTCTCTCTCTCTCTGTGTGTGTGTGTGTGTGTGTGTGTGTGTGTGTGTGTAACACCCTAAAAATTCAGGTAATTTTAAAATTTGAAAATTAGGCAATATAACATTTGTATTTGGAGCAAACCACCCAAAAAGGGCAAGAGTGTATGCGTTTACAAAACCTGTATAAGATGCATGGGAATTCGACAACAAACTAATCTAAACTATTTCTATCTAGATTACATAGGTTGTCAACCCAATACCAAAATGAATAAATTGTTTTAACGCCAAGACTCCAAAATATCTAATCAACCAAAAATGCCCTCAAGAGTCCAAGCTCTTCTCTCAACCCCTCGACGACCCACCGCTAAGGGAACCTGTTATACACATCATTTAAGAAAAAGTGTTAGGCTTAAAGTCTAGTGAGAACATACAGTTTACATAACAATTCAGTAAGAAAATTAAATACAACATAAGTAAACCTGTTTCCACCAATAGTCTTTGCAAATGATTTGATAAACACATTTTTGACCTTGCGGTCCAAAATACATCTTGCGATGACGGGAAGACCCGATTTTCCAAGAATTGTGGCAAAACACAAAGTAAGTCATTTTCCAAGTTATTGAGCTCACCATACTAGGATCAAGACCACGAACACGTCGGCTCGTACTAAGATGTGGGGGAGGGCACCCAATGACCCCTAGTCATGCTCATTCACTATGATTTACACTTATGACCCACGACTAGTATCTGGTCCCACATAACCGTACCAAGTTGCCCTCTAGAGTCCAATGTCTCAACTAGCTACATAGGGGAGTTTTCCTCAAATAATAAGTCGACTCTTATACCTATGGATCCACTAGTAATAGTCTAGACTTGCCACAATTTCATTTGTGACCAATTATAATCAAACATATAGTTCATAACACCATTTATTTCCCAAATCATATTTAAATGGTTAACTGCTGATAAGAAGTACAAAACTCAATCATGAATTATAAGGATACCTTCATTTCCAAATATGTCTCATAACAAGTAAATCTTTCAAATGTAAAAACCATTATAATGTAACATGGATTTCTTCAATATTAAACCATTTGTTTCCTTTTCTCAAAATAACACTTCCAACCCATAATGTGCTTAACACATAAACTTGGCTAAAGTGCCATAAATTTAACATTTCCTTATCAAAATCTGAAGTCATCCATTTTTGTTGTTCCAAGACATTGATTGTTTCATTGTCTTACAAAAAGGTGAGAAACCCTAAAAATCTCCAAAATCCCAAGTTAGGTCAAAATCTCATCAATAACGAAAATGTAAACAAGGAGATACTTAGAAGTCAAAATATGCATTTTGATGTGTATAAAGTTTAAGAAAAGGTAGATGAACTCACAATGGGTTTATTCTAAACCCTAGCAACTTCTAAAAGAAGAGGTCTTGAACTTGAGTACTTGAGATCTTCACAACAACACTTGATAACCTAGATTGAGAAGTTGAGGATCTTAGGATAACAATAATCTAGGAATAAATGAAGAGAGAGGTGAGGAAAACTGACCTAGGGCACCCAAAATCGCCCAAAAATCGCATCAATAAGCTTCACACTTGCAATAAATGAGAAATGGATCAGTTGGGTCGATTTTATACCCAAGAACCCAACTGCGACATTGCCCGATGACAGTGACAATTGTCATAGTCGCGAGGCACCATCGCCCGCTTCGAACCACTCGCGGTACGTTTTCCGCGATAGTGACACTTGTCACTATCGCGGTCACAATCGCTCCAATTGTACCGCGGCTCACAAGTCCTCCGCGATTATGCCACGGCGACAGTGACAATGTCACTTCGCGTGTCACTGTCGCCGGATACCCCCTCGGCCTCCGAAATTGATTTTTCAAGCATCGAAACATACAAGGCCAGTACCCAAAGTTGATGGTAAACTCTTAACGGGGTTTCGTACAAAAAAGAAGGGAAGAATATTGGGAAGAAAATAAGGGAAATAACTTACCGAAAATCCGGTTGTTACACTCTCTCTCTCTATATATATATATATATATGTATATATATATATAGAGAGAGAGAGAGAGGAAAGTTCAAATGAAAACTCATTTTTCATTGTGCACGTGAGAACAAATCTCAGCCACTCGATCTTTTTTGATCCAACAACTCATATTAAATAGACTTTTTAATTTTAAAATGCTTAGGGATAAAAATGGAAGAAAATTTAAAGTCATGCATACCATATTTGACCTTTTATTTTCTTTTTTAATTAAAAACTTTTTACCCAATTAAAGTTTAAAATAAATTATTTTAAAAATCACTAATATTTTAATCAAACAAATTACATCAAAAAAACGAGAATTTCGTGCTCTTCGATATAACATCCATTTCGATATAGTTTTTTTTGGCGTTTTAACCATTTTTTATGTGAAATGCTATATATGTGTTATATTCATTATGAATATTTATGTACGTTCAAGTTTGTACAATGTCTCGACACCGTAAGTATGTAACTCAACATCACCTTCTTCAACACTTTCTTCAACGTCGTAAAGCATCACGTTTCTTCAGCACCGTAACCCAACACCCATCAAGACGACTCGACAACCTATCGAGTAATTCTGTTGAGAATCGGGGAACAAAAGAGAGCGCGTCACGTCTCCACATCTTCATAGGTCATTCATGTGTTATTCATCATGAATAATGTATCATTCATGATGAATAATACAACATTCAGGGTGAATAATTCACGATTAATGAATTCGAGTATTATTCGTCATGAATGTTGTGTAATTTATCCTGAATACTATATTATTCATCATAAATAATGAATGAACGTTCACGTTTATTATTCATACTGAATGTGGGACATCCGAGGATGCGCATACATATTCATAATGAATTAAACCAAATTTCGGTTCTGAATTGGGAAACAAAAGAGAGAGTGTCATGTGTCTACACCTTCATGGGTCATTCATATATTATTTATAATGAATAATGTATAATTCAGGATGAATAATAGAACATTCAGAGTGAATAATATACGATTGATGATAAATAATACATGAATCATGGATTCGTGTATTATTTATCCTGAATACTGTATTATTCATCATGAATAATGAATGAACGTTCACCTTTGTTATTCATACTGAATGTGGATAACCGATGACGTGCATGAATATTCATAATGAATATAACACATATATAGAATTTCACGTAAAAACGGTTAAACCGAAAAAAATCCTGAATATTGTATTATTCATCCTGCATACTGTATTATTCATCATGAATAGTGAATGAACGTTCTCCTTTGTTATTCATACTGAATGTGGACACCCGAAGACATGCATGCATATTCATAATGAATATAACACGTATATAGAATTTCACGTAAAAAACGGTTAAAACGAAAAAAAAAACTATATCAAGATGGATGTCATTTCGAAAAGCACGAAATTCTCGTTTTTTTTATGTAATTTGTTTGATTAAAATATTAGTAATTTTTAAAATAAATTATTTTAAAGTTTAAGGGGGTAAATTTTTTTAATTAAAAATAAAAAGAAAAGTCAAAGAAGGTAGACGTTGATTCAAGATTACAATTTTGTTCTTAATCACTTATCAATTAACCTTATTATGTAGAGTGAATTGTGGATTTGGTCCCTGTGGTTTAGTGATTTCTTTAACCATGATCCTCATTCTATGTTTATTGTGGATTTGGTCCTTGTGGTATTCAATTTATTTTGGTCAAAGAAATCACTAAACCACATGGACCAAATCCACAATTCACTCTATTATGTATTAACCATAGATTAATTTTCTAAGTTTTTATCAATGGTTAAGATTTGTCCTCATGTGCACAATGAAAGATGAGTTTTAATTTGAACTCATCCATATATATATATATATATATATATATATATATATATATATAGAGAGAGAGAGAGAGAGAGAGAGAGAGAGAGAGAGAGCAAGGATCATTTGTTAACCACACAATTCTTGTTAACTTTATGAACCTTGCTCAACCAATAGAAATGCAAGATTTTTTGTTGTTTAATTTGTTTATTTATGTAATGTAAAAGGGTAGAAACGTCATTTAGTAATTAATTAATATTTCATTTATCTTCGTGGGGGTTACACAAATAAATCATCCATAATTATAGCGGAGGTTACAATTTCATAATTTTTTTCCATTTTCAACATAATTTTGAAATCATATGAATATTATCAAAGTCATCCAACAACGTGATCCAATCCTTGCTAATTCTTTGATTTCAAAATATTTTATATAATCAATTGCTAAAATCGTATGAACATCACATGAAGTCTAGTAGCTAGTTGTTTCAATTCAAATATTTTGTCCACCGATTAAAGATGATGATTTCTGTAAATCCAAGTATGATTGTCCCTTTAAACCACTCAGACAAAACTATGTGAATATAAAATCATAAAGCACCGTGTTTTTGTCAAAATTTCAACTTTTAAAAGAAATAATGTTCATGTTTGTTCATTACTTCACCATTGGGCATATGGACAAAAACTTGTTAACGAGTCACATGAATAGTAAGGTGGTGGTTCATTCATGTTCATATTTCTTCATATGAATATGATATTTAAAAGTAATAATGTTCATATTTCTTCATATGAACATGCATGAACCGGTGGTTACGATTCTTTTGGAAAAATAATGTTCAAATACATGCAGATTCATGAATAATAATGAACTGGGGGTTACAATTCTTTTGAAATGAACATTAATTAACAGAGAATAAAGACATAATGTTTCATTTATTTTTTCCCAAAATACCCTTATCACTATAGTTCACTCTTAATTTTTCATTAATTGTACATTTATTAAGGCTTTTAAAAGATATTCAATCTCAACCATTGATTTCTATGATCAAGGGCTTATAATAGTTCATAAAGTTAACACAAAAAATGTGGTTAACAAATGAACTTAACCCTATATATATATATATATATATATATATATATATATATATATATATATATATATATATATATATAGTGTTTGGTTCATTTGAGAAATGGTAAATATATGAGAAATAGAGAAGTGATCTTAGCCATTCATATGGTCAAGATTGGATTTAATTGGTCAAAAGTTACGGCTTTAACTGGTGGTCAAAAATTACGGCTCTTCCAAAAATATAAAGGTATTTACGTAACTTTGACAAAAACACGCGCGTGTTCATATATATGAAGACATGCAGTCATACATGAATGCATGCGTTCATATATGAATGTTCGTAATTTTAAACAAACACTGACTGCATGCCTTCATATATGAATGCATGCAAAAAAAAAGAGTGACATTCATATATGAACGCCTGTTTTTTGCATGCCTTCATATATGAATGCATGCGTTCATATATGAATGTTCATAACTTTTACATAAACACTGACTGCATGCGTTCATATATGAATGCATGCAAAAAAAAAGAGTGACATTCATATATGAACGCCTGTTTTTTGCATGCCTTCATATATGAATGCATGCGTTCATATATGAATGCATGCAAAAAAAAGAGTGACATTCATATATGAACGCCTGCTTTTTGCATGCCTTCATATATGAATGCATGCGTTCATATATGAATGTTCATAATTTTTACATAAACACTGACTGCATGCCTTCATATATGAATGCATGCAAAAAAAAGAGTGACATTCATATATGAACGCCTGTTTTTTGCATGCCTTCATATATGAATGCATGCGTTTATATATGAATACGTACAAAAAAATAGTGACATTCTACTAACATTCATATATGAACGTCTACTAACATTCATATATGAACTTCTGTTTTTTGCATGCATTCATATATGAACACACACGGCTAAAAAAAAGTGATATTCATATCTGAACGTTTGGATAATTTACAAAAATACCCTTCGAATAATAAACAATGTGAGGAACACGGGAGTGGACCATGGGAGCAATTATCCCCTAATTATCGGTCAAAGCCGCCGATCTTGACCGAATTAATGGTTTAAGATCACTTCTCTATTTCTCATATATTTAGTGTTTCTCAAATGAACATTTCCCTATATATATATATATATATATATATATATATATAGGGGTGAGTTCAAATGAAAACTCATCTTTATTTGTGCATATGAGGATAAATCTTAACTATTGATCAAAACATAGAAAACTAATCAATGGTTAATACATAATAAGGCTAATTAGGAAGTGATTAAGAACAAAATTGTAATTTTGAATCAACGTCTACCTTCTTTGACTTTTCTTTTTATTTTTAATTAAAAAAATTTACCCCCTTAAACTTTAAAATAATTTATCTAAAAATTACTAATATTTGGATCAAACAAATTACATAAAAAAAACGAGAATTTCGTGTTCTTCGATATGACATCCATCTCGATAAAGTTTTTTTTTTCGTTTTAACCGTTTTTTACGTGAAATTCTATATACGTGTTATATTCATTATGAATATGCATGCACGTATTCGGGTGTCCACATTCAGTATGAATAACAAAGATGAACGTTCATTCACTATTCATGATGAATAATACCGTATGCATGATGAATAATACAATATTCAGGATTTTTTCATTTTAACCGATTTTTACGTGAAATTCTATATATGTGTTATATTCATTATGAATATACATGCACGTCCTCGGGTGTCCACATTCAGTATGAATAACAAAGGTGAACGTTCTTTCACTATTAATGATGAATAATACAATATTCAGGATGAATAATACACGAATCCATGATTCATGTATTATTTATCATGAATCGTGTATTATTCACATTGAATGTTCTATTATTCATCCTGAATGATACATTATTCATGATGAATAATATATGAATGACCCGTGAAGGTGTAGACACATGGCACACTCTCTTTTGTTTCCCAATTCACAACCGAAATTTGGTTTAATTCATTATGAATATGTATGCGCATCCCCGGATGTCCCACATTCAGTATGAATAACAAATGTGAACGTTCATTCATTACTCATGATGAATAATATAGTATGCAGGATGAATTACACAACATTCACGGCGAATAATACACGAATTCATGAATCGTGAATTATTCACCCTAAATGTTGTATTATTCATCTTGAATGATACATTATTCATGATGAATAACACATGAATGACCTGTGAAGATGTGGAGACGTGACGCGCTCTCTTTTGTTCTCCGATTCACAACAGAATTACTCGATAGGTTCTCGATTCGTCTTGATGGGTTTTGGGTTACGGTGCTGAAAAAATGTGATGCCTTTTGAAAAAAATACCAACTATACGAGACGATCCAACTTATATATATTTAGGATTTCAAAACTATATTTTTTTCATACGTTATTGACTCCTTAATACCTAATATTGAGTGTATGAATTTTAAGTACTCTCCTTACTCTGAAACAAGAATAAGATCTCAAGCTATATATAACCAACATAGGCTTTTGATTCTAAATTGATGGTTCTTAAAAAATTTGTTTCAACTCTAAAAGTTTAAAATGGTGATGAATAACATTAATATAAGGTGACATGAAAACTCAACTGATTTATATTGATTACTAAAAACATTATTCTGAATAGTTAACAATGTGATGATATAAATAATATATTGGAAATAATTTCGTAACTTATTGAGTGTCATTTTTACATCTTGTCCGGGGCCTATAAAATGTCATAAATGAACCTGGATGCAAATTAAGATAAAGAATTCTTTTAAAGTTTTTTTAAAACAACTTTAATTAAAAATGATGATGTATATATTTTATTAAGGAGAGAGTAATAAACGTTGGTTTACTATGTCAAAAGTGGTGCATGAATGTGGATGAAAGTGAGTACCAATAATTTCGTCCTTTTATGTTGGGGTTTTTTTTCGTTCCGAATTTGATTAAAATAATCTCTAAATATGTTTCACGTCGGATCAATGTCCCCTCTATATTTAGTTAGGGTTTTGGATTATATCTATACTATAGTATTATAAAGACGGAATAAAAAACTTTTAATTACTATTTATAAAACATAAGGTACTATCATTTTATGCATACATTTCAAAAATCTCTTAATTCACAACTTAGTATGCATAAGGTACAAATCATTTGAAAAAAATTCAAACTTTACTTTTTCACTACCTTTCATATTCAAGTTTTTCCCCTTTCATTTAGTGTTTCTCCAAAAGAAGAAAAGTTATTTACTTGCTCAAATTAACATGTTTCTTTAATTATAATAGTACATGTATTTTCTTCATGTATACAAGTTTTTAAAGTCTTTTGAATTCTATAAAACTAACTAATAATGAACCTATATATACGTTTAGATACAAAATAATATTATTCAACATTATATTTGTTATTTTTACCTATTCTATATTTCAGTATTTTGAAAAAATATTATCATTCGTTAGATATCGTTGATTAATACATGTTTTTAAAATTCAAATATACATTTAACGATTACTTTAATATAATTTCTTAATGTTTCATGATTAAAAAAACTCACGTTATGCGTTTATCACTACTAATGCCATATAAATTATAAATATATGATTTGCAATTGCTCACCCCGATGCATTTGCACGAGTACATTGCTAGTATAAAAATGAAAGAAGATAAAAAGGAGAGTCGAAATTACTTAAAACTTGAACCCCTCATTTCTATCATTTTTGATGTTATTATCGACTAATGTTTTTAGTTTTAAATTCATCAGCAATTATCATGATTTTTTTTAATTTGCAATTATTTAGCTTTAATAGAATGTGCAACTATAAATATGCATTTTTGCATAAATGCCTTTAAAAGTTTATATCAAAAGTGGCTAGTTTAAATAAAACATAGTGTAACAACTCAAACAAAAACTAACTAAGCATAATATCGATATAAGAAATTCATGCCAAAAGCGTTCCCAAGTCAACAATTAAAATCTTCAGGTTTGCAGTAAGACAACCGATTACACAACTGAGAACAAAGGAAAAAAAAAATACTAAAATGAGGTCTTCTATTCCGGCACCAATCACAACTTCTCCATACCCTTGCTCGAGCCACCTACCTCATGGCGATCTGAAAATGTTTTTAGTTTTTGAAAGAGCGAGGGTTAGACCGAAGGTCTAGTGAGTCCCCTCAAAACACAGTTTAACAACAGGATACAGAAAAAGGTTTATAATAAACTCAACCCATTCAGTTTTGTAAACATAAACCACATTTATAAACTCGCTTCTGGCACACACTACCTGTAACGCCCGATTTTTTTTTCCTAGTAAGACTCTTGTCACGAACCTCAAACTTTAGTTTCTTGCAAGTCTTTAATTCTGTTAATCTTGTGCCTTCATTTAATTCTAGTTCGGTTGAGAAATGGCGTGCGAAAATACGGAATTTCGACTTTGGTACTGTGGGACATGGTCGACGACTGTGACATGCAATTGTGCCCATGTCACAGTCGCGGTGGGCAATGTCGCGCGAAGGCCCTCACTCTCGGTACGTTTCTCGCGAGAGTGCCTTGCGATTGTGACAGGAGTCACTTTCGCTTGGCACTATCGCGACAACACCGAGAACTCTCGGTACAACCCACGCGAGAGTGCCTCGCGATTGTGACCTTGGCACTATCGCCGCGGGGGTTTGTCGACTTAAAATGCGAATTTTGGTCTCTTTGCTCATTTACTTCTCATCCAACTATCTGATTTCTCTCTCAAAACTCTTCCTATCACCCTCCTCATTTAAGAACTCTATCCTAGGGTTTCTAAAAGCAATTACTCTCCTTAAATTCAAGTTGTTGGTGTCCACACTCAAGGTTTGGAAGCTAGGTTACCTTCTCCATCTTCATCCACCTCTAAAGAAGGATTATAGGGTTCTAGGGTTTTCATCAAAACCCTATTTTGTGAGTCCATCTTTCACATTAAATGCTTAAATATCTACACGAAAACCTTTTCTTGCCTTATTTCAAATATTCATAACTTTTCTACTTTTGTGTTCTTGAACCATCAAGGTTAAAATCTAGGGTTTTGACATTTTTGTCACTTGATAAACTATGTGGTTATAATATGTGTAGACATCTAAATGTTTACATCTTACATTTATTTTGGGTTATGGAGATTCGAATAGAGGATGTAAGTTACTTTAATTTATGATTTAAAAAGAGGATTAAGTGTTTATGCTTATTACTTATTGTTGGTAATTGTACTCATGAAATCTTAGGAGAATGTGTCCTACATCTTGAGTGGGACATAATTTATGTGAAGATGATGGTATTGGGTTAATAGAAATTGTCTTGTAATGATATAATGCTACTAAACATGTCATGATGGGTTTGTTTGACAAAGGCATGATAACAAAATGTCCTACCTTTAAATTATGTGGGAATGGTAAGGTCCCAAGGTAAAGATCCATGAATAAGGTTCGAACTTGGTGACTCTTTGGGGTAAAGATTCATGAATAGAGTTGAACCCATATTTACATAGAACTAAAGATTCATGAATATAGTTGATGTTCTAACGGCTAAAGATTCATGTATAGAGTTGATGCCGGTAAATAGTCATTCCAACTAAATGCTCCACATGGATTGCGGCCTACTTTTGTCACTCTAATTATTATAACTTTGTTCACCGAAATATTACACCTTATTGCACATATATCTTGGATGTACTCACTAGGCTCCAAGCCTAACACTTGTTTACTTTGGTGTTCATATCAGGTTCCGTTAGTGGTGGAGTGGCGAAGTCATGAGTGGAGTGTCAAGCCGACTTTTTGGGATATATCATATGACGAGTTATAGAGAGTGCATAATCTCTTGTCGATATTTTGGAAATAGATGATGACACCCAATTATAATCTAAATTAGATTGTTTAGATTAAGTAGGTTGTCGATCCTCTTTTCATTCTTTGGTAATTGCTTATACTTTCCCCAAATTGTACTGGGATGACGTCAATTGCGAAACTAAATTTTTATACAAATGTGCCAGGTTGTTTCTCTTCATATTATAAGTGTGATATTGCGAAAATTTATGTTTTTAAAAGTTCCAAAATTTAGAATGTTACACTACCATCACTCGAAAGTGACAGCGTGTCTGGCTCATACTGCCTTAGCTGGGACACCCCCCCCCCCCCAATTGGCATAAACGGGACACCCCCCCAGTACGAGCACAGGCGGGCCACACACCTCGACTTTGGCCATACAACTCACAACAATGTATGCATACATTTAACCAACAACAAAAGCATAGACCATGTTTAAAAGAAAACTCGCATGTATAAAGCTCACGTAGATAAAGAGATGCTTTAAAGTAACTTCCACATGTATTTAACCGCTTTAATACCACAAAGCATTTAGTTAGAAAAACTCACATTTGGTCCTTGCTTAATTCCGCGCTCTAGCAATCCCACAACCTACGATAGCATTGATAATTCGGTAAGACACTTTCCCTAGATAAGTTAACTATTAAGAGGCGATTACTTTCTCTCTTATTCTCTCTAGATCTTAAATAGCGACCCTCCCCAACGAACTACCCAAAACTAACAGATGGACAGAAGGCCTCACCCGGGCGCCTCCGACTCTCGGGGTTAACCCGCCCGGGTAACGCAACCCCCGGGCTCCCCCGCCTCCCGGGGTCACGGCCCGGGTTATTCGACCCCCCCCCCCTCGGGCTCCCCCGTCTCCTGGGGTCACAGCCCGGGGCCATTCAAACCCCACCCTGGGGTCCCCCGTCTCCCGGGGCCAACCTTCCCTAGAGTCTCGCTGACCGGGACTCCCCCGGTCTTTCCCGTCGCCCGGGACTTCGACCACCACCGAGCCCTCGTCTCCCGAGTTCCCTCTGGTAGACTGTTCTACCAACACAGAGGGCGATTAAAGGTTTACAGCGAACCCAAAATCCCCAAATCGACTTCAAAACCTCACTAATAATAGGCTTTGACTACCAAAAACAAAGGGCCAGGACAACAAGTAATCCTTAATCAACCCATTACTAACAAAAACCATTTGTAAAGATTATTGAAGAATATTTGAGGATTCCCATCTATCCCAAACCTAAACCCAACTAAAGGGTAGTCAGCCAACCTCAAGAACAAAGATGAAGGAAATGAAGGTTACCTTGATCGACCGGTGAAGAATTTCTCCTCTAATCCAAGCTTCCTTTGTTCTTCCTCTCAAGATCGTATTCGCGTTTCTTCCTCCCCCTTCTCCTACACTCTTCAGCCGCCAAGAACAAAATGGGAGAATCCCTACGGCTAAAACCCTTTTATTCCTAACTTACATTTAGCCCCTTAAACTTTGGGTCTTGATCAACTTTTCACCCAAACTCTAAAATTGAGTAATTTAAACCCGAATATTACACATAGAACCAATTTCAACATGTTTATGTTCGTCTCAACCTGGTGCAATTGATGATTCTTGACAATTTGTAGGTTAAGATCAAATTTTCTTTTATTTAAGTTGATGCATGGAAACTTAGGTTTTTCGGTTCATAGCAATGGGTGCATGTTGAATGCAAATAGTAACAGACAGAAGGTAGATCCAAATTATATTTACTAGTCTTAATATGTCTTGACTTAGATGTCGTTTACACACACTTATAGGGGAATTAATTATCTTATTAAGTGAACATAGGAAAAAGAAAGAACGAGAATCTTGTTGGAACTTGGTATATATACATGGAGAGAAACTTGTCACACATAGGAACCAAGTCCAAAATTATGTCACTTCATAAAGTCTATCACTTGAGTTTTTAACAAGTTAAAGAATACATGAGCTTGGGCTTGATTGTATGTTTGGGTCTTGCTATTGACACCTACATATTAAATGTCAAAGATTGGGCTTGATTGTATGTTGTACTATGTTAACACTTTGATTTTATACATATGAATTTCTATTTTCTTTCAAATTTGTGTCTATATATATTCTTCATGTGATTGACTATTTCTCACAAATCTTACCTGGTAAAAGGAAAGTAAGGATTGAGAGTCTTACCCGGCAAATGAGGGTGATGACTCTTACCCGATAAGCATGTTCAATGCTTACCATCAATCCATTTTGATAGTCGGGAATGTTACTTGATAAAACAATAAGGTAAGTGAGGATGATGACCTGTGCTGTGCTGGTAAACGTTTAGTAAACGACCCCTTAGTCATGACGAGTCTCAATCCTAAATATAATGCCATATTAATTCGTTACTAATTAGGTAGTTAATCATTTGAGAACTTCAAAATATGTGAGATCTGTGAATTCCATTCTGATCCACTAATTTAAGATATTGATTAATGAGATAATCATTAATATTTATTAATTAGATATTAATAAAATTTTAAGATAATTTGATGCTTATCTCTTTCTCTCTCTCCTATCTTGTATTAACATTGCACATCATGCAATGTAAAGACATTGTGAACACAATGTAAACAACCTTAATAAATTTTTTACTAAGGTGTTCACAACATAAAGTTCACATTGTGTTCACAAATAGTAATTTTAGATTTAATTTGTGTTCACAATATGTTCACAAGCGTACAAAATCTCATAGATTTAGAGTGTTTACAATGTGCTCACAAACTATAATAATATTTTAAGAAAATATTCACAATGTGTTAACTTTAAGTTCATATTCAATTATGTGTGTAAGTGTATGTTATGGAGAGATGAGAGGAAAAATAGGAAAGAGAAGAGATAAGATATGGGAGAAAAAAAAGGAAAGAGGAGATAGGAAAAAGATTTTTAATTTATATTAGATTTATTTTTTTAACTAATTTTTTGTGGTTTAAATTGGGTCTCATAAATTAGTGAGTTTTTAAAAGAAACCCCCTTTAATGTACTTATTTGCATAGCTATATTTTGGTGGCTTAATGAAAAAGAATATTGGCTTATTCAGACAATTGGGTAGCGATCACTTGTCCCCATTTATTCATAAGAATGACCTCTCGTACCCTTATTGCTCTCATCTTTTACATGAAACTAGAGTTGTCATTGTCAATGCTTTTGTCTTCACAAAACAAAACATCAGTCGTTCATATATTTACGTCTTTTTGGAACAAAACAAACCGAAAAGGTAAACATAAATTTTCATTTTATTTAAAACCCTAGTGCCACATCAAAGATGTGAAAAGCCAAAGTTGTCGGTTGATAAATTATTAGTTAAGGTGATATTCAAACTCAATATATTTAAGGTATGTGTAACGCCTTATTTGTAGCCTGATGATATCATGTTAAAGCCTTTTTTTTTTTTATCAAAAGCACAATTATACAAATAATAGAAAGGGAAAATTGCATAAAAATGGAACCAACTTTATCCTAATTCCTATTATGGGGAACCAACTGTTAAAATTATCATTTAAGGATTTCAAACAAACTTTTCATTTATTTAAGGATCCTATTGACCTGGTGACCTACTAATGATGACATGGCCTACGTAAACACCAATTAATATTCCATGTCTTATTTAAAATTAAAATAACAAGTCTAAAAAATGACATGGCATCAATAATTATGACATGTCACATATTTTTTATATTTAATAACTAAAATTCAACATTATATAAAGATAATAAATAATAAAAAAAATTATTTCATTTATACATAATTTTAGTTGAATAAAAAATTAACAAACTCAGAATTTATATTAATATATATGTTTTTAAGGTAACGTAGATCTTTTTCTAATCTATTTCAAAAGAAAAAAAAACAAGTCAAGAATATCTTATTTTTCCAAAAAATATGATGACGGTAGAACAAAAGGTTTAATCAAGAAGAATATCTAATGCAAACTCAAACCAAAACCAAACCAAAATCAAAACTAGAACTCCAAATCAAAATCCTTGATCAAAACCTAAATGAATCCCTAAACCAAAACTAGAAGATAAAGATTGAGTCTCTTGAAAACCCGTATTCTATCTTGGTTGGAAAACATAGCCGGAAAACCTCCCCTGTTCCCCAAAGGTTTCACGAACCAGTATCCCCTCCCTCTGTTCCCCTTGTTATAATATTTAATTATATTATACATTGGATGCTACATGTGACTAAAGCCAAACTTGGACCAACTTGGCATAACTCATTTTGGACCACATATTTTACATTGGAAGACTTGGCATATGTCATCCTCCATATGTTTGGTTGTCATCCTCCACTTCCATCCTATAAATACCCCTTCCCCTCCAACCATTTTCTTCATCCCTTTCTTGAGTTTTCTCTAGATAACCACCAAACACTCTCCCTAATATATTCTTGAGGTTGAGAGTGTTCTTGATATTCGGTGGTATTCGCGAAAGTTTCGTTAGGTGATCGTGGATCTCAAGATCCTTGTACAAGCACTTTGTAATCTCTTTGGTTGGTAATAATATTTTTGCTCTCTCTCTCTCTTTGGTGGATGTACACTATCACACCGATAGTGGAACCACGTTAAATCACGGTGTTATTTGTTTTGAACTTGCTATAATTATAGATAATAACGCTTTTATTATTATCTATATTTCGTGGGTTTATTTTTCTACGTTAGAGAATTATTGTGCAACATCTAGATTATTGTTATCCGCATTCATTGTTGGGTTAATTGTGCACTTGGATTTCTACCCGTTTGGGACCTTAGAAATCACTCGCTAGCTTTTGCATTTGTGAGGCATAATTTTTACCTAACAATTGGTATCAGAGCTTCAGATCTAGATTTGGGTTTGTGTAGAAAATATACATAAACCAGTTTGCACATTTTTTTTCTCTATGGCTGACGTAGAAAATCCATTTGGTGTCGGTTCCTCAAACCAGTCCCAAAAACCGTACCAAGAAGGTACATTTAATTTGTACGGGGCTGGGATTCGTATACAGACTTGAAATGGGGACGGTGACTTTGGTAAATGGCAGTTCACAACATCTGTTGCACTTAAAAAAAATGGAGTCTATCCCGTAGTATTGATAAAGACGAGTTAGACCCTAATATGTTTGACCTTAAAACTAAAGAAATGGAAGCATGGGCATTTACTACTTTGCAGATGGCTATGGGAGAAAATGTTATATCTGAGATTGTGTCTGAAAAGACAGCTGCAGGTATTTGGAGCAAGCTTGAGAATTTATATCTCAAGAAAACTTTGACCAACAGATTGTTACTGATGTGGTCGTGTCTCTTCTTCAAAATGAAGGAAGGCACAACCATTAAAGCTCACATGACCGAATTTGAAGATATCATTATGAAGTTGAAGGCAACGGATGCGTTTCTTGCTAAAGATGAAGAAGCACTTGCTATGATCCTGTTGTATTCACTTCCCGAGAAATATTCCCAATTCACTAACAGTTTTATTTATGGAAGAGAAACTATCTCTTTGTCTGATGTGAAAACAGGAATGATTTCTGAAGATCAAAGAATTCATATGAGGATCGGTAACAATCCCAGGGAAAACAATTGCAGTCAAGGCCTATTTGCTTACAGAGGCCGAGACGATCAACAGTCTTCAAGAGGAAGAAACCGTGGGCGCTCTCAGTCCCGTCGGCCTGGCTATCGTGGGAAATCAAAGATACGTGGCAACTGTAACTATTGCCACAAGCCAGGTCATTGGGTGAAAGATTGTCCGAGTCTTAAAAACAAAGACAAAGACAACGCCGAATCATCAGCTGTTGCAGCCGAAGAGGAGCAAAATGGCTTCTCTGCCACAGTTACACCACCGCAAGGTGACAGGCGATGGGTGTTAGATACCGGGGCATCTTGCCACATGACACCATTTCGGGACTGTTTCTCTACCTTCGAAAAAGTTGAAGGTAACAATATTTTTATGGGAAACAGTACTTCGTGTGTTACTAAGGGTATCGGTACTGTGCAGATCAAGATGTTCGATGGGTGTATTCGGACATTGAATAATGTCAAGTTTGTTCCATCCATGACTCGTTCCTTGATCTCTGTTGGACAACTGTCCAAACTGGGTTGCAAGATTCGGATTGACGACGGGAGTTTGCGCATCTCCCAGGGGAGTATTATCATAATGAAAGGCGAACGGGCGGAAAATAACCTTTTCCACTTGATTGGCGAAACTATTGCTTCTGAATCGGGTGTGGACGAAAGCTTAAAGAATCTCGATGTTGCTCGTTTATGGCATCTTCGTTTGGGCCACACATCCGAGAAGAACTTGGAGATTTTGCGCAAGCGAAAACTCATTAAAATCGTCGTACCTTCCAGCCTGGAGTTTTGTTCGGGATGTGTCAAAGGAAAGCAGGCACGTGTTTCCTTTGGTGCTGGAAAACACAACACTAAAGGAATTATCGATTATGTTCATACAGACGTCTGGGGACCATCAAGTACTCCATCCTTCAGTGGAGGTAAATACTTTGTTTCGTTTATTGATGATTTATCACATAAGCTTTGGGTGTATGTGTTGAAGTTAAAGTCAGATGTCTTCGATACGCTCAAGACTTGGTTGGCACGAGTAGAGGCCGAGACTGGCAATAAGTTGAAAGTGCTAAGATCTGACAACGGTGGAGAATTTACTAGTGGTAACTTCAAAGACTTTTGTTTGCGTAAAGGCATCCACCGTCACTACACCACACCTGGCGACCCTCAATCTAATGGGGTTGCCGAGCGGATGAATAGGACTTTGCTTGAAAAGGTCCGATGTATGTTGACGACATCGGGCTTCCCCAAATATTTCTGGGCCGAAGCACTTCACATCGCGGTGCACATCATTAACAGGTTACCTTGTTCGGCCATCGGGAGAAAGATTTCGGAAGAGGTTTGGAGAGGTAAGAGAAACATCTTTCTGAAATACATATGTGTATTTGGTTGTCCTGTTTATTTTCATGTCTCAGGCCAGGACAAGCTGAATCCTAAAGCAACTAAAGGATTCTTGCTCGGCTATACAGATGGTATCAAGGGTTACCGAATCTGGAACCCCTTGACTCGTAAAATGATTCATTCTCGACATGTCACATTTGATGAATCAGTCCTGTTGAAGTCACAGGATCCTCAGTCCTCTCAAGATCCGAAAGTCACTACTACTATTGCTTCTACTGCCGATGATGTGGAGACGGTAGACAGTCCTTGTATTCCCAGTTCATCCACTCTTGATATTAGCTCAGAATCACCCGTTAATGTTGAAGAAGTCATTCCGCCAGTGACTTCTACTAGTGATTCTGAAGAAAAGATTCTGAATGATGGTGGAGGCGATGGCGATACAATCCCAGTTATTGCGCCTACCAGGCATAGTCAAAGAACAACTCGTCCGCCTAACAGGTATGGAGATTGGGATTTTGCTAACATGAGTTTTACAGATCAGCTGGAGTTTGCTTTGCATGTAGGTCAAGATGAGCCGCTTGATATAAAGGAGGCGTTGGCCTCGACCCACAGTTCAAAATGGCTTGAAGCCATGGAAGAAGAGATGGAAGCTCTCTCGAAGAACAACACTTGGGACTTATGTCCATTGCCGAATGGCAGTCGTGCTATTGGTTGCAAGTGGGTTTTCAAAGTAAAAGATGGCAATCGATACAAGGCTCGTATCGTTGCTAAAGGCTTTGCACAACGGAAAGGTATCGAGTATGACGATATTTTTGCTCCCGTTGTACGTCATACATCTATTCATGTTCTGTTGGCGATCGTGGTTATTCACGATTTAGAGCTAGAATAGTTAGATGTGAAGACTGCCTTCCTACACGGAGACTTGGAGGAAACTATCTATATGAAGCAACCTGATGGTTTCATTTCCGAAAGCAAACCAAATTACGTATGTAAGCTCAAAAAGTCCCTCTACGGACTTAAGCAATCACCTCGTCAGTGGTATAAGAAGTTTGATTTGTTCATGCTCAATCTGGGATTTGAGTGAAGTGAAAAGGACGCTTGTGTCTATCATAGACAAAGTGGTGGTGTTTTCACTTACTTACTTCTTTATGTAGATGACATGCTTATAGCCTGCAGGGACCGGTCAGAGATCAAACGTCTGAAAGATATGTTGAGTTCAGAATTTGAAATGAAAGATCTTGGCGCGACGCAGAATATTTTGGGCATGGAAATCGTGTGTGACAGAAAGTCCCGAACACTTAGATTGACACAACGGGCGTATATCCAAAAGATATTGAAGCGGTTCAATCTTGATGGTGCCAAGACGTCTAGCACTCCGCTATCGAAGCACATCAAGATTACAAGTGAAGATTGTCCAAAGGATGACAAGGGAAAGGACGAAATGTCAAAAGTTCCATATGCTAGTGCGGTTGGGAGTCTCATGTACGCCATGGTGTGTACTCGTCCCGATCTTGCACATTGTGTCGGAGTGGTGAGTCGATTTCTCGCGAATCTAGGTCGATCACATTGGACAACCGTTAAAACGGCATTCCGATATTTGAAGGGAACTGAGACACATGGTCTTATATTTGGTTTGTACAATGATTGTAAAATTGTTGGATTTTTTGATTCTGACTATGCAGGTGATCGAGTTGGTTGGAGATCCACATCCGATTATGTGTTTACCTTAGGTGGAACAACCGTCAGTTGGAGATCACGTTTACAGTCCATTGTTGCATTGTCAACCACAGAAGTTGAACTTGTTGCGGCGGTTGAGTCTACAAAGGAAGCGGTCCATTTGAAAGAATTGATGAATGGATTAGGCTTCGAGCAACCTTCCGTGCCCATTTTCTGTGATAATCAGAGTGCCATACATTTGGCAACTAATTTGGCTTTCAGCTCCCGGACAAAGCACATAAATGTGCGTGATGCATATCTTGTGAGATTACATGAAGCGAAGATTGTCTATTTAAAGAAAGTCCTGACAGATGACAATGTCGCTGATATGTTTACTAAGTCGTTACCGCCAGCTAAGTTTGAGCATTGCTCAAACTTGATCCAGCTCCGTTTGTGTTAGTGCCATTGGGCACTTTGCTCAAGAGAGAGAAGATATTACCACAGGTGACAAAATGACATATTTGAAGGAATTACTTTGTTAAGTGCTTGGAGCTTTGATTATGCTCTACCTTGTTTAGTAGATTGTGCATTTGAGGTTATTTGTTTGCTTGTAACTTTGACGGGTGATGGCCATGCCGAAGCTCGTAAAGGTTGGAATGCATTTTGCTACCTCGTGTCAATTTACTTTGCTATCTACTTGCTATGATCAACCGTTGGAAGAACTCGTATTGGTTGGATTGGGATTCGTTTCGCTATCGAGGATCACATGCATCATGGTGGAGTGTTATAATATTTAATTATATTATACATTGGATGCTACATGTGACTAAAGCCAAACTTGGACCAACTTGGCATAACTCATTTTGGACCACATATTTTACATTGGAAGACTTGGCATATGTCATCCTCCATATGTCATCCTCCATATGCTTGGTTGTCATCCTCCACTTCCATCCTATAAATACCCCTTCCCCTCCAACCATTTTCTTCATCCCTTTCTTGAGTTTTCTCTAGATAACCACCAAACACTCTCCCTAATATATTCTTGAGGTTGAGAGTGTTCTTGATATTCGGTGGTATTCGCGAAAGTTTCGTTAGGTGATCGTGGATCTCAAGATCCTTGTACAAGCACTTTGTAATCTCTTTGGTTGGTAATAATATTTTTGCTCTCTCTCTCTCTCTTTGGTGGATGTACACTATCACACCGATAGTGGAACCACGTTAAATCACGGTGTTATTTGTTTTGAACTTGCTATAATTATAGATAATAACGCTTTTATTATTATCTATATTTCGTGGGTTTATTTTTCTACGTTAGAGAATTATTGTGCAACATCTAGATTATTGTTATCCGCATTCATTGTTGGGTTAATTGTGCACTTGGATTTCTACCCGTTTGGGACCTTAGAAATCACTCGCTAGCTTTTGCATTTGTGAGACACAATTTTTACCTAACACCCCTGTCACGAATGCAACTTAGATGAACTCGATTTCTGTATGTGTTAGAAGTAGAACTCGACTTCTGTGTGTGTTTGCAGTCCTAACTCGTTTGCTTCTTCAATTTCACCATGAAGATAATGTTTTGATTTGGGGAAAATGAAGTTTTATGTGGAGAGGGTTTCCATCTATTAAAGGTTATATTTATGTCAAGGGGTTTTAAGTTTAGATTATTGAGAAATTTATTTTATCTTTCCTTGGTTGTTTTCTTTAGGTTTGATTTTGAATCTTCAATTTTGAGTTTCAGGTTTTTAATATTGAGTTTAGGGTTTATTGATATTGTTGAAGAAGATGAAAAAAAGAAGATTTATTATTTATTTATTTAAAAAAGAATTATTCTTTATTTTATAAATGATGTGGATATTATATAATTTTTAAAATTTTATTCTTTTGCCATGTCATCTTGAGGATACCGGTTACTTGTTCAACAGGTCAACCAGACCCTTAAATAAACGAAAAGTTTGTTTGAAGCCCTTAAATGATAATTTTAAAAGTTGGTTCCCCAAAATAGGAATCAAAGCAAAGTTAGTTCCATTTTGATGTAATTTTCCCTAATAGAAACCTATAACTTATTTCTGTTAATACATTTATATTTCAATGATTCTCTATACATTTCATTCCCGGGAAGTTTAACTACCAAAAGATATCCTAAACGTTTCACATAAAATATAAGTTTTTGCTTATAATCTTGTGAATGTACCAAAATACACTTTTATCATAGACATAGTTATTATTCTCAATTATTCAATATTTATTTTTTATTTGATCATGTTAACAGAAGTCATCTTAAATACATATAACAGACAAATGGTAAACATTAGTTCATGATTTTTATCTTTACAAACATATTCTTGTCAAAACAATAAGATCCATTACATAGTGTAAATCCATTTTCTTAATCATCTTGGATATGAATAAATCCACTTCTTAGCATACCTCAAGCAACAATTAGTCCCAACAAGTTTTGAAAATTTGTTCACAATTAGAAGTAAAACTAGTAGTATGAAGAGGTATTACAACAAAATGAGTTTCAATATACACATCGTCTTAGTAGAATATTTAATAAGACTTTATGTTTATGGGATCAAAAATTGTGCGTCTTATGAAATGGTGTTACAATAAGTTGTTAGGATGAATTAGGCGACCTAGCAAGTTATGGTGCAAAAGTTGGGCAACCTAATATAACATAAAAAGAGATATTCTTATACTTGTCTTTTTATGTGAAACTTTTGAAGTATATCCAACATATACAACAATTGATAAGACACCTTTAAAATTTTTATGTAAGAAGGCGAATAATAGAATATCCTCCGTGAATAACTTAGATATAATTATGTTTTGTATATATCTCTTAGTTTAGTCCATACCCATTCCTTGTATATATATTTGTACTATTATATATGTTGAGGGAATACAATGAGAGGGGCATGGGTTTTGACCTCGGTTATGTTATCTGAGCTTTTGACCTAATTTATTTTCAATTCTACTGCTCTTCTCGATCCATAAATGGCTGACAACAACAGTGAGAAACAACCAAATTCCACCAGTTTCCAACCGGCCCTCACTCTCTCAAATATTCACACTTTCATCCCGATTTTGATCAGAAAATTTGATGATTTCTGTCAGCGAATTGGATAATTTACTTTTTTGTGTCCCATTAGGTTTGCCTAATTTCGTCTATAGAACTTGTTAAGTTATCTAAGTTCGTCATAAACTCATAATAACTTATTGTGACACCTTTAGATATGACATACAATTCATGGATCTATAAAGTCTCGTTAAGTACATTAATTGGACGTCCAACGACAGTTAAACATTTTAAAGAAAACCATTTTTAGTGGTGTAATAACATTCAACTATGTAAAACAATTTGATATTGTCAGGATCGAAATTCGAAACAAGAATTTAATAAACACTCAGAAACTATGTTAAAGAAGTCGCGAAAAAACACTTTAACAATAAATCAATCAAACAGTGTATGAACTCAAATCACAAAGACTTGTAAAACTTGTATACATCAGTGGGACCTTCATACCCCATACGACTAAGGACTTGGAAGAGATCTTCCTTAGGTAAAGAAGTAATACATGAGGCATCATCTAAGCATAGATGAGTGCGTATGCAATCCTCTGTGATGGTGATGGGTTTGTCACAAACCCTTGAGTGAATAACTTGGTTTCCTTCCACAGTCTGTATTGAGGCATTTGCCCAGAACTGTCGCAAGTGTTCCACATAGATTGTGGGATTGACAGTGAGTACGTTGGCAATGTGCGACGATTTGAGGAAATCCACTATAGCATGGAAACCCTCAGCTTGCTTGGGTTTCTGTAACATGGCGAGCTCGTTGTGTTCATCAAAGAAGTCGAGTCCTGCCATCTTCTTGATCGAAACTAGGGTTATGCACTGGTAAGTAAGAATTCGAGAGAAAGAGAGAGAAATAACACTCGTAGGAAATTCAAAGAGCCGTTTGGATTTTGGTGGTCAAAGAGGGTATTTATAGGTGGAGGGTTTCAGTTAGAAGCAGTACTAAGTACCCTAGCAGTATTAACAAGCCCGCAGTATTAACTCATATTAGCATTTGTAACGCATACTGGCAGTATTAACACAGACTAGCAGTATTAACACATACCAGCAGTAGTAACACTGATTAGCAGTAGTAACTTTGCACTGCAGTATAAACCACCTAGCAGTGGTAACCATACTTAACCATATTTAAATTGACATTATGAGTAATATAGATAGCAGTATTAACTGAACTAGAAGTACCAAGTATCCAATTCAGCAAAGTAATCTGAAACCATACCTTTGCTAGTAAACATCTTCAAAAGACATCTTACCTTTTGAAACCATACCTTTGCCACTTATCTTACCTCATGTTGGATTGTCACTAAAGCAACATGTCCTCCATCAAACCTTTTTGAAGTTTTGAAGGCAGACCATGTTACCTGTCATGTGCCTAGAGCAACCACTATCTACATGCCAAATGCTCTTCTTCTTGAGTTGTTGGTTGCCCTGCACATAAGATAAAACAGTTAGTTTTTAGGGGGAACCCAAGCCAAAGTGGTCTTGGGTTTCCCTTTCTCATCAACATATTTATAATCAGTAATCTTAGTCTGGATGAGATGATCAGATTTAGGAATCTCATGGCTGGAATACTTTGTCAAAATTATAGGCTTGGCAGCATTAACACTGGTAGCAGCACTATCCTTGTTAGCAGTACTAACTTGGTTAGCAGTACTAACTTGGTCAGCAGTAGTATTGCTATTAGCAGCACTATTTCTGTTAGCAGTACTATCTGAGGTAGCAGTACTAACAGGTTTCTTGACTTTTGGAACCCAAATCTTGACAAAGTTGTTTGCTTTCTTGTTCTATGAGTTACTCCTTGACTTGCTTGGAGTATTTTCTTTTGATTTAGCAAACTTATTCTGAATATGAGATTTTGCAGTCCCAGTTTTCATTGGTACTGTTCTCATATTAGCAGCCATATGATTTCTTGATTGCTTCCTATAACCAACTGAATTTTGTGTTTGTCTTTGAAAAGAAAATCTTTGGTTAATAGGATTGAAATTACAGTGTTTGGCTAGATGATTTAACTTGCCACAAATAAAACAAGGCTTTGGTCTATTGACTTTGCTTAGATCAATTCCCTGTTTTTGAGCCCACTGATTATTTTTGTTTCTCTGATTTCCCCTTAATTTATCATGTTTATGGGGCTTGTTCTGTTGACAAGTACAGGGATTTACAACAGAGGTTTGCATGTAGTGAACTCCCTGTACCTTTTCCTTTCCTTTCCTGGAGGTCTCAGCTTTCTCACTCTTAACAGTCTATTTCTCTGTCTTGGACATCTCCACTTTATCACTCTTAATAAATGGTTTACCCCCTCTCTCATTTGTAAGAATATGGTTTTCTAAGGGAATATCTTTATGGTCTTCCTTATTCTTACCCTCAGATTTCTCTTCTTCAGAATCTGCCTCAACCACTACTTTGTTTAATGGATCTACTTCTGTGGCTCCTGCAGGTAAGTCATTCTTATCCTTTCTTTCTAAGAGGTCTGAGGTGGGAGGAATATAGTTATTATTGTAAGGTGGAGGGGTGTTGTTGTAGCCTATACCTCTCTTTAGTTTGTCATGAATTTGAGATTTAAGTAAAGAGTCCATTGCTTTAGAAGCATTGGAATATTTCTCAATGTCTAGTTTGGCCTTCTCAAATTCACTCTTAACTTTTTCACACTCCTCTCTAGACTTCTCTAGCTTAATCTCTAACTCATTCTTCTCCCACTTCCAATAGTTGAGATCATATGAATGTTGAAGCTCATTGGCTTGATATGCCTTTATTTGTTCTTCAAACTTCTCAACGATCACAACATACTCTCTTATATCTTTCTCTAACCTTTTAAGGTCATTACACATGCTCTGATTGTGATCCCTGTACTTTTTAACAGTTTCAAGACAGGTTTTAGAGCAAATGTTAGATTTTACCTCTGTGGGGATTGCAGTGTTTGAAGATTCTTAAACCTCAGCCATCAATGATTGATTCTGGATTCTGTTTTGTGATGATTGTTGATTTCTGAGTTCCTTAGGCTCTGATACCACTTGTCAGGATCGAAATTCGAAACAAGAATTTAATAAACAATCAGAAACTATGTTAAAGAAGTCGCGGAAAAACACTTTAACAATAAATCAATCAAACAGTGTATGAACTCAAATCACAAGTTATATTGATTTAACTTAATGATTACAAACAAAACCTCTATTTGTTGAACAGGCTCAACAGACGTTCAATACTTCTCTATTGAAAGGACTACAAAGAACCTTGAGGTTAATTCTCTCTAAAACAAACGTATGAAAAACTATATCTATCAAAGACTTCTAGACTATATATACAGAATTAATTACAAGATAATTATCAAAACAAAATTGATCTTCATAATCCATTCCATAATTATCTTCATCTTTATTTCCAGCTCCTAGTCTTTCGTTCAAAGTCATCTTTATCTTCATTATCATCAGAAGCAGCATTAATCTTCTATCCATAGCAGTACTAACCATGCTTTGCAGTAGTAATCCCTTCTGGCAGTATTAACTCTTCAGCAGTACTAACTACTAGCAGTATTAACTTTCAAGCAGTATTAATACCTCTAGCAGTAGTAATCTCCAAATAGCAGTATTAACTTTAAGTAGCAACATTAAATCTCCAACAACATTAACCTTCAACACCTAGCAACATTAATTTTTAAGTCCAGCAGTATTAACCATACTTAGCATATTTCTGACCCAACAGATACGCATCCTAGTATTCCCAATATAAGCATGTTTTATTTGTTTCCACATGTCTAATTGGCATATTTTAACCTTGGTCAAACCCTTAAATATTTTCACGATTTTAACCCTTTTTTGAAAACAAGTTTTTCCGTATCGTTTATTCAGGTTGTAACCCGACTAGCTAGAGCACCATCAATTTACCATAACATTACTTTTGGAACTGGGGGCAGTTTGAAGGAGGTGTAAATGGACGCTTGTGCAACCCTTAACTTTTTTATTTTATTTTAATATAGGTTATGTTTGGCAAACTAGCTGATAAGCTAGCTGATAGCTGATAAACTAGTTTTTCAAAAACGCTACTATGAGTAGCTTTTCAATAAGTTAACTTATAAGCTAACTTTTTTTGCCAAACAATGCCATAATGTAATTCTTTATGTTTCTTAAGAATGCTATCATCTTGTTTATGTTTTATGCTACAGTGCAACCATAAAAATAACCTTTTGAATCCACGTCTACTAGAAACGATTGCTTCCAAATTGTTTGATTATTTCGATCAAAGTTGATTCTAAGCTTGAATCATTGTTTCCAACGTGGGTTTTCTCCTTTTCCTTCTATATTCTCGTATGAAAGAACAAGGCTTTCAAAGCCTCTAAATACATATTGTGTTGGGTAGAGAATAGAGATGGCAAAAATTGGGTCCCGGATCGAGCCGGGCCCAAACCGCTCTCGGTTCTAAATAGTGATTTCGTAACCGGTCCTAGTCCCGACCAAAATATAAAGGACCGGTTTTATGAGAACCGCTTTCGCTCCCGGTATAGGGCCGGGGCCAAGCCAGTCCCACTTATTATTTTTAATTGATTTTTAACTTATAAAAAATATTTTTTTTGAATAATTTGGTCAATCAAATACACTAACAAATACGTTTTTATTATAATTGGGTCAATCAAATACAATAACAAATACGTTTTATTATAAATGGGTCAATCAAATACACTAACAAATACGGTTTATTATAATTGAGTCAATCAAATACACTAAAAATACGTTTTAAAAAAATTCGTTTTGTTATAACTGGGTCAATCAAATATACTAACAAATACGTTTTTATTTAAAAATATACTTAAAATACATTTAAAAATAATTTTTAATCAAAAACTCGGGCCGGTTTCGAGCCGGTCTCATAACCGGTGCCGAGCCGGGACTTATTTTTGGATGAAAATCGTAACCAATTAAGGACCGACGGGCCCAAATCAATCTCGGTCCCGGTCCCGGTCCAGGCCCATTTGACTATCTCTAGTGTTGGCCTGTTGGGCATGAATTCAACATGGGTTTGGTGGCCACTTTTTCTAATATATACTCATTGGGCTTTAAATTTGGACCTAACCAACAAAATAACTTTAGCCCATTACATTACTATTTACTAGACTTTGGCCCCTACAATCTCATCTTTAAATTACACCCATTACAAATATTGATATTTGATATGCATTTGATTTTGAGAACATAGTATCATAAGCAAGTTATTGATGTTAAATATTTTGTATGACAAACTATCATGTCTTCTATTGAATATTCTTTTTTTAATCTTTTTTTAAGGTCGGCAATTTTATAAGAGCGAAAAGAGAATAGAGAAAATATAAGAGAGAGAGACACTAACATAACATTTTTGTGAGGTGCGGAAAAAAACGAGACAACACCTAAATAGAAGCCAACCAGCCAAAAAACAATCGAAAGACTAAGGGGTTGTTTGACAGTTGCTGAATGATTTAGTACATAATGATTAAGTGGTCAAAATGATTAAGAGGCTTTTATGATACAGTGTAAAATGAAATATGGTTGTTTGATAATTGTACATAATGAAATCAGGGCGCTTAATGGTTAAGGGTGGGTCAGGATACAAAATCATTCAGAACATTTTGGAACCATTAAGAGGCAAACATTTTTTTTGTCAAACAAGATTTACCTCTTAGCGATTCAGATGTTGTCTCTTAATGGAACCATTAAGAGGAAAACAAACAACCCCTAAGCCATAACAAGAGACCAACTAACTTTTGAAGCAATCGAGAGGCCTCTAACACCAATTTGTTCAAAAGTTTTTGACACAATTAACTTTTGAAGCAATAGGTTCCTACCTGGTTGTCTACCCAAAAGGAAATGGAAGATCTCTCAGCTAACTTTTTAGTAAAGAGGCAATGAAGTCTAATTCTTTACCCAAGCAAATGATTGTGCTCCAAGTGTCTATTCCCCCCCCCCCCCCATTTGGTCCATAAAGGCTTCAAATTATTTTGGTTCTTAAGTGATCTTGGTTGTTTTTAAACCACCACCACTTTTCTAGCAAGGCGTAATTCATCGGCTTGAGACTTCCTATGCCCAACTTGCCTTTTACAGAGAAGATAGTGTCATAAACCATTTGACCAAAGCCAATTTCCCTCCCATTGACCCCAAGAGAAATCCCGCCTCACTCTCTCAGGCATTTTCAATACACTCGACGTCTCACGAAACATCTAAAAGATATACAATGGAAGACTAACGAGAACCGAATTTACAAGGGGTAATCTACCACTAAAAGTCATCATTTATGCCTTCCAACACGCCTATCATTTATTGAATTTTTCTTTCACCGGATCCCAGTTTTGAATACACTTCATGTTTCCAGCAATCCACATACCAAGATATTCGAAAGGGAATGTGCCGGTACGTCCACCTAACCAAGCAACCATCATTTCGATGCACCCCGACTCCCAATATCTCACTCTTGTTAACATCCACCTTCAATCCCGATGCCCATTGGAAACACTTGAAATTTCGGAGTAAGTTGCGAGCATTGATTTTCGACCATTTGCCAAAGAAAATTTATATTTAAAAAATTGATATAATAACATCATCAAACTTTGAGGTCAAGCAAATTCTTTTGCCATGGGTTAAATTTTAAAATCTATGACATAAAATATACGCATTTCTCTTCAAATTTTGATAAAATAAAATAAAAAATCATTTTTAAATTTATTTTGTTTGGATATAGCCATATGTTTGAACAATTATTATCTATAATCGTACTCAAATTACAAAAAGTAATGTGAATATGTTTTAGAAATGTCATGTTTTAGTTAAACGAATGACGTTATGAAAGAAAGGTTTGTACTATCTTTCAGAATAATTTTATGATACATGTCTCACAACCATAATAAGAAAGTAGACCTAGTCTCTAAAACAAAACGATTTAATACATAATAAGAAAGTCTCGAATGTTGATTGTCTCCTTGAACAATGATGCTTTGACAAAGGGCCCACAAAATGTACTTAACTTGTTATCCATGGCTACTTACATGAATCTTTTATTACTAGTTTTTTATATTATCAATTATATGTGAAGTTAAATTTTAGTTTTATAAATTTAGTTGATAAAATTGAGTATTATAATTTTTTTAAATTGATATTGGACAACATATATATTTGGTCAGAAAGTTGATTACCGACAATCCAAACCGGTTTCATACGGAACCCGATACCTGTTTTCTATTCACCAAAATCACCCTATCCTTTACCAACTGAACTACACACCAGAGGCAGTATTGGACACCTTATTAATTATATGTTATTTTGAAATTAAAAGAATCACGATAAAAAAAAAAAACTTAACAATGATCTATGACAACCAAGTGCAATGACATTATTTAAAGACTAATGAGCCGTTTACTAAACTCTTACCAGGTAAGCGTTTACTTGATGTCATTTACCTTACTGGTGAACGTGGCAACGATTGCGACTCTTACCCGGTAAGAGACATAGCAATAATCGAGAATCTTACGCCGGTAAGTGAGGAAAAAGACGCTTACATAATAAACGATTTGCCGGGTAAAAGACACTTACCGCAATCCATTTTGATAACCGAGAATGTTATCCGATATGGTAAACCGTGATAACTCTTACCAATAAGTGTTTACCATGTAAGAATTTGGTAAACGACTCTAAAAAGCAAATAAAATCAAAAATTTCTTCTACTTTTTATATGTATGTTATGTTATCTACATGTTTTTTGTTGCATACTTGCTTTGGCTTTTGTTAATGGAGTGTTCAACCTTATGGTAGGATATTACTCTTGTAAAGGAATGGGTGTAGTCATTTATGCTTCACAACTTTAATTTCAAATAATAATATTTGATACATCGGTGGATGAATAATTTATAGCACATGGATCACAATCACAACCTAATAGCGAATATAAGAGCATACCCAACAGATTCTCCAAAATTTTCTTTAAAACGGAGATTCAAAAAGTCAAAATCTCCAAAAAAAATTACATCCATTTCCAACAGTTTCCCCATTTTGGAGATTAAATCATTAATTATACTACTAAAATATTCCATATATTTAATAAAATATTATTTCTCCCTCCTAAATATTTTATTTCAAGGTTTCTCATTGGTGAGATACAATAAGAAATCATTTCTCGTTCATGGTAATCATTTTTTGAGATATCTTCAAATTTGGAGAAATTTATACTTTCTTTCCTATTTTCTTCATTTTGGAGGTTTGAAAATTCTCTTGGAGCAAAAAAAGTAACCAAAATCTCCATTTTCTTCATTTTATAGAAGCTGTTGGAGATGCTCTAAGTGAAGACCACAATAGAGGCATTGTTGCTATAAGTCCCAATTCATACATTTAACGTGATTTGACGTTATTTTCTATGTTTTTCAATCAGTTTGTGGCTGAACAATTAGAACTTAATTAATTGATTGAAATAAAATTTTATTTTTCTCACGATAGCCTCAATTATTAATGTTGGACTAATACTACATGATAAATGAGGGTAGATTGTCAGTTTATGAGTATTTCTTGTTTCTAATAACTAATATTTTACGTCTTTGACGTGTAGCTCAGTTTGGTAAAGGGTCGGGTAACATGTAGCTCAGTTGACAAATTGGTGAGACGACTTTGCCTAAATACAAGACAGGTCCTGGATAAGTGAGCCAAAAAATGGCCCCACACATTAGTGTCGTTGGAGGCGGGTTCCGTATGGTAGCATTTGGTACGCAGACTGGATGAGACGGGACGACGGAACAGGACAGGACGGGACTAACTGTCTGTCCCACATTTAGTTTAGGTTTAAAATCATATGTTTGAAAGAGGGTAATATTGTAATTTTACATTTAGTCCCATGTTGTTCCACCTATTTTGGTGAAACTAAAAAACTTAAGTTTTATCCCATGAAATTTGATTTTTGTCCCATGTTGTCCCATGTGATTTTTGTCTCATGACATACCAAACATGAAACTATTTTTTTTGTCTCGTCCTATCTCACCCAGTCTGCGTACCAAACACACCCTATAGGGTCAATTGGGGTTACGAATAATCAATTTTTTGTTCAAATAACTAATATTTCACTTATCATTGTAAATAACAAACTAGTGGGAGATATTAAAAACAACAAAAAGATAATAAAACAATAATTAGATTTCGTCACATATTTATTATCTTGTAAGGGCAATTGACCCAACTAACTATTTCTTTCTTCCCGATTGGTCTTCTAGCTATTTCTTTTCTGATTTTACCAAAATGTTACCACCTATGTATGTGACAAATCTACAAATTGCAAAAGGGTGAAAAAGAAAAAAAAAATCTGAACATGGTATGCAAGTATAGGGACCAAATCCGTAATTTTGTCTGTCCTCAAGTTGAGGAAACATTTAAAATATTTTACAGTTTTGGCCCCTAAATTTGGGGAACATTTCAGAAACATTTTTTTAATACTTTTTTACCACTCGGTAATTTGGGGACCTTTCACTTGTGTCTTGTGGAGGTAGCGACCCTTCTTCCACCTCTGAATAATTTGTCCAAGGGAAGAGGAATGACCCAGGAGATCAATTGAGGAGTGAGAAATGATCATTTCGATCAATTCCTAGTCTCGTTAGAAGTTATAACGAAGATATATAGAAAAACAAGATAGAAAGATTTAATATATCTTTTAATAATAACTTTAAATAAAAATGCTTGTGTCATATATATGAAACATTTATACTATATTATAAAACATGGATAAAAAACTCTTAAATACAAATTATTAGGCACAAGGTACCATCATTTTATGCAAGATTTTAAAATTTTCTTAATTTACAAGCTTCAAAGCATAAGATACATATTATTACTGTAGGCTTCTAACACCCACCAATTTGGTATGTGATTGATCTTCCTTTTATGCAGATCTTTCCATGTATCACTATTAATTAATATATTATATTACTATAAATTTGTTTTAATTATATTATTAAATATGTAATTGGTTATTTTTTATAGATGTCATTAAAATATATAAGATAATCATTGAATTCTAACAAAATAATTAAATTTTTTATATAAAAAACATTATATTATTAAGCCTAAATTAAGCAAATTTATAAAAAAAACATTATCACTTTATCAAAATCATCCAAAATCGTACTGTAAATCAACAAAAAAACAAAAAATAAAATGAAACATTAAGATCGTGATTTACCTCGCTGCATTGCGCAAGTACGTTTCTAGTCTATCAATAAATTAAAAAAAGAGTGGATTGTGGATTTGGTCCCTGTGGTTTAGTGATTTCTTTGACCATGGTCCACATTATATGTTTATTGTAAATTTGGTCCTTGTGGTATTCAATTTATTTTGGTCATGGTCCTTCTGACTAACACTTCCATTAACTTTGTTAAATCAAGAACCATTTTAGTCATTTTACTTATTTTTTGTCCTTTTTTGATAAGAAAAATATAGACAATATTTTTATACACACAAACACACATGCATACACACATGTGTATATATATATAACGATATTAAAATAAATAAAATAAGACATTATTGTATGATTTAATTATTTAATTTTTTTAAAATTAATTATAGTAAATAAGATTTAATTTTATTATTTTATTGTAATTGTGAAAAAAGATATAATTTTATTGTTTTAATGTAATTAAAATTTCAATTTAAACAAATCAGATCATAAAACTATATCTTATTTATTTAGATCGAATAAAATAAAATATGGTTTTATGATTTGATTTATTGAATTAAAATTTTAATTAAGTTAGAGACGATTTAATTATATTGTTCTTTTACTATCATTGCAACAAACAAACTTATTGTTGATATTTTAACACCAAAAATCATTGAAAACCGTTGAGAAATGAACTATAATTTTATAATCTTAAAATTAGAAGCTCCAATTTTCATATTGTTTTTCAGTCAAAAACTCAAAATCAATTTTCATATTATTTTTAGTATGATAAAATTAAAATTCATTTCTCAGCGGGTTTTAATGATTTTTTGTGTTAAAATATCAACAATAAGCTTGTTTGTTGCAATGATAGTAAAATGACAATATAATTAAATCGTCTTTAACTTAATTAAAATTTTAATTCAATAAATCAAATCATAAAACCATATTTTATTTTATTCGTTCTAAATAAAATAAGATATAGTCTTATGATCTGATTTGTTTAAATTGAAATTTTAATTATATTAAAACAATAAAACTATATATATTTTTCCACAATTACAATAAAATAATAAAATTAAATCGTATTTAATATAATTAACTTTAAAAAAAATTAAACAATTAAATCATACAATAATGTTTTATTTTATTTATTTTAATATCGTTATATATATATATATATATTTATATACATGTGTGTATGCATGTGTGTTTGTGTGTATAAAAATATTGTTTATATTTTTCTTATAAAAAAAAGGACAAAAAATAGGCAAAATGACTAAAATGGTCCTTGATTTAACAAAGTTAATGGAAGTGTTAGTCAGAAGGACCATGACCAAAATAAATTGAATATCACAAAAACCAAATCCACAATAAACATAGAACGAGAACCATGGTCAAAGAAATTACTAAACCACAAAGACCAAATCCACAATTCACTCTTAAAAAAAATTATGAACTAAAATTAAAAGCATCAATAACAATTTGGAAGATAAATATATAACTTTTACTAAAAGATTTTCTACTTATATAAATATTAGAAGCGTAGTCGTGCAATGCAGCGAAATACATATTAATCTTAATGTTTATTTTTAGTTTTTGGTTTTTATAAATTTTATAATATGTTTTTATTTAGTTTTAAGAAAGCGATATATTTTTTATATTAAAAATTATTTAATTTTTAATTATAATTTAATTTAAGTTTAATAATAATGTAATTTATTTTAGATTTTATAAAATAAACATTAAATATTCTGTTAGATTTCAATGATTATCTTAATTATATTTTAAATTTGATTTTTCTTCTGTATTTAATTATAAGGGGAGTGATTTTAGGGGAGTTGAAGTGGTTAGAGATAATGAATGAAAGTTAATAAATAACATTAAAAGTAGTACATAAAGATTTAATAATTGTTTTTAAAAGATTTTAAGTAATTAACATTAAATAACGGTACATTAAACTTTAACAATTGTTTTTAAAAGTTTTTTTTTTCAAATGCTTTATAATTCTATAAGCGTAAATGCAGCGAGATACATCACGATTTTAATGTTTTCTTTTCTTTTTCGTTTTTTTACCCATTTATGGTACGATTTTGAATGATTTTGAGAGAGTGATAAATGTTTTTTTAATAAATTTGTTTAATTTAGGCTTACTAATACAATGTTTTTTATATAAAAAAAGTAAATATTTTGTTAGAATTCAAATATTATCTTATATATTTTAAATTATTTATATTTAAATTGAGATGTTTATCTTGTTTTGATTATGTTTATTAGTTAGTTATGAATTCAAACATATAGTTTTATAAATTTGTACTTATGCATCATGACTTGTAATCTTGAATTTTAATTAACGTGTATCAATAAACAATACTTAATGCATAAAAACTTGTTTTTAAGAGTTTTTCGACAGTTTAAAAATAATGTAATTTATTTTAGATTTTTTCTTAATTATATTTTAGATTTTTTATATTTAAAATTTAAACTTTATTCTAGATTTAGTTATGCGGTGAGTGATTTTTGGAGAGCTGAAGTGATGAGTGATTTTAGGAGAGTTAAAGTGGTTAGAGATACTGATTGAAAGTTAATAAATAACATTAAATGTAGTACATAAAATTTTAATGATTATTTTTAAGAGATTTTAAGTAATTAATATTAAATAATGGTAAATTATACTTTAACAATTGTTTTTAATTTTTTTTATAAATGATTTATAAGTATAGATAGCATAAATAAATAAATTTATTGTATAAATCATTAGGGGTAATTGGTTGAACAATTTAATTATTTTATCTAAAAAAGATATTCAAAAATTATGTTTGTTAAATTAAAGGCCAAAGAGAGGGAGAAAGATAGAATAATTTCAAACTACGCAAAACATTTTCCTGTTCTTCTCTCTCCTTCACCAAACGTCGCAACGGTTCGCCGTCGCGTAACGGCGGCGCAACTTCTTCTGGTTCTTCTCCTACGTCGAGCTTTCCGGTATCCATACCGCCACTTTCACCAATTACTTGATTTATCTGTTTCCAGTATACTGTATTTTGCTATTTCTCTTCAGTCACATCTAGTTCACGCCAATCAGTAAAACGCACGGTAATTTTTCATTTATTTGTCCGTACATTCATCGCGACATTCTTTTGTAGGTTGCTATGAACTCGTGATTGTATTGTGTGATGCTGCTTGTGGTGCAATTATTTATCAAAATTTCGGTTTATTGCTATGATGTTTATCGCGACTTAATATCTCCATTTTCGATTTTCTAGGTTTTTGGTGAATGTTAGTTTTGATTATTATCTTGTCCTAGAGGTGGCACCTAGGAATCAAATATTGTCTGGGTTAGATTGCAGAGCATCTTGAAAATTGATTGAATTGATAGCTATAGTTTGCTGCTTCTCATAGAAGTGAGCATCCATTTCTTGCTAAAGATTGTAGATGCGATCACAAATTTATATTTGTTCTGAAAGTAGTCCCTCAAAATGTGTCTAGCACGCTGGCTCTAAGCTTATTACTTTTTTCTTTCTGCTCTTGATGTTAAATGCTGGTGCTGTTTAGAAGTTGATTAATTTTAGGTAAGATGAACTGCAACATTCACTTTTATGCGTTTGTGGTTTTTGTTTACTTTTAGAGAAATTAGCAGTTTTTATGCTTGTTCAATAATATACGTGAGATGTGTTGCTTTTGATAGTATATATGCTTTTTTGCTTAGATGGTTCTATTTGTGGAAGTGAGAGGTTAGAGTAGAGATGAAGAAGATTGGACATGTTTCTGTTTTTTTATTCATAGTTGGTGACTGCGTAAAATTTGGTTTATCATTTCCAGGTTTCTTCTCTATTTTTCTGATGTGATGAATGGGAATAGGTTTACTTGAAGAATGTGTTTCATTCTCTGTTCATTTGGTTTGTGGCACTGCTGATGTTTAGAGCTCATCATTATAGATACCAGTATATAATGCTGTTTGTTGACTATAGAGGAACAAACAATGAGAAATACTTGAGCACTTTGTTCTCCTTTTCTTCTTTTTTTGGACAGTATACTTGAAATTGCAGTGTTCATCTTATTATAGGCACTAAAAGTTCTTGTAATTGTATTTATTATATTTGCTTATGCAAAGAAATAGGAGGAAAAGGTGAATTGAAATATTTTTGACTTTCAAAATGACTGTACTTTTGATTAATTATCGCAATGGTTTGTGAGAGTGTTCTATATATTTTTGCATAGTTGATAGTAGCTCAGCAGGTTGTAGTTGGTCTAATTATTTTTAACATTATGTCAGATTCAATTCATTTTTGCTAAACTAATTCATTAATGTTTTGATTTCTTAAAATTTTTATTGTATTATGGTTTTTGGACCTATTTAGGTTGTGGAGTTTGCAATTTAATGATTGTGTTTATTGTTTCTGACAGGGTTAGAAGATGATTGGATCCTTTCTTACCAGAGGGCTTGTGTATGTTGGTTAACTCTTTTCTTTTCAATTGGGAGAATCTTTATTTGATTTCTCTGCTGATAACACTACTTTAATTACGTGCAGGATGGTGTTTGGTTATGCATATCCAGCCTATGAGTGCTTCAAATCAGTGGAGAAGAACAAGCCTGATATTGAGCAACTCCGCTTTTGGTGCCAATACTGGTATTATCATGTGTTGCTTGTAGTAAGACTGTAAGAGAGCTTTGTGCTTAAAAGTTAAAACCTTACAAATGATTATTTTCAGGATCTTGGTTGCTGTACTAACTGTTTGTGAAAGGATTGGTGACACGTTTATTTCATGGTAAGAACATAAATCAGATGTTGGTAAGGTATGGACCCTGACAAACTTTTAGCTTTGCCTTTTTTACATGGGCTTTCCTGTTTTCTACTTGTGAAGGGTTCCTATGTACAGCGAAGCAAAGTTGGCATTTTACGTGTACTTGTGGTACCCCAAAACAAAGGTAGGGTTTCTCTTGTTTTAGCTCAAATGAATTCTATAGCACTGGATTGGCAATTTATTCTCTTTCAATCTTTATCATAGTTGTTTATCTGTTCCAATCATTCCAGGGGACAGCATATGTTTATGATTCTTTTTTTAGACCATACATTTCAAAGCATGAAACAGACATTGACCGGAATTTGGCGGAACTGAGGACAATGGCTGGAGATATGGCAGTTTCGTACTGGCAAAGAGCTGCAAACTATGTTCAAACAAGAACTTTTGATATTCTTCAATATATTGCATCTCAATCAACACCGAAGCCTCGACCTTCTCAGGTATTATGATTTATTTGGAATGATTGTGCTTTCCTGTCTGGACTTGACTATTTAATTTGCCATCATATGATGTGGGTTTCTACAGAAGCCGGAGGTTCCTGTATATTCTCGTCAGTTCCAGTATATGATTGGCTGAAAATGTCCCCTATTTGGACAGAAAATCTGTTGCATCTTGATCTTTTGCCTTCTAAGATGGGTTTGGGTAGCCATCTCTTCACTGAAGTTTATGAGAGTTCCATGGAAATTACAAATTATGTGGCATTGTCAGTGCTGATAAATGATGTTTGATACTGCACTAGTGGTGGAGGCCAGATTGTTTTAGTGTGGAGATGACTTGGGTCTTGGAGTAATTCAATTATTTGAATGGCAAAACAGTTACTAATCTTTTATCCAATATATTTAGATCCAGATAATCATTCTAACCGCTAATTTATAACATACAGTTGCAAAACTCAATCATGTTGGCTTCTTTTGGATCTTTGACTTAGATGGTCATATCAAATATACCCTTAGGGGGCATGGTGGTCATTGATGGGTTGGGGGTGGGGGTGGGTGGCATGGTGGTCATTGGTGGGCTGGGGGTTGGGGTAGGTGGCGGCTGTGATGGCGACAATAGTGGTTTGGTGGTGGGGGGTAAGGGGTGGTCCATGACAGTGTCAGTAGTAGCATGGTCGTGGTGGGGAAGGGGGTGGGCGGTGTTCGTTAAATTGGATGCAAAGGGATGGAATTCAATTTCTTCACTTATGCCAAGCAATGATGAATTCATTAATTTGTGGAATTCATAGGAATTCAAAGGATTCCATCCATTTCAATATGTGAACCAAACAAAGGATACATCTGACAGCTTATTTTCTTTTCTTCATACAAACAGGGGAGGTTTGAAGTATTAATTTTACTATTTGTGCAATCCTTTTGAACTTCTAATATACTTTTATTTCCATATGAACTCATAACCTACCTTTATCATGTAATTAAATTTGGCAAGTGTAAAGAAGAATGCAACTTATTGGTGGCTGTATGCTAATACCAAATCTAGAAATAATGTAATTTGTCTTGTTACCTTGCCACACACAATTATCAAGGGGTTAACTGCATGCATGTTCGCGATGAACTGCTCTGTCTTTGACTGCATCTTATGTAGCCTTTAAGGTTAAGTTCTTTATGCTTATATGGATAGTTGAAGAGTGCAAAAATCAAAGTATGAGTTGCTTTTCTAATCATTGTACTTTCAAAATTGTAAAAAGAACATCCCAATTGGCAAGAATGCACGAATTGTAGTTGACAAAAATGCAAGGAAATAACCATCATACTTATTAAATTCATTTATGTGTTCTTGCCAACTACAATGTTTTCCATACATTTTTAAAAGCATAATGGTCACGTTTTTGCCAAGTAAAATGGTTATAAATGCTATTCACTCAAACAATGAAATATTTGGATTCACTCTAGATGGTACTCTTGATTGTCTTTTATCATTTTTGTTATTTTGGTGGTGACTGGAAAAGCTTGTTTTGTTATTGAATGCAGCTTTTGTATCAGATCTGAATAAAGTTTGTAGAACTCCTTGTGATGATAATATCATCAACATATATGAGAACATAACACATATGAGGCGCAGTACAATGCACAAACAACGTAGTGTCTAAAACACATTGTGCAAAGTCAAGACAAACAAGAGAATACAAGCTTCTCAAACCATGCTCTTGAGCGTACTTGAGTCCATCTCTTTCTTGAGAAGGCCAAAGCGTACTTGAGTCCATCTTCTTCTTGAGAAGGCCAACATGATGTGGCTTAGCAGTGTAACAAAACCAGGAGGCTGAGACACTTGGTTCTGTATGATTGCCATCCAAAAAGGAATTATTTACATCAACTCGACAAATCTCAATGCCACGAGGATAGGCAACTGACAGTTAACCCTAATTGTAGTAGTAGGTTTAACTATAAGGTTGAATGTCTATGAAAACACCCTCTGTCTGAACAAAACTCTTGGCAACAAGTCGGAATTTACAACAACTAAAAGATCATTTTGGATGGCACTTGAGCTTGTACAACCCTTTGAACCCACAATATTAGCATGAGGAGATGGAACCAACACCAAAGTCTAATTTGTAATCAAAGCAGAATCTCAGGAGTTCTATTAGCTTGGGAAAAAGTAGTGATTTCAGTAATATGAGTAGGGGTTGTGGGGTGATGAGCATTGTAAAGAACATGATCAGGAAAGATTTAGGATTATTATTCTATTATGATTGACCATAGAATGTGCTGGTGTAGATGTAAAGACCACTTCTCGACTGGTGTAGGCTGTGGAGGTGATGGGATCAAAATAGATATTACCTTTATGTTTAGCAACATACCCAAGAAAAGTGGAAGCAACATATTTAGGATATTATTCTGAGTAGAACCTATGAAAGGATAACAAAGACATCGAAAGGTGCACAGTAAATGATAATTATGTGAAGATTGAAATAGAAGTTCATACAAAGATTTATTGTCAAGATGTGGTTGTTATTGATTTATGAGAAAAGCAGAAGTTGTAAAAGCGTCAAACCATTAGGATTTTGGTAAATAGAGCTTGAGAAAGAAGAGTAAGAGCCAATTTTTTGTGAATTTTCCCTTCTGCAAGGCGGGGACCCTATTTTGTTGCGGAGTGTAAGGACAAGAAATCCGATAGACAATGCTGGAGTCAAGAAGGAATTGTTTGAAAGAACCTTTAATCAATTCAGGGCTCCATTACATTGAAATTGTTTGATGGTCATAGAAAGGTCTTCATAATGATGTTTGAAGTGGCGAAACAATGAATAGCATGCAAACAAGTATGTTGGGAATAAAGCCACGTGAATAGACCAATTATTGATGAAGGGGATGAAATATCGAAAACCAAAATGTTGAATTGGACCCAAAATGTCACAGTGATATACAATGATTTTTACTGCGAGACATAACAGGATAAAAGAGTAATATTGTACTTTTAGCAGTTACAAGCATATTACTAGGAGGAAATTGTATGTCATCTTTATCTGGTTACAAACTCAGTAAACAGAACATAGATTGAAACTGTGAGTCTATGACCCAAACGACTTCGCCTTGCTGAGCGTTATGTAATTGACCATACCAATATATCATGTTCCCAGTGACATTATCATTTTGACTAGCTGTTCTTTTTTCTTGGTTTTGTAGGCTATTGACTACGCTTTACCTGATACATATTTAATTACCTCAATTGTGTTAATAATAAAGTTGTAACAGCGGAAACTTATTTGATTGAATAAATTCAAATTACAGGCACAAGAAGCTGGCAGAGGTCGTAAGCCTCCGGCAGCTAAACAAAAGGGAGCAGCTGCTATAGTCCATGAGAAGACCAAAGAGCCACCATCTTCTTCTTCAAGCTCATCCTCATCATCATCATCATCTGGTTCTCATCAAATAGAGAAATCAGATGCAGCAGAAGGAGCAGCAGTGCCAGCTTCTGCTGCCTTGAAAGTGCAAAAATCACAGGACTTAGCTGTGATGACACAACTTCAAACCACTACTGAAGCAGAGATCGAGTCTTGTTCTTCTGATGCAAACCCCAGCCCTGCACCTAAAGAGACCATCATGGAAGAGCCTGTTCGGGTTACACGTGCTAGGTTGAGAAAAGCAAACTCAATTCAGTGAATACAACCAAATGTGGTCGAGTGGACGCCCGAGGTAACAAAATCCATATATGGGTTTGCAAAATACGACAGCGGAGTAGAGCTGACTGGACGGATGGATGTTGAAATATTCATGTTATATCATCAGTTTTTTCTCTATTTGCCATATTATTTGGGTATTCTTCTACATCTGTGTTTTCTCACCCCATTTTAGGGGCATATATAATATGAATAAGTAAGTAATAGAAAGAAAAACAAATAAGAGTATATATATATATATATATATAGGGATCGCTGAATGGACGATTAGTTGGGATTTGGTGTTCTAATATTCCTCTCAATGAGCCCCTTATGGTTTTCATTTACAAAGGTATACACGAATTCTTTTTCTTGCCAATCACTTCACATTTTTGCATAGCGGATAAATTGTAACTCAAAAATGATAGTTTCAAATGTTTAAAGTCAGAGTGAGGTTGAGGTTGTGGTTTAGAATGATGTTACCCACCACACAAATTTATGGTTGTAAAAGTTGAGGGCTTCTAGCGCAAGTGTTGTGAGACAAGAAAGTTCTGATACAGTTGAAGATCAAATTCTTATATTTAAATGTAATATAAAATAAGTTTTTAACAAGAAGAAAGATGGCAGAGTTCATGAAGTCGTTCGATTTGTTATAATGCTGTCATGTAGAAAATGAATTTATTAAATAACTAAGAGAAAGCAGCATGATTATTGATCATAGCATACCACATTTTACTTTATTTATATATTATTATTGACACCAATATATAATTTGATTTTATTATATTGGAGTAGGTACAATTTCCATTTAAAAACAAAAGCTATGAATGTAAGCTCTCAACCATACCCTCTCCCCCACCTTGTTGTTCGAAGCTCGTTCTTATGGCATATAAACTTTCTTTCTCTCGACCCGAAGCTTGGGACGTTATCCAAAACCAAAAGCATCAAAAACCGAAGCACCAATCGTGGTTGTGGCGCAAAATTACAAAAGTATTTGGTTGCAAGAAGGTTGAACGTTTAGAAGTCGAAGACCCCACAAAGACCCCAACCCGATATTTGAAACTGGGACCTCCCACCAATTCATCTCTCTCACCATCACCGTTGTTGTTGCACCCCTCGCTACGCTCTCCAATCAGACGTCGTTATGGGTAGTTAACAAAAATGAAAAAGAAAAAAAAGATAAAGAACATGTTTTGAATTGTGGTATGTATATGTTTTTATATTTTCATTTGGACGGTTATTGGATTATAGTTGATTAACAAAATGAAAACTAAACTGTTGCTTATGTTATGTAGTACCATTTATAAGTACAGCTGTACAGGTGTCGTTATAACCGTTCGCTACAAAATATTCGGTTGCTACACAAACTAGTAAGAGCATCTCCAACAGCTTCTCCAAAATAAATTTTGAGAATTTTTTGCTTCTACAGATTTCTCAAAACCTTCTCCAAAATGGAGAAAGTATGAGAGAAATGATGAAAATCTCTAAATTTGGAGATATCTTTAAAAATGATTATATATGAGAGATAAATGATTTTTTATTCATTCTACCAAAGAAATTACTTTAAATTAAATGTTTAGGAGAGAGAAATAATATTTTATGAGTTGTATTGAATATTTTAATAATATAGTTAATTGTGTAATCTTCAAAATAGAGAATCCATTGAAGATGAAAATGATGTTTTTTTTTTCTTTTTAAAGATTTTCACTTTTTACTTCTCCATTTTGGAGAAACTATTGGAGATGCTCTAAGGTTATAAGTACAAACAACTATATTTTCATGAATTGAACTTATTAGGATTGATATGAGATTGATGACTCGATTGAGAGATGGAATGATGAAGACGATGGATTGCCTAATATTGGTTGTGAATATCTGATGTTATTTTCATTAAATTGTTGATTAAAATATCGATTACATATGTAGGAGAAAGAAAATAATATTTATAACTAACACAATATCACCTATTTGACATAAAAATTTTGCTTTCAAAATTCGTCCTCTTCAAACTGTCGAATATAGATAGGAGATCCACTTCAATTTCTCAAGAAGTTTCATAAGAACTAGCTCTAGATCCTCTTCAAACTGTCAAGTCTTTATATGTATATGATTATATGATTTATATCCATATTATATTATAAAGTATTTGGATTTCTTTTTCTTCTTAAAATCTCTTATTTTTTCAAGAATACAACTTTAAAGCATAAATTTAAATCAATAATGCATATAAAATATTTCAATTTTTGTAATATTCTTATTTTGTCATTTGTAAACAATAAGAATGAAAGGGATTTTAAAACCTGATATTACCCTCTTACAAGAAAAATCCTAATTAGTGACGAAAACAAAATTTGGTCACTAACAACCTAAAATTGGTCGCTAAGATCGTTTAATGACACAATTTTGATGGTCACTTTTCATCACTAAAGGTCCCTCACTATAAATTAGTAACTAAATACAAAAATGGCCACTAATTAGTAACAAAGTTAAAGTGGTCAATGTATTTGTGACGACTAATTTCGTCACAAAATATCGTCAATAAACCATTTAAAGTCGTCACTAATTGGGTTCAAGATAACGGCTCCGCTAACGTCCGCAAACTTTCATTAGTGACCAAAAAAGGTGGTCACTAATTAAGAAAATAAGAAGAAAAAAATGTCATCAAATTCTACTATAATTAAACAACAGTAAACTCCAATTTTGGTCATTGACGTTTCTGGATTTCTTTGAAAGTGGACCTATACTTTCATAATTCAAGTTTTCGTTCTCCAGGTTTGGATTTTGCTTTGAAAATGGGATCAGTTAACTCTCTCTCTCTCTCTCTCTCTCTCTATATATATATATATATATATATATATATATAGCGTTCAAATGCAACCCATATAACTCTATCCATTACTCATTTTGTTTTCACTTTTGTAATTATAAAAAAGGAAAAAAAAAACTGAAAATAAAATGAGTGGTGGATAGAAGGGTTGCATGGGTTGCACCATGTAAAGGGGTTGCATAAGAACCTACACACACAGACAGGGACCACGACTTTGATGAAGAAATAGGACGATACGTAATGGTAATACATAGGGACCATCGACTTTGATAAAGAAACATGGATGATAAGTAACGGGGGGAGATCACTACACCAGCCTAACCTCCATCGGCGGTCAAACCCTCTAGCCCCATCCCTCTCATCACTCTTCGTCTTCTTCCTCTCTCTCTATTTTCTCCGACAACAACCCCGACCAATAAGGGACCATCGAACAAGAGGACACATTACACCCCACCATGACCTCCATCGCCATCTCTACACCACCGTGACCCATCCCACCACCGTGACCCCATCTCCGCAAAGCAACATGGACGAGAAATTGTGCTGGATCGACGGGTAAATCTCGAAGGGGAGAAACAGGGATAAACATGGAAGAGAAAGGGTGCTGGATCGATGGGAAAAACAAGGACGAGAAAGGGCGATGGACGAGAAAGGGACGATAAATGGGTCAATGAGTATCATCTCATGGTGATGCCTAATGTGTTTGGTCACGTACCTTTTTTTTGGCCGACAATGAGGTTTTTTGTATCACCATTTTTTCCGGCATCACGTACACAGTAAAAGAGGGACGATTTAGAGTTATCCCATGATTAAGAGATTTTAGAGATGGGGATGATTAGAGTAAGGGTGATTTGGGACAACTCTGTAACATTCCTAAAATATGGGTAAATTTAAACCTGGATATAGGCGAGAATATGATACCTAAATAAATAAATCACCCAAAAATGGGGGAAATGGTATAATGTTTACAACCCAAATAAAGGAAATAAGATAATTAATAGCCTACTAATCTAAACTAAGATAAGCTTAGATTAAGGAAGGGTGTCACTATCTTCCTCCAAAAGATTCCTGAAAAAGAGTATGCACCAAAACCTCTCCAAAGTCTTTAGTCACAAAAGATGCCTCTATCAGCAACCATCACCCCACTCACGACTTTGGAGCCCCATCGCTAAAAGAACCTGATATACACGCCAATTTAAGAAAAAATGTTAGGCTAAAAGCCTAGTGAATTCAAACAGTTTTAGAGTAAAACTATAAAATATTTAAAGTGGAAAGTATAGCTTTAATCTAACATAATGTACAATTTAAACCAATATCGCCCTTGGAAGAGCATAAAACATCTTATGATGATGGGAGAGACCCGATTTCCATGGATAGTGAAGGAACACAAAAGTAAGCCACAATTCATGTTATATAAATCACACTCATGGATTATGATCAATATGATCAATCAAGCTCAATTACTCCAAGTCTATTACTCGTGGAGTCCCAAGTTCAACTACACTAGGTCTATACCTTGGGTTGTCCAAAGTCCGAGTCTAGACTTGTTCACTATGAAATTACATTTTACTTCTCTTTGGCCGATGCCCGACTCTATGAGCCCACACCTTACTTTCCAATATAGTCCCAATGCTTATTTCAAGTTACAAAGGGGAATTGTTATCTCAAGACAATTCCACAAAAATGAGTTATATGCCTATGGATCCATTACATTTTAGTCTAACATGTTAACACTTCAAAATATACCACAATATACCCAACACAATAAGCATTTGTATAAATAAGTCATCAAATGAAAAAATTCCATATTTTGTCAACATAGTCATGAGTTTGACCTTCACCCATTTGGGTCCCAAAACTCATCCAATTCTAGAGGTAATTAGCATTTATGTATGTAAAACCATTGTCCATAATCATTTTATCAAAATACCCAAAATCATCAAAACCTAGTTTTGACCTAACTTTTCTAAAATCAATCGAACGGGAAGTAAAGTAGTAAAAGCTTTGAGGAAACGTAAATGTAGCATTTTAACATGTATATAGTTTATAAAATTTGTAGGATGAACTCACAATACTAGGTTTTGGTAAAAACTAAAAACCTAGAAAATCAAGAAATCCCGAAATGTGAAGGTGGGAGGGTTGGATCTTGAGCCCTAGCTTTGGATCTTAGCTTAGATGGTGAAGAAGCTCCATAGAATTGTTAGAGAAGTGGAGTAAATGCTCCTATGATCTGCATTCAATGAGGATAAAAAGAAGAAAGTGAGAAGGAAAGTATATGAGAAGAGAATAGGAAAAAAGGTGGAAAATCGGGGTCTTGATGAGCAAGTCAGGAACTTGGGAGGCCTTGCCTACAACCTCAAATTGAGGGGTAAGTCGTGCGTCCTACAAGGCTCACCACAGAAACTTAGGTGACTACCCACACGACTTTAGGCTGCGGGGTAGGCCGCGCAAGCTGTTGATGCCCCGTTTTGTTTGATTACAAGTGATTACAAGAGATTCCCAATCACTATACCAAACCAAGGTTTTTTTCCCAACACACGACTAATATAACGAAGGCCAAAGTAAGTGCTACTAGAGGTTTAATACTAAGAAATCTCAGGTGTCACAAACTCTGTGGTTTTTGTAAATGGGTTTTGTAACAGGGACCAAATCACAAAATCACAGGGAGTATTTTCAGGTGAGATTCCGGTGAATTTTTCCAACAAGGACGATCATATGGTTTATGAGAGGGGCGCTTTAGAGTTCATTACAAAGTTGGTCCCTAGAGTTTGATGGTTTTTATATAAATAAGAAGAAACAAAAAAAGGTGTAAAAAGAGGATTAAACCATGGTTGGACGATTTTGCGTGTGGTTCTAACGGAACTCTTTTAACGGAGTTAACGACCAGGTCCCATTTTCAAAGAAAAATCCAAACATGGAGAACAAAAACTTGAATTATGAAAGTATAGGTACATCCAACTTTCAAAGAAATCCAGAATCGTCAAGGACCAAAATTGGAGTTTATCCATTAAACAATCAAAAGTTGCTAATTTGTAAAGATAAAAATATAAAATATTAGTTCAAGTTATAAAGTAAAGATATAAAACATTATAACTACAAAGGTAGCTTTAATCAAGATATTTCACATATTTAAAACCACATTTACCCTTGGAAGGGCATAGAACATCATAAGATGACAAGGGAGACCCGGTTTACCATTGACAATGACAAAACACAAAATTAAGTCATGTTACAATGTTATGGAGCTTCTATTATGGTAATATTGGTCATCGAGTTCAACCACCCACGGTCTGTAGTTCGAGTCCCCCGGTGATATAATTCCCGTATCTAGCCAAGTTATGGGAATAATTACCCATTTTATCACCAAAATTTGACTCTTATGCCTATGGATCCATTGCATCTAGTCCAAAGTCTTTAAGCATACATGAACAATTGTATGTAAACAATTATTAAGTGGAAAATCCCTTTTTTATGCCAATAAACCAAATCAAGCTCACAAATATGTTGGGTCTCAATAACCATTCCAAATATGAAATAACCACTTTCCATGAAAGGAAAAGCATCCATACATTTGTGTAATCATAAATCATGAAAATAACAAAATCTCCATTTTTGACGTAGTTGGTCCAAAATCAACAAAATGTATGCATGAAATAGAAGCTTAGAGGAGCTAAAATACATCATTTTGACATGTATATAGTTTTGTAAAAGTGTAGGATGAACTCACAATGCTAGGTTTTTGATGAAAACCTAGAAATCAAGAAAACCCCAAAAGTAGAAATGAGAAGCTTGAATCTTGATCCCTAGCTTTGATTCCTAGATTGGATGATAATGAAACCTCTTAATATGGTTGGAGAAGTGGAGTTAATGCTCCCAAAGTCGCATTCAATGAGGAGGGAATGAAGGAGAACAGAGAGGAGAAGTGCAGGAGAAGAGAATGAAGAAAAGGGTAAAAAAATCGAAGGTTTTAAGTGCAGATAACCACTTGGTCGGTTTGTCCCGTGGCTTCAAACCATGGAGTAAACCACGTGTGTAACAAAATCCAACTCAATCAGAGAGTTGGGTTATTTGTCCTGCGGCTAAAAGCCGCAGAGTAAACCGCACAATTTTATGTGTCCCATTTCTGGCTTGATTTTCGACTTTTCTCGCGAGGCTTTCAACTAAAACTTTATTAAAACCAAAACTCTCTAAAAACACATATTTTAACTCGAATATGAAAGATCTAAACAAGGAAGAGATGGGTAAAAATTCGGGAGTTACACCCACCACTAGGAGAACCTGGTATACATGTTATTTTTAGAAAAAAGTGTTAGGTTTGACGCCTAGTGAGAACAAACAGCCATATGTTTAAGATATAAAACAATAAAACGAGTAACATAGCTTAAATCAATACATTTAGTAAGAATAAACCATTCGACCCTTGGAACGGGGAGACTCTATTTACCATACGTCATGACGGAACACAAAAGTAAGCCACAAACAAATGTTTTAAGCATAAAGCAAGGGTGGACAACCTTTGACATCAATCGTATCTAGGTCTTAGTCATTGCGAACATCAACCATATCTAGGTCTTTAGTCCAATACGATAATGAGCTCAACTCTATCTAAGTCTTTTACTCAAATGACCACCAAGTTCAACCCTATCAAGGTCTTTATCGTGGGACCTCACCATCCAAGACAAGCTCTTTTTCATTTAGAGATTTCATTATATAACTAATGTTAATCTCTAAATTACAACATTGGAATCTCATCCCACCGTTACATCACAAAACTGACTTCTATGCCTATGGATCCATTACATAATAGTCTAATGTTTTCACACCTTTAAGGTACACCAAACCAATACACAATCCATAATCAATTATGTACAATAAGCCATCAAGTGAGTAAAAATCCATACTTTTTGTCAATAAAACCAATAATATGACCAACACACATTTGGGGTCCAAAACTCATCAAAAGTAGGGTATTAATCGTTTATGTATATAAAACCATGCTCCATAACTATTTCGTCAAAATAACCAAAATTCACAAAACCTAGGTTTTGACCTAGATTTCCAAGATCAACAAAAATGTGAGATAAGTGAAACAAAGACTTAAGAAACTTATAACCAACACTATAACATATATAAAGTTTAGAAAAGATGTAGGATGAACTCACAATACTAGGTTTTGTATAAAACCTAGAAATGTTGATGAAAAACTATGAGATGGTTGCTAACACTTAAAGCTTGATCAAAACTTAAGACTCTTCACACTTTAATGCTAACAAACTCTTGAGATGAGCAATAAATGCTCTTGAGGACCTTCCAAACATATTGAATGAAGTGAGAGGAGAGGAAATAGGATGAGTTTGAAGTTGGCTGAAAGAGTTATGAGAAAAAAGGTGGAAAATCGGACATTTAACCTTCTGGACCCCGACCGCAAGTGTGCCCGGCTATAGCACCCTGGTTCCATCAACTCGTACAAGTTATGTTAAGTGAACTTTAGGTGGAAATGTAAATAAAACATTTGTACCCTATGCTTAACCAACTTGTACTTCAGTCTAATTTTGTGATGTAATACCATACAAGGGACCACAAGCGTACAAAATTACAAGTAGCTTATAAGTAGCATGGCTAGAAGCACGACAAAGCATAGTTAGAAGCACGAAAAAGCATAGCTAGAAGCACGACAAAGCATAACTAGAAGTACGACAAAGCTAGATGTAACACACTAAAATTTAGTGATTTCAAAAACTTGAAATTTTCGCAAAGTGACGTTTATAATTGGAGGGAAATTGAACCTGGAACATTTTATATGAAATAAAGTTTCATAAATGACATAATCCCAAAAATGGGGAAGAGTATAAGCATTTACAAACCAAATGAAATGAACCGAGGACCGACAACCTACTTAATCTAAAACATTCTATTTTAGATTATAATTGAGTGTCATCATCAATTCCCAAAATATCGACAAGTAATAATGTGCGCTCTATAACTTTGTCAAATGTTATGTCCCCAAAAATTGTTCTCCCGAATCTCCACTCATGGTTTAGCCACCCCTCCACTAATGGAACCTGATATGAACACCAAAGCATATAAGTGTTAGGCTTGGAGCCTAGTGAAAACATCTAACAATATATAAGAGAAAGAAAGTAATGCATTGGTGAACAATTTAACAATAAACAGATTAACAATAATAAATGAATCCTCCAATGTTTGAACCTTATGCAATACGGGGGAGACACGTTCCACCATAGGTTGTGACGGAACACACTAGTAGGACTAGGGGTGTGCATCGGTCGGGTCGGGTCGGGTCGGATATCCAAAACCCAAACCCGATCGGATATTCGGGTGGTGGGGGAAGACCCGACATCCGGCCGATTAGAGTTCGGGTTGTTCGGGTTCGGGGAGTTCGGGTCGGATATTCGGGTAGTGGGCCTCAATGGGTTTTTTTTTTGACCTAATTTCTCAAACTACAAATTATAAATTGTCAATATATAACTTTAAAGTTTAAACTAAAAGTCTACAACTACAAATAACAACTTTAAAGTTTAAACTACAAACTAAAACATTAAACTACAAATTAAAAACTACAAATACAAATTACAAATTAGAATTAGAATTATATAAATATAAAAAAATGATTTTTTTTAATTTTAAAAAAAATCGGATATTTCGGACGGGTCGAGTGGGGGCTATGGATACCCAACCCGATCTGTTATACCCGTACTATTTTTCGAGTTCGGGTGGTCGGGTAACGAGTTTTCGGGTAGTTCGGGTGGTCGGGTCGGTCGGGTTTTTCGGGTCGGTCGGGTTGTGCTCACCCCTAAGTAGGACACAACCCATGTGGAACACTTAGTTGGAATGGTTATTTATCGGCGTCAACTCTATCCATGAATCTTTAGCCGATAGAACATCAACTCTATTTCTCTATCCATGAATCTCTAGTTCAATGTAAATATGGGTTCAACTCTAACCGAGCCTTACTCCAAAGAGTCGCCAAGTTCAACCCTATCCATGGATCTTTACCTTGGGACCTCATCATTCCAACTAACATGATTTGCCACATAACAACTTGTAATTTTGCTATAATTCCCAAACACATGAATCTCATATAGCACCATGTTATTACAAAGTAAATCAAATAGACGTATCCAACATTTCCATTCATGCAATCATATTTCATTCAACATGTTAGACATATTACTATAACATTTCATATACACAAGAGTCACTGACATATTTAGGCCATGGACTCACCAATCTTCCTTTCAAGTCATGAAACCAACTAACCATTTCACACATTTAGTTTCCAAATATCCCAACACATAAATAACTCATATTTATCATTTTCCAAACCTTTTAGGTCATCACATTTCTTGAAGTTCCAAAAGTGACAAAACCCTAGTTTTGACCCAAGAAAGTTTTCAAAGATTTATTTAACAAAAATGAACTAAATAACTAACATAGCATCCAGGGTTCAAATCCAGGCGCTACCAAAGCTCTTGTGGCCATGGAGGTTCACCTGCGATGACTCCAAGTCATTCGTGGTCACCTGGGGATTAGTCGGTGCGCGTAAGCTGGACCGGAAACCCAGGTTACCAAAAAAAACTAACATAGCATAATAAAAGGTTTACATAGAGTAAGTAAGCATTTAATGAGAAAGATGGACTCACAAAATGGGTTTTGATAAAAACTCAAAACCTTAGCTTGATTTTCTTGAAGAAGATGATGATGGAGGTAGAGGTTAAATGTTCCTAGCTTAATTCCTTGATTGGTACACCTTGGTCTTAGCAATAAATGAAGTGGGTAGGGTTTAGAGAAAACCTAGTTTCGTTCTTGATGAAGGGAGAGTTTTTACAGAGAGAGCAAAATGAGGTAGATGAGTATTAAATGAGAATAGGAGTGAAATTTCGGATTTTAATCAACCAGGGCCCATCAACGACTATGACTCGCGACTATGCCCCGGGCATAATTGTCGGGCATAGTCGCCCGCTATGAGGCACATTCGGTACCTTCGTCGTGAGTTTGACACCACGATAGTGCCCCGGGCATAATCGTCGGGCACTGTCGCCCCCTTTGTACCGAACACTGACATGTGGTAGCAATAGTGACACCGGCAACAGTGACCATGTCACTATCACATGGTATTGTCGCTCAAACCTTTTGGGCCCCAAATTTCCGATGTTTTCAAATACGAAACAGATCCCGATGTACACGAGCAACATGTAACACATAAGTTGCACATATTTGACATACAAGGACAATTTTTTGAGGCATTTAAATGGTAATAAGGCTTACCGAAAATCCCGGGTGTTACACTAGAAGCACGACAAAGCATAGCTAGAAGCACGACAATGTTATAAGCATGACAAATCTAGAAGCACGACATAGCATAGATAGAAGCACGACAAAGCAAATCTAGAAGCACGACAAAACAAGTTAGAAAGAATTAAGGTGTGAGTATTAGGTTGTGCAAGTAATATAAATTCGTGATTTCAATAGTCATGCGAGTAAGTCAAAATTCTATGGCGAGTCTCGTTTGATCGTGCGTTATCTCTCAAATTCAGTTAAGGTATGGATTTCACTTCCTTTAACTCTTGGGCAACTATTTGTTGTAGTTGATCCTTCCTAAAGGTGGTTCTCTGCCTTGTGATTGATCAGTTGAACGTGATCAACAAAATGTGTACTTATACACACATACACACATTGATTTTGGTTTATTAAATCCTATGTTTGAATATTTTCGTGTTTTTTAAGTGTGTCTCATGTTGAATTCGTTTTGGAGTTTTATGAAGTATATTAAACTTGAATTTTATGAACGCCACTCTGGTATTGGCATATGTTTCATATTTTTTGTTTTCAGAACAACTCAATTAATGGTCACATTATTTGGGATGCCTTATATGGCGGCTTTCTAGTCATGGCGTCCTGCAAGTGAACTCGGTCCACTAGTGGCTTCCGTGAACCCGACTCTAGGGACTAGGCTAACTTTGTTGGCTCCAGGGAGGATCGATCGATCCTAGAATATATACCCATAAAACATGTGACCATGGTTAAATTCACGGGGGATTCGGGTGTGTGTGCCTGCATGCCGACCCAATAGTTCGTGTGGTTTGGCCACCCCATGAACACTAGAACAGGAATTGACGGACTTTGTTTATATTATGTTTTGAAGTAAATGGTGAACCATCTTACATTTCTATGATTTAGTTTAATTGAATTATAAGTCTTCTATTTTGTTATCATTGTTATTTCGAATTTATATTATAATCCCTTCACCGAGCCTAGTGCTCAACCATGTTTCTTGTTTTATGACACGACAGGTTCCAAGTGACATTGATGAGGACGGGACTTGAGATCGAGCGTGAAATTTTGGAGTCTTTAGACTCGTCTTAATATATAAATGTTTTAAGTTTATCATATCTTTTTAAGATGTAATCTTTTGCATTGTAAAGCATGTTTTAAAAGTTGTAACATGTATTTGAAGTTTGTTAGTAGCTATGAATTAGTTGTGTATTCATGTTAAGTTTCATTAGTGACATCGCCCATTTCGGACCACGTACACCGGCGACTGTGTCCAAGGCACCATCGCATGGCACAGTCGCTCCGCTTGCACTGCGACTATCCTCCCCTCTACGATAGAGACCATCGATTGTGCCCTATGGAATTATCGCCTAGCACTATCACACCACATGTACCGACACTAACCCTTTTGTTACGATCTTGACAAGGTAATTGTGCCCTTGGCACAATTGTCGGGCATAACCGCCCAGACTGTAGTGCGAGTAAGAGAGAGAGAGAGATTCACTTTCTTAAGTCGTTTCTTCACTATGGATGGTATCCCAATGCATTCACTAATATAGGTACTCCACACTTCCAATGTGTAAACAAAATAAATGACAAAGGCATGGAGGTTTACTTACCGAAAATTTTGGGTGTTACATTCAATGGATCAAATTAATTATATACTAATTACTATATTTATGAATTTATATCTTATTTAAACATTTAATGTTTAGCAATATTATTTGTAATTCAAAATGATTGTTTTTACCATATACATATTATCAATTTCGTTACCCCGCTATCTTAATGGATAAAGTTTAAACGTGGGTAAAAGTTCTATAACTTGGATAATTAGCCATTTTGTTACCTGCTATTTGAAATGGAAAACATAACAAATTAAATAACCTTTACCCTACCCATACCTTATCTGTTGCCAAATCAACTAAAGATAAAATATAAATTAACAAATATAGTAATTATTCTATATCTAAGTTGTTCCAATAAGTATTGAAGTATTAATCTAAATATAATTATAATGAAATATTTTAAACAACAACAATATGAAATTTCAAAGACAACCTTAGTTGTTGTTGTATTTATGCTTTCGACACTGTCTTTGTAGCATCCTTGATCATATTTCATAGAACATGCCTAAATCTTTTATATATATATATATATATATATATATATATATATATATATATATATATATATATATATAGGGGCTAAATCAAATGAAAAACACAAATATATTATAAACCTGTGAAAACCGATATAATTTTTTTTACATGATATATTTTCACCAAATGCTTGGATTTAAAATATTGTTTCACATATATTTGTTTCATAATATGATAGTTTCGCATGTATTTGTTTCACCAGATGGATATTTTTTACCTGTATTTTTCATTTCACTAGGTGAATCAAAAATCAAATTTCACGTGCAATCATTTCACAAGGTGAACAAAAATATAGGTGAAACAATATCTTAAATCATAGGTTTTGATGAAAAAAAATCATGTAAAAAAATATTTTTATATCGGTTCTCAAGGGTTTGTAACATATTTTGGGTTTTCATTTGATTATCGGCCTATATATATATATATATATATATATATATATATATATATATATATAGAGAGAGAGAGAGAGAGAGAGGAGGGCTATTATGCAACCCTCTTTTTTCCTGCAACCTATGCAAATTAAAAATCATCACCGTTAAATTGTAATCTATGGTTATTAATGGATGAGTGGCAAATTCAGTAAATAAACTAAATGAAGAGGGTAATCATCATTAAAAAACAATGGACCAAGGTTATTTTAGGAGACGTGTTTTTTATGAGTATCTTTTCTCCAACAAGATTAGGAAAGAAAGATATTCTCATCCCGAGAATCCCTCCAACTCCATAGAGCGTAAACGCTAAATTCGGAATAGATTTTTTCGATTTTGTTTATGAAGTTCAACAATGGCAGACCAGAATGCAATAGCACCGCCGAAACCACGAGTAAGAGGTAAGGATTCTTGCGATTTCAGGTTCTTGTTATTAGGGTTTTTACATTTCTATCGATCAAATATCACATTTCTATCATTACATGATTGCATCAGTGAGGAGGCTGAGCGAAAGAATTAGGATGTTGACATCGTTTTCCAAGTTCAAGAACACAGTCGACGACCCTGTTCTACTCGACGTGGAACCAGAAACACCAAAAGAAGGGAAGCAATCTAGCGTAAAAGGGGATGCTTCAACTTCGGTGAAGATAATCTCAAACCCAAACAATACGAGTGAAGGTCAGTGTTTGTTTTGATTTATGTGCATAGAAATGTTAGGGATTTTGTTTTTTTGGGTTTCAATTTCATCAGTATAGAGTTTAATTTTTTGATTTTTTGCTTGAAATATTTTATTGTTGCATTGAAAATATGTACAACTTAACAATGTCATTGTGTAGATGAATTTTGTTTAATCAGATGGGATTCATCAATATTTTATCATTATAGTCGTATTATAATTGTTGAATAGGTTTTGGGTGGGTTAATCAATATCTTCATTAATGTGATGAAATTGGTTTCACCATGTGTGGTCAAATGAAATTAGTTTCATTAACAATAATCTTGATGTTGAATAAAAATAATTCTGTATGAACAGCGTTTCAATTTGGGTGAAATTTGTTTCACTATGCTCGTCAAGTGAATTTTGTTTTTGTAATTGCTTCGGTATTGAGATTTCATATGTCTGTAATTTTAGTTCAGAACATATGCACCATATTTCAGCATTTACATATCCCAGCATATATGAAGTATGTTTCATGATGGATCTCATTGTTTGTATATCATGCCATTAACCAAAAATTGAAATTTGATATCAAACTTCATTTGCACATAGATTCATATGGGTATGTCATTTAAATAATCATTGGTACAACTGCCCTGGTAACATTCTTGAAGGACTGATCATATTCACATCATTTCATAATATGCATATGTGTTTCACCGGTTTATGACATTCAATAAACAATGTTTCATTACTTTTAAGAATCTACAATGGGACTTAGATTGTATAAATATTCACTTTCTCTCGTTTGTATGGTCATGCCTTGTCGCTGATGTTGGGCGTTGCATAAATTAGTGAAAGTGTTTATTTGTAGGGCCAATAAGCGTTTATTTCTCTCGTTTTGTTTATCGTTACTACAAATTTATTACATAAAATAGAAAGTTTATATATATTTTCATTTTTATGGCAAAGGATTGTGTAAACAATTGAAATAAGTGTTAGTAGTTTATTTGAAGTGGCATTGAAATAAATGATGAAATAAGGATTTCATCATCTTGATTAATGATATTTTAATAACATATGAAATATGTACTGTTTAATGTAAAATGTTTAATGAATATTTGAAAACAGTGATAACTATTTTCAAATGAAAAAATCCAGGTTATATTACACAGTATGCGGATATGATTGGAATTAATGAGGACATATGCGACAAGGTACGACCATACAAACGAGAGAAAGTGAATACTGAAGCAGATAAGGGGAAAGGGCCTGCTAAAGAATATTGCATGAAGGACATCACGAAAGGTATTACCAATAATAAGTAAGATTCATAACCTGACATTTTTCATGAGTTGAAACATTAAATTGTGATAATAATATGCACAGAGCATGATGCCGGAAAGAAAGCGTCTTCCAAACATGGAGATAGGATCAAAGGAGGTAGGTAACACATTTTCATAAGTGATATTTCGACCCTATTCTGCCTGGGTATCACGAAATTCACTCGAGGATAATCTCAATTCACCGGTATCGATTATGGCAGAAATCGATCCTATTTAAACACCAAGAGAATCGTAACCGATACTATATTATTAATGATAATAATAATCCCCATTAATGGGATTGATTGTGGACAAAAATAACTGGTGGTTATGAGATGATTTGGGTTTACAAATTGATTTTTGGGGGTTACAGATTCGAATCTGTAACAATGCACCACGCGGGTAGCCGTGCGGGTCAACCCGCAGCACAACCCGCGTGAGCCACTGTTTCGTCCCACACACCAGTGCATCATGCGGGTAGCCGCGCGGGTTAACCCGTGGCACAACCCGCGTAAGCCACTGTTTCGTCCCACAATCACCAAACGACCGTCCAACAATCCCGGGTCGTAGTTAGCTTACACGAGTGTGCACTCCACACCTCCTAACTCGTGTTATAGCTTAGCTATCAACCCCATTATTATCTTGTGAATCCAATTACACAGAATGACCGATGATTTCACTAAAATCACCAGAAAAGCTAGAGATTGGAATGGAAGCATATCATTGAAGCTTCTCCGATCCAAAATGGCGGATTCCAAGATTCTCAGAAGCTTCTCTGATCAAAAATTATGGCCGAGATGGACAGGAGAAGTTGAGTTTATTGTACAAATGCAAAGACTTACAGAGGCGAAAACTCTTTCAAAGAAGAAAGAAACTGTCAATTTGATTTTGGATTGATTTTGTGTCTCAGGTCATATTTAGGTTTAGTTTTTACTTTTTAGAGTCAAAATAAATTAATAATTATATATTTATATTTATTATTAATAATAATTTTTAAAAAATATTTTATTTTCGGATATTTTGGACGGGTCGAGTGAGGGAGATGGATACCCAACCCGATTCTACTTATCCGTATTTTAATTCGGTTTTCGGGGTTCGAGACGTGGTTTCGGGTTTCACATATCGGGGGAAGATGCATTATTCGGGTTGGGTGGGTTCGGGTTATTCGGGTTTTGCTCACCCCTATGGGTAGGGTAAGAGTTATTTAATTTGTTATATTATCTATTTCAAATAGCAGATAACAAAATGGTTGATTATTCAAGTTATAAAACTCTTACCCACATCTATACTTTATCCATTAAGATAGCGGGGTAACAAAATTGATAATACGTAAATGGTAAAAACTGTCATTTTGAATTACAAATAATATTGCTAAAATCAAAACATGTCTAGCCCAGTGATAAGGTAACATCCTTGGGGTCAATGGATAGTATCCCTGACTACCAGGGTTCGAACCCCGTGGTGAGCATGTGGCGATATCCAGATCATGGGCCTAGTGCATCCTTAATTAGGTCGGACCGTGGTCGACGGGGATTAGTCGGGTGACACCCTTAAGTGGGAGTCTGAATACCTCGAGAACGCGTGTGTTATCTGCCGTTCAAAAAAAATATATTGTTAAACATTAAACATTAAATGTTTAAATAAGATATAAGAACATAAATATAGTAATTAGTATATATCTAATTTGATCCATTAAACAATATTATAATATTCTGAATACAATTTTAATTTAATATTTCAAACAGTAACATTATGAAAATTCAAAAACAATATTTATTTTTGTGTATTAATTTTATAGACTCCATCATGTTTCTCATTTAACATTCAGCCCAAAGCAGGAATTATTTTTTATAAATGATTATAATAATTGTTTTTTTTAATAGTAGTGTTTTATTATGGGAAATTAATTATTTTATCCCAAGTTTAAAATTGAGTTACAGATATATCTCATCTCTCTCCAATTTAACCAAAATACCCAAAAAAATCATTTTTAACCCTTGGAGTGTCAAGTTTACAACTTTACAAACCCCTCAATTGCGGACTAAAAAAATTCATTTTTAACCCCTGGAGTCCGCGGAGCACCCTGAAAGTGTCAAATTTACAACTTTGGTCCATGAGTCCGCGGTGAATGATTACATTATTGACCACAGGCCGTGATCATGGACTTACCACAACACGTGTTGGCTTGGAGTGTAACCCTAGTTTTTAATCCGACAACCACCCCACCCACCCCAACCTCGATCGTGGGCTTGTAACCCCCCCCCCCCCCTCCTGGACCACAGACCCCACCATTTCTCAAACTCTCTCTACTCTCTCTCAAATATATCATGCAACCAACGCGCTCATATCTCGACTCGATCCGTGAGTGCTCTTAGAAGTTGGACATGGCTTGTTAGGTTCGTAAGGTAAGTTTTCATAACCCCGTTGTGATGGTTATTATATCCATTGCATGTACTTTTGTTTTAGGTTTGCTTTCTATCCTTTTACCATATTATATATTCGAATTTATTCATACGAATATACTTTTCTAGTAGCATATATATAAACTCAAACTAATACAGTTTTTTTCAAAATTGTCAAACAATCTTAGATATACGTACACACTCCACAAACACATGTGCCCCTATCTCCATACGACCTATATTTAATGTATGAATGATTCAGATTGTGATGATATTTTATGAAGAAAGCAATTTTACCTCTTTCATTGAGTAATGTACGGATAATTCAGATTATGAAATTTTGAAAGGTTATGAATGGGTTTGAATTGTTATTGTATTACAATTATTATTATTTTTTTAAATGGTTATGAAATTTGATAAATTGTTATGAATGAGTATGAATTGTTCTTGTATTGTAGTTATGAATTTTTTTATGCATGATTTTAAATGGTTCTTATATTAAGGTATTAATATTTTTTAAGAAAAAAATGAATTATCCCTAAAATACTTAGTCGTTTATATATGGTAACTGAATAAGATATTTAAAGTATTAATAATTTTTCAAACAATCTGAATTACTCCTAAAAATATGAATTTGTGAAAAAGATCCAAATACCCTTGATTGTAAGTTTGTAACTTTTTTAGGGTTTACTTATGAATTAGCCTCTATATGTATACACTAAATATTGTATTATATAATTAATTTATTAATTAATTATATGTCCTAAAATAAGAGAAAAAATAGAAAAGACTTTAATACCCCTTACTTAACGAGTTTTTTTTAATGGACATTAGAGGGAGGGGCCAAATCTGATTGTTTTTGCAAACAATAGTGACTTATTTGTAATTTTGAAACTGTAGATACCAAAAGTGTTATTATCAACAAACCTAAAGGACCAAATTTATAATTTAGTCTAAAAAAAAGTCAAAATAAAGACAACCACTAAAAGTTTCCGTATAAAAAACATTTATTCATGATGTAAGCATCGTCCCATTTTGTTATATAAAATGAAAGGTTTTAAATGGCGTGAGACGTGACGTGGTGGCGAGGTCAAACCTCAAGTTCTAGAAGCCATGACGAAGCCGTGACGTTTTCAATGCGTGACTTATGACGTCAATTTTCTAATTCATATAGAATATTATATATAAAAACATATATTTTGTAGTGTTATTCAATGAGTCAATAATAATAAGCAATTTAAATTATGATATATATTAAAAAAAACTTGTAAATAAGACAAAAAAAACTTAAAGAAAAATCAAATATTGCATTACGAATTTGTGCATTAGGTCATGGCGTGTCACAGGCTTAACGTGGCGTGAGATACAAACCTTGGTGCTATGACACGCCATGACGGCTGTGCGGCGAGATTTTTAGAATGGCGATAAAATGTAAGAGTAAATTACGTTTTTAGTCCATAAGGTTTGTTAAAATTGTGGATTTTGTCCCTGTGGTTTTGAAATTATGGTTTTCATCCCTATAGTTTGCAATTCATTTCAATTTTCGTCCCTAAAACCAAAACATTACTTTTAAGCATAGAGAACTAAAATAAAAACGAATTGTAAACCATAGGGATGAAAAAAAACAATAAAATTTAGATCTTAAGGACAAAAAGGGTAATGAATTAAAAACCATAAGAATGAAAATCGTAAAATAGAAATTTTCAACAAACCATAGGGACTAAAGTCCTTGTGGTTTACGGTTTTCATCCCTATGGTTTATAATTCATTACCTTTTTTGTCCTTATGATTTTAATTTTATTGTTTTTTTCATCCCTATGGTTTACAATTCAATTCTATTTTAGTCATTCATGCTTAAAAGGTAGTGTTTGGGCCTCAGGAACGAAATATAAATGAATTGCAAATCATAGAGACGAAAACTGAAATTTCAAAACCACCAAGACAAAATCCGCAATTTTTAACAAACCACAAAAACGAAAAACGTAATTTACTCTAAATAATATTATATGGAAAATGAATTCGTTAAATAATATAAAAAGAAAGAAAAAACAGAATCATCAATGAACATAGCATCCAATATTTTATTATATTAATATTTTATTCTATTTCTTATATTGGAGTAAGTAGTATTTCCGTTATAAAAATAAACAAAAACTATGTGTCGTAAGCACTCAACACTACCACTACACCTTCTACTCCAAAGATTGTTTTCATGGAACACAACCATAATCCCGTTACACAAAATCAAAAACCAAATCACCAACAATCTCTATGGCAAAAAATTATAAACATTTTTGGTTGCAAGAAGATTGAACGTTCAGACGTTGAAGACCCCACAAAGACCCCAACCCAGTATTCGAAATTGGGGCCTTCCTCCAACCGATCTCTCACCCGATCACCTTTGTTGTTACACCCATCGCTACGCTCTCCAATCATAAGTCGTTATGGGTAAAGAATAATAAATATATTGTTTTGAATCATGGTACGTATTTGTGTGTTTGATTTTTATTTTGGATGACGATTAAATTGTTGTTGTTGACAATGAAAATGAAATCTAATGGTGATTTATGTTATGCAATAACCACGATTGTCAAGAACTCCTTAAACATTTTGTCTTGCCAACCTTGTTGGGTTAACTCGATATTGAATAAGCGTCTTATACATAATTCTCATGACAAAATTCTCAATCGAGATACGAACCAAAAAGATTACATGTTCAGCCAAGTTTATTTTCTTGAATTAAAATTGTTTTTTATTTATTTTTTATTTTGTATTGATAAGTGAAAACACATATATAATTGTTATTATCCACTAAAACTATCATTAGCTATAATTTCTTTCATATGGCCATTTTGTACCTTAATGAAAACATATCATTTGGGAAGCTTAAGAGTCTATTTTTAGGATAGCTTTGTAATGGTCAAGTTAATATAATATTTTTGCCTTTTTTAAAACATAAAATACAATCTAAATTAACTAATTATTAACTCTGAAATTTACATAACATGGTTTATATTAACTTTGCTAAGATTGGTAATAAAAGAGAGGCATATATACGATGTCAAATCTTTATTGAATAAAGTTGAGGGTTCCAATTATAATATCAAAAATGCTTAACTAATCATAAAGTTACTTGAAATTGATTTTTTGAAATTTTAGAGGGTTGCTTGTAAATTTTTGAAACTTAGGCTTTGTTTGACAAACTAGCTTACAAGTTGGTTTTTCAAAACGTTACTTTGAGTAGTGTTTCAATAAGCTAGCTTATGGTCATCCAAACATGTACACTAGCTTATAAGCTAGTTTTTTTTTGCCAAACATAGTCTTAAACAATTCAACTTGGGGTCACAATCGTAAATGAAATACCATAAGGGTAAGTTGGTAATCTCTAAAAGTCAAAATAACCTATCTTAACATTAAAACAATAAGTTTCAGACGCAAAGGTATTCCAGAAATTTCAAAAAATTAGTCCGACTAAAATCATAAATTTAGATTGAATTACATTTTTTTTGTCTATATGGTTTGTGTTTTTTTACGAATCATGTCCCTATTTTGAAAACAAACGATTCGAGTCCTTGTGGTTGTATTTTTTTGACGAACAAGGTCCCTAATACCACCATATAAAGACACAAATCATTAAAAAAAAAAAATGTAACCATAGAGACATATCTCTTTAAAAATGCAACCATGTATACATGTTTCTTTAGTTTTTCGAAATCGGGACGAAATACGTTAAAAACAACCATGGGGACGATCAGTCGAATGTAACTCACTCTAAAGTTTGTATTTTAAATCATTGGAGATTTCTGAATCTCTGTCGAATTTAAAATACTAAATTATAATTAAAGCAATTTAACAATTATTCATTAATAATAAATTATCAATTAATTAATTTAATAATTTATAGTAATAAAAATTAATTAAGTATTATGCAAATAACTGGGCGCAAAATAAAATAATAAAAATAAATGTATTTTAAAATAAAAATTATAATAAATCCTCATTACATTAACTACTAATATTGAGAATAAAATATATTTATCATTTAATAATAAATGTATACATATATACATATATTTGTTTATACACACTATATACATATATTATATAAATTAAAAAGTTTAATTGAGGTTGGATTAGGGGCGGGTAATGTCATCTCCCACCTCACTTCGGGTATGAAAATAAATCTATGTCCATGCGCTATTATCTGTCAAAACGGGAATCCCCGCCTCTACAGGTAAAAATTTCATCTCTATGCTCGAGTCCAATCCAGCGACCCGGTTCCACCCTTCACGCAAACAACAACGACAAGGGTTAGTCAAAATGAGTCGATTTTTAAATCCATTTTCACCATTATTTTTGCATTAATTCACTAATATTAATTAGTTCGATCATTAGACGCAAAAAACCAACACCTAACACAAAATATTAATTAGGCTTAGTTTTGAATATTCTTCGAGTTTTGAACAAACGGCTACATATTTTGTGACCAAATCATATATGAGTTGCATAATCGTCTAAAACAATTACTATAATGTTACACAATTGATCTGGAACAATAAATTTCAAGATTGGCATAAGGATTATCGCAAAAACATCGCAAAACCTGTAAAACCATAGCTCGATTTCTCGACTAGATTCTCCATTGATTTTCATGATTATGGGGGTTTTGTGTGTATGTAGATGGCCATCACCACCATACATATACATAACGTCACGAATTTCATGTTCATCTCTCTTTGTCTATCTCTCTCTCTGACACAAAAAATATAGGATTATTTGTAATTCAATTCTCAAATCATAAAGATATGATATTTCTAAACAATAATACATACAATACATACATGTATGTAAATTTATTTATAATAAATTATTCATTAAACTGGGGGTTATAGAAACACTTAAATCCACTCTTCATATTTGAATTTCACTATTTCAAACGAGCTCCATTATATCGTATGTTTGTTGATATAAAAATTGATTAAAAATTAGTATTTCTTCACAAGTAACAATTCTTATCTTAGACGATATTTCATTATTTAAACCCAAATGAATACGAAATTTCTTTATTTTATTTTAAAAAGTAAAAACACATATTAATTAGAACATCACCAATCTTCATCATATACAATGGCTATACCTTAAAACTTGAAAGTCAATTAGTAAAGATATAAAGCTTACCTTTGGTCCATATGTTAGCACCAATCCAACAATATGAACGAAAAGAATTATAAAATAAGAAAATTTAATGAAAATTGAACCAAGGTTAGGGAACAGAATCAGAACCTTAACGATAAAATCGAATCCTTAAAAAAATCGAGAGATAGAAACCTGCAATTATTCAGTATTCTAAGACGAAATTTCAACCCCAATCGTGCTTTGGTAAATGGACATCGTCTTAAGGATACGACTATATTTAAATGTTATATAATCGAAATTTTAAAAGTGTTATGAAACGAAAACAATAAAATGAAACTTGTGACCAAAGTAGAGCAAAACAAATCATTATTAATAATCGTTGTTACTTATCTAATGTTAAATTACATGGACATAATATAGTTATTACAAGAATAAAGAACATATAAATATTATATCACCTTATTTGTTGACCGGTCAATGGTGAATAAAATTGGGGAAAACGCCAACAACTTACCATTATTGATGCTTGTCTTGGGTGCGCCTATTTTGTTTTTTCTTGCTACATCTTGTCTTTTTTCTATCACCATATTAGACCCATTCCTTTAATTAAAAACACATACACACTTCTTACTATAAAACGGTCTTGGTGTTGGTGATTAGTGAATTATAGAAAGTTATATGATTTAATTAAAAGTTAATTGATTGTAACTGATATTTAATTGTAATTGGATCAGATTGGATTCAAATTTTCAACATTCAAATTTTCAACATTCAAATTGGATCTCTTTATTTATGGATGACAGTTCAAAATCCAATAAAACCTGGCTGGTCTAATTCAATTATCATTCGATTAATGTATGTATGTATATAACTATTAATATTTTAGGATATTGTTTTTTAGTTGATATTTGCATGTAGTGTTTTTTTTTAATTAGAAAAATATATGAATAATGGGTTGAAAATAGTGGATTAATCGGTTGAAAATTGGACAAAATATTGGATGGATCCAATCAAATCGAATGGATAACCAATAGTAAGGGGTCGTTTACCCAACACTTACCCGATAAGCGCTTCCCGGTAATAGTCAACATTTTCACTTAACTCACTGGGTATGATTTTAGTCTATTAAAACGGCATTGTACGCAACATTTTTATCCGGTAAGTGCTTACCGAGTAAGAGTCGTCACTCTCACTTACCGGATAAAACTCTCGGTTCTTGTAATCTCTCTTACCGGGTAAGATTCTCCATCCTTATTGTTCATCCGATAAGGTAAAATGAGTCGTTAAGCACTTCCGTTGTAAGCGTTTAGTTAACGGCCCCTAATATCAAATATTAGTTTTCCAATGTTCATTGAATTGGATCGAATGGCAAAATCAAATATCTAATGAATAATTGGATTAGATCAGATCTACATAAATCCATTTATTTTCATAAAATGAACACCACTATTGGCGACTTGCATGGTGTTGCAAGTTGTTTATATGTGTTAATTTGTTGGTTTTACATTATTCTTTTATTATTATAAATCAATCAAACTAGTTGGTCTATTTTGCAACACATCACATTGGTTTCCTGAAGTTAAAGCCTAACTTACAAACATTAGAAAAAATGAAGTTAGAATTTATCAAGAAGTTCCATCAATTTAATGGACTAAAAGTGACGAGTTTGATTTCCATGGATTTTTAACAGTCTTTTACAAATAAATAATAACAATATCATTTTATTTTATTTTTTTGCATTGTACATCCAGCCAACATTCATCAAATAAGTAAGACCTAAAAGTCATGAGAATTAATTAGCAATTGAGGATGTTACACACACCTAACTGAATTGCACCAGTTGAGTGACTTCTAACAAACCCTTGAAGAGGTTCTCTAGAAAGTCCATGAAGTCAACTTATAAAAAGAAGATAATAAATTAAAATAATTACTGCTATATATATATATATATATATATATATATATGACTATTCAATCATGTCTTATTCAATTTGGATTCTCTCTCACAAAGACAAATCAAAGATTCCAAAATTCACTATATGCAAGGTTTTATGTGTAGAAAGAAAATATAGTTTTAAACGTTTATAGGAAATAACAATGTATTTATAAAATAATAACAATTAGTTTGTAACTTGTAAGTCTTTATAAATTATTTGGATTGTAAAAACTATATATATATATATATATATATATGTGTGTGTGTGTGTGTAGAGAGAGAGAGAAAGTTACAGAGACAGGAGAAAGGATTTCGAATAGAGAGAGTATATATAAAAACAAGATAAATTAAAAATACACATAAATATTAGTTATTTAAAACAATAAATACAATGATTTATATGAAATGATAAATAAAAAAATAAATGTAACTACACGACTATTTTATAAGAATGGAACATCGATTTTAACATATTCAACAACAATCTCGACAACTTTCAGTTTCTATTTTCTAAAACTTATCTATACAACCAGTTTTTTGAAACTTATCTACGGTATCAATTTAATGGAGTGCTAATAGATACAATTAATTCTCTTCAATTTCTGCAATTGAAATCAAATGTTTAAAAACATTATAAATAAATTTATAAAGTAAACTTTTTTTTGTAGATGTCTATTGTTTTTTTCAATTTTTAACAATATATTAATTGAATTAAGTGTGAAATATATATATATATATATATATATATATATATATATATAGGGGTAGTTTAATTTGCAACTCATGAAAATCTTGCAACCCATGCAACCCACTTCTTAACCGTTGGATTAATGATCGACGGTTACAATACATGTGGGTCCAATATTTTCAATTAAAAAAATCAAAAAAATAAAAACAAAATAACCGTTTTTCATAAATCCAACGGTTAAGATGTGGGTTGCAAGGGTTGCAACCTTTTTAAAGGTTGCAAAATATCCTTCCACTATATATATATATATATAAATAAATATATATAGGGGTGAGTTCAAATGAAAACTCATTTTTTATTGTGCACATGAGGACAAATCTTAACCATTGATCAAAACTTAGAAAATTAATCAATGGTTAATACATAATAAGGTTAATTGGTAAATGATTAAGAACAAAATTGTAATTTTGAATCAATTTCTACCTTCTTTGACTTTTTATTTTTATTTTTAATTAAAAAAATTACCCCTTTAAACTTTAAAATGATTTATCTTAAAAATTACTAACATTTTAATCAAACAAATTACATCAAAAAAACGAGAATTTCGTTGTCTTCGATATGACATCCATCTCGATATAGTTTTTTTTTTCGTTTTAACCGTTTTTTACGTGAAATTCTATATACGTGTTATATTCATTATGAATATGCATGCACGTCTTCGGGTGTCCACATTCAGTATGAATAACAAAGGTGAACGTTCATTCACTATTCATGATGAATAATACCGTATGCAGGATGAATAATACAGTATTCAGGATTTTTTTAACCGTTTTTACGTGAAATTCTATATATGTGTTATATTCATTATGAATATGCATGCACGTCCTCGGGTGTCCACATTCAATATAAATAACAAAGGTGAACGTTCATTCACTATTCATGATGAATAATACACAAATCCATGATTCATGTTATTTATCATGAATCGTGTATTATTCACCCTGAATGTTCTATTATTTATCCTGAATGATACATTATTCATGATGAATAATATATGAATAACCCGTGAAGGTGTAGACATATGGCGCACTCTCTTTTGTTTTTCAATTCACAGTCGAAATTTGGTTTAATTCATTATGAATATATATGCGCATCCCCGGATGTCCACATTCAGTATGAATAACAAATGTGAAAGTTCATTCATTATTCATGATGAATAATATAGTATTCAGGATGAATTACATAACATTCATGACGAATAATACACGAATTCATTAATCGTGAATTATTCACCCTGAATGTTGTATTATTCATCCTGAATGATACATTATTAATGATGAATAACACATGAATGACCTGTGAAGATGTGGAGACGTGACGCGCTCTCTTTTGTTCCCCGATTCACAACAGAACTAGTCGATAGGTTCTCGATTCGTCTTGATGGGTGTTGGGTTACGGTGCTGAAGAAACATGATGCCTTACGACGTTGAAGAAAGTGTTGAAGAATGTGATGTCGAGTTACATACTTACGGTATCAAGACGTTGTACAAACTTGAACGCACATAAATATTCATAATGAATATAACACATATATATAGCATTTCACATAAAAAACGGTTTAAACGACAAAAAAAACTACATCGAGGTGGATGTCATATCGAAGAGCACGAAATTCTCGTTTTTTTGATGTAATTTGTTTGATTAAAATATTAGTAATTTTTAAGATAATTTATTTTAAACTTTAATTGGGTAAAAAAAATTAATTAAAAAAGAAAATAAAAATTCAAATATGGTAGGTGTGTTTTAAATTTTCTTTCATTTTTACCACTAAGCATTTTAAAATTAAAACATTTATTTAATATGAGTTGTTGGATCAAAAGAGATCGAGTGGCTAAGATTTGTCCTCACATGCACAATGAAAAATGAGTTTCATTTGAACTTTTCTCTAAATTATATATATAATTTAGATTGAGTTGTTATAAATGCATTAAAGATATGTATTACTTGTAGTGGATGAACCCTTCTTTTACTTAAACTTAAAATAGACGGAAAAACCCCATGAATTAACCATCTTTTTTGTAGGGACCAAAAGTACATATGAAGAAGAAGATTAGTGACTATTTGTTATAGAATTGGATGTCACATCACTCTCCACATCAGCATGGTAATTAGTTAATATTAAATCGGTTAATTAAGTACTTAAATGTTTGAAACTTCACATTATAGATACCAAAACGGATGTTTTAAAAGTAATTTACCTAAAATAGAAACTAAAACAAAGTACGTTACGTTTTCATGCAATTTGCGCTATTTTATTCCTCTTTTAACATACCGAATTTGCTTATCGACAATCAAAAAACACTCATTTACATGCCTTGAAGGGTGTGAAACTGTTGGGTATGAATGCTTGAATGACCAATGTTTAATAGATTGCATTAATTGAATGATCATTTAATACTCACATTTATGACCATATCTACCATAAAATGTCAACTACCCAAAGGTCCCCTTTCATGAATTGCATTTACTTACGTACATTCTCTTGACTTTCTTACTACAATAATGATGATATTTAATGTCTAATTAATTAAACTTGTATTATTTATCTATCATCATATAAATTTATTTTAACTGGATAAGGTTTTTTTTTACTATATAAATTTATATAGTTCATAACAATTATTTGTAAAATTATACTTGAACTTCATTTTATTAACATGGTAGTGAATTACTGGTTACAAACATTTTCATTTTTTAAGGTTTTTTTGACTTATTTTTTACTTTATAAATAATTTACAACATCACTTGATGGCTTCATTTAAACAAAATTATTGCTTAACCGTCCCAATGTTTAACTGTTTATGACTAAAATTACAACATATTTGAGTCTTTTTGTAAAAGCAAAAGGAAATTAATTTTGTTTTTATGTCATTTCTTCATCTAAAATTCATAACATTCCTTTTGAGAAAAATATATCCAATTTTTTTTGTTAAAGGATGTCCTGGGCCTATGGCTCAAACTAATCCCTTGGCAAAGCAACCGACTACGAAAGCATACAGCCCTGAGATTAAACTCAGTGGTTACAGGATGCGTACGCCTGGATTTGAACCTGGGGTGGATGGGATATCCCACCACATCCCCCACATGTCTGCCAGTACGCCACAAGTCTTGTGGTTAAAAATATATCCAATTATTGGTTAAATATCTAAAAAATCATTTAATAAAAAAGAAATAAAAAGTACAGTGAACGAAAAGAAAAGATACCAATATTAAACAAGATTGCAAAATATAATTAATGAAAACAATACATAAAATAAGAGTAAACTCTAATTTTGATCCTTGACGTTTGGTGATTTCTTTGAAAGCGAGACCTGTGTTTTCATAATTTAAGTTTTGGTCCTCATAGTTTGAATTTTGCTTTAAAAGTGGGACCTGGTCACTAACTCCGTTAAAATTCTCTTTTAGAGGCAAGAGTATTTTCGTCTAATATGGTTTTCTTCCTTTTTTGCAATTTCCTTATGTTTTTTTCTAATATTTGTAAAGTATATCAAACTTTAGGGACCAAATAGGATTAGCTCTAATATTATATATAAATATAAATACATACATATATATATATATATATATATATATATATATATATATATATAACACAAGGACCAAATCACCAGATCACATGGACGATCATCACCTCCGGCAATGACTATCGGACATCTCACGGGCGTTTGTGGATTTCTTTGAGAAATAATATATACGGGAGATAGAGATAGATAGAGAGATAGAGAGAGAGAGAGAGATTTATAGGTCTGTCCCCCCCTCTTTTCCGGTACTACCTCCCACCTTTTTTTTCGGCACCACCCTTGTTTTCGAAAACAACCCACGCCTCCCTCCCTCTCTCCCTTCTCCCTCTACATCTCCAATTCCTATTAAAAAACACAAATCGTTTATGTGGAAAAACCCACAAGAACCACAGCTGACCTCTGATCACCAACCCCTACCGGCCTAACCTCACGCCACGAATGCAATATGTTGAAAAACCCACAAGGACCTGTTGGGATGATTTGCAGGTTTTCATGGACACATGGGACGAAACCACATGGACTGAATCACACTGTAAATCTCTAAACTTTTCCGATGAAGCTCTAAATTTTTCCGGTGAAAAGCTCCCCAAACACTGCCCCTTCCCATTCCAATCATCCTCGTCGCTCACATGGAGATCTCCAAACTATTATTTGACAAAATCGAAAGATGTGGACTACAAAACAGAGGCTTATCACCGACGGACAAATCCGTTGGTGATCCTTCGGTAAAAGCGAAATCCGTCGGTAAATGTCCGTCAGTATAAAGGTGGTCGGCGTTCAGATCACCGACGGATCACCGACGGCTTACTTTTCTGACGGATCTCCGACGGTCACCGACTTCGTGGGTTATTTCCGACGGATCACTGACGGTCTCTTTTTTGCGACAGATTACCGACGGATTATTTCTGACGGATTTAGCGACGGATTTTTATTAAATAAAAATTAAATTACAAAACATTTACCGACGGACTACCGACGGATAATCCGTCGGTAATTTAATTTTTTTTTAAATAATTAAAAATTAAAAATTTCGAGTTTTTAACCTGTACAAAACCTGCCAATTTTTAAATATTACTAAGTCTTAAACTGTACAAAATATCTATAAATACATAAACGTGTTACAAAAACGTAATCCTACGGAGGGGGAAAGGGGTGCTGATTGTTAAACTTGATCATGAACGCGTCAAACTGAGCTATTCGTTCCTGCATCTGCTTCCTCTCTCTGTAGTCACTCCTGCAACTGTATCCTCTCTACTTCCTCTCTCTCTACCCTCTGCCTCAGCTCCTCCAACTGAAATTCAACATTTGACAAACATATATTTATAGAACAATGTCAGACAACATTTAACAAACATATGATTAACAATGTTAAACAGCATTTGACAAGCATACCTCCTCACCGCGATGGTCGCGCGTGCTCCCGCTCGAACTGGCACCTGCATCACCGGTCATAGCATAATAGGGACCCTGACTGGTCCCCCATCCAAAAATACGGCCCTTACGCCGTCCTCCGACACTGCGCTCCCACAACTCGGTGTCATTGGGAGGTACAGTGCCGGAAGGTAAGTCTGGGTACTCCGCCTCTCTAATCCGATGGTAGTTATTCTACAGTTTACCAAATTAGACATTGTCAAGTCAACTAACCTATAGAAAATTCGGCAACATTTCAACTGTGATTTGAACATCTATATCCATGACCTGCTTTTATCAAAACAATCCTATCGTCTGGCCAACAATGGCAGCCCAAACTAAGTTTGTTATAATTTATATCTATCTTATAAAACAAACAAATATATAGCCATGCATAATTGAACTTACCGCCATATGAGCCGCCTTTGGGTAAACGTAGATCGGAGGATCCGTGGACGGACCAGTCGCACCCGGAACAAGTCCTGTTGGTGCAGTGTGTAGCATCCCAAACCTCGTCGCTGGTAGGCTCACGGCCCCATGCATCTCTCTACAATACACAACTTAAATTGTTAGTAGGTAATAAAATCATGTATATAGTACATATATTCATCAATTATATACATTTAGTCTAGTGTATGATAAATTACCATGCGGTCCCGATGCATAGCGGTACTAATAGATCCAGTACAGTGTTTGGATGTCATCCCCTCATACTCGGTGGCCCGATTGGCCGTATTGGCCGCAGATACACGTCGGAATCCGTCGGTGTTCCATACCTGTTAAAAAGAAGACATAAATCAACATAAATCCTAGTACAACTAGATGCAAGTATTCAAAACAAAACAAACCTGCTCAATCATCTGGACCCAAAACTCACTCTGGAGGGTGTGCAGCAAAAATCGTGTAATCACGTCCGTCGAACTGGACACCATCAATGGCTAAAGCCCTGCCCTGGGCGAATCGACGGGCATCTCTCATCATGTCTGGGTACCTATTATTTAGGATACACCGGAATGCAGCTACTACGTCAGCGTCAATCTCAGTAGGCCAACTATAATATAACTGCAAACACATTGTTTGGATTAAGTAAAAATAAATTCACTCAATTAGTTAAATAGAGTAAAATACCTACCCGTAATAGATCCAGCATCCGTGGATAGTGCTTATTAGGGACATCCCTAAAATGAGCTCACGGACCATCGAAGATGGACTTAAAGACGACAATGGCCCTCCGGACTGCCAACTTGTCACTAAACCTTCACAATTGCTAAATATACAACAAAAAAAACATTAGGATCGGTTTATTATGTACTAGAATAAATAATATATCACATCTACTTACCCGCCCGCTTCAGACAACAAAAGTGGCGGTCACTGACTCGGCTAGGGCGTCTGTGATGCCACATTCGAGCCTCTAACCCTCGAGCCCGCTGCTAGTTCGTCATCAGACTGGATCTGATCTAGTCCGTCATCGGTAAACTCATCGGCGTGGGGGTCACCACGCCCGGCGAAGCTGCTACTGCCCCTACCCCTATTACCCCTACTACCCCTAGAAGGGCGTCCCGGCATCTAGATCATAGAGCATGGTTAACACAAAATGATATAAGTATCCATAAATCATAGAGAATGTTTAACACAAAAATGTTTACATAAATGATATAAGTGTACATAAATCATAGAGAATGATTAACACAAAATGTCTACATAAGAAAGGCACACTAGTTATCAAACGAGTGATCAGATAACATAAGTTTGTCTTCGTTATCTTCATCATCGTCCACGTCTTCAAATTCTTCTTCCTCGTCGCTAGCTTCGTGATCTGATGCATCTTCCTCGCTAGCTTCGTCATTTGTGGCGACTACGTTGAGCTCCCCAGTGACAAGAGGGACGGAATCGAGGTCCTCATTTACCCAATTGTTTGTTATGAGTTACCCATTCGTGGATTTGAAAGAACGGTTCTCCATCCACGTTATCATCATCCAACACATCGATAGCCCTTTCTGCAACTTCATATATTCCACGGGCTTTGGTCTTCACAACTAACCACCAGTCCTTTAAATCCTTACTTCTTGAAGGATAGGATGTGTAATACACTTGTTCCGCTTGTGATGCTAGGACGTAATTTTTCTATTGGTCGGTCGAAACGGGGAGCCATCGTAAACAATTGGAAGATGACGGACATGTTCCCATATTTCTTCACCGGTTAACTCAGGTGGTGGGCCGGCTAACACCCTAGATCCGTCCAGAAACCCTATTCGATCACGTCGGAAGGGGTGTGCACTAGGTAACCATCTCCGATGACAGTCAAACCAACAAGATTTACCTCCATTTCTTAACTGAAACGAATCGACTGTACCCATGCAGTACGGGCAGGCTAGCTTGTCGTGCGTGCTCCAACCCGACAACATTGCGTAGGCAGGTAAGTCGCTGACGGTCTATAGAAGTATAACCATTATCTTACGATAAACATCATACGTAAGAGCGCCCACTGTATATACAACATCTTGAGATCATCTATTAGCGGCCTAAGAAAGACATCCAAAACCGTAGGTTACAATCAAAGAAAGGTGTTTTGGAAAGTTTAAAACCCTACGTGTAATGGTTTGACTATTGAAAAGTCAAACCGTAGGTGTCAACCAATTTAGAAGTCTATTGAATACTACATGTAATGGTTTGCCTTCTTGAAAGTCAGACCATAGGTGTAGAGAAGATTTCGATGACTCTAAAACTCTAAGTGTAATGGTTTGACTATTGAACACTACATGTTTTTTAAAATTTTGGCGGCATAACGGCTATAAAATGAATATTTCCGTATATCAACCTAATGTTTGCCCAACAATTGGCAACCCAACTAAAATAAATAAATAAAATCAAGTATAATCAAATCCTAAATCATACCCCAAATGTTTCCATTTATCAACCTAATGTTTGTCCAATAATTGGCAACCCAACTAATTAATATCACAATTTATCAAACCAATATGTGGAGCATTTTTTTAGTAGTTATGACAATGATTGTGGATCATGGGAGGGTGGGTGATGGTGGTGATTAGAGTTTACGTGGAGCTTTCAACAGGGACAATGAATATGATAAAGTTAGAGTTAGTTACAGAGTTGGTCCTTGTGTTTTCTTGGTTTTTACAAATATAAGAAAAAAAACATAAGGGAAAATTGCAAAAAAGGAAGAAAACCATATTGGACGAAAATACCCTTGCCTCTAGCGGATATTTTTAACGGAGTTAGTGACCAGGTCCCACTTTCAAAGCAAAATTCAAACTACAAGGACTAAAACTTGAATTATAAAACCACAAGTCCTGCTTTCAAAGAAATTACCAAACGTCAAGGACCAAAATCAGGGGCGGAGCCAGGCCTGGCCCAGGACCAGCACCTGCCCACCCTCAACTTCTACAATTTTTTAGAATTTTATTTTTTTAAGCCTATCATTCACTTAAAATCAGTTTGGAATTAGAAAAAGGCAATCTATTTTTTAAGCCCAGCCCAACAAAAGCCTATCTATTTCTCCTTGGAATTAGAAATCAGTTCCAACCCAACAAAAGAAATCGAAGTCTCAACTCTGGAGGATTATCGCTTCTCTTCTCACAGAACAGAAGACATCATCGATTCATCGACTCTCGTATCCCGACTTTTCACCAGCGAATGCTTCTCGTACGACTCTCGATTCTCAACTCTCGTTTCTTGACTGTCGTGTGACTGACTTGTGAGTTTCATATTTCTAGGGTTTAATTTCTGATTTCTGATTTCACTTTCACATTCTGTTTTGTATGAGTATGAGAAATAGAAAATACATAATATTTTGTATTAATTTGTATTTGATTATTGAGTTTCTTATTTCTAGGTCATTTTCACATTCTGTTTGTTATATAATTTTTGTATTTGATTATGATTCATGAAAAATAGAAATTTGATATTTGTTTAATGAGACATTAAGTATTTGAATTTGATTATTGAGTATTTGGCACAAATGGGCAGAGTTGTTCTATTGAATATTGATACTTGATTGTATTTGAAATGACATTTTCTGTTATGCATATTGTAAAAAACAGGATGCCCAATAGAATGGGAGATCAATGGATGAACGATAACTTGGTAGCGTATATTGAAAAAGATGTGTTTGCGGACGTTGAGAATGAAGATATCATTGATATGTTTCAGAAAATGAAAACTCCTCGGGGTCATTGTTGGATCGGTAAGGTTAGTGCACCACTTTTGTTATATAAACATGTGTTTTATCAATATAATATTATTTTATATTTGTTTTTTGTTTTATTAATGAGGACCACCCTTAACAATATTCCTCGCTCCGCCCTTGACCAAAATTAGAGTTTATTCTAAATGCAATGTAAATTTAAATAAAAAAAATCTACAAAAAAAAAAGTAATTTTAGCATTCGTTTTAGATATGTGAAGTGTTGTACCAAAATTATATTTTACAACTTAAATTTGGATTATAATATAATTCCATATCCTCCATATTAAAGATAAGTTACACATACAATTTATTCATTTGCAAATTGCTACTTATTTACAATCTATTAAATTTATTGAACGCATAATATTTTAATTAGATTTGTACTAGAAGCGTATTCGCCGCAATGCAGCGAGATACATCATGATTTTAATATTTTATTTTGCTTTTTGTTTTTGTGTCGATTTACAGTACAATTTTGGATAGTTTTGAGAAAGTGATGATGTTTTTTTTGATAAATTTGTTTAATTTAGACTTAATAATATAATGTTGTTTATATAAAAAAAATAAGTATTTTGTTAAAATTCAATGATTATCTTATATATTTTAATGACATCTATAAAAAATAACCAATTACATATTTAATAATATAATTAAAACAATTTTATAGTAATATAATATATTAATTAATAATGATACATGGAAATGTCTGCATAAAAGAAAGGTTCTGCACATATCAAATTGGTGGGTGTTAGAAGTCTGCAGTAGTAATATGTATCTTGTGTTTTGATACTTGTAAATTAAGAGATTTTAAAATATTGCATAAAATGATAGTACCTTGTGCCTAATAACTTGTATTTAAGAGTTTTTTATCCGTACTTTATAATATATTAGATTTGTATTATATCGACATTTTTTCTTACATATCACTCAAGCAATCATTCTGCAATTATCATTGTAAATGATCTTACCGAATAAATTGTTAGTCACGATAGCCAATATCCAATGTATAAATACATATTTAAAACCACAACATGATATTATAGATTTTGACTTGTACTATTTCTGTATTTTCAATTAATATAATTTACATCCGTCCTAAACTTAACGATTTGTTTTTCTTTAGGCTATCATGTAACTTTTTTTGGTAAAGTTTTTTTTTTATCTTAATCATAAAAAAATTGTCAATTAGGAACAATTATTAAAGTTGGCAATTTTAACATTTAACTGACAATAAATCATTTTTATTATAGGAAAAACGTAAAATAACAACAGTACATACATAATAGAAAATCTGTAATTCTCATTGATCATAAACTTTTTAAATAGAAATTAGTTACAATGAAAAAAAAAACAGTAAATCCTAATACTTGAAAACTATTCTTTCAGTCATTTCATGTTTGATGAAAGCACATAATCCTTCAACAACTAAATCATTTTTTTAATTAAAAAAGAATACCGTTTTAGACATTGAACAATAACCAAATGTTCTATTAATTGATATTAAAACTAAAATAACGTTATGTATTTTACTAATTATTATAAACGATTCTTTGTAAAAGTCTAAACCAATGTTATGTTGATAAATATTCAAATACCACAATATTATCAATAATTATTTTAAAAAACATAATAAAATAATATACCGACTCTTATAAATATTATGAAATTGAGGAAGTAGTATAATTGTTTATATTATATATAAATATGTGTAACTAAAAAGATAATGATCAAAATTTGAAATTAAAAGTTATTATGTTTTTCCTCAAAAATGACACAAAGTCATGGGCTTTTTAGGAAATCTCTAAATACGCATTAACAATTAAAAGTACGAACGTTTCATGCACACCCAAAGACATTGGGGGAAGAATCTCCCCTCTCCTTGTACTAATTTAATATTTAGCATACTCACCCCTCCCAAAAAATTCACATTTTGAATTATAATATTATTCAAATCATATTAAATTAATAATATTTTTTTAAATTATTTTGTGTATCAAATTTATTACAATACTTAAAGTACTTTTCTTAATCCTACGATCAAAGTCACTTTTATGAATTTAAGTTTGCTTGTAATTTAATTTTAAAAAAAAGTTAATTGTCGTTAAAATTCTTAAAGTGTCATATAGTACAATAATTTATACTATATTATAAAGATGATATAAAAAATTCTTAGTTACAACTCACTAAGCTTTATGTACTATCATTTAAAGTTATCTACTTAAAAATAACTACTAAAGATTAATATACTACCTGTAAAACTTTTAACCTTAATTAATATATTTCATCTTTATCCCTTAAAATCCTTCTCTAATCCCCAAACCCTAAAATTATTAAATTTGAATTCTGATAAACATAATCAAAACAGGATAAGCATCTCAATTAAAATATAAAAAATTTAAAATATATAAGATAATTAATGAATTTTAATAAACTACTTAATTTTTTTTATATAAAAAACATTATATTGTTAAACCTAAATTAAACAAATTTATATATAAAAAACCATTATCACTCAATAAAAACCATCCAAAATCGTATTGTAAATCAATAAAAAATAAAAATAAACATTAAAATCGTGATGTATCTCGCTGCATTGCGCGAATATGTTTATAGTATAACAAAACTAAGCTTCAAATCATTGATTGCGTCTATGATTCAATAGAAAAGAAGTTTGGCATGTCTAATATAAACCGATTTTTCAAGTAAATTTTTGTACTTTAATTTTATTTCTTATATGAATGAAAGAATGTTAGAATAATTTTATACTTTGTCTTTATCAATAGATATTATAGATATTTATTATTTCAAATAAAATGTGTAGTTCTTTTATGATTTTAAATCCACCAATACTAAATATTATTCCGTTGTTTTCATATTTTATACTTCTAAAAATATTGTAATATTTGAATTAATATTAGGCATTGTTTGGCAAACTAGTTTAGAAGCTAGCTGGTAGGGGTGAGCAAAACCCGAATTACCTGATCCCACCCGACCCGATTTTAAGAAGAAAACCCGAAACCCGAATTACCCGAATCACCCGATCCGATTAATATTTCGGGTAAAGTAGGATTGGGTTGGGTATGCAAACCCCAAACCCGAACCCGTCCGAATATCCGAGAATTTTTATATATTATAAAAATATCAGTTTTATTATTATAAATTATATTATACTATATCTATTACTAATTAATCTATTATCATGTAAAAATCTAAATTCTAAAACCTAATTTTGTATTACCCCTAATCCCTCCGCCCAGACCAGACCCCTCATCCCTCAGCCCAGACCCTCACTCACTCCCTCACTCTCGACTTCGACTCCGGCGCCCTGCTCCAACCTCTAGCCACCGCCCATCGGCGGCCATCGCACCACCACCACCACCCACGGCGAATCCTTAATCTCAGTCTCTCTCTCTCTAGATTTGAGTTTTGAACTTTTGATGGCTCCCTTCCCTCCCATCGTGAATTAAAAATGTAAGTTTTTTCTAATTTTACACTCTCACAATCTCTACTACACACAGTAGGTTGTTGTCTATGTTGAAAATGGAGAAAATCTGAAAATTGATAACTGTTTCTCTAACCCGAAATCCGACCCGGTCTAACCCGATATCCGATCCACCCGAAAACATTCGGTCGGATTTCGGGGCTCGATTCCACCACCCGATATCCGATCGGGTTCTTGGATTTGGGCCCCGACCCGACCCGATCGATGTTCAACCCTACTAGCTGGTAACTGATAAGCTAGCTTTTTAAAACGCTACTATGAGTAGTTTTTCAATAAGTTAGTTTATGGTTATCTGTAATAACAGGGTTAAAAGTAAAGAAATTAAAGTTAGGGTGAGAAAATGGAAAAGTTATAATTGAAGGGTCTATTTTTGTGAAATGAGAAAAGAGGGAATTTAAAACCCTAGAGTCAGTCTTATGGAAGAGTGCGGCTACTATTTTGGTGAAGGGAGCTCTTGAGGCGATTTTGAAGAAATCGGGTTGAGAGGCAATTATTCCACTAACACCGATCACCACCACCTATTGCCGCCACCACCATCGACGACCACCGGTAACTACCACCAACCATCGTCGACCACTTCCACCTCTTCCTTCACTACTACAACAACTTCCTCCACCACCTCCACAACCACCACCCATCGCCACCTACACCAATCACCACCACCCATTGCGACCGCCGTCACCGACGCTCACCGCCAACCACCGTCGCTGGCTGCCACCACTGTCGCTCGTCGTCAACCATCGTTGGTAACCTCCGTCTCTTCCTCCACTACAATAACCTCAATTACCATTGTGCACCGCCTTCACCAGTACCTCTATTACTATCTTTCACCTTCTTCACAACTATCGTCTTTCACCGGCCACCCATAGTTTTTTATCTTTACTCGTCGCTGCAACTATGCATCAATCAATTTATTAAGATCTTCCAAATTGAACTACCATCAATTATTTCAGATTCTTCATTCAAATTTCCTACTATTGTTTTTGTATGTATTTATATGTATGAAAATTGTGTAAACAATTAATAATGTTTTTTAATTAAATTATTTAAGAATATTTTTTATTTGTGTTATTTATAACTATTATATGACATATAAAATTATCAAACAACTTTTAGGGAAACTTGTCCAGTCTTGTCCTATCCAGTCCTAGTCGTACCAAACACAAGACAACCATTTGTCTTGTCCAGTCCTGTCCTAACCTCTTGTCTTGTCCAGTCCAGTCCCGTCCAATCTTGTCTGCGTACCAAACGCTACCTAAGAAATCTGTTAGAATTGTATAAATATGTTAAATTTGATATATTAATTTAAATATATAAAAATATAATTACTTTCATTATGTATTTATTTAACAATTTTATTTAAATATGATTACTTTAAATATATTAATAAATAAAACTGGTTAAATACAAAGTTTTTATAAAATTCTATTAAAATAAAAGTGATTAAATATGAAAATCTATAAAATAAAAAAAAGGTCATACAGTTACAACCTATGACGAAAAACCTCAAATGAAAACCTCTCAACTATATAAAAAACCTCAAAATAAGGTTTCTCCTTTTTGAAAAACCTCTAAAGAAGGTTTAACCTCCTAAAAACCACATTATCGATGCTCTTAATACCTCAAAAACACAAGAAGTTCAATAAAACTTCATAATAAAAATTCTTACAAAAATCTTATTTTCTATTTTATTATATAAATTTAATGTGTGTATATATATTATAAAATTATTAAAAAATTCTATTATAATTTTATTAAATTTTACTTTCCTATATTAATTTTAATTTATTAATTATATATTTTTGTCAAGATATTCAGAAAACAAGTGAAGCATAAATTACTTTTATATTATAATTAAAACAAGTGCAACATTACACAAATATTCATCTTAATAAAAAATAACACTAAATTAATAATAAATAGTAATATGGATCATTCATAAGCTCGATTCGACCAATATGTTCAACCAAGTCGTAATAGGGTTAATCAACTTCATTTGAGTGCATCTCAAAATTACTTTGAAAATATTTTGAAATTCATGGTTGGAATCTTGAAATATATATGTTGAACTATCGACCTCTTGGTTTATTTTTGTCGAATTATCTACCTCTTTATATGTTTTTTGGTTTATTTGTATCAAATTATCTACCTCTTGTATATTTGTGTCATATGTGTATATATATATATATATATATATATATATATATAGGGGTAGGATATTTTGCAACCCTTGAAAAGGTTGCAACCCTTACAACCCACATCTTAACCGTCGGATTCATGATCGACGGTTACAACAGATATGGGGCCCAATATTTTTAATTAAAAAAAAGAAAAATAAAAATAAAATAACCGTTGATTATGAACCCGACGGTTAAGATGTGGGTTGCAAGGGTTACAACATTTTCAAGAGTTGCAAAATATCCTTCCACTATATATATATATATATATATATATATATATATATATAGAGAGAGAGAGAGAGAGAGAGAGAGAGAGAGAGAATTTGATGTATTGTTTAAAAACAAAAAAATTACAAAAATTAATTTATGATTTATAACTTAATTTTTAATATATATATATATATATATATAGTGCATTTCTTTTGCAATCCAAACAATTTGTACAAACTATACAAACCAATCTTAGTCGTTCATCAAATCTAATGAATATATGATTTTATTATGTTTCATAATTTAAAATAATGATTATAATGAATAAACTTAATATTTCCTAATTTAAAATCATGATTATAATAAATAAACTTAACATTTTCCATATATATAACAATCATTATTAATGAATCATAATCATTATCTATAAATATATCTAGTGTTTCCTAATATAGTGGTTTGCATAGTTCGACAAATTGCTTAGGTTGCAAAAGAAATACATCTTATATATATATATATATATATATATATATATATATATATATATGTGTGGGTGAGTTCAAATGAAAACTCATCTTTCATTGTACAAATGAAGACAAATCTCAACTATTGATCAAAACTTAGGAAACTAATCAATGGTTATTACATAATAAGGTTAATTGAGAAGTGATTAAAGACAAAATTGTAATTTTGAATCAACGTCTATCTTCTTTGACTTTTTATTTTTATTTTTAATTAAAAAAAATACCCCCTAAAACTTTAAAATAATTTATCTTAAAAATTACTAATATTTTAATCAAACAAATTACATCAAAAAAACGAGAATTTCGTGGTCTTCAATATGACATCCATCTCGATATAGTTTTTTTTCTCGATTTAACCGTTTTTTACGTGAAATTCTATATACGTGTTATATTCATTATGAATATGCATGCACGTCTCCGAATGTCCATATTCAGTCTGAATAACAAAGGTGAACGTTCATTCATTATTCATGATGAATAATACATTATTCAGGATGAATAATACAACATTCAGGATGAATAATACACGAATTCATGATTCATGTATTATTTATCACAAATCGTATAGAATTTTACGTGAAATTCTATATATTTGTTATATTCATTATGAATATTCATGCACGTCCTCGGGTGTCCACATTCAGTATGAATAACAAAATTGAATGTTCATTCACTATTCATGATGAATAATACAATATTCAGGATGAATAATACAATATTCAGGATGAATAATACACGAATCCATGTTTCATGTATTATTTATCATGAATCGTGTATTATTCACCCTGAATGTTTTATTATTCATCCTGAATGATACATTATTCATGATGAATAATATATGAATGACCCGTGAATGTGTAGACACATGACACACTCTCTTTTGTTTCCCAATTCACAACCAAAATTTAATTTAATTTATTATGAATATGTATGCGCATCCCCGGATGTCCCACATTCAGTATGAATAACAATTGTGAATGTTCATTCATTATTCATTATGAATTATATAGTATTCAAGATGAATTACACAACATTCATGACGAATAATATACGAATTCATGAATCGTGAATTATTCACCCTGATTGTTGTATTATTCATCCTGAATGATACATTATTCATGATGAATAACACATGAATGACCTATGAAGATTTGGAGACATGAAACGCTCTCTTTTGTTCCCCGATTCACAACAGAATTAGTCGATAGGTTCTCGATTCGTCTTGATGGGTGTTGGGTTACAGTGTTGAAGAAACGTGATGTCTTACGACATTGAAGAAAGTGTTGAAGAAGGTGATGTCGAGTTACATACTTACGGTGTCGAGGAGTTGTACAAACTTGAACGTACATAAATATTCATAACGAATATAACACATATATATAGCATTTCACGTAAAAAACGGTTAAAACGACAAAAAAAGCTATATCGAGATAGATGTCATATCGAAGAGCACGAAATTCTCGTTTTTTGATGTAATTTGTTTGATTAAAATATTAGTAATTTTTAAGATAATTTATTTTAAACTTTAATTGGGTAAAAAGTTTTTAATTAAAAAAAGAAAATAAAAAGTCAAATTTGGTAGGCGTATGTTTAAATTTTTCTTCTATTTTTACCCCTAAACATTTTATAATTAAAAACTCTATTTAATATGAGTTGTTGGATCAAAATAGATCGAGTGGCTGAGATTTGTCCTCACGTGCACAATGAAAAATGAGTTTTCATTTGAACTTTTTTTTTTCTCTCTCTCTCTCTCTCTCTCTCTATATATATATATATATATAGAGAGAGAGAGAGAGATAGGTTCATACGAGAATGATAACGATTTAAAGGAATAAAGGGACAATTCTGGACCAATCATAATTAAGAAATTAATAATTGTTTATTTTAATAAAAAAGGGTATAAATGTCATTTTTCATTAGTAATTTTTATTTTAAGAAATTAGTAAAATCAAGTCCTAAATTAATGGGATTATTGATCATCCATTCCATATTTCTCTCAACCCTTCCATATTTCTCTCAACCTTTCAATCTTTTTCACCCTTCAATCCTCCATCAAAATTTACCGGCGGGAATGGTGAATTTGACGTCTCCGACGTCGTCTTCTTCGCCACAGTCGCTGCAAAACCGCACCACCACCACCACCGCACCAACATGTTACTTTCAGCGGCGGTGGGTTATACTCACCACCACCGCACCACCACCAAGACCACAACCAACATGTATCTTCGCCACAGCCGCTGCAAAACCGCACAACCACCACCACCGCACCAACATGTGACTGTCAGCGGCGGTGGGTTATACTCACCACCACCGTAGACGGCTTCCAATCGGCTTCCAATCACCTGCTCCTCCATCAAATCTGACAGCCCCACCATAGACGGCTTCCACCGCAGACGGCTTCCAATCGCAGACGGCTTCCAATCGCCCCACTGCAGACGACTTCCACCATAGACGGCTTCCAATCGCAGACGGCTTCCAATCGCCCCAGATGAGGTGTTCATCGGAGGTAGTCATCGGAAATCTATGAGTCGAGGAAGGAAGACGATGGGGAAGCAAGATGAAGGAGAAAGCAAAGTATTTAGAACAAAATCACATATGATTTTGGTGTTAAGTATTATAGCCAAGTTATTTAGTACAAAATCACATATGATTTTTGGTGTTAGTATGAATTTGGTGTTAAATATTTAGTACAAAATCATATATGATTTTGGTGTAAGTATGATTTTGGTGTTAAGGATCTAGAACAAAATCACATGTGATTTTGGTGTTAAGTATTATAGCCAAGTTATTTAGTACGAAATCATATATGATTTTGGTGTTAATTATTAATTTGGTGTTAAGTATTTAGAACGAAATCACATGTGATTTTGGTCTCAAATATTATATCCAAATTATTTAGTACGAAATCATTTGTGATTAACATGATAAACCAATTTTGATTTTATTATAGCAACGAATCACTTATGATTACCATGATGAACGAAGTTTGAATTTTATAGCAGCAGATCAATTGTGATTAACATGATAAACCAAATTTGAATTCATTATAGCAGCGAATCACTTGTGCTTACCATGATAAACGAATTTTGAATTTATTTTCAGAAAAATTGGGGAGAGATTGAGACGTGTTGAGATAAATTAGTAAGAAATTTCTTTTTTTATTTGAATTAAATATTATAATCCCTTTTTTTTAAGTTAATAATGTCTTAAATTATCCAAAACGTAATATGACTTTATTGCCCTTTTACTCTTAATTTTAGAAACTATTATTTTTGGAATTAATTTAAAAAATGATTGGCTGAGAATTGTCCTTTTATTCTTTTAAACACATTATGTTCTCGTTTGAACCCACCCCTATATATATATATATATATATATATATATATATATATATATATATATATATATATATATATATATATATATATATATATCGTCTAACATAGTAATGTAACGAGGTAATTAAAAAATAAACTTATTAAAACAAAATATAAAAACTTGTTTAAAATTTTATAAGAAACAAAAAATATGTAAGAACCCAAAATCCAACAACAAGCAAAAGAGCATAATATAAGATAACTCGCCAAAGATTGGCCTCAAAGTACATCTCAAACGTATAAGGTTTGCACAAACAACCCATTACACAACTGGGAATGAATAAAAGGAAAACAAACTAAAACTGGAAAACTACGGCGTCATCCTTCTAGTCCACTCCTCCTGCTCAAAGCTTCTCTTTCCCCTTACCCGAACCTTCTACGTCACGCCTCCCTGAAAAGGTTTTTAGTTTTTGAAAGAGTGAAGGTTAAGCCGAAAGGTCTAGTGAGTTCCCTCTAACAACGGGTTCCACGCCATAGCAACATATAAAAGATTTATAAACAATTACAAAACAATTCAGTTTTAATAGAACATCACACTCACAAATCAGGCTTCTGGCACACATTGAAGTCACGCATAGGTGACGACGTGTCTGGCCCATACTGCCTTATAAAGGGACACCCCCCAATGGCATATACGGGACACACACCCCGGCATTAACACAGGCGGGACCCCCCCCCCAACTTAGGCCATAACTTGCCATTAACAATGTATGCATACATTTAATACAATCGACACAATAAAACATAACGTGCATTTAATAAACTCCACATGCATAAAATAACATAAATATCAGTAGCGATTTTGGTTAGAAAACTCACCTGTCGCTTTTGCTTTACCCTTCAAACTCGCACTTGAGTCCTTAAACCCAACACCTATGAACAAGGAAGTTAGGGTGGTAAGATACCCAAAACTCCAGAAGGTTACCTCTACTGATACCCCTCTCAAAGATCAAACAATTCCCCCCCTCATGGGGGCCTCCCCTACCGGGCTCAACTTTCCCCCGGTACCCGCCTCCCGGGTCCACCAGGCTTCCCAACCCCGCCTCCCGGGTTCCTCTCCCTCACGGGACCCCGCCTCCCGGGGATCCCTTCCCGGGACTCCCCGATCTTCACTACTCCCGGGGCTTCCCTTCCCGGGACCCCATCCCAACCGGTCTCCCCGACCTCATCTGTCCCGGGGCTTCCCTTCCCGGTACTCCCCCTCAACCGGCCTCCCGGTCTTACCTCACACCTGACACCCCGTCACATGGGATTTTGGTTAATCCGGGGTAAAATCCCCATAGTCGATTGGCGGTAAATTCCCGACGTTGGGGTTTTGCACGAATCAAAATAGGGATCCTTCCAAAGAAGGAGAAACTCGTACAAAACCTCCCGACCAAAGATTAAACAATAAAAACCCCATGATATTAGCTTTCTAACCATAGATTAAAAATTTAGGAAGAACTCAGACAATGATTATCCTTCCCAAAACAATCTATAGCTCCCTAATAAAAAATCCCACCAAAAACAAGTTAAGAGATAGGATTAGGAGTGCCTTGATGAGAGCTAAGAGTAGAGTCTTCTTCTCCAATTGCTCTTCCTTGATTTCTTCCCACTTGACACATCCATCCGCACAAAGGAATTCCTCCTGCTTTCCTAGCCTCCCAAAGTTGTGAAAGATTAGGAGAATAGGAATATTAGGGTTTTATTTCCAATAATTGCAAACGAGTCCTAAAACTCTGGGCCTCCACAAAATCTCCACTAAACATCCAATCTTTATAATTTGATCTCGGATATTACAAAATAAAACAAAATTAATAAATATATTTTATTATAATTAATTCATATTTTATTATATCAGTTTGAACTTGTAGTTTTAGAGATTTATTAAAATAAAATAAAATGGTTAGAAAACAATAAAAATAATAATTAAAAAACAATAAAAGAATAGAAATGTAAACATAAACCTCTCTGTTATAGTGGAAGTTTTTATAAAAACCCCAACAAAAATGTAAATCCCACATTGGTTGGGGAGGGGAACGAAAGTTTCCTTATAAGGGACCTGATACCTCCTTTATCATACGCGTTATAAAACCGTGAGTCTGGGTGTGTGGACAAAACGGACAATATTTGGTATGGTTGGTCCGGGATGTTACAGATGGTATCAGAGCCAGGAGTCGGACTAGTGTGCCAGCGAGAACGCTGGGCTCCCAAGGGGTTTAGGGTTTTTACAAAAACCCTCGATAAGAAATCTTCATTTTGAATGCTTTAGCAAACAAATTAACTAGGAATGAAACATACTAATAGAAAAAATCTAATTAACCAAATGAGATATGTGTTGTTTTAGACCGGAAGGCAACATATATAAATTTTAAATGAACTAAATGAATTAAAACGTAACGAATTTTAGTATAATCTTTTAAGTGTAACGTATTTTATAGTATTTAGTTAGTTAGTTAACTAGCTTACCTAGTTTACACATGAGAATAAATAAAAATGCAACGATGTACTTTGATAAGATTCCTATGTTGTGTAACTTACAACCACAACAAAATTAGGTTTATAGGACACAAAAAATGTATAAGCGTTCTAATATATTATTTTATAAGGCTTAAAAGTTTATGGGACCCAAACAATAAAATGTACTATGTAAAGTGTTAGTCCTAAAAAGTAGTGGCAATAGAAAGCTAGTATTGTATAAGGGAGGGTTGAATACAATACACACAAAATTTCACTTTAATTTAATTCTTTATTGATAAAAATCAAGAATTACATATAGAAACTTTTAAGATTGTTGCGGAAAGAACAGATAAATCTATTCTAACAATCTACACTAAGAAACAAGAACACAACTTAAAACACAAAGATTAAAGCTATGAAATGAGAGAGAACATATCTGCCAACTTTTTGTTTGAGTGCACTAAGGTCTCTTTTCAAAGCGTAACCTTGCATGGGAGGAGTCTTCACTTTTATATATCACAATGTGTATTATATAACACCCTAAAATTTTGGGTCAAACCAAAAATTAAAACTTCAACAATAAAACGTCTAAAATATAAAGGTTAAAACTCTGTAAATGTAGACAACTAAAATCCAATGACGTGGGGTAGTTTACAACAATAATAGTAGCGGTAAAATGAAACATATTATACAACAACCTAATTAATCTAGGACAACTATTCAACTAGATTAAAGGCGGGTGTTGCTATGTCTCCAAAACACTCTTCTCGATCATCCCAAAAGCCCGGTCCAACAAAGCTCCTAAGCACATGACCGACACATCAAAGAGGCTTGGGCATACCACTAGGAGGACCTGAGAATTCACATTTCACCAAAACAAGTGTTAGGATACAACCTAGTGAGATCTCAAACATATACGTGAATATAGACAAAATGTGAGACACCGATGTATAAGACAACTTTACCAACTCCGCATCGGTTATACCCCTTTCATGTCCACCTTAACCCAATGGGGTTCCCGACCTGTATATAAATACACACAATATCCAACTTTCTTTCCTTTGAGGCCCGGTTTGATCAGGTGATCAGGACAAATTTTTAGCCAACACTTGATTATGGTACTTCAGCCTACACCTCAGGCTCTTGGCTTTAGTGCACACCACTCAGGTGTCACCTCAAGCCCTTCTATCTCCTTTATTGTCCACTCCACAGAGTCTCACCTCAAGGAGTTAAGAACCTTATTGCCTACCCAAATCCATGAGAGTTCCACCTCAAGGGTTCGCGGCCCTTTAGTGCCTATTCTCATGACACATATATGGTATTTACAATTATCACAACATGTTATTTAAATAATCTCATACACCACATTTCCGTTTATATCAATCATAACACATTTTCCATTCGTATAGATTCCATATAGAAACTAACATATTCCTTGTTATTGCATTTAACTCTTTTATATGAATATCCTATCACCCTCATAATCTAAGCATCCCAATACTCATCATGCGTCCCCATATACCACATGTAAGTCTCAATATAATCCCATGATAGTCCAAAGACCCCAAAATTGAGATAATGCCAAATATGATTAGATAATCCAAGAATCCATTTTTAGGTTAAAGTTGTTCATAATAAGATTAGCGAGTTGATAATATCATAAATGACATCAAATAATAAGAGTATAACAAGAAACTCACCAACTAGGGTTTGTGTGGTAAAAACCCTAGAAATAGGTTAACTTTTGGAGGAGACTTGGTTTTCTAGAGCTTTGATCTTAAATGGAGACTTCTATACTAGTATTCAATAGCCACCAACCAAACCAAAAAGAGTTAGGTTTCCTTCTAGATCAATAAATGAGGAGAGAGGAGGGGGAGATGGGTGAGAATCGCCTACCTTCTTGGGAGCAAGGCTGAAATCGTTTAAGTGAAAAATATGTATGGAATGGAAGGGTTTGATCGATTTATAACTCAGACATAGGCCCACGCGGGCGACAATGACCCTGCGACTTTGCCCAGGGCATTGTCGTCGGGCAAGGTCGCTCACGGGACACCACCTACTGGAAAATTTGGCTGAAAGTCCATAATGTCGACCCCCTTATGTGACATTGACTCCGCGACTTTACCCATGGCAATGTCGCCCAGGACACCCCCTAGGGCTGTTTGTTCGGTGCTAAAGTGCCACAGTCCAAAAACCCAAACTCTCTCTTGAACTCTATTAGTTTCCATAATCTCGGGACAGTGTTTCCTGTGATCGGGGGTGGTAGTCCAAAGCGTAAACGTCATACGGTAAACTAACGTATAACTTCATGGGGCCAACAACTATCCATGCACGCACACTCAAACACACATTAAGTACATGCGCGCATGCACTCACATATTTGAAATACTAATGACATAACTTTACCAAGCAATGCATATAAAATGCTTATAAAAGAACTATCGTTTCTTAAGTCAGAATATAGATGTTATCAGACTCGAGAAGAAATGCGCCAAGGCACGCTACGACAATCTATATAAAAATCGGGGTGTTACATATTAATTGTTGAGGACAATTGTCATCTTGTGATTGAATGTCAGAGATGTTATTGAAAAAGACAAAGTATCCTTTTGTCTTAACATGGAACATAGTTGACCTTAGTACCTTGTTATAGACAACACTTGGAAATGATGTAAACGACAAACATCCTTGTTAGATCTAGTTTTAATCAATTTGTATTGTATTGTTTGACTTGTATGTTTGACTTTTGTATGATGTGTTTGTATGAGGTTATGGATTGTATAGCTCATATAAATACCTTTAGTCTTTGTCTTTTGTAAGTAATTCTAGAGAACTCTCATTAAATTCCAAGTATTGTAATCTTTCACTGTGAGATATATGACTACGACACTTGTGACAAATTCTCTCTCTAGAATCTTTCTTTAATCTTGTTCTTTGATTGTTAATTTGCTTGAAATATGGGATCACAATTGGTATCAGAGCCAAACGATGAAATTTTTATCGCAACGATTATCGGATCTCGACATTTCATGTGATTTAGCCCGATCTACAAGTAAGTTTGTTCAAAATTCATATGCTCTTGAAGATTTTCTCGTGATAAGATTCCAGATCTTCTACAATTTTTAAATTCGAAGATCGACAAGTTTTTGATGTTTTTCGAATTTTCGTTCGAAATTTTCGGTGTTCTTCGCGTTTATTTTTAGATCTGATTTTTTTTTTGCATGAGTTGATCTAACTTGTCTAGATCTATTCGTTGTTGAATTTCGAGCATTCTACAACTTTTAGATTTGAATTTCGTCGAAAAATGAGTGAGATATGAGCTCCGAAAGATTGTTCACCGGAAAAACGTACATGATCGGAATCTCTCCGGAAAATCAATGTTTAAGCTTAGATACTGTCAAATCTTCGTACAGATCTGTTCTATGATGTATATATCGATCTCTTATCACTTTATTGATGATTTTTTAGCATAAAACCGAGAAGTAATGATCTGTGAAAACATCCTCGCCGGAAAAACGAGTTCACCGGATTTTATACTGTGATATTGTCAATTTTATGTTACGGATCTGTTATTATTGTGTATATTGATCGATTCTCAGTTGATTGATGAAAAATTGAGCATGAGATCGTGATCTATGGTCTGTGAAATTCTTTTCGCTGGAAAAAACATTCTTGCCGGAATCTGAAATGTTCTCTCGCCGAAAAATCCTCTCTTGTCAGATTTTTGATGTTTTTCTCTTCAGATATGTTTAATTCATCATGATGATCAGATTGCAATTCATTTGAGCAAGAAATTGAAGATTTTGAGCTGTTGTAATCACTCTCGTCGGAAAGTTCCTGTTTGGCCGGAATTTTTCTGCAAAATCGATACAGATCTGTTTGTTTTGTCATTTTGATCGATTTGCAAGTTGTTTACAATAATTTCCAGCAAAAAAATCGAAGTTTTGGTTGTTGGAAGAAAGCTCACCGGAAAAATTAGTTACTTCGCCGGAAAGAGTTTGTTACATCGCCGATCATCTTGTTTACGATGCATGGATATGTTTGGTGGCTGAAAAACAATTTTTTGATGTTACGTGAAGCTTTTGGATGCAATCAATAGCTAGCTTGATCGTGATTAATTGAAACAATAAAAAAAATGAACAGTACGTGTTTTTTTTAGGATGATGATGAATAGTAAATTTAATGGACATCCGTTAGTCCCGTTAGTTTTCTAACATTTTTGGTCCAACTTCCGTTAGTTTTGTCCAAAATTGTTTCTCAACCTACCGTGTAGTGTGTGCCATATTGTTCCTCTTTCAAGTGTAACGTTTACGACTCTCAAGTTGAATTCCTACTCAACTCGCGGTTATTTGATATCAATTGTGATCCCAGATTTCAAGCAAATTAACAATCAAAGAACAAGATTAAAGAAAGATTCTAGAGAGAGAATTTTTCACAAGTATCATAGTCATATATCTCACAGTGAAAGATTACAATACTTGGAATTTAATAAGAGTTCTCTAGAGTTACTTACAAAAGACAAAGACTAAAGGTATTTATATGGGTTATACAATCCATAACCTCATACAAACACATCATACAAAAGTCAAACATACAAGTCAAACAATACAATACAAATTGATTAAAACTAGATCTAACAATCTCCCCCTTTTTGATCAATTTGATTGCCTTCAACAGGTCCACTTCTTCATACATGTTCTCCTTATCCCCAAGAAAGATTCAAACCTTCTTATGCCTAATCTGAATCTAATTTTGTCTTTAATAGCATTAATCACTTGCTTTGTCCAAATTCTTTCCATTCTAGGCATGTGATCATTTTTTGCAAGCCTCTTCTTCTCATTCTCTTCATACTTAGCTTTCAGCTTCTCCAAAATATCTTTTTAATGTACCATCTGAGTACTTAGGAATTTCAGCTGCTCTCATAAACCTTTTTAGCTTCTTATCCACATTCTCATACACAACACCTAACTCAGTTTGTTTGAGAACTGTATAGAGAGGAGTTTCTTATAGCAAAGGATGAGTTATATCAGGTGCAAGCAGGTTAACTCTCTTCTGATTGGTCTCAATACCTAGCTGAAAGTCATAGCAATAGGATAGAAGATGTGTCTTCTGATGAACCTCTTAATAGTATCCAAAGCATACACAATCTCAGGATGCCTTATGGTTCTTCCTCTGAATTTATGGTACAAGAATTCAAGATCACTAAAGTTCAAGTTTGCAAAATCAGCTTCATTAAAGAAATGAATCTTCATATCCTTCCTCTGAAATTCAAATTTAGGATACCAGATCTTTTGAAATCTCTTTAACTTGACTTCCTTGACTTGCAAAAGTTCTGCTCTGCTTTTGACTTCCTTACAAGTTCTTCCAACTTCTTGAAGCAACCTGACATACTCTTGCTGGTACTCAGGTGACTTGTCTTTAATCCCCAAGATTTGACATTGATCTAACTGTCTGATATAACTCACAAATATCTTGACACCTTCTTCAAGATAAGGAACCCTTAAAGCTCTTCTGATCCTTTTAATTTCTTCTAAAGTAGGACCAAACTCATCATAGCCTGTATATGGTGTAGAACCCACTACAATAGTACCTGAAGGACCTGCTTTTGATTATTGAACAATTGGCATATGTAGTGGATCCCTCACAAACTCTGGTTGTTTCACAGAACTATCTGTCTTTCTTTGATAAGGCAATTCCTCTTCTATATTCACATCAGAATTCAGATTGACATTATGCTCTGCATCATCAGCTTGTCTTTCATTGAAATCAGGAAACCCAATTGCACTGAAGGATGGAACAGTTGGAATAGCAATTGTACTAGGCTCTGGCACTTCATTATGAACAGGACTAAGATGTAGATCTTCTGGAGTACTCTGAGCAAACATGACATTTGGAGCCTCAGAATCTCTATCCTCAAACAAACCATCTAGTACACTTTCCTCATTGGCTGGCACTTCCTCAGCTCTCTTGACAATTTCAGTGACATCAACTACCTCATCATCCGACTCTATATCCATGAAATAATTGTTTTCTCCTTCCTCTTTGATTTTCTAGTACATCTCATGTTTTGCATCTACTTCATCATCATCATCATTTTCGAGAACAATGATATCAGCATTCTACATTCCTGTAATCTCCATAATCTCCTACCTAGTTGCAATCTTAGGCTTTTCAACCCTTGATTCAACTCTTTCATCAACATATAAAACTAACTCATTTTTGATCATTTTGCATTTCACCATGATCAACATTTCCTTCAACATTTTCAACATTGTCAGCTCTTTCATCAATAATAACAACCTCAGATCCAGTAGCTCCTTGTTTCTCCCTTATCTCCCCCTCATGATCATGATCTTGATCAGGATAATATCTAGGCTTAGAAACAGCTGCATGGGCTTTACATGATGTTTGCACTACCTGTTTAAGATCAGATATAACATGCAAAACATCAACTTTAAAAATAGAAAACTCTGAAGCACTAACCAAATCTGCTGGTTTCATAGATTGTGGCGGTTGTTGTTGAAGGTGGGATTGCAGAAGTGAAAGAAGATATGCATCTTGCTGGTTATCCGGAGCTTGTGATAACAATTTAGCAAACAACAGAGACTTCAACTCATCAATGGATAAATCAGCAGGTTGGGGATTTTGTGGTGGTTGGATTTGTTGAACAGGCTGAATAGGCTCATATGCAACAATATGTTTCCCTTTCATCATCCTTTTAATCTCATACATTTCATCGTCCAACTTCTTTGATAACCTGGTTTCAACAGCCTTTAAGGCGTCGTCGAGAACTTCCTTTGACACATAGTTAGGGTTAGTAACACCGAAATCACATAGATTCTCCGTTTGCATGACAGTGGTAGAACCAACTGCATGGCATGTGTTTATAGCTGGCACAGTGTTAAATATAACATGACTTCCATCCTGTCCTCGTAGTCCGGATTGCGGATCTACTCGGGATGTTCCGATCAGGTCACGAAGACTTCCGATAGTAGTCGTTTCAAAATGTGTCCTAGGAATGATAATTGGAATGTCAAAAGGCAATATACTCAATGGTGCATGAAAAGAAGTTGAGAACGGGGGCTGCAATTCTCTGTTTTTAATACCAATATTCTCCGAATGAGAAACTGGTAGACTTTGTGCTATATCCTCGTGAGAAATTGAAACTATCTCCTGTTGAGGGGAGGTAAAGTGGCTAGCTATGGTGTGCATTTGCATAAGTGGGTTGCTTATATCTTGAATACTTGCACGCAACACATGCGGCGAAGCATTTGATGTGGTTGCCCTTTTGGAACGCTAGGTTACAAGGCACTCACTCTCACCATGTTCTTTTTCTCCCCTGTCACTCTCTCTCACAATATTTTCAACTAAAACACCCTCATTTCTCCTTATATCTCTCAACACTAAATTAACAGTGTTAATAACTTGTTCATCAATTTCCATGGCATCATTACCATAGAAAGGCTAAAAAACATGAACATTCTCATCATTTTGTTCATCAGCTTTAGCAGTCTCAACATGAGTATCAACATTGGTTTCAACACCATCATCATTATCTGAATCATCAACAGCAACAGTTTCAGTATTAGAATCCTCGTCATTTTCATTGTTGTTACCATCACTCTGATTATCATCAACAACAGTTTCAGTATCACTGGTTGCAGAAGGAACTTCACTAGTATCACTTTCATCAACCAATCTGTTTGCTTGATCCAGGTCATTATCAGAGCCTTGACCGTCATCAGCAGGAGGTGTCAATGAACGTTGGGTAATAACCCGTGACCTTGATGCCTCTAGTCTAGGTCTCCGACCCCCTCCAGAGCCCCTCTCGGTATTTTTCCTCTTCTCTCCCCGTTTCTGAACTCCCACGGTATCAGAAATCCTCACGGACTCCGCTCTCCTAGAGTTTGAGCGCTGGGTAGGGTCAACCGGTCCTGGTTGTCCCATAGACTCTCTATATCCTATCATAGTATTGCACTCTAGATCAACATAATCTAGCAAATTTTCTGGGATTGGCATAGAGATACTGAACTCTCTTTTCTGCTTCATCAGATATCTCATCTCACTAACTGGTGCAAGTGGATGATTAATTCTTGTTGGAATCTGTCGGTTGCTCCTCAACATACTTCTGACAATCAAAGTCATGAACCTTTGATACGAAATGTAGTTCGGTGCCTTTGATGTCTTCTTAGCAATAATTTTTTCATGCAGCTCTGTCCAGAAGATGGTTGCATAGTCAATGTAAAGATCACGAACCACTGAGTAGAACAACTTGAGAATGTGAATACTTGCATTATCAGTTCCATAGATTTTTGCAGTTAGACACCTGTTGATGACAAAGAACAAGGTGTAATAGAACGGAAGAAAGTTATTCTTCTTAAAATGGTTTACCTGAGTCAGCTGTTCAACATAACCCATTTCTTTGATGCCTTGAAAAACTTCTGCATCAGATGGCAGTTCATCATAAGTGGTTCTCCCTTCTCTGGTATTTGCAGCAGGTAGACTTAGCATAAATCTGAGTCTTTCAAGATTCAGCACAGATGTAAAGTGATCTATCTCCATCTTGAATATTGGAATTCTTTCACCTTCTACCCTCATGTGACTGAACCTGATAGTTTTCCATGCTTGCTGAACATATAACTCTGGAACAACTGCTTGAGTTGTTAAAGCATTTCTCAGTGGATGGTTCCTCAGAATGTCTAGGACAAGAGGATCTATTTTATGGTAAACTGCAGATGATGATTGTTTGGCTGTTGTGGTTTCATCTCAGATGGTGAGATAAGAAATAGATCAAGATTGACATTCGGTGGTACTTGAAGGTCTGATCTAGAAGATGGCATTGGACACTCCTGGGATGCATCATTAGGTGAGTTTTCACTCATCTGAACATGTTGGATAACAGATTGATCAACCATTGGTACCTGAAAAGAATGAACAAGTTTGAACAAGGTCCAAGTGGTTAGTACAAAAACATAAGTTTTGACAATGACAACCAAGTTTGAAAAATCACTAAGTATAAAATTCGCATGGATGAGATATGCGAATTCCTCACTTAGGAATAAAATGACATGAACTAACACATAATTCGTATGGAACCAATATATGAATTCTTCACTTAGAAGAATTTTAAACACCACAAACCAAGGAATTCGTATGATACAACTATACGAATTATGGACTTAGAAAGATTTGACACTGACTTTCCAAGAATTCGTATGGAACATGTTCATTGATGTTACACCCTCGAAAATGTACAGAGCAACTAAATTAAAACTTCCAAATTATTCAACAAAAATGATATAATCTATTTTACAAACATCACTTGAGACACCTCAAAAGAATATTGGGTTTAATTTTAACAACTAAAAGGTCAAGTCTCGCATAAAAACTAATCAAAGTCGGGTGTTACTAAAACCCCAAAGAAACAGTTGCTCTTATCAACGACTAACGCGGAAGACTTCATCAAGCTACTCACCCTTGCACAAACTCTTAGCACTCAACGCCTCACCAAAAAGCTAGAACCTCTTATTCCATCCGGAACCTGATGCACATGCCGACAAATAAAAAGGTTAGGCTAACGCCTAGTGAGTTCAAGAGTTTACAACATGAAATAAATATATTTGTTAAAGGGAAAGAAAGTAGTTTAAATCATCAACTCTCTGACAGATTTACTTTAAATAACAAACGACACCATTTTTCAAAAGTACATCTTTAGAACAAAGAACCCAACATGAACCTTCTCTCGTAAAGACCACTTTAATCCCAAACTCAACCAAAACGTGAATAGTAAGCAAAGCTCTTAATTTATAAAAATATGAAATAACACTTTACTTCTTGAAATCCTTCAAACGTGGACGGGTCATAAAACGCAACCCATAAATCTTGAGTAAACAATTCCCATAAGTAAAACGTCACCGAAAACATGGATAATAAAATGACACAATAAAATACCCAAATAGCACCTTCCGGTGACGGGGGATACTCGATTCCATTGTACGTGGCGGAACACAAAGTTAAACCACATAACTATGTTGTCGAACTACACCTCAGATCGTGACCTGTAACATCCGTAATTTCAGGTAAGTATGAGGCTTTGTTAATCTTATGTATATGTGTTTATTAAAGCAGAAATTATATGCTTAATGGCCATTATCGTCTATGATAGTTGCTTGGTGTCGGATTAGAAGTTTTGACTAGCAATTTTTGGGCAGTGAGCTACGCGACTTAGTCGCGGGTGTAAGTCGCGGCACAAGCCGCATAGTCCACTGGAGGGTGCATGTTTGAGTAACCTCGCGACTTACGCTGCGGGTGGAAGTCGTGGCACAAGCCGCGAAATCCACTGGAGTCTTCACAAATTGAGTACACGGGCGACTTATGCCGCGAGTGCAAGTCGCGGCACAAGTCGCGATCGTCCGTAGTTCCCCAAAACCCTTCATTTCTCGGTTCAAAATCATAAACACACACACACACACACACACACGCTGATTTGAGGAGCGATTTTCTATGGTTTGGGAGCCATTTTCTTCCTCTTGCTAGCTAGGACATTTATTGCAAGTCTTTGGGAGGTAGAGCATCATTTATTGAGTCTCTTTCTACATCAAGATCTCAAGAGTCCAAATCTCCATCTTCTCCATCCAACTTCTAGGGTTTTCCATTTTCTAGGTTTTGGTATAAAACATAGATTGTGAGTTTACTAAACCATTGTTAAAACTAGATACACATCATAATCTTCTATTTGTTACTTTATCTCTATATGTTCAAGTGATTGGGATTTCTTTATGAAAATAGCTAGAAATGTAAATATGGGTGATATGCCATGATTTATGTTATATGTATCATTATTTGGGTCTTTTCTCATAGATACATAATGTAGGTACCTCGATATGTTAAATGTATGCATATATGGGTATTCTGATGATTCCAGTTGGAACACCATTTTGGTGGACATATTTATATGCAAGATGAGCATGATTGTCATTTGGGTCTTTTGTTAGGCTTCATGATGACAGGATGGTAATATTGTACCCGTAGTTGGTATTGAAATATGTTGGGTTGAAATACACCTAAAGGACCTCCTATATGCGTATGTGGACGAACTAAGTTAGTACACTAGGAGGATGTAGTCTTAGGCCCCCACTGTGATGGTATGTGCCTAGACCTCCGCCATTCGGGGAATTTTCTTAGTGATAGTCTTCGGGTGTGTCGGGTCTTTCGGGTGTTCCTTGTTAAGGGCATCAAGGTATATCGACTCTTGGGTGGGACTTGATTGGTGCTATGGGTCTCCCCTATTGACTCCACATATATTGAACTCTGGTTAACTGCTGATAGGTTTTGTAACTGTTCATGCATGTTTATTATTGTTCAACTCACTAGGATTTTTGGCCTAACACTTGTTTGGTGTCGATGTGTATCTCAGGTTCTAGCGGCGCCGGTCCTAAGCAGGTTTAGTTGCTTTGGGATGAGAGCTTGGGGACTTTTTGGCCTAACACTTGTTTGGTGTCGATGTGTATCTCAGGTTCTAGCGGCGCCGGTCCTAAGCAGGTTTAGTTGCTTTGGGGTGAGAGCTTGGGGATTTTGCACATGGACGCGTTATACTTTTGGTTATGAACCGATTGGGTTTATAGATAACAACCCTTTTGTAATCTCTTTTCTAGTCGTAGAAATTATATTAGTTGGTTGTTATTTATTGTCCGTTAAATTACAAGTGTAATAAGATAGGTTGTTTATACAATTCCCCTTTTTTGGGAGGCTCTTGCTATGGCAATTTTAGTATACCTTATGTCCGTTTTCGGATTTTTGTTATCCCTATTTTTAGGGCATTACATGACCGTATTGCCTATTCTGCCGAGCTACACCTCCAGTCATGACTATATTTCAAGTCACCACCACACCGTATCCCTTATTACCTGCTCTGCCGAGCTACACCTCAAGGATACGTGATCTTATTGCATGTTCGGTCTCTAGGGAGTTTCATCCTCAGGGTGCCCACTTGACCCTTAGTGCCTACTCCCCATCAGTCAAGATAGGAGCCTCGACTCCTTACTTGATACACTCGATGTCTAACCCTCGTGCACAAGAATTAGAACATTAAACTCCAAACCCAAGGTCCCGGAGTACAACCCATAAAGGTTCCTCTCCACAAAACAACCGATACTACATCAATACCAACACGACATTATTTCCCAAGGTAAGAATACCAAGAGTCATCACCATTAAACACGACTGACTTTCATGCCTATGGATCCAATGCATACAGTCTAAAATGCATGACTCCAAATGAATGACATACGCACCCAAAACATATATTCTCCAAGATAAATGCAATAAATGCAACTCACACCCAAAGCTCCCCCTTAGGTTATTAAACCGGACAAAAGTCCCAAAAACCTGACAAAGCCGAAATCCGACATAAAGACCCAACAATTTACGTAAGTCTCCAATGGGCGCCAATATAAACATCAAAACACGTTTGACCAACAATTATGAAAATACTACGACTCAAGAGTAAATAACCCAAAACTTCTCATTGGTTGAAACAAACGTTTTCCAAATGAACTTATTCTCTTCATGATACCCAAAATGACTCATTGTACCATGATATGCATTTTCCAACGGTTTAGAAAATCGTATGCACCAAATGGACAAATATATAAAATGACCTCCATTTATCTCTTACATCATCAAAGAAACGTGTTAACATGATTTATTTATCAAAACGCCCAAAAACCTCAAAGATGCGCGTTACATAAGTTTATAAAATTAAATATACCCAAATAACCAAAATTTATCAGCAGTTAGTAGTTTAGTGTAAAACACAAACACTTTTAAAATAAACATTTTGGCATGTACACTATTTTCACAAATCAACTTGAACTCACTTAGCTAGATTTAGGCTAAATCTAGGTTTCACCCAACGAGTTCTTTTGAAGGCCACTTGAATCCTCAAGCCGAGGACTTCCAAAACCTAGATCCATACATACCAAACCATTTAGAAACATTCCCCAAACATTATTTACTAAAATCCTCAACGAGATCGAACCCTAGTTTCCCCAAAACCAACAATTCCGAGATTTGAGAAACCAAACACTAAGAAACCATTAATGGAGCATTTATAACTTTACTACAAGAAAGCTTACCATTTTGAGTGATGAGACTTTTCGGGGACACCCATTACAACTCTTCAACCTGAGCTCCCAAACATGAACTTGATGAGTAAGATGAAGATGGTGGTTTTGTGGTTCAAGATCCTACTAGCTAGATGGTGAAGAATCATATGGTTCAAGGGGAAAATCCTCAAAATGGGTTAGGGTTCGACATTTGGAGTTTGGGAGAGAAGAGGGAAGAAATCTAGGGTTTGGGATTGAGAGAAATGAGGCTAATGGCTGAAAAATCGGCTTTTAGCTTGACAGTGCGTCCCGCGGGTTATGCCGCGACCTTAAATTTTCTAAGTATAAAAGATGTTCATATAATACAAGTAGGAATCAAGAGTACATCCTTAGAGTTGATGATCAAAAGAGGAGGTCATCAAATCCTTGATGACCCAATATAAATGTTTTGTAATAAGTTTATAGAATGTTTTTGGGCGTCATAACAAGTGTTTTGAAACTTTAAATTATACAAAAAGCGTTGTATTAGCTATTATAAAGCACTATTATTTGAAAATGTGTCTTATTAAAACATGTGTCCTACAAAAAGATATGTTCATAAAACACTTCTCAAAAGTATCATATAGAATAGCTAATACTACGTTTTCCATTTAAAATGTCTTAAAGACTTGTTAACATGCCCAAAACGTCGTATAAACTTATTATGCCGCATTTGGATAGGATGTTTTATTGTTTGGTCATATAAACTTAAATCTTATAAAGTGGTCCATTGGGACACCAAAAAATTATTGAACATTCTATAAACCTGATTTTGTTATATTTTACATTGGTCTAAATGTTTGGGAATATCACATCCGACATACTAAAATCAAAGTTTTAAAAATACGTGAAACATAATAGAAATCAACGCAAAAACCTTGAATTTTCATGCAAGTTACTTTTTTTAATCAACAAAATATACTTTTTTGTTAAAACGACAAATATCATCAAAACAGAACATATCTTGTTTTAATTATCATTTCAAAAACCTACTTTCAAAATATTTACTTTGGATAACGTACTTTGTTTTTGTAGCAATTAACATAAGATATCATATCTTTAGTCCGCAATGGCGGACCTATTTGACGAAAATAGACCTAGGTCCGCAATGGCGGACCTGCAGGTCCGCTACCTCCAGAAAAAGACAAAAAAAATTGTCGGTCCAAGCCAGGTCCGCAACGGGTAGGTCCGCCACCCGACCCAGGTCCGTCATTTCGTCACGTGTCACGATCTCACTCAACGACAGCAGAGGTCGATGGCGGAGGTAGAGGACCTGCAGGTCCGCCATTGCGGACCTAGGTCTATTTTGGTAAATGTTGGAGAGAAGTGGCTAGGAGACCAATATGCCTATGTAATGTGGTTATTTGAGCCAATTTCCCAAAAATATTTCTGATTTTATTATTAAACTTTATTATTTAAAATGTCTTGTCTAAGTACTTTTATGTAGATCACTAAAAATAAAAAAAATTATAATAAAATACGTTTAAGTTATTTGGAAGCTAATGGATTCAAATTTTTAAGTTATTTTGGAGCTAATGGACTCGAAAGAAACCCTAGTGGAACTAACAGCATCTCCAACAGCTTCGACAAAATAGAGAAGTAAAAAGTAAAAATCTCCAAAAAAAATCACCTTCATTTTCAACGGATTCTCATTTTGAAGATTACACAATTAATTATAATATTAAAATATTCAATACAACTCATAAAATATTATTTCTCTCTCATAAACATTTATTTTAAACCAATCTCATTAGTAGAATGAATAAAAAATAATTTCTCTCTCATGTGTAATAATTTTTAGAGATATCTCCAAATTTGGAGATTTTCACCTTCTCTCTCATGTTTTCTCCATTTTGGAGAAACTGTTGGAGCAAAAAAAAACCCAAAATCTCCATTTTGGAGAAGCTGTTGGAGATGCTCTAAAAGATTATTCATAAAACACTAAATTAAAAAGTAAAAATTAAAAAAAAGGGTTAAAATATAATAAATTTCACGAGTAAACTCTAATTTTGGTGCCCGTGGTTTACTAAAAAATTTGAAAGTGAGACTTAGACTTTAATAACTCTATAAATCATCCCCGTAGTTCTTATTTTGTTTTGAAAATGGTCCCCCGCCATTAACTCTGTTAATTTTTTCTGTTAGTGACAGAGACATTTTTGTCTTTTCAAATTACTTCTCTAATTCTTTTTAAAAAATTAAATTATATATATATATATATATATATATATATATATATATATAATTTCACATGGATAATGCATCCCTATTGCCGACTCTTCTCCATATGTGGGTTCTTGGATTCTTTGTCTTCAACAACACCACCACCTCAATTTGCTAAATCTAATTTTGAACAGTTAGAGCAATTTCTACATCATCACACCATGGTCAAAGCTATTAGGGTTCATGAACATGGTGATCCAATTTTGACGGCGAAAGTATTTCTCGCCATCACCGCTTCTTTCATAAAATTCCGGCGATCTTTGCATCTAGAAACAAATTTCTCATTCTCAATCTTGGATTGAGCACAACCCATTTCGATTTAACCAATCTTTTTCTCTAGGGTTTCAATTAAATCAACAAAAAGATTTCCTAAAACACAAGATACAGTTAATTGTTAGATATATGTTGTTGACACACAAACACGGTTCATATTCCATAACTTTCTATAAAAAGTCGTAACTTTTTTCCACCCAAAATATAAATCTTTTCCTGAATTAAAACCACAAACAATTTTTTTTGAAATTGTTTATTTAAAGATTTGATGCTAATTGGAGGGGTGAGAAACACTTAAACCCTAGGCAACTTGATTAAGAAACCCAAACTAAGTGAAGCCATGGAGGATGGAGAAGGAAGAGAAAGAAAGGAAGGGGATGCAGGGGTTGCAACATTTTTCAGGGTTGCAAAATATATTTTCACTATACATGCATGCCTAGAGAAGCAAATGAAAAGACGAAAATGTCCTTGCCACTAATAGAGAAAATTAACAGAGTTAGTGACGGAGGACCACTTTCAGAGCAAAATGAGAACTAGAGGGACGATTTCTAGAGTTATCAAAATTGAAGTCCCCCTTTCAAAGATTTTAGTAAACCATGGGGACCAAAATTAGAGTTTACTCAATATTTCACCAACCCTTTTTCCCTCCCTCAAATTTACCCTCAGATCCATTCCTCATTAAAAGAAGCAAAACACCTTTCAAAAGCATCTCTCTTTCTTCCATGAACAATAAACCTTCTTTCCTGTAACATCTGTACAACTCTCCTTTCATGGCGGTCCTTAAGCTCCCACCTTCTGAAACCCACAAGGTACAACCCACGAAGCGTAGAAGAAAACATCACCCACAAAACCCTAAACTCAAACAACAACATTCTTCTTCATCATCAACAACAACATCGTCATCATCATCATGGGACCAAATCAAGAATCTTTTGAAGTGTAAGCAGATGGATGTTACCGGGTCGGATCAGAAGGTTCAAGACCCGGTACTGAGGAACCCTAATGGGTATTCGAAGTTGAGTTCTTGTAGCTCCATATGCAATTTCAGGGATGTTGCTAATGGGAATACTAGGGTCGTTCATAGGGCTGATAACTCGCCGGAGAGTAGCACCGTCGGTCATGATTCCGGCCTCCTTCTGAGAAGAAAGAAACACGTCAGCAATGGTGCATCTTCTTCTAGGTCTTTGACTGGTTCAGTCAGATCCAACGGTCATGGGAGTTACACGTCATCATCCCGTGGCATGCAATTGAGGAAGCTTTCTGGGTGCTATGAATGCCATGCCATTATCGATCCTGCAAGGTCATTCATTCTCATTCTTTTTCTTCATATGCTGTTATTTCTTATTTCATTTTATATTTCCAACAAAATAAATAATAAAAAAGAATTAGAGGTTTCGAAATATGGAGATATATAATTAACACTTTAACAGTGAGTTGAAAACGTTAATTAATTGTTTAAAGTGTACGTTTATAATACAAATATACAATGATTGATTAGTTGCTAATCAAAGTGATTTAAAGAGGTTTGACTTCTTAATTAAAATGTGGTCAAATGGTTTATAAATATGTAGAAGCTTGTTAATGGATATAATTGAGGTACGATTGATATCTGTTGTTTTGACATGAATGTAGGCATGCAATTCCAAGAAGTACAATTTGTGTATGTTCTGAATGTGGAGAAGTGTTCCCCAAAATGGAAAGCTTGGAACATCATCAAGCTGTTAGGCATGCTGGTAACTTTCACTTTTATTTCAATTCATAATCATAATACATATATATATATTAGAAAAATTGGCTTAAATAGCCAAAAGTAGACAAAGAAATTGGTTAGTCATTTCTCTTCCGGTATTACAAAAATATCATTACTTCCGTAATATTCAGCAGACAAAAAAAAACGAATCTGGTCATTTTTTACTTAAAAAAATAATAATACGGACCCAGATCCGCGATTGCAGTCCTACATCCGCAGCAAAAAAAGTCTGTAATTACGGACTTAAATATTGCGGACCTAGTGACATGAGTACAAAACAGAGAGAAAAATGTTTAGAAAACAAATTTCTTTGTCTACTTTGGCCATTTGAGTCAATTTCCTTATATATTACAAATACACACACAGACTAGGGATCACGTAAGACCAACATGTTTTCGTGAGACCAAGTTAACAATTTTACACTTGAAACTTCACAGCAAAATACTGTGAAGGTAACCTTCATAGTGTTTTTGTTGTGAAGATTCAGATTTTTTTACCTTTACGGTGTTTTCCTGTGAAGTTTCAAATGTAAAAGTTTGGTCTCACGAAAACAGGTTGGTCTCACGTGAACTCAACCCTATATATATATATATATGTGTGTGTGTATGCACTCAATTTAATTTTAAACAAATCAACCAACTTAAAGAAAGACCCAATTTGAATAATAAGACACATATGGTGTTAAAAGTTTCCCGAAAATAATACAATTCTTAAGCATTTTATCGAGTTGGACCAATGTTAAAATCTAATAAAAACAAGACTACTCGTTTTTTGACGAATTATGTGTCCAAAATAGTACTTTAAATTTATGTTTGCTTTAAAGAAAGAGTTCACAATTAAATATGAGTTCTAATTAATGTCACATCCTCACTTACCGTTGATGTTTTTATTATTTATTCTAAAATGTCACCGAATATGTGATGAAGAAGATATACATGAAGTGGCTTTTATGTCGTGTGTGGGTTTGGCAATCATGTAACCACGTTCCTTTTTGGGACCATTTGATTTTAACTCTGCATTTGCCTTCTTATAAGGGGAAAAAAGAACATTTGTATTTGAAATGTCAATATCATTCTTCATTACTACCACTCTTACGTGTAAAGGTTTGGGATCAATGTTTGGCTATGCACATGTGATGAGTGTTAATATATTGTCTCGTAAAATAAATCTGAAAATTAATCAAGTTTTAAACAATTGGTAAATAAATCTCAAATTTATGTCATTAAATTTTGAGTAAATTACGTTTTTAATCCCTGTGGTTTATTGAAAATTTCTATTTTTATCCTTATGGTTTTAAAATTATGAGTTTCATCCCTATAGTTTATAATTCATTACTTTGTTTGTCTTTATGATTTAAATTTTATTGTTTTTTTCATTCATATGGTTTACATTTCGTTTCTATTTACTTAAAAGTAGTGTTTTGGCCTTAGAGACGAAAATAAAAATGAATTACAAACCATAGGGACGAAAACCGAAATTTTAAAACTACAGGGACGAAATATGGAATTTTTAACAAATCACAAGGACTAAAAAGATAATTTACTCTTAAATTTTTTAAGAAAGTGGTGGGTGTTAATTGCATATATCTTTTTGTAAGAGGGCCATTAATGTAGAATTCTTTTCACAGTGTCGGAGCTCGGACTCGAAGATTCGGGTCGAAACATCGTGGAAATAATATTCAAGTCCAGCTGGCAAAAGAAGGACCATCCGATCTTCACCATCGAACGGATCCTAAAAGTCAACAACACTCGTCGGACCATCCAACGTTTCGAGGACTGCCGTGACACCGTCAAGATCCGAGCCAACATCACCGCCACCGCATCCCGCTGCGCCGCCGACGGCAACGAGCTCCTCCGGTTCCACTGCACCACACTCGGCTGCTCTCTCGGGTCCAACGGTTCGTCCAGCCTCTGCGGGTCCGTCCCCGGGTGCGGCGTGTGCACCATCATCCGTCACGGTTTTCAAAACCCGAAATCCGGCGATGGTGGGAGGAAAGGGGTGTGCACCACCGCGAGTAGCGGTAGGGCACACGATTGTCTAGGGGTTGGGGTCCGTGGGGTGAGGGCGATGCTGGTGTGTCGAGTGATTGCAGGGAAGGTGAAGCGCGTGGCGGAGAAGGCGGAGGAGGTGGCGGAGGAGGAGGAGGAGGAGGGAGGACCGTACGATTCGATGGGCGGGTATCCCGGGTCATATTCGAATCTTGAGGAGTTGTACGTTTGTAATCCGAGGGCTATACTTCCTTGTTTTGTTGTTATCTACAAGGCAATGGAAAGCTGATGTCATCTTTATTTTTTAACTTCTAGTCTTTAGATTAATGGAAGCCAGACACATGGTCACATTTAATTACTTTTTTAGTTTGTATATATTAGTATTATTAAGAGCATTTATTATGGGGGGTTTTGAGAAACTGTTTTCAACATCCAAACTTGTAACAAAACTTACGACAAAAAATTCCTTTTTTGTTTGTGTAGTTATATAAAGAAGACAATTTTGTACCAAATAAATAAAATCATATTGTATCAAATGTATCAATTAAATTAGTACCTATTTAATTGATATCAATTACGATTGGTTGGTAGTATTGTATTAATTATAGTAATAAGGTAGTCTATGGTGCTGACTTATTTAATTAATTTTTATATTTTTGATGAATTACATATTAAACATTATAACTTGAATGTTTTTGTTTGAAATTTGAATATTTGCAACCTATTTTTGCAATTAAAAAACTCTTATCATGAGTTACAAACTAGTACTAACTGGAGAAAGATGGTACCAGTTGAGCTGGTATCAAATACGATTGATTGATACGTGGTATACAATTTTATAGTATATGTATTAATTATAATCGATTGGTCCACGATATCGAAAATGATTGCTATTGTACCAAGTCCTACATTTATATGCTCTCAAAAATCTTGTTTTTCTTTACTCCCATATCCTATTTTTGGGGAAAAGCTCTGATGAAAATGTCCAATTCTAAATTTGTACTTACATTGCTTTGCTTCACAAACATTATAGATTTCACTTCAATTTGCTTGTTTTTCATAAAAAAATATCTTTTTTCCGGACCATATAATGTTTATCATGTGTAATGTTGCCTCATATTTTAACAATATGATGCAAATTAATGATCTTTAAGGTGTCAAGTTTTCATACGTATAGAGCATTATATGTATAAATAAAAGATTTTTCCATACCTTCTAGGTCTTAGTTAGATTATTGTTAATGCGATGGAACTTTGACCTAATAAATGAAACACATTAGTCCATGCTTTCAGTGAAATTATATTTCCAACACATGATGCTTATCTTCCAATATCTCGATCTAAGCATCAAAAAGATTCTTCCAATATAACTTTTTTTTAATACTCCTATCAATCAAATTAATTAATATAAAAAAAAGTTTTATTTGTGTTTATTATATATGTGGAGAAATGAAACACACATATATATAGAGAGATATAAAATCAAATGAAAAGATGGTGAATTTATGATAAGATAACAACTTTGAAAATCCTATGTGATATAAAACACGTAATTACATGAGATACAAATATAGTGTGTTGGCCGGATATGGAGCGGGTGACTATGGTTGTATTGACTAAGTCCCTACGTCTTTTTGTAATGTTATATCACATGTGATTTTACTTTGTAATGTTATATGTGATATTGAAATTCTCGTCTTTTTATAAATTAACCGTCTTCTTATTTAATTTTGCCTCTTTATATACATATAAATGGTCATATTCCTATGTAAAATAAGAGATACATGAGTAACGAGTTCATAAAAAAAAACCCGTATTTATATGATTGTTATGTCTTTATGATCATGTAATAATTCAATAAGACTTGTTTAAATTTGTTGAGGCTGATATATTATTTTTATGACGAATGATCGTGTGAGAAGAAAGATTGAGGTGAGAATGTGAGAAGAGATCTGACCCCTTGATAATTTTTAATCTCAAATTCATCCATGAATCATGTTTGATACGAGAATTGATCCAGTACATCTCATCTTGATGGATCTAATCTTAATGTCCATCTAAGGATAAAGATATTTTCTTACTTTTCTTATCATAACTTTCATTATGACCTGAATCCAATCCTTATTCTCACGTATGATTTTGAGTATTATTTAACTTTGGGGGTTTGAGCCGAAATTGAGTGAGTAATTATAATAATTTAGAGCAGTCATGGGGAATGGTTTTAATTAATGTGTTGTTTCTTTTTAAAACTTTTGTTCAATAACATTTTGCTTTTTTCCATGCTTTTAATACAAACAAACTCAATATATCTATTTAATTAATACCATCAAAATGTGTTAACAACATATCTCGTTTATGTCTTCGAAACATACTAATTTTGAAATTCAAACTTATTAAATATTAAAATCAAATTTATATTCTTTCGTCTTAAAATAAATATCAATAATAAAAAAGTTACAAAGGTTTAGGTTTGTTTAATTATTACACTTTTTAATTAACTAAAAACAATTGTATCCTTAATTAGAGAGAGAGAGAGGGAGGGAGAGAAAGAGAGAGAGAGAGAGAAATTTTCTACACCTTATAATTAAGGGTAGAATGAAAAATAAACATTTATTTTTGAAAGTTGACACCTATTTTAGATCAAATTCAAACAATAATGTAGACACTTATTTTGGGACGGAGTGAGTAATTGATAATACTATTATTTACAAAATTTTGTCAAGTGATTTTGGTTCCAAAATGTTAAACTTAGGGGGACGTTTGGTTCGCAGAATAATTTCTGAAGGAATAAAATATGTCTAAGGAATTGGAATGTGGAAAAAATTGGAATTGAATGTTATCAGGTTTGACCAAGTGTTTGGTTGACAGGATTGGAATGTAATCAGTCAAATAAATTGGAATCTGTCTGTTTTGTTTGCAAAGGAATTGGAATGAAATTCTAAAAAATGACAAAAATACCCTTTCTTTTATTTTTATTTTTTTAAATGCCGAAAAAGAGAGAGAGAGAGGAGAGAGAGAGAGAAAGGAGAGAGAGAGGGGAGAAAGAGGAGAGAGAGAAAGGAGAGAGAGAGGAGAGAGGGGAGAGAGGGGAGAGAGAGAGAGGAGAGAGAGAGGAGAGAGAGAGAGGGTTTTTAGAAGCGGCTAGGGTTTTTAGAAAAGGTAAGAAGGGTATTTGTGTCATTTTGAGAAAATCTGATGGAATGGAATTCAATTCCATCCATTTTAAGAAGAAATGACCAAATCCATGATTAAAGGAATTCATGGAATTCAATTCCATTCCATTGGTAACCAAACAGCAGGATGGAATTTGGTCGATGGAATTTGGTTCCATCAGATTCCGACGGAATCCAACGAACCAAACGCCCCTTAGGGTATGTTTGGCAAACTAGGGTTGTGGCGTACTGGTTAAGACACTGAGGAATGTGGTGGAATATCACATCTGCCCAGGGTTCGAATCCAGACGTACACAACAATTGTGGTCACTGAGGTTTAATCAGGGTTGATGTTTTACAGTCATAATTTGCCAATGGATTAGTCTAGGCATAGCCTAAATACCCTTTCCAAAAAAAACTAGCTCATAAGCTAGCTGATGACTGATAAAGTAGTTGTTATATGATGAACCAATTATGTTTTGCAAAAGCTACTAGCTTATAAGCATTTAAATGACCAAAAATGACAACTTTAAAAAATTAATCCATTACAAATATACAATTCCAAATGTGAAGTAAGTCTTTGTATCTTATTAGTGCCATAGTATGTAGATTGTGAAGAAAACTTTTCTGAATGATAAAAAAAATCGGGTCAAAAGAAAATGCCTTTCATAATATAATAGAAATATGTTTATAATAATATAATTAAAACAAATTTCTAATAATATAATATGTTAATTAATACAAACATATAATATGAATAACATATATTTGATCAATATCACATATTTTAATTAATTATTTTTTTTTCAAAAATATAATCAATAATTAAATTAAATATTTTATTAAAATTATTTAGCATATTATTATTATCTATAAAATAAAATAACTATAGTTTTAATTTTTATGTAACTACATAAATATTTTTAAAATTGTTATATGTTCTTTTTAATATTTAAATATATTAAATAATAATTAAAAATAGTAATTGATATAATTAATAACATTTATAAATAATTAATAGGTATTATTAATAATTAAAATTAATAATATATAATTAAAATTAATTAATAAATTTTAATTACTATAAACTAATATTGAACTATTAATATTTATTTATAATTAATTATTAATAATTAATATTTATTTATAACTAATAACAAGAATAATAATTAATATTTATTTATAACTGATAATAATAATAATTAATATTAATCGTAGTTATAATTAAAAAAATGTTAAAAAATTCAATATAAATTACTTCAATTAACTTATCAAGAAGTTAATTATGTTCATTCAAACTAATACTTATAAAATAAATTTGCTAATTTTTATCAAATAATACCTTACTTTTCACTCATAGCTATCATGTAATTGACATAAATTGATATTTTAAACACATTTCCAATAGTTTTTCTTATATTAACTTTTTTTTCAAAATAAAGAAAAAAAGTTTAAAATCTCCAAAAAAAAAATAAAACTGAAATCAACTATAACAGTTTCTTGATTTAGGATATTTGAGTGTTATTTGTGTTATTAAAGTAATCAATGAGTTAATGCATGAACAAAATTTATATAAAATGTTAACTTTCAACTAACTTTCAAACAAACTTTTTATGAATAGTAATTTTCCAATAAACTGTAACATCCACCGTTCACGTGGTTTGGGAAGGACGATGTCACTAACGGACTTAACATAACTACACATATAATTGAGAGCTACTAATAAACTCCAAATATATATTACAAACTTTAGAAGCTTGCTTTACAATGCAAATATTACATCTAAAAAGTGTGCTTATAAACTTATAACGTTTATATTATTAAGGCGAATCTAAAGACTTCAAAACTTCACGCTCGATCTCAAGTCTCGTCCCCATCAGTGTCACTTGGAAGCTGTCGTGTCAGGAAAAACAAGAAACATGGTTGAGCAGAGGACTCAATGAATGGATTATGAAATAACAATAGATAACAGTGAAAACAAAGCGGAACACTTACAATTCAAATAAACTAAATCATAGAAACGCAATAAGGTGTGGCCACACCACACGAACTATTGAACCGACGTGCGGGCACACACCCGAGTCCCCCGTGTATTAAACCACAGTCACATGTTTTGTCGGTAAATATTCTAAGATCAATCCATCCGCCCTCGAGCCAACAAAGCCGGCCTAGTCCCGAGGGTCGGGTTCATGAAAACCACTATTGGGCCTAACCATGGTAGACCGAATTCACCTGCATGACGTCATGACTACAAAGCCGCCATATAAGGCATCCCAAATAATGTGTACATTAATTGGGTTGTGTTGAAAACAAGAAAACTAAACATACACCATTTACCGGAATGACGTTCATAAAAATTAAGTTTCAATATACTTCATAAAACTCCAAAACCAATTCAACATGAGACGAAATTTAACAAACATTGGAAAGGTTCAAGCATAGAATTCAATCAGTGTTCAAAAAGGCGTGCCATGACGTGCTTCATGGCGCGATATGGCGCAAGACGCGTCTCCGCCGTTCGAACTGGCCCATAATGTTTTTGTAAGACGTGACTCACGCTATGGCGCCTTAAAGCGCGCCGCGGCGCGCGTTTTTTTAAGACGTGATTTTTTTTTCAAAATATATATATATATATATATTTTTATCTTTTGTGTTTTTACATTTTTAACTTTAGATTTAACACTTTTATAGATTTTTTTAATCACATCACTCACAGTTTCACGAAGTCATTAACGTTATGGACTCACGATTAAAACAAAGTTGTAAAATTATTTTTCTATGTTTTATTTTAAATATTTAATCAAAAACTATTTTTATACTAGTAATTTATATGATTTTTCTTCTTCCAATATTAATGTACATCCTTTAATATCTTTATTTGATTAGAATAATTTATATAAAACATATACGTATATATATAAATTTGAATATGACATACAAATTTGTTGTCTTATGTCACGCCTTGAAAAACACCACGTCATCGCCGTGGTGTGTAAGGCTTAAGGCTTGACCTCGCTGCCACGCCACGCCTCACGCCATTTTGAACCTTGAATTCAATAGTTTAAAATCAATGTTTCTCCAATAAAGATTCACGAATTCATATATATATATATGTGTGTGTGTGTGTGTGGAGGTGGTTTCAATTGGAAACCATATTAGATTGGAAACTTTAGAAACCGTCAATTTCATTGGTTAAATTAATGAAATTGGTTCATAAAGTGGTTTAATATGATCTAGTTGTTTCATATAATTCTTTTGTTAATGAAATTGTTTCATATATTTATGTTTTTTATGTAGTTTCATCTATTTTTCTCATTCTGATGAAATTGTTTCATGTATTTTCGCAGTCTGATGAAACTTTTGCATTTTTACATATAAAACACAAATATATGCAACAATTTCATCCATAAAAGAATTATAAGAAACAATTTTATCGAATTAACCAATTTCATGAAACAATTTCATTAACTTAACCAATGAAATCGAGGGTTTCCACGGTTTTCAAAATTAGAGTGGTTTCCATTTGATCGCTCCCCTATATATATGTGTGTGTGTGTGAGAGAGAGAGAGAGAGTACACATCTTACTTACCACATTCAAGTAATCAATCACAAGGTAGTAAACCATCTTTAAGAAGGTTCAACTACAATAAATAGTTGCCCAAGAGTCAAAGGAAGTGAAATCCATATCTTAACAGAATTTAAGAGGTAACGCACGATCAAATGAGACTCACAATGAAGTTTGACTTGCTCACGTGCCTATTTAAACTATGAATTGTTAATACTTGCACAACATAAAACTCACATGCTAATTCTTCTAATAATGTAATTAGGTTCTAAATGTATTTAAACAACTTAACTTTCAAAATGGATAGCCGGATACACATAGCGAAATTAAACTTGACACATAGTCAAGTGCAGTTTCGTCCCTACACTTGACAACTTATTCCCTTCTTGTTTTCGAGCATTTTTCTCCTACTTAGAGGTCAAAACAGATTATATTATCTAAATGAAAGTTTTATTACGGTCTCTTAAGGTTCTACTTGATTCAGAATCACCTCATTTGGATCATCCATTGATTTTAAATAGATTTTACAAAAACACAACGACTGATCCGAATACACTGTGATCAGTCCCCAAAACACTGTTTTGAGCCATTTAGAGTCACAACTGCATTTGAGGCCCTTCATAAGAGTTGTAGAATACACTAGGTCCTTCTACCTATAAATTTGGAGCTAATTTTGATATACGGTTTGTGAGTTATATTTAAAGTACTGAACCTGCACAATATCTCACATCCGATTTCCACATTTTCTCAACTCACTTTTTAATGATCCAAACTTCATGTTTACTCAATTTAAATGTTTTAAAATATACTTTAACATACTAAACATTAAAGTGAAGTTCAATGGTTATTATCCTAAGCATAATCATGGAATTTTGTTTTCTTAGGCATTTAGTCAAACTCTTGGTATGCAATTAACAATATAGACATAATATCACCAACCTTTTAATTCCTACTTCAAATTTTGACTAAACCGAATTATTCTAATCATGTATAATACCACAAGTTTGCAATACCAATTCATACACTTAATGAAAACTCAATTAGAAACTAATCTCAAGAGTACTAACTCAAAAACTTGATAAAATAGGAAGAAATTTATACATCTAGGAAGGTTTCGAAGAGTAGAATCCGAATTTGTGATTGAAACCTTGTTTTCTTCAACAATTCGAGAGAATTAAGAATTATAGAGAGAGAAAGAGTATGGCGGTGAAGAGAGACAAAGATGTTTGTAATTTACTCTAACTTTACTAATATATATATATATATATATATATATATATATATATATATATATATATTAGAAGTGTACTCGCGCAATGCAGCTAGATATATCACGATTTTAATGTTTCATTTTATTTTCTGTTTTTTGTCGATTTACATTACGATTTTGGATGGTTGTGAGAGAGATAATGTTTTTTTTTTATATAAATTTGTTTAATTTAGACTTAATAATATAATGTAATTTATTTTGGTTTCATAATATAACTTTTTTATAAAATATTATGTTAGATTTTTTTTAATTATATTTTATATTTTTTATATTTAAAATTTGATTTTTATTCTATATTTAATTATGCTGAGAGTTATTTTAGGGAAGTTAAAGTGAGAAATGATTTTAGGGGAATTAAAATGGTTAGAGATAATGATTGAAAATTAATAAATAGCATTAAATGTAGTACATATAGCTTTAATGGTTGTTTTTTAAGTAATTAGCATTAAATGGCGGTACATTAAGCTTTAAGACTTGTTTTTAAGAGTTTTTTATGTCTTCTTTATAATATAGTATAGATAGACAGAGAAAGAGAGAGAGAGAGAGAGATAGGAAGGTTCAAACGAGAATGCTAACTATTTAAGAAAACACGAAAACAACAAAAAACAGTAGATCGTATACAAAATCATATGTGATTTTGCACTACCCGAAAAATTCGGACGCGGGCGACGTGAACCGCGACTCACAGGCCGCGCGCATAGTCGCGCGAATCATATATGATTTTATATGTGAATCATATATGATTTTGTATATACTCGGCTATTTTCGTGTTTTCTTAAATAGATGTTGTTCTCGTATGAACCCACCTCTCTCTCTATATATATATACACATTTATTTTTATTTACTTTTATAAAGAGTTTGGTTAATTGACGGTTTTAACCCCTCAATAATTCTTGATTGTTACTTAAGCACGGTACAATTCAAGGAAGCTAAGGTACATATTTTAAAAGCTCGAGACTTATACAAACTTTATATTAAACTAGTAGTGTACCCGCTCAATGTGGCGGGATGCAAAACTTGAGCAATTGTAAACATGACGACCAATTACAATCTAGGAATTTTAATGATTGTCATAGCATAGCAAAGCAAAACAACTTCATATATTAAACAATAAATCATTTCTTTCTTGTGGCGGAGAAAGGAAAAATAAAAAGAGCAGGAAACAATAGAAAGAGGAAACCATGACAACCTAACATTAAGAAGAAAAGTCATGGAATTATTTGGAACTATTTATTCACATGATAAGAAACAATACAACCATGAAACTTCTGGAATGGAGAATTGAAAGCCAAAGTCCAAAACCGAACAAAATGACAGTCTTGTTGCCATGCATAGGCAACATTTGCATACAAGAGAAACCAACTCTGGAAGCATGGACTATAAATTGAGGAGACCAGTTACTGCAATGTTGCGGGATGCAAATGTTCTAGCAAAATACATTTCATTTTTAAATATCAATTTAATGCAAGATATCTTTGAAATACTTAGTGGTTAACATGGATCCATGACTTTTTACCAAACACTTACATAATTGGTTAGCAGGTGAGCATGCAAGAACTAATAATCTTAACCGTTTAATGTTTACCATGTATGAGACACTTACCAACAAACATTTTTTATGGCAAAAAAATGTTAAACAATAATATAGGTGAGGATGGTGACACCTGCAATTGGATGAACTAAATTGTAAACCACTGTTCAAAAACAACGTTCTTTGTATGTCCAATTCAAATGATATGGTAAATACAAATTTAAATTACACTATTTTCCTTATATGAGACAACCATTGTCTCATATAAGAAAACAGTAACAAACTCGTTTTCTTGAAAAACTTTTGAAAAATTTCAAATTTTCGATCCAAAAACACCAAATTTCAATTCAAATCATGATAAAATCTTTTCTGAAAAGTTTGGTTCAACTCTGATACCAATTGATAATCATAAATCCCTAATCTATCAAGCTAATTACTCAAGATTAAGCATTAAGATCAAGAACTAGAGAGAGAAAGTCTAGAGAGAGAAAGTAGATCTTGAATATCACACTCTAGACATTACAATACAATGCATAAATCTCAAATTCGTTATTACATGATTACTAAGCAAAACCTATTTAAACAACCTATCTATTACAAAGCCTTAATGGCTAAGGAAACTAAACATGCTTTGACTAACTAATACAAGGTCAATGTTGACTTTTACATATTTGACTTTCATATTAAATCTTGGATACAATATTTAGACTTAACAATCTCCCCCTTTGTATTCAAGATTTAATAAAAAAATTGATGTAGATCTTCAACACTTGATTCTTCATCTTTCATCTCTTGAAGCTTTTACAAACTTTGCTCTTTTGCAGCTTTTGAAAGTCTTTTTAATCTTTGAAGCTTTGGAAAGTCAACATGTCTTGAACAGAAACGAAAGACTTTGAAACTTTATCTCTGAAAAACTTTTGTCTTCAAACAAAATTGTATCTTCATCACTTTGATCACTGAATAGTCTTCGGAAGAACAAACCTTCTTGAAACTTGAAATTCTTTATCAGAAACTTTTGACTTTGAATCAGCCTTTGAAACAGCAGCGGAAACATTTTGAATTTAAGGCTTGAACTTTGAACTCGAACTCTGAAATTGATCTTTGAATAATTCTCCCCCTTTTTGATGATGTGAGCATCAGATCATCAAAATTTCTTCAATTTCAGCTCAGACTTTGATAACCCCTTTGAAACAATCTCCCCTTTGATAAATGTTGTGTTATGATCTGAAGAGCCGAATCATGAACTGTTTATATCCGAATCTTTGCAAATTCAGACATAATGAGCGTGTAACCCTGATTCAACAAATGAAACCGTTAGAAATGCCTATCAGTAACACAAAGTTACTGTGTACAACGGATGTACAATGTAAGGAGTTGGTTTGATATTGACTCCCCAGGACTTCTATTCAATCATTGAAAGACACAAGGTAATTCTATGAATGTTCTGACAGAAAAACATATTCTCTGTGTGCTCGTGTTTGTGTATGAAAGAATTAGCACAATGATTGTGTTTCATAAGGCTCAAAGTATGTAAATCACTGAGACAGCAATGATTGTACATGGACTCAATGTGCATGAGAAAGGGTCGAAGGTGGGGAAACTTTCCTTCTTTTTCAATATCAGTATCTTCCAAAAGAAGATCCGATAGATTATGTGTTGCTTCCCCAGAAAATGTGAAACATTCTCTTTTTAAGAAAAGAATGAGTAGCTAGTGGGGTTGTTTTCAAGAGATGGCATGGGCTATTTGCCTATTTCAATGATGGTCACCAAAGAAATGTGAACCAATCAGTAATGTGGTTGCCCGGCTCAGAAAGTGGTAGGTGCAGAGTTCTGATATTCTTTTAACTCTGATCTCACACCCTCTTTCTTTTTATCATTATACTCACATCTAACCAATCTCTCATTTCCATTTTACCTCTGCTCATTCCCACACTCAATTCTTTTAGACCCCTTTCCCCTCAATCACTCAAAGGATTTCTTCCGGGGTAGGAAACACTGGTTATCGTGAATCCATGGAAGATCTATTAAGCACTCACACTGAATCCCATGTTCTTAAAAAATACATGCTTATCAATGATTTTCTTGACATGTAAAGCACAAGAAATCATATGTCAGTGTATGTATGCTCATTTAAAAATATGAATGGAATTTGAGCATTTGATCTTTGAAGATTTCTCAAAACAAAGATATTGAATGAATGAAATGAAGTTAAGAGAATTGTTTTGAGAATCTGACAATGAATTAAACAGATCAAATCAAATGGATCGGGTATCAAAGAATTGGAAATTTGTTTATATGAACAAATATAAACAATTTGTCAATGAAAGCACAAATATGAACAAGATGAATGATGCACAACAATTTTGAACGCAAATGGGGGTATTACCATCGAAAAATTGTTTGAACTTGAGACATGGTAATAACAATTTCAAATAAAATACTGAACCGGTGTGTATGAATACTTGACAGTATATGGACAAGATAATACACAAGTATTGATCTTTGGAAACACACGGTCAGTTAAATAATAAGGCACAAAAAAATTGAAAAACATTTAAAAGCACACTTCTAAATTCATAAAACTTTTGAGAATAAGAAGTGGTTTGAACATTTCAGAAATTATTTTTCATGTTCGAAGTTGTCCTTCTTTCAAACAATCTGAGATCTAGATCAGAAGATTTTTACCTTTTTCAGCTCCCCCTCAAATCATGATCAAATGATTTAAATCTTTTGAGCTCCCCCTGGATATTAGCACAATATCCATCTTTGATCATTGATGAACGGGTCCTGGTCTGTCATGTGATCAGAAGTCACTTTATTCATATTATTTATTCAAAAATAAAAGACAGAAAGCAGTAAAAAGGTTTATAGAATGAGTTCTGATCTGAAATAATCAGAAGTCATCACCTTTACTCCCCCTTAAATTAAGCATCTGAAATATGTCAGTTAAAACATGATAGAGATCAAACACTCCCTTTGAATTGTTAGACCATCAATATCAGAAAAATCTAGCAAGGAAAAAGTATAGGATAGAGATCAGATCAATTCTCTTGGGATGAAGACCATCAATATCCATCGGATGCAAGCATACAGGAGTAAGGTCTTTTTGATCACTGAGGTCCGAGTCCTAAACTGTTGTGTTTAGAAGTCAAACTCCGTTAAAGACCGGGTCCTAAGCTGATATGCTTAGAAGCCAAATTCTTTCAGCTTTGAAGTATGGGTTTTGAACTGTTGTGTTCAAAAGCCATTTTGACATTGAAGTCCGGGTCTTGAGCTGATTTACTCAAGAGCCATTGTCTTTCTTACTCCCCCTTGGAGTGAGGTGCCTGCAACACAGATTCAGGTTTCGGTTTTGTTACCCACTGGTATTTGGGTCCAGAAATGTTAGTTGCAGTGTGTGTGGGGGAAACAGAGTAAGAACCATACCAGAAATGATCATTTGTTTTGTGAAAATGATCATGTGTACAACAAATAGAACAATAAAATTTCTTACCATTAGATGTTTTGTTCTTCTTTGCTTTGTGAACAGGTACACATGAATTCTTCTCTTTCAGCTCATCAGTCTTGTCATCTTTGACTGATTTCTTCATCCAGACCAATTTCTCTTTCTTGAAACTTTGTCTCCTTGGATAAGAATCTGAACCATCTAAATATTCATCAAAGAACAGGTTAGTGCGACGAATCTGATTGAATGATTTGATTGACCTTTTTGAAGACATAAAACTCTGACTTGAACTTGAAACAAATTTTTCAAGTTCTTTTATCTTTGACGCAAAGATATCTCTTTCTTTCTCAAGCAGGTCAATCTTTGTCTTGAATTCAGACTTCGTCTTTTGCTCTTTCAGCGCAGCTGCAGACAATTCAGACAATTTTGAAGTTAGCTTCTTGATTTCAGATTCAAAAATGGATCTTTCTTCCTCAAATCCTTTTTCTGACTCTGTTCTTTGGCCAGATAATTCTTTAAAGAACCCTACATTCTTCTTTTCTATGACCTTCTTCTCTTTATCAAACTTCTCTCTTTCCAATATCAGTACTTTCTCAAAATATGAAATTTGTTGAGAAAGTTTAAGACATTTAAGCTCCACTGACTTCTTCTCTTCATAACTCTTCTTTGAGAAATCTGAGAACTTCTTTGAACAATGTTTCTTTTCTTTTTCAAGATCAACTTTATTTGCATCAAGCTGTTTTTCCAAATCAGATAAATTCTTTCTCAGCTCAACGTTCTCAGATTCCAATCCCTTAACTTTCTGCTCATTACTCTCAACAGAGACTGTTTGCTGAACTTTAGCTTCCAACTCATAAATCTTTATTTTTAGCTCAGACACAACCGTTGGCCCTATCATCGTCCATTCAAGATAGTCCCATATCTCCTTTCCTGTTGATTTGAACAAATCTTTTCCTGTCAACTGATATGTATCTATGTGACATTTAATCTCACGACGAATACTATTCAACAGAAAAGTTCGAGCCATAATATCAGCATTCTTTCTTTTCTCTCGATTCTCAGTACAATCTTATGTTGGAGTATGAGGTGTCATCTCTCCTTCAGTCAATGACAATCTGATATAGCAACTCAGCTCATTTGTATCTACAAATTTGAGAAAATCAGCTTTCCACTGTTCGTATCTTCCTCTGATCAAAATTGGTGAATTCATCTCTCTCTTAGAAATAGCTTGATGAGAATGATCGTTCCCAAACTGTATATCAGAAAATCAAAAATCAGATCAAATTGAAATCTTAAAAAAAAATATTTCGTGAAAATTGAAATTTGAACAATATTTGTTATTTCGTAGTGTAGGAAAAAATATTTCCAAAGATGACCAAATTTTTTTTCCAAATATTTGTTATTTTTTTAAACAAGTCTTGAAGACCCGCACAACTCAAGGTATTCGGGTCACTGAAGAATTCGGATCACAGAGGAATTCGGGTCACAGAATTTCAAGAAATGTGTGTGAAGTGTGACCCGCATTCCTTAACAATGCGTTTGTAGAATGACCCGCATTCCTTATATGAATGACCCGCATTCCTTATGAATAACCCGCATTTCTTATGAAAGACACGCAAACCATGTTCTTTTCTGATTCTATCTCAAAACGATTCAAACCTGCAAAATTGATCTCAAAAATTTGTCAGCATCATTGAAAAACAGTTCTAAACATACAAATACATTCAATTTTCGATTAAAACAACAAAACAAAGGAACTTGATCAAGAACAGAGGTCAAACTCGTTTTCAAGAAAAACTAAAAAAAATCAAAAATTGACATCGAATTAGAATGAATTTTGATATGGAATCAAAACAAGAATCAATCCAAAACACAATTCGCATCCAAAGAAACCATTATCTTGCAAATAAAAACGATTTTCCACACAAATTCGAATGAATAGTAACAAACTCGTTTTCTTGAAAAACTTTTGAAAAATTTCAAATTTTCGATCCAAAAACACCAAATTTCAATTCAAATCATGATAAAATCTTTTCTGAAAAGTTTGGTTCAGCTCTGATACCAATTGATAATCATAAATCCCTAATCTATCAAGCTAATTACTCAAGATTAAACATTAAGATCAAGAACTAGAGAGAGAAAGTAGATCTTGAATATCACACTCTAGACATTACAATACAATGCATAAATCTCTAATTCGTTATTACATGATTACTAAGCAAAACCTATTTAAACAACCTATCTATTACAAAGCCTTAATGGCTAAGGAAACTAAACATGCTTTGACTAACTAATACAAGGTCAATGTTGACTTTTACATATTTGACTTTCATATTAAATCTTGGATACAATATTTAGACTTAACAGTCATGCTTCCATTGCCTAAACTCAATAATGTAATATTTTGTAACACCCCGATTTCGAAATGTATCATTTCAAGTTAATACAGGAATCGGTAATTTTAAGGGAAAAAAATAAGATATATGACTTTGGATTAGAATCCTAGATTTTATAGTCTTGGTGGATGAAGGATTCAATTACGAGTCCAACGGTTCTTTCCGGAGCAAAATCGGAGCTATAACGAAGAAGTTACCAAAACAGTGAAAAAATGAAGAAAATCGGACGAGTAGTGCACGGGGCGACATACAAGGCGACTTAGGGTCACCCGGGCGACTTAGGGACATCCGGGCGAGTTGTGGGGCGACTTAGGCCGCCCAGTAACCCGCGTGGAGCCCTGTTCGAGCATAAAACCCGATTTTCAGCCATAGAACTTCATTTCTTCATAACTTTTGCATCACAACTCCGTTTTTGGTGATTCAAGTTGCCATAGTTTCGTTTTTGAGAGATCTTCAAGGATATAGCAAAATATTTGAAGTCTGATGAAGAATAAAAGAGTTTTTTGTTGTGGTAAGCTCATCATCTCTCTCAATGTTAAGCTAGGGTTTGGTGATTTCATCCTTTTACCTTTCATCCTTCAACTTAGGTGTGATTTTGATGACTTGTGTAGTGAAGGTGACCATGTAGATGTGTTGGATCTAAGATCTAGAGAGATTTCTTGGAGATTCAAGCCTTCATCAATGGAGATTCAAGTTTTGGGGGTAAAATCTAGATTTAGTCTAAATCTAGCAAGGTGAGTTCAAGTTTATTTGTGAAAACGGTGTACATGCCAAAATGTCCATTTTAAAGTGTTTATGTGTTTTACATGAAATTATTAGCTGTTGAGTTATTTGGTAATCTCTGATTATTTGAAGTATTTTACTTTATAAACTTTGTAAAACACCCACATTCGGGATTTTTGGACATTTTGTTAAATGTGTCATAGATGAATGTGTTTTGATGATTTATTTCATAAAAGGATATTGGTCAAAATGCATTTTTAGTGTTTGTTGGTTTTATGCATCATTCATGTAATGAGACGTTTTAAAAGTAAGAGTGTGTGAGTCTTTTGGGTATGATCATTCCCGACCTTGGGAACATTTCAGAAATAATAATCTTTTTGGGTTTTGGGCCGAAGGCCAAAGGGTGATTTGAGAAACAAAGGTTTTGGCGAAAGATGTAATTTGGTTTATGTAACCCTATTGGCTCTCGTGTTTTAGCCAAACGTCTATTAAGCCTTTTGGGGCTTGATTTGTACTCGGTTGAGTCATGGAAACATTTGTTCAGTTTTGGTAGCTCGTTAAGGAGCCTTGGACGTATGGTGTACTTAGTTGTACCTTATTTGAGAGTTACATGTTTTGAATGCATTAGTTCATTCGTTTGAGTCATGTAACATTTTAGACTGTAATGCATTGGATCCATAGGCATATGAGTCAGTCGATTGGTTTAGTTGGGGACTTTACCCCCGTTTTGGGACTGGATATTGTTTATAGCTAGTGGGAACTCGAGGTATTGATCGTGGGTGGTTGAACTCGATAACCGCGTAACATTTATTGAAGGACTCGAGCTATATATCGTGGGTGGTTGAACTCGATGCCCGTTTGTAATCCAGGCTGGTTACTCATCGTGGAATTTAGTGTCCGCATTTGAAGTCTAGTAAGTGGTCCCCAAGTTATGTTGTTATGTAAGCTTGTGGTGGTGCTCTTGGAGAGCCGTATACGGAGCTAAGTCTTGTAGTGGTGCTCTTGGAGAGTCGTATACGGAGACTTGTGGCTTTTATGGTGACACTCATTTAGAGGTCGAGTAGACACTAGGGTCATTTGGGTATCTTGCGGTGGTAGCTCGGTTGGGAGCCGTATACGGAGATCCATGGCTCTATGTGAAGCTCGAGAACATTGATAAGTGGCTTAACTTTGTGTGCCCGCCACTTTCGATGGAATTCGGGTATCCCCCATCACCGAAAGGTGTTGTTTTTGGGTATTAAGTTTTATTATCCAAGTTTCGGTGACGTTTTGTATAAATGGATCTTATCCATGATTTATGGGTTGAGTATTATGCCTCACTAACTTTTTGGGTGTTTCGGGATATAAAGTTTTAACCGCATTTTCATAAATGGAGAGTTAGATTTCTATTCACGTTTTGAGTGAGTTTGGGTTGAAATTAATTTACGAAAGAACGTTATATGTTGGGACCTTGTCCCCGAAGTACTTTGGATTTGAAAACGTTTATATTGGTGTTTCTTTGCCCAAAATGCATATTATTGGAAAACGAGTCGTTTTTATATTCAAAGCATATCATTTTGAAAGATTATGATCTAAACTGCATTACCTCTTTTCAACGATATCTTTATTCATGTGGAAAAACTCTTGAACTCACTAGGCGTTAACCTAACCTTTTTATTTGTCGCCATGTGCAACAGGCTCCGGTTAGGAATATCTCTAGTGACACTGTGCTGAGAGGAGTGCTAGTTGTGTGCTCAAGAGGTGGATATCTTAGTGAAGTCTTCCGCACTTGTTTTCGGGAAGAGCAGCTTATAGTTGGGATTAAGTAACACCGACTTTGGTCTAGTTCTTGTATAAGACTGGAGTTTATATTTGTTGAGCTTAAATAGAAAGTTTTATTTTGGAGAGTTATCTTTTACTTGATGTAATGTTGAAATTTTTAATTAGTTGTTCTTACCAAATTTGGGGGTGTTACATATTTTCTACTGGGTTATTGGATATACACAATGACACCCTGCTGGAATTAAGCTTCCAATTTCTTTCACAGGAAAAACCATGTCAATGAATAAATTACCAAACAAAGAGCAGCCTAACACCTGCAAATAAAACAAAAGTTCAAAACTGCCAAAATAAGTTTCCTTTAATACATGTGTTGGGTCATCTGAAGATTTGAAGATGACCTCCTGATCTTCCATCTTATATCATCCTACTTAGAATGTGTTTAAGGTTCTTTTAGCAGCTTGGTTTCTATACAAATGTTCGGTGAAATCAAAGATCAGCCGAAGAAGACAAAGAAGGAGTACATCTCTCAAAGCGGATTGAAGATAGTCTCCTCAGCCTAAAGCCAAGCATGCCCAAGTGATCAACACCATCAGCCAGGATGGTGTCAATCACATGTCTCTCAGGAGTATGAATGTGTCCTCACATCTTCAGGAGCTGAAGACCTCTCAGGTCTTCGGCAACCGATGATCTCATCTCTCCTTAGAGTATGAAGGTGTTCTCACATCTTCAAGGAGCAGCCGAAGATTTCTCAAGTCTTCGGTAGCCAATCATCTCTCCTTAGAGTATGAAGGTGCTCTCACATCTTCAGGAGCCGAAGATCTTTCAAGTCTTCGGCAGTCTATGCTTTAGGATTTCTTTCAAACACATTATACTTTTCTGACAAAGTATATTGTGATATCTTGCATATCGACATGGACCTCATCTGGAGATCAGATAAAACAAGTTTTGTCTACTACACCATTTTAAGGAAAGGTCTCTACCATCCTTCTGCAGGTCAACACTTGAAGCCAAAACACCTGAAGACAAAAGGTACATCCTGTACCTTGTACCTTGTACCTTGCTGAAGACCTGTGTCCTTCCTTGCTGAAGACCTGTGTCCTTCCCTGCTGAAGACCTGTGTCCATCCTTTGCTCAACAGGTGTCCCATGCATTTAATGCATGAGACACTATAAATATGGAGGATGGTTCAACATGCAAGATATCCAGTAGAACTAGCTCTCTACCTTCAAGTTCTCTAAGTGCCTGGCAACTTTCTCTCTACGAAGTTCAATTGTTTTCTAAGTGTTTTACAATTGTTCTCTATTCTCTATGTGTAAGATTGTTTGAACATATCTCATATGTTCTCTTCCGCAACAATCAAAGTTTTCTATGTGTAATTCTTGATTTCAAATCAATAAGAATTAAATTAAGTGAAAAACTGTGTGTATTGTATTCAACCCCCCCTTCTACAATACTTTGCTTGTTTATTTACTGCTATTTGGGACCAACAAGTGGTATCAGAGCGGTTTAGTTTAATTCAATAAACTAGATCCGTAATGGCAGCCTCTTCTTCTTCTTCTTTAAACAATGCTTCTTCTCAAAACACCACTGCTGTTTCATACGACAATGGCTCTATAGCCAAACCACCAAAGTTTAACCCCAATAACTTCTTCTTGTGGAAAAGTCGTATGATACTCTTCTTAGAAGGAGTTGACAGCAGATATCCTTCTATCTTACATGAAGGTCCTTTTCTTCCTAGGGTTTGGGACCGGTTCAATGCCAAAAAGGCAGATAAGGGAAATGCTGATGAGGACTCTTCTGAGGAAGAAAGAACTCCAGCAAATGGGAGATACATTGTAAAGGATCCCAGCAAATATAATGATGAAGACAGACGTCTTATAGCTCTTGATACTAAAGTCAGAGCCATCATTGCCCTTTCTCTGCCTGATGAGGTCTATCACTCCCTTGTTAACCTTTCTACCGCTAAAGAAATGTGGTCCACTCTGTGTGTTCTTTATGAAGGTACGTCTGAGGTGAAAAAGAGTAGAAAGATTGCTCTCGTTAGAAAGTATGAACTCTTCTCGTATAAAGAGGGGGAATCTCTCTCAGACTACTACAACCGCTTTAACGGTCTTCTCAATGATCTAAAACTTGTGGGTCGCATTTATGATAATGAGGAAGTCTTGTGCAAGTTCATGGACTGTCTTCCTGAGTTTTGGGAAAACATTTGTACTTGCATCAAGTCTACCAAGGATCTTGACTCTATGCCACTCACTGCTCTTTATGGCACTCTCTTCAACCATGAGCAGACTAAACTGCTTAGGAAGTCTATCACAAAAGACATTACAAGCTCTTTTCTAGCTCTTGTCAGTGATTCTTCCAAAAATACTGTGTGTATTCCTCGAATCACCTATCCCTCCGATTCTGACCGTGATAGTCAAGAGGACCCTAATGATCCTTCATAAGCCTACCTTAGTGAGGCTGATGATGAAGGTGAGGAGACTTCCAATAACCCTCGATTCTCTTCTGGAAAATCCAAGTTTTCAAGAAAACCCTCTTCTACTTTTTCTAAAATCTCTCCCTCTGACAAATCAAATGAGGAATGTTACAGGTGTGGGAGGAAGGGACACTTTGCTTCTGAGTGCAGAAGCAGGTCTTCTGATAAATCCAGACTACCCTCCTCCAACCGTACCTCCTCTAGGTTTGTCAGAACCAAGTCTAATTCTAACCAACCTTCTTTCCAAAAGACAATTATGTCTGTCTCCTCTAAGTCTGACCGGGCTGAGAAATACAAAGCAAAATATAAGAGAGAGAAGGAGAGAAATGAAATCTTGCTCAAAAAGGGAAAAAGTCAAATGACTGAAACCCATGATTGGGCAGATGAACCCACTTCTGAAAGTGACAAAGAAATGGTCAACCTTTGTTTCATGGCTAAAATAGATGATGTTGATGAACAGTGAAGCTCAATCCTTCTCTATGGCTTTTGTGTCTGCTGAGTGCTCTACCTCATCTACCCCAGGTACATCCCTTTTCTCTTTATCTCTATCTCTCACCCTCCCCTATTTCGGCTCTCTCTCTCTCTTTCTCCTTACCCCTCTCCTTAGCCGACCTCCCTCACCCCCACTCCCCTCTCCTTCGGCCTCCCTCTCTCCCCCCTCCCCCTCCTTCGGCCTCCCTCTCTTCCCCCCTCCCCCTCCTTCGGCCTCCTCTCTTCCCCCCTTCCCCTCCCTTCGGCCTCCCTCTCTTCCCCCTCCCCCTCCTTTGGCCTCCCTCTCTTCCCCCCTCCCCCTCCTTCGGCCTCCTCTCTTCCCCCCTTCCCCTCCTTTCGGCCTCCCTCTCTTCCCCCTCCCCCTCCTTTGGCCTCCCTCTCTTCCCCCCTCCCCCTCCTTCGGCCTCCTCTCTTCCCCCCTTCCCCTCCCTTCGGCCTCCCTCTCTTCCCCCTCCCCCCCCCCTTCGGCTCCCTTTCTTCCCTCCTTCGGCCTCCCTCTCTTCCCCCCTCCCCCTCCCCCTCCTTCGGTCTCCTCTCTTCCCCCCTTCCCCTCCCTTCGGCCTCCCTCTCTTCCCCCTCCCCCTCCTTCGGCCTCCCTCTCTTCCCCCCTCCCCCTCCTTCGGCCTCCTCTCTTCCCCCCTTCCCCTCCCTTCGGCCTCCCTCTCTTCCCCCTCCCCCCCCCTTCGGCTCCCTTTCTTTCCCCCCTCCCCCTCCCTTCGGCCCCTCTCCCTTCGACCCTCCTTCCCACCGACTCACCCATATCCCCCATTCCCACCGAAATCCCAAACACCCCCTTATACCTCCCTCAACCCACCGAAACCTCCCCCCCCCCTTCGGTCTCTCACACCCACCGAAACCCCTACCCTCCATCCCCTACCCACCGAATTCCCTACCCCCGACTCCCTCTCTCCCTAAACCTACCAAAGTACCAACCCTTTTTCCTCCCTTCTTCCACCGAATACATCCCAACAACCCCCAATTAATTTTTTTTTCGGCTACCATCCATCCCCCCCCCAAAACCAACTTCGGCCGACCCCACTCCTCCCCACCCTCTTTTCCTTTTTGTCTTTTCCTTTTTCTATCACTTTTCTCCTTCCCAAGACTTCCCTACTACCTATCCTCTCCTTTTTTTTTCTCTATCCACATCCTACCACTTTCTTCCCCTCTTTCCTTTTTTTTTCTTTTCTTTCCTTCCCAAAAAAAAAAAAAAAAAAAAGCCCCCCCCCCAAAAAAAAAAAAAAACAAAAAAAAAAAGACCAAAAAAAAAAACAAAAAAAAAACAAAAAAAATGGGCCACTGAATATATGAGTTCTTCGTGTCTTGTAATTTTTCTTCGTGGTGTCAGTACCATTTTTTTCTGTGTGTTGGTGTCATCATCAAATAGGGGGAGAAAAATCGTTGGCTCTCTAGTTGATTTGGTGATGACTCTCTAACCAACACTTAGAAACTCAAGAAGACCTCTCTCAACAAGGGCTCTCTATCCACCAATCAAGCTCTCAGCCCAGGTATGTTCTCATTCATAAACTCTCCCGATCTACAATGGGGTGATACTAAGGACACTCCGGTGTCCAAAGGTCCCTCAACTGTAGTGGACCCCTCTTCCCCCTCCCTAGTGACGTCGGCTAGCAATAAATCCTCAATCGCTACTGGCACCGCCGCACTTGCCCAAATGGCCATACCACCGAAAGTACCTTCGGCGGTTATCCAGGTCACACCCCATACCTCAAAGCGGCGGCACTCTACCTCTTCCCCTCCCTCTCCTCTCAAGAGGTTGAGGAAGGTTTCAAGGGCCAAACCACAAACTCCACCCACCGATTCTTCACAATCGGCAGGTGTTGAAATTTTCCCATCCGGGCCCGGGGACTCTGCTAAACCTAAAGCCACCTCCTTTGTATCCTCACAAAAGGATAAAATGGTAAAATCGGGGACCCCTATTATTCCCTCATCAACCTTTTCCTTGGTTGCTAAGGATGACTTGGACTCCTTCCCTATCCAAGGTACCTCTTCTCCACCTCACAGCCTATCACTCAGGATTCTCAGTCCTGATGCTTCTGCACGATCCAAGGATGAATCTGCCCTTCCAGGAGGAGGTTCGGAGGATCCCGAAAATCTTCTGACTTCTTAGTTAAGAGGGAGTATGAGTTGAGGGGGAGCAACTTACCACTCAAGCTTAAACTCTGCTGAAACTAATTCTGCAATGGACTATATGATCAAAGCCACCTGACATTAGTTGAGGGGGAGTATGAATTGAGGGGGAGCAACCAACCACTCAAGTTCAAACAATCCCCGCTACTGTCTTCTATATCTTTGTATATATTTTTTCTTTCTCATTCTTTATTCATTGTATTCATTTATTCGTATGTATAGCTATACTTTTCATTCTCTTGTAAATGTCAGATATACCAAAAAAAAAAAAAGTCTATGTGAAAAGAACCCAAAAAGAGTAAAGATGGGTCAAAATGTATTTATTCAGTACACTCTTTGTTCTATTCTTTAGTATGGATGTCATCCTCAAATAGGGGGAGATTGTTGGGTCATCTGAAGATTTGAAGATGACCTCCTGATCTTCCATCTTATATCATCCTACTTAGAATGTGTTTAAGGTTCTTTTAGCAGCTTGGTTTCTATACAAATGTTCGGTGAAATCAAAGATCAGCCGAAGAAGACAAAGAAGGAGTACATCTCTCAAAGCGGATTGAAGATAGTCTCCTCAGCCTAAAGCCAAGCATGCCCAAGTGATCAACACCATCAACCAGGATGGTGTCAATCACATGTCTCTCAGGAGTATGAAGGTGTCCTCACATCTTCAGGAGCTGAAGACCTCTCAGGTCTTCGGCAGCCGATGATCTCATCTCTCCTTAGAGTATGAAGGTGTTCTCACATCTTCAAGGAGCAGCCGAAGATTTCTCAAGTCTTCGGTAGCCAATCATCTCTCCTTAGAGTATGAAGGTGCTCTCACATCTTCAGGAGCCGAAGATCTTTCAAGTCTTCGGCAGTCTATGCTTTAGGATTTCTTTCAAACACATTATACTTTTCTGACAAAGTATATTGTGATATCTTGCATATCGACATGGACCTCATCTGGAGATCAGATAAAACAAGTTTTGTCTACTACACCATTTTAAGGAAAGGTCTCTACCATCCTTCTGCAGGTCAACACTTGAAGCCAAAACACCTGAAGACAAAAGGTACATCCTGTACCTTGTACCTTGTACCTTGCTGAAGACCTGTGTCCTTCCTTGCTGAAGACCTGTGTCCTTCCCTGCTGAAGACCTGTGTCCATCCTTTGCTCAACAGGTGTCCCATGCATTTAATGCATGAGACACTATAAATATGGAGGATGGTTCAACATGCAAGATATCCAGTAGAACTAGCTCTCTACCTTCAAGTTCTCTAAGTGCCTGGCAACTTTCTCTCTACGAAGTTCAATTGTTTTCTAAGTGTTTTACAATTGTTCTCTATTCTCTATGTGTAAGATTGTTTGAACATATCTCATATGTTCTCTTCCGCAACAATCAAAGTTTTCTATGTGTAATTCTTGATTTCAAATCAATAAGAATTAAATTAAGTGAAAAACTGTGTGTATTGTATTCAACCCCCCCTTCTACAATACTTTGCTTGTTTATTTACTGCTATTTGGGACCAACAACATGAAGAGACAAAACAAAAACACAAGCTTCTAAGCATCACAATGGTCTCCTCAATAAAATGTCTTTAACAAGTAGTAGAACAAAAATAAAATGTCCTTTAATAAGAAGTAGAAAAAATTGAAAATATTAAGATGTAGTTTCCTTCTTAAGCTTAGCTAACTCTTCCCTTACAACTCCAGTTTTCTCCATAATCAACACCCACCATGAGTGCAAACTAAAAATATAATCTGAAACAAGAACGAACAAAAGCACTCCATCCTTTTAAGAAGAAAATAGAGATGCATATAAGAAGGGTTCCAAGGCACTCCTTCCTTTCAAGTAAAATCTCAATATTCACCTCGGTGTAGCCCAATTAGCAAAAAGGATATGTAAGAGACATCTCAAGTTCGAATCTTGCAAGTGACGGGCTTGAATTCCTCCGTTAGACCTAATCGCTAAGTCGGTTCTGAAATGCATCCTGACATGTAGTTGGGACTTGGGAGTGTTTGGTTTGATCTAAGGAATGGGGAAACGAAATGAAAATGAATATGTTGTCGGCTGATATGAAAATGTGTATATTCATCGCATTATTTTACATGCTTTTACATTCCTTTCCATTGTTAATGTTTGGCAATAAATAAACCTTCAAAATTTCAAGATTCTCGCGCAGATCAATTTAGTCTACACATATGAATATTTTGGCTAATTGTTATACCCATAAATTACTCAACATTAATTGTTAAAATCAACATATCACATCATTTCAATCAACAAACATTAATAGTAGATGATGTTCTAACTAAAACAAAAAACTATCAAGAGCATAAAACCATTTCTTTAATCCATTTTAGTCCCCAGAAAACACATGAATTCTTATTTCCTGCATAAAAGAAGTCCACAAGATTAAAAACAAAAACTTGTTCAAGACTCAAATCCATCATCTTTCAATCGTTACAAGTTACCAAACAAAAAAATGATCAACTATAGCTTAATGAGCTTTATGGTATATGCGGCTTATTTTTTCAGTCATACTCAAGTGTTTTTACGGCTTGAATGTTAAGGCATTAGGCCAAAATGGCAATCAAAAACCAGAAAACAAACAGAAATAAAAAATAAGATCGATGAAAGGATTCACACACACACACACACACACACACACATATATATATATATATATATATATATATATACTTACGTGGGAGCTCCCATGGATCAAACTTGTAGAGATCAACTTCGTCGATGATGGCCACCAGAAGACGTGCAGATATGACCCGTTTCTTGACTGTCAAAATATTTACCAAAGAACATGAAACCAAGTTCACAACAAATAGTTGAATGATGGCCACCTGATTGCTTTTTTATGCATATCCAAAGAGTTGAATAGACAAACAACTACTTCAAGCTGTAAACCAAGTTCACAACAAATAGAGGTGAGACCATCAGACCATGCATCAAAACTAATGGACAAATCAAGAGCAAGAGTTAGAATTATATGAAGGTCGGGATCAAATAGGATGCACACGCCAGAAAGTTAGAGATGAAGCTAGACTCACCAAAATATCCCTTTTCCAATTCCACAAGGAGTCCAGTAGTCCATTTTCTACTATCCTATGGAGCTGTAAACACAATAAAATGAAGAAGAAAAAATACCATCAATAAGTTGAAGACCAACATAGCACCTGATGGTTCTAAAAAAAACTTTGACTTGCTTATAGATTTAATTGTTGCTAATAAAAAACTTGACTTGCATACCTGTTGAAATAGAAATATCTGGTCCATTTTATTTGAAATCGATGTTTTTCTCTTTGCTTGAGGACATGCCTAGAAAATCACAACTATAATATGAAACTCAAACCCAATAAACAAGAACTAATTTAGAAACTCAAACCCAAAACTTCCAAACCTAGAAATGAAAATGAGAATAACCATTAAAACTATCCAATGCAATATGATATTACTTTGGTATAAAAGCCCCAACTATGATGTTGTTTCGACTCAAGAAAATCAACAACAGCCTACCTTGTCGACATTTTTGCTGCTGTAAACAGCCCCAATGGAGCCCTAAGATCATTGCTTTTGCTGATGTTTTCGTCCTTTGTTTTCCAGTCGTAAGAAACTCCAACAACCACTTGATCGATCATGTTAAAAACTCCCAATAGCCCCTTGTTTTTTCCGTTGTTCCCTCCTTTTGCATCTATTAGACCCCCCTTGATAAACCTCTGACAATCAAATTCCAACAGTAGCAAATCAGGTGCAGATAGTTTGTGAGAGAGAGTGATCAAAAGACAGAGGATGATAGGGGAGTTGGAGTGGGAGCGCTGGTACATATATGGAGATCGGATGTTGATGGTGGTTTGGTGTTGTGATAGTTCACCAGAATGGAAGAGGATGGATGCCGGATAGGAAATAGGAGGAGCAAAGAAGGGGGCAGAGTTCTTAGGGTTGTTTGAAATTTAAATTAAAATTCTGGAGAAAAGGAAACCTCTTAGCATTCCAAATTTGGTGTTGGTAGTCAAAATAAAATCATGCATTAACACCTTGTACACCATGCTTTTCATATTGTAATTAAGAGATTTTTAAAATTCTTGCATAAAATGGTAGTACTTTGTGCTTTAAAAATTGTCTGTAAGAGTTTTTTTATCCGTGCTTTATAATATAGTATAGATAAATGTAACACCCCGAATTCTGGGAGTCGTCGTCCTGATCTGATGGTGAGCAAATTGGCTAAGAGGATGGCAAGAGAGAAAGGGCCGACAGTGTTCCGCGCGGGTCTCTGTTCTGTCCCAACTCCAAAACCCTGCGCGGTTCTTCGTGCGGGTCAAACCGCGCCGCCACCCGCGCGGAGCCTCTGTTCATCTAAAAAGGAGGAAAACCGACTTTCACCCCATTTATCTCATCTCATCTTCTTCTAAAACTCTCCCAACAAGAAAACTAGGGTTAGATCCGATTTTGGAGCTCCATTGAAGTGTTCAACCATTTCCTTCCTCAAGTCTTCATCATCAACCCAAGATCATCACTTTCATCTTCTTCATCATCTCCTCACTATTGTTGACCATATCTTGTAGTTTTCCAAGAAATCCATTTGTAAGTTACTCTAACCATTTCTAGACCTTTGTTACTATAAAACCTATTATCTTAACCTCTTACAACATCTCCCGTGATGTATCTCTCGTATTATGAGGTTCGATCTATGTTTGTTATTTTAGAGATGTGGGTTTTAGTAAAGATTAGTGTGGATCTGATGTTGGGAGTTACTCTCGTTGTGTTTTGATTTGTTTATGACCTAGATAAAGTTTTTTTGTGGATCTGAATCCTTCATCAAGAAAGCTCAAGCTTGGGGTAAAAACCTAGATTTAGTCTAAATCTAGCAAGGTGAGTTCTAATTGCTTTGAAAAACTATATACATGTCAAAATGCTTATATTTTGAGATTTTGAAAATATATCTATGGATTACCTTAATCTGATCAGTTTTGGGAATATTTGTATACTTGCACATTTTGTTCTATCAAACTCGTGGGAAAAAAGGTTTACAATATTTTATGAAAGATTTGAGTCACCATAATGGGATTCTTGAACATTTGTAACAAACACATTTCAATATTGACGAGTTTCTTGGTAAAGGGGTATTTTCACATATTTGGAATGTTAAAGCTTTATGTGGATTATTAAGTGTGTTTGGGGTGTTTTAGCATCAAAATGATATTCAAATCCACTAAATGAGTTTTATTGGAACTATTAAAGAAATTAGACAACATAAGGTGTTGGGTTTTGTTTTGGTGATAAGTTGGGTACAAGTGGGAATTTTGGGATTTGACTTTACTTATGAGTTTGAGATATCGATGTTTTAAACAAGTTCGGCTTCAATGGCGTGAGTAAAAGGAAATTATCATTTTGGACACTACGAGTATTTTAGGAAATCATGAATCCTACGGTTTTGGCCTTCGGCCGACAATACACTGATGGAAATGCATATTTTGGGAAAATTATACTTCGACACGTACAGTCATATTGGTTTTGCTTTTATTGGCAAACGTTTAAGATGCCTTGTGGCTTGAGTTATACTCTAATGAGTTTTGAGAGGTTGTCCCGTTTAAACAGCTCAATATAGGCGCTTTATATAAATTCAATTATTATACAAATGCTGGTTATTACATGTTTTGGATGTGTTAACTCATTCATATGGAGTCATGTACTGTTTAGACTGTAATGCATTGGATCCATAAGCATATGAGTCGTTATGTTCATCATGGAGTTTTGATGTCCATGTTTGAGTCTAGTGAGTGGTCCCCAAGTCATGTTGTTATATAAGCTTGCGGTGGTGCTCTTGGAGAGCCGTATACGGAGCTAAGTTTTGCGGTGGTGCCCAGAGTGAGCCGGATACGGGGACATGTGACTTTATGGTGAGACTCATCTAGAGGTCGAGTAGATGCTAGGTCATTTGGGTGTCTTGCGGTGGTAGCTTAGAGGTAGTGATGGCCAAAAATCGGGCTCGGGCCGGGCCGGGCCGGGCCAAAACGGGTTTCGGGCCTCTACAGTGAAAGCAAAAACCGGGCCCAAACGGGCTTCGGGCCGGGCCGGGCCGGGCTTCACCCGAAAAGGCGTGGCCCGGTTAGGCTTGGGGTGAACCGGTTTAACCAAAACCGGGCCGGGCCGGGCCCAAACCGGGCCGTGATCGGGCCGATGATTTTTTCGTATTTTTTTTAAAAATAATTTATTTATATAATAGATCACTAAAATACACTTTAAAAATACGTTTTATTTATAATAAATCACTAAAATACACTTTAAAAATACATTTTATATATAAATTTAAGTTACAAACTTACAATACAAGTATTTATAGAGGTTTGGGGGGTAAAAAATACAAAAAAAAGGTCAAAAAAACGTATATAAACGGTAACATACAAGTATTTATAACATATTTTTTTAAAAATGTACGAATCGGGCCGGGCCGGGCCAAAAACCGGGCCGTGAACCGGGCTCGGGCCGCCAAAAACGCCAAAAACCCAAACCGGTCCATGATTTCGGGCTTCAAACCGGTTTGGCATCGGGCCGGGCCGGGCCGGGCTTTCATTCGGGCCGGTCTCGGTTAACCGATCGGGTCGGGCCGGGCCAAGATGGCCATCACTACTTAGAGGAGTCGGATACGGGGATCCATGGTCTATGTGAAACTCGAGAACGTTGATAAGTGGCTTAACTTTGTGTGTCCGCCACATTCGATGGAATCGGGTCTCCCCCGTCACCGAAAGGTGTTATCTTGGGTATTCCCTTACCCATGCCTTCGGTGTTAAAACGTACCATTTTATTTACACAAAGAGTCTTTTGGTGAAATACCGTGTAGGTGCGTTTTGGGGAAAATGGGATGTCAAATAACTATTTAAAATGAGTGTTTGGATATCAGAAGTAACTTGATTAGCAAATAAAGTTTCTTTATAATCAGTATTTCTAGAATGGCCTTATTCGGAGTAAAGCGTTCACTTTAAATGTTTTATGGTTTATATGATGAAAACTGTTTTAACTCAGTAGACGTTAAGCCTAATACTTTTTCTTTTCGACATGTATATCAGGTCTTAGATGGATCTGTGTGGCGAGTGGATCTTGGTAGAAGTTCCGTTAGGATGGCTTTAGTGACATCGTCCGGTTTGGTGAAGATAGCAGCTTTGGTGGTTCTAGTAACACACGTCTAATGTTGTCCCTAGTTGGTGGGACTAGATAGTTCCGTTAGAACTCTGATACATCGTTGTAGTGGTTCTTCCTTGTAACTTTAGATGTTTGATGCTTCCAAGCTTTGTATTTAAGGGATTTTTGTAAATTTAAATTGTCTGTTATTTTCATATTTTAGGGGTGTTACAATAATAATATCCGAGAAATTAATTTCTTATAAAATGATAATTTCCTATGGCTAACTGTGACATGGAGAAACATTGAAATCGAACAATAGTTGGTTTGATTCTATCGATGGATGTTTTTTAGTGAAGAAATCGAAGCTAATAAATTAGACTATTATTTTTCATAACAACTGGTTAGGGAAAAAAAAAGACAAATGTAACCCCCAAAAAATAAGGATAAATTTAAACCTTAATTTTTTTTGCAATATAACGTCTATAATAGATGGAAACCACCCAAAAAGGGGAAATGTGTAATAGCGTTTACAATTCCTGTAAATGAATATTAAAATTGACAACAAATTAATTTAAACAATACACATCTGGTTTATATCGGTTGTCAACCCAATTTCTCAAAATGTCTATCTTTATGTACGCCATGTCTCCAAAAGTGTTTATCCGAAAAATGTCATAATGGTCCAACACTCTTCCCTCAAACCATATGCGACCCGCCGCTAAGGAAACCTTTTATACATGTCATTTAAGAAAAAGTGTTAGGTGTGACGCTTAGTGAGAACAAACAATTTATAAAACTAACTTGGAACTGTTGAAATGTAAGTAAATAGCTTTGCGATGATGTAGATAGGTAAAATATGCCAAGTAAACATATAAGGATCTTGTGATCCAAGAACATCTTACAATGACGGGGGAGACCCAATTTCCAAGAATTGTAGCGGAACACAAAAGTAACTACTTTCCAAGTTACGAGCTCAATACTAGGATCAAGGCACTAGTTCTCCGACTCGTACTCAGATGTGGGAGAGGGAAACCAATGAGCCTAATCATACATTCACTAGGATTACATTTACGACCCATGGCTAGTATCCGGTCCCACATAACCGTACCAAGTTGCATTCCGAGGGCCAATGTCTCAACTAGTTATAAACGGGAATTATCCCAAAATTAAGTCGACTCTATACCTATGGATCCACTAGTAATAGTCTAAGGCTTGTCACAATTACATTAGTGATAAAAATATAATCACACATATAGTTCTCATAATACATTACCATGAAAGGCAAACCTTTGTATAAATGTTACCATATGGAACCAAGTCCATAAGAAGGTCAACATGGACCATTACCGTTTCCAAATATAAATCATTGCCAAATGTATAATTTTCCAAAGTTATAGAAACTCTACATTGTTCATTATTAGTACAAACATAAAACCCAAGTACAACATCTTCCAAAAATCCATTTTTAACAAGTAAATCTTCAAAATAGTGTGAATTCCACATATAACCAAGATGGCTTCATTTCAAGTATGTTAACCATCAATACATAAGTTTTAACACATTTTATATCACAAATTATGAAGCTCTTTAACATATCTCAAAATGGTAAAAACCTTAAAATCTCCAAAAATACCCAAGTTAGGTCAAAATGCTTCAAATCAAGAAAATGTAGCAAAGGGGAGATCAAGAGTTCAAAATATAAGAGCATCTCCAACAACTTCTCCAAAATGGAGAAAATAGAGATTTTGGAGATTTTTTTTCTCCAACAGCTTCTTCAAATCTTTCTCTAAAATAGAGAAATTAGAAGATAGAGTATAATTTTCTCCAAATTTGGAGAACTCTCTAAAAATGATTACCATGAGAGAGAAATGTTTTTTTATTGTATCCCACCAATAAGAAATCTTGAAAAAAAATGTGTAGGAGAGATAAATAATATTTTATTAGATATACATATTATTTTAATAATATAAGTAATGATTTCACCTCTAAAATGGAGAATCTGTTGGAGATGAATGCAAAATTTGTTAGAGATTTTGAACTTTGGTTCTCCATTTTGGAGAAATTTTAGGGAAGTTGTTGGAGATGCTCTAGGTTTTGACATGTATAAAGTTTAGAAAACGTAGATTGAACTCACAAATTAGGTTTTATTATAAAAAACTAGAAAACCCTAGATGGAGCTTGAGGTTGAAGATGAAGATGGAGACGGTGAGTCCTTGATAGCTAGCTTCTTATCTTCAACTAGGGAGAGTAATGACACTTCAATACTTGAGAATTTGTGCAATCAACGCCCCAAAATCACCATAAATGAGATTGGGTAGGTCTTGGGAGAGTTTGGTGAGAAAAGGAGAAGAAATGAGAAGTGAGAAATGAGTTTAGGTTGAAATTTCGTATTTGACAGCAACCCCTCCCCCTGATGCGACATTGCTAGGCGACTATGCCATGGCAATGTCGCTGACTTGCCCAGGCTTTCTGTCACCTTGTGCTACTATGCTAGGTGCGACTATGACATGTCATATACACTGGGCATTCTAGTCGGGTCTGTACCAAACCCCAAAACTCGACTTTTTCAACACCAAGGCTCCCGATACTCTTAAGGACCACATGAAATGATTATTTAACATAAAACCCACTATTTATAAGATGCAACGAAGCAAGAGTTGACTTTTACTTAACGAAAATTGCGGGTGTTACAACAAATTATTTGGTGGGTTTGAGAGCATTTTTTTGTTGGGTTAAGAAAAGAAAACAATGGAGGAATGTACTTTTTTGTTAGAGTTTTTAGCGAATTTGACATAACACTCCATAGTTTGCATGATCATATTATATTTTTATAAAAGTTTATATTTTTGAGAATTTGCTCAACTAACCGATGAAAAAACTATGTGTATGATTAGTTTATTATTGTTGACTGTTTTTTGGGCGCCAAAAATAGTTAATTTTGCACCTACATATTGCCCCTTTATATCTGATTGCAACATATCTTTTTTGATCTACATGCACTCTTAAAACTTGAATATTCAAGATACTTATCGAGTGTTCTATGATTGTTGCATAAACTCTTACTCGATGTTAATCTTAGAAAGAATCTAGTCCAAAACCACCAACAAGCAAGTGTGGACTAATAATTATTTAAGCATGTGTTCAGGTCCTTAAGTTATTCTTTTGATTCCACTTTTCCAGATTATATCCTTAATTTTCTAACATGGATAAGATCCAAAATTTCAATATTCAAATATGATTGGTCAATTGCTAGATGATAAATCACAATCAAATATAATCGAACTGATCAATTTGATTACCATCCAAGTATCAAGGATGAACGATTTATTTTACGTGATAGTTGTATTCAATACTTTGTTGTACGAGTCCCTTTTGATTTATGTTTATTAATTATGTTGGTCGTTCAATTTATATGGATATCTATTTATGAATGTTTTTAAGTAAAATGTGTTGAAAAGGTTGGACAAGCAATTCCAAATATTTGATAGTTCCAATCAGATCCAATAATAATCTTCAATTGATAAAACAATCAAATATCTCAATGCAATGAACACAATCACATAGAGTGTCCAAAAAGTTGATTATATTAGATTGATTGTCAAAATTCAACACCCAATCAATTTGATTGGTTCCCCTCTAATCCACTTGTTATGAAACCGATGAACACCCCTAATATTAGTGTATCATTCTCGAGCATCAAATTGTAGATCTAATTTCTAAATCTCTCTCGGTACATTATGAATCTTACCCACTCAAGAGCATTAATCAACATAACATGGGCACAAAACAAAGAAAAGTAATCAACATTTTTAGAAATCCGAATGCTAAAGTCTCTAAGCGTGGGGAGTGGCAAAATGGGGTTTGGGTTTGGAGTTGGTGTTGGCATCGCAATCCTAGAGGGAGAGCCTTAAACGATCTTGATCATATTTCTTTGATTTTGCAAAATGTTTCTTTGAATACTCTTGACAGGGACAAACAACGGTGGATTTTGCATGAAGATGGGCTTTTCCAAGTTAAATGTCTAAAAAATATGGTCGATGTCAACACTTTACCGACTCCAATTTCGGGATTTTCAACACCATGGAACAACATTGTGCCAAGGAAAGTCAATGTTTTCATTTGGAGATCTCTGTTGAACCGACTTCCGGTACTTCAACAATTACAAATCAAAGGAATCGATCTCAACTCAATTCTATGTCCAATGTGTACGATTTCATCAAATCAGTGGAACATTGTCTTCTTGGTTGCAATTTTGTTAAGGAATTATAGGAAAATATCTTCAAATGGTGGTACTTAGAGGATTTCATCCCGTCTTCTTTATCATAGTTGATTTTTTTTATGATGGTAGTCGTATTGCGAGTTCTTCAAAATGTATTTTGCAAGCTATAATTTGGATCGCTGCCTACTTTCTTTGGAGGAAAACAAATTTCCGTGTCCTCAAAGGGGCTGTTTTGAGCAATAACCTTCTTGGCAAAATTCAATCTCGGTCATTCGGTTGGATACTTGTAAGGTCCAAGTCTTTCTACAAATCTTGAAACTCTTGGATTGCTTCTTCAAATGCTGCTACGATCTAATCTAGTCTTTCTTAATTTTGTTTGGTCTCTTTTAGTTTTTGAGGTCGCTACTATTTGCTTACTCGCTTTATCTCCCATTGGATTCTTTGTTTTTCTACTATTTCACATAGTTCTTATCTTTATTCTAATGGTTTTTCAAAAAAATATATATAAGATATTCATTAATTTCATTTTAGTCTATACGTTTACTCAATTGTTTATTAGTAAAAGACATTTTAAATATTCTATTATTAGATATTTATTTTAAAAGAAAAGAAGTAGATTACTATGTTAAACTTCCACAAAACTTTGGGGGGTTTTTCGAAACTTTTTAACCATTGTAGTCAATAGTCTTGTTTTCAGACGGGGATTCGACGGTGAAGCCAAAATTGGTCCAAAATTCATCCTTCAAAGTTTTCGCAATTTCCAAGAGATTTTCAAGAATCGGCGGCAGAAACAACTCGATCATTCTGTTCTTACTGCTTGAATCACGCGATAATGGTGCTCTCTCACTCTTGAAAATTCTAATTTCATTCAAAGTTTCTTCTCTTTTTTTTTTCCTAAGAGATTGCTTTGATGTTCTTTGAAATGGACAGATCCGATTCATTCTGCTTCAAAACAGACAAGGGAAGACTCGTCTCGCTAAGTATTACATTCCTCTTGAAGAATCTGAGAAGCACAAGGTCGAATACGAGGTAACACTAAAGCAAAGTTCTAGCTTTTGATTCTCCTTTCGATCAACGTAATCTGATTTTGCAAATTTGGGTTCTAACCCTAATTTTTGTGCGTAATTGTGTGTGTTTAGGTTCATCGGTTGGTCGTAAACAGAGATCCCAAATTCACCAACTTCGTTGAGGTATGGATCTTTCTATCATCTTTTATTTTGGATTTAGAAGAATAAAAATAAAGAGTTAGACTTTGAATTAGGGTTTTAACGGGTTACTGTTCAACTTCAAAGCTGAGACATATTTTGATGAGCATTTAGAATTGTGATATAGTAAATCTGCAATTAGGGATCCTTGACGTCTATAAGTTCAATTTTGATTGGTATCCCAAAAGAACTTTGCTTTCCCCATCCTTGTGTGGGAAGACTACCTTATGCATCTATAGGAGTACCATATGATGATTGAAAGTCGTGTCGGTCCATGTTTCATTGTTTTTTAGGTTGCCCTGGCTAGATCTAGCTGTATAATACAGAAGAATCAGTTTGGAAATGCTTTCTGTTAAGGCTGTTTTTGTTAATTGTTAGCACACCCATTTTCTTCTAATGTATGAATTAGATGTGATGAAGTTGAGCCATCAACCTTGCTTGGAAGATCAGCTTTATTATATGTGCTCAAAAATTCCCTTGTTAGGATGGCCTAAGAAACTGCCTAAGTGCTCCTCAATGCCTTTGATTAGTGGGATGCTGAATTGGCTGCCTAGGAGTTTTATCGTCAATCACTTTGTCTTGCGGTTAACTGTTGAACTAAACATTTTTGAAAAATTAAGCATAGAGAAATCAACCATTTTGAGCTTAAAAAAATCTAAGCTTGTTGAAGGTAAAGTTTGGATATTCAACAATCGCCTTTTCTCAACTTGTAGGGAATCTTCCTGATCCTTTGATTAGAAAAGTAATTGTACAAAATATATGGTATTTAAATTTTAGTTCTTATTGCTTACAAAATCTAAGAATCAATATTTTCATACTGAAATGAACCCCCTATGGTTCTGCTTAAGCCTCTCCTTAATCCTTAAGTAGGTGATTAAGTGCTAGAAATTCACTCGGTTGCCTAGCTCCCACTTAGTGGTTTTTGGAACACTGGTTATTGCCAAACAGTTCCGGGTGATAGAGAACTAGAGAAATAAAGCTACATTTAGTGATCGATGAGTCAGTAGGTTTTGATAATTATATAGGTGCTGGGTGCCTACAAAGTTGATGACATGTTTAGCTCTTGCAGAAATGCAGCTTTTTTTCTTTGTTCCACATGCAATGAATAACCGGTAGTATTCAGGCTTGTATTTTTGTATTTGTTTCAAGCTATTAAAGGCATTGATATTGAGTGTTACTTACTGTGATTTGATAACAATAAGATCTCATGGGAATTGAGGTACATGAGGAATGCTTGGGACCTAGACCAGCTTGTTGTAACTCGTAACATATATATTGTTGTGTACATCACACTTCTCTATGCAAATTGTTTCTAAGAGTAGTCAACTTGTGAACTAAATGACATAGCTCATACAAGAGAATTATAATAAAAAAGTTACCCAATCATAAACTGTGGAACAAGATGATAATATTGTTACTGTCCTTTTAGGATTACGCAATTCTGAAAAGGCTATATAGGCGTTAGTGAAACATTTGCTAGAATACCCCGTGGTTTGAAAAAAAAATCAATGAATACTGCTTCACTCATTTGAAGACCCTCGTTGCCAAATGTGTTGCTAGATTTGGGGCACAAGTACCACGATGAATGGTTGTGCTGCCCTATGTCTCATTACACAGTGCAGAATATAAATATCGTTTCAATAATGTATTGTTGGTTGTAGGAACAACACCTTGATTGAAGCTGACTTTTTAAGCACGTTTTGCTAGGAGTACATAAAAAGCAAATTCCTTGTTTCGGATGCAAAAGAGGCATTCCTGGGGGTTGTCTGTTTCATGCCATGGTGCAAGGATGCGGACATGCGGTTCATGATATCGATATAGGATTTGACAAAGAAATTATGAACAAACAGTTTATGATGCATAGATATTGGGATTAGACCATCTCGTCATTTTCTAAAGGCCAAATTGCGTTTTCCATATCCCACATCTATATGTAGTCGATGATTAGAGGATACAGTTGAATCCGTGCGCCGTTCATTTCCTGGCCCACCCCTACATCCCGAAAGCACTTAATAATCATTTAGATTGGTGGAAAGGACCCTATATCTTCTTTTAAGGTAGTTTGGTCTTGATTCGAGTGTGCTTGTCTAGTATCTAACGAACTTATCAAGCCATGGATACCACACAAGTCAGGATCCATGAATTTTGTTACTGGTTGTCTAGAGTGGAGAACATTATTTTGCAAACTTAAATTCATCTTTTTGTTGAAAGCGTGGTTCTGAACTTAAATTAGGAATTTGTGAAAGTTTTTCTAAAATTTATTTAACAGGACTGCAAAGATTCTATGCCAAATGATTTGCATTTTGTTGTTCTACATGGTGTTACAGATATTAATTTGTTCCATATGTTTCTTCTTGCAGTTTCGTACACACAAAGTTATCTACAGGCGCTATGCTGGACTGTTTTTCTCACTTTGTGTTGATATTACTGATAATGAGCTAGCTTATTTGGAGGGAATCCACTTATTTGTTGAAATACTTGATCACTTTTTCAGCAACGTATGCGAACTAGATTTGGTCTTTAACTTCCATAAGGTACGCAAAATTCTTGGTTTTGATACTTTTTGTGCTTTGATGGAAGCTTTTGCTTCTTTTTTTTATTTAAATGCAAATTTAATGCTCCATCAATACCATGAAAATTGCAAAAGTTAACCAGGAATATGGTTCTGAGGAAATGTTTGACCTTTGTACATTTTCTAAAGTTCCCTTCAGTAATATGAGATAACCAAATTGATATCAGCAAGTCCTTTTATTTGGGGGGGGGGGGGGGGGTCTCTAATCATGCTTGGAAAATGCTGCCTGAGGAGAACTTTGAAGCAACCATTAGGGTGCGTTTGGTATCCATACAAGTAGGATAAGACTGAACAGAACACGACAGAACAACTAACATATAAAATGACCAATTTACCCCTAATGAGTTGTTTATATATTTATATATTTTGATTAAGTTATGTAATTTATTAAATTATAATAAAATAAATATTTTTATGACAAAATATATCGATAGAATGTTTTCATCAAGACAATTAAAATCACATCAAAATAAAAGGTTTATGTAGTTTTCAGTTTGTATTTTATACCTTTTTCTATATTTATTTTATTATTATTAATATTTATTAAATTACATAAAATAATCAAAATATAGAAACCGTATAAAAATATTATTTTGAGGACAATAAAGTGAAATTTTAAAGAGCATAAAATACGATAAATAAAATTTAAAAAATAAATAAAATGTAAAGAGGAAAGTGTATTTGATGTTTCAGAAGAGAATAAAGTTCTATTTTGAGGTTATATTGGGCAAAACATAAGTTTGTTCCATGGGGTGGGGGTGTGGAGCACACCTTTTCCACTTTGTTTCTGTTTGTTCAACATAAAAGTCCTGCCAAACATGGAACAGTGATCCATGTTCTGTCATGTTCTGTCCAGTGTACCAAACACACCCTTAAGGTTATTTCTTTGTGACCAAAGGGTCTTGGCCCAACAGTATCTGGATGACTAGTAGAACCCAACCTCCTAGGAGGTCAAGGGTTTAAACCCCACCAAAACTAAGGAATATGCCGTATATAACTCATATATACTTTAAAAAAAGCTTATTCCGTTGTGATTGGAAGGTAGTTTGAGTTGATGAAACATTCTCTGTAAAATACAAGGAAATATCGCATGAAAGGACCTTCCTCCTACCCCCTTATAAAATCCAAAGAGCCTTGGTGTATTAGGAAGTCCAACCAACTTTTGGGGAGGGTGCAAGTAAAGTGGTGCATCTTTTTGAAGCATTTTGCATGTAGGCTAGCAACCTTTTTATCATGATCCCATAACTATCCTAACACAAATTAATGGCAACATATTTGTAGTTTGAGAAAGATAGGTCAGTACTTTTAACAGTCTGTTTGTTTTACTGTTTTTTTTTTCACACATTATTTTGTGAATTGTGAAAAGGTGTATCTGATATTAGACGAGTTCATTCTTGCTGGGGAATTCCAAGAAACAAGCAAGAAGGTACATCTATCTTGTTCTTTCTTTATATTTATACATTTTCTTTACGTAAAGATATTATAATCCCATTAAGTAAGGTATTCACTTGACTGAAAATGGAGTCTTGATAGATAGATGCATGTGGCTCATAATTTTGTAATGTTTCTTTCAATCCATAGGCAATCATAGAGAGGATGGGGGAGTTGGAAAAGCAGGAGTGAAATGCATTTATTCCGTGTGAAGTGAAGCGCATGGTACTTGTCTCTTCTATTTCTAGAAATCGAGTACAACTTCTGTTACGTCTTTTTCAGCTCTCTCAACATTTTGTGTATGAAAAAGCTTCCATTTCCATTATTCATACTTGATCAGAACCATTTTCTTTTATTCGGTTGCATTTTGTAAATGAAATATTATATTCCAAGACTTCCTGTAAAAAGAGGCTGCTTCAAAGACTACATGTACTGTTCTAGGGTGTTAAACATGAACTTGGTGACACTTTCATTGCACAAGGTAAAGGTCTGAAGTGTGATTTCTGTATCTAAACTATAATATATATTATATGGTGTTGCACTTGTCCTTCATAATTCAAAAACCAACGATTCTTATTACAAAGTTAAGTTGAGCGTGAGGCCATCAACAAAAAATAAACCCCCTTTCTCATCGTAGCCTGAAGAAAGATCACTTAATTGCATTTTTCCTTTATCAGATGCCAATAGCGACATAGAAATACATTGTCTTTGTTGTTCTGTGTTGGTAGCATGTCCGGATCCAAGTACTTGTAGCAACGAACTTTGTGTGCAGTTGGACCCGAAACAGGTGCCATTCTATCGTGTCTTTGGCTTTGCCAATTTTCATAGCAACCCATAGATGTCAAGTGTTGTGTCGACCGATGGGCATGATGATGGTCCATGGTGTCAAAATATGGCACCACCTGTGATCATCATAAATAAAAAGATTATTTGGAGATTGTTTAAATACTAAATAGTACGTCGATTCATCGAATGAACAAAGTGACCTGTTTTTGTAGTGAATCGAAAGTGGGATTTGTTGGATGTAAACCCATGAGATCCTGGGACGTTGTAGTCTCCGTTGTGGTTTTTGGTGTATCGACAATATCAGCATAGTCGTTTGTTATCGTTTGTGGGTTGGTGTTGGATCTTCCTTGATTCGATCCTTTGTCTATTTTAGTCTGCAGAAGCTTAATGAAACTGCATATGTAGACATGAACCGAACATCTGTTAGCCTGGGTTTTTGAGCTTCAGATTGATTACTAACCACAACGGCTTATGTAGGAAATAACCAAATAAATCACAAGTAACAACTTTTGATGCTTTAAAGAGCAATAAATAACATATAAAATGGCGATAAATACATCCACAAACCTGATCGTATCTTCCTTGGCGCGGAAGCATGATTAATGGCACCACAATGATTAGGAGAATGCAAGATAAAATTAACAAAAAAATCATAATATTTATGAAGTAAAACCCATATAAGATTATGGCCAATTGAGATCATATATAATATATGATGTTATATTTTATCACCTTTTTGGGAAGCTTGACTCTCTTGGTAGTAGAATTGGTGTTGATAGAATGGGAAAGTTGATCCATTTCACCAAGTACACTCATGCAACTCAATCTTCTCAACTTCTCTTTCCTTGATGATTTATGCAAGTAAACATCACTATCCCCACCTTATTTCAATAAACACTCATACCATATATGATATATCATATATATAAAGAAATGGGAAAAAATCCAAAGAAAAATAGGGAAAAACCTTTTTATCCACAAAAAATAGTTATTTTATAATATTCTCACTTTTTTTTCCTTCCAAACAAATAGAAACGAATTTCATGACCGAATTTGATTACATCATATATGTGGAGCTAATTCTTCCACATTTAGGGGTTGTTTGTTTTTTTTTTTTTTAAATCTCTTAATGGCTCTTAAGTCTGAATCGTTCAGACCTTTTTACACACAACCTCTTATTAATCATAACTAAAATAAGACTTCAGACTTTAGACCTCTTAAAAAACAAACGGCACCTTACTGTTTCTATTTATTTCGGTACAAATTTAAAAATTGTGAAAATATAATGCAAATTAGTACCTGTTGTTGGTCGCATGAGAGTTGAGATCAACCGAATGGATCCTCCACCTTTATCCATTTATGAAATTATATTAATCAGTAGTAAGATTCAATGAAATTCAACTTTAGCACTTAATAATCATATAAAAAAAACAATTTCGAAATGTGAGAAATTAATATGCAAATTTGCGATTTCATCTCTACCTAGATTTATTTCTAAGCAATTAATTGGTAGAAAAGGAGAGTTTGTCGTCGTTTTTGTGATCAGAGAGAATCATGTTCTTCATGAAATAAAGCGTCCAATCTCTCTCTCTAATCACTCTCACACACAATGATGGTGTAGAGATGCACACGCAAACGAAGGAATTAAACAAAAAAACCCCTTGGATCTCATCTCATATTCGATACACAAAATTTAGAAAGAAACAAACAGATTTGCTCAAGAATTACACATAAGTCATGAAAAAAATATAATAAGCCTAAATCATACGATAATAGATTGTTATTCACAATCACAATACAAATTTGAAAAAAAGAAAAGAAAAGATAAACACAAAATGAACCATATCTGGATGAAGAAAATTAATGGTGAAATTTACAGTGATGGTTTTGTTTGGTGGAATCTAATCAAATCAAATCAAATGATGGAAGATGAAGAGCGCATGATCATCTGAATCAGAGAGTAGATAATATCTCTGTAACATATTATGAATAAGAAGAGAAACAAGAAACAGAAGCTATATATATATATATATATATATATATATATATATATATATATATATATATATATGACGATAATCAAATGAGAACCAAAAATAGGTTGTAAAAACCAATCTAAACCATTGATTAATTTTAATACATGGTCATTAAAGGCAATGACAATTTTGAAATAAATTGGAAGTGAAACAACTTTTAATTAAAATCATGGGATCAAAACCAAATTACGGCTTAGATCAGTTCTCACGGTTCTCAATCTTTTTGTGGTTTTCACATGATTTAACCTCTATATATATATATATACGGCTAGCCTTTTAGAAGAGTCGAATATGACAAAATCATATTAAGCGTACAGTTTTAAAAGCATATAGTACAAGCCAATAAAGCAATATATCTCTGGATTTAAATATTGTCGATCTGGAAACGTAAATTACAAATATGTACACAAGTACATGCACGAAACTTATAAAACTGGAACCTTCCCATGGAGCAAAGTCTAACAAACTCTTAAAAATTTATAATTTACATTTATTTTAGTCGGTGGCCTACTGTTTTTGTAATATTGAGCAAAGTAGATGATATACAATATCAAATATCATCAAAGTGGTAAAAAGAAAATAAAATATACTATATTGATTTGTGAAGAAAAAAAGGTTATTTTTTACACTAAATAAAAACAAAGTGAGTTTTGTTACATTTTAATGTATATTGTTCTCCCGATTAATAAAATAGTCAAAAAGAGCCATCAAAATTTACAATTGTGTTCATTCATATTAAATCAGACCAAAAATACTACTCCATTTGACAACCAAAAATATAAAATTTCAAACTTTTTTAATTAAATATATCATGTTTTTCACTATTAAAAACATAAAATTTTAAACTTTGTTTAAAAGAGTGTTAGAGCATCTCCAACAACATTGCTAATTTTTTTCTAAAATAGAGAATGGAAAGTCAAAATCTCTAAAAATATTTTTTTCTAACTCCAACAAATTTTCAATCATCATTTATATTATTATAATATTCCATAATTTATCATCCCAATACACCTTTAAAAAAAACTTAAAATAAAATGTTAAAAATTGAATCTTATTGATTGGATTGAATAAAATAATATTTTATCTCTCCAATTTATCTCAAAAAGAATTATTGCATTAAAGAAACATTTTTTTAAATTGTACATTTTTAGAGAGAAAAATACTCCTTCCGTCCCAAAATATATGACCACAAATGAAAATGACACACTTTTAGAAAATATGTAATTATTACACTTTTTAGTTAATATATGACAATTTTACTATTAATAATAGAGATAAATTTTATTCGTCTCACAATTAAGGTTAAATGAGAAAGTACACATTTTTTTAAAAATGAACACTTATTTTTTTTAAATATAGCATTTGGGGGATGTAGTGGAAGATCTCATCTACCCAGTGTTCAAATCTAGGCGCTGCCAAACCTCTTGTGGCTATAGAGGTTCACCTGCGATGACTCCAGGCCATTCATGGTCGCCCGAGGATTAGTCGGTACGCGTAAGCTGGTCCGAAAACCTACGGTTACAAAAATAAAATAAAAATATAGACACTTATTTTGAAGTGAAAAAAGTAAAAATTTATTTGATTTCATCACCAAGTTGTCGTCTTAGTGATTGAGAATAAGATAGACTACAAAAAGGGTGAGTCATTGTACATATTTTTGTGTATTAATGAAGAAATTTTTAAGAGGTTGGTTCAAATAACATCGGAAATGCCCTCCTCACACCTCTTGTAACACCCTCATTCCGGCCTTAAACGTGTAATTCTCATACTCTCCACATGTACCATAGATCCAATTACATAATCTCCATAATATCAAGCTCTAAGGTAAGCCAACACATAAATCCATAAATCCTATTTTAGAAGTCTTAACATAAAATATAATACATAAATAAAAGTACTCTAAATCTTAGTTTGTTCTATACTAAACTAAGATAAATAAACCAATATCCCAATACATAGTTGATCAATTCATAACTCATAATTACAGATAATAAGGTCTAGTAGTCTAGAACTTATAATTTTATTTATTTGCTCTTAAGATTTATACTAATAGTCATTTAAATAACTCAGTGAATTTATGGTTTTAAAATATAACTTACTGAAAACCTCCACCATATTTTATAGAACATTTTTGACACAATCTCATAAAATCCTTTTAACCAGTGCGGTAGGACGATTACCTCTATCCCCCTTTTAGAAAGAGTTTGAATACAACACAACACGACTTCCTGTGACCTTACTTTGCAAACTCAAACATATATGGCCTTCTTGTTGTCAAACAAAAATTACAAACCGTATATTAAAATGAATAATATGTAGTATCATATATCTATGTTTTTATATACATATATAGTTCTATAATATAGGAGAAAATTGCAATAAAACTTAATTTACATACGACAGTAATCAATTACCTACCTTAGCAATTCAAAACAAAACAAATTTCCCCAAGAAACGTAGGGGAAAGCTATAGAAAAACCAACATCCTTGGCCTGGTTTGTACGAGTCGAGGGTCCTAGTTTTTGCCGCTCTAATTTGGGGCAAGTAACATCAAAGTCAAATGACCAAAAAAGACGAAACCTTAATTGTATCTTCGTTTACAAGAGATTCAGAAATCACCTAATTAAATGCAACACAAATTTCCTGCATAAACACCAAACCAATGCATATTATAACATTACATTAAAATAATAAATAATTGTCCCTAGCTAAAACATGTTGGTGTAAAACAACCCTCCCAAGATACCAAGAAATGGGCTTAAAGATACATATTATGAAACTTGTAAATTTATATAGGTTTGTGAAGCTACCAAGCTGAGCCATATATTATGCTAGAGCCAACTTCACAAGATGGAAATTTTCTATTCCATTATACATTTTTATTTATTTAGTTTCCGTTTTTCATTTTATGGGTCCCATGTTCATTTCAAATGGGACCTGCAATCACATTGCATGAACATAAACCACCAAAAAATGAAAATGTTATAGATGCATGCAATGAACCAAAAAAAGAAAGATACCACTTGCTATATATGTCCACTATGATGGGTTGAATTCTTTGTTTACATGATTGGCAAAGTCACACTACACCTGAAGGGAGACGTAGAACTAGTCGTCCACCCATAACACTGCAACAAAAAACAACTTGATCTTATTCATTTTCAACGTTGACGAATTTAGATCATAGAAAGAGGAAATCAAACCTTTGAACATAATAATAGCAGAAGTCAGCAAGTATAAATGTTTGAACAATTTCAGAAAGGAGGACCAATGAAGGCCACATTCCATAACCTAAAGCTGTCAACAGGCGACCCCTGGTATCTATAACCTGTATGAAAGGGGAGCCACAGAGTCATTATGGTTGTATTAATAAAGTGATCATAACTAAGAAGACTGCCATGATCAAACTGATCCAAGGCAAATTCACAGCTTAATTGCCTACAAACAGATTATTTTATAAATTGTATAATCCAATAGAATAATTTGTGTGACGTAAAATTATATTAATACTTTTTTACTTTACTTTCACAGGCCAGAAAGGGCAACACAACACAATGTGATTTATAACAAACTAGGTTAGTATTTTTTTGTTTTGACATTTAAATATCAAAGGTAAACTCATTTTTAATGATGAAGATTAATAAAAAAAAATACAAGATAAAGTTTAGCAACGAAAATTACATGAGAATTAAGAGTATAAAAGATGGCAAAAGATTGAACCAGTTACAAACTGAATAAGAATTCAATAAGAGAAAAACAACATATTAATAGTCCTCTCAAATTTTTAAGACATTTTGGATGTATGTAGTGCATTTCTTAAAAAATCATTTTGACGATTGCTAACCAAATTTATGTAGTACAATTGATAGTTCCCAAACCTCAAAATAACAATCATCGAGTAAAAGAGATATTAGAAATTGCTATCAAATGATAGGCATGAGCAACGCATCTATGAAAACTATATGTAAAATGACTATATTTTAGACTGCCAGACTTAATATTTAACATAGTTGAGTAAATCAGCAGAGATAAAATTTCATTCAAGAGGATATATTTTCTTTTTCATCTTTGTCACAATTTCAGGTTGAGCCTGGTAACAGAATGAAATTTTTAGAAAACATGATTTGTTCATCCCCGTAATTAATTAGTCTTTATGTAACCTATATAAATGTCTCAGTATTACTTCTTATTAGAGTTGGATCACCAATGCAATGCTTATCTTTAGTTTGTTTTCTAATATTACAAATGGACAGGAGTACCATTTGTACATAGTTCTAGTTGAGTTACCAAAAACTAGTAAATAAATAAGAGCAACCACACGAGAGGCATGGCATGATATAGGCCAAGTAACCTGTCAAGAAATTAAAGATACGAGAGCAGACAAGTTAAAACAACTAAAAAACTTCTAAAGCATATCTTAACATCAACAAAATCAAACACAAATAAATAGACTACATAAATGATTCATGTCATGTATTCTCTTTTTGCATGTTCCCTCAGCACTGGCTCCTTGTGTTTCTATAAGGCAAAGAGTGGGCAAAATTGAAAATGCTGGATGAGCATATGGTGTTTGGTAGGCAAGTGAATGCCAGTACTTGGTCAAGTGTTGAAGCAAGACTACTGATGACTGCAAATAGATATGTTGAGGAATTCCCTCCTATGTTGATCCGACATTTTCAAGCATTATGAGACTCTTTTTATAACCAGAAGCCAGAAGAAATAATGGGAATCCCTAGAATTTTTACTTATTTATCTGAGTTTGTGGTGCTTAAAGAAGCATTGGTTTTTTGACATAGCATCTTACATAGCTTAATTGTATTGATTTGCTGCTCGTCATAAATAAGGGTAAACCATTACTGTGATTTTTCCAAAAAGCTAGTTACTATGATCAAGAGTTCGCAGATTATTGATTAATCTATTTCAAGAGTACGTAATCACCTTAAGAGCACTACTAAAGACATCCTGGATTTTCTGAGGTCCATCGTTCCTTTTTCATAATTCAAAATTTTGCATTCTTACCATATTTAAAATTGTCCTTTTAAACCCAGGGTACAACAAGTACCCACCATGTGTGTCTTAAAAAAGCAGAGCTAAGTGACCAAGTCCCTTCTAGCACCAAACTTTTCAAGCGGACACCTATTTTCTTATTATACTTGCAATTCCTAACTTATGCCCAAACTCACACTGAAGGAAGTTGGATTTCTGGTCTCGTCTAAGGGGTATAGAAACTATCAGGATTGCAAACACTTTGTTATTTGTCGCTTTTTGAACAGTGACTACTTTTGAACAGACCATTTTTTATTAATTGTATGATGGACAGACGAATTTGGGCCTGAGCACAAAACTAAATTTTAGAGAAAAAGGGGGAAAATCCGCTCAAGTTTTAACCATCTTCATCCATTTAACCACACAACGAATATGACACCCTACCTAGAAGAAACTAGAAGTGGGATTACACTGCCTACAGCTAGCGGCCATTTAAGCAAACACTATTCCACATTTTACAGAACTGCACACCGTTGGGTTTGGTGCAGGACCGATGTTTTCACCTATGGGTCAAAAGACCCTTTGTTAATGAATCGCCTTTTTTGAGAACCACAACCCAACTTTCCTTCTGTACTTTATCCAAAGGGACAAGTTTGCCCAGGTCTGCTCTTAAGGAATCGCCAATTAATTCCCATCCCATCAAAGTAATCATTTGGGTGAGCTTAGTTGCAAGGACAAGTGTGCGTTAAATTAGGCAGAGCAGGGTCATATCTTCTAGAATTAGTGGCTTTTTTTTTTGGAAAAGGGGACGGAACCCTAGGAAAAACTTTATTCAACAAAATAAAAGGACTACAACTCTAAGGAGGGCAAGAATTAGTGGCATTGCTAAAAACTTTTAGGGATCTTCATTTTTCTCTAGAACTCTAGAGGATTGATCACATCAGAAATTGTCAACTTGAATAGACAAAATGTGTTTTCTTGGAGTAGAAACATAATCCTCTCTTTTTCCTCTCAGTGACATCCAAAACAGGACCACATAACATAAGATACAAGAACTTGAGTATGCCAAGCATCTCAGACCGGATACCTGACCAGGGAACCTTGGTGATTGAAATCTCTATTAATCAAGGGGAAATCTAGAGTAAAATTAAAATTTTAATATTTTGACTTGAGTAGTCCGTGCAGTTTGGGTGCTATTTCTATTGTGAGGTCAGCTCTTGTTCATACAGAAAAGGAAAAGTAAAACACAAAAATCAAGACGGGACAGAAAAATATCCTAATAATATTTGCATCTACAATTAAGGTTGTACTTTCTAACTCTTATATGATAGCTTAACTGCTTAAGAAGAATGATTGCAATTGACAAAGGGTAAAATATGTACGGTGAGGTAAACTCTTCAAACATGTCTATTAGGCGATAGATTGTTGACGTAGAAAATATATCTGGACCGGTACTCTGTGAATAAGTTTCAATTGCGTCAAACACAGTAGCTAAGCCCAAGTAGTGTTGCTAAGTTGTGAAAAGAGAGCAATTTAATTAAATGTGTGTGACTGGCTAATTGTTCAGACGTCTAGATCCCCAATAATAATTTCTGAACACCTTTCTAATTTCAAGTTTATCTCTTGACAAAAAGAAAAGAAAACCACTTTGACTTTAAATTACTATGTCCTTAGTTCTCCAAGTCATATTTCAATATGATACTTGCTACTAAATATAAAATAGGGGATTGTTATTCTATAGAAATCATCGAATCATTATACCATAACCACTATTATGGTATCAGAGTCATAAACCAACCCTAAAAATCATGCCTTTTTCGATCAAAGCTACGGCTTTGCCGATCACCCATCGCCGCTTCTCTTCTCCATGGCCAAGGACGATTCTGGATCAAGCAAAGTGAAGATGACAAATGTTCAGACAAAGATTCGAACCCTGGATGGCACTAAAGTTACCTATTCCTTTTGGACTAAGTTGTTCCACCTCCATGCCAAAGCCTACAAAGTGCTCGATCACATTGACGGGACTCCTGCGCCGGTTGAAACCGATCCTGGTACACCAGTGGGTGGAGATGCCGCTCTAGTCCTACAATGGATCTATATTCTATAGCACCTTATCCGATGAATTAATGGTCCGAATCTTAGAGAATGACACCACGGTTCAAGCTGCATGGAACAAACTCAAGATCAACTTTCTCAACAACAAAGGGTCGTGTGTTGCGGCTCTCGAACAATAATTCTCCAATCTCACCCTTGGAGCGTGTTCATCAATGGAAGCCTATTGCCAGAAACTCAAAGACTTGGCGGATCAACTTGGAGATGTTGACAATCCGGTCACCGAATCGAGACTTGTCTTGCAAATGGTTTGTGGATTACCACCGGAATTTGATGTTGTAGGGGCATACATCAATCAAAGTTCTTCGTCATGGGAGATGGCTTATAGCATGTTGCAATTGGAACAACATAGACAGAACGCCCGGCAAAGCCAGACGCATACCGTCCTCACCGCACCTGGCTCGGTGGATCGACTGCCACAAAATTCTACAGGAGCTCAAGGCAATTGCGGTCAATCCCCCGACTACCACAACTATCCGGGCAGTCAACAGCAACAGCAGACCGGCCGTGGACGTGGTGCAAATGGCCGAGGTCGTGGCCGGAATTTTAGGGGCCGAGGAGGTTGCGGACAACAGCCTTGGAACCAAGGTAGTCAATGGAACCAACATAACCAACTGGAATCCACCACCATCACCATACCCATCTCATGGATCGAACCCACCTGGAAATCATTGGACCAATCACACTTTTGGGCCCAACACACCTTATGGACCACCGATGCAGCAGGGGTCTCATGGTCCGCCCCTGGTACAGCCTCTCTCAGTCCCGTTGGCAACCCCAGTTCCACTTTTTGTTGGTTATTCGGACTACAGCCCCTCTGACTTAGCCCAGACAATGCAGCAGGTCAATCTCAACTCTCCTGATCCGGCTTGGTATATGGACTCCGGTGCCTCAACACACCTTACACCGGATCTAGGTAAGATCTCTAGTCCCATGTCTACTTCTCCTATAACCTTTATTTTTGTCGGAAACGGGTCTAGTCTACCAATTCATGGGTCTGGCCATACCATGCACCAAACCCCTTCTCCTTCTTATGCCTTGAAAAATATTTTCTTCACTCCTACCACTATCAAAAACTTATTATCTGTTCCCAAGTTCACCATTGATAACCAAACTTCTGTTGAATTTGACCCATCTAGTTTTTCTATAAAGGATCTCAAGACTGGAGCTCTACTTTCTCGTCATGATAGCACGGGTGATCTCTACCCTTTCACGACACCAGTCTCGTCCGCCCTTCTTGCCACATCTCAAGACCGATGGCACGCCCGGTTGGGTCACCCGGATGCCCCCGTTTTAGATTTGCTTCGTTCTAATTTTTCCATATCTTGTACTAAACCTATGAATTCTTCTTTATGCAATGCTTGCCAATTATCTAAACACACACGGTTGCCTTTTTATGATTCACATTCTTTCACTTTTGCACCGTTTGATATTATACATTGTGATCTTTGGACGTCTCCGGTCTTAAGCAAAACGGGCTATAAATATTATATGGTCCTTGTTGATAATTTCATGCATTGTGTATGGGTTTATCCTCTCAAATACAAATCTGACACTTTTCTCAATTTCAAAAAATTCCATCAATTGATCCATACTCAGTTTAACCGAAAAATTAAGTCTTTCCAATGTGACCTTGGTGGTGAATTTGACAATAATGCGTTTAAATCTTTTGCCCAGACTCACAGTCTCGTTTTCCATTTCTCTTGCCCACAAACGTCCCAACAAAATGGGCGGGCCGAACGGATGATCCGTCGCCTTAACGACATCATCCACACCCTTCTCACTCATGCATCACTCCCCCGCTCGTTTTGGGTCGAAGCTCTTCACACCGCCTCATACCTCCACAATATCCTTCCCACGAAGCGACTCAACTTTGCCACACCTGCGATTGCTCTCTTTGGCCGCCACCCCTCTTATAATCATCTACGCACTTTCGGGTGCACTTGCTATCCCAACACATCCGCTACTCAATCTCACAAACTTCAAACTCGCTCCATAAAATGTGTTTTCCTTGGATACCCAGAACACTTTCATGGCTATCGTTGCTATGACCCTTCTACCGGCAAAGTTCATTTGTCTCGTCACATTACCTTTGACGAGACCTCATTTCTCTTTGCCGACTCGACTCCCCCCACAACGTATGACTTCCTCGATGACCCACCCTTTCACTCGTTATCCTACCCACCACCACAGATGCCTACTTCGAACACTTCCCAGCCTTCGACCCCACCATCATCTCCCACCGCCCCACCCCTAGCTCTCCCCTACTAACCTATTCTCACCGCCCAAAAGCGCCACCACCAACACCGCTCCACCAGACACCACTGAACAACCCGCCCACCAACCTTCATCCGCCTCCCCTTCACCTTCCACCGGTCACCCTTCTTCGCCCCCACCACCAAACCCAGCCGCCTCTGCCCATCCGATGACTACTCGTGCCAGAGCAGGGGTTACCAAACCAGTCACCCGCCTAAACCTTCACACCACTACCACACCTCCCATCTTACCTATTCCTACTTCTGTCTTTAAAGCCCGGTCTGACCCGAATTGGTTACTAGCTATGGAAGACGAATTTAGGGCATTACAGGCGAATAAAATGTGGGAACTAGTTCCCCGACCGACAGATAGCCCCGTTATCAGGTGTATGTGGTTGTTTCGCCACAAATTTAAAGCAGGTGGCTCATTTGACAGGTATAAAGCGAGACTAGTCGTTAATGGGAAATCCCAAACTGTGGGCATTAACTGTCACGAGACATTTAGTCCGGTTGTGAAACCAATTACTATTCGGACCGTTCTTAGTCTAGCAGTTTCTTAGGAATGGCCAATACATTAGTTGGACGTCAAGAACGCCTTTCTACATGACGATCTCCGTGAGACTGTTTTTATGCATCAGCCTCCAGGATTTGTGGATGCCCGGTTTCCTTCCCATGTCTGTCGACTAAGGAAATCTTTGTATGGGCTTAAATAGGCCCCTCGTGCCTAGTATACTCGGTTTGCAATCTTCATCACCTCTCATGGTTTCTGGAGCAGTATTTGTGATTCTTCACTATTTGTTTATCAGCACGGCCGACATCGTGCCTACCTGTTACTATATGTGGATGATTATATGTGGATGGCATTGTCTTGACTGCCTCTGACCCTGATTTTCTACGCAGCATTATTACATCTTTTTCTTGGGAATTTGCCATGACCGATTTGGACACCCTGCACCATTATCTAGGTATCACTGCCACCCGTGATGAGCATGGCTTATTTTTGTCGCAAGCTTCTTATACTCGCAATATACTACAACGAGCTTCTAAGGCTTCTTGCAAGCCTTGCACTACCCCAATGGATACGTTCGCCAAGCTCAGTGCCACGACCGGAGAGCTTCTTCCCGATGGCACCTTATATCATACTCTTGTCGGAGCTCTCCACTATTTAACTTTCACTCGTCCGGATATTGCATATGTCGTCCAGGTCTGCCTATTCATGCATGCTCCAAGCAAGCCCCAATTTCAGTTCATGAAGAAGATTTTTCGGTATCTCCAGGGCACCATTGATTATGGTTTACAGCTTGTTGCATCTCCGTCACACACCTTGACAGCTTACTCCGATGCCGACTGGGGCGGGTGCCCCGATTCTCGCAGGTCTACCTCTGGTAGAGGTACTGTGTATTTCTTGGCAATAACCTTGTGTCATGGTCGTCTAAGCGACAACCTACTATCTCCCGCTCCAGCGCAGAGGACGAGTATCGTGGCGTTGCTAACGCCGTTTCAGGGACTACTTGGCTTCAGAATCTCTTACTTGAGCTTCACGTTTCGCTATGTAAGGCCATGGTTGTCTATTGTGACAACGTTTCTGCGGTCTATATGTCACAGAACCCGGTTCAACACCAGCGCACAAAGCATGTGGAAATTGATATACACTTTGTGCGAGAGAAGGTTCACATTGGTCAGGTTCGAATTCTTCACATCCCTTCCTCCATGCAGTACGCCGACATCTTCACCAAAGGTCTGCCACGCTACTTGTACCAGCAGTTCAGATCCAGTTTGAGCGTTCGACCTCATCCCGCTCAAATTGCGGGGGAATATTAGCCAATTATATATATTTAGGAGATATTTTGTTATATATTTAGGAGATATTCTGTTATATATTTAGGAGATATTCAGTTACGATTGTATTGTATCCTTTCCTATTTTATCTCCACAATCAGTGGTTGTATTGCTTTGTATTTCTCCCTATATATAGGGGATTGTTATTTTATAGAAATCATCGAATCATTATACCATAACCACTATTAGCCACTTCCAAGAAGATGCCATTACACATGAGATAATTAATACAGATTAGAAACAAGTTTCATATTGGACATGTCATTACTCAAAAAGATGTATGCTATTTCCCTCTGTTGATATCATAGATTTAACGATGCCTTGACCAGGTGAGATATTAGACTGTTTATGATAGCATATAGATATCCAGATGTTCACTGTACATATACCTGGAGAATCCAATGTGCACAACTCAGAAACCTTGCAACCCCTAAAGCGAAGACGTAATGTGCTGTGAATGGTTCAACAATCTAAACAATAATAAGTTAATGTTAGAGGATAATGTATAATAATCAATTTCATACAGGTCAGATTTTGAATTGATAAAAATATATTCCACTTGACCTTGGTATTTTGCATGACACGAAGTTGTGGGAGTACAGAAACAGATTCCAGATAAACACAAAAAGCCCAAATGATTCGATTTACGATGTAATGTTGTGTTGTCGGATGAACCACAAGAGACAATAAAGCACAAGGAATAACCTACATTTTAATCATGAAAGATAAGTTAATGAAATTTGGGAAAAGAATTGGTAAGTACTATTCTAGCTAGGAAATTTTATTGACCCAAAAGCACTATTTTCAGAACAATATGAATTTGAATCTATATATCTCACCCCTTGCTATTCAGAAAAGTGCACCGTATAATTAACTATAGTTTTACTCTTCTGTGATTTAAATCAAAAAATCAATCTCTTGGTGAGCAGGTTCTTTATAGAACATTAAATTACATTTCCTAAGAGGCAAAGACGATGATGATAATGGCGATAAAAATATTCATAATCATAGTCTCACTCATGATATTGCCATCTAGATGCATCTCGATAGGAAAAAGGTAATAAGGATAATAAAGAATAAAGAAAATTACTTTAGAACGGATTAAGGGAGAATATGAGACTTGCATGTTAATAAGTTCTCTGTCAAATGAAAAATGGAGGTCAAGAAATTGTTTAGATTAGGCTGTTATGAGATAGCCATTGATTAAAGACATTTGAAGCTGGCTTGCATTATCTAAAGGTCATATCATTGTTTCAGTTCATAATTGTAAGTTATCGTATCATGACTATATAGTTAATAATTCAGAAGGCATTTTAATGGAAAAATAATCCAATAAAATTCATGAACTGATTTGTCAAGGATACACATTTATTAAGCATGTGGTTATCAACTTGATTTGTAAGTTATCGTTTCAGTTCCTAACTGTAAGTTTATCATGTCTATAGAGTTGATAAATCTAATGTATTCAACCATTAGGTACTTTGAAGTTAGCCTACAGAACTTAATACATGGTATGCATGTATACATCCTGCAAGAAGCTATAAATACCACAATTAGAACAAGTATGCAAACCCAGAAAGTAAAGAAGACTTTAGAATGACCCATAAGCTCACCACATACATAACTGCAACGTTGTCTTTCTCGTGCATGTAACTGGAATTCAAATTAAAACGCATCATATAGATAACCCAAACGGTCGTTGTCAATGTAGCTAAGTCGAGTAAAGTGTGTACATCATATTCCATAACATAACTGCAGTACAGTCTAGCGCCTAAGAAAATAGCTGTCAGTTCCTGTGATTTGAGTGAAAGACCTGTTAAGAGCCACCATTTCAGAATATTAACAGAAAATTATAAAGGGAGTATGCCACTGCCTGCATAAACTGAGAAACTTTAGACAGGAGCACCAATAGTAGCTACTTCATTCAAAAAGGACTTACAGTTTGACCCATAATTCTTCAAAATTGATATGGATTTCCTAAATGGTTTCAAGATAACATTGACATCTATATCTATATCAAGATTAAAAGAAGAGTACAAACAAGAAAATCTTAAACATTGAATTTATAACCAACTATACTATACCAACTTTGAGCATGGAAAAACTACGCCTGGCCTCAAAGGTCAGAATGATAAATACAAAAGGGGGGGGGGGGGGGAGAGAGAGAGAGAGATGCAACTATACCAGATCAATTTGCATATTTAAAACTGGTTTGAATCTTTTAAAAGGTTTTGATACTTCATAAAGATACACAAACAAAAGAAAATTATATGCCACAAAATCCAAATCAGTTTTTATTTTAAAACGTCTTTGACTTGACCTCAAAAGTCAAGATGCGGAAAGAACATACTACAGTTAGGGTATAAAATTCTATCCAGCCCTCATCACCAGGTCCAATAGACGTTAGGTTCTTTGGCGCCTGCCTGGATCACTATCTTACTAGTAGTGGTGATGTTTTCTATTTGGGCTTCCCTTCTTTTTATTGAGCATAATGATGCGAAACAGGCTAGGGAGTGAAAATGATGCAGATATGGGAGATATAGGATAAATACGTGTGTTAATACATTAACTCATTGACTTAACTTCTAACTCTAGTAATTCTCACTTTGATTACTAATACAAACACACTTTATGAAAATCACATTATATATATATATATATATATATCTGAGCCACTGTCTATTGGTACAATCATAGCCAACCAAATTGATCATAACAGAAAAGCCCCATTGCCAATACCATAGACTGTCACCTCTAACCAGACGATGCAGTGTAGCTTGGCATCATCGTTGATCAAACAGAAAAGCAGAGTCGATTGATCGTTACTCATTAATCATAATCACAGTTGCATCACTTAGTGCTGGAGACATCAATTATCATTTAAGTCATGGTTGTTGTGACAAACTGTTGTAGGGCGGAAACCTAGTCAAAGACCTGTTAGGCTGTTACAGTTATCGTTGTGGTTGTATCTACCTGCAAAGGGATATGGAGTAGCAGATAGCATCCACGCCTCTTTAACCTTTCAAGCAGTTGAAATCTCTCCCTGTAAGGTTCTGATTTATCAATGCTTTTTGTTGATTAATTATTCGTCTCTAGTATTCTTTCCTTTCACTAATTGTCTTAGTTTGTTTGGTTTTATTTCTACAGTGGCCATGGAAGGTAAAGGAAATGAAGGAACTAGTATCTTGGCTGGTAGCTCTAGTACAAATATGCAATTGTAGACGATTAAATTTACAAAGATAACTGTATTCAGATGTCAACTTTTGTGTGTGACCACTTACATAGCAGATCCCAATTTGGTAATCTGACCATTCTACTACACCCATTACATTTGATTGAAAGGCTATTGCCAGTGATATATGTGTACTCTTTGGAACCAAGATTATGATACTTGACACAGGACAAGAAAATTACAAACAAAGGTTGTTTTAGCCACAGGGGAAAAGGTCTCCTCATAATCAATGACAATTGCCTTTGGCAACTAGTCTGGCCTTCAAATGATGAAGGGAATAATTGTCAAGATGAAGCTTTAAAGAGAACACCCACTTACATCTGGCAGAGCACTTACCAGGGTAATAGGTTTCAAGACGCAGGTGTAACAGGGAAGAGCGCGCATGTGAGGCAACAGAAATAGGATCAACAAGGGTCGGTAATATCAAGGCACTCACAGAGAAGCTTGAACATTATGACACTTGCATTGCTCAACATAAACCTATGTGACATATGGCAAAAAAGTACCTAGCCTGTAAACCTATGACCATGATGTAGAAACTAGAATCAGAATGCCCAACAACTCCAGGAAGGAAGCACACAGAATTAATTTTTAATAGGAAAAATAAGACACACACTCAATGAAACTGTCACCAAAAATGAAGTATCATCAAATGGTAGGACCATGGCGCCTACATCCTTTCGTACCGAAAGATTGACAAGAAGGTGCATTTTAAGGATGTCAGGTCAAGTTTAGTACACTAGGGAATAATCAAGTCGGTAACAGAAATAACAAAATATTTTTAGAGGTATGTGAAAAGTGGACCAAAAGGGTAAAGGATAATAAAAGGAACTTTCCAATCCAAGACAAAGAAGGGATGTCATTTATCAAAAAATTAGCTGTTAAAACCGCATCCCCCCAAAAGTGATAGGACCTAATGATGTATCAACAGTGTGAGTGCCACATCAAGACTGTCATCTTGTGCTATGATTGTTGTGTGCCTTCTCTAACCCTCTTACAATCAACAATTGAACGCCTACTGCTCAAAAGTTCGTAGATATTTTAATCAAACCGTGTAGAGGACTGAAAAAGATTTCATTGCAACAAGTTGGGCATGACTGACATATACACTCCAATACAAGGATATATATTAGTCTCCTATTATCCTTGTTATCCCTGTTATTTCCATTGTATGCATTAAGCCATTTTATAGCTGTAGAAAGCTCCAGGATCCATTGAATTCCATAACGTCATACTGATGGCAAAGTCATCATGACTTTCCATTCTCTGATGATCAGGTTTGGAAAGGTCCCAAGTCAGATAATGTTTTTTCCAGACAATTTCCTGATCTGGACAAACATGGACCATTGGATCCAATTCAAATCACTCAGCTTAATAGGAATTGGGATCAACAACATATAGCAGACAGGTAACTTGGTGAAACCCCTTAATCTCAAGTCAGGAACCAGATACAGAACTTGTTCATGTAGATGGTTTTTCATATGGGGTTGGTTGTTGTTGTTGTTGGGCACACCAGACGGTGGCAACAAGAACCACTACAGGTAACAAAGTCGTTGGTGACATGGACGAGGCGAATGGAGGTAGCCTTGCTTAGCCAGGGATGTCAGATAATTGGGGGCAGCATGGCTGCTGTTGAAGCCTATTTTTGTTAGGGACTTAGGGCTAGGGAATTTTAAAATTAAGCTAATAACCGTTTTAGCTATGATACCATATGAAATTTAAGGGTTGTAGTTTGATGTCTATTATTCCCCAAAAAAAAACATAAAGGGCCCTTGATGTGCCTTGAGGCAGGACTAGGATAACGTAGTAACTAGTAACAAATGAAATAAACATAATGGGATACCATACTAACAAGGAATATACATAGAGTTTAACCCTGCATAAGAAGGTTCCTAACCCTCTACCACTTCCATACGGCCAAGGTCTCAACCAACAACAGTACTCGAGTTGCCCTAACATCATTCAAGTAAGTAGAGGAGAATGAGATTGATGTAGAGCCATTCTGAGGTACATTTTTATATTCTCATATGCACAAATTCTCTCATATTCTCTAGACTTCTACTCACCCTCAGGTATTGAAGCCTTTTGGGATAATCATCTCTTTCCAGCACTTCACGACCATCAAATTTATGTTAGAAAGTAATCTGATCACCTCCTCCATGACCTCCATCAACATTATCCAAGACGTATCAATGTCATATACATATGAGATTATATTGTATCACCTTAACGATTACACGTTACTGTATCACCAAGTTGAATCTAGATTATTCATTATATATACAAAATTTGTCCGAAATTAGCCACGTTTTGTTTCTATTTTCTAGTTTTTCGTGCATGTGTAGAACCTCTTCTACAGATTCCTGGTCAACAAACCACCAATCGAGGATTTCGTCTGAGTCTTCCGATAATTGCATAAATCAGAAAACAATAAACCAACAAACAATAGGAATATAAAATAGATTATTCGCATGAATCGATCATTTTGAAGAGAGATTACAAAACCTAATACATGTAAAAAAGAAAAAAAAAACAATATAAAACGATAACCCTGCATACGGTTGATAATATAAGAAATTACCAGCGCAAGTTTTCTCGGTGGCGAGTTTATAAATAAGCACAGAAATTCCGAGAGCATGGACGGCCTCGGCGGCGATGAAGAGGTTGTCGTGATCGTAAACCACCATACGAATAACAACGAGGGCGGCAATGGCGGATACCACGGCCAGGAACACCTTGACTTTGGGCGGTTGCCGACGTAGCCATGACTGCAACGCCTGGATCGGCCTCTTCATCGTGCCCTTCATTCTCTGTATCTACGGAATTCTCTAGAAGGTGGCATAAAGATGAGCGCCTGCGTACCGCGCAGTTCACAAAATGCGCGGTGAAGACAACCAAATTACATACATGAGGTCAATAATATGGTTTTCTTTTAGCCAAAGGGTTTGTTCCAAATATGGTTTTAAATTTTCAGTAAACTACAATTTTAGTCCTTATAGTTTACATAAAGCTATGAATAACGTCCCTAAACTTCAATAAGTATTTAAATGGTTACTGTGGTTTGCGTTTTGCTACGAGGATAGTTCCTTTGACTAAGATTGTTAGTTGAATTTTGGTTATTTGAAGGGCATTTATGTCCGTTTATCCATTTCCCTAAAAAAATTACAAAGACTATTATATCTATATCTATACTATCTATACTATATTATAAAGATGACATAAAAAACTCTTAATTACAACTCACTAAGCTTTATGTACTATCATTTAAAGTTATCTACTTAAAATTAACTACTAAAGCCTAATGTACTACCTGTAAAGCTTTTAACCCTAATTAATATATTTCATCCTTATCTCCCAAAATCTTTATCTCTAATTCTCAAACCCTAAAATTATGAAATTTGAATTCTGATAAACATAATCAAAACAGGATAAATATCTCAATTTAAATATAAAAATTTAAAATATATAAGATAATTAATGAATTTTAACAAACTACTTTATTTTTTTATATAAAAAACATTATGTTGTTAAGTCTAAATTAAACAAATTTATATATAAAAAACCATTATCACTCAATAAAAATCATCCAAAATCATACTGTAAATCAATAAAAAAACAAAAAATAAAAATAAACATTAAAATCGTGATGTACTAAGCATTATGTACTATTATTTAATGTTAATCTACTTAAAATCTCTTAAAAAACAATTAATGAAACAATATGTACTACTTTTAAATGTTTTTAACCCTAATTAATAAATTTCATTCTTATCCCCCAAAATCCTTATCTCTAATTCTCAAATCCTAAAATTATGAAATTTGAATTCTGATAAACATAATCAAAACAGGATAAACATCTCAATTTAAATATAAAAAATTTAAAATATATAAGATAATTAATGAATTTTAACAAACCACTTAATTTTTTTATATAAAAAACATTATATTGTTAAACCTAAATTAAACAAATTTATACATAAAAAAACCATTATCACTCAATAAAAGCCATCCAAAATCGTACTGTAAATCAATAAAAAACAAAAAATAAAAATAAACATTAAAATCATGATGTATCTCGCTGCATTATAAAACACGGATAAAAAACTCTTAAATACAAATTATTAAGCACAAGATACCATCATTTTATGCAAGATTTTAAAAATCTCTTAATTTACAAATATCAAAACACAAGATACATATTACTATTGCAGACTTCTAACACCCACCAATTTGACATGTGCAGGACCTTCCTTTTATGCAGAGATTTCCATGTATCACTATTAGTTAATATATTATATTACTATAAATTTGTTTTAATTATATTATCAAATATGTAATTGATTATTTTTTTCTATATGTCATTAAAATATATAAGATAAACATAGAATTCTAACAAAATACTTTTTCTTATATAAAAAATATTATATTATTAAGTCTAAATTAAACAAATTTATAAAAAAAAACATTATCACTTTTTCAAAACTATCCAAAATCGAACTGTAAATCGACAAAAAAACAAAAAATAAAATGAAACATTAAAATCGTGATATATCTCGCTGCATTGCGCGAGTACGCTTCTAGTATTATAAAGAAGACATAAAAAACTTTTAAAAACAAGTTTTAAGGCTTAATGTACCGTCATTTAATGTTGATTACTTAAAAAACAACCATTAAAGTTATATGTACTACATTTAATACTATTTATTAATTTTCAATCATTATCTCTAACCATTTTAACTCCCCTAAAATAATTTCCCACTTTAACTTTCCTAAAATAATTCTCAACATAATTAAATATAGAATAAAAATCAAGTTTTGAATATAAAATATAATTAAAAAATCTAACATAATCTTTTATAAAAAAAATTATATTATGAAACCAAAATAAATTACATTATATTATTAAGTCTAAATTAAACAAATTTATATAAAAAAAAACATTATCACTCTCTCACAACCATCCAAAATCGTAATGTAAATCGACAAAAAACATAAAATAAAATGAAACATTAAAATCGTGATGTATCTAGCAGCATTGCGCGAGTACACTTCTAGTTATATTATTATTTATATATGTGTGTGTATACACATACATCGACACCCAACAATGAGATCCATTTCCCACTCCGTTAGTGATATCCGACAACCACCACCATATCTGATCAACATCGAGACCAACCTCCATCTTCGGCTACCCCTCCCACAACATCATTGTCTCGATCACCAAATAGAGGTGGTCAAAAACCGGTCCCGGGTCGGGCCCAAATCGGTTCCGAACCCAAATAGTGATCTCGTAACCGGTCTCGGTCCCGACTAAGGGTGTAAACGGGTTGAGCTTTTAACGAGCTACTCGAACTCGAACTCGTTTATCTCGAGCTCGAGTCGATCTCGAACACAAAATAGAACTTGTTTAACTTATCGAGCCGAGTTTTATAACACAAATGTTCGACTTGGTTCATTCAAAAACTCGATTCAATTTTTCGAATTGAGTCGAGCCATTCGAACATACCATTTTTCGAGCCAAACATGCTCATATACTTATTAATCATACAATAAAAATATAAAAATTATCGAGCTCAAGCCGATAATCGAGTTAATCGATCGCGAGTTCGAACCTGTAAACGAGCAACGAGCTTGAGCTCGATAACTCAAAATATATTCGAGCTCGAGCCCTACAATGAAAAGTTAATCGAGCTCGAGTCGAGCTCTAGCTTAGTATTAATTTTTTTAGCCCAACTCGATTAACCTACTACTCAACTCGTTTACACCCCTAGTCTCGACTCAAATACGAAGGCCCCGTTAAGGTGTATGAGGAGTGGTTATGAGAATTGTTCCCGGGCCCGGCCCAAACCGGTATTTTTATTTTTTTTAAATTGATTTTTAACATATAATTTTTTTTGAAGAATCAAATACAATAATAAAATACATTTTTATTATAATTGAGTTAATCAAATACACTAAACAATACGTTTTTTTATAAAGAAAATTAAATATATTTAAAAATATTTAACTGGGTCAAGTACACTTGAAAGTACATTATAGTCTTTAATCAAATACACTTTAAAATTAATTAAAAAATAGAGTGAATTGTGGATTTGGTCCATGTGTTTTGTTACTTTTTTTGACTACGATCCCTATAGTATGTTTATTGTGGATTTGTTTCCTGTTATATTCAATTTATCTTGGTTATGATCACTCTGACTAACACATCCGTTAACTCCATTAAATCAAGGACCATTTTAGTCATTTTGCCTAATTTTTGTCTTATTATGATGAGAAAAATAAAAAATATATTTTAACACACACACACACACATATATATATATATATATATATATATATCAAAATAAATAAAATAGGATGTTATTGTATGACTTGATTCTTTAAATTTTAAAAAAAATTAATTATATTAAATATGATTTAATTTTATTATTTTATGCAATGGTGGAAAAAGTTATTGTTTTATTGTTTTAATGTAATTAAATTTTAATTTAAACAAACTATATCATAAAATTATATCTTATTTTATTTAGAGCGAATAAAATATGATATGTTTTTATGATTTTATTTATTAAATTAAAACTTTAATTATGTTAAAGGTGATACAATTTTATTGTTCTTTACTATCATTGCAACAAACAAGCTTATTATCGATATTTTGACACCAAAATAATTGAAAACTATTGAGAAATGAACTCTAATTTTATCATTTTAATATTAGAGGTTCCAATTTTCATATTATTTTTCAATTAAAAAAACTCAAAACAAACCGTTCACATTTTAACGAAATAAAATATTTAAGTTACGAATATTTTAACTCACAGCCACAAGGCAAAACATAGAGCATCATATGTCAGGTAACACCAACATGAAAACATGTTAGCATTTAGAAAATAGTGAAGATCAGCTACAACATCGGTACTCCTTCCATCCCAAAATAAATGTTCATAATAAAAAGGCACACAGTTTTAGAAATGTGTAATTATTAGTTTATTACACTTGTTAATTTTATTGTGGGTTAAAATATTCATAACTTAAATATTTTATTTCGTTAAAATCTAAACAATTGATTTTTAACTTTTGACTGAAAAACAATATGAAAATTGGAACCTCTAATTTTAAGATGATAAAATTATAGTTCATTTCTCAGGTTTTCAATGATTTTGGTGTCAAAATATTGATAATAAGCTTGTTTGTTGTGATTATAGTAAAAGAACAATAAAATTATATCGCCTTTAATATAATTAAAGTTTTAATTTAATAAATCAAATCATAAAAACATATCTTATTTTATTCGTTATAAATAAAATAAGATATAACTTTATGATCTAGTTTGTTTAAATTAAAATTTTAATTAATTACAACAATAAAACCATATTTTTTTCCACCATTACAATAAAATAATAAAATTAAATCATACTTAATATAATTAATTTTTTAAAAATTTAAAGAATCAAGTCATACAATAACATTCTATTTTATTTATTTTGATATCTATCTATATATATGTGTGTGTTAAAAATATATTTTTTAATTTTCTTATCATAATAAGACACAAATTACGTAAAATGACTAAAATGGTCCCTGATTTAATGAAGTTAACGGATGCGTTAGTCAGAGAGACCATGACCAAGATAAATTAAATACCACAAAGACCAAATTCACAATAAACATATTATAGGGATCGTAGTCAAAGAAAATAACAAAGTACAATGACCAAATCCACAATTCACTATAAAAAATATACTTAAAAAATCAGCCGGTCCCATAACTGGTCATAGACCGGGCCAGACCCAACCTTGTTTTCCAGTAAAATAGTCCCGGACTTGGCCGAGCCTATTTATACTAATTGGGCCGTTGTCTAACACCTTTGTTTAGCCCATATTCCAAACTGCAACGAATACCTCCATTCCCTCCCCCCTTTCTGCCTCCAAAAATTTCTTGTTTCGAACTCCCAAATTCCCCAAAACCCTCGGCCCTCCTCTCAATTCTGTATTCCCACGCAAAAAATGTCTTCTGAAGATGCAAAACGTGTGAAGAATGAGGTAGACGACGACGACGATGATGATAAATCCCTGAGTTCAATCCTTCTAAACAAGAACAAAAAACCCAACCCCAACACTCCTTCCACCACCAAATCACTTTCTCTCAAGGACGCCAAGTCAAAGAAACTAGGATCTAAGCTCAAAAAAGAAGAACAAGATTCTGATGAAGAATTTACACCCTACAAAAACACACTCAACAATGACAAGCCCAAGAAAGAGGGAGTTGACACGGTTGATTTCTGCAGTTTTTTTTTAAAAATTTCTTTTGTGGGTTTTGTTTATGTGTTGGTTTTGAAAATGGATGTGGTTTTTATTTGCTCAGTGATTTTGATTTTGATGCAGAAGAAGACACCCATCAGTAAGGTGAAGAAGGAGGAAGCTGGAAATGCTAATACGGTTTTGTGATACATTTTAGTTTCAAGATTTTTTTGTTCATGTTTTATTTGTCGATTTTATTTATGTTTTTGTTTTCAAATTTCGTATTTTGCATGCAGAAGAAGACACCCAACAGTGAGGTCAAGAAGGAGAAAATTGGCAATTCTGATAAGGTTTGTGATACTATACTTTCCCCACATTTTGGTATATTTTGAAAATTTTGAAATGCAGTTAAAATCAAAGTATTTAAACTGAATTATGAAGCCATTTAATTTTTGTATTCTAATTCGTAGTTATTTCTAGTTTCAAGATAGTTTATAAAGGCCACTATTGTAATTCAAATTATGATCTACAATTGCCAAGATGTATCTTCAATGGACACCAATCTATAGCCACCAGATGCTTCAAATCATTTGCAGCAAACCCTTTTAAGGTTATTGGATAGGAAAATCAACGGCCATGATTGATTAAATTGCTTTGAGAGGTCCAATGATCTATAAACTTAATGGACACTTAGACCGCTGTATGCACCAATGTTGTCCTTGATTAGCCTATTGAAAATCTGTAAATGAGTTTGGTGCTTGATTTAACAGCCAAAGCGGTATCTTTTTGGGTAATGTTTCTCTTCTTTAGATGATTAATGTGGCATATTTTGAATTAAGAAAAAAGGAGGGAAAATAATTGAGCAAAATGGGAAGATGAAAGAAGAAAAGAGAAAGGGTGGCAAAGGAGAACCAAGTGCTGTTAAGGGGAAGAAAGAAAGGAAGGTGTATGAGTTGCCGGGTCAAAAGCGTGATCCTCCAGAAGAGGTATGGTTGGCCCTTCACAATCACATGCTAGAAATGATATATATATATATACACACACAGGCGAAGGATCGTGTGAGAAGTTGAGTTAACGTGAGAAGTGGATTTGAACCCTTGGTCATTTATAATCTCAAACCCACCCATGAATCGCGCTTCATAAGGGAATTGATCCGGTGCATCTTATCTCGGTGCATCTCATCCTAATGTGCATCCAACGGTTGATAACCACTTCTCACGCTTCTCACATTAACTCAACTATATGTGTGTGTGTGTATTATGTGTTTTTTTGGAGGTTTTTCTATGGATCTTGGACTTGAGTGGATCTAGAATGGATCTAAACATACATAGACGTACCCAAACGGACTTAAATCGATGTGAATGGAGCCATTTATGGGGCTCATTTACATCAATTTTGGTATGTTTAGGTTGTTTGAACTTTAAAATCCATTGTTTCTTTTGGTCCGTTTAGGTCCTGTTGTTTATGGTGAAAACTAACGAGTGTTTTTTTTATTTTGAATCTTTCAGAGAGACCCGTTAAGGATTTTCTATGAATCCTTGTACGAGCAAATACCAACTAGCGAAATGGCTGCAATTTGGTAAGGATTGTACGTTGCATTTTGCTTTTCAATTACTTCTTCTCACCCATAATTGCAGTACTTGTACTTGTTTTCGTAGAAAATTTCAACTTAAAGTTGCTTATTTGCTCATCGTCATCATTACATAATATTGGTTTTGATCCACAAGATCTATCTGGTTTGTCTGTATACAAGGGTCTTTGGGGCATTTGACAAATAGTCAAACACTTCTTTCTAATAAACGACACATTTATCTTTGAATCTTTTACGAATCAAACCCTTCTTCAGGATGCTTTAAGGCTACTGATTGACCACATAACTCTTTTCAACTATTTCGCTATCCAAATTTTGAACTTTTACGGGTCCCAGTTATCTAGCACACTTGTTTCATAGCGGGTTTTGTCTAGTTGATGCGAGGGGGACTAAAGATGGGACCCACAAAATGGAAACTCGTGGAAAGTTGGTATGAACGAATCAAGCCTTATGCTTGAGGCTCTATCAGCCCCTTGAAATGATCTTTTGGTTGTATTGAATATGCATCAAATCACACATCCATTTGTGTTCTGATCTATTTCTCTTCATGGTCTGCATCTAAATAGTGAAATAACAATATGGTGTAAAGATTTATAACATGCTGATCTATCAGAACCTTGAAAGGATGTCGATATATTTCTGTTTCTAGAACGTTGTTTTATGGCTTTCTTTTGAATCTAGAGAAAATAATCATCAACGATGCTTAAAGATTGTTTCTTTTCTTCGATAGAACCCACCAAAATCTAGGCACAATGTTGTCAATTTCATACATGACTAGAAACTTGCCCCTTTTTTTAGTTTCAAGATTTCTTGATTGCGGTCGTAAGTTTACTAGTCAAGAAACGTGTTTGCAGGATGATGGAATCAGGGTTGCTTCCGAGGGATGTGGCAAAGAAATTATTCGAGGCAAAAAGGAAGAAAGCTCAAGAGCAAAAACTTGGTTCGCCAATGAAAACAGTAGTCACTGTGAAGAGGAAAAGCGATTCATCTGTTTCGATCAAGAAAAAGACTGTTTCGACAGAAAAGAAGAAAACACCCCCATCTAAAGCTCCATCTGTGCAATCAAAGAAAAGAAAGATTGCAGACGACATTGATGGATCAAGCGAAGATGAATCTGATGATGATTTTGTTATAGGTCGAAAGATCAAGAAACAAAAAGCGGCTTGATTAGGGTTCCATATTTTGGATAACATAGTTTAGTTTGTATCTGCTGACATTCTTGATCTTGAACTTCTAGTTATATACAGATTTGATGGGGTTTGTCAAATTCTGAACCTTTTTAGCTCTAACAGATGGTTTTTGTTGGAGTTGCATTTGGTGAACCTCCTGTCATATAACCAAGAAACCAATCCTAATATTTCCCACTCGGGGTGGATAGGATATATGCATATCCGACCTCTATCCTAAGGAGTAACATGTAGATTCCGTTGAAGAAACTGGTTGTTTAAAATTATGTAAATTTTATTTTTATTGTTGCTCTTGATTAGTATCTTTCATGGGTTGCAAAATTTTGAAATATTTGAGTAAATTGATGGTTTTCATGAAACAAACTTAACAATCAATGTCAATAAATTAAATAACATTTCAAATAATGAGTGAAGGATTGTCTATTACAATGTAGCCTTGTTGACTATACACAGTGGTTGTGATCATTCATTCTCATCTACATGCTTCGGGGAGAGTTTGATACAGACTGTAGGACAAAACTCTTGGTTTGTTTGAGCTTGAGTGGACTCATTCGTTTTGTTTCCTATCCCCGGTCTTTTGCATGCGGTTCTCCCCCCAAACTTTACTTGCAAGTTTTAGGTTATTGTTATGTTTTTCAAGTATCTTTTCAAAGAAAACTGTAAGAATGAATGGGTAAATTCGTTTCTAATGCAATAACATCAATTCAATGCATGCATAACTCCGGAAGTAACTTAGTATAACATTGAAATTGCATCATCTTGAGACAGACATGTATTATTTGTTATAGAAATCATGAGTGTGCATTACTCATCTCTCTTTTGTATAGAGTATGATTCACTTGTCATGTAAAAAGTCTTGTAAAAAGTCTGACAAGACCTACTATTTTTACTTTTATAAAAAACCTTACGAGATTATAGCAGTCTCATAATAACCCCACTCACATTATTTAAGGATATTACAAGTCAAAAATCACATATCATGTAAATGATCTTTATGTTCATTTATTTTCCTAACTTTTGGAAATTCTTCCTTGTCTGAGGTCACTCTCACATCCATGGACGGACCTATATAGGTATCGTTTCTCCATCGTAAGGTAAAAAAAATATAGGTTTGTGAAAGGTGCAACCGTATCGTTTTAGAAGGTGCAACCGTATTATTTTAGAAGTGCAACCGTACCTCGTAATCAACCAAAAAAAACGAGGAAACTCTTGAAATCAACCAAAAAAACCGAAAAAAATTTCTTGAAATCAACCAAAAATACCGAAAAAAGTCTCTCGAAATCGATAAAAAAAACTTAAAAATGTCTCAAAATCAAGCCAAAAAACTTTAGAAATCCCTCGAAACGGCAGAATTAGTACATCGGGCGATATTGAACACCGGTAAAAAAATGAAGACACGTTGATAAAAATCGTGTGAAAAAATATGGTGCCACCGTATGAAAAAGTTGTTGGGTCCGTCCCTGCTCACATCATAGATTCATAGCATGAATATAAACACAACATTTGTGTTTTAAGATAAGAAACTTGGGAACTACCCTTTGAGGTATGGTAATATAGTTATCTGTGAAACCATAAAAAATTAAGGCCAAGTATAAAAGAGTTATTAAATGTGAAACCATAAGATTTTTTAAGGGTGAAACCATACTCATTAAAACCTTTAGGGGTTTTATATAAAAAAAAATAAGAAATAAACACTCCAAAGACTTATTTTTTAATTTACTTCATTTTCTTTTATTATTTACTCCCTCCGTCCCAAAATAAGTGTCTACATTACTATTTTTGTTTGTCCCAAAATAAGTGTCCATTTTCAAAATTAAATTTACACTTTCCCATTCTACCCTTAATTATGTGATGGAGAAAATTTCTCTCTCTATAATTAAGGGTAAAATTGTACTTTAGTTTATCAAAAAGTGTAATAATTACACACTCCTAAAACTGTGTGTCTTTTTCATTGTTGACATTTATTTTGGGACGGAGGGAGTATTATTTTATATCGTTATTATACTAGTTAATTAATTGTTTATCAGAAAACTATATTAAAAATATGTATTTTTTTTATAAATTACACCATTATAAAGGTCTCGCCAATACCTTTGATATGAGCCAATATTAAATATTTTTTAAATTATTTATATTTTTAATGTTTAACACAAAAAAAAACCCATATTTAATGGCATGTGTATGATAAATGAAATATTTAATCTCCATACTATCAGCCAAATCACTTGGGCACCAGGCCCAATGTTAGTCGGATCGCTTAATCATGCTTCATAATTGGAAAAATGAGTACCATGGAAATACATGCCACTCAGCCAAAGAAAGATGATGGAGAGTTGACTGAAATGCACACTAAATACTTTTCGAGAGATCTCCTCGAAATCACATTTGCTTCGATGTTTATCGTTGATCCTTCTTGAATTCTAAAAATTTAGCATGAATAATAAGGTAGAATCTTTTTTAATAAGGTTTATCGTGAATATAATTTTCTTATTAGAGTTTGTTCCGTTAGAGTTAATTTGCTTAGAACGATGTAACATTGTTAATATAATAACTTGTTAAGCAACTCTTTAGGGTTATTTTGTGTATATTTGACCTTAACTTTGTAGTATTTATAGTTATTTGTTTACAGTTAATTCATATCTTACTTTTTAGCTTTATGGTTAATTTGACTAACTCTATAGGTTAATTTGTTTATATTTGGGGCGAACTCTTTAAACTTTATGGTTTATTTATTTATATTTGAGGATAATATGTTGTGTAACACCCAAAAATAAAGGTTGACAAATAATTATAAAAATATATTCTCGGGTTAGAATAAATAAATAGAATTTTCATTTATTTTGCACCCAACATCGTATAGGAAACGATTAGAAGTATCTGATCTTAATGGAGATAGATTATGTCATTTATTCATTTTATATAAATAAGCTCGAAGGGAATAATTGAAATTTTGTCCTAATTGGACTAAAGGTGTGAGAAGTGGAAAGGAGAAGGCTCTATTGTGCAATATCCTGAAAGTTAAGTAAGGAAGGCTTTTTTATAAGAGATTTGTCAAAATTGGGACTTTCTCTCGTTAACTCAAATTGTCCCTATATATATAAACTTCAACCAGCCATGTTGAGGCATTATTTCAAGAACCTCTAAGAGGACAAAGGCAATTGGAATTGTGAATTTTGGTACCCGGGTGAAGGAGATATCAAATACCGAAGAAAAAACGCACGTTTGACGTTTTTTATGAGATCAAGGTAATATACCAACCCACTCTCGAAGTTAACTATGGAGTAACATTAGTTTATATGTTTTGAGAGTCCATATCGTATTATGAGGTAGAATGGATGGCCAGAAGGTCGTCGGTTTGTCTAAAAAACGCAAAAACGATGTTTTCGATAAAACATAAGCTTTAAACACGAGTTTCTCATTCAATAATGAGTATTTTTCGAGTGATTTCTATTTTTGGGGTTCAGACATGTCATTACAAGAATTTTGCAAAAAGAATCACGAAAAACAGTCGAGAAACGAGGTCAAACAAACTAAAAACGTGAATGAGGGTGGGACTACCAGCCGGTGTTGCGTCGTCGATCGTGCCGGGCTCAAGGCATGGTCTAGGCCATGAGCGTGTCGTGGGCCGACGCTCAGTAGGGCCGTTGCTCCCCCTTTAGGCTCATGTTTGGTCATTTTTGTTCGGTTGTTTTAATTAGAACCAGACTCAACTTAATCATATGTGTTAGGATTATTTTAAAACAAATTCTCTGGGCTTTTAAGTATGGATCAAAAATATTAATTTATTTAAATGGTTTCTAAATAAATAATATATTAATTATTTAATATATCTATTTATTTTAAAAAATTATTAAATTAAATTGATGTGATTCTTAAGAAGTAATTCTTTAAGTTATTTATTTTAGAGTAAATTACATATTTGTCCATGTGGTTTAAGTGTTTTAACACTTTTTTTTTTGGTAAAGGAGTATCCCAGATCACTTTGGGCCCGAAATAATCTCCTGGAAAACAGGCCTATGGCCTGCGGGTATTCATCCCGTGGCCACAATGCTGCGAGTGAGGCTCGAACCCGGGCAACCGCTATGAAGTCCCCATGCTCTTACCACCACGCCACAACCTTGTGGTTTGAAATATCTACGAATTGCATCCTCGTAGTTTGCATTTTATAACGTGTTGGGTTCCTAAAAGTAACTTCATCCAATTTCTCTCCGTTAAAGTACCCATGTGCACGACACATGATGGGTATTTTTGTCATTTATTCTATTTACACTTTTTAAACCTTAAACCCCCCATAGGACTCTCAAAACATATCAACAAAAAACTCCATGGCTCCTCCAAGTGAATCTACCGAAGGTATGAACATCAAAAACACAATATGAAGTTGTGAACATCAAGAACATAACCTATACAAATTCGTTCTAATAAACTTGTGATACAAAAGTATGTAAAATCAAAACCCTATCCATAAAAATAGATATCTAAATCAAATTGAATCCCTAAAATCAAAATTTACAGAACTTTAAATCAGACCCATAAAACTCTAAATCAAAACCCTAAATTTTGGAGGAAAATAAACTCCCCAATTTTGTTGTTCATCATCTTCTCCATCACCCCCAATGCATTGATCTGGGGTTGAGATAGTGCTAGACGTCGATATACCCTCAACTTTTTTCTTACACTTCGGCTCGACATAAATCCCCAAGCCATTCACATCAGATTCTACAAATCCCCTTTGTAACCTCATCCTTCTGATAGGTCCTGTTGGTTGAAACCCTAGAAAAAATCAAAATCGAAATCGAAACCCCATAAAAAACTAACTCATCCTTTCTGTGTTCTCTGCGATAGAGAAAAAAAGGTATGAACAAGGTTTGCGGAAAGACAACCTAGTACACAAATGAGAATACACTGACAATAATCTACAATGGAGGTCCTCTAGTTCAGCTCCAACTCGCATCTTCTCTTAAAATTAACCGTTTTTTCTACAACCACTCTTTACCTGAAAAGGGTTTTAGATTTGAAAAGAGCTAGGGTTAGACCGAAAGGTCTAGTGAGTCCCCTCTTACAACGATTTTTAACTCATCAAACAAACAATCAAGGATTTATCATAAAATAAACCATTTTCAGCTTCAAGGAAAAACCTTTAACTTTCAGCAACTTCTTCGCTCACACTACCGCCACCCTAAGGTGACAGTGTCTGTGACTCACACTGCCTTTGTTGGGACACACACCCCCAACGGCATAAACGGAACACACACCTCGGTATGAGCACAGACGTGCCACACCCCCCGACTTTGAGCCTACTTGCTTAGGACCATGTATGCATACATTTCCACTTTGTCAACAATAAGAAAATCATCTTTAACATTTAAATAAACTCTCAAGTAAATACTAAAGCAACATCATTTCAAAGCTTGCATATAATTTTCATAATGCCCATGCCATCATATATAAATCAAAGTTTAAAATAAAACTTTCGCATACTTTCGTTAGCAGAAGGATTTAGTTCAGAAAAACTCACCTGGTGTCCTTAGCTTAATTCTCACGTCTACTCTTTTAGTTCGGACATAAACCTATAAAAAAAGAACATCGATCGTTGAACTCTCTAAACTTCTAACTTATAACAAAATTTACCTTTAACCCTTAGCCCGAACGATATCTATCCTCTATACCCAACTCGATCCACAGAAACCTCTACATGAACAATATACATGAGTCCATAAATAATTCGAAATGGGCCTGACTTCAAAGACTAAGGCCCAACATCAAGATTGAATCCAATTAAATAAATGGGAAATGGCTTCGGCCCAAACTTGAAATCGGGGACCGTGTGCAGCTCTTGACCGGGGTCTCCCCCCAACCTCGCCGACCGGTGCCTAGGGAATCGACCGGGGTCTTTTCCCCTTTCCTCGACCGAGGTCATCTCTCTCTCGACCGGGGCATGACTTGACCGAACCCCCCCCCCCCCAAACGACCGGTGTTGCATCAATGACCGGTGCCTAGTCTTTTGACCGGTACCATTCGGTGCCCGAGGTCACCGATCCCCCAATTCGGGGTTTGGTCGAATATCCACAGTGGCGATTTCCCACGAAAACCCACAACCACTCTACTAATTGGTCCTTTGAACTCCATGATTTCTACCCAAACGATGATCCACACCAAGGATTAATTAAAATAAACTCACCCCAAAAACCACAATAATCAAATTAATCAAGACCCCAACTCGAACAATCAGCAGACTAGACAACCAACCCAACTCAGAACCATTACTACATTATCTAACAATACCAAAATTGATGAGAGGGAGATTTACCTTAATGAAGCATCAATGGAACTTGGATTTTCTCTACCAAAACGTCCCCTCCCTACTTCCATCGCAACAAAAACGCCCTAGCCTTCCTTCTCTTCTCAGCCGCCAAAAGATATGACAAATGAGGTCATTAGGTTAAAAGTCCCTTTTTAATAAACATTACCTCTAGCCCCTTTAAATTTTGAGTCTTGAATAAGTACACCCCAAATCTTTAAACTTTGAGACTTATACCCGGTTATTACAATACTCTCCCCTCAAAAGGATTCCGTCCCCGGAATCCCTTCGTTAACCAACTAGGGTACTGAGATCTTATGCCCGACTTCAGATCCCAAGTCGATTTCTGCTCTTTGAGGGAAGAAACAGGGAGTGAGAGTGAGAGTGAGAGATAGGAAACAGTTATATCACAAAAGAGGGTTTTTGGAAGATGAAAAGACAAAAAGGTGATTTGATAGAGTCCTTATCTGATTAATTGGGAGGATGCAAGCTGTAATTTGGTTAATGACTTTTGGGTTTTTAAGGAGAGGTACAAAAAGGCATCTTTTTTGGAGGCTTCCTCATTATTGTGGCTATAAAATAGATGCAAAGTCTAAAAATAGCCAAAAATATGATGTCATCTCTGGTACCTTTCTTAAACAAACCCAAAAATTGCTTCTGATATATTCCCTAAATTTCAGCCGGACATTCCCTTTTTCTTTTTGAAGACTCAAATCTTTGGTGCTGCAGCATTGGAATATCATCCTATTGTTTCCTTCTTTTTCCTAAATTAAGGTTGCACACTAACAAACAAATTATACAAGACTAACAGAGAAAATTGCTATACTAATTAAACATAAATAATTTACACAGATTGTGGAACTTTAAGATAGTTCCCATCTTTGATTGAAGCTTTTTAGCATAGAGTGACCATCTCCACAGAGCCATGCTGTGGAGATGCTACAACATCATGGTATAACTTTACTCTCTGGCCGTTGACTTTGAACACACTATTGTTTTCCGGATTGACTAAGTCTACAGCCCCACATGGATATACTTTGTGGATGAGAAATGGGCCTGACCATCTAGACTTAAGTTTACCTGGAAACAACTTCAGCCTAGAATTGAACAAAAGACATTTTTGGCCTGCTTTCAACTCTCTGTGTTTGATCCTATTGTCATGCCATTTTTTTGTTTTTTCTTTGTACAACTTGGCATTCTCATAGGACATGTTCCTATGTTCTTCTAGCTCACGGAGTTGCAATTGCAACTTTCTCTTGTTGCCAGCCTCATCTAAGTTCATGTTCAATTCCTTTATAGCCCAATATGATTTGTGTTCAAGTTCCAAAGGGAGATGACATGCCTTTCCAAAGACTAGCTTGTATGGAGACATACCCAAAGGTGTTTTAAAAGCAGTTCTGTATGCCCATAAAGCATCATCTAATTTGAAAGCCCAGTCCTTTCTGTTTGGTTTAACAACCTTTTCAAGAATCCCTTTTATTTCCCTATTTGAGAGTTCAGCCAATCCATTGGTTTGTGGGTGGTATGCAGTGGCAACCCTGTGTTTCACATGATATTTCTCAAGAACTTTACTCAACAAATTGTTTATAAAGTGGGTACCCTCATCACTAATTAGTGCCCGGGGGTACCAAACCTTGTAAAAATCTGCTTTTGTAAAAACACGATGACCGACTTATCAAGGAAAGGTCGGCAGACGCGATTCATCAAATCCATGAACACCACTGGGGCGTTTGTCAATCCAAAGGGCATCACCAAGAACTCGTAGTGGCCATAGTGCATTCTAAAAGCGGTCTTCGGGATGTCTTCCTCCTTGACCTTCACTTGATGGTAGCCCAAACGTAGATCGATCTTCGAGAAACAACCCGCTCCTTGAAGTTGGTCGAACAAGTCATCGATTCTAAGGAGTGGGTATTTATTCTTCATGGTCACCTTATTCAACTCCCTATAATCAATGCACATTCGCATGGTGCCATCTTTCTTCCTCACGAATAAGACCGGTGCTCTCCAAGGTGACGAGCTTGGTCTCACGAACCCCTTCTCAAGAAGGTCTTGTAACTGCCCCATCATCTCTTCATCTCTGACGGAGCCAAACGATATGGGGCTCTGGTTATCGGAGCCTCTCCCAGTGCTAGATCAATCTTGAACTCTATTTGGTGATCAGGTGGTAAACCAGGCAAGTCGTCCGGGAACACATCGGAGAATTCATTCACCACCTTCACATCTTCGAGCCTTTTCTTTTTGAGTTTGGCGTCTATAACATACGCCAAAAAGGATGAGCATCCTTTCAATAAGCACTTTCTTGCTTTCACCAAACTGATGATCGCTACCTCGCCTTTCCACCTCTCGCCGTACACGATCACCGATTCATTGCTCGAAATCGGAATCCTAATCAACTTCTTGGCATAAAGAATTTCGGCATGGTTATCCGCTAACCAATCCATCCTAATGACCACATCAAAACCCCCGATGGCCATTGGCACCAAATCGACCAGGAATTCCTTCCCTTCAATTTCTAGTTTGCAACCCTTGAGGATGTCCCGAACTATTACTTGATCGCCATCGGCTAACTCTACCACTAACGCGTCCTCTAAACTAGTAGTAGGTACGGATAACTTTGGGCAAAAGGAATTCGACACAAACGAAAAGCTAGCTCCCGAATCAAATAAAATGTGTGTAGGTACGAAGTTTAGAAGAAACGTACCCGACACTACATCTATCGAAGCCTTCGCCTCCTCGGTAGTCATCTGGAATTCTCTCCCCGTTGCTTTCGATGGTTCCACTTTCTTTCCTCCACTGAATCCCGTCTTCGCCTTCGGGCACTCACTCCTAATATGACCCGGTTCCTTGCATCCAAAACAAATTTGTCCTCTGATCGGACAATCTCGAAAACCGTGACCAGGCTTGCCACATTTAAAACATGGTTCGGATCTCGAGTTACAAGGGCCGAGATGTTTTCTTCGACATTTGGAACACCAAGGAACATCTCGTCTTGGGCCAACTCCTCGTTGATTGTTGTTGAACGGTCTCGGTCTTTTGGAGGGCATCGAACTCCCCTCCCATCTTCTTTTCTCAACTACACCACTCCTCTCCATCTTGTTTGGGCCATAAGATGTTGGGAACTGAAGATTATACTAAGTGTAGTTACTGTTGCTAGTACAAGAGTGGTTACTACTGCCAGAACACTCTGAAGATTAATACTGCTAAGTATTACTACTGCTAGTAGAATTACTACTGCTAGTTAAGGTTAGTGCTGCTTGAACAAAGTTAGTACTGCTTAGCTAGTTAGTACTGCTAGTAGTTAGTACTGCGTACAGTTAATGCTGCTGAAGAAGTTAATACTGCTGGAAGAAGATAATGCTGCTAAAGAGATCCGGATGGAATGTATGACAGCTAGATATACTGAAGATATACTGAAGATTTGTTTATTCTTTGTAATTATCTCTTTATCAGTATATGTATAGAATGTATAGAATAGATAGAAATAACTTTTGATAATTTTTTAAAAAAAAAAAATCAACCTCAAGACATAGATCCTAATTCTAGAGAAGTAGAATTCGTATTGGTGAGCCTGTTCATCAATATTGAGGTTGAGTGTGTAATCTTGTAGCTTTAAACATTGAATACAAGTTTACAGTTTGATAATCATATACTGTGTTGGTTACTGTTTTATTAAATATCAAAGTGTTTTTCCGCAACTTCTTTGATATTAGTTTCTGAGTATTAATTCTTGTTAAGAATTTGATCCTGACAAGTGGTATCAGAGCCTGTTCTCTCAGAAACATCTAGTCATCATGGAAAATCTTGCAGAATCAAGCAGTACTTTGGTCTCAAAGGTTCCAATGCTTAGACCTAATGAATTCGATATGTGGAAGATCAGAATCAAGCAGTACATACTCCTTACTGACTATTCTATGTGGGACATCATAGAGAATGGTCCTTCTGAAGAAGGAAAGATTGGTGCAGATGGAAAAAGGACACCACCTAAAACTGATGCAGATAGAAAGATCAGACAGACAGAGATGAAAGCCTTGAGCACCTTGCTCTTGGCTATTCCCAATGAATATCAACATCAGTTCTGTAACTGCACTGATGCAGAGATGCTCTGGAATGCTCTGGAGAAGAGATTCTCTGGCACCAAAAGTACCAAGAGAAATCAGAAAGCCATTCTGAAGCAACAATATGAGAACTTTATGTCAACTAAGAATGAGTCCATGACTCAAAATTTTGACAGGTTCAACAAACTTATTGGTGAACTAGCCACAGTGGGAGTACAAATTGATCAAGATGATCTGAACAGAAAGTTTCTAAGGTCCTTGAGTGATGAATGGACCATGTATACTGTTTCTTTCAGACAGAATGATCAACTGGAAGAAAAGGAACTTGATGATCTCTATAATGATCTAAGAGTTTTTGAATCTGAGGTAGAGGCCAAAAGGAGGCCTTCTGGGTATGTTCACAATGCTGCACTCCTCTCAGCATCAACTGATTCTACATCCAACCCTGAATCAGTTAGTGCTGCCAATGGAACAAACCAAGAGAAAGGCACTGAAACTGTGTTTGAGGCCTTTCTGGCAAGTCATGGAAACTCTTCTCTCATTAATGATGACTTGGAACAACTCCATCCAGATGATCTTGAAGAGATGGACATTAAATGGCAGATGGCCATGCTCTCCATGAGAGTTAAAAAGTTCATCAAAAGAACTGGGAGAAACAACTTCTCCCAAAGAAGAGAAGATGGAGCAGGATTTGACAAGTCTAAGGTGGAATGCTACAAATGCCATCAAAAGGGACACTTTGCTAGAGAATGCAGAAGTGGAATGTCTCAGAATAACATCCACCAACAAGCTCAATCTGGAAGCTTCAATAATAACAGAAACTCTGCACAAGCCCTTGTTTCTCAACAAGGTATGGGATTTGACTGGAGTGATCAAGCTGAAGAGGCCATCCAGAATCAAGCTCTAATGGCAGAGGTATCCGATCTCCCAACAGAGGTAACTTCCAATCTTTGTACTCAAAATTGCATTAACACTGTTAAAAGGTATAGGGATCACAACCAGAACACGAGTGATGACCTTAAGAGATTGGAAAAAGACATAAAAGATTATGTGAGGATTGTTGAGAGATTTGAAGAACAGATTAAGGGTTTTCAAGCTAATGAGCTTCAACACTCTTATGACACAAATTACTGGAAGTGGGAAAAGAAGGACTTAGAGCTTCAACTGACCAGATCTAAAGAAGAGAGTGAAAAGCTAAGAGGAGAGCTAGCTAAAGTCAAACTTGATGTAGAAAAGTTTTCTAATGCTTCCAAAGCAATGGATTCTTTATTACAAACCCAGATTCATGATAAACTGAGAAGAGGAATAGGGTACAATAACACACCACCACCCTATAACAACAACTACATCCCTCCTAGTTCAGAGTTGTTAGAAACAAAGGATAGAAAGGATCTACCTAAGGGAGCAACTGAGATAGATCCCTTAGATAATGTGATTGTCAAGGATAACACTGAGAAAGAAGTTGTCAGGGATAAGAACAATACTGTGAGTGATGAGATTCCTATAGAAAACCACATAATCACCAATGAGGGATGTGGAAAGCACTGGGTCAAGTCCAAAGAGATAGAAAAGACTGAGGGAAACAACAAGAAGGTTCACTATAAGCAGACCACTGTTGTGAACCCTATCCCTTGCAAGCAGTGTTCTTGCAATAAATCTGAGCCCCAAAAACATGATAAACCAAGGGGAAATCAGAGAAACTGGAACAATCTATGGGCACAAAAACAAGGGGTTGATCTGAAGAAAATTAATAGACCAAAACCTTGTTTTATCTGTGGAAAGCTGAACCACATTGCCAAATACTGCTACTTTAATCCTATGAACCAAAAGATGAATTTTCAAAGACCTACTCAAAAATCCTTTGGTTATAGGAAGAAAGAAAAGAACCATGTGGCTAAGAAAATTGTTAAAACTAAAAGCCACATGAAGAAACATAATATGGAAGATAATGTCAAGATGTGGATTCCAAAATGTACTAAAACTGTTAGTACTGCTGCCACAAATAGTGCTGCTAACAGTGATAGTACTGCTAGAAGCAATACTGCTGCTAGTAATGTTAGTACTGCTGACATTGTTAGTACTTCTATAAATGTTAATACTGCTAACTCTGTTAGTGTTGCCAACAAGGTTAATACTGCCCAACCTGTTAGTACTGCTAACTCTGTTAGTACTTCCAAAGACAGTGCTGCTTCTAGTATTAGTACTACTAAGCCAATAATCTTGACAAAGTATTCAAATACTAAGTGTTCTGATTTTAAAAATCTCGTCAAGAAAGAATGCAAGTATTTTGATGAGAAAGGGGTACCCAAGACCACTTTGGCTTGGGTTCCTAATTCATACTAACTGATCTATCCAATGTGCAGGGCAACCAACAGCTCAAGGGAAAGAGCATATGGCATGTTGATAGTGGTTGCTCTAGGCACATGACAGGCAACATGTCATGCCTTCAGGATTTCAAGCATATCAATGGAGGACATGTTGCTTTTGGAGACAATCTTACTGGTGGTAAGATAAGTGGAAAAGGTAATGTCACCAAAGGTAAGATGACATTTGAGGATGTCTACTATGTTGATCAATTAAAATACAACCTGTTAAGTGTATCACAGGTTTGTGACAAACAACATAGTATATTATTTACAAATACTGAATGTATGATCCTTGCTCCAGGGTTCAAAGTAGTTGATGAAAGCATGATACTACTTAGAACTCCAAGAAAGGACAATGTATACTGTCTAGATATGGAAAATGTTAAAAGTGATTCATCTCTAAATTGTCTTGTTTCAAAAGCTTCTATTGATGAATCCTCTCTATGGCACAGAAGGATGTGTCACATGAACTTTAAGACTATGAACAAACTTGTTAAAAACAACCTTGTAAGAGGTTTACCTTCTAAAGTTTTTTCATGTGATGATCATTGTGTTGCTTGTCTCAAAGGCAAACAACATAAAACTTCTCATAAGACCAAAGAGATAAATTCTATTTCTTCTTGTCTCCAGTTATTGCACATGGATCTGTTTGGTCCTACAAATGTGATGAGTATAGGCAAGAAATCTTACTGCTTGGTTATTGTTGATGATTACTCTAGATTCACCTGGGTATATTTTCTAAGGACTAAGGATGAGACAAGTGAACTGATCAAGTCCTTTATCCTGAGAATTGAAAACCAAACTAATCAAAAAGTAAAAGTCATTAGATCAAATAATGGGTCTGAATTAAAAAATTTTGATCTAAACACCTTTTGTGAGGAAAAAGGAATTGAGAGACAGTATAGTGCTCCTAGGACTCCTCAACAGAATGGTGTTGCTGAAAGGAGAAATAGGACATTAATAGAGGCCGCTAGATCTCTGTTGGCTGATTCAAAACTGCCAATTACCTTCTGGGCTGAAGCAGTTAATACTGCCTGTTATGTCCAAAACAGAGTTCTAGTAGTTAAGCCAAAGAACAAGACACCATATGAGCTTTTAAATAAAAGAAAACCCTTTATTGGATTTTTCAAACCTTTTGGGTGTCCTTGTACCATTCTCAATACCAAAACTCACTTAGGTAAGTTTGATAGCAAAGCAGATGATGGATTTCTTGTTGGTTATTCATCCCAAAGTAAGGCCTACAGAGTTTTCAATTCATCTTCTAGAATAATTGAAGAGAGTGACAATGTCAAATGCAATGAGAACACACCAAATCCTATTGGAACTGGTCCTCAATGGCTATTTGACATTGATTCACTAACTAACTCCTTTGGTTTCAGTAGTAATGATCTTGCAGGATCAGGAGGTGAAGGATCAGGGACTACACAAGTTCAAGAAAGTGTATCTAAATCAGTGATCTTTCCCACTCCCTCAGTGAATTCTTTTGAAGACTGTGAAATAGAACAATCTACTGGACCAAGACAGAGTAGAGATGAAGAGAATCAAGAAGATAAAGAATCAGAAGAAGCAGCTGAAAATACTTCAGTTGAGTTGAATGACTCCAATCTAGAAGCTAATGTTAATGAAGAACCTAGTCATAACACCAGAGTTCAAAAGAATCATCCTCCACAGCTGGTAATAGGAGATATATCATCTCCTATGATGACTAGACATCAGAGCAGACTTCAAGAAATGCAAGATCAACAGCATACAGTGCTGTCTTGCTTTCTATCCCAGCTTGAGCCCAAAAAGGCACATGATGCAATGAAAGAATCCAGCTGGATAGAAGCAATGCAAGAAGAATTGCTGCAGTTTAAACTACAAGATGTATGGGATCTGGTAGACCTTCCTAAAGGTCACAGAGCAATTGGCACAAAGTGGATCTTCAGGAACAAGAGAGATGAAAGAGGAATTGTCATAAGGAACAAAGCAAGGCTAGTGGCTCAAGGGTATACTCAAGAAGAGGGTATAGATTATGAAGAAGTCTTTGCACCTGTGGCTAGGATAGAAGCTATCAGATTATTCCTAGCCTATGCTTCTTACATGAACTTCAAAGTCTATCAAATGGATGTAAAGAGTGCTTTTCTCTATGGATCAATTGAAGAAGAGGTATATGTCTGTCAACCACCAGGGTTTGAAAACCCAAGCTATCCAGACAGGGTATACAAATTGAAGAAAGCTCTTTATGGACTGCATCAAGCTCCAAGGGCATGGTATGACACTCTGTCATCCTACCTCTTGGACAATGGATTTGAAAGAGGAGTCATTGATAAGACTCTATTTATCAAAAGAAAGAAGAAGGATATCTTGTTGGTCCAAATTTATGTTGATGACATTATCTTTGGATCTACAAAAGATATCATGTGCAAGGAGTTTGAGGATCTAATGCATCAAAGGTTTAAAATGAGTTCCATGGGGGAACTTACTTTCTTCCTTGGACTCCAAGTTCAACAGAAGTCAGATGGCATCTTTATATGTCAGTCCAAGTATGTGCAGGACATTTTAATCAAGTTTGGTTTCTCAGATTCCAAACCTGCTAGTACACCTATGGAAACACACAAACAGATAACTGCAGATCTTGAGGGGGAGGATATGGATGTGCATTATTACAGATCAATGATTGGCTCTCTCATGTATCTCACAGCATCAAGGCCAGATATAATGTTTCCAGTCTGTGTGTGTGCAAGATTCCAAGTTAGGCCAAAGCAATATCACTTTCAAGCTGTTAAGAGGATATTCAGATATCTCAAAGGACAACCCAGATTGGGACTTTGGTATCCTCATGACTCACCCTTTGACCTAATTGCATACTCAGACAGTGACCTAGGTGGGTCAAACTTGGACAGAAAGTCTACTTCTGGAGGATGTCAGTTCTTGGGTGCTAGACTAGTTTCATGGCAGTGCAAGAAACAAACCACAGTGTCCACATCTACAACAGAAGCAGAGTACATAGCAGCTGCAAGTTGCTGTGCTCAGGTCTTATGGATTCAGAATCAAATGTTGGACTATGGGGTAACCTTTCTACACACTCCCATCTTTATTGATAATAGCAGTGCTATCAGCATTGTAAATAATCCTGTCAAGCACTCTAAGACAAAGCACATTGAGATTAGGTATCACTTCATAAGAGACTGTAATGAAAAGAAACTTGTTCAAGTTGTGAAAGTTCATACTGACAACCAGTTTGCTGATCTATTCACCAAAGCTTTTGATGTGGGTAGATTCACTTTCTTGGTAACAAGTGTGGGAATGATCAACTCTGAATAAGCTTTATCTCAACAAGTGGATAAATAACTGTATATTATAGTTTCTTGGTGCTACTAATCTATCTTTGCAGGGCATACATAGCAGTACTCAATTCAGCCTAAGCTTCAAGGAGTAAGTTAGTTAATACTGCTAGTTGGTTAATACTGCTAGTTAGTTAATACTGCTAGTTGGTTAATACTGCTAGTTAGTTAATACTGCTAGTTGGTTAATACTGCTAGTTAGTTAATACTGCTAGTTGGTTAATACTGCTAGTTAGTTAATACTGCTAGTTGGTTAATACTGCTAGTTAGTTAATACTGCTAGTTGGTTAATACTGCTAGTTAGTTAATACTGCTAGTTGGTTAATACTGCTAGTTAGTTAATACTGCTCGCGGTTAATACTGCTCGCAGTTAATACTGCTAGTTATTTAATACTGCTCGCAGTTAATACTGCTAGTTAGTTAATACTGCTCGCGGTTAATACTGCTAGTTAGTTAATGCTGCTCTAGGTTAATACTGCTTTTATTCCGAATACTATAAATACCCTTTGCCCGCCTAAACGTTCATAACGACTCTTTGCATACTGTTCACTTGCTTTTCTAATCTTTTTCTCTCAAGTACCTAGTCTTCCAGGCAAGAACATCCCAGTTCAATGGCATCCATGGCGTTTATCGATGAGCATAATGAGATCGCAATGCTGCAGAAGCCCAAACAAGCAGAAGGATTCCACCAGATTGTGGATTTCCTCAAGTCAAGCCACATTGCTCATGCTCTCACTGTTGCCCCTACCATCTACATCGAGCATCAGAGGTAGTTCTGGGCAAATGCCACCATTGTTGCTGAAAATGGTGTGCAAATGATAAAGACAACCGTGTGTGGCAAGCCATTAACAGTTACTGAAGAGGTGATTCGCATCAGTCTACGTCTAGACGATGCCTCAGGTATAAATTCTATCTCTAATGATGAACTGTTTTCTAATCTTACAAGAATGGGGTATGGAGGCCCATTGGGTGTTTTCAAATTCTCAAAAGCAAAGTTTTCACCCCAATGGCGTTTTCTTGTTCATACCCTGATGCATTGCATCTCCAAAAAGACTATTGGATGGAGTGAGTTCAGCAGTCCAATTGCCTATGCTTTGGTCTGCTTGGCTACATCCAGAAGGTACAATTTCTCAAAAATGATTTTCAGTGATCTTGTATCAAACATGGGAAACAAAAAGAGTTTCTTTATGTATCCCAGGTTTGTTCAAGAAGTAATTAACCATGTATTGACGGATATACCTCAACCTGTTGGGGTATATGTACCTAAACCCCCCAAAGGCAAGGTTTTCTCAAATATGAGAAGATCTGCTGGGGACTCGGAAGGAGTTGACACCCCATTGTTCTCTACAATGATGGTGGTGTCCCAAACCACTGAAGGTATGGCAGCAGGGTCAAGGCCCTCATTAGACCATCCCACTGCTAGCCAAGCCCAACCTTCCCACTCTCAAATTTTCCCTCAGTCCTTTACTGCAAAACCCACTCCCAGCATATTCAAGACTTATGTCAAGAGAAAGGTACACAAGGCTCCTTCCCTTGGTGTACCTACTATTAACCAAGAGCCTCAAAGCCCTCTATTGGAGCACTCTCCAGTAGAGAATATCCAAAGGGAATCCACTAGGGTGTCTCCCAACCCTGAGGAGGTGCTCTCAAAGGAGATGGATGAGCATATGGGTGAGAAGGCTGCCACTACTCCTGCTAGCACAGAGGAGGAAAGTGGTAACATCAATAAGACCTCCCCCATGGCAACTTTAAATGAGCAATCATTTGAAGGTCCCTGGTGCCAAGAAACCAAGGGGATGGATAGTGCTTCTGCTAGGCAGAAGACTTCCATTTCAAAAAGATCCAATGATCCTTCAATAGGGGGTAACACTCCTGGAGAAGGTGAGGACAGATATAACTATGAGGAATTGATGGAAACCATGGGAAACATCAACCAGGATGTTATTCAACAAAGAAAAGAAATAGAGGAGCTGAAGCTGGTCATCCTGTCTCAACAAGTGCAGATTGCCAAGCTCAAGAAGTTGGTAATGAAACAAGTACAGAAACAGAAGAGGAAACAGTTTGTGCTAAGGAGAAGGAAGTTTGAGAAGGATGCTCCCAAAAAGGGGGAGATCAACATGGAAGAAGCATCAAGGGAGGGGGAGCTGGAAAAAGAGAAAGTTGAAGTTGAGGGGGAGAGGGAAGCAGTAACTAAGCTATCACCAACAGAAGTTGAAGTAGCTGAGACATTGATCAAAGCAAAGAATGACACTCCCAAAGCAAAGGGAGTGATCATAAATGAAGGGGGAGCAAAGAAAAGAGAAAAGAAAGAAATGGATGCAGAGGCAAAGAAAAAGGGAAAAGCAAAAATGGTGGAATCTGATCAACCTGTCAAGAAGCAAAAGTTGGTTGAATCAGATGAAGCCTTAGCAAGGAAAATGCAGGAGGAGATGGAAAAAGAAGAAAGAGCTCAAGTTGAGAAGGATAGGGAAATGGCAAAGGCTTTAGCTACTGAGCTAAATAAAGCCTATCAAAAAGGGCTTGAAACTGAAAAGGCTAAACAAAGGGCTATAAGTCTGAGAAAGGCTATCATAGCTAATTCAAGTGCAAAGAAAAGAAGACCTTCACAAACTTACCTTGCCACTCAGGAAAGAAACAAAATGATAACTTTCTTGAGGAGTGCAATTGGGGTAAAGAAAGAAATGTTTGTGAAGATGAATTTTGATCAAATCAGAGAGCTCTATGAGAAAGAAATGGGGAATCTGAAGAGAAATGAAAAGAAAAGAGTGGAGTTTGAAAAGAAGGCCAAGGAGAGTAATGATATAGATATGAATCAACCATTCCCTGAAAGTGAAGAGGGAACTCCTATCAAAGAAATGGCAAGGGAAAAGGAAGAAAAGAAGAAGGAAGCTACTCTAGTGCAGGTTCAAAAGACTTTGAAAAGAACCAAAATGATGGCCAAAAGAAAGAAAGATAAGAAGCCTAGAGTAGAAGAAGAACAAAAGGTTGCTGAAGAAGAAGTGGCACCTGAGTCATCTATCCAGCAAGAGTCATCAATTAAAGATGATGTCAATTTGTATATGGTAGTGATGGACAAAGTGCCTGAACCAATTTCTGCAGAACCTGTAGGAGTTAAGCCTCCTGAGGTCATCCACTGGGATATACTGACAGTAGATGGAAAGGAGTATATCAGACTCAAGAGGAAGGATGATCAATATGAGGTATTCAACACTTGGGTCAAAATTGTCAGAACATGCTCTAGATCTGATATAGAAGAGATGTTTGACATAGGAATGAAGCTGTATGCAGATCATCTGAAAGCTCCAGGGATTTCACTTACAAAACTGGTGATGGAGTATCTGTGCATGATGTTCAAACCTGAAGAAGTGGACCAGGTCATAAGGAGTGTGTTTCAAGTAGTCACAAGTTGGACTCTATATGAAACTAGTGGAGTATATGCAGTGACTTTGGATAGAAATCACACAGAATACTTCCTAGTGGATAGAGTATACAATCACACCAGACTGAAGATTCATGCCATGCTAAAGAAGAAGTTGGGTTGTGCACCAAATTCAGAAATGGCAAAGTACCTAATTCAGAGAATAATCAATCAGAGTTTGGGACTGAATCCAGACATAGGAGCATGATCTTTGAAGTTTTGGGAGCATCTTAAAGAGATTCTGGAAGAGTATCTGAAGAACTTGACTTCTCTTCTAAAAGTCAAGTTAGGGGGAGATTGTTGGGAACTGAAGATTATACTAAGTGTAGTTACTGCTGCTAGTACAAGAGTGGTTACTACTGCCAGAACACTCTGAAGATTAATACTGCTAAGTATTACTACTGCTAGTAGAATTACTACTGCTAGTTAAGGTTAGTGCTGCTTGAACAAAGTTAGTACTGCTTAGCTAGTTAGTACTGCTAGTAGTTAGTACTGCGTACAGTTAATGCTGCTGAAGAAGTTAATACTGCTGGAAGAAGATAATGCTGCTAAAGAGATCCGGATGGAATGTATGACAGCTAGATATACTGAAGATATACTGAAGATTTGTTTATTCTTTGTAATTATCTCTTTATCAGTATATGTATAGAATGTATAGAATAGATAGAAATAACTTTTGATAATTTTTTTAAAAAAAAAATCAACCTCAAGACATAGATCCTAATTCTAGAGAAGTAGAATTCGTATTGGTGAGCCTGTTCATCAATATTGAGGTTGAGTGTGTAATCTTGTAGCTTTAAACATTGAATACAAGTTTACAGTTTGATAATCATATACTGTGTTGGTTACTGTTTTATTAAATATCAAAGTGTTTTTCCGCAACTTCTTTGATATTAGTTTCTGAGTATTAATTCTTGTTAAGAATTTGATCCTGACATAAGAATCCTCCACTAGTTGTGCCTCCTCGATTGCCTCCCGAAGAGTAGAGGCCTTCGACTTTCGTACCATATTCATCATTTCGGTAGGCAAACCCTTGATGTAGGCCTTGATCTTCTCTCTTTCGGTTGGGACCAGATGTCCCACCAAACACAGTTTGTCCATAAACGACTTGTTTTACTCTTATACTGACAGATTCCCTTTCTTCAAACGGTGGAATTCGTCAATGATACGGTCCATGGCTCGCTCGTTACAGAATTCTCCCATCACCTTTTTCTTGAAAGTTTCCCAACTTAGTTTGGCCAACACGGTGGCCTCAATAGAGGTGGAGTAAACATTCCACCAGGTAAGGTCCGCTCCTCGTAGCATTTGAAAACCAAACGTCGCTTTCTGATTCTCACCACATTCACTTGATCGGAAGGCCTGCTCCATTTCTCGAATCCAATTTATACATGCCACTAGGTCGTTCGAGCCCTTGAACTCCGGTGGTTGACACCCAAAGAAAGCCTTGAAAGTGCAAGCCTTGGCCACTTGCCTTACGATCGGGGTTGTGATTGTAGTAGTGGGAAGTTCGGGTCCCGTACCCCCGAATCCCGCCACTAGAATGTTTTCCGCGACCGTGTCATGCCTGCGGTTAGTAGCATCTCGGTCCTCCAGTAGTTTTAGAAACATTTCTTGTTGTTAAGCCATGGTTGCATTCATGGCTTGCATCATTCGTTCCATCATCCTTGTTTCCGGGGTCACTTCTTCCATTATTGGTTCGGATGAGACTATGTTGCGACGGGGCACATGCTCGGGCCCTCCACCCAACACATTTTGCAGTCGTGGGGGCAAGTCCGTTGTTGTAACTCTAGGGTGGTCAGTCGTAGATGTCGACGCCTCTTGACCCTCCAACCGATATCGAGTATTTACCATTGTCTGTCATACATACACGAGAATGTAGGTGAGAGATAGATTATACGAATTATAGACAAGGAAACGTACTAATACATTCATTAATCATCATAACTGTAACACCCCGGATTTTCGTTATGTAATCTTGGTATTCTTGTGTTTAAGCGTTGTCGTTAGCACCGCGTTTGGTTGGAAGTTTGAGTTTGGATTTTGGTGGTTTTGGACAAACCACAGTGAACTGCGTGAGTTGCACCGCGACTTGAGGTCGCGACACAACCCGCGAAACCCTATGTTTATGTTGGGTTTTGTGTTAGCGGGCGAGTTATGCCGCGACTTGAAGTCGCGACATAACCCACGAGAACCCCTAGCCGACATAGAGGTGTTCAACCCAAATATCTCATTTGGTTATATCTCTAAATCTCAAATCTCTTCTCTCTCTCTCTCTCTCTCTCTCTCTCTCTTCATTTGCTTGTTTGGTTAGCTTCAAGCTACCATTTATTGCTAGCATTAAGTGCATCTAGCAAGGGTTCGGTATAGAAAGCTTCGTCTTTTCTCGGTGGTCGATATCTGGTTTTCGGGTTTTCGTCTAAAACCTATTTGGTGAGTTCTTACTACCTTTTTACACTTTATACATGTCAAAAGTTACTTTTTGAACTTCTATATATCTCCATGGTTTCATATCTAAGTTTACTACATTTTGATATAACTTGAGTTTTTGGGAGATTTTAGGGTTCCCGATCATTTTCGACTAAAATGATGGGTTCTATCTTATTTGAAGTAAAAGGAGGTTTTACTTGCACATTTATGTGGGTTACTTGAAAGAATGTTTAAAGTTCATTTTTATGATTTTCATTCTTACCAAAAGTTAAACTTGAAGAAAAGCATTTTTGTTTATAAAATGTTTTTATACCATATGACTATCCATGATGGGTCACATATGTTATTGTGACAAGTCTGTACCATTACTAGTGGATCCCTAGGTATTGAGTCGACTTATGTTTGGGATGTCTTTCCCCCCCTTTGTAAAAATGGATGTATATGATCCTCGGGGGCCATTTGGTACAGTTATGTGAAACCGGTTACTAGCCATGGATCATATTTTCCCTTATTTGTAGCTATGGATGCCTATGATCCTCGGGGGCCATTTGGTACGGTTATGTGAGACCGGTTACTAGCCATGGGTCATAGAGGAGTCCTAGTGAACGAGTTTGGACTTGGTTTCCTCGGGGGCCCTCCCTCACATCGTAGTACGGACCTTTGTAGTTCGTGGCCATGGATTCCAAGTGATTCGACTCATAACTCGGATTTGTGGCCTACTTTGTGTTACGCTACAATCCTTGGTAAAATTGGTTATCTTTTGTCATCACATGATGAGTTTACATCGAAAAAGCCCGGTTAGGGCAAAAGCTTCAATTGAAAACTAAACCTTATTGAAAAGATTCCGTATGATGCATTTGTTTATATCTCTTGTAATTTATAAATTGTATGTTCTCACTAGGCTTTAAGCCTAACACTTTTTCTCAAATGATGTGTATAACAGGTTCCCATTAGCGGTGGGTTGCCAAGGGTTTGAGTGACGAACTTGGTCTCAGGGGCTTTTGAGATGACTAGTATTTGATGTTGGGCAATTGTTTAAGTCCCATTCTTTTGGTGATGTTGGATTAACAACCGATGTAATCTAGATAGTTTATGTTTAGATTAGTTTGTTGTTGAATCCCATATCCGTATACAGGTTTTTGTAAAGGTTAAGTACATTCCCCTTTTTGGGAGGTTTATACCAAGTGATGATGTTTATTTGTCCAGTTTCCGCATTTTTAAATTACTCTGGTTTTTAGGGTAAGCATGGAAATGGGCCCCGACCCGTCGGGGAACCCGGTCCACCCGCCCCGATCGGGGATAGGGATTCCCCGCTAAATCGGGGATGGGGATCCCCGTTTGTCTCAAACCGGGGATGGGGACGGGGACGGGGACGGGTATCGCACTCCCCGCCCCGCCCCGTCCCCGTTATATATTTTAATTAATATTTAATATATATTATTTATTTAAACTAAATCGGTAATTCATAATTTCCTATTTCCTAACTGGGTTTATAATATAAAATTATTATTTTTTTGATGTTAGTATGTATTTTGGATGTCAATAAAAATACAATTACTCGATATGGTTTTGAATATTACTCAATATCTTTTGGTACGTGTGAAGTTAAGTTTTTTTTTTTCCGAATTCGGTTGAATTTCTTTTGGTTTTAAGTTATTAATTATTATATGATGTTGTGATTTTTTATACTAAATTAAATTTCTTTCGATTTTAGGTTTATTGGAAATATGTAATATTTAAACATGTGTGGTGTCTCATATATTTGATTTAAATAGCTTACATAAACGGAAAAAAAAAATCCCCGTTTCCCCGTTGGGGATCCCCGTTCCCTGTTAGGGATGGGGATGTGATCATATTTCCCAATGGGGACGGGGATCAGGACGGGGATGAAGATGAGGGATTGGGGACGGGGATGGGGATTGAGGTCCCCGCCCCATAATAACGTAAAACATCTTCATAATAACGTTAGCTAAGTGAAATTATGAACATGTGGTACGTAAGAATTTTCATCACCATTACCATAACTCTCAATTTGTGTAATTTCCGTCGACTCTTAGACCATCCTATCTTAAGAGTTCTACCCAATCTCACTCGATCATAACTTAAAATCACAGCTTAAGTCTAGGTATTCTACATTCATACCTACTTCACTTAAACTACTGCTCTGATACCAACTTGTAACACCCTAAATTTTAGAGAAAAATAAAAATTCGAAAATTGGCAATATGGCGGTTGTAAAAAGGGTAAACCTGAATAAACAATGACCTGATAAATCAAACCCAAAGTATCATCCCGTAGACGGGGAAATATGGTTGTGGCCTTTACAACACTAAGTCAAATGAAGAATAATATTCAACAACCTAATAATCTAACTTAGACAAGAAAGATTAAGGTCGGGTGTCGCTATTCTTCCAAAATGTGTATCCACTATCACCGTTGTATCGGTCAATATATCTTCCAAAAAGACCGCTCTCGACCCCAAGGTCGTCCACTCAATCCCGGTGAACCCCACTACTAGGTTGACCTGATATACATGACATTTTAAGAAAAATTGTTAGGCTAAAGCCTAGTGAGATCAAACATTTGTATTTAAAGGTAATTGACAATAAGCGTAAGTAAAATCGAATTTGTGATAATGAAGATAATACATCTTTACCATAAGCAGATACCTCTTGGATTAATGGGGGAGACCCGCTTACTAACACAAGTGACGGAACACAAAAGTAAGTCACTTGACAAATTAGTAAAACTAATACACATAGAAAGTACAAGCAAGGGATGTTAGGCTCGGTGGCTTTAAACTTACACCCGCGGAAAATCAACTTCAACCACAGAGGGTCCTTACGTTGAAATCCTCATCCAATATCGTAATACTTAGCACATAGGACTTATAACCCAATCTGATGCCTAAACGTGCCTCGACGTGAGAAACTAATGTCCCAACATCGGACAAAATGCAACAACCAACATGGGGTCATGACTCCCAATGAAACCAAATATGCCACATAAAGCTATTAAGCTAACCGATTATTCAACATGTGATTATATCAACCAAAACATTTACAAGTGAAAGTTTTCACGAAAATACTCACAGAATTTTACCAAGAGGTTCCAAGTTGCCATTTGATTCATATTCCCATATTCTACGTCTAATACTTCAAGTCCCATTCATTCGATTCACTTTGATGTTTAAAAACCCTAGTTTTGGATCCCAAGTGTTTAGACCAAGGTTATAATAAACCAAGTTCCCATGTACAAACTTATCAGCAATTCAACTTTAAAAGTTCATAAATCCAAAAACCATAGTCTTACCATAAAACCCTAAAACTCCAAAAGTTAGGTTTAGGTACAAAAAATCATATAATGCAACAAATAAGGATGTAGATGTTATGAAAATCCACATTTTAGCATGTATAAAATTTATAAAAGTGAATGACTCACCTTGTAGGGTTTGTAGTTTAAAACCCTAAAACCAAGTAACTAGTGAAGAGATGAGATGGAACTTTGAAGGACTTCAACTAGCACCACAACCACTTATAAGCACCTAGAAAGACATCATTAATGAGTAAGATGAAGGTAGATGGGAAGCATTGATTGCAAGGGTTGGAACAAGAGAGAACATACAAGTTTTCTTGAAAGTAAATCGGCTCTAACAAAACCTAAAATCAAAAAGATGCCAAAGATCCCGTAACCATGAGTTTTATAAGCTGTAACACCCCGATTTTTGAAAGGTATCATTTCAAGTTAATACCGAAACCGATATATTAGGGAAAAATAAGATAAATGATTTTGGACTTGAATCCTAGACTTTATAGTCTAGATAGATGAAGGATTCAATTACGAGTCCAACGGTTCTTTCCGGAGCAAAATCGGAGCTAAAACGAAGAAGTTGTGACCAAAACGATGCTCGGGCGAGAACTTTGGGCGACAATGCTCCGTGCGACTCTCCGCACGGCTGGAGTGACGCGGCCACCCGTGCGGAGCCGATGTGTGCACAAAAACGAAAAAATTCAGCCCCAAACCCCATTTTTCACCCTAACCTCAAATCCTTCTGTAACACCCGCTATTTTGGGGTTGGGTGAAAAGTTGACTATTACCCAAAGTCCAAGGGGGTAAAATGTAACTTGTGTTATATAAATATAAATCAGATTTTAGATATTTTGGAAATATCACAAATATCAGTTTTTGAGAAATCAGAGAGAGAAAGAGAAAAGAAGCAGTGAAGTGGTTCTTCGGGTTTTCTCCAAATCAAGGTACGAATCTAGCCTAATGCTTTGATCTGAATGCTTTTAGCCGCGTGTAATCTTGTTGTGAAGGTTTAAAACCGTTCCATTGTGAGATCTGAGTATTTCTCATTTTGGATCTGGGTTCTGCATAGATCTGTTTATGGTGTTCTTGATGAAACAAGACGATGGTCATTTGACCGATGGTCCTTCGACCGGTTGGCCGTTCGACCGGTTGGCCGTTCGACCGGTTGGCCGTTCGACCGATTGGTCGTTCGACCGATGTGTCCTTTGACCGGACACATGTTCGACCGAAGGTCATGTTCGACCGAGGTCATGTTCGACCGAAGGTCGGGTTCGACCGAGGTCAGGGTTCGACCGGTGTCGGGTTCGACCGAGGTCAGGGTTCGACCGGTGTTGTCATTTCGACCGGACTAGTTCCTGGTAATTGTTAGGCTTTATTGTCTTTAAGTTTTATGTGAGAAAGTTATCTGTGTTTCGACTTACCGACTTATCGGTGTTGTCATAGGTAGCAATCGTAAGAAGCATTCTTTAATCAGGAAGAAATCTGAGGTGAGTCCTTAAGCTAAATCGGTCTGTATTACGAATGCTATGTGATAAATGTATTATTTGAAATGTGGAAAATCTGGTTTCAAAGTGACGTATTATCGTTGGAAATTGCATTCTAAAGATCTCACATTTTCAAGAATCACGATTTATAGAATTGAACTGTTGTTCATATGAATTGTCTGTATAACTGATTTAATGTGGGCATGCTCGGAAATGACATGCTTTGGCTTTGAGTCTTAGTGCAATGGATCCATAGGCACTGTGTTCCTATGTCCCCTGTTTTGGGCATTTGGTTCACGTTTTAGCACGGGATAGGCATCGGGTTACCATGATAAGTAAGGTGTGGGCCTATACGGTCGGGCAGCGTCTCATGGTGCAGTAAGGTGAAATCCCATTATGTGCTTGAGTCCCCCCTGTTTTGGGAACTCTCAAGGATAGATCCAGAGGGGTTGACTTGAATGTTTTGAGCAACAGATCTAGAGGGGTTGAGCTCGTTATGTGATATGTGGGTATTACTTATACCATGTTTAATCACTAATGGTTTATTGGATTTCTTGACTTAGCTCATGGCTATACTACCGCGTGGCACCAATTGGGTTTAGTACTCTCTTTTATTTGGCTTGTTCTTACTAGGCGTTAGCCTAACGCTTGCTCTTGGTTGTCATGTTGGCAGGTTATCTTAGCAGTGGGGCTCGTCGGGACTGAGGGAGCGACCTTGGGGTCGTGAGGGATTCTTTTGAAGATTCATTTTGAAAGTATAGCGACACCCGTCCCTAATCTAGATATTTTATAGATTAATAGGATGTTGTTTTATACTTCAGTTATCTACCTCAATATTGGCTACTCTATACCCGTTGGGTTGATTGTGTAATGAAAATTGTCACACCTTATTCCGCAACTTAGTCTATTGCCGAATTGTTTCTTCAAAATTTTATTTCCGCAGTTTCTAGGGTGTTACAAGTTGGTATCAGAGCCTTGGTTTAAGTGAACTAGGTATGACTGTAAGATGCCTAGACTTAAGCTGAGACTATTAAGTTACGACTCGTGAGATGGGGTAGATCTTGTGAGATAGGATGGTCTTAGGGTCAACGGAAAATTGCACAAGTTGAAAGTTGTAACGATGGTAATAAGCACTCTTGCGTATTATACGTTCATAATTTCACTTAGCTAACGTTATTATGAAAATGTCTTACGTGAGCATACTTAAATTACTGTTGTTATAACGATTAATAAGTGTAGAAGTACGTTCTCTGTGTTTTCCGTAATCCTTGTTCCGTTCTTTTGCATGATTGCGTTCAGCAGAACCATGGTTAATACCAGGAGTCATCCGGAAGGCCAGGAGGCCGACATACCTACGGCCGACCATCCGCTGGCGACCGTAGTGGGGGAAACTGTACGTGTGAGTAATGTGCTGGGAGGAGGACCCGAGCATATTCCTCGACGAAATTTGGAGGCTAATGAGCCTATTATAGAAGAAGTGACGGCCGAATCGAGAATGATGGATCGTATGATGTTGGCCATGAATAGGGCCATGGCACAACAACAGGAAGTGTTCTTGAAACTCCTCGAGGACCGAGACACTAACAACCGTAGGCCCGAAACGGTTGGCGAGAATGTGATTGTTGCTAGATCCGGGGGTACCGGACCCGTAATTTCCCCTGTGGTAACTGCAACCCTAGGCGTCAATCGAACGACACGGACTTGCACGTTTAAGGCTTTTCTGGGTTGCCGACCACCAGAATTTAAAGGCTCGGACAATCCCTTAGATTGTATGGCCTGGGTTCGAGAGATGGAGCAAGCTTTTCGCTCAAGCGAATGTGGGGAAGAACAGAGGGTGATATTTGGTTCCCGAATGCTGCGGGGAATAGCTCTTACCTGGTGGGATGTGTACTCTGCTTCGCTGGAGCCAACTGTTCTAGACCAATTGTCTTGGTCTACCTTCAAGGAGAAACTGCTAGAGGAGTACTGTAACGAGCGGTCGTTGGACCGAATCAAGGATGAATTCCAGAATTTGAAGAAGGGAGGTATGTCTGTGAGGGAATACAGTCGTCTCTTCATGGACAAGCTAGGCTTTGTGGGACATCTGGTCCCGACAGAGAAAGATAAGATCAAGGCTTACATCAAGGGTCTTCCATCGGACATGATGTCGATGGTTCGTGTGACAAAGACCTCCACCCTTCGGGAGGCAATGGAAGAAGCTCAACTCATGGAGGATGCTTACAGTCTCGGCAGGGATCAGGGTGGTCGCCAAGTCGAGAAGAGGAAGTGGGAGGGGAGTTCAATGCCCTCAAAGAAACCCTTTTATGCCAACAGCAGCACTCAGCGAGGAGCTGATCCTAGACGTGATGCTAAGTGGTGTTCCAAGTGCCGAAGCAAGCATTTCGGCCCTTGCAACTTTGTTCCCGGGACGTGCTACAAATGTGGGAAGACGGGTCACACGTTCCGAGATTGCCCTCTCAAGGGACAGGTATGTTTTGAGTGTAGGGAACCGGGGCACGTAAGGGCGGAATGCCCGAAGCTGAAGACCGGAGGATCTGGCGGGAAGAAGTTGAAAACTCCGCGGTCGACTGGAAGGGCTTTCCAGATGTCGTCAGAGGAAGCTAAAGCATCGACCGATGTGGTGTCGGGTACGTTCTCTCTAAATTCCGTACCTACACGCGTGTTATTTGATTCTGGTGCTAGCTACTCGTTCATATCCGAATTGTTCTGTCAAAGGCTTGCTATGTCTATGAGTATGTTAGAGAATGCGGTTGTGGTAGAAATAGCAAATGGAGGTCAGGTTCTAATTCGTAGTATCCTTAAGGATTGCATCTTAGAGCTTAAGGGGAAGAAATTTCCCATTAACCTATTACCAATGCAAATTGGCGGATTCGACGTAGTGGTAGGTATGGACTGGTTATCTAAGAACCAGGCCGAAATTGTATGTTCCAAGAAAATGATCCGCTTACCGATGGCAAACGGGGAAGCAACTATAATCTACGGCGAAGGAAGGAAAAGCGATGTGGCGATTATTTCAGTAATCAAAGCTAGGAAGTGTTTGGCGAAAGGATACGTATCTTTCTTAGCGTATGCCATCGATACCAAACTCGACCAACGGAAATTGGATGATGTTAGGGTGGTGCGCGAGTTTCCCGATGTGTTTCCGGAGGACTTGCCCGGGTTGCCGCCCGATCGTGTTGTGGACTTTCGTATTGACCTCATTCCTGGAGCGGCTCCGATTGCTCGAGCTCCTTATCGTTTGGCTCCTACCGAAATGCAAGAGATGGTGGTTCAACTTCGAGACCTTCTCGAGAAAGGTTTCATCAGACCGAGCTCGTCCCCGTGGGGAGCTCCGGTTCTATTTGTCAAGAAAAAGGACGGTGCATTGAGAATGTGTATCGACTACAGGGAACTGAACAAAGTGACGGTGAAGAACAGGTATCCACTTCCAAGAATCGACGACCTGTTCGATCAGCTTCAAGGAGCGGGTTGCTTCTCAAAGATTGATCTTCGATCGGGGTATCACCAAGTGAAGGTAGCAAAGAGCGACATTCCGAAGACGGCATTTAGAACTCGCTATGGGCACTACGAGTTTCTGGTGATGCCATTCGGCCTAACCAACGCACCGGCAATATTTATGGACTTGATGAACCGAGTGTGTCGACCGTTCCTCGACAAGTCGATAATTGTATTCATCGACGACATATTAGTTTACTCCAAGAATGAAGAAGAGCATGAGCAGCATCTCCGTGAAGTGTTGGAGGTGTTAAGGCGAGAAAGACTCTACGCAAAGTTTTCAAAGTGCGACTTTTGGCTTCCAGAAGTTCAATTTTTGGGGCATATAGTTTCAAAGGAAGGAGTCAAGGTGGATCCCGCAAAGATTGAGGCGATGACGAATTGGGAACCTCCCAATAATCCATCTGAAATCCGAAGCTTCCTAGGTTTGGCAGGATACTACCGGAGATTCATCCAAGACTTCTCGAAGATAGCCTCGTCGTTGACAATCTTGACCCGGAAGAACGTGAAATTTGTGTGGACCGAGAAGCAAGAAGAGGCGTTCCGCACCTTACAGAAGAAGCTTTGTGAAGCTCCTATCCTATCCTTACCAGACGGGACGGAAGATTTTGTGGTGTACAGCGATGCGTCGAAGATGGGTTTGGGTTGTGTCCTGATGCAAAGAGGGAAAGTGATCGCTTACGCATCAAGGCAACTTAAAGTGCATGAAGTCAACTACCCTACTCATGACTTGGAATTGGCAGCTGTGGTGTTTGCACTGAAATTGTGGTGGCACTACCTTTACGGTACGAAGTGCACTCTTTATACGGATCACAAGAGTCTGAAGCATATCTTTAATCAGAAAGAGCTAAACATGAGGCAGCGAAGATGGTTGGAGTTGTTGAAGGATTATGACTGCGAGTTGCTCTACCATCCGGGTAAGGCAAACGTGGTTGCCGACGCCTTGAGTCGAAAAGTTTGCGGAGGAAATTCTCGTGCTACCTTTGCACGGATTGAAGTAACTTCAACGCTTATTGATAGAATCAAGGAATCGCAAGCCGAAGCCCTGCTAGAGGAAAATCTCAAAGGAGAAGTCATGGCGAAACAACATCTTTTGTTGACTGAAGATAGTCGAGGGGTGAAGCTTTTCAATGGGCGAGTCTGGGTGCCCAAGATTGGGGGTAATAGAGAACTTCTTCTCGAAGATGCCCACAAGTCAAAATACTCCATCCACCCGGGAAGCACGAAAATGTATAGAGATTTGAAATTGCTTTATTGGTGGCCAGTCATGAAGCTCGATGTGGCGCGCTATGTGGAACAGTGTGTGACTTGCTTACAAGTGAAGGCTGAGCACCAAAAACCCTACGGCAGTTTGCAATCCTTGGAAATTCCGGAATGGAAATGGGAACACATCACGATGGATTTCGTGACAAAGCTACCAAAGACCTTGAAAGGTCACGACGCCATCTGGGTTATAGTTGACCGCTTGACCAAAAGCGCTCACTTCTTGGCCATGCGGGAGACGTTACCAATGGATAAATTGGCGAAGTTGTACATCGATGAAGTAATTTCCCGGCACGGCGTGCCGCTATCTATAGTCTCTGATCGGGATAGTCGGTTCACGTCGCATTTTTGGGATGGCTTACAAAAGGAATTAGGTACACGTGTGAAGTTGAGCACGGCCTACCATCCTCAAACCGACGGACAAAGCGAGAGAACAATCCAGACGCTAGAAGATATGTTAAGATCATGCATGATCGACTTTGGGGGTAGTTGGGATACGCACCTGCCCTTGGTAGAGTTCGCATACAATAATAGCTACCACTCAAGTATAGGGATGGCACCGTTTGAAGCGTTATACGGTCGCAAGTGTCGAACTCCCGTATGTTGGCTCGAGGCTGGGGAAAAGCAGTTCGCCGGACCGGAAGTTGTACAAGAAACGGCGGACAAGGTCAAGGGCATCCGCGAACGTTTGAAGGCGGCCCAGGATCGACAGAAAAGCTACGCCGATAAGAAAAGACGGCCAATGGAATTCCAAGTGGGAGATCGAGTTATGTTGAAGGTGTCCCCTTGGAAGGGAATTATTAGATTTGGGAAGCGTGGGAAGTTGAACCCCCGTTTCCTTGGACCGTTCTCTGTGACTAAGCGGGTAGGACTTCAAGCTTATCAGCTGGAACTTCCTACGGAGATGAAGGGAATTCATAACACGTTTCACGTGTGCTATCTACGGAAGTGTCTAGCAAAGGAGGAGAGTGTCATTCCACTCTCCGAGATCAGAGTAGATGAAGGGAATCGTTGCGTTGAAAAACCTGAGGCGATTTTAGAAAGGAAGACGAAGAAGCTTCGTCACCGGGAAGTCACAATGATCAAGGTTCAGTGGAAGCACCATCGAGGTGCCAATGTGACTTGGGAAGCGGAAGAGGACTTGAGGCGGAGGTATCCTCACCTCTTCCCATAGCCGAGATTTCGAGGACGAAATCTTCTCCAAGTTGGGGAGGATTGTAACACCCGCTATTTTGGGGTTGGGTGAAAAGTTGACTATTACCCAAAGTCCAAGGGGGTAAAATGTAACTTGTGTTATATAAATATAAATCAGATTTTAGATATTTTGGAAATATCACAAATATCAGTTTTTGAGAAATCAGAGAGAGAAAGAGAAAAGAAGCAGTGAAGTGGTTCTTCGGGTTTTCTCCAAATCAAGGTACGAATCTAGCCTAATGCTTTGATCTGAATGCTTTTAGCCGCGTATAATCTTGTTGTGAAGGTTTAAAACCGTTCCATTGTGAGATCTGAGTATTTCTCATTTTGGATCTGGGTTCTGCATAGATCTGTTTATGGTGTTCTTGATGAAACAAGACGATGGTCATTTGACCGATGGTCCTTCGACCGGTTGGCCGTTCGACCGATTGGTCGTTCGACCGATGTGTCCTTTGACCGGACACATGTTCGACCGAAGGTCATGTTCGACCGAGGTCATGTTCGACCGAAGGTCGGGTTCGACCGAGGTCAGGGTTCGACCGGTGTCGGGTTCGACCGAGGTCAGGGTTCGACCGGTGTTGTCATTTCGACCGGACTAGTTCCTGGTAATTGTTAGGCTCTATTGTCTTTAAGTTTTATGTGAGAAAGTTATCTGTGTTTCGACTTACCGACTTATCGGTGTTGTCATAGGTAGCAATCGTAAGAAGCATTCTTTAATCAAGAAGAAATCTGAGGTGAGTCCTTAAGCTAAATCGGTCTGTATTACGAATGCTATGTGATAAATGTATTATTTGAAATGTGGAAAATCTGGTTTCAAAGTGACGTATTATCGTTGGAAATTGCATTCTAAAGATCTCACATTTTCAAGAATCACGATTTATAGAATTGAACTGTTGTTCATATGAATTGTCTGTATAACTGATTTAATGTGGGCATGCTCGGAAATGACATGCTTTGGCTTTGAGTCTTAGTGCAATGGATCCATAGGCACTGTGTTCCTATGTCCCCTGTTTTGGGCATTTGGTTCACGTTTTAGCACGGGATAGGCATCGGGTTACCATGATAAGTAAGGTGTGGGCCTATACGGTCGGGCAGCGTCTCATGGTGCAGTAAGGTGAAATCCCATTATGTGCTTGAGTCCCCCCTGTTTTGGGAACTCTCAAGGATAGATCCAGAGGGGTTGACTTGAATGTTTTGAGCAACAGATCTAGAGGGGTTGAGCTCGTTATGTGATATGTGGGTATTACTTATACCATGTTTAATCACTAATGGTTTATTGGATTTCTTGACTTAGCTCATGGCTATACTACCGCGTGGCACCAATTGGGTTTAGTACTCTCTTTTATTTGGCTTGTTCTCACTAGGCGTTAGCCTAACGCTTGCTCTTGGTTGTCATGTTGGCAGGTTATCTTAGCAGTGGGGCTCGTCGGGACTGAGGGAGCGACCTTGGGGTCGTGAGGGATTCTTTTGAAGATTCATTTTGAAAGTATAGCGACACCCGTCCCTAATCTAGATATTTTATAGATTAATAGGATGTTGTTTTATACTTCAGTTATCTACCTCAATATTGGCTACTCTATACCCGTTGGGTTGATTGTGTAATGAAAATTGTCACACCTTATTCCGCAACTTAGTCTATTGCCGAATTGTTTCTTCAAAATTTTATTTCCGCAGTTTCTAGGGTGTTACACCTTCCCCCATTTCTCTCCCAAACCGACCCCCAAACCCCAAAATCAAACCCTAACTCATTTTTAGGTGTCCTTCTCCTAAAATCAAGTGATCCTTCTTCATCTAGCAAGTTTGGAGGTTGGAACCATAATCTCTCATCTTCATCTTCTTCATCAAGTTTTCTAGGGTTTCATCCACCCTTGTTCTTCCTTTCGTAGATTGGAGGTTTGTAACCATTTTGGTGAACTAGAGGTGTTTTGGTTGGTGGATTTAAGCTTGGGTTAAGATAATCTGCTATTCTCTTCAGTTATGGAAGTTAGGGTTTCGGTATCAGTTGAGGTATTCATGTATAAAGTTTGGGGAACGATTATTTGTGGTTGATTATGATTATTTATGGTTGGATATGTATGGATTTAGGTTTTTGGAAGTTTTTGGCTCGAGGATCCAAGTGTTCTTCAAAGGAGCTCTAGTTGGGGGGGGGGGGGAATCTAGATTTTAGCTTAAATCTAGCAAGGTGAGTTCAAGTTGATTTGTGAAAATGTTGTACATGCCAAAATGTTTATTTTAAAGTATTTATGTGTTTAACATGAAATTGTCATTTGTGGAATTACTTGATGAGTTTTGGTTAATTGAGAAGTTTAGTTTTATAAACCTTGTAAAACACCCATATTGGGGATTTTTGGGGATTTTGATAAATGAGTCATAAATGGGTGTGTTTGGTAATTTATTGCATAAATGAGATTATTTGGTTAACAGGGCATTTTAGAGTTGGTTGGGTAAAAGGTTTAATTTTGTGTTGTGGGACGTTTCAAAAGGATAAAGTGTATAAATCTACTTGGAAAACTTGTTGTCTCAACCTAAACTGTGTTGGAGTCCATTCAAGTAATTTGGAGTGTGTGATTCCATGGTATGGATCAAGTACGTTTATTAATTGGAAAACGTTAATCATTGGTCAAAGGGAGGTTTGAGTATTTTCGCTCGATGTCGTTTTAAAGGAGTCTTGAGGACACTTGTCCGGTTTTTATATGGATCAATGTAGAGTCCAGTTATGACGTACGTACTAATGCGTTGTGTTGCGTATTGAGGTTGGTTACAGGATCGAGTGCTTTGGTCATTCATGTTTAGTCCGGTAAGGTTAGACTGTGTTGCATTGGATCCATAGGCACGTAAGTCAGTTTGTTTTGGATGGTCAATTGGGTATTGCGGGGTTGAACTCTGGTACCCATGTTTTATGACCGGAAACTTTACAAGTGATCGCTAGGAGGGTTGAGTTTGTTAGTGCTATCGGGGAGTGAGCTCCAGGACCTCCGCCTCTTGAAGTAATGCCTGGGAGGTAGTCTTTAAGTGTGTCGGGCCTTCGGGATGGAGTTCTTCGGAATGATCCATCAAGGTCAACTGACTTGGGGTGACGCTTGTTAAAGAAGTCGTAGGGACACTTGGGTTGTGATGTCGTGAAGTGTCATGCGATTAACGTTGCATGGGTGGTATACTTTTGTGTTTCCTCCACTCTCAACGGATACGGGTCTCCCCCGTTGTCGGCTATCAGTATCTTAAATATAAAATATTTCACTTTATCATCTTTGGTCTTATGTAGTCGACATTAAATGAGGACCTTAATATTGGACCTCCCTCCACGTATATTAAGGTTTGAATGATGTATGTCGCCCCACGTTTGGGTGTTTGAGTTTCCTTTCAGTTTATGGTCGCGTGAGTATTGAACCTAGTGTCCATGTTTTCGGACGTACGGTATATATGGTTTTGACGATGATTCGTGGGTCAAATATTTTACCCACCCGTGTTTGGGTGTTTTGGGATATAACGTCTTATCCGTGTTTCTTAAATGGGAGTCATTTCATATTCATGTCTCGAGTTAGTTTACGTTGCATCCATTTATAAACCATGTTTGAAATGAAGTATCCACCTTTGGAAGTGCATAACATTGAGCAAGAGTTGTTTTCTACGTTTTAAAGTACATCAATTGAAAGGACGTGACTTTAAGCGAAGTTCACCATTTTAAAGATATTAATCCGTGTAAAACTCTTGAACTCACTAGGCATTAGTCTAACCTTTTTATTTGTCGGCATATGCAACAGGTTCGTTTGGGAATAGTTCTAATGACTCTATGAAGAGAGAGGTGCTAGTGGTGTGCTCGTGATTGTGAAGTCTTCCGCTTAGGTTTTGTAGAGGAGCAATTTGTATTGGGGTTATGTAGCACCCGACTCTGGTTTAGATCTTGTATCTAGTTGGAGTTTGTATTTGTCAAGGTAATTATAGATTTTTAACTAGAGGTATACTGAGTTTTGATTGTAAGGGAAATTCTTATTCCTATTTGATGTTATATGGAAAATTTTAAATTAGTTGTTCTTACCGAATTTGAGGGTGTTACATAAGCCCAACCCCTCGTCGGCAACAATGCCCTGGTCATAGTCGCCAGGGCAATGTCGCACCCCAACCTCCCAAATATGTGTTTTGTCCAGTGAGTTCCCTTCCACCTACGACTTTGCCACCTGGGCATAGTCGCCCAAGGCTTTCTTTGCACTATTTTGACCCGAAACAATCTTTTTTGTCGACAAGAAGCTCAACCAAGTCCAAAGATCAAATCCAAACAACAACCTACCGACGTAGATTATCCAATGACTAAACGAACTCAAAATAGCATAAGATCACCCAAAATTACGGGTGTTACAGCTTGTTTTATTGGTTTGAACAAATTCAGTAGGTTTTGTAACACCCTCAAATTTGAAAAAAAAAACTAATTAAAATTTTTGATATTACATCAATTAAAAGATAGATCTTCTTCCTATAAATTAAAACTTGATATACCTCCAAAATAAAATGCTATATTTAGCCTCATCAATTATAAACTCCAGACTCATACGAGGACTAAACCAATGTCGGGTGTTACTTAACCCAAATACAAGTTGTTAATCCCAAAATAATGCGGAAGACTTCACCAAGCTATTCACTTCTCGAGCACACGACTAACACTCATTTTTTCATAGTGTCGCTAGTACTAATCCCCAGCCAGAATCTGATGCACATGTCGACAAATAAAAGGTTATGCTAATGCCTAGTGAGTTCAAGAGTTTCCATCATAAGCATATAAATCGTTAAACTGAATTTAAATCATGATTTCTAAAGTGGTATGTATAAAAGTATGAAGTTAACATCTTTCTCAAAGCCCACCATTTTCGTGATGAAAATACCAATAACAAACATTCATTCAAAGATGACTTTGAAAACCCAATACTCACCCAAAACACAAATAAGGATTTATATTCAAATACTGAAAACCTGGACAAACTCTATTATCCAAAATATCAAAAGAAACATGGATAAGATTTAATAATTAAAACCACAAATCATGGATAGCAAATACGTACTCAATTTGTCATCGAAAACATGGATAATACTCAATACCCAAACAACACATTTCGGTAACGGGGAATACCCGTTTCCATTTAACATAGTGGGAACACAAAAATAGGTCACACACACACACACACACGCGCGCGCACACACACACACACACACACACATATATATATAGGGGCAGGTTCAAACGAGAAGCTAAACATTTTGCGAGAAGGCGAGAAGTGTTTAATCATATATGATACACAAGCTTAATCATATATGATTAAACACATGTTATATTGACAATACATAGACGTTTAATCATATATGATTAAGCACACCCACAGGCCATGTAATCAAATATGATTAAACACTTCTCGCCTTCTCGCAAAATGTTTAACTTCTCGCATGATCCTTCCTCTCTCTCTCTCTCTCTCTCTCTCTCTCTCTATATATATATATATATATATATATATATATATATATATATTAAGCATACTTCAAGGATGGACAACCATTGACATCAACCCTACCCAGGTTTTTAGTCATTACGAACATCAACCCTATCCAAGTCTTTAGTCATTATGGACATCAACCCTATCTAGATCTTTAGTCATTGTGGACATCAACCTATCCAGGTCTTTAGTCATTGCGGACATCAACCATATCCAGGTCTTTAGTCATTGTGGACATCAACCCTATCCAAGTCTTTAGTCATTACAGACATCAACCCTATCCAGGTCTTTAGTCATTGTGGTCATCAACCCTATCCATGTATCTAGTCCCATACAATAATGAGTTCAACTCTGTCCAAGTCTTTTGCTCAAATGATCACCTAGTTCAACCTTATCTGGGTCTTACCTTGTGATCTCACCATCCACGACAAGCTTGTTCTTTTAGAAATTACATCATGTAACCAATGCATATTTCTCAATTATAACTTGGGAATCTTATCCCACATTTACACAATAAAGTCGACTTATATGCCTATGGATCCATTGCAGTGTAGTCTAAATTACATGACTCCAAATTGAATGACCTACTGTAACATCCTAAAAATTGGGAGAAATTTAAAATTTTGAAATTTGGCCATATAACGTCTGAAAATAGCAATAACCAATCTACCCAAAATGGGAGATCCAATAACCTGTAATAAAGTATACAGCTAAACAGACTAGTGTATGTCAACCCAACACGGGGACTATAATACGGTACTTACAACCCATGACAAAATAGAGAATAAACTTGACAACCTAATAATCTAGTTAGGTCAAGACCCAACCAAAATCCAACTATGACTAGGAGACAAGGAAATATTATAAATACAACAACTAAAGCATATACGAGGGAGGAGTGCCCAAGAAAACTCACCTTGCAAGGGTTACACACCAAACCCTAGATGACACTTGAGAGAAGGAAGAAATGACACTTGATCTGCTCAACCACAAGTAAGAACCTAACATTAAATCCACCAACCAACCATAAGAGTCTTTACTAGGAGCATTCAATGAGGAAGGATGAAAACCCTACCTTTTTGTTCTCCAAAATCGCCCCAAGTCAGCTCCCAAATCAGATATTCAATTTTAGGTCGTGGGAGTGAGTTTTAAATGAGTTGCACCCGACTGCGACCTTGCCTCACGATTGTGACATCTGTCACAATCGCCGGCTCCCCCCCCACTCTCGGTACAACTCTCGCGATAGTGCCCCGCGAGAGTGACTCTTGTCACAATCGCGGGCACAATCGCCACCGCGCCCGAGCTACGGTACATCTCTCGCGATAGTGCCTCGCGAGAGTGACTCCTATCACAATCGCGGGCACAATCGCCCTAGTGGTACCGAGGCCCAAATTTTCCAAACTTTGACCCGAGAAGCCCACGAACCCAATACCAAGCCCAACGCTAACGGTAAAACATGATTGAATCAAAATAAATACATACCGAGGTCGAGGGTGTTACAATCTTCCCCAACTTGGAGGAGATTTCGTCCTCGAAATCTTGACTAGGTGAAGAGGTGAGGGTATCTCCGCTTTAAATCTTCCTCGGCCTCCCATGTCACATTAGCACCACGGTGGTGCTTCCATTGGACTTTTACCATCGTGACTTCCTTGTGGCGAAGCTTCTTCGTCTTCTTCTCCAATATTGTTTCCGGCTCTTCTATGCAACGATTTCCTTCATCAACTCTAATTTCGGAAAGTGGAATGACACTCTCCTCTTCTGCTAGACATTTACGGAGATAACACACATGAAAGGTGTTATGGATTCCACTCATTTCCGGAGGGAGTTCCAACTGGTAAGCTTATAGTCCCACACGCTTAAGCACCACAAAGGGCCCAAGGAAACGGGGACTTAACTTTCCGCGTTTTTCAAAACGTATAATCCCCTTCCAAGGAGACACCTTCAACATAACACAATCACCTACTTGGAATTCTATCGGTCGACGCTTCTTGTCAGCATAACTTTTCTGCCGATCTTGTTCCGCCTTCAAACGCTCACGAATATTCCTCACCTTATCCGCCGTCTCTTGCACAATTTCAGGTCCGTCATACAGCTTCTCTCCCGCCTCTAGCCAACATACGGGAGTTCGGCATTTGCGATCGTATAGAGCTTCAAACGGCGCCATTCCAATGCTTGAGTGGTAGCTATTGTTGTACGCGAACTCCACCAAAGGTAAGTGCGAGTCCCAACTACCCCCAAAGTCGATTACACACGATCTCAACATATCTTCTAACGTCTGGATTGTTCTCTCGCTCTGCCCGTCGGTTTGAGGATGATAGGCCATGCTCAACTTCACTCGCGTGCCCAATTCTTTCTGCAACCCATCCCAAAAATGCGACGTGAACCGACTGTCCCGATCAGAGACAATAGATAATGGTACACCATGACGAGATATTACTTCGTCGATATACAATTTTGCCAACTTATCCATGGGCAAAGTCTCTCGCATAGCCAAGAAATGAGCACTCTTGGTCAAACGATCCACGATCACCCAAATGGTGTCGTGGCCGCGCAATGTCTTCGGCAATTTCGTCAAGAAATCCATCGTGATGTGCTCCCATTTCCATTCCGGAATTTCCAAAGATTGCAAACTCCCATAAGGTCGTTGGTGTTCGGCCTTCACTTGTAAACAAGTCACGCACCGCTCCACGTACCGCGCCACATCAAGCTTCATGACCGACCACCAATAGTGTAACTTTAAGTCCCGATACATCTTCGTGCTTCCCGGATGAATGGAATACTTCGATTTGTGGGCATCCTCGAGGAGAAGTTCTCGGTTGCCCATGATCCTAGGCACCCAAACTCGCCCATTGAAAAGCTTTACCCCTCGACTATCCTCCGTTAGGAGTAGACGTTGCTTTGACATGACCTCCTCCTTGAGATTTTCTTCTAGCAAGGCTTCCAATTGCGACACCTTAATCCGATCGATGAGTGCTGATGTCAACTCGATCCATGTGAAAGTAGCTTTAGAACTTCCTCCATAATCCTTTCGACTAAGAGCATCGGCGACAACGTTTGCCTTACCCGGGTGGTAAAGCAACTCGCAGTCATAATCTTTTAGTAATTCCGACCATCTCCGTTGCCTCATATTTAATTCCTTCTGGTCGAAAATGTGCCTCAAACTTTTGTGATCCGTAAAAAGGGTACACTTTGTGCCATAGAGGTTGTGCCGCCACAACTTTAAAGCAAACACCACCGCCGCTAATTCTAAGTCGTGCGTTGGATAGTTGACTTCATGGACCTTAAGTTGTCGTGAAGCGTAAGCAATCACTTTACCCCTTTGCATTAGAACACATCCCAAACACATTTTTGACGCATCGCTGTAAACCACGAAATCTTCTGTTCCTTCGGGTAGGGAGAGTATGGGAGCTTCGCAAAGCTTCTGTTGTAGAGTTCGGAACGCCTTCTCTTGACTCCCGGTCCAAACAAATTTCACATTCTTTCGAGTCAAGGCTGAAGCTATCTTAGAGAAGTCTTAGATGAATCTTCGGTAGTATCCCGCCAGTCCGAGGAAACTTCGGATTTCGGATGGACTTTTGGGCGTTTCCCAATTCATCATGGCTTCGATTTTAGCAGGATCCACCTTCACTCCTTCCCTTGTAACCACGTGCCCCAAAAACTGCACCTCTTGAAGCCAGAATTCACATTTGGAAAACTTTGCATAAAGTTTTTCTCGTCTTAAAACCTCTAACACCTCCCGAAGGTGTTGCTCGTGACTCTTCTCGTCCTTGGAATAAACCAAGATGTCATCAATGAACACAATCACCAATTTGTCGAGGAGTGGTCGGCACACACGGTTCATCAAATCTATGAATATAGCCGACGCGTTGGTTAGACCGAACGACATCACTAGGAACTCATAGTGGCCGTAACGCGTCCTGAACGCCGTCTTTGGGATGTCGCTCTTTGCCACCTTCACTTGATGATACCCCGACCGCATATCGATCTTTGAAAAGCAACCCACACCTTGTAGTTGATCAAACAAGTCGTCGATCCTCGGAAGCGGGTACTTGTTTTTCACCGTAGCCTTGTTCAGTTCTCTGTAGTCGATACACATCCTCATTGAGCCATCCTTCTTCTTGACGAACAAGACCGGTGTTCCCCAAGGTGACGAACTTGGTCGAATAAAACCCTTTTCCAGAAGGTCTTGGAGTTGAGTCATCATCTCTTGCATCTTGGTAGGAGCCAGGCGGTAGGGAGCTCGTGCAATCGGGGCCACCCCCGGAATTAGATCAATTCTGAATTCCACAAGTCGATCGGGTGGCAAATCGGGCAAGTCCTCCGGGAATACATCGGGGAACTCGCGCACCACCCTTACGTCTTCTAACTTCCTCTTCTCGAGTTTGGTGTCGATAGCATAAGCCAAGAAGGATGAGCATCCTTTCGCCAGAAATTTCCGCGCTTTGATCATTGAGATAATCGCTACTTCACCTTTTCTCCTTTCACCATAAATGATCGTCGCCTCACCATTTTCTAAAGGTAGTCGAACCATTTTCTTGGAACACACGATCTCGGCATGGTTTTCCGATAACCAATCCATTCCTATTACCGCATCGAACCCACCTAATTGCGTAGGCATCAAACTAACCAGAAATTTTCTACCATCAAATTCAAGAGTGCAATTCCTTACTACTTCTCGAATTATCACTTGTCCCCCGTTAGCTATTTCTATCACAATGGCTTCGTCTAAACTACTCATAGGCATGGCAATCTTTTGACAAAAGGTATCGGATATAAATGAGAATCTAGCACCCGAATCGAACAATACACGCGTAGGTACGGAGTTTAGGAGAAACGTACCCGATACCACATCAGTAGAGGCTTTGGCTTCCTCAGACGACATTTGGAAAGCTCTTTCGGCCACTCTTGGAGGTTCCGCCTTCTTTCCGCCGCTTCCGCCGGTCTTCAATTTCGGGCATTCATCCCGAATATGACCCGACTCTTTACACTCGTAACACAAACGCCCCTTGACGGGACAATCCTTATACTCATGTCCGGGCTTTCCACATTTAAAGCAAGCCCAGGGAACAAAGTTACATGGACCGTAATGTTTGTTTCGGCACTTGGAACACCACTTAGCATCGGGTCTAGAATCTGCCTTCCGGTGGTAGTTGTTGTTGTTGAACGGTCTTGGTTTCTTGGAGGCTAAGGAATTTCCTTCCCACTTTCTCTTTTCGGCTAGGCGAGAACCTTCTTCCCTTTTCAAGGTAGAAGCGTCCTCCAATAATTGTGCTTCCTCGATCGCCTCCCTAAGTGTAAAAGTCTTCGATACCCTTACCATTGACATCATGTCGGATGGAAGCCCTTTAATGTAGGCTTTGATCTTTTCCTTCTCGGTAGGGACCAGGTGTCCCACCAGCCCCATCTTGTCCATAAACAACCGGGTGTACTCTTTCACTGACCCGCTACCCATCTTCAGATTTTGAAATTCATCCTTTATTCGGTCCATTGACCTCTCGTTGCAGTACTCTTCAAGAAGTTTTTCTTTGAATGTGGCCCACGGCAATTTGGCCAATACCGTCACTTCAAGAGAAGCGGAATATACATTCCACCAAGTGAGGGTCGTCCCCCTCAACATTTGTGAGCCAAAAATAGCTTTCTGCCCTTCTCCACATTCGCTTGATCGAAATGCCTGTTCCATTTCTCGGATTCAACTCACACAGACCGACGGATCATCCGAACCCTTAAACTCCGGTGGTCGGCAACCCAGAAAGGCCTTGAACGTGCAAGTTTTTGCCACTTGCTCAACCCTAGGGGTTGCGGTGACTTCATTAGGGGTTATAGGTCCGGGACCTCCGGACCCCGCTACAACAACGTTTTCGTCCACCGCTTCAGGCCTTCGGTTGTTGATATCACGGTCCTCTAGGAGTTTGAGGAACATTTCTTGTTGTTGGGCCATCGCTCGGTTCATAGCTACCATCATGCGGTCCATCATCCTGGTTTCCGCCGTCACCTCCTCCAAAATGGGATCATCCGTTTCTAAGTTGCGACGAGGAATGAACTCGGGTCCCCCGCCCAACACATTTACCACGAGAGGAGGTTCTTCCACAGCAGTCACCCTCGGTTGGTTGGCCGTGGATACTGTGGCCTCTTGACCTTCCGGTCGATTTCGAGTATTAACCATGATTCTGCCACACACCAAATACCACAGAATGAGAGACAAGTCCATAAAAGTAACACAAGAAACGTACTATTACACTTATTAATTATCATAACAATAGTAGATCAAACATACTCACGTAAAACATCTTCATAATAACGTTAGCTAAGTGAAATTATGAACACATTATACGTAAGAGTTATCGTTACCATCACTACAACTTTCAACTTGTGCAAGTTCCGTCGACTCTAAGTCCCACCTATCTTAGTAGTTCTACCCCCTTCTCGCAGTTCATAGCTTAACAGTCACAGTTTAAGTCTAGGAACTCTACCTTCATACCTAGTTCACTTAAACCAATGCTCTGATACCAACTTGTAACATCCTAAAAATTGGGAGTAATTTAAAATTTTGAAATTTGGCCATATAACGTCTGAAAATAGCAATAACCAATCTACCCAAAACGGGAGATCCAATAACCTATAATAAAGTATACAGCTAAACGGACTAGTGTATGTCAACCCAACACGGGGACTATAATACGGTACTTACAACCCATGACAAAATAGAGAATAAACTTGACAACCTAATAATCTAACTTGAGTGAGCAAGATTAAGGTCGGGTGTCGCTATTCTCCCAAAAGTAATAATCTATACTTCCAATAGTATCGGTCACTAAATCATCCAAAAAGACCGCTCTCAAACCCAAAGTCGTCCACTCAATCCCGACGCATCCCATCGCTAGAGTGACCTGCCACACATGACAACCAAATAACAAGTGTTAGGCTAAAGCCTAGTGAGAATAAATAGACGAAAGCTAAAATGAACGATAAACCCGTTTGAAGTCATGTAGCCGATCTAGCCGTGAACTAAATCAAGGTAAAACCAATAAATCATTAGTATTCAACATATACTGTCAATAGTTCAAAACCACATAGCGAGCTCAACTACTCCAAGTCTTTTGCTCGAAAACATCAAGTCAACCACTCCAGGTCTATTCTTGAGAGTTCCCAAAACAGGGCAACTCAAGCACAATGGGATTATACCTTACTATCCATGGGACGCTGCCCGACCGTATAGGCCCACACCCTACTTACCATGGAGCCCGATGCCTATCCCGTGCCAAGGGTAACCAAATGTCCGGACAAGACATTGGGTTACCGTGCCTATGGATCCTTTGCACTAAACCAAAACCCAACTTACCAATTATAACCATATACAATCATGCATATACTTCAAGAGACCAATTTCCAAAACCCTAGTTTTCCCTTCATGTGATATCAATACCCCAAATAGCAAATATTAGTTAACAAATATTTGAGTAAATGTGAACACCATTACTTTCTTTAACATATCATCCCATAAAACTTGTTTAGTCAAATAACCATAGTACCTTCAAAATCTCTAGTTAGGTCAAGACCCAACCAAAATCCAACTATGACTAGGAGACAAGGAAATATTATAAATACAACAACTAAAGCATATACGAGGGAGGAGTGCCCAAGAAAACTCACCTTGCAAGGGTTACACACCAAACCCTAGATGACACTTGAGAGAAGGAAGAAATGACACTTGATCTGCTCAACCACAAGCAAGAACCTAACATTAAATCCACCAACCAACCATAAGAGTCTTTACTAGGAGCATTCAATGAGGAAGGATGAAAACCCTACCTTTTTGTTCTCCAAAATCGCCCCAAGTCAACTCCCAAATACGATATTCAATTTTAGGTCGTGGGAGTGAGTTTTAAATGAGTTGCACCCGACCGCGACCTTGCCTCGCGATTGTGACATCTGTCACAATCGCTGTCACAATCGCTAGCTCCCCCCCACTCTCGGTACAACTCTCGCGATAGTGCCCCGCGAGAGTGACTCTTGTCACAATCGCGGGCACAATCGCCACCGCGCCCCGAGCTACGGTACATCTCTCGCGATAGTGCCTCGCGAGAGTGACTCCTGTCACAATCGCGGGCACAATCGCCCCAGTGGTACCGAGGCCCAAATTTTCCAAACTTTGACCCGAGAAGCCCACGAACCCAATACCAAGCCCAACGCTAACGGTAAAACATGATTGAATCAAAATAAATACATACCGAGGTCGAGGGTGTTACACCTACGCACTCAAAACATGTAATTCTCAAATAGAAAGCAATAAATACAAATCATACCCAAAGCTCCAATCGAGCTATCAAAACCGGACAAATGTCCCCAATACCCAACAGGGTTTAAACCAAGCCAAAAACTCAATGACTATTCAATAAAAGTCATCATAAGCGATAAAAACGTATTTAACCAACGTTCATACAAAACACATGCTCCAAAACATGATTAACTCAAAAACCATCATTAGTTGGGACAAACCATTTTTCAATAGAAATCATATCATTTACATTTCCAAAATGTCTCAATCATAACAATTTGCATTTTCAAACCCAAATACACCAAAATGCATTAACACCAGAATAATCCCCATTTATAAGATAAATCATCCAAATAATCCGTAAATATGATTTAGTTATCAAAATGTCTAACAACCCCAACTACGGGCATTTCTCAAGATTGATAAACACATGGTACCAAATGCAAACCTCAACAAATAATAATCACATCTTAATAAATGTTAAGAAAACATTTTAATGCATCAAAATAGACGTTTTGGGCATGTACATAGTTTTCACAAAGTAACTTGAACTCACCTCGCTAGGTTAGGTTAAACCTAGATTCCAAATCCAACCATTAGCCTCCAATATCGTAGATTCCACCATTTCCATGTCATCTTCAACAATGAGATAGGGTTTCCAAATAACCCATTTCCTCAACTCTAGAAATGAATCAACATCAAGTAAAACCTTTAGATCTACAAAGATCCTTATACTAAAACTTGGAATATGCAATAGATTTACCTCAACTTAAACTTAAAGTCTTCCAACCATATTTCTCCCATGAAATCTTTCACCCTTCCCATTACCAAGCTTCAAACCACCAACTCTTTGATCTCCCCTAGGGTAGATTCATACCAAGGTGCTCCAAAAATCGATTCTTAAGCCCCCAAAATCGTCCCAAGGAAGAGAGAAAAGGGGAGTGAGAGTAAAATGAGAGAAAACCCTTAAAATTGGGTTTGAAGTCGACCAGACTGTCCCCGCGGCCTTGGACGCGACCTCAAGTCGCGGGCCAAGCCACACGTGTTCTTGAGCCGCGGATCACAGCGACTTCCGCGGGCCTAGCCGTGGCTTGAGGCCGCGGGCCAAGCCACGTGTGTCGCCTGTGTCCACCACCACCACTTCTTCAGACTCTAACTCCCTTGTCACATTGCCTACCATGGCAGTTGTCCACAAACAATGGGTTTCTGGCCGTCGCATCCAACAATCAACTCGTCGACAACCTTTAACATCTAAACAATTATTAATTTGAAGAAAATGCGTGAGTTTAACTTAAGGACCGTTTACTAAATACTTACCCGGGTAAGTGCTTACAGGTATCACTTACCTTACGGTTCTTACCTATTGAGCATTGAATACACAGGTAAACGCTTACCAACAATCAATTTTGATGATCGGGAATGTTATACGATAAGATAAGTGAGAATAATGCCTTTACCAGTAAGTACTTACCCGGTAAACATTTTGGTAAACGGCCCCTTATAGTTTATTATTAAACGTGAAGGCAAACCGCTTCCCCTAATTCGTTTATTTTCCGTCGTTTCGTTATGGTTTCTCTCCAATTCTCTATAGGGTTTTGATGTTTTTCATGATGCCCTCTGAATGATGTTAATTTCGCTGCTAGACATGGTGGATTGATTCATCAATTAAGAATTCATGAATTTCCATAACCCACGACCCTTTCCATTCCAAATTATTGAGATTTGGCAAGACAGATCCCTCAACTTCCTGTCTTTCCATATTTCCCCAAATTAATTAAAATTCCAGAGTTTTTTTTGTATCATATACTCTATTATTTTCCAAACGAGGTGGGATTAATGTCCGCACGTTGTTGTGGATGGAAAGAAATATTAAGACCATAAATTTGAGCATGACCAATTATGAGAACAAAACATTTTGTGTCTGTTAGCAGCATGACTATAATTTACAAAATGCCCTATGAGGATGATGTGTGTGTATGATAGGAAGCGAACATAAATTGGCAAATGGTACATTACATCATTAAACCTAAAAAAAGTTACATTGTTATTAAACCTAAATTAAATTATAATAAAAATATGAATTAAACAAATTTTACATCATTATTAAACATAAAATAAATTATGATAAATTAATTTATTAATAAATAAAAAAATGATGCGTGAATCACCTACGACTATGTGCTTGGATTGATGGGGAAGGCGGAAGGTTTTGGGTTGGAGAAACATAGTCATTGAGATGCGATGCATGTTAAGGGATCTTTATTTTATGCTTATATAATAAAAATAATTTTTATAATATAACTTTTATTTATTTAAATTAGAAAATGAAAAAGTTATAAATGATCGAAATGTCATTTATTTAACGGTCAGGAGCTAACAACTTTTATTTTCGAGGATCAAAACGTTACGCAAATGCAAAATCGAAAGTCTATTTTGGAATCAACAAATTATGGGGACTAAATCCAAGAGGAAAATAAAACTATAGGGACCAAATCTATAACTCTACAAACATAGGACTAAATCTAACATGAAGATAAAACCTCAAGGACCAAATCTGTAATTTACTAAAAACCTCAAGGACCAAATCTATAATGTGAGCACTGTTCATGAAAAATAAAAAATGTGGTAATTGTTATAATATATAATATACTTATTTTAACTTGGAGTTATTACAGGGGAAATTAATTAAAATGACCGTATTTCAATATCGTATTACCAAAATGCCCTAAATCTCTTTTGTTTTGCTGAAATACCTTTTTTGGCCGGGATGTAGGGTCGGGATGAGACCCATCCCGGGGTTGTTAAAATTTTTGAGAAATAGAGGGGTTACCCCGGGATTTAGAGAGATATCCTAGGGTTGGAGGTGAAAATTTTAAATTAATTTATATCCCGGCCCTATATCCCGGGGTGAAATTTTTGATTCGATATTTTAATATATATATTTACATTTTATACCCCTATAATTATTTAGTTAATTACTTTATACCTTTTACTTTTCTATTTTTCATTTTACATTTTTATCATATTAACACATATAATCGTATATTAACTAAAATGCGTTAAAAAGATACGTTTTAATTTTAACAAGTTACACCATTATAACCGTCTCTTCGATATCTTCGAAATGAGGCCAATATTGAATATTTTTGGATTTAATTATTTATTATATATTATATCTGGTTTAGTTTTAATATCATTATTATTGTAAAAACTTTTAAGAATTATCGATTATACAGAGACGACAATTTCAATATATTTATTTTTAAAATGAGGTTATTTGAATTTTATTTTTATTATATATTATATCTGGTTTAGTTTTAATATCATTATTATTATAAAAACTTTTAAGAATTATCGATTATACAGAGACGACAATTTTAATACATTTATTTGTTAGTTTTACCTTATTTGTTAGTTTAAATGAATATCATTAAACCACTACCAAAAATCATGTAAAACTAACAAATAAGGTGGGACTCCCATTAAGCATATTAAGATGCTAACAAACATGTCTTAAATTTGGTCAATCATTTCATCTTATGTTTTTACCTGATTTTTTTTACCATTGACCCATTAAACATAAAAATAAAATTCAAATATTCTCATATTAAAAATAAATGAATTGAAATTGTCGTATTTGTATAATCGATAATTATTAAAAGATTTTACAATAATAATGATATTAAAACTAAAACAGATATAATATATAATAAAAATAAAATTTAAATATCCTCATTTTAAAAATAAATGTATTGAAATTGTCGTCTCTGTATAATCGATAATTCTTAAAAGTTTTTACAATAATAATGATATTAAAACTAAACCAGATATAATATATAATAAATAATTAAATCCAAAAATATTCAATATTGGGCTCATTTCGAATATATCGAAGAGACGGTTATAATGATGTAACTTGTTAAAATTAAAACGTATCTTTTTAACGCATTTTAGTTAATATACGATTATATGTGTTAATATGATAAAAATGTAAAATGAAAAATAGAAAAGTAAAAGGTATAAAGTAATTAACTAAATAATTATAGGGGTATAAAATGTAAATATATATATTAAAATATCGAATTAAAAATTTCACCCCGGGACATAGGGCCGGGATATAAATTAATTTAAAATTTTCATCTCCAACCCCGGGATATCTCTCTAAATCCCGGGGTAACCCCTCTATTTCTCAAAAAATTTAACAACCCCGGGATGGGTCTCATCCCGACCCTACATCCCGGCCAAAAAGGGTATTTCAGCAAAACAAAAGAGATTTAGGGCATTTTGGTAATACGATATTGAAATACGGTCATTTTAATTAATTTCCCTATATATGAGAATGAGATCTTTATATTATTGTCATATATTGTGAGAACTATAAGATCAAATCATTTTCATTACATATTTCAATACTACGGATATTACACATAATTTAAATAATAGCTAAATAGTAATTGTTTAACTTACAATTAAATTAATAACTTTGTTACCTCTCTTACTTTTACTTCTACAATTTATTATAATTATCTTTTAACAATTTCTTGCTTATTTTTTAACCATAATCTTTTGAAAAAAAAATGTCTTTATCTAAAATGAAAACATTTTTCAAGAATCCGATCAAAACCATTTTGCGTGTTAAAGAACTACAAACTCGTGGATGCAAGCATGAATGCGCATGTTAAGAAAGGTTTGAAGAATATGTTGTTGATTTAATTGAGTTTAATTAAAGTGAAGACCAGAACGCAATACCATAAAAAAGTTTCTGGTCACAGTGTGAATCGATCTTGGCAACACCACATTGGCAATGGTTCACAATGTGAAGCAAAATATGTCAATAATAATGTGGTAAACGTCACAACTGTCATAACCACGATGGTAATGGTTCACAATGTAAACAATATACGTCAACATTGATGTGGTATGTGATCACAGTGTGAATCACACTTGTTAGCATACGTGAACCCATGTTTTCTTACCTACTATTTTACCAATTATTATATATATATATATATATATATATATATATATATATATATATGTATATAAACTCATGTTTCCTTTTACCAATGATTCATTTATCTATACTTTCCCAACATTTTTGTTTTTCTTGTTCGTACATTCTTATATATATAGTATAATATATTACAGTAAATAATATTACTACTTGATATATAGTGTGTACATTAGTATTATTTATTATGTATAACATTCCAAACTAATTAAGTGTCTGCTTCCAGTGTATGGTTGTTAATGTTATGTTAAAGATTGATAAGATGAATCTAAAATGAAATAAAAGATCAGGGATGCTAACTAAATATGTAAATAGTGAACTTGAAGGGCCTATTTTGTCAAATAGCAAAATATTGAATGGGCATGTGTTTAGAACCACTAAGAATGTAGCATAATTGGTTGTGTGATGGTATACTTGCACAAATATGAGATGGTTCGAGTCTTAGGAGTTGTTCAGTAATCACTTAATGAGTTTTATGATATATATGGCTTATTTGGTAAGCAATATATGATTATTTAGTTGTGACTTATTTGATTATACCATGAGGGAGAGTCTTATCCATCAAGCCAACACTTTTCCCAATACCCTTTAGAAGAAAAAGAAATACATTCCTCACTTTTTCCATTTCACCATCACCCTACCACTTCTTCCTCCATCGACTTGTTTCTCCCTCTTCCATGAAATTGATATTTTTGAGGAATGAAGCAAAATTAAATTGTTGTAATCTTTAAGTAAAAACAAATAGTAATTATAGATCAACACTTTAAATCAGTTAGATTGTTTATTTAGTACAACAACATAAGAACAACTTAGTTTAATTCATATAGACAAATTAATCTATACAAACAGCTTTATATTTAAATGAGTTAATGAAATGACAACCGAACAACTCCTTAGTGTGGCAGTTACATTTCATTTGGGGATAGGGTCTTGGGGTGGGAGTTATATATAATTCCTTTGGATATTGGGGTCTTAGGGGGCGTTTGGTTCGCTGGATTCCGTCGGAATCAGATGGAATTGGAATGGTCAATTCCATTGACCAAATTCCATCCTGTTGTTTGGTTACCAATGGAATGAAATTGAATTCCATGAATTCCTTTAATCATGGATTTGGTCATTCCTTCTTAAAATGGATGGAATTGAATTCCATTCCATCAGATTTTCTCAAAATGACACAAATACTCTCCTTACCTTTTCTAAAAACCCTAGCCGCTTTTAAAAACCCTCTCTCTCCTTTCTCCCCTCTCTCCTCTCTCCTCTCTCTCTCTCCTCTCTATCTCTCTCTTCTTTCTCCTCTCTCCTCTCCTTCCCTTCTCTCTCCTCTCTCTCTCCTCTCTTTTTCATCTCCCTCCTCTCCCTCTCTCTTTCCTCTTTGTCCTCTCCCTCTCTCTCCTCTCCCTCCTCTCTATCTCTCTCCTATCTTTATCTCTCTCCTCTCTCTCTCCCCTCTCTCTACCCGCTCCCTCTCTCACAATCTATCTCTCCTCTCTCTCTCTCGGCATTTAAAAAAATAAAAATAAAAGAAAGGGTATTTTTGTCATTTTTCAGAATTTCATTCCAATTCCTTTGCAAACAAAACAGACAGATTCCAATTCATTTGACTTATTATATTTCATTCCTGCTAACAAAACACTTGGTCAAACCTGATAACATTTCATTCCAATTCCTTCCAGATTTCAATTTCTTAGACAAATTTCATTCCTTCATAAATAATTCTGCGAACCAAACGCCCCCCTAGTATGGGTGTTACTATTCCTTTAGGGATTGAGATTGTTGTGGTCTTGGGCTCTTGATCCAACCATCTAATGGACCATTGTCTAAAACGATGTTCTTATAGATGAACAATATGGATCAATTCAGAGATTATCGATTACAAACCCTTTTAGACAAAAAGATAAAAACTTATTACAACATATATATATATATATATATGTATATATATATATATATATATATATATATATATAGGGATGGGTTCAAACGAGAACATAGTGTGTTTAAAAGAATAAAGAGACAATTCTCAGCCTGTAACGACCTCAAAAATCAGAGTAAATTAAAACCTGGAAACCTGACAATATGACGAAAGTAATTCCATTAACTTCCCATAAATGGGATCAGTCCTGAAGACTATACGATTCTATACAAGGATTTTATCAAAAGAATGGGACTTAACAATGCCCAACAATAATACTTAAAACATCTCCAAAAACCCCGAGACTCAAAACTCGTCTCTCCAAAAACCCCGACACCCACCGCTAATGGAAACCTGTTATACACATCATTTGAGAAAAAGTGTCAGACTATAAAGCCTGGTGAGAACATACAGTTTATAAAGCTCGAAAGATATAAACATCAGTATCATACAGAATCTTTTCATAAAGGTTTAATTCGTAAAGATAACATTTCGCCACAACCGGGCCTCTTCGGTCCAAAACTCTTAAACGGTGATAAAAGGACCATTTTACCAAGGATAGTGGTGTAACACAAAGTAGACCACAAATCCGAGTTACGAGCTAAACCAATTGGAATCCGCGGATACGAATCACAAAGTCCGTGCTTCAACGTGAGATCAAGCCCCAAGCGCAAAACCAAGGTATACTCCTTCGCTAGGATCACCATGAACCATGGCTAGTATCCGGCCTCACATAACCGTACCAAGTTGCCCCCGAGGAACATGTGATCCATAGCTACAAATTTGGGGAATGTAACATCCCAACAAAACAGTCTACTCCAAAACCTAGGGATCCACTAGTAATGGTAAGGACTCGTCACAACAACATATGTGACCTACCATAAATAAATATATGGTAATAAGTACATTTTATAAACAAAATACTACTTCCAGTTCAACTTCTGGTAAGAACGAAAACCATTGAAATGAGTTCATAAACATTCTTTTTACATAATCACGTAATGTGCAAGTAAAACATCATTTTACTTCAATAGGGCGGAACCCGTCATTTTGGTCAAAACTGGCCGGGAACCCCGAGAATCACCAAAAACTTCATTTACAACAAAATGTAGAGAACATAAAATCATACCGTAGAAATACTTTAGATTTCGCAAATAAGAGTTTTGACATGTATAAAGTTTGTAAAATGATAGTAGGAACTCACCGGTAGGTTTTCAGAATAAAACCCGGAAAACCAGATAATGACCACGACGTAGAGGTGAAGCTTAAAACACCGACCCCTTGCTAGAAACGACGAAAACTAGCAACCAAACGAACCTTCGAAGATCGAAAGATAAAGAGAGAGAATAAGAGAGAGAGAAAGAGATATTTAGATTTGATTAAGTGATCTTGGGAAATTGAACCATATAAGATGGTCTATGCAACTTCGCGGGTTATGCCGTGACTTCAACCCGCGGCATAACTCGCCCGTGTCCAAAAACCCTAAACCATCCAGTGGGTTACGCGGGTTATGCCGCGACCTCTAGTCGCGGTGTAACTCGCGTAGTTCTCAAAATCCAATATCCAACAGAGGGTTACGCGGGTTGTGCCGCGACCTCTAGTCGCGGTGTAACTCGCGTAGTTCACTGTTTCCCCCAAACTTCACAAAAACCAAAACGAGAACCAACCAAACACGGAGCTAACGACAAAAGCTTAACATAAGAATAGTAAGGTTACACAACTGAAATCCGGGGTGTTACAATCCTCCCCAACTTGGGAATGATTTCGTCCCCGAAATCCAAACTATTCGAAAAGATGAGGATATCTTCGCTTCATATCCTCCTCGGCTTCCCACGTCACATTTGCTCCCCGATGATGCTTCCACTGCACCTTGACCAAGGTGACTTCTTTATGACGCAACTTCTTAGATTTTCTCTCTAAGATGACGTCGGGTTCTTCCACACAACGGTTGCCTTCGTCCACCCTTAACTCGGAAAGGGGAATGACACTGTCTTCCACCGCCAAACATTTCCGGAGGTAGCAAACATGAAACATGTTGTGTATTCTACTCAACTCCGGTGGCAGTTCCAACTGGTAGGCTTGAAAACCCACCCGTTTAAGCACTTTGAAAGGTCCGAGGAAACGGGGACTCAACTTCCCACGTTTTCCGAATCGTATAATGCCCTTCCAAGGCGATACCTTAAGCATAACGCGGTCGCCTACTTGGAATTCCATCGTTCGCCTCTTCTTATCGGCATAGCTCTTCTGACGATCTTGAGCCGCTTTCATTCTTTCACGAATACACTTGACCTTATCGCAGTCTCTTGCACGATCTCAGGTCCGGCGAATTGCTTTTCTCCCGCTTCAAGCCAACACACAGGAGTCCGACACTTTCGCCCATACAAAGCCTCAAAGGGTGTCATACCGATACTCGAGTGGTAGCTATTGTTGTAGGCAAACTCTACCAAAGGCAGGTGAGTGTCCCAGCTACCCCCGAAATCGATGACACAAGACCTCAACATGTCTTCCAAGGTTTGGATCGTTCGCTCGCTCTGCCCGTCGGTTTGCGGATGGTAAGTCGTACTCAACTTCACTCGAGTACCAAGCTCTTTCTGAAATCCATCCCAGAAGTTCGAAGTGAACCGACTATCGCGATCCGACACGATCGACAATGGTATGCCGTGCCTCGAGACTACCTCATCGATATAAAGCTTCGCTAACTTATCCATCGGTAGAGTCTCGCGCATAGCCAAGAAGTGAGCGCTCTTCGTCAATCTATCAACTATCACCCAAATGGTATCGTGACCTCGAAGAGTTTTAGGTAGCTTCGTCACGAAGTCCATGGTGATATGCTCCCACTTCCACTCGGGAATCTCTAAAGACTGAAGACTCCCATATGGTCTCTGATGTTCAGCCTTAACTTGCGAACACGTCACACAATGCTCAACGTAACGTGCTACATCAAGTTTCATTACTGGCCACCAATAGTGCAGCTTCAAGTCCCTGTACATCTTTGTACTTCCCGGATGTATGGAATACTTGGACTTGTGTGCATCTTCTAGCAACAGCTCCCGGTTTCCCCCAATCTTGGGCACCCACACACGACCGCTGAGCAGTTTCACTCCACGGCTATCTTCCGTTAAGAGCAAACGCTGTTTAGTCATGACTTCATCCTTTAGATTCTCTTCTAGCAGTGCTTCCAACTGTGATGTCTTGATCTTCTCGACAAGACTAGACACTAGTTCGATTCTTGAATGGGTAGCTCGAATGCTTCCGCTATAGTCCTTCCGACTTAGCGCATCGGCCATCACGTTCGCCTTACCGGGATGGTAAAGCAATTCACAGTCGTAATCTTTCAGCAACTCTAGCCACCTCCTTTGCCTCATATTCAGCTCTTTCTGATCAAAGACATACTTCAGGCTCTTGTGATCCGTGTATAGAGTGCACTTCGTGCCGTATAGGTAATGTCGCCAAAGCTTCAAAGCGAACACCACCGCTGCTAACTCCAGATCATGGGTTGGATAATTCTGCTCGTGTATTTTGAGTTGTCTCGAGGCATAAGCGATCACCTTGCCTCGTTGCATCAACACACAACCTAATCCCATCTTTGAAGCGTCGCTGTAAACCACGAAATCTTCCGACCCTTCAAGTAATGTCAAGATCGGAGCTTCAAATAACTTCTTTTGAAGGATCCGGAATGCCTTCTCTTGGGTTTCGGTCCATTCAAACTTCACATTCTTCTGAGTCAGAACTGTCAAGGAAGAAGCGATCTTGGAAAAGTCTTGAATGAATCTCCTGTAGTATCCCGCCAGACCCAAGAAACTTCGGATCTCGATGGACTCTTAGGAGGCTCCCAATTCATCATTGCTTCAATCTTGGAGGGGTCAACCTTCACTCCGACCCGAGTGACTACGTGACCCAGAAATTGTACCTCTTTAAGCCAGAAGTCGCACTTGGAAAACTTGGCGTACAACCTTTCTCTTCTCAATACTTCCAGAACCTCACGTAGATGTTGTTCGTGCTCTATCTCACTCTTGGAGTATACGAGTATGTCATCAATGAATACAATGACCGACTTGTCGAGGAAAGGTCGGCACACTCTATTCATCAAGTCCATAAACACAGCTGGTGCGTTCGTCAGGCCAAAAGGCATTACAAGGAACTCGTAATGGCCGTAACGCGTTCTGAAAGCCGTCTTCGGAGCATCTTCTTCTCTTACCTTCACTTGGTGCTAACCTGAACGTAAGTCGATCTTGGAAAAACAACCCGCTCCTTGAAGTTGATCGAACAAGTCGTCTATTCTCGGAAGCGGATATCTGTTCTTCACTGTAGCTTTGTTCAACTCACGGTAGTCAATGCACATTCTCATTGTGCCATCCTTCTTCTTGACAAATAAGACCGGAGCTCCCCAAGGTGACGAACTCGGTCTTATAAATCCCTTCTCAAATAGCTCTTGGAGTTGTGCTACCATCTCTTGCATCTCCAATGGCGCTAAACGATAAGGTGCTTTAGCGATCGGTGCAGCTCCAGGCACAAGATCAATCCGAAACTCTACCTGCCGATCGGGTGGTAACCCGGGCAAGTCGTCCGGAAAGATATCTGGAAACTCACGCACGATCTTCACCTCTTCCAGCTTTGATTTCTCTAACTTAGCATCGATCACATAGGCTAGGAAAGACGAACATCCTTTTATTAAACACTTGCGTGCTCTTGCCGTTGTGATTATTGCCACTTCACCCTTCCTCTTTTCACCATAGATGACCACGACTTCTCCAGAGGGGTTGGGAAGTCGAATCATCTTCTTGGAACACACGAACTCGGCCTGATTGTTTGACAACCAATCCATACCGATTACCACATCAAAACCCCCGATTAACATTGGTAGTAGATCGATCGGGAATTCTCTCCCTTCGATACTAAGAGCACACTGCTTCAGAACTTCGCGGATCAGAACTCGTCTACCATCAGCTATTTCTACTACTAACGCATCCTCAAGACTAGTAGTGGGCATAGCAATTTTCTGACGGAACAATTCAGATACGAAAGAGAAACTAGCACCCGTATCGAACAAAATACGAGCAGGTACAGAGTTTATAAGGAAAGTACCCGATACCACGTCTGCTGATGCTCTAGCCTCTTCAACCGTCATCTGAAAAGCTCGACTATGAACCTTAGGAGGGTTCTCCTTCCTTGTTGGCGCGCTACCCGACACAAGCTTCGGGCAATCTCTCTTTACATGCCCCGGTGCCTTACACTCGTAACAGACGATTCCACTGACCGGGCAATCTCTGACAGTATGACCGGGCTTCCCACACTTATAGCAAACCTGAGAATTGTTGTAACAGTTACCGTGATGCTTGGTTCGACACCTCGGGCACCACTTAGCTTCCTGATAATTGTTGAAGTTGCGGTTCCCAACAAAAGGTCGGGTCCGCTTGGGAGGTACTGAACTGTTCTCCCACTTTCTCTTTTCAGGCACCACCACTGCCTTCTCAGATTTGCCCTTCGCGAACATCTCTTCCATAAATTGAGCTTCATCCACCATCTCTCGGAGGTTAGAAGCCTTGAAATTATGGACCATGGATTGCATGTCCGCAGACAAGCCGTTGAGATAAGCTTTCATCTTGTCTTTCTCTGTTGGGGCAGCGTGCCCCACCAGACCAAGCTTCTCCATAAACTGACGGGTGTACTCCCTCACCGTCAGGCTTCCCTTCACCAAGGACCGGAATTCTTTCTCAATTCGGTCCATGGTCCTCTCGTTGCAAAACTCCTCTAGTAGCTTCTTCTTGAACTCGACCCACGACAACTGATCCAGTACTTTCGGAGATAGAGTGGATTGGATGATATTCCATCAGATGAGTGCAGTGTCCCTCAGCAATTGGGTACCAAACCGCACCCTCTGATCATCACCACATTCGGAAGAGCCAAAAGCTTGCTCAACCGCTCGGATCCACTTAACGGACACCACCGGGTCGTCAGAACCGAAGAATTCTGGCGGTCCGTAGCCCAGAAAGGACTTATAGGAACAACTCTTCCTATCTCCCGGAGCACCAACAATCCTGTTCTCCTCAGCCCTGACCCCTGTACCAACGCCTCCAGAACCTGCTACGATGTTTTCCACAACCGTCTCACTTCTACGATTGTTCACATCACGGTCCTCAATCACTTTTAGCAGAAACTCTTGCTACTTTGCCATCTCTTCCCTCATTGCCAACATCATGCTGGCCATTAACTCAGACGGGGAACTAGTATCCCTGATTACTGGGTGGGACGAAGCCAGGTCCACACGCAGAATGACCTCTGGCCCCCCACCTAGTATTTGTTGAACTGGCGGACGCACGACAACCTCAACTCCTTCCGGCCGATCAGCGGTGGAGGCTGTCGCTTCCATGCCATCAACACGAGTACGCGGTCTACCACGCGTATTCACCATGCTGAACAACTTCACAGAACAAAGAAAGAGATAAGAGAGAGATAGGAAAAACACGAAAGGAAAACGTACTACCACATTATCAATTGTCATTTCAACAGCAAATCAAGGACTCTTACGTACAATATCCTCATAATAACATTAGCTAAGTGAAATTATGAACATACAACACATAACGGTTCTTGTCACCACCATTACAACGCCTGATAAACGTATTTTCCGTTGACTCTAAGACTAACCCATCTTAGGAGCTCTACCCAAATCTCGCGGATCAATTCTTAGCATACGCAGTCTAAGTCTAGACATCTTACATTCATGCCTAGTTCGCTTAAACTAGAGCTCTGATACCAACTTGTAACGACCTCAAAAATCAGAGTAAATTAAAACCTGGAAACCTGACAATATGACGAAAGTAATTCCATTAACTTCCCATAAATGGGATCAGTCCTGAAGACTATACGATTCTATACAAGGATTTCATCAAAAGAATGGGACATAACAATGCAAAGCAAAAATACTTAAAACATCTACAAAAACCCCGAGACTCAAAACTCGTCTATCCAAAAACCCCGGCACCCACCGCTAATGGAAACCTGTTATACACATCATTTGAGAAAAAGTGTCAGACTATAAAGCCTGGTGAGAACATACAGATTATAAAGCTCGAAAGATATAAACATCAGTATCATACAGAATCTTTTCATAAAGGTTTAATTCGTAAAGATAACATTTCGCCACAACCGGGCCTCTTCGGTCCAAAACTCTTAAACGGTGATAAAAGGACCATTTTACCAAGGATAGTGGTGTAACACAAAGTAGACCACAAATCCGAGTTACGAGCTAAACCAATTGGAATCCGCGGATACGAATCACAAAGTCCGTGCTTCAACGTGAGATCAAGCCCCAAGCGCAAAACCAAGGTATACTCCTTCGCTAGGATCACCATGAACCATGGCTAGTATCCGGCCTCATATAACCGTACCAAGTTGCCCCCGAGGAACATGTGATCCATAGCTACAAATTTGGGGAATGTAACATCCCAACAAAACAGTCTACTCCAAAACCTAGGGATCCACTAGTAATGGTAAGGACTCGTCACAACAACATATGTGACCTACCATAAATAAATATATGGTAATAAGTACATTTTATAAACAAAATACTACTTCCAGTTCAACTTCTGGTAAGAACGAAAACCATTGAAATGAGTTCATAAACATTCTTTTTACATAATCACGTAATGTGCAAGTAAAACATCATTTTACTTCAATAGGGCGGAACCCGTCATTTTGGTCAAAACTGACCGGGAACCCCGAGAATCACCAAAAACTTCATTTACAACAAAATGTAGAGAACATAAAATCATACCGTAGAAATACTTTAGATTTCGCAAATAAGAGTTTTGACATGTATAAAGTTTGTAAAATGATAGTAGGAACTCACCGGTAGGTTTTCAGAATAAAAACCGAAAAACCAGATAATGACCACGACGTAGAGGTGAAGCTTAAAACACCGACCCCTTGCTAGAAACGACGAAAACTAGCAACCAAACGAACCTTCGAAGATCGAAAGATAAAGAGAGAGAATAAGAGAGAGAGAAAGAGATATTTAGATTTGATTAAGTGATTTTGGGAAATTGAACCATATAAGACGGTCTATGCAACTTCGCGGGTTATGCCGCGACTTCAACCCGCGGCATAACTCGCCCGTGTCCAAAAACCCTAAACCATCCAGTGGGTTACGCGGGTTATGCCGCGACCTCTAGTCGCGGTGTAACTCACGTAGTTCTCAAAATCCAATATCGAACAGAGGGTTACGCGGGTTGTGCCACGACCTCTAGTCGCGGTGTAACTCGCGTAGTTCACTGTTTCCCCCAAACTTCACAAAAACCAAAACGAGAACCAACCAAACACGGAGCTAACGACAAAAGCTTAACATAAGAATAGTAAGGTTACACAACTGAAATCCGGGGGTGTTACACAGCCAATCATTTTTTAAATTAATTCCAAAAATAATAGTTTCTAAAATTAAGAGTAAAAGGGCAATAAAGTCATATTACGTTATGGATAATTTAGGACAATATTAACTTCCAAAAAAAAGGGATTATAATATTTAATCCAAATAAAAAAAGAAATCCCTTCCTAATTTATCTCAACACGTCTCAATCTCTCCCCATTTTTTCTGAAAATAAATTCAAAATTCGTTTATCATGATAAACACAAGTGATTCGCTCCAATAATGAATTCAAATTTGGTTTATTATGTTAATCACAAGTGATCTGCTGCTATAAAATTCAAAATTCGTTTATCATGGTAATCATAAGTGATTCGCTGCTATAATGAATTCAAAATTGGTTTATCATGCTAATCACAAGTGATTTCGTACTAAATAACTTGGATATAATATTTGACACCAAAATCACATGTGATTTTGTTCTAAATACTTAACAACAAATTAATAATTAACACCAAAATCATATGTGATTTTGTTCTAAATACTTAACACCAAATTTATACTTAACACCAAAATCATATATGATTTGTACTAAATAGGAAGAAAAGTTGATTAGTTCAAATACGAACTATACATAATTAATATACATATGAAAAAATTGTGGCCACTATAGTAATTGGCACATAGTATAAGCAGCACCGGCAACCGGCGGCAGCAAAGCAACACCGTAGTCAGCAGCACCGGCCACCGGCGGCAGCATCGCAGCACCGTAGTCAACAGCACCGGCCACCGGCGGCATCGAAGGAGCGCAACAGTAGGTTTCTCGAATTCACCTGAATGATGATGATGATGATTAGTGTTGTTGTAATTCTTCGATTTCCACCCGTCCGACGAGATTTGGAAGAACATCTTCTTTACCACCGGATAACACCACATGTTGGTGGTGGTGGTGGTGGTGGTGCGGTGGTGGTGAGTATAACCCACCGCCGCTGACAGTCACAACCGTCGCAGCGGAAAATGGAGGAACGGAATCGAGTCAGTAAGTAGTTTCTGAAGTGTTGGTGGTGGTTGAGTTATGTATCTTAAACCCACCACCACCACCGCCGCTGCCGTGGTGGTCCCGACCGGTACGGTTGCCGGAGGAGGATGAGCTCCTTTTACGGTAGTTTTGCAGCGGCTGTGGCGAAGAAGACGACGTCGGAGACGACAAATTCACCATTCCCGCCGACGAGATTGATGGAGGATTGAAGGGTGAAGAGGATTGAAGGGTTGATTGAAATATGGATTGGGATGAATTGAGAATCCCATTAATTTAGGACTTGATTTTACTAATTTCTTAAAATAAAAATTACTAATAAAAAATGACATTTATACCATTTTTTTATTAAAATAAACCATTATTAATTTCTTAATTATGATTGGTCCAGAATTGTCCCATTATTCCTTTAAATCGTTATCATTTTCGTATGAACCTATCTCTCTCTCTCTCTCTCTGTCTCTATATATATATATATATATATATATATATATATAGGGACAGATTCAAACGAAAAGCTAAACATTTTGCAAAAAGTCGAGAAGTGTTTAATCATATATGATACACAAACTTAATAATATATAATTAAACACATGTTATATTGGCAATACATAGAGTTTAATCATATATGATTAAACACACCCATAGGCCGTGTAATCATATATGATATTACATTTCTCGTCTTCTCGTAAAATGTTTAACTTCTCGTATGATTCTTCCTCCATATAATACGCTCAAATGATATTAATGATCGCAACTAATTCATAAAAATATACGCCATTTATGTAAATAACATCATTCTCGTTTTAAAGAAAAGCGAATATTCGACTTACTTTATAATTTTAAAAATATGTTTGACCATCAATAAAATTTCTAAATGATTTTCTTAATAAAAGTAAAAAAAAAAAATTCAAAAATATGTTTTGTTTTTAACCCATTGTAAAAAAAATATCATCACATTTTAATGTACTCCATATTACCCATTGTTACAATTCATATATATATATATATATATATATATATATATATATATATATATATGTTATTAATTCGATGAAATCAAACAAAATCAAATCAAGAGATATATACAAAAATAAAATGATACAAGTAGTAGATCAAGATCATTCCTTTTGATGGTTGAAAGATTGTAAAAGTTTCCTTGTTAAAATCATAATCCTAAACCCTAAGGATCCCCCTCCATCTCTACCAGATTGACACGTGGCATCAGCCACTCTTCCTTCCTTTTTTACCCACATTTTCCCTTATATTTTTCTTTTTCTCTATCCTCCTCCTCTCCAAGCAACAGACAACTCATTCTCTCTCTCTCTCTCTCTCATCTCTTCTTTAAATCTCTTCCTTCATTCTCATTCTCTTTAAATCTTCCATATAGTATATGCAACTCTTCAATTTCTCCATCTGGGTTTTCAATCTATTTCGCTAAAAAAATCAAGATTCATTCATTCATTCATTCGCTTTGCAACAATGAAACAGAGTATTAGCGGCGGCGGTGGTGGGTGGAGAATTCCCAAGGAAGATGAGGTTGAAGTGATTGAAATTTTACTCACTTTACCCAAATTGATTGCGAAATCGGAGTTGTTGAGTCGTTACACCTTCACTTGGGGTCGGAAGAAGAAAAGATCTGTGTTGGTTTCGAAATCGGAATCGTCTCCTTCAACTCACCGGCGAATTGATGAGAATACGCCGGAGAAATTGACGGCGGAGGAGGATGCTGATAAAAGCCCTTCAACGCCACTTTGTTTCTTACCTAGTGGAAGTGGTAGCGATGGTGTTGATAAGCCTAAACAACTGTCTTCTTTGAAGAAAAATTCAAAGAGAAAGGTAATGATTCCATCTTTGATTGACTATGAATAATCCGACGACTTTGTTAGGGTTTTTGTAGATTTGATTTATGGGTTTTGTTTTGTACGCAGTTTTCACATCTGGGTTTGTTTTAAACTGTTTACATTTTATGGATTCTTTGTTTATATCTTTATCTTCTCATGTTATTGGTTCTTTGATATGCTTTTAATTTAATTTAATTTAATTTCGGTGGGTTTTTCGGATGTTTAAATCGATTTATTTTTCAATTTTTACATTTGGGTATTAAAGTTCATCAGTTATTTCTTTGGTTATTTAGAATTTGGATGTTGTGTTTGATTATAATCTTGACATCTGGATTATCATCAATTATTTTTAACTTTCACTTTTTTTTCTTGTCTTTTTTCTTGATTATTTTTTGGTTACTTTATTCTTGATTTCTGATTGTTAACCCCCAAATTTAAACAGGCAACAGATGATTTGATGGAGAAATACACTGGAATGCAACAAGAAAGGGAAATCCTCATAAGGGTAATGCAATAATCTCCAAAATTTGACTTTTTTTTTTCTTTGAATTTCTTTTTTCTGATTAATTAATTATTTTAAACAGAAAATAAAAGCCATGGAAACCTTCCGTCAAGAACTGAGTGCTCAAAATCTGCAGTTGAAAGCAAAAAGACAAGAGGTATTCTTGAATTAGTAGTGATCATAGAAATTCCCCATTTGTTCTTGATTGAATTTATTTTAATCAAATTTGTTTAATTAATTTCAGATTAATTATTCAAAAAACATGGAAGATTTCCAACTATGGAATAACTCTATGACAATGAATCTTGATCAACAACATTATCGTCAGCAAATTACCATGTTTACCCCTCCACAACCACAACCACAGCAACAACAACAAATGATGGTAGATCCCAACAATGGCAAAGTGGTGGCAATCAACAGTAACAATGGTGGTAGATTTGGTTTGTTCAATCAGATTGATCCACGTGTCAAGATTCATGGTGAGACTTATGACTTCATGGCTTCTTCTCAGCCGTTGGATCAAAGTAAATACTTGGTAATGGATAATGATCTGAGGGTCAGGACTGCAGCAGCTGCCAGAAAGAGGAGGATTATGAGGATGAAAGAGAACAAGAACTCTATGTTGGGACTCAGACTTCCAAGAGCTTGTAGATGATGACGATGATGATGGTGGGTTTGACTTCTGTTGGTCAACCATGACGAGGGGTGGTTTGGTAATTTCATCAAAGATGTCTAAATTACTAGAGATTTTCGCCTATTGTTTTGGTTTAGGCTTTGGGGTTATAATGATCCATTGGTGAGAACTAGTTGAAATATTTTTCTTCATTGTTTGGATTTATATGATTTTTAGGTTATGGAGACATTTCGTTAGGGTCGAATTTTTGGGCATAGTTTTTTAGTTGATCCTAAAGTTATAGATTTGGATCACATGATTATATGAATGGAAAATTTATCTTTATCTCGTGGTTCATATTATTGTAATTGGTGTTTAAGATTTTCGTCAATGACCTAGAAAATCATAAGTTCATGTAGATGTGGCTAAAAATGGGTTCCAAGTCGGGCTGGGTCAGGCCCAAATCAGTCGAGAGACTAGTCTCATGATGGTTGGGCCTACATATGTTCTATTAATGCTACTACTAGAAAAGTTTAAAAGGGAAAAGTTACAACCACAAAATTCATACATGAAGTCTTGAGAATAGGCTTGCAGTAGAGATGTATAAGGACCAGGTCTTAACTGGTCCAAAAATACCGGTCATTTTTTAAAAAAAGAAAAAAAAAACGATCAGACTAGTCCTTAAATGGTCCTTGCCTAAAAATTTAGAACCAAATTCGGACTAGCGATCCTAATTGGTCCTTTTAGGTTTAAAGAACATTTTTTTTAAAAACAATACATATAAAAAAATGTAGCGGATAATTATTATAAAAAATAGTAACTCGAATTTTCATTATATTGTAAACTAGTTTATTGTAGGATATAAAAATTAGTTAAACTATGACATTATAAACTAATTAAATTTTTTGACGTCTACATTTTAATTTTTTGGATATTTTTTGTATCTTCAGTTTGAACCTTTATTTTTTAATCTTTGTCGCATTGAATAATTTTTCATTGCTTTTAACCTTCTTTAATTGAACAATTTGAATTGTGTTTATATCTAAAGTATCAAGTGTTTCTTCTAATAAGAAAATCTTTAAAATACTTCATAACTTTTTTTTTTGCATTAATTTCACTAATTGACGACCACAAACTATTGTTTTGATATTTTTTAAGTTTTAGTTATAATACATAATTGAGGTAAAAGCAATGGGGGTTTACCTAGGGGTGAGCAAAACCCGACCAAACCCGAAAATCTGACCCGAAAAACCCGAAAATCCCTCGACCCACATAGACCAAACTAACCCGATCTCCGAAATCCGATTTTTTTGACGGGTGTACTCGGTTCGGGTAGGGTCTCTATGCCCATAACCCGAACCCGTCCGAAACCCGAATAAGCTATTATTTTTTTTAACTCTTATGTATTTCTTTTTCCTAAAACCTAATCAAATATGTCGACCAAAATTTGGATTTTTGAATTGTATGTTTAGTTTAATTTTTTACGTTTAAAATTTGGATTTTTAGAGTTTAAATTTATTTTAATGTTTAGTGTTTAAGCATGAACAATGAAGAGTTGAGAGTTGAGACATTATAAGTTCATAACCATTATATGTAACTATGTAAGAGTATATTTGTTACGTTTTTATTCAAACTTTTTAGATTTATAAAATCTTAAAATTTTAGATGTTCATGTTTGATTTTTATTTTAAAAGTTTTTCAATGCACAAGACGAGAGTTTAACTAATGTAGGGATAGAGGAAAAATTTATTGCCTCGACTCGAAATCCGATTCGATTAAACCCGAAATCCCACACACCCAATTTTGATATTCAGGGGCTATATGTCAAACCCGAAACCCGTTCGGGTTATATGCTTTCTCCCCCGAACCATGCTCACCCCTAGTTTTACCGGGTTTTTTCCCGTGCTTTGACCGGACTTTTTGGGCTTAGCCCTGGCCTTAGTCGGACTGGTTTTTGGTTAACCAAAGATCGAATTTCGGTTGTTGGGAATGTGTGCAAAAATCGATGGGTAGAGAGAAAAGATGGAGTGATCGGAACTTGGATAAGAATGTGAAATCGCGTGAGAGCTCGCTTTCCTTAAGCGATATTTCGACCCTATTCTGCCTGGGTATCACTTGAGGATAATCTCAATTCACCGGGTAATGGTATTAATTGTTGGACATTATGGTGAGAGTTACAAAGAGATTTTGGGGGGTTACAAAGAGATTTTAGAGGTTACAAAACAAAATCTGCAACAGTGCTCGGCGCAAGTAGCCGCGCGGGTTAGCCTGCGCCATAACCCGCCCGGGCCACTGTTTCAACCCCACAAACAGTGCACAGCGTGGGTAGGCGCACGGGTTAACCCGCGGTAGAACCCTCCCGGTGCACTATTTCAACCCACAATCCAGTGCACGTCGCGGGTAGACACGCGGGTTAACCCGCGACATAACCCGCCCGGTGCACTGTTTCAGTAACAAATTGATAAACCACCAAACGACCGTCCAACTATCCCGGGTCATAGTTAGGTTACACGAGTGTGCACTCCACACCTCCTAACTCGTGTTATAGCTTAGCTATCAACCCCATTATTATCTTGTGAATCCAATTACACAAAATGACCAATGATTTCACTAAAATCACCAACATTCCTCCCCCATTTTAGTGCAATCCTTGATTCACAAACAAAATTAATATAGCAAATCAAACTCATGCATAAATGAAAATATCTAAAAGATTGAATTTCCATCTTAGTACATTACACATTTCAAATACTCGAGAATCCGGGTGTCCTATGGATTGAACCCTTCAACCCATTTGAGTACCAGAAAATAGCATACACATGAATTTAAAATTATATAAAGTTTAAACTTGACACTATACAGGCCATGTGTCCTTATCCATTCGTGAGGGCACCAAAGTTAAGTCCAAGCTTCTTGAAGCGACTACACTTCGCACTCATATAGGTAGTTCCTTTCATCATGCACCTGCACGTGCACTTTTACAAAAGAACAATTACCTCCTCGCTATCAGTACCGAGCACATACCTTGGGATGATTATCTTGTGCTCCAATCCTTTAGAGTGAGCTTTCCCATTGAATTCAACTTCTAACGTTGTATTAGAAGAGAATTGGGTATCTCACCGTTAGAGATTCAAATGGACTTTAATCCCATCCCGATCACCGACTTGTGAACCAAGTCCCTAGCTAACCCCTTCGTCAAGTGGCCCGCTAGATTTTGTTGCGACCGAACAAATTCAACCGAAATCACCCCATTCGTGATTAGCTCACGAATCATGCTATGTCTAATACCTAAGTGTCTAGACTTGCCATTATATACTTGACTATAAGCTTTAGCCAAAGTAGTTGCACTATCACAACGGATAGAAATGGGTGATATTGGTTTCGGCCATAACGGATTTTTATGGACTAAATTCCTTAGCTACTCCACCTCTTTACCGGCAGCGGCTAATGCCACAAATTCCGACTCCATAGTCGAACTCGTTATCCAAGTTTGCTTCTTGGAAGCCCATGATATGGCACTTCCCCCAAGTAAGTATACCCAACCACTCGTGGAAGAGTGATCTTCTAAGTTGGTAATCTAACTTGCATCCAAATATCCCTCTAATACCGAAGAAAACCCGACATATGACAAACCATAATCTATGGTTTTCTTCAAGTATTTAAATACTCGTCTTATCACTTGTCAATGATGTATACTAGGATTATTAGTATACCTACTCAGCTTGCCTACGGCAAAAGCGATATCCGGCCTAGTGCTTGTCATGGCATACATCAAGCATCCAATAGCCTTTGAGTACTCGAGTTGTGACACCGCTTCACCCGAATTGGGCATAAGCTTCACACTCGGATCAAATGGAGTACTCACCGGAGAACAATCAAAGCATTTAAATTTCTTTAATACTTTCTCAATGTAATGAGATTGCGTAATTGCAATACCTTTGTTCTCACGCTTGATCCTTATTCCAAGGATCACCTCCGCCTCTCCCATATCTTTCATGGAGAAAATTGATGACAAAAACTCTTTGGTTTTATCAACTTGATTTTGGTCGGTGCCAAAGATCAACATGTCATCAACGTATAAGCAAATGATTACTCCGTTACCGGATGTGTCAAATTTGCTATACACACACTTGTCCGCTTGGTTTAACATAAACCATTGGACAAGATAACCTCATCAAATTTTTGATGCCATTGTTTGGGTGCTTGTTTAAGGCCATACAATGATTTTACAAGTTTACATACCTTATGCTCCAGCCCGGGCATAATAAAACCTTCCAGTTGTTTCATGTAAACTTCTTCCTCCAAGTCACCATTCAAGAATGTCGTTTTGACATCCATTTGGTGAATCACTAAATTGTGGATAGCTCATAAGGCTATCAACAATCTAATCGTGGAGATCCTTGCAACCGGGGCATAGGTATCAAAATAATTGATACCCTCCTGTTGCCTAAAGCCTTGGATTACTAATCGAACTTTGAACTTGTTGATTGATCCATCGACTTTCATCTTCCTTTTGAAGATCCACTTTCATCCCAAAGGTTTACAACCCGGTGGCAAGTCCGATAATACCTAAGTATTATTTCCCATGATGGAGTCCATCTCATCATTTATTGCTTTTTTATAGAAAGCAATATCTTGAGACTTCATAGCCTCATCAAATGATTTTGGATCTTTCTTAATACTATAACAATAAGAGAATTGTGACCCAATCTCATCTCTTGATCCCTCTACCAAGTACACTTGGAAATCGGGACCAAAGGATTTTTCAATCCTTCTTATTTTGCTCCTTCGAAGCATTGGAGCTTCGGTTGGAACAATTGCTTGTTCTTCAACCTCACTAGTTACACTAGTACTTGGAACAAGGTCTTTCGGCCTAGGTATTGAAGAGAATCTAGCCTCATCAAATAAAGCATCTCTCGATTCTATAACGGTGTGAATCGCTATAGAATCATTAGGTTCAATAACATAGAACCTATATGTAACATCCGGAATTTCAGGTAAGTATAAGGTTTTGTTAATCTTATGTTTATGTGTTTATAGAAGTAGAAATTATATGCCTAATTTCTATTTTGTTTAAAATGGTTATTTGGTTTGGTTTGGAAGTGTTACAACCATCCTTTGGAAGCAAGGAGCTACGCGACTTACGTCGCGGATGCAAGTCGCGACACAAGCCGCGTAACCCACTGGAGTGTTTCTCCCTGGAGCAAGCGGGCGACTTACGTCGCGGGTGCAAGTCGCGGCATAAGTCGCGGGGCGACCTACAGGTCCCTAAAACCTCTTTTTCTCTCGGATTCAAATCACAAAAACACACACACATGATTTGAAAGGCGATTTTTAGGGTTTTGAGCTACTTTCTTCCTCTTGCTACCTTAGAGCATTGATTTCAAAGTGTTTAGGTGGTTACACTTCATTTATTGAGTTTCAACCTACCTTGGAGAGCATTGATTGGAGTATTTCTCAAGATTCAAGTCTCATCTTCTTCAACTAGGGTTTTCATCTTTTCTAGGTTTTGGTCAAAAACCTAGATTGTTAGTTTACTAATCCTTTGTTAAAACTAGATACACATCATAATCTATTACTTGCTATCATTTTGCATCCTACTTGGGATGTTCATATTTTTATACTCAAAGTATTTGGGGTTTTTCTTTATGAAGCCATGTGTATTGTATCATACCTTGAGTTGTTGGGACATATATATGTGTACCTTGTTAAGGAGATGATATCTTATTTGGGACTCCATTTGTTGGGTCAAAACTACATGATTAAATTTGTAGTTATATTGGTCTTACTATGGGCTTCATATTAGATGGCTTGTAATATTGTACCCATGGTTGGTATGGATAATATTATTGGTCATATTGTGCCTTGAGGCCTATTAATAATTTATGTTGGACGAACCAAGTCAGTAGACACTAGGAGGATGTAGTATTGGGTGCCACCGTGTGGGTATGTGCCTAGACCTCCGCCATTCGGGGTAATGTCATGGTAGTAGTCCTCGGATGTGCCTGGCCTTTCGGATGTCACTCGTAGTAGTTGGCATCAAGGTACGTTGGCTCTTTGGGTGGAACTTGATTGGTGCTATGTGTATCCCCCATTGACTCCACATTAAATGAAATTTGGTTAACTGCTGATAAGAATTGTAAATGCTTTAACATGTTATTTTCTTGTTCAACTCACTAGGCTCTTTGGCCTAACACTTGTTTGGTGTCGATGTGTATCTCAGGTTCTAGTGGCGTCGTTTCTAAGCAGGCGTAGTTGCTTGGGTGAGAGCTTGGGGAAATGCATTTGGACATACATTTTGGAGAAGTCTTTTGGGCTTATAGATGACACCCTTTTTGTAATCTATTTTCTAGTTGTAGAAATTAGATTAGTTGGTTGTTGTTGTTTTTTTGTCCGTTCAATTACAACCGTGATTAAACAGGTTTATATATTTTTCCCCATTTTTGGGAGGCTCTTGATAAGGCAATTTATATACCATTTCTCCTTTTTGGGAAAATTTTTGTTATCCCTATTTTTAAGGTGTTACACTATATGCCTTGGAATGCTCGGCATATCCAACAAAGATGTAATCAATACCCTTTTCACCCAAAGTTTTCCTTTTGGGTTCGGGTAGTCGAACAACCGCTCGACAACCCCAAACTCGAATATAATTCAAGTTAGGCCTTTTCTTGAACCAAACTTCATATGGGGTAATCTTGTTCCTTTTATTAGGAACTCGATTTAATAAATAACAAGCCGTTAACATGGCTTCACCCCAAAATCCATCACTCAATCCCGAGTAGGATAACATAGAGTTCACCATTTATTTGAGAACTCTATTTTTCCGTTCCGCCACACCATTTTGTTGTGGTGTATAAGGCGCCATAGTCTCATGGATAATTCCTACGGATTGGAAAAATATGGGGTCGTAATATTCCCCACCACGATCGGTGCGTAAACATTTACTTAAACCGTTCATTTGTAATTCAACTTCCGTTTTATAAATTTTAAAATTTTCTAACGCTTCATCTTTTGAGTGTAACAAATAAATATAACAAAAACGTGAAGCGTCGTCAATAAAAGTAACAACGTACTTTTTATTACCAAAAGACGGAGTTGAATGCAAATCACAAAGACCACTATGAATTAATTCAAGTGTAACACTCTAAAAATTGGACGAATAAAAATTCGAAAATCCGGTAATAAGACGTCTAAAAATACGAAGACCCAAATACCCTACAAATATACATTTCCAAAAGAACAAAATCCAATATTCAAGGTAACTAGAAACCCAAGCACGAAAGTTAGGTTGCACTATAAAGTTTGCAACAAAGAATGGGACACCAATATACAACAACCTACTTAATATAGGATTGATCCAAAACTAGATTAAAATGGGTGTCGTGTAATCACTATATATTCTCTTCACAAAAATCCCCAAAAAGGCCGGCACTTCGAGAACTCTTACGTGCCCGGTTGACAAGCCCGACATCCTAGTTTCCTCCACGAGTAGAATCTGTGAGGGAGCAACAACCACACAAGTGTTAGGACGAAGCCTAGTGAGATTTCATAAGTTGTATAATCCATAAACAATAATATCATATTTTAAATACAAGAAGATTTGGGTTACCGAATTCCATCGTCTCACTATTACTGTTTCCACCGCAACCATAATCTCGTACCTGAACACAATATACAAGAGTTAACCCTTGAAATACGGGGGATACCCGTTTCCATCGGGGTGACGTTTACACGGAAGTGGAGTCACCCATGATGTTAATGGATTACACCTCATGCCCTGATCTTAGTTCTCATGCCATAACGACATCACAACCTCAGACCATATTTACTGCCTTTATTGCCTACTCCGTCGAGTTACACCTCAAGGTCTTACGGAACATTATTGTCTATCCATATCTAGACGAGTTACACCTCAAGGGTCCACGACCCCTTATTGCCTACTCGCTAGTAACCCACAATGATTATTACAAGGTCCATATAATATACAACTACCTCCTCGTGCACAAGTAGTAGTGTTCACATTCTTATCAGGTGATCAACATTTGGTAAGCATTTATACTCAATCATACCCCTCTTTTCTACATGCAAATAACAGTTCACCTTTACTTCACAAGATATCACATTCCTCATAATCTCATACATGTGGTCACGAAGGTTTGTTTTACTCATGCAATATCTTCTTAAAGTTATCAGCAGTTAGACTAAAACCACACAAACAAGGGCTTCCTCATGAACTCTTCATACAAACATAAACTCAAGGATCCATAACCATTTAATTATCATAAAAGAGGTTAGTAAGGTTTTCTAGACATGCTCACCCACTTTGGGTTTATAAAGTTGAGAATCTTACAAGTTAGGTCACAAAACTCAAATGAACAACACATATGAATAATGTAGGTTAATCACAAGCAACAAATAAGTACTAGAGCATTTTAAGCAGAAATAACTCATCAACTAGGGTTTGTGGAGCAAAACCCTAGAAAATGGAGTAGTTGAGGGAGGCTTGGTTCTTTAAGCTTGAACTTAGAGGAGTCTCTACACTTTGCATTCAATAGCCAACAACCAAAAAGTTAGCGTTTAGAACTAGGTCATTTATTGAGGAGAGAAAAGAGAAGAATGAGTGGGGAAATCGCTTACCTGAAGAGAGAAATATGAAAATGGAATAATGGACAAAGTGTTTGGATTATTGGGTTTGGTCGGCTTATAATACAGATTTCACCCACACGCGGGCGACATTGACCCCGCGACTATGCCCTGGGCAATGTCGCCGGGCATAGTTGCACCCGTGCCTCACTCTTCTGGAAATTTCGACGAAACAGCAGAACCCTACCCCCTCCCGGCGACTTTGCCCCATCGACTATGCCCTGGGCATTGTCGACGGGCATTGTCGCATGCACCCTTGGTGCTGCTGTTTGCTCAACACTAACAATCCATAATCCAACCCTCGACTATCCTCGGTTCTCCTAAGTTGTTAAAGTCCCTTGGTGCATTCTCTCAAGATCCAAAAATGTTATCCCAAGGTGTAATTGTCTTACAAACGACTATTATAAACATTCTAGTGATTAACTAAAAGTTTAAACACATACTCCTTCACAATAAACACGTAACACATGTATACTCACGGTATGAACATTATTGTTGCTACTTTGACATGCCATGTACACAAGAGCTTATAGACAAATAGAGGTTCCTTAAGTTAAAGATCGAGATGCTAGGGAATTTGACAAGGAATTAAAGAAGAAAGTACTCGGAGAATTTTCGGGGTGTTACATCAAGCACCGACGAATCCCTTTTCACATTGGAAAACGGTTGCCTAGTGATCTTCGTCAACATGCAAGTTTTACATTTTACGGTTTTAACGTCAAAAGCCAGAATAAGACCGTCTTTTGACATTTTAACCATTCTTTTAAAATTAACATGACCAAGCATTGCATGCCACAAAAAAAAATCAACACAATTCTCATTTGCATTATAAACAGAATTTGAATCAAACTTATTTTTATTCAAACTCAACATAAACATATTATTATTCAAATAACCAAATCCTACAAAAGAGCCACCTTTTGACAAGGTAAACTTTCTGGATTCAAAAACTTGTCTATATCCTAACTTATTCAAGATACTACCAGAAACCAAATTCTTTCGAATTTGTGGTACAAACAAAACGTCTAAAAGTTCAATAATTTTGCTAGAACTAAACTCTAGCCTAACTAAGCCACGTCTAAGAATGGGAGCATTTGACTCGTTCCCCATGTGTAGCACGGATCCGTCTTCAACCGGTTCCAAAGTGGTGAACCAACGTCGATCGTTACACACATGACTCGAGGCACCCGTGTCAATCCACCAAGCATCATCATCATTCTGCACATAAAATGATTCGGATATTAGTGGTACATAATTCAAATTTGAATTAAAACCAAAGTCAATAAATTGATCTTGCCGTTGGTGTTGATCCTTGGATCCTTGGCCACCACCACTTGTGCTTGCTCCATTCTTATTCTTGACAACCTGACAATCCCGTTTGAGATGGTCGGTCATCCTACAAGCCCAACAGGTTAATTTAACCTTTTTGTTGGGACCTTTCTTGGCTTCATTGAACTTGCGTTTTCCCTTAAAGTTGTTGGATCTTCCCTCTTCCACCATGTTCACCGAAGGTGCATAAACCTCTTTCATTTTAGGTTTCTCAGCCTCTTGCGCCTGAAGAGATTTCTCTATGCGCAAGTGACTACCGAGTTGTACAAGAGACAACTCTTCGTTCTTGTGTTTCAACATGTGTTTGAAATCTTTCCAAAAGGGAGGCAATTTATCAATTATGCTCGATACAGAGATGGATTCTTCCATCTTCATATCATGTTGAGCATATTGGCCTAGAATGCGTAGGAGCTCATTAAATTGCTCCATCACAGGCCTTGAATCCACCATTTTGTAATTATTAAAATTACTCACGAGGAACTTCTTACTAGAAGCATCCTCCGCCATGTATTTGGACTCAAGAGAGTCCCATAGCTCTTTAGCGGATTCAACGTTTTGATAAATATCGAAGAGGGAGTCACACATACCGTTTAAGATGTGGCCGCGACATCTGTAGTCGTCGTTTTCCCATTTGCCGCGACGCCGGGTCATCTCCAACATCTCGTCCTCCATCACTTCTGGCATCGGCGTGCTTAACACTACACGACTTTCAACGTGGTCAACAAGAAGTGCATCTTCTTTTGCCATCGCCGAAAGTCGACGCCTTTGAACTTCTCCAGTTTCGTGAACTTGGTTGTCTTGTCTCTCACAGATTGATCACTTGTCATCTCTCACGAAGAAGTATCGCTTAAGATTGTTGGGAATGTGTGCAGAAATCGATGGGTAGAGAGAAAAGATGGAGTGATCGGAACTTGGATAAAAATGTGAGATCGCGTGAGAGCTCGCTTTCCTTAAGCGATATTTCGACCATGTTCTGCCTGGGTATCACAAAATTCACTCGAGGATAATCTCAATTCACCGGTATCGATTATGGTAGAAATTGATCCTATTTAAACACCTAGAGAATCGTAACCGACGCTATATTAAAACCGATAATAATTACCCATTTAATGGTATTAATTGTTGGACATTATGGTGGGAGTTACAAAGAGATTTTGGGGGTTACAAAGAGATTTTGGAGGTTACAAAATGAAATCTGCAACAGTGCTCGTCGCGGGTTAGCCTGCGCCATAACCCTCCCGGGCCACTGTTTCAACCCCACAAACAGTGCACAGCGCGGGTAGCCGCGCAGGTTAACCCGCGGCAGAACCTTCCCAGTGCACTGTTTCAACCCACAATCCAGTGCATGGCGTGGGTAGCCACGCGGGTTAACCCGCGGCATAACCCGCCCGGTGCACTGTTTCAGTAACAAATTGATAAACCACCAAATGACCGTCCAACTATCCCGGGTCATAGTTAGCTTACACGAGTGTGCACTCCACACCTCCTAACTCGTGTTATAGCTTAGCTATCAACCCTATTATTATCTTGTGAGTCCAATTACACAAAATGACCGATGATTTCACTAAAATCACCAACATCAGCTTTATCCATGCTTTTTTTAATCGGTAAAGGACCAACCCCATGTTCAAAGTTTAGAACCAAAATGGGCTTTTGCCTATAATGGTCATTGGGCCGGATTTTTTTAACCAGTCATTTTTTGGACCGGTCATCGGTCCTTATCTTTCCAAAATTAGTTAACCAGTCATTTGTGCATCTCTACTTCACACGCCTATACCAATTGATCTTAAAACTAATTTTTTTTATGTATGATACTATGATATGAACTTGCTACCAAAGGATTTTTAATCCCTGTATGAAAATTGGCTTTGAAGAGAAACTGCTTGAGTACATCAAACCACTCTACTAGTAAATATAGAATGTTGTTGTTTTAGCATGAACATTTACCCGGTTATACCATATTTTAAATGTAGTTTATTTATTTAAATTGGTTTATTGACAACGTGACTACTACTTTGCATTTGTATGAAATTTTAAACATTGAGTAAAGGTTTTTATATTATCTCAAGTGTATATTGTGTGTTGATTTGTTACTCAGTAAAATTATGTTCAATATTGTTACATACCTTTAAAGATTTAGGGGGCGTTTGGTTCGCAGAATGTGATGGAATCTGGTGGAATTGGAATGTTGAATTCCTTTGACCAGATTTCATTCCCTTGTTTGGTTCAAGCTTTTCAATTGATGGAATCTTTGAATTCCATTAAATTCCATAGATATAGGATTTGAACATTCCTTCATAAAACCCAAAGATTTCAATGGAATGGAATCTCAGATTTTGATAATTCCAAAATTACCCTTTACCCTAAACTAAACCCTACTCATATCTCTCTCCCTCTCTCCTCTCTCTCCCTCTCTCCTCTCTCTCTCTCTCCCTTCTATCTCTTTATCTCTCTCTCTTTCTCTCTCTCCCCCTCCCTCTCCATGTCTCTCTCTCTATCTCTCTCCCCCTCTCTATCTCTCTCCCTCTCCTCTCTCTCTCCCCCTCTCTCTCCTCCCTCTCCCTCTCTCTCTTTCTCTCTGTCTCTCTCTCTTCTCTCTCTCTCCCTCTTTCTCCTCTCTCTATCTCTCCCTCTCCCTCTCTCTCCTATCTCTCTCTCCCTCTCCTCTCTCTCCTCTCCCTCTCCCTCTCCTCTCCCTCTCTTCTCTCTCCTCTTTCTCTCCCTCTCCTCTCTCTCTCCCTAAAACTTTAGTTAAAATTAAACTATTTAATGACTATTTCATTAAAGTAATTTTTGTTTAAAAAAATAATCAAAAAGGGTATTTTGGTCATTTACCAAAATTCAATAACAATTCCGAAGCTACAATCTGTGAACCAAACAGAAAAATTCCAATTCATTTAACAGATTTCATTCCAATTCTGTCAACCAAACAGGTGGTCAAACCTGACAACATTCCATTCCAATTCCTTCAAAGTCAAATTCCTTTGACAGATTCCATTTCATCCAAAAACATTCTGCGAACCAAACGCCCCCTTAGGGTTTTTTGAATTTAGGCATTTTCTAGTATTTTCGTCTTGGACATCAAAAACCTCAGCATTGACCCTGACTTTTGTCTACCAAAGTTTATTGTTGCACTTGTACAAGAGTGACATCAATTGTTGTACTTTATAATATATTATATTATCAAGTATTTGACAAAACTCTTAAAAAATTATTATGAAGCATAAGGCATTTGTCAATGTAATTATCTTAAAATTCAAGGTTACAAATTATTATACCATATGTACAAACTTTTTTAGTTTTTTGAGTTCCATAAAGGTAACAATAACCAACTGATAAAAGTTCAAATAAAGAATAATCATTGATCCCTACTAATACTTTATCATTATCCTTATCCAATATTGCATCAATAAAATTAAGATAAATTATATCTTAATCTTTATTTTTAATTTTAATTTTAAAATATTTAATTATAATAAAATTTTGAATTAAACAAATTATATGATAAAAATATAATTTTATAATCTTTAATTTAACATACATATGGATATATATATATTTTTGAAATACACATATGGATATATTTATTTCAAGTTTTTGTTTTACATATCTTCAAAATAGTAAAACATGTTCAATAAAATTCAAACATAAATTTTGGATTTTATTTTCTAATGAAAAGTTTATTAATTTTTTATTTACAATAAAATCTTATATTTCACTGTATCCTAGATGTAGACATAGCTAGTATGATTTATTTTTCAAATTAGAGGTCAGGGTCGGAAAAGGGAATCCCATCCGTAGTCAACTTAAAATTTCCTCAATTAAACCGATTCCAAATATTAAGGGTTTCCATTAATTCCGTTTTTTTTTTGCCATATCTAAATGGGTCGACGGCTTGACTCTTCTACATGAGGAGGACCAAGATGCCAAGGCCCATTGGGCTTTCGCTTATTTAAGAGAAGACAAGGTATGCAATTTTTGTTTTTGGCTGAAGTTGATGTTATTCTAATTTTATTATTTTTAAATGAGTTTTTCCCCAATTCAACGTTGCGACAGTTATACAACGGCTTACATACATACATACATACATACATACGAATAATGTTTGACAAATATAAAATATGGTAGTTATGTAAATACAAAACAATGTCATTAATTCTAGTATTAATATTAGTCGTATACTTATGCAATACAACATAAAGTAGTATTTTATTGTAACTCGATAATAAAAAACAAATATATTTTTTATTAAAAAAACTTTGAAACTTAAATTTGAATAAAATAGGAATTATAAGATATATATATATATATTTTTTAATATTGTTTTATCACTTGAACAAGTCTTAATATTGTTATATTGGGTGAGCCTGCTAATTTTGCCTTTCAGGTGTTACACTTTGTTTTTGAATGGATTGATTTAGGTCTTTGATGTTTTTGATTTAGGTTGTTGATGATTTTCTTTGATTTTAGGTTACTTTGTTCTTGAATGGGCTGATTTAGGTATTTGATGTTTTTGATTTAGGGTTTTTGATGATTTTCTTTGATTTTAGGTTACTTTGTTCTTGGATGGATTGATTTAGGTATTTGATGTTTTTGATTTAGGGTTTTTGATACAGTGATTTTGTTGATGGTTGTAGGTTGAAGAAGACGAAGATTAAAGAAAAACAAAACAAAAATAAATAATGAAAATTGTTAAAATAGACAAAAAAAAAATGACAAGTAACCATTTTTCTTGAATTTAACGGAAACAATAGACGTACGCTTGCACGAGGAATCAAAAAGAACTGGTTTGTCCCTAAGGTTTGTCATTTGTTACAGAATTGGTTCCTTATCTTCATTTATTATAAAAGAACCCTCCACCTATGCAATTTGTCCTAGATTTGATCCCTCGTGCAAACGTCCGTCTACTATTTCCGTTAAACTCAAGAAAAATGGTTACTTCTCATTTTTTTTTGTCTATTTTAACAATTTTCAACATTTATTTTTGTTTTGTTTTTCTTTAATCTTCGTCTTCTTCAACCTACAACCATCAACAAAATCACTGTATCAAAAACCCTAAATCAAATAATTTTATAATATATATGTATATATTAATTTTATATAACAGTAATATATAAATTAAGTTATATTTTATAAATAAATGACGGAAAGGGATGTTCATAAGAACCTACATTTTAGAATCTTATTGACTTGAGGTGGTGATGATATGGTAAGAAAAAAATAGAAAGTAAGGTTGTTGTTGATTTCTTCATAACATAATTTATGACCGGACAAAAATCAATGTTCATGGACTATGTCAAATTAACAACATGATTTGTTCTAAAAATATACATCATCTTAGAATGAATTTGGTATAAACTAGATTGTTATTTATTTCATTTTCATCTTTTTTTTTTTTTTTTTTTATAAAGCCTTAGACTAGTTTTCAAATAACATGATGAAGCTCTTGTAACAATTTTCTAAAAAATCTTACGCCGTAGAGTGACAATTTTAGAAAAATTCTGATATATTTATCGTAAAAAAGATTAAAAATAGAACCACTCTCTAATAATTCCATTATTAGAGAGAGAAAGTACGTAGAGGTTTAAAACAGCAGATCCACATCTGGTTCAAAAAGTCGAGGCAGCATTTTGTCCTCTTTGTTTGCAATCAGGCATCTTGTAGGCCAGCCAACATTTAGAGCATCTTGAAAACATTTTAAAATAGAAAATTAAAAATCATAATTCCAATTTATTTAATAAAATACTATTTCTTCTTTTATCAATAAAAAATCAATTATGTCTCCTAAACAATTAGAAAATGTCATAAAAGTCTGATGACGAAGATGCTCTTGCATACACATCGAAAAAACATCTTAACTCCATCATATATTTCATCTTACTCAAAATGCATATCAACAATCTTTTAAACCCAAAACATCAAAACCCCAATTCGAAAAACAACACTTGCATCCATCCGAGAACTACACTTATTCATCAAGCAATCAAACATATCATGCAAACCCAAACGACAACAATAACATTACACATACCGAAAACCGACAACAAAACATAACATCTTTTTTTTACTCTTCGTACTGCTCCTCCTCCTCCACACCCTCGTCGTATTCCTCGTCCTCCGCTGTAGCATCTTGGTATTGCTGATACTCCGCCACCAAATCGTTCATGTTGCTCTCCGCCTCGGTGAACTCCATCTCGTCCATTCCTTCACCAGTATACCAATGCAAGAAAGCCTTACGCCTAAACATGGCCGTAAACTGCTCACTCACTCGTCTAAACATCTCCTGGATCGAAGTCGAGTTCCCAACAAACGTTGACGCCATTTTCAGCCCGGTTGGCGGGATGTCACACACGCTAGACTTCACATTGTTTGGTATCCATTCCACAAAGTAAGAAGAATTCTTGTTTTGCACGTTGATCATCTGTTCATCAACCTCTTTCGTGCTCATCTTTCCCCTGAACATCGCTGAAGCTGTCAGGTAACGTCCATGGCGTGGATCGGCTGCGCACATCATGTTCTTCGAGTCCCACATTTGTTGAGTCAGTTCTGGGACGGTCAGGGAGGTGTATTGCTGGGACCCACGAGAAGTGAGGGGCGCAAAACCAACCATGAAGAAATGGAGACGAGGGAATGGGATCAGGTTAACTGCTAGCTTCCGGAGGTCGGAGTTCAATTGACCAGGAAACCTCAAAGAGCAAGTCACTCCACTCATGGTTGCAGAAATCAAGTGGTTCAGGTCACCAACTGTAAACGAAAAAAAAACATATTTCATCAGACTTGGGAGTTGTTTATTAAACACTTACCGCCTCTTGCTTACCCAGTCAGAGATGATGGGTTTTACCAACCATTTTTTTGGGCTATTTTGCTGACCGAGAATTTTGAATCTTACCTAACAAGTGTGGGTAGTGACTCTTACCCAATTGGCGCTTACCCTGACCCAATTGGTAAATGACCCCTTAAAGTTCATTCATTCACTAATCTGTTTGGTTTGGTTTTGATCAAATAAAACCATATTTGAACAGACTTGTTGATTTGGTCCAGTTTTGGTGATTGGACTTGCACCCCTATTATTGATAAAAGAAGGGTACTTACAACTTGGGTTGCTGAGCTTCAAAGTCCTGAAACAGATGTCATAGAGTGCCTCATTGTCAAGAACCATACATTCATCAGCATTTTCGACCAATTGGTGCACCGAGAGTGTGGCATTATAGGGTTCGACAACTGTGTCAGATACTTTGGGCGAAGGAAAAACAGAGAATGTAAGCATCATTCGGTCGGGGTATTCCTCTCTTATCTTTGAAATCAAGAGTGTACCCATGCCAGAACCTGTGCCACCTCCAAGTGAATGGCAAACCTGAAAACCTGCCATGAGATCAAACAGGAACACACAGAGCAAATGCAGTTAGGAAACAAGAAGAACACTCAAATGCCATAAACATTACATATCATAAGAACAAACCCATAAAATGATTGAATTTAACAGAAGGAATTCCAACAGCAAGTCAACTTCAATTAGTTCCTAATTGATCAATGGAGGAATTACAGATATGAAAATGTCCAAAGGCTTTCCACTCCAATCCCCACAAAGCCAAGGAGTCTTTGATGCATCAAATTCCCCATTAGTACAAAGGGTTCGCTGTTTTGTTCAAAAAACCAATCAAAAGATATCGGATTCCAGACCTCAAGTTTTACAAACCGAATAACCGAATATTACATGTGTTATTAGTTTCTCAACTGCCTATACAGATGATGATCGTCCTTGAAAAACGGATATCATACCATCACAAATGATTTTTCAATAATATACATTTCAATTTCACAAGGAAAACTTATCTCAAAACATATCGAAAGAACTACACACATGAATTTTTTTCGTTTCATACACACATAACAACAGTAGGACTACATATCATTTCCGAAGATCCACAAATTTGTCGGAATTTTATCCAACTTAATTGATCTTATTTCCACTATACATACACACATGAATATCCAACATTTTTCAACTCAATTTGTAATATAAAACAGATTAAAAAATCTAAAAAGAATATGTAGCGGTTTATCCCCCAAATATTCATATTGATCTTACTTTCGGCAATCAAACAGAATGTGTTATATGTGCCGAAATAATAGATGTGGATACTTTCAGATCCCGATCCGAATCTTAAGCAAACTAAAAAAATTGAATATATAAGCAACTGATATGATCATATACCTTGCAAAGAGTCGCAATTCTCAGCCTCCTTACGAACAACGTCAAGAACTGAATCAATCAACTCAGCGCCTTCAGTATAATGTCCCTTGGCCCAATTGTTTCCGGCGCCAGACTGTCCGAACACAAAGTTATCCGGCCGAAAGATCTGGCCATTGGGACCAGATCTGATACTGTCCATAGTCCCAGGCTCAAGATCCATAAGCACAGCACGAGGAACATAGCGGCCACCGGAAGCCTCGTTGAAATAAACGTTGATACGTTCAAGTTGGAGATCAGCAGTGGTTCCATTATACCTTCCGGTTTGATCAATGCCGTGCTCATCACAGATAACTTCCCAGAACTTTGCACCGATTTGGTTGCCGCATTGACCTCCTTGGATGTGCAAGATTTCTCTCATGGTTTTGAGGGAAGATGATGAGCGATTGCAGTGAGATCTAGAAATGGTGGGAGAAGAGAAGAGAAGAGATTTGTAGTGAAGATGGGGGTTGACGGTGGAAGGGTGGGGACAGGTATTCAATTTGAATATGCTACTGGGGTTTACAACTTCCCTAATTGCAATTCTGCCCCTCAACTATTTCTTAATTACAAATATAATTGTATTTACAAAAAAAATTGATGGTTTTATATGCCGGTCAGAGTAAATTAAATTGTATCAAAATGAATGTATTTTATTTTGAATCGTTTATTTCTAAAAGTTTCTTTTTGGTAAATATGACAAAATATCTCAAACAAAGATGTTTAAAAAGATAGTATGTTCTCGAAACTGAAGCTTTTGAAAGTAGATTCCCCAAAATATGAATCAGACTAAAGTATGTTCTAATTTGATGCAGTTTGCCCTACATAAGGAGAGGTTATTTGTGGAAATGAAAGAAATATCAATTGTGTTCGCCTAGCGGCAACACTTTCGATTCGATGTTGTTGGAGTTCAAGAATGGAATGCGATAAGGGGCTAATTATGTGTAAAATGTTGAGGGATAGAGAGACATGACGAGAGAGGGATTGTTTTTATTTAAGCCAATTGGATTTACAGACATTATACATATATGTGGTTTAAGCTATTTAGGAGAGGGAAAACCAAAGAAATGTAGTATAGTAGATATATACACTAGGATTTGGACACGTTATGAAGGGACATTTTGTAAGAGTGAATCGCAGAGAATGGAAATGGAGAGAAATGGAATTGATTCCTTGGTACGAATAAAGATCGACCACAGAAATGGGGTGGATAATTGCTTTTGCTTCTCTCATTTGTTGTACATTAGTCCTAGATTTCTTCTTGTAGTCGGAGTTGTCTATAACGTGTTTTATGCTTTCCGTCCCTTTGTTTGTGTAACCCAATTTCCCTTTCCTCTGCCCTGTTACATTCTCAATTTGCTTGTTTGCACACACTCTCACCTATATCTTACTCGCTTGTTTCATCTATTTTTTTCTGCAAGTCGGGTTTTTTCACAAAAAACGTCATCTCTACACCCTTACGGTAAAAGTAAAGTCTTTGATATCTTACCCTCCTTAGACCCTGCCCCTATGTAGGATCTACCATATCCATTTGGTTTTGATTTTGTTAGGTTTATACACTCTAAGGAAGCCCTTCACATACAAAAGATAATTCCTCATAAATATCATCCATGTTATCATGAAAATATAGTTATAATTGATTAACCTTAATATTATAGGTGTTTACGTTTCGGTGTGGTACAGATTAAAGTCAACCTTGTAAAATGCACTGCATATGCGGGTTGAGATTTTCTCTGAATCGTACCACATTTGGCGATACCAAAGTATGGTGCAGTTTTTTGCAGGTCTCATATAATCCAACTTGCATCATCGTCCATAAAATAGAAAATCGTAATTCGTACAACTAAAAGTTGCAAAAAATCATAATTTATACAATAAAATGTTACAATAAACAATTAAACATAATAAAAGGGAAATCGTCTAAATCAAAACACCACTTCATTTTTTATTAACAACATTAATTATGATGGGAAAATGAATCTTGAATTGAGAAGGTAGAACTTGTGGTGGCCATATGTTGTTTTCACGATTTGTGATCGTAAAATAGTCATTTTGGATGAGAAACGTCACAAAATAGTCAACTTTTTCAGATTTACTACAATATAGTTGTGTAGTTCGTAAAATGTTTAACGAACTCTCTTTCATGTGAGATGAAGTTAGTGGTTGGTACTTGGTCCCAAGTGCCAACTAGAAAAAAAAAGGTCATGTACCATCTTGTAAAATAAGGGGCGTTTAGTTCGCATAATGTATTTAGATGGAATGGAATATGTCAAAAAAATTGAATTTGAAAAAATTTGAATGGAATGTTATCAGGTTTGAGTGTTTGACCACCTGTTTGGTTGACAGACATTGGAATGGAATATGTTAAAAGAAGAATTGGAATCTATTTGTTTGGTTCACATGATGTAGTTTTTGAATTTGAATGAAATATTAGTAAATGACTAAAATACCCTTTTGGAAAAATTTGAAACCAAAATCCAACTATTGTGGTTTAAGTCGGTGGTTTAGATCGTTGGTGGTCGGTGGTGGTTCAAATCGGTGGTGGTCGGCGATGGTTCAGATCAGTAGTGGTCGGCGGGGGTTTAAAATGGTGGTGGTCGGCGGTGGTGCAGATTGGTGGTTAAGTTTAGTGGTGGTCAGCGGTGGTTAAGATCGACGGTGGTTCAGATCGAAGGTGGTTGGCGGTGGTTTAGATTGGTGGTGGTCGGCGGTGGTTCAGGTCGACGAATTTTGATTGGTGGTGGTCGACGGTGGTCGACAATGATTCAGATTGGCGGTGGTCGTGCATCAGATCGGCTGTGGTCGGCAGTGGTTCAGATCGGCGGTGGTCAGTGGTTGTTGATGGTGGTCGGTGATGGTTCAGATCGATGGTGGTCGGTGGTGGTTCAGATCAGTGGTGGTTGGCGGTGGTCGACGGTGGTTCAAATCGGTTGTGGTCGGCGGCGGTGGCCTGGGGTAAATTGTAACACTCTAAAAATTAGCGGAATAAAATTCGAAATTTCTGCAATATGACGGCTATAAATAGATAGGAACCTGGATACAAAACCTACTATAAACAATCTCAAGGTATCATCCCAATGGAACGGGGAATCAAAGTTATAGTCATTACAATCAAATAGGTAAAGAATACACTAACAACCTAGTAATCTAACTTAAATAAGAAAGATTAAGATCGGGTGTTGCTATTCTTCCAAAAGGTATGATCGCTATTTTCAAAATGCCGGTCTATACATCTCCCAAAAAGACCGCTCTTAGACCAAAGCTATCCGCTCAGTCCCGACGAACCCCACCGGATACCTGACCTGTCATACATGTCATTTTAAGAAAAAGTGTTAGGCTAAAGCCTAGTGAGATCAGACATTTGTAATTAAAGAGATTTAATATAATAAGTAAAAGGTTTCCGTTTGTACAACAACAATAATGAAATGGTAATGATAATGCTCTTTGAAATAAACCAATACCTCTTGGGTTAACGGGGGAGACCCGCCTACTAACCCGAATGACGGAACACAAAAGTAAGCCATTCGATGGGTCAGTAAAGCCAATAAACACATAAAGTACACGCAAGGGATGTCAGGCTCAGTAGCTTTAAACGTACACCCACGGAAACTCGAGTTCAACCCCGTCAGGTTCCTATGTCGAGCTCCTCATCCAATATCGTAATACTTGAGCACGAAGGACTTATACCGCACCCGGTACCTAACGCGCAACACGAAGAACTTATACCGCACCCGGTACCTAACGTGCCTCGACGTGGAAAACTAGTCGTCCCAACGCCGGAACAATAATAATCAAATACGGGGTCATGACTCCCAAATGCATCACTTAAACCAATTAATGCACATAAGGCCCAACAATTAATCTCAAAAGTGGTTAATATGCAATAACTGATATGGAGGGTGTTATCCACCAAAACCGCTCCCATTGTTTATCAAAAGACCTTTAGTGAATGTGTAGACGATTCATCATTATTTCAAATCCCCAAAATATGTAATGAGTTGATATGCAAACTTATCAGCAGTTAACCAAAATATCAATATTTCCAAGATCATAAGTTTTGCATAGTAAGGCCATTCACTTAAAAGTATAACCCAAGTAGAAACTAGTTAAAGAACATTAATAAAGTTCATAAATCATCATTTCCCCAAAAATCATCCAAAAACACTAATATCTCCAAAAGTTAGGTTTAACTCAATGTTCTACAAAACCAAGTATATGAAAGGGGAGATATTAGGTATTCAAAATCCACCTTTTGACATGTATAAAGTTTGATAAAATGTGTAAGAACTCACCTTGGTAGTTTCCTTAAGAAAGAAACCGAACCCTAGAAATAGAGGAGATGAAATCACTTGAGAGCTCACCAATCACCACTTCCTAAATGTATTAAGGACCATCATTAATGACCTAGAATCATCATAAATGAAGAGAGAAGTCTAGAGGGAAAGTGCTTACCGAAGTCAGCTGCCAAAATCGTTCCCAAACCCTAGAACTCGGATAAAAATGACTGAAAATCGTGACTTGTCTTTTTATACCCGAAACACTTGCCGACGATAGTGACACGGCGAGAGTGACATCTGTCACTCTCGCGGGCATAATCGCGCCAATACCCCCACCCGCGGTACAATCTGGGCGATAGTGCCCGGCGATTGTGACCCTGTCACTCTCGCATGGCACTATCGAAGAAACGTACCGAGAGTCCTTGACCCCCGGCGATTGTACCCCTGCGATTGTGACATCCTGTCACTATCGCGGACACTGTCGCGAGCCATCCCTCACTTCACAATTTTGACACTTTTTAGCCCACGATGCTTAACTCCAAAAGGTTCAATATAAAACTGATAAATCCTTATAGTTAAGAGGTTCCCAAAACAAAAACGATAACACAAAGGCTCTCAGAATTCGGGGTGTTGCATAAATCAAGTAGGAAAGATGGGGATAATTTTGTCTTTTTGAGAAAATGTGATGGAATGGAATTGAATTACTTCTCAATTGTGTTAGAATGACAAAATCCATGAATGGTGGAATGCGTGGAATTTAATTTCATTCCATAGGTAAACAAAACGCTTAAATGAAATTTGGTCAATAAAATTCATCATTTCAATTCCTTCGAATTCCGTAGGAATCCTGTGAACCAAACTCCCCTCTTAGGGTTTGCACCTAAGAAGTGCTTTTCTACAATAAAATAGTCAAATGTTCACACAGATAAGCTGAAGAGATGCATCTCGAAAAATAAAAAGGGAATTCACAATGCCATTTTGCGAACCTTTTGGCTATTTTGTAGCAAATCCAGAAAAGTTGACTATTTTGTGATGGATTCGGATCATAAAATGTCTATTTTAATAATTAATTCAAGTAACATTATACAAATAACACTTGCATGATCAACAAAATAATTGTTGGCAACCTAATAGCCTTATCATAATTGATGTATTATTAGACGAATTGGTAAAGATTGTTTGTCCAATACTTACCCGGTAAGCGTTTACTAATAATAGTCAACATTTTCACTTTAACTTACCGGGAAAAAAATTCCATTAAAACGGCATCGTAGTATGCAACATTTTATCCAGTAAGAGTATCGGATAAAAGCCGTCACTCTCACTTACCGGGTAAAAGTCGTCACTTTCATTTAATTGTCATCGCTCTTACCGAATAAGATTCTCAATACTTGTCATGTTCATCCGATAAGGTAAAATGAGCCGATAAGCACTTCCCGTGTAAATGTTTAGTAAATGACACCTAACTCTTCAAATCGAGATTCAGGGTTGTGTAGCAATCGATGCGAGCACAATCTCTTTTATCATGTTTACATTGAAAACGTTGAATCCAATTGCATAAAATAAATATTTCAAAACTTTTTGTTTACTAGTACATGTGAACCTTTTGCAATGTGTAATCAAGATAGAATTAATGTTGTTATTATTGTAGAATATTATAAAAGAGTCTCATTCACTCCATAAATGAGACCACCTACCAAAATATACTCCTATGGAATGTTACATGATTGATTTTGCTCATAGTTTTACATTGTACTAGTTAGAGTGGACGACTAGTATGAACGAAAGTAAATTTCCGTAATGGTTTTAATTTGTCCATTAACAAAAATACTTATGAGACTGATCGTAGTACATAAGATTTTTTGACTTGTCATATCAACGATATCTTAAACATTACATTATTAGCTAAAGAAGTAAATTATATATCAAGTCAAACCATATAATATTAATTTGGGCAACAATTTTTTTTTTAATTTTGTATTATCATATGTCTTTTTGTAGGTGTCTAATTAATAGTCAAAGACTTTTATTAAATTATATCAAACCAAGGCCCGTTTACTAAACGGTTATCGGGTAAGCGTTTATGGCCAAAAGTCACCACCCTTATTTGCCTTATCAGGTAACTTCGGTTATCAAAATGAATTGTTTGTAAACGTCTTTTACCTGATAAGCGCTTTCCAGGTAAGATTCTTAGGGGGCGTTTGGTTCACAGATTCTGATGGAATTGGAATGTCCAATTCCTTTGACCAAATTCAATTCCCTTGTTTGGTTCATTCTTTTCTATGGAAGGAATGTGTGAATTCCACCAAATTCCACAAATAAATGATTTGAACATTCCATCCTAAAACCCAAGGATTTCAATGGAATGAAATCTTATATTTTGATAATTCCAAATTTACCCTTTACTCCAAACTAAACCCTACTAATATTGATTATCAGCAAACACCAACTATCTCTCTCATCTCTATCTCCCTCTCTCTCCTCTCTTTATCTCTCCTCCTCTATCTCTCCTCTCTCTCACCTCCACTCTCTCCTCTCTCCTCTCTCTCTCCTCTCTCTCTCTTCCCTCTCTCTTTATCTCTCCTCTATCTTTCTCTTTCCTCTCTCTCTCTTTCTCTCTCCTATCTCTCCTCTCTCTCTCCTCTCTCTCCTCTCTCTCTCCTCTCTCTCCTCTCTCTCTCTCCCTCTCTCCTCCACTCTCTCCTCTCTCTCACCTCTTTATCTCTCTCTCCTCCTCTCTCTCCCTCTATCCTCTATCTATCCTCTCTCTCTCCTCCACTCTCTCCTCCTCTCTCTCCTCTCCTCTCTCTCTCTCTGTCGGTCCAACAATACTTATCAAGTTTATAGAATAACAACACAATATGATTACCAACCTGTTTGATATATAAAATAACGATTACAAGATTGATCTATGAAGCTTTGATTTGTGTTCTCTATGTTTTCTCTCTTTTACACCTTGAAGTGTGTGTTTGTGTGTGTGTATTATGATATGATCTTGAGAGACTAGAGATACAACTAAAACTTACTTGGTGTGTTGAACACACTACCTAAGTTAATATCTAGATATTTGATCTAGATATTAAATCTAATATAAACTAGAAACTAACTAATAACTAATAAAGCTAACTAATAACTTTATCTAACTATTACAATATTATAACTTAGATATTAAATCTAAGTAAACTAATACAATTACATTGACATTTATTACAAATAGACATAGACTTTAATATCGAGAGTCGACGTTCCGGATTTAGCTTCAGATTGCGATCTTCAGATTGGATGATCTTGAATCCAATGAGACTGTGTCTTAACAATCTCCCCCTTTGGATCAAGATCATTACGAAAATGATTTTAGCAATTCAGTCTTCTTGTTCAGCTCAGAAGATGCAATCTCTTTCTTTAGCTCTTGAATCAGCATGTCTTTTTCTAACAATCTCCTCCTTTTAAAGAGTGGACGTGATTCTTGAAACATGTGATCTTTGCCATTTCTTGTGTAGTCATTCTCCCCCTTTTTGATGTTAAGTGCAACGACTTCATCAAAATTTGTGGTAAGAAATGTCAATCTTGCGGTTAGAGCCCCTGATTCGTCAATTCATAAGAGATTCATCCAGATCTTTGCAAATCTAGACAAAGTAATCGTGTAACACCTGAATCAACTAATGAATCAGTTAACATGCCTGTCAGTAACACTAAGTCATTGTGTGTAACGAATACACATTGGAAAGGAGCTGTTTGATGTTGACTCCCCCAGGGCTTCCATTTAATCATCGAAACACCACAAAGGTAAATTTCTATAAACGTTATGACAAAGAAACTAATTCCTTGTGTGTTCGTGCTTGTGTTAGAAAGAATTAAGCACTTGATGATTGCTTATTGGCTCAAAATTGTGTAAACCACTGAGACAACAGTAAGTTAAACACAGACTCAATGTGCATGATTGAAGTGCGAAGGTGGGGCAAACTTCCTTCTTTTCAATATCCAGATTTTCCAAATGAAAATCAGATAGCATATGTTCTGCATCCCCTTTAGAAAATGTGAAACACTTTCTTTTTGAAAAGAAAATGAGTAGATAGTGAGGTTTGATCAAGAGTTGGCATGGGTTAGTTGCCTGTTTCAATAATGATCACCAAAGAATTGTGAATCACTAGAATTGTGGCTACCCGGCTCGGAAAAAGTTGGTGCAGAGTTGTAATATTCTTTTAACTCTGTTCTCACACGCTCTTTCTTTTAAACATTTTGCTTTCTCTAATCACACTCATTTCTTTTCGCTTTGCACACTCAATGACTAAGGATTAACTTCTTGGGTAGAAATCACTGGTTAAGGTGATTCCATTTAAGTTGTGTTAATTCCTAGCACAATGATTCTTTGTTTTCCTATGATGCATGTGATGCTCAGATTGGTTTAACTATTTCAGTTAAAGCACAATTTAGATCATGAAAACATTTAAAATACACTCCCAAAATATAAAATCTGATGAAAAATCAGGAAGTGTTTTTGAACATTAAAAACAATGTTTTCTATGATTGAAAGTTGTCCTTCTTTCAACCATATATGAGATTAAGATAAAGGATTATACCTTAACGTTTGATCTTACATCTCATGAAGCTAAGCTTAAAGTCATAAAGATATGAACTTGTAAGCTTCTCTCAAAAATTCTGCAAAAGTCTAATGTCAAATCAAAGTAAAATTTATTCACTTAAATTGAAAAGACAAAAAGCAGTAAAACTTTTAAAGTACGAGTTCTGATCAGAAATAATCAGAAGTCATATCCGTACTCCCTTTTTGACTTGAAGAGCTCCCCCTAAAATCTTGCATTACAAAAGAAATTTGACATTAAAAAGTACATGCACAAATTTTATGAGCTCCCCCTTGAAGTAATATTGACCAGATGTCAATTTCTTCTCATCCTCCCCCTTGGATCATGAACATTTGATAGAAGTGCAGATATCAATCAGAGTTAAGAATGAAGAAATGATGAAAAAGTATACAATTTAGAAAACTTTGATAGGTAACTACTGATTAAATCTTAAGATTTAGCATACCAAGCTTAGAGATAAGGAAGTTAAACCTCTTTTCGTCTAAGGGTTTAGTGAACAAATCGACAAGTTGATAATCAGTTTTTACAAAGAAAAGTTCAATTGTTCCTTTTTCAACATGATCTTTAATAAAGTGATACCTGACATCTATGTGCTTTGTCTTGGTGTGTTGAACATGATTCGCTGTAATTGCGATGGCGCTCTTGGAGTCACAGTATATCGGGATCTTGTTGAAGTGGAAACCGTAGTCGCGCAATTGAGTTCGCATCCATAAGACCTGAGAACAGCAGCTAGCAGCAGCTACATATTCTGCTTCGGCCGTTGACGTTGAAACACAAAGTTGCTTCTTCGATGCCCAACTTACTAGTTTGTCACCGAGGAACTGTACGTGACCTGACGTGCTCTTCCTGTCTAACATACATCCTGCATGATCTGCATCTGTGTAGGCTGTTAGTTCAAAACTAGTATCTTTAGGATACCACAGACCCAGATCTACAGTGCCTTTTAGATACCTAAATATGCGCTTCACAACAGACATATGGATTTCTTTAGGATTGGCCTGATATCTTGCACATAAGCATGTTGAAAACATTATATCTGGCCTACTCGACGTAAGATACATTAAAGAACCTATCATCCCTCGATAAGTCCTAACATCAACAGCCTTTCCCGAAGGATCGGTGCCAATCTTAGTACCTGGTGCCATTGGGGTACCAATCGGTTTTGAATTTTCCATTTGGAACTTCCGAAGAATATCCCTAATGTATTTTGATTGATTGATAAAAATACCCGATGAAAATTGTTTTACTTGTAAACCGAGAAAGAAATTCATCTCTCCCATCAAATTCATCTGAAATCTAAACACCATAAGGTTTGCAAAATTCTTACAGTACTTCGGATTTGTAGAACCAAAGATAATATCATCTAAATAGATTTGAATTAAGATGATATCGCCTTTTTCCTTTTTGATAAATAAAGTGGTATCCACTGTACCTTTTGAAAACTCAGACTTGACTAGAAAAGTGGAAAGGACATCATACCAGGCTCGAGGTGCTTGTTTCAGACCGTAGAGTGTTTTGTCGAGAATGTAAACATGATTCGGCTTCTCTTTATTGACAAAACCTTCTGGCTGAGAGACGTAGACTTCCTCCTTCAGAATTCCATTGAGGAATGTTGTCTTCACGTCCATTTGAAAGACTGTGAAGTTCTTATGGGCTGCGTAGGCTAGAAACATTCTAATTGCCTCTAATCGCGCCACAGGAGCATATGTTTCGTCATAGTCTATTCCTTCCTCTTGTCTGTATCCTTTGGCTACTAGTCTTGCCTTGTTTCGGATAACGGTACCATCTTCGTCTTTCTTTATCTTGAAAACCCATTTCGTACCTATAATGGTTTTACCTTTAGGCTTTGGTACGAGTCTCCAGAATTGAAGTGCATCGAACTGATTTAGATCTTCTTGCATAGAGATCACCCATTCTGGATCAGCAAGTGCTTCCAATACGCGTATTGGCTCGAACTTGCTCAGAAAGGAGTCATGCATGCACATATTCAATGATGTTGACCTAGTTTGCACCGGTTTTGATGGATCGCCAATAATCTGGCTTAGCGGGTGCTCTTTGGTCCATTTTTGTTCATGAGGCAGTGGATTTGATGATTGTATGTCAGTGGTATCATCTACAAATCCACTTGTACCTTCTTCTGATTGTTCAGGAGGAATGATGGTTTCAGTTGAAGTGGCAGGTTCAGAAGGCTCAGCAGGTATAGCTTGATCTGGCTGTAGATTGATCTGTACAGAATCTCCTACTGTTTCAGCTACTTCTGTCTCTTTATCATTTGTCACTTCTTCAACTGTTGTAGTCGGCATTTGAATTGTAATTTCTTGTTGAATAGAGTCATCTGAACTGGTTGGATGAGTAGTTGTTAAGTCTTCCATCCTGTCAACCACAACAGATTTCTTTACATTTGATCCAAGAAATTCATCATAAAACAATTCAAATAATAAATCTAAATCAGATAAATGGTTAGTTGAAGTTGAAGTTTCGTCTGATTTATTCTGTTGAGACGCAGGTTCTGGACTAAGTTGCCCAGAAGCTAGTACTCCAGTTATAACGGGTTCTGAACTGTGTTGTTCGGAAGCCATTTCTTCATCAAAGGTGACGTTGATGCTTTCAATCACCGTTCTTGACTTCTTCATATAGACACGATATGCAGTTGATGTCGAGGAATAACCAATAAAGATTACTTCGTCCGCCTTAGCACTGAACTTATTGAGATTCTCCCTATCGTTTAGCACGAAACACTTACATCCAAATATATGGAAATATTTGATTGTCAGTGTTCGGTTGTTGATTAACGCATAAGGAGTCTTCTTGAACCTTCGATGTACCATGGGTCGATTTTGTGTGTAGCACGCGGTCGAAACAGCTTCTGCCCACAAAAATAGAGGTAAGTCTGAATGACTTAGCATAGTACGAGCAGCCTCGACTAGTGTTCGATTTCTTCTTTCAACCACTCCATTTTGTTGAGGCGTTCGAGCAGCAGAGTATTGATGTGAAATCCCGACAGATTCGAGATATTCTTCAACTTTGTTGTTCTTGAACTCTGTGCCGTTGTCTGTTCTTAGAAACTTGACCGGTTTCTGCAGATTCACCTGGGTCGTCTTTAGGAATGTGATGAGAACATCTGGTGTCTCATCCTTTGAACGTAGAAACTTGACCCATGTGTATCGTGAATAATCGTCCACGATAACAAGTATGTACTTCTTTCCGCCTAGACTCTGAGTTCGCATCGGACCGCATAGATCCATATGCAACAACTCTAACGGAGCATTGGTACTTGGTTCAGGTTTTGGTTTATGAGGTGCCCTCTTCATCTTCCCTTTTTCACAAGATGCACAGAGATGTTCTCTTTCATATTTCAGCTCTGGAAGTCCTTTGACGAGTTTTCCACTGACCAGATTGTTGATGTATCGAAAGTTGAGGTGAGAAAGACGTCGATGCCATAACCAACTTTGTTGCATCGAAGCTTTCGATAGTAGACACACTTGCTTGTCAGCCTAGACATTTGACAGATTGATTGTGTAGAGGTCTGATTCTCGAGTACCGACCAAGAGTTCTTTGCCTTCTTCATTGCGAACTGAACATCTCTTGGCTTTGAAGTTGACCTCTGTTGGGTCATTGACCAACATCTTCCTAAATCGAAACGTGGCGCTGGCTGATACGCTATAAGGAAATAAAGTTGCGCCTTCTCCATCAGCAATTGCTTTTAGCGTAGTGGTAAGCGCTTGATCCTAACAAGTGGTATCAGAGCAGGTCACGGGTTCGAATCAAATGGAGTGCATTTAAATGCCAAAGGCATGCTGTGCAGCCATTGACTTCTAGCGAAGATCTTGTTAGTGCTGGCAGATGCTGGGGGGATTGTTGGGTCATTGACCATCATCTTCCTAAATCGAAACGTGGCGCTGGCTGCTACGCTATAAGGAAATAAAGTTGCGCCTTCTCCATCAGCAATTGCTTTTGGCGTAGTGGTAAGCGCTTGATCCTAACAACCTCTAACTCTTTGACACATAACTGGCCTATACTGAACAAGTTGTGTCATAAGCCGTCAACATAGCTCACCTTCTTGATAGTGACATTGTTCTGTTGTACATCACCGTATCCCATGATTGGAGAACACTGGTCGTTGTCAAATCTTACTGTTCCACAAAATTTGTCTTTGAAATTGGACAGTATCTCTTTTTGCCCTGTCATGTGCTTGGAACATCCGTTGTCCAAGAACCATGTATGACTAGTCTGCATAAGAGAAATTGCAAATTTAGATATTTTTATGACAACTTTGGAATATACACTTTGATTATCGAAGTGCGGGTCTTGAACTGGTTTGTTCAAAAGCCTATTTTGACTTTGATGTTCGGGTTTTGAACTGCATTATCCAAAAACCTATTTTGACATTGAAGAACGAGTCCTGATCTGTACATAATCAGAAGTCGCTTTCTCTCTAAGCTTTGTGTGCCTGCAACACAGATTTAGCTTTAGGTACCCATTGGAATTTGGGTCCTGCTGTGTTAGCACAAGATTTTGGTATCCATTTTAAGTTGGATCCTCTTTTCTTTTGAAATGCATGTGAAGAATTGGTATGAGATGAATGCACATGGTAATTTCCAAACCAATCTTCAGAATCTTGACAAGAGATAGATATATGTTTATTATAAAAGGAAGACTTTCCAGCAGATAAAGATAACTGAAATAATTGCTTCATTGTATATTGTTTACGGGAAACAACAAGTTTTGAGTTCAAAAGAGCAACATCAGCAATTAAGACATCTTTACAAAGCGAAGTCTTGCTACAATTAACACTACTAAACGATAAAATGGTCTTGTCAAGCTTCTTTTTCGGTTGCCATTGAGAATTAACTTTTGGCCTTTGCTTGCTCAGATCTATAACATGTGAAACTGGTGAGTTAGACTTCTGAGCAACAAATGAATGCTTCTTCTTGGAATTACCAGTAGTGGTCGGTTTCTGTGAATGCTGAGATAAATTCATACCTTTAGCACTCTTAGCGTTCACAGAGATTGATTTATCAACGAAAGTTTTCATTGATTTTGCACTGTTCACAGGCTTACTGGTTTTTCTTAAGGTTTTCTTAACAAAAAATGAATGCTTGGGAAGTTTTGCATTGAAGTCAAATTGTTCAAAACAACCATCGAAACTACCGTTAGAGTTAAGAAAATTAAGCTCTTTATTTGATGAACCAAACGTATCCTCAGAGTTTGAAGCTTTTGAAATAACAGAATTTGAAAACACGTTTGAAAAAACGTTTTGCTCAATATTTATCAAAAGTCTTGTATCTGATAAAGAAGTCTCGAGTTCAGAAATTTTACGTTCTAAAACGAGAGGAGGGACATATAATTTACCTTTAATAGGCTTCGCCTCCATTTCCTTTTCAGAATAACTTGGAAAGAAATCACTTGAAATAGTTTTCTTCTTTTGATATATTGGATTTTCATCATAACTATTATTCAGTTTCACATAACAAAATGGAAGATGAACTTTAGCTGATTTCATCCATTTTTCCGTTTCATTGGCTTTATCCTCTTTTGACAGTTTAGTCCAAAAAGTTTTAAACGCGGGGAGTCTGCGAGCTAATTGCATATTAAGATGATCATAAAGTCCTGGCACTTCAGACATCCCCTTTTGTAGACAGTGACGATTCTTATAACCAATTCCCCATCTCTCTATTTCCTCTTTGGGTTTGTTCAGAAAAATAGTCTGTTCAGTTTGACCCATTTGATACAACTTCTCTTCCAGACTTTTTAATTTTCCGAGCAAAGAAAAGTTTTCTTTTGTACAAGAAGCATGCAACTTTTTAAGCTCATATTTTTCAATCTCACAATTTAGCAGTTGAGACTTAAGATCAGAATTCTCTTTTAGAATTATTGTCTTTTCCTTAGCATTGGTGTCATTGTCTTTATGTAAAACCTCAATTAATACTTTCTTCTCAGCAATTTCATTGCTAAGTTTCTGTATCAATTGGTTTTTGTCTGTCATGACACCATTATCTTGCTTAAGATTAGATTCTAAGTCTCTTTGTTTCATACTCATGGCATGCATTTTATTCATGAATTCTAAATCTGATAAATTACATACCTCCTCTTCTTCAGTGTCTGAATCTGCTTCAGCATCTGATTATATCTTGCCCATCAAACACATGTTGACGGCTTCATCTCTATCTTCATCATCTTCTTCTTCCTCATCTGAGTGATCGAGCCAATATTCGTCCTCAGCCATCAATGCCTTGCCTGCCTCTTGTTGTTTTGCAAGAAGCATCTTGTTCTTGTAGTAGTCTGAATTTCTGACTTTTGATCTGCGGCAGTCCTTGGCAAAGTGACCTGGTTTGCCACAGTTGTAGCACGTATGCGTTTCTGGCTGACTTGATTCTTCAGCTTTGAATTTTCTTTCTTCCGATCTCCTCTCCTCAATCCTCTTTCCTTCCGACTGAAACCTTCTTTCTTCAGGTTTCCTCTCCTCTGATCTTCTCCCTTCAAATCTTCTTCCTTTATACCTGCTTCCTTCAATCCTTTCTTTGTGGATGTAGTTGTTCGGACCAGATGAATATCTCTGATTATTTGATGTTGGCTTTGTGTAGAACCTTTTCTGAAAAGCACTAGTCAGCATGAGCATTGCTTGCTTCAGCTGATCATTTTCATCTGATTCTGAGTTTGCACACCCTTCAACTTCTTCATCTGATTCATATACAGTTGCCTTGTTCTTCTTCTTTCTGACAACAAGTGCGACTGTGTCTTCAACTACCTTTCCTTTCTGTCTTTTATCATCCAGAATTCCATCCACCTCTTCTTCATTCTGACGGAGGGTTTCATACACCTCGTGAAGTGGAATCTCATTCAGGTCTTTAATCTGCTTCATCTGTCGAGCAAATCTTTTCCATTCAGGTTGAAGAATACTAAGGAATTTGACGTTCAACTCTATTTGAGATTTGTGAACTTTGTTCTTGCTAAGTTCATTCAGCAACGTCACAAACCTGTCATAGGTTTCTTCTAAGGTTTCTCCCACCCTACCTCTAAATTCTTCATAGTTATTTAGGTAGTTGGAGATTTTCAGCTGATTTCCCACTTTTGAAACCAGCATCATCTTTTCGAGTTGATCCCACATTTCTTTACCTGAAGCCCTGTAGTTGTCAATCTTTACGTATATTTCATTTGGGATCCCCTGTAAGATGTATGACTTGGATAATTTGTCGCCTTTGGCCCTTTTGAGGTTATCATCTTGTAGCTCGTGAAGCTTAATTTCAACCTGAGTAGGTACATTATCAACTACACGAGTCATCATTGGTGGTTTCATAACTCCTTCTTCTATAGATGTTCTGATAAAATCACCCAGCTCGTGTCTGTCAATGAAGTTTAGAAACCTATCCTTCCACTGTTCGTACTCTCCTTTGAAGATAACTGGTGGCTTGGTGTCAGTTCCTATTGCGAGAGCTTCTCTGGATGTCATTCTGAAGGGAATTCTAAGTATGGATTTTAAGTGAGGAGCAAAAAGTTGAGATATGCGAGTCTAGTGAGGAGTGCACAATGAGGTGTGCGGGTCTAGTGAGGAGCGCACAATGAGGTGTGCGGGTCTAGTGAGGAGCGCACAATGAGGTGTGCGGGTCTAGTGGGGAGCGCACAATGAGGTGTGCGGGTCTAGTGGGAAGCGCACACTGAGGTATGCGTTTCTAGTTTGAGCTATGTGGGTCACTTGGGAACCGAGAAGTATGCTTTGCGGATGCTTTGAGAGCCGAGAAGTAAGGTATGCGTTTGTAGTTAGAGTCGCACAGTAAGATGTGCGTTTCCTTTGGGACGCGCACAGTAGAACTATGCGCTTGATGTGGGAGCCGCAAAGTTGAAGTTTGCGGGCTATTCTTCCTCTGTTGTGCGGGTGTTCGTCCTGAACTTCTGAAAATCGTCTAAAATTTGATCCTAAAACGATTTAGCAATACCAAACCCTACCAATGTGTCTAGAAACACTTTTAGAATAGAATGTAAGCACTCGATCTCTCTAAAACACACTTTTTCGAAATAAAATCGATGGCACAGTGAACTTACCCACTTCAACTTTTTCACACAAAATCCACAAATTGGAACTCGATTTAATCTTAAAAGTGAAATCAAATATCAACAACTCGATCTAGCATGTAGTACGATCACAACCTGATCGATTCTAACACCTAAAACACTCAAAATCACAAAATCAATTTTTCTTGAAAAACACAGAGTCGTTTTTCTGAAAACTTGTTTTGATCTTAATCAGGCTCTGATACCAATTGTCGGTCCAACAATACTTATCAAGTTTATAGAATAACAACACAATATGATTACCAACTTGTTTGATATATAAAATAACGATTACAGGATTGATCTATGAAGCTTTGATTTGTGTTCTCTATGTTTTCTCTCTTTTACACCTTGAAGTGTGTGTTTGTGTGTGTGTATTATGATCTGATCTTGAGAGACTAGAGATACAACTAACACTTACTTGGTGTGTTGAACACACTACCTAAGTTAATATCTAGATATTTGATCTAGATTAATCTAATATAAACTAGAAACTAACTAATAACTTTATCTAACTATTACAATATTATAACTTAGATATTAAATCTAAGTAAACTAATACAATTACATTGAATTACATTGACATTTATTACAAATAGACATAGACTTTAATATCGAGAGTCGACGTTCCGGCTTTAGCTTCAGATTGCGATCTTCAGATTGGATGATCTTGAATCCAATGAGACTGTGTCTTAACACTCTCCTCTCTCTATCCCTCTCTCTCCTCACTCTCCTCACTCTCTCGGCATCATTCATGTGCTAAAGTAATAAAAATAATTTTTGTTAAAAATTAAACTATTTAATGAGTATTTTATTAAAGTAATTTTTGTTTAAAAAATTAAAATAATCAAAAGGGTATTTTGGTCATTTACCAAAATTCCATTCCAATTCCGAAGCTACAATCTGTGAACCAAACAGAAAAATTCCAATTCATTTAACAGATTTCATTCCAATTCTGTCAACCAAACAGGTGGTCAAACCTGACAACATTCCATTCAAATTCTATCAAAGTCAAATTTCTTTGACAGATTTCATTTCATCCAAAAACATTATGCGAACCAAACGCCCCCTTAGTTATTGCTATGCTCTTACCGGTAAAATTTCAATCATTGTCATACTTATCATATAAGGTAAATAACAACTGATAAACGTTTATCTGATATGTGCTTATGCAATAATATAAATGTATACAAACCTACATATATGATTTAAAAAATCACATATAAATAATTATTTTAGTGAATTACATTGGTGGTCCCTGTGGTTTGTTCAAATTTTGGATTTGGTCCCTAAAACAAACTATTTACACTGATGGTCCATAACTTTTCATTTTCATAACATCCATGGTCCCTCCACTTAATAAAATTAGTTAGCAACCGTTATAAAGGATTAATTGATCTTTAAACAAACTATAGGGACCAAAAGTGTAATCTACTCAAAAAATTGATGTAATTCACGTTTTTTTAATTTTTTATTAAAAAATATTTTATATATTTAATCATAAATCTAATTTATTAAAATAAAAAGCATATATTAAATAAAAATATTATATTTATTTACAAACTATTAAATTTACCAAAAAATTTAGTGTTAAAAGAATTTCAAGTTTAAAAAAACAAATTAAATCAAGATAAATTCGTATATCTTTCAGGAATTGAAATATGCAAGAAAAAATATTGAAAATTAAGTTTGGTTAACGTGATATTATTAATATATAGTCAAACTACAAATAATAAAAATAATAATAAAATAAAAATTATAAATTAAGATTAAAAAAACACTGATTATTCAAACAATCAAAAGAAACTATCACTACAACCAAATTAGGTTTATATGACACAAAAAAAAAACTAAACGTCCTAAACACCCATCCTTTTATAGGACGTTTGTTTTTATTGGAAACTTTTTAAGTAGTGTTATATAAAATTGTTAATGCGACGTTTTGTCTTACAAACGTCTTAAAAATTTGTTAAGACGCCCAAAAGCGTCATATAAACTTATTGTAACGCTTTTAGATAAAGCGTTTTATTTTTTTGTCCTATAAATTAAGTTTTATAAAATAGTTTATTAAGGTGCTTAATTTTTTCGGCATCATATAAATAATAAACCTAATTTTGTTGTAGTGATACTTTTTCTTAATCGTTTGAATAATCGATGTTTTTTAATCTTAATTTATAATTTTTTATTTTGTTGTTATTTTAATTATTTGTTGTTTGACTATTTATTAATAATCTCATGTTAACCGAACTTAATTTTTAATATTTTGCTTGCATATTTCAATTCCCAACTTAGGGGATGTTTGGGATTGCGATTTAGCACCGGAGATAAACACTTTTGAGTGTTTGGATGGAGAAAAATGAAAAGAGCTTATAGCGGTGCCAAACCGCTGAAAAACTGTTTTTGATAAGTCATTTGGTTTTAATTTATCAACTTATTTGAAAAGTGCTTATGACTTTTTGGGCTATTTTATATGTATAAGCAATCCCAAACACCTTTGAATAACAACTTATTAGCTTATTACGTTTTGGTACTACAATAAGTTGATCCAAACACTTTTTTAAAAACTCCGATTTGACACCGCATAAGTTGATAAGCACTTTTCAAAATAAGCATAAGTTGTTTTAAATAAGCAATCCCAAACACCCCCTTAAAATATATGTGAATTTATCTTCATTTCATTTGTTTTTCTAAACTTAAGATTTTTTAACGTCAATTTTTTTTTTGTGATTTTAATAGATTTTAAATAAATATACTTTTTTATATTTAATATGTATTTTATTTTAATAAATTTGATTTGTGATTGGATATATAACAAAAAATTAACAAGAAATAAAAAAAAAACATGAATCACATTAATTTTAGAGCAGATTACACTTTTGGTCCCTATAATTTGTTTAAAGATCGATTTATCTTTCATAACGTTTGCTAACTAATTTTGGTAAGTGGAGGGATCATGGGTGTTATAAAAATGAAAAGTTAGGGACCATTATTGTAGATAGTTTGTTTTGGGGAGCAAATCCAAAATTTAAACAAACTACAGGGACTACCAGTGTAATTCACTCTAATTATTTTTATTTATTTTGAGTAGGAGATGATTTGGGGTGCAATTATTAATGCATATATATGATGTGCGACCCATGGCCTGCGGCCTGCCTTTGAGTCATTCAATCGGCAGATCCCATTTGGCAAAAGAAGACAACTTCATTGCTATCGTCGGTTACAAATAAAGAAAATTAGGGGTGTTTGCGGTGCGGTTTGTCGCATATGCGGTTTGAAAATTTTCCCAAACCGCACCGCACAATACGGTACGGTGCGGTTTATGCGGTTTGTACATATCGCACTTTACACCTACAGTCTAACAATTATAAGATTAAGACTTCATTTTAAAATCAAAGATAACGTGACTGTAGTCCAAAAAATAAAAATATTCAAAACTTCCGATTCCTAAATAATACATATTACATAAATATTGCAATTATTTTATATATACATATATGTGCGTTTAATATATAAATTAAAAAAATATATTTACATATATAATGTGCGGTGCGGTTTAAAACGCGGTTTGACAACTAAAAACCGCAAACCGCACCGCATAGTACGGTTTGGTAAAAATGCAAACCGTACCGCGGAAGTTCTAAACCGTGCTTTGCGGTACGGTGCGGTGTGAACGATTTGTACGGTTAGACGGTTTAGATGAACAACCCTAAAGAAAATGGTTTAGATTCAAACATACTATTTCATGGGTTTTTAAAACATAAAATATTTTATCATATATTTATTCATACAAAGAGTTACTAATCTTGTTATTATATTAAAATTTTAAAATATAATTGGTTTTTGGACATCATATAATAATAACAACTTAAAAATGAAAGTAATTAAATATAAAGAGAAATTTAAAATTGTTATAGGAAAAGCATAATAGAACAACAATAAATAGAGAGAATGAAATCTGTAATTCTCATTAATCATAAACTCTTTAAATAGGGAGAAGTTTACAAAGAAAATGAAACATTCATTAAGGTAATTTCTAATACTAGGAAAATATTTTTTCAATCACTTCCTTTTGATGATGACACATAATCCTTCAACACTCCCCCTTGTGCTGAGTCAAAGGAGTGATAGTGCATAATTCTTGCCTCATTAAAACCTTACGCCAAAGAAACAAAACTCGGTGGGAAAAATAAAAACTTTAGACAAAGGAAAGAGTACAAGACACCAATAAACTATTCCTTTAGTTTACTATCTTTCTTGATTCGTACATCAATCAAAAGGTTTATAATACAAGATGATTTATAAATTGTTGTCTGACTAAAACCTTGCACCAAGAAACAAAACTCAGTGGGAAAAACAAAACATTGGGCAAAGGAAATAGCACAACTTATTAATAATACATGTTTAGTAGACATCTTCTTTTCTCTATTACTCCCCCTGATTTGTACATCAATCAAGAGAGCTTAGAAAAAATTCACATTTTTCACATACTTTACTTGATTCACTTGAATCCTGGGGGGAGTTTGTTGTTGTTGTTGATTGCATAGAAACTTAAGCAAATAATGTTTTGTGTTATCAACCTTTATGTATCTTACTTTCATTCATTTGGTATATGATGCATTATTTCCATGTATGCGGTAGGATATTGGTTGAACTCAAAACATTAGCTTCTCTAATATGCGTAATGATAGTGTCCGTAACCATGTACACTCTTGAAGAACTTCATGTAGAGTTATATAGTTCAAAGAGGTAGGTACATAAAGTTGCTTAGTTTACTTCTAGACAATCGACATGTTCCCAATGGTACTTTCTTATCCAATTTGGGAACGACCTTTATATGATCCAGACATATATCTAATATCAGCAAATACATATCAATACATTATCTGATACTTTTCTATAAGAGCTAGTACTTTTGCTGCTTACATTATAAGTAGGTACTGAAGTTCCATTATCAATCCCATTTTTCTTTCTATAGGGAAATTATATGTCCATGTCAATAATTCCAAAAGATTAATTTGATATCATTTCAATGACGTTGTGTTGGCGCTGAGCTAAATCTAGCTAACAAGTTCACCGAGAAATACAATATACGGCCAAGTGCATTATGCTAAGTACGATAATGCGTATGTTGAACTTAGATAGGGAATTCCAGCTCCTAACACTTTTTCGTCATCATCCTTTAGACGAAATGGATCTTTCCTTATATCTAACACTTTGACCGATCATGGAAGTGCTAACCTGATGCGCTTTGTCCATATTAAATTGTCTGCTTATTTTCTAGACATATGTGATAAGTGAATTAATATTTTACAAACTTAGTGTTCTAGCTCAAATAGCTAGACAAAACCAAGTTTTCTCAAGATTTTCCATCTCAAATTTAGATTTCAAGTAACGTGTGACTACTCTTATTTCATCAAGAGTGCCTATTATATTCATAACATCGACATATAAAGCTACTTTGAAAATCTGGAACTTGTTTTCCTAAATAAATACGCAAAGGCACAATTCATCGTTCTTATATATCCTTTCACAATCAAGTATTCACTTAGGCGGGTATACCACACTACATATATTGCTTTAATTTATAAAGTGAGTGTTTTAATTTTATTGCAAACGCATTTCGTGGTTTAGAGTTACTTGATTTTGGTAATGTAATATCATCAAGAACTTTTTATATATCTCTGAATTTAGATCCCTGTTGAGATATGTGGTAACCACATTCATGAGCTGCATTTCCAGTCCTTCGGAAACTACTAGACTAATTAATTAGCAGAACGTTATAACGTCCATCACGGGAGAGTAAGGTCGCGTTTGGTTTGTGGGATTGGAATGGATTTGGAGGGATTTGGATTTCAAATCCATTCCAATCCTGCGTTTGGTTTGCAGGAATGGATTTCGTTGACCGGATTTGAAATCCGTTGAACATTTAAAAATCCCTTATATGATGGATTTCAAAATCCATTGCAATGAACCTGGATTTAAAATCCAAATCTGATGGATTCTAAAGCCTGATGGATTTCAAATTCTTATCCAAACACATGAAGGGATTTCAAATCCCTCCAAATCCAAATCCTTACTTGAAATCCAATCCATTCCAATTCATTCCCGCAAACCAAACGCACCCTAAGTCTTCTCGTGGTCAATCCAGGGCGTTGTGAGAAACCTTGCGCCAAAGGAGAGCCTCATACATTATGACTTAATTATTCTCATTACGTTTTATGACAAATGATTTATCTATGTCTTACAGGCTTTACACTTGGTGGGTTAGCACTACCAAACCAAATACCTGTTCATTTATCAAATAATATGATTCTCCTGGATTGCTTATTTAGGCCAACTTGCTCGTTGTTGATAATTTTCAACTGACCATGGTTCGATGTCAATGTGCTCTATCATCTCATAAGCAACATTATATGTGAAATATATCATCAATGAGTATGTATGATTTGTCCATCGACTCATATGTACTCTCATAATTCATTTGAGATTTCTTTGATCTCTGGAATCAATATTAACTTCGGAGCGTCCTCCAGTAATGATTCATAGACATAGTTTAATCAGATACAATATCATGAGAGGTTTATGTATTGATGAAAAATAGTTGTGCCTTACTCTTCTTTTCCCTTAGATGAGTATTTATCGAACCAATTAGCTTCCCCCATTTCCGTTTGGGAGCTACGACCTCAACCACACCTCCACCATGTGTGATTGCAACGCACTTTCCAGCGACGTTGTGCCCTTGTTTGGGGACTTTAACCTTGCGAGTATATTTGCAGCTCGTATATGTGATCTTTTCACTTCTGGAATAACATTAAACATATCAGGTATCAAGTCTGATTCGTTTGACTTCAACTTTACATTATGAAGTTTGGGGATCAACATGAGACAAAGTGTGAATATTTAATGACACTTCCTGTTGTTCCTATGGAAAATCATTTTTCCTATCTCCCCCCAACGACGGGAAGACTGTCTCATCAAAGTGACAATCCACAAATCTAGCAGTAAACAGATCAGTCGTCAAGGATTCTAATTAGCGGATAATTTTTTAGAGATTCATATCCAACAAACATACTTAATCATTTTAAAGACCCATTTTGGTGCGCTATGGGGGCGCAATTGGCACATATACTGCACAACCAAACATGTGTAAATGTAAAATATCAGGCTTATATCCAGTTACCAACTGGTACACATGAGACTGGTTAGCTAGTAATAGGTCTCAAAATGATGAAGTAAAGTTGCTTATAGTATTGCATAACCCAGGCACATGTAGGTAAATTGGTGCGCATAACCAATGTCTTGGCTGCCATCTATATTCTTTTGATGACAACTTCTACGAGACCATTTTAGTATGGGGTATAGGAAACTCTACCTTCATGAGGGTGTAGAGTTCCCTTCCCATCTTCTCTTCTCAACCGGTTCGCTCTTTTCTACCTTGCTCGGACCATAGGAGTCTTCTACCAACTGGGCCTCCTCAATTGGCTCCCGTAGGGTGGGGGCCTTAGACACCCGCACCAAGTTCTTCATTTTGGACGGTAATCCCTTGGTGTAGGCCTTGATCTTCTCTTTTTCGCTCGAAACTAGATGTCCCACCAATCCTAACTTGTCCATGAACTGTCGGTTGTAATCCTTCAGTGACAAGTTTCCCTTCTTCAAATTCCGGAACTCCTCTTCTATCCTGTCCATAGCTCGTTCATTACAAAATTCCTCCATCAATTTCTTCTTAAAGGTCGGCCAACTTAGTTTGGCCAAGACCGTGGCCTCCACTGAAGAGGAGTAAACATTCCACCACGTGAGGGTCGCCCCTCTTAACATCTGCGATCCAAACGTTGCTTTCTGGTCTTCCCCGCATTCACTTGATCTGAACGCCTGTTCCATCTCTCGAACCCAATTCATACACACAATCGGATCATCTGTGCCCTTGAATTCTGGTGGTCGGCATCCAAGGAATTCCTTAAAAGTGCAAGTCTTTGACACTTGTCTTTCTCCCGAGGTTGGGGTCTCATTAGAAGGAATTTTGGGTCTGGTACCCCTGGATCCCGCCACCAAGATATTTTCCACTACCGCTTCGTGTCTATGGTTGCTAGCATCCCGGCCTTCCAGTAGCTTTAAAAACATTTCCTGTTGTTGGGTCATCACCGTGTTCATGGCTTGCATCATTCTATCCATCATCCTTGATTTCGGGGTCACTTCTTCCATAATTGGTTCTGATGAGACTATGTTCCAACGGGGCACATGCTCGGGTCCTCCGCCTAACACATTTGGCGGCCACGGGGGCAAGTTCGTTGCTGTAACTCTAGGGTGGTCGGTCGTAGATGTTGACGCCTCTTGACCCTCCGGTCGATTTCGAGTATTTACCATTGACTGCCACACATACGCGAGAATATAGGTGAGAGATAGATTATACGAATTATAGATAAGGAAACGTACTGATACATTCATTAATCATCATTACAATGGAAAATAAACATAATCACGTAAAACATCTTCATAATAACGTTAGCTAAGTGAAATTATGAACATGTGATACGTAAGAATTTTCATCACCGTCACCATAACTCTTAACTTGTGTAATTTCCGTCAACTCTAATACCATCCTATCTTAGGAGTTCTACCCAATCTCACTCGATCATTACTTAAAATCACAACTTAAGTCTAGGTATTCCACATTCATACCTAGTTCACTTAAACTACTGCTCTGATACCAACTTATAACACCCTAAAAATTAGAGGAATTAAAAATCCGAAATTTCGGCAATATGACGGCTATAATCTGAGTGAAACCTGATTAAACAATAACCTGCCAAATCGATCCCAAAGTATCGTCCCGAAACGGGGTATAGCATAGTGTTTACAAACTTAAATGAATGAAGAATATATATATATATATATATATATATATATATATATATATATGACAAGCTAATAATTTAAATTGTTCTATTAGATTACGGTCGGGTGTCGCTATCCTTCCAAAATGGGTAACTATCAAAACGTATAAATCGGTCTCTAGATCTCCCAAAAGGACCGCTCTCAATCACACGATCGACCCCTCATTCCCGAAGGTTCCCGCCACTAGGATGTTCTGTCATATATGACAACCAAAGAAACAAGTGTTAGGCTAAAGCCTAGTGAGAACATATAATTGTAAGGTAAATAATGTAACGAAATTACAACTTATGTACGTCCGTGTATTTATAGTTCTCAACCAAATACTTCACCTGTCATTAAACATGAAATTACAATATAGTCTCGTCAACATACTTATAATTCCACTTAAGCCATTTAACTTGATAGCATCAACTCAAACTAGATCTTTAGCCATTCGGGCAATCAACCCAAACCAGGTTTTTAGCCTATTCGTGACATCAACTCAAACCAAGTCTTTAGTCTATGTGACATTCAACTCTAACCGAGTCTTTAGTCTATTGGAGACATCAACCCAAACCTGGTCTTTAGTCTATGTGAAAATCAACTCTAACCGAGTCTTTAGTCTATTGGAGACATCAATCCAAACCGGGTCTTTAGTCTATGTGACAATCAACTCAAACCGAGTCTTTAGTCTATTCGAGACCTCAACCCAAACCGGTTTTTTAGCCTATTGGTGACATCAACTCAAACCGAGTCTTTAGCCCCTCATCAAGATGCCAATATGACCAATATATAACCCACTAGTTTCATACAACTCGTAATACATGATAAGATCAAGCATTTCCTCTAATACTCATCATTTGAGACATCATCCACAAAAAGGATTTTTAGGTTAAACTTCTCATAATCAAATCAGGAGATGAGAAAAGGTGGATGTAGTTATTAGCACATTATTAAGTATGTATATAAGTATAAGAGTCAAGAAATACACTCACCTTGGTGATTTCTTACAAGGAAATCAAAACCCTAAGAGAGGAAGTGGAGAGATGGAAGCTTGAGAGATTGCTACAAGAGTACCCTTCACAAGGACCAACCCTAGAGGAGCATTAAATCCTCATTAATGCACATTGGAGTCTCATAAATGAAGAGGGTGAAACTAGGGTTAGGAGCATACCAAAATCGCAGGAAAGAAACCCCCAAATCTGCTCCCACAATCAATTCTAAGTTGAACCCCATAAATTAGAAGTTTTTATACCCCTGTGCCCCGTCGGCGACAGTGACATTGTCACTGTGGCAGGGCATAATCGCCCGAACCCTCACACCATACGGTACATATGGCGCAGTTGTAACACCGCGATAGTGACCAGGGCATAATCGCCTGTCACTATCGCGCCATATGTACCGAAAGTCCTTGACCCCTGGCGATTGTGCCTTGGTGATAGTGACTCCATGTCACTGTCGCGAGCACTGTACCGAAGCTTGGTCTTGCCAAGAGAAATCAGCTAGGGACACTAGACCCGAGGTTAACGATTCACAAACATTGAAATTGCATATCAACGTATAGAAAAAACCTCGACGAGGGCCGAACATAACATAAGTTCCCGAAATTCAGGGTGTTACATGCCACGTGTGAGAAATTGTCTTCACTCACTATTCTTTGGAGTTGTTTCCACCTCTAACACTTTCATTATTGATCTCAGGAATTTTCTTTGCCTCGACATATCTGTGTTGTTATTTGAAATAACCTTGGTGTGTCTCTCAACCACTTGCAGTAGGTTGATGAGTTTGTCTAAAGGTTGCGTTCCAACTTATATTGGTTCATTAATATTTAATGATATATGAAAGGTGGAAATAATGTTATAAATCATGTCATATTATGTGAGTTCCTTGCCATAGAAATTGAGACGCATCTTGGATATAACATTTCTTTGTTGAAATCATTTACCTTTTTGTAATCGAGTAAGTGGATTTCATTCCGCTATACAATTAGTTCGGGAAGTACATATTCATTAATACTCTTGATTCTCCCTTTTGGGACATCCCACGGTTCTTTAAAGGTTTCTAGTAAAGGTATTCCTATGAAAGTTATGATTTATATGTCGTCTCAAAACATGATGATATTTGTTTGTACCTTTTCAGGAGGTTGGTTTTAGGGTCAATAGGGAGTTGATGGATTTTAAGTATATTCTTGTACTTTTTCAACAAAAGTTGTTTTTATATTGGATATTCATATTTGTACTCAAGTTATTTTGAGTTTAGAATATTGAATCACGGATGAGTTGTTTCAACCATTTACTTATATAAAGGATAATGTATGATTTTCTAAAACAATGAATCACGGTTTATAATCATTATATTATGTATGAAATTTTATTATCATAATAATATTGGGTTATTGTATGCTTACATTTTGTTGATAATACTTCATCGATATTTCAATTTACGAAAAGAAATCATTCAATCTATTGGATTTCCAGGTAGTAGGGGAATCACATGGATTTCTTAAGTCCTTACAAACCTTGGGGCTATTTACACCCGTTTGACAAAATCCAATCGATATTTTGCGATTTATTTAATTTGAAGATAACATAGTTAATTATATAGCTTTTGGCATGAGGCGAAAATAAATGAGTTTGGCATATAAAGCCAATTTCAATGTTTTAATACCTTAATATTATTTTGAGATATTTTGCCACGAGGCCAAATAAATATTTTTTTTTTTTTGCATAAAGCAAAATTCAAAAAAATTTAACACATTAAGGATATTTAAAGTTTTTTTGGTAAATACCATAAAATATATGGATTGAAAGTGTAACTTTCAAAAAATTATTTATAAGATTGTAAATTACAAGTAGGAACTTATAATTGTTGCAAACATTTGAATATAATATATGAAATTTTAAGGCTAAATACATAGAAAATAAACATTTAAACTACATTTGAATAAACAGAGACATATTAAAATAAACTACAGTGATATGCTTTAAAATAAGTAATTCAATATTAACCTAAACAAATAAATAGTATTGATCAATTAAAGTAATCAATTGAGCAACCTAATATATGCGTCCAACTATTTATAAGAAAATATGATTAAAGATATATTTAAAAATGTCATTATTTAAGGAAATTGTTTATGAAATATAATCATTTATATGATATTGTTGTTATGGGAAGAAAATCAATTTCATAAAAAAAATAAGCAACTATAATTTAATAGACAATTAGATACTAAATTTATTACAAACTAATAAAATGTTAGATAATTATTTATTTTAATAAGTAGATATTCATGAAATCATTAACTAAAATAGATGATTAGTTAATATTCAAACCCAATGATTTATTTAAAAATAGTTTAACCCTAGAACACATATAAATCATTAAAACATCTCAAAACAATGATGCATTATGCTTATGTTAATTCTTTTTCCGTTTTTCATGTACACAATAAAAACAAAGAAGAATGTTAAATTAATAATAATTAAACATGTTCAATAAATTCATAATTAAATTAATTAACTAAGCACGCTTAATAAAGATTATAATTACGAAAGATAATAGTGCAACAAAATGAATGTTAATTAACTGATCGAATTCAACATATACGATAGTCCACAAAGAATAAATTACACTAATGTATTCACATTCGTTATTGTATGAATTATGCATTATGTATTGAAGATAAAATTATAAATAAAAATCAGTCGTTGATCAATGGATGTATCATTATGTAATATGATAACAATATTCAATAGATCTAGCCGTTAAGTTAAATATTATACCAATAATATGATTTTTAATCATGAAATTTGTATTCCAAATAAACAATGTATTCAATAAAAAAAGATATGAATACAATTATGAAATTCATATTTAAAAAAAAGAATAAAAGTTATTGTTTTTTCTTTTTCTTTTTGATAGGAACAATAATAAAAAGGGTTCCAAAAAGGAGCTTCGTTCATTCAAAAAGTATGACGACAATTGTTATAAGCAAAACTATATAATACTACTTTTAATTAAGTTTTATGTTTTTCAATTTGATTCTCATCATCAACAAAAATTTTATTTTGTGGTATTAAAATAACTAGTAATGAACTATCAATTACAAGTTTAATATAAAAAACATACATTATGTTGATGTTAATATCGTAAAACATCTTAGCATTTGTTCGGTTGAATTCTCTCTTGGCGGAGCATTGGAGCAACGTGCTGATAACGTGTTATAGGAAAAGCAGAATAGAACAACAGTAAATAGATAGAATGAAATATGTAATTCTCATTAATCATAAACTCTTTAAATAGGGAGAAATTTACAAAAAAAAATGAAACATTCATTAAGGTAATTTCTAATACTAGAAAAATATTCTTTCAATCACTTTTTTTTGATGATGGCACATAATTAATCCTTCAACAAAAATATGTTATTTGACATGATTGTAGGTAGTAAATTTTTTATCCTTCTAGTTTATTATTTTGATGTGTAAGCCTTTTTTAGGATTTTTGTTTATATCTAATAATTTTTCATATAGAAAGAAAGATATTTTCGTAACTAAATAAAGGAATACGAAAATGTCGAATGACATGTTAAACTGAACTCACGTGTAAAATCACATATAATTCAAGCAGCTTTGGCCGCATCATGAGGTCACAGGCCAGGTTGCCCACTCACCCTTGTGTTTACCGTGTTCGTAATCGCTTGTAAAATTACATGTGATATGATTGTTTTCTTGTAATCTTATTTTGACTATGTTATCGTTTGAATATGAATGAAACAATCACACAACTGCAATGTTGCCTACCGGAGGTCAACACCAAATAAGGTTGAACATTTTAGAGAAGGTTGAACATTCGGCCAAAAAATTAAAATGGTTAACAACAGTAAATAATCTAACAAACGCTATTATATCAACTATATTCCAATTAACAAATAATCTAACAAAAATAATGACCGATCAAGCATTTATTTTTCGGTTCAGGTTTTTTGACAATGTTGGGACTATCGTTGTTCGTCGTCATTTCTGCATGGGAGTTGAGTTGGATTCCATCAAATAGATCCACCGACAGTGGCAGACCCCTTAAGGGGCTATGGGGGGCCATGGCCTCCCCACTATTTTGAGGTGTTAGTATAAATATATAATATTATGGATATCACTTTAAATTTTATACAAAAATAAAATTTGGTCCCTTCACTTTTGGTGTTTAAAAATTGAGAACCCACAATTTCATTTCTTTTAGAAGACCTTTTCATACCTACTAAAACAATCTATATACAAAATCTAGAGTTATAAAATATTAATTATATATCTAAATACAAACAGTAAATATTATGATTATGAAATATCTTAAATTTTAAGTTTGATAAATCTATCTAAAAGTGTTTCGATATGTGTAACACCCTAAAATTTCGGGTAATTTTAAAAATTGAAAATTTGGCAATATAACGTTTATAAGTAGGGCAAACCACCCAAAAGGGGCAATAGCATAGCATTTACAAAACTTGCAAGGATGTATGGGAAACGACAACAGACTAATCTAAACCACAACTAGCTAGATTACATAGGTTGTCAACCCAATACCAAAAATGAATGATTGAATCAAATGCTAAAAGCTTCCAAATATCTATCTTCCAAAAATGCCCTCAAGAGACCACGCTCTTCTCTCAACCCCTTGACGACCCGCCGCCAAGGGAACCTGTTATACACATCGTTTGAGAAAAAGTGTTAGGCTTAAAGCCTAGTGAGAACATACAGTTTATATGAAAGATAGTAAGAAGAAATATAATGCAACATAAATAAACTGTTTTCGTCAATCGACTTTGTAAATGGTTTGGTAAACACATAGTGACCTTTCGGCCCAGACTTCATCTTGCGATGATGGGTGTAAGCCCGAATTCCAAGGATTGTGGTGAAACACAAAGTAAGCCACTTTCCAAGTTTTGAGCTCACCATACTAGGATCAAGGCCACGAACACGCCGGCTCGTACTAAGATGTGGGGGAGGGCACCCAATGATCCCTAGTCATGCTCATTCACTAGGATTTACATTTACGACCCACGACTAGTAACCGGTCCCACATAACCGTACCAAGTTGCCCTCTAGGGTCCAATGTCTCAACTAGCTACATACGGGAGTTACCCCCAAATAATAAGTCAACTCAATACCTATGGATCCAGATAGTCTAGACTCGTCACAATACACTTGTGACCAACTATAATCAAACATATAGTTCACATTATCATTTGGTTCCCAAATCACATTTTGATGGTTAACTGTTGATAAGAAATACAAAGCCCATATATAAAACATAAGGCTATCATCTCATTTCCCAAAATGTTCCTTTACCAAGTAAACCTTCCCATAGTAGAAACCATTATATTGAAACATGGATTTCTTCATATTTTAAACCATTTGTCTCCTTTCCACCAAAATACCCATAATATGCATAAAACATAAACTTGGTTAAAATGCCATGTATTTAACATATACTCAACAAAATGAGATAACATTCATATATGTAGTTCCAAGTCATGGATTATATCTTTATTTCACAAAATGGTAAGAAACCCTAAAAATCTCCCAAAATGTCAAGTTAGGTCAAATCTCATCAACAATGAAAATGTTAAACAAGGAGATGTTTAGAAGTTTAAAAGATGCATTTTGATGTGTATAAAGTTTAATAAAAGAGAAGTATGAACTCACAATGGGTTAAATACCAAAACCCTAGAAATTCCTAGTCGGAGAGAACTAGCACTTGAGAGTTTGAGATCTTCACAAAGTTACCTTAGATTCACCTAAACCAACACCATTAATGAGGAGGAGGAAGTTGAATGGAGTAATAAATGTGATGGGAAGCATTAGGGTTTGAAACTTACCAAGAACTGCAGAGAGAAACGACCTAGCCTCTTCCCAAAATCAGATAAAATGACTTATTTTCGGAGCTGGTCTAATTAAAGTCACTATGCCCGCACGCGATAGTAACATTGTCACTATCGTGGGTAGGCTCGCGTCGTATGTACCGAAAGTCGTAGGACTTTCCGCGATAGTGCCCTGGCGATAGTGACACTGTCACTATCGCGGGGCAAGGTCGCGCCAGGGGTACCGAATCCTAAAACTCGAGATTTCGAACCCGCGACTTACGAGACGACAACCAGGGGAAAATACGCAACGAATAGGAGTGAAACAAAACAAATTAAGGTCACAAATACAGACAAGTTGGGAATCTAGATTTACACAAAATTACGGGTGTTACAATCCTCCCCAACTTGGAAAAGATTTCGTCCCCGAAATCTCAGCTACACGAACAGATGAGGATATCTTCGCTTCATATCCTCCTCGACTTCCCACGTCACATTGGCACCTCGATGATGCTTCCATTGCACTTTGACCATAGTGATTTCTTTGTGGCAAAGTTTCTTTGACTTTTTCTCCAAAATAGCTTCGGGTTCTTCAACACAACGGTTACCCTCGTCCACTCTAATCTCGGAAAGAGGGATAACACTCTCCTCTTTCGCCAAACATTTCCGAAGATAGCAAATATGGAACGTGTTGTAGATCCCGTTCATTTCTGGAGGAAGTTCCAACTGATACGCTTGCAAGCCCACACGCTTAAGCACTTTAAATGGTCCAAGGAAACGGGGACTCAACTTCCCTCGCTTTCCGAACCGTATAATGCCTTTCCATGGCGACACTTTCAACATCACACGATCGCCCACTTGGAATTCCATCGGCCGCCTCTTCTTATCGGCATAGCTTTTTTGCCGATCTTGGGCCGCTTTCAATCTTTCCCGGATGCCTTTGACCTTATCGGCCGTCTCTTGCACGATTTCAGGTCCGGCGAATTGCTTCTCTCCCGCTTCAAGCCAACATACGGGAGTTCTGCACTTCCGCTCGTACAAGGCCTCAAACGGAGCCATTCCGATACTCGAGTGGTAGCTATTATTGTAGGCGAATTCTACCAAAGGTAGGTGAGAGTCCCAACTACCCCCGAAGTCGATAGCGCAAGACCTTAGCATGTCTTTAATCGTTTGGATCGTTCTCTCGCTTTGACCGTCGGTTTGTGGGTGGTAATCCGTACTCAACTTCACGCGCGTACCAAGCTTCTTCTGCAAGCCATCCCAAAAATTGGAAGTGAACCGATTGTCACGATCTGAAACAATAGACAAGGGTACTTCATGCCTCGAAACCACCTCATCGATGTAAAGATTTGCTAACTTGTCCATCGGTAGTGTCTCGCGCATGGCCAAGAAATGAGCGCTCTTGGTCAACCGGTCAACTATCACCCATATGGTATCGTGACCTCGAAGAGTCTTGGGCAACTTAGTCACGAAGTCCATGGTAATATGTTCCCATTTCCACTCGGGGATCTCCAAGGACTGAAGACTCCCGTACGGACGTTGGTGCTTGGCCTTTACTTGCAAACATGTCACACAACGCTCTACATAACGTGCCACGTCAAGCTTCATCACCGGCCACCAATAATGTAGCTTCAAGTCCCGATACATCTTTGTACTACCCGGATGAATGGAATATTTGGACTTGTGCGCATCCTCAATAAGAAGTTCCCGATTGCCCCCAACCTTGGGCACCCACACACGGCCGTTGAACAACTTCACCCCACGGCTATCTTCCGTTAAGAGCAAACGTTGTTTTATCATGACTTCATCCTTGAGATTATCTTCCAACAATGCTTCTCCTTGAGATGTCTTGATCTTCTCAATGAGACTCGACACAAGTTTGATTCTTGAGAGGGTGGCCCGAATGCTCCCGCTATAGTCCTTCCGAATCAAAGCATCGGCCACCACGTTTGCCTTACCGGGATGGTAAAGCAACTCACGATCATAGCCCTTGAGTAACTCGAGTCACCGCCTTTGCCTCATATTCAACTCTTTTTTATCAAAGACGTACTTCAAACTCTTATGATCTTTGTATAGAGTACACTTTGTGCCATAGAGGTAGTGTCGTCAAAGCTTCAAAGCGAACACCACCGCCGCCAACTCCAGATCATGGGTAGGGTAATTCTTTTCGTGAATCTTGAGTTGTCTCGATGCGTAAGCGATTACTTTGCCTCTTTGCATCAGCACACAACCCAACCCCATCTTTGAAGCGTCGCTATAAACCGCGAAGTCTTCCGATCCTTCGGGTAGCGACAAAATTGGAGCTTCACACAACTTCTTTTGTAAAGTCCGGAACGCCTTCTCTTGAGTTTCGGTCCAAACAAACTTCACATTCTTCCTAGTCAAGGTCGTCAAGGAAGAAGCGATTTTGGAAAAGTCTTGAATGAATCTACGATAGTAGCCCACCAAACCCAAGAAACTTCGGATTTCGGACGGACTCTTTGGAGGTTCCCAGTTCATCATTGCTTCAATCTTGGAGGGGTCTACTTTCACTCCGTCTCGAGTGACAACATGACCCAAGAATTGAACCTCTTCAAGCCAAAAGTCGCACTTGAAAAAATTGGCATACAACCACTCATTTCTCAATACTTCTAGAACTTCGCGTAGGTGTTGCTCATGTTCTGACTCGCTCTTGGAGTATACGAGTATGTCATCAATGAATACAATGACCGACATGTCGAGGAATGGTCGGCACACTCTATTCATCAACTCCATAAACATCGTTGGTGCGTTAGTTAGACCAAACGGCATCACTAGGAACTCGTAATGACCGTAACGCATTCTAAAAGTCGTCTTCGGAACGTCTTCCCCTCTCACCTTCACTTGGTGATATCCCGAGCGCAAATTGATCTTCGAGAAACAACCCGCTCCTTAAAGTTGGTCGAATAAGTCGTCGATCCTCGGGAATGGATACTTATTCTTCACCGTAGCCTTATTCAGTTCACGGTAATCGATGCACATTCTCATTGTGTCATCCTTCTTCTTGACAAACAAGATCGGAGCTCCCCAAAGCGACGAGCTCGGTCTTATAAATCTTTTCTCTAGGAGTTCTTGGAGTTGGGCCATCATCTTTTGCATCTCCGATGACGCCAACCAGTAAGGAGCTCGCACAATTGGAGTCGCCCCCGGTATGAGATCAATCCGAAACTCCACTTAATTGGTTAAAAAGTTTTTAATTAAAAAAGAAAATAAAAAGTCAAATATGGTAGGCGTGTGTTTAAATTTTCCTCCATTTTACCCCTAAGCATTTTAAAATTAAAAACTCTATTTAATATGAGTTGTTGGATCAAAAGAGATCGAGTGACTGATATTTGTCCTCACGTGCACAATGAAAAATGAGTTTTCATTTGAACTTTCCTCTGTATTAATATAAGTGTATGTTTCATATATAAACGTATTTTTATATTGTTTTCACATACAAAACATTTTTTAATGTTTCATCTATGAAACAATACTATATAAACATTACATAATTCTTACTTTTAGACACTTTTTGTATAATTTTTCCTCTTCCTTTCTTATATTTTGGGGTCTTTTTGATCCTCCATATTCTCTCTCTCTCTACATATATATATATAGAGAGAGAGGGTATTTAAATGCAACCCATCTACATGGTGCAACCCCTTTATCCACCACATATTTTATGTAATTAAAAAAAAGGAAAAAAGGTAAAAGTAAAATATGTGGTGAATAAATAGATTGCAAGGATTGCATCATGTAAAAGGTTGTATAATAATTCACCCCGAAAAAAAAATATATATATATATATAGGGTCAGGATCAAGGGAAAATCTCAAAAAAATGAAAACTGAAGAACACCCTAGTAGCCCTTCATCTGGACGGTATGCACTTGTGCATACAGGTAATTTGTAACATGCACACGTGCATATGCACAAGTGCATAATGAACTTGTGCATAAAAACCAAAAATCAACATAATTTATCTGTATGCACAAGTGCTCCAAATGAAAGGCTAACAAAGTGTTCTTCAGTTTTCCGTTTTTTTGAGGTTTTTTCCTGAACTTCCGTGTATATATATATATATATATTGCAATTTAACACATGTTTAATCTAAAGGAAAGTAAATTAAATGAAATAACTGGAACTTGGTGGGGCAGAGACCAAGGGAGATACAAATGTAGGTCTTAATAAACATTTATATATTCTTTCGATGTAAAACAGTTTTTTACACAAATCAATAACAAGAAGTTTTATTATAAATAAGAGAACAAAATTTTATTTTGAAAATTTACTACTTTTCTGAAGGTATAAAACGGAAATTTATAAGTAAACATTTACATATGTTTTACTGTTAAATTTAACCCAATCAGGTATTTTTAAACTGCTTATCTATATCAGAAATACATTAAAATGAAATTTGCAATTCACGAATATCTTATAAACTATAATTAAAGATTGTTTATCAAACGCTTATCAAGTCATCACCCTCTTTTACCTTATCATATAACATCACAACCATCAAAACTTGTTGACAAGCATTTCTTACCCAATATGAGTTAACCCGCTAAGAGTTTCTCTCTCTCACTTATAAGGTGATAAAATTATCCATCCTTTCCTATGACACATTTAATCAAGTATCCAACTAATTATAATAATTATAAAATGTCTATTTCAACATAAAACCAAATTATAAACCTTACAAGTCACAACTAACAAACATAACTTCAAAAAAGTTACTAATAATTACTTATAAAACTCAAGTCTTACCCATCCTACCAACCTTTAGGGTTAGTGACCGACCGAAAAATGGTGGTTGAATCGTCAGGTCACCAAGTCAAAGAGCAGTTAGCCACATAGTATTTAACTTCACTTCCAGCTCCAAAACAAATTATTTAGACAGAATAAACGACTTCCAATTTTCGTACCTCTTATCACTGTCGGCGTTTACCCCATAAATTTTGGTGAAGAATCCATTACCTAGGTCGGTTTTCAAACATTTAAACCTTGGAAACGGACTATATGTCGTACAGACTTTTCTTCCAAGCCTTTGATGCATCAATATAAGTTTCAGCTTTCTAGTAGCAGCTGAAACCACCCACAAACTAAGCAGCACCAGGATTTTAAGAGCATATTTACCAAATTCTGTTGATATCACAAATAGAATTACGTTACACCATGGGAATTCTGGAATCAAACTGGACAATTTTAACACTCCTTAAATTCTGCGGATGATACAAGCAATCGTAACACTAACGCTGCTGGACCAGAACTTCGTTGCAGTATTTCTTGAAATTCAAACATTCTTCCACAAGATAATCGCTGTCATAATGAGTTTAACTTCATGAGAATCATTCATAAGAAATCTATGGAATTAGACAACTGGGTTTGAACAACTCACAAGATTCTCTCCGCCATTTCTACCACATCCCATCTTGGACTCCACGGATAATCTTGCAAAATAGCCGACTTGATTGGTGCATTACCAGGGTGAGAGTGAAAATGCTTCAAAATTCAACAAAACAACAACCTAATTCAGTATAAAACATCTAAAGGCATTAGTTTAACAAGAAATAATGCATCTTAATAATGATGAACTACAAAGAAGGACAGAAAGGGAAAAGGTAACTCTTATTACATCATATGAGATTTAGCCATTCAAAAGAACTTCCCTTCAATTATATATTCCACCGTCCCAAAACAAATGCATCGTTTAACTAGCAGCACAGTTTAATGGAAGTGTTTGATAAAGTATCCTAGGAACCCTTCAAGAGGTAACAAAACAAAGGAACTTGTGATAAGTACTAATGGGCAAAAAGTTAATTTTGGATTGGAACTTCGAAAAAAGGGAGTGTTATATTTATTTCTGACATCATGGAAAGGTAACTGTTGCATCTATTTTGGGCTGTGATAACTATTTCTAGTTAGAAAGAGTAGTCCTGGTGCACACTTGTCAACCTTTACACAGATATCTGGTTGAAAGGCAAACATAGTTTTTATAAATACAAATACACATCAAGCGGAAGTAATAAATATGTATAGACAACCAAACCAAAAGCCATTACATTTAGCCTTGCAAAGAAGCCCAAAATACTTGCAACTCCAGCAAACCAGAAATTTATGCCATGATCTTTTTGTTATAATACCAAGCTCAGCTACTTTAGAGCTTGTTTGATTAAGCTCAAATTGGTGATTATGAGAACAAGACTCGAGCCTAGCTTTTGACACGTATAGAATCCTTCATTTCTTCAAACAGAAGGAACAGAGATAGAAGGATCCATCTTTGTTCTCTCCTTAATCAAGAAAAAAAGCTAAGCATTACTGGTCTTATTGAGACTAGAACTCTTCTTCTTGAAGTATACAACACTTGCCGCAAGGTTCACGAAAAAGGTTATTTTTTATTGGCATTGGAAGCACATTACATTATGGCATGGTAATTTTCCGTGGCACAACTAGAAGAGCTAGCCTTATCTCTATTTTTGATGCATGCATTGTTGTATTAGATCGAGATCTGAAGCACGACAAAGTCGTTGGGTACCTCAATGTCGCTCAGCCCCCGTTATAGGTTTTATCTATCATGTTTTACTCAGCCAGAATGATACTAACATGAGTGAAAGCATTCCTTTATATAAATCATCCTCTCCATTGCAGGTTGGAGGCTCCGACTAGAAGACATATAAAGCAGGAGGCAAAGATCTGCTACAGAATGGATCTGTTTAATTTTTGTCTTATTTTTTCACAACGTTGTTAATAATTAATGTATTATATACAGTTACAAAAGTTAAACTATTAAAACAATAATCTAACTTTTTAATACATAGATTTCGAAGGTTGTAAGCATTTGAATACACTTTGGCCGACTTTCAACCCATTTGATCCATCTTAGTTTTATCAGAGTTTTCAAAATGTTACCTAAACTGACCCATTGATAGCTTATTGGGGGTTGGTTTTCCATGAAACTTCAAGTGTAACAGACAGTGATAATATTCTCCAGCATCAACCAAACATTATCAATGCAATGAGAATACCATTCCCATTCCCCAACATTCCTATTTTTGTTTCAATTCCATTTGAGTTCCCGTTACTGAACCAAGCACACCCAATCACCCATAGTCTATGCATGTAGAACAAATAGCTCAGTGTTACTGATGCAGGGAAAGCCTGAACATGTTAAAACATATGCTATCTTTACAAGGATATAAAGATATGCATGTTATAGAGAATGGATCTGCTACCTGAGAACTTTGAAGCATCAGAGCCGGTTGTTGCCTTGGGAACTGAATTGGAAGGGAAATGTGCACCTATATACCATAAAGCAGAAGATAAGAGCTTGATCTTGTGGAACTTCTTCACATGGACAAAGTGGTATGTGTGTGTATGCAATTAACCAAACAAAAATTGAAAAAAGAAAGAATTCACAATCAAGAAAAGCTTGCATGAGACATGCAGTGGAAATACAATTACTATAAATGAGGCTTCAAGATTGCTAGTTCATGGATGGCTCTACTACGTGGCCTTGCCTAGTTGCCTGAACCCTGTGGCAACTAAATTGAAAGTGAACTCTGGATTACAACAATGCTTGAACTCATAAGGCAATTTAGAAACAAGATAGTTTAGAAATGTCTAAAGGAAGCTTCAACATAACAACCTAAGCATATAGAAGCAAATGGTATTACAGACGGCAATGTTCCTTTTCTGTTGAAATTGAAGGACATGATCTGATAGCATTGCTTGCAATGGGAAACAATCCACCTCTGAGAGTATTAAAATAAATGGATGCCTATGAGTGTAGGAACATGTAGGAGCTTCTGGGGTTTCTTTCTTTTTGCCCCACCCCAGATGAGGAGGGGGGGGGGGGGGGGGGGGGGGGGGGAGCAGGTGCTTAACTGCTTATAATTATTTACATGTCAACAAAGTATTGAGGGGAGAAGAGAAAGACCCTCCCTCGAAACATCATCTTTTTCCATGTTGCATTTTTCTGTTATCTCAATGGCCATATTAGTATTGGCTGTCGGCTTCAAGCATTTCAGCTCCACATTTATCTACGCTTAGTCTCTTACAATCTCGATAACTATGCACAAGATTTGACAGTTCGATTCTGAGATAATTTATTTGGCCTAGACCAAATGATAAACAACTTAACTAACATATATTGGACATCAACAAGATTATTCTACTCACTATATTCAGTTCAGGTGACCCTGCTTGATTAGTGTACCATTAAATAGATGTTTTTTTTTCGACTTTTGATGTGGTTGTGACAAGTCTTGTCTAGGACAGAACTGTAGAAAAAACTGCTGCCATAAAGCATTTTTTATGAGATGCCAAAGAGTTCTTCACTGCCATACATTGCATAGAAGTACTCCGTTCAGGCAACAACCCCTTCGCTTTCAGCTTCATCATTTTATTTTCTCTAGCCAGACCCTTCCATTTGCATCACCACATTCCTCACTATCACCGCCATCATTGACTTATGTATCCCCCGTTTATAATTACAAAATAGTAGTGGCATATATTGAAAAGGAGGTATCATGAATTTAAATACCTATAAAACCCATCATATGGGGTACTATCATAAAAAACCAAACCAGAGTGCAGTCTGGATTTGACAAAACAAACTTTTTATTTGTAATCAGGAGGACTGAGGGCTACACAGTCCCTGGACAAGTCGCCAATAGAAAATGACAAAAGTTTCACTTTGCCCCTACTCACTTTCACTTTACACCATAATCAAGATTGCTGGCAACAGCAATCTCCGACCTCCAATTTATCCTCATTTCCGAGGCAGAGTAACAGACGAGTAATGCAGTGCCTTGGCTGGTGTTATGAAGAGATGTAGCTTAAATCATCCTAATCAGAAGGTACTTCATTAAATTAAGGTAATATTAAATCTCTCTTTGGAGACTATTTTGGATTGTGGCTTCCAACTCTGAAGCCCTTCATTTTTCTAACCACTATTCTTTAACCTAATTGGTACATCAATCATCAGTTCACCTAACAAATCACACATCATCCAGTAACTCACATTGGGCATAGCAGATGCAAACTCTTTGATCGCAACGAGATAAATGCAAATAGACCTCATTCTGGAGTCTAAGCATTTTAACATCTTGACGTTAAAGTAAATCTAAAGTGCAATCATCATGGAGAAACAGGAAGCCTTCTGCTTTTATTCTTTTCTTAGGAGGTACAGCTAGCCTACCACCTTCTACAATGCAGTGATTTCCTATACAAAATCCCTTGCATTAATGCCCTCTCAACATAAGGTCACCAGCTACTGATTTTTTGCTATGAGTACCACCCACTCCCAAGAAGCCCCTCAAAAGAATACTAATAAGTAATAACCACGGATCCTGCTATGACTTTTGATCCTGATGGTTACATAATTTCCCTATGAGATCCCAGCTCACAATGTAACCAACTTCAACAGCCAAATGTGTAGCCAGTTCTCTTCAATGATCACATTGGGACATAGATATAGACCAGATGTGATGCGATATAGGCCAGATGTGATGCGTCTACGGATTTAGTTCTGAAACCTCATTCATATGTACCCTCTTCTAGGAATGCATGAATACAACACCATCAATAATATCACCAATCACTATGCTTTTGTGGTTAAAAAAAAAACTATAAGCCAAAGTACAAAAGGAGGTGCAATCTGCAGGCGCTCTAATTTTAGTGAAATTCAATGTAGAGCCAATTATTGTGCGAAAACAAAACAGGGCTTAAAGTTCCCATTTCTCAAGCATACACGAGCATAAGATAATCTTCCATGAGTGTGTGATCCTTTCTCCTAAAAGTGCTTTTCTTCTTTATCATAAATCGATTTCATTTTTTAAACATCTTTCCGATTATTACTGAAGGAACTTTTGCAAAAAATAAAAATAGGCCTAGTGAATTATTTTATTCTACATGATTTTACACATTGTAAGGCAGCTGTGATTAGAGTTGACAGTTAATACTAGTGTTACACACATGAAGTAACTGATATTAAGTTCTCGCCAGCTAGGTGCTTGCCGGCGAGGGGAACTTCGGAGGTCCAAGGGGTCCATAAAATAAAATTGGATTCTAGCGCCCTTGACAGGCACTCCAGAACCCGCGTGATGACCCGTGGCATCACCCGAGCGAACTACTTTAAATTTCCGAGGACATGCAAAAAGTAGAATGGTCATGTAGGAAATAGAGTTGGATTATAAAGAATAGTTTGTTCCTCAACCATACCAGAAATGTAAACACGCCAGAGCAAGCTAGAAATGTTGCCTTCCTGCAAAATACCTGGCAAGCCAAACATATAATATAAAGTTTCATTCAAATAACAGATACCAAACCTAAATATAAATTTTCACATACTGGATCAGATTCTACTGGCCTTCCAAAAGGAATAGCCAATGCTGTAATAAACTTCCTTCTAACTTCAATAGATGAAATAGCATCTCTTATCTGTAGAGGGGGAAATAGAATTAGTAAAAAAATAAATAAAGAAGAAAATATTAACCAGCAATATGGCAAGCTATGCACAAGGAAACTAATAGACATAGAATAAAGTCAGTCCAACTACGAGTGAGTATGAAAGGATTCATCTAACCTGTGATTCAAGCATCTCCTCTAAAGTGGGAAGATATTCAGCCATGCACCTTCAAAAGAAAATTTTAAAAATAATATTACAGATGTCTCAATAAAGACCCTGAAGAAGAATGAAACAGAAGAATAGACAGCTCTTACATCCCTTCCAACCAAGAAGGAAGCCTGAACTCATCAATGGAGAAGAAAGCCTTCAACTCAGGTGATGATACCAATTTTAAACGTGGAGCTGAAGCCATTGCCAAATATTTTCTACTGACAGGATATATAACCTGTATTGATCCAACAATCAAGTTCACAACCACAGCCAAGGTCAAGAAGACTGACAATAATTTTCTTGAAATATGTTACGTGCTCAATGTTAAACTTCAACTCTTTCCACATAAAAAAATTGCAGAACATTCAGGAAGAATGCCATTCAGTACCATATATCATTGATAACAGAAGCAAAAAGAACGAATTTTCATCAAAAAGAATTCATAAAATTCTAATTCCATGTCTGGGTAGCTCTTTCTCTCAAACACTACTTATAAATGCTACATTTGACTTCCCACACACTCCATTGGGAAGTTTTCACTGCCTGTCAAAGAGACTAGTTTGTTGGTCCACAAAGAGAAATGATGATAAATAATGGTCAAGGAAAATGGCAAGGCCCAAAAGTTATTTCATGGCAATTGGTTTACTGTCATTTGCTATCTGTTCTCCACTCATTACAACCCAACTGCACTCCACAACAAAATATATGATATTAACAATAGCAAACATTGTGATATAAACATAAATATATACTTGTATAATTGCAGGCGAAAAAGAACATTAAGATTATATTGTGAATTAGAAGAGCATCTTCTTGAGTACTTCCCAAGATAGAGTGCTTACCTTGTGAGGGAAGGGTAAATTTGAAATTAGATAGTACAAGGTTAATGATGAAAACAGAGAAACCCCGCTGTCAAAGGATAAGATCCACCTACTGAAATGCTGAACAGCTGAATGACAGGCTCACATCCTGCCTTCATTAGAGCTACAACGTTACAAGCTCAACCAAGCTCCCTAATCTTTATGTGGCATTAGAACCAATGAAGTTATGGATACTTCCTGACTTCCTCATCAATTAAAATAGAGATTGGCCTCCTGACTACACCCTTTGGCCAGCATGGTTATGTGATTAGAGTTGTATTTTATAGCATTACAGATATTTATTAGCCCTACTTCCTCCACCTCAGCTTTCATAACGACAGGTATTGTCAAATCATCCTTCCAGACTAGCATGAATTTTTGTGAATTATGGCAATTGTTCCCATTAAGGTATATCTCATCAGAGGAAGAAAAAAATGTGCCCACCTTTGATCTCTCTAAGCTGCAGTAACTCTTCTAAGCCAAGAGTTCATCTAATAGTATAATGAGGCTTGGTTTATGAGGTTTCTTTGTAACAGACGTTGTTGATTACTGATTGCCCTCTACCCTAAGGCTGGATTGGAAGCAGCTGCTTAGGAGTCCACGTATCTGCTTCCCACAATGGTCTTTTTTCCTGATAATGTTTGACTTGTACTTAGGGCTGAGTTAGCAAAACTGGTTCCAGGAGTTTGTAAATCTTCTAGTGCCTGCAAAGCCTCCTATGAAGTTAGAATCAAAAAACTCCATTGGCGATACAGGTGTCTTAGCCAAAAGATCCCTGGCCTCCTCAATTTCTCGAAATGGTCCTGGCATCAGGCCACAGGCCCAACCTATGTGAGCTGCTTGATATCTTCATGCATATTCCAAGTGTAAACCAATTCCAATCAAATCAGTAGTAAATGCTTACCAATACACCTTCTCCTTAGCAACCCTAGATAGGGACATGTACCACTGCCCTGTTGGTCTTCTTTCTTAAATGCATTGCTGCAATATGAATAGAAGACGGAAAGGATAGGTTTGGATACATTGTGATTTGCCTTTGTTTTCAGCATAAAAGCATATATATATATATATATAAGGATATATAAAGGATGTCAAAACTAACTCTGATATGACCTATGGCCCGCACATTATGGCTAAAGAAAAGCAACTTGACAATCTATATTATTAGGATAGCTAGGGCAAACTGTAACACAAAAGATGGGTTGTCTAAAAGAAATATATCTTCACTATCTACTACATATGCACCAACACTTGTTGACTATTCTGTATTTCGTAACAAGATTGCATACATGGAATATCTAAATGTGCAACATGAACAAGATAACCTGTAAGTATATCTTCTGCTGGTGACGCCAGGTTGACCCTGCAACCATCTTGTTTAAATCCATCTCCAGCAAAGGCACTGCAAGTTTTACCTCTTCTGGCTACACTACAGTTCAATGGCACATACACCACTAACATCATCCCAAAATAAAAAGCATATCGCTGTTGGAGCTTACAAAATTCAAATATTAAAAAAATAACCAAGTGCAAGTATGCAACTAATACAAAAATACCTTGTCAACACCAGAGGTCATATACATTTCGATTCCCTGGAGAATGATTACACATAATTAGACAATAATATTTTACAATGGCTAAAAATCAAATATAGCAGGCATGAACCTTCTTATGGTCACAATGTACTACTATGATTTCAGATGGAAAATGATACAAGGTACAAGTCATAACAGGTGCAGCTCACTTCATGTCATGAACCCTTGAAGAGTATAGACAAATTTTTAGTACTGTTACGTAGTTGGTCTGTAACTCTGTATAGAGGAAGCCATTAACAAACAAATCATCTTAGGGGGTGTTTGGTTCATGGATTTTGAAGGAATTGGAATGGATAATTCCTTTAACCAAATTCCAATTCCTTTGTTTGGTTCACATATTGATCATGATGGAATCCTTTGAATTCCATTGAATTCCACAAATTAAGGAATTCATCATTCCTTGCCTAAAGTGAAAGAATTGAATTCCATCCAATTCCTACCAACCAAACGCGTGGTCAAATTCCATCAGATTCCCAATTCCTTCAAAGTCAAATTCCTTCAATGGATTCCAATTCCATCAAATTCCATTCTGCGAACCAAACGCCCCCTTAGAAGTAATAAGAGATGATCATTTTAGGCCTTAATTTATTACTTCTCAATTTAGCTGTCTTGGCTCACAGGTGCCATCTTATGTGCAATGTATTTCAATATTCTCTCAATAACAATGACCAACTTTGAACACTAAATGAGATCATGATCTCATGGCTTAGAATATAACAACAAAATCCTTATGCACACTAATACTAAACACCAACAGAATTTTCTTTAGCAGAGCCACAACAATCAGCAAATGCTGTCTTACCTTGTCAAGCCTTGGGAGGTATTTACTTGAGCCAAAGCAAGTTCTCATTCAAACGAGTCCATGTTGCAAGTGTAAATTATATGCAAGATTCGTCGATGCTAAAATTTAAGGATAAATGTGGTTATATACTTATATTTATACATGGGTGTATGTATATTCAAGTTTAGACCAAACTAATCGGAGAAACGAATTATTCCTTAATTCATATATAAAACAAACACATTCTTGAACCTAAGTATTATCTTGCTTTTACTTCTACTCAAGTGCACTCGTATTAATCCAAGCTATATATAATACAAAAATAAGTAATAATATTTTAAGTGTCCAATAACCACTTCAGAACATTGTGGGGAAAAAATTGTAAGTTGTGACCATAAAAGGTGGATGGTTAACATTTACAGAATACCTTAAATTATGAGACTTTTGACTATCCCTTTGTACAATTTTTGTGGGAATTAGAAGTTAACCAACCCCATGCAGCTATAAAAAGGTATTTGCATCACATCCTTCTACCATTATTTCATTTCTCCCTTAACTAGATACAGAATACTCAAATGTGATGCTACTTTCAACAAAAGATGACAAATCATCTTAAAAAACAAACCCAGCTTTTTATCGATTTATTCCGCTACTTGCTAACAAACAAGTATTTTATACTTTGAAAGATTACCTCCCGAGAATAAATGGTGTTGATTTCAAACTTCAGTCTTTCATCATCAACTTCCCCAACACGTTTTTTTTGGTATGCCATGTACAAACTCCTGCAGTGTAAACATAATCCTTTACATATACTAAATGGGCAGCATTCATAATATGACCATTTCATCTGAGCTTAGTGTAAGGGGGTAAATACCTAAGTTCAAGAATCAGAGACAATAGCCTAGTTGGGTCTTTGCAATTCCAATCAGATAAACTGTTCTTGGGTTTCAAGTCTCCTTCTCCGCCAGCATTGTATGGTCGAAACTTTTCATCTTCAGGTCCAAAAACAATATCCGGTGCCAGCAATGGGAATTGTGCATTGTAGATAACATCCCCTATAATTAGGACAACCAAATCTGGTTATAAACTTAACTCACAACAAGAAGTTCATCAGCATGAAAATTTTAAAATGCAAATATGAAGATGAACAAATAGAGGTACACTCTGACTTTTAAGATTGAACCAAATACCTTCTAAATGAAATTTGATTTCAAACCCCATTACACATTTAACACTAAGATTTTTTCTGTGCTACTTGTTCTAAATTGTAATTCAGTTATAAGTATTTTCTTCAAAAGTATAGTTTATTTCAATTTTGGAATTGAAGATGAGCTTATTAACCTGAAAGCAAAGTGTATCTCTTGTCCTCAACAGATGGAGGTAAGACAATGGGGTATCAACTTCAATTACAAGTCTCTATCAGTTTCTCAATCTCAAAACTACTATGCATAGCCACCATGGGAAAGGTGCTTCTTTTTCATTTCTATTTTTTCTTGTCAGCCGGAAGTCGGAACTTGTATCAAGTAAAATAAAACTTTTCCCTGATTTGTTAGATTAATGAATAAACACCATGTGCCCCATAATAGGAGATTCACTTTGGAGTTTAATGAACAACAAAGTACTTTCCCAGTACAAATTTAATATGGAATTTGTTGCATATTAATATTTACCACCAACGCTGTTATCTCTGATTCAGCGAAATTATCTTAAGATTGGCTGTTGTCATAGCGTTACTCTTGATTAAAGATCAAAACCCACATAAATTGTCTCGTTTGTTTGCCATGAAAAGTCAGGACCGGTTTTCTTTGGAATGGGAGCGTATATGTCTGATCACAAAAGATGAATCTCAACAGACAGATGAATCTATTTCTACTGATTAAACAGGTCAATGGAAGATACCAAAACAAAAAATCTAGTAAACTCACATTTAATATAATCGAGACAGAAGGGTATTGCCAAGGTAAATCGATCAAGCAAACCAGGATTCTTGGAACCAGACCACATCTGTTCAACCTGAAGAAAACAAAATGTGAAACACAAACATTTGATTCTGAATTTCTGACCTAGGGTTTGTCAAGTTCGTTTGTAAAACTTGCTGTAACCCTAAGTGCTGGAAATCATTTACCTTGATGGAGTGAGGGGAATGAGTGAGAAGGTAATTGAGTTGTGTGAAGACGATGGGAGGCATGTTATCAACCGCCATGGTTTTCGAGATCGTGCGTGATGCTGCTTCGCCGACAGACCACCGATCAAATTTGGGTTTAGTTCAGTCAGACCGGACGCCCTCCAACGGTTTAATAAAAATAATTTTTTGAGTTTTAACGAGGTCATTAATAGGGTTATTTAGCTAAATAACCACGTGTTTTAATTAACTCTATAACTTTCTAAAATCTAAAGTTAACTTAATGACCTTATAAATATGTTATTCCTATAATAACCTTAATGATATTATTTAAAAAATAAAACTAAAATATCAATATTAATGTATTACTAAAATACCCTTAATGAAATTTGAAAAAAATACTGGAATCTTATAACCACCTATTTGTTAAAGGGAAAAACAAATAGAACAACAATATGGAGAGAATAACAATAAGACAGAGAGAATAAATTTATATTTCTCATTAATCATAGCCCCTTTAAATAGGGAGGAGTTTACAAAGAAAATGAAACATTCATTATGGTAATCTAATAATAAGAAAATATTTTGTCAATCACTTCCTTTTGATGATGGCACATAGTCTTTCAACATTCCCCCTTGTGCCGAGTCAAATGAGTGATGGTGCACAATTGTTGTCTCGTTAAAACCTTACGCCAAAATAAAAACCCAGTGGGAAAAAATAAAAGTCTGACGAAGGAAAGAGTACAACGCACCAGCTTCTTTGTAATACATAGACTTTTCCTTCAGTCTAGTTTTCTCTTAGATTCGTACATTAATCGAGAGAGTTAGGAAAACATGATGATATATAAACAGTCGTCTCACTAAAACCTTACACCAAGGAACAAAACCCAATGGGAAAAATAAAACTTTGGTTAAGGAAAGAGCACAACATACCAATATCACAAATATAGTAGACTCCCCCTGATTTGTGCATTAATCCAGGGAGTTTGGAAAACATTTACGTTTACTTTCTACATGTTTCCCAATATATGGATTTAGGTAATGATTTGGTAAAATATGTCATGTTCTCCTGGCATCTTACTTGATTCAATTGAATATCGAGGAGAGTTTTCTTATTGCTGATTGTTATTGATTGTTATCTCTTTCATTTTTAAAGAAATCTCCAAGAAAATCTCTTCCATTCTTAAAGAACATTCAAACTATTTTACTATTCTTCTACTCTATAAACTCAATTACATGAACTCATATCAAATTTTCAGGCAAACAACATTTATATCGATCATAAGAAGAGGGCGTGAAGCACACAAGAAGTAAAGGAAAAGGTGAGTTCACCATTGTTGATTTGAATGATCGGAAAAATGTAGGATGTTTGAGTTGTTTAAAGCTTTTTACAAAGCTCTAAAATCATGCTTACAAGCATTTTCGTTAAAAATCTATGTCATTTGACAAAAAAAAATTGGAACACTTTGAATTTAAGTGATAGAGAAGATGATACAGACGAACTCGACTGGATCTGTCGAGCACGACTGGATCCATTCGAACAAGACGTAGAAGGCGCTCAGATGTACGGAAACGTTCGACTGGACCAGTCAAGTTCGACCGGATCCATTTAACCTTTGTTGATTCAATGTTGGCATTCTCTGGAAGGCTCGACTAGACCAGTCAAGTTCGACCGGATCCATTCAATCTCTGTTGATTCAATGGTGGCATTCTTTGGAAGGCTCGACTGGTCCAGTCGAGACTATACTGGATCCAGTCGAGTGTATCAATAAGGCTCCAATCTAACATCCCAAACATCTGAAATGGACCTAGTCTATCACCACTCTAGACCTTTAGCTCTTGATATATTTAAATTGTTCTATATATTGTAGTTGTGAAGTCTATATTGAATTCTAACAAGATCTAAGCTCTTTTATTTTTAGAAATGAGTCGTCAAGTAATATATCTTCAATATGATGGGATGTGGATGGTGAGTTATGGTGTATATAAATGTTCTCCATATAACAATGAAGTTACATCAATGTTTGTTGAGGATTCAATGAAATATGAAGCGTTTATAAATAAGTTATATGAAAAGTTTGGTTTGGACAAAAATGACATAGAATTGAAAGTAAGTTATGTGCCTCACCGTGAATGGATTTCACCACCTGTTATCATGCGAAGTGATGAATGTCTCGATTGTTATCTTCACGAATGTGGAAAGCAACCATATAACATTTTGTTATGCGTGGAACTCATCAAGAAGATTGGAGGTGAAAAACGGTTTGAAGATTGTGAAATTGAAGAAAATCGAATGATATCACATGACAATTTTGAAGATAACATCATCATGGAAGTACAAGAGCATGATCCAACTTCAACGGCAAGAGGTACAAGTGTTAATGATGGTTGTGATGATATAGAATCAAGTCCCCCCAGTCCACCCGAAGAAGAAGAATTACAAGTGTCTGAATGTCATGTAGGGAGCCCATGTTATGAACCACTAGAAACTATTGTTCCTGATTCGAGTGATGAACCTTTTTGTTTCACAGATGGGTCTGATTTAGCAATTGGTCAAGAATTTGAGAATAAAGAAGAGGTGAAAGTTAAGTTGAATGATATTGCCTTAAAAGCTTGTTTTGAAATGTTGGTAAAAAAATCTACAAAGTCCTTATACGTGACGAAATGCATTGATTCGACATGCAAATGGGCAGTACGAGCAGCAAAGATTATGCACTCTGAGCGTTTCTCCATTCGAACGTATTGTAACACTCACACTTGCTCTCTCATCAATCGGAAGCGAAAAAACCGACAAGCAAGTGCATCATTAGTTGGAAGGATGGTGAAATCACAATTTGAAGGTCAAAAGGAGATACCAAACCCAAAAACTATTATTACAATGATGAAAAATAATCACGTGCAAATATCATACTGGAAAGCTTGGAAAGGTAAACAGTGTGCTCAAGATCTTATCATGGGTTCTCCTGAGGAAAGCTTTATGTGTCTTCCATCTTATGTGTACATGATTCAAAAGATGGATCCTGATACGGTAACACATATAGAGATTGGTGACGGTAATAAATTCAAGTATGCTTTCATCGCATATGGAGCATGTATTAAAGGGTTTCGTTGCATGAGAAAAGTTATTGCAGTAGATGGAACATGGTTAAAGAGCAAATATAGAGGTGTATTACTTCTTGCCACAGCTCAAGATGGTAATTTCCATCAATATCCCCTTGCTTGGGCTGTAGTTGACGTCGAGAATGACGCTTCATGGTTATGGTTTTTTACCAAATTGGAGGAACTTATACCTGATGAAGAAGAGTTGGTTATCATTTCAGACCGACACAAAAGCATCATTAATGGAGTAAACAATGTCTACAAGAAGTCACAATACGGCCATTGCAGGTGGCATATCTCAGAATATTAAAGCTCGTGTAAGAGTTAAAGGTGTTGTGCAATCATTTGAGAGAGTTGCTAATGCATATAAAGTTTCTACTTTCAATCGCCATTACAATGAACTAAAAAATCGGTATCCAGGAGCTACAAAGTATCTTGGGGAGTATCTTGATGTGAAAACATGGGCAAGATCACACTTTCCAGGTTCTCGATACAACATCATGACCACAAATGGTGTCGAGTCAATTAATTCTATGTTGAGGGATGCAAGAGAGTATCCTATAATTGCTTTATTAGAAGTCATCCAAAAAAAAACTGAGTGGTTTAACAAGCACCGCAACACCGCGATATCTACTGAAATTCCTGAAACGCCTTTAACTCCAAAAGCAGAAGAGATTGTAAGAGAGAGATTTGTAAAGGCAACTGGATTAAGTGTGAACCAACTCAATCTATTTGAGTTTGAGGTAACAGGGAATGGAAATGATTCTATAGTTCATTTCGGTCAAAAGAGTTGCACATGTCGTGTGTTTGATCTTGATAAACTTCCATGTGTACATGATATAGCTGCGTACGAGCAAGCAGGGATACAAGTATATGATTTGTGCTCTGAATACTACAAGTTAGGAACTTGGACGTTGGCATATGCATAAACCATTTACCCGGTTCCCCACCAAATGGATTGGCATTCCTGAAGATGTGGTGTTAATGAAGGTAAATCCTCCTGATGTTCCCAAGAGACGCGGAAGAGCTCAAAAGCAACGGTATCCATCTGTAGGAGAAGCAAGTATAAGAAAAAGAAAAAGATGTGAGATATGCGGAGACCTTGGACACACACAAAAAAACTTTCCCCGTTCGACCCATTGATTCTTAGAATTTCTTTAATGTATTTTTCCTTTTAAGAACATTGACTTTGTTTATTTAAGAATGATATTTTTATTGTTTATATTATCATATTAATTCACAAATATTTTATTTATGATTGTTATTTTTATTGTTTATGTCATGATATTAATTCAAAGAGATGAAAAGACAGTAGTAGCTCCAGTTTTGTCCGACTGGTCAGTCTGTCATGTCCAACTGGTCCAGTCCAGTCTTGTCCGACTGATCCAACCTTGTCCTACTGTTCCAGTCATACTCGAACAAGTCATGTTTATTTATATAGATCGAATGGCCGAGTAGGGTCAGATGGGATCCAATCACGCTAGTCCAAAATAGTTCGACTGGATACAGTCTGGTCCGACTGGTTATAGCCAAACAAATTTGTGGAGGGTCGCCGCAGGCCACGACGGGGTGACTATGGTATAAACTCAGTACAAATCAACTTAAAAGAAAGACTAGGGACTTGTGACTCTTGAGGGGATTTTGGTTTGGATGGATTTGGACTTCTATGGTGTAACACCCTAAAAATAGGGATAACAAAAATCCGAAAAACGGACATGCGGTATTTAAAATTGCCAAAGCAAGAGCCTCCCAAAAATGGGGAAAATGCACAAACCGGTTTAAATACAAACGTAATTAAACGGATAATAAATAACAACCAACTAATCTAATTTCTATAATCAGAAAAGAGATTACAATCAATGGTGTCATTTATAGACCCAAAGGATTCTCTACCAATAATAAGTCCAAAAGCGATATTCCCAAATCTCTCACCCAAGCACTACGCCTGCCTAGAACCGGTGCCGCTAAAACCTGAGATACACATCGACACCAAACAAGTGTTAGGCCAAAAAGCCTAGTGAGTTGAACAATAAATAGCATGGTAGAACATATACAATTCTTATCAGTAGTTAACCAATTTTCCACATGTATGGAGTCAACGGGGGAGACCCATAGCACCAATCAATTCCACCCCAGAGTCGATGTACCTTGATGCCCTCCGGAAATTCCACCTTATCCGAGTGGCGCATCCCAAAGGCCCGGCACACCCGAAAATTCCACCTTATCCGAGTGGCGCATCCCAAAGGCCCGACACACCCGAAAATTCCACCTTATCCGAGTGGCGGAGGTCTAGGCACATACCATCACGGTGGTGCCTCCGACTACATCCTCCTTGTGTCATTAACTTGGTCCGTCCAACATAATGCCTATAGGAGGTCCTTAGAGATTCTTCAACCAAATGTACTTCAATACCAACCATGGGTATGATATATCCCTCCTAATAGCATGAGTCTAACATAAGACTTAAATATCCACATAGCCACGTTGTAGATACAATAACACCAAGAGTGTATCCCGAATGGAAATCATCATGTTATACCAAACATATATTCTATAATCATGTCAAATACCCATTGTGGGCACACATAATGTAAATCCCCAAATAATTACACAACATAGAGTAAATCATGGGATAATACTTCATATACACATATCTCACATAATCTCATGGAAATACCATCAAATACATAAACCCGTAAAGATGACCATTTTGAGAAAATATGTGATAATAACAACAATTAAGCAATTATGATGTGTATCCAGTTTTAACAAAAGTTTAGTAAACTCACCTTGCTAGATTTAGACTAAATCTAGATTTTACCCACTTAGAACTTTCCTTCAATATCTTGATTCTTTAAAGCAAATCTTCCAAAACCTAGATCCACAAGGTTCCAACCATAAATATACATATTCTACCATAAACAATCATTTCCCAAACCATATACATGGATACCTCAACTAATACCGAAACCCTAACTTCCATAACCGAAGATAATAGAATATTACCTTAACCCAAGCTTGAATTCACCAAACAAAACACTTCTAGTTCACCAAAATGATCACAACCCTTCAATCTATGAAAGAGAGAACAAGGGGTGGATGAAACCCTAGAATATTTTGGGGAAGAAGATGAATATGGAGAGATGAGAAGCTTACCACCACAAAATGCTCTAGTATACTTCAATAGACTTCCAATCTCTTGCTAGATCCTTGAAAAGCTCTCAAAAACGAAATCGTAGCACTTTGAATCACCCAAATCGGAGCTAGGATGAAGGAGATATGAAGGAATGAAGTTTGGGGCTGAAAATCGCGATTTAAGCTCGATCCAGTGGATTTCGCGACTTGTGCCGCGACCTTAAGTCGCGACATAAGTCGCCCGCTTCCCTGGTTTTCTTCTCGATATTGTTTTGGCCATAACTTCTTCGTTATAGCTCCGTTTTTGCTCCGGAAAGAACCGTTGGACTCGTAATTGAATCCTTCATCCATCTAGACTATAAAATCAAGGATTCAAGTCCAAAATCAAAAATCTTATTTTTCCTTAATATCTCGGTTTCTGTATTAACTTGGATCGATATCTTTCGAAAATCAGGGTGTTACAATCCTCCCAACCTTAAAAGAGATTTCGTCCTCGAAATCTGGAACCACCAAGCACCCAATATCACACTTGGAAATATTGATTGATTTATTATCCAAAAGGAATACCTTCATGAGACTTCACCTCATATACGGCCCGATTGCATCCCGGTTTAGGTTGTTGTTGCGTTTCTCATACCGCCATTACAAACTAAATCTTAACGTTCAATATATTTTGTCGATGTCAGGATGAACATTGAGTCCCTGATTAATCATTTTCTCAATCATTAAATCTCGGTTGCCTCCCAACCTTAGATTGCTCGTATTACCCCAAAAGTAACCTACGACCTTATTCAATTATTTCCACCAAAAATACCCCAAATCAAACATTTCGTTTAGATACCTCTAACTACGACGTATCAAGGTCTCCTTGATAATCGATTTGTACTTAAAATCCACCTCGACGTTCTCACCAAATGTATCCAGTAAACATTACCACCAACTCCCACCATGCTCTCAAGCATCGATTTCCAAATCAACGAAAGTACTGACCATTATCAAAATACCAATGGTTGATTTCTTAATGATCAACATCTAATTTCCTTAAGTTTACCGCTCGTCCTGCAGACATACCAGATCTAATGAAAAAAATACATTGAAGCATACCAACATTTATTGTCCTCAAAATAGAGTGTCGACACCTATCCTCAGAATGACCATTCTGCAATCGTGGGTATACTACCAAATATTTCCTTCCCGATTAGTAATGTCGATTCAAAGTTGACACCTACTATTGGAAATAGTCACCCAAATCCAACATCCTTACCAGTCAACCATAACATCATCATTATTCACGAATACCCAACAATATAGTACACCGCCGACACATAACAGGTCGTCGTATCAAATTCCCATAATTCCAAAACCAACCATACACGAGCAACCGAACACAATGTTAATCCGTAGGTTTAACGAAGCATAAAGATCGTCACTTAACTAACTGGGAGAAAACACATGTCTAACACCTCAAACTTCGAGGACATCTTTTTATTCTTAATATCGACTTCTAACACGAGGGGGCTTACACCTATAGTCCAATGAGTTCAAGGTTTTTCACACTACTATGCCAATTTGAAATTTATAAAGCTCTCAAATACATAAGTTTTATAACAATTAAACGTGTGTGAAAATACAATATCGTGCATTCGATAGGTTTCAAGATTTGGTCACCAATGCCACACATATAAAACCATTTTCAAAACTCATTTGATCAGTACTTACTTTAATAAAACGATAACGAAAGATGCGTAACAAAATTTCCAAACGGACTACCAGGGTCTTAGTATGCATCAGTTTATGCTATGCATATGAAAAATAACTTTCGTCCCATAACATATGCAATAAAAGTTTGTACAACTCACAAAAGAGGATTTCACAACTTCAACTTTAAAATTTTTTAATTTAACACAAAAAGTCGGAAGATAAAATTTCCAACAAGACCTATATACGTCCGATCATTTCCCAAATGTAACAACACAATAGGAACGTAAATAAATAAATATATATATATATATATATATGTATATATTTTTATTCGCGTTTCAAATTTAGGCCGCACCGATAAACGTACTTGCCCAAAATTGTAATTACTACGACATGCAAACCGAAAATTCATTTCATGCATTGCGGAAAAACTCCTATCAGTAACATCAATAACTAAAATATGTTCTGGGCAAAAGTTCTATCCGAAATACCATAAATCTTTCATACAAAGCTACAGAAGGGAAATTCACAAAATCGATCCTTAAAATTTCTGCAATTAACCATGAAATGTCATGAAATAAAACTTCTCATAGTGACTCGCATACATCGGTTTATTCTCCAAGATTTAGTAAAGACATATATTTGAGCAATTATAAGAGTAATTTAGTTTAATTCCAAACTGTATAAATAAAATGTTTGCAAAATCCAAGACCACATGCTCAATATCAAACTCTTAAAGTTTTCTCTCTTTTAGTCACATTGCGGCACGAAATAAGATTTCACAACAAAACTTGCATGCGACCGCTTATTTCACAAAGCTAGTAGATAGATATACGTATGCACCCGGTTAAAACATGAAATAATTTATGTCATTTTCGAGTTCAAAGCCAAATATAAACAAGCTCTCATCGTTCTAAAACATTGCCTAAAATACCATGACGGAAATTTCCAATAAGATATGCATACATGACCCAAAGTATAATTAACTAAAATCTCATTGCTGGTTGAGACAAACCATTTTTTTCCAAAGGAACTCATATTCTTATGTTTTTAAAATGCCTCATAACACAATAATATGTATTTTCTGAAAAATGTTTATAAGATCAAATACACGAAATGACACTTACGTCAATTGAACTCCAATTATATATGTAAAATCATCGAGGAAACATCTCAACATGATTTATTTACCAAAATCCCCAAAGATTCCAAAATGGATGACTCAACATGTTCATAAAACTAAACATTTCAAATAATCAAAACTTCCCATTGGTTGCAACAAAATGTTTTCCAAATGAACTCTTTCTCTTCATGTTTTCAAAACGACTCCCAGTTCAATGACACGAATTTTCCAACGATTTATAAATTCGTATGCACCAAATGGACAATTAAATATCAAAAATACAACGACCAATAACGGGGATACCCGTATCCGTTGAGAGCGGAAGAGCACGAAGTATGTTACTCCTACAACGTTCATCGTATGACACATAACGACATGAAAGCCCAAGTGTCCCTACGAATCCTTGACAAGTTCCACCCAAGGGACGAGATACCTTGATGCCACAAAGGGCACCCTAAAGGCCCGGCACGTCCGAGGACTACTACTGAGGAAATTCCCCTACGACGGAGATCTAGGCGCACACCCACACAGTGTCGCCCAAGACTACTTCATCCTAGTGCCTACTTGTCAAGCTTTGGTCATAAAACATGAGTCCCGGAGTCCAACCTCGTACTACCCAATTGACCATCCAATAAGACTGACTCACATGCCTATGGATCCAATGCAACACAACCAAAAAAAATACGCGACTACACATGAATGACAAAAGCACTTGAGCGTGTAACGATTATGCATATGCAATGAAATGCATTAAGATGTACGTCATAAATTGGATTCTATATCGAGCCATTAAAACCGGACAAATGTCCACAAGACTCTTTTAAGCCAACACCGAGCTAAACTGCTCAAAATCCTTTTGACCAATAATTATCGGTCCCCCAAATAATGAAATGTCTTTAAGCGACGTTTATAAAGACACATGCCTCAAAGACGTGATTAACCTGAAACTCAACACGTATTGGGACTAAAGAGTTTCAAAAGGGTTTATGAATGCAAATTCACAAAAATGCATACAACATGTAATAGACTTCATTTGTACCAAAATTACCAAGATGCTTAAGTCATGAAATGGACTCTATTTGTACAAAATCCCAAAATGCTATAATCATGCTACTACTTATCAAGATGTTCAAATTCCAAATATGAGTATTTTATGGAACTAAAATAAGCCAAGTATATCAAATATGAAAACTTATTAAAATACTCACACTTTGACAAATACCAAGTAAAATACATTTTTACTTCAAAATACTCAAAACTTATAAGTAGTTAACCATTTCATGTAAAACACTTTAAAATAACCATTTTTGGCATGTACACCGTTTTAACAAATCCACTCGAACTCACGCTCCTCGATTTCTATAGTTACACTATCGTCATCCAGATGCTCAACATCTTAAGGCAAAGCCACGGACTTCATAGGTTCACCTTACAATTTCTCCTCAAATACATCGATTCAAAAGTCAATGGTTCTAATCCAACCAATTAATCATACTCGAAACTGTCCACTTAATGCAATCACCCTACTTACCGTTACTCTAATAAAAGAATAATAAAATCATCAACTTTTTCTAATGGTTACCCATTCAGAAACTTTCTTATTACTCCAACGATCGACATACCCAAGCATTTCATACAAGCACGATGATGAATAAGAAAGAAATTAACAGAATTGAACACGAAGGAAACGTACTACTACGTCTACCAAATATCATAACATTAGAAAACCAAACACAAGAGAACGTACTACTACCTTACCAATTGTCACAGTAACGGCATTTCAAGCACCATCATGTATAAATATCCTCATAATAACATTAGCTAGGTGAGATTATGAACATATAATACATAAGGGTTCTCGTTACCATCGCCACAACGCCTGATAACCATAGTTTCCGTCGACTCTAAGACTAACCCATCTTAGAAATTCTACCCATCTCGCAAATCATTGCTTAACGTACTCAGTCTAAGTCTAGACACCTTACATTCATGCCTAGTTCGCTTAAACTAGGGCTCTGATACCAACTTGTAACACCCTAAAAATAGGGATAACAAAAATCCGAAAAACGGACATGCGGTATTTAAAATTGCCAAAGCAAGAGCCTCCAAAAAATGGGGAAATGCACAAATCGGTTTAAATACAAACGTAATTAAACGAATAATAAATAACAACCAACTAATCTAATTTCTATAACTAGAAAAGAGATTACAATCAAGGGTGTCATTTATAGACCCAAAGGATTCTCTACCAATAATAAGTCCAAAAGCGATATTCCCAAATCTTTCACCCAAGCACTACGCCCGCCTAGAACCGGTGCCGATAAAACCTGAGATACACATCGACACCAAACAAGTGTTAGGCCAAAAAGCCTAGTGAGTTGAACAATAAATAGCATGGTAGAACATATACAATTCTTATCAGTAGTTAACCAATTTTCCACATGTATGGAGTCAACGGGGGAGACCCATAGCACCAATCAATTCCACCCCAGAGTCGATGTACCTTGATGCCCTCCGGAAATTCCACCTTATCCGAGTGGCGCATCCCAAAGGCCCGGCACACCCGAAAATTCCACCTTATCCGAGTGGCGCATCCCAAAGTCCTGGCACACCCGAAAATTCCACCTTATCCGAGTGGCGGAGGTTTAGACACATACCATCACGATGGTGCCTCCGACTACATCCTCCTTGTGTCATTAACTTGGTTCGTCCAACATAATGCCTATAGGAGGTCCTTAGGTATTCTTCAACCAAATGTACTTCAATACCAACCATGGGTATGATATATCCCTCCTAATAGCATGAGTCTAACATAAGACTTAAATATCCAGAGTCTTCATCGTCACCATCCAGCCAGTTCTCTTCTTCAGCCATCAACACTTTTCCTTCTTCAACTTTCTTGGCAATAAGTGACTTTCTTGCGTAGTACTCTGAGTTCTTTACCTTCTTGAACTTGCAGTCCCTCGAGAAATGGCCAAATTTGACACAATTGTAGCATCTTCCTGGTTCATCCTTTCGTTCTTCTCGCTTATCCTCTCTCTTTCCTTCTCGTCTATCTTACTTCCTGTCTTCTCGACCTTCTTCTCTATTTCCATGCCTCGGCTTGTATCGTATCTCAGACTTCTCTTTCTTGTAGCCATCATACTTTGGCTTTGAATAGAATCTTTTCTTGCCAAAGCTCTTCTTGAATCATCAAGTGATGAGAGCCAAGTCTTCAGAGAACTTTTGAATATCCGTATTAGAATCAATTTCCAGTTCTTCATCGCTTGAATCAGAGTCAGATTCGGTAACTTCGGTAACTAGAGCTTTAGACACCTTTTTCTTAGACCTTGCAGAGGATACAAAACCTTTGCCGGCTATGAGAGCCACATAATCCTTCAGATGATTAGACTCATTATTAATAGATCTCACATCATCTTCATGTTGAGCAAGAGTAGAGAAGATATCAGTGACATTCTCTCGAGCCATATTCTTGGACATCTGGAGGTTGATAGCAAAGTTCTTCCATTCTGAATTTAAGTTCTTGATGAACTTATAATTTATCTTCGAAGCAGATTTGGAGATATTGTTCCTCCGCAAGTCGTTGAGGATGATGTTATATCTGTTGTAGGTATCTAACAACAACTCTCCTTCTTTAGCATGAAATCCCTCGTATGCATTTATGCATAGATTCTGCCTAGCTTGTATGGAGGCTTCACTTCCTTCAAACTGCCTTGCTAGTTCATCCCAAATGCCTTTAGCAGTGCTCTGACTGTTGACACGATTGTAGATGTCGTTTGGAGGATTGAGTATCGAGGTACCCAAGCATTCCTATGGTGATAAGGATGTTACTTTAGGAATGTTGTGAGATTGGTGTTAAATCGGGGTTGAGTGACAGCCGAATCTGTGTTAACCGGTTGCATAAAAGACATTTGGTACGCCTTGGAAGAATGCCTTTATGAATAATAGGAATGGATCAGTGAAATAAGAGGATTTAGAAGTGTGGTTTTGATCTTTGATGATTGGGTCCGGGATTGTTTAGATCCGAAGGAGATTGGTCGGTAAGACTTGGAGTCATAAGTTACCTGGAGGTGGTAATTGTCATCCAAGGTTGGGAGACGGCTGTAACTTTGTGGGTAAAAGATTACTTTGGAGAGTTCAGTGTTCGCTCAGTTATGAGTATGTTGTGCCCAAGAGGAGCAGCACACGGGAATATCGGTGTAGGGGTCGTGGCAGCGGTTCTGGCAAATGGATTAAGGTCAACCTATTCAACTGGCGGCGTTCCATCGAGAGGAGTAATTTCGAGGACGAAATCATTCTAAGGTTGGGAGGATTGTAACACCCGTGAATTCCTGTCTGTGAAAGCCAATCCTTTGAAAAATCCTTGATTCTGATCATGGAATTTCATCCCTTATGCCTTACCTTTTAAGCCTTATTGCATCGTGGGTGCTCCGGATGAAAATGGAAGAAATCGGGGCTCGGGACACTCGGGGCGATAGTGCACTGGCGATAGTGCCCTGGGCACAATCGCCGGACACAATCGCCAACAGAGTGGTGCCCGCGGTACAGTTTGGGCGATAGTGCCCAGGCGAGAGTGCCTTGGGCACAATTGCCGGGCACAATCGCCTACGACCTTTGGCTGTTTTAAAATCGATTTTTGAGCAGCCCACCTCATTATTTCTCAACCCATTTCACCCTTTTCTCTCTAGAAACCGAACCCAAACCCTAAAATCGGTTTTATACCTTCAAGTCACCAAATCCATGATGTTCCAAGTGTTCTCCTCCACCTAACAAAGATTAGAAGCTCCACCTTCATCTTCCTCATCAAGTCCAAAGGTTGGGAGCTCGGGTTGAAGTGTTGGATTGGGTGTTCTCGGAAGTCTCTTTGTCTTCAAGGGTAAGTTTTCTTGTAATAAGGTTATAAATGCTCCATTGGTGGTTCCTTTGTGTTTGATACCTCAAATCTTGGAGTTGGTGATTTTAGAGAAACTAGGGTTTGGATCTCGTTGGGGATTTTGGTGTATTATGTTTGGGGAATGTTTCTATATGGTTGAGCATGGATATTTATGGTTGAAAATGGTTATTTATGCATTGGAACTTTGGATCTAGGTTTTGGAAGTTTTCGGCTTGAGGATTCAACTGGTCTTCAAAAGAGCTCGTTGGGTAAAATCTAGATTTAGCCTAAATCTAGCAAGGTGAGTTCAAGTTGATTTGTGAAAACGTTGTACATGCCAAAATGTTTATTTTAAAGCATCTATGTGTTTTTGATAACTCTCATTTTTTAGAGTTATTTGTTGCTATTTTTATAGGTTTTTATTCCTCTTTTTACCCACTTTTGCTCCTATCCCTTCATTTGGTCCACATTGTTTGCAAAATATGATAACTTAACCAATATGTTCAATTTTGTGAGAAATTATAGTGCAGGTCAGTTTGTGGGCACTGGAGTGCCCACTGTGGGCACCCGAGGGTATTATCCAGCAGATTTTAGGGTTGGTGTGAGCTGGAAGCACAACTTTTCTGAAGTGATCTTGGCCATACATTGAAGATGCAATCTTGGCCCTTGAATGCTCAAGCCTCCTCCTATAAATAGAAGACCTTGGAGAGCATTTATAACACACACCTACACCATTCACCATCCATTCTCTCATTCTACATCAACATCCATCATCCATCCATAACTCTCTCTCCTCATTCAAGTCAAAAATACTTTCAAGTATTTAGACTTGAAGTGAAGGATTTTATTTCTTGTATTTTTCTTCTAGTCTTTAATTTTCTTATTTAATTTCCGCACTTTTATTTCTTGTATTTAATTTCCGCACTTTTAAGTAATTAAATTTCGTGCTTTCCTTTTTATAATTATAGTTTATTTTTATTATGCAAGTAGTTAACAAGTCTTTCTTTTATTATATTATGTCTTTTATTTTATTATGAGCTAAGCACCTTATTGGGTGCGGATGTAAGTCAACTTGGGTCTAGTAGGCGCACTTGGGTGTGACCATCGTTACTAACTCTTGACCTTGGTCACTTGAGTCGGGACTTAAACTCAACGCAGATAAGCCAATCACTTTTATGTGTTAATATTAGATCTTGACCTCGAGAGGGGCAGATTCGAAATACGGCTTAAGTGATGCACAAAGATTTGAGAGAGTCTTTGATAACCACGTAGAGATACGGGTTTTGTATGATTTACTAAGGTTCAAACGCCGGTCGAGATTTATATCACAAAGAGATTTGGGTATAAATCTCCATATTGGTAGAACTTGATTTTTTTATCAACTTAGTTAAATCGACAAGATCAAGAGTCGGTAAAGGTGGAAACTTTATGAACACTTTGTAGGACCGGTCTATAAAAATCCACTTTCGAGAGATCGGGCTTTTAATAGACATTCCGTACTACAAAGAGTCCAACCATCTTGTTATTACGTTTTTCCCAAGAAAAGCTTACATCCGTACCCAACTTTTAATTATAAAACTCATTTCGCATTTTCTGTCAAATCACCATCAAACAAATATTTTTCCTAAACTCGAAACTTGTGCAAGAAGTTCATAAAAATCATCAATTCTCAGTAGTTCAGTCCCTGTGAGAACGATACTCGGTACTTGTACCATTATATTACTTGTAGCGATTCTAGTGAAAGTATATACTTGTGCTCTCACTAGGTATTACTGCACCCCCGCTGTGCAGTACGCGATAATTAGCTACCAAGTTTTTGGCGCCGTTGCCGGGGACTGGCACGATTTTACATCCTGAGATACTGATTTTTGTTCGAGCCTGTGTCACTCGTTTCACTTTTCAAACATTTATCGTGTTGTATGCCACGGCTACAACACGGTGAACTTTTGCCTCTCGATCTTAAATTGAAAAAACTTTGAAAAGAAGAAGAAGAGGTAGAGGAAACCAGCAAAATCCAGTTTTAAACCGAACCATGGCGGAAGCTAACCCTCCACCACCTCCGCCTTTGGAAACAACGATTAAAATTGCTGATGATAAAGAAAGGGGAATACGGGACTATGCAACACCCGAATTTGATCAACTCAAGTCGGGTATTCTTAGGCCCCACATTACTGCGCAAAATTTTGAACCGAAACCGGTAATGTTTCAAATGATCCAAGCAATGGGTCAATTTGTAGGATTACCTTCGGAAGATCCGCACTCTCATTTAAAATCATTTTTAGAAATGACAGATCATTTTCTCATTTCCGGAGTTTCAGCGGAAGCCTTACGGTTGACACTCTTCTCTTATACATTGAGAGATAGAGCCAAAGCCTGGCTAAATTCTCAGCCACCTCATTCAATTGATACTTGGACGAGTTTAGCTGAAATTTTTTTGAAAAAATATTTTCCTCCCACCAGAAACGTGAAATTTAGAAATGAAATTTTAATGTTTAAACAAGAGGAAGACGAAGCAGTATCATATGCATGGGAGAGATTCAAAGATTTAATTCGAAAATGCCCTCATCACGGAATCCCTCACTGCATCCAATTAGAAACATTTTATAATGGTCTTTCTAATGCTGCTAAAATCATCCTCGATGCCACGGCTGGTGGAGCTTTTACTGCAAAAACATACAATGAGGGGTATGATATTTTGGAAAAAGTTGCCAACAACAACACTGATTGGTCAAACCCTCGTGCTGTAGTTCCTAAAACTGCATCAGGAGTTCGTGAGGTTGATGCCATCACCGCTTTAAATGCACAAATTGTAGCTTTGACTAATCTGGTTAAAAACAATTTGAACATTAATGGAGAAAAAAGTCATGTGCAGGCAATAAATCAATCTTCAATTGAAACGTGTACTTTTTGCGGTGAAAATCATCCTTTCGAAAGTTGTCCCGGTAACCCAGTTTCGGTGAACTATGTAGGGAATCATTCTAGAAATAGTCCGTTTTCCCAAACATACAATCCGAATTGGAGAAACCATCCGAACTTCTCTTGGTCTGGAAATCAAGGACTTCAACCCCCCGGGGTAAGTCAAGTCCAAAACCGACCACCAAATCCCCCGGGATTTCATCAAGGCCCACCTCAGAATTATCAACATGGCCAGTCGTCACAATCCCAGAATTACCAACATGGACAATCTTCACAGTCTCATGCACCTAGACAACAGAATGCTTTGGATGGTAATGGTTCAATCGAATCGTTGCTTAAAGGTTTTATAAACCAAACCAATGCAACTCTGAGGGGTTTTGAAACCCAACTTGGACAGTTTGTTGTCGAGCTTAAGAACAGACCACAAGGGACTTTGCCTAGTGACACGGAAAATCCCAAAGGCATTCACAAGGAACACGTCAAGGCCATAAGTATTAAGGAGATTGAAAACATAAGTGAGTCTAGAAAAGTTGAGAAAACCTCTCCCGTACCAGTAATACAAGAGGACTCACATTTGTTTGATGCCTCGAACTTTCCAGACTTGTTCCCATCCTCTAGTGAAGCCCCAAAACCAGAGTCCGTGGCCCAAACTACAGGCCCAATAGTCTCAAGTTGTCCAGTACAGACTGCACCCACTCCAGAACCACTCATCTCACGCACTCCCGACAAGGGAAAATCTGTCCCGGATTTGAGAGACTTACCTTTCCCTGAAAGATTAAAAACCAAAAATGTTGATGAACAATTCAAAAAGTTTTTGGACGTTTTCAAGCAACTTCACATTAACATTCCTTTGGTAGAGGCTCTCGAGCAAATGCCAAGTTATGTTAAATTTTTAAAAGATATTCTCAACAAAAAACGAAGGCTGGGAGAATTTGAAACTGTCGCCTTGACCAAAGAATGTAGTGCACTTCTTACTTGCAAAATCCCTCCGAAACTAAAAGACCCGGGGAGTTTTACCATCCCGTGTACTATTGGGGGACAAGAAGTAGGACATGCTTTATGTGATTTGGGTGCAAGTATAAACCTCATGCCTATGTCGGTTTTTAAGAAGTTAGGGATTGGTGAAGTCAGACCCACCACAGTCACCTTACAGCTTGCAGATAGGTCTTTGGCCTATCTGAAGGGTAAAATTGAAGATATTTTGGTGAAAGTCGATAAATTCATTTTTTCGGCTGATTTTCTAGTATTGGACTATGAGGAAGATAAGGATGTCCCAATCATTTTGGGAAGACCATTTTTGGCAACCGGTAGAACCTTGATAGATGTGCAGAAGGGTGAGTTGACTATGAGAGTAAATGACCAACAAATCACTTTCAATGTTTTCAAATCCCTTAAGTTCAACGGTGAGATTGAAGATTGCTCCTACCTAAATGCCTTAGGTGATGATTTTGAGTTGAGTTTGATTGATTGCATAGGGGAAGATATTTCGGAAGAGGATTTGATAGAGGTTATAGATGCATTCGAGCACTTGGACTTTAATGATAGACCAACCCAGGTTCCTTTTATAGTCAAAGCTCCCGATCTAGAATTAAAACCACTTCCTAATCACCTTAAATATGCATATCTTATGGAAGAGGAAAAATTGCCTGTAATTATTTCTTCCAATTTAAGTTGTGAACAGGAAGTGAAATTGATTGAGTTGTTGAAGAATCACAAGAAGGCCATAGGTTGGACCATAGCTGACATCAAGGGAATCAGTCCATCCCTCTGCCAACATAAGATAATTTTGCAAGAAAATAGAGTTGGCAAGGTGCAACCACAAAGGAGACTTAACCCGATCATGAAAGAAGTTGTTAAGAAAGAAATTTTAAAATGGCTAGATGCAGGTATTATTTACCCCATTTCAAGTAGTGGTTGGGTGAGTCCGGTACAATGCGTACCAAATAAAGGTGGTACCACGGTAATCACCAATGAGAAGAATGAGCTTCTCCCAACAAGGACCGTCACCGGATGGAGAATTTGCATGGATTACAGACAATTGAATCTAGCTACAAAAAAGGACCATTTTCCTTTGCCATTTATAGACCAAATGCTAGATAGATTGGCCGGAAAGGAATTTTATTGCTTTCTGGATGGTTATTCGGGGTATAATCAAATTCACATTGCACCTGAAGATCAAGAGAAGACCACCTTCACTTGTCCCTTTGGAACTTTTGCTTTTCGCCGAATGCCATTTGGTCTTTGCAATGCACCCGCAACGTTTCAACGTTGTATGATGTCTATTTTCTCAGACATGATTGAGGATTCCATGGAAGTGTTTATGGATGATTTTTCAGTTATTGGCACCTCATTTGATAATTGTCTTGAAAATCTGAAAAAAAGTTTGGAAAGATGTGAAACACACGATTTGATTTTAAACTGGGAAAAGTGCCATTTTATGGTACAAGAAGGAATCGTGTTGGGTCACATGGTTTCTAAAAAAGGTTTAGAAGTGGATAAAGCAAAGCTTGAAGTTATAATGCAATTACCCGAACCAAGTTCGATTAAAGGCATTAGAAGCTTTTTAGGGCATGCTGGGTTTTACAGACGTTTTATAAAAGATTTTTCAAAAATTGCAAAACCCCTTTGTAATTTATTACATGTCGACCAAGCTTTTGATTTTACTCCAGAGTGCACCAAAGCTTTTGAAACAATCAAGGCCGCCCTTGTTTCGGCACCCATTGTGATAGCCCCAGATTGGACCATGCCTTTTGAGGTAATGTGTGACGCTAGCGATTGGGCTGTGGGTGCTGTTTTGGGACAAAGGCGGAATAAAAATTTCCACCCCATCTACTACGCAAGTAAGACTCTTATCGAAGCTCAAATAAATTATACAACAACTGAGAAAGAGCTACTTGCTGTAGTATTTACGTTTGACCGTTTTCGATCTTATTTGATTGGCACAAAAGTCATTGTTCACACAGATCACTCTGCTATCAAATATCTCTTTAACAAAACCGATGCAAGGCCACGGCTTATTCGGTGGGTCCTTCTTTTGCAAGAATTTGACCTAGAGATAGTTGATAGAAAAAGGTGTAGACAATCAAGTTGCCGATCATCTTTCTAGGATTGAGAATCATGTGTCAAGTGGTGGAAATCATGAGATAAAAGAAGTTTTCCCGGATGAACAAATCCTTGCCATCCAGCATCATTTTGAGAATAGTGTCCCATGGTATGCGAATATCGCGAACTATCTTGCTAGCGGAATCAAGCCGTACCATATGAGGGGACAACAATTTAAAAAATTCCTCCACGATTGCAAACATTATTTTTGGGACGATCCATTTTTGTATAAATTAGGTGCAGACCAAATTTTAAGAAAATGTGTCCCAAATTTTGAGATGAAAGGAATTTTGAGTAATTGTCATGCTTCACCCTACGGTGGCCATTTTGGTGGTCAACGTACGGCGGCAAAAATTCTCCAAAGTGGTTTCTTTTGGCCCACGTTATTTAAAGATGCATTTGAGTTTGTCAAAGGTTGTGATCAATGCCAAAGGACGGGAAATTTGTCCCAACGTAATGAGATGTCTTTAAATAATATTTTAGAAGTTGAACTTTTTGACGTTTGGGGCATCGATTTTATGGGACCATTTCCCATGTCCTTCAATAATCAATATATCTTGGTTGCGGTTGATTACGTATCAAAATGGGTAGAAGCCATTGCGTGTCCTAGAAACGATGCTAAAACTGTGATTAACTTTCTTCCTAAAAATATTTTTGTACGATTTGGCACCCCCCGAGCTTTAATTAGTGATGAAGGGACACATTTCGTAAACAAAATGTTAAGCACAGTTCTTAGCAAATATAATATTCAACATCGAGTGTCTACGACATACCATCCACAAACAAATGGTCTTGCCGAACTTTCGAATCGGGAAATAAAATCAGTTTTGGAAAAAGTTGTCAAACCCGATAGAAAGGATTGGTCACTCAAGTTGGATGATGCATTATGGGCTTACAGAACAGCTTTCAAAACCCCATTGGATATGTCTCCGTACAGATTGGTTTTTGGGAAGGCGTGTCATTTACCTTTAGAACTGGAATACAAAGCTTTTTGGGCTATAAAAGAGTTGAATTTGTGTGAGGATGCCGCGGGGAAAAAGAGGAAACTTCAGTTAAGTGAATTAGAGGAGTTGAGACACCATGCCTACGAAAATGCCAAGATTTATAAAGAAAAAACAAAAATATGGCATGATCGTAGGATAAACAGCAGAACTTTTGAAAAAGGTCAACAAGTACTCATCTTTAATTCACAACTGAAATTATTCCCGGGAAAACTTAAGTCGCGTTGGTTAGGACCTTTTACCATCGCTGATGTTGGTAATTTTGGCACAGTTGATTTACTGAACCCGCAGGATAACAGCATTTTCAGGGTAAATGGGCACCGGGTTAAGCACTACATTCCTGATGGAGTGCCTAACCCAACCACCCAGGAACCTTAAGCGAGTAAGATGAGCGTTTTCTGTAAATATTGTACAGTTAGGATTTTTTTTTTCTTTCTCTCTTCTTTATTTTTGGCTGTGATTTTTGCCCAATGTGGGCAAGCTATGCCCACTGTGGGCACGTCGGTTTGATGTTTTATAAAAATTTCAGTTTCTTTTTTTTTTCAAAAAGGGAATTCTTTAAGGTTTATCTGAGTTATTTAAGGTTTAACAGGTAGAGTCCAGCTGGTTTTGAAAAGAATGTCATCATTGAGTAGTACACCACTTGGCAATTTTTTTTATGGAGAAACGTACACAAGGGTACACATAGGGGTACTATGTAGGTTGTGTTGGCTTCACCCCATCCATTCATTTCCTTAACAATGACAAAAACCCTCTTTTTTATGTGATTTAAAAAAAAAGTTTAAATATTTAAAAATTAAATCAATTAGTTTGGGGTTTTTGATTTTAGAAAAGGGGGGGACGGTTTCTTATTAGAGAAACCAGAGTTAAATAAGCCAAAAGTTTTTCAAAAACCAACTGATCATCTTCCTCCCTGCTTATGGCGCGCCCCAAGAAACTCAATACAAACCCCTATGTGGTACCATCTCGCCGGAGCCAAAGACTTCAGAGGGAAGCCGAAGCCCTAGCCGCTGCTAATACTCTCACCTCTGTCGCCGCTAGTGAACCCTTCTTCACCGGAGCATCCACAACCATCGGCGACGTCGCCGCTGCTTCGTCGGCGATGAGCACAGACGACCATTCCTCGTCCCATGGTGAGTTCATCCTTACATTCGCTGAATCTCATCAGATTTTAACTAGAGTTACCCGGCCCTCTTCTTCGACCCCTTCGCTCCCCACAACCCTCGACCAAATCCCACCCCCCATTCATCACCCATCATCGACAAACCCGACCACATCGCCCCCCAATCAACCCGCTGCCACTCCACCTTGATCCACAACTCGACCAATTTCTATTTCCCTCTATATCCCTCGCCCCTCCTCCACTCCGGCGCCGACTTCGCCAACCCCTATCCCTCTCAGCGACGCCGGCGAAAACCCTAACCCAGAAGCAACCCGACAACCCCCTTACCTATTTGATTTAAATAAACAGGGAAGTGTTGAGGAGCACCTTGTTTTTGATTTTGAGTCTGAGACCAGTCCAAGTCACAAAGACCTTCTGCCCCACTCAGCCTCATCTTCTTCGGAGGTATCAAGCACTGAGGAGGCGGATGCTTCCCTCAACAGTGACCATTTCGATATGTTAGCCCACGAGGAACCAATACCCACTGTCAACACGCGAACGGAGGAGCTTCGTGATGACGATTATGTACCCAGTGACGACCATTCAGAGCCAGAGCAACCGGTCCCTGTCCGTCGAACCACACGCAGAAAGCCAGAACTCGAGCTGCCACTGAGGCGGACCGAAAGGGGAAACGAAAGCTGGTTACTTGAGCTGCCACTGAGGCGGACCGAAAGGGGAAACGAAAGGTGGTTACTCGAGCCACTCGTCAAGTTAAACCAAAGATAACCGGAACGGACAGCAAAGCCATTTTGGCTAGGTACGATCTTTTGGGTTTTAACAAAATGTTGTTTGAACGCGCCCTCGACCCAGCGTTGGTCGAGGCATTGGTTCCAGTCAAGCATCATCTTGTCACACTCAAATGGGATACTTTGGTTCCCTTAAAATGTGTAGCAAATACGTCATGGGTACGAGAATTTTATGCGACTGTAGGTATCCAGCATAAAAACCCAGTCATTATTCGGGGTAAGTCTGTTGATTGGTCCGGAGAAATTATCAACCGGGTCTTGGGATTGGATACTCCGTTCATCTGTGAGTTCAGTCAGATAATGTTGGGATCAAAAACAGTGTCACAAGATGAGGTTGCTACTGTTATCTGCAACCCAGGATGTGGTTGGACGCGCGAGCGACACAAGCCTGTTATGCTCACAGGTAGCCTCAATCCAGAGGCTGCCTTGTGGTTTCAGTTTATGCGCCACAACCTAATCCCTTCCCTGCATGATGGCACGATCCCGCAGGAACGGTGTTGGTTGTTGTTTTGTATTATGCAGGAACTCCCGATAGATGTTGGACCTATTATCCACACCGCCATTAAGGCATCCTCGGCCCGTACCAAGAGCGCGCTCGCCTTTCCGGGCCTTGTTACCAAAATAATGCAGGCGGCCGGGGTCCCGAAATACGATTCTGATGTCATCGTTGAGGTCCAGCAGTTGTTGGGAGTTGATACTATGGAACGTCGCACGAGGGCCCTTTCGGCCAAAACTAACCCTGTGCAGGTCAAGCCCGCAACAACCGCTGCAGAACCACCACCACCTCCTGAGCATACACCTGAAGGGTCCTCTCGTGATCCAAAAGCACCACCAGAACTCTCCTGGCCAGAATATGGCTATGGCAATGAAACCTGGCTAACACTCTTGGCAGTCCAAAACGAGGAGATCAACGGGAAGTTGGATACCATTCTAACCAAACTAGCAGCCTTGGAAAGCCAAGTTAACACTGTGCATACCGATTTGGCAGAGTTGAAGCAAAAATCAGCACGAGTTTGGACTTACCAAAGAGACTGGAACCGTGGTTTGCGCGAGTTTCTGCGCATGGACAACATAATGCTTGCTGCACGTATGCCCCATTTCCCCCGAGGGATCCTTCCACCGCAAGTACGCATCCCAGTTGCTCCTTCTGATGCCAATGATCCAGAACCAGATCCCACTGCTACGGCTGCTCCACCACCCGTTCCTAATGTTGTTGTTCGTCTGTCCACTGTAACCACCGGCGTGCCCACTGTGATTACTGATGGTTCTAGTTCCCCGACTGCTGGCCCGAGTGGTCAGTCGTCACAACAGGATTGATTGCGTTGGTCTATTATCATCTTTTGCAAATAGTGTCTTTCGTAAACACTTCTTTTGGGTAGCCTTGTAGTTATTCAAGTAGTTCGACCGACTCGACTGGTCCAATCATGCTCATGGATAGAGCTAGACCAGATCCAGTCTAGTACGACTGTGTCGGTCATGCACATTGATACTGACTGTCAGTCAGTCAGAATGGGTCCAATCATGTTAATAAAAAGGGTCGACTAGAGAATTTTATATAAGTTCTTATTTTGATGAGTTGGGAGTGAAATTACAACAAAAAGTGAAAACCAAGTTCTTATAAACGGGGTCTAGTCATGCTAAATCAAGTAGTTCGATCGACTCGACTGGTCCAGTCATGCTCATGGATAGAGCTAGACCAGATCCAGTCTGGTACGACTGTGCCGGCCATGCACATTGATACTGACTGACTGGACCAGTCGAGTCCAATCATGTTAAACAAAAATAAAAAATAAGATATATTTTATGGATCATAATTCGCCCAAAAACATCCACAATAAGATATCCAACTATTCAATTACACCGATTAAACAAAAATCCAAAATAACATTCATTTAAATAACTTCCATAATGTTGCCCATGAACCTTTCAAGAGTGAAAATAAAAAATTGGTTCCGTATAGATCAAAGTTACCTGCATTGTTGTTTGAAAAAAATTAATAATTAGATTAATTAAATATATAATAAAATGATTAAAACTAAAAAGAAGTAAATTTATTTACTTTTCTTGTTGAAGCACTTCCCTCCACATTTTGTTGATTGTCACCGACTTTCGCATCAATTAGTGAATCTAGCTTAGATTCCAATGATGAATACTTTTGATCTATGTGGCTCTGCAACTTGGATATATTTTTATTCATTTCTTTCTCCAACTTAGATCCAAAGGATTTCATGTCATGCTCTATCTTGGTTTCCAAATCTTCAAATTTCGCATCTACATACCTCTTTAGTTCATCGACCAAAAAAGAAGTGTCTACGGTCACTCTCTCTGTTTGACATGGTCTGGATGGACTATCACAAGGGTCATCAGGAGAAGAATTATTTATCTGAACAGAAGTTCGAATAGTTTGATCAACATGGGTAGTTCCACCAACATGTACATGGGGATCAAAAGCATCAACAACATCATCGTGCCACGTGATTGAGCGCCCTGAAAGCAATTGTTTTGTCAATTCCCTCAACATTATTACCTCAACATGTTCACTATCATCATCATTATATATGTTACTAAATCCTTGCATATAAGGTGATTGTAATTCCTTGTCGGTTGGTGTAAGAAGGCCAATTATATCCTAAAATATAAGAAATTAAGATGTCGTGTTAAAAAACTTATTCATAATTAAGCATCACATAATAATTGACAAAAAAAAAACATGCATTATAGTTGCACTTAAGTTGCAACCTATGATTTGCCCAAGGACGCCATTATGTCGCTATACGATGGAGATTGTTTTGATTTCCAAGTAGTCTTCCAACTGCAAATCCTTGGAACTCCTTCGACATCCAATCGTTGAGCAAAAACATTTGCAATAGCAGGTATACACTCTAATACCAATATCTGTATACATGAAAAATTTAAGCATATCACTATGTGTTCACATATAAAGAATCCAAACGGTGGTAAAGTAGGAAAAAGTTCGCTTACCGCTAATGGAAACACAAAACCAGTATAAGACAATGTGGATGCTGTGATCCCATCTTTGACCAACTTTTATGCTTTCTCTTTAATTGACTTTGTAAGTTGCCTCCGCAAGTGTAGAAAATAGTCTTTCCCCCAAGGATATTGAATAAACATTTCCATATCATCCACCATACCCAAGAAAAAAGGATCAATACCACTAGTGGATTTGTCCCCTTGAAAAAGAACCGCAGAGACAAATAAAAGCATAGCCATTTTTATCTTTTCCATGTTCATGCCACTAACACTTTGTGATCTTTTTCTCTTTTTCTTGGTACACATCTCCTTCAATTTTCTTTCAACATCTTAAATAGTGATAGTAGTATGTTGAGGGAAATGTTTGTTCCTAAATTCTTCAAATTTAGCATGCTCCTCATAACCCGTAGGATAGTCTGAACATCTTAATCCAGATATTAGTGCGTACTCTAAAAGTGAGAATCTAATTGGTTTTCCATTCACAACAAACCATATTTTGTTCCCTCTTCTACAATTGACTCGTCGAAGGAGTAGCAACCACATCATTTGACTTGAGTGTTGATAATTAGTAGGGACATTAATAAAATGGCCGAACGGCGAACTTGTCTTAAACCATTCTAATTCAGGTGAATTATCACCCAACTCCTTAACAATAGTGTCGACAACTTTATTCAAAGAGCACTTGATGCTTATCTTGCAATCAAAATGTTCTTTCTTATCCAGAATAGGAATCAATGGACTAGAATTTTGAACATCAGCTTGAACATTCACCTACAAATCAATATATATATTTATATAATAAAATATGTTTTGCAAATAAATGTTAAATTTATTATGAAAAGGACTTACGTGCTCATGCTCTTCAATCTTAGTATCTTCGTGTCTAGGCATAACCGGTTCACCCCTAGATGGTGAGCTAGATTCATTGGCATTCGTTCCCTCTTGCATCATCATTCTTTATATGCCATTAATTTAGAAGAAATCATTTGTTAAGCAATTTTAGAAGAAATCATTTGTTACAATAACTAAAAAAATATACGCTACTAGTAGAAATATGTCATAAACGAAAGATGTTATAGATCATAAAAAATTCTACTAACATAATCCTGTCTAATTATTTGACTAGCACTATCTCACCCGACTGGACCAGTCGGGTCCAGTCTGACCCTACTTGATATGTTTATCCTATGAAAAATTATATTTACTTCAAATCAAATGTGGCAATGTTGTGGCAATGTTACAACTGTTAATTTGTCTACTCTACCAAAACCGAATAAAAATGGATACAGGAAGTAGGAGTCTAGCTTTCTCTCTATAAGATACAAGAAAGTCACATTCCGGTAATCTTGATTTGAATCAAGTGGTAAACTTCTAAAAATAAATTATCAAACGAACTATTTTGCTACAAACTTTTATCATTATTTCCTTCAAGTATATTTAAAAACTTTCTATCCAGTAATGTCTTTTGGAAAGTGAATGTTTTTGTTTCTATCCTTCATTTTAGGTTCATTTGCGGAGGAAGATATTGGAAGGCATGGTGTAACCATGCAATCTCTTCCAGGGAATGCAAGTGCTAGTAAAGGACTGGAGGTTGCGGTTACCAACCTTCAAGAATACTGCAATGGTACTTTGTTATTAAGTTTTGAAGTTCTCTTTTCCTGCGTTCATGAGTTATAAAAACTATGACCTATACCTCACCTACTGCATGCACAATATCTCATTATGTTGTGAATATTTCACATATATCATTTACATGCGACTTTGGACCACTGAACTATCCATCTCATGGTTCAGTTTAATAGGCCAAATCACTCTCATTACTGGTCACTGAGGGGCCGTTTACCCAGATGCTTACCCGGTAAGCACTTATCGATAAATTTCGACACACTAACTTACTTTACCGGGTAAGATTGTAAGCATCACGATGGTATTATATACCATAATTTATCCGGTAAACGCTTACCCAGGTAAGAGTTGTGGAGAGTCTTACCGGGTAAGACTCTCCATCCTTATCATGGCTCTTACCAGGTAAGATTTTATGCTCTTGTCAAGTTCATCCGCTAAGGTAAATCCCCCGGTAAGCTCTTACCGGGTAAGCGTTTTGTAAACGGCCCCTGAGTCTCTGCTGAAGACATGAAGTTATTCATTTATTGTTGAATAAATATTCAAACATGCTTATCAACAGCGAATCATTAGATATAATCTCTGCTTATGAATTGATATTGGATTGTGGCTAATTGCCTTATACTCCCTACATCCTAATGTAAGTGTTCTCTTATTTTAATCTTGTTAGTGGAGTGTTTCTTCTTCTATTTTTTTTCTTCTGAAAAGCACTTTTATACAGACACCTCCGACTAAGAACAGATGGTGCAAAGGGGAAGATTTGTAAGAAGCAAACCAACCCAACAACAACTACACAACACAAAACACAGGACCAAAAACAAACTAACAGACACCCACAACGACAAAACCAAAAACAACGACCAAGAACAACTAAAACAAGGACCCAAAGTAACTATACAAGACTGAAAAACTTAGTATATTAAAAAAATAGATATTAATTAGTCGTCTTCTAACACAATAACAGAGAGAGAGAAATAAACCAAACCAAATTGAAGAGCGGCGGTCGAACTACAGAAGATCGACGGTCGAACTACAGTAGATCGACGGTCGAACTACAGATGAGCGGTGGCACGACGATGGAGACGATGGGGAAGGGAGCCACAGGGAACGATGGAGACGATGGGGGAAGGGGAAGGGACGTGCACTGTGAAAACGTGAAAAGGGGGAATTAGGAGGAGTGAGTTTTACGTCTCCTCTTTTACACTATTAGGAAACTTAACTATTTTAGTCATAGGGGTAATTCAGTAATTTGATTAATTATAAATGATAAAAAATAATGTAAAATTAAATTAGAATAGAAGGAGGTCAGATTGTGAAATCTCTTTTATGAGAAGGTTATATAACTAAATAACCCGTCATTAATATCGTGCTAAAAGTTTGAGTTAATGAGGAAAGAAATTGAGTTAACATTGAAAAGTGTGAGATGTGAATCTGAATCGTTGATCTCTTCTAATCTCATATCTTCCTATAAATTACGACTTAAAAGATAATTGATCTGGTGTATCTCTGTAACACCCTGAATTTTGTTATATAATCTTGGTATTCTAGTGTTAAGCTTTTGTTGTTAGCACCTCGTTTGTTACCAAGTTTGAATTTGGCTTTTGGTAGTTTTGGACAAACCACAGAGAACTACGCGAGTTATGCCGCGGGTTGAGGTCGCGGCATAACCCGCGAAACCCTCTGGATGGGTTTGGTTTTGAGTAAGCGGGCGAGTTATGCCGCGGGTGAAGATCGCGGCATAACCCGCGAAATCAGCTGGACCGACTTAAGGGTTTGCAGATCTAAATATCTCATTTTCTCTCAATCTCTAAACTCTCTCTTCTCTCTCTCTAAATCATCTCTCTCTCTAGGTATATTTCTCTCTCTAGAGTTTGGTAGTTAATATCTAGTGTTTGATCCGAGGTTTCGGTGTAGAAAGCTTCGTCTTATCAAGAAGGTCGATATCTGGTTCTTCGGGTTTTCGTATAAACCTATTGGGTGAGTTCCTACTATCATTTTAAACTATATACATATGAAAAGATACCTTTTGGAACTCCTATATATCTCCATGGTTTCAGATCTAAGTTTTCTACATATTTGATATAACTTGAGTTTTGGGAGATTTTAGGGTTCCCGATCATTTGTGTTTACTAAAATGATGGATTTTATCTTATTGAAGTAAAATGATGTTTTACTTGCACATTATGTGGATATGTGAAAAGAATGTTTAAGGACTCATTTTTAATGATTTTCATTCTTACCAGAAGTTGAACTGGAAATGACATTTTGTTTATAAAATGTGTTTATACCATATGTTTATTTATGGTTAGTCACATATGTTATTGTGACGAGTCTGTACCATTACTAGCGGATCCCTAGGTTTTGAGTCGACTGTATTATTGGGATGTCATATTCCCCATTTTGTAGCTATGGATGCATATGATCCTCGGGGGCAACTTGGTACGGTTATGTAGGGCCGGATACTAGTCATGGTTCATAGTGATCCTAGTGAAGGAGTATACATTGGTTTTGCTTGGGGCTAGATCTCATGTTGTAGCACAGACTTTTGTGTTCGTATCCTTGGATTCCAATTGTTTAGCTCATAACTCGGAATTGGTGGTCTACTTTGTGTTACACCACAATCCTTGGTAAAATGGTTCTTTTGTCATCGTATGATGAGTTTTGGACCAAAAATGCCTGGTTGTGGTGAAATGTTATCTTTTATAAATTAAACCTTTATGAAAAGATTTCCTTTTAATACTGATGTTTCTATTTTGGGAAGTAAATAAAGAGCTACATGTGCATTAAATTGTGAGGTTCTGGAAAGAAGGTTTATGACCTTATTTTAATGGATTTTACTCTTATCAACTTTTAACTTGGAAATGCTCGTTTGAAAGATTTCCGTTTGGATGCAAATGTTTATATCTCTGAATTTTGTATAAACTGTATATTCTCACTAGGCTTTATAAGCCTAACACTTTTCTCAAATGATATGTATAACAGGTTCCTTTAGCGGCGGGTCGTCGAGGGTTTGAGTGTCGATCGTGGACTCGAGGCATTGTTTGAGATGACTAGTATTTGGGGTTGGGCATTGTTAAAGTCCCATTCTTTTGGGGAGATATGAATCATCAACTGATGTAATCTATATAGTTATGTTTAGATTAGTTTGTGGATGAATTATATATTCATTCAGATTTTGTAAAGTCTTAAGGACTGATCCCCTTTATGGGAAGTTTATACCATTACGGATGTTTTGTTGTCATATTTCCATGTTTTAATTAACTCTGAATTTTAGAGTGTTACAAGTTGGTATCAGAACTCTAGTTTAAGCGAACTAGGCATGAATGTAAGATGTCTAGACTTAGACTGAGTTTGATAGGCATTGATTGTGAGATTGGGTAGAACTTCTAAGATGAGACAGTCTTAGAGTCGACGGAAGTTATGTTAATCAAGCGTTGTGATGATGGTAACAAGAACCCTTATGTGTTATATGTTCATAATCTCACGTAGCTAATGTGATTATGAGGATATTTTACGTAAGTGTAATTGGTTTGCTAATGTTATGACAATTGGTAGACGTAACGATACGTTTCTTTCGTGCGTGTTTCAGTTAAACTCTTCCTTACCCTTTCTCGTGCTTGTGTTTACCTGCTCTACCTTGGTATGTTGACCGTTAGAGTAGTGCGGAAGTTTCGAAGTCATCAAGTCTTCAGCATAATCATCGTCTCTTTCAATTATCATCATATTCTAACATGGTATCAGAGCTGTAGGTTTGTTCATCGATTTCACTATTCACGGTTACTGTTCATCGATTTCACTATTCACGGTACTGTTCATCGATTTCACTATTCACAGTCACTATTCATCGATTTCACTATTCATGATTACTGTTCATCGATTTCAATGTTCATCGTTACTATTCATCGATTTCACTATTCACGGTTACTGTTCATCGCAATCGACCCTCGCCATCGCCTCCCTCTCTGTCTCTTGTCGCCTTCGAAACCCTAGCCACAGACCGGAAGAACTCCGGTCGGAAACATCATACCAGTCATTACACCATACCGGTCGCTAATACCGGTCGTTACACTTGCCCGGTCCACTCCATACCGGTCGATACCGGTCACTACACCTTACCGGTCCATACCGGTCGCTCACCTTACCGGTCCATACCGGTCGCAACACCTTACCGGTCCATACCGGTCGTCATTCTAGTGCAAATCTGAACTGTTTCTCGTCGCATCCATGACTGCCAATCTCAGTCACTCAAATCCCAAGTCCAAAGGTAAATGGACCAACAACAACCATTCCAAATCTGTGGGAAAGTCGAACACATCTGAGTGTGCCTTTTGCCATTCTACTGCCCATCTTCTCCTTGATTGTCCTATTCGTAAGTGTCGTCAGTGTGGCATCACTCATCCTCGCCATTATGAGTCTGATTGCCCTAAGAACTCAAAGAACACTGGTCCTCAGAATCGGACTCATGCTGTTGCTGGATCTATTGTTACTGATAACACCGCTTCAGGCTCCTCACCTGACCTCATGGAACTGATGCGTCGCAATCAGGAACTCATGGAACATATCATGTCTGGTGCTATGGGTATGAATTCTCAACACTCAACTGCATCAGGTAACTCATGGCTTTTTGACTCTGGGTGTTGCAATCATATGACACCCTGCACTGATGGTTTTGTTTCTAAGAAACCACCTCAGCATTTTACGTCAGTACGAACTGCTGACAACACTGACCTACCGGTATCCTTTAGTGGAAATGTCTCCACTCCTCATATTCAATTACCGGGTGTTCTCAATATTCCGAAACTATCTCTGAGCTTAGTTTCAGTGGCGCAACTTTTAGAATCTAACCTGATCATTTTATTTCATTCTTCTGGTTGTATTGTACAGGATCCAAAGACCAAGCAGATCCTTGGACTCGGCCGTAAGGTTGGACGGATGTTTGAAGTGGTCTATCTTCGTCTGCCGTTACCATCTTCAAATCTTGTTGCCTCCGTTTCCAACTCTTCTTCCTTTGAATTGTGGCATGCCCGGCTAGGTCACTTATCTCTAGCCAGAATAAAATCATTAGCTAATTCAGGGGTGTTAGGAAATTGTGTGTCCACTAACAGTATTTCCTGTTTATCATGCAAACTTGGAAAACATCATGCTTTATCCTTTGAAACAAATGAGTTTAATTCTACTTCTGCTTTTGATCTTATTCATTCTGATGTATGGGGACCAGCACCACATCCATCAATGGGGGGTGCTCGATATTTTGTTATTTTTGTTTATGACCATACACGTTTCACATGGATATATCTCATGAAACATCGTTCGGAGCTACCTAAAATTTATATTATGTTTGCTCGGATGATTCACACTCAATTTTCAAAACCTATAAAGATTCTTAGAGCTGATAATGCTATGGAATACAAAGAGTCATCTCTTCTCTCCTTTCTTCAATCTCAGGGGACTCTCTCTCAGTACTCCTGTCCCGTCACATCTCCTCAAAATGGTCGTGCCGAATGCAAACACCGTCATATACTTGATACAGTTCGCACTCTTCTCATTTCTGCTAAATGTCCGGAACGGTTTTAGGGGGAAGCTGTTTTCACTGCAGTTTATACTATCAATCGTCATCCTACTCCTCTTCTTAAACATAAGTCTCCTCACGAGACTCTTTATAACATCCTCCCTGCCTATGAACTCCTAAAAGTTTGGGGTAGTGCCTGTTTTGTTCAGTTACAACCCCATGAACATACCAAACTTGAACCTCGCTCCAGACTTTGTTGCTTCCTTGGATATGGTATTGAGCACAAAGGCTATCGCTGCTGGGATCCTATCTCCCAGCGTCTTCGTATATCGCGTCATGTTACCTTCTGGGAACATGTTCCTTTTTCCTCTATATCCAAGTTTCGTGAGTCTCCCACTTTCACCACTCCGTTCTTCACTGATGCTTCCATCTCATTGGACTCACTCCAATCTAACATCATATTGCCTCCACCTGTTGTTCCACCACAGTCTGAATCTGCCTCTCCTTCAGAGTCTCCTGCCCCTACACAGCCTGCCTCTTCTAGTTTTTCTGATCAACATCAATCATCTGCTCCATCCGCACAGCCAACATCTGAGGTGCCTGCTGAGTCTTTGGCTCCTGGAACGTCTCAATCTCAGAATGTTAGACGATTAGATCGGGTAAGACAAGTTCCTTCTCATCTCCGTGATTACCATGTTTATGCTACTCTGCTGTCAAATCACGAACCCACTTCCTACAAGGAAGCCTCCTCTAACCCTGATTGGCATAAAGCTATGGATGAGGAATTTCAGGCTCTTGACAAAGCTCAGACATGGGAATCTGTCTCTCTTCCTCCGGGTAAGTCACCCACTGGCTCCAAATGGGTGTTTAAAATTAAGACAAAATCCGATGGATCTATTGATCGGTACAAAGCTCGCCTTATGGCCAAGGGCTTCAATCAAGAGTATGGTATTGATTATGAGGAAACATTTGCACCTGTTGCTCGAGTCACTTCTGTTCGCAGTCTTCTAGCCATTGCAGCTACCAAACAATGGTCTATTTTTCAGATGGATGTTAAGAATGCCTTCTTGAATGGTGATTTATCTGAGGAAGTCTACATAGCACCGGGCGTTCGACTTCCACAAGGTCATGTTTGTCGACTTCAAAAGGCTCTTTATGGACTCAAGCAAGCTCCGCGAGCTTGGTTTGAGAAGTTCAGTTCCACCGTCACCTCTCTGGGTTTCGCACCCAACAACTACGATTCATGACTGTTTACTCGGACCACTGAGGCTGGCACAATCTTACTTCTGTTATATATGGATGATATGATTATTATTAGAAGTGACTCTACTGGCATAACTCATCTCAAGACATCTCTCAGCTCATGTTTTGAGATGAAGGATCTTGGTTCTTTACACTATTTTCTTGGTCTTGAGGTGATCTCAGATCCGTCGGGAATTTATCTTTGTCAAGCCAAATACACCTCCGATCTCTTGACAAAAGCTGGGCTTACTGACAACAAAATTGCATTCACTCCTCTTGAGCACAACCTTCATCTGGCTCCGAATGTTGGACCTCCTCTGCGTGATCCTACTCTGTATCGACAGTTAGTGGGGTCACTTGTCTACCTGACAGTGACTCGACCTGACATTTCCTATGCTGTCCATACAGTCAGTCAGTTCATGTCCGCACCCTGTTCAGATCATTATATTGTTGTCCTTCGCATCCTTCGATATTTAATGGGGACCATGTTTCACGGTCTTCATTTTTCATCCATATCCTCATTGACTTTGCGAGGATTTTCTGGTGCTGATTGGGACAGTGACATTACGGACCGTCGCTCTACTACTGGCTACTGTTTCTTTCTTGGAGACTCTCTCATGTCTTGGAGGAGCAAGAAACAATCTCTGACAGCTCGATCCAGTACTGAAGCTGAGTATCGAGCACTAGCTGACACGACTCAATAACTTGTGTGGTTACGCTGGCTACTCTCTGACATGGGGGCACCTCAACATTCTCCAACCCCTTTGTGGTGCGACAACAATAGTGCTCTTTAGATTGCTTACAATGACGTTTTTCACGAACGAACGAAGCATATTGAAATTGACTATCACTTTGTTCGTCAACACGTGACTCGTCAGACTATTCAGCTTCTTTCTATTTCAACCATTGATCAACCGACCGACATTTTCACTAAAGCTCATCTACCAGGACGGTTTCGTGATCTAGTTTCCAAACTCCATCTGGCTCATTCTTCTCCCGATTGAGTTTGAGGGGGGATGTTAATGTACATATGTGTATTAGGCCAAAGCCCGTGGGCCCATATAGTCTGTGTATATATTTCTCTTGTATCTTCTAGTTTAGGTCAAGCCGCTATTTTACTTTCATCATATTGTACTTTTCTCTCAATCAATATATCGAAGTCATCAAGTCTTCAGCATAATCATTGTCTCTTTCAATTATCATCATATTCTAACAATTTTATTTTTATTTTTCTGTTTTTTTTTAATTAAAAATATTGGGCCCCGTATCTATTGTAACCGCCGATCATGAATCCAACGGTTAAGATGTGGGTTGCAAGATTTGCAACATTTTTATGTGTTGCAAATAAAACAACCCCTATATATATAGGGGTAGGTTTAAATGAAAACTTATCTTTCATTGTGCACATGAGGACAAATCTTAACCATTGATCAAAACTTTGAAAACTAATCAATGGTTAATACATAATAAGGTTAATTGGGAAGTGATTAAGGACACATTTGTAATTTTGAATCAACGTCTACCTTCTTTGACTTTTTATTTTTAATTTTAATTAAAAAAATTATCCCCTTAAACTTTAAAATAATTTATCTTAAAATCTACTAATATTTTAATCAAACAAATTACATCAAAAAACGAGAATTTCGTGCTCTTCGATATGACATCCATCTCGATATAGTTTTTTTTTGTTTTAACCATTTTTTGCGTGAAATACTATATACGTGTAATATTCATTATGAATATGCATGCACGTTTTTGGGTGTCCACATTCAGTATGAATAACAAAGGTGAACGTTCATTCACTATTCATGATGAATAATACCGTATGCAGGATGAATAATACAATATTCAGGATTTTTTCGTTTTAACCGTTTTTTACATGAAATTCTATATATATGTGTGTTATATTCATTATGAATATGCATGTACGTCCTCGGGTGTCCAAATTCAGTATGAATAACAAAGGTGAACGTTCATTCACTATTCATAATGAATAATACAGTATTTAGGATGAATAATACACTATTCAGGATGAATAATATACGAATCCATGATTCATGTATTATTTATCATAAATCGTGTATTATTTATCCTGAATGATACATTATTCATGATGAATAATATATGAATGACCCGTTGATAGTGCTTGGAATACACCTATAGACGTGTGTTAATTAAACCTCAAAGCAAGTATACAATGAGATCTAATATCGTCTTTCAAGTAATAAAACGGTAAAGTACCGGATATCGTCCCACGGAGATTGGAGTAAAAGTAGATTAAAAAGTAAGAGAAAGAAATGACTTCAGATGGCGATTTTGAAGACTTGATTTGGTTTGGTTTGTCACTTGATTAGATTAACAGAATAATAAAGCAAGCACGGGTGTAAGACATTTAGGTGAGATTTAAACACAAATTCCAGCAGACTTATGCTGCAACCATAACTAGATCCACCATCTATTTTGAGGGTATTCCTCTCGGACTTCAATATTCACACTACTGTTTAGAGTTGACTAAACACATCTCTGTGCAGCCTCCAACTATTTATAGTGTAGAATAAAGTCCTCAAAATATATGGACGATCAAATCTCTTTGTATCTAAAACCGCTCTCTCGAGCCGATTCCCATATCATCCAAGTTGACGTGTTCGAAGGGGCTTATCTCTAAGTCCTCTACACTTTAACACTAATGACTAGCGATCAACTTGTCGAGAATAAATCAGTTTATAAATAAAAAGCAACTCTCTCAAGTCTACTTCTTATATCATTCAAACTGACGTGCTTTTGGTAGCTTATCTCTAAGTTAACCGCACTTTAACACTTTAGCAAGTGATCAGTTCGTCAAGAAGTGTCATTGAACTTTATAAAACTTGAAATGAAATGATGGAACATTGTTATTGCGAAACAACGTCCACCTTTCTTTGGTTTAAAATCTCACCCTTTTATCTCACACCCGAGCTAAATAAAATTAGCTACTCATATTTAAAGACATAAAACGATAAATGACGGAAAATAAAAACATAAATGTAAATGACATAAATTAAATGACGGAATATAAATGACAAAAATTAAAATGACGGAAATATAAATTACAACAAATATAAAAGACTTGAATATAAATTGCAAGTAAAGTAAATAACTAAGTAAAGAATACTAGAAATAATAAAGCATAAAAGACAAGGGATGATGACTTCAAAAGATTACTTGGAATTAATAAAGTAAACTAAAATCACAAGGTTATTGATGCCAACCTTTGATTTTCACTAAAATGAGAGAGAATTAGATGGATTATGGACTCCTAAATTACAACCCCAAGCTCCCCTTTTATAACCAAGGGGAGTGGCACAAAAGGTAATTACCACTAAATAAAGTACTTAAAATACAAAAGTAGTTTTAACCAAGAGTTAATAGCCAAAAGACAATAAAGTGTTTAACCACAAATTACAAATCAGCCAAATATTAGTCTAGAAGGTTCCCAAAAGTCAGATTCAAAACTCAAAAAGGTTTTCCCACAAAAAGCTCCTCCTAGCTTATCCATTAAGCTCCCCATACGGCTGCTGTAAGGATGCTGCAGCTTACTGCACTTATAAATCTGCCCAAAAATACACCAATTAGCTTATCCAAATGCAATAAAACAAGTTCTTCATATCTTTAGCTCCAAGAAACAAGAAAAGAGAAAATAATGAACTAAAATGACTCAAAGATTGGGATTAGAAGGTAAAAACTATCCTAAAAAGAAGATAAAAAAAGCATAATGGCACTAAATAATTAGTGTCATCACAACCCCAAACTTGAAATATTGCTTGTCCCTAAGCAATTAAGACACAAAAGAGGGTAAAAGAAAAGAAAAAAAATGACTCAAGTGATAAGATTTGCAAGATGGATGCATTAAGTGCACACATGTAGATGATCAACCAAAACATACATGGCATAGCCCTTCATAAATCCAAAATTTCCATGATTTCTATCTACCATGAGTATGAACCATATGCTAGTAAGATTTTCTTTTTGTTATGGTACTCACATCTCATAATTAAGATCAAAAGGACTTTTAATGAACTGGATAACTCTTTTTGGCTTTTTCTTATGCTCACTTTGCCTCTTATTTTCACCTTTTGCATCATTTTTCAATTTTTTTTTCAGGTTTGGCACTTTTGTATCATGATTTCTATCATTTTTCACCTTTTGCATCATGATTTCTATCATTTTTCAAGTCCAAACATAGCATATTTGAAGAGCTACGCTCTTTTTCTGCGTTTATGCTTTTGCCATGGTGGACTTTCCCAACCCCAAACTTTGAAATTTACAATGTCCTCATTGTAATAGCATGAAAGTGTATGGATATTATGGAGTGGGTGCAAGTGGCTGATGTAGAGTATCAAAAGATGGCCTAAATCATTTCCTATGTGAGATGTGGACCAAATTGCGTCCCAAGTAAAATAATCCTAGTTCTAGCAAGCACTATAAAGTGAGATATAGACCATGAATGTATGAATTTATTGTGGATATGTATGCATGCTCAAGATGATCACAAATGCCCATTTCTTGAAGTCTTCCCTTCCCTTCTTGCATTCTTTCTTCTACAATCAAAGCTGCAAAACTATACAAACGATTAAAATACAAGTCCTAGAAAGCAGTAAAGGTAAGGTAAAATATTTACAAACAAAATGGGACTTCAAAAAGTCCTCATCATTCTTAAAGCTTGTTCAGCACAAAGTGAGCAAATCCACAGAACAGGGTTCTGGGATGGTCACTGGAGTGTGGTATGCCTTAACTCTTTGTCCATTAACCTTGAACACAGTGTTATCCTCAGGGTTAACTAGGTCAATTGCTCTATATGGATATACATGATGAATGAGGAAAGGTCCTGACCATCTGGACTTTAGCTTTCCTGGAAACAATTTTAACCTCGAGTTAAACAAAAGAACTTGCTCGCCTGGTCTTAAGTCTCTGTGTTGTATCTTTCTGTCATGCCATTTCTTGGTTTTCTCCTTATAGAGTTTGGCATTTTCATAGGACATGTTCCTATGCTCTTCTAGCTCACACAGTTGTAACTTTCTTTTACTACCAGCAGCATTTAGGCACATGTTTAATTCTTTGATTGCCCAGTATGCTTTGTGTTCAAGTTCTAAGGGGAGGTGGCAAGCTTTGCCAAAGACAAGCTTATATGGGGACATACCAAGTGGTGTCTTAAATGCAGTTCTGTATGCCCATAAAGCATCGTCTAGTTTAAAGGCCCAATCTTTTCTGTTTGACTTGACCACCTTTTCAAGAATTCCCTTTATTTCTCTATTAGAGAGCTCAGCTAAACCATTGGTTTGTGGGTGGTATGCAGTGGCAATCCTGTGATTAACATTGTACTTTTTTAAAACTTCTTATAACATTTTGTTCACAAAGTGGGTACCCTCATTACTGATCAGTGCCCTGGGGGTACCAAACCTTGTAAAAATTTGCTTTTGAAGAAACTTAATCACAGTTTTTGCATCATTTGAGACACATGCCACTGCCTCTACCCATTTGGATACATAATCAACAACAACCAGTATGTATTGGCATTGGTTTGATGGGGGAAATGGTCCCATGAAGTCTATTCCCCAAACATCAAATAACTCAACTTCCAAGATCCCATTTAGTGGCATTTCATTCCTTTGAGAAATTGAACCACTCCTTTGGCATTCATTGCATCTTTGTGCAAAACTGTGGGCATCTTTGAAAAGAGTTGGCCAATAGAATCCTGATTGTAACACTTTGGCTGTTGTCCTTTGGCCTCCAAAATGGCCTCCATACTCAGATTGGTGGCAATGTTGCAGAATTGCTACAACCTCAGTTTCTGGTATGCATCTTCTCAATATCTAATTTGTGCCAAGTTTAAACAAGAAAGGGTCATCCCATAAATAAGATTTGGCATCATGGAGAAATTTCTTGAACATTTGGCCAGAATAATCAGAAGGTCTTATGCCACAAGCCAAGTAATTTGCCATGTCAGCAAACCATGGTGGCTCAGAGTGTTGTAACATTAGAATTCTCTCATTAGGGAAGGTCTCAATGATGTCTCCTTCTCCTTTGTCCTCACTAGGTTTTTCTAACATAGACAAATGGTCTGCTACTTGGTTGTCTACTCCTTTCCTATCCACAATTTCTAGGTCAAACTCTTGCAACAACAAAATCCATCTTATCAACCTAGGCTTAGCATCTTTCTTTGAAATCAAATACCTAATGGCAGCATGGTTAGTGTGAACAGTAACTTTTGTGCCCATCAAGTATGATCTAAAATTCTCAAATGCAAAAACCACGGCTAACAATTCTTTTTCTGTTGTTGTGTAGTTAATTTGAGCTTCATTCAAAGTCTTACTTGCATAATAAATTGAATGAAAAACTTTTTCTTTTCTTTGACCCAAAACTGCACCTACAGCCCAATCACTGGCATTACACATGATTTCAAAAGGTTTGTTCCAATCTGGAGTGACAACCACTGGTGCAGTTACCAAAGCTTTCTTCAAAATGTTGAATGCATCTATACATTCTTCATTAAAATCAAAATTTTGATCATGCTGTAAAAGTAAACACAAAGGTTTGGATATCTTTGAAAAATCTTTGATAAACCTTCTGTAAAAACTAGCATGGCCAAGAAAGCTTCTGATTCCTTTAACAGTGGTTGGCTCAGGTAGCTTTTCAACAATTTCAATTTTAGCTTTGTCTACCTCAATTCCTCTTTTTGAAATTACATGTCCCAGAACAATCCCTTCCTTAACCATGAAATGACATTTTTCCCAATTTAGGACTAAATCAGTTTCTTCACACCTTTCAAGACTCTTTTTCAGATTTTCTAAACAATGATCAAAAGATGAGCCATATACAGATAAGTCATCCATAAAAATTTCTATGGAGTTTTCAAGCATATCAGAAAATATGGACATCATGCATCTTTGAAAGGTTGCAGGTGCATTGCAAAGTCCAAATGGCATTCTCCTAAAAGCAAAAGTACCATAGGGACATGTGAAGGTGGTCTTTTCCTGGTCCTCTGGTGATATGGCTATCTGGTTATATCCTGAGTATCCATCCAAGAAACAGTAATATTCCTTACCGACTAACCTGTCCAACATTTGGTCAATGAAAGGTAATGGAAAGTGGTCTTTTTGGGTAACATTATTGAGTTTCTGGTAGTCCATGCAAATTCTCCATCCAGATACTACTCTAGTTGGGATGAGTTCATTTTTATCAGTGGGGATGACTGTGATCCCTCCTTTCTTTGGAACGCATTGGACTGGGCTAACCCAAGAACTACTGGCTATTGGGAAAATAATTCCTGCATCTAACCATTTCAAAATTTCCTTCTTCACTACCTCTTTCATGACAGGGTTTAGCCTTCTTTGTGGTTCAATTGATGTGAAGTTCTTATCTTCTAGAATGATCTTATGCTGACAGATGGAAGGACTAATCCCTTTCAAGTCAGGAATGGTCCACCCTATGGCTTTGGTGTGTGACTTCAACATATCCACAAGTTGTTTTTCTTGATGCAAATTTAGGGTAGATGATATGATGACAGGTAATTTGTTCTCTTCCCCTAGAAAAGCATATTTCAAGTGAGATGGGAGTTGTTTCAACTCCAGGTCATGTGGTGATATGACAGATGGTGTAAAGTTCTTTTGGTCATTCTGCTCCAATGGTTCAAACTTTGCAGCATAAACTGGGGCAGTTTCATCTTCCACTATGCCTCTATCTAAGTTATCCTCAAGATCATCATCATTATCAATCTTACAAACCCTCCTAACTCCTTCCTCATGGCACAATGATTCAATCACACTTAAGTTTGAACAATCCTCAACATCATCAGGATATTTTAAAGAATTGAAAACATTGAAGGTGACTTTTTGGTCTTGGAGTCTCATGGTTAGTTCACCTTTCTGGACATTTATCAAAGTTCTTCCAGTGGCTAGAAAAGGTCTTCCTAAGAGAATAGGAATATCTTTATCAGCCTCAAAATCCAAGATGATAAAATCTGCCGGAAATATGAACTTGTCAACCTGTACTAGAACATCCTCAATCTTCCCCTTAGGATAGGCTTCGGGTGTGGATATGAGCCAAGGCTAAGACTAGTAGGCAACACTTGGGTGTTGCCATCGTTGCTAACTCTTAGACTTGGTCACTCAAGTCGGGACTTCAACTTAACGCGGACAAGCCGATCACTTGTTAGTGTTAATATTAGATCTTAGACCTCGAGAGGGACAGATCCGAAATACGGCTTGAGTGATGCAAAGAAGATTTGAGAAAGTCTTTTATAACCACGTAGAGATGCGGGTTTTTGCATGATTTTAACTAAGGTTCAAATGTCGGTCGATATGGGTGTCACAAAGAGATTTGGGCGTCTATATCTATACTGGTGGAACTGAAATCCTTAGAGGTTTACTTAGTTAAGTCGGCAAGTCTTGAGTTGGCCAACGTGGTAACAAAGTGGGTGCAACGTGGCCACGTTCCGAGGAAACTTATTTTCGAGAGAAAAAGGTTTTTAAGGTTGTCGTGTGTCATTTTGTTTCTGACCAAGTTGTTACTACATCAGTCTTAGTTAATGCTTGTACCCACGTCCTGACCTTAATACTGTTAATTCCGTTAATCGTTGTTTAATTCGCTTAAAACTCACAAAATATTGATCTTGTTCTCAAAAATCAACCAAGCACTAGAAGTTCATGAAAACGTCTCTGATTCTTAGTTGAATAGTCCCTGTGGAAACGATCTTGGTACTCTACCACTTTATTACTTGTAAGCGATCATAGTGTCCGGTGTGCACTTGCACCGCCACTGTGGCAACATAGTGGCCACCTTGTGGACCTATACGATTTTCCGCTACCAAGTTTTTGGCGCCGTTGCCGGGGACTAGCGCGATTTTAAATCCTAAGATATTGACTTTTCATTCGAGCCTGAGTTGCTTGTGTCTTTTATTTTTAGTATTTTCCGTGTTGTATGCCAAGGCTATAACACGGTGAACTTGTACCTCTTGACCCCGAAATTGAAAGAAACGTTAGAAGACGAAGACGAGGTAGAAGAGGTCGAAAAAATCAAAACATGGCTGGAAATGGTGGAGATCCTCCACCACCACCTAATGAAACAACCATAAGAATTGCCGACGATAAAGAACGGGGAATACGGGACTATGCAACACCCAAATTTGATCAATTAAAATCGGGTATTCTTAGGCCCAACGTGGTAGCACAAACTTTTGAATTAAAACCGGTAATGTTCCAAATGCTCCAAGCAATGGGTCAATTTGGAGGATTACCATCGGAAGATCCGCACTCACATTTAAAATCATTTTTAGAAATGACGGATCATTTTCGCATTCAAGGTGTTACGACAGAAGCCTTACGGCTTACGCTCTTCTCTTATACATTGAGAGATAGAGCAAAAGCTTGGCTAAATTCTCAACCTCCTCATTCCATTGATAGTTGGACAAGTTTGGCCGAAAATTTTCTTTAAAAATATTTTCCTCCAACTAGAAACGTGAAGTTTAGAAATGAAATCTTGATGTTTCGACAAGAGGATGATGAAGCGGTTTCAGATGTATGGGAGAGATTCAAAGACTTAATTAGAAAATGTCCTCATTATGGAATCCCTCATTGCATCCAATTAGAGACATTTTATAATGGTCTTACTAATGCCGCTAAAATTATTCTTGATGCTACGACCGGTGGCGCTTTCACCTCTAAAACTTATAACGAAGGATATGATATTTTGGTGTGTATTTAAATTTTCTTCCAATTTTACCCCTAAGCATTTTAAAATCAAAAACTCTATTTAATACGAGTTGTTGGATCAAAAGAGATCGAGTGACTGAGATTTGTCCTCACGTGCACAATGAAAAATGAGTTTTCATTTGAACTTTTTTTTTCTCTCACTCTCTATATATATACTTATTGGATTTATCATTTTATTATTATACCTACTCTCTCTCTCTCTCTACATATGTGTGTATGTACATATAAGTGTATAATTAATACTCGAGGATTAGGGGTGAGCAAAGGCGAGTACCTGCCTAAAATTTCTGGAACCGGAACAGGCGGTTCCTGGAATGAAGGAACCGGAATCGGAACCGGTTACACCGAGTCTTTATATTTGGGACCAGGAACCGGAACCGCCGGTTCCGGTACCGGATACCCACCGTCTAATTTTTAATTTTTTTTAATCATTCATATTATGAAAAGATAAATATTAATTATATTATAAAGTCTAAACGTAAATAAATAAGTACCACAATGTGAAAACTAATAAGATAAAAACTAGAAACTAATAAATATTACAAACGATATTTACAAAACAAATAAATATTGCAAACGATGCTTATAAAACAAATAAATACTACAAACGGTACTTCCGAAACACTTTACGTCATTAAAATTAGTTGATGCTAATAAATACTACAAACGATGCTTCACTAAAAGGTAGTTTATTATATTTTTATAAATAAACAAAATATATTTTATTAAAAAACTAGCGGGTACCCGCCGGTTCCGGTTTTGGGTACCCAACAGGATCGGGTACCCGGTCCCGAAACCGGTCCCGACGGGTACCCAACGGGTAACAGTTCCATATTTTAGAAACCGGAACCAGAACCAATCACATCGGTTCCGGTTTCGGAACCGAAAGTTCCGAAACGGTTCCGGTTCCAAATATGGATACCCGCTTCCGATGCTCACCCCTACTCGTGGTCGAGATAAAGGATATTCCCATCCCCGGTTTATAAATCGGGGATTTCCCATCCCCCGTCAACTCGAGTATTCTTGGGTAAACCCGCAGTTAGTTATCAGGTTTCCTGTTGGGTGCGGGATTTTTTTACATTCCCTACCATAAATTGTTGAATTTAATAAGTTATTATGTATTTAATGTCTACACTTAACCATCTTATGCCATACAATCCTAAAAATAAAAAAAATAAAAAAAAGTAATAAAATAAAACAAAATGATTGTTGTGTTTTCAATTCATTTTTAACATGTAAGGTTTACTAATGTGTTGGTTGTATCTGTAATAAACATTGTATCCACCACTTATGTCTAACGAAATAAGATGTCAAGATTATAATACTCTATTTTAGTCACTAGCAATTAAAATATCTTGTCATCCTCTTATTGAACAATAGGTTGAAAATCTCTTAACTCATCTTAAGCCTAAATGATCCATCTCTCAACGGTGTCACTCCCATCCTGCGCACACTACCTCGGCCTCAACCTCGTCGACCTCGCTCTCTCACTCGTTCTACCCCAATCAATCAACATGATCAATCCTCTCTCTCATCATTCCATGCCTCTGACACTGCTCAACCTAATCCATGTATTTTTCAACCTCTATAATATGTTATTTCTCTATTTTGTTTTGATTTTTTTTATTTGCTTGCAAAACAATATCAATATTGCATAAGACCTCACCATGTGTGTGCTAACATTTTACGTGGTTATTATGTTACAAATCACATACCTTTGTATATCAAATTAGTCAAATAATCCATTGAGTTTCAAGTTTTTTCAAACGAAACCTCTTTGTTCTTTTTGTTTTGGGGTTATGTTTTTATCAGCTATAATATGAATAAAAAACTTATTTGGTGCTTAATCATCTTTGTTCTTCAACATATTCCGTAAGTTAAATGTTAATGGACGTGTCTTTTATTGAATATTGTGTTTAAATATTGTAATTTGTTTGTACCTTCGCAGAGTAAATTAATTAAGGATCAGAAAAGAACATTAAATTTATCTGTTGGTTTTGTGATTTTTGTGATCTATGAGATACTTGTAATCTTGTTCAAGCAAATGATTGATTTCTAAATACTCTCTCGCAACCACTTCATTTCCCAAATGAAAGAAAATGACAAAAACTCTTATAACTTATTGAAACGCTACTACAAGTACCATTTCAATAAGTTAGCTTATGGCTATTTACATAAGATTTTTTTCAATAAGATCAAAAAATAAACAACCTTTATGATTGCCAACACATGGCTTAACAAGTTCGTAACGATGATACATATTCATATTTTACTATATTATCACATTTATATTTATAATGATTACAAGATATAAGTGGAGCGTCCGCTCACTAGAGACGGTCAAGAAGTGGTTACGGACCGGCTCCAAACCGGTCTCAGTCTGAGGGAAACTATTTTGTAACTGGGTCGGTCGGTCTTGGACCCATCCTTACTCCTAACCCAAAAAACAAGGACTGATCCTATGGGGGAAGTACAATCCTTGTCCGGAGCGTAGTTTTAATTTTTAAAAAAATTTTATTACACAAAAACGTTATATATGCTTCTGTAACTATAATTTTTGAAATTGAGTATTAAAATACATTTTCATATTACTTTTACCTTATTTTTTTTAAATGGAAACTTTAACTTATTTTTGAAAAACTGAATTACTATCTATAAAACTTGAAATTTTTCTGCAAATGGGTATCCAAACATAATAGTTTTCGAACAAAACTTTGAATTTACCAAATAACTATAATCGGACCATGAGTGTCAAGCCGTAATCGGTGCTTAGAGATGGAAATTTTACCCATTGGGGCGGGTACCCATTAGTACCCGACCCTAACGGGACCCAACGAGTTATCCAAACCCGTCGGGGACCCCCCCCCCCCCACCCTCGTGCGCGCGCGCGAACCCGTCGGGGATTAATCGGGATAGGGTCGGGGACCGGGGGGTTTAAATGGGGGTCGGGGTTGGAGACGGAGGATGCATTAGCATTACATTACTCGCTCCGTTTCCATCTCTACCGGTGTTGTTAAACTCTAGTCCTAATCGGGTTTCGGATGGGGCTGGGCCGTGCTTTTCCATCTCTGCGCCCCCATGGCCCGTACCCCGTACCATATGACATATGTTCATGATCTGGGCCTTTTAACCCAAAAGGCTAGGGTTTCAAAGTAACATACCCGAACCCGAATCATCCAATTTGGGCCTTTCAAAACCCTAACAAGCCAGTTATAAATCTAGGGTTTCTACCTTTCTTCTTCACAGCCTCTATTTTCTCATCTTCCCCCCTACGAACCTCTAGGATTTACGTCAACGCCGTCTTACCGGCCGGCCACTATCACTTGTCATCTCCTCTGACGGATCTTAAGGTCTATCTCTTTCTATATTGTTTTGTTTCATCTTTTTGTATAATCCAATATCTCCAATCCGAAACAAATCTGCAACCGTTTTTTTTTTAATTGAACACGAATGCATCGTTGGATTGAAGGTTGGGCGAGCATGGTGATGATTGTTTTATTCCGATTTAATTCATGAATGGAACAGAAAACCTCCTACTCATTCTGAATGTTCGCCATTTCTCAGATTCGACTCACGTGTATTGTTTTGTTTGATGCAATATCGATGGAGATGATTTGTCTGGTTTTTGCATATTTTGACTGCTGAAATATCAATCACAATTATTAGTGTTACAGAAAAATCATAATAAAATATTTCATACTTTTATGAACGATTGATTTTTTCTGAGATCAAAAGAAAAATGATCAATTAATATAGAATATTTTTGAAAATATCACTGCTTTACTTTTGTTGGATTAATTTTTAAGAGATGACAGCTATATTTATTTTACGATGATTTCATAATTAGTAACCATTTTTAAGATGTGAAAATATGATAACCAAATTAATCTCTTCTCCATTTCACTTCCAACTTTTTGAAACGCAACTAACCATTCTTCAAGTACAAGTATCAAATCTGTAAATTTAATTAAAGATTTCTGCAACTTTACCATTCAGTTGCGGAAGTAGACAAAATTAAAGATTTGATCTCTATACTGGCGGATCATGCTGTGAAACTTTTTTTTTAAAACTTTTTGCTAAGAGGTAAATTCCTGTTTCTGTTAATTTCCCTTTTATGAAACTTTTAAACAAAAAACTCCTAACACAAGTCACCTGATAATATGATGTGAATGACTGTTATATATTCCGGGTAATCAAAAGAAAAAATGTAAATCAATATATGGAATCTAAAGATGAAAATTGTTGTAATTTTTATGTGATGAAGTAATTTCTATGAAGATTACAATAATTTTTATTTTGTGATAGCATTTTGTTGATTATAATATTTTCTTTTTGTACAGATCCTTGCACTACCAAATTTATTTCCCCCTAATAAGAAGAATGCTTCTAATATTAATTTGATTTTTGCCTTTATTTGATAAAAAAGGCTTTCAGTAACAATACCCAATTAACTTTGGGTTCTGATTGTCGTCTTTTATTCAAAAAAGGTAAGAACTTTGATTCATTGGCTTTAGTCATCAAAACTTAATGTTTCTTTGGGATGAATGCATTACATTAGGCATACAATATGTGATAATTATAGAGGGGGTAGTTTTATAGAAGTTTTGAAAAGTTGGAGGGCTAGTTTTATAAAATTGTTTGTAGGTTTTCTTTGGGGAGAATCAACAATTTATTGAATAAATTTGTTACTCATAATCTTGACATTAGGTTCAAAGATAAAACAACTAAATGTTTGCTAGAACCTTTTTCTCTTCAAACATTGATGTGTTTTGTAATGCAACCAATGATCAAGACATTGAACAAAAGTTGAAGCATTTGGTGATCATATGCTATTTCTTTTGTCCATGTTTGAGTGTTCAACATGTATATCATATGTCTTCTGCTTTAGATTTCTTTGATTTTGAGTTATTTGGTCAAACTTTGCAATTTGTTTAAATCCTGGTGAGTAAAAATGCCCAATGATGGAAAATCATATGATAATTGAGAGGTATTTTGGTGTTGTTTTTTGTTGTTTGTAGTTCATTGCCATGAACCATAAATTTTTTTCGTCACAAGCACACACTATAACAGAAAATGTTTTTTTTTTGTGGCAATGTTTAACGGCTTTCGACAAATTGCTTCTATCAGCTGTAAATCCTTCTATGATTCATTAAGCTATGAGATCTGAGGGCTAGTTTTGTTGTCATTAATTTCATATTTTAAGATTATGTGTAGTATTTGTTTAGAAACGTTTTTTCTTATTTTATACCATTTCTCTTTTGTTTTAATTCAACAAAATTTTGAACTTTTTGGGGTTTGGAATCGGGAAGACTACCGAACAGGGATTTGATTTCTGAAATTAAAATTCGTAGAAACCATTAGAAGGAAAGCACATTCGAAGGCTTGGCAAACTTTATATGATATTTGCTTGTTGAGCTCAAAAATGGTGCAAGATTTAATGTTGTCAATTTTGTTAAATGTTCACTGGCCCTTATTTGCTGGATGATTTATGAAGTTGACGAAAATCTATCAACACCAATTCTTTATTTTTTTTCATATATTATTGAGCACAAAGTTGGTAGAAAAGCTTGTGTTCGTGATTGCCAATTATGTCAAGTGTTTACAAAAACGAGATGAAGATGAAGGCTCTTAAATTTATCACGTGGATGTCTCTACTACCAATTTACATGAATTCCAAGAGTTCCCACTTGTCATCAAGTGATTTATCTGTAAGATTTTGAGAGGTTTAATGTGATAAAGAAGTATAATCAGTATACTTTTTGTTATTTTGATGCATTAAAATCATGTCCCACTTCTTCAAGATCACCAAATAAATCACAGAAGACGATTTTGTATAGTTAAGGATGGTGTGGGTCACCAAATCACGGGGGCGATTTTGGCCGGAGGTATGCTGGAGATGGTGAATTTTGGCCGGAGATAATAAGGTTTTGTCCCAAAGTTGGTTAGGTTCCTACGGACCTACCAATACAACAATTGTTGGGTTTTAGATGGTCCCTGCGACCCATCACCACCGTGACCCACCCTAACCATGCAACCATCACCACCGTGACCCACCCTTCGTCGGCCATCGTTTCTTGATCAACATCATCAATAGATCCCTGTATAAGTCCCTCCGTGGTGATAATGTTGGTGATGACAACGCGGCACACATATATATAAATAGATATACACACATACATCTTATCATTAGGGTGGGGGTGTATATATATATATATATATCAGGGAAGTGTATATATATATATGTATGAGTGTAGTGGAAAGATATTTTGCAACTTTTGAAAAAGTTACAACCCTTGCAACCCACATCTTAACCGTCGGATTACGTCGGATTTATGATCGAAGGTTGCAACCCACATCTTAACCGTCGAATTCATGAACGACGGTTATTTTATTTTTATTTTTCTTTTTTTTTAATTAAAAATATTGGACCTTATATCTGTTGTAACTGTCGATCATGAATTCGACGGTTAAGATGTGGGTTGCAATTTTTTCAAAGGTTGCAAAATATCCTACCCCTATGAGTGTATGCGTGTGTGTGTATATATATATATATGTATGTATGTATGAGTAATATATATGAGTTAATTAAAATATTGGTCCCTAAACTTTAATGTTTTTACATAATAATACGAAAAAACAAAAAGAAATTCAAAAGAGGGGGAAGAGTGATATGACCAAAATGTCCCTCCCACTAACTGTGTTTTTTAAATGGGTTAGTGAGGAGGTCCTCTTTTCAGAGCAAAATCAAAACCTCAAGGACTACTACATGAGATATTACAAAATTTAATTTCAATTTTTGTCAATGATATTACAAAAACACCATTCAATTCTTGAAAATTTTAATTTCTATTCAAAATTGATGTTCTCAGTTTTTGTCCAAGCACGTTATTTTTTCTGATAAGAAATACAACATATTAGGGTAAGTTTTTACTTCAATTGCATTATTCTAAAAAATTTGGTTACTTATTTTTTGGTCATAAATTTTTATTTTGTTTGTATCAATGATAATTATTTTCCATCACAATTTTTGATGAGATGGAAGGAGTACTTTCATTAATATAATTTAATATATTTAGTATGAAAAATTCAAATTAATCGATAATTCAACCTAAATATTTAATTATTATGAAATATTTAAAATGTGTTTTAGTTGTAGTTTGCTGGTTTATTGAAAATTTCAAATTTTGTCCCTGTGATTTACAATTGCTTGTTTTTTGGCCCTCTTTGGTTTTTATGTCGATGTGGTTTACAATTCATAGTTGTTTCCCTTGTACTTAATGATAAACTATTGACATAAGTTAGCTTTAGGACATAAAATCTACGATAAATTGCAAAGTATAGGGATGATTAACAAACCACAAGGCTAAAATCGTAGTTTACTCTAAATATGATGAAATAAATTTAAGTTGAAAATTTTCAGGAAAGAAATGGTAAATGTCTAAATGATATGGATGAAGGTTTAAAATAAGTGTTTTGTAACCTGGATTTTGCCATCAGAAAAGCCAGCAAGTAGCATATCTCCTTCATGCCATAGATATGATTTTGGCAATCCCTGACATCTTGATGGAACCAACTCTTGTTAACCTTTCTTTCAACCATCCCATTTTTTGTATCCCCAAATATCAAACTGATTGTTCACAACCAAGTAGTGGATATCGAACACACTCGACAACGATCCTACTAATGCTCTACTGGATACACAAAATACCAACCAAATTCAAAATTTAACAATCAAATCCATTCCCGATATCTAACATTTTCATTTTCTAAAGTCTTCGAGTCTAATAAAGAGGGGCGGACCCAGATCATTTTGAAATTTCTCAATGATAAGAAAATCATTACAAGGTTAAAATAAGTCATTTTTAGTAAAACAACTATCAAAATTACCTTCAAACTTGAGAGAATGTCATTATAAAAACAGAAAATGTGAATGTATAACATGTCTACTTTGTAACAAGTATAATATAGAGTTTGATGGTAATCTTTTCTTTTCTTTTTATGAAAAAAACTTTGTAAATCGAAACTATCTGACTTGAAATTTCTAGATCTACCGTTGGATATTAATACAGATTGCTACTCCATTGGGTCTATTTGGTTTATAACATCAAATATGTAAAATAGAGATGAGAGAGTAATGGTGGAAGATCAATCAGAAGACACAAAAATACAAATGGATACATATGCAATATGAATAGCTGAGCCATATCCTGAATTCCCCAGGGTCTCATAATCAGTCTCTCCCAACTAGTTTGGGACAAAGGCACTGTCTAGTTGACATGGACCCTAGACAAGCAATGTAACATCCACAGAAAACAAAAGAGATGGTGTACCTGTTGAATTGAACCAACTCAAAGAGAAAATCAATGCACATGCTTCTCAAGTTCTCATTTCCACCATGAAATAATTCAAGAACAAGCCACAAGTCGACAGTTTTAACCATTTCTTAGCATACATGTGCTATTGGAATTCATATCTTCTTACTCGATTATTCCATGCATCAGAGTCCTGAAGGTTCTCGAAGGAAGTGTTAGTTGCACTCAAACTGTTTGGTTCCAGATTATAAAATTGTACATATGTTAGTTCTACAAATCCGAATTTGTACATAGTTTTTCAGAAATGTTTTTGACTGCTTGTCAAAAAAATGCCTTCAAATAATGACAAGACGATAATGAGCAAACTGTGTGTAACACCCGTAATTTTCGGTAAGTAAAGACCACCCAGACGTTTTTGTATTTTGTAAATGGTGGGGTTTTGGTGGGAAATAATTATTTGAAGTTTCTTAGAGTATCGGGGGTATTGGCGTTGAAAAAGTTGAGTTTCGGGACCCCGGAAAGGTCCCGCTACACTGTCATAGTCGCACTGTCACAGTCGCAGAGAAGGAACAGAAGCCGAGGGGAGCTTGGCGACATTGCCCAGGGCAATGTCGCATGAGGAAAAGTTCTCATTTCTCTTCTCCAAACTTTTCCTATTCTCTCCCAAATCATTCCTTCTTCATTCCCCTGAAACCCTAACTCATTTTGGGTCCATTTCTTGAGTTCTTAAAGTGTTCCATCATCAAGTGGTAGTTTGGGAGCCATGACAATGAGTTCACCATTGTCATCTTCAACCTCAAGCTAAATTTTAGGGTTTTCTAGGTTTTCATCAAAGCCTAAGTGGTAAGTTTATCTTCTCCCCCTCTAAACCTTATTTTAAGACATGAATGCTTCATTGATGATATCCTAGTGTTTTATTACTTCAATTTCGGTTTGGAAGATTTTGGAGAATTTTAGGTCAAAATTAAGGTTTTGACCAAAATGGAGATTTTGATGTAAAGTGTTTGTGGATTGATTCTAAATGGTTGAATGTGTTTGCTTATGAGTAGAAATTGTGTATCTAGGTTTCGGAAGGTTTTGCTTGTGGATTCAGAATTCTTCAAAGGAGCTCAAGTTGGGGGTAAAATCTAGATTTAGCCTAAATCTAGCGAGGTGAGTTCAAGTTATTTTGTGAAAACGGTGTACATGCCAAAATGTTCATTTTAAAGTGTTTTGTGTTTTACATGAAATTGTTAACTGCTGATCACCTGATAAGTTTTGGTTATTTTGAAATGTTTAGTTTTATAAACATGGTGAAACACCTATTTTGGGATCTTTGGGAATTTTGGTAAATAAATCATGTTGAAATGTTTCTATTATGATTTTACATATATAATTGGAGTTCAATTGACGTAAGTGTCATTTTGTGTATTTGATCTTATAAACCTTTTCGAAAAACGCATATTATTGTGTTATGAGACATTTTGGAAATATAAGGGTATGAGTTCATTTGGAAAATGGTTTGACTCAACCAATGATGAGATTTGAGTTAATCATACTTTTGGTCGTTGAGTTTGCATGATAGTTGGTCAAACGTGTTTCAATATTGATACCGACTTTCATTTGGGGGCTTACGTAAATTATTGGGTCTTTGGCTCGGTTTTGACTAAATTGAGTCTTGAGGACATTAGTCCGGATTTATAACCGTTGTGGGGTTTTGAGTATGATGGCGCATTTTCCATGTCATTTGAGAGTTACATGTTTTGGGAGCTTTGGTCTTTCTTTTGGAGTCATGTAATCTTAGACAGTGTTGTAATGGATTCATAGGCACGTGAGTCTGTCTGTTTTGGGAAAGCGGGCAAGGTTGGTTATTGACCGTTGACCGCTTGGGTTCGCTAGCGAGTAGGCAAAAGGTGGCTCGAGCCTCCGAGTTGAAACTCGTCTAGATTGGATAGACACCCATGTCTGTAAGTCCTTGAGGTGGAACTCGACGGAGTATGGCCAGAGGCATAACGGTCTGAGGATTGTGATGTCGGTGGTGGCATGGGAACTAGGTCCGGAATATGTGGTGAAATCCAATAACATCACAGGTGGCCCCATTCACATGTTCTCGCCACCCAAGATGGAAACGTTGAGATGACATGCGAGTACGTTGTATGGGCGGCCTACTCGTGTGTTTCTCTACTCTCAACGTATACGGGTTTCCCCGTCGTCGATCCGTGGTATTTTAAATGTTAATGTCGTATTTTGCCATCTTTGGTTTTTGTGTGGTCGACGGTAAATGATGACCTTAATATTGGGTTTTCTCCGCGTATATTTAGGTTTGAATGAAGTACGTCACTTCCACGTTTTGGTATTTGATTTCGTCCATTTTATGGTCATGTGAGTTTTGGGTCTAATGTCCGTGTTCACGACGATAATTATTTATATAGATTTTCATCTATAGTTTATGAGTTGTGTATCATGTTCCACCCATGTTGGGTATTTCGAGATACAACATTTTTACCCGCGTTTTATAAAATTGGGAGTTCTCTCTCTATTCTCATTTTGAGCAAGTTTTGGGTTAGATCTAAGTTTACGAAAGAACGTTTTATATTGGGATCTTAGTCTTTAAAACACTTTGGTTTGGTTAACGATTAACTCGGTGTTTCTTTCGTTTAAAATGCATAATTATTGGTAAACGAGTCATTTTCATAAGTGAAACATATCATTTTGAAAGATTATGATTTTAATTGCATTCTTTCTTTTTAAAATATTAATTTATATATGTTGAAAACTTTTGAGCTCACTAGGCGTTAAGCCTAACCTTTTTATTCGTCGGCATGTGCATCAGGTTCCAGTGAGGGGGTTTGGTTCTAGCTGTACTATGAAGAGATGTGCTTTAGTTTTTCACAAGTGTAAGTATTTGGTGAAGTCTTCCACATTTTGGAGATAGTGACTATTATTGGGTTTTAGTAGCACCCGTCCTTGTTATAGACTGTATGTAGAGAATAAATTGTGTGTGTTGAGGTTAAACCTTAAATTGTGATTGTATATGAATCTTTTATTGGTGTATTTAGAAAATTTTAAATTACTTGTTATTTTCAGATTTGAGGGTGTTACACTGTTAAGTCCATATTAGCAGTTTGCCAAAAGCAGGAAATCTTTCAATTTTCATGAAACAACCCAAATGGAATTGTTGCTAGTTTTACAGGGCGGATGGAGTTACAAAGTAAATATTCTTGAGTGGAGAAACTAAAACCACCTGTCCGTTTCGAATTTAAGGAATACCGAGTTTGAGTTTTCAAAATCAAGTGATTTTTATTCAGGAATGGAGGGAATATGAGATGTCTTAGTATCCATGCCATTCCCCCCAAGGACAAAACATGGTATAGAGAGTAATCATTTTATCCAGTGAGGAACTGCAAACCTTGTCATCTACCATAATAAGAAAGTAACTTGGATGCTTCTCTTGCATTCTCTTTAGCTTTTGGAACTGGAGAGAACCCTGCACTCTTAGGCAAGATGGGACCGAATTTCACATAATCAGTAATTTTCCTGCAAACTGATAGCGGAAAACCGTATAGTTCCACATAGTGGCCACAGTGTTCCCACAGTGGGGGCGCAAGTATACACCTCAACTATGATCGTTATAAGTAATAAAATGGTAAGTATACCGAATATCGTTTCCACAGGGACTGGACTACTGAGAATCAGAGAGTTTCATGAACTTCTTGCACACGCATCGGTTGTGAGAAAAATTTGTTGTTTTGTTGGTGAAATATCGAAAATAAATAAGAAATTTAACAATGAGTTAAGGATTGGGTATGGCTGTAAGTTTCCTTGAGATAATTATAGTTACCAGATGGTTAGGCGCTTAAGTGCATAGAACCATGTATAAAAATTCCGATCTCTCGAAAACGAATTTTTATAAATTATGCCCAAAAGTACCTATAAAGTACCCATAATTATTGTACTTGAGTTTGCCGATTTATCTAAGTTTGACTCTAAGCGTCAAGTCCTACCGGTATGGGGATTTATACCCAAATCTCTTTGTGATATAAATTCCGACCGACGTTTGAACCTTAGTAAATCAAACAAAACCCGTATCTCTGCGTGGTTATCAAAGACTTTCTCAAATCCTTGTGCATCACTTAAGCCGTATTTCGGATCCGCCCCTCTCGAGGTCTAAGATCTAATATTAACATTTCAAAGTGATCGGCTTATCCGCATTGAGTTATGTCCCGACTCAAGTGACCAAACTCAAGAACAAGTAATTATGGACACACCCAAGTGTATCCTACTAGTCTCAAGTTCACTCACACCCACACCCAATAAGGTGCTTAGCTCATGACTAAAAAGAAAGACATAATGAAATAAGAGAAATAATTAAGAACTACTTGCATAAATGTAAATTACGAAAATTAAATTACAAGGGAAAGTAAATGACTAGAAATGTAAAGTGCTAGGAAAGTAAATGATTAGAAATGTAAAAGACTATAATTTAAAACTACAACCTTCAAGTTAACAAGTAACTTGAAGATAACTAAAGCTAGAGGATTTAATGTCTTGTGATTGATGGTGGTGATAAGTTGATGAAATAAATGCAAGTCCTTCCTCTTTATATAGCTTCCAAAAACACAAGACCCAAAGGACTCTTTCTTCAAAAACACAAGGGGCAAGACCCACCTCTCTTTTCAACCCATGCTTAAAAGATTTTCAGAGATTTCTGCAGACAAGCATGCTTCAACAAATATATTTTAATCTGCTCCTTATCGTCCGGATAAACGCAGCGTCCAACAGTTTATTCAAGTGGTTCATCGACGCCAACAGTGGGTAGAGTACCTGCCCACAGTTGGCCACAAAAGTGCAGTTTTTCCAAAAAAATAAACTTTTGATAATTCATCACCTCTTTATCACATTTTTAGACCAAATGAAAAGAATAGAAGCAAAGTGGGTATAAAAATGATACAAAATCCTAGAAAAAGAGTGATAAATAACTCTCAAAATCGAGAGTTATCACTTACCTCATGTAAAGGAGTCATAGGAGGCTTTGCGATTGGTAACATTGGAATAGCCTTCTTGCTAGTGGCATAAGTATAATTCATGCAATCTTTAAAGTAATTTGTGTAAAGCCTCGTATTATCATCCAAAGGTTGCCCATAAAGCTTTTCCAAGTTCTGCAATTTGTCTGCCTGATCTGATCTCATAGAAAAGACCAAAGACTCATTGAAGTATTGATCAAAATCAACCGTCAAGGACAAATCAACTGAATCTGGAATTAAGTCCATCATAATTCTATGCCTTTCCTCTAAGTTCAAACCAACTAGGGGTGTTCGCGGTCCGGTTTGGGCGGTTTAACCCCTCAAACCACAAACCAAACCGCTAGTGGCGGTTTGTTGATTTTTCAAACCGAGCGGTTTGACATCAAGTGCCCAGACCAGTCAAGTCGGACCGCGGTTTAGGCAGTTTGGTCGACCGGTTTAGGTGGTTTGGGCCTTTTAGTGGGCTTTAAAGTTTAAACATAAAAAACATATAAAAATTTAAACTTTAAAGATTCATTAGCTTGAGTTCATTTGAAAAAAATAAAAGTCTACAACAATGTTAACAAAGTCCACAAAAGTTAACAAAATATCTCAAGACAAAACACAAAAAAAAGTAATATGCAAAGTGCAAATAAAATCCACGGTGATTTAAAATTATCTTTGGGTCTTTTTGTATATATTTAAGTCTAAAGATAAATTAGATATTTGGGTTAAACAATAGATGATATAAAGATGTATATAAAAAAATAATATATATATAGATATATTTGGCGGTCGATTTGGTCCAAACCGCCCAAAAAAACCTCCAAACCGCAGACCAGAACAGAACGCCCGGTTTGGCGATTTTTCAGACCAGACCAGACCGCCTAAACCGCCAAAAACGGTTCGATTTGACTTGGTTCGACCAGTTTGAGCGGTCCAACGTTTTTTTTGAACACCCCTAAAACCAACAATGAAACTCATATGAGGGAGGAACAGTGTTTTCCAAAGTTATGGAGCAAAATCAATTTGTGAGAAGAAGGGATCAACACATCTCAAGAACATGAAGAACAACATTTGTTGCATTGTTCCTTAACTTCCATAAGTTGGAAAGATTAAGGTGTGCCCAAGCTAAGAGATAGAAATTAGGGACCCTAGCAGTTTTTTCACTAGTATTCAACATAACACATACTTGCAATTCACTGTGTAATGTCACTCTAATAGAAAGCATCCCTGAAATATCATGGAAGTAGACAAAATTGGGGACACCGTGTATAAATTGACATTACCGAAAAAAAAGGTTGGGCTGAACCTTGTTTGCATGCCTCGTTACTCAGTAATAAGTTAGATATGAAAAACTATTATTTCCACTATATCATAAGCATTGGGTCTAAAGGATCAGTTCTTATTTCCTACTTGAAAGTCGGTAGCTAATTAAAATCATTTCCATAGAGAAACAGTGTCATTTGAAGATTCTTGATTGTTGTTACCAAATTTATCATCTTTTATTTCTCTGACCTTTTCTCATCCTCTGATTTCCATTGTGTTGAATTACTCATAATGGAGGATACTCTCCTTGTTACTTCTAGTTGCCATTTGGATCTAACAACTAGCAACAATTATAGAATACTTTGTACATCTTTATATTTAGGATGTTGTTACTTCACTTGTACATTTATTTTATTCGCTTGTAAAATATTTTGTAAAATGAAATCTTAAAATATAAAACCAGTCACAAATCAGTATGACATTGTTGTCCTTGCGAGCATCTTCTTTCTCCCTTTGCTTTCCGAATCCTTTAATAGAATAATCTAATGCAACAAAATGCATAACCATTCATCATGCCAAACGCAAACCCTAACTTTTGAAATCCAATCAATCAACTAGGGTTCAATGCGTTTGTGCGTGTTTTCATATCCTATGAATCTTACATATGAACTACATAAAATTCATAATAAATAACAACATTGCATATATGCACACTGACATCGTGTGTGTGTGTGTGTGAATATAAGAGAGAACGCTTACAGTGATGAAGCAACAATTTCAGCAATCAGGATCCAATACTTGGAATACGAATAAATGTGTATCAAGTTATTGAATAATTAAGAGATTTCTTGCAAAAAATCAAAATATAAAGCACAAACAAGATTGATTTCTATGAACTAGAATATTGATAAAGCAAAGATTAGAGACATAGTGTTGACTTATGAAGAATCTGACAAACTATACGTACTCAAGAGATGAAAGCCGGCTTCGAGAGCTGCCGACTTTTGGTGGCAGATGTGTAATCATTATCTATATCTATACTACTTTATAAACCAGATTTGAAAAAAGTCTTAAAAGTCTTAAAGACAACCTTTAAAGCCTAAAGTACAACACCTTCAAGCACAAAGTCTTAAATCTCTTAAATACTACTTTTATTGCATCATGTACAAGTGATTAAGCTTTTATGCAGTTCTCCAAGCACGCTTGCTTCCTTCTCCAAGACGACTCTTCAACCTCCCAAGAATCTCTCATTCCAAAGTGACGATTCAAACTCCAGTATGATATATTTCTCTCCATCCATCTCTCCAGGTATTCTTCCATCTGTTTTGATTTCTCTACTAGGTTCATGTCTTCTCCATCTTCTCCGGATTCAGTCGCTCAATCTCTCCATCTATATAGAGTTGCTATTTCCATCGTTGTGTTCATAAACCCTAACTTGTTTTATTTTCCTCTTCGTTACCACATGGTATTCTCAATATTGGTTTTGTTTGTTTCACATTTGATCTTCATTTTGTTGCTAGGGTTTCACCTGCTTGTAATCAGTTTGCATGTTAGTAAGATTTTTCGAGAATAGTCTTTGTAATTGTAATTGATTTTTCAAACAATCGATTCATTGATTTTCTGTTTGTGATTTTCAGGTTTAGGATTTGTCATGGTGAAAGTATGTTCCTTCCGAAAATCGATCAATGTTAGGATTAGGCTATCATGTTTGTCATCCCTTCCTTTTGATCCATCACTTCTCTACTATTCCAATTAGGATTAGGGTTCGACTTACCCAGAACAGACTAAGCAATTGATTTTCAAATTATTGTTTTTCTGTGGGTTAGATTTTGAATTTATGCCCTATCATTTGTTCTATTTCTTTCTTATCGATTTTCATTTTTGTTGGTTCAGATCCTATGAAGTTGGCTTCTTGGTGGAGGTCATTTTTATTGTAGAGGTACCCTTTATTTTTATGTTAATATCTTCCATTTGTAACGATTGAAAAATTGATATCTTCAATTGTCACCCAATTTGTACCTACTGTTTTTCCTACTTTTCCTACTGTTACTGCTATGTTTGGATTGGTTTGGTTTTTGGAGTTCTTTTGGCAAGGATTATATTTTGCCAATAATGAAAAGTCAAGGATGATATTTTGGTTTTTTGGTTTTTGGAACTGTGAGTTTTTTTGTTTATATTTTGTTAGTAAGATGATTCTTACATAACTAATCCCAACATCTGATTCTGTTCAATGCACATAAGAATAAAGTTGATTACGTTAATGAACACTTAAGTTGTTATAGAATAAACACATCCCTAATTTGCTTACGTTACAAGTTTACACTAAAGTAAAGAAGAACTTCAATAAGAATATGGTTTGTTGTGGCATAAGTTTACACTAAAGTAATGAAGAACTTCAATAAGAATGTCATTTGTAATATAATGTCAATCCGACATCAAGTTTCAATCTTTCTTGATATGTTATTCCTCGAAATCTTACTTTTCATTTCCAAGACAAGTTTTATGTCTTTCTCGATTCATGCCATGATGCAAGTTTTTCTGTGGTTTTTCATACAATTTGATCCTCTCGGTTTCTCATATGATTCATTTCGCTCTCTTTAGCTCCTCTCGACGAAGACACAAATCAGGTAGGGATTCAAATCCCAATCTATCAGGTTCTGCAATTTCTTCCAAACAATTACCTGGATTTTGTAATTTCTTGTGGCCTTAACTGGATTTTGTTTGATTACTTGGTTTCCACATAGATTAAGTTGAAGAACTTGATTCAGCAGAATAGCAAGTGTTCTGTAGATTTATTTACTATTGTTTATACTTTTTTTTGGTGAAAACAATTTATATGATAATAATCTTTGTATGATTATAAAATATTTTTGTTGATCATATCATAAACGTTGAAATGAAACATACTTCATGTTGGTTAAACTGACAAGTTTTGTTCTGTTTGTCATTATAGCAGAAAAGATGCCCATTCTTCAGATTTGTTCACCCGGGCAAAGACCCATGTTTTCCATGCTCTTGTTGCACTTGGATCTTATGGTATATTTATTAGTTAAACTTTTCTGCATGTCTTGGTATTACTCTGAAAGGAGCTTCTGCATGTACCATTGTTATGTTTATCTACCATATTCTTTTGTGTAGCGCATTGAATTTCCATGTGCCCCACATGATGTTGTTTATGAAGCATACCCATATGCACGTAACCATGTTGATTATAATTATATAAATATGCATCAAACAGTATTTAAGTTCACTTGATTTTTTAATCAATATGCTTGGTTTTGTTGGTGGTTTAATAATGTTTACAACACTTGATTGCATCTTGAATCTTGGTATCTTGCAGTTCAACCACATTCACACATATTCAGAAACCACAAAGTGCATTACTGTGAAGATAATGCTATGATGTCTCATTTAAGAGGTGACTTCTTCAAAAGAATTGATTAGCATATTTGTGAAGATGAGATTGAAATAACTGTGGATGGGAGCCAATTGTTGCTTGCAATGAATTGTACATTCCCTATTCGCAGACCTTGTTAAGAATATGAAAGAAGAGAAGGAAATCAAGTTTGCCCTCAATGCAAGAGCATATACAAGCGACTTAGAGGTGTCAATAATGCTCTCTTGTTAATGCGGACAGAAGAGTATGGCTTTGATCATCCTATGGGAGGCTTCATAATCCAATGTAGGGAGGACATTTTCCAAACTATAGTGTAACCCTCAAATCTGGAATTAGCAACTTATTTAAAATTTTCTAAATACATCAATAATTGAATCATCTACAACCACAAATTAGATTCAACTTCAATACACAGACATTCAATCTTTACATACAAACTGTAAAAGGACGGGTGCTACCAAAACCCAACAATAGTCGCTATCTCCAACTTGCGGAAGACTTCCCCAATTACTTACTTTAGTGTCTAGCTAAGGCTCTACGCTTCATAGAACTGCTAGAACTCAACTCCCAACTGGAACCTGATGCACATGCCGACAAATAAAAGGGCTAGGCTTAACGCCTAGTGAGCTCAAGAGTTTTCAACATATATAATTAAATCATTTAGAAAGGAAGGATGCGAATAAAATCATAATCTTTCAAAATGATATGTTTCACTTATGAAAACGACTCGTTTACCAATAACGATGCACTTTGTACGAAAGAGGCACCGAGTTAACTGTTAACCAAATCAAACTGGTTTAAAGACGATGATCTCAATATGCGACGCAATTATGTAAAGTAAACCGGAACTTGCTAAAAAGGTAAAAATAGAGAGCGGACTCCCAATTTTATAAAACACGGTTAATACTTTATAACTTGAAATACCCAACACGGGTGAAACGTGACACACAACCCATAAATCATAGATGAAGATCTATATAATTAATCATCGTCCGGAACACGGCTTTAAACCCAAAACTCACGCGACCATAAAATGGACGAGAATGAATACCGACACATGGAAATGACGCGGTCCATGCGAACCTCAGTATACGTGGGAAGAACCCAATATTAAAACCATCATTTGCCGTCAACCACTTAAAAACTCCTTTTGGTAAAAATACCACATTACCCAAATAAAATACCACAAATCAACGATGAGGAGATCCGTAAACACCGAGAATAGAAAATACGTAAGTAGGTCGTTCACGCGACTTCCTTACATGTCCTCTAAACGTTTCCATCTTGGGTGGCGAGAACACGTGAATGGGGTCACCCTTGATGTTGTTGGATTTCACCACGAACCCCGGACTTAGTTCCCATGCCATACCAGACATCACAACCTCAATCCGTATTACTGCCTCTAACCCTACTCCGTCGAGTTCCACCCCAAGGACTTACGGGCACGGGTGTCTATCCAACCTAGACGAGTTACACCTCAACGGCTCGTGCCGCTTATTTCCTACTCGCTAGCAAACCCGAGCGGTCACTAAAAGTAACCCAAAACCTCCGGCCTTACAAGACCGACAGAACTTACGTGCCTATGGATCCATTACAACACTGTCTAACGTTACATGACTCCAATTGGATGACCACACACCCAAAACATGTAACTCACCAACGATACGAAATTAATCGTCATCTCAGTCAAAACCCCCGCTGGTTATGACTCCGGACAAACGTCCACACGACTTGTTTAAATCAAAACCCCCGCTGGTTAAAACTCCGGACAAACGTCCACACGACTCGTTTTAAATCAAAAACCCCGCTGGTTATAACTCCGGACAAACGTCCACACGACTCGTTTTAAATCAAAAACCGAGCCAAAGGCCCAACGCCTTACATAAATTTCCAACAAAAGCCTTTGTACATAAAAACACGTTTAGCCGACTTACAAAGACACAACGGTCCCAAAAGTGTAAAAAATAACACAAACTCAACATTGATTGCGACGAACCATTTCCCAAATAAACTCTTTACTCTTATTTCCCAAAATACCTCGCGACACAGTCATGCACATTTTCCAAATAGACGTAAGTACAAAATCATGTAAATGACACTTACATCAAATGGACTCCATTTATATAATGTACGTCAAAGAAACATATCAAAATGCTTTATTTGTCAACAAGCCCAAATTCACCAAAAATGCATGATTCATGAGTTTCTAAAGACGGATATAACCAAATACTCAACTTATCAGCAGTTAACCATTTCATGTAAAACACTTTAAAAATAAACATTTTGGCATGTACACCGTTTTCACAAATCAACTTGAACTCGCTTTGCTAGATTTAGGCTAAATCTAGATTTCACCCCACTTGAGCTCCTTTGAAGAACTCATGAATCCTCAAGCCAAAAACTCCTGAAACCTAGATCCATACATTTCCAACCATAAGCAATCATATAGAAACATTCCCCAAACAATTTACATAAAGATCTCAACTTATGTCAAAACCCTAATTTCCACAAATGAAGAAAATGGATGATTACCTCAAACCTCAACTTGAATCCATCCAACCAAAACCCTTGTAGAACACCAAAACGAACCATAAACTTCAAATCTTCAAATGGTGAAAGGGTTAGATGAAATCCTTAAGAACTTGGTGAGGAGATGAAGATGAATGTTTTGTGGTTCAAGATCTCAACTAGCTAAGTGATGGTGAAGTATGAGGGTTGAGGAGGAAAACCCTCCAAATAGGTAGAAGTTCGACATTTGAGGTTTGGGAGAGAGGAGGGAAGAAGATTTAGGGTTTGGGTTGAGAGAAATGAGGTTAAATGGCTGAAAATCGGGTTTTAGCTCAACAGGGTGCTCCGCGGGTTATGCCGCGACCTTAAGTCGCGGCATAAGCCGCCCGTTTCCCCGAATACTCACATCCAGTGAGTTACGCGACTTGTGCCGCGAGCCAAAGTCGCGTGCCAAGTCGCGGTAGTCCCAAAACTTCGGTTTTCTCGTGTCATTCGAACCAGATTTGATTCCCGATGATTCCAAAGTAAAACTTGCCTGAATTCCGATACCTTTACGTCTCACGAGTCAACCGACTCCCAAAATAACACCTCGGGAAATTCCCAAATTTACGGGTGTTACATATAGTTAAGGAGTTCAATGATTCTTGAGCATTGGCCTAAGCTTCTTTTCATTTTAGACAAGTATTTAGTTTACAACTTTGCATCAGAAAATCATGTTCATCATCGTATGGACAATGATAGTTGAAAACAGGAAGTCCGATTATTGTTGGTGGTGTAAATGTTGTTTATTGATTAAAAATTATTGTTCAGAAATTCATACCATCCAACAATCTCATATTTTATTTTTTTAAAATGCTAAATATTGCTCCATAAAGCTCATGTCAAAGCAGAAGTGCAAATAATCCATGTTTAATGGATGACAATATTGGTGGATGGGGCCTTTTGCTTTTCATTAATAATCATCAAAGATTAATGCTCCCTGGTTAACATGTTTTTCATCCATGCCTATGGATATAAAAAATGTGCAGCAAGAGTTTTAACAATATTTTGTTGTGTTGCATTTTTTGTTTTGTTTATGTTTTTGTTCTAATTTAAATATTGGCTTAATCTGCAACTTTCATTGGTTTTCTGGTCTAATTTGGTGTGCATGCTTATCAATTTCGAATATTAAAGATAATTTTTTTGACCAAAATGATAAGGATTGTCTCCAATTTAAAGTTGTAGGATCATCATGTAGACATCAAAATTGTTAGCCATTTTTTCATGAATCTGTGTAGAATGACTTGTGCATGTTTATTTCTTAATTTGAATTTGTGGAATGGTAATTTTCTACCAAACGCTCATTTTTTTATTTTGCACTAAATCATATAAAGTCTCTTAATCATTCTGCACAAAATCCTTCGAACTGCCCATGAGATATACTGGAGTATGTTTGAGTAGGATTCTCAATTTCTCATGTCACAATAAATTTTGACATTCCGCCGCATTGAGCGGACTCCCAACTAGTCAAATATAAACCGTTGCCATCGATCTTTAATGGTCAACTTCAACTCTACTGGTTTCCTAATGGAGGTTTTTCTGTATGTTCTTTAATTAATTGATCAATCAGTTATAACAGTCGATTTTCCAAAACAAATTTTACAAATATATTCTCTCTCCTAAAAAATATACAATTTCCTTTTAACATATTCTCTAATATTTCTAATATTTGTTTAGGAAGTGGAATCAAATTTAAAAAAAAATAACATACTTTCAAGTTTCAACTTTAAATGGTTTCTTCGTTTCCAATACTACAACATTATTATATTATTAAATTATTATCTCTTTTCAAATATTTAATTTCAAAGCTTGTTATTAGTGGAAATATAATAATTTTTTTTTCTCAAATTTGAAAATTTTGACATTCTCCCTCTTACTTTCTCCATTTTGAAGAAAATCTTTGGAGAATTTGTTGGAGCAAAAAAGTTGTCCATTTTAATAAATAGGTATAAATCAAACAAGCACCAAGTTTTTTTAAGGTAAAACAAATTTATTAAGACGAAAAAAACAAAGTGGAAGAGGGCTCTAAAAAGGAATTATGCAAGAAATAAACAACCAATTAAAAAAAACTCTCACTAAAACAACCCGAGGAACAAAGTCCCAAGCACAAAGGAACTAGAAGAAAAGAAACACAACACGAAGCGAGTGGGAACGATAAGCGCTCAAAGATTGAAAGGGCACGATGCGGACATCAACAAAGCAGATGTTAACCGTAGAAAACTTGCCCCCCCCCCCCCCCCCGCGCACCACTCCGACCAAGAAAAGTGAAGCTCCTTGGAACACTTTGAAATCCATTGGTATGATAGGAGTTGGACGTCAAAGAGACAATCACATTGACAATCATTGTCCCTATTGAAGATCCTTGAGTTCCAGTGTCTCCAAATCGAATATAATGCAATCCACACAATAGCCTACCAAAAGAGGCTTCACGACCTCGACATATAACTCGAATCCATACACGATATCAAGGCATCTAGTGAAAATGGTGATGAAAGACTCCAGTCCCACCACCGAAAAATAGAACTCCAAAGTTGTGCCACCGACGAACAAACAAAACAATGATCCATGATTTCTAACTCTTGATCATGACACAGGCAAAGAAGGGAGGGTAGGTCCAAGCCTTTGTTATTCAAATCGGCCTCATAGGTAACCTTCCGAATCAAAGTTGCCAAACGAAAACACAACCATCCGTGGGACTTACAAGCTCCAAATAGTTGGGACAAAGTGAGTTGGTACCTGCAAAAGTTTCTCATCAATTAAGGTTCGAAACTCTTTGACCGAAAAAGAACCATCCTTGCTAAGTCACCAAAATCATTTGTCCTGCTCAAACGGGCTAGGAAAGGCATTTATGATGAATAAAGTATTTACACACAAACACCAATGTAATAACTCGTCCCACATTGATATAAATTAGGACTTGTGAGCTCCTTGCCTCCTTATAAGCCTCAAGTTGTGGGATACCAATAAATTTCACCATGGTTTTAAATTGGATTGGATTCGATGATGTTGGGTTTGCTTTGGGGTTTGTTGTGCTACAACGAAGTTGCTTACATACATAAAAGGTCACATAATCTTTTACTTAGGGGTTGTTTGTTTTTTGTTTTTTTAAACCTCTTAATGACTCTTAAGTCTGAATCGTTCAGACCTTTTTACACACCACCTCTTATTAATCACTAGAAACGTACTCGCACAATGCAGCGAGATACATCACGATTTTAATGTTTATTTTTATTTTTTGTTTTTTATTGATTTACAGTACAATTTTGGATGGTTTTTATTGAGTGATAATGGTTTTTTTATATATAAATTTGTTTAATTTAGGTTTAACAATATAACGTTTTTTATATATAAAAAATTAAGTAGTTTGTTAAAATTCATTAATTATCTTATATATTTTAAATTTTTTATATTTAAATTGAGATGGTTATCCTGTTTTGATTATGTTTATCAGAATTCAAATTTCATAATTTTAGGATTTGGGGATTAGAGATAAGAATTTTGGAGGATAAGGATGAAATGTATTAATTAGGATTAAAAGCATTTAAAAGTAGTACATATTGTTTCATTAATTGTTTTTTAAGAGATTTTAAGTAGATTAGCATTAAATAATAGTACATAATGCTTAATAAATCACGATTTTAATTTTAATTTTAATTTTTTGTTTTTTATTGATTTACAGTACGATTTTGGATGGTTTTTATTGAGTGATAATGGTTTTTTATATATAAATTTGTTTAATTTAGGCTTAACAATATAATGTTTTTTATATAAAAAAATTAAGTAGTTTGTTAAAATTCATTAATTATCTTATATATTTTAAATTTTTTATATTTAAATTGAGATGTTTATCCTGTTTTGATTATGTTTATCAGAATTCAAATTTCATAATTTTAGGGTTTGGGGATTAGAGATAAGGATTTTGGGGATAAGGATGAAATATATTAATTAGGGTTAAAAGCTTTACAGGTAGTACATTAGGCTTTAGTAGTTATTTTTAAGAGATTTTAAGTAGATAGCTTTAAATGATAGTACATAAAGTTTAGTGAGTTGTAATTAAGAGTTTTTTATGTCATCTTTATAATATAGTATAGATAACTAAAATAAGACTTCAGACTTTAGACCTTTTAAAAAACAAACGACACCTTAACCTCCTTATTATGCGAACACGAATGTATCTACATACAATTAGATTCAACACTTATCAAAGTTTTTGTCCCCCATGGTTTGCAAATAAATGATATTCTAATGCACAAGCAAAGTTTGACTTGATATAGACTAAATCCCAAAACATCTAACACATAAATGAAAAGGAGATTGAAAATACTTCACACAAAAATAACAAGAAAGTATGAAGTAGAAGTATATAGGCACAAAACTTCCAATTTACAAAAATTCAAACACAAAAATTGAAACATAACACGTATATATGGAAGTCCATGCTTAGGGCATACAATTTAGAACACGTATAAACGGGAGTCTCGTACTTTGACTCGAGAATGTTAGAATTTATTTGAACTGTATTTTTTGTTCAAATTAAAAAAATACAAGTAATCATTTAATATATAAAATAATATGTTTACACATTCAACGTACATATTGCCATCACAATTTTTTGATTTGGTCATTACAACAAACTATTTATCCAGATGATTCATAACTTTTCAATTTCATAACACTCAAGCTTCCTGGAGTTAACACTATCAGTTAGCAACCTCTATGAGGGACTAACCAGTCTTTAGGTAAACTATAGGAGACAAAATATAATTCACTCTAAAATTTAATGTGATTCATGACTTTTTTTTATTAAAAAATATTTTATATATCCAATCACAAATCAAATTTCTTAAGTTAAAGTATATATTAAATAAAAATATTTTCATTTACATAAAAGCTATTAAATTGATAAAAGATTATTACGTTATAAACTCACTAGTTTAGAAAACAAAGAATATCAATAAATTTTCACGTATCTTTTGGTTGAGCATGAAAATATGCAATCAAAATATTAAAAAGTTGAGATATATATATATATATATATATTTTCTTTTGCTTTTGTATTGCTACATGTTGTATAGGGGCCCAAAGTTTTTTAGTATGTATTATATAGTATATAGTAGTAGTTCAAAAAAATTAGTAAATAAGAGAGATGTTTTTTTTAGTATTTAATAGGACCTAAAAAGAGTTTAACATTATATTAAGGACCCAAAGTTGTGTTAATTAATTACATTGGATAAATAAATATGTAAAAAGTTAATTGATCATTAATTTTATAATATTGATTATTTGCTTATCGCTTTTCTAAGTTTTTTATTTAGTACCAAAATCTAAAACCACTTTTGCTTTGAAAACCTAGATATATGATCCATCATTCATCTCATATTGAATCTTTTGATTATTCCATCTACATGCATTCTTTTTTCATATTAGAATATACTAGATTTATTGTTATTAACTAAGAAAACTCATACATTTTGGAAAAAAAAAAACCCTACCAACCATATGAAACGATCTAACTTATATCTATATTTACGATTTCAAAAGTATCTTTGTTTTTTCGTACATTATTGATTTCTTATTACCTAATATTGAGTGCATAAACTTAAGCACTCTTATAGCTCTAAAACAAGAATAAGATCTCAAACTATAACCAACATGGAGTTTTGATTCAAAGATTGATGGTTCCTAAAAAATTGTTTTAACCTAAAAGTTATGGTGACGAAAACATTAAAATGAGATGAGATATTGAAAACACAACTGATTTATTTTGATTTACATAGAGTGTTACTCCGAATAGTCAATATTGTGATCTAAAATGATTGCAATATATATATATATATATATATATATAGGGGAGCGATCAATTGGAAACCAGTATTACATTGGAAACTTTGGAAACCGAAATCAACAATCAGTGAATTTCTTTTTTTATTTTTATTTTTAATTGAAAAAGTTATTTTTGTCTTTTACATTATTTCATAATATATATGGTAATTGTTATTATTATTATTATTATATTAATAATTATTTAATTTTAATTTAGCTTATATATGATAATAATAATCATTGATTAATTTAAAAATGAGATATTTAATTTAAGTAAATTATTTAATTTTAATTTAGCTTATATATGGTAATAATGAAACAATAATACTAACACGATGAACCTGATGAATCTATTTTCATTATGAAACAATAATGCTAACACGATGAACCTGATGAATCTATTTTCATATACGAATATGCAACTGAACAGGTAATGAAACAAAAATGGGAAGTTAACAAAAATGGCACAAATTCATCATGTTTCATTATGAAACAATAATGCTAACACGATGAACCCGATGAATCTATTTTCATTATGAAACAATAATGCTAACACGATGAACCTGATGAAATCTGTGATCCACAAATTCATTTTATTTCATCATAATATTAGATTGCGTGAGAAATTTTATAATAAAATGAAATAAAAAAATATTTTCTTAGATTTTAAAAGAAAAATAATTCTTTTGATGAAAAGACAAATGTTCATCGTTTTCATAGTAAAAATAAAATAAAATTTAGATTGCGTGGGAAATTTTATTTTGGTTTCAAGTAATCTAAATAAAATAAACCTTTCTTGCCATATTTGAGACACAAAATCAAAAGACATATTTACCCTTTTCATCTATTATTTTAATTTATTATTAATAAATTAATTAATTTACCACCATATATAATTCAAATGAATCTTAACCATTGATTATAAAGATCAATGGCTGAAATTTGGTTTCCAAAGTTTTCAATGAAACTTGGTTTCCAATTGATATCACCCCTATATATATATATATATATATATATATATATCATATGATGTGTTTGACAGTGGAACGAATTCACGATGTTACGAGAAATTGATATGGTAGATAATATTACTTTATAAATATTTATTAATTGATTTTGTGTCTAGTAATACTTGAAAAAACGGTTTTATATGAATTATTAATACTTACTGAATTCAATGTTATTTCTGATGATAAAACAGTATATTGATAAAAAAAACCATATAACTCATCGAAGACCCTTTTTACAATTCGCTCAGGGCCTATAAAATATTAGGAACGAACCTGACTAACGACGTTAATTTTAAAAAAAACTTAAGTATTATAGAATTGAAAGGTTAAAACATCAAAATATATAATTTATTTTAAAAACTAAATCCAAAATTTAAAAAAAAATCACAGGACCACCGATATAATTCATTCTATTATTTTAACGTAGTAGAAGGAATTGGTTTAAAAAGACCAAGTCGTGATTTCACATTGAAGGGGCGGCTCTGTGGGGCCCATTTTACCCATTCAAACGCATCCGACATATTTGACAATCTTTGATGTAAATGTGTAGGTTTCCTTTCATGTTGGCCAATTTTTATTACAAATTTCAGGGTTAAAAAAGTCAAAACATTAAAAAAAAAAAAAAAAAAATCGAAGAACATTTTTAATAGATTTTTCAAAATTTCTATAAAATTAAAAATCAAAAGTCAAAATCTTTAAAAAGAATTACATTTATCTCCTATAGATGATTAGATTTCCCATTTTAAAAAATTCAACATTGATTATAAAATTAAAATATTATTTATGATATATATTTTCAAAGTTTTCTATTGGTGCTCTTAGCATTGTTTGGCAAAAAAAAACTAATTTTTTTTGTACATGTTTGAATGACCATAAACTAGCTTATAAGCTGACTTGTTGAAAAGCTACTCATAGTAGCGTTTTGAAAAACTAGTTTGTCAGTTAGTTTGCCAAATATAGCCTTAATAATCATTTTTTGGGTTATCTCTATATTTGGAGAAAAACTCATTCTCTCTTCTACTTTCTTCATTTTTGGGATAGTTTTGATGAAACTATTGGAGCAAAATTATAACTCAAAATCATCATTTTCTTCATTTTATCTATTTTAAAGAAGTTGTTGGAGATGATCTAAATATTCAAATAAATATATATATTTTTTTATAAAAATAGATGGTATGAATATTTGTTTTTTTAAAGGCCAAAAAAATAAATAAATAGATATTTGGTTTTTACCATATTTAAATAAACTTGCTTCTTTATTAGATTCTTAATGAAAGTTAAATAGGTATTCGAATATTTTAATTATAATGTTATTAAATTTATAAATGTTTAGATTATTGAATATATTTAATTATAAAAAGATAATATAACAACGATTAATGTGAGGACTTGAGATTAAAAGAGATCAATAATTCATATCCACTTCTTACGTTTCACACCGTTAACTCAACTTCTCACACGATCCTTTGCCTATATATATATATATAGAGAGAGAGTTTCATTCATTTGCTAACCAATCTATTGGTGCTAACCATGTTAACCCATCTAGACCGTTGATTATTTAGATCAATGGTTAACAATTAATTACAATTTTAATTTTATAAAAAAAATAAAAACGTTATGAAATTAATGTGCATAACCGCATATGGTCAAAATTGTAAAATTGCATATCCATTCATTAAATACATGAAACCGAACACAAAAGAAATAGGCGAAAAATTAGGGCAATTTTAAATTGAGATTCGATTTATTAAAGAAATGATTACACGATATGTTTTTTCTGCTGTTAGTTAAAATTTATTTTATAAATTGTACATTCTTATGATTTTTTTGTTTGGAGCCCCACTCTTCTTTTTTAATGTTAAATAATGCAACCTATGGATTCAAATAGTAATTATTATGGTGCATATATGCATTGTTAATTTGTTATGTATTTGTGGATGGTCTGTGCATATGAGCATGTTTTATTGAAAATTGAAAGTGCATGTATGCATTGTTATGGATTTCTGCATATAGGCATGGAAAATAGAACTATGTTTGGAATTTGTGCGTATAAGCATATTTTATTGAATTTTGAAAGTGCATGTATGCATTGTTATGGATTTCTGCCTATAGGCATGGAAATAGATATATGGATGGAATATGTGCATATGAGCATGTTTTATCTAATTTTGTAAGTGGATGTATGTATTGTTTTGGATTTGTGCATATATGTATTGAAAAAGATATATTAAGATTTAAGATAATCTTGAATAATTTAAAATTTCAAACTATTATATTCAAGGTTCTAAATGGCGCGAGGCGTGGCGTGGCGTGGCGGCGAGGCCAAGCCTCAAGCCTTAGGAGCCACGGCGAAGCCATGGCGTTTTCAAGACGTGACTTATGGCGTCATTTTTCTAATTCATATATATCATTATATATAAAAACATATGTTTTGTAGTGTTACTCAATGGGTCTATAGTAATAAGTAAGTTAAATTATGGTATATATTAAAAAATTTGCAAATAAGACATTAAAAACGTAAATAAAAATCAAATATTACGTTATGAAATTGTGCATTAGGTCATGGCGTGCCACGGGCTTAACGTGGCGTGAGACACAAGCCTTGGTGCCATGGCGCGCCATGGCGGCTGTGCGGCGAGTTTTTTAGAATATTGATTATATTTAATATAGTATATCATTACCATAACAAACATTGCTATAATTATGGTACACATTAAATAGGCGATAATGATTACTTAATTTGAATATTCCGATTTTATATAAATTCCTTTATTACCCTTGTAAGTTTAAAATAAACAAAATCATTATCTAATCTTTAGGAGCATTCTGATTGGCCGAAAATGGGTTAGCATGGTTAGCACTAATAGATTGGTTAGCAAATGAATGACCCTATATATATATATATATATATATATATATAGAGAGAGAGAGAGAGAGAGAGAGAGAGATTGTTTCATTTACAAACCATGTAATTCCTACAAACTCTACAAATCTATCTTAACCGTTGATTTTGTTTAATTTCAAATATTGAGGCGGTTATAAAATGCGGTTAAGAGTATATTTAGAAACTGATTTCATCCACATCCTTGATTATCTAAATGTATGATTAAGATTGATTTGTAGAGTTTGTAAGAATTACATGGTTTGCAAGTGAGAGAGAGAGAGAGAGAGAGAGAGTTTTGGTTTTGCGTATCAAATCAATTTAGAAGAAACTAGACCATATAGAAGCAAACATTATCGAGAGGTGTGATTCGTCCGGTGGGAAGATCAATGAGCAAGATCGAAAGTTGGAAGGAAGTAATTACAAAGGTGAGAAATAAACTCGGTTAGTGGAAGGCAAAATTGATCTCGATTGGTGGAAGACTAACTTTGGTTAAGTCGATTCTAGGTAGTCTTTCCTTGTATTTTTTTCTCGCTTTTTCATGCCCCGAGAGGTGTGATTCGTGAGTTAGAGAGTATGAGAAATCATTATTTTGGGGGGGGGGGGAGGTGTGGAATCAAAAAAAAGGGCGTGGGTGAAATGGGAGAGGATCTTGAGAGGATTCAAGGGAGGGGTCTAAATGTGGGGAGTCTTCAGGTTTCTAATTGGGGTCTATTGGGTAAATGGTGGTAACGAAGGGAGGGGGTTTGGTTTGGAGTAACATAATTAGAGTAGGTAACGATTTTGAGGAGTTGGGTATAAATTTTGAAGCTTCTTTTGGGGTTGAGGTGGGGAGAGGAAGTGAGACGAGTTTTTGGTCGGATAGGTGGGTCGGGGGTGAAAGGTTGGAGGATAGGTTCAAGAGACTTTTCCGACTCGATTCAAACAAAGGTGGATCGATAGCCGAAAAGGGAGAGTGGTATAGGGACAACTGGGTGTGGAATTGGAGTTGGAGGAGGGAGCCGCGAGGTAGGGAAGTAGGTGAACTAGTAGCTTTAAGAGAGGTGCTACAAGATTGGAGGCCGAAAGGAGAGATAGTTGATAAAGTAAAGTGGTTGGAGGGTGAGGAGGGGTCATTTTTGGTGCAAGAGTTAAAGGCCTTAATAGATAGGAGGATGGAGGTGGGTGGTGAGAGGTTCGAAGAAACAATTTGGTCAAAGGAGGCCCCGAAGAAGATTTGTATTTTCTTTTGGAAGGCCAATATTGGAAGGCTTCCGTGTAGGGTGGTTCTAGACAAGATGGGGGTGGACTTAGATTTCGTATTATGTCCAAGATGCAATTCGGAAATAGAAACCGTAGACCATGCTTTAGTAACTTGCCAAAAAGTTCAAAAGTTATGGCATTTGGTGTTTCGTTGGTGGAAAATTAGAAAGGATAATTTCAACTCGCTCAAAGAGCTTTCAGATATATCGTTTTCGGTGACAGGTACCTATTCGCGATCTAACCTATGGAAAAGGACGGTTTGGAGCTTTGGTTACCTTATTTGGGCACATCCGAACCAAATAGTGTTCAAAGGAGACAAAAGAAAGACGGAGGATCTTTTTTACGAATTTCAACGTAAGTGCTTCGAGTGGATAGCCTTTCGAGGACGAGGGAGGAAATTAGACTCGAGTACGTGGATGGCGGACCCGGCGTCGGTGAAGTGATTTAGTCTTTTCCTTTGGTAGTATGCGGTTCATGTGTTGTTTTGTGTAGGTTGCTTTGTGGTGTTTTGTCTTGTTGGTTCGCCTCTTGCGAACTAATATGTGGTCGTTCTTTCGTGTTTCCCTTTAGTCGCTGTTGTGTTTTTGGTTGTTCCTGCCTTGTTGAGGTCTTGTAACTCTTGTTGTTTCGGTTGGTAATAAATCTTCTTGCCTTTCAAAAAAAAAAATATCGATGTCCACAAAACAAAAGGTTAAAGGATGATATAAAATGATAAGAACCCAAAACTTAAATGCAAATGCAAATCTTCTTGTTTTATTACATATTTAAGAAAAATATTTTATCATCATTATTAAAACAAAAAACTTATTATTGAATTAAATATTATAAATCTGCTATATTTTATTTAACCGTCATTGATGGAGTCATGTATGGATTATTATTATCATACTTCAAGTCTAATGTGGCATATTGACAATGAAGGCTTGTTTGATAGCTGACTTCAAAATTGGCTTTTAATAATCATAATGTATTGAAAGAAAATATAATATACAAAAATAGTAAAATACATATTTTACCAAGACAACAAGTAACATATTCAATACAATTATTTATTAAACAAATATGAATTTTATGAATAAATACAATAAAAATTACAATATTGTTATATGATCATACAATATACATTTACAGTTTCATACATATATAACTTGTTAAATATGTCAAATTATTTTGATTTGTATAAAATATTAATGATGAGATAGAGTTTCAAAAATCTTAACACATTTCGTATATAACTCATAATAATGCGTTAGTGATTTATACTTATTCGTACATACATAATACATTTTATTATTTTGATATTAAGAATATCTCCAACAGATAAAAACCAATGTTCTAAAAAACTCGTCGCACAGCCGTCATGGCGCGCCATGACACCAAGGCTTGTGTGTCACGCCACGTTAAGCTCATGACACGTCATGGCCTAATGCGCAGTTATCGTAATGAGATATTTGATTTTTCTTTACGTTTTTAATGTCTTATTTGCAAGTTTTTAATATATAACCTAATTTAACTTGCTTATTACTATTGACTCATTGAGTAACACTACAAAGCATACGTTTTTATATATAATATTATATATGCATTAGAAATTTGACGGCATAAGTCACGCCTTGAAAACGTCATGGCTTCGCCGTGACTTCTAAGGCTTGAGGTTTGACCTCACCACCACGCCACGCCTCACGCCATTTAGAACCTTGATAAAAACTGATATGACTATGGTTTCATTTTAGTGCATTTTGGCCAAAAACTTGCTTCACTTGTATCTTAGATCATCTCCAATAAATTTTTTGTTAAACATAGTTGACCGGTTCATAAATTTTCACAACATTGGGAGGAAATGATAAATGCTAACATAGAAGGGGAAATGTTCATTAACGTGAACCCGTTCTTCATCCAAATGACGAAACTTAATCCAATAAAGTAATAGAATATAATTAAAATTTAAGTTGGACCATAGATTATCTTCAACCCACCACTAAAAAGTAAAAAACTCTTGAATGAAAATGTTTTCACCCGGGGGCCGTTTATCAAATACTTACTCGAGTAAGCGTTTACTGGTATCACTTAGCTTACTGTCCTTACCTATTGAGCATGGAAACTACTGAGAATCTTACCCGGTAAGAGTCATAACAAGAACCTAGAGTCTTCCCCGGTAAGTGAGAAAAATGACTCTTACCCGGTAAACGCTTATCGGGTTTAAGACGTTTACCAACAATCAATTTTGATGACCAAGAATGCAATACAATAAAGGTAAGTGAGAGTAATGTCTTTGCCGGTAAGCATTTACCTAGAAAGCGTTTGGTAAACGACCTCTAAAACATAAAAAAAATGAAGTTCAATAAAGCAAGTCTTTATATTTGGAGACCAATAAAGTAAACCTCTATAATCAAACAATACTATTTTATTTAACTGTTAATCTATCTATCTATCTATCTATCTATCTAGTGTTTGGTTCATTTGAGAAATGGTAAATATATAAGAAATAGAGAAGTAATCTTAGCCATTCATATGGTCAAAATCGGATTTGACTAGTCAAATATTGCGACTTTGACCGGTCAAAAGTTGCGGCTTTGACTGGTCAAAAGTTGCGGCTATCTCAAAAATAGAAGGACAATTTCGTAAATTTTACAAAACACACGGGCTGTGTTCATATATGAACATGTATAATTCACATATGAACTATATGTTCATATATGAACCAGTGCAATTCACAACTGAACTCTTTTAACTGATTCATATATGAACCTTTGTGATTCATATATGAATCAGTTGAACTAACTAACAGATTCATATATGAACCTTTGTGATTCATATATGAATCTGTATGAATCACAAAGATTCATATATGAACCTTTGTGAATCACAAAGATTCATATATGAATCAGTTGAACTAACTAACAGATTCATATATGAATCTTTGTGATTCATACAGATTAATATATGAACTCATCTCATGTATTTTACGAAATTATCCCTCTATCTTCTATAGACCACACAAGGAATTATCCGGTGCTTCGCGGTCAAAGCCTCAAATGTTGACCAGATGAATGACTAAGATTACTTCTCTATTTCTCATATATTTACCATTTCTCAAATGAACATCTCCCTATATAAATATATATATATATATATATATATATATATATATATAGGGCCAGGTTCAGGGGAAAAACCTAAATAAATAGAAAACCGAAAAACCACGAAAAAATAGATGAAAAGGTATATCAATATGGATGTCAAATTAACGAGAAAAATATGATTGTTTTTTAGTGTAATTTATTTCGCTCGAATTTTGTTTATTTTTTCTCTTTTTTCGAATAAAAAAATAGGGGGCTAGAGTTTTTTAATTCAAAATATATTGTTGTAACCGTCCATTTAATTTCATCCATTAGATCATCTAATCTAACGGTTGATAAAGTGTTTTTTAGTTTTTCATTTATTTGAGGTTTTCCCTTGAACCTCTGTCTATATATATATATATATATATATATATATATATATATATATATATAGATTAACAGTTTAATATATTAAGGTGCCGTTTGTTTTTTAAGAGATCTAAAGTCTAAAGTCTTATTTTAATTATGATTAATAAGAGGTGGTGTGTAAAAATATCTGAATGATTCAGACTTAAGAGCTATTAAAAGATTTAAAAAAAAAAAACAAACAACCCTAAGTAATATTTTGTATTAAGTATATAATTTAGTTATTATTATTATAATATTAAAAATAAATCTATTGGATGCTCTAATTTATTTTACCGTAGTAATTTTGTTTGTCTTTGTGTTTGGTGTTTCTTAAATGAGAATTTACACATTTGCCCATTCTTTCGTTGCATTAACCATTGGACATAAAAGAAATCCTTTTCCAGGACAAAATCTAACGAATTCAATCACTAAATGTTATATACACTTGCAATATGTGCATCAAAAGTTGTACATACATCTGAACCGGCCAATTTCAACTCCAAGAAAAGGCTAGTCAAACTCAAAAAAGGGAAGACGACTTTCATAACCCCCTTTTATTCAGGCCCCCCCAAAAGACGAAAGAGATAGATAGCTATCTAGAGAGAGAAACTGCAAAGAAATATTCTAGAGAGAGAGAGAGTAAACTAAAGAAGAGTCAAACTCTTTAATCCGTTTTGTTTTTTAGAATCATTTTCCTCAATCAAAAAATCAAATCCAAATCTCAATTCAACCCAATTTCCCCAATTTGCAAAAAACTCCTCAATTAGCGCGTTATAATTATCATACTCACGAATCATCGTTCCGAAGTCTTCAACCCTTTATCTGAGGGTTGTTCTTTTTATTTTTTCCTTCTTTATGTGCTGATATACATAGATTACATCTCATTCCTATTCGTTGATTCTTGTGAAATCTGGGTTTGGTTTCGTTACATTATGATGTTAAACAATCAGACGAAATTTTCAGGTAAAACAAGGCAGTAGGAGTAGTCGGAATTTTGTTGAGTTTGGTGAAGGTAAAAAAGTGGTTGAAGCGTATAAAATGGGAGGGGTTTGTACTGGTGGGACGCTGAAGCGGAGCACGGCGGCGGAGTATGGAAGTGATAAGCGTATTGGATTTTCAGGAAAATTGAAATCTGTGAAGAGTTTTAGTCACCAGATGAAGGAGGATGATTATGATGATGATTCAGGGTTATCTTCCACTTATGCACATGACGATGATGTTTATCATAGGAGGATGACGTCTTATGATTCTGGTGAACTGTTCTTTTCAATTTCAAGAGAATTGAAACCCTCTACCCCTGCTAGGGTTGGGGCTAGCAAGGTATATATATGTTCAATCTCTCTCTCTGTGTGTGTGTGTGTGTGTGTGCACACAATTATGAGATCAGAATCTGCTTAACTTGGTAACTTAACATTTAATAATATATCTGAATGGGAGTTTTGGTATGATACTCTTGAAAGCTTTATATGCTGTGAATTACTGACGCCAAATGACAAGAATTGATGCTGTTTTTTGCAGCTCATGATAGCAGCATATGATTCTTCTTTTTGTAGGTAAGAAGAGGGAAATTTTGAGAAAAGGGGGGGGGGGTAGATGGTGATGTTTGAAGAGGAAAAACATCTTTAAAAGGGGGATTGGCAACCAAAGATGAATGAGAATTTTGGTTTCTAGATCTGATGAAGAGAAATAAAGCTGAAACAGTAGCACCTTGGAGGAAGCAGCCTTTAAGGATGAATGAGGCATTCCTACATGAAAATGTATGGATTTAGAAGGATGAAGATGGAAATATTTGGCTTTTCCTCTCTAGTCCTTATATGTGCTCTTTGATGTCTATGGAGATAAAGGCATGTTAAAAAGCCTAGGAGCCGTTGCCGAATGCCGAATCTTCAGATTGATTCAAATCTCTCTTATTGAAACTTGGGCGTTCTCCATATAGGCCAATCAGATAACCGTTGAGCCACATTTTGAGCATTTGAAGTATGCTAATCAACTATATCTTTTCTACAGTTTCAGCATTTGGCAGAACAAAGTCTGATCTATGTTGTTGGGTGTGGGTATGAAGAACGTTTACTCATTATGTACTCACATAACATCCTCAAGTAGAGAAGGGATAATGTCTTACATACACCTTTGTTCTATTGGGAATTGAAGTTTATTCTACTAGTCGAATAAACTACTCTGACAGGCGAATAGGAAGAAATGAGCCTTCAGCTAATTAACTGAAGTATTTTTATGTGATAAGTTAGATTATTAGAGTTGGAGGTAACGTATACGGGTTAAATTTAGTATGTCAGACTGCAAAAACATCTAGATACATGAACTTTTGTGCAGTTCTCTTTCACAACATTTAGATGGATGCACATAAACAAAAACTTCTGATCTGTAACTAGGACAGATGTCTTTGTTTTCTTCATTATGGGTAGTTATCTAAGTCGGTCAGGTGATGTTAGCTTTATAAAGAATTCACGAAAACTATAGCATGTCGTGTTAGTGTTGTTACTTTCACCACTTGGTTGTTCGTAATGTGCTCTTTCAACATGTCTATTTAGGGGAATATGCCTCTAATTTTGTTAATTCATTATCTTCCAACTCTGGTCTACCTAAAGAGTACATTTTTGTAATAGTCGTTTCTTTTTGGGTATTCTACATTATTAACCTTTTAGGAACCTGTTTTTTATTATTGTACTAAATGTTTCCCAATTTTGCTTGTTGGTAGGTACCTCATGTGAGCACATTTTTTGGAAAAGCTGGTAATGTAGGTCTTGAAGTCCTAGACACGCTTGGCAGCAGCATGACCAATTTGAATCCTAACAGTGGATTTGTATCCAATATGGCTTCGAGGGGAAATAAAGTATCTATTCTCGCGTTTGAAGTAGCTAATACCATTGTCAAGGGGTCCAATTTGATGCAATCCCTTTCTGAAGAAAACATCCAGATCCTTAAGAAGGAAATTTTGCATTCAGAAGGCGTGCAACTTTTGGTTTCTACAGATACTAAGGAGTTGTTAAGTATTGCAGCTGCTGACAAGAGGTGATCTCATTCTTAGGCTGCCAATTTCTCAAGTTTGTTTCCTCTTTTGTTGTTTCAATCGAGACATTTTTATAGTCGTCTCATAATTCATTTTGTTCTTTTGTAGGGAGGAACTTGATGTATTCTCCAGAGAGGTTGTCAGGTTTGGAGATATGTGCAAGGATCCACAATGGCATAATTTGGATCGTTTCTTTTCCAGGTAAAGATGATACTTTATGTTACCTTATTGTGAATCTTGTGTCAAAGATAATATATTGGAACTAGATTTTGATTGTTGATGGATGGATCAGATTGGATTCGGATCTGGTAGCAAACAAACAGCTTAGAGAGGAGGCGGAAATCACTATGCAAGAACTGACCAATTTCGCTCAGTATACTTCTGTAAGTTACTTCTGCTTTACATAGGAGGCATTCAGGCAATGCATTCATCTCGTCTTCTAGATATTATTTGCTTACGTGTTACGTCAATTGTCTACTACCACTTTATGTTTTTATATATGGCTAATATCATCGAATAAAAACTTCCACATATTTTCTAGTTTGGTCACTAAACATTTTTTAATACACATTTAGTCCTTGAACTTTATAAGTTAGTTTCTATGTTGTGACTTTTGTTAATGTAAGATGACCCTCATACCCGATTTTGAAAATTTGGTTGCCATATTAGCATTTAAGGTTGAAGATTATTTTTGTAAATGTTAGAAAGTTAAAAAATACCATCAAACTACATCCCCCACTGGTGATATAATCCAGCACCCCCTCTCACTGGCAACGGCTTACCACCACCCCAGATGCCCCTAAGCCCCCACTGATAGCAGCAGTTTCCCCTCCTCCCCACCGGTGACATCAGCACCCCACCACTGCCCCGACGCCCCCCTCAAGCAGCAGCTCATTGGGAACTCATCTTCACTTGATGGACTGAAAACTCCACCCAGTCCAAAATCCATCCAAATACACTTTAATCCTGCTTCTTACATTTGGTTAGAGACATCTATCGATATCCTCAATCATGTAAGTTGGTTGCCGGAAAAATCATGCCAGGGGTATGACTTGTGTTGTACAGGTTGTCTAGTACAAATCTTCTTGCATTGAACTTCAAATTTAATTAAGTTTTTAAGATTTGCAAAAATACCCCCACCGGCAACAGCAGCACTCCATCACCACTGCCGACGTGTTCTCCCTCCTCTCACCACAGCAGCAGCGCATCAGGAACTCATCTGCACTCGATGGACCGGAAACTCCATCCTGGTAATCGTGCTTCTTACATTGGGTTCGAGGCATTCATCAATTTCCTCAATCCTGTAAGTTAGTTGCCAGTGCAACCTTGCTGGAAATGCCCTTGGTTTTTTCTCCAATATTCGCCAAAGTGGAACTTTTAAATTTTTATGATTAAACGTGTTAAAAAGAAAGCATTAGTGACCAAACCGGGGATTTGTAAAAGTTGGTATTCAATGATATCAGCTACGGCAAGGTCATGCACAAATGTATACCATATTCTAGATTGTATTGAGGCTCTTTCTTTTGGCCATCTTTTTTCCTCGTGCTCTCATCCTCCCAAAAAGAACCAAAAACCCAAAAAAGAAGATAAAAGTTCAAAGCTCTTTTTATGTTGTTTCATTCAACCAAGAGAACCATCATCTTATTATACTTCATCTCATCTCAATCTCTCTATAAAAATACACCATTAGCACCTCCTAGTCCATGTTTTTTAATGTTAGTGGGTAAATTCACCCTACATTTCAGCCTTTGCCAGGTTGAGTGGTTTCGTGACCTTGCTTGATAGAGTTTTACATATTGGTAGTGTGGAATTGGATATTGAAGAGGAGTTTTGGCAAAGGGAGTAATACCCCGCTTCTTGTTTTTAACATGTTCATGTATGTGTGTCTATATACAGATATAAACATTGGGTTGGGTTTCGGTGAGAAGTTGAGGTTAACGTGAGAAGTGGTTATCAACCATTGGATGAGAAATGGATGCACCGAGATGCACCGGATCAATTCCCTTCCAAAGCGCAATTCATGGGAGGGCATGAGATTAAAAGTGATCAGCGGTTCAAATCCACTTCTCAGGCTTCTCACGTTAACCTCAACTTCTCACACGATCCTTTGCTTATAAACATTAGGGCATCACAAGTATTATTCAATATGGTTTGACCTGAGCATCTGTTATTTCCATTGTCATCCCACGTTTGGGGAATTTAGTTCAATATTTGATATTTTTATGTTTTTCCTCCTTAAGTCCGGCTTTAGCTAGGCAAACTATGTAACTTCCGTTCATTAAGTAAAGATGCTAACATCTCTGTTTTGCACTTCTGTTGCAGGAATTATACCATGAGTATCATGCTTTAGACAGATTTGAACAAGATTACCGACGTAAGCTTGAGGAAGTGGAAGCCTTGCATCTTCCTCGAAAAGGTTAGACCCAGATATAATTTCTTCTAGTAAAAGGCACCTGCTGAATTATTTGAGTAGTGACGAAGATAATGATTTTCTTTGCTTGTATTGAGTAGTGAATTAGTGATATTACGATATATGGCAACATATATTGCTTGTTATGCCTACAATACATATAGGGTAGTCTACTCTTCTATGTTTACTATGGGCAATTATAACAAGCTTAAAGTTTATTATGGAAAATGTCTTTGTACTAGAAGCATCCTACAGCCACTTCAGATAAGAATAAGATGATAAGAGAACTCTCTTCTTTTGTACTCATTCAACATATATAACAATCTAGTTCCGTTTTTCTCATGCTGTTATTCTGTAGGATTTAAGTTAAAAATCTTATAATTTTCAATTAGATTGTCAAGATTGATGGAAAAAGCAAAGTGAGATCTTTCTTGCTCAATTTCCATTACCCATCTGCCTTTTTGGTCATGCTCTACTTATATCTCTTTGGTTCATTTTGTTATCCTCAAACTTCATGTAATTCACTCTTTCAGTTTGCTCATTGCTTTCGTTTGGTGCTTAACTCTTTGTCATGACACACATATGCATTTCATCATTGGTCTTATTAACCTAAGTTATTGAGTTTCTAATTGTTTGTTGCCTTTTGAATTTATTTGATTTGCTGCAATGGGGTTGATTACTCTAGTTAACATGTCATCCTTCCATTGTAGGAGAGAGTCTCACAATTTTACATAGTGATGTAAAGCATCAAAGAAAACTCGTGAGGAACTTGAAAAGGAAATCTCTTTGGTCTAAAAGTTTGGAAGAGGTATGCTATTGTTCTACTGATAGGAGAACTCCTTGAGTGAGTTCATACTTTAATGGCTGGCTTCTATTATCTATACACAAACATCTTCTTCAATGCTATTTATGTATCCACTTTTACACTTCTATTTTATATTTTACAATAATTCCGGGAATTGTTTGTATAAGTGTCCGTGATACCAACTCATGTAATTTTTTGTACACAGTAGTTGACTGAAATCACTGGGAGTTAAGAAGAAGCGACCACATTCACATTATTTGTAGTGGACATGAAATATTTATAGCTTTTCCTGCTAACTTGTGTGTTTTTGTGTTCTAATGGGGAACCATCTTTATTTGTGCCTAATACACTCCAGGTTGTCGAGAAGCTTGTAGATGTTGTCACCTTCATCCATCAAGCGATTGTGGAGGCTTTTGAAGAGAATGGTATTTAAAACTTGTTCGAACTATTTATGTTTAGTACATGCCGAAAAATTCAGAAATATTTGATTAAGCCATGGTATTTTCGACTACGACAAGGAATAATTTGCCCCTGAACTGTTGGTAAAATAATTGTTTTCCACTCTACTACTAAACTTTTTGTTTGGCCACCATAGTTTGTCATTTTAACCATCGGTTCCATTATCCTGTCAAAATGCATTTTCTTTGTCTCATCAGAGAAGGTGGAACAACAATCAGATTGGTAAATTACTAAACTACCCATGTCAAATTAAAATCCTAAAACCTTCCGCAATTCTTTCACCCGCCTACCTTACTCTCGCTCGTCCAGTCTAGTCCTGTCCCCTTATTAAACGCACCCTTAAAATAGGAACATCCCTCTAAAACAAATGAAATGGGCATGAGCAAAAAAGTCATCGATGATGCACTAATAGAACGGCCAAAAAAGAAGAAAAATAAAAGCCTTCAATTGTTTTTTGGGAGTTGTGTGTGTTTTGTTCCCTGACATCACCCTTTTATATTTCCTTCTTTTAGTGCCAAGTTCAACGATGAATGGTAAGGAGGCTCATAAAAAGCGCGAGACGCTAGGTGCTGCAGGTCTTGCTTTGCACTATGCCAACTTAGTTACTCAAATGGACAACATTGTAAGTTACTCTCAATCTTTTTTTACTTCTTTGGTGGTATGATTATTGGAGTTAAATAAATATATCGTGTTTAATTATTCCAGGCATCTCGCCCCATCTCGTTACCTCCTAACATGAGGGACAATTTATATAATGGCTTGCCAGCAAATGTCAAGGCATCTTTACGTTCACGCTTACAAGCACTCGACTCCAAAGAAGTGGTATGCCATCTCTACTATTGTGTTCTTTTTTGTAACCGTGGGTGTCTGGGCCTTCTTGTGCGCACCTTGACTAATCCCATGGGTTCCAAGACAACAGTCAGGAAAATCCCAAATAGTCCTGAGGAGACTCGAACTGGCGACCCATAGGGAGGTGCCCTATAGGTTTTTTGCTAATCCCGTCTCTTGTTTCCTTGACCGCAAAAAGTTCCCATTAGCAATTCTTAATAAAGTTCAAACTATTTGATTATAAAATAATAAAGTTTTCAAACATATCACACAGTAAGTTCGATAAGTGTGTCAAATCTAAGGAGACCACTTATTTTTGGGATAAACGGAGAGGTTCTTTGTTTAATGCAAGTGTTATTATTCACTCTTTCTTTCTTTATACTCCATCCCAAAATAAATGCAATAGTTTCCATTTTCTAACGTACCCCAAATCACATCCAATATTTATCTGAAATCCAAAATTACCTTTTTGCCGGTTAGTAAGCAATACAAAAAATTCAAATCATTGACTGTGTTTTTCTAGATATTTGACCATTAGGGAAACATATTTGTTTCGAATGAGGGGGTATAGTTTCGTTGTAATGTATCTATATACTTTGAATGACATGTTTCTTGTTTCAGATGACAATGCCTCAAATTAAGGCAGAAATGGAAAAAACCCTCCAGTGGCTGGTTCCAGTAGCTACAGATACTACCAAGTAAGTTTCTTTAGAAGATATATCTTTCACACGATGCTTCAAACAATCCCATTTTTGTTACTGATGCTTTGCAATCGTTAATTTTCGTGTTTGTAGAGCGCATCAAGGTTTTGGCTGGGTTGGAGAGTGGGCAAACACAGGGTAAATAAAGCCTTCTTATGTCTGAAATTATTTTGTTTCTTTTCTCTTTCTTTCGTCTTTCAGATGAAAATTGCAACATCAGTTCATATATTCAACTGTTAAGTTTAATATCTTAAATATTGTTCAACAGTAACGAGTTTGGGAAGAAGACAGCAGGGAGTAACAATATAATTCGGCTGCAGACACTTTATCATGCTGATAAACAGAAGATGGACCGATATATTCTTGATTTGATCATTTGGCTTCACCGTCTAATAAGCCTAGTCAGATTCAGAGATAAGGTTCCAAAATACATTCCTTCTCGATCTCCTCCTACTACTATTAGTAATAATGGGTTGATATCGTCATCTCCATTGAAAACGAATGGTAAACTCCAAAGGGTTCAAATCTCTTTGGAAGATCGGAATCTTCTGGAAGAGGTGATGAAGCGGAGAATGTTGGTTCCTGGAATAAGCAAAAGTCAAGAAATGGTGGTGGTGAAGAAGAAGAAGAGAGGGCAGGTATTCGCATCAAGTCGAAGCATGGGAAGCTCTCCCAGAAAGGAATCAGGAGGATACACAAATGCCAACATGTTGGATGTGTTGGATGGATTAGGTACAAGTTTTTAAGCTGTTGGTACATATTGTTGAAGCATGGGAAGTTAAGAAGCTCTGGTCTCCCAGGGAGTAGTAACTCAACTGGGATGTACAAAGCACTTATATGCAGTTGGATGGATGCATTGGGTACAACATTTTGAACTGTTGGTACACATCCAATGCCATTCTTATCATGCATTTATTGGTTATATGTGTATATATAAATATATCATATATATGTCTGTTTTACTTACATATGAGGTGGGTGTAGTATATTTATATTTGTTGAGTCTTTATTGTATTTTATTTATTTATGTTTTTGGGCACACAAATGATTCAATTGGTATTGTGTTGTCCCCATTTTCCTTGGGTTGGATATTTGATAAATTAATTTTCTAAATAACTGAGAATTTCATTAGAGTTGTATTTATGAATCCTATGTTTTCTTTAGTGAAGCAAAAAGTGTAGTTTTCTAGAACCATCATTAGAAAGAGTTCTTATAAGAACTTTACATCTTTTGAGTTCTTATACAAGAAATGTAGTTCTTACCTTAAATTTGGTGTGAAGTAGCTTTTTGTTAGTTTTTTTGAACTATATATTTTACTGACTTTATGAATATTTATTGGTATTAGAGAAAATACATTGACCCTACAGAAGAAGTTCTTATAAGAACTATTATTGTGGATTTAAGGGATATTTACTAAACGCTTACCAAGTTATATTACCTTATGGATGAATATGACAAAAACCAAAAATCTTATCCGGTAATAGCTAAGTCAAGGATCAAGAGTGTAAATGACGACAAAGGCTCTTTCTTACCACGGTTAGCAAATTGTTGTATACTATGCTTTTTTTTGTGGACTAAAATTTTATCCACTAAGTAAATGATGGTGTTTACCTGTAAACGGTAAACAATTGATAAAACAATCACTTAGATTCTAAATAAGATTCTTAATAATTTAGTGAGTTGGTAGTAAATATAATACAAAAAACAGATTGTTATAAAAACAAGGGTCTAAAAATGTTTAAACAAAATTTGGTGAAAACCCTTTTATCCATAAAATTGGCATGAAAAAAGAGAAACATAAAAATAATATATTAAAAAAAGCAGTTTTAAAAAATAATGAAAAAAAAAAAGTAAATATATTTATATTTAGTTAAAAATAAATAATAGGGATCAGATGGTTAAAGTTTAGAGGTGGCCAATTGTCGTAAGGCTTTAGGCGAACACCCCTTCTCGCATATTTATTTAAATGCGAGTTATGACCACTCATCACATCCCATTAAAACTTGCCTGAAGGATCATGCCCTTTACAATCACCCCTAATCCCTTTTTATATCATCCTCACTAACCAATCTCTTCTCTTTTTCATCGATATGGGACTATTTTATTACAATTACCTTTTTCAATTTTATAGTAATAATTTTTATATACCATTAATCAATAGTCGTATTTATTATTATTATTTTTAGTTAGTATCACTATGAAATAAACCATTTTTAGAGTATCTCCAACAACTTCTCTAAAAATGGGGATTTTGAGGTTTTTTTGTTCCAACAAATTTTTTAAAACGTTCTTCAAAATAGAGAAAGTAGGAGAGATTAGAGGTGAGCAAAGGTGGGTACCCGCTTAAAATTCCCAGAATCGGAACCGGCGGTTTCTGGAATGAAGGAACCGGAACTGGTTACACCGGTTCTTTATATTTGAGAACAGGTCCTGGAACCGCCGGTTCCGGTGCCAGGTACCCGTTGTCTAATTTTTTAATTTTTTTTATCATTCATATTATAAAAAAAATAAATATTAATATATTATAAAGTCCCAACGTAAATAAATAAATACCACAAACGTAAAAAATAATATGATAAAAATCTAAAAGCTAATAAATACTACAAACGATGTTTAGAAAACAAATAAATATCACAAACGGTGCTTCCAAGATAAATAAATACTACAAACGGTGCTTCCAAAACATTTCACGTCATTAAAATTAGTTGATGTTAATAAATACTACAAACGGTGTTTCCCTAAAAGGTAGTTTATTAAAATTTTATAAATAAATAAAATATATTTTATTAAAAATATAGAGGGTACCCGGTCTCGACGGGTACCCAGCGGTTAATGGTTCAAAAAAAAATGAGAATCAGAACCGAAACCGGTCCTGATCGGTTCCATATTTTAGGAACCGAAATCAATCACATCGGTTCCAGTTCTGGAACCGACAGTTCCAAAGTGGTTATAGTTCCAAAGCAGGTACCCTCTTCCGATGCTCACCTCTTAGGAGAGATGGTGAAAATCTCCAAATTTGGAGATATTTTCAAAAATAATTACTTATGAGAGAGAAATAGTTTTTTATTCATTCTACCAATGAAATTTCTTTAAATTAAATGTTTAGAAAAGAGAAATAATATTTTATAAGTTGTATTGTATATTTTGATAATATAGTTAATTGTGTAATCTCCAAAATAGAGAATCTGCTGGAGATGAAGATAATTTTTTTTGAAGATTTTGACTTTTTTTTTCTGCATTTTAGAGAATTTATTGGAGACAATCTTACTTTTTACACATAAACATTATTAGTCATATTAGTACCCAAAAATCGTGTATTCAACCCATCACAATGTTTTAAAAACCGTTATTTTGGTTGATTCAACCGGTTCAACCGGGTGGTTGACCCGGTTTCAAGAACTTTTATGTATTTTTCATTTTCTTGCATATATATATATATATATATATATGTATGTATGTATGTATGTATGTATGTATGTATGTATGTATGTATGTATGTATGTATGTATGTATGTATAAAACCAAGAATTTGATGTTCACAAGTTAAAACATTAAAAATACACATAACAAAAAGTTTTACATCAATCCAAAAACATTAAAAAAACATATAACAAGTTTTACATCAATCCAAAAACATAAAAAACACAAATATAAGAAATTGATTTTTTTAACCGGGTCAACTCGGATTTTTACCGGTTCAATTAGACCGGTTCTATCAAAAAACCGGCGGTTCAATCCGGGTCGAAATTTCCCAAAAAATCGGTCGTAATTGACCCGATCTCTTCACCGGTTCCCGGTTCAATCGGTTGAACCGGTCGGGTCAACCCGGGTTTTAAAACATTGACCCATCATGCTCACATGTCAAAAAAGGAGTTTACTTCTCATGATACTTTGTGCATAACAAATTCTCAACAAGTAATGTTTTTAATTTGTATTATAAACTAAACCAAACAAATTCAATATTCCACAATTGAGGTAGGGTTTGGATTTCGGAAAGGGTAAAATGTATGCAAATCTGACATCATTCCGTAAGGATAAAGCAGTTGTTTCTAAAGTTTGGTATATGGATGTTATATAAAACCATGAACTTACTGAGCTTAATAGTTTACTAGTGACATATATTTCAAACGTACGACAGTTTGAAGTCGATAAAGACAGGGAAAAAAGTAAGACTACTAGACTTGGTCAATTTGCAATATTTATTTCATGTTGATAAAGTTATGTTTGTTTTCATTTTGATGTTTTTTATTCAGGTTAAGACTTATGTTTTAGTAAACTTAATGGTCACCTAAGTTTTGGGTTATTATTCCAATTTTTAGTTGTAGTTATTTTTGCTATTTACTGGTTAATTAATGAACTTATTATTGTATATCATGTAGGCTCGTATGATAAAATATGATATACACATGCAAAGAGATTGAGAGTATTACATGTACATTCAAATTGATCAGTTGCTAAAAATAAATCCAAAAACATCTTCAATACTTAAACTACAATAAAATGAAACTAAATTGAATTATAATAAAAACTTAACCCTTTTAGTTTCCTCTTCATATTGGAAAATTGCACCCAAATAAAAATAACTTTGGGGCTTAGAGCACGATTTATGTGGGTTTTAAAGACGTATCTTGGTGATTTGAGATTCCTATAAGTTGGAAAGGTAAGATCTAACCAGCCATTTCTTAAACTAGGGTTTGTTTTTTTTCACCTCAACTCTCATTCTTCTCTTGGGTTTCTTTATGTATGTTTTGGTACTTGGCAATAAATGAGGTGTTCTTGAGAAGTTTTGCATCATAGATCTGGAAGTTTAGCTTGGGGATCTAAAGTTTTCACCAATGGAAGCTAGAGATTGGGTTTGGAAACTAGGTTTAACCTAGCCTAACAATGTGAGTTTATGTTGTTCCGTGAAAACTTTGTACATGTCAAAAATGACCATTTTGAAGTATTAAAGTGTTTTATCTGATGTTTATCAAATATCTTGCTTATTTGATGAGATTTACATTTTGGATACATTTGATTTTTTAAATCTTGTAAAATGTCTGCATTTAGGGTTTTGGACATTTGATAAATAAATATTGAAGAGTGTTTTTTTGATGATTTATTTTATAAATGAAGGTTAATTGATGGTGATACACTTTATTGTATTTAATTTGGTAAATCATTTAGAAAATGCTTACTTTGTGTTAAGAGATACTTTAGAAGTATAAAACATATTATTTACATTTGGGATGATTTACTTTGATATTGGCAATGTTGACCTAATCACATTTTTTAGTATAAGTTATCTATTTGTTGAGCAAATATATTTTATTGACTTATTTCGACTTTTATATGGACAATCAAATAAGCGGTGATGCTTATTTATATGATTTTGACTCGTTTGAGTTTTGGAGATATTTGTTTGGTTTAAATTGTTCATTGTTGAACTTGAGTATGATTTGCATTTACTGCATCTTTTTTTGAGCATTACATACGTTGAGTGTGTTGGTCATTCAATTGGGGAATGTAATTTAGAATGTAATGCAATGGGTCCATAGGCATAAGAGTCGATGTATGTTGTTTTAAATTGGGACGGTTATTCCCGTGTTGCGGCCAGAAATAAGCATCGGGTCATCGGGGGCATTATAGTGCGGACTCTTAGAGTCGGCCATTGTCTTTTGACCACATGATGTAATTCTCTGAGTCGGTTTAATGGGATAGTTATTCCTATAATGTAACTAGAAATAGGCATTGGGTCATCGAGGGCATCGTGATGCGACCATATGGTGTAATTTCTAGTGAAGAAGGGTGTCTAGAAGCATCAGGGGTCACAGACAAGGTATAGACCATGAGTGGTTGAACTTGATGATTATTGATTCATAGTGAGGCTTACATTGATTTGTGGTTTCCTTTTGTGTTTGCCACATTTAATGGATATGGGTATCTCCTGTCACCGAAAAATGTTATTTTTGGGTCGTGTGCTATCTATGTTTTCAGTGTTGCTTTTGGGTATGGAGTGTATCCATAAATTATGGTTTTGAAATCTTGTAACTTATCCACGTTTTGGGTGTTTTAAATATTTGATTATGAAATATCATTCACGTTTTGGGTGAGTATTGGGTTTGATTTCATATTAAAATGGGTGCTTTGGTCACCATGTTTTCATCACGGAAATGATAGTTTTTGGGAAAGATGTTGATTTTATACTAAATACATTTTATTTGAGAATCTGTGTTTTAAATAACAACTTTTAGTTTTACCATTTTACATTAAAGATGAAAACTGTGAAGTGACACCGTGAATGTAACGCCCTCGAATTTGGTAAGAGCAACTAATTAAAATTTTTAAACATATCTTCAAAATAAGGGACAAAACTTCCTCTTACGATCCAAAACTCTATATGCCTCAAATACAAACTCTATAATTGACTTTGACAGATATTAAACTCCAATAATATACAGACTAAATTGGAGTCGGGTGTTACTTAACCCAAATACAAGTTGCACTCCTTAACCTAGTGCGGTAGACTTCATCAAGTTACTCACTCCTCGGGCGCACAAAAGACACTCCTCCCTTCACTGTGATACTAGAACTATTCCCCACCGGAACCTGTTGCACATGCCGACAAATAAAAAGGTTAGGCTAACGCCTAGTGAGTTCAAAGTTTTTACACGAGTAAATATATCTTTAAAAGAATGAACCTCACTTGAAATCATGACCTTTCAACTGATGCACTTTAAAACGTGGAAACAACTCTTTTCCAATATCATGCACTTTTAAAGATAGACACCTCATTACAAACATTCTTTATAAAATGATGCAACTCAAACTTACTCGAAACGTTAATATGAATTGACTCCCATTTTAGAAACGTGGATAAACGTTACGCCCCAAAACACCGAAGCGCGGGTGGGACAAAATACATAACCCATAAACGAAAGGAAACCAAATATCCAAACATGAGGATGACATACTTCATTCAAACCATAATATACGTGGAGGGAGATCCAATATTAAGGTTCTCGTTATTGTCAACCACATAATACCAATGATAATAAAGTAGGACGTCAACATATAAGATACAACTTTGGTCAACGACGGGGGAGACCCGTATCCGTTGAGAGTGGAGGAACATAAAAGTATGTCATTCTTGCAACGTTAATTGTAACACCCTAAAAATAGGGATAACAAAAATCCGAAAAACGGACACGAGGTATATAAAATTGCCATAGCAAGAGCCTCCCAAAAATGGGGAAATATACAAACCTGTTTAATTACATTTGTAATTTAACGGACAATAAATAACAACCAACTAATCTAATTTCTATAACTAGAAAAGAGATTACAAAAAGGGTGTCATTTATAAACCCAAATGTTCTTCTACCAAAAGTATGTCCAAATGCAAGTTTTCCCCAAGCTCTCACCCAAGCAATTATGCCAGCTTAGAACCGAAGCCGCTAGAACCTGAGATACACATCGACACCAAACAAGTGTTAGACCAAAAAGCTTAGTGAGTTGAACAAGAAATGGCATGTTTAGGCATTTACAATTTTTATCAGCAGTTAACCAGATTTCAACATATGTGGAGTCAACGGGAGATACCCATAGCACCAATCAAGTTCTACCCAAAGAGACAATGTACCCTGATGCCAACTACTAAGAGTGACATCCCAAAGGCCCGACACACCCAAGGACTACAACCATGGCATTATCCCGAATGACGGAGGTCTAGGCACATACCATCACGGTGGCACCCAAGACTACATCCTCCTAGTGTCTACTGACTTGGTTCGTCCAACATAAAACATATAGGAGGTCTGTGAGGTATATTTCAACCAAGTATATTTCAATACCAACCATGGGTACAATATCACCATCCTAACCATATAAGGTCCAACATAGGACTCCTTTAATAACCATCTTTGTCATGTGAACATGATAACACCAATAAAGATGACCCAAATAGAAGTCATCAACATATCAAGATCTCCATTCAATAAAGCATAGTATGATACACTTTCACATATTTCTAATCATACTTCCATAATAAAACCCAAATACTTGGACATATAGATATGAACATTTTGAGCAAAATAGACAACAATACAAGTAAGAAATAATGATGTGTATCTAATTTTAACAAAGGTTTAGTAAACTCACAATATAGGTTTTTGAACCAAAACCTAGAAAATATGAAACCCTAGCTTGAAGAGATGAGACTTGGAGATGAGAAGTTGAGCTTTATAAACCCTAGAAGCTTCCTTGAGGAGAGTTATGGAAAGAAATAAAGATCCAACCACCAAGAGGGTTTGTATTTATGAGGGTTAGGGTTTGGTAAGGAAGAACTGATTTGGAGTCTCCAAAATCGCCAAAGAGAAAGGATGAATGAGAAAAATGAAGTTAAAATCAGATAAGGGCTCATTTAAACTCTCAGCCCCCCGACGGCGACAGTGCCCGGTTACAGTGAGAATGTCACTGTCGCGTGTCACAATCGCGCGAACTCAAGAACTCGCGGTACCTCCCACGCGATAGTGACTCGCGATAGTAACAATGTCACTATCGCACGGTCACAGTCGCGCCAAACCCTCAACTTGCGGTACAGCCACTGCGATAGTGACTGGCACTGTCGCGTGGCACTACCGGGTCCACCTTTACTCCGTCTTTAGACACCACATGCCCCAAGAATTGCACCTCCCGGAGCCAGAATTCGCACTTTGAGAACTTTGCAAACAATTTCTCCCTTCTTAGGACTTCTAACACTTCCCGCAAATGTTTCCCATGCTCGGACTCGTCCTTTGAATAGATTAAAACATCGTCGATGAAGACGATCACTAATTTATCCAAGAATAGGCGACACACACGGTTCATCAAGTCCATGAATACGGCCGGAGCGTTGGTTAAGCCGAAAGGCATCACCAAGAACTCATAGTGACCGTATCGCGTTCGGAAAGCCGTCTTCGGAATATCTTCCTTCTTCACTCTCACTTGATGGTATCCGGACCGAAGATCAATCTTCGAGAAACATCCTGCGCCTTGGAGTTGGTCAAAAAGATCGTCGATGCGAGGTAGAGGATACTTGTTCTTCACCGTGACTTTGTTTAACTCTCGGTAGTCGATACACATCCGCATGGATCCATCCTTCTTTTCACGAACAAAACTGGGGCTCCCCAAGGTGACGAACTCGGTCGGATAAAGCCCTTCTCCAACAACTCTTGAAGTTGCATCATCATCTCTTTCATTTCCGTCGGGGCCAATCGATAGGGAGCATGGGCTATCGGAGCCGCTCCCGGAGTGAGGTCGATTTGAAACTCCACTTGCCGTGCCGGCGGTAACCCGGGTAAGTCTTCCAGGAAGACGTCCGGATAGTCTTGTACAATCTTCTCATCTTCCACCGACTTCTTCTATTTCTTCGCGTCCACCACATAAGCCAGATACGAAGGGTAACCCTTCGCTAGAAATTTGCGAGCCTTAAGAGAAGAGATGATAGGATTACTCCTCTTCCCTTTCTCCCCGTAGATGGTGACCACAACATTTTCCAGCAAAGGCACTTGGATCATCTTTTTGGAGCAAAAGATGTCAGCCTTATGCCTCACCAACCAATCCATGCCTATAACCACGTTAAACCCCCTATAGCCATAGGTAGCAAATCTACTCCAAAATGGTTCTCATCAATCTCTAAAGTGCAATCATTAAATCGGTCTCGAATGATCACTTGATCTCCATTAGCTATTTCTACTACTAACGCATCGAGAAGGATACTAATAGGAGTGACAAACTGTTTACAGAAAACGTCCGACACAAAGGAACACGTAGCACCCGAATCAAATAATACACGAGCAGGCAAGGAGTTTACTAGGAACGTACCCGAAACCACATCGGTCGTCTCCTTTGCCTCCTCGGCAGTCATCCGAAAAGCTCGACTCAGACCTCTCGACGATTGCTCGACCCTTGCAGTCGATCCCAAAGAACCTCCACGGTGGCCACCCACAAGCTTCGGGCAATCCCTCTTCATGTGCCTCGGTTCCCGACACTCGAAATTCACCGGCCCTCGGATAGGGCAATCCCGAATCGCATGACCCTTCTTGCCGCACTTGGCATACTCCGCGGAACCCAAGTGAGGCTTGGGGTCACATGGGCCAGAGTGATTGATTTTGCACTTATGGCACCAACGTGCCTCTCTGCGATTATCTCCGACTCTTCCGCCTACAAAAGGCCTAGCTTGACGAACGGTCCCGGATGGCCCTTCCCACTTCCGCTTGTCACCCACTTGACCTCTCTCATCATTTTTTGCCATCATATCGTCTTCCATCAACAAGGACTCTTCGATTACTTCCTGAAGTGTTAATCCCCTAGCGTTCCTCACTACCGGCCTCATGCCAATCGACAATCCACACTGGTAAGCCTTGATTTTTGATCTCTCATCAAGGATTAGGTGTCCCACCAGGTTTAGCTTTTCCAAGAAAATTTTGGAATAGTCAGCGACGGATAGAGTCCTTTTCTTCAAACCTTGGAATTCCGCTTCCAGCTTGTCTAGCGACCTTTCACTGCAGTACTTGTCCATAATCTTATGCTTGAAAACTGGCCAAGTCAACTTCACCAAAACTTCGGGAGTGAGGGCGGACCGTGTGAGGTTCCACCAGATCAGGGCCTCACCCCGAAGTAGTTGGGAAGCGAACTTCACCCGTTGCGAGACATCGCACTCGCTCGACTCAAAAGCCATCTCCACTTCCTTCAACCAATACATGCACGCTACCGGATTTGTAGAACCTGAAAACTCTTTCGTCTTGCACCCAAGAAAAGCTTTGTAGGTGCATCCCTTGACTTTACCTTTATTTCCATTCTTCGTCTGATCCTCCGTTACCACAACGGCCGGTCCACCGCCCGACCCCATCACTACGTTTTCCGCCATAGTATCAGGTTGTCGGTGACTAGCATCTCGATCCTCCAAGAGTTTCATGAAGAACTCTTGTTGTTGTGCCATAGCCGAGTTCATGGCCTGCATCATGCTATCCCAAATCCTGGTTTCCATGGTCACTTCCTCCACGACCGGGTCGTTCGTGGCAAGGTTGTTCCGAAGTGTTGAGTGCCGACCAAATTCATGCACTAAATCGATTTCTAAAATAAGTTTGCATCATTGTTTCTCATGCTTTCGAAGCATAAAGTGAGCTATATGACGAAGTTTTGGTAAAGTACTTATCATTCATCAGATTTTAAACCGTGAGTTTAAGCATGCATGAAATTGTTTAGTGCACGCGGTTGCAAATATTTTTATTATTTATTGAAAATCTCTCCATTCCCGCTTCGTGTCTAAAGTTATGTTTGGATATTATGACATCCGTGTTTTAAAGTCATTTGGGTATTGGGCAGGTGTTGGTAATTTCCCTCTATATGTATTTAATAATACATATAAAATTACACTAATGTAAAACTAAAACCAATCAACAAATGATTAGTATAATTCAAATACAAAGGGAATCGACAGAAAAACGTAAATGAATAAACCGTATATTTAAACGATGTTGAGGCTCGTGTTGAACACGATTCCCATAAACAGATTTGCCGTCTGTTCCCAGGGTACAACAACGTAAGCAGTGTGTACTGCCGGATATTACCACTTTGCCTGGAAAATCGCTGGAACGAAACCGTATGCAGAGAGGATTAGAGAGAATATGTATCGTTTGGTATATCGGGTCTCGTGTGTCGAGAAATGAACCAAAACTTCCATTATATACTCGATATCAAAACCGACAACTTAATATGATATTAATCAGTAATTAAAATAATTTTAATTACCATCACTCATATTAATCTTAACCATCAATGAGTATCAGTTGGGAGTTACGAAACAGATTTCGAAAACAGTGAATGTCGCGACTTACCACGTGGGTAAACTCGCGGCACTATTTCTCGTCCTGAAGACAGTGGACATCGCGACTTACGGCGTGGTTAAAGTCGCAACACAACTCGCGGGATTCACTGTTTATCGTCCACAAACATAACATGGCACGACTTATGGCGCGGGTAAACCCGAGACGTAACTCGCGAACTGCACTGGATCAAAACAAATTTTCGCAAAAACCAAGTTGCACGAGCACAAGATTTCGGAGCGGCATTCGTGTCCGCAGGTCGCGCCCACGCACAAGTTTGCCGATTTTAGGTGATGGAGTAAAACCAAACAAAGAGCTTGTAAGCTCCTTCCACATCTAAGGTTATAAACCTCATAAAATTTGGTCTTCCTTCCTATGTGGGACAAGTTCCCACACCCACTTGGTTTTGCCAATTTTCATCCCAAACACTTAACTTTGAGCATCGATATCTCATTCACACATATTCCGTTTTGGACACATAATATATCGTTTCGAAGCTTTCATATAGGAGAACACAAACCCACAAAGAGTTAGATATATACAATACATATACATGTATTTATTTGTGTCCAAAGTTAGTAAATAATCACATTTTTACTAAAAATTTCCAATAGTAGGTAACTGTGGAATTTTAACCTTGACATTGGATCTCCTCCACGTATGTTAAGGTTTTAAAGGAAGAGTTGTTCCCATTTTCTTGAGTCAGAATTTTTTTGGAAAATTTTGGTTTGTAGGAGTCGTGTTTAATTTTATGTAGTATAGTTTTGCGACGTTTTGGGTGTCGTGTCTCATTAGAGTTTTGTTGAAAATAGTCACTTTATCTTACGTCTTGAATTTTGAATTTTGACATTTTCTTTAGACTTATTGTCGTCCAATACTTTTATGTTGGGCAATGAAACTTTTTTTGACACCGCCTGATTTTAGCGTTAATGAGTTTTATGAAAATTCAGTTTGAGTTATGGTGTCTTATCTTACGACATTTTGTAATTTAGATATGAACATTTTGAGCAAAATAGACAACAATACAAGTAAGAAATAATGATGTGTATCTAGTTTTAACAAAGGTTTAGTAAACTCACAATATAGGTTTTTGAACCAAAACCTAGAAAATATGAAACCCTAGCTTGAAGAGATGAGACTTGGAGATGAGAAGTTGAGCTTTATAAACCCTAGAAGCTTCCTTGAGGAGAGTTATGGAAAGAAATAAAGATCCAACCACCAAGAGGGTTTGTATTTACGAGGGTTAGGGTTTGGTAAGGAAGAACTGATTTGGAGTCTCCAAAATCGCCAAAGAGAAAGGATGAATGAGAAAAATGAAGTTAAAATCAGATAAGGGCTCATTTAAACTCTCAGCCCCCCGACGACGACAGTGCCCGGTTGCAGTGACAATGTCACTGTCGCGTGTCACAATCACACGAACTCAAGAACTCGCGGTACCTCCCACGCGATAGTGACTCGCGATAGTGACAATGTCACTATCGCACGGTCAAACCCTCAACTTGAGTTATGGTGTCTTATCTTACGACATTTTGTAATATAAATATGAACATTTTGAGCAAAATAGACAACAATACAAGTAAGAAATAATGATGTGTATCTAGTTTTAACAAAGGTTTAGTAAACTCACAATATAGGTTTTTGAACCAAAACCTAGAAAATATGAAACCCTAGCTTGAAGAGATGAGACTTGGAGATGAGAAGTTGAGCTTTATAAACCCTAGAAGCTTCCTTGAGGAGAGTTATGGAAAGAAATAAAGATCCAACCACCAAGAGGGTTTGTATTTACGAGGGTTAGGGTTTGGTAAGGAAGAATTGATTTGGAGTCTCCAAAATCGCCAAAGAGAAAGGATGAATGAGAAAAATGAAGTTAAAATCAGATAAGGGCTCATTTAAACTCTCAGCCCCCCCGACGACGACAGTGCCCGGTTGCAGTGACAATGTCACTGTCGCGTGGCACAATCGCGCCACACTCCAGACCGTCCGAAAACTTAGCCAAATACGAAAACGAGCGCGAGGTTAATCATTTCTATAAATATATAACTCAAATAGCAAGTTGGAAGAATAATATGCATACGTAAAGGACTTCAGTTACTCAAATAATACAATTAGTAGGATGTGAGGAGTAAATACTTACCTTTAGATTTTCCGGGTGTTACATTAATCGCATGACACCTCACGACATACCAGCCCAAGTGTCCCTACGCCTTCTTAACAAGTTACACCATAAGAGACGGTTGACCTTGATGGACATTATAACGAACTCTATCCTGAAGGCCCGACACACTTAAAGACTACCTCCCAGGCATTATTTCAAGCGGCGGAGATCCTAGTGCCTACCTCTCAGGTAGCACCTCCAGACTCAACCCTCTAGTGCCTACTTGTAAGTTTTCGGTCATAAAACATGGATATCGGGGTTCAACCCCGCAATACCCAATTGACCATCCAAAACAGACTGACTTACGTGCCTATGGATCCAATGCAACATAGTCTAACATTACATGGCTACACATGAATAACCAACGCACTCGAGCCTGTAACCAACCTCAATACGCAACATGGCGCATTAGTACATACGTCATGACTGGGCTCTACACTGAGCCATTAAAACCGGACAAATGTCTTCAAGACTCTTTTAAGTCAATACCGAGCCAAAATGCTCAAAACTCTTTTTGGCCAACGATTAACAATCCCCAAATAACTAGCGCAATCGACTCATGTCATGCATACACACTCCAAAATACATGTGCAGACTCCAATACAGTTTAAATTGGGATAAATTACTTTCCAAATGATATTATACCATTTACTTCTTCAAAACGTTCCATAACACAAAATTAAGCATTTCTCCAAGACAACCACTAAAAATGTCTTTTAACCAAATAATCTCATTTATGCAATAAATCACCAAAACACGCCCATTTACGACTCATTTATCAAAATGCCCAAAAATCCTAAATATGGGTATTTTGCAAGGTTCATAAAGCCAAACTTCTCAAATAATCAAAACCCATCAAATGACTCTACAAATGGTAATTTATTGTTAAACACATAAGCACTTTAAAATAAGCATTTTGGCATGTACAACGTTTTCACAAATCAACTTGAACTCATCTTGCTAGATTTAGGCTAAATCTAGATTTTACCCCATGTAGAGCTTCCTTGAAGAAACTTGCATCTTCAAAGCCAAAACTTCCAAGACCCAGATCTATAAATTTCCAACCGTAAACATAGATATTCAACCGCATAAAATCATTCCCAAACATCTTACATGAAGATCTTATCAATACCCAAAACCCTACTTTCCATAGATGAAGGAATAGGAGCTTACCTTAACCAATAGCTTGAATCCACCATTAACACACCTCTAGATCATCAAGCTAAACCACAAACCCCGAATCTTCAAATGATGGAATGGTTGGATGAACCCCAAGAACTTGGTGAGGAAGATGAAGGTGGAAGGATTATGGTTTTAGCTTCCAAATTGCTAGATGAAGAAGGATCACTTGATTTTAGGAGAAAGACTCCCAAAATGAGTTAGGGTTTGTTTGGGGAGGTTGGGGGTCGATTTGGGAGAGAAAGGGGGATAGATTTGAGGGTTTTTGTGAGAAATGAGGGTTGGGGCCGAATATTCCTTTTTATCAGCGCACAGTGGCTCCGCACGGTTGGCGGCGCGGTTTGACCCGCGCGGAGAGCCGCGCCGGGTTCTGGAGTTGGGGCGGAACAGAGGCCCGTGCGAATGACCGCGCGGTTCCACTCGCGCGGAACACTGTTAGCGCTCTCAGTCATCCTCTTGGCTACTTCGCTCAACATCGGATTAGGACGAAAACTCCCAGAATTCAGAGTGTTACAGTGAAGAGTTGAGTGTAAGTTAGATGTACAAAAATGATTTAGCTATTCAAGGATGTCTTCTGTATTTTGGAATAACGATTGTATCTGGGTTTTTAGTAACACCATATCTTGGTCTAAACTTTATGTAAGGTTTAGTTTGTCGTCTTCTTGATGTTAAATCTAGTATTGTTAATTGAAAAAATCAAGTATTGACTTGTATAAAAGGAAGTTATATTTTAATTGATTTTTTATTGAAAATTTTAAATTAGTCCCTATTTTCATATTTAAGAGTGTTACAACTAACTTTCAAACTCTTAATATTTAAGATCTAGGGAAACTTTTCATATATATAGAGTTTGGTTTCCCTAATTACTTACTAATTAAATGTCAATAAAATTCACATCATATTTACAACCTAAAAATAAATTTAAAATGATGAATTGTTGTCAATAATTATTACTCAGACACAAAATCTTTTGTATTGTATTTAAGAACTAAGAATATCTTCAATAGAAGATTCTTATATATAAAAAATGTAGTGACTTGTAAGAACCATTATTATAAATAGTTCTTATAAATCACCTACATTTTAGAAGTTTATATACAAGAATGTTAATTCTAACCTGAATATTATGTGAAATGATATTTATTAGTTCTTTTTATATATACTAGAAGTGTACTCGCGCAATGCAGCTAGATACATCACGATTTTAATGTTTCATTTTATTTTATGTTTTTTGTCGATTTACATTACGATTTTGGATGGTTGTGAGAGAGTGATAATGATTTTTTATATAAATTTGTTTAATTTAGACTTAATAATATAATGTAATTTATTTTGGTTTAATAATATATTTTTTTTTATAAAATATTCTGTAAGATTTTTTAATTATATTTTAGATTTTTTATATCTAAAATATGCTGAGAGTTATTTTAGGGGAGTTAAAGTAGAAAATGATTTTAGGGGAGTTAAAATGGTTAGAGATAATGATTGAAAATTAATGAATAGCATTAAATGTAGTACATACATCTTTTATGACTGTTTTTTAAGTAATTAGCATTAAATAGTGGTACATTAACCTTTAAGGCTTGTTTTTAAGAGTTTTTTATGTCATATTTATAATATAGTATAGATATATATATTTTTTATTTTTATATCCCATATTATTGGTGTTAAAATCATGGTACCCATAAAAGAAAGTTTTTATTAGTCGCTACCGTTGTAAAATAATTGTAGTTTTTATTTTACTGAGTTAACATTTAACAATGATATGATAGTTGTTATTTATTGTAAAAAACTTAGGGGTTGTTTGTTTTTTTTTTAAAAATCTCTTAATGACTCTTAAGTCTGAATGGTTCAGACCTTTTTACACACCATCTCTTATTAATTATAACTAAAATAAGACTTCAGACTTTAGACCTCTTAAAAAACAAACGACACCTTATTGTTATACTTAAAAATAACTAGTAGAGTACTCGCGCAATACTGCTAGATACATAATGATTTTAATGTTTCATTTTATTTTCTATTTTTTGTCGATTTACATTACGATTTTGGTTGATTGTGAGAGATTGATAATGATTTTTTTATATAAATTTGTTTAATTTAGACTTAATAATATAATGTAATTTATTTTGGTTTAATAATATAATTTTTTTTTATAAAATATTATGTTAGATTTTTTTAATTATATTTTATATTTTTATATTTAAAATTTGATTTTTATTCTATTTTTAATTATGTTGAGAGTTATTTTAGGAGAGTTAAAGTGGTAAATGATTTTAAGAGAGTTAAAATGGTTAGAGATAATGATTGAAAATTAATAAATAGCATTAAGTGTAGTATATAAAGCTTTAATAGTTGTTTTTTAAGTAATTAACATTAAATAGTTGTACATTAAGTTTTAAGACTTGTTTTTAAGAGTTTTTTATGTCATCTTTATAATATAGTATAGAAGTATAGATTAAAAAAAATTATTTAATCTTAATAGATCTATATTTTTTTCAAGGAACGAGGACAACCCGAAAATTTAATTTTCTTCATAAAAATTTAGCCACAAACTTATTTTTCTGATTTAAAAAATAACTTTGTTTTTTTTAAAATAGCTTAAAAAGCAAGTAAAAGTAAGGAACAAAAGAATAGGGATCAGATGGTTAAAAATTGGAGGTGGCCAATTGTCATAAGGCTTTAGGCGAACACCCCTTCTCGCATGTTTATTTAAATGCGAGTTATGACCACTCATCACTTCCCATTAAAACTTGCCTGAAGGATCATGCCTTTTACAATCCCCCCCTAATCCCTTTCTATAACATCCCCACAACCAATCGCTTCTCTTTAATCATCGATATGGGACTAATTAGTTGCCCCTAATCCAATTTTATCTTTTACTAAACTACAGTTTTAGTCCCTATGGTTTTTATGTAACTACGAACAAGTTTCTTAAACTTTACTAAATACTAGGCATATACCCGCGCGATACAGCGGAATGTGAGTAAAGAATGAACAATTAATGCTACTTCCTTATAGACATGTCATCAACAATAAACCATGACCTAAGAATCACAACTTATGAAACACTAAACCCTAAACCCATAAAGATATTCAATAATTAGTTTATATTACAATTATTGACGAAAAAAATTATAATGATATAATTTATAATAAGAATGAAAGGTATTTTACGATTATGTATTTTTAATGTGCTAACGGTGGAAAAAAAAATAAAACGTATGGATAGAAAACAAATTAATTCGTAGATATTCATGATATTTAATAGTACGGTTAAATTAAAAAACATTCAATATTGAGCTCGTTTTGAAGGTATTGACGAGATGATTATTATGGTAAAATTTGTAGAAAAATGAACGTATTTTTTTCATTGCATTTTTGTTCATATACGATTATTTGTGTTAATATGATAATGGTGTAAAATGAAAAATGAAAAAACAATTGATATAAAGTAAATTAAATAAGTAAGTGTAAGGGTGGTAAATGTTATTGTACAAAAGATTGTACAATATCCGTTTTACAATTTTTATCTATACTATTATATAGACATATACTCGCACACGATGCGGTGTGAAAAATCGTGCAATCGAAGGAACAATTGGCAAAGGTATGTATCTGCTCGCAAAATATCTCGAAATCAAAATGACAACAACGTTTTCATTTTAAGTTTATATTCTTCGTTCTTATCGATACTTTAGTATATGAATCATAGACTAAATATATTAGTTTTCATTTCGTTCTTCGTTTGGTGCACTTATATGTGAATCATAGATTAAAATATCGATAAGGACGAAGAAATACAAACTTAAAATTAAACGTTGTTGTCATTTTGATTTCGAAATGTTTCGCGAGCGGATACATACATTTGTCAATCGTTCCTTCGATTTCACGATTTTTCGCGTTTCACATCGTGCGCGGGTATATGCCTAGTTTATAATAATAATGAAATGTATTTTTAATATATTTTAGTTGATCTACGATTATGTATTTTTAATATGCTAAAGGTGGAAAAAAATAAAACGTATGGATATAAAATAAATTAGTTCATAAATATTTATGATATTTAATAGTATGGTTACATTAAAAAAATATTCAATATTGGGCTCGTTTTTAAGATATTGACGAGACGATTATAATGATATAATTTGTAAAAAAAGAAACATATTTTTTCATTGCATTTTGTTCATATCCATTATTTGTGTTAATATAACAAATGTGTAAAATTAAAAATGAAAAAAGTAAGAGATATAAAGTAAAGTAAATAACTAATTGTAAATATTTTAAATGTAACATTGAATTTTGAAAATAACTGTTTACAATTTTAATATAATAGTATAGATATAAATAGTATATATATAATGTTACATATTTATGCTACCAATAAAAATATTCAATAATTAGTTTATATTAAAATTATTGACCAAAAAATTATAATATTAGAATTTATAATACTAATGAAACATACTATTAATATATTTTAGTTGATCTACAATTATATATTTTTAATATGCTAACGGTTAAAAAAAACGTATGGATAGAAAACAAATTAATTCACAGATATTAATAGTTTTTAATAGTGTGGTTAAATTAAAAAATATTCAATATTGGGTTCGTTTTGAAGGTATTGACGAGACGATTATAATAGTATAATTTGTAAAAAAAGAAACGTATTTTTTCATTGTATTTTTTTCCATATACGATTATTTGTGTTAACATGATAAGGGTGTAAAATAAAAAATGAAAAAACAAGGGATATAAAATAAATTAAATAATTAATTATAAGGATGATAAATATAATGTTTAATTTTAATGGATTTTCAATTCCCTCTCCTATCACATCTTATTTTATTTTTAATTCATAGTTACATTTTTTGTCCTTGAACTATTTTGATATATTTACTTTTTACCTTTTAGTTTTACATTTTCATTATATTAACACATATAAGCATATATTAACTAAAATACGTTAAAAAAATAATTTTTAATTTTAACAAGTTACACCATTATAATCATCTCGTCGATACCTTCGAAATGAGCCCAACATTGAATATTTTTTTATTTAATTATATTATTATATGTCATATATTATACCTTGTTTAATCGATTTTAAAAAAATGCATTACATCGAACGTAAGTTTTAACATCAAGATAATAAACATAATAAATATATTGCGTACTTTTTTATTCCAACAGATTCCAACTTTGATAATTCATTTAAATCAACATATTCACGAGTACGAGTAACCTCTATATATTCTTCATTCACATCTAATCTACGTTGTATGGGATAATCCACGACATTGCATCAGGAAGTGCATGACGTGTCCAATGGTGTATGAGTGTGGGCATTGGGTAATCTCCTTTTAATACCCAGTTAGTTCACCCATTAACTCTGTACGGATAGTGTCCCATGCATCTTCATGACCACCGAAACAAGTAGACATAACTCGAAATCCACAATTTCCATCGCCTAATACATTTTGTACTTGTGTGATGTATGGATGAAATAAACTCGGGATTTGATCAAGATATGAAGTTGGGGGGAGGGGGTTGTCGTTGGAAGTAGGAGTCATGCCTCACTGATTCTTTATGACCAAAATCTTTGGAGTTGATAAATGTTGGTGCGTTAGAATAACTGCGTCTATGAGGGTCTTCAATAATATTTTATTTATTTCAAATCAATTACTTTACTTTATTTAAAATAATATTATATATATATATATATATATATATATATATATATATATATATATATGTCGAATGATTCTGTTTTCATTGATCGACATGTGATATCCCAAAATAATCGAAATTTGTGATATCCACAATTAATTACATGTGATATCCACAATTAATCTACATTTGTGATATTCACAATTAATCACATGTGATATCCACAAAATACAACGTAATTATGTATGTTAATGTGATATGTTAAAAGGTATTCTTTAACATATTTTAACATATAATTAAATCAAAAAATATTCAATATTGGACTCATTTCGAAGGTATCGAAAAGACGACTATAATTGTGTAACTTGTTAAAATTAAATATTATTTTTTTAACGTATTTTAGTTAATATATGCTTATATGTATTAATATAATGAAAATATAAAATGTAAAATGTAAAACTAAAAGGTATAAAGTAAATCTATCAAAAGTGTTAAGGGACAAAAACTGTAACTATATATATCAAGAACTACTTTCAAGAACCGTCAACAACGTTTAAGCCGTTTAATATAATAGTATAGATAATAATCATCCTTATGACTTGCATTTTACCTTGAAATAGGTTCTTCACACTAACATAGTTTAAAAAATGTTAGTTAAATGAAGGATATCTCTGTCTTTTTATTGTTTCCTTAATTTTCTATTAATTTTTTAAATATTATTTATAAATAGTAATATATATATATATATATATATATATATATATATATACTATATTATAAAGATAACATAAAAACTCTTAATTACAACTCACTAAGCTTTATGTACTATCATTTAAAGCTATCTACTTAAAATCTCTTAAAAATAACTACTAAAGCCTAATGTACTACCTGTAAAGCTTTTAACCCTAATTAATATATTTCATCCTTATCCCCCAAAATCCTTATCTCTAATCCCCAAACCCTAAAATTATGAAATTTGAATTCTGATAAACATAATCAAAACAGGATAAACATCTCAATTTAAATATAAAAAATTTAAAATATATAAGATAATTAATGAATTTTAATAAATTACTTAATTTTTTTTATATAAAAAACATTATATTGTTAAGCCTAAATTAAACAAATTTATATATAAAAAATCATTATCACTCAATAAAAACCATCCAAAATCGTACTGTAAATCAATAAAAAACAAAAAATAAAAATAAACATTAAAATCGTGATGTATTAAGCATTATGTACTATTATTTAATGTTAATCTACTTAAAATCTCTTAAAAACAATTAATGATGCAATATGTACTACTTTTAAATGCTTTTAATCCTAATTAATAAATTTCATCCTTATCCCCCAAAATCCTTATTTCTAATCCCCAAATACTAAAATTATGAAATTTGAATTCTGATAAACATAATCAAAACAGGATAAACATCTCAATTTAAATATAAAAAATTTAAAATATATAAGATAATTAATGAATTTTAACAAACTACTTAATTTTTTTTATATAAAAAACATTATATTGTTAAGCCTAAATTAAACAAATTTATATATAAAAAACCATTATCACTCAATAAAAACCATCCAAAATCGTACTGTAAATCAATAAAAAACAAAAAATAAAAATAAACATTAAAATCGTAATGTATCTCGCTGCATTGCGCGAGTACGCTTCTAGTATATTATAAAACACGGATAAAAAACTCTTAAATACAAATTATTAGATACAAAGTACCATCATTTTATGCAAGATTTTAAAAATCTCTTAATTTATAAGTATCAAAGCACAAGATACATATTACTACTGCAAACTTCTAACACCCAACAATTTGGTATGTGCAGGGTCTTCCCTTTATGCAGACATTTCCATGTAACATATTAATTAATATATTAAATTACTATAATTTTGTTTTAATTATATTATTAAATATGTAATTGGTTATTTTTTCTAAATTGGCTCAAATAGCCACATTACATTGGCATATTGGTCTCCTAGCCACTTCTCTCCATCATTTACCAAAATAGACCTAGGTCCGCAATGGCGGACCTGCAGGTCCTCTACCTCCGCCATCCTCTGTTGTCGTTGAGTGAGATCGTGACACGTGACGAAATGGCGGACCTACCCGTTGCGGACCTGGCTTGGACCGACAATTTTTTTTGTCTTTTTCTGGAGGTAGCGGTGGCAGACCTAGGTCTATTTTCGTCAATAAGGTAGAGAAATGGCTAGGAGACCAATATGCCAATGTAATGTGGCTCTTTGAGCCAACTTTTCAAAACATTATATTATTAAGCCTAAATTAAATAAATTTATAAAAAAACATTATTACTTTCTCAAAACAATCCAAAATCGTACTGTAAATCGACAAAAAATAAATAAAATGAAACATTAAAATCGTGATGTATCTCATTGCATTAGACGAATACGCTTATAATATATACATATATACACATAGCTAGTATCAAAAGGACAACTCCCCAATCCCTCTTCTCCGACCACCCATCCCCTGTTGCAGCAACCATATCCTTTTCTCCCTTCTCACCTTTCACAACACACATACACACCACATACCGTGAACCCTAATTCCCCAACAACGCACACATGGAAAGAGAACATACACAATCATGGGGCAACAACCACCACTGCGTATCATCTTCGGTGTACACCAACATCCTTATTTGGGCAAACACAGGGATGAACTCAAATTTTTTTTCATACAGTGGCACTATATAATATATAGATAAAAAATAATTACAATAAACACGGTTTTTATCAAGGTGTTACCAACGTTCAATATCGTCCGATGTGTTTTTGGCCTAATTCCACCGTTTCGAGCGATTTTTATAGTTTTTTGCTTGATTTCGAGATATTTTTAAGTTTTTTTTATCGATTTCGATAGACTTTTTTGGTTTTTTTGGGTTGATTTCAAACTTTTTTTTTTGGGGGGGGGGGGGGGGGTTGGTTGAGTACAATGTACGATTGACCTTCTTGAACTTTTGAATATCATACAGTGACGCCTTTTAAAACGATACAGTTGCACTTTCATAATCGTAAAAATTTTAACCTTTCGACGGAGAAATAATACGGTGCCACGTGCCACCGTATTCCCTTGATTAGGTCCGTCCCTGAACCAACACCACTGTCTAAGGCCACCGAGCATCACCATCCCTCTCTTCTCATATTCTCCTCCCACAGTTCCAGCAACCCCTACATCACTATAATCCAACCTTCACTGTTTCTCTCTCTCACACATCAAGCAAAAAAGCTTTAATGGGTATCTAAATTTTGTTTGGTTTTCATAGGTTGTGCATTCTTTATAAATAACGGAAGCATTTTTGTACCTATTTTTTGGGATCAATTTCCATGGTTTTTTCTAGAGGTCGAGGCAAAGGGATAAAGGGGAGGGTTTTTTTTAGAGATAGATATGGAGTAGTTTCCCTGTTTTTTAAGGTACTTTCAGGGTTGTTGCTCACAAGCAGGGCCGTTCCAATCTTTTTGGAGGCTCTGTTACACATTGGAACGACAAAACGAGCGAGTAATACAGAAAATAAAATAAAAGTTCATAGCATATATTATATAAACCTAACCAATATGGAAAATTATAATTTTAAACAATAATTTTAACACCCATTAAACCTAAAAGTAAACAATTAAAAATCTGATTATCTAAATCTAAACAAGAGAAATAGCAAAAATCTGAACTGAAGATGTTCTCTGCTTTCAAATTAAAAAATTAACAATTTAAATATTTAACATTCAGAAATCTTCAAATCAATTTTACAAGAGAAATAGCAAAATAGCCAAATCAAACGTATTAAAAGAAATCAAATATAAGAAAAAAAATTACCTGTTCACTTTTTTTTTGAGGTTAACCGACCTAACTCAAATCCAGTAATCAAAGCCCTAAGACCAGTCAATATTTGTATGAAACCTTGGATGTGGATGTCGATTTTAGAATGAAGAATCTGAGATTCAAAACCTTGGATGTTGGATGCCAAAACGGTTTAGAAACAAAAGCAGAAGAGGAGCCCTAAACTTGAGTCGTCGTCTTTGCCATTGAAGAACCAAATCATAGGTTTTGGGGATTTCAATGTCGAATCGGGAATAGAAGTTTGAGGAGGTTGAAGAGACTCTCTTGAGTTTGATCGACAAATGAAGTATACGACTCTTGATCGATGTTGAGGAGCAGATTTAGGTGATGGTTAGGTTGGGCTACATATTAGGGCTCCAAAAAAAATGTAAATTTGGGCCCCAAATTTTTGGGAGCCCTGTTCAAAGGAACAGATTTAACACCCTAAAGCACGGGCCTGCTCACAAGGGGGAGGGAGGGGAGGGGAGGGGAGGGGAGGGTTGCAATGGTGTGCTAGAAGACAAAAAAGGTGCATAAAAAGTCGAATACCCTTCACTTATAGGATTATTAGGGTGCGTTTGGTTTGCGGGATTGGAATGGATTTGGAGGGAGTTAGATTTCAAATTCATTCCAATTTTGTGTTTGGTTTGCAGGAATGAAATTTTTTGACTGGATTTGAAATCTTTTGACCTTTTTAAAATCATTTACCTAATAGATTTGGAATTCCTTTACAATGAGCTAGGATTTCAAATCCTCCCAAATCACTTCAAATCCAAATGCGTCCTTAATGTAATTAACCAAGTTTAGGAAGATTGGTGTAAACTACAAGACCAAAATTGTAGGTTATTCTTTATCTTATTTTAGTTATAATATATTTGATGTGACTCATGTTAATAATTATAAATTTTCAATATATGTTTCATGAACAAATGCAATTATATTTATATGTTTTGAATTTTTAGTAGGTTTATAACGAATAATTTTTCAAATTATGAGTAATTCTCTTGTCAACAATTTTTGAAAGAGGAGGACTAGGAAGGTTGAGGGTAACACGATTCACTACCGTGCAATTATCAAACCAAATATCACACAAGCTTAAATAATTATTTTATTGTTAACCTCTACTATAGTTTACCTAATGCCTGCTTAATGATGATGATATGGTTTAAATAAATTGCAACAAAAATTTCATGTCATATCCAAAAATTTAAAAAACTAAATTTGAAATGATGATAGCATCAATATTCCAAGCAAGCCTCCAAGGAGGGTAATTTTTAAGTTTGCTTCGAGTTTTTTTTCAAGGATTCTGTGAGTTTTTTTCGTTCTTTATTTTATGTTTCCTTGTATTTGACCTTTTTAGCGTTTTGTCCTTTTAATTTATCTATAGATTTTGCCAAAAATATAATAACTATTAGGGGTGAGCAACGGACGGGTCGGGTCGGGGCCCAAAACCCGATCGGATATCGGGTGATAGGTAGGAGCCCCGAAATCCGACTGAAAAGGGTTCGGGTGGATCGGATATCGGGTGGTCGGGTCCCGGGTGAGTTCGGGTCGGGGATTCGGGTGGATCGGGAGCTGGGCTGAATAAAAAGGAATTTGTTCAAACGCATTGAACGAGTTCTAAGTTCTAACCCTATCCTCTTCCCTTGATTTCTCTAATAATAATACCGATTCAAATGCAAAATTTCTGCGATTCTCATCAACCAAATAGCAAGGATGTTAGTTCAGCCATATTCAGAAATTATAAAACACCTACAAATCCATAAATGATAAAAACAAAAACACCTACAAATCCATAAATTATAAAAACACCTACAAATCCATAAATTAGAAAAACAAAAACAAAAAACCTAGGTAATTTCACAACAGATATGTGCATAACAAAAATACAAAAAGAAGTAATGAAGTAATGAGGTAGATAATAATCACCATGAGAGGGATCTGGAGGTGGAAGATGGGCTGGTAGTTGGTATGATGTCTGCCGGTGTGCGTTGGCCGGAGCGGAGGGAGGCAGGGTGGAGTCGTGGGTGGAGTGGTGCGCCGGTGGGCGGTGGGAGGACGCGGTGGTGGAGTGGTGCGTCGGTGGTCGGTGAGTCTTCTCACTTCTGTTCTGTCTTCGTCTTTAGGTCAATAGAGAGTAAACTAAATACAAACTACAGACTAAGAAGCTAAGATATTGATATATTATCAGTTATATATATATATATAATATTTAATTTAATATATATATATATATATATATATATATTAAAATTAAAAAAACAATTCAGGTTTTCGGACGGGTTCGGGTGGGGGTTTGGATACCCACCCCGATCCGATTACCCGCAGAATAATTCGGGTTCGGGGGGTTCGGGTGATCGGGTAATCGGGTAGTTCTGGTCTCGGGTCGATCGGGTTGTTCGGACCGGACGGGTTTTGCTCACCCCTAATAACTATGATATGTAACATAATTTTGTTATACTCGAGAATAAAAACTCCATATCATGTTTTAAAAATAAACAATAATTAAAAAATCTTTCCATCACCCCTTCTAACATATTTTCAAGTGAATAAAAAAATTGATCAATCAAAAAATTCAGACAAAAAATAATGTTCAACATAAAAAAGGTCTATATTCAACAAATCAACATCAATATCAAACTTTAAAACAAAGCATGGTTGATCAATCGATTAATGGATCTTTTTGGCTTGATATCGCATCCTTTAATTAGACGTCCTCTTGTTGATTATTGGATGAAGATGCTTTGGTGCAGGCTTACATCGAACCGAACGGTGCATTCTGAGAAACCCGCTCTGGACCACGATTTATTTCTGACATTCAGCTGGCATAACTACGCTGGCTATCTGCATGTACTAAGGGTTTCAACTATTAATCATGAATGGGTTGGTCTTGCAACCCAGGTGGTTAGTTGGGTTTATGTGGCTTGTTGTTGCTTCGTTTGTCTATTGCACATGGTTTTGTTAGTCGTCGTATTCTTTTTGTTCGTTTGAGTTTTGTTTGTTTCTGCTTCTGCATCTTATTGTACTATCTTTCATTAATATTAATGTTGCTTTTAATAAAATGAAGTCAAACTCAAATTACTCCATAAAAGGTTGACTCGAATTCAACCTACCTATGTAACACCCCGATTCTTGGCCAAAGAGAAGAGTGAGGTAAGCAGTGTCCCACGCGAATGGAGTCGCACCACGAACCGCGTGAGGCTCTTTTCTCTTACGACTCCAGAGGTCGACGTGCCTCCCCGCACGAGTCAAACCGCGCCACTGCTTGCGCGCGATCCCTGTGCGATTAAAGGGGAAATCAACCACCCACTTCATTTATTCTTCCATCTACTTTCTTTCAAAACCCTCTCTTCTCTAAATACTCCTTGAGATCATACCTAAGAGCATTCAAGTTATCTTCTCCACACTTATTGCAATAATCAAGTCTCACCAACCAAAGATTGTAGCCAAGGATTCCAAGCCTCAATATCATTTTCCTTCTCCATCATTATTTATAGGGTTTTGCAAGTTTTCTAGGGTTTTTCTATAAAACCTAGATAGTGAGTTTTCTAACCATTTTAAAATGAGATACATCTCTTTATTTGCTTTCTACTACCATTTCATGTTCCTTTTCATTATGTAACATCCTAAAAACTGGGTGAATTTAAAACTTAAAATTTTAGCAATATAACGTTTAAAATGTGAGGGCTTATAAGACCTGTTAATATGAATGACTAAAACCCAGAAAAGTTGGGATAGTTGCATCTACAAAGTAGCGGAATAATAAGACATAATACACGACAACCTATTTAATCTAGAACATTAAATTAACTAGATTAAGGTGGGTGTCGCTATGACTTCAAAAGGCTCTTCTCTCAAGGTTCCCAAAAATGTCCGGTCCGTCAAGATTCCTAAGTGCGCGCCCGACAAATCAAGGTGCCCTATGCACACCACTAGGATGGCTTGTGAGCCGATAACACCAAAACAAGTGTTAGACCAAAGTCTAGAGATATTGCAAGAATTTAACAGTTTATAATGTAAACAAATACAATGTAATTAATTGTTACCGATGTACCCGAAGGTTGGACCAATGCCAACATTCAATTTGTAAAAGATGTTCCAAGTCTGTACAAATACATAAGAGATATCTCTTGAAAGACGGGGGAGACCCGTTTCCATCTTGGGTGACGAGAACACGTGAATGGGGTCAACCGTGATGTTATTGGATTTCACCTCATATCCCGGTTCTAGTTCCCATGCCATAAAAGATATCACAATCCTAAAACCGTTTATGCCTCTATTACCTACTCCGTCGAGTTACACCTCAAGGACTACGGACATGGGTGCCTATCTAATCTAGACGAGTTGCAACACAAGGACTTACATCCCCTATTGCCTACTCGCTAGTGACCAAACGGTCAACAATTATAACCACATATAATTATGCCATCCAAATCCTCGTGCACAAGGAGATAGATATTAACTTCACTGTCTTCACATTTAGGTCATGACCAATGTAAGAATAGTATTTCACATGAATGATACATTCCATTCCCAAGCATGATAATACACATTTCATGATCACATTCATACACACAATTCATTTGTCACAAAAGACACCATTAAATAAGTATGACAAGCTTAGCTACTATTATAGTCATTTGTAATCAAGACCCATTAATATGAAAGATGATTCTTTACCAATGTGTATCTCATTTTATGATTTTATATGCATATAGGACCCCTTTATGACATTAAGTACCTTCCACAAGGATGTATACTCATATACTTGTAAGATTCATAAAACCCTAATTTTAGGTTAACTTCAAATTACTTATAATTATCACTTAAGCAAATAATATTAACAGATGTATAGTATGATAGAGGATAGGAGACTCACGTAGAGGTTTATAAGATAAACCTTAGAATATTGGAGTTTTGGAAGTAGGTGGTGAGAAGGTCTTGAACTTTAATAAATCTTGAACCTTAGCACATAATGGAGATGAGCCCTAGATTAGCACTTAATGCATCCACCAAAAATTTAGGGAGGATTAAATGCAAGAGAGATAGAGTTTGGATGATGAAACCTTACCTAGATGGAGAGAAAATCGGCTGCCAAGAACCCCTATGTGTTATAAATGAGCTTCACCTAATAAAAGCAGGCATTTAAAGCCTCTGCGCCCAACGACGATTATGCCATACGAGAGTGACATGGGCACTTTTGCCTGTCACTCTTGCTGAAAGTGTACCAAAAGTCCCCAGATTCTGCCGCTCGCGATAATGACACGCGAGAGTGCCACTGGCAATCTCGTCGGGCACTCTCGCCGAAATGGTACCGAGAGTTGTGGCTTAGCGGGGGAGATTATGACACGCACTCTCGCCGGGTGACTTCTTCTTCCCAAAAATTTGCTAGTTCCAACTCTAAATTTCGCGACTAGTCTAAGGTGAACCCATATAAGTAAAATATATATAGTTATAAACACGGAACAAGTATTGGTCCAAAATTCGGGGTGTTACACATTATGTTAACCATTTGACAAAATAGACCTAATTTTGCTATATTGGGAAAGGTTGGGATCTTGAGTTCTAATATTTTATGAGGATCTTGATGGGGTTATTTTGTTGACAAATGTTGGGATATGTTCATATGATACACATATTTGATGGATGCTATATGTGGAATTTTCATGATTTAGGATTTTGACCTAAAATGAGACTTGGAGCTATGTGGAAACTTTTATATGATTTTGCTTGGAGTAAAATGTATATAATGTGAGATTGGATATTGGATGAACCTCGAGTAGGCATTAGGATGATGTAGTCTTGGGCGCCACCTTAGTGGTATGTGTCTAGATCTCCGCCATTTGGAGTAATGCTTTGGAGGTAGTCTTCAAATGTGTCGGGACTTCAGGATGTTGCTCATGAGAGTGAACATCAAGGTACATTGATTCTTGAGGTGAAACTCGTTGGTGTTTTGGGTCTCCCCCATTGATTCCTCTATGTACCTTTATGTTTATTAACCCCATTAAATGAATATGCTATGCTATTATTAAAACTCACAAGACTCTTTTGGCCTAACACTTGTTTGGTGTTGATATGTATCTCAGGTCCTAGCGGTGCGACGACCAATAAGGTTTGATGGCCTTTAGATGAGAGCTTGGGAGCGCTTTTTGGATGCCAAATATAGAAGACGATTATTTTGGGACTTAGATGACAACCGTTTGTAATCTCATTTCTTGTTAGGAATTAGATTAAGAGGTTGTTATCCATCATTGGTTTATTATTACAAACTTGTAATTATACAGGTGTATATTGTTTCCTTTTGTAACACCCCGAAGTCTTTGGCCGAAAAGAAGACAAAAAAATGGTAACAGTGTTATGCACGCCTCGTCGTGCGAGTGGAACCGCGCCACAATCCACGCGGGGTTCTGTTCCCCCCACGACTCTAGTGTTCTGCGCGTTCCTCCGCATGGGTCGATCAACGCCACCGCCCGCGCGCGAACAGTGGACGCATTTAAAAGAGAGGATTCGGCCCCAAACCTCACAAAATCAGATTTTCTCAACCTAGGGCTCTTTGGGAGGCGATTTCTTGGAAGCAAAAAGGTAGGTTTGATCCTCTCTTCATTTAATACCCTTGGTGGAAATCATTAAGTCTTGGTATGGTTTATCTAGGGTTGGTGAGCATTGAATCTAGTGATTAAAGTTTGAATGACTTCTCTCATATTCTCCATTGCTAGGGTTTCACTTCCATTTAGGTTTTTGGTGCAAAACCTAACAAGGTGAGTCATTCTACTCTATTATAAATGCTATACTTGCTAGATGTTCCTTTTATAACCTAACATTATTTCTACTTCATGGTTGTTTTGAGAGTAAATTTGGAGAGTTAGGTCAAAAATTGGGATTGCCCATTTTGGGCATTTTGTTATAATGAGATTGGAAAACAATTATATGTTCATGGATGTCACATAATATGTATATTGAACTAGTTATGGAACTCAAATGAAAAGAGTCAATCATTGGCTATGTTGGCCAAACTTGATGTTTATTCAATAAAAACTCTAGTGAACAAGGGGCTATTGCATTTGGTATTTTTAGTATGTTGTGATATGTGTATATGTGTTCGAATGATGTCACAAGTCCATAAGCTTTGAGCCTTGATTACGTGAAATGTTGTTGAAATGGGTTAGTCCTGTATGTACCAAGAAATAGGCATGGGATCACGATGGGTAATAGTTGTGGGCTTTTAAAGTCGGCAACGACCAATGACCGTTAATTGTAATTTCTTGTGGATGAGTGAAATCTAGAACCGATGGGACCACCATTGGTTCATAGTGAGGCTCTAGAACATGGATGTGTGACCTACTTATGTGTTCCGTCACCGACATGGAAATCGGGTCTCCCCCGTCGTCGAAAGATGTGTGTATGTGTGTGTGTCACAATCGTGGATGTTGGGTAAGTGTCTATATTGGAGCCTATCATCTTTACCTTTTCTGGAAAATCCTATTTAACTTTTGTTTATAAATTGTTTGATCTCACTAGGCATTAGCCTAACACTTTTTCTTAAATGTAGCATGTATAACATGTTCTAAGAATAGTTGGGTGGAAATCTTGTGAGTAGAGTGCTAATTGCTGGTTGTGGGAACTTTTGAGGCACGTACTTTTGAGGAGGAGATATTTGGATGTTTGGGATATAGAACCCCTTTTTGGCGATCTTATCGACACCCGTCCATAATCTAGATTATGTCAATTTAGATTAGTAGGTTGTTGTATAAGTATCCATTCGAGTTATTTTTGTAAACTCCTATTCTACTCATTCCCCTGTTAGGACTGAAAGTCCTGTGTGTTGAAAGTTGTATAAAACATTTATAAGGGTTCAAATTGTAATTACTTGATAGTTTATTTGTTAGTTGGGCCCAAAGCCCATAAAGTCCATTAAGCTTGTTCGCCACATATATATGGCGTTTGATAATGAGAATTAGGTTTAGAAGAGTTTAGATCTCATTCATAATTCTCTAGTCAATAGGTTTACTTTGCTTATCAGATATTCTCTCTGTAAACCTAATCATTTCTTGAATATTAATCATATGACTAGAGATTGTGGCATATTAACTGTTCTTCATTGATATTATTGTTCGTGATTACACTGTACTGGGATCTACAATTGGTATCAGAGCGGGATCGAATAAATTTATCGTTCGATACGATCAAAAAGGTTTGTCTAAAACCCTTTAATCACTTATTTGATTTAATAGTGTTTATGTGTTTACCTGATTATCTGGAAAAAAGATCTGCAAAATCGATTGCTTATTTTTTTTGTGTTCTAGGTTCTGGGTTCATATCAAGTTCCAGGTTGTGCCACATCGATTATCGTATTTTCTAAGTTAATATGCTATATCTGTTTATCTATAGATTTTCTGGTTTAAGTCTGCATATTCGTTTTTGGTGATTGTCTGCATATTTGATTCTAGATTGAAAATTTTTGTTTGGAAAATCAAGTTGGTTGAGTTTGATTTCTATCGATAATTGTTGATAGTTGATTGTTGATTTCTACAATTGTTGATTATCTGGAATCTGTTTCAGAATCAAAAGTTTAAGTTCGGTCGATTATCTGTTATCGATTGGTTTGGTTAATCTGTTAATCGTAATTATCTGTTATCGGTTATCGACCGGACCATCGACCGATTCGTGATTTGATCGGGGTTGTCTGTGACCGGGGTGTTCCTTTTGACCGGGGTGTTGTGATAACAGTTATATTTATTTATTGACCGGGGTGTTCCTTTTGACCGGGGTGTTGTGATAACAGTTATATTTATTTATTGACCGGGGTTACTATTACTTATTACTAGTCTTTGGCACGATCAAATTTGTGTTTTAAGTTTATTATTTGATGTTTAATAATTGTTAGAATAATTTTGAGATACAAACAATAATTGATAAAAATAGAATATAGAAAATCCACAAAAAAGGAATCTTGAAGATAAAAACATGTCTATTATGTTATACCTACTATAATTGTCATTGCTAAGGGCTTGTTTGTTTTTTAAAAATAACCTCTTAATGGCTCTTAAGTCTGAATCGTTCAGACTTTTTTACATTTAGACTGTTTTTTTTTCTAGTACTCGGAACCTTTTAACTCTTAAATACGTCTGAAATAAGAAGTGTTGACCTAACTTTTTAAAACCTCTTATCGTCACCTCAGTTCATATGTTTTTCTTTCTCTCAAGACGCCTCCAGCCGTTACAGAAATATAGAGTTTTGTTGATTTAGATTTCAGACTTCAGTATTACCACTTATTAACCGGAAGTAAAATAAGACTTCAAATTTCAGACCTCTTAAAAAACAAACGACACCTAAGTGAATAAAATTATCAAACAAATACAAAATGAAATTAAAATACATTCAAAATTATAGATGTTTCCTTTTATAACAAAGGTAGGTATCCACATAATGGATCAAGAATGTGTTGTGTTGTTGAAATCAACATCTTTAATTAAAATTTTAAACTTTGAATTAACAGTTACACAATTTTCAAACTTGCAACAACTTTAAATATTTTTGCATTGCTTCAACAAATGCTTGAATTTGGACATCATATTCCCCACTATTATTGTAGTCATTAGGGTTACTTTAAAAAAGTAAAAATATTAAGTCAGTATAAACCAATTATATATAATATTGAGATTTAGACTTCTGAATGCATATTGATCCATGTTACAAACATAAACATATCTTAACATCCAATAATTGTCTTTAGAATATTTCAACTTTACATAATCAATTAAAAAAACATAAAGTGTAAAGAATAAAACTTCTTTATTTATCTATAAATACACCTCATTTTTATGAATACAAATAAACATATGCTTAGACACATAATGGTACATCAATTATAATAAATGGTGATATTTCTTCAAAAAATAAAATAAAAATTAAATGGTGATATCAATTGTAATAAATAGTGTTTATGAATGTAATTAAGTTAGATATATAATCAAAGAAAAACCTTAGTGAAAGTACATAATGAAATAAAGTTTGTTTTAACATTATCAGTTGTCTACATAATGTCAATACACATAAGTTCAACAAAATTAATTCAAACATTTATAATGAAGATGGATAAAATGGACATGATCATAACTTGCAATTTGGCTAAATAAAACATCCTCGAAAATGCCAACTTAAGTTTAAAAACAATGACAATATTATGGTTGACAAAACCTTTAATACACAAAAGTTTTAGTTGTTAACTTCAAACAAACAAAAAGCACCCAACTCATCAATGATAAAATCATAATACATGGTTCATGATGCAACTAAAACAAAAATCAACAGAAAAAAACATTTCAACATTCATCAAATGAAACGAACCTTACACCATGATTCATCAAAAACACAAACTACAATTTAAAATCTATCAAATGAACAAAACCAAATTTGTGAAATCAAAAAATACATAGGAAATCAAAAAATATACAGGAAATCAAAAATATGTATAGGAAATAAAAATATATACGGTATCTTTGTTGTTGAAGAATGTTGTTGAAGGTCTTTAAAGCCTTTACTATGCAAATTTTTAGTTGCTAATTTTGAACAAACAAACACACTCAACTCATCATATTATCAAAAATCATAATACACATGATCCAACTAACAACACAAAAATCAATAGAAAAACATTTCAAATTTCATCAAGTAAAACACACCCAAGATCATGATTTGTCAAAAGAACAAACTACACTTTATAATTTTTCAAACGAACAAAACCTAATTTGTGAAATCCAAAAACAATATAGACAATATGTTTGTCTGAAAAAAGATGTAGGCTACAAATACTCCCACATGTCATATAGAGGGAAAAAAGCTTTTATACATGCACATGAGATATTTTAATCTTTGAAGAAAACTTTTTAACCATGCAACTATTTTCCTAGATGAACCAAAAAGACGACAAAAAGTTGAAAAAAAATCTCGCTAGCAGAAAAGCAATATGGTAGAACTTTGCTCAAATTTCAAAAACAATGTTTATTTCTTTACGTACACTGATAATTTGTGCTATTAAACCCAACAAAAAATACAAAATCAAAATCAGTTGACTGGTTAATTTTTGTTTGTTATATGCAATATTTGAGTATATTTCGTTTTACTGTACTTTATGTGCCAAAAAAATCATTTAATTATTGTTTGTGCTATTACACCCAATTAAAACACAAAATCATAATCAAAGAAGACTATTTTGATATATCTGTTTGTTTGTGGCATATATTATTCTCTAACCTAAGTAAAATTGCTAACAACTCTTCAAATCTTTATATACAGAAACACAGAGGTAAAGAGGGAACAAATAAGAAAATGAAGAAATTAATTCAAGATAAAAGGTTAAGTTGACTTAACGGTGGTAAGGCATAATCAAACACGTGTTCTCCTCCATCACCAATCCTCGAATATTGTATAAACTAAGCCGACAAAAACAAAAAAAAGAAATCCTGAAATATTTTCACAACAAATCGAATAAAGACATAAGTAATCACAATTATAGAATTATGATACATGTGTTTTTGAGTGTGGGTTTGATGTGCGGAGGGAAATGAGAAACACCTTTGAGCGAAAAGTGGGGAAATAAACCCTTACATGATTCCGTTATATGTGATTTCTCCGACAGACTTAGGCAGGGAATCAAGTTACAAAAAGAACTAAATCATCTGTTGTAAGTAAAGACAATGGTAAAAGTGTTAAATGTATTAGGGTAATAATAAGTTAACACATTTATTGTTTTGTCTTAATTAATAAAATTAAGACAATTAATGGGTGATTAATAAATTAAGACAATTGGTTTCCCCAAGAAAATGAAAAATGGTATAAACGTATTATACAATAATAACCTAAAACAATTATTGTCTTAATTAATAGATCAAGACAATTACTAATGGGTAATCAATAAATTAAGAAAAATAGTTTTGGAAAAAAAAGGAAATGGGGCAAAAATTGAGAAAAAAGGAAGGAGGCATTCTCATGATTTGGTGATGCCACATCATCTCCCAATGATTCTCCTTTCTATATATATAAAGATTGTTATCTTACATTTAACAATTTAAATATTTGAAACCATTGATTTAAGTTATTCATTATAATAAAGTAAAACTAAATAAAAATAAAAAAATATTGATTTATAAACATTTGTTACCTTACTAAAAAATATACTCATTTAACAAAACTTTTGATATGAGCATTGTTATCTTACAAAAAAAAAATTGATTGTTAGGTTTATTATTAATTTTTTAATTGTTCAATTTATATATTGATGTTAAAATCATTAAACTTTGTCAAAATCATTTTAAAATAAATGAAAATGATTAATATGAACTTAACTCAATCATTAAACTTGGGTTTAGTTATATTTAGCTAAACACCATTTCACATTATTTCAACATTACTCTACCCCTTATATACACATCTTCATCTTTCACTTTTCTATCTTTCAACCAATGTGGGACAATCTTAACAACATAATCTTTCATCTCTTCACCAATGTCAACTTTTTTATGTAAAAAAAATCAAAATTATAAGAATTTAGATAAATAGAAATGAAGACCTCTAATGGTGCCACCTCTTTTTATATATATAAAGATTTTAATTGTTGTCTTGACCGGGTTGTTGTCAACCGGGTTGGAGTGACCGGTCCCCGGGTTGGGCAACACCGAGATTTCCAATTTTTTTTGTTACCTAGAACGTGGGTCGGTGAAAGGCAGCAGCTAGTATAATGTTGATTCAAAATTGTGATTGGTTGCATTAAGTAAGTGGGGTGGTGAAGTTTTTTTTTACTTGAAAAAAATGATATTAAGTAAGTGGATTGGTTGCATTCGTTATATAAATATATATACATATTTATATATGAGTGCATCGCATTCATATATACATCGTATATATATATATATAGAATATTTAACACATCTATCGTTTCCATCCTAACGCCCGGTGTCATTCGACCGGACCGGGCCTATCTCCACGGTCACAACTCCCGGACCTTACCATCTCGCTGACCGGTGCCTCTCGACCGGTCTCTCGTGCGCCCGGTGTTAACCAAAGCCCGGTGTCTTGCATCGACCGGACCGTAAGCTCCCGGTGTCTATCGACCGGACTGTATCCCGGTGTCAATCGACCGGACCGTAAACGCCCGGTGAACTATCTCCCGGTGTCTCCTCTCCCGGTCCAGCAGCTCCAACCCAACGAGTTTTGAGTTTTTCGGTTGTCGAAAAATCTTTCGGTTGATTCGGTAGTGTTCGGGAACAAAGTTTTTCAATTTTTAAACTGATAAGGGTTGATTACAAAGCTTAAACGATCGTTTTTTATCGTAAAATTTTCACCCATATCAAGTTTTTAAATTCTCGTTCGGTTTCCGAAAAATCTTCGGTTGCTTCGTTCGAGAGTTTGAGAGATTGTTTCTTGATTTAATCAGTTGAGGGAGCTTAAGGGGAACATAAACGATCATTTTTGGTCGAAAATTTTTAACCCATACGGAGTTTTGGAGTTTTTGATCGTTTTCCGTAAAGTTTTCGGTTGGTTCGTTTGTGATCGTGGGTTGACCGTTTGAATTTTAATCTGTTAAGGACTGAATTACTAACCGTTTTCGAGTTTTGCAGGTGAGTCTCGTTGGAGAAGATGATGAATAGTAACTAACGAATTCCGTTAGTTTGCCGTTAATTTCTTTACATTTTGGTCCTTTTTCCGTTAGTCCAGTTAGTGTCAGTTAGTTTGTTAATTTAGTTAAGTTTTATTTCAATTTTAGTCCATTTTCGTTAGTTTTAGTTAAGTCCGTTAGAAGTTTTAATTTTTACACCTTTAGTCCCTCTAGTTAGTAGTTTGAGTTTGTGTCATTTTTAGTCCTTCTAGTTTTAAGTTTGAGTTTGTGTCATTTTGAGTCCTTCTAGTTTTAAGTATTAGTTTGTGTCACTTTTAGTCCTTGTAGTTTTAAAGTTCTTGTTTGTGTCTCTTTCAGCCCCCGTACTTCAAGGTTTCAGTCGTTTGTCTTTTGTGACCCTAAACTTTCAAGTTTCATCTCTTGTCAAGTTCAGTCCCTGGATATCAAGCTTTTCAAAACCGCATCGAATTAATTTTATTCGATACGATAAAAAAGGATGAACCCACAACCCACCAAGGCTGCTGTTCAAAGGAAAATATGAAGAGTGGAAAGTTAATTTTTTGAATTTTGTGGATAAACATGATGTGGGTTATTATATCAGATTATCATTGACTGAAGGAGAGATGCAATCCCAAATTCCAACAGAAGCTTCTTCTGAGGAACAGGAGAAAAGACAGAGGGCTAATAATATAGCTCGATATTTTATGACAAATAGTATTTCTTGTTACCTTTTTCGTGACATTTTTAGTGAAATTTCTGGTCAAATAAATAATTACAAAATGACAGGAAAAGAGTTGTGGGATTGTACTGAATGGTTGATGTTAGGGCCAAATGTGATTTTAAAAGGAAGAGAATTGGAATCTGAGATCTCTGAGCTGAAAAAGAAAGATCTCTGATTTGGAGCAAAAGATTGCAAAAGACAAATCCGATTTTGAGACTAAAGAGAAATCATTTGCAAAGAAGTTCTCAGATTTTTCCAGAAATAGTTGTGAAGAAAAGAAAACAGTTGAGCTGAAATGTATCAAGCTTTCTCAGAAAGTTTCTGATTTTGAGAAAGTAATAATCTTGTAAAGAGAAAAGTTTGTCAAGGAGAAGAAGGAAATTGAACAGAAGAACGTTGGATTCTTTAAGGAAATATCTGACCAAAGAAAAGATGCTGCGAAGGGATTTGAAGAAGAAAGAAGCATATTTGAGGCTGAGATCAAAAAGCTTACTGAGAAGCTATCTGTACTATCTGAAAGTGTACTGAAAGAGAAGAACACGAAGTCTGAATGCGAGACGAAGATTGACCTTCTTGTCAAAGAGAGAGACATATTTGCTTCAAAGATTAAAGAGCTTGAAAAGACAACATCAAGTTCAACTCAGAAAACTGTTTCTTCCAAGTGGTCAGTTACATCTTTTGATCAGATTCGTAGTACTAACATTTTCTATGATATAGATGGTTCAGGTACACATCGACGAAGAAGGAGATACAAGGAAGAGGAACTGGTCTGGAAGAAGAAACCAGTTGAAGATGAGAAGAAAGATGGGAAGAAAGATGAGCGGAAAGGTAATAAATCATGTGTACATACACACAAAGCCAAAAAGAATAATGCGCGTAAAGGTAAACCTGATCATATCTATTCAAGAGATCAATTAATAAGTTTGTCAGGTAAGAAATACTATTGTTCTTATTGTCGTACACATGATCCTATTCACAAGACTAGTGATCATTGTTGGTATGGTTCTTATTCCATTACTCCCATTCGAACTGCAACTAACATGTTGGGAATTCAGAATTGCACAAGTATGGTTAATACTGCTAACCAAGATTACTATTGCTTGATGAAGTTAGTACTGCCAGATCAAAGTTAATACTGTTGAGCACAATTACTACTGCTGGAGAAGATTAATACTGCTCAGAGTGTTAATACTGCTACAACTTAATGCTGCTTAAGAGATAATCAAGATACGTGCAGATCAAGAATGAAGATAATCATGGAAAACTTGGAGATAACTATGGAAAATTATACTGAGGATCTTTTATATTTTGTAGTTATCTTTTATCTTTAGTATATATATAGACTTAGTCAGAATAGTTTAAAAATTAATTTTTGATTCTGAGTTTTTTGTTTTCATAGAGAGAATTAACCTCAAGGTTTATAATCCTAATTCTAGAGAAATAGAATTCGTATTGGTGAGCCTGTTTATCAATATTGAGGTTGTGTGTGAAATCTTGTAGTTTTAAATCATTCAATAAAGTTTACAAGTTGTGATTCATATTCACTGTTTCATTGTCTCAAAGGTTCCAATGCTCAGATCTAATGAGTATGACATGTGGAAGATAAGGATCAAGCAATACATTCTCCTCACAGATTACTCTATGTGGGACATCATTGAGAATGACCCATCTGATGAAGAAAAAATTGGTGCAGATGGAAAAAGAACTCCACCAAAGACAGATGCAGAAAAGAAGGTAAGGCAGACATAGATGAAAGCCTTGAGCACACTGCTCTTGGCTATTCCCAATGAATATCAACACCAATTCTGCAATTGCACTGATGCACAGATGCTTTGGAATGCTCTAGAGAAAAGATTATCTGGTACCAAAAGTACCAAGAGAAATCAGAAGGCAATACTGAAGCAATTGTATGAAAACTTTATGTCAACTAAGAATGAGTCCATGACTCAAACTTTTGACAGGTTTAACAAGCTGATTGGTGAACTAGCTACTATGGGAGTACAGATTGATCAAGATGATGTAAACAGAAAGTTTTTAAGGTCCCTAGGAGATGAATGGACCATGTATACTGTTTCATTAAGACAGAATGAACAACTGGAAGAAAAAGAACTTGATGATCTGTACAATGACCTTAGAGTATTTGAAGCTGAGGTGGAGGCAAAGAAGAAGCCTTCTAGATATGTTCATAATGCTGCACTCCTATCAGCATCAATTGATTCTACTGCTAACCCTGAATCAGTTAATGCTGCTAATTGAGCAAATCAAGAAAAAGGCACTGAATCTGTTTTTGAAGCCTTTCTGTCCAGCCATGGAAACTCTTCTTTAATCAATAATGACTTGGAACAACTTCATCCTGATGATCTTGAAGAGATGGATATTAAATGGCATATGGCCATGCTTTCCATGAGGGTAAAGAAGTTCATCAAGAGGACTGGGAGGAATAACTTCTCCCAAAGAAGAGAAGATGGAACAGGTTTTGACAAGTCGAAGGTAGAATGCTATAAATGTCATATGAAGGGACACTTTGCCAGGGAATGCAGAAGTGGAGTATCTCACAATAACCACCAACAAGCTCAGACTGGTAGCTTCAACCAGAACAGAAACTCTGCTCAAGCCCTTGTTTCTCAACAAGGAATGGGGTTTGACTGGAGTGATCAAGCAGAAGAGGCTATTCAAAATCAAGCTCTCATGGCAGAGGTATCTGATGTCCCAACTGAGGTAAGTTCTAATCTCTGTTCTAAAACTTGCATAGACACTGTTAAAAGGTACATGGATCACAACCAGAATATGAGTGATGACCTCAAGAGGTTAGCAAAAGATATAAAAGACTATGTGAGAATTGTTGAGTGGTTTGAGGAACAAATTAAAGGTTTCCAAGCCAATGAACTTCAACCCTCATATGACACAAACTACTGGAAGTGGGAGAAAAAGGATCTAGAACTCCAACTGACAAAGTCTAAAGAGGAGAGTGAAAAGTTGAGAGGGGAGCTAGCCAAAGTTAAGCTAGATGTAGAAAAGTTTTCCAATGCTTCTAAAGCAATGGACTCTTTACTACAAACTCAAATTCATGACAAGCTGAGAAGAGGAATTGGGTACAATACCACACCACCACCATACAACAACAACTACATCCCTCCTACATCAGACTTGCTAGAAACCAAAGATATGAAGGACTTGCCTGAGGGAGCCACTGAGATAGATCCCTTAGATGAGGTAGTTGTTGAGGACAAGACTGAGAAAGAGGTTGGTAAGAGTAAGGAGAACAATGTGAGTGGTGAGATTCCTCTAGAGAATCATATTATTACCAATGAGGGTTGTGGAAAGATTTGGGTAAAATCTAAGGACATAGAGAAGACTGAGGGAAAGTCTAGTAAGGTCCATTACAAGCAAACCACAGTTGTGAATCCTGTTCCTTGCAAACAGTGTGCTTGTACTAAATCTGAGCCCCTAAAACATGATAAAAGGAGGGGTAATCAAAGAAACTGGAATAATCAATGGGCACAAAAACAAGGGGTTGATCTAAGTAAAATCAATAGACCAAAACCTTGTTTTATTTGTGGAAAGATCAATCATATTGCTAAATACTGTTATTTCAATCCTATAAACCAAAGGATGAGTTTTCAAAGATCTGTGCAAAAACCCTTTGGTTATAGGAAGAATGAAAGGAACCATGTGGCTAAGAAATCTGTTAAAACTAAAAGCCACATGAAGAAAAAGACTGTTGAGGAGAGTGTCAAGATGTGGATTCCTAAAAGCACTAAAACTGTTAGTACTGCTACCACAAATAGTACTGCTGACAATGATAGTGCTGCTAGAAGCAATACTACTGCTACCAATGTTAGTACTGCTAAAACTAACATCGTTAGTACTTCTTCTAATGTTAATACTGTTAACTCTGTTAGTACTTCTAACAAGGTTAGTACTGCTAAATCTGTTAGTGCTGCTAACTCTGTTAGTACTTCTAAGGTTAGTACTGCTTCTAGTGTTTGTGCTGCTAAGCCAATTATCTTGACAAAGTACTCTAGTAAAGAGTGCTCTGAGTTTAAAAATCTCATCAAAAAGGAATGTAAATACTTTGATGAGAAAGGGAGACCCAAGACCACTTTGGCTTGGGTTCCCAATCAATACTAATTGATCTATCTTATGTGCAGGGCAATCAACAACTTAAGGGTAAGAGCATCTGGCATGTTGATAGTGGTTGCTCTAGGAACATGACAGGAAACATGTCTTGCCTCAAGAATTTCAAGAAAATTGATGGTGGGCATGTTGCTTTTGGTAATACTCCAGATGGAGGTAAGATCACTGGTAAGGGTGATGTAACCAAAGGTACAATGACCTTTGAAGATGTATTCTATGTTGAGCAATTAAGGTACAACCTGTTAAGTGTATCACAGGTTTGTGACAAAAATCATAGTATATTATTTACAGATTCTGAATGCATTATCCTTGCTCCTGGATTCAAGGTAGTTGATGAAAAGATGATACTACTAAGAACTCCCAGAAAGGATAATGTCTATTGCTTAGATATGGAAAATGTTTCAACTGATTCATCCCTAAATTGTCTTGTTTCAAAAGTATCTTTGGATGAATCATCACTTTGGCACAGAAGGATGTGTCACATGAACTTTAAAACTATGAATAAACTTGCTAAAAACAACCTTGTAAGAGGTTTGCCTTCAAAAGTCTTTTCATGTGATGACCATTGTGTTGCCTGTCTCAAAGGCAAACAACACAAAATTTCTCATAAGTCCAAAGAGTTGAACACTATTTCTAATTCTCTTCAGTTGTTGCATATGGATCTGTTTGGTCCTACAAATGTTATGAGTATAGGCAAGAAATCATACTGCTTAGTTATTGTTGATGATTACTCTAGATTTACTTGGGTATTTTTTCTAAGGACTAAGGATGAGACAAGTGGACTGATCAAATCCTTTATTCTAAGAATTGAAAACCAAACAAATCAAAAGGTAAAAGTCATTAGGTCAGACAATGGTACTGAATTTAAAAATCATGACCTAAACACCTTTTGTGAGGAAAAAGGAATTGAGAGGCAATACAGTGCTCCTAGGACTCCACAACAAAATGGTGTTGCTGAGAGAAGGAATAGGACACTGATTGAGGCTGCTAGATCTCTGTTAGCTGATTCTGTAACACCCTAAAATCAGAGTAAATTAAAACCTGCAAAACTTGGTCAACATGACATTCGTATTGATAATAAACTCCCAAGAAGGGGATCAGTCCTTAAGACTTTACAAAAACATGTATCGATAGAGTTTGTCAACAAACTAATCTAGACACCTATATCAAGATTACATCAGTTGACGATCCATAAATGTACCAAAAGAATGGGACTTCAGAAATGCCCTGAAACAATATTATCATCTCAAAATGCCTCGAGACCAAACCCGTCTCTCAAAACCCCGGCAACCCACCACTAAGGGAAACCTGCTATACACATCATTTGAGAAAAAGTGTCAGACTTAAAGCCTGGTGAGAACATACAGTTTATAAAGCTCGAAAGATATAAACGTCGGTAACATAAAGAAATCTTTTCATAAAGGTTTAGTTCGCAAAGATAACATTTGCCACCACCGGGCCTCTTCGGTCCAAAACTCTTAAACGGTGATAAAAGGACCATTTTACCAAGGATGGTGGCGTAACACTAAGTAAGCCAAAATCCGAGTTATGAGCTAAACAATTGGAATCCGAGGATACGAACACATAAGTCCGTGCTAAAGTGTGAGACCTAGCCCCAAGCAAAACTAATGTATACTCCTTCACTAGGATCACTATGAACCATGGCTAGTATCCGGCCTCACATAACCGTACCAAGTTGCCCTCTAGGAACATATGCATCCATAGTTACAAAATGGGGAATATAACCTCCCAATAATACAGTCAACTCAAAACCTAGGGATCCACTAGTAATGGTACAGACTCGTCACAACAACATACGTGACCAACCATATATAACATATGGTATAAACATATTTCATAAACAGGATATCATTTCCAGTTCAACTTCTGGTAAGAATGAAAATCATTAAATGGGTTCTGAAATATTCTTTTTACATAATCACATAATGTTTAAGTAAAACATCATTTTACTTCAATAAGGTGGAACCCGACATTTTGGTCAAAAGTGATCGGGAACCCCGAAAATTACCAAAACTTCTTTTATATCAAAATGTAGAGAACATAAAATCATACCGTAGAAATACTTCAGATTTCGCAAATAAGAGTTTTGACATTTATAAAGTTTGTAAAATGTTGGTAGGAACTCACCCAATAGGTTTATACGAAAACCCGAAGAATCAGATAATGATCACGACGTAGAGGTGAAGCTTAAAACACCGAAACCTCGGATCGAACACCAACGATAACTTCCAAACTCTAGAGAGAAAGATAGTTTAGAGAGAGAGATATTGAGACAAATGGGATATTTTGGGAAAAACTCAGTATATGTCGGCCACGCAACTACGCGGGTTATGCCGCGACTTCAACTCGCGGCATAACTCGCCCGTGTCCCAAAACCCCTAAAAATCCAGTGGGTTTCGCGGGTTATGCCGCGACCTCTAGTCGCGGTGTAACTCGCGTAGTTCCCAAAATCTCATATTAAACAGAGGGTTACGCGGGTTGTGCCGCGACCTCTAGTCGCGGTGTAACTCGCGTAGTTCACTGTTTGATCCCCAAACTTCACAAAATCCAAAACAACTTCAAACCAAACACGGAGCTAACGACAAAAGCTTAACACAAGAATAACAAGATTACACAACGGAAATCCGGGGTGTTACAGATTCAAAACTTCCAATTACTTTCTAGGCTGAAGCAGTTAATACTGCTTGTTATGTCCAGAACAGAGTTCTAGTAGTCAAGCTTAAAAACAAGACACCATATGAGCTTTTAAATAAAAGAAAACCATTTATTGGATTTTTCAAACCTTTTGGGTGTCCTTGTACCATTATCAATACCAAAACTCACTTAGGAAAGTTTGATAGCAAGGCAAATGATGGTTTTCTTGTTGGTTACTCATCTCAGAGTAAGGCTTACAGAATATTTAATTCTTCTTCTAGAATAATTGAGGAAAGTGACAATGTCAAATGCAATGAGAACACACCAAATCCTATTGGTTCAGGTCCTCAGTGGTTGTTTGACATTGATTCACTAACTAACTCTTCGGGTTTCAGTAGTGATGATCATGCAGGTTCAGGAAGTGGAGGATCAGGGGATGTATAAGTACAAGACATTATTCCTCAGTCTGTGATCTTTCCCATACCTATAATGGAACCTGTTGATTTCTGTGAAAAAGAGACTATGACTGAACCAATTCAGAGTGAAGAAGAAAGAAGAGATGAGGAGAATCAAGTGCAGGAAGAGCTAGAAGCAGCTGATGAGATCACCTCAGCTGACTTAAATGAGTCCAACTTAGAAGTGGGAATCAATGAAGAACCTAGTCATCAGACTATAACTCAAAAGAACCATCCTCCAGAGCTGGTCATAGGAGACATCTCTTCTCCTATGATAACAAGGAATCAAAGCAGACTTCAAGAGCTGCAGGATCAACAACACACAGTACTCTCTTTCTTTCTATCTCAGATTGAGCCTAAGAAGGTTTTTGATGCAATGAAATACTCCAGTTGGATAGAAGGTACGCAAGAAGAGTTACTGCAGTTCAAATTGCAAGAAGTTTGGGACTTGGTAGACCTTCCAAAAGGTCATAGAGCTATTGGCACCAAATGGATTTTCAGGAATAAAAAGGATGAGAGAGGAATTGTGATCAGGAACAAAGCAAGGCTAGTGGCACAAGGGTACACTCAGGAAGAAGGCATAGATTATGAAGAAGTGTTATCCCCAGTTGCAAGGGTAGAGGCAATTAGGCTATTTCTAGCCTATGCCTCACACATGAAGTTCAAGGTATATCAAATGGATGTGAAGAGTGCCTTTCTATACGGTACAATTGATGAAGAAGTATATGTCTGTCAGCCCCCTAGATTTGAAAATCCATCATATCCTGACAGAGTATACAAACTGAAGAAAGCACTTTATGGTCTACATCAAGCCCCAAGAGCATGGTATGATACTCTGTCTACCTATCTCTTAGAAAATGGGTTTGAAAGGGGAATAATTGACAAGACCCTCTTCATTAAAAGGAGTAAGAAGGACATCCTACTTGTTCAGATCTATGTGGATGACATCATCTTTGGATCCACACAAGATCAGATGTGTAGAGACTTTGAAAAGTTGATGCACAAGAGCTTTAAAATGAGTTCAATGGGTGAACTTACCTTCTTCCTTGGGCTTCAAGTGAAACAGCAGAAAGATGGGATCTTCATAAGTCAATCAAAGTATGTGAAAGACATCCTGGATAAATATGGTTTAACAGACTCAAAGCCAGCAAGCACACCTATGGAGACTCATAAACAGATCACTGCTGATCTTGAGGGGGAGAATGTTGATGCCCATCTATATAGATCAATGATTGGATCTCTCATGTATCTCACAGCCTCAAGACCAGACATCATGTTTCCAGTGTGTCTGTGTGCCAGATTCCAAGTCAAGTTGTTAATAGTATTTTCAGATACTTAAGAGGGCAACCTAGATTAGGTCTTTGGTATCCTTATGAATCCAACTTTGACTTGATTGCATATTCAGACAGTGACTTGGGTGGTGCTAATATGGATAGAAAGTCTACTTCAGGTGGATGTCAGCTTTTGGGTGCAAGACTAGTATCTTGGCAGTGTAAGAAACAAACCAGAGTGTCCTTATCAACAACAGAAGCTGAGTACATTGCTGCTGCAAGTTGCTGCTCTCAGGTTCTATGGATTCAGAATCAAATGCTGGACTATGGGGTAACCTTTCTTCACACTCCAATCTTCATTGACAATAGCAGTGCTATAAGCATTGTTAACAATCCAGTCAAGCACTCCAAAACAAAGCACATTGAGATCAGGTATCACTTTATTAGAGATTGTAATGAAAAGAAGCTTATTCAAGTTGCTAAATTCATACTGACAACCAGTTTGCTGATCTATTCACAAAAGCTTTTGATGTGGGTAGATTCACTTTCTTGGTCACAAGTGTGGGCATGATCAATTCTGAATGAGCTCATGTTTAAAAAGTGATTGTATACCTGTTATTTGGTTGTTTTTGGTTGTTACTAATCATCTTTCTCAGGAAGTATGTTGCCTTGTTCAGACCTTCACAAGCTTCAAAAAGTGTAAGTGCAGTTAATGCTGCCAGTGCAGGTATAATACTGCTCTCAGTTAATACTGTTAGTTAATACTGCTAGTAGTTAATACTGCTCTCAGTTAATACTGCTAGTTAGTTAATACTGCTAGTAGTTAATACTGCTCTCAGTTAATACTGCTAGTTGGTTAATACTGCTTATGTCCCAAATCATATAAATACCCTTTTTGCCCGCCTAAAAGTTCATAACAACTCTTTGATTACTATTCATCTGCTCTCTAACCCTTTTCTCTCAAGCACCAAGTGTTTCAGTCCAGAATACTCAAGCCCAATGGCATCCATGGCGTTCATTGATGAGCATAACGAAATCGCGATGCTTCAAAAGCCGAAGCAGGCTGATGGATTTCATCAGATAGTCGATTTTCTCAAGACAAGCCATATTGCGTATGCTCTTACAGGGTCTCCAACAATCTACATAGAGCATCAGAGACAATTCTGGGCAAATGCCACCATTGTTATTGAAAATGGTGTGCAAGTTATCAAGACAAGGGTGTGTGACAAACCCTTGTCAGTTTTTGAAGAGGTGATTCGCATCTGTCTACGACTAGACGATGCTGCAGGTATTACCTCTATTTCTAATGAGGACTTGTTCTCTAATCTGTCAAGAATGGGGTATGGAGGCCAATTGGGTGTTTTCAAATTCTCAAAAGCTAAATTTTATACCCAATGGCGTTTTCTTGTTCATACCCTTATGCATTGTATTTCCAAAAAGACTACTGGCTGGAGTGAGTTCAGTAGTACTATTGCTTATGCTTTGGTTTGCTTGGCCACTGCCAGAAAGTACAATTTTTCAAAAATGATTTTTACTGATCTTGTGTCAAACTTGGGAAACAAAAAGAAGTTTTATATGTACCCGAGATTTGTACAGGTAGTTATAACCAATGAATTGACGGATATGCCTCAATTTGATGAGGTATATGTACCCAAAATCCCCAAAGGCAAGGTCTTTTCAAATATGAAGAGATCTCCATTGGACTCGGAAGGAGTTGACACCCCATTGTTCTCTACAATGATGGTGGTGTCCCACAATGAAGAAGGTATGGCTTCAGGGTCAAGGCCCTCATTAGACCATCCCACTGAAAGCCAATCCCAACCTTCCATCACCATATCAATCCCACAGTCCCTTATTCAAAAACCAACTTCTCCAATCACCAATACCTACATCAGGAAAAAGGTAAAGAAGGCTCTTTCCCTTCTTGTACCTTCACCCACAGAGCCTTTAAGCCCTCTAATGGAGAATTCTCCATTAGAGAATATCTATAGGGAAACCACAGGAGTGTCTCCCAACCCCAAGGAGGTTCTCAATGAGGAGATGTATGAGCATATGGGTGAGCAGGCTGCCACTACTCCTGCTAGCACAGAGGAGGACAGTGGTAACATCAATAAGACCTCCCCCATGGCAACTTTGAATGAGCAATCATTCAAAGGTCCCAGGTGCCAAGAAACCAAGGGGTGGAGGGTGCTTCTGCTAGGCAGAAGACTTCCACTACTAAAAGATCCCATGATCCTTCAAAAGGGGGTAACACTCCTGGAGAAGGTGAGGACAGATATGACTATAATGAATTGATGGAAACTATGGGCAACATCAATCTGGATGTAATCAAGCAAGGCAAAGACATAGAAGAGATGAAAATGGTGATTCTGTCTCAACAAGTACATATTACCAACTTGAAGAAAATGGTGAAGAGATTGGTTTAGAAAAAGAAAAGGAAACAGTTTGTGCTCAGAAGAAGGAAACCAATGGATGATGCTCCCAAAAAGGGGGAGTCAGAAGCTGATGAAAACATGGAAGATGCTAATGATAAGGGGGAGAAATTTGATTTTGAGGGGGTACAAGCAGCTGAAACAGTACAAGCAGCTGAAACAGAACAAGCAACAGTAACAGTTAATGCTGCTGAAACAAGCAAAGCAGCAGAAACTGTTAATACTGCTGAATTGAATGAAGCAGCAGAAATGGTTCAAGAGGTATTAACAGACCTTCTTAGCAGCAATGTGCAAGAACTTGAGACAGCTGAAGCATTAATCAAAGCTAAACATGATACTCCTAAGGTCACTTCAAAGACCAAAGGAGTTGTCATCAAAGACAATGTTGAAGTTATCAAAAAAGTTAGTGCTGATAAAGTAAACAGCAAGGACAAAGGCAAAGCTAAGATGGTGGAATCTGATCAACCAATTAAAAAGCAAAAGTTGGTTGAGTCAGATGAAGCATTGGCCAAGAAGATTCAGGCTGAACTTGAGCAAGAAGAAAAGGTTCAAGTGGAAAAAGACAGAAAGATGGCTAAGGCTCTAGCTGCAGAGTTAAATGAAGTTTATCAACAAAGTTTGGCAACTGAGATAGCAAAGAAGAAAGCTACAACTCTAAAGAAGCCTGGAATGATCAGAATGGATACAAAGAAGAGACAACTTTCACAGACCTTCCTTGGCACTCAAGAGAGAAACAAGATGATAACTTTTCTCAATGGTGCTGTGGGAGTTAAAAAGGAAATGTTCACAAAGATGTCTTTTGAACAAATCAAAGGTTTGTATGAAACTGAGATGACCAAGTTACAAGGAAATGACAGAGCAAGAGTTGAAGCAGAAAAGAAGATGAAAGAAAGACATGATCTTCAAATTCAAAAACCTTTCCCTGATGAGCAAGAATCACCAAGGAAGCTACTCTAGGTGACAGTTTGAGGAAGTTGAAAAGAACTAAAATGATGGCAAGAAGAACACCAGCCAAGAAACCTAGAGTGGAAGAAGCTGAGAAAGAACATAAAGAAGCTGAAGAAGAAGGAGCATCTAAATCTGTTGAACAGGAGGCTCAAACTCAGGAAGAACCATCAAGTACTGCTTATGTGAATCTGTACATGGTAGTGATGGACAAAGTGCCTGAGCCTATATCAGCTGAACCTGTTGGTGTTAAGCCTCCAGAGATCATTCACTGGGATACACTGGAAGTTGATGGAAAAGAGTATATCAGGCTCAAGAGGAAAGATGAGAAGTATGAAGTATATCATACTTGGGCCAAGATTGTCAGAACATGTTCCAGATCTGATCTAGAAGAGATGTTTGAATTGTAGGAATGGAATTGTATGCTGATCAACTGAAAGCTCCAGGGATATCAATCACAAAACTTGTGATGGAGTATCTATGTATGTTGTTCAAGCCAGAAGAAGTGAAGGATATTATCAGAAATGTGTTTCAAACAGTTAACAACTGGACTCTATATGAAACTAGTGGAGTATATGCACTGACTATGGATATAAATCGCATAGAATACTTCCTAGTGGATAGAGTTTACAACCACAGCAGATTGAAGCTGCATGCCATGTTGAAGAAAAAACTTGGTTGTGCACCAGATTCAGAAATGGCAAGGTATTTGATCCAAAGAACAATTAATCAAAGTTTAGTGTTGAATGCTGATACAGGGCTATGAATAATGGAGTTTTGGGAGCATCTGAAGAACTTGACTTCTCTTCCTAAAAGTCAAGTTAGGGGGAGATTGTTGGGAATTCAGCATTGCACAAGTATGGTTAATACTGCTAACCAAGATTACTACTCTTAATGAAGTTAGTACTGCCAGATCAAAGTTAATACTGCTGAGCACAATTACTACTGTTGGAGAAGATTAATACTGCTCAGAGTGTTAATACTGCTACAACTTAATGTTGCTTAAGAGATAATCAAGATACGTGCAGATCAAGAATGAAGATAATCATGGAAAGCTTGGAGATAACTATGGAAGATTATACTGAGGATCTTTTATATTTTGTAATTATCTTTTATCTTTAGTATATATATAGACTTAGTCAGAATAGTTTAAAAATTAATTTTTGATTCTGAGTTTTTTGTTTTCATAGAGAGAATTAACCTCAAGGTTTATAATCCTAATTCTAGAGAAGTAGAATTCGTATTGGTGAGCCTGTTCATCAATATTGAGGTTGTGTGTGAAATCTTGTAGTTTTAAATCATTCAATAAAGTTTACAAGTTGTGATTCATATTCACCGTTTCATTGATATTCTGAATATTAAAGTGTTATTCCACAAACTTCTTTAATATTGTTTCTGAGTGTTTATTCTTGTTAAGAATCAGATCCTGGCATAACATTCATGGACCCAAATACCAGTGGGTACCAAAGCCTAAAATTGATTTTGTGTTGCAGGCACCTACTGTCAAGGGGGAGTAGAAGAACTGAGGCTTCTAAGTAAATCAGCTTAGGACCCATACTTCAACGAAGATCGACTTCTGAACACTTCAGTTCATGACTCATTCTTAAATGCCTATCTGACATAAATCATTTTATCATGATTTGAGGGGGAGCTTAAAGGTAAATATCTTCTGATCTAGATCTTTGACTGTTTGAAAGAAGAACAACTTTCGAACATGAAAAACGTTTTCTGAAATGTTCAAACCACTTCTGGTTCTCAAAAGATTTTATGAATTTAGAAGTGTGATTTTAAATGTTTTTCAATTTTGAGCTTTAATGTTTAACTGACCGTGTGTTTTCAAAGATCAATACTTGCGTATTATCTTGTCCATATACTGTCAAGTATTCACACACACCGGTCCAGTACTTCGTTTAAATTTGTTATTATCATGTCTGTTGGGAACTGAAGAAAAACTTAAGTATGGTTAATGCTGCTGGTTCAAAGATTACTACTGCTAGTGTTATTCAAGGTTAATACTTCTGAGTATTACTACTGCTAGTAGAATTAATACTGCTAGTCAAAGTTAGTGCTGCTTGAACAAAGTTAGTACTGCTTAGCTAGTTAGTACTGCTAGTAGTTAGTGCTGCTTGGTAGTTAATGCTGCTAGAAGAAATTTAATGCTGCTGAAGATTAATACTGCTTATATGATGAAGATTCGCATGAAAGGATATACATGGAAGCTTAGAGATATACATGGAAGATATACTGAAGATTTGTTTATTTATTGTAATTATCTTTTTCTTTCAGTATATGTATAGAATGTATAGAATAGAAAAGATAACTTTTGATACAGAATTTATTCTAAGTTATAGAGAGAAATCAACCTCAAGGCATAGATCCTAATTCTAGAGAAGTAGAATTCGTATTGGTGAGTCTGTTCATCAATATTGAGGTTGAGTGTGTAATCTTGTAACTTTAAAGCATTCAATACAAGTTTACAGTTTGTTCTTCATATTTACTGTGTTGATTTACTGTTTCATTGAATATCAAAGTGTTATTCCGCAAACTTCTTTGATATTGTTTCTGAGAATTAATTCTTGTTGAGAATTCGATCCTGACAAGTGGAATCAGAGCCAATCTCTCTCAGAAACATCTATTCATCATGGAAAATCTTACAGAATCAAGCAGTACTTTGGTCTCCAAGGTTCCAATGCTCAAACCCAGTGAGTTTGACATGTGGAAGATTAGAATCAGACAATATATTCTTCTCACTGACTACTCAATGTGGGATATCATTGAGAATGGTCCTTCTGAAGCTGGAAGGATAGGACCAGATGGGAAAAGACCTCCACCAAAGACAGATGGTGAAAGGAAGATCAAACAGACAGAGATGAAGGCCTTGAGCACTCTGCTCTTGGCCATCCCCAATGAATATCAGCCTCAATTTTGCAACTGCACTGATGCTCAGATTCTTTGGAATGCTCTAGAGAAAAGATTTGCTGGAACTAAGAGCATCAAAAGAAATCAAAGAGATGTTCTAAAGCAGCAGTATGAGAACTTTACTTCCTCAAAGAATGAGTCTATGACTCAAACTTTTGATAGGTTCAACAAGCTCATTGGTGAACTGGCTACTGTAGGAGTGAAGATGGATCAAGATGACATCAACAGAAAGTTCCTCAGATCTCTTGGGGATGAATGGACTATGTACACTGTCTCATATAGACAGAGTGACAATCTGGAAGAGAAAGAACTTGATGATCTATACAATGATCTAAGAGTTTTTGAAACTGAGGTAGAGATCAAGAAGAAGCCTACTGGTTATGTCCACAATGCTGCACTTCTTTCAGCATCCACTGATACTACTGCCAACCCTGAAGCAGTTAGTACTGCCAGTGGAGTAAGTTCAGAAAAAGGCACTGAAACTATCTTTGAAGCCTTTTTGTCCAGTCATAGTAACACTTCATTGATTAATGATGATCTGGATCAACTTCACCCTGATGACCTGGAGGAGATGGATATTAAATGGCAGATGGCCATGTTATCCATGAGGGTGAAGAAGTTCATTAAAAGAACAGGAAGGAATAACTTCTCTCAAAGAAGAGAAGATGGAGCTGGTTTTAACAAGACCAAGGTGGAATGTTATAAGTGTCACATGAAAGGACACTTTGCTAGAGAATGCAGGAGTGCTGTTCCAAACAACAACCACCAACAAGCTCAGAATGGAGGCTACACTCAGAACAAGAATCCTGCTCAAGCCCTTGTTTCTCAACAAGGAATGGGATTTGACTGGAGTGATCAAGCTGAGGAAGCCATTCAGAATCAAGCTCTTATGGCAGAAGTGTCTGATCTCCCCTCTGAGGTAATTTCTAATCTTTGCACTAAATCTTGCATTGACACTGTCAAAAGATACAGGGATCATAATCAAAGTATGTGTGATGACCTCAAAAGATTAGAAAATGATAGAAGAGATTATGTGTTAATAGTAGAGAGATTTTAAGAGCAAATCAAAGGCTTTCAAGCTAATGAACTTCAACACTCTTATGACACTAACTATTGGAAGTGGGAAAAGAATGAGTTAGAGACCAAACTGTCTAAATCCTTAGAAGAGAGTGATAGGCTGAAGGAGGAACTGTCTAAAGTTAAGCTTGACATAGAAAAGTTTTCATATGCTTCAAAAGCAATGGATTCTCTTCTAAAGGCTCAGATTCATGATAAGATGAAGCCTGGTATTGGATACAACAGTACACCTCCTCCTTACAACAACAATTATATCTCTCCTACTCCAGACTTGTTAGAAACCAAGGAGAAAAAGGACTTATCTGAGAAAGCCTTTAAGATAGATCCTTTGGATGAAGTAGTAATTAAGGATTTAACTGAGAAAGAAGCCAGTGAGAATAGAGATAATGATGTGAGTAAAGAGATCCCATTAGAAAACAACATTATCACCAATGAGGGATGTGGGAAAATCTGGGTCAAGTCCAAGGAGATAGAGAAGACAAAAGGAAAGGATAACAAGGTCCATTACAAACAAACCACGATTGTGAATCCTGGATCTTGTAAACAGTGTGATTGCAGTAAAGCCAAGAGCCTAAATTCTGGTTTAAAAAGAGGAAATCAAAGAAACTAGAATAATCAATGGGCTCAGAAGCAAGGAGTTGATCTGAGTAAAATCAATAGACCAAAACCTTGCTTCATATGTGGCAAGTTAAATCATTTGGCTAAATATTGCTTCTTTAACCCTATTAATCAACAGATGACCTTTCAAAGATTTGTGCAAAAACCTGTTGGTTATAGGAAGGCTGGAAAGAAACATGGTGAAAAGAAAGGCCCCATGAAGAAAAATATTTTAAAAGAAAGTATTAAAATGTGGGTGCCCAAAAGCACTAAAACTGTTAGTACTGCTGACAGGGTTAGTGCTGCTGGAAGTATTACTGCTGCCTGTGTTAGTACTGCTGAAAACATTAATGCTGCTAATACAGTTAGTACCTCTTCAAAGGTTAATACTGCCAACACAGTTACTGCTGCTAACACAGTTACTACTGCTAACAAGGTTAGTACTGATAAGCATGCAAGTGCTGCTAAGGCAATGAGTACCTCTAAAACCAGTACTGTTTCTAGCACAAATGTTTCCAAGCCTATTATTGTGACAAAGTACTCCAAGAATGAGGAGTTAAAATTCAAAAATCTTGTCAAGAAAGAATGCAAGTATTTTGATGAAAAAGGGGTACCCAAGACCACCTTGGCTTGGGTTCCTATTTCATACTAACTGATCTATCATATGTGCAGGGCAACCAACAGCTAAAGGGAAAGAGCATATGGCATGTTGATAGTGGTTGCTCTAGGCACATGACATGTAACATGTCATGCCTACAGGATTTCAAGCATATCAATGGAGGACATGTTGCATTTGGAGATAATCTTACTGGTGGTAAGATAAGTGGAAAAGGTAATGTCACCAAAGGTAAGATGACATTTGAGGATGTCTACTATGTTGATCAATTGAAATACAACCTGTTAAGTGTATCACAGGTTTGTGACAAACAACATAGTATATTATTTACAAATACTGAGTGTATGATCCTTGCTCCAGGGTTCAAGGTAGTTGATGAAAGCATGATACTACTTAGAACTCCAAGAAAGGACAATGTTTACTGTCTCGATATGGACAATGTTGATAGTGATTCATCTCTAAATTGTCTTGTTTCAAAAGCTTCTGTAGATGAATCCTCTCTATGGCACAGAAGGATGTGTCACATGAATTTTAAGACTATGAATAAACTTGTTAAAAACAACCTTGTAAGAGGTTTACCATCTAAAGTCTTCTCATGTGATGATCATTGTGTTGCTTGCCTTAAAGGCAAACAACATAAAACTTCTCATAAGACCAAAGAGATAAATTCAATTTCTTCTTGTCTCCAGTTATTGCACATGGATCTGTTTGGTCCTACAAATGTTATGAGTATAGGCAAGAAATCTTACTGCTTGGTTATTGTTGATGATTACTCTAGATTTACCTGGGTATATTTTCTAAGGACTAAGGATGAGACAAGTGGACTGATCAAATTCTTCATCCTAAGAATTGAAAACCAAACTAATCAAAAAGTAAAAGTCATCAGATCAGATAATGGGACTGAATTCAAAAATCTGGATCTAAACACCTTTTGTGAAGAAAAAGGCATTGAGAGACAATATAGTGCTCATAGGACTCCTCAACAGAATGGTGTTGCTGAAAGGAGAAATAGGACACTAATAGAGGCTGCTAGATCTCTGTTGGCTGATTCAAAACTGCCAATTACCTTCTGGGCTGAAGCAGTTAATTCTGCCTGTTATGTCCAAAACAGAGTTCTAGTAGTTAAGCCAAAGAACAAGACACCATATGAGCTTTTAAATAAAAGAAAACCTTTCATTGGATTTTTCAAACCTTTTGGGTGTCCTTGTACAATTCTCAATACAAAATCTCACTTAGGTAAGTTTGATAGCAAAGCAGATGATGGATTTCTTGTTGGGTATTCATCTCAGAGTAAGGCCTACAGAGTTTTTTACACATCTTCTAGAATAATTGAAGAAAGTGACAATGTCAAATGCAATGAGAACACACCAAATCCTATTGGGGATGGTCCTTAGTGGCTATTTGACATTGATTCACTAACTAACTCCTTTGGTTTCAGTAGTGATGATTATGCAGGTTCAGAATGTGGAGGATCAGGGACTATACAGGTTCAAGAAAGTATATCTAAATCAGTGATCTTTCCCATACCCACAGTGGATTCTGTTGAAAACTGTGACAAGGAACCATCTGCTGGATCAAGTCATAGTGAAGAAGAAAGTAGAGATGAGGAGACCCAAGAGAATAAAGAATCAGAAGTAGCTGTTGAGAACACTTCAGTTGAGTTGAATGACTCTAATCTAGAGGTAGGACTTACTGAAGAACCTAGTCATAACACCAGAGTTCAAAAGAATCATCCTCCACAGCTGGTAATAGGAGATATATCTTCTCCTATGATGACTAGACATCAAAGCTGACTTCAAGAAATGCAAGATCAACAACATACAGTGCTGTCTTGTTTTCTATCCCAGCTTGAGCCTAAAAAGGCACATGATGCTATGAAAGAATCTAGCTGGATAGAAGCAATGCAAGAAGAACTGTTACAGTTCAAGCTACAAGATGTATGGGATCTAGTAGACCTTCCTAAAGGTCACAGAGCAATTGGCACAAAGTGGATTTTCAGGAACAAGAGAGATGAAAGAGGAATTGTCATAAGGAACAAAGCAAGGCTGGTGGCTCAAGGGTATAGATTATGAAGAAGTCTTTGCACCTGTGGCTAGGATAGAAGCAATCAGATTATTCCTAGCCTATGCTTCTTACATGAACTTCAAAGTCTATCAAATGGATGTAAAAAGTGCTTTTCTCTATGGCTCAATTGAAGAAGAGGTATATGTCTGTCAACCTCCAGGGTTTGAAAACCCAAACTATCCAGACAGAGTATACAAATTGAAGAAAGATCTTTATGGACTGCATCAAGCTCCAAGAGCATGGTATGACACTCTGTCATCCTATCTCTTGGAAAATGGCTTTGAAAGAGGAGTCATTGATAAGACTCTATTTATCAAGAGAAAGAAGAAGGATATCTTGCTGGTCCAAATCTATGTTGATGACATTATCTTTGGATCTACAAGAGACAACTTGTGCAAGGAGTTTGAGGATCTAATGCATCAAAGATTCAAAATGAGTTCCATGGGGGAACTTACTTTCTTCCTTGGACTCCAAGTTCAACAGAAGTCAGATGGTATCTTCATCTGTCAATCCAAGTATGTGCAGGACATTCTAACCAAGTTTGGTTTCTCAGAATCAAAACCTGCCAGCACACCTATGGAGACACACAAACAGATAACAGCAGATCTTGAGGGGGAGGATATGGATGTGCATCACTACATCCATGATTGGCTCTCTCATGTATCCCACAGCATCAAGGCCAGATATAATGTTTCCAGTCTGTGTATGTGCAAGATTCCAAGTTAGGCCAAAGCAATCTCACTTTCAAGCTGTTAAGAGGATATTCAGATATCTCAAAGGGCAACCCAGATTGGGACTTTGGTATCCTCATGACTCACCCTTTGACCTAATAGCATACTCAGATAGTGATCTAGGTGGGGCAAACTTGGACAGAAAATCTACTTCTGGAGGATGTCAGTTTTTGGGTGCTAAACTAGTTTCATGGCAGTGCAAGAAACAAACCACAGTGTCCACATCTACAACAGAGGCAGAGTACATAGCAGCTGCAAGTTGCTGTTCTCAAGTCTTATGGATTCAGAATCAAATGCTGGACTATGGGGTAACCTTTCTACACACTCCCATTCTTATTGATAATAGCAGTGCTATCAGCATTGTAAATAATCCTGTCAAGCACTCTAAGACAAAGCACATTGAGATCAGGTATCACTTCATAAGAGACTGTAATGAAAAGAAACTTGTTCAAGTTGTAAAAGTTCATACTGACAATCAGTTTGCTGATCTATTCACCAAAGCTTTTGATGTAGGTAGATTCACTTTCTTGGTAACAAGTGTGGGTATGATCAACTCTGAATAAGCATCCTCTCAAACAGTGGTTAAATATCTGAATTTTATAGATTCTTGGTGTTACTAATCTTCCTTTGTAGGGCATACAAAGCAGTACTCAATTCGGCTAAGCTTCAAAGAGTAAGTATGGTTAATACTGCTAGTGGTTAATACTGCTAGTCAGTTAATACTGCTAGTTAGTTAATACTGCTCTCAGTTAATACTGCTAGTGGTTAATACTGCTAATTGTTAATACTGCTCGCGGTTAATACTGCTTGCAGTTAATACTGCTAGTTAGTTAATACTGCTAGTAGTTAATACTGCTCTCAGTTAATACTGCTAGTTAGTTAATACTGCTAATAGTTAATACTGCTCGCGGTTAATACTGCTTGCAGTTAATACTGCTAGTTAGTTAATACTGCTAGTAGTTAATACTGCTCGCGGTTAATACTGCTAGTTAGTTAATACTGCTAGTAGTTAATACTGCTCGCGGTTAATACTGCTTGTCCGTTAATACTGCTTATGTCCCGAAGACTATAAATACTCTTTGCCCGCCTAAACGGTCATAACGACTCTTTGTATACTGTTCACTTGCGCTCTAAACCCTTTCTCTCTCAAGTTCAAAGTTTTCAGGCAAACTTTTTGCAAGGATTAATGGCATCAATGGCATTCATAGATGAACACAATGAAATCGCGATGCTACAGAAGCCCAAACAGGCCGCTGGGTTCCACCAGATTGTGGATTTCCTCAAGTCAAGCCATATAGCTCATGCTCTTACTGTTGCTCCTACAATCTATATCGAGCATCAAAGGCAGTTCTGGGCCAATGCCACCATTGTTGCTGAGAATGGTGTGCAGATGATCAAGACAAGGGTGTGTGATCAACCCTTAACAGTCACTGAAGAAGTTATTCGCATCAGTCTACGTCTAGACGATGCCTCTGGTATAACTTCTATTCCAAATGATGAACTGTTCTCTTCCCTTGCAAGAATGGGGTATGGAGGCCCGTTGGGTGTGTTTAAGTTTTCAAAAGCTAAATTCTCACCCCAATGGCGTTTTTTTGTTCATACCTTGATGCATTGCATCTCTAAAAAGACTACTGGATGGAGTGAGTTCAGCAGTCCCATTGCTTATGCTTTGGTCTGTTTGGCCACTGCCAGAAGGTACAATTTTTCACAAATGATTTTCAGTGATCTTGTATCAAACATGGGAAACAAAAAGAGTTTCTTTATGTACCCCAGGTTTGTTCAAGAAGTTATTACTCATGAATTGACGGATATACCTCAACCTGTTGGGGTATATGTACCTAAACCCCCCAAAGGCAAGGTTTTCTCAAATATGAGAAGATCTGTTGGGGACTCTGAAGGAGTTGACACCCCATTGTTCTCTACAATGATGGTGGTGTCCCAAACCACTGAAGGTATGGCAGCAGGGTCAAGGCCCCCATTAGACCTTCCTACTGCTAGCCAATCCCAACCTTCCCACTCAAAATCTATTCCCCAGTCCCTTCTTGAAAAACCAACCTCTCCTATCACCCAAACTTACAAGAGGAAACAGGTAAAGAAGGCTCCTTCCCTTCTTGTACCATCATCCCCCACGCCTTTAAGCCCTCTAAAGGAGAATTCTCCTTTAGGGAATATCCATAGGGAAACCAAAGGGGTGTCTCCCAACCCCAAGGAGGTGCTCTCTGAGGAGGAGGAAGAGCATATGGGTGATGAGGCTGCCACTACTCCTGCTAGCACAGAGGAGGAAAGTGGTAACATCAATAAGACCTCCCCCATGGCAACTTTGAATGAGCAATCATTTGAAGGTCCCTGGTGCCAAGAAACCACGGGGGTGGATAGTGCTTCTGCTAGGCAGAAGACTTCCACTACTAAAAGATCCAATGATCCTTCAAAGGAGGGTAACACTTCTAGAGAAGGTGAGGACAGATATAACTACCAGGAATTGATGGATACCATGGGAAACATCAACCAAGAGGCCATCAAACAAGGAAAAGAAATAGAAGAAATGAAGCTAGTCATTCTGTCACAACAAATACAGATTGCTAAGCTGAAGAAGATGGTGATCAGTCTGGTACAGAGGAAGAAGAGAAAGCAATTTCAACTAAGGAGAAGAAAATCTGAGAAAGATGCTCCCAAAAAGGGGGAGATCAACATGGAAGAAGCCACAAGAGAGGGGGAGCTTGATGAGGAAAAAGAAAAAGTTGAGGGGGAGCATGATGGGGAGAAGAACAGTACTGAAAAGGAGGTAGAAGCAGAAACTGTTAGTGCTGCTGAAACTTCACAAGCAGTAGTAATAGAGTTATCTCCAACAGAAATTGAAGTAGCTGAAATGCTGATCAAAGCAAAGAATGACACTCCCAAAGCAAAGGGAGTGGTCATAAATGAAGGGGGAGCAAAAAGAGAAGTGAGCAAGAAAACAATGAACAAAGACAAAGGAAAAGCAAAGATGGTGGAATCTGATCAACCAGTCAATAAGCAAAGGCTGGTTGAATCAGATGAAGCCTTAGCCAGGAAGATGCAGGAGGATATTGAAAAAGAAGAAAGAATTCAGGTTGAAAAGGACAGGGAGATGGCAAAGGCTCTAGCTGCTGAATTAAATGAAGCTTATCAGAAAGGGCTTGAAACAGAGAAAGCTAAGCAAAGGGCAATAAGCTTGAGAAAGGCCATGATAGTCAAATCAAGTGCAAAGAAAAGAAGACCTTCACAAACTTACCTTGCCACTCAGGAAAGAAACAAAATGATAACTTTCTTGAGGAGTGCAATTGGGGTAAAGAAAGAAATGTTTGTGAAGATGAATTTTGATCAAATCCAGGATCTTTATGAAAAAGAAATGGGGAAGCTGAAGGGCAATGAAAAGGATAGAATGGAGTTTGAAAAGAAGGCTAAGGAGAGTAATGATGTGAATATCAATCAACCATTCCCTGAAAGTGAAGAGGGAACTCCTATCAAAGAAAAGACAGAGAACAAGGAAGAAAAGAAGAAGGAAGCTACTTTAGGGCAAGTTCAAAAGACTCTGAAAAGAACCAAAATGATGGCTAAAAGAAAGAAGAGTGTAAAGAAGCCTAGAGTAGAAGAAGAGCAAAAGGTTGCTGAAGAAGAAGAGGCACCTCAGAATGAAGCTAAATCTCAGGAAGTACCACAGAGTTCAAATGTAAACATGTACATGGTGGTAATGGATAAAATTCCAAAGCTTATTTCAGTTGAACCTGTTGGATTTAAACCTCCTGAAGTTATTCACTGGGATACTATGGAGGTGGATGGCAAAGAATACATCAGATTGAAAAGAAATGATGAGAAGTATGAAGTATACAGCACCTGGAACAAAATTGTCAGAGAGTGTTCAAGATCTGATTTGGAAGAAATGTTTGAAGTGGGGATGAAAATTTATACAGATCAGTTGACAGCTCCAGGGTTACCTATAGTGAAGCTAGTCATGGAATACTTGTGCATGTTATTCAATCCAGAAGCAGTGAAGCACTTAATCAGAGATGTGTTCAAAACTGTTAGAAGATGGACTCTCTATGAAAGGAGTGGAGTCTATGAACTAGCATTGGATACTTTTCACATGGAGTACTACTTGGTGGATAGGGTCTACAATCACACAAATCTAAAGCTTCATGCCATGTTGAATAAGAAGTTGGGTTGTGCACCAAATTCAGAAATGGCCAAGTATCTAATTCAGAGGACTATCAATCAGAGTATGGGACTGGATCCTAATATTGGAGTAGATCAATGAAGATTTTGGGAGCATCTGAAGAACTTGACTTCTTGTCCTAAAAGTCAAGTTAGGGGGAGATTGTTGGGAACTGAAGAAAAACTTAAGTATGGTTAATGCTGCTGGTTCAAAGATTACTACTGCTAGTGTTATTCAAGGTTAATACTTCTGAGTATTACTACTGCTAGTAGAATTAATACTGCTAGTCAAAGTTAGTGTTGCTTGAACAAAGTTAGTACTACTTAGCTAGTTAGTACTGCTAGTAGTTAGTGCTGCTTGGTAGTTAATGCTGCTAGTAGTTAGTGCTGCTTGGTAGTTAATGCTGCTAGAAGAAATTTAATGCTGCTGAAGATTAATACTGCTTATATGATGAAGATTCGCATGAAAGGATATACATGGAAGCTTAGAGATATACATGGAAGATATACTGAAGATTTGTTTATTTATTGTAATTATCTTTTTCTTTCAGTATATGTATAGAATGTATAGAATAGAAAAGATAACTTTTGATACAGAATTTATTCTAAGTTATAGAGATAAATCAACCTCAAGGCATAGATCCTAATTCTAGAGAAGTAGAATTCGTATTGGTCAGTCTGTTCATCAATATTGAGGTTGAGTGTGTAATCTTGTAACTTTAAAGCATTCAATACAAGTTTACAGTTTGTTCTTCATATTTACTGTGTTGATTTACTGTTTCATTGAATATCAAAGTGTTATTCCGCAAACTTCTTTGATATTGTTTCTGAGAATTAATTCTTGTTGAGAATTCGATCCTGACAATGTCTCATAACGAAACAATTTTTCGATGGTAATACTCCCGTTTGCTTTCAAATGTTGTTGAGCATCAATCATCATTTCTAATTTTTGTGCTTTCATTGCTAAATTGTTTATATTTGTTCATATAAACAAAATATCCAGTTCTTTGATACCCTAACCATTTTATTTGATCTGATTGATACATTGTCAGATTCTCAAAACACTTCTCTTGATTTCATTTCATTCATTCAATATCTTTGTTTTGAGAAATCCTCAAACTTCAATTGCTCAAATCTCATGAGCATACATTTTGACAATGTTATCATACATTTTGTACTTAACTGTTCAGTTAAACTGTTGAGCAACTATTATATTTAGGACTTACATGGGATTTGTGTGAGAACTTAACCAGAACTTCCATGGATTCACGTTAACGAGTGTTTCCTACCTCGGAAGTTATCCTTGAGTGATTGAGGGGTGAGGGGTCTTAAATCAAAGAGTGGGGGAGATAACTCATCCGATTGAGTCTTTCTCATTGTGCTGAGCGGTAAAATGTAAATGAGAGTTTGGTTAGAAGTGAGTTTTAATGACAAAAAGAAAGAGGGTGTGAGAACAGAGTTAAAAGAATATGAAAACTCTGCACCAAACACTTTCTGAGTCGGGCAACCACATCTACTGATTGGTTCACATTCTTTGGTGACCATCATTGAAACAGGCAGTGAGCCCATGCCAACTCTTGTTTTTACCCCCCACCAACCACTCGTTTCTTTCTTAACAAAGAAATGTTTCATTTTCTTTAGGGACGCAACATTTCTGCTATCTAGTCTTCACTAGGAAGATTTAGATATTGAAAAAGAAGGAAAGTTGCCCCACCTTCGCACCTCTTTCATGCACATTGAGTCCGTGTAATATCTGTTGCTGTCTCAACAGTTTACACATTTTTGAGCCTGAGAAAGCTAAGTAGCTTCATTCATTCTACACTTGCACGTACACACAAGGAATGAGTTTTCTTGTCATAACATTCATAGAAAATTCCTTTGTGGATTTTCGATGATTGAATGGAAGCCCTGGGGGAGTGAATATCACAAAAGCTCCTTTCCAAAGTACATCCGTTGTACAAAGTGGCTCCGTGCTACTTACAGGCATACTAACTGTATCATTTGTTAATTCAGGTTTACAATTCCTATTATATCTGAATTTGAAAAGATTCAGATATATACATTTCATTAATTGACGGATACTCAGATCAAAGGGCGGAGAATGTCATATTATCCTAAAGGGGAGAAAAGGAGGAGATCAAAGAATGTGTTGAAATTGAAGAGTTTTGATGATCATGATGTTCACAATCATCAAAAAGGGGGAGAGATTTACAAAGTTCAATTTCAAAGTCAAATCTTAAATCTGAGGTTGAAAAGCCTTTGGATTCAAAGATTGCAGCTGAGCAAAAAAGATTTTATTGCATTTCTTCTATCCCGTATCATGTGGTGTCTGCTACAAGTTTGTTCCTCGTACGAGCTGATTGAAACAAGTTCTTAAGCTGAAAATCTATTCAACTCGCGGTTCAAAGACAGATTCTTTGTTTTAAACCGAAGTTGCACTATGGAATGTCACGTAACTCGCACATTATCTTTCTTGTGTGCTGATCCGATGTGTTGAGTTTATACAGTTGAAAGCTACTTGATAGTGCATTCAGTCGAGGCTATTGTACATTGAATCTGGTTACAAAGTTGAAACTATGAAGACCAAGAGCTTTATTCAAGGGGGAGTTTGGAAAGACATGAAGACATGCAACACCAAAGTTCTTCAAAGATTCAAGAGGGAATGAAGATCAAGGCATGAAGATTTCAAGAAGATAAATGCCTTATTCAACTTTAGGGGGAGATTGTTAGGACTGAAAGTCCTGTGTGTTGAAAGTTGTATAAAGCATTTATAAGGGTTCAAATTGTAATTACTTGATACTTTATTTGTTAGTTAGGCCCAAAGCCCATAAAGCGCATTAAGCTTGTTCGCCACATATATATGGCGTTTGATAATAAGAATTAGGTTTAGAAGAGTTTAGATCTCATTCATAATTCTCTAGTCAATAGGTTTACTTTGCTTATCAGATATTCTCTCTGTAAACCTAATTGTGAGTCCAATATCTCTAAATCTTAGAGAGAGAAAGTAGAGAGAGAGCAATTGAAGCGCAAAGTAAGTTCAATATTCAATATGCGTGAAGTTCTTACAAGACACAAAGACCAAAGGGACTTAAATACCCTTGGTCAATACAACACAGTATAGACATTAGACACAGTATTTGACCAAGATCTATAAATACAATGATTACTATAAAATCAGACTTAAAAATCTCCTCCTTAGTAATCATTGGCGCTTTGCTCTTTAAAATTCATCTTCTAAATCAGCACGGACCATAAAAGCGACTTTATGAAGCTTTCTGACTTTTAAAGAAAAATTTATTCTCAGCATCTTTCAGTTTGATTTGTCTTTGCTGCCTTTGACAAGTCTGGACCAGATTGGAATAAACTTGAACGAACAGTTGATTTATCAACTTGTGCTCTAGACGACACACCTCTTTTGAAAGACCTTGAACGAACTGTGGTGGTCGGAGCAGTAACTGCAAAAGAAAAAGTTGAAGATGAGAGAATAGAATCTTTGAGCGAATCTTGATCAGCAGATAAACTTTTGAGCTCTTTGTCTCTTTATCATCTCCTTGACTTCTATGATTTCTCCCCCTCATGACCTTGATGAACAGATTCAACTAGGTCATGCCAATGTTGGAGACGAGACAGCTTAAGATCTGCAAAATCAAAGAAACAGAGAAAACAGGGGAGGTTTGTGCTTCACGTTGGTTGCGCAAACAGAGGTTTGCGTTACACCAATGTGGCGCAAAGTGAAGTTTGCGTTACACCAAGGTGGCGCAAAGTGAAGTTTGCATTACACGAGGGTGGCGCAAAGCAAGGTTTGCGCGACCAACTGATGGCGCAAAGCTGACTTAAACTTATTGACTCCCCCTACACAAATGCACTAGATATGACAATGCAAGTTAACATTCATATAGAGAAAATCAGATACTCCCCCTCAAAAACAGATATGATCATTAAGAAAAATTCTTCTTTTTCACTCCCCCTTGAATAATGCTCAAACCCATTTGAAATATATTTATGAGAACACAATGAATGTAAACATCAATGTAGAAAGAAAAATATACTGAATATGTATTTTGAAACGACTAAATATATAAAAATTTAAACAGAAACAAATAAAATTCTACTTAGTAAAATATCACAATAAAATCCATCAAATGAAATCAAATGTATGTGTTTGGATACAGAAACAAGTTTTATTGCATATCAAGTTAAGACATATTCAGTTTCAAAAACTTTCATCAATCTATTCAGTGTGCTCGCATGTGAACTTCGATTAGCTTCAAGAAAATGCAATTCTAAACATATAATAGAGAACTTTGCATGTAATCACACTAAGCCATCAAAAATTCAGACTTTCACAAATTTACAGGTTTATTGCAACTTAGAAATTTATAACCAAGTATCATGAGATGTGTGCTCATTGGCATCTTTTAGCATTGTGCACTATGGCATCTTTACATGAGTGTGCTCTTTGGCATCTTTTAAGCTTGTGCACATTTAGCATCTTTTTAATCAAAAAAGTTTATTAAGTAAAGAACATGCCGTAAACGTAACTTTCTATCTGACCCCTATTGCAGGATTTGGGTCAGTCACTCCCAGACCAGTTGGCCTTAGGGGACTAGGTGTCAAGCACCCCTTGGAACTTACTTTCCCAGATCAGAAATGCTACATCGACACATCCTTAACCCATTCATACCAGTAGAACATGACTTTCGGTCTGATTCTATAGAAGGATTTGGGTTCGATCACTCCCAGATCAAATGACCTTAGGGGATCAGATGACAAGCATCCCACGGAACTTACTTTCCCAAACCAGAAAGGTCACAGGTACAAACTTTCAAACTTAGATATTTCTGATTTATAAGAATTTAATAATCATCTCAAACACAAGGTTTTATGTCTAAGTGCTTAGCCCATATTTTCATTACGATCCAAAATTCCGACTTGTTAGGTTTTCTAAGCATTGTAAACTATAAATATTCCGAATCACACAATTTTAAAGCAATATCAAAAGCTACAAACATGTTGCTGACTTTTCGACTTTTGTTAGAACTGAAATTTAAACATATAAGAACTTTAATATAAGCAAATTAAGCAACTTGAAAATTTATCATAGACACACATTTTATTGAAAAGAAAGAAAATTGTAAAACTTTTACTTTATAGAATAAAATTTGTAAAGATTTAAACTTTTAAAACAACATACCGAAATTTTAAAATTAGAAATATTTGATCGGCAAGTTTATATTCAGTTGAAACAAAATATTATTCAATAATATTATCATTCACACAATGTAAAAATGAAATTTGTGTCTCATTTGAAAAAAATTAGGTTAAACAAATTCAGGGGTTGAACTGAAAAACTCAGATTCTTTAAAAACATTTGAGAAAACTGGAACAACATCATTATCAGATATAAATGCAGCGGAAATTAAGTAGATGTACTCACAGTTTCTCATTAGTCAGAAGCTTAATGCATTGAATAACGAGTCCTAGACTGATGTGTCTAGAAGTCATAGTCGTTGAAGCACGTGTTCTGAGCTGAAGTACTCAGAAGCCAAAGTCTTGACATTTAAGACCGGGTTTTGAACTGCTATGTTCAAAAACCATAATTTCTCTTACTCCCCCTTAATATGTGATGCCTGCAACTTTGAATCAGATTGAGACTTGGGTACCCACTTGTATTTGGGCCCGTGAAAGTTAGTTGCAGTTCGTATGGGGAAATAATTAAGAGATTTGATATGAGAAGCACGAGAACAATTATCAGAATGATAAGCACAATCATCAGAAGATAAAGCATAATCATCAGAACTAGAATCCGAGGAAGAACATGAGACATGTTTTGAAATTCGAATCATTTGTTTTATAGAGTACTTTGAAATTTTATTACAAGAAACAAATGAGTCACATTTATAAAATTTGTCTACATATTTATCCTCATCAAAAGTATGTTCATCAGATGTCCGCTTCGCTTTCCAGATCTGCTTCTTTGACTTGCTCAAACTCCTATCTGAAAGAATTGAATTGGAAGAATTAGAACTGTTAGAAAGAACATTATCTTGTTTCTTAGACTTCTTTGACCGTCTTCTTTTACGCTTAGGTTTATAATATTAATCATTTAGCGTAAAAGAATTATCAAGAATTTTAGAGGAAATATTTAAATCAAAAGAAATAAATTTATCTAAGCAACCAATCTAATCAACTAATAAATCTGAATTAGCCTCGGAGTCTGAAGTAATTTGAGAAAAGATTTTAAAACTTGAAACTTCCTTTTATTTTCCTTAGAATCAGAAGAGAGGCTAGAAATAGAATCTGATTTTCGAGAAATTAAATTTTCTTCAAGACTAGACGTCATGAAAGAAAGAATAATATCAGATTCAATTTTCTTCAAAATATTTTGATCTTCTATCTTGTCTTCAAGATCGATGATTTTGCCTTCTAATACTAAAGGAGGAGTATATTTCTTCGAATCATAAATGATAGGAGAAATATTTTCCTTATCAGAATCAGGAGCATAAGAAAAAACAAAATCATCAGATACTGAAGATTTAATATAAGATATATCATTTAAAATTCTTCTACCTCTCCTTGATTTTTCAGGGAAATATTTTGCATTTTCACTTGTATAAACAAAAGGAATTTCATTTTTCTTATTATTCATTCTTTTCTCATTTTCCATATCTAACACTTGCTTCTCATTCATCCAATCAATTTTAAATTGAGGAGCATAATGAGCAAGAGTCAGATAATCGTATTTATATAAAGTTGGGGATTTTTCAATCGCATTGTTTAAACAATGAGGATTTTCAAAACCAAGACCCCACCTTTATTTTAAAGCTTCTTCACTCATTGGTTTGTTCATAAATATTGTTTGTTCAGATTGGTTTCTTCGATAAAGCTTTTCTTCTAACTTATTTATTTTATCTGAAAATTCATCTTTTAAATTAGTCATAGCCGTCAAAGATTCAAGATAAGTCTTGTTTGAATTTTCCAAATCATCCAATTTCTTTTGAAAGATGTCTTTTGTGTTTTCCAAAATAGATTTTTCATCTTTCAAAGAAATTTTCAATTTGTCAATCAAATCTGACTTTTCAGAATTTAAATTCTTTTCAGATATTAACTTAGAACGCAAATCAGATAAAGCAGTAATTATGATTTTCATCTGAGAGGTAATAAAGTTGTAATCAAATTCAGAATATACCTCATCAGGATCAGTTTCAGAATCGTCTGACTGATCAACTCCAACCAAGCACATATGAGCGATCTCGACATTTTCTGCTTCATCATCAGAGTGATCCAGCCAATACTCCTCTTCTACTAGCAAAGCAGTTCCATTTTCTCTTTTCTCAGCTAGCTCCATTTTCTTCCGATAGTAAGCAGAATCTCGAACCTTCTTCACTTTACACTCCTTAGAGATGTGATCGGGCTTTCCACAATTGTAGCATGCACCAACTTTCTTAGCCTCAGTCACTTGTACATTCTTTGACCTAGAAGTGAAGTGAGAAGTTTTAGACCGAGGTTGGAACTTCTTCTGGTATTGCTGAGAAAGAAGGATCATTGCTTTCTGAAGAGCCTCACCATCATCTTCAGTTGACCCATCATAAGCATTATCAGACAATGCTTGATTAGCCAGATGACTCGTTAAAAATGCAACAGGGTCCACTGATTTCTTGTTCTTTTTCTCCAGCTTTGCCTTCTTCTCAGTCACAATGCTCTCATCAGTCAGTAGAATCTCAAACATCTCTTGGATCTGCATGGAAGATATTCTGACATCATTTCTCAGTCTGTGGCATGACTTATTCCATTCCGGTTGAAGTGCATTGAGAAATTTCAGATTTAATTCAAGCTCAGTCTTTGCAACCTTTATCTTCCGATGATCATTGATCAAGGCACATAAACGATCAAACACAGTCTTTACTGGCTCCCCGTCATTGGCTTTGAATTCTTCAAAATTATTCATGTAGCGCGTATGCCTGAGTTGAGTAGATACTGAAGAACCAAGCATAACTTTCTCAAGTTGTTGCCACATCAGATTAGAATGAGTTTTGAAACAATCAATCCTGTTGTATACTGAGTTTGGCAAGGCCAACATTAGATTTGCTTTGATACCAATTGTGAGTCCAAGATCTCTAAATCTTAGAGAGAGAAAGTAGAGAGAGAGCAATTGAAGCACAAAGTAAGTTCAATATTCAATATGCGTGAAGTTCTTACAAGACACAAAGACCAAAGGGACTTAAATACCCTTGGTCAATACAACACAGTATAGACATTAGACACAGTATTTGACCAAGACCTATAAATACAATGATTACTATAAAATCAGACTTAACACTAATTCTTTCTTGAATATTAATCATATGACTAGAGATTGTGGCATATTAACTGTTCTTCATTGATATTATTGTTCATGATTGCATTGTACTGGGATCTACATCCCCAATGATTGGGTGATTATTTATGCATGGTTTGGTTTTGTTGCTTTTATCCAAATTTAAAATCGGTCCCCATTTTCAGGGTGTTACAAGTTGGTATCAGAGCACTAGTTTAAGCGAACTAAGTATGTTAGTAAGATGCCTAGACTTAAGCTGAGATGTTAAGTTATGATTTGTGAGACTTAGATAGAATTCCTAAGAAAGGGTAGCTTCGGAGTCAACGGTATTACATTAATTGAGAATTGTGATGATGGTGGCGAGAATCCTTGTGTAAAATATGTTCATAATTTCACCTAGCTAATGCTATTATGAATATATCCTTACGTGAGCATACTTACTCTACTATTGTTATGACGATTAATGAATGTAGTAGTACGTTAATTGCTTGTAATTATTAGTCTATTTTCACCCTATTCTTGTGTTGGTTGAGAGTTTAAGATGGTTAGTACTCGGAGTAGAACTCCTAACTGCGACGATGCCCCAGAAATCAGTGTAACAACTCCTGGTCCTTCAAGACAGAGAACTGTCCCCATACCCTCGATCCCACAAATGCTAGTGGGTAGAGTTAAAACGGTGCCAGAGTAAGTTTGGCCACTAATAATCCCGTTATCCAGGAAGTGGATCCTCAGTCTGCAATGATGGCCAACTTTCTTCAGATGATGAATACAACCATGGAAAAAAGAGACGAAAGATTATTGAAGATGTTGGATGACAGAGATGTCGGTAACCGAATGTCGGAAGCGGTTTCATAGAATGCGGTAATGGGTTCCGGGGGTACTGGAAATGTCATTGGAACCGAATAGCATGTCATTGTAGCGGCAAGGAGGATTGAAAAAGGGATGCTCCTTCAAGTCATTCCTTTGTTGCAAGCCATCCGAATTCTCGAGGACGACCAATCCGGTTGCTTGCCTGAAATGGTTCCGAGAAATCGAGCTAGCTTTCGAATCAAGTGAATGCGGGGAAACTCAAAAGCCAGAAGGTTCAGTTCACCTCGCAAATGTTTAGAGAGGAAGCCCTGGAATGGTGGAATGTAATCCGGCCAAATCTAGAGCCGACAGTTCTGGCTCAACTCTTGTGGGGGGGCCTTCAAGAAGAAGGTGATGGATAAATATTGTAATAAGAGGGGGCTAGACCGGATTGAAGACGAATTCCGGAATCTGAAGAAATGTGACAAACCCATAGCCGAATACTCCAGTTGTTCGTAGGGAAACTAATTTTTGTGGGACATTTGGTTCCCGATGAGAAGGCCATGATCAAAGCATACCAAAATAGGCTACCGGTGGAGATGAAGATCGCAGTACGAAATGCGAAGGTGACCACCCTTCAAGAAGCTATTGAGGAGTCTCAATTGGTGGAAGATGACCTTGTGCAAGGCAAGGAAGAAATGGCTCGAGCAGGTGAGAAGCGGAAGTGGGAGAGCCGGTCGAGGCCTCCTCAAAGACCAAGACCGTTCGTTGGTAATCTTCGTGCCGAACCCCATCGGGAACCCAATTGGTGAGAAGCGGAAGTGGGAGAGCCGGTCGAGGCCTCCTCAAAGACCAAGACCGTTCGTTGGTAATCTTCGTGCCGAACCCCATCGGGAACCCAATTGGTGCCCAAAATGTAAGAGTAAAATTTTTTGCCCGTGTCGAGTCACCTCGGGAGAATGTTTCAAGTGTGGTAAGTATGGCCACACCATCAAGTACTGTCCCATCCTGGGAACGACATGTTATGTGTGCAAGGAGACCGACCACTATCGGTAGGACTGTCCCAATTGAAAACCAGAGGAGATCAAGGGAGGAAAGACAACACGTGGAAAGCAACCGGAAGAGCTTTCCATATGTCGACCGAGGAAGCTAAGGCGTCGCCAGACGTGGTTTTGGGTACGTTTCTTGTGAACTTCGTACCTGCACGTACCTTATTCGATTCTGGTGCAAACTTGTCTTTTGTGTCACAATCCTTCTCTCATAAATTGCTTACATTCACCCTACCTTAAACGACGCCTTAGTAGTTGAAGTAGCGAACATAGGTTATGTTTTAGTCCGTGATGTACTCAAAGGATGCCTGATTTCGATAAGAGGGAAAGAATTTTTGATTGATCTCTTACCTATGGAAATATGAGGGTTCGATGTGGTTATTGGCATGGATTGGTTAGTTTCCAACCAAGCTGAGATTTTGTGTGCCAATAAATTGATACGAATCCCCGTAACTGGAGAGGATGTCGTGCTTGTGTATGAAGAGAGGAGGAAGGGGGACGTCGCAGTTATATCCATGGTAAAGCTGCGTAAACGTCTAGTAATAGGGTGCTCATGCTATCTAGCTTACGTTTTAGACGCCAAGAAGGAAAAGAAGAAATTGGAGGAGGTAAGGTTAGTGCACGACTACCCTGATGTGTTTCCAGACGATCTTTCTCATTTACCACCCGATCGACAAGTGGAGTTCAGAATCAATCTTGTTTTGGGAGCGACCTCGAGAGCTTGAGCACTCTGCCGTCTAGATCCTACTGAAATGCAAGAAATGATATCTCAACTACATGACTTACTTGAGAAATGATTTGTAAGGCCCAGTTCGTCACAATGGGGAGCACCAATTTTATTCGTGAAAAAGAAGGATGGCACTATGAGGATGTGCATTGACTACCGGAAATTGAACAAAGCAACCATCAAAAACAAGTATCCGCTTCCTAAGATCGATGAATTGTTTGACCAACTGCAATGCGCCGAATGTTTCTCCAAGGTTGACTTGAGCTCCAGCTACCATCAAGTGAAGGTGAAGAGCGAGGACATTCCCAAGATGGCGTTTCGGACACGTTACGGCCACTACGAATTCCTAGTGATGCCATTCGGATTAACGAATGCACCGACCGTGTTCATGGATTTGATGAATCGGGTGTCCCGACCTTTCCTTGACAAGTTGGTAATCGTTTTTATCGATGACATACTCATCTACTCAAGGAATGAAGAGGAACACAAGCGACACCTCCGCGAAGTGTTAAAAGTCCTGAGAAAGGAGAGACTATACGCGAAGTTGTCAAAATGCGACTTTTGGCTAAAGGAAATGCAATTTCTGGGCCACATAGTTACTTAAGACGGTGTGAAGGTGAACCCGACCAAGATTGAAGCAATGACAAATTTGGAACCGCCCAAGAGCCCGTCCAAGATTCGCAGCTTCTTGGGTCTAGCGGGATATTATAGAAGATTTATTTAAGACTTCTCAAATATCGCATCTCCTCTAACGGCCTTGACTCGAAAGAACGTAAAGTTTGTGTGGACCGATACCCAAGAAAAAGATTTTAGGACGCTCCAGAAAAAGCTTTGTGAAGCACCGATTCTCTCCTTACCCGAAGGAACGGAATACTTTGTGGTCTACAGTGATGCTTCCAAGATGGGCTTGGGATATGTGTTGATGCAACGGAGAAAATGATTGCCTATGCATCGAGACAACTCAAGGAGCACGAAAAGAATTACCCCACTCATGACTTAGAATTGGTTGTGGTGGTCTTCGCCCTGAAGTTGTGGTGGCATTACCTTTACGGGATTAAGTGCACCCTCTTCACCAACCACGAGAGTTTGAAATACGTTTTTGATCATAAGGAACTAAACATGTGTCAACGTCGATGGTTAGAGCTACTCGTAGACTATGACTGCGAGTACTTTACCACTTGGGAAAAGCGAACGTCGTGGACGATGCCTTGAGTAGGAAAGAGTACAGCGGGAGCATTAAAACCTCTATCTCAATAATAGATGTGGTGTCGGGTCTAATCGAGAGGATAAAGGATTCTCAAGCCGAAGACTTAGCGGAAGGAAATTTCAAGGAAGAACTGATGGCAAAGCAGCACCTTCTCTTAACGGAGGATGGACGAGGAGTGAAGCTATTTCAGGGTTGGGTGTGGGTACCCAAGGTTGGGGGATGCCAAGAGTTACTCATGGAGGTCACCCACAAATCCAAGTACTCTATAAACCCGGGGAACACCAAGATGTATAGAGACCTAAAGTTGAACTTTTGGTGGCCCGTAATGAAATTGGATGTAGCCAATTATGTGGAAATATGTGTGACTTGCTTGCAAGTAAAATTCGAGCACCAACGTCCGTATGGAAGCCTCCAATCCTTGGAAATTCCCGAATGGAAGTGGGAACACATCACCATATATTTCGTAACCAAGCTGTCGAGGACCTTGAGGGGTTACGATACGATTTGGGTGGTGGTGGACCGTTTGACCAAGAGTGCCCATTTATTGGCTATGCGCGAAACCTTGCCTATGGATAAGTTGGCCAAGCTTTACATCAACGAGATAGTGTCTAGGCACGGGGTGCCTTTGTTCATAGTCTCGGATCGGGACAGTCGTTTCACTTCAAATTTTTGGGATGGGTTACAGAAGGAATTGGGAACAAGAGTGAAGATGAGCACGACTTATCATCCTCAAACTGACGGGCAAAGTGAGTGGACAATACAAACTCTAGAAGATATGCTCTGATCATGCGTTATTGACTTTGGCGGTAGTTTGGATTCTCATCTTCCTTTGGTAGAGTTTGCATACAACAATAGCTATAATTCTAGTATTGGAATGGCCTCATTCAAAGCGTTGTACGGTCGTAAATGTAGAACCCCTGTATGTTGGATTGAAGTCGGTGAGAAACAATTTGTCGGTCCCGAGATCGTTCAAGAGACGACCGACAAGGTTAAATGCATCCGGGAGAGATTGAAAGCGGCTCCGGACCGACAAAAAAGCCACGCCGACAAGAAGAGACGACCCATGAAATTTCAAGTTAGGGACCGGGTCATGCTAAAGGTGTCACATTGGAAAGGAATCATACGGTTTGGGAAATGCGGGAAGTTGAGCCCTCGCTTCCTCGGACCGTTCACCGTGTTGAAACGCGTGGGACTTCAAGCTTATCAGTTAAAGTTACCACCAGAGATGGACGACATTCATAACACGTTCCATGTCTATTATTTACGGAAGTGCCTGGCGGAAAAAGAGAGTGTCATTCCCCTTTCGGAGATTCTAGTGGACGAAGGCAACTATTGCGTTGAAGAACTGAACGTGCTCTTTGAGAGAAAGATGAAGCAACTTCTCCATATAAGCGTCATGATGGTCAAGGTGCAATGGAAACATCATCGTGTGGCCAATGTGACGTGGGAAGCCGAGGAGGATATGAGACGGAGATACCCCCACTTATTTGTGTAGCTTTGATTTTGGGGACGAAATCGTTTCCAAGTTGGGGAGAAATGTAACACCCCGAAATCTTTGGCCGAAAGGAAGACAAAAAAAATAAAAATAAAATATAAAATAAATAAAAATGGCAACATTATTCCCCGCGCATTGCCGCGCGAATGGAACTGAACCACAATCCACATGGGGTTATGTTCCCCCGTGACTCCAGTGTTCCGCGCGTTCCTTCGCACGAGTTGATCCGCGCCACCGCCTGCACGCGAACACTGGACGCATTTAAAAGAGAGGATTTGGCCCCAAACCTTACAAAATCAGATTTTCTCAACCTAGGGCTCTTTGGGAGGCGATTTCTTGGAAGCAAAAAGGTAGGTTTGCCTCCTTTCTTCATTTAATATGTAACACCCTCAAATTTGGTAAAAGCAACTAATTAAAATTTTCGATATAACATCAAATAAATGACAAAATTTCCTCCTATAAATCAAAACTCAATATACCTCAAATTTAAAAATTCTATGATTAACCTCAAAAATTATAAACTTCAGTACTATACAAGCACTAAATCGAAGTCGGGCGTTACTTAACCCAAATACAAGTTGCTCTTCCTGAACAAATACGAAAAATTTCACTAAGTTGTTCACTTCTCGAGCACACAACTAACACTCCTCTCTTCACGGTGTCACTAGAACTATTCCCAACCGAACCTGTTGCACATGCCGACAAATAAAAAAAATGTTAGGCTAACGCCTAGTGATTTCAAGAGTTTTCATCATAAATAATTATATCGTAAAAATGAAAGAATGTAACTTAAATCATAATCTTTCAAAATGATTTACTTTAAATATGAAAACGACCCATTTCCAATAATACGTATGTTTTTAAAGATGGACATCCCAATGGATGAAGTGATGCAACCCAAAACTCATTCAAAACGTGAAGGGAAAATCGAACTCCCAATTTATAAAAACGCGGATAAAACTTTATATCCCGAAACACCCAAAATACGGATGGGGCATAATACTCAACCTATAAATTATGGATAATAATCCATATATACAAAACGTCACCAAAAACATGGATACTAAAACTCAATACCTAAACAACACTTTTCGGTGACGGGGGAGACCCAAATTCCTTCGAATGTGGCGGCACACAAAGTTAAGCCACTTATCAATGTTCTCGAGATTCACATAGAGTCATGGATCCCCGTATACGGCTCCCTACCGAGCTACCACCGTAAGATATCCAAATCACCCTACTGTCTACTCGACCTCTAGATGAATGTCACCACAAAAGCCACAAGTCCCCGTATTCGGCTCACCATGGGCACCATCGCAAGACTTAGCTCCGTATACGAATCTACAGAGCACCACCACAAGTTTACATAAAAACATGACTTGGGGACCACTCACTAGACTTCAAACGCGGACACTAAAATTCCACGATGAATAAACAGATTGGATTACACAGGCATCGAGTTCAACCACCCACGATCTATACCTCGAGCCATTTGCTAACCATAAACATTTCTGGTCCCAAAACAGGGATAAAGTTCCCAATTAAATCAACTGATTGACTCATATGCCTATGGATCAAATGCATTACAGTCTAAAACGTTACATGACTCCAACGAATGAACTAACGCATCCAAAACATATAACTCTCAAATAATATGCAACTAAGTACACCATACGTCAAAGGCTCCTTATCGAGCTACTAAAACTGAACAAATACTCCAAAAACTCATCTAAGTATAAATCAATCCCCAAAAGGCATAATAAACGTTTTGGCTAAAATACGTGAGCCAATTTGGTTACATAGAACAAATTACATCTTTTCCCCAAAATCTTTGTTTCTCAAATTCAAATTGGCTTTTGGCCCAAAACCAAAAAGGTTTACAATTTCTAAAATGTTCCCAGGGTCGGGAACGACTAAAATCAAAGGATTCGCACATTCGTATTTTCAAAACGTCCCATTACATAAACGATGCATATTTTCAACAAACACTAAAAGTGCATTTTGACCAAATTATCTCCATTTATACAATAAATCATCAAAACAATTTCATTTATGACTTATTTATCAAATCGCCCAAATTCCCAAATGTGGATGTTTTATAAGGTTTATAAAGTTAAACACTTCAAATAATCAAAACCCACTAAATATCTCAACAATTGATAATTTCATGTAAAACACATAAATACTTTAAAATTGACATTTTTGGCATGCACAACGTTTTCACAAATCAACTTGAACTCATTTGGCTATGTTATGTTAAACCTAATTTTTATCCAACTTGCGCAATATTCTTGCTACTTAGATAAACCTTGTGTAATCAACAAATCAATGAAAGATTTCACACATAAAATATCTAGACCACTTTTTGAACTTTCCAACCTACTAAGGACCACTCTTAACAAATTTAAAACTATCCAAGTCTTACTTCACATAAAATAATCCAACTAAAAGCTATAAATTTAAACTTTCATATTTGAAACACTTAAACCCCATATAAGCTTATCAACATAAGTAAATTCCTCAATTAATTCATAAGCAAAATACTAACCAAATCCAACATTTACTATAGGATAGACTACTTCCAAGAAAGAACTTTAATAAATACCAAAATCATAATATCTCAAAAACTCTAAGTTTTACTCAATAACTAAAGAAGCCTTGATTAAAGGGTTAGGGAGCTCATACCTTTTAACTTGTAACTTGAAAGAATCAAAAATCATCAAGAAACATATTCATCTTTTTCGATCTCTCCATAAAAAGATAGTCTTACATCTTCATTACAATCCTCATCTCAAAATCTTCAATAATTGCTACCATAAAAATAAATCAAATATATTTGAGAGATTTATATATTTCTTCTCTAAAGAAATACAAGAATTGCAGCAGCTTCGGCTGCTGGTTAAAACTCCTATGGTTTGCTTTTATAAAAAGAATGCCCTATTTCTAGTTTTCTACATGTAAAGAGGGTTGGGCCATGATAATGAATTGAAGCTACTAATTGGGCCATAGGGAATAAGCTTCATGTGGACCATTACATATCATTGGGTCGGGTCTGCATATTATCTTATTAAAGAAAGAAACTGGAAATGAGATCAACAAGACTCGAACCTGCGACCAACGAGATGTAAACATACGCCTCTACCATCCTTTAATTTATGTATTCTTTTACCACCAGAACCAATATTTCTCCCAACTTCGACATTGGTTTCGGGTTTTATGAGGCTCAAACAAACAAAAACTTAAAACACAAATATTGTAGTTATGAGTGTTAATTTTCCATAGGAACATGAGTCACTTAAATTGGGGCTAAGACGAGAGATATATGGTTGGAATGGCACAATGTCGCAAATATGACAAATATTTGTCCTCTCTCTCTCTCGCTCCAGAGTGCTTCGAACCAAAAATTCGGGTGTCACATAATACCCTTGGTGGAAATCATTAAGGTTTGGTATGGTTGATCTACGGTTGGTGAGTATTGAATCTAGTGATTAAAGTTTGAAGGACTTATCTCATCTTCTCCATTGCCAGGGTTTCATTTCTATTTAGGTTTTTGGTGCAAAACCTAACAAGTTGAGTCATTCTACTCTATTAAATGTTATACTTGCTAAATGTTCCTTTTATAACCTAACATTACTTCTATTTCATGGTTGTTTTGAGAGTAAATTTGGAGAGCTAGGTCAAAAATTGGGATTTTGCCCATTTTAGGCATTTTGTTGCAATGAGGTTGGAAAACAATTCTATGTTCATGGATGTCACATAATATGTATATTGAACTAGTTTTGGTACTCAAATGAAAGGAGTCAATCATTGGCTATATATGTTGTCAAGCTTGATGTTTATTCAATAAAAACTCTAGTGGACAAGGGGCTATTGCATTTGGTATTTTTTTATGTGTATATGTGCTGGAATGATGTCACAAGTCCATATGCTTTGAGCCTTGATTACGTGAAATGTTGTTGAAATGGGTTAGTCCCGTATGTACCAAGAAATAGGCATGGGGTCACGATGGGTAATAGTTGTGGGGTTTTAAAGTCGGGCAACGGCCAATGACAATTAATTGTAATTTCTTGTGGATGAGTGAAATCTAGAACCGATGGGACCACCATTGGTTTGTAGTGGGGCTCTAGAACATGGATGTGTGACCTACTTATGTGTTTCATCACCGACATGGAAATCGGGTCTCCCCTGTCATCGAAAGATGTGTGTGTGTGTGTCACAATCGTGGATGTTGGGTAAATGTCTATTTTGGAGCCTATCATGTTTACTTTTTCCGGGAAATACTATTAACTCTTGTTTATAAATTGTTTGATCTCACTAGGCGTTAACCTAACACTTTTTCTTAAATGTGGCATGTATAGCCGATTCTAAGAATAGCGGGGCGACAATCTTGTGAGTAGAGTGTTAATTGCTGGTTGTGACAACTTTTGGGGCACATACTTTTGAAGAAGAGACATTTGGAGCATTTAGGATATAGAACCTCTTTTTGGTGATCTTATCGACACCCATCCATAATTTAGATTATGTCAGTCTAGATTAGTAGGTTCTTGTATAAGTATCCATTCGAGTTATTTTTGTAAACTCTTATTCTACTCATTCCCCACTGATTGGGTGATTATTTATGCATGGTTAGGTTTTGTTGCTTTCATCCAAATTTAAAATCGATCCCTATTTTCAGGGTGTTACACCTTTTGGGAAAGCTCATGCTTTGGCGTTTTATATACCACATTTCCGTTTTTGAAAAATTTTGTTGTCCCGATTTTTGGGGTATTACAAGTTGGTATCAGAACCAGGAGCTGGACTAGTGTGTCAGCGAGGACATTGGGCTCCCAAGGGGGGTAGATTGTAAGATCCCACATTGGTTGGGGAGGAGAACGAAAGTTTCCTTAAAAGGGACTGGATACCTCCTCTACCAGACGCGTTTTAAAACCGTGAGTCTAGGTTTGTGGACAAAGCGAACAATATCTGGTACGGTTAGCTTGAGATCTTACATATGGTATCAGAGCCTGGAGTCGGACTAGGGTGCCAGCGAGGACGCTGGCTCCCAAGGGGGGTGGATTGTAAGATCCCACATTGGTTGGAAAGGAGAACGAAAGTTTCCTTATAAGGGACTTGATACCTCCTCTACCAGACGCGTTTTAAAACCGTGAGTCTAGGTTTGTGGACAAAGCGGACAATATCTGGTACGGTTAGCCTGAGATGTTACAACCTAAGAGTAGTGGGTTTGAAAAAAAAATGGAGTCTTTTCTTACATTTTTCCATTTTCTATTACAAACCAAAAACCTAAGGGGGCGTTTGGTTCACATAATGGAATTTGATGAAATTGTAATCCATCGGAGGAATTTGACTTTGAAGGAATTGGAATGGAATTTGACCACACATTTGGTTGGTAGGAATTCAATTCCTTCACTTAAGGCAAGGAATGACAAATTCCTTAAATTGTGGAATTCAATGGAATTGGAAGGATTCCATCACTTTCATTCCGTGAACCACACATGGGCTTGGAATTTAGTCAATGGAATTAGCCATTCCAATTTCTTCAAATTCCTTCCAATTCCATGAACCAAACAACCCCTAAGAACCAAATGTAGAATTTCTACTTTATGATTTATAACTAACACAAGAAAATTTGGAAAAAATAAATGCCAACTTTTCATCCCCTGTCTTTCCCAAGCACTATTCAAACCCACCAACACTACAATACGAAACCAACTTGCAATGCTAAAACTTTTTCAATCTTTAGACCCATCAAGGCACCAACATTATTACATGAAAACATAAACAACAATGAATAAAAGACATAAACTTCTTCAATCTTCAGACCCAAAATCAAGTGACGGAGGGTCTTTGGGGTAGTGGGGGACCAAGGCCCCCTTGATTTTTCACCTGCTTGTTATTAGGGGTGGAATCGGTACGTTACCGACTTTTTTTTGCCAATACCGTGTACCAACCAATTATAATCGGTATGCAAAATCTTATACCATGTACCAACCAATTGTAATTGGTACCGACTTAATTGGTACCGACTTTTTTCGATTGGTACCGGTTTTGTACCAATATCAAGTTACATGTACGAAACAAGAAAAAACTAATTCAAAATACGATGTAGAAGATGAAGTAACATGCATTCAAGAAACTTGAAAAAAGATGAAGTAACCTGCATTCAAGAAAACCTTCAGTGCATTCAAGAGAAGAAATGAAGATGAATAGTCAATAGATGTAGAAGATAGATGAAGTAACCTGTAGAAGAGACCTGCGATGGCCGATGAAGAAGCCTGCAAAGCTACGATGATGAAGAAGAAGAAGAGTTCTAGAACGACAATTTTGATTTTTTTAATTAGGTTTTTCACACAATTGGGATTTGGGCCTTCGGTATGGAAGGTGAAAAGTAAAAAATTGAATATTTTAAAATTTTAACTCAAAATTAATAATAGTATTTATTAATAAAATTAATAATTAATTAAATTATTAAAAAAATCAGTACCACGGTACTACCGTGGTACACATATTCAATACCGTGTACCAACCAAGTTCAAACACTTGGTACGGTACAACCAACCAACTTAAGTCGGTACCGATTTAATTGATACCAATTTAATTGGTATGGCTGATACACATATTGGCTGGTTTGGTTTGGTACAAAATTGCCACACCTACTTGTTATATATATGGCCATGAAGGGCTAGTTTAAGAAGAAAGTTTGCATTTAACAAACCCCTTACTAGTAAAATAATTAATATAACAAACCAAATTAGCAAAATAACTTAGCAATATAATAAATATATTAACAAATTAAATATATATTTTTTATTTAGTTGTACAATTAGGGTTCGTTTATTAAATACTTACCTGGTAAGTTTTTATCGGATGATTTACCTTATCGAATGAGTATGGTAAGGGCCGAGAATCTTACCCGGTAAGAACGGCGATAAGGATGGAGACTCTTGCATGGTAAGTGAGAATGACAGTGGCGATAAGAATGAAAAATCTTGTCTAGTAAATGAGAATGACAACTCTTACCAAGTAAGCACTTACAGGGTAAATTGTTGCATATGCTACCGTTTTGATGGAATACAATCTTACATGGTAACATAAGTTATAGTGTCGGATCTTACCAGTACAGGTTTACTGATTAAGCGTTTGGATAAACAACTTCTTAATTTCGTTTTTACTGGCTTGATGTATTGTCTATATTGATAAAAAGTGTTTTTACACGAACTTAGTGAAATAATTCAATATATTTTAGATGATTGAAACATATTCTTGAATCATATATTGTCATACTTGATACTTTTGAGTTCCAAGGTCTTAAAATGTTTTAGTATTAAAAAGTTTGAAGTATTATAATTAAACTATTTTTTTATTGCTTGAGTGACAATGAATAACACTTTGTTCTTCAAAAATAATTAACAATATACTAAATTATTGATATGGTTTGTTACTTTATATTTGACATGTGGATGATCATGAAAATTATATTTGTTATTTTGAAATATCAATCTATTTTTAAAAGAAAACATCAAAAATTCTTTTTTTAAATTATGAAGGGACAACAAATTTTCAAAATACCCTTACAACTGTGTCATGATTATGGTAACCCCTAAAAAAAAAGGAAATCAATGAATTGGTTTGCCCCTCCGGTTTCTAAGGTCCGTGTTCAGCCACTGCTAAAGTCATAAACGTTGTTGTACCAAAGCTTCTTCATTCTTCATACCCAAAATCATAAGCATCAATGAACAAAAACAAATAACGACGATGGTGGAGAACAAAAGCACATATAGCAACAATGAACAACGAGAAGTGAACAAAAAGAAAAACAAAAGGGTGTCTAATTTTACTTGTGGAGTAACGCTACGATGAAGGATGGGCGACCAAGGTTAACAAGGGTCGCGAGGGATGGAGGCCTGAAGGGAGCGATAGGTAAGGAAAAAAGAAAAGAAAATCACTTCTTGATTTGGCTCGACTTATTTTGGTTATTTATTTGATAACATGTAATATTAACAAAAGATGTCGATATGATGTCGGTTTTGTTTTGTTTTGTCTTGTTATTTTATTTTGATATAACCATTTATCTATTATAGGTAACGAGATCCAAAAATTTGCTCGATATCTTAAAATAATAATTTTAAAAGTTGATTTTTCAAAATATGAATTAGAGGTGTTCGCGGTCTGGTTTGAAAGTTTAACTACCTAAACCACAAACCAAACCGCAATGGCGGTTTATGAAATTTACCAGACCGAGTGGGTTGACAGTAAGTGACCAAACCGATCAAATCAAACCACAAAAAGACGGTATGGTCTGATCGGTTTAGGCCCTTTGGGCCTATTATGGACTTTAAACTAAAAAAGCATAACATATATCTCCAAAATGGAATTTCTTCTAATATAACATTATTAAATAAAACACTATACCGAATTATAAAAGAAAGATTTGTCTGGAAAATTAAAAAATATTGAGCAAGTTGAATTTTTTTTTTACAACTTCATCAACAATAGTTGAATTTTAGACAAACATTGAACAAGTCAATAGACGATTTAAAACTTTGGCTATTGATTTTTGACAGATTTTGGATTTTTATCAATTTAAATAACAGACAATTTAGAAATGAAAACCAAAAACTTAAGTCTTGAACAAAAAAAATTTGTAGTTGGACCATAAAAGTTGAATTTACATCACGAAAATTAAATATAATTAATACATGTATATTTTGGTGGTCAATTCGCTCCAAACCGCTCAACAAAATGTTCAAACTACAGATCGAAACAGATCAAACGGTTTAGCTATTTTTCAGACCAATTCGGACTGATAGACCACTCAAATTGTCAAAAAAAAAAGAGTATAATTTAACTTGGTTTAACCGGTTTAAACGATCCAATAATTTTTTTAAACACCCTAATAATTCTCTTTATTTCGGTGCAAAATTATCTAAAAGATAAGAGTAAACTCCAACTTTGGTCCCTGAGGATTATTGATTTCTTTGAAAGAGGTCCCTATGGTTTCATAATTCAGGTTTACATCCCCAAGGTTTGGATTTTGCTCTAGAAATGGTCCCTGACCCCTAACGACGTCAAAATGATCCGTTAGAGGCAGGGGTAAAATGGTCCTACCATGCTTTTATCCTTTTTTTGTACTTTTTTTGTTTCTCTTGTTTTTTATTGTAAAAAAATCAACTCAGGGACCAACCTGTAAAATATATATATATATATATATATATATATATATACGAACACACCACACAGAAATGTGGCAAAGAGTTGGGATCTGAAACGACGAGGAAGGCGATACCTTCACCAGGAAGGCATGGCGGAGGGGATAGAATGATGGAGAAACGAGTGGAGAAGGAGACGATGGCGTTAGCGGTGGCGTTGGATGAAGAACGAAGGAAGCAAATGGCGTTGGATATGCTTCCCATGGAATCATATCTGGAGTAGGGGTCTCTGGTGCAGACCATATATGAAGTGTTGGAGGCATATAGTAAGGCAAAAACATGAAATTTATGACCAGTCTTGTGCAACCATAGTTAATAATAGTAGTCTTGTAGCTGCAAGTTAGCTTAAAGAATGAAAATGGAATTAGCATCTGTAGTTCAAATTAAACAAGCTATATGTTAAAGAGTCATGATTAAATGATGGTAGTCGATAATGAAGTTTTGTTGTCCTATTAAAGAAGAGAAAGCATTATCATCGTCATCATCTCCGGCGGGTTTTTCGACCGGAATTGCTGCCGGAGGAGGAGAGAGTGGCAGATTTCGTAACGGACGGTGTTGTTGGTGGTGGTGGAGAATGTGATCAGTGATGGGGTTTGTAAATGGAACACCATTCATAAGTTCAAAACTTCTTCGGTTGCTTGCAGCAGCAGAAGGCTCACCTTCACCGTTGATGATCGCTCTTGTTTTTCATGGGCGCCATTAATTTTGCAAAATTCAAGAAAAGTTGTGGAGATTATTGATGGGTGCCCAGATGAAGAAAGTTGGTGTTGGGGATTATGAAGGGAGTGAAACGGCGGGAAACGGCGGAGGGTGTGGTGGCGGTTCGACGAGACATGTCGGATTATGATCAAGTCACGACGATTCTAGATTAATATTTGGGTCGATTCCATCGGTGCGTGCATGTATATATAATATAGGATCATTAGATTTCGTAGACGAAAACCTTATATTTGCTTCCTCGGATCTGTGATGAACAAATCGTTTTTTCTCCGGTTCTCGACTCCGGGCGAGAGTTAATAATTATGGAGAAACTGGTTTTGTGGGTGGGTTTTGCGATAGGAGAAGATGATGGTGGAAAGTAGTTGGGGGGAGGGGGCCATTGTAATTTCGTACAAAAGTTTATATATGGATTTAAAATAACATAATTATTGAGTATGCTCTCATATTCAATATGGATTTAGATGATGGGTTTAGCCGCCGGTACCCTGCCGGCGACGCCTGGTTTTTCCGTCGGAGACACCGAACAGCGAGAAGACTCTACGTTGAGAAGAAATCCTCAAAATTTCTTCATTTTTTAACGAAATTGATAACCCAAAAACCCAAGTCAAGAAGGAACAAAAAAAATGGATTTGCAAGAGAGATTTTAAGAAAAGGGTGATGAATGAATCTGCAGGTGGATATGGAGGTTTTGAAGGGAATTTTAATTTCTCTCTCTCTCTCTCTCTCTATATATATATATATATATATATATATATATATATATATATATGAGTAATTAACATATTTGGTCCCTAAAGTTTAATAATTTTATACAATATTAAGAAGAAACCAAAAAGAATGCAAAAGAAGGACAAAAACATGGTTGGACGAAAATGCCCCTGGCTCTAACGGAGCTTTTTAACGGTGTTAGGGGTCAGAGACCTTTTTCAGAGCAAAATTCAAACCCTGAAGATGTAAACTTGAATTATGAGACCCTAGGGACCTCTTTCAAAGAAATCAATAAACCTTAGGGACCAAAGTTGGAGTTTACTCAAAAGATAATTATGGTCTAGCTTTAAATTAATAAATTTATATTTAAACGAAAAGGTGGGAGTGGATGGATAATTTAAGGAACCAGGTGAGGTGTAATTGGTGATGGCGATTCCGTGGGACCCAACACACCGGATACCGACAGGTTGCTGACTCACCTTTTGAATGGATAACATAACATCATTCCAACTCAGCACACGCGTTAACCGTTATCCAACTGTTCTTCAACTCTTCCCAATTTCCAAATATTTCTTCCAATTTTCACAATGGAAAAATCAAATTAAACCAAACAAAATAAATAAAATGTTTAATACAAGTTTTTAACTTATATAAAGTAATTTATAATAACTGTAAACGTTATATTTTAAATTATTTAAAAGAATTCTAAGTATACGAATGGTGTAAACATATGTCACTGGTGGATCTACATAAGGGAATACGATGGTATAGGATATTATTAAAGGAAGAAAAAGAAGAATTTGATATAAATAAATAAAGTCTCAAGTTTCTTTCAAAAAATAAATAAATAAATAAAGTCTCAAGTGGATAATTGATGTTTGAAACTATATTAATTTTTATTTTAAAAGTTTGAGGGGGAGCGAATACCACTTCTAGCTCCAAGGTGGCTCCCTTTTGTAAGGAAATGGACATGTAAATAGTTGAGACGGTGATACCATTTTGAAAAAGGTAAAATAAATTAATTTTTTTAAATATATTTGAGCAAATAATATAAAAGAAATTTAATTTAATTTTAACTTTTTCAAAACAATGTCACCGATTGAAATATTTCTTGGATCCACCCAGGGCCGTCCCTGGGGGAGGGCGGCACGGGCGCACGCCCAGGGCCCAAAAATATTAGGGGCCCAAATTTATTTGTCAGTATATAGTAGTAGTCCAAAAAAATTAATATATTAAATAGACCTAAAAAAATTGTAGCATATTATAAGACGCAAAAAGAATTTAGTAGATGATAAGGGTCTAAAAACATATTAACTAATTATATTGAAGAACTAAACAAAAATAATAATTGGCCGTTTGTTATATCCTGTTGTTTTTGCCTCTTTAATTTTTCAAGGTCCAATGCTATTGGTTATTGTTATCTCTATTTGTTTGATTGTCTCTGTGCTTCAACAATTCAACGGATATCGACTTTAAGCTCATGTGCTTGTTGTTGCTATATGTTTTTGTTGGATATTTTTATTCATTTATGCTTATCATGACTATTGTTATTTGCTTATGTAGTTTAGGTCATTGCTTTTGTTGACTATTGCTATATATTTTTGCTTCTCCGGATGATCTTGTACTATTGTTTGACGACTTATCTATTGTTCTTATGAGTTATGACATGTTACATGGTTTTGTGATTAATGAATAAAATTCTCTACTAAATGTATTCAGTAATATCTCTTATATATGTCATGTTCTATAATTTGTAATCCTAACATCATATCTAGTAGAGCAAGAAAAGAAGGAAAAGAAGATTCAAATATTTTTCATCAATTGTTTGACTTCTCATTTTTCATTTGGATTCCACTACACACCATAATATTATATTTAAGTGCTCAAGTAACAATTCATTAAGCTTGCAGATTATAGGTTTCATTTATTATATATTCTTATTTAATCTTAATAAATCAACTTTCTTCCATATTCTTATTGATCCTCATTTCTCTATATGTCTAAAAAATATTGATAATATTATCTATCATTGATTCTCTCGATTACTTCTTCTACATAAGTTCTCAGTTTGTATCAAATAACACATATTTCTTGTTACGAACTAAGAAAAATCTTACCTTTTAAAAATCTTACCAACCATAGTAGATGGTCAAACTCATATCTATATATTAGGACTTCAAAACTATCCTTGTTTTTAGTACATTATACTCTTGGTTGCTAATTATCTAATAAAGAATACATAAATATTAAGTACTTCCTTGTCTATACTAAAGAAGAATAAGGGGTTGTTTACCAAATGCTTATCCGGGTAATTAAGCACTTACCAAGTTATATTACCTTAACCGATGAATATGATATAAACCGAGAATCTTACCGGGTAAGGGAGAAAGCAATGACTAAGAGTCTTACCCGATAAGTGAGGGCGACGACTCTTATCTGGTTAGCGCTTACCGGACAAATTGTTGCATAGAATGTCGTTTTAATGGATTAAAATCTTACCCGGTAAGGTACGGGATATTGTTGCATTTTATCGGTAAATGCTTACTGGGTAAGTATTTAGGTAAAAGCCCCCTAAGATTTCTTTCCTCAATAAATTATTAGCATTTCTTGTATTCAATTTTTTTACTAATGAAAAATATTTATTAAATTTTTTTGGAGGGACCCTAATTTTACATTCGCCCAGGGCCCATAAAATATCAGGAACGGGCCTGGATCCACGTCTAAGATAATATGTCTATGCGCCCCTTGACCAAATACATTGTTCTTTGATGGCATATCTAATTAATTGTTAGGATTTCAATAGTTTCATCGTTGTGTTTATCGATAATAAAAAATTGATGTGATCCCTCCGTCAAAAAAAATATAAAATATATTTGAATAAAATATAATTAAAATATTTTTACATAAATGAATACATATGTTAAACTGTTTTGATTTTACTCTTTATTATTTTTAATTATTTTGGTGGAAACACAAGACTCCAAAAGGAAAATCTATAATGTAAAAAATTCTTCCAATCACACCGACTAACTTCTCATGCCACCACCAAAGGGCCTTTGGCCTAGCTGTAAAAAGAGTCTTTGGCCTCCTATGAAGTTAGGGGTTCAAACCTCATCAAAAATGAGAAAAGTGTGTGAGTTTATTTGTTGCATTTGCCATATATAAATATTATATACTTCAAAAAAAAAAAATCTCATGCCACCTCCAATTACACTCACACTCTCCAAGAACAACAAAACTAGCTGAGAGAAAGGGAGTTTAACTGTTTGAGGCGTGAGAAAAGGCATTAGACAATAGGGTAGATATGGCAAATATAAAACTCATTGACTATGATAGTTATTCCAACATTATAGGGTTAACATCTCGGTCAACATCATTTGTTAGTCAAATGATAATGGTTAACAACATCATCTCTTACTGGTTAAGTGTCTCTTATCTAGTACGAGGCAGTAAACACTGAACTAACAACCCTAAACTCCAAAAGGCTTTTACCTCGGATTCGTTACCAGAGTCTTATCAGGGCCATTTGAGTAAGAGCAATCCCGCTGGGGCAAATGACTTCTAAGTTGAATAGAATAGATGCTTTAATAGTCTCATGAGTATCCAGTCTCATAGCGAAAGAGAAGACGAAACATCTGGTAATAGCATCGGGGTCATTGCCCAACATGGCTTAGTAGTGGTATAAGGATTCCCTTGTAGTAAGAGATGCTAAGCACATATTATACAATTCCTAAGTTCCAAGAGGCTAATGCCAAATTTACAAAGATGTAACTATCAGGGTCGGTCCTAGGGTTTTTGATGCCCCATGCGAAAATGCTAAAAAAATGCCCCTATGCCTATTTCTTAAGCAAATAATACGATGAAACATACGATTTTTTAAAAGGTTTGGAACCTAGTCAAGCTATGTAGCTCGTCCTCACGTTGCTTTTTATTAATTATAATTAAAAAAATAAAATACAAAGAGGGACATAAAAACCAAAACTCTGAATTACAAAATATAGAATGATAGGATTAAAACTGAATTAAGATTGTGCTTCCTTCTTTTCTGGTTTCCCTTTTCCAACTTGAAATTAGCAAAATAGACCATTTACTTCAATATATGGAGCTTAAAACAAAAAAATGAGGAAAACTATAATTTGTTTAACTAAAATAATAAATTACATCAAAGTTAATATCATAATAAGCAAAGAGCAAAACTCAAAAAGTTTTTTTAAGGGTGTCCTAGGCTATGCCTAAACTAATCCCTTGACAAATTATAACTGTAAGACATCAACCCTAATTAAACCACAGTGGCCACAATTGTTGTGTACGTCTGGATTCGAACCCTGGGCAAATGGGACATTCCACCACATTTCCCAAGGCCTTAACCAGTACGTCACAACCCTTGTGGTTCAAAACTCAGAAAGTTACAGGTCTAAATAATAAAGTTTAAATATAATGTGGTAATGTCAAACCCAAAGTAAACAAAAGTCAAAAAAAGAATGTTAAATTTTAAATTCATAATATATATGCTATTGTGCACTGCGAAGAACAAGTGCCTAATAAAGCAATATCAGAATATGTTGTTATTGTTGTGCAATGTGCTCCAACTGTGCTGATACAGTGATGCCCTCGGATGCATTGCAAATTTCAATATGCAAAACGAATCGAACGAACATGGAGGGAGGCTTGTTCGTGTTCATTCGTTTAACTTAACCGAACAAACAAACATGAACGGTAAATGAACGAAAGTTTTTGTGTTCTTGTTCGTTCGTTTAACTTAACCGACAAATAAATGAACGAACATGAACTGTAAACAGAATTTTTTATGTTCTTGTTTATTCGTAAAGAAAATGTGTTTGTTAATATTCGTTCTTTAAGATGCTATATGAATGAACATAATCGAACGAGACTTTTTGTAATCATATTCGTTCACTAAGAAATTTTGTTTGTTCGTATTTGTTCGCTAAGATGCTAAATAAAAATAAGCTTGAGTTGTTGAAATGTTTGGCTTTCACCGCTTCACGACGCGCATTCAGTACCTATCACTACCAGGCTTTGGTCTTATAGTTAAAGCCTAATTGTCCAATTCCCAAATTATCTATCTATACTATATTATAAAACACGGATAAAAAAAACTCTTAAATACAAATTATTAGGCATAAGGTACCACCATTTTATACAATATTTTAAAAATCTCTTAATTTACAAGTATCAAAACACAAGATACATATTACTACTGCATGTTTCTAACACCCACCAATTTGGTATGTGTAGAGTCTTCCTTTTATGCAGATATTTTCATGTATCACTATTAATTAATATATTATATTACTATAATTTTTTTAATTATATTATTAAATATGTAATTGGTTATTTTTTTCTAGATGTCATTAAAATATATAAGATAATCATTGAATTATAACAAAATACTTATTTTTTTTATATAAAAACATTATATTATTAAGCCTAAATTAAACAAATTTATAAAAAAATCATTATCACTTTCTCAAAACCATCCAAAATCGTACTATAAATCGACAAAAAAAAAACAAAAAAAAAATGAAACATTAAAATCGTGATGTATCTCGCTGCATTGTGCGAGAATGCTTCTAGTTAAACCTAAAACTAGTAATAGAAAACAACTTGATGCCCCCTTAAGCTTTGATGTCCTGTGCAATCGCACGGGCTGCACCTCTGCACGTGGGGCCGACCGTGGTAACTATTTTTCTCAATGTTGTGATTACAACTTATATTGTTTTGAAGTAATTTATAAACATGTTTTTTAGAAGCAATGAAAAACAATAATTAGAAAGGAAAGAATGTTATTTTAAATGAAAAGGGTGAATTTTTCAAAGAAGAAATACACTACATAAAAATGATAATCATATTTGGAAAACATTAATTCATAAAAATATTAAAGAATCCACCAAATGTTTGACTCATTCTAAAATAAAGTGTCTCAAACACTTATTTACATTTTTTTCTATTTCACAACATCATTTTAATTTACATTTAATCCCACTACTTGCATTGCATGTTGAAAGCAATTGGAGATTTTATTTGATTACATGATTTATTTAAATATTAATTAATCTCTTACTCTAATCGGTTCTAGTCGGTAGTGAGAAAGTACAAACAATCCATTATTTATTTTTAGCAGAATTACGTAAATTTATATATTCTCTTGTTTACAAGCAATCACAACTTGAAGTTTACACCATTATGACATATAGAAGTAAATATATTTCAAAATTCGCTCGACTTCTTTCTAGTGTTTAGAGGTTGATTACAAAGTTAACTGTAAAAAAATTATTACCAAATTAAGATAGAAAACGTAAAATCAGTTTGATAACAATCACCATGATGAACCACACGGATGTAAAATATATCATCAAATTAAATATATTAAAATTCTCAACCTAAATTTGATACTCCTCCCATTTCAAAATATCGCCATTTATCAGGACTATTTAGCATCAGTTCCTTGGCTTGGACAGGATATTTGGTACATGTCGTTATTCGTGTTCATATTTCTATCTTAATTTGTCGTAAATCAAGTATCTACATTTCTATTTTAATTTGTCATAAAATAAATATATACTTTTAGAACTAAGGGGACATTTGGTTCGCAGAATGTTTTTGGATGGAATGAAATCTGTCAAAGAAATTTAACTTTGATGGAATTGGAATGGAATGTTGTCAGGTTTGACCACCTGTTTGGTTGACAGAATTGGAATGAAATCTGTTAAATGAATTGGAATTTTTCTGTTTGGTTCACAGATTGTAGCTTCGGAATTGGAATGAAATTTTGGTAAATGACCAAAATATCCTTTTTGATTATTTTAATTTTTTAAACAAAAATTACTTTAATAAAATAGTCATTAAATAATTTAATTTTTAACAAAAATTGTTTTTATTATTTTAGCACATGAATGATGCTGAGAGAGTGAGGAGAGAGAGGGAGAGAGAGAGGAGAGAAGAGATAGAGGATAGAGGGAGAGAGAGAGGAGAGAGTGGAGGAGAGAGAGGGAAGAGAGAGAGAGGAGAGAGGGAGAGAGAGGAGAGAAAGAGAGGATATAGTGGAGGAGAGAGAGGAGAGATAAAGAGAGAGGGAAGAGAGAGAGGAGAGAGAGGGAAGAGAGGAAAGAGAAAGAGAGAGGAGAGATAAAGAGAGAGGAGAGAGAGGGAGGAGAGAGAGGAGGGGAGAGAGAGGAGAGAGTGGAGGAGAGAGATAGAGAGGAGAGAGAGATAGAGAGAAGATAGAGTGGAGGAGAGAGAGAGGAGAGATAAAGAGAGAGGGAAGAGAGAAGAAAGAGAGGAAAGATAAAGAGAGAGGGAAGAGAGAGAGAGGGAGGAGAGAGAGAGGAGAGAGTGGAGGTGAGAGTGAGGAGAGATAGAGAGAGGAGAGAGATAGAGAGGAGAGAGAGGGAAGAGAGAGAGGAGAGAGAGGGAGGAGAGAGAGATAGCGAGAGAAGAGAGAGGAGAGAGAGGGAGAGAGAGGGAGATAGAGATGAGAGAGATAGTTGGTGTTTGGTGATAATCAATATTAGTAGGGTTTAGTTTGGAGTAAAGGGTAAATTTGGAATTATGAAAATATAAGATTCCATTCCATTGAAATCCTTGGGTTTTAGGATGGAATGTTCAAATCCTTCATTTGTAGAATTTGGTGGAATTCACACATTCCTTCCATAGAAAAGAATGAACCAAACAAGGGAATTGAATTTGGTCAAAGGAATTGGACATTCCAATTTCATCAGATTCCATCAGATTCCATCAGAATCTGCGAACCAAACGCCCCCTAAATGTCTATCTTCTCATTATATCATTAATTATAAGATAAACAAAATTTCTATCTATATTATTAATTAAAAAAATATAATAATTACACATTCCTACCATACAATTATTTTTTATTTTATAAGAGCATATCTAACAGTTATGCTATAATTTTTCTTAAATAGAGTTTGAAAAGTTAAAAAAACTTCAAAAGACTACATCCAACTCCAACAACTATATTATTAAAATATTCAAAACATTTAATAAAATATTATTTTTCTTTTCTAAACACACAACTTCAATGTCTCTCGTTGGTGATAAATAATCAAATATTATTTCTCTCTTAAATATGTAAGTTTTAGAGTTTCTCCAAATTTAAAGATTTTTATATTTTCTCTATTCTTTTTCTATTTTAGCATATAGTATAAATGTATAATATAGTTGTTGAAGAAAAAATCTCATTTTTTTATTTTTATTTTAGTATAACTTCGGAATAAGTAACAAACAATATTGAATATTTGTTCTCTGAGTTGATATTTGTACAGTTCGCCGACTCGCATCCTGCCTGGCCCATGAACGAGTGGACGCCATTAATGGATAAATTTCCTTTCTCTCTATTTAATCCATTCCCTTATCCAATTCTTCTCACCACACAAACAATTTTCTTCATCACAATAAAAAAAATGGCGTTTTCATCTTCCTCCTGCTTCTTCACTTCCCCCAATTTCCCACTCAATCAACACCCCTCCACCTCCTCCAATTTCCATTCGCCTCGGAATTCCGCCACTTGCGCCACCGCCACATCTGATAGACGCATTTCCACTTCTTCATCGTTATACGAAGTGCTCGGGATTCAAATCGGAGCCGATACGGTTGAGGTGAAGGCGGCGTACCGGAGATTGGCGAGAGTTTTGCATCCGGATGTGCGAAATCACGATTCGTCAGCGGATGAGTTCATGAAGGTGCATTCGGCCTATGTCACGTTGTCGGATCCAGGAAAACGAGCCGATTATGATCGTAGTCTGTTTGGGAGACAGAAAATCAGTTCGTCGCCGGTCGGATACAGTGGCCGGAGATGGGAAACCGACCAGTGCTGGTAGTTTGAGATATTTGTATCTCTCTCTCTATGTACATTACATAGGTAGCTAAAAGATTTGCAAATTAGTTGGCTATATTTCAATGCCATTGATTGTATTAAAATAGTATATTGTAGATTGGTAATTCTTGAACATTTTTATTTAATTTTACATCAAATTAGCCGACATAAATGTTTACGTGAACTTGAAAATCATGTCGGCATATATATATCTATTTGGTTTTGTCGGTCTGCAAATATTCTCTTTTAATATGTTTACGGGTTGTCTTCTTTTTTCTGCTTAAAAATCCAAAAACCCATTTTCTTTGTTTTTTTAATTATAATTTATTGAATAATATTTAAAAATAAGATTAGATCTACCATTTATTAAATAATTACTATAAAAATGTCTCAATCACTTGATGTTCATAATTATATTTTAAAAAATGTACATGTTTTGAGATCATGTGGTTAATGACAGTAAATTTTCATTTTATCATTTGATCTTTAGTCAATTAAATGTATGAGTTCATTTTACTTTTTTTTTTTTTTTTTTTGGAATTGTGTTTGAATGAAGTAAACTTGTTTTAAAAACATTTATCTGCTAAGATAATTCGATATTATTTATAGTCAAAGAAATTTGATTGTACTTCGGATGTGTAATGATATGAGATATTTATAACTTCTTTGTAATTATATTCCAAGTATTATTATATATATATATATATATGTAAATCTTGCAACCAATGCAACCCACATCTTAACCGTTGGATCAATGATAAACAGTTATTTTATTTTTATTTTTTTGTTTTTTTTAATTGAAAATATTGGGCCCACATCTATTGTAACCGTCGATCATGTATCCAATGGTTAAGATGTGGGTTGCATAGGTTGCAAGATTTATATGGATTGTAAATTAAACTATCCCTATATATATATATATATATATAGGGTCCCCTTCATTTGCTAACCGTGACATTGATGCTAACCGTGCTAACTAAAATTAGACCAATCAGAAGCTTCCTAGAGTTTTTGTTATCCCATGAATGTTATTAAATATGAAAGGGTAATATAGGAATTTGCTAAATATCGCCCATTTAATCTGTTTTCATATTTAAAGAAGTTTTTTATTTTGGTAGTTATCCTGATATTAAATATATTAATTAATTAAAATTTTTATTTTGATTTGCATCTTATTAATTTTGGAATTTATCTTTTACCTTTTTTTTTAACCACTAGGTCTTTGGCCTAGTGGCCACCTCTCTTCCGTAAACGCTTCTACCTGGGGTGTCCGTACTAGGGTTCGAATCCGGGGGAAGACAAGATGTCTTTTCCGGTGCAGGCTTATAGAGGTAGGGCCTGTAGGGTCTATAAAAGTGGACCATGGGGCCTTGGGTCCCCACCAATAAACCTTAGGTAATTTTTTTTTTGATGTTTTGGAACTGTTGTTGAAGAAAGTTGTTCGTTTATAGTGATTAACACTATGCATATATGCATTTGAGAAATATGTCCATACCATATCCAATAGTTGTGCACATATGCATGTATGATTATAGTACATGTATATATTTCCATAAAAGTGCACATATGCATTTTTAATTATAGTGCATATATACATGTATATATGCCAGTATGGACATGTGCACTTCATTTTCATTATGTAATTTTCAAATATGAGAAATGCGCACATAATCATATGTGATTGAAAATTATGTATGGATATACCTAAATATATGTTAATTCTATATGGACAAACACAATCATATACCATACAACCACATATGCAGTGAGGACAACCACAAGTTTTTGTTTTCTCTTTGTGTTTTGATGGTTACCTAGGCTATGTTTGGCAAAAATAAGTTAGCTTATAAGCTAGTGTACATGTTTGGATGACCATAAACTAGTTTATTGAAACGCTACTCAAAGTAGCGTTTTGAAAAGCTACCTTAACTTTTTTTTGCCAAACATAGCCCTAATGATTCTAGGGGAAGAAATCCCTAAATGTTAGGGATAATGATTCTAGGGGAAGAAATCCCTAAATGTTAGGGATTTTATGATTTTAAAACTTGTTTCCGTAAATAAAGTTGGATTGTTATTTTACCAAATTAACCCTGTGCACTTGTGCATTGTTTTAAATCAATCATTATGTGTAATAATTAATTAAATGAAAATTCAATTAAATATGGGTCGTTGATCATCGAAATGGATGCTTGAGATTGGTTAGCACGGTTAGCTCCAATGTCACGGTTAGCAAATAAATGAGCCTCTCTCTCTCTCTCTCTCTCTCTCTCTCTATATATATATATATATATATATATATATATATATAACCGACAAGTATCAAAAGGTGACAGTCAATCATAAAACAACCAAGGGAGTGAGGGGCCGCCTTATATTAGAGCATCCACAATGTACTCGTTGGGAGGTTTTTCATGAGGTTTTTCAAAAAGCAAAAACCACCTTTTGAGGTTTTTCACATAGTGGAGAGGTTTTTCAATTGAGGTTTTTCGTCATAGCTCGTAACTGCACGACCTGCTTTTTCGTATTTAATCAATTTTAACTTTATACAATTTTATAAAAGTTTCGTATTTAATCAGTTTTATTTATTAACCAGTTTTATTTATTAATATATTTAAAGTAATCTTATTTAAATATAATTATTAAATAAATAATATAAATAAATACATAATAAAAGTAATTATATTTTATATTTTTAAAATAATATCTCAAATTTGACATATTTATACAATTCTAACAGATTTCTTAATGACCCAATTTTTATTTTCGGTTATACATACTTTTAAATTTAACATTTTTTAATTTTTATTTTACATACTTTTTATACAACTTTTATATATTTCTTAATAACCTAATTTTTATTAATTTTATTGTACATACTTTTAAAAATAAGAATAAAAATGATATAAAGTTAAAATAGTGGGAACCTGAATAGTTTAAAAAAATAATGAAAAAACTTGGGTGAGGTTTTTCACATAGTGGAGGTATATAAAGGTTTTTAAGTTGTTGATGTGTCAATAATATGTAAGAAAAAAAACTATCAAAAAGCTCGGTAAAAAACACGTACACTATGGATGCTCTTATGGGAAAGAGTATTGCTAAACCTACACCCTAGTAAACCCATACCCCCTCCTACAATTTAGCCCTCCTCACATACTAGACAACTACCGACAAACCAAAATTTTAAAAGATTTTTAATTTATATTTACAGTTTATACCCTCATAATTAGTTAATTAATTTACTTTATACCTTTTACTTTTCTAATTTTCATTTTACACCATCACCATATTAATAAATGTAATCGTATATTAGCTAAAATACGTTAAAAAACGTTTTAATTTTAACAAGTTACACCATTACAATCGTCTCTTCGGTACCTTCGAAATGAGCCCAATATTGAATATTTTTGGATTTAATTATTTTATTATATGTTAAAAAATACGTTAAGGAAATCGATATATATATATATATATATATATATATATATATATATATATATAATGAATAATATCACATGTACTGTAAAAACGTAATTCATAATTTTCATCAAAACATATGTGATTCACAATTAATTATTTTTTTTTAAAATGTTTTCCTAATCATATACGATTTAAAATTTGAAAACAATGATTCAAATTAAACATCGGATTTTTTTTTAATGAAAACAGAATCATATGTGATTTGTAGCAAATGTAGATTAATTGTGGATATCACATATTGTAACACCCTGAATTTTGGGGTTGGGTAAAAAGTTGACGTTTACCCAAAGTTCAGGGGGGCAAAATGTAACTTGGGTTATATAAATACAAATCAAATCTGAGATATTTTTTAAATATCTCATTTGATCTGATTTGTGTTTGAGAAGCCAGGGAGAAGAGAGAAAGGCAGGAGAAAGCAGGTGTAAAGGGTTGATCAGTTCGGACAAATCGAGGTACGAATCTAGCTTAATGCTTTGATCTGAATGCTTTTAGCCGCGTAGAATCTCGTTGTGAATGTTTTAAACCGTTCCATTTTGAGATCGGTGTATTTCTCATTTTTGGATCTGGGTCTGCGTCGATCTGTTCTTGATGAACAAGACGACCGGTTGAGCAAGGACCGGTGGGTCGTTCGACCGGTGGGTCGTTCGACCGGTGTGTCGTTCGACCGGAGGGTCGTTCGACCGGTGTGTCGTTCGACCGGTGTGTCCTTCAACCGGTATTTGCCTTCGACCGGTTTAGGTTCTGTTAAGTTGTTAGCTTATGTGTCTTTGAGTTCTAGTCAAGTAGCGAGAGGATTATCTGCATTTCGACTTACCGATTCTTTCGGTGTTGTCATAGGTAGCGCTCGCTAAGAAAAAGGAAACAGAGGTGAGTTCCTACTATCCTTTTTAAACTTTATACATATCAAAAGTTACCTTTTGGATCTTATCTTGTTAAAGTAAAATGACGTTTTACTGATGCGTTTATGCGAAAAGATTATTTAAAAGAACTCCTTTTAATGATTTTCATTCTTACCAGAAGTTGAACTGGGAATAGCATTTTGTTTATAAAATGTATTTATACCATATATTTATTTATGGTTGGTCACATATGTTGTTGTGACGAGTCCTTACCATTACTAGTGGATCCCTAGGTTTTGAGTAAACTGTATTGCTGGGATGATACATTCCCTAAATTTGTAGCTATGGATCACTTGTTCCTCGAGGACAACTTAGTACGGTTATGTGAGACATGATACTAGCCATGGTTCATAGTGATCCTAGCGAAGGAGTATACCTTGGTTTTGCGCTTGGGGCTTGATCTCACGTTGAAGCACGGACTTTGTGTTTCGTATCCGCGGATTCCAAATGGTTTAGCTCGTAACTCGGATTGTTGGCCTAACTTTGTGTTACGCCACAATCCTTGGTAAAATGTTTTGCTTTCGGTCCTTTTATGGCACGTTCATAACGAAAAAGCCCGTTTATGGCAAGGACCCAAATTGTAAATTTAACCTCTTTGGAAATGTTATCTTGATACAAATGTTTTTATCTTTTGAGCTTCATAAACTGTATGTTCTCACCAGGCTTTTAAGTCTGACACTTTTTCTTAAATGGTATGTGTAACAGGTTTCCATTAGTAGTGGGTTGCCAGGGTTTTTGGAGAGACGAGTTTTGAGTCTCGAGGTTTTTGGTGATGTTTAGTATTGTTGTTGGGCATTGTTAATTCTCATTCTTTTGATGAAATCCTTGTAAAGGATTGTATAGTCTTGAGGACTGATCTCATTTATGGGAAGTTAATGGATGTACTTTCGTCATGTTGTCAGAATTCCAGATTTAAATTACTCCGATTTTTGAGTTGTTTCAATTTGGTATCAGAGCTCTAGTTTAAGCGAACTAGACATGAATGTAAGATGTCTAGACTTAGACTGAATATACTAAGAATTGATCCGCGAGAATTGGGTAGAGCTCCTAAGATGGGTTAGTCTTAGAGTCGACGGAAAGTACGTTTATCAGGCGTTGTAGTAGTGGTGACAAGAACCGTTATGTGTTGTATGTTCATAATTTCACTTAGCTAATGTTATTATGAGGATACTGTACATAAGAGTGCTTGAATTGCTGTTAATATGACATTTGGTAATGTGGTAGTACGTTTTCCTTTCGTGTTTTCCTATCTCTCTCTTATCTCTTCCACTGCTCTGTGTAGCAGTTTAGAATGGTAGGTACGCGCGGAAGACCGCGTACTCGTGTTGATGGTCTTGAAGCGACAGCCTTTACAGCGAATTAGCCGGAAGGAGTTGAGGTTGTTGTACGACCGCCTGTTCAGCAAATACTCGGTGGGGGGCCATAGGTCATTCCGCGAGTAGACCTGGCTTCGTCTCACCCAGTCATCGGGGATGCTAATCCCCAGTCGGAGTTGTTGGCCAGCGTGATGTTGGCAATGAGGGAAGAGATGGCTAAGCAGCAAGAGTTTCTGCTGAAAGCGATGGAGGACCGCGACGTAAACAATTGGATAAGTGAGACGGTTGTGGAGAACGTCGTAGCAGGTTCTGGAGGCGATGGTATAAGGGTCACGGCGGAAGAGCGCAGGATTCCTGGTGCTCCGGGGAATAAGAAAAGTTGTTCTTATAAGTCCTTTCTGGGTTGCGGACCGCCAGAATTCTTCAATTCTGATGACCTGACTGTGTGTGTAAAGTGGATCCGAGCGGTTGAGCAAGATTTTGGCTCTTCCGAATGCGGTGATGATCAGAGGGTGCGGTGCGGTACCCAACTGCTGAAGGACACTGCACTCATCTGGTGGAATATCATCCAATCCACACTATCTCCTGAAGTGTTGGCTCAGTTGTCTTGGGCCGAGTTCAAGAAGAAGTTGCTAGAGGAATTTTGCAACGAGAGGACCATGGACCGAATTGAGAAAGAATTCCGGTCTTTGGTGAAGGGAAGCCTGACGGTGAAGGAGTACACCCGTCAGTTTATGGAAAAGCTTGGTCTGGTGGGACACGCTGCCCCAACAGATAAAGACAAGATGAAAACGTATCTCAACGGCTTGCCAGCGGACATGCAATCTATGGTCCATAATTTCAAGGCTTCTAACCTCAAAGAGATGGTGGAGGAAGCTCAGTTCATGGAAGAGATGTTCGCAAAAAGCAAATATGAGAAGTCCGTTGTGGTGTCTGATAAGAGAAAGTGGGAGAGCAGCTCAGTACCTCCCAAGCGGGCCCGACCTTTTGTTGGAAACCGCAACTTCGGCAGTTATCAGGAAGCAAAGTGGTGTCCGAAGTGTCGAACCAAGCATCACGGTAACTGTTACAACAATTCTCAAACTTGTTATAAGTGTGGGAAGCATGGTCACACTGTCAGAGATTGCCCGGTCAAAGGACTCGTCTGTTATGAGTGCAAGGCATCGGGGCACGTGAAAAAGGATTGCCCGAAGCTTGTGTCGGGTAGCACGCCAACAAAGAAGGAGAACCCTCCCAAGGTTCAGGGTCGAGCTTTCCAGATGACGGCCGAAGAGGCTAGGGCATCCGCTGATGTGGTATCGGGTACTTTTCTTTTAAACTTTGTACCTGCTCGTATTTTATTCGACACGGGTGCTAGTTTCTCTTTCGTATCTGAATTGTTCCGTCGGAAAATTGCTATGCCCACTACTAGTCTTGAGGATGCGTTAGTAGTAGAAATAGCAGATGGTAGACAAGTTCTGATCCACGAAGTTCTGAAGCAGTGTACTCTCGGAATCGAAGGGAGAGAATTCCCGATCGATCTGCTACCAATGTCAATCGGGGGTTTTGATGTTGTGGTCGGTATGGATTGGTTGTCAAATAATTAGGCCGAGATCATGTGTTCCAAGAAGTTGATTCGACTTCCCAACCCCTCTGGCGAAGTCGTGGTCATCTATGGCGAAAAGAGAAAGGGTGAAGTGGCAATAATCGCAATGGCAAAGGCACACAAGTGTCTAGCAAAAGGATGTTCGTCTTTCCTAGCCTATGTGATCGATGCCAAGTTGGAGAAATCAAAGCTGGAAGATGTGAAGATCGTGCGTGAGTTTCCAGATGTCTTTCCGGACGATTTGCCCGGGTTGCCGCCCGATCGTCAGGTAGAGTTTCGGATTGATCTTGTGCCTGGCGTTGCACCGATCGTTAAAGCACCTTATCGTTTAGCGCCATCGGAGATGCAAGAGATGGTAGCACAAATCCAAGAGCTATTGGAGAAGGGCCTTATAAGGCCGAGTTCGTCACCTTGGGGAGCTCCGGTCTTATTTGTCAAGAAGAAGGATGGCACAATGAGAATGTGCATTGACTATCGTGAGTTGAACAAAGCTACAGTGAAGAAAAGGTATCCGCTTCCGAGAATAGACGACTTGTTCGATCAACTTCAAGGAGCAGGTTGTTTTTCCAAGATCGACCTATGTTCCGGTTATCACCAAGTGAAGGTAAGAGAAGAAGACGTTCCGAAGACGACTTTCAGAACGCGTTACGGCCATTATGAGTTTCTTGTAATGCCATTTGGCCTGACGAACGCACCAGCAGTGTTTATGGACTTGATGAATAGAGTGTGCCGACCATTTCTCGACAAGTCGGTCATTGTATTCATTGATGACATACTCGTGTATTCAAGAAGTGAGTCAGAGCACGAGCAACATCTACGTGAAGTTCTGGAAGTGTTGAGAAGAGAGAGGTTGTACGCCAAGTTTTCCAAGTGCGATTTCTGGATTAAAGAAGTACAATTTCTGGGGCACGTAGTCACTCGGGGCGGAGTGAAAGTGGACCCATCCAAGGTTGAAGCAATGATGAATTGGGAGCCTCCTAAGAGTCCGTCAGAGATCCGAAGTTTCTTGGGTCTGGCAGGATACTACAGGAGATTCATCCAAGACTTTTCAAAGATCGCTTCTTCCTTGACAGTTCTGACTCGGAAGAATGTGAAGTTCGAATGGACCGAAACCCAAGAGAAGGCGTTCCAGATTCTTCAAAAGAAGTTGTGTGAAGCTCCGATCTTGACTTTACCTGAAGGGTCGGAAGATTTCGTGGTTTACAGCGACGCTTCACAGATGGGATTGGGTTGTGTGTTGATGCAACGAGGCAAGGTAATCACTTATGCCTCGAGGCAGCTTAAAGTACACAAACAGAATTATCCAACTCATGATTTGGAGTTAGCGGCGGTAGTGTTCGCTTTGAAGCTTTGGCGACACTACCTCTACGGCACGAAATGTACTCTTTACACGGATCACAAGAGCCTGAAGTATGTCTTTGATCAGAAAGAGCTGAATATGAGGCAAAGGCGGTGGCTCGAGTTGCTAAAAGATTATGACTGTGAATTGCTTTACCATCCCGGTAAGGCGAACGTGGTGGCCGATGCGCTAAGTCGGAAGGACTATAGCGGAAGTATTCGAGCTACCCATTCAAGAATCGAGCTAGTGTCTAGTCTCGTTGAGAAGATCAAGACATCGCAGGTGGAAGCACTGTTGGAAGAAAATCTCAAAGAGGAAGTCATGACAAAACAGCGATTGCTCTTGACGGAAGATGGCCGTGGAGTGAAACTGTTCAACGGTCGTGTGTGGGTGCCCAAGATTGGGGGAAACCGTGAGTTGTTGCTGGAAGATGCACACAAGTCCAAGTATTCCATTCATCCGGTAAGTACAAAGATGTATAGGGACTTGAAGTTGCACTATTGGTGGCCGGTGATGAAGCTTGATGTGACGCGTTACGTTGAGCGTTATGTGACGTGTTCGTAAGTTAAAGCTGAACATCAGCGACCGTATGGGAGTCTTCAGTCCTTAGAGATTCCCGAGTGGAAGTGGGAACATATCACCATGGACTTCGTGACGAAGTTGCCTAAAACTCTTCGGGGACACGATACCATCTGGGTGATAGTGGATAGGTTGACAAAGAGCGCTCACTTTTTGCCTATGCGCGAGACTTTACCGATGGATAAGTTGGCAAAGCTTTATATCGATGAGGTGGTCTCGAGGCATGGGATACCTTTGTCGATCGTGTCGGATCGCGACAGTCGGTTCACTTCTAACTTCTGGGATGGGTTTCAGAAGGAGCTTGGTACACGAGTTAAGTTGAGTACGGCTTACCATCCACAGACCGATGGGCAGAGCGAACGAACGATCCAAACCTTGGAAGACATGTTAAGGTCTTGTGTCATCGATTTCGGGGGTAGTTGGGACTCTCACCTGCCTTTGGTGGAGTTTGCTTACAACAATAGCTACCACTCGAGTATTGGGATGACACCTTTTGAAGCATTGTATGGGTGAAAGTGTCGGACTCCCGTGTGTTGGCTTGAAGCGGGAGAGAAGCAGTTCGCCGGACCTGAAATCGTGCAAGAGACTGCCGACAAGGTCAAGTGCATTCGTGAAAGAATGAAAGCGGCTCAAGATCGTCAGAAGAGCTATGCCGATAAAAAGAGGCGACCGATGGAATTCCAAGTAGGCGACCGCGTTATGCTTAAGGTATCGCCATGGAAGGGCATTATTCGGTTCGGAAAACGTGGGAAGCTGAGTCCCCGTTTCCTCGGACCTTTCAAAGTGCTTAAGCGAGTGGGTTTACAAGCTTACCAGTTGGAACTGCCACCGGAGTTGAGCAGAATACACAACACGTTTCATGTTTGCTACTTCCGGAAATGTTTGGTGATAGAAGACAACGTCATTCCCCTTTCAGAGTTAAGGGTAGACGAAGGTAACCGTTGTGTGGAAGAACCCGACGCCATCTTAGAAAGAAAATCTAAGAAGTTGCGTCATAAAGAAGTCACTTTGGTCAAGGTGCAGTGGAAGCATCACCGAGGAGCAAATGTGACTTGGGAATCTGAAGAGGATATGAAGCGTAGATATCCTCATCTCTTTGTATAGTTGGATTTCGGGGCCGAAATCATTCCCAAGTTGGGGAGGATTGTAACACCCTGAATTTTGGGGTTGGGTGAAAAGTTGACCTTTACCCAAAGTTCAGGGGGGCAAAATGTAACTTGGGTTATATAAATACAAATCAAATCTGAGATATTTTCTAAATATCTCATTTGATCTGATTTGTGTTTGAGAAGCCAGGGAGAAGAGAGAAAGGCAGGAGAAAGCAGGTGTAAAGGGTTGATCAGTTCGGACAAATCGAGGTACGAATCTAGCTTAATGCTTTGATCTGAATGCTTTTAGCCGCATAGAATCTCGTTGTGAAAGTTTTAAACCGTTCCATTTTGAGATCGGTGTATTTCTCATTTTTGGATCTGGGTCTGCGTCGATCTGTTCTTGATGAACAAGACGACCGGTAGAGCAAGGACCGGTGTGTCGTTCGACCGGTGTGCCGTTCGACCGGAGGGTCGTTCGACCGGTGTGTCGTTCGACCGGTGTGTCCTTCAACCGGTATTTGCCTTCGACCGGTTTAGGTTTTGTTAAGTTGTTAGCTTCTATGTCTTTGAGTTCTAGTCAAGTAGCGAGAGGATTATCTGCATTTCGACTTACCGATTCTTTCGGTGTTGTCATAGGTAGCGCTCGCTAAGAAGAAGGAAACAGATGTGAGTTCCTACTATCCTTTTTAAACTTTATACATATCAAAAGTTACCTTTTGGATCTTATCTTGTTAAAGTAAAATGACGTTTTACTGATGCGTTTATGCGAAAAGATTATTTAAAAGAACTCCTTTTAATGATTTTCATTCTTACCAGAAGTTGAACTGGGAATAGCACTTTGTTTATAAAATGTATTTATACCATATATTTATTTATGGTTGGTCACATATGTTGTTGTGACGAGTCATTACCATTACTAGTGGATCCCTAGGTTTTCAGTAGACTGTATTGCTGGGATGATACATTCCCTAAATTTGTAGCTATGGATCACTTGTTCCTCGAGGGCAACTTAGTATGGTTATGTGAGGCATGATACTAGCCATGGTTCATAGTGATCCTAGCGAAGGAGTATACCTTGGTTTTGCGCTTGGGGCTTGATCTCACGTTGAAGCACGGACTTTGTGTTTCGTATCCGCGGATTCCAAATGGTTTAGCTCGTAACTCGGATTGTTGGCCTAACTTTGTGTTACGCCACAATCCTTGGTAAAATGTTTTGCTTTCGGTCCTTTTATGGCACGTTCATAATGAAAAAGCCCGTTTATGGCAAGGACCCAAATTGTAAATTTAACCTCTTTGGAAATGTTATCTTGATACAAATGTTTTTATCTTTTGAGCTTCATAAACTGTATGTTCTCACCAGGCTTTTAAGTCTGACACTTTTTCTCAAATGGTATGTGTAACAGGTTTCCATTAGCGATGGGTTGCCAGGGTTTTTGGAGAGACGAGTTTTGAGTCTCGAGGTTTTTGGTGATGTTTAGTATTGTTGTTGGGCATTGTTAATTCTCATTCTTTTGATGAAATCCTTGTAAAGGATTGTATAGTCTTGAGGACTGATCTCAATTATGGGAAGTTAATGGATGTACTTTCGTCATGTTGTCAGAATTCCAGATTTAAATTACTCCAATTTTTGAGTTGTTTCACATATGATTAATTGTGGAAATCAAAAATGTCGATTATTTTGGGATATAAAAAATGTCAATTATTTTGGGATATCACATGTCGATTAATTTTTTACAGAATCATTCGATATATATATATATATATATATATATATATATATATATATATATATATATATGATTCGATATATAAATAATCGATCGATATATAACAAATAGAGTTGAAAGCCAACATGCAAAATTAAAAAAATATTTGGAGTCTACCCAAGCAGATTTAAAATTTTTTTATCTCATATTCATGTTGTAATTGAATCACAAGACACATCGATCAAAGCAAGTTTTGAAATGAGTAAAAATATTAGGAAACATCGATTTCAAAACCGACATTTTAAAAATTTGTCAGACTTTGTTTCATTTTATGCAGTTGATATGATTTACAGTGAACATGAGCGGTCTTTCAAGACTAACGTATTTTCTGAAAATTGTGGTTGTAAACTGCATACAGGTCATGGGTTGCCATGTGCGCATGAACAAGCAATGTATACATGTCAAGGCATACCCATTCCACTTGATGCGATCGATGTATTTTGGAAAACACTTGATTTTTCGCCACGTGTGTCCGCACAAGATGACGATATTCAATGTGACGATGAAGTTCAGATGTTTAGAGAAAATTTCAATAAACAATCAGTTTCTGGTTGCAAAAGCTTGTTAAAAAAATTAAATGATATAATAATGCCAGAAAAAACGTTGTTTCATGAACCCTCGGTGTAACATCCACCCTTCTAATATGTATTATATGTTAAAACATGTTTTATGTGTTATTTATGTAAAAAGAGAATTTGCTAAAATGTTAAGTGTTATAGTGAGCTATAAGTAGAGCCCATAGTTTGATTGATATGTAGGAGGTAATATTGGTGCTAACACCTCACAAATGACATAATTAGTTGATGAGAGGGTTCAAAATACAAAGTGCATTGCTTAAATCGAAATCGGGTAGGTCACTAGAGTGCCTAAATGGGAAATATATACCCAAAACTTGAACGAATGATCTAAATGGTGATGTAAAAGTTGGAACATCTTTGATTAAGTTAATATGAAGTGCTAGAAGTGTCAGATGTCGAAAAAGTCGCGTAGATTGCATTTTATGCAAGTTTTACAAAATACGTTGTTATTTCGGTAAACTATGTGCACAACACTCAAGCGGGAGGTGTTCGATGGGATTTTAAGCTTTGGAACTAAGTTTTGGACCTGTTGGGAGTTGTTGGAAGTGTCGGGAAACTTTTACGGGATTCCGAGCTAAAAATCAAAAACGACGAAATTTCAAAGGAAAGCATAACGTCCGCAAATATGTAAAACTGCTTTTATTGGTAGATCGTTTCTGAAATATTTTTGTTGGAAGTTTTTCATTATCTCGTTATGAACGCGTAGGCGAAAACCTCATCGAAAACGGAGTTCCGAGCGAAAAGTTATGTCATTTTTAGTGTTGAGTGGTCAAAATGGGTACCCATGCGGGTCAAACCCGACCCAACTCGGATTCAACTTAAAAAAAACGAATTTTAGGCCCATTTTATGCCATTTTCAGTTCAAGAACATCCACACATAGTTATGGTGCGATTCTCACACACTTAAGCTCAAATACATCCCATCTTTGAAGAATCAAAGCTCAAAGTGATGAAATCTTGAATTATATGTGAAGATTAGTGAATGTATACTCCTAATACTAAGTTTAATCATTATAAGTAGTGTTAATTAAGGAGATTAGGGTTTGCATGTTTCTGATTAGTGGATAATTTTGTAAGATCAAGGTTTTATGTTGGTTGATTTGCAAGAAGATGGAAAGGAAAGTGAATTTTCACAAAGAACAAGTTAACTCTTTGTTATACAAAGTTGGATTTTGATGAAATTGGTAGAAATGGATGAATGAACCATGGTTTCTTGTTGGTTTTACTTTGATAATGATAAGTTTAAGTTAACATCTGAATTGGTTTAGTATTGGAATGGAATTGAATACTTAATTGCACAAAAGTGTGATTTTTTTTAGTTTGAAATCATGTTACAACATTGTTTTAGAAAAATCATATAAAATCATAGAAAAGTCAGAAAATTATGAGGTCAGAGGCATTAGAAAGCTAGGATTGTCTTTGTTGTTTTGTATTCAGACATCGAAATCTAATTCCAACTTTAAGGTGGGTAAAAAGTGCCATGTATTCTGTGTTGTAAAGCTGATTATTGACAGCTTTGTGCTGTTGTGTTATAAAATTCATAGAAAATTGTATAAAAATCCTAAAAATCTGTATAAACAGGCTCTGAAAAGGCAGGATAAAGAGGTACAATCCATATTTAGAAGTAATTTGATGATTTTGAGTTTAAGATGGGCAAAACAGGTCTGCAAGTAGGTGTTGTGTAGTAAAAACAAAGTAGAATGCTTGAATTAAAAAGGGTTAAATTTGTGTTATTATTGTGCATTGCTAATGGGACTCTATATATGAACTTCAGGTGTAATTTAAGCATAATTGAAGGTCTTGGAAGTGTTTTCCAACCATTGAACAGAAGTTGGGATTCGACCTTTATATTTGGTTAACCGAATTCAATGAACAACACCGTGAGTTTATGTGGACATATGCATTACTTTGTATTGATCTTGTGATGCATTTTGGGCGCCGATTGTCGATATTCCATGGAGTCTGGTGAGACAATCGGAGGGGCTGCCGTACTCACTGCCCAGTGGGAGTCAGGGGGTGAGTATAGGACTTTGGCACAATCCGGGAGATGAAGGACGGATTTGGTGTCAAGTCTTATGTTTGTGTAAAAGTTAATTGGCATTGAACTTACATGATCTCTAAAAATAATGTTGAATTCATTGAGGTTTTCTTTGTGATTCCCTCGTTGAAAGTGCGTTTTATGTATATGATTTCATATGGTATAAGTAGTTGTTTCATTGTTGTTATGTAAACTTGTTTTCGAGCCTTCTTCGTTTCCTAGTATGTACGCTTTTATACTACATTGTAACCACATATTTCCACATGAATCCACTAAGCTTTATAGCTTACCTTTTAGTGGTTATTAACTTTTCAGGGCAAGTCGACAAAGGTAAAAACAAGGTCGGTTGATTGGTAGGGACTGAAGCGTGAAGCTTACTTTTGGTTTAGGTATTTATACATCAAACTTTTGGGATTGTACATAGTTAGAACATTCCGGGTAGATATGTCCCCGATGGTTATGTTATGGTTTGTTTTGTAATTATTAAGCCTTAAATTATGTATTTTGGGTTGTATATTGTTATCCCGTAATCTGAGGTTTTTGAAACTAAATTAATTTAACGGTGGTTCGGTAAGTGTTTGTTACGTAACCGTGGTGTTACAAATATGGTATCAGAGCAATAGTTTAAGTGATCTAGGTATCTATAACGGTATCTAGACTTAAACTAGGCGTTGATGTTATATAGTAACTAAGCGATGATTGATACGGGATATGGACCATTAGGAGAGACCCAAGTTGGGTAAGGGACCATAAATAGGATGTTGTTTAATGCTCTATATATTTTGATACTCTCCATATGTGTACATCTTTTTAGGACGATGTCTGATGGTGATGCTGCTAGCCACACTCCATCAAACCCCGATGTTAGAGAAAGTGATCCCGACCTTAACGTAATGAGGATGATACACCCTTGTCTCCCCGTGGTGAACGATTAATGAAACGACTCACGACATTTGTTCAACAAACTTTTGAACAATATAAGCATGACACAGGAAAGGGTAAAGAGAAAGATATGGGTGATCCTTCAAAACCCAAATCTGAACGAGTCTCGTCTAAAAGCTTTCGTAGTAGTGGCGCTACAGATTTCACCGGACTGTCTGATCCAGTAACCGCAGTTCAATGGATCCAAAACACCGAAAAGGTGTTCCGAATTTCCCGAGTGTTAAATGAAGATAAAGTGAATTATGCCAGTGCAATGTTGACAGAACGTGCACTCACATGGTGGGATGTAACTTTTGAATCCCTTACTGAAAAAGAACGTGAAAGCTTGACTTGGGAGTCTTTCAAGACTCGTTTCTTTGAGCAATTTTGCCCGATCGACTTGCAACGGAGGCTTGAGAAAGAATTCTTGGAACTCAAGCAAGGGAACTGTTAGGACTAAAAGTCCTATGTGTTGAAAGTGGAATAAAGTATTTATAAGGGTTTAAAATGTTATTCTTTAATAGTTGTTTTAATAGTTGGGCCTAAAGCCCATAAGCCCATTAGGCCTTGTAAGCCTGGTATATAAAGACATTATTAGTTCATAATTAGGGTTAGAGACGTTTTCATTAGTCAGATTATTAGAAGTCTCATTATTTACAAACAACTAGTTTATAGGTTTACTCTCTCTGATCAGAAATCCTTTCTGTAAACCTAAACCCTTTGATTGCTTATTAATCATATGACTAGTTGCTGTGACTCAAATACTGTTCATCTTTGATAATATTTGTTGCTGATTGCACTGTACTGGGATCTACAATTGGTATCAGAGCAAAGAGACTAAAGGTTTGATCCACAAAAAGGTTTGTCTAAAACCCTTTAATCAATTATTTGTGTTAATCGTCTTTATCTGCTTCTGAGTGTTAGATCGGTCGATAATTTTTCTGGAAAATTAATAAGTGTATTGATCTGTGTTTTGATAAATAAATTTTTATCGGTCGATTTGTTTCTGGAAAAGTGTTTTCTTGGTTAATGCTCATCATCATCGGTCGAATATTGATCTGTGTAATTGTGTGTTTTTGCTTTACTGCTAATTGGTACCGATTTCTGGTTGTTTATTGAATTCACTTTCTGGGATTAATTTCGATCGATTCCCAGATTTATCGTGTTTATCGGTTTGTTCTTTGTGTTTATCGGTGTGTTCTTCGTGTTTATCGGTCTTAAAAGTCTATCTGTTGATTTGTTATTAATTTGTTTTCGACCGATAGTCTATTAGACCGATAGATATTGAACCGATACTTCGACCGGGACTTTGCTCTTACCGTTCTTTGATTCGACGGGACTTTGTTCTTACCGTTCTTTGATTCGACCGGGACTTTGTCCTTACCGGTCATTTGGTTCGACCGATACATTGTGTTTACCGGTCCTTTTTGTTCGACCGGGACATTGTTGTTACCGGTCTTTGGCTTTGACCGATACTTTGTCCTTATCGGTACTTTGATTCGACCTGCATTGCTTCGACCGATATTTTGTCTATTTCGGTCCTTTGCTAGACCGATACTTTATCTATACCGGTCTTTTGCTTGACCGGTACCCTAAAAAAAAAGGGTAAAAAAGGTCAATTTTTTTGTCTCACGATCATTTTGCAGTGCACTTCTTTTAGCCCCTGTACTTCAAGGTTTCAGTAGTGTATCATTAGTGACCCTAAACTTTCAAGTTTCACAATTTGTCACTTTTGGTCCCTGCACTTTCAAGTTTCATCTATTGTCAAGTTCAATCCCTGTATATCAAAAGGAATGCCTTCAAGCGAATCTCTTTCAATCAGTACAAATGAGAATCCACCAGTACTTTTCAGAGGAGAATTTCAAAGTTTTAAAAGAAAGAAAGTTATTTCTGAAGACAGTCTAGAGATCAAAGAGATGAAGATGATGTTACAATTTTCAAAGAGATTTCAAAGATTGTATTGATTCTTTCCGTATCATGTGGTGTCTGCTACAAGTTTGTAATTCTTTCCGTATCAAAGATAGTATTGATTCCTCCTACGAGCTGATTGAAACAAGTTCTTAAACTGAAAGCTTATTCAACTCGCGGTTCAAAGACAGATTCTTTGTTTTAAACTGAAGTTGCACTGTGGAATGTCAAGTAACTCTCACATTATCTTTCTTGTATGCTGATCCGATGTGATTGAGTTTTTACAGCTGAAAGCTGCTTGATAGTGCGTTCAGTCGAGGCTACTGTACATTGAATTTGGTTACAAAGTTGATACTATGAAGTTCAAGAGCTTTATTCAAGGGGGAGCGTGGAAAGACATGAAGTCTAGCAACACCAAAGTTCTTCAAAGATTCAAGAAGGAAAGAAGATCAAGGCCTGAAGTTTTTCAAGTTGTTAAATGCTTTATTCAACTTTAGGGGGAGATTGTTAGGACTAAAAGTCCTATGTGTTGAAAGTGGAATAAAGTATTTATAAGGGTTTAAAATGTTATTCTTTAATAATTGTTTTAATAGTTGGGCCTAAAGCCCATAAGCCCATTAGGCCTTGTAATCCTGGTATATAAAGGCATTATTAGTTCATAATTAGGGTTAGAGACGTTTTCATTAGTCAGATTATTAGAATTCTCATTATTTACAAACAACTAGTTTATAGGTTTACTCTCTCTGATCAGAAATCCTTTCTATAAACCTAAACCCTTTGATTGCTTATTAATCATATGACTAGTTGTTGTGACTCAAATACTGTTCATCTTTGATAATATTTGTTGTTGATTGCACTGTACTGGGATCTACAGGAACATGTCTGTAATTGAGTATGAGACTCAATTTAACCAAAAGGCACGTTTTGCCTTACGATTTTTATCTTCCGAACATGAACGAATAGAGCATTTTGTCGATGGTTTGAGACGAGAAATCCAGGAGTTTGTTGCTAACCGCGACATTCCAAGTTTCAATAAAGCTGTGGAGTACGCTCGTCGCCGTGAACACGATTTAACTATACTTGATGAACCAAATTTTCAGTTGAAACGACAAAGAAATGAAAGAACGTTCTCGTTACCGACCCACAAACCGCCTCGATTCTTCACCCCGAGACGAGCACAGACTCAAACCACTCCCTGTGCTCCTTCACAGGCTTATACACTCCAGGTATAAATAGTAAATATTATAGTTAAATAATATGAACTGTTGAACTTAACACAACTTTATTGCAGTCGAACGCGCCACGAAATTGTCAGAAGTGTGGTAAGCTTCATTCGGGACGATGTAACGCTGAACCGACAACTCTTAGATGCTTTTGTTGTGGTGACGTGGGCCATATTCGTACTGGTTGTCCACGACGGCAGGACGCATGTTATTCGTGTGGAGTATTGGGGCACAAACAAAGAAATTGCCCTCGAGTCAAATGAGAAGAAAGTAAATCATCAGTTCAGCGACCGACGACAACTGGGTTTTCCGTTCAAAAGGAGGAGGTACCCAAGGCCCGTGCTCGTGCTTTCCAGATCACCGTAGAGGAAGCTCGTAATGAACCAGACATTGTTATTGGTATTTTTCTTATGAATTCCCAACCTGTCCGTATTTTATTTGATTCTGGAGCAACTAACTCCTTCGTATCGCATTATTATACTCGATTTCTGGATTATGTGCCCTCTATGCTTGATAAACCATTCACTGTTGATACGGCTAACGGGGGTGTTCTAGTTGCCGATAAAATATATAGAGATTGTGTGTTAATTCTTGACGACTATGAGTTCTCAATAGATCTGATCCCGATAGATATTCATGGCTTTGATATTGTTATTGGGATGGATTGGTTAGCTAGAAACTGCGTCGACATCATATGCTCTCACCGAATGATTCGAATACCGAAGGACGACGAAGATTACCTATATATATACGGTGAACGACGTGTAGGAGATGTAAAGGTAATCTCTATGCTCAAGGCCCGACGATATCTAACGAAAGGATGTTCCTCTTTTCTGGCCTATGTTTTAGATTCATCCAAAGAGGGAAAGAATACGGTGAAGGATGTGCCAATCGTATGTGAGTTTTCAGATTTATTTCCCGATGACTTTCCAGGGTTGCCACCGGACAGACAAGTAGAGTTTCGGATCGATTTAGTACCCAGTGCCGCTCCTATAGCTAAGACACCCTATCGTCTCGCACCGGCGGAAATGAAAGAAATGACGAGCCAATTACAAGAGTTGTTGGACAAGGGATTCATTCAACCAAGCACTTCACCCTGGGGTGCTCCGGTATTGTTCGTAAAGAAGAAAGATGGTTCCTTCTGAATGTGTATTGATTATCGGGATCTAAATAAGGTAACCATCAAGAATAAATACCCTCTTCCACGAATTGATGATCTATTTGATCAATTACATGGTGCAAGTTATTTTTCCAAGATTGATTTAAGATCAGGATATCATCAACTTAAGGTACGTGAGGAGGATGTGCCTAAGACAGCTTTCCGCACACGGTACGGACATTATGAATTCCTTGTCATGCCGTTTGGACTTACGAATGCACCTGCAACATTCATGGATTTAATGAATCGAGTGTGTCGTCCGATGCTTGATAAGTCTATTATTGTCTTTATTGATGATATCTTGGTATATTCTAAGACCGAGGCCGATCATGCCGATCATAAGTCCTACTTCCAACGACAACCCACCCCCACAAATCCATATCTTGATCAAATCTCGAGTTTATTTCATCCATACATCACACAAATACAAGATGTATTGGGCGATGGAAATTGTGGATTTCGAGCCATATCTACTTGTTTGGGTCGTGATGAAGATGCATGGGACACTATCCGCACAGAGTTAATGGGTGAACTAACTGAGAATTACGCTTATTACTTTAATGTGATTGGCTACAACGAGTGCCAAAGAATTTACGCCGCGTTGAATTGGTTCGAGAAGGGCGCCTTTGCACCACATATGCATTGGATCGTTATGCCTGAAATGGGAATTCTAACTGCTTCAAGGTTCAATGTCATATTACATGTTCTCAGTATAGAAGGCAGTGCGACATACTTACCATTCAGGACACACCTGTCGTCATCATCCCATGACAAGTCAATTGTAATAGTGCATGTTAATGGTAATCATTACATAAAGGTGGTACTAAAAGGAGATTACCCAATGCCCACACTCATACACCATTTGACACATCATGCACTTCCAGATGCAATGTCGTGGATTATCCCATACCAACGTAGATTAGATATGTATGAAGAACATATAGAGTGTACTAGTACTCGTGTCTACATGCAGTAAATCAAAATGTAGACACGAGTACGAGTACGCTCTATACGTTCTTCATACATATCTAATCTGCGTTGGCATGGGATAATCCACGACATTGCATCTGGAAGTGCATGATGTGTCCAATGGTGTATGAGTGTGGGCATTGAGTAATCTCCTTTTAGTAACACCTTTATGTAATGATTACCATTAACATGCACTATTACAATTGACCACCTTTAATTTTTTTAACAAGCTTTTGCGACCAGAAACTGATTGTTTATTGAAATTTTCTCTAAACATCTGAACTTCATCGTCACATTGAATATCGTCACCTTGTGCGGACACACATGGCGAAAAATCAAGTGTTTTCCAAAATACAACGATCGCATCAAGTGGAATGGGTATGCCTTGACATGTATACATTGCTTGTTCATGCGCACATGGCAACCCATGACTTGTACGCAATTTACAACCACAATTTTCAGAAAATACGTTAGTCTTGAAAGACCGCTCATGTTCACTGTAAATCATATCAAGTGCATAAAATGAAACAAAACCCGACAAATTTTTAAAATGTCGGTTTTGAAATCGATGTTTCCTAATATTTTTACTCATGAATATAAGATAATTTTTTTTTAAATATGCTTGGGTAGACTCCAAATCATTTATATATATATATAAAAAATGATTTTGTTTTCATTAATCGACATGTGATATCCTAAAATAATCGACATTTTTTATATCCCAAAATAATCGACATTTTTGATATCCCAAAATAATCGACATTTTTCATTATATATATATATATATATATATATATATATATATACATATATCGATTTCCTTAACGTATTTTAAAACGTATTTTTTAACCTATAATAAAATAATTAAATCCAAAATTTTTCAATATTGGGCTCATTTCGAAGGTATCGAAGAGACGATTGTAATGGTGTAACTTGTTAAAATTAAAACGTATTTTTTAAACGTATTTTAGTTAATATACGATTATATGTATTAATATGGTGATGGTGTAAAATGAAAATTAAAAAAATACAAGGTATAAAGTAAACTAATTAAATAATTATAATGGTATAAACTGTAACTATAAATTAAAATTTACAATTTTGTCGATTTGTTGTGGACCATGTGAGAGGACTTAGCTTCTAGGAGGGGGTAGGGGGTTAGTAGGGGTAGGAAAAGTATCACCCTCGGTATTACATGACCCATTATATGTCGTCTACAAGAAGGTTTTTTGTTTTAAGGGCCAAAAGAGGATTTTTTTACTGATTTTATATTCATAGCATCTTCAACTCTCAATATTGGATTTTACATTAAAATTGTGTATTTCTTTTATTCAAATGGTAAGTTCATATTTAATCATCAATACCAATTTTTACATCAAAGTGAATATTTGTAAGTGTAACTTTTATTTTATTTAAAAAAACGTGTAATAGTTTTTATTTTAATTTTAACAAAAAAATGTGTAAATAAATAGCATTATAGCAAAAAGTAAACTCCAATTTTGATCCCAAGGTTTGTTGATTTCTTTGAAAGAGGATACGTGGTTTCATAATTTAAGTTTTGGTCCTTACAGTTTGGATTTTGCTTTGAAAGAGGGAACTGGTCACTAACACCGTTAAAAAGCTCTGTTAGAGCCAGGGGTATTTTTGTCCAATCATGTTTTGTCCCCATTTTTGCAATTCATTTTTGTTTTTTCTTGTTTTTGTAAAAAACATCAAATTTTAGGGTCTACCTTCTAAATTGCAAAAACTTTCTTCTTCTTCCTTCTTCTTCTGCAACCGGTTAACACCCAGACATCTTAAAAAAACAAATATCATCTTCATCAGAGTGATTTACTCATTACACTCTCAACCCTAGTCATTTTACATATTTTCTTAGTTTTCTATTATAAAAGAATTTCTATTATACAAATATTTAAAGCTTTAAAAAATAATTCAAAAAATGTATAATAAAAAACACCAACCCAACATATATCATCCCCAAACCTTTTTTTCCTATAAACACCAACCCAGATCAAGAACAAGAACAAGAACAAATGAAGAACATGAAGTAATAAAGATAACTATGATAAGAACATAGATCAAAACCCAAAAGTATCAAGAAAACCTTGAATATAAAGTCAAAACTCAAATAATGTACAAATTTATTCCAAGACCATAACTGTTAAACCAAATAATAACATCAAGAACATTAATCAAGATGAAGAAGTGAGAAGAACATCAAACAAATAATGTACAAATTCACCAAAAAAAGTGTCGACACAAAACGAAAAGTCAAAACCCTAGAATGTATTTATAAAATTAATACTCTAAATCAAGATCTTAAGAACAATCTCATTCATATACACTACTAAAATAGAAGTAGAAACCTATTTGTAACACCCACAAATTTATCAGATATATATCCTTAGTAATTAAATAAAATAATGATGCAATGAAGTACGTGTAAGTATGTAGTGCTAGCGTATTGAGAAATTATCAAACTAGAAATTAAACCATAGTCTAAAATGAAATAGTGTTTGTGTTTAGGATTGATAAAAGAAAATAGTATTTTAAATGCCATGAGATTAAGTTAACCAAAAAGAAAAAAAATGGAGAGTGAATAAGGGATTTGAGGTAGTGTGTATTTAAAGAAAGAAAAGAAGAAGAAAGAAAATGACAGAGTTCTCGATGATAGAAAAGAGGGAGGGTTTTTGGATTTTCGAGAGCACTGTGCGACCTTAATCAAGTGAACTGATCAACAAACAAACGTGGTTTGATCGAGCTGAAATTTTACAGAAAGCTTTCTAACTCACTAATCATTAATCTGAACGGTGGAGATTGTATTTTGAAGAGTTTAGATACGATTTTTGTACCATTTACACTAACGTTTTTTTGGGGTTTGTAGGTATGAAAAACATAAAGAAATTAGGTTATGATTTCTTAGTATTTGGTGTTTGACTTCTTCACCGAACTTGTTCATAACATTGAGGAGAACAACATACTCAAAAATCAGAAGATTTGGTGAATTTTTAAGTGGTTAATTGCAGGTATGTCTTTGATTCAAGAAATTTAGGTTTTGAGTTCAAGAATGGAAATTTTGGGTTGTTTTGGTGAATGGTTTTCGGTTTTTAAATTTCATTTGAGACTTTAGGGTTCTAAATGTTCAAGTGCTCAAGGGTGTTGAGCCGAATGAGAGTTACATGTTACCTTGATGAATTTCATACTAGACCCAAATTTATATTAAAATCTTTACAACAAAGAAACATTATGTTTGTCAATCCAAATCCAACCCAAGACTAGATTATGTGTTAACTTCTTTGAAAGTATAATGTTAGAGTCATTATGTGAGATTTCAATGGCCTTTGGTCCATTTATGGAGATCAATCAAGAAACTACGATTTGAAACAAAACAGTTGGACTATTTCAAAAGTCAAACTTTGGTGATGAAGTTTGAAGTTTTGATTTCAATATGAAAATGTGAAGATACTTGATGTAATTTATTTTATAAGAACATTAAGATGATATTAGATTAATTCAAGGGATATAGTTAATATGGATTTATAAAGGTGTTACAGTGATCAAGTCAACATTTCAAAGCAAATTAATCTAGATTTAACTTAATCTAACAAAGGTGAGTTCAAGTAGTCGTAAAACTGGGTGCACGTCAAAAGTATGACTGATTCATGATGCTTGTGTTTAAATGTGTGTCATGGAAATATGCATGATTTAAACGGTGTTATGAAATGCGGTTATTTAAAGTTTTATACAAAGTAACTTTGAAGGTGAAAATGAGCATGCTAAACTATTTTGAAGAACCGTATGAAATGCATTTTTATGTATTTAAAACTTGATGTATATTTAGCATGTTGTTGATTTAAACTATTGATAAACGTACTTTGTATAATGGAGGTTTTTGAGCTATTGGTGTGCTCTATCGGTGATGTATTAGGTTCGGATTTATGATAATGTAAATAACGTTTCATATTCCAAAACACCCCAAAACACGGGCGGGGATTAATACTCAACCCATAAAACATATAATAAATTCATGTATGCAAAATGTCACCAAAAAACAATATATAGAAGACTCAACCCAAAAATAACACCTTTCGGTGACGGGGGAAACCCGATTCCGCATATTATGACGTACACAGAGTAAGCCATACATTACGTTAAATTGGTATAAGTATCGGGCTCAACATCTTTCAGAATACACCCATAGATACTAGCACGGAGGACTTACACCATACCACGAGCCCTAGTCGCGCCTCAATGGGGAAAACTAATCGTTCCACCATCGGACAAAGTAATAAAAGTATCGAGCTCAGCATCTTTCAACATACACCCAATGATACGAGCACGAAGGACTTACACTCCCTATCCGATGTCGAACGTGCCTCCATATATATAACTAGTCGTCCCAACACCGGATAAAATACAAAAGCGTTCATGGATCCATAGCAGACGGGGCTGAAACATTACATGACTCAAAACGCATGAACTAACGCATTCAAAACATGTAATTCCCAAATAAGATGCAATAAATGCAAATCATAACCAAGCGCTCTAAAATGAGCTATCAAAACCGGACAAGTGTCCTCATATCCCAACAAAACCCAAACGAGCCATAAGCTCAACGAACCCAAAGACCCAACGCTGAAACTCATAAAATGAAATCAAACGTAAACGGCCCGAAATAATTCAACTCATGCTTCAACACACACGAATAACCCCAACATGATTTAGATCGGGACAAAACATTTTCCAAATGAGTCTATACCTTTTATTCTTTCAAATCATCCCTGACACCCAATAAAATGCATTTATACTCAAATATACTCCATGAAATAAATCATTTAAATACCCAAAGTATATGAGTTATTTATCAAAATGCCCAAAATCCCAAATGTGAGTGTTTTATAAGTTTATAAAGTTGAATAACTCCAAATAACCAAAACTTATCAGCAGATAACAATTTCATGTAAGACACAAAATACTTTAAAATAAACATTTTGGCATGTACACCGTTTTCACAAATCAACTTGAACTCACCTTGCTAGATTTAGGCTAAATATAGATTTTACCCCGCTTGAGCTCCTTTGAAGGGCACTCTCGCAGAGATTGTACCGCGGGTGGTACGCCTCCGGAGATTGTGCCACGCAATAGTGACACATGTCACTATCGCGAGTCACTCTCGCGTCACATGTACCGAAGCCCAAAAATGTCCAAAACTCGAGATTTTCGCATGGGTTGCTTTAAAGTTCGAAAGTACAACTCATTTCACCCCAAAAGATAGATGGAAGGTGAAGAGATGGTTGGGGATGAACGAAAACTTACTAAGCGAAAATCCGGGTGTTACAATCCTCCCAACCTTAGAAGGATTTCATTCTCGAAATCTAGATTCCCAAGAAACGATAACCGCAGAGTAGATTGCCCCTACTCCGCTAGCCAAAACTAACCCCATTCTTTACGCTGGCCTTCACGATAAGCGTCCCATATGGGGACATCGTACTTACATCCGAGTGAGTGTTCAGCTTACTAAAGTAGTCCTTACCCACAAGATTACAGTTGTCTCCCAACCTTGGATGACACTTATTGCCTCAAGAGCAGCCTGTAACCCCGGTTTCACACTGGCCAATACACTTTAATTGGACATGCTTCCGATTCCAACCCAAGGTTCGACATCACCCTTCAAAGAATTTCCACAATTCTTAATGATCGGTTCTTGATATTGACAGCGTCGTCCTTTCGAGGCGTACTAATATGCCCTTTAGATAGCTGGTTAATGCAGATATGGCTATCACTCACCCCGATCTATTCTCAACCTCTGAACATTCCCTTACTAAGATCTTTAGTACAGCGAGGAGCCTAAACACCTCAATACTTAGTTACCAACATTTAACCTTCTTTTAATTTCCATCATTAAGAGCCAACATTCTCTTGATCCAACGGGGATACTTTCAAACCTTCCAACGATTTGTTGACTTCAAAAGGGCAAGTTGACGCCTAAACCAACTGGTAATATCAAAAACGCGGATATCCCACCCAATATTTCATTCTTGAAGTATTGTTGCGGTAAAGTTGACACCTAACAGGGTGCTAAGATTCCCAATCTTCCATTTCTAACCAATAAACCACAATACTTCCCTTGCTCATGCAGGCCCATCGAAACAATATACTAGCAACGTAAAACATGATGTCTAACGGTTCATCGACCCGACATCAACTCAATCCAACCATACCTAGAATCATTCAAGACTTCATCTGCAAGTTCACCGAAGAATAAAGATCACCCCTTAATCAACTGGAAAACATAAATCTAATACCTCCCTTATTCATGCGTGACTCCAAATCAAAACCTGAACCCAAAATTCAGAATCAACCACAAGTCGGATCATCCGACGCTTCAACTCCCAAGGACTCTTCTAGTCCCGAATTACAACATCCTTTTTCGATAGGGTTTTAAATCTATAGCCCTAATGAGTTCAAGGTTTTTCAACTATTATGCCAATTTGAACTTTGTAAAGTTTTAAAACACCAAAGAAAGTTTATAACAGTAAATCGTGCAGTAAAAATTTCACTACCGTTCAATCGATAGGTTTCAAAATTGGCCACCAACTCTACGCATCTACAACATTTCCAAAACTCATTTGATTAGTATTTATGTTAACAAAAATGGTAACAAAAGATGCGTGACAAAATTTTCCACGTACTACCAAGGTCCTGGCATGCATCAAATTATAATATGCATATGAGAATAATTTTCCCAAATTTAGCAGCACGTTAGGGAACGTAAGTAAACTTTAAATCGAGTTCAAATTTTCGGGCCACACAGATAAACACACTTGCTCAAAGCGGCATTTACAACAAAAGGAATATTGATAACTCGTTTAATGCATTGTGGAAATTCCTAACGGTAAAATCAACAACGGAAATAAGTTCGGAACAAAAGCTCTATTTGAACTAACATAAATCTTTTATATTTTTACTCACGTCGCACCAAATAACTTGGTCCAAAAACAAAAGTATACGATGATTGATATTTGTATAAAACCCAAAGATAAATCACATGATAATGAAACTTCCCCAAAACATGTTCATAATATCGAACTTTCAAAGTTTTCTCTATTTTGGCCACAAGGCGGCATGAAATAAGATTTCACAACAAAACTTGCATGCGACCGATTATTTCACAAAGCTAGTAGGATGATATGCGTATGCACTTGGTTAAAACATGAAATAATTTATGTCGGTTTCGAGTTCAAAGCCAAATGAAAATATGCTCTCATTGTTTCTTAAACATTGGCCATAACACCGTGATGAAAATTCTTAATAAAATATGCATACCTGCTATGTGCAGCCAAACTGCTCATACGAAACCCAAAGGGAAAAACAACACCCCTGGACGCTAATAAAATTTCCACGTCAAATCAACAAAACCCCATAAATAAAAATTCTCAATAAAACTCATACATCCAAATAATGAAAGGTAACTCTTCGTCCAAACCTTAACATACGTGGAGGAGATCCAATATTAAGGTCGTAAGCCGTAGTTACTTGCCCAAAACTCTAAGAAACGTAAAAATACGAACATTACCATCTTCGAAAATAGTGTTAGGCAGCAATGAGAATAAGCAAAGTCTCGACAAAGCATGCAACCACATGTACTAAAATAGTTTTATGCATGCTTAAGATCATGGTCTAAAACTTGTGTGTGTTAAACATTTCAAAATTTCGTGGAATAATCCACATGGTGATTTTGGAAACATGTTGAAATAATCGATACAATTTATTTCAGAAATATATTTCGTGCATGAATTTGGTCAGCACTCAAAACCTCGAAACCTCGTTCCTCGATTCCTTAGTCACACTATCGTCAACCTGATGCTCAAATATCTTAAGGCAAAGATTAAAAGATTTCATAGGTTCACTTCATAACTTCTCCTCGAAATACATTGTGGTTCCAAATGTCTATGGTTCTATTCCAACCAATCAATCTGACCCGGCACGGTCCACGTAATGCAATCACCATGCTTACCGTCACTCCGAGTGACAAATACTAAAATCCTCAACTTCTTCTAATGGTTACCCATATAGGAATTGTTTCACTACCCCAACGGTTATCATACCAAGGCAGTTCAAGCATACACACGTAACTCGTAGGTTCACCATAACACTCGCTAGGTGCTATTATGAACGTACTATACATGATCATCCTTGCCATCTTCGGTGTGATTCCCGTTCCTAGTGGCTCCACTCACCTCGAATCATCAAATCTTAAAGTGCCTAATGGTGTGATCTTACATTCAAACGCTTAAAATTACGCTAGTTTGAGTCTAGGCATTCAAAATCAACGCCTAATTCTCTCAAACTTAAGCTCTGATACCAACTTGTAACACCCTCAAAATTGGAAAGAGCGACTAATTAAAACTTTCAACAATACCGCAAAAGATAATAAAATCTCTTACTACTAGTCCATAATAAGAATACAAATCCAGGTTGAACCATCAACAAATAAATAAAGTCTTACATAAAGACTAACTAAGGTCGAGTGTTACTATAACCCAATACCATTCGCTATCTCCAATATAACTGCGAAAGACTTCAACAAGCTAATCATCTTTCGAGTAACCAACTAGCACTCATCTCAACTCAGTGTTGCTAGACTAATCCCGGAATGGAACCTGATGCACATGCCGACAAATAAAAGTTTAGGCTAACGCCTAGTGAGTTCAAGAGTTTTATATCATGAGTATAGATGAATACGTAAGGGAAAGTGTTGTACTTTTATTCATGATCCTTTAAAAAATTGATTTACTAAAGAGAATAAGAGAACAACTCATTTACTAATAATAATCATTTTATAAATGAATGCCTCAACGCCAAAACATTCTTTCATGAAATAATGACATCCAACACTTAATCAAAACGAGAATAATGAAATTTGAATAAGCTTTATAAATCAACCGACCAAAATATGCACAAACTCAAGTTTATATGAATATAGCATAAGAGAGAGATAACTCGACTCAAAACGTGGATGTAAATTTACTCCCAATTTATGATAATGTAAATAACGCTTCATATTCCAAAACACCCCAAAACACGGGCGAGGATTAATACTCAACCCATAAAACATAGAATAAATTCATGTATGCAAAATGTCACCAAAAACCAATATATAGAAGACTCGGCCCAAAAACAACACCTTTCGGTGACGGGGGAAACCCGATTCCGCATATTATGACGTGCACAGAGTAAGCCATACATTACGTTAAATTGGTATAAGTATCGGGTTCAACATCTTTGATAATACACCCATAGATACTAGCACGGGGGACTTACACCATACCACGAGGCCTAGTCGCGCCTCAATGGGGAAAACTAATCGTTCCACCATCGAACAAAGTAATAAAAGTATCAAGCTCAACATTGATACGAGCACGAAGGACTTACACTCCCTATCCGATGCCGAACGTGCCTCGATGTGGAAAACTAGTCGTCCCAACACCGGATAAAATACAAAAGCGCTCATGGATCCATAGCAGACGGGGCTGAAACATTACATGACTCAAAACGCATGAACTAACGCATTCAAAACATGTAATTCCCAAATAAGATGCAATAAATGCAAATCATAACCAAGCGCTCTAAAATGAGCTATCAAAACCGGACAAGTGTCCTCATATCCCAACAAAACCCAAACGAGTCATAAGCTCAACGAACCCAAAGACCCAACGCTGAAACTCATAAAATGAAATCAAACGTAAACGGCCCGAAATAATGCAACTCATGCTTCAACACACATGAATAACCCCAACATGATTTAGATCGGGACAAAACATTTTCCAAGTGAGTCTATACCTTTTATTCTTTCAAATCATCCCATGACACCCAATAAAATGCATTTATACTCAAATATACTCCATTAAATAAATCATTTAAATACCCAAAGTATATGAGTTATTTATCAAAATGCCCAAAATCCCAAATGTGAGTGTTTTATAAGTTTATAAAGTTGAATAACTCTAAATAAGCAAAACTTATCAGCAGTTAACAATTTCATGTAAGACACAAAACACTTTAAAATAAACATTTTGGCATGTACACCGTTTTCACAAATCAACTTGAACACACCTTGCTAGATTTAGGCTAAATATAGATTTTACCCCGCTTGAGCTCCTTTGAAGGGCACTTGAATTCTCAAGCCGAAAACTTCCAAAACCTAGATCCATACATTCCAAACCATAAATACCTATATATATAACCATTTAGAAACATTCCCCAAACCTTAGTTACTAAAAAAATCCCCAACAAGATCAAAACCCTAGTTTCCCAAAAACCACCATTTCCGAGGTTTGAGCAACCAAATACTAGGGAAACATCAATGGAGCATTTATAACATTATTTCAAGAAAAATTACCATTCTAGATGACGAGATTTTCCGAGGACACCCAATCCAACTCTTCAACCCGAGCTCTCAATCGGTGAACTTGAGGAGGAAGATGAAGATGGAGGTTTTGTGGTTCAAGATCCCACTAGCTAGATGATGAAGAAACACTTACTTTAGAGGAGAAAAGCTCCAAAATGGGTTAGGGTTCGGTTCTTGGGAGGGAGAGGCCGATAGGGAGAAAACAAAATGAAATGGGTGAGTTAGAAATGAGAAAGGGGCTAAAAATCCGAATTTTAACCAAACAGGCCCCGGTGGCGACCTTGCCACACGATAGTGACAATGTCACTATCGCGAGGGCACTCTCGCTAAGATTGTACCGCGGGTGGTACACCTCCGGCGATTGTGCCACGCGATAGTGACGAGTCACTATCGCGTCACATGTACCGAAGCCCAAAAATGTCCAAAACTCGAGATTTTCACATGGGTTGCTTTAAAGTTCGAAAGTACAACTCATTTCACCCCAAAAGATAGACGGAAGGTGAAGAGATGGCTGGGGATGAACGGAAACTTACTAAGCGAAAATCCGGGTGTTACACATGGTGCTGTTAAGTGCAAGTTTTCAGCCTTTTTCTCATTTTCTCATATCCAAACTTCCTCCATTCTCTCCCAAATCGTTTTCCTTCTTCCCCCTTCAAACCCTAACTCATTTTTGGCTCAAATCTTTGGATTTTATGGAAGTAAAAAACCATCAAGTGGTAAGATTGGAAGCTTTGGTCAAGGATTCAACACCTTCATCTTCAACCTCAAACTAAATTTTAGGGTTTTCTAGGTTTTCACCAAAACCTAATTGGTAAGTTTATTCCCTCCTTTTCTAAACCTTAAATAGGTGATGTAAATGCTTCATTGATGATCTTCTAGTGTTTGATTCATTCAATTGCGGTTTGTAAGATTTTGGAAGGTTTGGGGTCAAAATTAGGGTTTTGACTAAAATGGAGATTTTGATGTTATGTGTTTGGGGATTGATTCTACTTGGTTGAATGTGATTATTTATGGGTGAAATTTGTGTATCTAGGTTTATGGAGGTTTCGACTTTGAAGATTCAAGTTTCTTCAAAGGAGTTCAAAGTGGGGTAAAATCTAGATTTTAGCCTAAATCTAGCAAGATGAGTTCAAGTTGATTTGTGAAAACGGTGTACATGCCAAAAGGTGTATTTTAAAAGTGTTTTGTGTTTTACATGAAATTGTTAACTATTGATAAGTCTTGGTTATTTGGGAGTGTTAAACTTTATAAATTAATAGGACACCACATTTGGGATTTTGGGCATGTAGATAAATAAATCATATATTTTGGGGTATTTTAATGATTTATTCCATGGAGCATATTTTTTAGTATAAATGCATTTTATTGGGTGTTATGGAATGATTTGAAATGATAGAAAGGTATAAACCCACTTGGAAAATGTTTTGCCCCAATCTAAATTATGTTGGAGTTAATTGTGTGTTTTGAAGCATGGGTTGCATTATTTCAGGTCGTGTACGTTTGATTTCATTTTATGATTTTCAACGTTGGGTCTTTGGATTTGTTGAGCTTATGACTTGGTTTGGATTTTGTTGGGTCTTGGGGACACTTGTCCGGTTTTAATAGCTCAATGTAGAGCGTCTGGTTATGATTTGCAATTACTGCATCTTATTTGGGAAATATATGTTTTGAATGCGTAGTTCATTCGTTTTGAGTCATGTAATGTTTTAGCCCGTCTGCTATGGATCCATGAGCACTTTTATCACTTTGTCCGATGATGGAACGACTTGGTTTCCACATCGCGGCACGTTAAGCATCAGATTGGGTTGTAAGTCCTTGGTGCGACACGTTAAGCATCAGATTGGGTTATAAGTCCTCCGTGCAAGTATCTATGGTTGTATGCTGAAAGATGTTGAGTTCGATGCTTTTATTATTTGTCCAATGGTGGAACGCTAGTTTTCCCCATTGCGGCGCGGTTAGGCATCTTCGGTATGGTGTGAGTCCTCCGTGCAAGTATCTATGGGTGTATACTGAAAGACTTAGAGCCCGATACTTAATACCAATTTAACGTAATGTGTGGCTTACTTTGTGTACGTCATTATACGGAACCGGGTCTCCCCCGTCACCGAAAGGTTTTGTCTTCGGGCTGAGTCTGTTTTATATTTGTTTTTGGTGACATTTTGCATACATGAATTTACTCCATGTTTTATGGGTTGAGTATTAAATCCCCGCCCGTGTTTTGGGGTGTTTTGGGATATGAGGTGTTATTTATATTATCATAAATTGGGAGTCGATTTATATTCTCATATTGAGCAAGTTTTTGGTTAACTCTAAGTTTACGAAAGAACGATTTATATTGGGATCTTAGTCTTTAAAATGGTTTGGTTTGGTTAACGATTAACTCGGTGTCTCTTTCGTTTAAAATGCATAATTATTGATAAACGAGTCGCTTTCATAGGTGAAGCATATCATTTTGAAAGATTATGATTTTAATTGCATTCTTTCTTTTTAAACAATTAATTTATATATATTGAAAACTCTCGAGCTCACTAGGCGTTAAGTCTAACCTTTTTATTTTGTCGGCATGTGCATCAGGTTCCAGTTGGGAGGTTTGGTTCTAGCAGTACCATGAAGTGATGTGCTTTAGTTTTTCGCAAGTGTAAGTATTTGGTGAAGTCTTCCACAGTTTGGAGATAGTGACTATTATTGGGTTTTGTAGCACCCGACCTTGTTATAGACTTTATGTAGAGAATGAATTGTGTGTGTTAAGGTTAAACCTTGAAATTGTGATTGTATATGAAACATTTATTGATGTATTTAGGAAATTTTAATTTAGATGTTATTTCCAGATTTGAGGGTGTAACACTGTGGTTTGTTGGACAGCTCAAGAGTGAGAGTGAGGGATTCGATGTGGTTTGTCGAACAACTCAAGAGTGAGAGTGAGGGATTCGCTGTGGTTTGCCGGACAACTCAAGAATGAGAGTGAGATATTTGAGATTCAACGTGACGAAGATGAGAGTGAGAGAGTGAGAGAGTAGCGACTAGGGTTGAGAGTGATGAGAAAATCACTCTGTTGAAGATGAAGATGATATTTGGGGTTGGGGGGGGGGGGGTCTTCTTTTTTTAGATGATATTTGGGCTTCCTCTCTGGTCTGGGTGTTAGCCGGTTGCAGAAGAAGAAGAATAAAGTTTTTGCAATTTAGAAGGTAGACCCTAAAATTTGATGTTTTTTACAAAATCAAGAAAAAACAAAAAGGAATTGCAAAAATGGGGACAAAACATGGTTGGACAAAAATACCTCTGGCTCTAACGGAGCTTTTTAACGGTGTTAGTGACCATGTCCCTCTTTCAGAGCAAAATCCAAACTATGAGGACCAAAACTTGAATTATGAAGCCACAGATCCCTCTTTCAAAGAAATCAACAAACCTTAGGGACCAAAATTGGAGTTTACTCTTATACCAAATTTGGTTTTTTACTATTCGTTACATCAAAACCTTAACCTTGATAGATAGCTCAAGTGTCAGAGAGATTTGAGTTTTCGATTGAGAGAGAGAGAGAGAGAGAGAGAGAGAGGCCAACAATTTTCATAGAGTTATATGGTAGGGACCATTTCCGTACAACACGTAAAATTTTGGATCATTTTGCTTTTTTTTCAAAAATAGTCAAATCCAGGTAATAGACTATCCAAAGTGGTAATTTAGTGATTGACACTAGTTTTGAAACGACTTAAACATTTCTTATCATAAATACCACTTTCACGAAAATTCTGGGTAAAGACCAACGGATTTCGTATTTTGAGTGATTAAGTCAATAAACAATTTTTAAACAAATAAATCCCTACAATTACTGAAATTGCACAAAATGGTCTTTTTAAGTTTTAACCCTAAAAAGATGTATGGTAACCAGCTATGATGGTAAAAATGGCTTTTAAAGTAGGGCAAAGTCTATATATACCAACAAACTTTCAAATTTTAAGCGATTAAGTATTTAAACTTATTTTTGAAACAAATAAATCCCTACGCTTGCTGAAACAGAACAAAATGGTCCTTCCAGTCCCTAAAAATGATTGGAAATGGGCCATGGTCGTAAAAAGGCTTTTAGAGTATATATATATATATATATATATATATATATATATATATATATATAGGGAGAGGTTCATTTGAGAAATGGTAAATATATGAGAAATATAGAAGTAATCTTAGCCATTCATCTGGTCAACATTTGCGGCTTTGACCGCGAAGCACCGGATAATTCCTTGTGTGGTCTATAGAAGGTAGAGGGGTAATTTCGTAAAATACACGAGATGAGTTCATATATGAATCTGTATGAATCACAAAGATTCATATATGAATCTGTTAATTAGTTCAACTGATTCATATATGAATCTTTGTGATTCATACAGATTCATATATGAATCACAAAGGTTCATATATGAATCAGTTAAAAGAGTTCAGTTGTGAATTGCACTGGTTCATATATGAACATATAGTTCATATGTGAATTATACATGTTCATATATGAACACAGCCCGTGTGTTTTGTAAAATTTACGAAATTGTCCTTCTATTTTTGGGATAGCCGCAACTTTTGACCAGTCAAAGCCGCAACTTATGACCGGTCAAAGCCGCAATATTTGACTAGTCAAATCTTATCTTGACCATATGAATGGCTAAGATTACTTCTCTATTTCTCATATATTTACCATTTCTCAAATGAATCAAACACTATATATATATATATATATATATATATATATATATATATATATATATATACTTAAGTTCATGTGAGACCAAACAGTTTCCGTGAGACCGGTGAGACCAAGCTTTAAAGTATGAAACTTCACACCAAAAAACTGTGAAGGTAAAAAAATTTGAACTTTTCATAGGGAAAACACCGTAAATGTTACGTTCACGGTGTTTTTCGCTGTGAATGTTCGGGTTTTTTTTACCTTCACAGCGTCTTCACTGTGATGGTTCGGATATACCTTCACAGTCTTTTATCTGTGAAGTTTTGATTTTTTTTAACTTGGTTTAGGTTTTTTTACCTTCATAGTGTGATTACATTATGAAGGTTCGAATGTTTTTTTACCTTCACAGTGTTTCGGTGTGAAGTTTCATGTTTTAAGGCTTGGTCTCACACAGTCTCATGGAAACAGCTTAGTCTCACGTGAACCTGACCCTATATATATATATATATATATATATATATATATATATATATATATATATATATATATATATATATATATATATATGTTGGTCAAAACATAAAAGAGCTAAATATTTGCGTTTCTTTTGAGTGCAACCCCCATTGTTGTTGCCCTCAACCCCCCAACGCCATCTTCAACGACCCCAACCATTTCCAACCCCCATTAAAAGGTATGAGAATCCTGGTCAAGTTAGCAATGTTAGACTAGCTATTCGGTGTTAAATGGCTACCAACTAAAGTATATGAAAAATGATTCAGAAAAGTTTCTTATTACATATAAAAAAGGTCAGAAAGACCGCACATGTTTGTTTAGCATATGGGCATAGCATCTCCAACAACTATGCTATAATTTTTCAAAAATAGAATATGAAAAATTAAAATTTCTAAAAAAAATTATATCTCACTCCAACAGTTACTATATTTTCGCAATTATATCATTAACTAGATTATTAAAATATTTAATACATTTAATAAAATATTATTTATCTCTTTTAAACACACAACTTCAATATCTTTTATTTGTGAGAAAGAATTAAATATTATTTCTCTCTCTTAAATATAGAGTTTTAGAGATTTCTCCAAATTTGGAGATTTTTATCTTATCTCTCTTTTTTTCTCTATTTTAACATATGGTATAACATAGTTATTGTAGCAAAAGAGTTGCTAAAATCTCACTTTTCTCTATTTTAGCATAGTTATTGAAGATGCTCTTAGATGCAAGAAGAGAAGTAGACCTGGCAAATGTGTCGTGCCGTGTCGGGTTCGTGTCGGGTTCAAAGTTAAACGGGTTGAGAATGTCTAACCCTAACCCGACCCGTTTAATAAACGGGTCAGAAATCCTAACCCTAACCCGACCCGCCTAACCCGACACGACCCGCCTAACCCGTTTAACATTTATAAAACTAAAAATTAAAAATCAAAAATTCACAAAAAAATACAAATAAAAATTTTAAAATGAAAGTATTAGAAAATCCAAATTTCATATTTCAAACTTATAAGTAATAACCAAATCTAAAACATTTAAAAATCCAAAACATTAAAAATAAAACTTATAATATATATATATATATATATATATATATATATATATATATATATATGTGTATAATCGGGTTATTCGGGTCATTTTCGAGTTAAAAATTTTGACTCTGACCTTACCCGTTTAACTTTCGTGTCGTGTCGTGTCAACCCGTTTACTTAAACGGGTTGAAATGTATTACCCAAACCCGCTTATTTCGTGTCGAGTTCGTGTCGGGTTAGCGTGTCGGGTCAATTTTTGCATAGACGGAGCTACCATGGTGGCATGGGTGGCACGTGCCACCGTATCTTTTCTCCGACGAATGGTAAGATTTTTAGGTTCGTGAAAGATGCAACCGTATCGTTTTGGAAGGTGCTACCGTATTATTTTGAAAACTTCAAGAAGGTGCAACCGTAACTTGTAATCAACCAAAAAAAGCTTTTTGAAAGCAACCAAAAACCGAATAAAACTCCTGACATCAACCAAAAAAAGGGAAAAAAATCCCTCGAAATCAATAAAAAGGTTAAAAATTCATCGAAATTAAGCAAAAAACTTTAAAAATTCCTCGAAATGGTGGAATTAGGCCAAAAAAACACATCAGACAATGTTTAACGTCGGTAAAAAGATGAAGACACGTCGATAAAACCGTGTTTTTTGTAAAAATTTTTGTCTATATTATGTGGTGCCACCGTATAAAAAAAAATTCTGGGTCCGTCCCTGAATTTTTGCCAAGTCTAAAGAGAAGTCATTTCAAATTAAAAACATTAATGGTAGCTACATATGTAGTAGAAACTATAGTTTGGTATCACTTATGACACATCAAGAGAGAAATGATATATTTATTTTGTTTAATAAGTTTAATTTATTCGTTCAAAAAAATATCCATGAACTTAATTACTCAAAATATGAAAGTTTGTTGGGGGTTCGGATTTTTCCATGATTTTACCATATTAAGCGACTTTATAGATCAGATGATCAATTTGTCCGGTTTCGATAAGTGGAAAATTTTATTCATTCAAAAAAAAAATTAGACACTTAATTACTCAAAATATGAAATTTTAATAAACTTTTTTAAAATTTTCATAGTCAAAAAATATAAATCTTTTATACAAAGAAGTCGCAGTAGATTCTCTAAAATGTCATATAAATTATAACTTATCCTTTAAAAACTATTTGGTGGATCAAGTTCATGATTAATTCAATAAAAAAAAATCCACATTAAAATTTTATTCTCATAGAAGATATACAATAATAGGATAAAACGACTTGTCAAGAGATATAAGTGTGACTTGTCATTTTTTTTTTTAACTGCAAATTGCAAACCATTTATTACCAAACCAAATGAAAGAGTACAAAACCACTACCAAAACAACCACCCAGATTAATCGCTACACCATCGATCCAACAACAGAGACAGACAAAGAATTGAAACGGAACAGGAGGATGAATCTGTTTGCGAGCAGCAAACGGAAGGATCCAGCCTCAAAACACCGAAACAAGCTTTCACCACTCCCACGGGTTGACGAACCTCATCTCGCATCTTCTGCCCAGCAACCTCCAGCCTTCTTTAGACCCGCTGCTCGTTTGAATATACCGAGATCTTCCTGTTTGCACACTTCACCAGTCACCTGTAATTTGAACGAACTTCGTCACGCCAACGCCCAATCAACTGGACCTGCACCAGATTTGTCGTAATCCAACGATCATCGCTATCAGTTCGAGAGTTGTCGTGTTGGGGACAGGCCCATACTCCGTCGGTGACTGTTCTGCGACCCGCGGCCGAATCTGTCACGAAAAGACAGCAGAAACCCGCAACAGTCCTATCCCGATCACGGACATTCGGCTGGCATTTCCAACCATCTGGCCCAATCGAGATTTCCTTCGCAGCTTCTCTTGCCAATCCAATCGAAGCACGTACGTTGTAGTTCCACGAAACGATCCTTCATTTTCCTTTTATCGTTATTGAACACGATTTGATTTCGATGCGACCAGATCAAATACACCACAGACCACACTGTTTCAGCCCATAACCTGAACCGCGAACCATTACTAGTCGGATTATGAGTCAACTCCACTACCTCCGGTAAGCTCGATAAGTTTTCGTTCTTAATATTCCACCAACGAAACACCTTTTGCCAAACTTTTTTTACCTCTTGACACTGTACCAATGCGTGGTTTACCGTCTCCACTTCTTTGGCACATCGTAGGCAAAGCGTCGAGCCTAAGTCTATCCCCATCTTTTCTAAGACCTCTCTACATGGAAGCCTTCCTAGATTCGCTTTCCAAATGAAAATGCACACTGAGTTTGAATCATTGGTTTATTTATATTTCATAATGATGCTTGATAAATTCATATGATATGTATTTTTTATTTGGATCTATGATGTTTCTTTTTATGTCAAATAATCTATAAAATGTAACATTACTAAATTAACTGTGTATAAGGCATTTAATTTTAGTATAATGCATCTATACTATATTATAAAGCAGACATAAAAAACTCTTAAAAACAAGTCTTAAAGATTAATGTACCGCTATTTAATGTTAATTACTTAAAATCTCTTAAAAAAAAACAACCATTAAAGTTGTATATACTACATTTAATGTTATTTATTCACTTTCAATCATTATCTCTAAACATTTTAACTCCTCTAAAATCATTTCCCACTTTAACTCCCCTAAAATCACTCTCAACATAATTAAATATAGAATAAAAATCAAATTTTAAATATAAAAAATCTAAAATATAATTAAAAAATCTAATATAATATTTTATAAAAAAAACATTATATTATTAAACCAAAATAAATTACATTGTATTTTGTAGCTAAGTTTGTAATTGAGTTCAATTATTATGTTTTACTATCTTATATATCCCTATTCGATTATTATTGATGTATTTTTAAATTTATAATTTATTGTAATAAGTTATATATGGTTTTATATTTTTAGAACCAAATTGATTTTTTGGTCATCGTTTTTATATTTTTATGCATTAAGTACTGTCTATTAATACACATTACCTAAAATTCAGGAATACAAGTCATGATACATGAGTACAAATTTCTAAAATCATATGGTTGAATTAATAACTAACTCATAATCATTGAATTCTAACAAAATACTTATTTTTTTTATAAAAAACATTATATTATTAAATCTAAATTAAACAAATTTATATAAAAAAATCATTATCACTCTCTCACAATCATCCAAAATCGTAATTTAAATCGACAAAAAACAGAAAATAAAATGAAATATTAAATTCGTGATGTATCTAGTTGCATTGCGCGAATACGCTTCTAGTATATATTGAAAAAAAATGTAAATTAAGACCATGACAAAAATTATTAGTAATCCACAATCCTGAACTTACAAGAAATTGACAAATCTACTCATCTATCTATTTATTTATGTGGGAAGAGCAGTTACAAATATAAATACATATGTAATAAGAATTCAAACACTAAAAAGAATGAACGCATGCACCTTGTGTATCACAAATCCATAATATCCACATGTTTGACATAAAGTAGTAAGAATTAACCCAACCCAAAATATGTTGTATTTGCCCTCTTTTTACAACCCATGTTTTCTTTTTCTTTTTTGCATTTATTATGAATCAAAATCACAGAATAATTGAAATACGTCACATTCTCTTTACCACAATAAGAAGCAGGAACACCAGGCAGCAAGCAGGGTATGTGAATACATGCTCAAACAACAAACAACCAGGTAGGATAGGGCAAGGGTAGGGAACGTAAAGAAAGAACATTACCAGAAGACTATCATATCCTGCATTAATTAAACACCCGCAGAACGTACGTAACTAATAATAAACCCAAACAGACAAAAATTTCTGTTACTACAAAAACTAACTTCAAACTTAATGCGACTTCAATTTTTCCAAAAGCAGAAAAACCTACAACTCATCCTTAACATCAGACTCTTCTTCTACGGATTCGGTCTTCTCCTCCTCCTTTGGGCTGCTCTCCACCTCAGCCTCTACCTCTTCCACTTCTTCCTCCTCCTCCACTGCCGCATCTGGACTTATGCTTAGACTAGTCTTCACAGAGTCGTATATACGTGATGCGAAGTCCTTGGGGTCGCTTAACATAAATCCACTCTCCATCAATGCCGTTTGGTACATAAGTTGGGCCGTTGTCTTTACACTTACGTCCTGTGAAATCAAATCAAAATCATATAAATACCATGGTCATAATTACATTGCAAGAATATGAGATAATAGGTGGATTTACCTCAGGGTCCTTTACAACTCTCTCCCGAAGCTCCTTGATGATTGGATGTCTTGCGTTGATCTCAAGTACTCTTTTACCACGCATGTATGCCTGTTTGCTGGCATCAGACAGTGTTTGAGATTGCATGATCCTTTCCATGTTAGCACTCCAACCATACTTGGAGGTCACGACTACACAAGGGGTGTCAGCCAAACGGTTGCTGATCTTCACGTCATCAACATTCTCGCTTGCAAGAGTATCCTTCCACCACTTGGTCAATTCTTTGAATGATTCCTTGATTTCTTTGTCTTTAGAATCTTTGCCTAGTTTCAGACCTTCCTTGGACACATTTTGGAATTTCTTATCTTCAAAATCCATCAAGTATTGCATCAGGTACTCATCCACAGGATCTGTGAAAAGAATCACCTGCAAAACCAACCTCACTTTCAGACAATGCCTTTGTAGAAAATGAAATGTGAAATGGCAAGTAAATATGATTAGATTTTGAGAAGGAAGAAACTTTTACCTCAAAATTTTTCTTTTTAAGCCTCTCAAGGAATGGGGATTTCTCAAGTTGTTCCTTGCTGCTGCCTGTGATGTAGAAGATATCCTTCTGTCCAGATTTCATTCTTGAGATGTACTGCTCAAGTGATGTTAGTTTGCCATCTGACTTGGTGCTGTAATATTAATAAATAAAAAAGAAATTAGGCTTTCTTACAATAACCTATATAAAACAAATTGCAAAATCCAGGTAGATAGAGTGGGTAGTAGGTTACGTCTCAAATCTAAGAAGTTTCGCCAAACGGTTCCTATTTGCTGCATCCTCAATGATACCAAGTTTTATCGACTTCCCAAATTCATTCCAGAACTTGGTATATTGACCTCTCTTCTCATCATTATCCTTTGATTCTTCTACCTCTGCTACAAAAAGGTAAATTAACAATCTAAATAAAGAAATATAGCAAAATGGAACAAGATATAAAAAGAAAAGTTGAAGCAAATACACAGCATTTTCATATAGCTGTGATTAATACTTCCTCAATCCATGAAATTGCAATACTTGACCTAGTCAAATGTTTAAGATATCATTTCTTCATTGCAAAAACATTTTTTGGGGACTAAACAACATGGTAAGAGTTCTGTAGTGTTATGTCTCGAGGAGAATTAGTAAATTCAGCTTAGAAATTAAAAAACAAAATGCAACGAATGTGGCATCCCAAAATAAAATTTGTTGCAATTGGAAGTGAGAGTAACACATGTCTAAGAGGTAGCTCATGTACCTTTCTTGTCTTTGTCATGAGATTCATCAGGGTCCTCTTCAGCAAGTTTGCGAATCATATCCAGGGCCTTTCGGATAAGTTTCTTCTTTATTGTTTTCAAGCTGCTGTGTTGTTGAAGCATTTCTCGAGATACATTAAGTGGTAATGTGTCAGAATCAACAAGACCCTGATGAAACAATAGCTGTTAGCAACCGTATCTAAAGACAATTCAGATGCATCGCTTTTTGATGGCTAAACACATTACCAGCAAGAACATAAGATACTTTGGCAATAGCTCATCAAATTCGTCGGAAATGAAGACTCTTCTAACATACAGTTTGAGGTTAGATTTGTTGGCATTGTAGTAACTCTCATATAGATCATGAGGAGCCTTGGGAGGCACAAACAGAACAGCCTTGAACTCAACATCACCTTCGGCATTAAAGTGACTCCATGCCATTGGCTTCTCGTCACCAAAATCCTGTCACACAGAAAGAACAGCTGCAGTTAGAACAAACGAGATACAGCACCAAGAGAAATTGACCTTCAAGTACAAGATTCAGGGATTCACCTTGGCAAGAGAGTGATAGAATTTTGTGTACTCTTCCTCAGTCACCTCCCTTGGACTCCTCAACCATATAGCTTTAACATCATTTAAGCGCTCCCATTCAAAAGTTGTTTCCTTGATAGTTTTGGTCTTTGGTTTTTGTTCATCTTCCTCTTTGTCAGTATCTTCATCTTCCTTCTCTTCTTCCTCTGTGGATTCGGCTGCTCAAATTCAAGCCATTGATTAGATAAGATGAGGTTATGAGTACAATATAACCAACAGACATCACAAGTTCAACAAGACTTTCCGACATACGTTTTTCTTCATCATCGCTGGATTCATCTTCATCAGCAGGCACCTCAACATCAACTTCTTTGCTGGCCCAGAGGTATATGGGGAAGTTGATGAATTCAGAATACTTTTTCACCAAATCCTGTAAAAAGCATACATTGAAAGGCACCACTTAGTAATTTAAGACAATAAATTGAGTTCATCGATATTACTTCAACTATGGAAGAATGTAACTATTTAGAACAGAAAGCACAGCACCCAAGCAAGACATATATTGTATAACAGAAAAGTAAACTTTTTTTTCAGTATTCATATACCAGAACAAGAGGACCATCAACAATACTAATAGTTTATGAAACATGGCCAGCATTAAGAGACATGTCTCACAAAAAGTACTTAAAAATAATTAGCAACTACAGATTTCTCAGTGCCAATAAGAGCCAAAATCCACATACATGTTCTCTCATTTCAACCCAATCCTAGGCTTTACCACCACTGATCTAACTAAAACTGTGGTCTTGTAACTAGATAGCAATCCACTGTTGAGTTAGCCTCTTGGTAGGTCAAACTAGTTGTTTAGCCTCCTATTACTCATGTGAATCTAGTCATCAGTCTATAGCATCAACATTAAGCACTGCCCCAGATCCTCATGGTGATAAAACAACCATATAATGTACCGCTAATTATCTGTTTTCCTACCATTTATCAAAGCAAATGTTCATGATATATTGTAAGCAGTTTCTTAATAGTTTCCAAGAAGGCCAAGTCTTACAGATCTTATCATACTTGTCCTAATCAACAATGTGCACTATAAGAACCAGTTATTCTCATTCACTTGCACTGTAGACTGTAGAGTATTGATGGTTTTTCAAACTACGGGATGATAACCAAAACTATTATGGTAAAAGAACTGAAGTACTTCTGCAATATACACATCAATAAATTACCTTCAATTTTGACTCCTCCAGGTATTCACCAGCTTCTTCCCTAAGGTGCAATCTTATTTCAGTTCCACGACCAAGTGGCTCATTGTATGTATCTTCAGAAATAGCAAATGCCCCATCAGCCTTCGACTCCCACACATACCTAAAAAGTTACAAGTTCATGCAAGCTAATTAGTATTTAGTAAAGCTAAAATAGACTCCTGTAGAAATAATGCAACCATAATAGCACAAAATCCAAAAGCCATACTGTTTGTCTTCGTTGTGTTTGCTGATCACTTCCACATAATCGGCAACAAGATATACAGAATAAAATCCAACACCAAATTGACCAATAAGGTTAAGATCGCCACCAGTCTGCATTTTCTCCACAAAAGCTATATAAAAGAACAAACAACAAAACCCATCATTAAATGATTTAACTAACAAAAAGTAATGTTCATTCTGTCAACTCCCAGTCTGCTCAAACACATACCTGAAGTTCCAGACTTGGCAATTGTCCCCAAGTTCTTAATCAGATCCTCCTTTGTCATACCTACACCTCTATCGCGAATGGATAAAATTTTGTTTTCTTTGTCTAACTTAATCTGCAAGTCATTACAGTACATATTGCAAATTGAACTTCAAGACAAGGCTTAAAATGAGGCAAAAATAAAGAAGAAATGTAGCCTAGACAAACCTGGATCTCAAGCTTGGTATCATCACCTTCACCTAGCACCTCCTTATCAGTAAGAGAAAGGAATCTAATTTTGTCCAGGGCCTGAAATTGTAAAGTAACAAAAATAAGAACGAAAACCACACTTGTATGTGTTCCAAATCAGGCTCCAGAAAATAGAAACCTGAATACAAACTTACATCAGATGCATTGGAGATTAGTTCTCTCAAGAAAATGTCCTTGTTGCTGTAAAGAGAGTTGATAATGATGTCCATAAGGCGAGATACTTCAGCCTGAAACTCAAACTTCTCCGCATTACTACGGAGGCTTTTCCTGGACATTGACTCAGCTTCCCTGAACCATAAGAATGAGACCTCTTAAAATAATGAATGGTAAGGACCTGTGTTCTTTATATAAGATGAAAATTCAATTTTATATTCAAGGGCATCAACCCCTAGCTAAATTCAATGTCAGTTGTCTTTTAAAGTCAATGCATCAATGGTTAGATATCATGCTTTCAAACACTACATGAATGAATTTAGGTATTTCAGAAATCATGCACAAAGGTTTAGCAAACCTCTTGGCAACATCAGAATCAGTGGATAGACCATGTGGAACAGCACCAAGCTTATCTTCAATCTTGGGTGGATCTACCAATTCATCAGAATCGGACTCTGCACTCGCATGTAACTTTCGACCTATAGATCATAGACAAGAACATTGTTAAACCACGTTCAGAAATCAGGAGATGGTGAGACATACTTTCAAATTCTAAAGCATGATGTTAAACTGATCATCCTGCCCTCCTTCATATCCTCAAAGCTCTCTCAAAAAGAACAGCAAATGAATGGCCTATCTATAGCTTAATTAATGTCTTTTTAGCTAAATATCGTTTTTCCTTTAATTTAATTCGAACCTTAGCTGTGAAATAACTTCCATAAATACTACTAATCATCACATAACTATGATAAAACCCCATTAGTATTAGATACTCATCAATTTACACTTTAAAGTAGGCATTATAAGCATCAATTCAAGAGAGAAATATCCATTAAGCTAACAACATACGCCTCTTTAAAATTCGATAGATAGTTCAAACATCACAAAACGCTGTGATCCGCATAAACACTAGCAATTTACAAACAAATAAACGCATATATCGATTTACAAACAAATAAACGCATAACCTAGATCACTAATTTGAATTAGCATTACGAAAACCCTTGGCAGAACACATGATCAAAGAAATGAAACATAATTTCAAATTGTTCATCTGAAGTCTTCCGCCGAAAAGAACTTGACTACTTTCACAATCACACTAATAACTAAACAGCTCCTACTTTCTCATAAATAAATACATTGAAATCGATCGAACACAAAATCTAATGAGCTCCGCATAACAAACTATCTGAATCTAGAGATGCATTAACAATTAAATGGTAAAGCGTAAAACATACCTTGATCTGGAAGAAGAAACAGGAGACATAGCAGAAACAAGACGGACGGAAGAGTCCACTTCCTCATTGCGATCTCTCTCGATCTACGCTGAGTCTTTTGGGTGGGTTTTATGTGAGATTTGGTTTTGAAATGCTCTTTCATTTGCTTCGGCAATCTTTTATATACTGTGGAATGAGTGTAGAGTGAGGTAGTGTGTGTATGTGTGAGAGAGAGAGAGAGAAAGGGAAGCCACGAAGAATGAAGGGCGTGATGAGGGTTGGTGATGCCGACGTGGAAGATCTAACGGCTAATTTTGTAGGTTAGCATTAGGTGGCAGTGTTTTATTGGTGGAGATTGCCTCATACGACGTGGAAAGAAAAGGGGGTTTGTTTCTGGAAGTCTCCATCCAGGAGACGACTTGAACGACTTGTGATTGGGGTTTAGGCTACTGGGAGGAACACCCAATGCCCAATCTTCTTAATCCATCAAAATGAATTTCCTTCTTTTTTCTTATTTTGTATCGAGGTCTATTTGTTGGCAGTTTAATAAATTTGATCAGTTATATATATGATTGTTTATTATTGACTTGATTATATAAAAAGTAGTTTATTCAGTAAGCTTTTAGAAAAACCTTTATGCATAAAGTTTCAATCTATACATATAGATTAATCCATACAAACACATTTATCTATTCATAATTTAATGAAAAACCAATTAAATATTTTCTTAGTTTATATATTAAGTATAAAAAAAATCTTCATTTTTCAATGCATAAAACATAATATTTTGCACATTTAAATAACTGATTTAAACACATACTGACATGACGAATAAAATGACATTCAAGCAAATATTATTTGTTAATATGATATAGTTTGAACTTTTCATGTATATAATTAATACACAAAATATTTTATTTTTCTATAATTTCAGTTAAATAACTTAAAATGTATTTATATTAATTATACATATAACAAAAAGCCACCACAACTAGGGGCGAGCATAACCCGATCGACCCGAGTTTATGGCTAAAACCCGAGGCCCGAAGCATCTGACCCGTCTAATTTATCGGGTAAAGTAGGATCGGGTTGGGCACCCAAATCCCAAACCCGACCCGTCCGAAATATCCGAAAAGTTGATTTTTTTTTTAAAATTCAATTTTATATTTATTGAGATAACCTAATTCCATTTCATTCCCCAAACTCAAACTCGATCGATTCATCCCAGACCTCCAGCCACCTCCAGATCTCTCGAGTCTTGACCGGCGACAACCGACCGCCTCTAGCCACCAGACCACCGCCCACCACCTCCAGCCATCGGCTGCTCCTCCCAGACCTCCAGCCACCGGCGACCGCGTTGCTGGGCTCCCACCGACCTTGCTGCTACCACCGGCCGCCATCACATCAATTGTAAGTTTTCTAGTTTTGATTTCTATTTTGATTTCTACACTCTCTACACTCTTCTCTCTCTGTCTTGATTTATAGACTCTAGTTTGATTTCTAAACGTACCCTCTACACTCTTTGATACTTAGTTATCTTGTTAGTTTGTTACTCTTGGATCAATGGATTGATCAATGTTAGTTGTTAATTATTGAAACTTACAGTAGTAACAATGGAATAAAGACTGAGAGTGTAGAAATCAAAGGACCAAAAGGAAAAGGCTGGAAAAAATCCCACACCCAAACTGACCCGAAATCCGACCCGAACTGGCCCGAAACCCGATAGCCCGATATCCGACAAACCCGAATTCCATTAGGCCGGGTTTCGGGTGTTCTCCTGGTCACCCGATATCCGATCGGGTTCGGGGTTTTGGGACCCGACCCGAACCGACTGATGCTCACCCATAACCACAACCATCCCTTGTCGGCCATCAAGCTTGTCTACAACTGTTGGCCTTTGAGTCCGACCATTGAGAGCTTATGGCAATCCATCCTCTTCGTTCATGCTCTCACAACATCCATCATTCTACACAAACACCATCACGCAGTCACACAAAGCCTATTAGTCACAACTCCTTGCTAATTCAGGCAAAGCCTCGTTAAAAACGTGAAACTTCGTATAAAAGGAAAATATAGAGACGAAGTATAAAAAGTAGATGGATCCCCTGATTAGGCACTTGGAGGTTACATAGGAGACCGAATATGATGGTTAGCAAGGAATGGTTGTAGTCTCGGTATGGCTCTAACCTCTGTGTTAGGTGTGTGTATATATATACTACCTTATAATGCATTCAAGCATAACTCTTAAAGACAACTCACGATGCATATGGTACTACCATATTATGCATAAAAGTCCAAAAACTATGAATTACTACTCCATATGTATAATGTACAAGTTTTAATGCAATCATCAAAACCACCGAAGCAGGTTACTGACTTTTCCCATTTGATATCAGGCAATTCAAATTCAAATGGATTCAAACTCATTTCTATTTTGTTAGGTTCAAAGGTTCCTTTTGAAGATCACTCCCTTTGTTTGAAGAAGTTGTTTTTTAAGAAATAGGTTTTTTTAAGAGGTAACTTAGAGAGTTTCTTTTGAAGAACAAACTTTTCTTTTCCTCGACTTGATGTATCAAGTTTACCAGGACAACTGCATTGAGTGGCTCCGGATCATCTGTGTCAGGTTTCAATTCAACGATAACAAACATGTCTATGAAAACATTATCTATCCGCAATTCACACCCACCCATTCATGGCAGATCTTTAAAACAAAATCCTCCATGGATTCATAAAATCTCTAAAATTTCCACCATTTTCACTCTAAGAACCCATCCCAAGATGAAGAATAGACGGTAACCGTGTTTGCTGTTAATGGAGAAGAAGAACAATCAACCCCCTCATGGGATAAACCCGACTCCGAAGAACATCCTCTATGGGTCCGTAATGAAGCCCAACAAGCTTCATCTTCATCTAATTCGTTTTTGTCTACTTGCTTGATTCTACTATCACCGTCATTGCCGTTGTAAGCTTCTTATCTCTGTTAGGTTTTTTAATCTCGATGAGAACTGGATTGGGGTTTTGTTTGGTGTTCTAGATTAGATCTATATTGAGTACGTGAATCAAAGGCCAGTTTTCGGAATGTTGAATTCCGATAGCATATTTTATGCACCAGTTCTTGGACGAAGATGAAGCTTTTATGTATGCTCAAAGTTTTTATGTTCCCGATATTTAGCTAAAAAAGATGACTTCGCCTTCCAAAGGAGTTTCACGCCTGTTTTTAAATCATACCATTTTTATGCTCAGTGAGAAGCTATTAAGTAAACCAACACATAAAAGAAAAGACCGAGTGTAACACCCTCAAATCTGGAAATGGCAACTAAATTAAAACTTTCTAAATACATCAATAAAATGATTCATAAACAATCACCATTAAGATTTAACCTCAATACACACATTCATTCTATACATACAGTCTATAAGAAGGACGGGTGTTACTAAAACCCAAACATAGTCACTATCTCCAAACTGCGGAAGGCTTCACCAAATACTTACACTTGTGAAAACTAAGCACATTACTTCATAACACTGCTAGAACCAAACTCCCATCTGAAACCTGATTCACATGCAGACAAATAAAAAGGTTAGGCTTAACGCCTAGTGAGCTCAAGAGTTTTCAACATAAATAAATTAATCATTTAGAAAGGGAGGATGCAACAAGAATCATAATCTTTCAAATGATGCGGTTCACTTATGAAAACGACTCGTTTATCAATAATTATGCATTTTAAACGAAATAGGCACCGAATAGTCGGCAACCAAACCAAATTGTTTTAAAGACGAAGATCCCAATATAAAAGGTTCTTTCGTAAATTTAAGTTCAACTCAAAAACTTGCTCAAAACGAGAATAGAGAGAGACTCCCAATTTATAGAAATTACAAAATAAGATTTTACTTCTCAAACATCCCAAACGTGGGCAGGGCATAAATACGCAACCCTTAAACCTCGAGTAAACAATTCCCCATAAGTAAAACGTCACCGAAAACATGGATAATAAAATGACACAATAAACTACCCAAATAACACCTTTCGGTGACGGGGGGAGACCCGATTCCATTGTACGTGGCGGGACACAAAGTTAAGCCACATAACCATGTTGTCGAACTACATGTAACACCCGTAATTTCCCTAAAGATCGGTTTATGACCAGCTAAGGAAATCAGTCAGCGATCGACCGAGCGAAGAGGTCGGTGATCGGTTTAGCACAAGAAGTGGGAAGGGACTCTAGTGACACGCGCGACTTAGCCCGCGGCCTCAAAGCCGCGGCTAAACCCACGTAACCCATTGTGGTGCGCAGCTTTGTAGCACGCGCGGCTTGGCCCGCGACTTCAAGGTCGTGGCCAAAGCCGCAAGAGTCATCTGGTCGATTTTAAACCCAAAGTTCTAGGGTTTCTCTCTTTAGCCGCCATCTCTATTTCTCTCCTCTCCACTTGGGAATTTTGAGAGTTTTAATCTCAGTTTGGGAAGCATCCATGGTGGATTCTTCATAAAGGAGTATGCAAATTCGATGTTTGGGGAGCTCGGGTTGAAGAGTTGGATTGGGTGTTCTCGGAAGGTCTAGTCATCTCCAGTGGTAAGCTTCTTTGATTTAAGGTTATAAATGCTCCATTGATGGTTTCCTAGTGTTTGGTTTATCAAATCTCGGATTTGTTAGTTTTGGAGAAATTAGGGTTTTGATCTCGTTTAAGGATCTTGGTATATAATGTTGGGGAATGCTTCTATGTGGTTGTTTATGGATATTTATGGTTCGGTATGTATGGATCTCAGTTTTGGAAGTTCTCGGCTTGAGGATTCAAGCGGCCTTTAAAAGAGCTCGTTGGGTGAAATCTAGATTTGGCCTAAATCTAGCAAGGTGAGTTCAAGTTGATTTGTGAAAACGGTGTACATGCCAAAATGTTTATTTTAAAGTGTTTTACATGAAATGGTTAACTGTTGATAAGTTTTGGGTATTTCGAAGTAAAATATGATTTACTTGGTTATTCGTCAAAATGTGAGTATTTTGATAAGTTTTCATATTTGGTAAATTTGGGTTGTGTTAACATCTTAAAATGCTTATATTGGGTTTGAACATTTTAGCAACTAAATAGCATGATTTACGTATTCTTGGTGACTTTGTACAAGTAAGATCTATTTCATGATTCATGCATCTTTGATGGTTTTGTACAAAGGGAGTCTATTTCATGTTATATGCATTTTGGTGTATTTGTATTCATAAACCCTTTGGTAAATCTTTAGTCCCATCTCGTGTGGAGTTTTGGGTTAATCTCGTCTTTGGGACATGGGTCTTCATAAACGTTGTTTAAAGACATTTCATTATTTGGAGGACCATTGATTATTGGTCAAATGGATTTTGAGCATTTTAGCTCGGTCTTATCTTGAAAGAGTTTTACGTACAATTGTTCGGGTTTAATGGCTCGATGTAGAGTCCCATTTCATGGTTTACGTCTTAATGCAGTTTATTGCATATTTATAATTACAGGCTCGAGTGTTGTTGTCATTCAGGTATAGTCGGGTAATTTTAGACTGTAATGCATTGGATCCATAGGCATATGAGTCAGTCGGGTGGTGGGGACTTTATCCCCGTTTTGGGACTGTATATCGTTATGGCCAGCGGGAGGACTCGAGGTAGATATCGTGGGTGGTTGAACTCGACGACCGCATAACCTTTATTGAGGGCTCGAGGTAGATATCGTGGGTGGTTGAACTCGATGCCCGTTTGTAATCCAGTCCGGTTACTCATCGTGGAATTTAGTGTCCGCGTTTGAATTCTAGTGAGTGGTCCCCAAGTCATGTTGATTATGTAAGCTTGCGGTGGTAGCTCTGCAGAGCCGGATACGGAGCTAAGTCTTGCGGTGGTAGCTCAGATGAGCCGGATACAGGGACTTGTGACTTTGGTTGTGACACACATTAGAGGTCGAGTAGACACTAGGATCAGTGGTGTCTTGCGGTGGTAGCTCAGAGGAGCCGTATACGGGGAACCATGGTCTTATGTGAAGCTCGAGCTACACCTCCAGTCATGACTATATTTCAAGTCCCCAAAACACCGCATCCCTTATTGTCTGCTCTACCGAGCTACACCTCAAGGATACGCGATCTTATTGCCTGTTCGGTCTCTATGGAGTTTCATCCTCAGGGTGCCCACTTGACCCTTAGTGCCTACTCCCTAGCATTCAAGATAGAAGCCTCAGCTCCTTACTTGATAACTCTCGATGTCTAATCCTCGTGCATAAGAATTAGAACATCAAACTCCAAACCCAAGGTCCCGAAGTACAACCCATAACGGTTCCTCTCCGCAAAACAACGGGACGACACCAATGCCAACACGGCATTATCTTCCAAGGTGAGAATCCCAAGAGTCCTCAACATCAAACACGACTGACTTACATATCTATGGATCCAATGCATTACAGTCTAAAGTATATGACTCCAAATGAATGACGCACACACACAGAAGCGTATAGTCTCCAAAATAAAGTGCACTAAGTGCAACTCACACCCAAGGCTCTACTTTAAAATTATTAAAACCGGACAATTGCCCTCAATACCCAATTTAGTCAAAACCGAGCCAAATGCCCAATAATTTACGTAATTCTCCAATGAAAATGGGTACAGACATCGAAACACGTTTGATCGACAATTTTGCAAACACCATAACCAAAAAGGGTAATTAACCCAAAACTTCACACTGGTTGAAACAAAACGTTTTCCAAATGGATTCATTCTCTTCGTGATACTCAAAATGACTCATAGTACCATGATATGCATTTTCCAACAGTTTATAAAATCGTATGCACCAAATGGACAATTATATAAAATGACCTCCATTTATATCTTCATCATCAAAGAAACGTGTTAGAATGATTTATTTATCAAAACGCCCAAAAATCCCAAAGGTGTGTCACATAAGTTTATAAAGTTAAATATATCCAAATAACCAAAACTTATCAGTAGTTAATAATTTCATGTAAACACAAATACTTTAAAATAAACATTTTGGCATGTACACCGTTTTCACAAATCAACTTGAACTCACCTTGCTAGATTTAGGCTAAATCTAGATTTTACCCCAACTTGAGCTCCTTTGAAGAACACTTGGATCCTCAAGCCAAAAACTTCCAAGAACCTAAATCCATACATATCCAACCATAAATAATCATAATCAACCACAAAGAAACGTTCCCCAAACTCTATACAATAATACCTTAACTGATACCAAAACCCTAACTTCCATAACTGAAAAGAATAGAAGATTACCTTAACCCAAGCTTGAATCCACCAACCAAACACCTCTAGTTCACCAAAAAGGTAACAAACTTCCAATCTACGAAAGGGAGAACAAAGGTGGATGAAACCCTAGAAAGCTTGATGAAGAAGATGAAGATGAAGGACATGGTTCTAACCTCCGAACTTGCTAGGTGATGAGGAATCATGAGATTTTAAGAGGAAAATCTATCAAAATGGTTTAGGGTTCATTTGGGAAGTTGTGGGTCGGTTTGGGAGAGAAAGGGGAGAGGGTTTGAGGTTTTTTTTGGGAGAAATGAGGTTGCAAGGGCCGATTTCCTCTTTTATCAGTGTACTGTGCGCTCGCACGGGTGGCGGCGTGACCTGACCGGCGCGGAGGGTCGCACGGACCACTGGAGCTGCGAGGAAACAGAGCCTCGCGCGGTTCGTGGCGCAGCTCAACTCGCGTAGAGAGTCGCGCGGGGCACTGTTGGTGTTTTCTTTCGTATTCTCTTCGGCCTACGATTTCGGGGTGTTACACCGGGGCCTAAACTCAAATTAATGCAGGAAAAGAGCATGGATGTTACTCGTGAATTTGATTTTAATTTTCTTGCAGTTCTTCCATTATTCGTGTTCATTTGGCCAATTTTTAGTTGCATTTTTACAAACGATCATACATATTAAAGATGCTTATATTGTATTTTCTTGAAATTCTGTTTTTGCTTACTCAATGATTATGTTTTCGTTTTCATGTGATTTTTTTTAGATATTTTAGAAAGATACATGGAGTGAATAAGTGTGAATGCTTATCTTTTGAATGCATATCTCGAATAAATGTGTGGAAAACTGTCGGTAATGAGTAGAAACTTTGGTTTATGGCTGGTACATAAGCTTTTCTGTTTTGGACCATTTTTGGTTTTTGTATATGGTTGGTACAGACCCGGTCCCTTAGTCACTGCCTCTGGTTTAGTTTGTTTGTTATTTTCTGTAACCGATCTACAACTTTATATATGATATTATGATCTTGATAGTTGTTGATTTCAATTTAGATTTGTGGTTTGCAATGTCCATAGGCCAAATTGCATTTGGTTTGATGAGCATAAAGTTTCCCTTTATCTGGTTCTTTTGGTGCTCTAGCTCTCTTTATGGCTTGTTTTGGATTCATCTTGATCCTTTAGTTTGCACCTCATTTCTTTTCGGCTGTTGTTTTCTTCCCTGTGTTTTCAACATCTGTTCCAATCCATGCTACTGTTTTTGTGGACTCTTGTATGGTATAGGGGGACGAAATTGTTACTGATTGGTTACTGATGGAATTGGATCCAGGGGTGGACCTACCCTTCCCGGGGGGTCCCGTGCATCCGTTCAAGTTCGTTTCGTAAGGGCGAAATTTTTTTCGGTACGTAAGGTGCACCCACTCAACTACAGGGGGTGCTCCATGATATATACGTTTTTAGGGGTGAAAGGTGCACAAGTCCCCAAAAAACCAAAATTTACTCTCGAAATCAACCAAAAAATCGAAAAAATCTCTTGAAATCAATCAAAAAAAACCAAAATATCTTTCGAATCAACACAAAAAAACCAAAAAAGGCCATTGAATCAACACGAAAGCTTAAAAAACCCCTCGAAATCAACCAAAAACATAAAAAGTCCCCCCCTAGGGGAATTCGGCTAAAAACACATCGAAAACAATTTCTTAAGATTTTCGTTTGTGCACTCGCACGCCTAAAATCCTAGCTCCGCCACTGGTTGGATCAGCTGCAAACTGATATATTCTTATATTTGCACCCTTCGATACTTGTTAATCTCTTTGCCATAGCCTCTGGCCATGTTGCAAATTCCCTGGTTTGTGGCTATTCTTGGAGGTTTGAAATTCTTTTGTTGATAAATTGGGGCTTATGGATAACTTGGATTTGGATTTTCAACGTTTTATGGTTTGTTCCAATTGTTGGGATTGTTGTCATGTAGAGTTACATCAACTTTCTCTTCATAGGAGGATTGTTGATGATTTGTGTAACACTCGTAATTTTCGGTAAGTAATTGTCACCCGGTAGTTTCTGTGACTTGTAAATAGTGGGGTTTTGTTGGGAAATGTTTTGATTAAAGTCCCTTGGAGTATCGGGTGTATTGGCAGTGAAAAAGTCTAGTTTCGGGGCTCCGGAAAGGTCCCGCGACAATGCCCAGCGACTATACAGTGCGACTATGACACTGTCGCTGGTCATTGTCGCACAAAGGGCCCAGGGCGCTGTTAAGTGCGAATTTCAGCCTTTTTCTCATTTCTCACTTCTCAAATTACATCATTTCTCTCCCAAACCGATTCCCACCCCCTTGGTTCGAACCCTAGCCATTCCTATGGCCATCCACCTTGATTTTGAAGCATTTCCATCACCATCCAAGTCTTGGAAGACTAGGATTCAAGAAGCTACCACTCCACCATCTCCATCGAAGTCTCCTTCAAGAAAATCTAGGGTTTTGAGTTCTATCAAAACCCACTATTGTAAGTTCATCCACTTTCTTTCTAAACCTTAATATAAGTTATACATGCATTCTTGATGGTTTCCTAGCATTTGGTTTCTTAAATTTCGGATTTGATGGTTTTGGAGAAATTAGGTCAAAAATTAGGGTTTTAGCCAAGTTGGAGATTTTGATGTAAAATGTTTGGGGATCGATTCTAAATGGGTGAACTAGTGTACTTATGATTGGAAACTTGTGATGATAGGTTTTTGGAAGGTTTTGCTTGTGGATTCGGAGTTCTTCAAGGAAGCTCATGTTGGGGGTAAAATCTAGATTTAGCCTAAATCTAGCAAGGTGAATTCAAGTTGATTTGTGAAAACGGTGTGCATGCCAAAATGTTTATTTTAAAGTGTTTATGTTTTACATTAAAATGTTAACTGATGATAAGTTTGGTTATTTGGAAGTGGTTAACTTTGTAAACTTATAAAACACTCATCTTGGGGATTTTTTAGTATGTTGTTAAATGCATCGAAATGAAAATGATTTGATGACTTATTTACCTAAATGGAAAGTATTGGGTAAGAATGCATTTTTATGCTTGTTGGTATTACGTGTGCTTTGTATCGTGAAATGTTTTAAAGGTACCACCGTGCGAGTCATGGGCGTTTGGTCATTTCCAACTTTGCAAATGTTTCTGAACTTATGAACCTTTGGTTTTGGGGAAAGACGTAACTCAAGTATTTTATAGAGTAAACGGTGATATTGTATTTAAATGACTTACCGTATGGGTATAAATCTCTTGAGTAATTGTCATTTAAATGTGTGTCATGGAACGTTTTGGATAGAGTAAATGAGATTATAAACTTGTGGAAAATGATTTATGTTGGAGTTTATTCATGTAGTTGAAGCATGTGTTTGCATAAATGTGGTCGTTGCATTTTATTGCATTTTGTGGATTTTTAGCATATGGTCGTTTGATTGGTTGAGCTTAAGACTCAGTTTTCGGCTTTGTCGGGTATTGGGGACATTGGTCCGGTTTTAATAACTTAAAGTGGAGCGTTGGGTGTGAGTTACATTTATTGCACTTTATTTTGGAGAATACATGTTTTGAGTGCGTATGTCATTCAATTGGAGTCATGTATTTTAGACCGTAATGCATTGGATCCATAGGCATGTAAGTCAGTCGTGTTTAATGGTGAGGACTCTTGGGATTCTCACTTTGGGGAATAATGTCGTGTGCTGGCATTGGTGTCGTCCCGGTTGTTTGGCGAAGAGGAACCTTTATGGGTTGTACTTCTGGACCATGAGTTTTGTGTTGGATGTCTAATTCTTGTGCACGAGGTTAGACATCGGAGTTATCAAGTAAGGATCTGGGGCTCCTATCTTGAATGCTAGGGAGTAGGCATTAGGGGGCGAATGAGTACCCTGAGGATGAAACTCCGTTAGAAACCGAACAGGAATAAGATCGTGTATCCTTGAGGCGTAGCTCGACGGAGCAGGCAATAGGGGATACGGTGTTTGGGACTTGAAATAAAATCCGACTAGAGGTGTAGCTTGATGGAGCAGGCAATATATTCACGACTGGAGGTGTAGCTCGGTAGAGCAGGCAATACAGTCACGATCTAAGGTGTAGTTCGACAACATGGTTATGTGGCTTAACTTTATGTTCCGCCACGTACAATGGAATCGGGTCTCCCCCATCACCGGAAGGTGTTATTTGGGTATTAAAGGGTATTATTTTATTATCCAAATTTTCGGTGATGTATTGCATATATGGGTCTGTTTACTCAAGATTTATGGGTTGTGTGTTATGCCCCGCCCACGTTTGGGGATGCTTCGAGAAGTAAAATCTTATTTCGCATCTTTATAAATTGTGAGTTATGCTTTCTATTCACGATTTGGGGTGAGTTTGGGGTTAAAGTAGTTTTATGAATGAAGGTTCAGTTTGGGTCCCTTGTTTTGAGGGTGTTTTCTGGAAAATGTTGTCGTTTGATATTTAAAGTAAATCTTTTGATCGCTTACGATTTAAATTGCATTCTTCCCCTTTAACAAATATATTTATTCCACGTTGTAAACTCTTGAACTCACTAGGCGTTAGCCTAACCTTTTTATTTGTCGACATGTGCATCAGGTTCCAGATGGGGGAAATGGCTCTAGCATTGTTGCGAAGAGTTGAATATTAGTTATATCTTTGAGGGTGAGTAGCCTGGTGAAGTCTTCCGTCTTTATCTGGGAATAGCAACTTGTATTTGGGGTTTTAGTAACACCCGACTCGATTTAGTCTACGTGTAAGACTTTATTTATTTGTTGACGGTTGAAATTCAAGTTTGGATTTATTGTAAGAGATTTTAACTTATTTGAGGTTTTATTGAAAATTTTAAATTAGTTGTTCTTTCCAACTTTAAGGGTGTTACAAGTTGGTATCAGAGCTTAAGTTTGGGAGAATTAGGTATTGATTTTCGGATGCCTAGACTCAAACTAACGTTCTTCTAAGTGATTGAAAGTGAAATTTCAACATTAGGTACCTTAGGATATGATATTTTAAGGTTGATTGAGTCGCAAGAAACGAAAAACTTGTTGAGGATAGCAAGGATAATCATGTACGGTACGTTCATAATGACACCTGGCCAGTGTTATGGTGAACTTACCTCAAATTCCGTCAATGGACTCCAATTCCATCAAATTCCATTATACGAACCAAACGCCCCCTAAGGGCGTGTTTGGTTCATGAAATTGGAAGGAATTTGAAGGGATTGGAATGGCCAATTTCATTGACCAAATTCCAAACCCATGTTTGGTTCACGAAATAAAAGTGACGGAATCCTTCCAATTTCATTGAATTCCACAATTTAAGGAATTCATCATTCTTTGACTTAAGTGAAGGAATTGAATTCCTACCAATGCGTGGTCAAATGCCATCAAATTATATTATAACTCTTTCAAAATCAAATTACTTCGATGGATTCCAATTCCATCAAATTCCATTATGTGAACCAAACGCCCCCTAAGAAAAATTCGACATTACTCTAATATAGCCCGACAAAACTTCATCTTCAAAACCGATGATTTCTCCCTGATAAATTTTGTAGGAGTTCGTGCCTTTTAGAGGTTCTGAACGACCTCCCTCTCACTAAAAATTGATAACTTTATAATATGTATTAACAATCTTGAAATTTTGTAGGCAATTAAATACAAATTCAACTGTTAGTTTAATATACTTAGTTACTTACTATATTATAAACCATCCACATCATATTGATATTTCTTATGATTCAAGTATACAACTTATTGCAACTTTAAAAGCTCTATGTCTGAACTTTATTAAACTAGTCGCTAACAACTAGTAAACAAGTTAAAATCAGTGATAAGTGTTAAGTCCTATGAATATGACATAATACTCTGTAAAACTAATAAGTACAAATCAACTGAAAACACACTTGGCTCTCTCAACCAACCATATTAACCTTTAATTTATATATGAATCGATTTGCAATTCAAAACCACACAAACCATAAAAATACAATCTAGAGGAACAAAAAATGGAACGAAGTAGAAAGCAAGATTGAGGGGTTACGTTCTCAACCTCAGAATTAAGACGCACTAAGCAAGTTCACAACTATTATATATATCCAACAACAACAAAATCCAATAAGTTGATGAAGCATATCACCGACTTAACAAATCATAGTAACTTTTGATGTTGAATGAGATAGATCAAGGCATGTGTTATGCGGCATCCTCAAACATAAATATGTCCTCTCATCCATTGAATTTGCAAACGTCTATACAAATGATTCAACAACCTATTCAAACTTTAAATGAAAACTTGAGCCCGACAAATTAAATCATACTTCCATAATCAAGAAAAATAAAGAACAAGGAAAACCATAACTTTTCCAATGATTCTATAGTCTACAACTAAGGTCCCGTTTGGTTTGTGGGATTGGAATGGATTTGGAGGGATTTGGATTTCAAATCCATTCCAATCTTGCGTTTGGTTTGTAGGAATGGATTTCGTTGACCGGATTTGAAATCCGTTGACCATTTAAAAATCCCTTACATGATGGATTTTAAAATCCGTTGCAATGAGCCTGAATTTGAAATCCAAATATGATGGATTCTAAAGTCTGATGGATTTCAAATTCTTATCCAAACACATGAAAGGATTTCAAATCCAAATCTTTACTTGAAATCCAATCAATTTCAATCCATTCCCGCAAACCAAACGTACCCTAACTATACACACATGTTATATCAACCGTCAAAAAATAGTTAAATACAAAAACCGATAAAAATAAAATAAGTAATAGAAAGGCATCCTTATTCCTCATAGCCTATGAGCCCAAACCTTCTCAAACCAAATATAAAGCCCCTTTCATGGTCTTGGCGCATTTGTTAAAGAATAAAAAAGTGTATACAAATGCATATTTTTTTCTAGTATTTAATTTGTGTGACATATTGCACGTGAATGAGTTTAAACTTTAAACATGAAACCTATGTGTTTCATAATATAATAAATTCGTTAAGCCTCCTTTTCAAGGACAATCATAAAATGTGAACATTGTTAAGGACAAATATTTTATAAAACATATCGTCTTTGTAGCTTTAAGATTTGTAGTTAATAGTTTGTATTATGTTCATCAAGTATGAGTGGATGATACATTGAGAACAATAGTAAATAAATTAATTTCATATATGCAATATGGTGAAAATAAGTGGAGAAATAAAAGGAACAAATTACTTGAGAGAAAAATATATGAATAAAAAATAAAGAAAAAAAAGGATAAAATATATGAAAAAAGAAAAAGAAAAAAAAGGATAAAATATATGAAAAAAGAAAAAAAAAGGATAAAATATAAGAAAAAAGAAAAAAGGGATAAAATATATGAAAAAAGAAAAAAGATAAAAAAGATAAAATATATGAAAAAAGAAAAAAAAAAAAAAAGAAAAAAAAAGGATAAAATATAATCGCCCACCGTGGGGCTCGAACCCACGACCACAAGGTTAAGAGCCTTGCGCTCTACCAACTGAGCTAGACGGGCCGGATTTGCCGTTACTTTTACGATCAATTCATTTATAGTATCAGTAGCTATGGTTGTTGACTTTCTAATCAACTAAACACTTGTTTGTTTTTTTAAAAAAACCTTTTAATAACCCTTAAGTCTGAATCGTTCAGACATTTTTACACACCACCTCTTATCAATCATAACTAAAATAAGACTTCAGATTTTAAACTCCTTAAAAAACAAACGACAACTAAGTGTTTAATTAGTACCATTTTTATATACTTAGGGCCTTAGGGGTTATTTGTTTTAAAAAAGATCTCTTGATAACTCTTAATTCTTAATCGTTCAGACTTTTTTATATTTAGATTGTTTTTTTTTCCAGTTTTCAGAACCTCTTAAACATGTATGAAATAAGAAGTTGTGACTTAACTTCTTAGAACCTCTTATTGTCACCTCAATTCATATGCTTTTTTTTCTCTCAAGACGTCTCCAAACATTACAGAAACATACAGTTTTGTTGATTCAGATTTCAGACTTCAGCACCACCTCTTATTAATCAAAAGTAAAATAAGATTTCAGTCTTCAGACCTCTTAAAAAAATAAACGGCACCTTATTTTTGTTGTTTCTCTATATTTTGACAGCTATGTATGTATTGTATTATTACTATTTGATTTCTTATTTTATATACTATTTTTGTTTTCTTAATTAAATTATAATTTTAAATACATAATGAATGATATCACAATATATATTTAAAGTTTTTTTCCTTTGAGGTTTAGACTATCAAATTTATTTATGTATGTATCATATTTTATAACTTTTTTTTCATTAATCACTTTTATTCTTTAGTATGTTATTTTAAAAATAGACAGTTTACTAATGATATTTATATTTATAAATTATATAAACAAACTACGATCATATATTCACTGTTTATAGATAATGTTTTGAGAGAAGTAGTATTTTGATAATGTTTGGTATCATATTAAACAACATCCACCATCTACAGTTCTACACTAAGGTGTCGTTTGTTTTTTAAGAGCTCTAAAATCTGAAGTCCTATTTTAGTTATGATTAATAAGAGGTGCTGTGTAAAAAAGTCTGAACGATTCAGACTTAAGAGCTATTAAGAGGGTTTTTTAAAAAAACAAACAACTAAATGTTCTTCATTTAGTCTTTATGCATGAATGCACAATGTTTTCGTCAATAATCACAATATAATAATACTAATTTAAGAAATGAAACAACAAGCCCGTCTAGCTCAGTTGGTAGAGCGCAAGGCTCTTAACCTTGTGGTCGTGGGTTCGAGCCCCACGGTGGGCGAATTTTTTTTCTTGGGTCGTTTTGACTTTTTGACTCCGATTAAATTGTTCTCAAAACATCATATTTGTAAATGCACGGTATTATACATTTTTTATTTTGAGTTGTTTAAAAAAGTATAGCTATAGCACTATCCTTTTTGGAAATATTATACTCAAAATTTAATTATATGTTCATTTAACAATCATATTAAAGTATCGATGAGTTTGATCGATCTTACTAAGTTTTTCTTGATAATAAAAAAACTTTTAGGGTAGGAAAGATGCACCCAACTAATTAATGGGGTTGAGTTAATGGTGAGAAGTGATTTTTGACCGTTGGATAAGAAATGGACGCATATTAAGATGTGATGCACCGAGATAAAATTCACCAAGATGCACTGGATCAATTTCCTTCTAAGTCGCAATTCATGGGAGAGCTTGAGTTTAGAAGAGATCAACGGTTCAGATCTACTTCTCACGTTTCTCATCATTAACTCAACTTCTCACACGATCTTTCGCCCTAATTATTGATGGATGCTCTGAGATATTAGAAAATACAACGAATATCATCCAAAAATTCAAAAAACTCTTTTGAAATCAACCAATAAACTTAAAAATATCTCTTAAAATTAATCAAAAAACTTTTAAAAAAATCTCTCAAAATGGTGGATTGCGGCTAAAAACACATAGAGCGACTTTACGGACCTTTGATCGACGTTAAGGATGCACCTGCTCGGTAAAAATTCTAGATCCATCACTACTCACATTGATATGAAATAAGAAATATAAACTTAGTTGTAGTGAACTAATAACTTTAATTATCACTTTATGTTGGTTTAGAAGTTATTGAGCTTGTGTTTTACTTTGACCTTCAAGTGTTAGATTAATTTTATTCTATTATGAAATACTTTTAAGTATTTAATTTATATAAAACACATTATTACATGTAAAGTTCGATTTTTTGATGACGGAATGAGTAACTCGTATCTTATGTATTTCTCTTTCATGGGTTTCTCGATAATTTTTTAGTTGATTGTGATTAAAATATTGTAACATTTACAATTCTAAACATGTAAATCATATTTTTTTTTGAACGACAAGTTAATACACGCACACGTTCCTGGAGCATTCGGGCTCCCACTTAAGGGTACCACCCGACTAATCCCCGTCGATCACGACCCAGCCCAATTAAGGGTACCACTATGTGGCAGACCCATGATCATGGATGTCCAGTGACGAACTCACCATATGAATAGAGGGGGGAAGGCCCCCATTAAAAGATAAAAAGAAGGAATTTTATTAGGTTAAAAATTAATTTTATTTAAGTTTTTGTTATAGTTCCCCCCAGTAATTTCTTGTCGGGACCCCATCAATTAAAAAAATTACCTTGAAATCAATCAAAAAACTGAAAATTCTTTTAAAATCGACAAAAAAAACTTAAATTTTTTTCGAAATCAACCAAGAAAACTTTAAAAATCTCTCGAAACGGTATAATTAGGCTAAACACATATCGGATGACTTTACGGGCTTTTAATCTACCTTGAAGGTGCCCCCACTAGGGAAAATTCTTGGATCCGCCACTGTGGATGTCACAGGATGCTCGCCACGGGATCGAACCTAAGTAGTCAGGGAAACCATCCACTGACCCTCCCAAGATGTTACCTTACCATTGGGCTACAACATGAAGGACATATAAATCGTAGTTGAACACACACTAAAAAATCATTAAATTAAAACTATGTGTCTTGAGATAGATATGAGACGGGTAAACAAGAACCAAACTAATAAAAGGTGAGGAAATAAACACAAGGACAACTTGAATTTAAGGCAATAACAAATAAAATGGATTGATTCGCATATATCTATCGTGTCGTTACTCCTGCTCACACATGTTATAATAATTTTCAGTTAGTCCTCTTAAACTTTAATGTTCTAAATTTGGACAGATATCAACCATTTTATCGTCCAAATTTATATATTTCCCTATTAATTAGCTACAAACAATGGCAATGACAAATAGACATTGTCATTAAAAACTTATAGTAACAAATTTATTGTAATTCTTATGATTTTACATAAAAAAATGTCGTAGCTTTTACAAAATTTAAGCGTCACTACAATGGATGTGGTGGGATATCCCATCCACCCCAGGTTCGAATCCAGGCGTACGCATCCTGTGGCCACTGGGTTTAATCTCAGGGCTGCATGCTTTCGCGGTCGGTTGCTTTGCCAAGGGATTAGTCTGGGTCATAGGCTCAGGACACCCTTTACAAAAAAAAAGATGAAAATTGTTAAAGGGAAAAACAAATAGAACAACAATATGGAGAGAATAACAATAAGGCAGAGAGAAGAAATCTATATTTCGCATTAATCATAGCCCCTTTAAATAGGGAGAAGTTTACAAAGAAAAGGAAACATTCATTATGGTAATCTAATAATAAGAAAATATTCTGTCAATCATTTCCTTTTTATGATGGCACATAATCCTTCAACACTCCCCCTTGTGCCGAGTCAAATGAGTGATGGTGCACAATTGTTGCCTCGTTAAAACCTTACGCCAAAATAAAAACCCAGTGGGAAAAAATAAAAGTCTGACGAAGGAAAGAGTACAACGCACCAGCTTCTTTGTAATACATAGACTTTTCCTTCAGTCTAGTTTTCTCTTAGATTCGTACATTAATCGAGAGAGTTAGGAAAACATGATGATATATAAACAGTCGCCTCACTAAAACCTTACACCAAGGAACAAAATCCAATGGGAAAAATAAAACCTTGGTTAAGGAAAGAGCACAACATACCAATATCACAAATATAGTAGACTCCCCCTTTTGTCTACTACTCCCCCTGATTTGTGCATTAATCCAGGGAGTTTGGAAAACATTTACGTTTACTTTCTACATGTTTCCCAATATATGGATTTAGGTAATGATTTGGTAAAATATGTCATGTTCTCCTGGCATCTTACTTGATTCAATTGAATCTCGAGGAGAGTTTTCTTATTGCTGATTGTATAAGACTTAAGCAGAATATGCTTTGTGTTATCACCCTTGATGTATCTTATGTTCATTTCTTCGATACTGTAACACCCGTAAATTCTTAAGGTAAGTATTTTGTGGTATTAAATGCATTTAATTCGCTTTTGTGAGAATATGTGTCCTTGTGTACGTTTTATTATCATGTTCAAATCTAAACGACATATAATTAAGTTACCTTCGTTAGTCGTTCAAACCTTGTGCTCGTTATAGTTTTCGGTTGTGTTTTGGGCCATTTTTGGGTGACTCGCGATTGTGCCCCGCGATTGTGCCCTGGCACTATCGCGGAAGGCACTATCGCCCAAGTTGTACCGAGAGGGGGGTGTCACGCGATAGTGACCATTGTCACTATCGCCGGGCATACTCGCGGAAGACGTACCACGGGTGCGTGTGTGGTCGCGATTGTGACTCGCGATAGTGCCCTTTGGCACTATCGCCCGCGACATCTGAAGGGTTTAAGTTACCTTGGCAGTCTCATTTTCTCACAAGATCACTTTACAAAAACGGGAGAGTTCTTCTTAGAGGCGATTTTTAGGGTTTCTTCATCTATTACATTTACTTCTAAGCTTTTGGGTGGTTGGTAGCATTAAGTGGTCATCAAGCTCCATCCAAGTTTTCTCATTGAAGTGTTCTTCAAGAATCTCACTCCTCATCTTCTCCAACTTCTAGGGTTTCCATATTTTGTAGGTTTTGGGTTCAAAACCTAGATCGTGAGTTTACTAAACCTTTTGTTAAAACTAGATACACATCATAATCTTCTATTTGTTACTTTATCTCTATATGCTCAATGTTTGGGGATTTCTTCCCGAAAATAGTTGAAAGATGTATATATGTATATGGGTGATGTGCCATGGATATTGTTATGTATCATTGTTTGGGACTTGTCTCATGGATATATGATGTGAGCAACTTGATATGTTAAGGGTATGCATAAATGAGCATTATGATGATTCTATTTGGAGTACCATTGGGTGACATGTTTATATGCATGATGATGTATGATTTACATTGGGTCTTTTGTTAAGTCATCATGAGGATAAGGTGGTAAAATTATACCGTAGTTGGTATTGAACAATATGGGTTGAAATATACCTAAAGGACCCCCTTATAAATGTTATGTGGACGAACCAAGTCAGTACACTAGGAGGATGTAGTCTTGGGTGCCACTGTGATGGTATGTGTCTAGACCTCCGCCATCCGGGGAATTTTCTTAGCGATAGTCTTCGGATGGGCCGGGCCTTTAGGGTGTTCCTTGTTAAGGGCATCAAGGTATATCGACTCTTGGGTGGGACTTGATTGGTGCTTTGGGTCTCCCCTAATGACTCCACATTTGTTGAACACTGGTTAACTGCTGATAAGAATTGTATTTATTCCTGCATGCTTATTATTGTTCGACTCACTAGGCTTTTTGGCCTAACACTTGTTTGGTCTCGATGTGTATCTCAGGTTCTAGCGGCGACGGTCTTAAGCAAGTTTAGTCGCTTTGGGGAGATAGCTTGGGGAAGTGCACATGGACGCGTTATACTTTTGGATATAGACTTTTTGGGTCTATAGATGACAACCCTTTTTGTAATCTCTTTTCTAGTTGTAGAAATTAGATTAGTTGGTTGTTGTTTATTGTCCGTTAAATTACAAATTGTGATTAAACAGGTTATTCGAATATATTCCCCACTTTTGGGAGGCTCTTGCTATGGCAATTTTTGGTATCCCTCATGTCCGTTTTTTTCGGATTTTTGTTATCCCTATTTTGAGGGTGTTACAAGTTGGTATCAGAGCTTTAGTTTAAGTGAACTAGGTATTGTTTAGCATATCTAGACTTAAGTTTTAGACTTTTGACCTCACTGTCCAATTGGGGTAGAAATCCTAGGTGGGGAGAGCGTTAGGATTACGGAATTACTTTAATTAAAAGTTGTGATGATGGTGACAAACGGAATTACTTTAATTAAAAGTTGTGATGATGGTGACAAGAATTCTTGTGTATGGTTCGTTCATAATTTCACTTAGCTACTGCTATTATGAATGCATTGTTACGTGAGCATACTTGGTTTACTATTATTATGATAATTGATGACGGTATTAGTACGTACAATTAGTTCAACTCGTGTAGTCTTTTCTCAATCTATTTCTCGTACGTTCATGGCAGATTTTAATGGTGAACACTCGTAGTAGATTACCGGACATGCCAGAAGGGCAACCCGAAGTGGAATCTGCAGCGGCACGACCCCCGGTGGGAGCAACCTCTGATGACATTCCCATACCCAGAATATTGGGAGGAGGGCCTGAGCATATTCCGCGTCGGAACCTCAACACAGGTAACGCCATCTTGGAGGAAGTTACCATGGAGACCCGACTTCGGGATAGCATGATGTTGGCTATGAATGCGGCTTTGACTCAACAACAGTTGGCCATGACTTCGGCCATGACCCAACAACAAGATTTTTTCATGAAGCTTCTAGAAGATCGTGACGTCAGTAACCGTCAGCCCGAGACTATGGCTGAAAACGTTATTGTGGGGTCGGGAGGACCGAATGTGGTGACGGTCGAAGAGCCATCCGCCGAGGGAGTCAGAACAAAGACAAAAGGGTGCACCTACAAGACGTTTCTGGGGTGTCATCCTAAGGAGTTTGCAGGTTCCGATAGCCCAGTTGCTTGTATGTACTGGCTCAAGGAGATGGAAATGGATTTCGAGGCAAGTGAGTGTGATCCCTCTCAACGGGTCAAATTTGCTTCTCAATTACTTCGGGGAGAGGCCCTGATTTGGTGGAATCTCACTCGATCCGCCCTCACCCCGGAAGTTCTGGCTAAGTTAACTTGGTCGGTGTTCAAGGAGAAGATGATGGACAAGTACTGCAGTGAGCGTTCATTGGACAAGTTGGAGCGAGAGTTCTGAAATCTGAAGAAAGGGAATACGTCGATTGTTGTCTACTCCAAACTCTTTTTGGAGAAATTAAACTTGGTGGGACATCTAGTTCCCGACGAAAGGTCAAAGATTAAAGCTTATCATCAAGGATTACCGGCCGAGATGCGAACGGCGGTGAGAAATGCAAAGTGTTCGACCTGACAAGAAGTTATCGAGGAGTCCTTACTCGTGGAGGATGACATCAATTCGGAAAGGGGTGAGAAGAGGTACGTTGGGGAGAAACGGAAGTGGGAGGGGCCATCTGGGCCCGTTCGTCAATCAAGACCCTTTGTGAGCGGGAGGTCGGGTGATAAACGCCGTGAAGATCGGTGGTGCCACAGGTGTAGGTCAAAGCACTCGGGACCGTGCGCTACAAGAACTCACTTCGGTCCAGCCGGGTGTATCAAGTGTGGTAAGAAAAACCACACGACCCGAGAATATTCCCTCCGTGGGTCAGTATGTTATGAATGCAGAGAGCCGGGGCACATGAAGCGGGAGTGCCCGAGACTAGTTAGAGGAAATGGTGGAAATTCTGTGGGTTCGACGGCTAGAGTCGAGCAACCACCAAGAGCACCGAGTCGAGCTTTCCGGATGACTACCGAGGAGGCGAAGGAGACCGCAGATGTCGTTTCGGGTACGTTTCTAGTAAACTCCATGCCTGCTCGCGTCTTGTTTGATTCGGGTGCTACCTGTTCCTTTGTGTCTGATACCTTCTGTAAACAATTCTCCACTCCTGTTAGTGTTCTTCCCGATGCGTTAGTAGTAGAAATAGCTAATGGAGATCAAGTGATCATTCGTGACCGCTTTCGTGATTGCACTCTAGAGATCGATGGAAATTCTTTTGGATTAGATTTGTTACCTATGGCTATAGGAGGGTTCGATGTAGTCATAGGCATGGATTGGTTAGTAAGGCATAAAGCGGACATCTTTTGCTCCAAAAAGATGATCCAAGTTCCATTGCCGGAAAATGGAGTGGCTATCGTTTATGGAGAGAAAGGAAGGAGGAATAATCCTATCATCTCCTCTCTAAAAGCTCGCAAGTTCTTAGCGAAGGGTTACCCTTCATACTTGGCCTACATTGTGGACGCAAAGAAAGAAAAGAAGTCGGTAGAAAATGTGGAAGTGGTACAAGATTATATGGACGTCTTTCCGGAAGACTTACCCGGATTACCGCCGGAGCGGCAAGTGGAGTTTCAGATTGATCTCACACCGGGAGCGGCTCAAATAGCACGTGCTCCATATCGTTTGGCACCGACAGAAATGAAGGAGATGATGGCGCAACTTCAAGAGTTGTTGGAGAAGGGCTTCATTCGACCGAGTTTGTCACCTTGGGGAGCACCAGTACTGTTCGTGAAGAAGAATGATGGATCTATGCGGATGTGCATAAATTATCGGGAGCTAAATAAAGTCACGGTGAAGAATAAGTATCCTCTTACTCGTATCGACGATCTTTTTGATCAACTCCAAGGAGCGGGATGCTTCTCGAAGATTGATCTTCGGTCCGGTTATCACCAAGTGAGAGTGAAGAACGGAGATATTCCGAAGACGGCTTTCCGGACGAGATACGGTCACTATGAGTTTTTGGTGATGCCTTTCGGCTTAACCAATGCTCCGGCCGTATTCATGGATCTAATGAACCGTGTGTGTCGCCCATTTTTGGATAAATCCGTGATCGTCTTCATCGACGATATTTTAATATATTCAAAGGATGAGTCCGAGCATGGAAGACACTTACGGGAAGTATTGGAAGTTCTAAGGAAGGAGAAACTGTTCGCGAAGTTCTCAAAGTGCGAATTTTGGCTCCAAGAGGTGCAATTCTTAGGGCACGTGGTATCAAAGGACGGGGTAAAGGTGGATCCGGCAAAGATCGAGGCAATGTTGAGTTGGGAACCCCCAACAAGTCCGACGGAGATCCGAAGCTTCTTGGGTCTAGCGGGTTACTACCGGCGTTTCATTCAAGATTTCTCAAAGACGGCTACACCGCTCACTTCTCTTACGAGGAAGAACGTCAAGTTTCTTTGGACCGATGCACAAGAGCAAGCGTTTCAGACGCTCAAGAGGAAATTGTGTGAAACTCCGATCTTGTCCTTACCCGAAGGATCAGAAGACTTTGTGGTGTATAGCGACGCTTCCAAGATGGGGCTTGGGTGCGTGCTAATGCAAAGAGGGAAAGTAATAGCCTACGCGTCGCGACAATTAAAGGATCATGAGAAGAACTATCTGACTCATGATTTGGAGTTGGCGGCGGTGGTTTTCGCGTTAAAGTTGTGGCGACACTACTTGTATGGGACCAAGTGTACTCTTTTCACGGATCACAAAAGTCTCAAGTACATCTTCGACCAAAAGGAACTCAACATGCGGCAAAGGAGATGGCTAGAGCTTTTGAAGGATTACGATTGTGACCTACTCTATCACCCCGGTAAGGCCAATGTGGTGGCAGATGCATTGAGCCGAATGAGTCATGGTGATGGTGTCAAAATGTCCCTTGCAAGGATCGATGTGGTGTCAAGTTTGTTGGAGAATGTTAAAGCAAGTCAAGAGGAAGCACTTAAGGAAGAAAACCTCAAAGACGAGGTCATGGTGAAACAAAGGGAGCTCTTAACGGAAGACAGTCGTGGACTCAAACTATTTCAAGGACGGATTTGGGTACCGAAGTTGGGAGGAAATCGGAAGCTACTCCTCGAAGAAGCGCATAAGTCGAAATACTCTATACATCCCGGTAGCACCAATATGTATAGAGATTTAAAGTTAATGTATTGGTGGCCGGCGATGAAGCTAGATGTAGCTAGCTATGTGGAGAAATGTGTCACGTGCCTTCAAGTCAAGGCGGAACATCAAAGACCGTATGGAAGTTTACAACCATTGTCCATTCCCGAGTGGAAATGGGACAATATCACTATGGATTTCGTGACCAAGTTACCAAGGACCTTGCGTGGCCACGACACCATTTGGGTAATCGTTGACCGGTTGACCAAGAGCGCGCATTTCCTTGCAATGCGGGAGACCTTGCTAATGGAGAAATTGGCCAAGCTTTATATTGATGAGGTGGTATCGAGGCACGGAGTTCCGCAATCTATTGTGTCGGATCGGGACAGTCGATTTACTTCGAACTTTTGGGCTTGTCTGCAAAAGGAGTTGGGTACTCGACTAAATTTGAGCACGGCTTACCATCCTCAAACGGATGGACAAAGTGAGAGGACAATCCAGACCTTAGAAGATATGTTGAGGTCGTGTGTGATAGACTTAGGGGGAAGTTGGGATTCACATCTACCATTGGTGGAGTTCACGTACAACAACAGTTACCATTCTAGTATCGGAATGGCACCGTTCGAAGCTTTGTATGGACGGAAGTACCAAACCCCGGTTTGTTGGTTAGAAGCGGGCGAAAAGCAATTCGCCGGACCGGAAATAGTTCAAGAGACGGCCGACAAGGTGAAAGAAATCCGGGAAAGGCTAAAGGCGGCACAAGATCGACAAAAGAGTTATGCGGACAAGAAGAGAAGACCGGTGGAGTTTCAAGTGGGTGATCGGGTTATGTTGAAGGTGTCTCCGTGGAAGGGGATCATACGTTTCGGGAAACGTGGGAAGCTTAGTCCTCGTTTCCTTGGACCGTTTGTCATTTTGGAAAAGATTGGCTTGCAGGCCTATCGGTTGGAATTACCGCCGGAAATGGATGGGATACATCCTACATTTCACGTTTGTTATCTTCGAAAATGTCTAGCCGAAGAGGAAAGTGTGATCCCTTTGTCGGAAATTCGGGTGGACAATGGGAATCGTTGTGTGGAAGAACCGGAGTCGATTTTAGAGTCGAAAGTGAAGAAGTTGAGGCATAAAGACGTGGTCATGGTTAAAGTCCAATGGAAGCACCATCGGGGTGCCAACATTACTTGGGAATCGGAAGATGATATGAAGAAGCGTTATCCTCACTTGTTTACTTAGGGTAAGATTTCGGGGGCGAAATCTCCGTTAGGTGGGGAGGATTGTAACACCCGTAAATTCTTAAGGTAAGTATTTTGTGGTATTAAATGCATTTAATTCGCTTTTGTGAGAATATGTGTCCTTGTGTACATTTTATTATCATGTTCAAATCTAAACGACATATAATTAAGTTACCTTCGTTAGTCGTTCAAACCTTGTGCTCGTTATAGTTTTCGGTTGTGTTTTGGGCCATTTTTGGGTGACTCGCGATTGTGCCCCGCGATTGTGCCCTGGCACTATCGCGGAAGGCACTATCGCCCAAGTTATACCGAGAGGGGGGTGTCACGCGATAGTGACCATTGTCACTATCGCCGGGCATACTCGCGGAAGACGTACCACGGGTGCGTGTGTGGTCGCGATTGTGACTCGCGATAGTGCCCTTTGGCACTATCGCCCGCGACATCTGAAGGGTTTAAGTTACCTTGGCAGTCTCATTTTCTCACAAGATCACTTTACAAAAACGGGAGAGTTCTTCTTAGAGGCGATTTTTAGGGTTTCTTCATCTATTACATTTACTTCTAAGCTTTTGGGTGGTTGGTAGCATTAAGTGGTCATCAAGCTCCATCCAAGTTTTCTCATTGAAGTGTTCTTCAAGAATCTCACTCCTCATCTTCTCCAACTTCTAGGGTTTCCATATTTTGTAGGTTTTGGGTTCAAAACCTAGATCGTGAGTTTACTAAACCTTTTGTTAAAACTAGATACACATCATAATCTTCTATTTGTTACTTTATCTCTATATGCTCAATGTTTGGGGATTTCTTCCCGAAAATAGTTGAAAGATGTATATATGTATATGGGTGATGTGCCATGGATATTGTTATGTATCATTGTTTGGGACTTGTCTCATGGATATATGATGTGAGCAACTTGATATGTTAAGGGTATGCATAAATGAGCATTATGATGATTCTATTTGGAGTACCATTGGGTGACATGTTTATATGCATGATGATGTATGATTTACATTGGGTCTTTTGTTAAGTCATCATGAGGATAAGGTGGTAAAATTATACCGTAGTTGGTATTGAACAATATGGGTTGAAATATACCTAAAGGACCCCCTTATAAATGTTATGTGGACGAACCAAGTCAGCACACTAGGAGGATGTAGTCTTGGGCGCCACTGTGATGGTATGTGTCTAGACCTCCGCCATCCGGGGAATTTTCTTAGCGATAGTCTTCGGATGGGCCGGGCCTTTGGGGTGTTCCTTGTTAAGGGCATCAAGGTATATCGACTCTTGAGTGAGACTTGATTGGTGCTTTGGGTCTCCCCTAATGACTCCACATTTGTTGAACACTGGTTAACTGCTGATAAGAATTGTATTTATTCCTGCATGCTTATTATTGTTCGACTCACTAGGCTTTTTGGCCTAACACTTGTTTGGTGTCGATGTGTATCTCAGGTTCTAGCGGCGGCGGTCTTAAGCAAGTTTAGTCGCTTTGGGGAGATAGCTTGGGGAAGTGCACATGGACGCGTTATACTTTTGGATATAGACTTTTTGGGTCTATAGATGACAACCCTTTTTGTAATCTCTTTTCTAGTTGTAGAAATTAGATTAGTTGGTTGTTGTTTATTGTCCGTTAAATTACAAATTGTGATTAAACAGGTTATTCGAATATATTCCCCACTTTTGGGAGGCTCTTGCTATGGCAATTTTTGGTATCCCTCATGTCCGTTTTTTCGGATTTTTGTTATCCCTATTTTTAGGGTGTTACAGATACATGATGCATTATTTCCATATATGCAAATATGATACTGGTTGAACCTAAAATTACTAACTCCTCTAATATATGTATGATAGTCCTTAATCATATACATTATCTCATGGAGAGTAATATTATTGGATCAGTTCAAGGAGGTAGTTACAAGGGTTTGCTTAGCTTACTTCCAAGCAATCGACGTATTCCCAGTGGTAATTCCTTATCCAATTTGAGAACAACCTTTGTATGAGTCAGACAGATACCTAATATCAGCAAAGACATACCAATAGGTTGTTTGGTGTTTTTTTTTATAAGAGCTAGTACTTTTGCTGCTTACATTCTAAGTAGGTATTGAATTTTCATTTTCATTATCAATCTCATTTTTATTTCTACAGGGAAAGTATAAGCCCATGTTAACAGTTCTAAAAGATTTACTTGATATCATTCCAAATGACATTGCGTTGGCACTGAGCTAAATCTAGCTAATAAGTTCACTGAGAAATACAATATACGGTCAAGTGTATTGTGTTAAGTACGATAATGTGCATATTGTACTTATATAGGGAATTCCAGCTCCTAACACTTTTTCGTCACCATCCTTTAGACGAAATGGACAATTCCTTATATCCAACACTTTGACCAATCATGGTTGATTATTGGCTGATTATTTTCTAGACATATGCGATCGGTGATTATTTTCTAGACATATGCGATCGGTGAATTAATATTTCACAAACTCGGTGTAGGCTCAAATAGCTAGACAAACCCAAGTTTTCCCAAGATTTTTATCTCAAATTTAGATTTCAAGTTGCTTGTGGTGTCTCTTATTTCATCAAGAGTGCCTATTATGTTCATAACATCGACATATAAAGCTACTTTGAAAATCTAGAACTTGTTTTTCTACATAAATACGCAAGGGCACAATTCATAGTTCTTATATATCATTTCCCAATCAAGTGTTCACTTAGGGGGTTATACCACATCTGCATAGATTGTTTTAATCTATAAAGTGAGCGTTTCAATTTTATTGCAAACGCACTTCGTGGTTTAGAGTTACTTGATTTTGGTAATGTAATGCCATCAAGCACTTTTATATCTCTGAATCTAGATCCCCGTAGAGATATGTATTAACCACATCCATGAGTTGCATTTCCAGTCCTTCGGAAACTACTAGGCTAATTAATTAGCAGAACGTTATAACGTCCATCATGGGAGGGTAAGTCTTCTCGCGGTCAATCCAGGGCGTTGTGAGAAACCTTGCGCCAAAGGAGAGTCTCATACATTATGACTTAATTATTCTCATTACGCTTTACGACAAATGATTTATCTATGTCTTGTAGGCTTTACACTTGGTAGGTTAGCACTACCAAACCAAATACCTGTTCATTTGTCAAATAATATGATTCTCCTGGATTGCTTATTTAGGCCAATTTGCTCTTTGTTGATATTTTTCAACTGAGCATGGTTCGATGTCAATGTGCTCTATCACCTCATAAGCAACAATATATGTGAAATATATCATCAATGAGTACGTATGATCTGTCCATCGACTCATATGCACTCTCATAATTCATTTGAGATTTCTTTGATCTTTGGAATCAATATTAACTTCGGAGCGTCCTCCAGTAATGATTCATAGACATAGTTTAATCAGAGACAATCTCATGAGAGGTTTATGTATTGATGACAAATAGTTGTGCCTTACTCTTCTCTTCCTTTAGATGAGTATCTATCGAACCAAGTAGCTTCCCCCATTTCCGTTTGGGAGCTACGACCTCAACCACACCTCCACCATGTGTGATTGCAACGTACTTTCCAGCGACGTTGTGCCCTTGTTTGGGGACTTTAACCTTGCGAGTATATTTGCAGCTCGTATATGTGATCTTGTCACTTATGGAATAACATTAAACGTATCAGGTATCGAGTCTGATTCGTTAGACTTCAACTTTACATTATGAAGTTTCGGGATCAAGATGAGACAGAGTGGGAATATTCAATGACACTTCCTGTCGTTCCTACGGAAAATCCTTTTTCCCATCTCCCCTTAACGATGGGAAGACTGTCTCATCAAAGTGACAATCCGCAAATCTAGCGGTAAAAAAAATCATCCGTCAAGGATTCTAATTAGCGGATAATATTTGGAGATTCATATCCAACAAATATACTTAATCATTTTAAAGACCCATTTTCGTGCACTGTGGGGGCGCAATTGGCACATATACTGCACAACCAAACATGCGTAAATGTAAAATATCAGGTTGATATCCAGTTACCAACTGGTACACATGAGACTGGTTAGCTAGTAATAGGTCTCAAAATGAAGAAGTAAAGTTGCATATAGTATTGCATAACCCTAAACACATGTAAGTAAATCAGTGCGCATAACTAATGTCTTGGCTACCATCTATATTCTTTTGATGACAACATCTACGAGACCATTTTAGATATACATATGGGGTATAGGAAACTCTATATTGATCCCAATACAAATGCAATAATCATCAAATGTAACACCCTAAAAATCAGAGTAAAATAAAACATGGAAAACCTGACAAAAGACGAAAGTAAATCCATTAACTTCCATAAATGGGATCAGTCCTTTAGACTATACAACCCTATACAAGGATTTCATCAAAAGAATGGGACTTAACAATGCCCAGCATCAATACTAAAATATCTCCAAAAACCTTGAGACTCAAAACTCGTCTCTCCAAAAACCCCGGCACCCACCGCTAATGGAAACCTGTTATACACATCATTTGAGAAAAAGTGTCAGACTTTAAAGCGTGGTGAGAACATACAGTTTATAAAGCTCGAAAGATATAAACATCAGTATCATAAATAAATCTTTTCATAAAGGTTTAGTTCGTAAAGATAACATTTCGCCACAACCGGGCCTCTTCGGTCCAAAACTCTTAAACGGTGATAAAAGGACCATTTTACCAAGGATAGTGGTGTAACACAATGTAACACCTCAAAAATCAGAGTAAAATAAAACATTTAAAACCTGACAATTGACAAAGATAAATCCATTAACTTCCCATAAATGGGATCAGTCCTTAAGACTTTACAATTCTATACAGGGATTGCATCAAAAGAATGGGACTTAACAATGCCCAACATCAATACTAAATTATCTCCAAAAACCTCGAGACTCAAAACTCGTCTCCCCAAAAACCTCGGCACCCACCGCTAATGGAAACCTGTTATACACATCATTTGAGAAAAAGTGTCAGACTATAAAGCCTGGTGAGAACATACAGTTTATAAAGCTCAAAAGATATAAACATCAGTATCATAAAGAAATCTTTTCATAAAGGTTTAGTTCATAAAGATAACATTTCGCCACAACCGGGCCTCTTCGGTCCAAAACTCTTAAACGGTGATAAAAGGACCATTTTACCAAGGAGAGTGACGAAACACAAAGTTAGGCCAACAAACCGAGTTACGAGCTAAACCAATTGGAATCCGCGGATACGAATCACAAAGTATGTGCTTCAACGTGAGATCAAGCCCCAAGCACAAAACCAAGGTATACTCCTTCGCTAGGATCACCATGAACCATGGCTAGTATCCGGCCTCACATAACCGTACCAAGTTGCCCCTGAGGAACATGTGATCCATAGCTACAAATTTGGGGAATGTAACATCCCAACAAAACAGTCTACTCCAAAACCTAGGGATCCACTAGAAATGGTAAGGACTCGTCACAACAACATATGTGACCAACCATAAATAAACATATGGTTACAAGTACATTTTATAAACAAAATGCTACTTCCAGTTCAACTTCTGGTAAGAATGAAAATCATTAAAATGAGTTCATAAACATTCTTTTTACATAATCACGTAATGTGTAAGTAAAACATCATTTTACTTCAATAGGGCGGAACCCGTCATTTTGGTCAAAACTGACCGGGAACCCCGAGATTCACCAAAAACTTCATTTATAACAAAATGTAGAGATCATAAAATCATACCGTAGAAATACTTCAGATTTCGCAAACAAGAGTTTTGACATGTATAAAGTTTGTAAAATGATAGTAGGAACTCACGGATAGGTTTTCGGAATAAAACCCGGAAAACCAGATAACGATCACGACGTAGAGGTGAAGCTTAAAACACCGACCCCTCGCTAGAAATACCGGAAACTAGCAACCAAAAGAACCCTTGAAGATTGAAAGAGAAAAGAGAGAAAAGAAGAGAGAGAGAGAGAGAGAAACTGAGTTTGAGATATTTTGAAATATCTCATAACTCATGATATTAAAAGCAATCCAAAAAAGCAACCTGACAGTCGTGCGCCCTCAAAGAAGGAAATGCGCACGACCCGTGCGCTAGCACTATGCCTCGGCCCTGGATCCTACGCACGACCCGTGCGTTTTCTCTGAAGGAGGACGCACGACCCGTGCGTCCTGTAGACAACTTCATAAACTTCCTTTTTCTTTACAACTTCCCAAAACAACGAAATTCGGGGTGTTACAATCCTCCCCAACTTGGGGATGATTTCGTCCCCAAAATCCCAACTACTCAAAAAGGTGAGGATATCTTCGCTTCATATCCTCCTCGGCTTCCCACGTCACATTCGCTCCCCGATGATGCTTCCACTGCACCTTGACCAAGGTGACTTCTTTATGACGCAACTTCTTAGACTTTCTCTCTAAGATGGCGTCGGGTTCTTCCACACAACGGTTACCTTCGTCAACCCTTAACTCTGAAAGGGGAATGACGCTGTCTTCCACCGCCAAACACTTCCGGAGGTAGCAAACATGAAACGTGTTGTGTATTCTACTCAACTCCGGTGGCAGTTCCAACTGGTAGGCCTGCAAACCCACCCGTTTAAGTACTTTGAAAGGTCCGAGGAAACGGGGACTCAACTTCCCACATTTTCCGAACCGTATAATGCCTTTCCACGGCGACACTTTAAGCATAACGCGGTCGCCCACTTGGAATTCCATCGGTCGCCTCTTCTTATCGGCATAACTCTTCTGACGATCTTGAGCCGCTTTCATTCTTTCACGAATGCACTTGACCTTATCGGCAGTCTCTTGCACGATTTCAGGTCCGACAAACTGCTTTTCTCCCGCTTCAATCCAACACACGGGTGTCCGGCACTTTCGCCCATACAAAGCCTCAAAGGGTGCCATGCCGATACTCGAGTGGTAGCTGTTGTTGTAGGCAAATTCTACCAAAGGCAGGTGAGTGTCCCAGCTACCCCCGAAATCGATGACACAAGACCTCAACATGTCTTCCAAAGTTTGGATCATTCGTTCGCTCTGTCCGTCGGTTTGCGGATGGTAAGCCGTACTCAACTTCACTCGAGTACCTAGCTCTTTCTGAAATCCATCCCAGAAGTTCGAAGTGAACCGACTGTCGCGATCCGACACGATCGACAATGGTATGCCGTGTCTCGAGACCACCTCATCGATATAAAATTTTGCTAACTTATCCATTGGTAGAGTCTCGCGCATGGCCAAGAAATGAGCGCTCTTCGTTAATCTGTCAACTATCACCCAAATGGTATCGTGACCTCGAAGAGTTTTAGGCAACTTCGTCACGAAGTCCATGGTGATATGCTCCCATTTCCATTCGGGAATCTCTAAAGACTGAAGACTCCCATATGGTCTCTGATGTTCGGCCTTAACTTGTGAACACGTCACACAACGCTCAACGTAACGTGCCACATCGAGCTTCATTACCGGCCACCAATAGTGCAACTTCAAGTCCCTGTACATCTTTGTGCTTCCCGGATGTATGGAATACTTGGACTTGTGTGCATCTTCTAGCAACAGCTCACGGTTACCCCCTATCTTGGGCACCCACACACGACCGCTGAACAGTTTCACTCCACGGCTATCTTCCGTCAAGAGTAAACGTTGTTTGGTCATGACTTCTTCTTTGAGATTCTCTTCTAACAGTGCTTCCACCTGTGATGCCTTGATCTTCTCAACAAGGCTAGATACTAGCTCGATTCTCGAATGGGTAGCTCGAATACTCCCGCTATAGTCCTTCCGACTTAGCGCATCGGCCACCACGTTCGCCTTACCTGGATGGTAAAACAATTCACAGTCATAATCTTTCAGTAACTCGAGCCACCTCCTTTGCCTCATATTCAGCTCTTTCTGATCAAAGACATACTTCAGGCTCTTGTGATCCGTGTATAGAGTGCATTTCGTGCCGTAAAGGTAATGTCGCCAAAGCTTCAAGGCGAACACCACCGCTGCTAACTCCAGATCATGAGTTGGATAATTCTGCTCGTGTATCTTAAGCTGTCTCGAGGCATAAGCGATTACCTTGCCTCGTTGCATCAACACACAACCCAATCCCATCTTTGAAGCGTCGTTGTAAACCACGAAATCTTCCGACCTTTCAGGTAGTGTCAAGATCGGAGCTTCACACAACTTCTTTTGAAGGATTCGGAACGCCTTCTCATGGGTTTCGGTCCATTCAAACTTCACATTCTTCCGAGTCAGAACTGTCAGGGAAGAAGCGATCTTGGAAAAGTCTTGAATGAATCTCCTGTAGTATCCTGCCAGACCCAAGAAACTTCGGATCTCGGACGGACTCTTAGGAGGCTCCCAATTCATCATAGCTTCAATCTTGGAGGGATCTACTTTCACTCCTTCTCGAGTGACTACGTGCCCCAGAAATTGTACTTCTTTAAGCCAAAAGTCGCACTTGGAAAATTTGGCGTACAATCTTTCTCTTCTCAATACTTCCAGAACCTCACGTAGATGTTGTTCGTGTTCCGACTCACTCTTGGAGTACACTAGTATGTCATCGATGAATACAATGACCGACTTGTCGAGGAAAGGTCGGCACACTCTATTCATCAAGTCCATAAACACTGCTGGTGCGTTCGTCAGGCCAAAAGGCATTACAAGGAACTCGTAATGGCCGTAACGCGTTCTGAAAGCCGTCTTCGGAACATCTTCTTCTCTTACCTTCACTTGGTGATAACCGGATCGTAAGTCGATTTTGGAGAAACAACCCGCTCCTTGAAGTTGATCGAACAAGTCGTCTATTCTCGGAAGCGGATACCTGTTCTTCACTGTAGCTTTGTTCAACTCACGATAGTCAATGCACATTCTCATTGTGCCATCCTTCTTCTTGACAAATAAGACCGGAGCTCCCCAAGGTGACGAACTCGGTCTTATGAATCCCTTCTCAAATAGCTCCTGGAGTTGTGCTACCATTTCTTGCATCTCCGATGGCGCTAAACGATAAGGTGCTTTAGCGATCGGTGCTGCGCTAGGCACAAGATCAATCCGAAACTCTACCTGACGATCGGGTGGCAACCCGGGCAAGTCGTCCGGAAAGATATCTGGAAACTCACGCACGATCTTCACATCTTCCAGCTTTGGAGGTACTGAACTGTTCTCCCACTTTCTCTTTTCAGGCACCACCACTGCCTTCTCAGTTTTGCCCTTCGCAAACATCTCTTCCATGAATTGAGCTTCCTCCACCATCTCTCGGAGGTTAGAAGCTTTGAAATTATGGACCATCGATTGCATGTCCGCAGGTAGGCCATTCAGATAGGCCTTCATCTTATCCTTCTCTGTTGGGGCAGCGTGCCCCACCAGACCAAGCTTCTCCATGAACTGACGGGTGTACTCCCTTACCGTCAGGTTTCCCTTCACCAAGGACCGGAACTCTTTCTCAATTCGGTCCATTGTTCTCTCATTGCAAAACTCTTCCAGCAGCTTGTTCTTGAACTCGGCCCAAGACAACTGGGCCAACACTTCAGGAGATAGAGTGGATTGGATGATATTCCACCAGATGAGTGCAGTATCCCTCAGCAATTGGGTACCGAACCGCACCCTCTGATCATCACCGCATTCGGAAGAGCCAAAATCTTGCTCAACCGCTCGGATCCACTTCACACACAAGATTGGGTCGTCGGAATCAGAGAACTCTGGCGGTCCGCAACCCAGAAAGGATTTGTAGGAACAACTTTTCCTACCTCCCGGAGCACCAACAATCCTGTTTTCCTCATCCCTGACCCCTGTACCAACGCCTCCAGAACCTGCTACGATGTTTTCCACAACCGTCTCACTTCTACGATTGTTCACATTACGGTCCTCAATCACTTTTAGCAGAAACTTTTGCTGCTTTGCCATCTCTTCCCTCATTGCCAACATCATGCTGGTCATCATCTCAGAAGGGGAACTAGCATCCCTGATGACTGGGTGGGACGAAGCCAGGTCCACACGCGGAATGACCTCTGGCCCCCCACCTAGTATTTGCTGAACTGGCGGACGCACGACAACCTCAACTCCTTCCGGCTGATCAGCTGTGGAGGCTGTCGCTTCCAGTCCGTCAACACGAGTACGCGGTCTACCACGCGTATTCACCCGATGATGCTTCCACTGCACCTTGACCAAGGTGACTTCTTTATGACGCAACTTCTTAGACTTTCTCTCTAAGATTGCGTCGGGTTCTTCCACACAACGGTTACCTTCGTCAACCCTTAACTCTGAAAGGGGAATGACGCTGTCTTCCACCGCCAAACACTTCCGGAGGTAGCAAACATGAAACGTGTTGTGTATTCTACTCAACTCCGGTGGCAGTTCCAACTGGTAGGCCTGCAAACCCACCCGTTTAAGTACTTTGAAAGGTCCGAGGAAACGGGGACTCAACTTCCCACGTTTTCCGAACCGTATAATGCCTTTCCACGACGACACTTTAAGCATAACGCGGTCGCCCACTTGGAATTCCATCGGTCGCCTCTTCTTATCGGCATAACTCTTCTGACGATCTTGAGCCGCTTTCATTCTTTCACGAATGCACTTGACCTTATCGGCAGTCTCTTGCACGATTTCAGGTCCGGCAAACTGCTTTTCTCCCGCTTCAAGCCAACACACGGGTGTCCGGCATCACATAACCGTACCAAATTGCCCTCTAGGAACATATGCATCCATAGTTACAAAATGGGGAATATTACCTCCCAATACAACAGTCTACTCCAAAACCTAGGGATCCACTAGTAATGGTAAGGACTCATCACAACAACATATGTGACCAACCATAAATAAATATATGGTATAAGTACATTTTATAAACAAAATGCTACTCCCAGTTCAACTTCTGGTAAGAATGAAATTCATTAAAATAAGTTCATAAACATTCTTTTCACATATCCACATAATGTGCAAGTAAAACATCATTTTACTTTTAATAAGGCGGAACCAGTCATTTTAGTCAAAACTGATCGGGAACCCCGAAAATCACCAAAAACTTCATTTATATCAAAATGTAGAGAACATAAAATCATACCGTAGAAATACTTCAGATTTCGCAAACAAGAGTTTTGACATGTATAAAGTTTGTAAAATGGTAGTAGGAACTCACCGATAGGTTTTCAAAATAAAACCCGGAAAACCAGATAATGACCACGACGTAGAGGTGAAGCTTAAAACACCGACCCCTCGCTAGAAACACCGAAAACTAGCAACCGAACGAGCCTTGAAGATCGGAGAAGAAAAGATAGAAAAGAGGAGAGAGAGGATATAATCTGAGATTTTTAGAAAATCTCATCAAAATGAGATATTTCAGCCAAGCAATGCACGAACCCCAACACAGCGCATGGCCCGTGCGTTTTCCAAAGGGGAGGGCGCACGACCCGTGCGTTTTTCCTGAAGGAGGGCGCACGGCCCGTGCGCCCTGTAGACAGAAACAGGAACCTCAACCTTAACACTTCTTCTCAAAACCAAACGAAATTCGGGGTGTTACAATCCTCCCCAACTTGGGATTGATTTCGTCCCCGAAATCCCAACTACTCAAAAAGGTGAGGATATTTTCGCTTCATATCCTCCTCGGCTTCCCACGTCACATTTGCTCCCCGGTGATGCTTCCACTGTACCTTGACCAAAGTGACCTCTTTGTGACGCAACTTCTTAGACTTTCTCTCTAAGATGGCATCGGGTTCTTCCACACAACGGTTTCCTTCGTCTACCCTTAACTCTGAAAGGGGAATGACGTTGTCTTCTACCACCAAACATTTCCGGAGGTAGCAAACATGAAACGTGTTGTGTATTCTGCTCAACTCTGGTGGTAGTTCCAACTGGTAGGCTTGCAAACCCACCCGTTTAAGCACTTTGAAAGGTCCGAGGAAACGGGGACTCAACTTCCCTCGTCTTCCGAACCGTATAATGCCTTTCCACGGCGACACCTTAAGCATAACGCGGTTGCCCACTTGGAATTCCATCGGTCGCCTCTTCTTATCGGCATAGCTCTTCTGACGATTTTGAGCCGCTTTCATTCTTTCTCGAATGCACTTGACCTTATCGGCAGTCTCTTGCACGATTTCAGGTCCGGCAAACTGCTTTTCTATTGCTTCGAGCCAGCACACGGGAGTCCGACACTTTCGCCCATACAATGCCTCAAAAGGTGCCATTCTGATACTCGAGTGGTAGCTATTGTTGTAAGAAAACTCCACCAAAGGCAGGTGAGAGTCCCAGTTACCCCCGAAATCAATGACACAAGACCTTAACATGTCTTCCAATGTTTGGATCGTTCGTTCGCTCTGCCCGTCGGTTTGCGGATGGTAAGCCGTACTCAACTTCACTCGAGTACCAAGCTCTTTTTGAAACCCATCCCAAAAGTTCGAAGTGAACCGACTGTCGCGATCCGACACGATTGACAATGGTATGTTGTGCCTCGAGACCACCTCATCGATATAAAGCTTTGCTAACTTATCCATCGGTAGAGTCTCGCGCATAGCCAAGAAGTGAGCGCTCTTTGTCAATCTATCAACTATTACCCAAATGGTATCGTGACCTCGAAGAGTTTTAGGCAACTTCGTCACGAAGTCCATGGAGACTCCCGTACGGTCGTTGATGTTCGGCCTTGACTTGCGAACACGTCACACAACGCTCAACGTAATGTGCCACGTCAAGTTTCATCACCGGCCACCAATAGTACAACTTCAAGTCCCTGTACATCTTTGTACTTCCTGGATGAATGGAATACTTGGACTTGTGCGCATCTTCCAGCAACAGCTCCCGATTTCCCCCAACCTTGGGTACCCACACACGACCGCTGAACAGTTTCACTCCACGACTATCTTCCGTTAAGAGCAAACGCTGCTTAGTCACGACTTCATCCTTTAGATTCTCTTCCAACAATGCTTCCACCTGTGATGTCTTGATCTTCTCAACAAGACTAGACACTAGCTCGATTCTCGAATGGGTAGCTCGAATACTTCCGCTATAGTCCTTCCGACTTAACGCATCGGCCACCACATTTGCCTTACCGGGATGGTAAAGCAATTCACAGTCGTAATCTTTGAGCAAATCGAGCCACCGCCTTTGCCTCATGTTCAGCTCTTTCTGATGAAAGACATACTTCAGGCTCTTGTGATCCGTGTATAGAGTGCATTTCGTGCCGTAAAGGTAATGTCGCCAAAGTTTCAAAGCGAACACCACCGCCGCTAACTCCAGATCATGGGTTGGATAATTCTGCTCGTGTATCTTAAGCTGCCTCGAGGCATAAGCGATCACCTTGCCTCGTTGCATCAACACACAACCCAATCCCATCTTTGAAGCGTCGTTGTAAACCACAAAATCTTCCGACCCTTCAGGTAATGTCAAGATCGGAGCTTCACACAACTTCTTTTGAAGGATCCGGAACGCCTTCTCTTGGGTTTCGGTCCATTCAAACTTCACATTCTTCCGAGTCAGAACTGTCAAGGAAGAAGAGATCTTGGAAAAGTCTTGAATGAATCTCCTGTAGTATCCCGCCAGAACCAAGAAACTTTGGATCTCGGATGGACTCTTAGGAGGCTCCCAATTCATCATTGCTTCAATCTTTGAGGGGTCTACTCTCACTCCGTCCCGAGTGACTACGTGCCCCAGAAATTGTACTTCTTTAAGCCAAAAGTCGCACTTGGAAAACTTAGCGTACAATCTTTCTCTTCTCAATACTTCCAGAACTTCACGTAGATGTTGTTCGTCCTCTGTCTCACTCCTGGAGTACACGAGTATGTCATCAATGAATACAATGACCGACTTGTCAAGGAAAGGTCGGCACACTCTAGTCATCAAGTCCATAAACACTGCTGGTGCGTTCGTCAGGCCAAAAGGCATTACAAGGAACTCGTAATGGCCGTAACGCGTTCTAAAAGCCGTCTTCGGAACATCTTCTTCCCTTACCTTCACTTGGTGATAACCTGAACATAAGTCGATTTTGGAGAAACAACCCGCTCCTTGAAGTTGATCGAACAAGTCGTCTATTCTCGGAAGCGGATACCTGTTCTTCACTGTAGCTTTGTTCAACTCACAGTAGTCAATGCACATTCTCATTGTTCCATCCTTCTTCTTGACAAATAAGACCGGAGCTCCCCAAGGTGACGAACTTGGTCTTATAAAGCCTTTCTCCAATAGCTCTTGGAGTTGTGCTACCATCTCTTGCATCTCCGATGGCGCTAAACGATAAGGTGCTTTAGCGATCGGTGCAGCGCCAGGCATAAGATCAATCCGAAACTCTACCTGACGATCGGACGGCAACCCGGGCAAGTCGTCCGGAAAGACATCTGGATACTCACGTACGATCTTCACATCTTCTAGCTTTGACTTCTATAACTTGGCATCGATCACATAGGCTAGAAAAGACGAACATCCTTTCACTAAACACTTGCGTGCTCTTGCCATTGTGATTATTGCCACTTCACCCTTCCTCTTTTCACCATAGATGACCACGACCTCTCCCGAGGGGTTGGGAAGTCGAATCATCTTCTTGGAACACACGAACTCGACCTGATTGTTTGACAACCAATCCATACCGATTACCACGTCAAAACCCCCGATTGACATTGGTAGTAGATCGATCGGGAATTCTCTCCCTTCGATACTAAGAGTACACTGCTTCAGAACCTCGCGGATCAGAACTCGTCTACCATCAGCTATTTCTACTACTAACGCATCCTCAAGACTAGTAGTGGGCATAGCAATTTTCTGACGGAACAAACCAGATACGAAAGAGAAACTAGCACCCGTATCGAACAAAATACGGGCAGGTACAGAGTTTATAAGAAAAGTACCCGATACCACATCAGCGGATCCTCTGGCCTCTTCGGCCGTCATCTGAAATGCTCGACCCTGAACCTTAGGAGGGTTCTCCTTCCTTGCTGGCGCGCTACCCGACACAAGCTTCGGGCAATCTCTTCTCACATGCCCCGGTGCCTTGCACTCGTAACAGACAAGTCCTCTGACCGGGCAATCTCTGAAAGTGTGACCAAGCTTCCCACACTTATAACAAGTTTGAGAGGTGCTGTAACAGTTACCGTGATGTTTGGTTCGACACTTCGGGCACCACTTTGCTTCCTGATAACTGCTGAAATTGCGGTTTCCGACAAAAGGTCGGGCCCGCTTGGGAGGTACTGAACTGCTCTCCCACTTCCTCTTATCAGGCACCACCACTGCTTTCTCAGATTTGCTCTTCGCGAACATCTCTTCCATGTACTGAGCTTCTTCAATCATCTCGCGAAGGTTAGAAGCTTTAGAATTGTGGACCATCGGTTGCATGTCCGCAGGTAGGCCATTCAGATAGGCCTTCATCTTATCCTTCTCTGTTGGGGCAGCATGCCCCACCAGATCTAGCTTCTCCATGAACTGACGGGTGTACTCCCTCACCGTCAGGCTTCCCTTCACCAGAGATCGAAATTATTTCTCAATTCAGTCCATTGTTCTTTCGTTGCAAAATTCTTCTAACAGCTTTTTCTTGAAATCGGCCCAAGACAACTGAGCCAACACAGCAGGAGTTAGGGTGGATTGGATGACATTCCACCAAATGAGTGCAGTGTCCCTCAGCAGTTGGGTACCAAACCGCACCCTCTGATCATCTCCGCATTCGGAAGAGCCAAAAGCTTGCTCGACCGCTCGGATCCACTTCACACACAAGATTGGGTCGTCGGAACCAGAGAACTCTGGCGGTCTGCAACCCAGGAAGGATTTGTAGGAACAACTTTTCCTACCTCCCGGAGCACCAACAATCCAGTTCTCCTCAGTCCTGACCCCTGTACCAGTGCCTCCAGAACCTGCTACGATGTTTTCCACAACCGTCTCACTTCTACGATTGTTCACATCTCGGTCCTCAATCACTTTTAGCAGAAACTCTTGCTGCTTTGCCATCTCTTCCCTCATTGCCAACATCATGCTGGCCATCAACTCAGACGGGGAACTAGCATCCCTGATTACTGGGTGAGACGAAGCCAGGTCTACTCGCGGAATGACCTCTGGCCCCCCACCTAGTATTTGTTGAACTGGCGGACGCACGACAACCTCAACTCCTTCCGGCCGATCAGCGGTGGAGGCTGTCGCTTCCAGACCATCAACACGAGTACGCGGTCTACCACGCGTATTCACCATTCTGAACTGCTACACAGAGCAGAAGAAGAGATAAGAAAGAGATAGGAAAACACGAAAGGAAAACGTACTACCACATTACCAATTGTCATATTAACAGCAAATCAAGCACTCCTACGTACAATATCCTCATAATAACATTAGCTAAGTGAATCTATGAACATACAACACATAACGGTTCTTGTCACCACTACTACAACGCCTGATAAACGTACTTTCCGTCGACTCCAAGACTAACCCAACTTAGAAGCTCTACCCAATCTCGCAGATCAATTCTTAACATACTCAGTCTAAGTCTAGACATCTTACATTCATGCCTAGTTCGCTTAAACTAGAGCTCTGATACCAACTTGTAACACCTCAAAAATCAGAGTAAAATAAAACATTTAAAACCTGACAATTGACAAAGATAAATCCATTAACTTCCCATAAATGGGATCAGTCCTTAAGACTTTACAATTCTATACAGGGATTGCATCAAAAGAATGGGACTTAACAATGCCCAACATCAATACTAAATTATCTCCAAAAACCTCGAGACTCAAAACTCGTCTCTCCAAAAATCCCGGCACCCACCGCTAATGGAAACCTGTTATACACATCATTTGAAAAAAAGTGTCAGACTTTAAAGCCTGGTGAGAACATACAGTTTATAAAGCTCGAAATATATAAACATCAGTATCATAAAGAAATCTTTTCATAAAGGTTTAGTTCGTAAAGATAACATTTCGCCACAACCGGGCCTCTTCGGTCCAAAACTCTTAAACGGTGATAAAAGGACCATTTTACCAAGGATAGTGGTGTAACACAAAGTAGACCACAAATCCGAGTTATGAGCTAAACACTTGGAGTCCTCAGCAATGAACCCAGAGTCCGTGCTACGAGGTGAGATCGCGCTCCCAAGGGAAACCAATGTATACTCCTTCACTAGGATCACTATGAACCATGGCTAGTATCCGGCCTCACATAACCGTACCAAATTGCCCTCTAGGAACATATGCATCCATAGTTACAAAATGGGGAATATTACCTCCCAATAAAACAGTCTACTCCAAAACCTAGGGATCCACTAGTAATGGTAAGGACTCGTCACAACAACATATGTGACCAACCATAAATAAATATATGGTATAAGTACATTTTATAAACAAAATGCTACTCCCAGTTCAACTTCTGGTAAGAATGAAATTCATTAAAATAAGTTCATAAACATTCTTTTCACATATCCACATAATGTGCAAGTAAAATATCATTTTACTTTTAATAAGGCGGAACCAGTCATTTTAGTCAAAACTGATCGGGAACCCCGAAAATCACCAAAAACTTCATTTATATCAAAATGTAGAGAACATAAAATCATACCGTAGAAATACTTCAGATTTCGCAAACAAGAGTTTTGACATGTATAAAGTTTGTAAAATGGTAGTAGGAACTCACCGATAGGTTTTCAGAATAAAACCCGGAAAACCAGATAATGACCACGACGTAGAGGTGAAGCTTAAAACACCGACCCCTCGCTAGAAACACCGAAAACTAGCAACCGAACGAGCCTTGAAGATCGGAGAAGAAAAGAGAGAAAAGAGGAGAGAGAGGATATAATCTGAGATTTTTAGAAAATCTCATCAAAATGAGATATTTCAGCCAAGCAATGCACGAACCCCAACACAGCGCACGGCCCATGCGTTTTCCAAAGGGGAGGGCGCACGACCCGTGCGTTTTCCACTGCCTCGCACCCTGTTCCATGCGCATGACCCGTGCGTTTTTCCTGAAGGAGGGCGCACGGCTCGTGCGTCCTGTAGACAGAAACAGGAACCTCAACCTTAACACTTCTTCTCAAAACCAAACGAAATTCGGGGTGTTACATCAAATCCTTATGATGTAAATTCTCCAGCATTCCAAGTCATGTAGACTTGATGAATTAATCAGGGTGGTGAGCCCTTAAACATATAGCTAGTGCTAGGAGTGCAGTATTTCATGTGGACAATAATACGACATGCGTTCATCGTGTCGAAACCAGAACCATAAAGTTTTAATGGCCCGCATTCTGGATGTTTATGTCCATAAATATCACCTTGTATTCGTTGTAACAATTGAATATTTTTGTATTATGTCCTTAGCTTTAGGATGATCTCATTCCTGTCTTGGCTAAGGATTAGGGTATATACAAAACTTCTAGGTATTCGAGAGGGCATATTATGATGGCAATGTTGTTTCTTATGCTGCAGAAGTCAACAGTTGCAATTTGCCTCGTTTTGCCTATCACTCGAAAGAGAATGTGTCTATGTATATTTTGCAATACACGGATCACTATGTCATAACCATGGTGTCCCACATGGTCATGTCGAAACATATATATGTCATTTCCCTAAAGTTATTTATTGGTGACAAAAATGTTTCGATGGCTCAATAATCTACTAGCTAATTTGACACATATATATGTTTACTTTCAAATTCATTAAAACTTATGTATATATGCTCATTATAATTTCCATTTGATACGAATATCTTTACAAGGTTCCTATTGATCTTGTACCAACAAGAAAATGACAGTTCATCGTCTAAGTATTTCGGTTGAATGAATTATAAAATAAGTATTTGTTTATCATTTTAGATTGTGTGAGAGGTAAAAAAAATCAATTCTCCTCGATACATTCCTATACGGAACGAAGAATATTGAAATTTTTGCATTTGTTATGATGTATTTCTTTACATCTATAATGGTTACATATTCGATTACTTAGCAGAGAAATTAATTTTAATACTTAAAATTAATTTTCAAAGAAACATATGCTTAATCAATATTAAATATTAAATTAATATGTTATAGTTCATTTTCAACTTGTTCCCTTTTTGATAGAAGCACTTTTTAGTGCATTTTTTATTTGATTGTCTTTTATCACCTGCGATAATAGTTGTATCCCTACTCCAGCTGTTGAAAAATCCTTCCTGACTCTTACCAATACCCTGACCCTTTCTAGGGTCTTGTCCACATGGTGCATAAATGTGTCAAATTGTTTTTAACTCACAATCATTTGGAGTTGTTTCCACCTCTAACGCTTTCATTATTGATATCGAGAATTTTCTTTGTCCCGACATATGTGGCGTTGTTATTTGAAAGAACTTTGTTATGTCTCTCAACCACTTGCAGTTGGTTGATGAGTTTGTCTAAATGTTACATTCCAACTTATATTGGTTCAATAATATTTACCGATGTATGAAAAGTGAAAATAATGTTATGAATCATGTCATCTTCTATAAGCTCCTTGTCATAGAGACTGAGACACATTTTGGGATACATCATTTCTTTGTTGAAATCAGTTACCTTTTTGTAATCGAATAAGCGGGTTTCATTTTGCTGTACGATTAGTTCGAGAAGTACATGTTTATGAATACTCCCGATTATCTCTTTCGGGGCATCCCACTGTTCTTTGGGGTTTTTAGTGAAGGTATTCTTATGAAGGTTATGATTTATTTATCGTCTCAAAACATGATGGTATTTGCTTGTACATTTTCAAGAGGTTGTTTTATGGTCAATAGGAAGTTAATGGACTTTAGATATTTTCTTGTACCTTTTCAAAAAGAGGTTTATATACTCATTTATGATACTCAGATTCTTTTGAGTTTACGACGTTGATTTTGGGATAAGTTGATTCAACCATTTACGTATATAAGGGATAATATATGATTTTCTTTTTGATAAGACAGTGGATTGTGGTTATAATTATTATTTTATGTATGAAATTTCATTATCATAACCATATTGGATTTTTGTATGCTTTAATTTTATTGATAATACTTCATCAATATTTCAATTTGCAAAAACAAATCACTCAATCTATTGGATTTCCAGGTAGTTGGGGAATCACATGGATTTCTTAAGTCCCTACAAACCTTAGGGTTATTTACACCCGTTTGACAAAATCCAATCGATATTTTGAGATTTATTTAATTTAAATATAAAATTATTAATTATAGAACATTTGGCATGAGGCCAAAATGACTATGAGTTTGACATATAAAGCCAATTTTAATACCTTAATAGTATTTTTGGAGCTTTTGTTAAGATACCAAAATATGGGGGTTGGAAGTGTAACTTCTAAAATTTAATTACAAAATTAAGAATTATGAGTAGAAACTCAAGATAAACATTTAAATTTATATATTAAACTTTATAAAGCATTCAATGTCAAAATGAATAAACTACAAAACATTTTAACAATTATATGATCCTCAATCACAAATATGACTACTAAGAATTCAAGAGACTTTAAATATACTTAAATACTAATATAATATTTGAATATTACAATGTAAATAATAGGAACATATTTACATATCCATATATAGTTAGTTTAAAATAGCAACTAGAATATTAAATAACCCATATCATTGAATTAAATAAATTATCATATCTTAAATTAGCTTGTTATAAAACAAACATATATGATAAAAGTGTATACTTTAGGAATATTTAAACAAATATATAAAAAAATTTTATTAACCAAAATAAAATAATAATGAATTTATAAATTGACATAAATATAGAAGATTTCAAAAGAGATAATAATGATATTAGAAATCCATAATCAAGTTTATAAATATTTATTGCCCCATACAATTAAATTAAAAATGGCAAGCCAAGTTAAATAAATTAAATATCATATTCAAATAATAATTAATTAGCATATCTCACAATAATATATTAGTCTAATTTAAAAAATACCATCAAATTGTAGACATAAATAAATACATAACATTATATGATTAAATTGACCATCTAAACATGTTTAAACTAATTGAATAATCATAAATAAATAAACATAAAAATAAATTCAAAATTTTAAATCTATCATATACATAAAAGCTATCATTCCGCATTAAAACACAATAAGTTAATATAATAAATATTTAACTAGCATCATGCCCGTGCAATGCACCGGGTGAGTAAGGTGTAAAATTTTATCGTAAATGAAAAATTAAAAGCCCTCGAGCGTGTAGCTCCGTTGGTAAATGAGTTGACTGTTGAGAAACTTTGTTAACCATCCAAACAAATAAATAGACATGTAGAAATGAAGGAAAGACAAACATATGAAGGAAAGACGCTACTCGATCGATCTTTTCGATTTCATCCTCATCTTCTCCATTCAAAATTCATGTTTAAATAAGGATATAAATAGGGGGAAGATGGCGTGTTTAGAGATAGAGATACATGAAAATGATGATAACAATGGTTTTGAATTTTGATTTGAACAGGTTGGAGGGATTTAGGGATAAGAAGGAAGTTGAACTGATTCAGGGATAAGGTTGAACGTGTTTAAGGATATGCATTGATAGTGTGTTTTAGTATAATGTTTTTTATATAAAAAAAATAAGTAGTTTGTTAAAATTCATTAATTATCTTATATATTTTAAATTATTTATATTTAAATTTATAGATATTGGATGTTTTTAGAGAGTGATAATGTTTTTTTTAATTAGTTTAATTTAGGCTTAATAATATAATGTTTTTTATATAAAAAAAATAAGTAGTTTGTTAAAATTCATTAATTATCTTATATATTTTAAATTTTTTATATTTAAATTTAGATATTTATCTTGTTTTGATTATGTTTATCATAATTCAAATTTCATAATTTTAGGGTTTATATTTTAAATTTTTTATATTTAAATTTAGATATTTATCCTGTTTTGATTATGTTTATCAGAATTCAAATTTCATAATTTTAGGGTTTGGGGATTAGAGATAAGGATTTTGGGGGATAAGGATGTAATTTATTAATTAGGGTTAAAAGCATTTAAAAGTAGTACATATTGCTTAATTAGTTGTTTTTTTTAAGAGATTTTAAGTAGATTAACATTAAATAATAGTACATAATGCTTAATGAGTTGTTTTTAAGAGATTTTTATGTCTCTTTTATAATATAGTATAGATAAATAAAACCAATTTAATAGGAGGTAAATACAAACCATATTTCAAGTACATACGGTGAACTACATCCGTGAAAATTAATTGAAAAATACGATTTTTTAATTGATTTTTTTTTTTACAAAAATTCTAAAGTTGCATAGTCCCAAAAATAAAATTATTGATTTCAAATCAAATTAAATAACGATCAATTACTATTATAAAAAAAACCATATCACCATTAAAAAAATAGAAGAATTTTGAAAGTAATTGGTTACAACCTTTCAAATTGCCAGAACCATTTTTATGTTTATTAAAATTGATTGAGACCACAAACTAATAAGAATAAGAAAAAAAATAAAAACTGAAGCATATAAGCATGATCATGGCTAAAAGAGTTAATCATGATTAATCATAATTCATAGACAAAAAAATTATAAGTTTTTGTAGAGATACTTACTTGAATTGCAATATTGGAAAAAACAGACCTTATAATTGTGGTAGATTGCGAATAGAACAACCGTTTAATAGCGGCGGAAACGATTTGAGGGAGCGATAGCGCAAACGAGCTACGTGCTGATAACGTATTAAAGGGAAAAACAAATAAAACAACAATATGGAGAGAATAACAATAAGACAGATAGAAGAAATCTATATTTCTCATTAATCATAGCCCCTTTAAATAGGGAGGAGTTTACAAAGAAAATGAAACATTCATTATGGTAATCTAATAATAAGAAAATATTCTGTCAATCACTTCCTTTTTATGATGACACATAATCCTTCAACAAAAACAAATATGTGTCGCCTTTATTTCATGATTGTTAACAGCGCTTATTAGATGTATAATTTATAAAATACTAGAAGTGTACTCGCGCAATGCAGTTAGATACATCACGATTTTAATGTTTCATTTTATTTTATGTTTTTTGTCGATTTACATTACGATTTTGGATGGTTGTGAGAGAGTGATAATGATTTTTTTATATAAATTTGTTTAATTTAGACTTAATAATATAATGTAATTTATTTTGGTTTAATAATATAAATTTTTTATAAAATATTCTGTAAGATTTTTTAATTATATTTTAGATTTTTTATATCTAAAATATGCTGAGAGTTATTTTAGGAGAGTTGGGAAATGATTTTAGGGGAGTTAAAATGGTTAGGGATAATGATTGAAAATTAATGAATAGCATTAAATGTAGTACATACAACTTTTATGACTGTTTTTTAAGTAATTAACATTAAATAACGGTACATTAAGCTTTAAATTTTGTTTTTAAGAGTTTTTTATGTCATCTTTATAATATAGTATAGATTATTTTAGCTATTCAAAAATAAATCTTCTACTTGATAACAATTTTCTTTTTTAGAATTATTGATCAAAAATAAAACAATAATCAATATTGATTATTATCTGTACTTATTTTGTTCTTTTAAAGGTTTTATTTTTTACATATTCCATTAATGCTTAATATTACACTCTAAAAGTTTGGACTAGTTTGTAATTGATAGTTCAATAGATAGACTAGTATGGTCAATTTTGCTTTCAAAAAAGAAAACGGAAAAAAAAGGACTAGTATGGTCAAGTTAATTATAAAAGTAGAAGTTGAAGGACTAATTAGCAATTCTTTGATAGTAGTAGACTTGATATTAAAAATTTGAAACAAGTTTGAGCAAAACGTGTAATCATGGGAGTCATTGATTGTAGGAGCTAGACAGCTAGTTGAGGAGTTAAAGCGGTATAAGTTGGTGACAATGCTATTGGTATGTTTAGATATTCATTATCTATCTTACAAGTGTGTAGGTATTTACTTTTGTCAGTTCATGAAGCCTTACAACCAGGGGTGAGCAGCGGAACTGGGTATCCGCTTTTGGAACCGGAACCGTTCCGGAACTGTCGGTTCCAAAACCGGAACCGATGCTAGTAGTTCTGGTTTTGGTTCCTAAAACACAGAACCGATTAATACTGGTTCTGGTTCTCAATTTTTTGGAACCGATACCCACTGGGTACCCGGTCCCGTTGGGTACCCAGAACCGGAACCGACGGATACCCACTGTTTTTTAATAACTATTTTATATATTAAATTATTAATAAAATCTATCATCATTTACTCATTTAGGATTATAGGGTTTGCTTCCTTTCACAACATTCAGATTCATTAAACACTTTTCCCAAACTATTGCCGTCTCCCACTCCATCGATTATAGATTAAACACTTACTCAGATTTCTCCATCGATTTCTTTTACCAAATCAACAAATCGATTAAACACTTTTACGGTTTTACCAAATCTTCAAATCGATTATGCAGATTTAAGATTTCTCCATCGATTCTGCAGGTAATCATCTCCATCGATCATGTATGTTAATCATCTCCATCGATCATGTATGTTAATCATCTCCATCGATTCTGCAGGTTAGTCATCTCCATCGATTTCTGCAAAGGTTTTTTTGTAGTCCATCGATTCTGCAGGTTGGACTGTTGGAATCGTTTTCTACAAATGGATTTCTGCAAATCAATATTCAAGGTATGTTTTTCTTATTAGATTGAGCTAATGTTTTTCTTATCAGATTAACATTATGTTAATATTTATGTTTTCTTATCAGATTGAGTTAATGTTTTTATTATATTAAATGTTAATTTAAAAAAGAAATATATTGCAACTGGGTACCCGGCCGGGACCGGTTCCAAAAAATAGAAAACCGATGCATCCGGTTCCGGTTCTGGCATCCCAGGAACCGCCGGTTCCGGGAAATATAGGCGGGTACCCGGTTATGCTCACCCCTGCATACAACTTATATCGTCCAGGAAGTATCATGTAATTTATAAAAGAAGATATATAGAGGGTGTAAATTGATGTCAAATTAAAGATAATAAGGGGTCGTTTACCAAAATGCTTACCGGGTAAGCGCTTACCGGTAAGGACATTACTAAATCGTATAACATTTCGACCATCAAAATTGATTGTTGGCAAGCGCTTTAAACCCGGTAAGCGCTTACCGGGTAAGAGTCATTTTTCTCACTTACCGAGTAAGACTCTAGGTTCTTGTTATGGATCTTACCCGGTAAGATTATAGGTAGTTTTCATGCTCAATAGGTAAGGATTAAGGACCATAAGGTAAGTTATACCGGTAAGCGTTTACCCGGGTAAATATTTAGTAAACGGCCCCTAAACGATCTATTTTTTGGTGTAATTTGTTTTATTCTAATTTTTGTTATATTTCACTAATTTTTGATTTAAAATATAGGATGAGATATTTTTACTTTCTTTAAAAAGATGGTTATAACCATCTTTTTAACCATAGCCACTGAATCATCTTAATGTAACTGCTAGATGAGTTATTCAGTTCTTGTTTCACGGTTCTCTCCTGATCTTATATATATATACATATATGTATATATATATATACATATATATATATATACATATATGTATATATATATATATATATAGAGAGAGAGAGAGTCGGGTTCAAACGAGAACAATACCTATTTAAAAGAACACGAGAACTAACAAAATCATTAGTGATTTTACATTAACACATGAAAAAGGACTTTGGTCGCGGCTTCAGGTCTGCGTGGCTTTTTTGCGCGTTAATGTAAAATCACTAATGATTTTATTAGTTATCGTGTTCTTTTAAATAGTTACTGTTCTCGTTTGATCCTCCCTCCCTCTCTCTCTCTCTCTCTCTCTCTCTATATATATATATATATATATATATATATACATATAAGTGGAGGTTCAAATGAGAACACCTTCATTTTACGAAAACGAAAAAACACTCTTATCACATGTGATAATAAACGTGGGCACCCGGTGGTTGCGGACGACTTGGCCCATGACCTAAAGTCGCACCAAAGATCATTTGCGTCACTGATTTAGTATCACATGTGTATCATATGTGATGGATTACATTATCACAAAGAAAATACCCTTATCACATGTGATAATATACGTGAGGGGGTCTAGCGGTGTGCGGGCGACTTGACTCGCAACCTAGGTCGATTTGAACGTCGTCCACGTCTTTGATTTAGTGTTACATGTTTATCATATGTGATGAACTATAGTATTACATGTGATTGACTATAGTAAAAGGGTATTCTTACGTTCTCCTAAAATTAAGGTGTTCTCGTTTGAACATTTCCCTATATATATATATAGTGGGTCATTCAAGGAAGAACTCATTTGTTTGTGGTAACTGTGAGATCCAATCTCAACCACTAATCAAAGAATAATTTAGGAAATTTATAAATCTGGTGATTTTGATTTAAAATTTTAATTGAAGGGCATGTTAGGTATTTTGAAAATTTTCTCTCTCCTCTCTTCTCTCTGAACCTAATTCTGGAAACATACAACGTGATACACCATTGTGATACCCAAATTTTTAACCATAATTAAGACATAAATCATTAATGAATCACACTGTGATACCAAAAGATTTTACACAAACCAACAATGAATCACACCGTGATACCACAAGATTTTCCAACTATAAGACACAAACCAACAATGAATCATCTGTGATACCAAAAGATTTTCCAACCATAAGGCACAAACCAACCATGAATCATATTATGATACCAAAAAGAAATTTAAAGAACGTGGTCATAAGAATGTTGTGGTTCATTGTGTAATCTTTAACAAATAAACCGTAATACCTTCTCCATCGTGTTCCTCCATTGTCCTTTAGCACTTTGGACTGCCTTCTCTTTTTGGTCTTATAGGGTTTCATCGATTACCTGGTTCTCCATTGATGGTAGGAGGCTGTAACACCCTCAAATCTGGAAATAACAACTTATTTAAAATTTTCTAAATACATCAATAAAGGAATTATCTACAACCACAAATTAAGATTTAACCTCAATACAAACATTCATTCTATACAAAAGCCTATGATAATAACGGGTGCTACTAAAACCCCATAATAGTCACTATCTCCAAAATTGCGGAAGACTTCACCAACTACTTACATTTGCACAAAGCTAAGTCTCAACTCTTCATGGCTGCTAGAACGAAAATCCAACTGGAACCTGATGCACATGCCAACAAATAAAAAGGTTAGGCTTAACGCCTAGTGAGCTCAAGAGTTTTCAACATATATAAAGATGTTTGTGAAAATAGATAATGCAGTTTAATTCATAATCTTTCAAAAGGTATGCTTTGAATATGCAAACGACTCGTTTTCCAATAATATGCATTTTTGACGGAGAACACCAATTTGGACATTCTCCAAATCAAACTACTACAAAATGATGATACCAATGTAAACCGCCCCTTCATAAATTAGTTTCAACCCAAAACTCACTCAAAGCGTAAATATAAATTGGACTCTCCATTTAAGAAGGTACGGTTAAACCTTATATTTCAAAACACCCAAAACACGGGTGGGGCATAATACTCAACCCATAAATCAAGGGTAAAACCCAAATATACAAAACGTCACCGAAAACTTGGATAATAAAACTCAATACCCAAAAACAACACATTTCGGTGACGAGGGATTCCCGATTCCATAAAATGTGACGGTCCACAAAGTAAGCCCATTTTATATTGTTATGACTAGTCATATAAACAAAAGTACACGCAAGGGATGTCAGGCTCAGTGGCTTTAAACATACACCCACGGAAACTCAAGTTCAACCCCGAGGGATTGCTAGGTCGAGCTCCTCATCCAATATCGTAATACTTGAGCACGAAGGACTTATACCCACATCTGGTACCTTAACGTGCAGCACGAAGGTCTTACACCCACATCCGGTGCCTAACGTGCCTCGACGTGGAAAACTAATTGTCCCAACGCCAGACACTAATAAACCAAATACGGGATCATGACTCCCAATGCATCAAATAAGCCAAATAATACACATAAGGCCCCAACAAGGCTCGAAGTCGAGCTACCAAAACTGGACTATTGTCCAAAAACCCCATCAAAATAACAATACCAAGCCGCAGACTTAGCAACCCATTGACTCATTAATAAATGGAGTAAAAACACGATAAAACGCACTCACCCAACGAATATGCAAACATCACGACCAAAAGTGAGATTAGTTCAAAACTCAACATTAGTTGGGACAATCCATTTTCCTAATGAACTCATAACACAAAATATGCATTTTCCAAATTTAACTGCTGATAAGAACAAAAATCATAAAATGAGACTATAAATATTCTTTCAAGTTACCTCACATAAATGTGCAAGTGATCCTTTATAAAACACTCTATTTCATGATGATGCATAAAACCCGACAAACATTTAAAAGCGTAAATCTTTGACCAAAGATCCATTCATGCAATAAGACTTCAAAACACGTTCATTTATGACACATATATCAAATGCCCAAAAATCTCAAATGTGGTGTTATACAAAGTTTATAGAGTTAAATACTTCAACTAATCAAAGATTAACAAATACCCCAACATTTGATAATTTCATGTAAAACACATAAACACTTAAAATAGACATTTTGGCATGTACATCGTTTTCACAAATCAACTTGAACTCACCTTGCTAGATTTAGGATAAATCTAGATTTCCCCCCAACTAGAGCTCCTTTGAAGAACATTTGGATTCTCAATACAAAACTTCCAAAACCTAAATCCATACATATTCAACCATACATAAACATAATCAACCACAAAGAATCGTTTCCCAAACCATGTGCATGAATACCTCAACTAATACCGAAACCCTAACTTCCATAACCGAAGAGAATAGAAGATTACCTTAACCCAAGATTGAATCCACCAACCAAAACACTTCTAGTTCACCAAAATGGTCACAAATATCCAATCTATGAAAGGAATCACAAAGGGTGGATGAAACCCTAGAAAACTTGGTGAAGAAGATGAAATGGGAGAGATAAGGAGCTTACCACCACAAAATGCTCTTGTATACTCCAATAGACCTCCAATCTCTTGCTAGATACTTGAAAAGCTCCCAAAAACGAAACCGTAGCAACTTGAATCGCCTAAATCGGAGCTAGGATGAGAAAGATATGAAGAAATGAAGTTTGGGGCTGAAATCGCGATTTTAATCGTCCAGACGCTGTTGGTGAGAGTGACAGCGAAAGTGACAAGGTGACACTCTCGCGGGGCACTTCCGCGGAGAATGTACCGCGAGCTGAAAGCTTCCCCAATCACTGTTTTGGCCATAACTTCTTCGTTATAGCTCCGTTTTCGTTCCGGAAAGAACCGTTGGACTCGTAATTGAATCATTCATCCATCTAGACTATAAAATCCAGGATTCAAGTCCAAAATCTTTTATATTATTTTTCCCTAATATCTCGGTTTCGGTATTAACTCGATATGATACCTTTCGAAAATCGGGGTGTTACAATCCTCCCAACCTTGAAGGAGATTTCGTCCTCGAAATCTAGCACCGATCAAACACCCAACGTTGCCCTTTGTAAGGTCAATCGGCTCTTTACCCAAAAGGAATGCCTCCACGATACCTTGCCTCATGCCCACATCCGATACCTTAACGTGCAACACGAAGGACTTACACCCACATCCGGTGCCTAACGTGCCTCGACGTGGAAAACTAATCGTCCCAACGCCGGACAATAATAAACCAAACACGGGGTCATGACTCCCAATGCATCAAATAAGCCAAATAATACGCATAAGGCCCTAACAAGGCTCGAAGTCGAGCTACCAAAACTGGACTATTGTCCAAAAACCCCATCAAACTAACAATGCCAAGCCGCAGACTTAGCAACCCATTGACTCATTAATAAATGAAATAAAAACACGATAAAACGCACTCACCCAACGGATAAGCAAACATCACGACCAAAAGTGAGATTAGTTCAAAACTCTACATTAGCGTGTTAAGGCAGACACGCACTTGAAGAAATGCGTGTTAAGGCAGACACGCACTTGAAGAAATGCGTGTGAAGACTACTTGAAGAAATGCGTTTCCAAAAGAGAATAACCTGAGAAAAACACTAACACTCAAAAGTTAGTTACACACGACTTTATGAACAACATGCATACTAATAAGATGAATAACCCGCATAAATCTTGAATAGCCCGCATACTTCAAAAACTTATAATATGCAAACTAGTATGAATGACACGCACAACATATATGAATGACACGCACAACATATATGAATGACACAACATATATGAATGACACGCATATCAGGATGAATGACCCGCACATCTGGATGAATGACACGCATTCTAACACTCGACTATAAATCTGCTAATTCGATCATAACAATGAAATTAAACCCAAACAACTTGCACAAAATTGATCGAAAACATGTTTTTAATACATTTCAATTGATAATTTCGATCAAAACACTCTGAAACTCAAAATTCAAAACGAACAGAACAACAGAACTCGTCTTTTTCAGAATGTATTCAAACTCAAAATTGAAACACCAAATCACGTTTTTATGCAAATCAACAAGAAACAGAATATATCGACTAACTAAAACGCATCTAATAACATCAATTTCATAGCAATTTGATCACAAAAATGTCTGAAATTGGTGAAAATCCAGAAAATGAGATTTTTCTTGAAAACACAACAAAAATCGATCAAATTTTTCGAATTAACCAACCAAATCAAAAACAATTATACACTAATCTCAATCCTCTCAAGATCTTGGAGGCTCTGATACCAATTGATGAACCAAGATCACAAGATCGTAGAGAGAGAATCTAGAGAGAGAAAGTACGCTTTAATGCAACAGTGAATTGTATTCAAACAATGTACGGTTCCTTACAAAACAAACAAGCCAAGGGGACTTAAATACCCCAAGGCACTAACAAAACAGATAACACTACTGAAAGCAGTAAAATAAATACAATGATTACTATAAAATCAGATCTAACAGTTGAGGCAATCCATTTTCCAAATGCACTCATAACACAAAATATGCATTTTCTAAATTTAACTGCTGATAAGAATGAAAATCATAAAATGAGACTATAAACATTCTTTCAAGTTACCTCACATAAATGTGCAAGTGATCCTTTATAAAACACTCTATTTCATAATGATGCATAAAACCCGACAAACATTTAAAAGCGTAAATCTTTGACCAAAGATCCATTCATGCAATAAGACTTCAAAACACATTCATTTATGACACATATATCAAATGCCAAAAATCTCAAATGTGGTGTTATACAAAGTTTATAGAGTTAAATACTTCAACTAATCAAAGATTAACAAATACCCCAACATTTGATAATTTCATGTAAAACACATAAACACTTAAAATAGACATTTTGGCATGTACACCGTTTTCACAAATCAACTTGAACTCACCTTGCTAGATTTAGGATAAATCTAGATTTCCCCCCAACTAGAGCTCCTTTGAAGAACACTTGGATTCTCAAGACAAAACTTCCAAAACCTAAATCCATACATATTCAACCATACATAAACATAATCAACCACAAAGAATCGTTTCCCAAACCATGTGCATGAATACCTCAACTAATACCGAAACCCTAACTTCCATAACCGAAGATAATAGAAGATTACCTTAACCCAAGCTTGAATCCACCAACCAAAACACTTCTAGTTCACCAAAATGGTCACAAATATCCAATCTATGAAAGGAAGCACAAAGGGTGGATGAAACCCTAGAAAACTTGGTGAAGAAGATGAAATGGGAGAGATAAGGAGCTTACCACCAAAAAATGCTCTTTCATACTCCAATAGACCTCCAATCTCTTGCTAGATACTTGAAAAGCTCCCAAAAACGAAACCGTAGCAACTTGAATCGCCTAAATCGGAGCTAGGATGAGAAAGATATGAAGAAATGAAGTTTGGGGCTGAAAATCACGATTTTAATCGTCCAGACGCTGTTGGCGAGAGTGACAGCGAAAGTGACAAGGTGTCACTCTCGCGGGGCACTTCCGCGGAGAATGTACCGCGAGCTGAAAGCTTCCCCGATCACTATTTTGGCCATAACTTCTTCGTTATAGCTCCGTTTTCGCTCCGGAAAGAACCGTTGGACTCGTAATTGAATCATTCATCCATCTAGACTATAAAATCCATGATTCAAGTCCAAAATCTTTTATCTTATTTTTCCCTAATATCTCGATTTCGGTATTAACTCGATATGGTACCTTTCGAAAATCGGGGTGTTACAGAGGCGATGTATTTCAAAATTATAAATAAGGGTATATTAAAATTAATTATATTATGTAACCATATATTAGGATTGGAAAGAGTAAAATAAGGAATTGATTTATTAAAAAAATCCAAATTATCAATTTACCAAATTATCCTTTTATTTTATTTTAAATAAAATATTAATTATATTAAATGAGTGGCTCACGTTGGATCTCACAGTTATCACAAAGTATCTAGTTTTCATTTGATTAGGCCCATATATATAGTGAAAGAGAGAGAGAGAGAGAGAGAGAGAGGAAAGATCATGCGAGAAGTTAAACATTTTGCAAAAAAACATTAGTATGATATCATATATGATTAAACGTCTAGATATTTCCAATGTAACATGTGTTTAATCATATATATGATTAAGATTGCGTATCATATATGATATCACACTTCTCATCTTCTCGCAAAATGTTTAGCTTCTCATTTGAACTTGTCACTATATATATGACTATATACTTTCAGATATAGATAGAAGTTGGGGATATCAAAGATCACAATTCCCATCCTTGTTCCCCACTCCCAATCACCATCACCGTTGGGGGAACAAGATTGTTTCTTCATCCCCATTCCCATCGGGGAACAAGATTGCCTCTTATCCCTATCCCAATCGGGAATAGGGATTTTTACCGAGGGAATCAGGGATTTTTCTCGTTTACAATTTTTTTTATAAATGTCAATTTCACGTTTAAAAGATGCATTATTCTATAACTTTAATTAACCAAATCCTAATTGTTTTATTTATATAAGAGTAGTTCAATAATAAATATATAAATTACAATTCTTAATAGTTAAAATTTTATACATCCACATGGTTATATCACCAAAAGCTTCTCAAAACATCTATGTGGTTGTGGTCGATGTGGTAGAGGTAAAGGTGGTGGTGGGTGGTGGTTGTGTCAATGTGGTAGATAGAGGTAGTGGTGGGTGGCAAGTGGCAACGATGGGGTAGACAAATGTGGTTGTTGAGGTGGTGGTGAAGAGGTTGTTGCATGGAGATGGAGGTCGATGTGGAGGTGGTGAAGAGGAGGTTGTTGTAGTAGAGGTGGTCGACAGTGGTTGGCAGTGGCCACTGGTGGTGGTGACTAGTAAAACAAATACCACATTAGGGTTAAATCAAATGAGGTAAATCCCATCATGGTGGTTTTGGTGGCCACCGGTGGTGGCAGTGGTGACGTCAATAGACGGTGGTGGTTGGTGGTCAACAACGATCAATAATGATTATGGTCAAAGATGTGGAGGTGGGTTCCGTGTAGGACCAATCAAGATTGTCAGTAATCAATATTTTGCTCAAATACGATAATAAACAAATAACAAAAATTTACAACGTTCTTATAGTCATTCGTGAACCTAAGGTGGCGTTTGGTTCGCAGAATGTTTTTGGATGGAATGGAATATGTCGGAAGAATTTGACTTTGTAGGAATTGGAATGGAATGTTGTTAGGTTTGACCACCTGTTTGGTTGACATAATTAGAATGAAATATGTTAAGGGAATTGGAATCTTTCTGTTTGGTTCACATAATGTAGCTTTGGAATTGGATTGAAATATTGATAAATCACCAAAATACCCTTTCGGATGTGGTTGGCGGTGGTCCAGGTCAGTGGTGGTTGGCGGTGGTCCAGAGCGGTGGTGGTCGACGATCGTTCAGATCGGAGGTGGTCGACGGTGGCCGGAGGTGGTCGGTGGTGGTTCTGATCAACAGTGGTTAGTGGTGGTTTAGATCGACGGTTGTCTGCGGTGGTTCTGATCGGTAGTGATCGGAGGTGGTCGATAGTGGTTCTGGTCGGTGGTGGTTGGCGGTGGTTCAGATTGACAGTGGTCGGTGTTGATTCAGATCGGTGATAGTCGGTGGTGTTTAGAACAACGGTGGTCAGTGGTGGTTCAGATCGACGGTGGTTCGGATCGACGATGGTTTGGAGAAGGAACCGATGGAGACGTGGTTTAATCATATAGGTTTTATGTGATTAGATTATGCTGGATTAAAGGGATATGTAGTATTATGAAGAAAAAAAAAGAATTTCATTCTATTAAAATACCTTGTAGTGGCTAAGGAATGTTAAATTCCCTTATTTGTGGAATTTGATGGAATTTAGATATTTTTTCCGTGAAAAAGAACGAACCAAACAAATGAATGAAATTTGGTCAACGGAATTAAACATTCTAATTCCATCAGATTATTTCAGAATGTGCGAATCAAACGCCACCAAAAATTGTTAGGTTTTTGTATATAATAATCCCATAACTATAAGCCAATGAGAAAGCTACTTGAGGGATCTAAATTGCCAACAAGCAAAAATACAAGGTGCAAGATGAAAGTTCTTAATAATCACAAAATATTAAAATCGTTGTCCAGATAAAGTATTTCCAAATTTTCATAACATTCATGCAACAGAAACTTGTACACTATGCATAACATCTTATACCCTATCTTGAAATTGACAACTTCTACTTTGGGAAGCGAATTGAAACAGAAATGGTGGTAGATAAGCGTGAAGGGACTGAAAAACCCAACCCACCCAACATTCCACATTTAATACCTTCCAGATTTTTTCAAACCCTTCAATTCCAATTTAAAGATTTCTTCTTCTTCACATTCAAATCTCCAAATCGATTCTTAATTTCTCTCTTAAATTCTTTGATTGTGATGGCGGTTTCCGATTTGGTGGTTCGCAATTTGATGATGCTGTACTTGGCGGTGATAGCGGCGATCAAGGGGTACGCACAGGTGAGTGGGCGGAGCTACGGCGGAACATCGGTGCTGATTCTATCGACGGCGGCAATTGGGGTTTTGTTGCTCGGAGCATTAACGTGGGATGTATCTCGTAAGGCTGCGACGTATGGTGTGGTGACACGTGGCGGTGGTGATGAGGTGGAGCATGAGATGTGTCGTGGTGGTATTTGTTGGCATGGTGTCGCCGTGAAGTCGCCGGCGTCGCAGCTCCGGTTCAGGCTCCCACAACGTCAACTAATCAATGGCTAATGAGAAATAAGAGCAAATAAATGTAAGATAGAAAATGAGAAGCGATGTAAACATAAATTTTTAACTTCAAAATACAGTTTTATGTTGAAATTAAATGATTGTATTATTTTCATTTGTTTTTTTTTTCTTCTATCATGTTTTGAGAGCATTTCCAACAGCTATGCTATAATTTTTCTAGAATACAGTATAAAAAGTTAAAATCTCTAAAAGAAATTACATTCAACTCCAACAACTACTCTGTTTTAACAATTCTATCATCAATCATATTAATAAAATATTATTTCTCTTTCCTAAACATACAATTTCAAAGTCTTCTATTAGTGAGAAAAAATTAAATTTTATTTCTTTCTAATATGGAGTTTTAGAGATTTCTCAAAATTTGGAGATTTTTACTTTCTCTCTTTTCTTTTCTTTATTCTAGCATATAATATATCATAGTTGTTGTAACAAAAAAATTGTTAAAATCTCACTTTTTTCTATTTTAGTATAGTTGTTGGAGATGCTCTTAGTCTTTCGAAATAGCATTATAAAGCAGTAAAAAGAGAATAATAAAGTTTTTTTTCCTAATGGAATGTAATATTATCTTATGGTTTGTCAAAAATAACATTTTTCGTGAAATTATAAGATGGTCATCATTTTTTGTAAAAACGTCGTCCTCTAATGGCCGTTAAACAAATCCTTTAAACGAAGTACGTTTTTGTTCTATCATTAGCTTTTTGTCTTTACTCCATTAAAATCATATAGACCAAAATCATCAAATTGATTTTGATTGGGTAAAAGATAAAAAAAACCCGAGAAAAACATAAAAATGCCCTTTATTTAACGGAATATTGTAATAGCCGTAGAAGGATGGACCAAATCCGGACATATTTGTAAATCAGGATAGCCATCTTGTAATTTCGAAACTATACGGACAAAAAAAGTGTTACTTTTGACAAATCATAGGGACTGAATTTGTAGTTTACTTTAATAATTATCATCAAATTTGGTTTTCCGAGTTCTTTTTGGTTTTTTCACGTTGAGATGTATTCATTCATGGAACTCCTTTTCATTTGTCAAAAATGTGTTATAATTTGACATTTAATTATCGACGTTGACAATAATTGTGATGGTGTGTAATGTATTTTAAGTAGGGGTGAGTAAAGACGGGTATCCGTCCAAATTTTTTGGAAACTGTTTCGAAATCGAAACTAGTTATATCAGTTCTTTATATTTGGGAATCGGTCTCGGAACCGAGTACCCGTTGTCTAATTTTTAATTTTTTTTATCATTTATATTATGAAAAAGTAAATATTAATATATTACAAACTCCCAACATAAAGAAATAAATACCACAAATGTGAAAACTAATATGATAAAAACTAAAACTAATAAATACTACAAACGATTCTTACAAAACAAATATATAATAAAAACGGTGTTTCCAAAACAAATAAATACTACAAACGGTGCTTCCAAAACACTTTACGTCATTAAAATTAGTTGATGCTAATAAATACTATTAGTTTATTAAGTTTTTATAAATAAATAAAACATATTTTATTAAAAAGATAGTGGGAACCGGCTCCGGCGGGTACCCAGCGGTAAACGGTTTTAAAAAAAATGAGAACCGGAATCGGTCCCGATCGGTTCCATATTTTAGGAACCGAAACCAGTACCAGAACCATTCACATCGGTTCCGGTTTCGGAACCGACATTTCCGAAACGGTTCCTGCTCAAAAAACGGGTACCCTCTTCCGATGCTCACCCCTAATTTTAAGGGTTGAGTTTCGGTGATAATGAAAGTTATGGTGAGAAAGATAAGAAGGGATTTCTACCTTCGATGCGCGGAGATGACATGCACCGAGATGCACCACATCAATCTCCATATTAAGCGCGATTCATGGGTGGATTTGAGATTAAAAGTGATTAAAGGTTCAGATTTCTTTTTACCTTCTCATCTTAACTCTTTTTCTCAAACAATCGAATAGAGTTTTGTATTAAAGTTTGTGATTTATAAGATGGATAAGTTAAGAAAAATTCTTTTTATGAAGTAAAATCTTTTAAAAAAAAATTGAACAAATAAATCTCAATTTTTTTAAAATCCATTAAATACATTTTTTGACCTAAAATATCACCCATGCCTAGCTATATTGGTAAATAAGTTTTAAATTAAAAAGAGAAAAAGTCCATTAAAATTCAAAATACATATCGATTTTGAGTGATTAAGTAATTAAAATTTATTTCCAACAACTAAGTCGTTGAACATTAAATCAATTGAATAAATCATTTTCATCAAAAAAAGTTACTAATAATCGACTATTGAAAAAGTATTTTAAATAGAAAAAAGGTTAAGTCTGTTGTAGGATTATGTATTATCATAAAAAACAAGTGATTGATATAATATTTTTGTAGTATTAGAATTTACTAGGGGTGAGCAGAACCCGACCGACCCGAGTTACCCGACCCGACCCGAACCAAATTGAGGCAAAAAACCCGAAACCCGTATATCCGAAATCCCCCGATCCGAAAACTTTTACGGGTAAAGTGGGATCGGGTTGGGTACCCAAAACCCAAACCCGACCCGCCTGAATATCCGATTTTTTTTTAAATTTAAAAAATCAGTTTTATTTTATATTTATATTATATAATCCTAATTCTAATTTGTAATTCTAAACCAAATCAACTCATCTCATAACTTAGACTTCAACGATATCGACTCATCTCATAACTCATCTCATTTGTAGTTTATAGTTTGAGAAAACAGGTAAAAAAAAAGGCCCATTGAGGCCCACTACCCGAATACCCGACCCGAAGTCACCCGAACCCGAGAAACCCGAATTTTAAACGGACGGATTTCGGGTCTTCCTCCACTACCCGAATATCCGATCGGGTTTGGGTTCTGGATATCCGGCCCGACCCGACCCGACCGACGTACACCCCTAGAATTTACCATAATGAATGTTTCATTTTCTTTGTAAACTTCTCCCTATTTAAATGACTTATGATTAATGAGAATTACAAATTTTATCTCTCTATCTTATTGTTATTCTCTCTATATTGATTGTTTTGTAACAAAGTCATTAAAATAGTAAATGGGATTGACACAATTTTGTATGCATTTATTTATGATTTGGGTATAACTTTTGTATTATTTAGGAATTAGGATGGCTAATTTAAATGATATATAGTTTTTGTTTAATTGGTTGTAGTTTGCTATTGATATGTTGATACATCAAAAAAAAGAAATTATATATTTATTTTGTTTTGTAAGTGCAATAATTTATTTATTTATAAAAAGGTTAAGAAATTTAATTGCTCAAAATATGAAAGTACGTTAAAAGTTGTTTCAGATATTTTTTATTATTTTATAACACTAGAAATGTACTCGCGCAATGCAGCTAGATATATCACGATTTTAATGTTTCATTTTATTTTCTGTTTTTTGTCGATTTACATTACGATTTTGGATGGTTGTGAGAGAGTGATAATGATTTTTTTATATAAATTTGTTTAATTTAGACTTAATAATATAATGTAATTTATTTTGGTTTAATAATATAATTTTTTTTATAAAATATTCTGTAAGATTTTTTAATTATATTTTAGATTTTTTATATCTAAAATATGCTGAGAGTTATTTTAGGGGAGTTAAAATGGTTAGAGATAATGATTGAAAATTAATGAATAACATTAAATGTAGTACATACAACTTTTATGGTTGTTTTTTAAGTAATTAGCATTAAATAGCGGTACATTAAGCTTTAAAACTTGTTTTTAAGAGTTTTTTATACCATCTTTATAATATAGTATAGAATAACCGGTTTAACCACTTTTATCAAAAGTCACAAAGATAAACTTAACCACTTTTTTCAAAAGAAAAAGAAGAAGATTGATTTAACCAATTTCAGAATTTTATTTATTTAAAAAATTTAGAGATTTAGTTTTTCAAAATATAAAGATATATTAGGGGTTGTTTGTTTACCTCTTAATGGTTCCATTAAGAGGCAATATCTGAATCGCTAAGAGGTAAATCTTGTTTGACAAAAAAAAATGTTGCCTCTTAATGGTTCCAAAATCCTCTTAATGATTTTGTATCCTGACCCTCCCTTAACCATTAAGAGCATTGATTTCATTATGAACAATTAGCAAGCAACCATATTTCATTTTACACTATATCATTCAGACCACTTAATCATTCAGACCACTTAATCATTATGCACTAAACCATTTAGCAACTGCCAAACAACCCCTTAGATTTTTTCAAGATTTTTTCTTTAAATAATTTAATGACCCCGATTTTAGAATTTTTGCATTTGGGTGTTTATAATAAAAATTTGTTAATGGATATAAAACCTATTATTTACTTCATTCGATCCAAAATAAATATCCACAATACATTTTAAAAAAATTGCAATTATTATATTTTTTAAATAACTAAATAACATTTTTACTTTTAATAATAAAGAGAGAGAACATTTTTTTTCATCTCATAATTAAGGTAGGACGAAAAATAAAAATTTACTTTTGAAAGTAGAAACTTATTTCTTTACAAATTAAAATAGAAATGTAAACACTTAGGCATTGTTTGGCAAAAAAAAGCTAGCTTATAAGCTAGTTTTTTTAGGTACATGTTTGGATTACCATAAACTAGCTTATAAGCTAGCTTATTGATAACTATTCAAGTAACGTTTTGAAAAGTTAGCTTATCAGCTACCAGCTAGCTTATCAGTTAGTTTGTCAAACATAGCCTAAGACATTGTTTGGCAAACTAGGTGATAAGCTAGCTGGTAGTTGATAAGCTAGCTTTTCAAAACGCTACTATGAGTAGCTTTTCAAAACGCTACTATGAGTAGCTTTTTAATAAGCTAACTTATGGTCATCCAAACATGTATTAAGAAAAAAAGCTAGTTTTTTTTTTTTTGCCAAACATAGCCTTAATTTGAGACGAAATGAGTAATATATTAAGAAATAAAAATTTAAATATTTAAATATGTTAAAAATATCTTAAAAAGGTATAAGTCTTTAACAATTTATAAAACTAACCAATAAACTTCATGATTTTATTTCTTATAAATATAAATTACTTCAAATGTAATTAAATTTTTCTTAAACAAATTATTAAAAAATATTATTTTAATATTATATATATATATATATACTAGAAGCATACCCGTGCAATGCAGCGAGATAAATCATGATTTTAATGTTTCATTTTATTTTTTTGTGGATTTACAGTATGATTTTGGATGGTTTTGAGAAAATGGTAATGTTTTTTTTATAAATTTGTTTAATTTAGGCTTAATAATATAATGTTTTTTATATAAAAAAACAAGTATTTTGTTTGAATTCAATGATTATCTTATATATTTTAATGACATCTAGAAAAAATAACCAATTACATATATAATAATATAATTAAAACAAATTTATAATAATATAATATATTAATTAATAGTGATATATGAAAATGTCTGCATAAAAGGAAGACTCTGCAATTACCAAATTGGTGGGTGTTAGAAGTCTGCAGTAGTAATATGTATCTTGTGCTTTGATACTTGTAAATTAAGATATTTTTAAAATCTTGCATAAAATGATGATACATTGTGCCTAATAATTTGTATTTAAGAGTTTTTTATCCGTGTTTTATAATATAGTATATATATAGATATATATCAATATAATTTTTAAATTATAAAATTTGGATTACGAATGTATTCATACTAATATCTTTATATCTTGTAATACATTTACAATTTATTATTATACACGCACAACTTTTAAAAGTCTTACATTTGAACTTTACAAAATTAACTATAACCAACAAACAAAACAAATTCAAATACATGTAATAACCGTGCCCAAATTGGAATAAATGTAAAGTGTGTGGGGTATTTGCCCAAAACCCAAAGTGTGGGAGGGCTAGCTTGTAAAGTGGCATAAGGTGGTATTAACCCTAGAACCCATATCTCATTCTCAGTGTTAGCGACCGAGAGTTTGTGTGAGAGAGTGTGGAAGGCGATTTGGAGAAGAGTCAAGGAAGGAACAATTTCAAGGGATTTCAAGCTTTTATCAATCTCCTTCAAGGTAAGATCCTTCTCAATTTTATTTTAGCTTTGGGAATTAAAGGAGTAACCCTTTGATTTGTTTATGAATCTGGGTTGAATGAATGTTTGGTTTAGAATCTCTTAAGTTCTTGGATAGATGGGGATTATAAAACCTTTTGGGGTTAATCTCTAGTGGATTTAGGAGTTGTTTTAATCCTAGAAGTTAATCGGTGCGTGTGTGTATGTCGATCGTCCGTCGGCGGGGATTAAATCTCTTGTTGCACCAACACTGGTTTAAACCAGGTCTCGAAGGAGGACGACCGGGGTGGGCCAGGAGCTACTCGACCGGGGTGGCCGGTGGTGGCTCTACCGAGGGAAACCTGGGGTGTGTTGAAGAAGTGGGAACCCGAGCGTGGAACCCCGGGGAGTCGGGGCGCCCAGGAGATTGTCGAGCCGGGCGGACCCCGGGAGGCGGGGAGCCCGGGTGGAGCCGGGAGGGCAAGACTGGAAACCTGGGTGCTGGATGATCCAGGCGTCGGGCGAGGGCACGGGTTCGAGTACCTAGAGTAGAGAAGGGTCGGTTAGTGGTTCTGGGAGCTTGACTTAATGCAATATTTTATCGTTTTGCTACCGTAGGTCATCCGAATAGGAGTTTTAAGTGAGAATAAGGGAGCCAACGCAAACTGGTGAGTTTTTCTAACCCAACCTTTATTGATAATTATGCGATATGTTATATATGCGAGATTTTTGATAAATGCGAGTTATGTTTTATCATTTAATACGAGTATGTTTTTATCGTTCATTGATATGTGGAAATGTATGCATACATGGTAGTTGGCGAGTATGGCCTAAGTCGAGGGGGGGGGGGGTCCCGCCTGCGCTCATACCCAGGGGGGGGGAGGTGTGTCCCAGAATAAGGCAGTATGAGCCAGACACGTTGTCGCCTATGTATGACTTCAGTGTGTGCCAAAAGCGTGATTTGCGGGTGTGATGTTTCATAAATAAAAACTGAATTGGTTTATAATTGTTTATAAATCTTTTATACGATGCTATGGTTTGTGAACTGTTGTTAGAGGGAACTCACTAGACCATTCGGTCTAACCCTCGTTCTTTCAAAACTAAAAACCTTTTCAGGAGATTGAGAAGTAGGAGGATTCGGTGAGGAGAATGTGAAGTTGTGAGCCAGGGCTTATTTTAGAATATTGCAAATTTTAGTTCCCCAGTCTTAGTCCTCCTTATAAATTCTCAGTTGTGTAATAGGTTTCTCTTCCGTAAACCTTGTTATTTAAATTGTTGTTCGGGGATATTTTGGCATGAATGTTCTTGTATAATGTTTATGCTTATTCTAATGTTTGGGATGTTACAATTGGTATCAGAGCCATAGTTTAAGGGATTTAGGTGACCGGATGGGACTAAATTTAAACTGTGGAGTAGGGGGACACAACTGTAACACCCGTAATTTCGGGTAAACCTCCACCATCTTGGTGTTCGTTAGAACGTTTAATAATCGTACGTTAAGGATTGATATTTGGTTTTGTTATATGGGTCTTATCGTAAGTTCCTCGTCGAAGAAACGGATCGTTTCGGGTCGAAATCGTGCCAAAATGACCTTGGGCGACTATGCCACATGGCATAGTCGCAGGTGGAAGGGGGCTCGCTGGTCAACAAACAACGGAGGGTTGGTCCTGAGCGACAATGCCCAGCGACTATGCCTTGGGCATAGTCGTCGTGTCATTGTCGCACACGACTCCCAGGGGTATAAAAACCATCTCGCGAATTTAGGTCATTTTATCTGATTTTAGCATCTCTTCCAGCCGATTTTTCTCTGCGTTTTGAGTAAGTATTCTTCCCCAAACTCATTTCTCCTCATTTAATTCCAACCTTTTGGTTGTTGAGATCCTTAAATGTGACTTGTAATACCCTCAAATCTGGAAATAGCAATTAATTTAAATTTTTTTCTAAACACACCAATAAATAAATCATCTACAACCACAATTTAATATTTAACCTCAATACACACGTTCTTTCTATACAAACAGTCTATAATGAGGACGGGTGCTACTAAAACCCAAAAGTGTCACTATCTCCAAACTGCGGAAGACTTCACCGAATACTTACACTCGTGAACCACTAAGCACATCTCTTTATACGACTGCTAGAACCGAACCCCCTTCTGGAACCTGATGCACATGCCGACAAATAAAAAGGTTAGACTTAACGCCTAGTGAGCTCAAGAGTTTTACATTAGAGATATATAAAGCAATAACTTTAAGAATGTTATTTAAAATCATGATTTCCACAATCCAATACATTTGATTTGAAAGCAACCAAAAATGAAATACATTAAATCTTAAAACAATCTCCTTTCATCATTCACCCTTTTCGTGATTAAAATCATAAAACAGACGCCTCTTCAAATAAAGCCAAAACCCAAAGCGTACGTAAAACATAACCGACATTATAATGATCAAACACTGAAAACGTAGATAACCCCATCTTCCAAAACATCCCAATAACTCGAACGAGTTTCAATAATAAAAACCTTAAAACATAAATAAATACTCATACTCAAACGTCTCCGAAAACATGGATTATAAAACTCCATAACCAAAACCACACCTATTGGTGACGGGGAAGACCCGATTACATTGTACGTGACGGAACACAAACGTAGGTCACATAATTATGTAGGAAATTAAAACATGTGGGTTACACAAATAGAAAACCCACCGAGCTCAACTCCTCTGAGTCTATCACTCGAAAGCATGAAATCAAAACATGTGGGTTACACAAATAAAAACCCACCGAGCTCAACTCCTCTGAGTCTATCACTCGAAAGCATGAAATCAAAACATGTGGGTTACACAAATAAAAACCCACCGAGCTCAACTCCTCTGAGTCTATCACTCGAAAGCATGAAATCAAAACATGTGGGTTACACACATAAAAACCCACCAAGCTCAACTCCCCTGAGTCTATCACTCGAAAGCATGAAATCAAAACATGTGGGTTACACAAATAAAAACCCACCGAGCTCAACTCCTCTGAGTCTATCACTCGAAAGCATGAAATCAAAACATGTGGGTTACACACATAAAAACCCAACAAGCTCAACTCCCCTGAGTCTATCACTCGAAAGCATGAAATCAAAACATGTGGGTTACACAAATAAAAACCCACCGAGCTCAACTCCTCTGAGTCTATCACTCGAAAGCGTCAAGTCAACTCCTCTGAGTCTATTCCTGAAAGTTCCAAAACAGGGGAACTTAAGCACAAGGGAATTACACCTTACTGCCCATGAGACGCTGCCCGACCGTATAGGCCCACACCTTACTTATCATGGTGACCCGATGCCTATTCCGTGCCAAATGGTGAACCCGATGCCCAAACGGGGACATAGGAACACCGTGCCTATGGATCCATTGCACTAACCAAACCATTACATGACTCAAAATGAATGGACTAATGCATTCAAAACATGTAATTCTCAAATAAGATGCAATAATGCAAATCATAACCAAACACTCTACCATGAGCTATTAAAACAGACAAGTATCCTCAAAACCCAACAAAATCCAAACCGAGCCGTAAGCTCAACAAATCCAAAGACCCAACGTTGAAAATCATAAAGTGAAACTAAATGTAAACAACCCGCATGTATGTAAACCCATACTCTAATTTGTATGAATGACTCCAACGTAGTGTAGATTGGGACAAATCGTTTTCCACGTAAGTTTATAACATTTATCCTTTCAAAACGTCCCATAACACAAAACCATGCATTTCTCCGAAACACAAGATGAAATACATTTATACTCAAAATCTACTTCCATAAAATAAATCATTAAGATACCAAAATATATGATTTATTCATCCAAAACGCCCAAAATCCCAAAGATGTGTGCTATATAAGTTTATAAAGTTAAACACTTTCAAAATAACCAAACTTATCAGCAGTTAACAATTTCATGTAAAACATTAAACACATTAAAATAAACATTTTGTCATGTACACCGTTTTCACAAATCAACTTGAACTCACCTCGCTAGATTTAGGCTAAATCTAGATTTTACCCCATTTGAGCTTCCTTGACGAAACTTAAATCTTCCAAGCCAAACCTCCAAAACTTAGATCCAAACATTTTCAACCATCAATAACCTTATTCAACCATATAGGAACATTCCCCAACATTTTATATCAAAACCTCAACTTATACCCAAAACCCTAATTTTGACCTAGCTTTCTCAAAATCTTCCAAACCGAAAATAGAGAAACCAAACACTAGGAAAACATCAATGGAACATTTACATCACTTAATGAGGTTCAAAAATGGAGATGATACACTTACCACTTAGGTTTTGATGAAAACCTAGAAAACCCAAAAATAAGCTTGAGGTTGAAGATGAAGATGGAGATGGTGATGGTGAATCCTTGACCATAACTTTCAATCCCACCACTTGATGATGTTTCACCTCCACAAAATCCATGGATTTGTGCAAAAATAAGTTAGGGTTTGAAGGGGAAAGAAGGAAATCGGTTTGGGAGAGAGTAGAAGAAGTTTGGATGAGAAGAAATGAGGAAAATGGCTGAAATTCGCGACTTAACAGACTCTGCACATTTTGGGTGACATTGCTCATGCGACAATGCCCAGGGCATTGTCGCTGGTTCTCCCAGCTTTCTTCTCGTTCACTGTTTCGGCCGTAACTTCTTCGTTATAGCTCCGTTTTTGCTCCGGAAAGGACCGTTGGACTCGTAATTGGATCCTTCATCCATTAAGACTATGAAACCTAGGATTCAAGTCCAAAATCCTATATCTTATTTTTCCTTTAAAATTACTGATTTCTGCATTAACTTGAAATGACAAATTTTCGAAATTCGGGGTGTTACATGACTCTAGATTGTTAAGAAGGAAGTCCTAGTGTGCTCAAGCTTCCATCTCTCACCATCTCCATTCTAGGGTTTGGCTTTTCATCTAAAAGCCACTAAGGTGAGTTCATCCACTTTTACAAAACTTTATACATGTTAAAAATGTGGATTTTAAACATCTAAACATCTTTTATTTTATGTAATTGTTTTGTGGAAACTTTGTATTCAAACCTAACCTTTGGGGGATTTTAGGGTTTATGATAAAAGTATGGTTTTAAGGTTAATGAACCTTGATAATGATTTACTAACATATTTACATGTGGGAAACTTGATTAAAAGTATGGTTACGGTCATGTAAAAATATAATATTGGTTTGATGATTTTTTATGTTGAACTGTTGATAAGTTTGTGCATGAGACCTTATCTTACCTTACCTTGGTTTAAACACATGGGATCTAAAGCTAGAGTTTTGAAATATTAAAATGAACCGAATGAATGAAAATCTAAGTATCTAACTTGGTGTATGGATTTATGGATCAAATGATAACTTGGAACCTCTTGGTAAAATTATGTGAATAATTTTATAGCAATTATTACATGTCAATGTCTTGGACAATTGTTTATGGTTGGAATTACCGGTTAGCTTTATTGATGTTATGTGGCTTACTTGGTTGCATTTGGGAGTCATGACCCCATATTTGTGGTAACAATTGGTTCGAAGTTGGAACACTAGTTTTCCACGTTGAGGCACGTTTAGGCACCAGATTGGGTTACAAGTCCTACGTGCGAAGTATTACGATATTGGATGATGATCTCAACGTAAGGACCCTTTGTGGTTGAAGTTGACTTTCCGTGGGTGTAAGTTTAAAGCCACTGAGCCTGACATCCATTGCATGTACTTTTATGTGTATTGGATTTACTAACATGTCAAGTGGCTTACTTTTGTGTTCCGTCACTTATGTTAGTAAGCGGGTCTCCCCCGTTAACCCAAGAGGTGCTTGTTTATGGTAATGTACATCATTTTATTTTTGTAAAATCCTTCTTTTACTCACATTTATCATTGTTCACTCTAAGTACAAATGTTTGTTCTCACTAGGCTTTAGTCTAACACTTTTTCTTAAACGACATGTATAGCAGGTCAAGCTAGCGGTGAGACTCGTTGGGATTGAGTGGACGGACTTGGGGTCGAGAGCGGTCTTTTTGAAAAATGTAGTGACCGATACAAAGTTGATAGTGGCTATTCTTTTTGGAAGAATAGAAACACCCGACCTTAATCTTTCTTGTCTAAGTTAGATTAATAGGTACCCGAAACAACATCAACGGTCTCCTTTGCCTCCTCGGTAGTCATCCGGAAAGCTCGACTTGGCTCCCTCGGTGGTTGCTCGACTCTAGCCGTCGAACCCACAGAATTTCCACCATTTCCTCCTACTAGATTCGGGCAATCCTTCTTCATATGCCCCGATTCTCTGCACTCAAACCACACTGGCCCCCGGATGGGACACTCTCTCGTTGTGTGACCCTTCTTGCCACACTTGGCACATCCTACCGGACCCGAGTAGGTTCTTGTAGCACATGGGCCCGAGTTCTTGGACTTGCACTTGTGTCACCACCGATCCTCACGACGATGGTCACCCGCTCTCCCGCTTACAAAAGGCCTTGACTGACGAACTGGCCCAGACGACCCTTCCCACTTTCGTTTCTCACCAACCTGCCTTCTCTCTTCCTTCTCCGCATTGATGTCATCTTCAATAAGCAAATATTCCTCGATGACTTCTTGCAAGGTCAAATTCCTAGCATTTCTCACCGCCATTCGCATCTCGGCCGGTAAACCTTGTTGATAGGCCTTAATCTTTGACTTCTCATCGGGGACCAGATGTCCCACCAAATTCAGTTTCTCCAAAAAGAGTTTGGAGTAGCCAGAAATGGACAGAGTCCCCTTCTTCAGATATCGGAACTCCCGTTCTAGCTTGTCCAACAAACGCTCACTACAATACTTATCCATAACTTTCTCTTTGAACACCGGCCAAAGTTAGCTTAGCCAGAACTTCAGGAGTGAGGGCGGATCGAGTGAGATTCCACCAAATCAAAGTCTCTCCCCGAAGTAGTTGAGAAGCAAAATTGACCCGTTGAGAGATGTCACATTCACTGGACTCGAAATCCATCTCTACCTCATTGAGCCAATACATACAAGCCACCGGGTTATCGGAACCCGCAAACTCTTTAGGGTGGCACCCCAGAAACGCCTTGTAGGTGCACCCTTTTGCCTTCGCCTTGATCCCATTATCCATTGGGTCTTCAACAGATACAATAATCGGTCCACCCGACCCCATAACGATGTTTTCCGCCATCATCTCCGGTTGCCGGTTACTGGCGTCTCGATCTTCCAGTAGTTTCATGAAAAATTCCTGTTGTTGGGCCATGGCCGAATTCATGGCCAACATCATGTTGTCTCTAATCCGGGTCTCCATAGTTGCTTCCTCCATGATGGCATTATTAGCAGTAAGATTCCTGAGCGGAATCTGCTCAGGACCTCCTCCCAAGATTGGGGGTATGGAAGGTCCTTCGGAGGTTACGCCCAAAGGAGGTCGTTCAGCGGTAGATTCCACTTCCAAGTGGCCCTTCGGCGTATTCAGTGCCCTGCTCCGAGTGTTTACCATTGAAATCTGCCACACATATGCGAGAAAAAGGGGTTGAGAAGAGACTAAGCGAATTGAGCTCATTGTACGTACTAATACCTTCATCAATCATCATAACAATAGTAGACTAAGTATGCTCCTGTAACAATGCATTCATAATAACAATAGCTAAGTGAAATTATGAACGTACTATACACAAGAATTCTTGTCACCATCGCCACAACTTTCAATTAAAGTAATTCCATAAATCCTAACGCTCTCCCCACCTAGGATTCCTACCCCAAATGGACAGTGAAACTATAAAGTTTAAAGCTTAAGTCTAGACATGCTAAAACAATACCTAGTTCACTCAAACTAAAGCTCTGATACCAACTTGTAACACCCTAAAAATAGGGATAACAAAAATCCGGAAAAACGGATAAATGGTATGTAAAATTTCCATAGCAAGAGCCTCCCAAAAATGGGGAAATATACAAACCTGTTTAATTATAGTTGTAATTTAACGGGCAATAAATTAACAACCAACTAATCTAATTTCTATAACTAGAAAAGAGATTACAAAAGGGTTGTCATCTATAACCCAAACTTCTTCTACCCAAAAGTATGTCCAATTGCAAGTACTCCCTAAGCTCTCACCCAAGCAACTATGCCAGCTTAGGACCGCCGCCGCTAGAACCTGAGATACACATCGATACCAGACAAGTGTTAGGCCAAAAATCCTAGTGAGTTGAACAATAATAAACATGCATTAATGATATGTATTGAGATTTCAATACATATTACGTATTTTTCTTATCTTTTAGGATTTAAATTTTTCGTCATCCCAAATAATTGAGTCATTTTCTTATCTTATTTTCTATTTTTCTCATTCATGGAGCTAAGTTTATTATTTAACTAATTATTGTTATTTTGCATAAATCAAGCTAAAATCTTTTGTTTATTATAATGTCTGGTTAATGCTGGAGCATTGGAGACTGTTTTGAATATGAAGCTTGAAGGACACTTTTTGAAGACAAAGGAAATCTTGACTTTTGACCCTTCCAAATCTTTGTGATATTCTTAGAAATCGATTTTTGGCTGGAAGTAGGTGAATGTTGTTGGAGTGTAACCTTGGTCATAACTTTAGTTGTTGTATCCTTTATATTATTTTAAGTTTCCTATTTTTATTACTAGTTTGCCATTGTTGTTTTGGTATAAATAGGTGGGTTGTTCTCTTGTTTTAAAGATCATCTTTTGGTATTCCATCAGTGGAAGAACTGAAATTGCGAATCTCTCCTTAGAAAGTTTTAATATCAAGTCTTAAATATTTTATAATTCTTGTTCTTCATTTTTTAGTTGCTGCAGCATTGTTTCAGCATTGCTTTTCTTTACATTTCATTCTTACTTATTGCATTTACTTTATGCACTTTACATTTCCGTCATTTACATTTCCGTCATTTAATTTCTGTTATTTATATACCTTAATTTACATTATGTCTTTAATTTATGTCATTTACTTTTATTGCAATTTATATTACGTAATGAGTAGCTAATTTTATAATTTGGGTGTGAGACGAAGAGGGAGGTTGTAAACCAAAAACTAGTGGACTTTGTTCTTCAATAACATTGTTCCACTATGTCATTTTAAGTTTTATAAATCCAAAAGCACTTCTTGATGAATTGATCACTTCTTAAAGTGTGAAAGTGCCATGGACTTAGGAATAAGCCATGAAAAAACACGTCAGTTTGAATGATACGGGAAGTATACTTGGAAGAGTTACTAGCAAGGGAACTTGCTATCTTTGTTTTTCAACCCGATTGATTCTTGACGGGTTGATCACTAGTCAAAGTGTTAAAGTGTAGTGGATTCAGGAATGAGCCACTAAGAACACGTCAACTTGAATGATATGGGAATCGACTCGAATGGGTGATTTTTAAACAAAGGCATTTGTTTTTCCATATACTTTAAAGAAACCATTTGACACTCACACTGGTCCGGACATTTGCATAGGCATATGTTGATTGAAGGCTAAACAAAAGTGCAATGGTAGATATCCGAAAGGATCCTCTTTAAAGTACATGGTGGAACTTGTTGTTGATGAACTAATGCTATAGCATCCCTATAGCATTGGCCTCCAGAATTTGTGTTTACTCCTCACTTTAAGTCTTGCACCCATTCTATCTTTATATATCCTGTTAATCATATCACTGTTAACCAACTCAAACAAAGTCTTCAAATTCGCCATCTGAAATTTCTTCTTTTACTACACTTTTTATGCTTTTACACCAATCTCTGTGGGACGATATTCGGTATTTTACCCTTTTATTACTTGAAAAGACGATATTGGATCCCATTGTATACTTGCTTTGAGATTCAATTATCATGTGTCTTAGAGGTGTGCAAACATCCGTATCAATGAACAATTACAATTCTTATCAACAGTTAACCAAAGTTCAACAAATGTGGAGTCAATAGGGGAGACCCATAACACCAATCAAGTTCCACCCAAAGAGTCGATATACCTTGATGCCATCTACCAAGAGACATCCGAAAGGCCCGACACATCCGAGGACTACAACTAAGGAAATTCCCCGAATGGCGGAGGTCTAGGCACATACCATCACGGTGGCACCCAAGACTACATCCTCCTAGTCTACTGATTTGGTTCGTCCAACATAATTTATAGGAGGTCTTGAGGTATATTTCAACCAACACATTTCGATACCAACCATGGGTACAATGTTACCATCCTAACACATAAGTCCAATATGAGACCCAAGTTTCAACATAACCAATGTTTAGATACAATATCGCCAATAAGGCATTCCAAGTAGAATTTATCATCTACTATGTCACATATGCCCCAAATCATGTCAAAATACCAATAATATGCATACATGAAGTAAATCCCAAATATTTGACAAATAGAGTAACTCATGGCAAGATACTCATAATAAATCACCCAACACATTATTAATAAATCCACCATCAAGTATTTGAGCACATAGAGATAAACATTTTGAGAAATGTTACAATAATAACAAGTAAAAGATTATGATGTGTATCTAGTTTTAACAAAGGTTTAGTAAACTCACAATCTAGGTTTTTTAACCAAAACCTAGAAAATATGGAAACCCTAGATGTTGGAGGTGAGACTTGATGAGGAGAAGTTGAATTGAAGAACCCTAGAAATCTTCTTGAATGACAATAAATGTAGGTAGATGAGATCCAACCACCAAGAGATTAAGTATTTATGAGGGTTAGGGTTTTGGGAGAAGAAAATCGGCTGGGAAGGTTTCAAAATCGCCAAAGGAAGAGAGGGTTGAGAGCTAAGTGAATTAGAAATTTGATAAAAACTCATTTAAGGGACTGCACCCCGTCGGCGACAGTGCCAAGGGCACTATCGCGAGTCACAATCGCGAAGGCTCCCCCACCTACGGTACACTCTCCGCGAGAGTGACCTGTGATAGTGACACTGTCACTATCGCTTGGTCACAATCGTGCCGGCCCCTCGAACTCTCGGTACAACTACCGCGAGAGTGACCTGCGATAGTGACCATGTCACTATCGCGTGGCACTCTTGCGCCACTCTCCGAAAAGTCTAAAAATTCAGTTTAAAGCGATGATGAGCGCGAGGTTTAGACACTTATAAAAATTATACTAACCAGATAACATCATAGCATTATAATAATGATCATATGCATATAGAAGGCTCATATTTCCAAATAAACACAATTAACAAATTAAGGGAACAGTTACTTACCTTATGAATTTACGGGTGTTACAGATTATCTTTGGTTCGGTAACCTGAGAGGTGGTTATCGGTGAGTGGAAGTTCAAAGTTGTTCAAATTCTTCTAAAGGTAGCCGGTTAATGAAGGTATCTTGAGATATGGTAGTCGGTGGGTAGTGTTGTCGGGGTAGAATTCGAAGCCGTTAAGATACCCTTTTTGCAGCAAGTTGATAAGTAGCGTTGTGGTTTTGGGGATGAAAAGTCATCGACGTCGAGTCGGAGTTTAAGGTAGTCTAGTAATAAGTTTATATCAAGTAAGTCTTGTGCCTTCAACGTGTGAAGTCGGTGGGGCACTGAGATAGTTATGATGTGTTGGAAGGAGTAGGTTCCTTTGGGAATCTTTGTTGGTCGGAACATTGTTGAAGTCCATGGTCAATTGTTGAGGCCATGGTTGGGATGCTAGAAACGAAGAAGTGGTTATGGTTACATTCTTCTGGGTTTTTGTGAGGAAGCAAAGGGTTGTGCGAGAGCGGTGTGTGTATCCGGCATGGTATGGGCCCACCTTGTGTGGGCATTACGAAGATGGAAGATCGCTAGTTTGGTCAGATCGCGATGAGCTGGAAAGGAATGAGATCATGCTGAATGATTTGGATATTCATGATTTTGTGATTATCCTAATTCGAGGAAGTCAAAGTCATGATTTGCCTTTAATTCAAATGTCGATTTCATGATCAGTATGAAGAGAACGGGTATCTGGGTTGCGTGCAAGCGGTAGCAGAGGTTTTGTTGGTATTGTGATAATTGAGGTAAGATAAGGGGTGTTTGGATGAGTTAGGGTTATTTTATGCCAAAATGGTTATACAAGTCATTAGTATGATAGGGAAATTCTTTAAGGTTTTTTTGTAGTTTGGTGTTGCGGATCTGGGATGAGCATAGGTGGGAATCCTTGTTCGGAGATTTCTGGTGAACTATTCAAAAGTGACATTGTTGTTGTGGAGAGTGATGGGTGTTGATTGGTACATTGGTATTGCTAATTCAAGATTTGTGTGTTCGAGTGATAGTTGGTGGCAACCTAATAGAGGAGCCGTAGGTCCTTGGGTCGCGATGAGTTGTTGGGGGAAGTTCATCTTATTCTAGTAAAACCTAGATGGATAGGTCGAACCATTTAATTCTTGATGTTTTGTAGTAGGCAAGAAAGTCTGTGAGACCGTTGGGGTATTCGTTGAGTGTGAAGGAACCCTAATGGATAGGGCAATCTGTTTTAGAAGAGCTTGTTCATTTATCTCGCGTGAGAATTGGTGGTAACCAGTTGGCTAAGTATAGTAATGTAAATGAGGTTTCAACACGTTGGGCGTCGTCGAGAAATGTGATTATCTGAGGGTAAATGAGGTGTGACTAGCGACTCAAAAATGTGGGGTTATGTTTTCAGACTTGGTCGTTGGTGGGCATGCGAACCCTTAGTGAGGGTGTGAAAAGGAGATTATAGGATGTGTTATGGCTCTGGTGTTGAGAAACGTGGATCGTGCAGTTGGTCTAGAGCTTCACCTGTTAGTGAGCCAATCTTTGGAAGCATGTTTGTGGTTTTCGAGAAGAAAGTGGAAAAGGTGGTTGGTTGTAGTACTCAGAGTGAAAGACCTTTAGGGTAGTCTTAGTAATGCGTGGAAAAGGCTCCAAGTGAGCCTATCACCCAGTGTTAAACTATTGGGAATAGTTTGGTGTGAGCATGGCCACTCCTTGATTGAGCGGGTGAAGCTTGGATTCATTGTAAATATGTTAAGGCCATTGGTGGGTGCAATGGAAAATTGAAATATGTGTCATTATAATTCTTTCAGTTGGAACTGGTGAGCTGCGGAAGTATTGAGTTGTGGAAGTTTTCTTTTCGTTATGAAAGAATTCGGGGTGATGACGTTTGGGGCGACGTATGTGTTATGCGTATGGGTTGTGCAACACCGATGAGTTGTGACCTTTGGGGTTCGTGAAAGGAAATGCTTTTCGCTCTAGGCGTATGTAGTATTGAGGGGAGTTAATTTGCTATGGCAGGATACTTGACGAAGGAACTCATAACGGTGGGTTCAGGGTGATGTGTAAGGTTGACATCGTATTAAGTTGGCGATTTAAGGAGTTATTATCTTAGTCAGGGATACATGATTGTGGCGATGTCCCCGGTTAAGTTCGCTCTTTTAAAGAAGTGAAGTGGTAAGTGAGAAACTGTAAGGAGACGTGATTTAAAACCGTGAGTCCAGGTGTGTGGACAAAGCGGACAATATCTAGTACGGTTGGCCTGAGATGTTACAGATGGTTCGGCTTGGTGTTGGTCAGAATGTTTCGGGAAACTGAGTGAAGTTAAGTTGTTATGACAGAAAGATCACGAGCCTTGTGAATCTCAAGTAGGGGGGGGGGGCGACTTGATGCGGAAGTCGTCCCCATAGAATGAAGTGGTGCGTTTGAGAAGAAACTAGTGTTGGGCCACGTTTTGAGGGTCCCTTGGAACTATGGAAAGAGTTGGAGAGATAATGTATGATCAGAAAGTATTCGACGAGAATCTAGAAAAAACATTTGTTTTGGGTTTCACGTCTCCAGTTGGGAGCATTTCTTAGAAGTTGGAGTGTCGATGCCTTTGCAAGGTATGCAAGTAAATAAGAAATTAACCTGTATCTTGGGGCAGAAGGAAAACATTGACCGTAAGGTTAAAAAGTTAAGAATCAAGGGGATCTGCCTTGTGAGGATTCAATGGCGGAATCCTAAGGGTGGAGAGGCAACTGGGAGGTAGAAGCGAACTTGAGATCCTTATACCCCAGTTTGTTCAGCGATGGAATTCCGGGGACGGAATTCTTTTGAGGAGGAGATATTGTAATAACCGTGCCCAAATTGGAATAAATGTAAAGTGTGGGGGGTATTTGCCCAAAACCCAAAGTGTGGGAGGGCTAGCTTGTAAAGTGGCATAAGGTGGTATTAACCCTAGAACCCATCTCTCATTCTCAATGTTTGCGGCCGAGAGTTTGTGTGAGAGAGAGTAGCAGGCGATTTGGAGAAGAGTCAAGGAAGGAACAATTTCAAGGGATTTCAAGCTTTTATCAATCTCGTTCAAGGTAAGATCCTCTCAATTTTATTTTTGCTTTGGGAATTAAAGGAGTAATCCTTTGATTTGTTTATGAATCTGGGTTGAATGAATGTTTGGTTTAGAATCTCTTAAGTTCTTGGATTAGATGGGGATTATAAAACCTTTTGGGGTTAATCTCTAGTGGATTTGGGAGTTGTTTTAATCCTAGAAGTTAATCGGTGTGTGTGTGTGTGTTGATCGTCCGTCGGCGGGGTTTAAATCCCTTGTTGCGCCGACACTGGTTTAAACCAGGTCTCGAAGGAGGACGACCGGGGTGGGCCGGGAGCTACTCGACCGGGGTGGCCGGTGGTGGCTCTACCGAGGGAAACCCGGGGTGTGTTGAAGAAGTGGGAACCCGAGCGTGGAACCCCGGGGAGTCGGGGCGCCCGGGGGATTGTCGAGCCGGGCGAGGAAACCCGGGCGGACCCCGGGAGGCGGGGAGCCCGGGTGGAGCCGGGAGGGCAAGACTGGGAAACCTGGGTGCTGGATGATCCAGGCGTCGGGTGAGGTCACGGGTTCGAGTACCTAGAGTAGAGAAGGGTCGGTTAGTGGTTCTGGGAGCTTGACTTAATGCGATATTTTATCGTTTTGCTACCGTAGGTCATCCGAATAGGAGTTTTAAGTGAGAGATAGGGAGCCAACGCAAACTGGTGAGTTTTTCTAACCCAACCTTTATTGATGATTATGCGATATGTTATATATGCAAGATTTTTGATAAATGCGAGTTATGTTTTATCATTTAATGCGAGTATGTTTTTATCGTTCATTGATATGTGGAATTGTATGCATACATGGAAGTTGACGAGTATGGCCTAAGTCAGGGTGTGTCCCGCCTGCGCTCATACCGAGGGGGTGTCCCGTTTATACCAATGGGGTGTGTGTCCCAGAATAAGGCAATATGAGCCAGACACGTTGTCGCCTATGCGTGAATTTAGTGTGTGCCAAAAGCGTGATTTGCGGGTGTGATGTTTCATAAATAAAAACTGAATTGGTTTATAATTGTTTATAAATCTTTTATACGATGCTATGGCTTGTGAACTGTTGTTAGAGGGAACTCACTAGACCATTCGGTCTAACCATCGCTCTTTCAAAACTAAAAACCTTTTCAGGAGATCGAGAAGTAGGAGGATTCGATAAGGAGAACGTGAAGTTGTGAGACGGGGCTTATTTTAGAAGATCGCAAATTTTAGTTCCCCAGTCTTAGTGCTCTTTATAAATTCTCAATTGTGTAATAGGTTTCTCTTCCGTAAACCTTGTTATTTAAATTGTTCTTCAGGGATATTTTGACATGAATGTTCTTGTATATTGTTTATGCTTATTCTAATGTTTGGGATGTTACAATACAAATAAGACTCTATACATTAATTCCTAATAATTCGACAAAAAATCCATAAAACAAATAACCAGTCGAAAATTCTTTCATACTCTATAAAAATACACAAAACCATAAAAATAAAATTAAGATGGAATGACAATATAATAAAACATGAACAAGTATTTAAGAGTTTAAGTCTTTAACTTCAAAATCAAAATATATATTGTTGCAGACGAAAGATTGTGTGAAAAGAAAAGTTAAGATGAGAAGGTGAGAAGAGATCTGGACCCTTGATTACTTTTAATCTCAAACTCACTCATGAACAACACTTGATAGTTGATACGGAGATTGATCATATACATCTCAGTACATCTCATCAAATATGTATTTAAGGGTGGAAATCAATCTTAACTTTTCACCATAACTTTCACTATCACCTGAACTTAATTCTGTTGTTGCATAGGTAAATGCATTTCTAATTTCTTTTTAATAGAAATAATATATGCAACGTATAGTAAAGGGTAAAGGATAAAAAGTCAAACATAACCTTGAGGTGGCTAAAATTACAATTAAATAAACCCCGCATAATTCAAATCATGCTATAGTAATATACACTAATACCAATTTTCCTACCAAACTTTCATCATTAATTTTACAATCAAAATTTAATTTTTTTCATATTAATTTTGACATTGATTTATCATCATTTTATAAATCTTCATAGAAAGACGTAACATTTATGCCGTTGATCAAAATGGGCTTCCATGCATCCCCGGACCCATTCATTCTATCCATATTCATCCAAAATCTTGGTTTCCATCGTATTCATATTTATTGAACTTGAAATCTATATATGTATCATTTTCATTAAACCATGACATGTTCTATTGCTTCTAAAATTTTGGGAAAATCCTCTCTTAGTTTTGAGACCATTAGCTAGATTTAATAAAATAAAGCTACTTACCCTTAGTAATAAAAAACCCAAATAAAAACTTTAGTGATATGGTGAAGCTATCAATGTGATTGATCGGACCCCTGCTGGTAAGTACAGACTCAAATAGTTGCATTTTTTATATGATACATTAAGGGGGTGTTTACTTGTGGCTTAATGAGCTTAATGGAAAAAATGGCTTATTCGCATAGACGTTTGGGGGTGTTTACTTATGGCTTAATGGCTTATTCACGCATACGTTAATGGCTTATTCGCTAAGTGGGGAAGGAGGTGTTGTCCCCATTAAGCCACAAAAATGACGCCCTTACCCTTACAAAATGACACCTCTTTCAAAATTAAAAGAAGCACGCCCTCAACTCTAACCCCCTTCTCTCCTCCGACGACCTTCTCTCCTCCGGCGAACCATTCCTTTCTTTTACACAGTGCAACCTTCTCTATTCTCCGTTGACATCAAATCCCTCTTCCCTGGTGCGAAACCCTCTTCCCTTCTCTATTTTCCGGCGACATCGAATCCCTCTTCCCTGATCAACAAACCGACGACCATAGGGGAGATGATTTGTTTTTTAAGCTATGTGTAGGTTTCCTCCAACTGCTGCAACTGTTAGTTTGTCTCTTCTCTTGGGAATTTTCAGCCTCCCTGATACAACTTTCCAAGATTCTTATGTATCAATTCTGTGTTTTTTTGGTTTTTGTATCAGAGTCCAAAATGCTATTATCATGTATCGATTATGTCTTTGTATTGATTCTGATTGATTTTGGTTTGATTTTGATTATGTGTTTGTATTGGTTTGTATTGATTTTTGATTTTGATTTTGATTTTTGTTTGAGGGGTAGATCAGTCATTTCTGTCATTCAGATGGTTGATTCAGGTAAAAAAGTAAACAACACCACATTTTTACCCAGACAGACAAATTTATCCACACAGACAGATTTATCCATACATGAGTTAATAAAAAATTTGGTAAACAACCCCTAAATGTATCCTCTACCCAGTTAAATAAATAATTTTCTAGAGTTGCTTTGATAATTTATATTTAAATATGACCTATGGGTCTAACTTAGGGGGCGTTTGGTTCGTAGTTAGTTTTTGTATGGAATGGAATATGTCAAAGGAATTTGACTTTGAAGGAATTTGAATTGAATGTTATCAGGTTTGGTTGACAAACATTGGAATGTAATCTGTTAATTTGGTTCACATAATGTAGCTTTGGATATAGAAAAAAATATTAGTAAATGACCAAAATACCTTTTTTGAAATCAAGATCCAACTATTGTGGTTCAGATCGGTGGTGGTTGGCGGTGGATCAGAATGATGGTTCAGATCGGTGGTGGTCGGCAATGGTTCAGAACGATGGTTCAGATCGGTGGCGGTTCAGAACGGTGGTGGTCCTCGGCGGTTCAGATCGGTGGTGGTCAGAGGTGGTTTAGAATGGTGGTGGTCGGGTGGTTCAGAACGGTGGTGGTCGACGGTGGTTCAGAACGGTGGTGGTCGGTGGTGATTTCAGATCGGTGGTGGTTGGCGGCGATTCAGAACGGTGGTGGTCGGGCGGTTCAGATCGATGACGGTCGATGGCGGTTCAGATCGGTGGTGGTCGGCGGTGGTTGGTGGTAGTTTAGATCGGTGGTGGTCGGTGGTAGTTCAGAGCGGTGGTGGTTAGTGGTAGTTCAGAACGGTGGTGGTCGACGGTGGTTCAGATCGATGGTAGTCGACATAGGTTCATATAGGTATGGGTAAATCAAGTAGGGAAGATGAGGGTAGTTTTATCTTTTTGAGAAAATAGGATGGAATGGAATTGAATTCCTTTTTCAATTTTGATGGAATGACCAAATCAATGAATGGTGGAATGTGTGGAATTCAATTCCATTCCATAGGTAAACCAAACGCCTGAATGGAATTTGGTCAATGGAATTGATCATTCCAATTCCTTCAGATTCCATCGGAATCCTGCGAACCAAACGCCACCTTATAGTCTATGGCAACGAATCCATAAGGGGTTTCGAAATATAATTCAACTTAGACCTGTCAAAAATTGACACGACATGCTAACCCGACACGAAATAAATGGGTTTGGGTAATACATTTCAACCCGTTTGAGTAAACAGGTTGACACGACACGAAAATTAAACGGGTAAGGTCAGGGTCGAAAATTTCAACTAAAAAATGACCCGAATAACCCGCTTATATATTTTTTTGAACGACAACAAATAACTTTATTAACAAAAGCAAAACCGAGTAACAATGCAAGAAAACGGGAAAACCCCAGCCGATCCAAAGAAAACCAGAAAACAACCAAAACATATCGACGACAAGAGAGATTAACGAAGGGAGAATAGTTTGCGAGAGGCAAACCCATTCAACCTCACGAACACCCTCGAAGACAGCCCCCGTACCCGACACCCAAACCCACTCGACGATCCCCCAAGACAGCAAAAAACACTCCCTGCTTCTGCCAGTTATGCATATCTGCTTTGATAACAACACCCTTAGACAACATCCCCTTAGACAAACAACCCGTGACTTGCCATTGACTTTTCGCCGAAGAGAAGAAACATACCAATCGAACAACATCTTATGTGAATGGCAACACCAAATTGAAAAACCAACAACTCTTATCCCCCCTTTGGACAACCGAACACCCATAGAATCATATCCTCCCCTTATTGTACTCGAGACGTCAGGGTTCGACAGCCCGTTAAACCAATCAACGGCCTCTCGATCTGCCCTATTTTAGTCCAGATACACTTTATCCCCGAATGCCTTCTGCTCGAGTCTACCTCTCCATGATACTCCTCTCGAGATGCCCATTAGACAACACCAAGAGGTTGTCCCTAATAGACAGAATCCCAAGTCTGATTCCTCTTGTCCAGCCCCTGCAGATCCTCACCTCCTCTGTCACAACACCTTCGACCTTCTATATATATATATATATATATATATATATATATATATATATATATATATATATATATATATATATATATATATAGGGGCGTTCAAATGCAACCCATGCAACCTCTCTATCCACCACTCATTTTATGTTCACTTTGTAATTAAGAAAAATGAAAAAGGTGAAAATAAAATGAGTGGTGGGTAGAGGGGTTGCCTGCGTTGCACCATATAAAGGGTTGCATAATAACCTACCTCTCTCTCTGTAACACCCCAAAAATTAGGGGTGTTCGCGGTCCGGTTTGGGCGGTTTAACCCCTCAGACCACAAACCAAACCGCAAGTGGCGGTTTATTAATTTTTCAAACCGAGCGGTTGACATCAAATGCCTAGACCGGTCAAGTCGAACCACGGTTTAGGCGGTTTGGTCGACCGGTTTAAGCGGTTTGGGCCTTTTAGTGGGTTTTAAAGTTTAAACATAAACAAATATAAAACTTTGAATTTTAAAGGCTAATTGGCTTGAATCCATTTGAAATAAAGAACAAAGTCCACAACAAAATAACAAATTCTACAAAAGTTAACAAAATATACCAAGACAAAACACTAAAAAAAGTAATATGTAAAGTGCAAATAAAATCCATGAATTCACTTCTTCATTTTTCCGTTCTTTGTATTTCACAATCTATTAACATTTCAATCTTTTAAAATACCTTGGACCTTTTTGTATATACTTGGACATTTGGGTTTTATATCATCTATTCTTTATAATAAAGATGTATATAAAAAAATAAAAAATATATATTTATATATTTGGCGGTCGGTTTGGTCCAAACCGCCCAAAAAAAACCTCCAGACCGCAGACCGGACCGGACCGCCCGGTTTGGCAATTTTCCAGACCAGACCGGACCGCCAGACCGCTCAAACCGCCAAAAACGGCCCGGTTTGACTTGGTTCGACCGGTTTGAGCGGTCCAACGGGTTTTTTGAACACCCCTACCAAAAATTGGGACAACAAAAATTTCCGAAAATGGAAATGTGATGTACTAAAATATGCCAACGCACGAGCTCCAAAAAAGGGAACAATAAATGCTTGTTTAATTTCAAGTTTGTAATAGTAAGCAATGATAGATGACAACTTCCTAATCTAAAATCTAAATAGAAATAAGATTACAATCAGTTGTCATCTATTTCCAAAAAAATGATCGTCTTCTAAAATGGCATCCCAAAAACGCTCCCAAGCTCACAGCTAAAGGCCGGCTAAACCTTCTTGGCGGTCGCGCCACTCGTGTAATAACCGGGTATAAATCGTAATAATGTTAAGTTGGGGGTTTGTTTGACCAAGACTCAAAGTTTAAGGGGGGAAAAGGTAACCTTAAATTAAAAAGTGATTTAACCCTAAAATCCCTCATTTTCATGTGTCGGCTGAGAAAGAGAGGGGGTGAGGGCGATATTGGAGAATCGAGCAAGGGAAAGGACTCGCGATCGAGATTTCAAGTTCTTGGTTCTTCCTTAAGGTAATCTTTCTATTAATCACTATCTCCTTTGCAAGAGTCTATTGATATAGTTTTAATGTTTGGGGGTTGGGATTGTTGAGGTAGTCTGATGATTTTAAGTTTAAATAATATATGCAACGTATAGTAAAGGGTAAAGGATAAAAAGTCAAACATAACCTTGAGGTGGCTAAAATTACAATTAAATAAACCCCGCATAATTCAAATCATGCTATAGTAATATACACTAATACCAATTTTCCTACCAAACTTTCATCATTAATTTTACAATCAAAATTTAATTTTTTTCATATTAATTTTGACATTGATTTATCATCATTTTATAAATCTTCATAGAAAGACGTAACATTTATGCCGTTGATCAAAATGGGCTTCCATGCATCCCCGGACCCATTCATTCTATCCATATTCATCCAAAATCTTGGTTTCCATCGTATTCATATTTATTGAACTTGAAATCTATATATGTATCATTTTCATTAAACCATGACATGTTCTATTGCTTCTAAAATTTTGGGAAAATCCTCTCTTAGTTTTGAGACCATTAGCTAGATTTAATAAAATAAAGCTACTTACCCTTAGTAATAAAAAACCCAAATAAAAACTTTAGTGATATGGTGAAGCTATCAATGTGATTGATCGGACCCCTGCTGGTAAGTACAGACTCAAATAGTTGCATTTTTTATATGATACATTAAGGGGGTGTTTACTTGTTGCATTTTTTATATGATACATTAAGGGGGTGTTTACTCAAATAGGCCCGACACACTTGAAAACTACCTCCCAGGCATTACTCCAAATGACGGAGGTCTAGGTGCATACCGTCATGGTAGCACCTAAGACTACATCCTCGTAGCACATACTCATGGTTCATCCTATATACGTACGACATCCATCTCTATACATAATTATATATCAACAAGATATATGTATAAGACCTCACATAGATCCAAGCATATTTTAGGTACAAAACTCTAAAATGTACAAGTCCAAAGATAACACCCATGGTTCTCCAAAACAACACATATCTAAGTTTAAATAACATTAATAACAACATCATCAAGGTCCACATGAAGTGCCGTAACTAAATTCCCAAAAATCTCAAAAGTAGCAGTTAGGTCAAACTTATCAGGTGATCAGATTTCTACATACAGATGAAATATTAAGCAAGTAAACACACAAGATATGTATCTCATTTGAAATTAGTAAGTAGAAACTCACAAACTAGGTTTTATAGAAAACCCTAGAAACTTGAGTGGTTCAAGAAGATGAGAAGGTGAGGAGTTGAGGTAAGTTGCACACCAACAAGCTTTAAATGTAGACTTGAATGTTCTTCTCAAGATTTACCAACCTCGAGTGTGTGGAGTAAATGAAGTTAGGGTTTTTGAGGAAAGAAAACGTGTTTGAGCTTCTCCAAAATCGGACCAATTGAGTGAAGTGAGAAAAAGTGAAGTTAAAATGGTCAAAATCTGATATTTAAACTCCCAGAGCCCGACGGCGACAGTGCCCGACGATTGTGCCCAAGGCACTGTCGTGGGGCACAATCGCGCACCCCTCTAGGACTCGCGGTACAACTCCCGCGATTGTGACAGGGCGATTGTGCCCTTGCCACTCTCGCATGACACTCTCGCCAGGGGTGTACCGAGACCACCCCCGGCCCGCGACCTTGCAACGCGACTATGACCATTGTCATAGTCGCGGGTCACTATCGCCCCAACTCCCAACTTACTGATTTTTGACGTTTTCGATACTATAAAGCGTAGAAACTCAAGTTATAAAAATATAAGATATCACACCAACGATTTTCCATGCAAATGAACAATTCCAAAGCTTAAAAGAAATAAAATACTTTAGAATTTATAACTACTTACCTTAAATTTTCAGGTGTTACACTCTCTCTCTCTCTCTCTATATATATATATATATTAAGTTTTTTTAATGCTTTGGATTTTTAATGTTTTAGATTTGGTTAGAATTTATAAGTTTGAACTATAAAATATAGATTTCTAATGTTTTCATTTGAATTTTGGATTTGTATTTTTTATCTGAATTTTTTATTTTTAATTTTAGTTTTATAAATGTTAAACGGGTTAGGCGGGTCGTGTCGGGTTAAGGTTGGGATTTTCTGACCCGTTTATTAAACGGGTCGGGTTAGAGTTAGACACTCTCAGCCCGTTTAACTTTGAACCCAACACGAAACTGACACGACGTGTTTGCCAGGTCTAATTCAACTTCTATTTATAATTGTTTAAGAAAAGGAGTACTTTGCAAAATTCTTGTTTTTATTTTTGTATTCACATTTTAAAATAAAGTAAAAAGCCAACATCATATGTTGAATGTCTTAACTTGGGTATGCACCATCATAATGTTTTTGCTTTATATATGCAAGATGCTTATTAAAAAACCAAAATTAGTTTAAAAGAATTTGTGAATAACAATTATAAAATATATTTTAGATTTTGATATATTTATTATACTAGAAGCGTACTCACGCAATGCAGCGAGATAAATCATGATTTTAATGTTTCATTTTATTTTTTGTGGATTTACAATATGATTTTGGATGGTTTTGAGAAAGTGATAATGTTTTTTTTTTATAAATTTGTTTAATTTAGGCTTAATAATATAATGTTTTTTATATAATAAAAATAAGTATTTTGTTAGAATTCAATGATTATCTTATATATTTTAATGACATCTAGAAAAAATAACCAATTACATATATAATACTATAATTAAAACAAATTTATAGTAATATAATATATTAATTAATAGTGATAAATGAAAACGTCTGCATAAAAGGAAGACTCTACAATTACCAAATTGGTGGGTGTTAGAAGTCTGCAGTAGTAATATGTATCTTGTGCTTTGATACTTGTAAATTAAGAGATTTTTAAAATCTTGCATAAAATGATGGTACCTTATGCCTAATAATTTGTATTTAAGAGATTTTTTTATCCGTGCTTTATAATATAGTATAAATATAGATACTTAAAGTTTCAACAAAATTGAGATCGAGGCTTGAAAATCAATAAAACACCCCTTCTACTTTTGAGTCAAAGGAGAAAATTAAAAACCAAACCGACGAACAAGTCAACTTTAGGAAACCAAAGGTTGCTATGCAGAGACACACCACTGTCGATAGACCCGTGGAAAATCCCACACAAACATGTATGGTTAAGAGCATCTCCAATCGGCCGGCAAAATGCCATAATTGTCGGAGATACCCCTTCAACCGACCGCTATTTTTGAAAAAAAAATGCCGGCCAAGAGAAATGAACGGCATATGCCAGTGGATTATTGACCGCCATTTAATGAGGGCCCACTAATTCCTTTTTCTTTTCATTTATTTTAATCTAAAATTCATTTCATAATTCATATTTATTGATTCTAAAATTCCTTTTAATTAATAGAGTAAACTACACTTTTGGTCCCTGTGGTTTCCCGAAAGTAACACCTTTCGGCCCTGCAGTTTCAAAAATACAGTTTCGCCATCGTGGTATGCAAAAACGGCCGGATTTGGTCCCTACATCTAACAGCCGTTAAAAGAATTCGTTAAGTCAAGGATATTTCAGTCTTTTTCATTCATTATCTCACTTTTCTTTAAAAGATAAGTTTTTTAATTAATACATATACGGTATATCATAAACTCACCCTTTCCAATCATCTTCTTCACCAAAATCACCGGCCATCTTATCCGGCCAAAATTAAACCATCAACCCAAACCCAAATCCAAACACCAACATTAAAATAAAACCCAAATCCAAATCCAAATCCAAATGCAAATCCAAAATCCATATCAAACTTCTAATCCTAACTTAATTGATACACTCAACTTTAAACCAAAATCAAATCTGAATAAACCTCGTCTGATGAACATGATCGTAACCATCGTTGCTAAGAAAACCCAAAAATATTAAGAAAATTAACAACAAATATTTGCTAATTAATCCAAAAAAGCTGTAATACAAAACTATCAAATACCAAATCAAAAATCTAGATCAAACCTAAAAAACCTAAATCAGTTTCAAACAAACAAAACCCAAAATCATAAATTGATTGGTGATGCCTGTCCACACAGTAAAACTAAAACTTGCTTCTAACTACACATCGTAACCCTAGAAGGAGAGGAAATAGAAGGAGATGAGGGGGTCACGATGCTAGTATGGAGGTGGAGGAGGGAAAATCGATTGGTGATGCCTCATCGAAGTTTTTTGTCTGTACCGACGATGGGAGAGTGAACATCGGTGGTCGCAGGAGAGTGGACGTCTTCACCGGAGTTTTGCAAATCGAATGAAGATAGGGTGGTGTGCGACTGGTGCTCCGATGGATAGAGAAGTAAGCAGGGGGTCAGAGTCTGGGTCATGGATGGAGCACCAGCTAAGATGTTGATTCTTGGTGATGTTGGTCCACCAGCGAAAACGTTCGTCCACCGGCCATCTGGTTGTGAACAGGGGTTGGAGTCTCGACCTGGTTGTGGTTTTGTCACACTCTCGATCTGGATCTCGTTTTGTGTCATCTAGATCTGTTTTGTCCTATTCTTGACGGTTCGAGGAGGGGTTCGCCTGAGAGGAGAAGGGATTGGGGAGGGGGTCGGCCGGAGAAGACATTGGGAAAGGGGGTCGGTCGGAGAAGGGATTGGACAAAAAGGGTGGATGGCTGGGTTTGGTTCCTCTAATTAATATATGTATATATATTAGTTTAATTTTTTTTATTTTTTAAAGAAAAATAAGATAAAGGAGGAAAAAGACTGAAATACCCTTGACTTAACGGATTCTTTTAACGACCGTTAGAGACAGGGACCAAATCCAGTCGTTTTTGCATACCACGATGGTGAAACTGTATTTTTGAAACTGTAGGAACGAAAGGTGTTACTTTCAGGAAACCACAGGGACCAAAAGTGTAGTTTACTCTAATTAATATTTATATGTATATATATAATATCAACACCAAATTATTTAATTATTTAAATGTAATATTAATGAAAAAAATTATCGTTTTTATTTTAATAAGTCTTGATTTAAAATAAATTAATTACTGATTATTTATTATTATAATATGTATTTACAAATTATAATTATGGTTATTAAAAATAAATTATAATAATAAATAAAATATGTTATTTTAATGTAAGGTCCACAAATTTAATGTTTTTTTTAGAGGATGGTTGGAGTTGAGTTTTTTTTTTTTGTGTTGATGGGCCCACCAAATTTGGTGTTTTTGATGTTTTATTTGGTGTCAAGGTTGGAGTTGCTCTAAGACACTAAAGGAAAAGGTTATGTGTGGCCAAAGAACAAAACGAAACAATCGTGTAAGGCTTGGGTAGGTTGTGGTACGACAATGGTATCCCTATCCCTTTATTTTCATATTGGTAACTAGTTTCTATACTTTTAATTTATTTCTTTTATTTCCTAAGCTTAGTTCATGTTTGACTGTTTTTTTTTTCTTGAACAACAGAAATTTTATAAAACTAGCAAGACGCTAGGGAAAGAAATTACATATCAGAGATGGCGAGAAGGGGGTTTTGTAACCACCTCATCCAATTAATCTTAACCTTCCTACTCCTACTAGTAACGAACGAGTCACAATATTATCCCACAACACCGCCTTCTTGGGCTTAGGAGTTCTAAACAACGTCCAATTCCTGTGAGACCAAATACACCAAAGAGCCGTAAGTAAGACCGCCTATGGACAAGCTGACTCCACTTTCTTCAACCTCAACGAGCTTAACCAGTTCGTCCAATCCGAATTATTTTTATTTGTTGTATGCTTTACTTTAATTCATGTATTTTTAGGTGCCGTTTGTTTTTTAAGAGGTCTGAAGTCTGAAGTCTTATTTTAGTTATGATTAATAAGAGGTGGTGTGTAAAAGGGTCTTAACGATTCAGACTTAAAAGTCATTAAGAGTTTTTTTTTTAAAACAAACAACCCCTTAGTTTAGATCTAGTTGTAGATTTGCTGTTGCTTCATTTAATGCTTATTCTTTCTTTGGTTAGTGTAATGTATATTGTATTGTTCAATATAAATGTTTAAGTAGTTAACAATTGTATATTTGTTAAATTTATTTTGTGTTTAGCTTTGTTCAAGTAGATCGATTAGGCTTAGGCTTAGGTTTAATTTAGTTTTTTTTTTGTTAACCTAGGAGTCTGGGAACAACTTGTGCGCATCTAATCCCAGGGGTCCTAGAGAACAGCCATAAAAATCTCTAATAATATTGCAGGACTCAAACTGGTGACCTCTGAGGAGAATCCCCAAAGACCCAAGTTTCATTCTAGTTCAGGTTTAGTTTTTTTTTAATTGTTATACAAGTTTTGATTCTTTGAATATTAAATGTCCTTTTCCATCATTGACGAGAGTTGGGGATAATTTTGTTATCTTAATTCTCCTACTTAAGTCGAACGCCATGGAAATAGTCAATCCGTTTAATTAAGAGGCTAATTCATCATCATGTTGGCAAATCTCACCTTAGTGAATCCAAAATCGACTTAGGTAGTTCATCTTGGTTTATGGCATTGTTTGGCAAAAATAAGCTAGATTATAAGCTAGCTTATTTTCTAGGTAAATGTTTGGATGACCATAAGCTAGTTTTTTGATAAGCTACTTGGAGTAGCTTATGAGAAGATTTTTGTGATTATTCTAATTATGCCCCTCATTAATATTCATAATTATATATTAACTTTTAATTATAAATAAATAATTAATGTCTTTTTTGGTAATTTAAATGTTTATAACCTAGTTTTTGTCAAACGTAACTTTTTCATCAGCTAGCTTATCAGTCACCAGCTAGTTTATCAGCTAGTTTGCCAAACATAGCCTATATAGTCTAGTTTAATATAAATTACTGTTAATTAGCTTGGTTGGTAAATTAATTTACTTTCTGTTGTTTACTGTTTTCCTTCTTTTTTTTTGTTATTTATTTAATTTCTTCTTTCGAAAATCAAGAAAATCTGAAGTGCTTTGTGTGGCTAACTTGTGATTTGGAGTCAGATTGTACTCAATCATTATCTCCCATGTTTGAGTTTGACCAATATACTACGATAATGTATGCTTGCAGTTAATTTAAAAATATGGAAATTGGCTGAAATAGCCACATTACTCTATCAATTGCATCTTTTAGCCATTTTTCTCCATGATTTATCAAAATAGACCTAGGTCCGCAATGGCGGACCTGCAAGTCCTCTACCTCCAGAAAAAGACAAAAAAAATTGTCGGTCCAAGCCAGGTTCGCAACGGGTAGGTCCGCCACCCGACCCAGGTCCGCCATTTCGTCACGTGTCACGATCTCACTCAACGACAGCAGAGGACCTAGGTCCGCCATGGCGGAGGTAGAGGACCTGCAGGTCCGCCATTGCAGACCTAGGTCTATTTTGATAAATCATGGAAAGAAGTGACTAGGAGATGCAATTGATAGAGTAATGTGGCTATTTGAGCCAATTTCCCTAAAAATAATCACAAACAAATTGATATCACCTAATGATGAATAATTTAGATATGATTTGTTTCACAAGATAGCAGTGATGAAAGAATATATGCTTTAACACGAATTAATCATATCGATTAGTTCCTTTCCAATTGAAACATGATATTACAAATCCAATTAATCAATATTTTTTCCCGTTATCAATTCATTGATGTTTTTCAAAATTTATTAATATTTTGTACTGTCTCAAGTCTAACAATAACATAGAACCCCAATAATCTTTAAATCAACTTAAAAATTATGATGAAAACTACTAAACTAAAAGGTGAATTCTATTCATACTCCCTCCTATAGTGGGTATGTGAGTGAGATTGAGGGGGGGGGGGGTATGGAGGTTTTTATGAATAAGGAGGGGTTAGGGATAACAACACCCAACTAAAACACTTTAAAATCGTGATGAAAATATATACAAAAATACTCTCTAAATCAATTAATAAACATATTTTACTTATTAGTACAATAACTGTTTTTCATTTTTATTTTTGTTCAAAAGATGCAACCCCTTCGACTAGTTGCCTTTGATGGTTTATTGACGAACCAACATCCAGGTGCGGATTCTGCAGACCTACATACACCCGAATATCTGAAATTAAAAAATTTAAGATTTAAACAAAATAAAATGATGCTATTTAATTATATAACTGGACCTTAAATTCCATGCTTTTGTTAAAATTGAAAATAGATTTTCACTTGAAAATTTATTAGATACTAAAATTTGATGGATATTTACATAAATTTTGTATTTATAAGTAAATTTAGTATAAAAAAATATGCAGTAACAATTAAAAGATCCCCTTTCTATATTTTTTTAGCATGGTTGAAGACAAGTCACATGTAAAATATGAATACATATATTATTTATTTTTATTAAAATATAAATATTGTTCATACTCATATGTTGGTTGATAGCTGATAATAATTAAAGTTTTATGAAAAACGTACCTAGATTTGGCGTCCGTAGGCATATACTTATCGTTACTTTTATTGCTTGACCTGTTGCTAAAACTATTTTTATTTGAAGATATCATTGACGAGCTTCGTGATTTTTTTGTACCCAATGAGGTTGGGATGAACATCTTTAGCATAAAAACTCCGGTATCCAAGCTAACACTTCTTGAAATAGGACTTTTTTTCCGAATCGTCTTCTTTCCGTTGAAACTCGTTTGCTTAACCACAGGTCGTCCGCTTTCAAGATCATCTACAACAATATCTTTTAACGATAGTTCTTGACAAGACTCAGGTAAGTCGTTCATCATTTCCAAGATCTTATTTCGTGACTCTGTTTTAGGCGATGAGCAATTGTAACCGGAATAGACGGGGTTTGTCCTAAAAGACGGTGGGAAGACTAAAGAGTCTTCGTGTTCAGTGAGATTTTCATTACGTTTGATATCTGATATGTCACAAAACGTAAACTCTGTTGCAGATGTGCAACGGAGTTTTGATAAAGAGGGAGAATGGAGAGAAGAAATGTTGCCATACCTTTGTTGAAACGCAGTCATGGTTGATTGTGAGAAGGAAACATGGATGTGTATATATATAAAGGAGTTTTGGAAATTAGAGTGCCCTTTAATCATGCAATTTTGAATTGTACATCCTGAATTGGTCATGCAATTTTGAATTGTACATCCTGAATTGGTTGTTGTACTTTGGAAATTGATGTACTTTGTTGAATACAAATAAGAAGAGAGTGGGATGGAGACGCCACTTACTTGGGTTTCTTTTCTTTGGTGCTTGATTTGTTTATGGGTCAAAGTCAACAACAAATTTTATTGAATATTTATTAAATATTTAAAAAAAGACAAAAACTTGAAAAATTCTAAATTAATTAAGAGAATAGATAAAGCTTGAACAAAAATATCAAACAAAGATGAAGAGGGTCCAAGCCTATTCTATAAGGGTTCATACATCTATAGTTTTTGTTTAGCTACAAACTTCATTGTAAATATTTAGACAAAATCTTTAATAGTTTCATAGAGTAGTATAAATAGAGATAGTCTCACATTTGTAAATCACTTTCACAACCCGAGTAATAGAAAACACAGAGAATTAGAGACATAGAGTTCTCCACAATCATCTTAATATTCTTGTTTCCTGATCTTGTTCGGTATTTTCTTAATTTGGTTAAATTAGTTCGAGAACTAAAGTTGCATTCAAACTTGTAAAGACAACTCTGTAACAAGTAAGCTTATTTTTCAAGTTTATTAAAAAAACATTTGTTTAGATTCTCATAAGCTAGCTTAAACGCCACTTAAAGTGAGTAACGTTTCAATAAACTTTAAAAGTTTTTTGCCATTTGTTTCACTGCCCCCAAATATTTATTGTTATTAATTATTATTATTATTATTATTATTATTAATATACATATATATTATGAAATAAAATATCGACTAAATAAAAAATTATTAATATAATTTATAATTATAAATTAATATATTTTTAAAAATATCTTAATAAAATACTTTATTATTAAATTTTGTACTTTTTCTTAAGCTAACAATTTTTTATTCATATTATGTAACAGTTATTCAAAATGAACAATTAATGTAAGTTTTTTCTAAAATTCATATTTGGTTACACTAATTGATAATTTACAAAAAATCTTTGCATTCCCAAACATATGATCACCCTGTCATGAGATTTGAGAAATTCTACAAATCTCACATGAAATGTAATAAATGTCCATCAAACCTAAATACTTGATTAGAAAACTCTTTACTTTTGTTAATACTTATTTTGCTATGATGAAATATATTAGTGGTTTATGGGGTGCTCATGGGTTGGGTTGGGTTGGGTTGGGTTGGCTGAGTTGAAGACACTTGAACAACCCAACCTAATGTTTGTGGTTTGAAAAATCTCAACCCAATCAAAAATGCAACCCAACCAAACTCAAATCGTACGGGTTGGGTTGGGTTGGTCTGGTTGGCCGGATTGAAACTTTAATACATCATTTTATAATCTAACTAATTGATTCTGTTTAAAAAAACTAAAATCAAAATTGAAATATAAAAATAAGGCTAATAAGAGAAAATAAGAGTAGAAGAAGAGTATCTCTTACCTCTTGAGTGTATATCGATGTTGAAGATTTTTGAAGACTTGAAGGTTAAATTCGTGCGATTTTAGTCGGCGTGGTCTCGTGGACATATCCAAACTACGGCTAAGATAGGAAGACATGAGAATCGATAGAAAGAAAAGTTGTTAAAAGTATAAAACCATTAAAAAAAAGTAAAAACGTACAAGTTTTGGTCGGGTTACTTTGGGCCCAACCCGTTTCCAACCCAATAAATGCGGTTTGGGCAAAATTTGTATCGATTATGTATCGGGTTACATCGGTTTGAGTTTTTTTTTTGTGTGTGTTTTTTCAGGTTGGGTTAGCTGTGTTGGTCGAAAATTTGACCACCCCTAATGGTTTGTTTTAAAATTATATTATTTAGTGTTATAATTGAGTTTTTTTTAACGTGTCCAGTTTTTGTCATTTTAAATTTATCAACTATCGTATCTACTAGTTTTTATCAAACATGTTAGCTAGTTTTTTCAGTTAACTACTAATTTATCAGTTAGTTTGTCAAACAAAACTTTAGCATTAAAAGATAAACTTATGAAATGGCCACTATGTGTTATATGTATGTTATAAAATACATATTTTCTCTTCATATTGTATATAAATATAGTTGAATATGACTAATCATTAGCAACAACAAAACCCAAGAATTTTTATGAGCGAGTGCACTTTTAAGGTAGATCTAGGGTCCGCAAAGTAGGGAGGGGGAGTTTGTAACACCCAAAAATTTCGGTAAGAAAATTCAATCTCTAACCTTTGGCCACTCCTACGTGTCAAATATTAACCTAGTCAATGTAATGCTTTCCGTCCTTGAAGGAGCCAGGCGCGCATGCAGTCAAAGAAAGTAAAAAATCGAGGCTCGGGGAGCTAGATGCGACAATGCCCACGAGAGTGACACTGGTGAGGTCGCCGTATCGCAATCACTGGGCTTGGAGACCTCGAGGTACGTTTTCAGCGAATGTGCCTCGCGATTGTGACATTGGTCGCTTTCGCTTGGCACTATCGCGGGAGTACCCGTGCTCTCAGTACAGATAGGGCGATTATGCCCGACGATAGTGACATATGTCACTATCGCGTGTCAAGATCACCGACGGGGGTCAGGGGTATAAAAAGAGCAGCTCTTATTTTGGTTCATTTTTATCAGATTTTGGCAGCTTGCAATCATTTTTCTCCCAACTTTTGGTAAGTTTCCTCCTTCTTTTCACCTCCTCCTCATTGATTACTCCTTAGATTCACTTGATCATTTATTACTCCCTCTACGGTTCCATAAGCATTTTTTGAGGAAGGATTCAAGCCTCACCTAAAGTTCAAGCAACCATTCTTTTCTTGCTAGGGTTTATTCGGTTCTAGGTTAAGACTAAAACACAATGTGAGTTCATCCTACATTTCTAAACTTTATACATGTTAAATCTTTACATTTTGAACTCTCAAACATCTCCCTACTTACATTTTTTTATTTGATGGATTTGACCTAACTTGAGCCTTTTGGAGATTTTTAAGGTTCCACCCTTTTTATGAGAAATGTTAGGTTTTATCCTGTGTTATAAAATAAAGTTTTACATGCATATTCATGGTGAAATACTTGGATAATCTATTTTGGATACATTTATGACTTTATTTTATTGGATGATCTTTCTGGTAAAAGAGGGAATTTGAAATAAAATGGATGGATTGTCTCAAGTATAAACTATGGTTATTTTTGGCCTTTTGTTTTGTGGAAAGTGATTTGGAAACATATGATGTTAGAAATTAAATGGTTTTATTTAGATACATTTATAGATATGATTCTAATTGATATTGTTTATATAAAAGAAGGGTTTTATGGAATTCAGGATATTGAAAAACTATATGTGTGATTATAGTTTGGTCATAAATGCAATTGTGACAAACCTTAAACTATTACTACCTCTTTCTGGTTATTAATAAAAATAATAACACTGTAGAGTATGAGCCGGAATTTAATAGATGAAAATATAAGTTTTCATTAAAAATAAGATTCAAATCCACAATCTCTTATCTGTCAAGCGTTAATCCAACCAACTGTAACAACCCAAAAACTCACAAATAAGCATAATCGACTTACAATTAGATTCATGCCAAAACGTTCCCAAATCCACAATTTAGTACTACAAGGTTTGCGGAAAACAACCCATTACACAATCGAGAATTTAAAAGAATGATTAAGACCGGAGGACTAAAATTAGCAATCTTCAAGAGTAAGCCCCAACTCACATCTTCTCGTCCCCCTTAATGGATCATCCTACTTGCCGATCTCCTGAAAAGGTTTTTAGTTTTTGAAAGAGCGAGGGTTAGACCGAAAGGTCTAGTGAGTTCCCTCTAATAACAGTTCTCTAGCCATAGCATCATATAAAAGATTTATAAACAATTATAAACCAGTTCAATTTTTTTATATAAAACTTCACACACACATAGGCGATAACGTGTCTGACTTATACTGCCTTATTCTGGGACCCCCCCCCCCCAGTATGAGCGCATATGGGACACCCCCCCCCCCCCCCAGTATGAGCGCATATGGGACACCCCCCCCCCCCCCGACTTAGGCCATACTCGCCAACTACAATGTATGCATACATTTTACACCAACGACATAATAAAGCATAACCCAGTATCAATAAATCTTGCATGTACAACAATATCACAAATAACAGAGTGATTAAATAAATTTCACATGCATTCGATAACATAATTAACTGAAGAAAACTTTGGTTAGAAAAATCACCTGGATCCCCCGTGGAACTTTCCTTACAAAGCCTTACGACGAAAACCTACCAATGCGACAAACAGGACGGTAAGGACCAAAGCATCTCTCACCGGTTAAAGTCCTGATCTAGCACACCCTCCACTCCCCTCGGTGTTTCCGATTCTCAACTACACCCCCCCGGGCTCCCCGACTCCCGGGTCTCGCTCGGGTTTGCCGACTCCTGGCTCCCCCACTACTCCCGACCTCCTCGGGACTTCCCACTCGGGACCCCGCCTCCCGGGGCTCCCCGACACTCACCCTCCCCGAGCCACCCGACTCCCGGGCTCCCGGTATCCCTGGGGCTTGCAACTCCCGGGCGCCCCGCCTCCCGGGAACCCTTACTCCAACTTCCGGTGGAGTCACTCCCAGGTCACCCCCGATGGAGCGACTCCCGGGTCTCCTTAACTGGTTTGGCTAGGCCAACCTTTAAGCGGCGGTGGCGACTCGACATCCCCCACGAGGAAGACGATTTCCAGCGATTGGAACCGACACACAAACCCATTAAAAACCCATACCTCACAACCCATTAACCTCAATCGATTTGAGATAACTTCTTAGGGCTCAAAACTCAATTTTTTCCCCAAAGAACATTAACACAGACTTCCTTTTGTTTTAATCAGGACATAAATTACACATTCTCAACACTAGAAGGCACCAACAAAGAGAAACTTACCTTGGAAGAGATTGATGTAGGCTTGATTTCAATTGCAACTTGTTCCTTTACTTTCTCTTCTCCAAAATCGCCTTCAGCCTCCTCTCTGGCAATAGTTCTTAACCGCAACCAAGAAATGAGGGATAAATCTCTAGGGTTAAATCCATCTTATTCCACTTTACAAACTAGCCCCCACACTTTGGGCTTTGAGCAACTTCTTCCCCAAACTCTCAATTTTCTAATTTGATCATGGTTATTACACCAACCATCTTACCTGGTGATTTATGTTATAGATTTGGTTTCAAAATATTTAATAGCACCCTACAAATTAAGTGAATCCATCTATAAGAAGTCTGAAACTTTTTCTCTTACAATAATGGCTCGATCCTTAGTAGGTCTGCCCATGATCTAAGCTTGTGGACCCTTTGAGTTCACCAATTACTATTTATGTTATTGTGTATAATATAAAAGACGGGGTAATAACTACAATTAGTTGCCATGATCAATCTTTAATTGCAAACGCAGGTAAACTTTCTTGCTATCTTAACCTCACTTTAATCAAACTTTGCAAAAAATTAGAATTATATTAAATCTACTACTATGAGTGTCGGATACAAGATTTTTGCCGAGTGATTGCACCTTTAAGGTGGACCAGAAATCCGCAAAGTCGTCCTATGTGTTTTTAGCCGAATTTCACTATTTTGAGAGATTTTTAAGTTTTTTTGATTGATTTCGAGAGATTTTTTGATTGATTTCAATGGACATTTTCGGTTTTTTTTTGTTGATGTTTCTTGTATTTTCTAATATCCGGGAATACCCCTTCAAAGTTTAGCGGATGCACCTTTTATACAAAAAAATCTACTTAGAGAAAATATGTTGATTGGGTACACGAGACCCTGCTCTGGCCTTCATAGGTCCGCCCCTAACCATTATTATAAATTATTGATATTGAAAATGACATTATCGAACATTTATAAATCCAAGCCTGACTTTTTTTCTTTTAAGAGTTGTTTGATCCATAACGCTTGAAGCCATGGCGTGTCATAGAGGTCCATTCAAAATGATTTTTTTAATCGAATAGTTATAAAAACACGCATCAGACTATGGTGTGTCACTGAGTTAACATGGTGTTTGAGAAACAAAAGCCGACATGGCGCACCTTTTAAAACACTGAATGTAGATTGTGGTTGGTTTGAACGTCTACAACTTAAAAAATCAATCACGATCGAAGACTAGAAAGTAAAGTCGTTTTAGTTTTCTTTCCATTAACCATCAAAAGGTACATGGGAAAATAAGTTTGTTTTTTATTGCTTGCTAACTTTATCGGATTTTTATGATTAATGTTAATAAAATAATACTTTATTACATATATATATATATATATATATATATATATATATATATATATATATATATATATATAGGACGGTAATCAAACGAGAACCACAAAAAAGTTGAGAACATTGAGAACCAATCACAACAATTAATTGAATTTAATCTACAATTATGAAAGATGATGACATTTATGTAATATTTTTGAAATCTAAAACTAATTATTAAATAAATGGCAAGTTGAAAAGGGCATTCTAGGCATTTCACATCCAATCTACTACCGGTTCCTTTTTCTCCTACAACTTCAAATCAAAATGATGGAATCTTGAACACCTCTCCCATCTTCTTTATCCAACAATGAACGTTCACCTTATCCCCTTCTCTGGCGAAACCCAGCCCCTGCCCTCCCGTTCTCCGACGGTGAAGACCCTCCCACCTTGCTAAAAAATCAACTGATAAAAAATAAGGAAGAACAAGATCTGAGATTCTCTTTTTCTCTCTCGTTTCCACCTCGATCTTCACACATCTCGATCCTTGATTCTGGTAGGGATTGTTTTGTTTGCATTTCCATCTCTCTCTCTCTCTCTCTCTATATATATATATATATGTGTGTGTGTGTGTGTACATTTATATTATTTGCAATTTTCTTAGGTTTTTGATTTTTGATTTATACCTTTATCTTACCGCCCTTGTTTTTGGATGTTCATAATGATTAATAGTGTTTTTGGCTTGTTTGGTTAGGGTTTTGGCATCGATCTACAATGGCGGCTTCAGTAGTACTCGATCGGCGCTCCAACTAAATGCTTCTACCACACCCACCAGATCATTGTCGATGATGCTTGATGATTCTCAGAGATGCATCAACTCGTTGCAAACCTCATTACAGAAACACAACATACACATTCTCCAGCCCAACGCATTGTGCGACACCATATTATGCTTCTGCGGCATCCGCCTCCACATGATTGGTTTGGTTCCTTGTCCGGTCGCGTTCATCTCACGACATCTTCAGGGAATGCGACACCAACAATCGTCGTCAAAAACCTAGAAAAGAATTTCTGGAACTCGTCTTACGCCGACTACACAAAATGCCTCGGAGCTTTGCAAAAGGTTTAGCGGTGTCTTTGATTTTTATCCCCAATTTTTTTCTGAGTGCTTGTATAAAAGGAAGTCACCTTTTTATGATAAAAATTGTTTAGAAAATGTCATTGAAGGATGATTGATGGATAACATATAGAAATTTGTGTTTGATTTCATGATGTGAAATAACATATAGACGGAAATTGCGTTTGATATCATAAGGTGTAATAGATTATAGATGAAAATTATATTTGATTCCACGAGGTGAAATATCATATTTATGAAAATTGTATTTGATTTCATAGGGTGAAATAGATTATAGATCAAAATTGTATTTTGATTTGATTTGGTGAAATAACATATATATGAACATTATATTTGGATTTCATGAGGCGAAATAGCATATTTATGAAAATTATGTTTTATTTCATGAGGTAAAATAGCATGGTGAGTATGAGTTACAATTGATGAATCTATGTTACCAAAATGACGGTTATGTCATTTTCTGATTAAAAAACAACTTTGAATTAAAACCATAAGATCAAAACCAAATTAAGGCTTAGATCGGTTCTCACGGTTCTTAACCTTTTTTCTGGTTCTCACATGATTTAACCCACATATATATATATATATATATATATATATATATATATATATATATATATATATATATAGTTGGATTCCGGTAAGAATAAAAGTTATGGTGAAAAGGGTACGAAGAAATCTCCACCCTTGGATCAATACTAATGAGATGCACCATATCAATTATTTTCCAAAGCATAATTCAATGGTTGTTTTGATATTAAAAGTGATCAATGGTTAAAATCTCTTTTTACACGTATCATTAACTCTTTATATCTCTCTCTATATATATACTAGAAGCGTACTCGCGCAATGCAGCGAGATACATCACGATTTTAATGTTTATTTTTGTTTTTTGTTTTTTATTGATTTACAGTACGATTTTGGATGATTTTTATTGAGTGATAATGGTTTTTTTATATATAAATTTGTTTAATTTAGGCTTAACAATATAATGTTTTTTTATATAAAAAAAATTAAGTAGTTTGTTAAAATTCATTAATTATCTTATATATTTTAAATTTTTTATATTTAAATTGAGATGTTTATCTTGTTTTGATTATGTTTATCATAATTCAAATTTCATAATTTTAGGATTTGGGGATTAGAGATAAAGATTTTGAGGGATAAGAATGAAATTTATTAATTAGGGTTAAAAACATTTAAAAGTAGTACATATTGCTTCATTAATTGTTTTTTAAGAGATTTTAAGTAGATTAGCATTAAATAATAGTACATAATGCTTAATACATCACGATTTTAATGTTTATTTTTATTTTTTGTTTTTTATTGATTTACAGTACGATTTTGGATGGTTTTTATCAAGGTTCTAAATGGCGTGAGGCGTGGCGTGGCGGCGAGGCCAAGCCTCAAGCCTTAGGAGCCACGGCGAAGCCATGGCGTTTTTAAGGCGTGACTTATGACGTTAAATTTCTAATTCATACATAATATTATATATAAAAACGTATGTTTTGTAGTGTTACTCAATTAGTCAATAGTAATAAGCAAGTTAAATTAGGTTATATATTAAAAACTTGCAAATAAGACATTAAAAACGTAAAGAAAAATCACATATCTCATTACGATACCTGTGCATTAGGCCATGGCGTGTAATAGGCTTAACGTGGCGTGACACACAAACCTTGGTGTCATGGCGCGCCATGACGGCTGTGCGGCGAGTTTTTTAGAACATTGGTTTTTATTGAGTGATAATGGTTTTTTATATATAAATTTGTTTAATTTAGGCTTAACAATATAATGTTTTTTATATAAAAAAAATTAAGTAGTTTGTTAAAATTCATTAATTATCTTATATATTTTAAATTGAGATGTTTATCCTGTTTTGATTATGAAATATATTAATTAGGGTTAAAAGCTTTACAGGTAGTACATTAGGCTTTAGTAGTTATTTTTAAGATATTTTAAGTAGATAACTTTAAATGATAGTACATAAAGCTTAGTAAGTTGTAATTAAGATTTTTTTATTTTATCTTTATAATATAGTATAGATGTTACAAATGAATTTAAATCTCATATATTTAAATGATTAATTAAAGTCCAAAACTATGATTACGAAAGAAAAAGGACCAAGTGATCCAAAGAACTTTTGACAAGGACGCAATACTCAAGTATAAGAGTCGTATGGTTCAAGCGAATTAAAATTTTCCAATATGGCGTATTTATAAAGTGTTGATTTTCTATGGTCTTTAGACCCATTATTCCAATTGTTCATTTAATTGGAAATAGTAAATGTATAAAATAAAAAAAATTATATTAAATAATACTATGTGAAAAAACATTATGGATAAAACGAAATAAAACTTATATAATCCTCTTTCGACATCTAATAAACGTCTCAATAACACATTTTGGAAGTTAAGAACTCAAGATTCTCCCCCTATGTGTATAGTCCAAAAGACGAACTTTATGAAAAAGGGTTTGATAAGTGCGTCTAGTGTTTTATGAAACAAGGCTTAATTGGTGCTTTGAATAACTATTTTCTTAACTAAGGTATCTACGTTACTCTATAAAGACTTTTCTTCTTTCCTCAATCTTATTACCACCGACTCGGCTTCGTAGTCATTAGTGGTTTGAAATTTGAAGGCAACAACATGGTCGAGGCTACTCAAAACTAGTCCAACGCTAGTAGAAGAATCATAATTAGAATTGGATTATCATATAATCAAATAATTAGACATTATGGTGACTAAAGTTGGACATAATCAAGTAATTTTAAAAATATATTTTGATAGTATTTCAATTGGGTAAATTGCACCAAAATATTGTAACCAACTTATGTCATGATTCATATTTTATGCAACGATGAATCAATATCACCAGTTAATGTAACAAGGGTTCTAAAATTCATGTTTTAAGAGCAAATTATCGGTTGTAAGCTTCAAATTCTACGTGCCATGGGTACACATGAACTCAGTTTTCCAAATCAATATTTATTGACTACGTGGTCAGATAATGTATGATGTCTATTTTATCTATGTATGTATTTTTCAATAGAAGTTTTTGATCCCCCCCCCCCTCCCCCACCGATGGTCCCCCATAGCCCCTTCTTGTTCTTGTTGCCCCATCACCGTCACCGACGACGAAGAAACCCTTTCCATTTCCCTTTCTTCTAGGTGGGGTATGGGTCCTGCAGAAATATGCTATCGCCACTGTCTTTCTCTTCCAACTCCTTCCACCTGTCAAATAAACCAAAGAACATCATTTAACATACCCCTTCCATGTCACCCTTCTCCATTCCCTCTCTACAACCATAGTAGCAACCTCATCAATGATTCCCTTTATTTTATTTTCTGAATTTCATGGTTTGAGTTTTCTTCAGATTTCACGATTTTGATTTGATTTTTTGGTTTTCACGTTTTCCTTTATAGTTATAGGTGTTGATGAAAGGGGGTTAGCCAACCCTGGTTAACAGAGACAAAGAAGCAGGTAACTGACTAGGAAAGAGGAGACGACTTTAGAGTTGTACCATACAAATACTTATGTATTATATAAATTTCACCGTCTGTGGTAACCAACTACTTAAATAAAATGACTTAGAAATTTGAATCCAAGTCACTACCAAAAACAAAATAAATTTATAGCCCAACATGAGATCACTTGTTTTCCCAATTTTCAATTAATTTGGTCCCAAAACAATTTTTTGTGAAACTTCAATGCATTAATAGGTGATTTTGATTCAACGTTATCCATAATAGAAACTAAGGAAAAGTTTATTATATTTTGGAGCAATTTGATCATTTCGACAATCATTTTCTAAACTAAAAAAAATAATACACTACAAAATTGTATCATTATAGGGTAAAACAATCATTTACTACTATTTAAATTTTAATACAAAACTACATTCAACTAAAACTCAGAGAAAATGAATTGAATTATATTTCATTTTCCACCAACCACAATTAGAGGCGATGATGCGGCTTATTATTTTTGTTTTGGATAGAAATTAGGAATGCACTAAGATGAGTTGTAGTTTTACATTCGTTGATTAAGGTAGCGTTTGGTATGCAGACTAGATGGGACGGGACTAACTGTCTATCCCACGTTTAGTTTAGGTTTAAAATTATATGTTTGAAAGAGGGTAATATTGTAATTTTATATTTAGTTCCATGTTGTTCCAACTATTTTGGTGGAACTAAAAAACTTAAGTTTTGTCCATGAAATTTGATTTTTGTCCCATGTGATTTTTGTCCCATGGCATACCAAACATGGGACTATTTTTTTGTCCCGTCATGTCCCACCCAGTCTGCGTACCAAACGCACCCTAAAGGCACTAAACAACGTAAAATTGGCACCCAAAATTTTGAAGACCCTGTCCATAATCACACATTTAACATGTTAAAAAATGGCCCTGTTCATATCCTTTAACATATTACATTTTTCCAAAGCAAACATCTCTTAAGTTTATCGTGGAGTAAACCAGGTAGGCAAAATTTTATATTATATTTAAGCTAACATAGCGCACAAAAATATATATTAATATCAAAAACCTCGATTCTAAATTTCTAAATCCTATCCAAATTATTCCTGGCGTGTGTTAGGGGTAAGAAAACTTGTAATTTTGAGGAGCAATGGAATCATCCAATTTTGAAAATCGTTGACGTGGAATTTTGACTACTTAAGGAGTCAACTTGCCGTCCAAAATGGGAGAGGTCATAAAGCTTGGTTAATATGACAAATCATTATGGACTTTTATTTATTGAAAAAAGAGTTACCTACATATTTTAATCGTGTGATCGTTCAAAACTTTGATTTTCGTCCATCGATTAGTCCCCCAAGCTAACTTGCATTTAAATGTATCTGTTTAAGTGTCACAGTGTTTTATTGAATTGTGTTTTGTATTTTTTTCCCTTCTTGTCTCTCTTTTAACCTGATCCATTTCTTGATGAAAACCCTAATTGCCTTTGCTTCTTTTTCTCTCTCGTTTAACCCGATGAAGAACTAAATTAAATTGAGCTCTCCAAAACAATCTAAAAATGGAGAGAAATAAAATTGTGCATTCAACCTTGATTTTAACTGAATGACAAAAATGGCTGGTTGGGAAGACACAACTTGTATTATTCTTATGAAGTTTAATGATAAAAGATTATACCGTAATTACTCTAATTCAATTTTTTAACAAGGTGTCCCGACTTTAAAGTAAAAAACTAACTTAGTATTTTGAAATCCACTTAAAATCATGATGTACAGTTGTTAGTAACCTAGAATTTGGGAGTTAGGGTTTATAATTCTTAACTATTCAGTTGATCACCTCAAACAATTTCAGACACCTGTTCAACTTATAAATAACTCAAAAGTATTTGAACTTTATGCCAAAAATATATTTTCGACAACACATCATCTTACATAAGTACATAATGGTATTTCTAAGCTCCTTATAAACTTGAAGTTATAGTTTTTATGAGCCCTATTTTTTAAGTTGGTTTAAAAGATATTAGATTAGCCTAGGTATTTGGATAACCTCTCAAGATGTTGGATCATGCATCACTTATGGATGTGTAACCTAAATGAAGTGTTACATAGGTCACCAAGACAAGAGTTAGATCGACTCACCCTTGAATCTTGTCTTGCTATATAAAATAGAATATTGGAGTAAAATAAATGAAGAACTTTTTGGAGGTCGATAGTAGATGTTTTTTTTGCCATAAGTATATGTAATTTAATCTAATAAAAAACACATTTAACAATCTTTTCCAATGTGATTGGTGTTTGACGGAAATGAGAGGGTATCTTTGATTGGATGTTGATTGGCTTATTTAAGTCCAACATATGCAAGGTTCTAAATGACATTAGACATAACTTGACGTCGAGATCAAATCTTAAAGCTTACACACTACAAAGCAGGGACATGACGTTTCTCAAGACATAACATAAAACAACAAACTTGCATTTCATATATACATATATGTTTTCTGTATATTATTCAATAGATAACGATATTAAAAAAATTACATTTAGTAACACCCATATTTTCACCGTGAGAGGTGTTACATAATCTGGAAAAAAAAATCCTCTAAAGATACTCCAAAATTACCGTTAGATTAAAATTTTAGACCGTTTACAGCGGAAAACTTTAAAACAATAAATATGTAACTTAATGTTAACCCGTCCAATACCGAGTTGCGTTACAATATTTATTCACAATAGATGTCTGGACATAAATATTAAACTTAAATAGATAAGACAAGTCTCTATGTGTGCCCATTTTTCCTTTGTCCAACCTAAAACCTCTTGTCCCTGAGATGCATAGTATCGTCAACTTATAAAACTCAGTGAGTTCATGGTTTGCATGAATAAAATCATATCACATCATGCATATCAACTTTAAACTCTGTATCAAATAGTATGTGTTTTCTGAAAAACATGTAACACTGAAAGAAAAGAGATCTCATAAACCGTTTCGTCGGTATGGGTCATTTTGTCACTGACATTCCCTAGGTTATCCGACCTTCACCTGTCTAGACACCCATTACGGGGTTGTGCCACTTGTCGTGTGACTTATTGGTCAAATGCCCACCCGTTAAAACTGATCATAAAACATTCGACTGAAATAGCATGCTATAGTTACTCAAAACAAGATAAACACATAACATTTCACTGATCATAAATAACATAAATGTAAAATATATTGTATCATGTATGAAAACTGAAACATCATGCATACGTACACATCACCATATAAATTATATAATGCTCAAAATAAATTTGTACATAGGTATGCATCCCATTGTAAGTCTCATGATGACTCACCTATCCGTATAGATCGACTATTGATAGCTCTTGACCGAAGACCTACACATTTCATACCATAATATCCAATTAATGACTTAAATTCTCCAAAAATCAACCATATTCAACCATGGTCAACCCGACTCGACCTAAAGTCAAACTCCAAAAATCGGGTCTCTTAATAACTCAAGTATCTCCATTTGATCTCATCATCAAAATACTTGTGAGTCAAACGAGGTAAAAGTCAACTATTTGTCAACACGGTCAACCTCGACTAACTTTAGTCAAACCCCAAGTCTAAAACTCGATAACGTCCCAAAACTAGACCTGGCAAACGTGTCATGTCGTGTCAGGTTCGTGTCGGGTTCAAAGTTAAACGGGTTGAAAGTGTCTAACCCAAACCCGACCCGTTTAATAAACGGGTCAGAAAATCCCAACCCTAACCTGACCCGCCTAACCGTCACAAATAATCATGGTTTTGCAAATGGCCTAAGTACACAATCGATTGCAATAAACTACTACTATAATCTAAATAATAAAATAAACGAAAATTTGTACAAATGACCTAAGTACACAATCGATTGCACCTCCTAGTCATTTCTTTCCTGGTTTTGCAATTTTAGCCCTAGGTCCGCAATGGCGGACCTGTAGGTCCGCAATGTACTCACTAAATGACAAAAAAATATCACGGATTACGGCAGGTCCGCAATGGGTCGGGTGACCCACCTCCGTAATCCGCAATACCCGACACGTGGCATCACGGGAGCAAACCCTACTTATACACGGCAGATCAATCATGCAGGTCCACCTCCGCAATTGCGGACTTGGGGCTAAATGTGCAAAAACCGGGGAGAAATGGCTAGGAGATGCAAATGGCTAAGTAATTAAGCTATTTGTGCTAATTTCCCTAAAATATAATAAAATCTTAAACTAATAATTATACTAGGTCCAAAACTTAATAACCCAATTAATTTATTAAACCCAAAATAGATAGTCCAATTAATTACCTAACAAACAACCCAAATAAATATGATATGACTCAAATGCTAAACAAAAAAATAAAGGGCCCAAAAAAGAAAAGTTAGCCCAACAAAACGCAGTTCACGGCCCAGGAAAACAGTCGGCATCCGGCCATTTCCGCCGGCCAACTTTCTTTTTCATCCAAATCATGGCTGTTTGATTTTGAAGTTGATTGACTTCATTTTTTCACCGTTTTCATTGATTTTTCTTGTAAAAACTCTAGAGAATCATTTTCCATAACCATAGGAACAAAAATCAACGAAAACCATTAAGTATTGAGTCCCACAAACTCATTTAAAGTTTGAGTTAAAACTCAACTAGAAAATCAGTAAAAAAACGTAAAATTGGACCTTCAAAACTAAAATATGAGACATAAGGCTACTAAGGTTCGATAAAGGACTTAAAATCTGAGACATAAAGCTAACCATATAAAGAACTAGAAATTTGGTTGAGTATTTTACCTCCAATCGTCGATAAACGGAGCTTTTTAACACCGAACTTCAACCTCCGATTTCTCCTTCTAAACTCGACCAAATCTCGATTTTCTTGAACCCATATGCTTTCCAACCGGTTACCTTTGTTTATATGATTTTTTTTGTCTTACTAGTTGAAAATTGGAGCCAATAGGAAGCTAGAAATCGTCCCATCATTTTCAAATCTGAAAAATTTCAGATTTGATATATTTACAAAACAGGTCCCTTTGGTTTGGAGCTGTTGATGTCTGACACCGCCCCTGAACTTTCAGAAACTACATTTGGCCCCCTGGCTTCAGAGGTTTGGCTAAGCTTACACTTTTCACCATTTGTTGACTTTTTCTTTCACTTTTAGTCCAATTGATCATAAACTCATTTTTTTCCACTTCTCACTTTCGTTAAGTGACACTATTGACTATTTTTCACGTTTTTTCTTCACATTTTTGATCTAATAAAATTAAACCCATTTTATTTTCCCTTTCTTTTCATTTTTACTTATTTGCCCCAATTTGGGGTGTCACACATTCATATTTGAAGAAAAATCATACAAAATTTTATTTTAAAGATAATCTTTGACAAAATATTCAAAATAGAACTTAGAAATGTAATTTCACAAGTTCGTCTAATTGTGAGTCGTCCATGAAGTATATGAATTCGTAAAACTATGAGTAATGTGATTAGGCAAAACTATAAAAACGTAAAATCTAAAGTTAAAAGTGGAAAAACACAAAAGTTAAACTCTGTATTTTAAAGTCAAGCGTTCACACGTCTTGGTCCACCATGACGTGAGCCACGCCTTACAAAATGCTATTAGCCAGGAACCCAACTTCTTTATCTATATAAAGTTGGTATTGTCTTGTGTGGGTACAATTCAAAATCTCAGTGTTGCTGGGCCCATACAATTCTTTTGTTTTCCATCAACCCAGATTTAGCAATTCTTAGAAATGGAAGTTGGAACATCACACTTTACCAACAGAATCTTGGAAATTATCAACTTAACCCTTTTTTCAACTATATTTATTCTATAATATAAGATCAAAATGTGGAATTGGGAAGATCATAAAATTAAAGAGGACTATGTTTTTCTTCAAAAGATCATAAAATCAGACAAATTCATCAACTAGTTAATCAAGAGATGTACTTCTTGCATATAATTTGAGAAGGTTAAATGGAACAAAGATGCAAGTACAAATTATAGATAACCAAAGGATGGAAGTAAGAACACAAATGAGTCATCAAAGTAGCAATTCTTAGAGAGCGTTTGGTTTGATAGGATGATTTTGATGGATTTTGATTTTGTGTAAGGATTTTGAATCTTTGGTGCACGCGTCTGGTTTGTAGGATTTGGAATGGAATTGAATTCCATTTTTATTTAAATAATGTATAAAAACAAATTATAAATAATTATAAAAATTATTAAATTACTTTTTTTATTAATTGATTATTACAAAACAAATATTTTAAAACATTATTATTTATAAATCTTACGAAATCCCATGAAATACCAAACACAAACACCTCATGGGATTTCAAAATCCTATATTTGTGGGATTTCAAATCAAACATGGGATTGAATTGAAATTCAATTCCACATCCCTCCAAATCCATTCCAATCCTACAAACGAAATAGGACCTTAGGCTATATTTGTATGCAATTGTAATTAATCAATTTATCTTTTCAATGTAAAAGTTAAGTTCAAAGATCTCTTGTGAACCTGCCATGCTAGAGTTAGAAATGTTGCATGAGCACCCTAATCACTCCATGACAAGCAAGTACATCAACTACTGCTAACCTCCAAGGTCAGGCTTAGCTGGGTTCGATTCTGTTAGGTGCTATCGATTCTGTTTTGCTATGCTAAAACCACTTAAAACTCCAAATTTAGATAATTTTCTAAAATTTATTGTGTAGAGAAAGAAATTAATTTTTTATTCATTTTCATCAATAAGATTGAATTATTATTATTATTATTATTATTATATATATATTCTAAAAAGTATATTGAGATAATAATTTATTAATATTTTAATAATATAATAAATATTAAAATCCCTAAAATAGAGAATTTATTTGAGTTAAATATAATTCTTTTAAAAGATTTTAATTTTTTATTCTCTATTTAAAAAAAATTGAAAATGCTAGCTTTTTTTAATTTACAACCAACCTTTTATAACATCCTCAATCACATGTCATAAAAGGGGTAGAAATTTATGATAATTAATTAAAGGTAAATTTCAAATACTTTTATTAATATATTAATTATTATATGTCATAAAAGGGGTAGAACTTATAACTACTTCTCTCTTGTCTCCTGTGCTGCCTAAAACAAGCAACTAAACACACCTCAAAACCCCTTAATTCTTTCGCAATTAACCCTCCCCTCCCCTCCCCTCCCCTCCCATACCATACAAATCTTTTTATTTCAAATCCACCCTAATAATAATAATAATAATAATAATACTCTATGTCAATGGATCTCATTTCCACGGTGGCTGCTGGTGTTTGTAGTCACCGGAGAAACCATTCCATCCTCCATCTGGTTCTTGCCGTTTCCCTCCAACAACCCAACTCGACTTCCCTTCATCGTAATTATCATTCATCATCAACCCATAGTTCAAATCCATATTGCTGTGTTGAGAACCACCAGCATCCATGTTCATCAGGAAAGCTGGTGGTTCTTGACCAGGGGCCGCTGGCTGAACCAATGACGGCCCCACGAATTGAGGTGGAACCCCACCTCTTGGATCAACCATATATGGGGTGGGTGCACCTAACGGTCCGTATCCCACTCCACAACTACCGTTGCTCCCCCCCAAGCTGAGCTCCAGTGCAGGCTCCGACATCCTTCCTTTACGAGGCTGCAAAATAGCCTCCTCAACTTCGATACCAAAGAGCGAAATAGCAGACTCGGCTCGGCGCCCATTTTGATTCAAAACAACGTTGTCAATATTGCCATCGCCAAGACTATTAAGGTCCAAATGCAACCTCACCGATCTCCTCGGACTCGCCCCTATCGAAGATTCTTCCCTAGAAGGAATACCGGATAAGATCGGGGTTTTATTTCCCGATGAGTAGCCATCGATCTTATCCTCATTGGCTTCGGCAACATTCAAATCAATATCCAGATCTGAATGTTGCTTAGGGTTGATGGGGGTCCCACACCCAGCAACATGTTGAAAAGCGCTGGTAGGTCCTTTCCATCCAAGGTTACCCTCAAATTGCAACGAAGGCAACTTATCGCCCCTCGAAGCAGAAACAACAGAAATTGGGGTTGCCACTAAATCCACGGGCCTCTCAATTTCTTCAGAACCCTCTTGATTCAAATCAAACCCAGAACAACATCTTTCCGTATTGGCTTCCGATTCTTGAACCACCTTAGAAACCGAACCGAAGTTGGTTTCGCAATCTTTAACATCCATAGCCTTCGGTCCCGGTCCAGGCCTAGATGAGTCTAGATTATTCGAACCACCGATAACTAGGCTTTCTTTCCCATTTCTAGAATCAACTTCTCTTTCCATCTCATCTCCAAACTGTTGTGCAAGTTTTTCATCATCATTACTACTCGATGAAACAGAATTTGTTTCATGTTTCTGCTTCGAATTCGGCATCCACTTATCGCACAAAGCTTTCGCTTTCTCATAAACCCCGGAATCGTCATGATCAAGAAAATCTAGAACTCTTGCTAGTATTCCAGAATGCACCAACCTACTATCATCCATCGGCAGCTTGTCAAGTGCAGTTAACAACTTAAGGCTCGAATCACGGATGCCAGATTCATTTCTAAACTTGTAAGCATCTTTGAGCCACCTACTAATGAACCAGAGTCCGTCCAATTCGACAAAAAGATCAAGGCAGTCCTGGTTTTTAGTGATCGCGATAATATTCGCAGCAGTGTCCCATTGTGTAGGTGCATCGCGAACATTCTCGACAACACAGTCTTTTTCCCTTTGCATTAGAATCATGAGGTCTTTAACTCTGTCCGGACATGTGAGCCCATCTTTTAATTCGGCTACGGTGAAGAAGTCGTCGAGCATGATAACGGTTCACCTGTGAGTTACAAGTTTTTAATTAAGACTCAACGAAAAACAATGGTATTATTATAATTAAAATACCATTAAAAGCATATGTGAACAATGGTATTTTGTGCAAAATAGATAATTTAAAATATAATAAAATAAAACATAAAAATTATAACGAATCAAAGAAGATGAGATTATATCACATAAGTAAAAGCATCTGTGTTGGCAAATACGGCTTATAGATTGTCATATATTGTCATATCAGCAAAATTAAGGGATCGAACACCACCAGTTGCATGTCCCAATAGGAATAGGACATATTATTGGCGTTGCCCTGCAAAAATATGACTCGATTTTCACCGATATTCGATAAAAGCAAGAGTTGGAATTTTTTCACCGAACAAATACATAGCAACCTCAAAATACTTTCGGATCAGAAAAAGCCCTCGAAAGGTTAATGGAAACAACATAGTACGATCTTCCACAACCAAACCCTCCTAACATAAATTCTTAGCTCTGCCCCTAGTAACGTACATTCATTTCCTTTGGTTATTGATTTGTGGGTGGTTATCTTACAATTATCATAAAGTAACATAACATTATTAAAGAAAAACAACCTTCACATGTGGAAGATATGTAAAATTGCTTTTCAGTTGTATCTCTAAAAAAAAGAGCGACAACACAAACATGAGCAGAGAAAGCTCATGCGTGTAAGCTTAAAACAACGATACGTAGTTGGAAAGAATGAGATATGCAACAAGTGTAAATCATTTTCGGAAGTTTAAAATTTGCTTGAACATTTATTCTAGTGTACTAACTCTATCCACTGTTGACTTCTATCTTGCATCCCTCTTAAAATGGTAAGATATATTTTCTTAAATCAACCTTTATGGTTTGACAATGCGTGCAATCATTCCTTAATCGTAAATCTGGACAGAATGCCACATACGAAAATGAAGAAAGGACAAGCACCCTAAATAGTAAACGAGGATAATTAAACATCACTCATCATAAGTCAAATTAAAACTATGCAACTGCTTTAGATCTCAGATGACAAACATACAACAGTGTTAGCTATATTGTTACAACTTAAAAAATACATCATTCGGTCAAAAGTTGACATATATGTCCACTTGGAATCGTTCTGAAACTAAAACGTCAAAAAAAAAAAAAAAAAAAAACTCAAGTAAAGTATGTTTAAGCTTCAAGACTTCATATTCATAAACTTTTTAGTTTTTATTGAAACGATTATGTCAAGATGATTAATGTGAAAACAACGAACTTTAGGCTTCAGTAAGAAATTAAAGGGGGACAAACACCATAAATGGACGAAGCCACTAAGAGTTCTTAAATGAAATAAATGGACAATTAATCGGTTTGTGTGTTTTTTAAGTTAGGTCAGGCACTTTATAGTTGATGACATGTACAAGTTAATTAAGATGTAGAATATCATGTACTTAAGTACGAAGGTGAGGGATATAGTAGGTCATATAGATGCATTATCATGCCTACTGGCGACTCAATCTCTAGCTCCGACATAAATTAAGAAAAGTAAATAAATATACACGTTTTTCTTTCCTTTTGCTATCAACATAACTTTCATCTCTTAATACAGTATACGAGATTGAGACTGGCAGGCACACCAACTACCAACATAATTTATAGTAATTAAATTAGTATGCTATATTAGAAAACGTAAAATTGTATAAAGGAGCTAATATACTAATTTAAAAACAACCATTAAAATTGTTCAATTGTAAGCACATATTTCTTTTTTATTTTCGTTTTTGTGTTAAAAAACCATCAATACAACAGTAATGCAATTAACTGCAAGTATAAGATGTTATACAAGATTCTACTACACCTACTTCATGAAACGTTCACCGTAGAAAAGTGTCCAACAAACTTAAGATGGTAAAGGTTTCTTTTAGTTTCATTTGGCTTCAAAAAGCACATTGATAGTTGAATGCTTTCCTCAAAGAAGAATTGACCAAAAAGGATATAATCATATATGGGAAAGAACAACTACTTATCATATATATGTTATATTATAAAACACGGATAAAAAACTGTTAAATACAAATTATTAGGTACAAGGTATCATTATTTTATGCAAGATTTTAAAAATCTCTTAATTTATAAGTATCAAAGCACAAGATACATATTACTACTGCAGACTTCTAACACCCACCAATTTGGTATGTGAAAGACCTTTCTTTTATGCACACATTTCTATGTATCACTATTAATTAATATATTATATTACTATAATTTTGTTTTAATTATATTATTAAATATGTAATTGGTTATTTTTTCTAGATATCATTAAAATATATAAAATAATCATTAAATTCTAACAAAATATTTAATTTTTTATATAAAAAATTATATTATTAAGTCTAAATTAAACAAATTTATAAAAAAAACATTATCAATTTCTCAAAACCATCCGATATATATATATATATATATATATATGTGTGTGTGTGTGTGTGTGTGTGTGGAAGACTATCTCAAGATTAAACGATGAACATTATCATAGAGGTATACCAACACAGATTTACGAATTTTCTACGAAAATTAGCCAATGTAAGCCTGAAATAAGAAAGACCCTAATTCATTCATAAAAGGAATTTTTACCGAATGAAATGAATTCCTTGATGATCAATCCTGTAACCAAATTAAGTCAATCCTGTAACCAAAAACAAACCCGAAAGAACATAAATTTCGCATATGTAGTACTCTAAAAACCTAAATTCAAAGCAAAAGAACATATAAACATTGACAGCTTAAAATGAACCAATTCAAAAAAAAAAAGTTTGTGATTGAAGGTTTTCCAAACAAATTCAATTACTAAAGCTACTTGATCATTTACAAAAGCAACAAGAAGCCTTTCAACCCCAAAACGCAATGTTTTCAATTAAATACGAAACCTGATATATAGATATCTTCAATCTCTATTTACAAAAGTGACGTATGTGAACACACAAATACTAATAAATGTGGATCCTCTAGATTTTTACCGGGATCACTGTAATCTAATAAACAGTGCCAGTAAGATAATGAAAAATGCAATATAAAAAAAATAGCAATAGTTATGATCATCGTGGCTACTGGAACTGAATTCATTACCTATTAATAAACTCAAACCAATAGACTTTTAAATAGCAAGCACCAAAAAAACACAATGAAACTTGAAGTGTTTTTAGTACAACACCATTGATGTGTTTGTTATTAGTTTCCCCAATTTTGAAAGGTGAATAAAGACACCATATAGAATTTCATCAATAATCTCTCTCTATTGAACCCTTTCGTTGTGTTGTGAACTGATGTGTGTTGGCCTTTTTATAAACCAGAGATGGACAGCCAACAAACATTTCTTCCGTTTCGTTGTTTTTGGATAATATTACAATAAACCACCCTAACCTTTCCGATTACTACATATTAAACCCCAACTTTTTATCTGTTGTAGATTAAAAACATCTCCAATAGCTATGCTAAAATAAAGATTTGGTAATTTTTTGCTCTAACAACTATGTTAAAACTTATGCTAAAATAAAGAAAATGTGAAAAATTGGAGAAATCTCTAAAACTCTAAGAGAGAGAGAGAATATTTTATTTTATTTTCAACAATAATAGTTATTGAAATCAAATGTTTAGGGGAGAGAAATATTAATTCTTTCTCACCAATAAGATTTATTGAAATTAAATGTTTATGAGAAAGAAATAATATTTTTATTAAATATATTTAGTATTTTAATTATATAACTAATGATAAAATTGTTAAAATATAGTAGCTGTTAGAGTTAGATATAACTTTTTTTAGAGATTTTGCCTTCCAACATTCTATTTTAAAAAAGTTATAGCTTAGCCGTTCAAGATGTTCATGAACCCTATCTCATATTGCTCTTCTTGTTAGATGTGTTCCAATTTGAGAGTGAAGGAAAGGATTAAAATTGTTATTACTATGACCTGGTTAAATTTCTTAAATTGTTAAACGTTGTTTTGAAACATGTGATCTAGATATAAATAGAATCGAGAGTATATGTCATATACTCCCTCCGTCCTAAAATAAGTGTCTACATTATTATTTTTGTTTGTCCCAAAATAAGTGTCCATTTTCAAAAGTAAATTTACACTTTCTCATTCTACCCTTAATTATGTGATGGAGAAAATTTCTCTCACTATAATTAAGAGTAAAATTGTACTTTGATTTATCAAAAAGTGTAATAATTACACACTCCTAAAACTGTGTGCCTTTTTCATTGTGGACATTTATTTTGGGACGGAGGGAGTAATATATTTAAGAGTAAACTACTATTTTCGTCCCTATGGTTTGTTGTTTATAACTATTTTCGTTCTTAATCTTTAAAATTGTTTTTTTTGTCATTGTGGTTTGTAAGTTCTTTCGCTTTTAGTCTCTGAGAATATAAGTTTCAGGGACGAAAGAAAAAGAAATTGCAAATCACAGTGACCCAAAAAACAATTTTTAAAGTCAGGAACGAAAATGGTTATAAACAACAAACCATAAAGACGAAAATCGTAGTTTGCTCTATCTTTAATGATGGTATATAGCATTTTCAACCGATTCTTCAAAATAGATAATTAAAATTTAAAATCTCCAAAAATAACTTACCTTCAACTTTAATAACTTTTTTCATTTTGAAGATTCCAACTTTAATAACTTTTTTCATTTTAAAAGATTCCAACATTGATTATATTATTAAAATATTCATACTTTTAATAAAATATTATTTTTTTTCCTAAACATTTAATTTTAAAGTTTATTATTAGTAAAAATATAATAAAAATTATTTATCTTTCATGATAATTATTTTTTTGAGGATTTCTCAAAATTTAGAGAATCAATTTCATTTTAAAGAATTTGTTGGGATAAAAACTTTGACCAAAATCTTTTATATTTTCATTTTCTTTATTTTGAAAAATATATCAAAGATGCTCTAATAATTGTTTAATATTATTGTTGGTTATGTTTGTTTAGTTTAATACTTGTGACATAAGATAGCGAATGATCATGTGAGAAATTGAATTAATGGTGAGAATAGTAAGAAGTGGATCTGAACCATTGATCTCTTTTAATCTCAAGTCATCCCATGAATTACGTTTTAGAAGAGAACTGATCGGTGCATCTCATCTTAATGTGCGTCCATTTCTCATCCAACGGTTGATAACCACTTTTCATAAAAAACCAAAAAAGAAGAAGCAATATCTATGTTTTTTAAGATCTGAAAATGTCTTATTATTAGATAAATAAATAGGTAGTATGAAGCATTTATCATATATTAATTACTAAGGCTATGTTTGGCAAAAAAAAAAACTAGCTTATAAGCTAGCTTTTTTTCCTGGTACATGTTTGGATGATCATAAGCTAACTTATTGAAAAACTACTCATAGTAAAGTTTTGAAAAACTAACTTATCAGCTACCAGCTAGCTTATAAGCTAATTTGCCAAACAATGCCTAAGACTCTTGTAATTATTTACCAGATAAATAATTTGATACTTTATAATTTTATTTAAGTTATTAAATTATAAAGATGACATATGAAAGTAATTTTGGTTGGGTCAAAAGTGTTTGCATCCTTAATAGAACACATAAGACCAAGTTAAATAAAAATTATCCAAAAGGGCTGGATTTACAATAAAGAACTCAAACTCAAGGGTGGGTATTTACATTTCTTTTATTTATTTTAAATCAATAAATAGCATACACCAATCAAATGAGAACAAGGGCTATTTGACGGTGGTTAAATGGTTTGATGTAGAATGATTAAGTGGTCAAAATGATTAAGAGGCTCTTATTATATAGTGCAAAATGAAATACGGTTGTTTGTTAATTGTTCATAATGAAATTACGGCGTCGAATGGTTAAAGGAGGATCATGATACAAAATCATTCAGAGAATTTTGGAACCATTAAGAGACAGATTTTTTTTTGTCAAACAAGATTCACCTCATAACAATTCATAAATTGTCTCTTAATGGAACCATTAAGAGCTAAACAAACGGCCCCTAAGAAAAATGTTGAAAACTTTTAAAACCACTTTTATATGTAAAGTATATAAATATTTTATATATAATACATTAAATTATTTTATTTAGGCCTCATGGTATGATATACTATAAGAATGTGATGGAATAAGATGGAATAAGACCTAATTTCATGTGATAAAACTAGAGTTTCTTGTTTTATTGCGAAACAATATTGGACAAAAATATAAAATATTATTTACTCTCTTAACATAAAATATTATTGGACCCACTTATCACGTTTCTCACGTTAACCTCAACTTCTCACACGATCATTTGCCTATATATAAATGTAACTCATTTACATGGTGCAACCCCATGCAACTCCTCTATCCACCACATATTTTATATAATTAAAAAAAAGAAAAAAAAAGGTAAAAGTAAAATGCGTGGTAGATAAAGAGGTTGCACCATGTGAAATGTTGCATAATAACCCACCTCTCTCTCTCTCTCTCTTTATATATATATATATATATATATATATAGGGAGAGGTTCATTTGAGAAATGGTAAATATATGAGAAATAGAGAAGTAATCTTAACCATTCATCTGGTCAACATTTGCGGCTTTGACCGCGAATCACCGGATAATTCCTTGTGTGGTCTATAGAAGGTAGAGGGGTAATTTCGTAAAATACACGAGATGAGTTCATATATGAATCTGTATGAATCACAAAGATTCATATATGAATCTGTTAATTAGTTCAACTGATTCATATATGAATCTTTGTGATTCATACAGATTCATATATGAATCACAAAGGTTCATATATGAATCTGTTAGTTAGTTCAACTGATTCATATATGAATTACAAAGGTTCATATATGAATCAGTTAAAAGAGTTCAGTTGTGAATTGCACTGGTTCATATATGAACATATAGTTCATATGTAAATTATACATGTTCATATATGAACACAACCCGTGTGTTTTGTAAAATTTACGAAATTGTCCTTCTATTTTTGGGATAGCCGCAACTTTTGACCAGTCAAAGCCGCAACTTTTGACCGGTCAAAGCCGCAATATTTGACTAGTCAAATCCGATCTTGACCATATGAATGGCTAGGATTACTTCTCTATTTCTCATATATTTACCATTTCTCAAATGAACCAAACACTATATATATATATATATATATATATATATATATATATATATATATAATATAGCATTAGGTTCGTTTGAGAAATGGTAAATGTATTAGAAATAGAGAAGTAATCCTAGTCTTTCATACAGTCAAGATCGGATTTGACTGGTCAAAATATTGCGTGTTTGAGTGGTCAACAATTGCGGCTTTGACTGGTTAAAAGTTATGGTTATTCCAAAAAGAGAAGAACAGTTTCCTAATTTTTATAAATACACGGGACGAGTTCATATATGAACATTTACTAAATGTTCATATGTGAACCAGTGCAATTCACATATGAAATTCTTTGAACTAATTCATATATGAAATTCTTTTAATTAATTCATATATGAATTATTTTAACTAATTCATATATAAACTAATTAACTGTAAATTCATATGTGAATCAGCTGAACTAATTAACAGATTCACATATGAACGTATAGTTCATATATGAATCACATAGGTTCACATATGAAACTTGCCTTGCATATTTTATGAAACTACCCTCTATCTTCTATAAACCACACAAGGAATTATTCGGTGTTTCACGGTCAAAGCCATAAATGTTGACCAGATAAAGGGCTAGGAACATTTATCAAATGAACCTCTCCATATATATATATATATATATATATGTGTGTGTGTGTGTGTGTGTGTGTGTGTGTGTGTGTGTGTGTGTGTGGAGAGAGAGGATCATTTGAGAAATGTTAAATGTATGAGAAATAGAGAAGTGATCTTAGTCATTCAGGTCAATATTTGTGACTTTGACCGCGAAACACCGGATAATTCCTTATGTGGTCTATAAAAGCTAGATGGGTAGTTTCGTAAAATATGTGGGATGATTTCATATATGAACATGTATGATTCACATATTATAATAAACTAATACTTTTATTTTATCCTCTCTCCGTCCCAAAATAAGTTTTAGACATTCATAATTATTACATTTTTTTTGTTAACCAAATGACATTTTTACACTTATTTAATTTATCTCTCTCTTTTTTTCACAACTCTTAAATATCTGTGCATTAATTAAGGGTAAGTTTCAGAATTTAGTTATCTACTTTTGAAAGTGGACATTTAATTTGGGACAAATATAAATATAAATGACAGTTATTTTGGGACGGATGGAGTAATTTAAATTATATAGGGAAGAACTCATAAATTTGTGATAACCTTGAGAATCGATGCATCAGGTTCACATGATTTTTTTGCCATATATGACTTGAATTTAGTATATTGATTAACATATATTTGTTTCACAGCGTGAACATTTTATTTATTTATTTGTGCAACTAAAAAATTTACATTGTGAATTGAATACATATGAAATAAACACATTATAAAATAATATATGTTAATAAATATATTAATTTCTAGCCTTAAAAGATCATGTCAAACAATATCTAAAATATTAGTTCTCACAATTATCACAATATATAGAATTTTTATATGATTAAACCTTTATAAATTATAAAATAATATCGTATTATATATACGTGTGTGGTATCTGTATATAAATTATATTATACTAGTGTTGGGTCCGTGTATTGCACGGGAAGATAAATTTTTTGTTGGAATATTGAACCGAGTTAAAATGAAACGTAATTTCTCTGTTAAAAGTTAATGAAATACAATATGAAAAACGAATTTTTTTTCATAAGTGGTTAACTTGCATATGTTCTTAATCGTTTGTTGTTATGAGTTTGTACAATAATATTGGTAATAATTTTGTATTATATTATTTAAAACTCAAACGACATGTCTCACAACATATCACTATTATTGAAATAATTATAAATATGAACATACGTTTTTACAGATTTTGCAATTTTTCTGAAACCTCCTCGACAACACTTGACAATCACTTTGAACGTATAAATCTGTAGATTAAATAACAACATTCAACCCACATCAAATATGACAAAGAAAATAAATGATTTCTATCTTTTGTAACTGACAACTCAACTGGTATAGTTCAAATTCACTCAGTACCACTTGAAAATTTATCTGACTATTGACTTCAATACCTCATAGTATTAGTCGATAAAAATAAAGATATGTATACATATCTTATTCCCCTACTTCAAAAAATATGATTGTGGGTTTTGAAAAATATAAACAAATCCTCAGTAAATAAAATAAAATATAAAAAAGTAGTTTTTCAAAGAAACAAAAACATAGTGGAATACCTTTTGTTCAGTTGCAGGTTCCGCCATTGACACCCGACCGTTCGCCTTCTTATTGTACTCGGATGATACATAGAGAAACTATATATATTTATAGTGAATGTAAATAATATTTTAAAATCTTTTATTTTCATTTTCGGTTTACATTTAAATGTAAATATATTAAAAATATGGAATAATATTTTTATATCTACATCGTTTCTATTTTATTTTCTTTACACTTGGTTAATTTGGAAAGTATTGCGAATATTTTTATTTTAAAAAATACGATAATTTATTAGTGTATCTCGTTATTTTTTATTTTTTATTCATATCAACCTTCTTTTTTCTTCTCATTAATGTAGATACATGTAGATTTTATATTATCAAAAAAAATACGTGTAGATTTTATATTATGCTAATATAAAATACGTGTAGATTTTATATTAGCAAAAAAAAAAATACGGAAGAAAAAATAGTTTATATTATATCTCATTATGTAAAAAGATTTTATAAAATAAAATATAAAAAAATCATTATGAGATGTAATATAAAAAAATACGGAAGAAAAAAGATTTTATATTACATCTCATTAATATAGATTTAAATGTAAAATCTACATTTAAAATAGATCATGATAATATAAAATCTATTTTATAAAATCCTCCACAAAAAAAAAACAAATAGTTATATTAATAAATGAGTATCCATTCCACAAATAGATGATTATGTGAGATACTGTGCTTGAAAAGGTTGTACCAAAGCATTAAGAAATTGTAAATTAAGTAATTAGCTTTAATTAGTTGTAACTTGTGCTTAAAATGTTGTAATTAAGAGTTTTTTATTCCGTTTTTATAATATAGTATAGATATATAACTATATATAAATTTGTATTATAAAATATATATAAATTATAGTATATATATTGTATATTATATATATATATATATATATATATATATATATTAATATAAATTATAACTTACAGAATAATATTATATATATAATATTTGCATAGTATATAGATAATATTATATAGATATATAATTTTCTATTTATAACTTATGGAATAATATCATATATATAGGTTGGGTTTCGGTGAGAAGTTGCGATTAACGTGATAAGCGTGAGAAGTGGTTATCAAATGTTGGATGAGAAATTGATGCATATTAGGATGAGATACACCGAGATAAGATGCACTGCGATGCGCCAAATCAATTCCTTTCTTTCCGCAATTCATGAGATGGCATTTGATTAAAAGTGATCATCGGTTTAGAACCAATTCTCACACTTCTCATGTTAATCTAAACTCCCCACACAATCATTCGCCCATAAAAGAGTAACACATCATCTGGTAACCCTTAACAATAATTATTTAGAAATTGATTATTCTAATTGTAAAGCGCATAAAGTTTTATTTATTTGTCATTATTATAAAATAATTTAAATATTTAATTGTTATACGAATATTTTCTAGAGCCAAAGAAATAGAGTAAAAGGTGTATGAGTCGAAAAGAAGTCCAAGGATAGGCAGATCATCTTCAACTCACACCTTTAAAAAACAATAAAATGTGGGCTAATCCTTATTAAACTACAAAACTTTTCCAATCACTCATTAAAAAACAAAACTCTAATAAAAGTTTCTATACACGTTTTTTTGGAGGCCATGAATAGGAAACCCCTAAATATAGAGATTTTCTTTAGTTTACACAAAATAGTTTAGTGCTTTAGTGGTGGGTTGAAATAACTATAGCCTCCATTTTAACATTAGGTTGCAGATGCCCATAAAAGCAGAAAATGTGGTCGTTTGCTCACTTTTCTGGCCATCCGATCCCTGTATCATGTGACTTGCATCATATATTTATCGGGGTTGGTTCTTTTGTTAACTTAATAATTGGTGTTAACTTTGTGAACTAATCTTAGGGGCTGTTTGTTTACCTCTTAATGGTTCCATTAAGAAACAACCTCTGAATCGTTAAGAGGTGAATCATGTTTGGCAAAAAAAAAGGTTGCCTCTTAATGGTTCCAAAACCCTCTGAATCATTTTGTATCCTGGATCTTCCTTAACCATTAAGCGCTCTGATTTCATTCTGAACAATTACCAAACAACCATATTTCATATTGCACTATATCATAAGAGCCTATTAATCATTCTGACCCCTTAATCATTGTGTACCAAACCATTCAGCAACTGCCAAACAACCCCTTAGCTATTATCTTGGAAATCTATGGTTTATACTGTAAGGACCAAAGTTGTAAAGTTTTCCTTTTTGTTGAAAGTTGGGGTCAATATGGGAGAATAAGAACTTGGAGGTCTAGAGGGCAGTTAGAGGAAAGATATATAAGGAGGCTAATCCCTAAATTCTCCATTGGTTTTGCTATTTAGGGGCGGCCGATTGAGAGAAAAGTTAGGGTTCTTGGAGATTGTAGTGCAAGAGGGATTCTTAGAAGAAGGTTCTTCATAAGAGGTTAGTTTCTATTGCTTTAATCCTTTAATCAGTCCCTTCATCTTCATCGTATGATCTTGGATGAGGGATTTTAATATGTATGTTGGTTTCCTTTGGGATGAAATGGATTTATCTCTAATCAAGGCTATAGACCGATTATGGTTAGTTTTGGGGCCATTAATAAGTAATAATCTTCTTTATGATCGATTTAAGGGTACTATGTTTATGGATTTTTTAGTTGAATCGGTGTGGAAAAATCCCCCAAAAGAAACCCTGTGGACTGGATATTCGGGAGTCGCCCTCCCGGGCCATAACTCGCATCCAGGGGAGACCCGGGAAGAGAGTGAACCTGGGGAAGACCCGGGTGAACCAAGAGACGGGGGAGTCCCGGGTAGGCCATGATTCCGGGGGAGACCCGGGTAAGCCAAGACCCGGGGGAGTCCTGGGAAGGCAGTGACCCCGGGTGAGACATGAAGCCGGGGGAGGCCGGGTGGACCGTAGACTTAGGGGTGACCCGGGTGGGCTTGGGCCAGAGGGACCGGTCGGGTGTAGGCTAGGATGGGTTTTAATGTGATTCTTACCAGAAATGTTTGGGTTAATCTTCTAGTTGATCGTATTTTTCGTAATTCGATTGTAGGGGAGGGAGAGTGGGTTGAGTGTGCAATCATTCACGACCAGGTGAGTTCCCATTTAAGCCTTTTCTATTTATGTTTAAAACTCTGATTTTGGTTTGCATGGGTAAATATGGTTCTTATTCCATAAATGCATATATATAAAATCATTGCATGAAACGTAATATCTTGTGGATTCTGAACTAATACAATATGGATTTCATTTCCGAATTTGCATGCTAAGTATGTGTTGGATATAATTATATGGGATTGGGTTGCACAGTGAGAAAGGTGTACCTTGGGAATCTCACGATTCCTCGGGGGTAAATTTATAACCTCATGTGTGTGAAATCCGTTTTCTACACATTAGGGTAAGGGGAGTCTGCTTGGGCCCCGATCATGGTTGACTTGGTTATGGAATGCGGGAAGACCTATCACTGTGCAATACCCGTATTTGTTGTTAAGTTGCTTTGATAATTTGTTACTATTTAAAAATGGCATGAGTTTTGGAAATAACTGTTTTGTTTGGGAATTCACTAGACCTTATGGTCTAACCCTCGTTTTTCAAACTCAAAACCCTTTTTCAGGGAAAAACGCTAGTGGTACTTCCTCAAAAGGAAAGGAAAAGGTGTAGAAGCGGGAAGCGGACTTTCGAGTAGAAAGCACGTTAGTTCTGGCATTAGAAGATTGTCTAGTCATAATAGATATTCTCGGCTGTAGATGAGACTTCCGCTGTTAAACTTTACTTATTCTATTTTGATCTGATTGTAATGGGACCCGTTTTGGGATTTTAATATATTGTTTCATGTCTAAAATTTTGAGTATTACATATACGAGGAGGACCAAAAGGATATTCCATTTCCATTCAAGGACTAATCCATTATTTCTTTCATCGTTCCTAATATGCCAATATTGGCACTAATGGTACATAATAATTATGACATTTTTGTAGGGGTGAACAAGGAGTCCCAAATCCCGATATTGAACCGGTACCGTACCGATCCTGGACTGTCCCATGTATTTTGGTACGGTAATCGGTTCCATGTTTTTCCTATAATCGGTATTCGGTTCGATACTTATGGGGTACTAGTACCGAAATATCGTTAGTATTACCGGTACCGGTACCGTACCGTTCTAATCGGTACGGTATTCGGTATCGAGTTTTCCACATTTTCGGTATCGGGAATTTTCGATACGGTACCGGTTCGGTACGGTACTTGTCCCATGCTCACCCCTACATTTTTGTAATAAATTGAAATAAGATGTATTATAGACATAGATGAACACCTATGAACAAAAGTATATTTGAAAAAAAATCATAAAGATTTTTGTAATGTCCATCTCTTTGTAAGTTACTTTTATGGTATTTAATGAGATGTTACAAACAATTACTTGCATGTTTTTAGGGATCATGTAACACCCTCGAATTTGGTAAAAGAAACTAATTAAAATTTTAAATATAACATCACGTAAGGGATAAAACTTCCTCTTACGATCCAAAACTCTATATGCCTCAAATACGAATTCTATAATTAACCTTGACAATTATAAAACTCCAATAATATATACAGACTAAATTGAAGTCGGGTGTTATTTAACACAAATATAAGTTGATCTCCTTAACCTAATGCGGAAGACTTCATCAAGCTATTTACTCCTCGGGCGCACAAATAGCACTCCTCTCTTCACTGATACTAAAACTATTCTCAACCGGAACCTGTTGCACATGTCGACAAATAAAAAGGTTAGGCTAACGTCTGGTGAGTTCAAGAGTTTTTACATGAATAAATATATCTTTAAAAAGAATGAACTTCACTTGTAATCATGATATTTCAAACGATTTACTTTAAGTATGAAAACGACTCGTTTCCAATATCATGCATTTTCAAATATGGACACCTCACTACAAAGCATTCTTTATAAAATAATGCAACCTAAAACTCACTCAAACATAAATAGAAATCGACTTCCAATTTACGAAAAACGTGAATAAAACTCTATATTCTGAAACACCCAAAACGCGGATGGGGAAGAATACTCAACCCATAATTTATGGTTAAAAACTACATATACCATACGTCACCGAAAACATAGAAACTAGGCCCAATAGTCACGCGACCAATAAAATGGAAGGAATCCAATCATCAAAACATGGGAAAGACATATTTCGTTCAAACCTTAATATACGTGGAGGAAGCCCAATATTAAGGTCATCATGTACAGTCGTCCACACAAATCCAACGATAAATAAATAAGGCGCTAACAGTTAAAGTACTGTTGGCCGACGACGGGGGAGACCCGTATCCGTTGAGGGTGGAGGAACACAAAAGTATGCCACCCTTGCAACGTTAATCGCATGACACCTCACGACATAAAACGCCTAAGTGTCCCTACGAATTCTTGACAAGTTTCACCTCAAGAGACAATTGATCTTGGTAAACATTACAAAGAACTCCACCCCGAAGGCCCGACACACTTAAAGACTACCTCCCAGGCATTACTTCAAGCGGCAGAGGTCCTAGTGCCTACCTCCCAGGTAGCACCTCCAGACTCAACCCTCCTAGTGCCTACTTGTAAAGTTTCCGGTCGTAAAACATGGGTACCAGAGTCCAACCCTGAAATACCCAATTGACTATCCAAAACAGACTAACTTACGTGCCTATGGATCCAATGCAACACAGTCTAACAATACATGACTACACATGAATATGCAACACGGTGCATTAGTATGTAAACCAAAACCGGGCTCTACATTGAGCCATTAAAACCGGACAAGTGTCCCCAAGACTCTTTTAAGTCAACACTGAGCTAAAATGCCCAAAACCCTTTTTGGCCGACGATTAACGATCTCCAGATAATAAACGCAATCGACTCACGTCATGCAAACGCATTCCAGAATACATGTGTAGATTCCAAAACAGCTTAGATTGGTACAAATGGTTTTCCAAATGGATTTATTACTCTTATTCCTTTCAAAACTTCCCATAACACAAAACCAAGCCTTTTTCCCAAATAAACACTAAAAGTGTCTTTTACCAAATAATTTCTATTTATGCAATAAATCGTCTAAACACTTTAAAATGACTCATTTGTCAAGATGGACAAAAATCCCAATGTGGGGTTTTCATGAGGGTTAAAAAGACAAACATTTCAAGTGATCAAAACCCACCAAATAACTCAACATGTGATAATTTCATATAAAACACATAAACACTTTAAAAGAAACATTTTGGCATGTACAACGTTTTCACAAATCAACTTGAACTCACCTTTCTAGATTTAGGCTAAATCTAGATTTTACCCCACTTTGAGTTTTCTTGAATAAACTTGTATCCACAAGCAAATCCTTCCAAAAATCTAGGCTCACAAGTTTCCAACCATAAATATACTCATTCAACCATTTAGAATCGCTCCCCAAACATTTTACATCAAAATACCTAATTTGGCCAAAACCCTAATTTTGACCTAATTTCTCCAAAATCATCAAACCCAAAATTTGAGAAACTAAACACTAGGAAATCATCAAGAAATGGGAAGATGAAAACCTAGAAAACCCCAAATTTCTTGAAGATAGAGGTGATGATGATGAGCTCTTGACATTTGCTTCCAATACACCACCAATTATTCTTGTATATTCCCAAAACTAACAATCTAACCTTGAAAAGATCTCAAAAACGAAACCATAGCAACTTGAATCGCCAAAAACAGAGTTGAAATGAGAAAGTTATGACCAAATGAAGAAAAACCCGATTTTATGCACTGCAGGTCTGGCGCAATTGTGACATGCGACTGTGCCATGTCACAATCGCATGGCAGGGTCGCCCGAAATGTACCGAAAGTCATTTTACCCCCTTGGCGACCTTAACATGCTATAGGGCCACTGGTACAGTCGCCGGGCACTATAGCCTGGCCCGTACCGCGAGTTTTTCGGTCGTTCTTCGACCGTTTTCTCGACTATTTTCTCGGCCGCTTCCCCGATCCTTTTCCCGGCTGTTCCTCGACCGTTCTCTCGGAATATTTGATGCTATTATGCTATTTATTGTACCATTGTCATAATTTCATGGCACATTCGTTGAGACGACCGAACACTCGGTAACGTCGGTGCTATTGTGACATATGTCACAACTACATGACACTGTAGTCGGGACTACCACACTTTCAGTACCATTGGTGCTATTGCGACAGATGTCACAACCACATGTCAGTATAGTCGAGACGACCATACTCCTATTACCATTGGTGTTATTGTGACAAGTGTCACAACCACATGACACTATAGCCATACTCCATACTTGGTTCTTCCTTTACCAATTCATCCAGTTCAACATTTTTTCACAATTGAGATAAAAATCAGGGTGTTACAGATCATAATCATATCATCATATTTCAAGATTTTAAAATGATTATATTAATTTTAACGTGAACAATGGCTAATTAAAGTGAACATATTTCATGTTCATATGTGAAATGTTCCTAAAACACTCTTAACTTGTTCACCATATTAATGTTCAAAGTGAACATACTGTTGGTTCACTTCTAAACAAACATCAAGTTGTGCTTATGAACATTGCTCATGTGTTTATTTTTTAACACTGTTCATTTTTTTCAAAATAATTGATAATTTGTACATACCTAGTGTAACATCCTGATTTTTATCCCAATTGAAGAAGGAAAAAAATGTTGAATTGGGTGAATCGGTAAAGGAAGAACCACGTATGGAGTATGGCTATAGTGCCTTATAGTTGTGACACTTGTCACAGTAGCACCAATGGTACTAAGAGTATGGTCGTCTCGGCTATAGTGACATGTGGTTGTGACATTTGTCACAATAGCACCAATGGTACTGAAAGTGTGGTAGTCCCGACTATAGTGACATGCAGTTGTGACATATGTCCCAATAGCACCGGTGTTACCGAGTGTTCGGTCGTCCCAACGATTGTGCCATGAAATTATGGCAATGGCATGATAATTGGCATAATATCATCAAATGTTTCAATAGAATGGTCGAGGAATGGCCGGGAGAAAGGTCGAGGAATGTCCGGGAGAACGATCGAGTAACGGCCGGGAAAACGGTCGGGAAAGCATTCGAAAAACTATCGGTATGAGTCTGGCTACAGTGCCCAACGACAGTGCCATAGGTCACTGTAGCATGGCAGGGTTGCAAGAGGCAGGGGGCCTCGGTACATCCCGGGAGATAGTGTCCGCTACAGTGACAGATCACACTGTCGCATGGTAGGGTCGCGCCAGACCTGCAGTGCATAAAATCGGGATTTTCTTCATTTGGTTATATCTTGCTCATTTCTACTCCGTTTTGGGCGATTCAAAATGCTATGGTTCCGTACTTGAGATCTTTTCAAGGTTAGATTGTTAGTTTTGTGAATATTCAAGAGTATTTGGTGGTGGATTGGAAGCAAAGGTCAAGATCTTATCATCATCACCTCCATCTTCAAGGAATTTGGGGTTTTCTAGGTTTTCACCAAAACCTAAGTGGTGAGTTCATCCTTCTAGTTTCTAAACTTTGCTCTAAGTTATAAATTCTCCATTGTTTATTTACTAGTGTTCTTGTTTCTCAAATTTCGTTAGGTCAAAATTAAGGTTTTGTTCTAAATGAGGGTTTTGATATAAAATGTTTGGGGAACGATTCTAAATGGTTGAATATGAATATTTATGGTTGAAAACTTGTGGATCTAGGTTTTTGGAAGTTTTGACTTGAGGATTCAAATTTCTTCAAGGAAACTCAAGTTGGGGTAAAATCTAGATTTAACCTAAAGCTAACAAGGTGAGTTCAAGTTGATTTATGAAAACGTTGTACATGCCAAAATATCAATTTTAAAGTATTTATGTGGTTTACATGAAATTATCAACTGTTGGGTTATTTGGTGGATTTTGATTATTTGAGGTGTTTGAATTTATAAACTTTGTAAAACACCCACATTTGGACATTTTGATAAATAAGTCATGCATGAAAGTGTTTCGATGATTTATTGCATAAATGAAGATTATTTGGGTCAAAGTACATTTTTGGTGTTTGTTGGAAATATGCATCATTTATGAGATGGGACATTTGGAAGGTACATATGTGTGAGTCCTTTGATTTTTGGTCATTCCCAACCTTGTGAACATTTTGGAAATTGTAAAACCTTTTTGCTTTGGGCCGATGGCTAATTGTGATTTGAGAAACAAAGACTTGAGAAAAAATGTATTTTGGATAATACAACCATATTGGCTTGCGTATTTTATCCAAACGTTTGTTATGCCCTTTTGGGGTTTGAATTATACTCAGATGAGTCTTGGAACATTTGTTCAGTTTTGGTAGCTCGATAAGGAGCCTTTGACGTACGGTGTACTTAGTTGCATCTTATTTGAGAGTTACATGTTTTGAATGTGTTAGTTCATTCGTTTGAGTCATGTAACGTTTTAGCCTGTAATGCATTGGATCCATAGACATATGAGTCAATCGGTTGGTTTAATTGGGAACTCTGTCCCTGTTTTGGGACTGGAAGTCATTTATGGCTAGCGGGAACCTGAGGTATAGATCGTGGGGGGTTGAACTCAATAACCGTGTAACCTTTAGTGAAGGGCTCGAGGTATAGTGTAATACCCAGTTTCGAAATTTTGTTAATTTTGGAAGTTGGGGGAAAAAGTGAAGCGAGACCCAAAGTTCAGGGGGTAAAGTGGAAATTTGGTTTTATATAATCAAAACTATCAGATATTTGAGATTCATATCTCAAATATCAGTCGACCTAAGTTCTAAGAAAGAAAGAGTGAAAGCAAAGAGAAAGCAAGAACAGAGAGAAAAGAGAAGGATATCGTGAAGGAATCGATCATTTTTGTCAAATAGAGGTATGTTTTTAGTTTCATACTTCTATCTGCATGTTATAGTCAGTAAATAGACTTGTTAATCAAGCTTTTAACCGTGTATTTGATCGATTAAATCGATCAAAAGTTTCTGGGTTGAACTGTGTTTAGCCGACTTAAGTTCTTGGTTCGACCGGGAAGATGAAGTATCGGTCTTTAGCATAAGACCGATATTGTGTAAAGGACCGGTAGTGTAAGATCGAATGGTGTTCGACCGGTGTGTTGTATAAGACCGAATGGGATTCGACCGGTGTGTTGTATAAGACCGGATGGGGTTCGACCGGTATTATGGTTTGACCGGTGTTATTCGGTCTATGTGTTTTGACCGATAGTTTTATATTTGGTCAAAAGGTTTTTAATCAGTTTGGTTTTGATCGGGTTAAAAACAGTAGATTTCAATTGATGAGTCTTTTGAAAGAAAGAGACATTAAGGTAGTAAGGACTAGCATGTAAGGTAAATTTGGAATTCCATTTGGCCAGTGTAATTATGAATTTACAAGTACATGCTTTTGCTTAAACTGCCGTAATGTGTAGTGTGTGAGATTGAATATCTTATGTTTATTCTTAGCAGAAGTATGTCTGAGCGTGTGACCAGGAGTAGATCTGTAGTAAATCCAGAAATGGATCCAGATAATGAAGTCATTGCTGAAGAGCAAATAGCTAATGTCAACCCAACTGCTATCCAAGGAAAGAGTCGAGGTCGATCTAAAGGTAAAGCAGTTCAGAAAACAGCTACTCAGATAGGAGTTTCTAATGTGGGAACTCGAGGTAGGAAGACGAGTCGTGGTATTCGTCAGAATGAAAGTATAGAGATAAGAGATGAGCAAGAAGAGTCTCATCAAGAAAGTTCGGCTTCTGTGAGGGGTCGAAAGCAGACGGGTAACCGTGGTAGAGGTAGAACTCAAGGTTTTGTTACGCAAGAAACTTTTGCAGCAGAAATGGGAAAGTTACAAGAAACTTTGAATGCTTTGCTTGCTCAGCGTAATAATGAAGTTTCTGTAAGTAAAGAAAAGAGTGAAGATAAGGTAGGGACTGAAGTAGCAGAATCACCAGTAACTGGAATGGGAAGTCATCCTCAGTCAGGACCTATTGTGTCAGTTAAAGCTGTAACAGGAAGAGGATGTAGTTTCAAGGAGTTTGCTACTTGCAAGCCTCCTTCGTATAAAGGGGAATGTGATCCTGTAGTAGCATTAAGATGGATAAAGAGTATGGAGTTAGCTTTCGACACGAGTAAATGTGCGGAAGATGATAAAGTAGTGTATGTTTTGTCAATGCTGAAGGATAAAGCAGTAATGTGGTGGGATGTAGAATCTGGAGGTCAAGGTTCAGCGATAGCTAAAGAGATGGTTTGGCGTGATTTTGTGAAAGTATTTAAAGCACAGTTTTGCCCTTTGGCAGCAGTTAAGAAGCTGGAAGAAGAATTTCTGAGCTTAGAACAGAAAGGAATGTCGGTCAGAGAGTATACGACCAAGTTTATTGAAAAGTCTAGATTTGCAGGAATCTATGTTCCGAATGAAGAAAGACGAGTAGAACGTTTCGTCTTTGGATTAAGAAGTGATATTCGGGAATTTGTCTCGAATAAAGAACCGTTGACTTTTCAGATGGCTGTTAATGCAACGGAGATGAGAGAGAAAGAAAAGAACAGGCAAGCCACTGAGCGAAGTGGAGATAAAAGAAAGTGGTTCAAACCAGTTAAGTCTGTTAAGTTTGATCAACGTCCTGTTAGTAAGTTTGAAAACAAGCCCTGTAGTAAGTGCAACCGAATGCATAAGGGAGAATGCAAGATTAATCAAGAGGGCTGTTATAAGTGTGGGAAGGTTGGGCATTTGGCTCGTGACTGTCAGAATTTGAGGTCTTGTTACCAGTGTGGATCTCCTGATCATATTAGGCCCAATTGTCCACAGTTGAAAAAGGGATCAGTTGGAGGAAGTATAGAAAAGGGAAGTGAGAAAAAGGGAGAGCCAGCTAAAGCCAGAGCTAGAGTTTTCAACATGTCAGCTGAAGAAGCGGCGGAGATACCTGATGTAGTTACAGGTACTTTCTTTATAGATTCAAATTATGCAAAAGTATTGTTTGATTCAGGAGCAAATCGTTCTTTTGTGTCTTCTAATTTTGTGCATAAATTGAATGTGAAACCTAAGAAACTTAAGCATGAATTGAAAGTAGAAGTGGCTGATAATAGTCAAATTTTGGTAGAAGAAGTGTATGATGGGAGTAGTATTGTCATTGAGGGACAATCATTTCCACTTCGACTGTACCCAATGGGTATGGGAGAATTTGATGTTATTGTGGGAATGGACTGGTTGGCGTCTAATGATGCTTATATAGTATGCAATAAGAAATTGATTCGTATAACGCAACCAGGAAAGGAAGAGATAGTAGTATTTGGAGATCGAAGGGATAGAAAGTCATGTTTGATTTCTATGATTAAGGCTAAGAAATGTTTGATAAAAGAGTGTGTGGGATTCTTAGCTTATGTGATAGATGCTAAGAAAGAAAAGAAGGGATTGGAGTCAGTTCCGGTAGTCAGTGAGTTTCCAGAAGTATTTCCAGAAGATTTAACCACTTTGCCTCCTGATCGGCAAGTGGAGTTTCGGATTGATTTAATTCCCGGAGCAGTGCCGATTGCAAGAGCACCGTACAGATTGGCACCGACAAAGATGAAAGAAATGATGACTCAGTTGCAGGAGTTGTTAGACAAGGGGTTTATTCGCCCTAGTACCTCACCTTGGGGAGCGCCAGTATTGTTTGTTAAGAAGAAAGACGAGTCTATGAGAATGTGCATAGATTACCGTGAGCTCAATAAGTTGACTGTTAAGAATAAGTATCCGCTTCCCAGGATTGACGATCTTTTTGATCAACTGCAAGGAGCGAGTTACTTTTCGAAGATAGATCTGCGCTCTGGGTATCATCAATTAAAGGTGAGGGAGGAAGATGTGTCTAAGACTGCTTTTCGTACGAGGTACGGACATTATGAGTTTTTAGTTATGCCATTTGGTTTGACTAATGCGCCAGCAGCTTTCATGGATCTGATGAATAGAGTGTGTAGTCCGTTTTTAGATAAATATGTCATTGTTTTATAGATGATATATTAATCTATTCACGTTCTAAAGAAGATCATGAAACTCATTTAAGAGCAATTTTAGAATTTCTGAAGCGTGAAAAGTTGTATGCCAAGTTTTCAAAGTGTGAATTTTGGCTGAAAGAAGTGCAGTTTTTAGGGCAAGTAGTGTCGAAAGATGGGATTCAGGTTGATCCAGCTAAGATTGAAGCCATAAAAGGGTGGGAAGCACCGAAATCGCCATCTGAAGTAAGAAGTTTTCTGGGTTTGGCTGGTTATTATAGAAAGTTCATTCAGGACTTTTCTAGAATAGCTACACCATTAACAGCTTTAACCAGAAAGAATGTTAAGTTTATTTGGGCAGAAGCTCAGAAAGAAGCATTCGGTAAGTTGAAAGAAAGTTTAAGTAGTGCTCTTGTTTTGTCTCTACCCAATGGGTCGGAAGGATTTGTTATTTATAGCGATGCTTCAAAGTTGGGTTTGGGATGTGTGTTAATGCAAGAAGGCAAGGTGATTGCCTATGCATCTCGTCAGTTAAAAGAGCATGAAAAGAATTATCCGACGCATGATTTAGAGTTGACAGCTGTAGTATTTGCTTTGAAAATCTGGAGACATTATTTGTATGGGATTAAGTGTCAGATTTACACAGATCACAAGAGTCTTCAGTGTCTGTTTAATCAGAAAGAGCTTAATATGAGGCAGCGTAGATGGATGGAGTTATTAAGTGATTATGACTGTGAAATTTTATACCATCCAGGAAAGGCCAATGTGGTAGCAGATGCTCTAAGTCGTAAGGAGCATGGAGAAATAGCAGAGGTTGTAGCATTTAGAGTTGATGTTGTTTCCAATTTCTTGGAAGAAGTTATAAAGTTTCAAGAAGAAGCAGTATCAGCAGAAAATTTAAAAAGTGAAAGGATAGTTGGGATTGTTAACTCGTTAGTAGTTGACAATCGAGGAGTAAAGTGTTTTAATAAACGGGTATGGATCCCAAAAGTAGGAGATCTGAGGCAGAAAGTGTTGAAAGAAGCTCATAGATCTCGGTATTCAGTTCATCCTGGAACTAATAAGATGTATAGAGATTTGAAGCAGAGTTATTGGTGGCCAGGTTTAAAGAAAGATATTGCTCATTTTATTGAACGATGTCTTACATGTTTAAAGGTTAAAGCTGAGTATCAGAGACCTTATGGAGAGCTTCAGCCGTTAGAAATTCTAGTGTGGAAGTGGGACGAGATTACTATGGATCTTGTTACGGGGTTACCACGATCACCTAAGGGGCATGATGCTATTTGGGTGATAGTGGATAGACTCACAAAGTCAGCTCATTTCCTACCGATCAAGGAGACGTACTCACTAGAAACGTTGGTTCGATTGTATATCGACGAAATAGTGACCAGGCATGGAGTACCGTCGTCCATAGTATCAAACAGGGATGCTCGATTTACATCAGCGTTCTGGAGAAGTTTGCAAAGGGAATTAGGCTCTCAACTGAAATTGAGTACGACCTATCATCCGCAAACAGATGGTCAGAGTGAGAGAACTATACAGACGTTGGAAGATATGCTTCGTGCATGTGTTATAGATTTTAAAGGTTCGTGGGAGATTCATTTGCCGTTGATTGAATTTTCCTACAACAATAGTTATCATGCTAGCATACAAGCAGCTCCATTTGAAGCTTTGTATGGTCGTAAGTGTAGAACACCTCTATGTTGGAATGAGGTAGGTGAACGTCAGTTAGCAGGACCAGAAATTGTACAGTTAACAGCTGATAAGGTTGACCAGATTCGAGCAAGATTGAAGATTGCTCAAGATCGTCAGAAAGTGTATGCTGAGAGACGAAGGAAACCGATAGAGTTTCAGATAGGTGATAAAGTAATGTTGAAAGTTTCACCTTGGAAAGGGGTGATCAGATTTGGAAAGAAAGGAAAGTTAAGACCAAGATTTGTTGGACCATTTATCATCACTAATCGTGTTGGTAAAGTGGCCTACGAACTTGATCTACCAGCAAGTTTGAGTGGGATTCATCCTACGTTTCATGTGTCAAACCTGAAGAAGTGTTTGGCAGAATCAGATATAGTTGTTCCTTTAGAAGATATTCAGATAGATGAGAAACTAAGTTATATTGAGGAGCCTGTAGCAATTACAGACCTCAAGATAAAGAAGTTGAGGAACAAAGAGATTCGCTTAGTGAAAGTTCAGTGGAAATTTCACCAAGGGCAAGAGTCTACGTGGGAAGTAGAGGCAGATATGAAAGCTCAGTATCCCCAGTTGTTTAACGATAGAATTCCGGGGACGGAATTCCCTTAAGGGGGGAAGATTGTAATACCCAGTTTCGAAATTTTGTTAATTTTGGAAGTTGGGGGGAAAAAGTGAAGCGAGACCCAAAGTTCAGGGGGGTAAAGTGGAAATTTGGTTTTATATAATCAAAACTATCAGATATTTGAGATTCATATCTCAAATATCAGTCGACCTAAGTTCTAAGAAAGAAAGAGTGAAAGCAAAGAGAAAGCAAGAACAGAGAGAAAAGAGAAGGATATCGTGAAGGAATCGATCATTTTGTCAAATAGAGGTATGTTTTTAGTTTCATACTTTTATCTGCATGTTATAGTCGGTAAATAGACTTGTTAATCAAGCTTTTAACCGTGTATTTGATCGATTAAATCGATCAAAAGTTTCTGGGTTGAACTGTGTTTAGCCGACTTAAGTTCTTGGTTCGACCAGGAAGATGAAGTATCGGTCTTTAGCATAAGACCGATATTGTGTAAAGGACCGGTAGTGTAAGACCGAATGGTGTTCGACCGGTGTGTTGTATAAGACCGGATGGGATTCGACCGGTGTGTTGTATAAGACCGGATGGGGTTCGACCGGTATTATGGTTTGACCGGTGTTATTCGGTCTATGTGTTTTAACCGATAGTTTTATATTTGGTCAAAAGGTTTTTAATCAGTTTGGTTTTGATCGGGTTAAAAACAGTAGATTTCAATTGATGAGTCTTTTGAAAGAAAGAGAGTTAGTTGCAAGTTAGCTTACCTTTGTTTTAATACCATCGTAGGTGGTGTTAATCGGTAAGAAGTCAGAGTTAATTCGGAAGAATTAAAGGTGAGTCTTTCAACTAAATCTTTTATGATTTGAGCAGTTAATTATAAATGTGAGTTTTTATATACTGTGCATTTATAATATGAAAAGTTAGTAGAATTATTTCAAATGATTGATTTAATTAGTTGGGCATGTTTATGCTCAGGGTATATAAACTTGTTTTATATACTGGCAGGACCAAATGTATGCGTACATTTGAGTCAGAAGTTTGACCTAAGTCGGGAAGTGTGACCCGCCTGCTCGTACCGGGGAGTGTGGCCCGTTTATGCCATTAGGGTGTGTCCCTAAAATAAGGTAGTGCGAGACAGACATACCGTCTTTGACGGGAATGTTGGTCAGTAGTTGAAAGTACGCTTGCGAGCGTAGAAAGTGATTAGTAATGACCATTACATTGATTTATGTATGTAAAACATAAATGTTTTAAAGTGATTTTAAAGAGTAGGCATGTATTGAGATATATGCAGTTATGTTTAAATATTTTAATTAATATTTGAACTGTGTAGTAGTGATTGGAGGGGACTCACAAGACCTTTTGGTCTAACCCTCATTGTTTCGAAACTTTAATCCTGTTTCAGGTTATCGAAAGGTAGCAGATAAAGGTAAAGAGAAGGTGTGAGCTTTAAGCAGGAGATAGAAGACTTCCTGCCATAGCTATTCTTTTGAGAAACTCAGTTGTGTAATAGTTGATAGTAAAGACATTGTAAGCTTGGGACAGTATTTAGTAATAAATGTTATTTTATTATGTAAATAAATGTTCAGGTTGTTACATATAGATCATGGGTGGTTGAACACGATGTCCATGTAATTCAGTCTGGTTACTCATCGTGGAATTTAGTGTCCGCGTTTGAAGTCTAGTGAGTGGTCCCTAAGTCATGTTTTTATGGAAGCTTGCGGTGGTACTCTGCAGAGCCGTATACGGAGCTAAGTCTTGCGGTGGTGTCCATGGTGAGCCGGATACAGGGACTTGTGGCTTTTGTGGTGACACTTATCTAGAGATCGAGTAGACACTAGGGTCATTTGGGTATCTTGCGGTGGTTGTTCGGTAGGGAGCCGTATACGGGGATCCATGACTCTATGTGAAGTTCGAGAACATTGATAAGTGGCTTAACTTTGTGTGCCCGCCACATTCGATGGAATTCGGGTCTCCCCCATCACCAAAAGGTGTTGTTTTGGGTATTGAGTTTTATTATCCATGTTTTCGGTGACGCTTTGTTTATATGTATTTTATCCTTGGTTTATGGGTTGAATATTATACCCCACCCGTGTTTTGGTTTTTTGGGATATAAAGTTTTATCCGTGTTTCATAAATTGGGAGTCCGCTTTCTATTCTCATTTTGAGTGAGTTTTGGGTTGAATTTAATTTACGAATGGACATTTTATATTGGGATCGTAGTCCTTAAAATAGTTCGATTTGGAAAACATTTATATTGGTGTCTTCTTCGTCTAAAATGCATATTATTGAAAAACGAGTCGTTTTCATATTCGAAGCATATCATTTTGAAATATTATGATTTCAATTGCATTCTTCCATTTTAACGATATATTTATTAATTTTGAAAACTCTTGAACTCACTAGGCGTTAGCCTAACATTTTTATTTGTCAGTATGTGCAACAGACTTCGTTGGGAATAATTCTAGCGATATTGTGAAGAGACAAGTATTAGTTATATGCATGAGGCTGAGTAGCTTAGTGAAGGTTTCCGCATTTTGGAGATAGTGTATGTTATTGGGTTTGTAATAACACTTGTCCCTATTATAGACCTTGTATAAGGTTTGAATGGTGTTTATAGACGTTAAACCTTAAAATTTTATTGTAAGTGAATCAGTTATCGATGTATTTAAAAAAAAATTAGTTGTTATTTTCATATTTGAGGGTGTTACACCTAGTTTGCATTACGTGTATGTGATAATTTGGTTCACATATGAACACAACAAAAATTCTTAAATTGATTAAGTGTATCTTCATCTATCACTCAATAATAACAATGGCAAGAATCATGGAATATTAAGAAATATAATCGACAATTAATTAATTTGCATTAAAAGAAATATCAAATACAGAATTACATTTTTACCCTCATTAAATAAACTTATCATGTGCATCAACCAAAAGTGTAACTTGTTTCTAATTGGTTTATTGATGTTTGTAAAGTTAACACATTTTAATTGGTTAACAAAAGATCTTACTTCTATATCTACATATATTTATATATAGAGTGAATTGTGGATTTGATTCCTGTGTTTTTATATATTTTTTTACTAGGGTTCCTATGGTATGTTTATTGTAGATATGGTTCTTATGATATTCAATTTATTTTGGTCATTGTCCCTCTAACTAACGCTTTCGTTAACTCCATTAAATCAATGGTCATTTTAACATTTTTGCTTATTCTTTTATTTTTTTTATAAAAAAAATAAAAAAAGTATTTTTATAATCACAAATATATATATATAATGATATTAAAATAAATAAAATAAGATATTATTTTATAATTTGATTTGTTTAAATTTCTTATAAAACTAATTATATTAAATATGGAAAAATATATTATTTTATTGTTTTAATGTAATTGAAGGTTTAATTTAAACAAATCAAATCATAAAACTATATCTTATTTTATTTAAAGCTAATAAAATAAGATGTTATTTTAATATAATTAAGATTTTAATTTAAACAAATCAAATCATAAAGTCATAACTTATTTTATTTAGAACGAATAAAATAAGATATATTATGATTTAATTTGTTTGATAAAATAAATTAACCATATCTTACGACTTTGTTTCTTAGAAAATTCAAATCTTTGTTGAAAGATTTTTTTTTCTAAATCTTTAGATAAAGATTTATAAAATATTGGATCTCCCACTAAATAAGCAAATTGTTGATAGAAATTCAAAATAACATTTTCTTTTACCCCAATTTTTTATCATCTAGAAAAGACAAACAAAAAATAAACCACAATCTATTGAACTGTGTTTTTTTGTCCATGTGGTTTGTAGAAAATTGTTACTTTCGTCTTTGTATTTTTTTAATTTACGATTTTTGTTCTTGTGTTTTACAATTTATTGTTGTTGCTTTTTTTGGGAAAGATGTCTTAGGCTATGTCTAGACTAATAATCTCTTGGCAAATTATGACTATAAAACATCAGTCTTGATTAAACCTCAGTTGTCACAATTGTTATGTACAATTCATTGTTGTTTTCGTCCAAATAATTTATAATTTATTGTTGTTTTCGCTCCTTAGACTTAACTGTAAACCACTAACAGAGTTAGGCTCCAAGATGAAAATAACAATATATTACAAACTAGAGAGTCTGAAAACTGTAATTACAAAAATAAATAGACAAAAATAACAGTACGTGTAACAACCCAAATAAACGAAACATATATAGTTTACTCTAAATATCATAAGAAACCAATTATAAAAAAAGTAAAAACCCATTAATAACTAAAAAGGATCGAAAGGAACACAGGTGCCAAACATATTTCATAAAATAATGTCACTAGAGAGACTTGGGGTCTGTTTTTGTCAAAAAAAATGTATATTAAAATCTGACATTTATATGTTATCGTAATTGGTCAAAGCTATATTTATAGGGGTTCTATTTAAAGGAGAATTGGTTAATTTGCAAGAAAACGAAAAGTTTTAAAATCAGACCTATTTAGACAGATGTTGCATTAACCGGTATATAGCGGGCGATAGGGGTGTTTAACAAGATGTGTAGAGTCAATTTGTAAGTTATTCGAGCTCGGCTCAAAAAAATAATACCGGGCTCGAATAACTTTCTCACAGTAAGGGATACTCATTTACGGGCTCAAACTCGAGATCGATTAACTTGCTTATTGGTTCGACCTCAATAGTTTTTTGAACTTTGATTATATGATTTATGAATATATGAACATGTTAGACTTGAAAAGGTGTATGCTCAGCTCGGCCCGGCCCAACTCGACTCGAAAAATTTAATTGAGTTTTCGGACGAGTTAAGTCAAACATTGGTGTTATATATATAGAGCTCGACTCGTTAAGTTAAATGAGTTTTAGTGTGTGTTCGAGATTGACTCGAGCTCCAAAATTATTAAGCTCGAGCTCGGTAGCTCGTTAAAAGCTCAACTCTTTAACAACCCTAGCGGGCAACCTTCCCTCGTGACCTTTGGTTGCGTTTACAAAGTCGCCCTCATTGCTTTTGGATGTATTTAATCATATATAATTAAGCATTCATAACACGCATAATCATATATGATATTCCCGCCTTCTCACAGATTAGTCAACTTCTCGTTTGATCGTTTCTCGACTTGTAAAAAGGTATAGATATATATAAATATCAAAGTTAATTGCCTCATGGAAAATATTGAGAATTCAACCAAGATAACGTATCTAGAAACAATCAACATTCATGATCATAGGTGAGAAAACAAAAACACAAGGAATTTGTGATATTTCTGACCCAAAGTGTCAACTTATTACTATATTCATCACAACGTCATTATCAACAACAAACCGTTTCTTCAAGGAGTCAGTAAGCATGGCTGGGGTTGTGGCTGCGATGGTGGAGGATTCGTTAGCATGTGGACGACTTCCCTCATCGTAGGCCTAGCCGTGGTCTCGTCCTCCACGCAACTCATTGCGATTTTGAAGAGGTTGATCACACTTGCCAATGGGTACCCTTTGAGCCTTGGATCCAGCACTGCCACCACTGCCGCTGCATCTGATGGCTCGCAATGCTCCAATATGGTCTCCCGAACCCATCTCACTATGTCCACCCCATCACCAAACTCCCCTACCGGCTTCTTACCAGCTATCAGTTCAAGAAGTACAACTCCAAAGCTGTACACGTCACTCTTTTCGTCCACCTTTAATGTGTATGCATACTCTGATTATACAACACAATAAGATATACCGTTAATAAGTATATAAACATAACCAAATGGTCGATAACCCGGGGCATTATTTAGGTTTTTTGCCCGTAGATCTCAACCTTTTTAGAGGTTAAGGATTCAAAGCCTCGTAAAAAACGAGTATGTGAGTTTTGCATACATATAATCATATCTATATCTACATGACATAATAAGTGATTACAATATAGTGTATTGATATCCACAATATAGATGTGGATATACATAAAATAAATATTTTAAGAACAACTATTTCATGTATTATTCATAATTGATAAATAATCATAGGGTTTTTCATCATTCGTGATATCATGTATATTCGTTGTACCACATCGTTACATTTTCTTAGTTATTTTTCTCAGACCCTATTTTTGAGTGCGATATACATAGTCAATTTGGTTTTGTATCATACATATTCATTATGAATAATTTTATCATTGAACAAAACATGAAACATTTATGATTCTGAGCAAACGTGGGTTTTCGGATAAGGGTTATAAAAATGCACTTGAGCTGGTGCATAAAGCACCAGCAGTATATATAGTAGTACATTAAAAACTTTGTACCTGGTGCAATGTATCCGTAAGATCCTGCAATTGACGACATGCATTCGGAAGCACCCGAATCCCTCAAGAACTTAGCAAGCCCGAAATCAGCAACATGAGCTTCATAATCGGAATCCAACAGTATATTGTTGGACTTCACATCTCGATGTAAGATCATCGGCGAGCAATCATGGTGGAGATAACACAATCCCTTGGCGGCCTCCACCGCGATCTTGTACCTCGTTTCCCACTGCAAATACGCCCCTTTCGATCCATGCAAAATCTCTCCTAAGCTCCCATGAGACATATATTCGTAAATCAGCAAATTGCTTTCACGATTCGATACGTATCCGAGCAATCTCACAATGTTCCTGTGCCTGATCCTTCCTAACGTTTGGATCTCAGCATCGAACCCATGGTTTCGACCAACTAACCGCTTGATTGCTACGTCAACATCATTAGCCATTGATCCACGGTACACAATCCCAGCACCGCCTTTGCCAATTATATTTTCATCTCGCAAACAATCGAGAACATCTTCAACTTTTAGATCGGAGCGTTGGAAGGTCGTTAGCTTCCAGACTTTGGATCGTTCCTGGTGTTTCTTTTTTATTTTGATGAATGTTAGTATGAATAATGAGACAGTTGTGATTAAGGCGATGATCATGATCATCATCTTCGATGTGGTGATCCAATGGTTTTTGTTTTTAGATCTAGAGATGATCGGACAGTGAGTTTTTTGTGGTAAACAAAGGTTTAGGTTACCGGCGAAAATAGTGTCGCTGAAATCCTTCAGTTGTCCGTCCATCGGCACGCTGCCGGAGAACCGGTTGTACGAAAGGTCCAACACGGTCAAGCTCTTCATGTGACCTAATTTACTCGGAATCTCACCGTTGAGTTGATTTCCAGATACATTAAGGATGTTCAAGCTGAACAAACTTAGAATTCCTCTCGGAAATTCACCAATCAAGTTGTTCCGGCTGAAATCAAGTGAGGTAAGTTGAACACATGTAGCAATAGAAGCCGGAATCTCACCGCTCAGATTATTATCGCTGACGTTAATTTTGTACAGTTTTTTCAGATTCAACATCTTCTCCGGAATTCCACCTACAAACTTATTTGATTGCAGAGATACAGTAGTTAAATTAACCAGATCACCAAACGCCGGAGGTATCTTTCCGGTGATCCAGTTGTTAGCCATTGAAACACTTTGAAGAGACTTGCCGTTCATTCTTTCCGGAAGTTCGCCGGTGAGATAGTTGTCGTCGAGCTCGAGCATAGTAAGCTCCGGCAAGTTGAAGATGCCGGCGGGAATAGTTCCATTGATGAAATTCTTCGTGATTCGAATTTTTGTCAAGGAGTTGCAGCCGCCAAGATCTTCCGGTAGGGGCCCAAAAAAGTAATTCTCCATCAGAATCAAAATCTGTAACTTGCCTGAGATTAACGCCAACAGTCATTAGGCCAGGTTCTTAATTGGCGCCCTTTAACGTCCCGAATCCATTACTATTTAAATTATATCTTTAACGACGTAAAATTAAAGCAGAAACGAATAGTCTTCGTTTTATTTGAAAATAAATATATATTAAAAATATAAAAAACATTACCTCCTTTGCACAAATCTTTTGGAACTGGTCCGGTGAGGTGGTTTCCGGCGACGTCCAGCATCAGTAGCCGGCAGTTACGGCCGAGATTCCTCGGGAGTTCAAACGTGAAATTATTCTCCCAAATCTCAAGAACCTCAAGATTCGGTAGATCACCGATGAACGGAGGAAGAGGTCCGGCGAGACGGTTGCGGAAAAGATTAAGCAACGTCAGATTTTTCAATTCCGAGAAAGTCAACGGTATGCCACCGGTTAGATTGTTAATGGAGAGATCAAGCGACATTAGGCTGACTAATCCGGAGAGCTCCGGAGGTATTTCGCCGGTGAGATTGTTTAACTGAAGAAACAGAGTATGTAACATCTTCAAATTCGCAAGGCTCGCCGGGATTTCTCCAGTTAGATTACAACCTCCGAGGTCGAGTAGTTTCAACGATTTGAAAGAACCGAACTCCGTCGGAATTCCTCCGTCGTAACTGTTGAAATACCCGATGAGAAGCTCATGAAGCGTCGACAACCGTGATAAACTCGCCGGAATCCTCCCGGTAAGCTCGTTTGCTTGCAAACCTAACTTTTGTAAACTCTGGAACTCCGAGTAAGCTTCCGGAATCTCTCCGCTGAAGAAATTCCCTCCGAGATACAAAATTTTCAAATTCTTCAACTTCACAAACTCCACCGGCAACCTCCCACTGAAATTATTATTGTAAACGTCGAACGCCTCCAGATCCACCATTCCATCCACAATCCCTCCCGGAAACTCTCCAATGAATGAGTTAGAAGAGATGTTAATGAATCTAATTGAAGTCAAATTAGACATCTCCACCGGAAGTTCACCGGTGAGATTATCCGAGACGAGCGTGAGATTGACCAGCTTGTTCAGAATTCCGATCTCCGGCGGGATAGTTCCGTAGAGAGGAACATAAGATATCATCAACGACGTAACACGGAAGTTTTCATCACACGAAACTCCAGAAAACGAACAATGTGTATTCAAACTTGAGTTTTCGATTTTCCAGTCATCCAAACCAGACCTGTTTGGTGCCACCATTGAAGCTTTGAGCTTCATCAAAGCATCAAGATCAGAAAATCCATTTGAAAATTCGAAAAGAACCAAGAAGAAAACATGAAGAAAGACAAATTTCATGGTGGAAGAACGCCGAGAAGAAATGACGGGTGGTGGTACGGATTTTATAGCCTGTTGGAAGAAGTAGAGTAGAGGTATGATTATGGTGGAACGTAAAAGAGGCTTGTACATCATGCATTATATGTTGTACGTTTTCTTTGATTTTGCAATTTTTGTTCTCGAAAAGGTAGACTTCATTATGGGTGCAGAAAAGATGGGTAGAATCTTGTGTCCAGAGGATCAATATTGATGGAATAATAACGGACAAGTAATTATCCATTTGCCCCTTCTACTATTTGAAAATAATTTTTTCGCCCTTAGTTTATAATTTTATGTTAACTTTTAGACTTCGTGCTCTAAAGGAAAATTGTTCAAAATAGTCATTTTTGAAAGGAAAAAAAAACTCCCTCCAATTCATTTTGTAGCCATTTTTTTATATAATTGGCTTAAATAGCCAATATTTTACAAGTATCACTTTAACAACTTGTAAAATCTTCTTTCTATGAATATTCATAAAGTAACAATTTCACAAGCTGCTAAAGTGCTAGTTGTGAAAAGCTGATATGGAAAGGTATGTGACACAAAATCATGCATGGATTGAGTTCAGTCGGTCACACAATTAGTCTATAGGTTAATCCTAATCTATTGAAGAAATCCTTCTTTAGGCTTTTTCCAAAAAGGATTATGGTTAAACTTTACAAAATAGTATACTTACATTTAGGGTAAGCAAAGACGGGTATCCGCCTAAAATTCTTGTAACTGGAACCGGCGGTTCCTGGAATGAAGGAACCAGAACGGGTTCATCGGTTCTTTATATTTGGGAACCGGTACAGGAACCGCAGGTTCTGGTACCGGGTACCAGTTATCTAATTTTTTAATTTTTTTTTCATTCATATTATAAAAAATTAATATTAATATATTACAAAGTCCCAACATAAAGAAATAAATACCACAAACGTGAAAACTAATGTGATAAAAACTAAAACTTAATAAATACTACAAACAATGCTTACAAAACAAATAAATATTACAAACAATGCTTCACAAACAAATAAATACTACAAATGTGCTTCCAAAACACTTTCACATCATTAAAATTAGTTGATGCTAAAAAATACTACAAACAGTGATTCCTAAAATGTAGTTTATTAAATTTTTATTAATAAATAAAATATATTTTATTAAAAAAATAGCGGGTACCCGTCGGTTCCGGTTCTGGATACCCAGCGGGACTGGGTACCCGGTCCCGAAACTGGTCCCGACAGGTACCTAGCGGTTAACAGTTCCAAAAAAATGAGAACCGAAACCTAGGAATGGCAACGGGGCGGGTTCGGGGCAGGTTTGTTGTCCCCCGTCCCCGAAAGCGAAATGCATCTCCGTCCCCGCCCCGTTCCCCGTCGGGTTTTTATTCGGGGCGCCCCGTCAGGAATTTTTTATGCCCCATCCCCGAACCCGACCCGATGGGGATTCCCCGATCCCCGAACCCGACCCGATAATTTAATATTTTATTTATATAATATATATATAATTTTATTTTTAATAATATATATATATATATATATATATATATATCGGGGCGGGGCGGGGATACCTTGCCCTGAACCCGATAAAATCCCCTAAAATTTCCCCGTTACCCGACCTGACCCGAACTTAGTCTGGTTTCGGGTTTCCCCGTCGGGTTCGGGGTTTTCTGCCATCCCAACCGAAACCGGTCCTGATCGGTTCCATATTTTAGGAATCAATCACGTCGGTTCCAGTTCTGGAACCGGTAGTTCCGAAGCAGTTCCGATTTCAATGGCGGGTACCTGCTTCAAATGCTCATCACTACTTAGGGGTTGTTTACCAAATTTTCCATTGAGTCATGTATGGATAAATTTGTCTGTCTGGATAAATTTATCTGTCCGGGTAAATTAGGGTTGTTGTTTACTTTTTCTGAATCAACAGTCTGAATGAAGGAAATGACCAATTTACCCTCAATATGTATTATGTCCAATTTGATAATGAATGCATCTGTCTACTTGTCTGCATCTTTCTGAATCAATAGATGGCAAGAAACCGATGTAAAAATCAATATACAAACACATAAAAATGGATGAGAACGTCCATAGAAGCAAAATTCCATGTTGAAATCGATATACAATCACATAAAAATACTAATTTTCAGACTGTTGAAAGTCTGAAATCGATACAAACCCTTGAATCGATTAGAATCGATTTCCATAAGATTAATCAAACATAGCAAAAAAGGGAAATCAAGCTAGCTTTTGTAGAAATAGTTTTAGAATCGATATGAATCGATTAGAATCGGTTTTCATAATCGAGAATAAGCAAAAAAACAACATCAACTTCCAGAATCGATTTGGTTTGATACAAACCCTAAAAACCAAGAATCGATTTTGCGCCTGGAGTTCCAGAATCGATTTGGTTCCAGATATGAAGAAGGGAGTTCATAATCGATTTTCCAGAATCGATTTGGTTTTCAGAATTGATTTGGTTTCAGAGTCCATAATCGATTTCAAATATGAAGTTTCAGATATGTTGAACCGATTTGGTTTTCAAAATCGATTTGGTTTCAGAATCCAAAATCGATTTCAAATATGGAGTTCCACATATGAAGAAGGTGTCGATGAACATAGTGATGAGAAGGGAAGCATGTTTTTTAAAAGGGTAGATGATGTCATTTTTATGGATGAACCTGGACAAGTGACCTCCATGGGCTGTGCGAAAAAACCCATTATATTTCCATTAAGCCACAAGTAAAAACTCCTAATTGTTTGTGTGAATAAGCCAAATTCACCAATAAGCCCAATTAAGCCACAAGTAAACAACCCCTTACATTTATTAATATATACTAGTTATATACTCGCGTGCGATGCGATGCGAATCATCGAGAAACCGAAAAAACAATTGATAAAAGTATATATCAACTCGTTAAAATCTCGAAATCAAAATGGAAACCATTTTTCATATTAAAATAAAAGTAAATGCAATCAGCCTACAAAGCGAGGATATTTGACAAGAATGTTAAAGTTAATAATATCAACACACGATAACCTTAGGAGCCCAACACAAATAACTACCATCCAATATTCCTCAAATCCTGAAACCATTCTTCTTGTGACCCGTTTGTTGACTTGCATTTCGGACACCCATAGGCAGGAAATCGTTTTATCTGATCACGAAAGGCGAACCACCGCTTGGTTTTAAATCAACACGAGGATAGGGGTGCTCACGGGTTGGGTTGATCGGGTTGAAGGCGTTTCAACAACCCAACCCAATGTTGGCGGTTTGAGAATTTTTAACCCAACCCAATGATAACACCAATTTTTGGTGTTATTTACATATCACTTTCCGAGTAATATTGCTTAATCCAAGTAAATATTGTGGAAATTTCATCTTTAAATCAAGTGTTTCAGGATTTGCATCTTGTAATGAGATAGACAAGAAAGTGCGCGAGAAGTAAGGTTTTCCGGGTAAAAACTCGATCATGAAAATACTCAAGAATTAAAGGTGAAAAGTGGTCATTTAATCAAGTGGGTTAATTTTTGAAGGAAGTAAAGTTTTGCCAAAACAGTAGCTAAAGCGACTTTGAAGTTAGTTTCTGATGCTGAAGTTAGTTGAGCAACTCACCTAAGAGCAAAATTTCGGGCTAGTTACAAGTTAGTTTAAACTAACAGTAACTTACTTCAAACTCATGTGGAGGTGCTGATGCGTTTTTAAAAGGCTTTTTTCTTAGGGTTTGAAGCATAATCTGATTCTATCTTGGAGAGGGCGACAAGGGACGACTAGGAGGCGATTTTGGGAGGAAGAAAACATCAAATTGAAACAAGGAAACGTTTAGGAAGTGATTTCTACACCGAATTCTTGCCAATCGTCGTGGGTTTTTACACAATCAAGGGAGTTTTACAATCTTTGATTTCTCGAGAGACTTTTTCTTAGATCTATGAACTCTTCTATTGCTTTGTTTGTTAATACCCCCAACATGAACTAATCTTTAGATGTTGGGGGTTGGTTTAACTTTGGTTTAAGCTTATGAACATGTGACTTGGGATTTTTATCAGTTTTTCCTAGTTAATGAAGCATATGATTTGGGTTTTAATGCTTTTGTGAGTCTGATCAACTTTCATCTGATTTGTTCGTTATAAATTAAGTTTGAGAGAATTAATTGTTAACAAGAACTAGAATTATATGCCTAAGGTGAGAAATTGGATAGAGATATACCAGCTAAACCTTAGTATCATTATAATCTGGAACTTAATGTGTTTTGAACTCATGTGTTAAGATCGAGAAATGAGACTTGTGTTTTCAAAATAAAATCCGTTGTTGCTTGAGAAAGAACAACGGTGATTTTACATATTAGATTTTCATTAAAGGGTTTAACTGATAATTGTTTTCAAGAATATTGTTCATTAGTGAAAACCATAGGATTTCCAACCCTCAACTATTTTCTCCATAAAAAGCTTCTTAATTGTTTATTGCTCCGTTCTTGGTTTATTTAATTAGTAGTTGATTATTTAATTCCAAAAATCCAACCTTTAGATCGTTCAGTTAATAGTGAATATAGTAATTGTGATACTCAGTTTCTAGTTCCCTTGGTTCGATACTCGTACTTCCAAGTACATATTACTTGATTCGACCCGTACACTTGCGGTTAGATTAGGGGGGTGTAAACCCGCCTATCACCCAACCTAAACAATAGTGCAACCCAACTGGGTTGGTCGAGTTGTGTTTAAACAAAGTAAAAACAATATTGAAAACGTAAAAATAAGGAATTTTTTCTTTGAAATACGATCCATCATTTAAAAGAATATACGAGATCATCAAATATTTAGGTATTACCTATACCTTTCCAATAATGTCCTCTTATGAGTTCTATTTATCGTTATTGCCGAGTGTTTTTGGTAACTTATACATATTAAAGATAAATATAAATAGTTTTAGAGAATTCGCTAAAACGTTATTGGGTTATCGGGTTGGTCGGGTTACTTTGAGCCTAACCCAATAGCTTCGGGTTGTCCTAATTTTGTATCGATTATATGTCGGGTTACCTCGGGTTGATTTTTTCCCGGGTTGGTCGGGTTGGTTTGATCGGGTTAGTCGGTTTTTTGAGCACCCCTACACGAGGAGGAGGAGGAGCAGCAGCATCAACAACACGAGATATTAAAGTGAATGAGATATATTTGAAGAAAGTTGAAAATACAAATTGATTTTTGATGAACCATTTTTGTTATCTTTACTTTATGATCAACTTTCGATTATTTTCACTTCAATCAATTGAGTTCATGATAATCTTTGGAAAATAGGATAAACTTATCAAACCCCAAAGTATTTGATGGAGCATGATATTTATTGGCTTTACAAAGTTGATCAGAGGTTTAAAGTTAATTCTTTATAACTTAAGTGTCAAATGAGTCAACTTTTCACTTTAAAGGGGCTAAAAGAAGCATTATATGATACATATGGGTGTGAGAGGCTATTCCTTCCCAAGGAATATATTCTCATTGTTACTTTTTATTTTACTATTTTCTTCCATCTATATATTGTTTAGAATATAAATAGTTTTTTTTAAAGGAATAAATACTTCTGTTATATTCAGGACATATGTGCTAATACTAATTTTGATGAACAAAAAACACCTTTAACTTCAAAAAATTAATATTACGCCATCTATACTATATTATAAACCATGGATAAAAAACTATTAAATATAAATTATTAGACACAAGGTACCATCATTTTATGCAAGATTTTAAAAATCTCTCAATTTACAAGTATCAAAGCACAAGATACATATTACTACTGCAGGCTTCTAACACCTACTAATTTGGTATGTACAAGACCTTCCTTTTATGCAGACATTTTCATGTATCACTATTAATTAATATATTATATTACTATAATTTTATTTTAATTATATTATTAAATATGTAATTGGTTATTTTTTCTAGATACTACTGCAGACTTCTAACACCCACCAATTTAATATGTGCAGGATCTTCCTTTTATTCAGACCTTTTCATGTATCACTATTAATTAATATATTATATTAGTATAATTTTGTTTTAATTATATTATTAAATATGTAATTGGTTATTTTTTCTACATATCATTAAAATATATAAGATAATAATTGAATTCTAACAAAATATTTAATTTTTTTTTATATAAAAACATTATATTATTAAGCCTAAATTATGCAAATTTATAAAAAAAACATTATCACTTTCTCAAAACAATCCAAAATTGTACTGTAAATCGACAAAAAAATAAAATGAAACATTAAAATCGTGATGTATCTCGTTGCATTGCGCGATACGCTTCTAGTTCATTATGAAATTTTGATATACTAAATTTCTAACTATAATTAACTTTCAAGACATTAAAGTTTTAAAACATTTACTGTATTACAATATCAAGGTTCTAAAAAACACGTTGGACATCGTTGAGGCATGATCTTGTCGCCACGTTAAAGCATGTGGCATGATTCAAAGGCGTGGCTTATTGTAACACCCGTGTTTTTATGATTATTTATATTTTTGAAAATTCGGAAGTTAACGTTTGATTCGATATTTAACCGATGGATTCGACATATTCATAATGAATATAACACATATATAACATTTCACGTAAAAAATGTTTAAAATGAAGAAAAAAATTATATCGAGATGTATGTCATATCGAAGAGTACGAAATTCTCGTTTTTTTATGTAATTTGTTTGATTAAAATATTATAATTTTTTAGATAATTTATTTTAAACTTTAAAGAGATAAAAGTTTTTTAATTAAAAAAGAAAATAAAAAGTCAAATAAGGTAAGCATTGATTCAAATTTCCAGTTTTGTCCCTAATCACTTCTCAACTAATATTATTATATTTTAACCATTGATTAGTTTTCTAATTTTTAATCAATTGCTAAGATTGATCCTCACATGAACAATAAAAAAATGAGTTTCCATTTGAATCAACTCCTGTATATATAACCTAATTTAACTTGTTTATTATTATTGATAATTGAATAATAGTACAAAACATATACTTTTATACAAAATATTATATATGATATAGAGATTTGTTGCCATAAGTAACGCTTTAAACCCATTGTGGCCTTGCCATGATTCCTAAGGCTTAAGGCTTAGTCTCGTCACCACGGCTCAACCCATTTAGAACCTTAATAATAAGATATAAAAGTATTAAGTTTAAATAATTTACTAAAACTAATTAATATAAAAAATATATTATAGTTAAATTAGATATTAAAATATAAATTTAACTAATCCCTTAAACTAGTTAATATTCACCAAAAATATTTATAGTTAAATTATAATTAATAAATATATGTCAAATATATAAAAGTATTTTATTTAATGATTTGCTTGTTATATTTAGAAGATATATGTTTGTGCCATTAAATTTTATTGATTAAAAGGAGGGACCAAAACCTAAAAACGAAAATTGAAGAATGGACCAAATCTGTTATTATAATGAAAATTAGTTTGAAGGACCAAATCTGTTATCAAAATGAAAAGAAACTTGAGGGACCAAATCTGTTAGTTAAAATGAAAGTTGAGAGAAAGGAGGATGAATTGACAAAGTTGTCCCTCACTAACGGAATCTTAATTGACAGAGTTAGTAGGAGAGACCATATCCCTTATAAAAATAGAGCTATAGAGACTTTCCTCATTAATAATTTAGGTAAATCATAAGGATCAAATTTGCATTTAACTCTAAAATATATAAACAATGGGTGAAACGGATTTTAGGGAGGACTAGATGAACGGCGTTAATGTAGAGTTGGATGGAAGGTGGCGGTATGGCGGCAGTAGTAGGCAGGGTAGGATGGTGGTGACCGGTGGGGCTATGACGGCAAAAAGGTGCCACTTTTCATAATAGGCTTTTCAATTTATTAAGCTTTTTCTGCAAAGAAGCTTCCGACAGCACATCCAATCCAATGGTAACTTATTGAAGAACCTTTTTAATGTTGGATGGTGTTCTCTTGCACGATCGAATTTTTTATGACGTTTCTTTATTGTTTATGTAATTTTTTCCATATTAAAATAACATGCTACTGTTACAAACGAAGATATAATGAATAGCCTTCAAAAGATAAAAACTCATAAAAATGAATTTCTATTTTTTTTATGTACGATCTTATATGAGTTAGTTTCCGGTAAAAGCAATAATCATCACAAGAAGGGTAAGAAAAGATCTCCACTCTTGGATCAATTGCAATTGAACCTCAATTGAAAATTAATTTCTATGTTAATTCATTGATTATTTTGGGACTTAATATGAACCATTAGATCAAAACACTAATTAAAAATGATCAAGGGTTTAAAGCCTTTCTTACACTTCTCATATTAACTCATATTCTCACACCATCATTCGTTTATCATATGTATGTTAGGTAAGGTTATGTTTGACAAATTAGTTGACAAACTAGTTGTTAACTTAAAAACTAGTTGTTTGAAAAGCTAAAGGTTGGTTGATAGACCAACTCTTAGAAGATAAACTAATTGTGTTTGTCAAAAACTAGTTAATAGTGTAAAGTGACTAAAAAGAATATATTAAGAAATTAATATGTTCAAACATTACATTATATAATTAAAACAAGAATAAACTCACTTGTGGTCCCTATAGTTTAATTGAACATCTGGAAATTGTCCATATGCTTCAATAAATATAAATATACTACATAGATTATAGATTTGGCTCTAAAACAAGTCACTTATGCTAACACCGCTAATTGAGAGTATGTTAAGTGTACCATGTGCCCTTCACCTGAGGGGCATTTGGTAATTTCGCAAACCATCGATAAAGAAAACCCTCCTTACCCCAACATTGCCTTTCTTTTCTGGTCAAAGATCCACAACAACCCCAACGTTACCACCTAAGTTTCCCTCTGTCCTAAAGTCCCTCGCCACATATTACAACCTCTACCATCCATCTTCCTTGCTCAAATTATTGTTAAACCGAGAAGAGCCACTAGATCCTGCTCTAACCAAAGCCATCAAATGTGCTCCGACAAGTTCCTTCTGTTAGGTTTTCTCTAATAATTTATATGGGCTTATATGTTGTAAATTATGTAAGCTATTTAAATGGTTCATTGTATTAATCTAATTAATAGGTCCATGGGCTTTGATATTAAGAGGCACAATTAAGGTTTAATAGGAACCCCAATTACATGCATATAAAATGGTCATGGTCTCCAACATACCTGTAACACCCCGAGTTTCGTTTGTCTAGTTTGGAAGGAGAAGCAGAGGCAGTAGCCGGCGCGAGTTGCCGTGCGGCTTAGCCTGCACCATAACCCGCGCGGTGCACTGCTTGTTTGGGGTTTGTCCAGTGAGTGGCGCGAGTCACGGCGTGAGTGTACCCGCACCATAACCCGCGCGGTGCACTGATTGGTTGCGAGTTCCAGAGGGTGACGCGAGTCACGGCGCGACTTAGCCCGCGCGGTGGCCTGAGTGGTTTAAAGTGATTTTCCTGGGGAAAATATCTCACTTTTCACTTTTTCTCAAATCTCAGTATCTCTTTTCTCTCTCTCTCTCTCTCTCTCTCTCTTCATTTGTTTGTTTGGTTAGCTTCAAGCTACCATTTATTGCTAGTATTAAGTGTATCTAGCAAGGGTTCGGTATAGAAAGTTTCGTCTTCTCTAGGTGGTCGATATCTGGTTTTTCGGGTTTTCGTCTAAAACTTATTTGGTGAGTTCCTACTACCTTTTTCTAAACTTTATACATGTCAAAACTTACATTTTGAACTTCTATATATCTCCATGGTTTCAGATCTAAGTTTACTACATTTTGATATAACTTGAGTTTTGGGAGATTTTAGGGTTCCCGATCATTTTCGACTAAAATGATGGGTTCCATCTTATTGAAGTAAAAGGAGGTTTTACTTGCACATTTATGTGGATTATTTGAAAGAATGTATATAAACTCATTTTATGATTTTCATTCTTACCAACAGTTAAACTTGAAGGAAAACATTTTGTTTATAAAATGTTTTTATACCATATGACTATTTATGGTGGGTCACATATGTTATTGTGACAAGTCTGTACCATTACTAGTGGATCCCTAGGTTTTGAGTCGGTTGTTATTATCGGGATGTCTATTCCCCTTTCTGTAGCTATGGATGCATATGATCCTCGGGGGTCATTTGGTACGGTTATGTGAGACCGGTTACTAGCTATGGGTCATAATGTAGTCCTAGTGAACGAGTATGACTGGTTTCCTCGAGGGCCCTCCCTCACATCGTAGTATGGACCTTCGTTGTTCGTGGCCATGGATTCCATGTATTTAGCTCACAACTCAGATTGTGGCCTACTTTTGTGTTCCGCTGTAATCCTTGGTAAATTGGTTATCCCCCGTCATCGCAAAATGAATTTTCGGACCGATCAGTCCTTATGTGGAAAAGATTTCTTTTGTAAACCGAAACTTATTGAAAAGATTTCTTTTTGATACAATTGTTTATATCTTTTGAAATTATAAACTGTATGTTCTCACTAGGCTTTAAGCCTAACATTTTTTCTCAAATGATATGTATAACAGGTTCCCATTAGCGGTGGGTTACCAAGGGCTTGAGTGACGATCTTGGTCTCGGGGGTTTTTGAGATGACTAGTATTTGATGTTGGACAATTGTTTATGTCCCATTCTTTTGGTGATTTTTGGATTAACAACCAATGTAATCTAGATAGTTATGTTTAGATTAGTTTATTGTTGAATTCCATATCCGTATTCAGATTTTTGTAAAGGCTTAGTACATTCCCTCTTTTTGGGAGGTTTATACCAAGTGATGATGTTTATTTGTCCAGTTTCCGCATTTTTAAATTCACTCTGGTTTTTAGGGTGTTACAATACCGAAGCAGAAAAAATGATTTCTAAACCCCATCTATTAGAAATCGGTCGTTCAATAAAGAAAATTGATGGTTTTGGTTGAGGAAGATCATCACACCCGCTCAATTCATTCATCATCAAGGTTTTGCGTAAAGAAGACAGTTACTCAATGGATTTAGGTACACTATTATTTTCTTAATGATTCAATAGTATGGTTCGGTCCTTGGGATTTATTTGGGTAAATTTCCAACACCTTCATCTCTGACCTTTCTCTCATCTCCAACTCCTCTCCTTCAACAACCACCACCATCAACATCGGTTTCTTTTGTCACCACCATCCTTCTCACCTCCTTCAAGTTTGTCGAGGAACAAATTTAAGAAAGGCAAAGAAGATATGGTAAATCCAAGCAATATCGAAAAACCAACAAAATCATAAACACATCATGAGCCCCTTCTTGATTTAGCTAGTAAAAATATAGAAAAGACAAAAAAAAAAAAAAATTGGCATGGTAAATCCAAATAATCCCAAAAGCAACAAATTTAGCGGCCCTTGTTTGATATTCAACAAAATCATAATTCATAAACAAATCATGAGCCCTTCTCGATTTAGAAGTAGTTTGAAAACCTCCCTCACTTGCTCTCAAACCTACTTGGTTTTTATATACTTAATATACCTTTTTTTGCAAGTACATGATTTGGAAATGGAACTTGAAACAAGAAGTCAATGCAACAAGGAAAACATGCAGCAAGTTACGTCGACTATAAAAAGAAAGATCTACGCATATGCAATGGGATATTGAAAGACATTTGAAGAAAATGTATAGAATTGGAGTTGCTATTGACAACCAAACATATTCGAGTATTTCCTTATGGGTGGGGGCTCATGATTGTCCACGAGATGGAGGTGGGGAGGAGCCGAGGAGGGGTGAGGGTTCACGGCCCTAAGTGAGGGTGAGAGAGAAGAGAGAGGAGAAAAGGAGTTTTTTTATTTTAGTTTAATGCCACGTCACTTTTGAAAAAGAATTTGACTAAAGTGTCCCTCATGTAAGGGGCACATGGTGCATGTAATGGACTTTCCGTTAGTGGTGTTAAGGCAAACTCTTTTTTCAGAGCCAAATGCATAATTTAGGGACAATTTCATACTTATTGAAGCAAAATAACGATTTTCTGGTTTTCGATGAAATCACGGGACATTAAACGGAGTTTACTTTTAAAACAAACCACTAATATATTTCTATCATATGAGGATGAGTAAACTACAATTTTGGTCCCTACGGTTTACACAAAACTACGAAAAAACTTCTATAAACTTTGATAAATACGTAAATAGTCACTATAGTTTGTATTTTGCTTTGAAAACTCTGTTAGTGAAACCATCGTTAGTTAAGAAGCATTTTTGCTTTTTAACCCATTTTTCGTAAAAATAAAATAAAAAGTATACTATATTATATCATTTTCATAATAGTCATAAAACACAAGTTTGTTTGCAAAAAGAATAGAATAACACCCTCTAAAACGTCACAACTATACCTGTCCCATAACCGAAATAAAAATGATAAATTCCATATGCTACTAATATGTTGATGGTGTCGAAAGTCGAATCCAAACATCTCACAAGTTTGTTGATCATACAAGAAATACCAAAAATTACCCTATATATGTATCTCGATTCATATAATTATGTTTCCCTTCAAATCGCATACCCACCAAAACAAAAATATAAAACTTATGATCTTATCACAAATTCACAATTATTTAATCTTAAGGGCTGTTCGGTTCATTTTCTGTTAAGACCTGTATGGATATAGCTGTCTGTATGAATATAGTTGTCTGAGTGTTAATAGATAAGTTATTGTTCGGTACCCTTTTATTTTACATTAAACATTTGTTGATGAAATTTTATAAAATAAAAAAATTTACAGCAAAATGTAAATATACAAAAACCCAAATCAATGAAACCCCTAAATATACAAAACCCCGAATCAATCAAACAACTTTCCAACCAAATTTCAACAAACTCACTAGAAGAATCTCATTTATATTTAATACCTACCTTGAAAATTAGTTTATTGAACAATTCAAATCTTATCCTACATCTTCGATGTCAAACTTCCATGTATGTCATCCCATATCATATCCCCCATGTCTGTTTACTTTTGATAACCCACAAACCTGCTATGAAATGTTTTCAGCCCCATAAAAAGGAACTCCAACATCAAAGAGGTGCTAGCCTAGTGGTAAGGCCCTGGGGGGATAGTGCATGGTATGCCTATCTACCAGGGTTCGAATCCTGGGGGATGCACTTCGGCGATACCCAGACCTTGGGTCGGCCTTCGGGTCCAGGTTTACGGGCATACCAGTCTATGGGTATGCGGGTTCGGTCTTGACCGGGATTAGTCGTACCTGGGCGGGTCCAGTCCATGTGGGCTGGGTCGGGTCGCCGCGGATTAGTCGGTGCTGCCCAATTTGATGCCCGGATACCGCGGGTGCGTGTGTGTGTGGGCTTAGCCCAAGTTGCCGTACAAAAAAAAAAGGAACTCCAACAAAAATAAAAAAACATGTAAAATCCATCTCCTACACAAGTGCCAAGGATCTAATAAGAACAATCAGATCCATCCAGCCATGAAAAACAGAAATAGGGCAGAAAATAAAACTAAACCATCAGATGTGAGAGAAGGAAACAACGAGAGGAGAGGATCGATTTTAAGGATGAGCAGATTGTTTTGAGAAGACATGATCGATTACAGATAGCAGATCTATTTCAGGAGCAGATCGATTTGAGAAAACATGATCGATTACAAACAACAACATTTTAGGGGGGAGACATGAGAAATCTGCGACCACGAACCAACATCGAGGGAGGGAGGGAGGCGGCGATCCATTGTTGAGGAGAGAAGCAGTCGTGTTTTTTTTTTGTTGGCTTTTATCACAAGGGTAGGAAGGGAAAAAGGAGGACTGACTAGATATGACTCTACAAATTGGGCTGAGCGAATAAGCCCATTTCTGACCCAATAAGCCACTTTCGAACAACAATATATAGCTGAGCGAATAAACTATATAGGTTATACATCCCATTAAGCCACAACCGAACAACCCCTTCGTCACTATTCACTTAACATGTTTGACATGAAATGAGTAAATATTTTATTATTAAATTTTCTTTTAAGAAAAAAATGTTTCTTTTGAGATATTAAAAACGAATATCAATTCAATTGTTTTGTTATTTACTCTATCTAAAAATAAATATTTAACAATAAAAATAATACACAGTTTTTAAAATGTGTAATCATTATATATTTTTAATAACCATATAACAATTTTACTCTTAAGAATAGAGAGAATATTAAATTCCATCTCAGAATTAAAAGTAGAGTTGATAAGTAGGCACTTGCATTTTAAAAATAAATATTTATTTTGAGAGAGATAAATATATATATATATATATATATATATATATATTAAAACAGAGAAAATATATAAATCAACTTAAATATTTATATTTTTTTGTAATAACAATAAAATATTCATTTCAAAGATCAAGTCAAGTCATGTCAATATTATGTGCACATAATGTGATCAATTAACATCTTAAAGCACCAAGGTCCACATTTTCGATTTCAATTGTTAATCTTCACAAATAATATTTGTTTAGTTTGGTTATCTTGAGTGACATTATATTAAAAAAAGTTCTTACAATTTCTTTTTCACGTTTGTCATTTTTTTATATTTTTAAAATATTGATTTGATTAAAGAAAAGCTATCTAATAACATCATTTTGTCAAATCGTACAAATTATGTTCTTAAAAATTAAAATCAAACAATTTCGGTTCCTATGGTTTACAACCAACTACGAAACTTCATTAAATATAGTAATGGTCATTGTGGTTTGCATTTTGCTTTGAAAATGATTGCACTAACACCGTTAGTCAAAGTGACAGTTGAGGGACATTTTCGTCCTTATATCCATTTCTATAATTAACTTATATGAAATTTAAACCTAGGGACCAAAACAATAGTTACTCTATATAAAATTAAACTATCTATCTATCTATCTATCTATCTATCTATATATCTATATCTATATATATATATATATATATATATATATATATATAACACAATACACATAGACAACATACTCCTCCATATCTCTGACCAACACCTTACATACCATCTCACTGATTTCTCTCCCCTACATTACTGCCTATAGTTGATTACGGATGGCTAAATCAATCGGGATATGTAGCATTAGAAACAAGAGAAACAATGGAGGGATAAAAGAATTGAAACTTGGTAGTTGGTATAGGGCATGTGGTTGTCAAGGGGGGAGGTTTGCCAGAGAAGAAATAGGGGACATGGAGGGTGGGTGGACAAGGGATTGTGTCTCTTATTGATTTCGTTAATGTGATTGTTGGTATGTACAAAAGGAATTGTCAAGGATTTCGTCCAATGTGTTTGTTTACGTCCATGTGATTGTCGAAGGAGAGGGTAGGGGGCAGGGATTCAACGGGAAATCAAATAAGAAGGCGAATGGGAGGGGGATTTCACCGAGAAATCAAGGCGGTGGGGGGAGATGGTAACTGGACGGCGAGATGGGATGAATAATGATTGGATCGTAAGATGAGATGAAGACAAGAGGCATTTTTTCCCCTATGCGTATATATTATATGAATATGTATATAAGGGGCTTAATCATTTAAAAACCACATATATTGTGTTAACTGTGAGAACTATTACCATAAGGTATTGTTTCACATGATATTTTCCATCTAAGGCTAGAATTTAGTATAATGATTAACATATATTTGTTTTTCTCAATGTGTTTGTTTCATATGTATTTGGTTCACAATGTGTGTAACATCTGCAATTTCGGTATGTGATTAACATGGTTTCCCCCGTCTTAAACCCTTGAGTAGTAATATGGATATCGTCTTTAGTGAAGGTTCTGGAGTGTCTCGTGAATCGAATCGCCATCGTTTGAGAAATCGCTTGAAAAGTCAGGCCTCGATACGTGGGGGGCGACTATGCCCGACGATTGTGACAGTGTCACTCTCGCCAGGGCACTGTCACGGGGAAATAACACCCCACGGTACAAGTGGGGCGACAATACCCGGCGATTGTGACACTGTCACTCTCGCCAGGGCAATGTCGCGCAGCCAAGCGGGCGAGAATGCCCCGCGATAGTGACCTTGTCACACTATCGCCTGTCAAAGTCGCCGACGGGCTCTAGGAGGCTTTTAAGCCCGATTTTTGGGAGATCTTCTTCATAACCTCCTATTCTCTCCACCCTAAACTCTCCCAACTCTCCAACCCTCGCTAATATCGATTTTGGTTACATCTAATGGTCAATCTCCCCTACTTACTCATGTTTGGACCTCATCAATGGTAAGATTTGGAAGTTATACCTTGAGTTCTTCACCTTCTTCTCCATTTCAAGAATCCTTAAGTTTTAGGGTTTCACCAAACCCTCTCCATTCCTTTTGAGGAGTTAAAGTTAAGGTCATTTTGGTGACCCTAGAAGTATGTTGGTGGTGGATTCAAGTTTGGTTAAGGTAATCCTATCTTCTCCTAATCTATAGAAATTAGGGTTTTGGTAAAATGGAGATTTTGATATAAGATGTTTGGGGATCAATTCTAAATGGTTGGATATGATTATTTATGGTTGGAAATTTGTGGATCTAGGTTTTGGAAGGATTTCGCTTGTGGATCTGGATTTCTTCAAGGAAGCTCAAGTTGGGGTAAAATCTAGATTTAGCCTAAATCTAGCAAGGTGAGTTCAAGTTGATTTGTGAAAACGGTGTACATACCAAAATGTCTATTTTAAAGTGTTTATATGTTTTACATGAAATTATTAACTGTTGAGTTATTTGATGAATTTTGATTAGTTGAAGTGTCTAACTTTATAAACTTGTAAAATACCCATATTTGGGGATTTTGGGCATTTTGATAAATAAATCATATATTTTGGTATTTTAAGGATTTATTTCATGAAGTAGAATTTGGGTTTTTAAATACATTTTATCGTGTATTTTACATAAGTGTTTGAGTTTGTGTTATGGGATGTTTTTGAGATAATAAATGATATAAAACACTTGGAAACTGATTTGTCCCAATCTACACTACGTTGGAGTCATTTATACAAATTGGAGTATGGGTTTACATACATGCGGGTTGTTTACATTTGGTTTCACTTTATGATTTTCAACGTTGGGTATTTGGGTTTGTTGAGCTTATGGCTCGGTTTGGATTTTGTTGGGTTTTAAGGACACTTGTCCGTTTTAATAGCTCATTGTAGAGCGTTTGGTTATGATTTGCATTTATTGCATCTTATTTGAGAGTTACATGTTTTGAATGTGTTAGTTCATTCGTTTTAGTTAGTGCAATGGATCCATAGGCACGGTGTTCCTATGTCCCCGTTTTGGACATTTAGTTCACCATTTGGCACAGAATAGGCATCGGGTCACCATGATAAGTAAGGTGGACCTATACGGTCGGGCAGCGTCTCATGGGCAGTAAGGTGTAATTCCCTTGTGCATAAGTTACCCTGTTTTGGAACTTTCAGGAATAGACTCAGAGGAGTTGACTTGATGTTTTCGGGCAATAGACTTGGAGTAGTTGAGCTCGATGGGTGTTTTTATGTGTAACCCACATGTTTTGATTTCCTGCATAATTATGTGACCTACTTTTGTGTTCCGTCGCATACAATGTAAGCGGGTTTTCCCCGTCACCGATAGGTGTTGTTTTGGGTTAGGGAGTTTTATAATCCATGTATTCGGAGACGTTTGAGTATGGGTATTTATCTATGTTTTAAGGTTTTGGATAATGAAACTCATTCGAGTTATTGGGATATTTTGGAAGTTGGAGGTATCTACGTTTTCAGTGTTTGATCATTATAATGTCAGTTATGTTTTACGTGCACTTTGGGCTTTTGGCTTTATTTAAAGAGGCATTTGTTTTATGATTTTAATCACGAAAAGGGCGAATGATGAAAGGAGATTGTTTTGAGATTTAATGTATTTCATTTTGGTTGCTTTCAAATCAAATGTATTGCATTTTGGAAATCATGATTTTAAATAACATTCTTAAAGTTAATGCTTTATATATCTCTATTGAAAACTCTTAAGCTCACTAGGCGTTAAGCCTAACATTTTTATTTGTCGGCATGTGCATCAGGTTCCAGTTGGGGTTTGATTATTGCAGTGCTTTGAGGAGTTGAGCATTAGACTTACACAAGAGTAAGTAGTTTGGTGAAGCCTTCCACAATTGGAGATAGTGACTATTATTGGGTTTTAGTAGCAACCGTCCTTATTATAGACTGTTTATACAGAACGAAATGTGTGTATTGAAGTTAAATATTAAATTGTGATTATAGATGAATTACTTATCGATGTATTTAGAAAATTTTAAATTAGTTGCTATTTCCGGATCTGAGGGTGTTACAATGTGAAACTTTTTAGTTTTATCTTTTATTTCACAAACACACAAAAAATGTTCACGTTGTGAAACAAATATACCTTAATCAATACACTAAATCCAAATCGTAAATGGAAAAAAAATCATGTGAAATAACACATGATGCACCGGTTCTCAGGGTTATGATAATTTTATGGGTTCTCAAATGAAGGTCTCCTATGTATAATATATATATATATATATATATATATATATTATATTATAATATTTTTTGATAATTCTTTAATAAGAAAAATAAAAATTACAATTCATAGATATGGACAAAACAAAAAAAATATAAAGAATTAGGGTTATGACAATTTTATGGGTTCTCAAACGAAGGTCTCCTATGTATAATATATATATATATATATATATATATATATGAGTGAATTGCAAATTTGGTCCATGTGGTTTATTGTTTTTCTCACATTTAGTCCCTACAAAATTTTTATTGCAAGAAACTCCCTGGGGTATACAAAAGTGCTCGGATTTGGTCCCTGTGACTAACGTCCGTTAGGTTGCAGGTGTTAAATCTCCTCATGTGCCTTGCACATGAGGGTATATGGGTCATTTTATTCAATAAGGACCAGAATTGCAATAAAACACAAGGACCAAAATTGCAATTTACTCTTTTATATTATACCTTTTTTCAAAAAAATAGTATTTATATTATATAATTAATAAATAATTATCACTTAATTAAAAAATAACTTATTTAATGAATCATCAAAATTTTATTTAGTTAATAATTTATATTTAAGTTTTATCGACTAAAATTATAATAAAATAATTTATATTTTCGCTTTTACTAAATTTCATTTTTAATAAAAAAATAAATTATTCAATAAAAATAAATTAAACACATGCGTTTTTTGAATTTTAATATAAAACATAACATATATATATATTATAGAAAAATCTAGCGCATATTAAAACGATATATGAAATTACCTTTAAAAAAATTATTATAACTAAACTTATATCTTATTGAACTCGATTTTTTTAAAATAAATTACCTACGAATTTTGTTTTAGAGATGTTTGAAAGAGGATGAGCGAACAAATATTCCTAACAAAATTATGTAACATCCAACCCATTTTTATGTTTTTTTGATCAAACCTCCTTCTCAAATATTCATAACAAAATCCATGTGCTTTAATCTTTTTGCATGTTAACATCATTTTAATAATTGTAGGGGTGTAAAAAAACCAGAAAACCGAGAAACCGAGCCGAACCGTTTGATCCGAAACCGGAAAAACCGAAAACCGGGAAAACCGGAAAAACCGAAAACCGGAAAAACCGAAAAACCAAGTAAGACCAAAAACCGAGAAACCAACCCGAAAACCGAAAAACCGAGCCGAACCGAACTGAGAACACCCCTAAATAATTGTACGGTAATTTATATAAAAAATCTAAAAAAAGTCGAGTTCAATAAGATATAAGTTTAGTTATAATAAATTTTTTAAAGGTAATTTCATATATCGTTTTAATATGCGTTAGATTTTTCTATAATATATATATATGTTATGTTTTATATTAAAATTCAAAAAACGCATGTGTTTAATTTATTTTTATTGAATAATTTATTTTTTTATTAAAAATGAAATTTAGTAAAAGCGAAAATATAAATTATTTTATTATAATTTTAATCGATAAAACTTAAATATAAATTATTAACTAAATAAAATTTTGATGTTTCATTAAATAAGTTATTTTTTAATTAAGTGATAATTATTTATTAATTATATAATATAAATACTATGTTTTAAAAAAAAAGGTATAACATAAAAGAGTAAATTGCAATTTTGGTCCTTGTGGTTTATTGCAATTCTGGTTCTTGTGGAGTAAAATGACCCATATACCTTCATATACCCTCAGGTAGCGTTTGGTACGCAGACTGGATGAAACAGGACAGGACGGGACGGGACATGACAGGACTAATTGTCTGTCCCACGTTTGGTAAGCTGGACAGGACAGGACAAAACTGTTAAAATGACCAGATTGCCCTTATATGTTGTTTAATGCCTTTATATGTTGTTTTATATCAAATAATGATTGTAAATGACATAAATCAACTAAAATTTATTTAAATAATTTTATCTATGATAGTTGTACTATTATATATCATATAATCATTCCAACACACAATTATAAATACATACAAAATTTTAAAACTTTCAAAAACAACAACGCTAAATTCATACATAATTTAGAAACATTTCAACACAACAATTGTACCAAAAATAATTTAAACATGTGTCATACCAACATCAAAAGTTTAAACATTCACAAACAAGTCAAGTGTACCAACATCAAAAGTTTAAACATTCCCAATAAAACGACAATTGTTTTCATAATTTTCTAATACTATTACTTGTCCGCGTCATAAATCGACTTCACAAATTCAAGCTTCGTAGCATCATCCAAACGCATCCAAAAACGATATTGGGATGGTTTCTCCCCAAAGTACTTACCCATTCGAATGACTTCCATCATACCAAGTCCAAGTCACTTCAATTCATTGTCCAAGCCATCCATTTCGATAGAATCCGAGAGGACTGAAACCAACCTTTTCATTTGATTGGTTGCTTCATGGATTTCATTCTTGGTTTCTTCCACTAGCTTAGATAGCCCGGTTGTCCTTTTCCTCTTCTTACTAGTTCCTTCTCCTTCATTTGGAATGGGGGAGTGTGAAGTTGTATTTGAATGACTTGGAACGGGGGGGACATTAACTTCAGTCACAAAATCATCGTCATTCTCTATGTCCATATTCTCCAACGCGTCTGTAGCGGATTCAACCATGCTTCCCGTCGCACGGTCTTTCCCGAACACCATCTTTAACCGCTCGTAAGCCGGGAATGGCTTATTAGCCGTCTAGTTCTTGTTGGGATGTTTCCACGACAACAAACAAACAAATAAATAATTATAAATAAAAAAGTGACTAAAAACATAATAAGAAATCCATAATATCTAACTACTAACCTTTAAATATTCTTCCAAAATCTCAGGAGCTTCAACAGTAACACATTGATTTGCATCATTCCACCCAAATCCGCTTGTATTTAGCATATCATATGCAGCCGAATATTTATCTTTTAGACGTTTTATTTTATTTTGCACGTGTTTTGCCGTTATGATAACACCGGGAATTCTTTCCCGCATCTTTGAAACAACCACTTCATACGTCCCCGACCTAAAGCTTCCATTATCACCCCTACCACCATTTATTACAATGTCTTGAAGAATTGTGATCAACAAGTCTTCCTCATCCGTCGTCCACCCACGACGGTCTGCCATTATTTATAAATCTACATAACAATAAAAAATACGAAGACAAACAAATATGATTCCATAAGAAACAATAAAAATACTAAGACAAACATCAATCTATTTGAAACATCAAGATTCCGTTACAAACATCAATCCATTACAAATACAAAATAAAAAAACATTTAAAATTTTATCTTAATTACGATTTAACATCCAAGATTCAAACATTTCTTGGGCTAAATCATCTCTCCACTGAGACCACTCATCACTTGCTTCAACAACATCAATGAACTCGGACGGTAAAGAGTGGTCTTCTCCAATAGGCATGTCTTCAATAGTGAATGGTGAATTTTCTTGCGGATCAATGGTCATGTATATCCTAATAAAATTATGCAGCAAAGCACATGCTAAAATCATTCGGCCTTGATATTTTATCGGATAGAAAGAAGGACTTCATAATATAGCCCAACGCTTCTTCATGATGCCAAAACACCTCTCGATAATATTTCTAGCATGTGAGTGCTTCATATTAAAGTATTCCTCTTTATTAGTAGGTGCACGACTAGCGTCTTCCCACTCTCGTAAATGATACCTTGTGCCCCTATATGGTGCCAAAAAACCTTCACCATTGATATATCCTGCATCGGCCAAGTAGTAGTTACCGGGTGTGACTTTCAACCCATTTTGTCTGGTAACTGCATCTCGTAGAACTCTAGAGTCGGTAGCCGAACCTTCCCAACCAGCTAAAACGTAGACAAATTTCAGATCACGAGTGCACACACCTAATACATTGGTCGCAATATGTCCCTTTCTTATTCGATACCTTGGTTTATCAGACTCTGGTACAGTTACTTCAATATAAGTTCCATCTATTGCTCCTAAACAACCCTATAAAAAATGTTTTAGCTAAAAAATGGACGTTATATTATGAATTGTATTAAAAGTCTTATAATAATTACCTTAAACCATTTCCATCGTGAATCCGTACAATCATCTTCTATAGGAGTTGGTTTGACAAGCAACACGTCTTCCAAATGCAATAAAGCACGCAACACCCGATGAACATACCGACTAATTGTTTCCCCCGACCTATAGAACCTAACTTGTATAGTTCTATTCTTAGTGTGGTGTGCTAATATATTTATAAATATAGCAACCTGCTCCTCGATTGTCATATTACCGTCATCTACTAATCCACCACGAGTTTTAAGTAAATCGCACAAAACTGCAAAGGCATTTCTATCCATTCGCAACTCATTTATACAATTGACATCACTTTCACGTGTAATACGTTGTATTTCGGTTGATCTAACTTGAAGTCTAGTGAAAGTTCTTTGGTTCAAATTTTCCCTTTCATTATTTCTATTCTCCAATTCAATCAACCAAATCAAAAGGGAAAGGAAATACATAAGCATTTGAATGTAAGTATTCCATACGGTGACGAGTACAACCAAGTGATTACGGTCCATCGCTACAAAATTCACAAAACAAAGTACCAAGCAATAGTAAAAAAAGTTAGCTAAATTTTATAGTACATCCAACACTTTTTATATGCTATATTAAACAAAATTCCGTTATTCCAACACTTACACATAGTCAAATGCAAAAACAATAGTCATGGTGAAGAAAAAATGCAATAAACAGTTGAAGTACATATAAATATAAACATAATATACAAAATGTTCCCAAGGAATCTTGATATAGTTTGGTAAAATAAATCTGTTGCAGTAATGAATGTTGCTTAAAATTGAAATATAAAACCATGCAATAACAGTAGCCATGGTGAAGACAGTAGCCATGGTGAAGACACAAGTTCAACAGAAAACCACATATATATTTATCAAAAATCGAAACCACAAATCGAAACCACATACAGTAGCCATGGTGAAGACACAAGTTCAACATAAATCAAAACCACAAATCGAAAACATAAACTGAATTTCAACAGAAATCGAAAACATAAACACAACAGAAATCGAAACCACAAATCGAAAACATAAACTGAATTTCAACAGAAATTGAAAGCATAAACACAACAGAAATCGAAGAACAAGTTCAACAAAAATCGAAGACACAAGTTCAACAGTAGCCATGGTGGAGACGATGGTCTCTGGTTCAACAAGTTCAACAAGAAATCGAAGAACAAGTTCAACAGAAATCGATTGAAGAAGAAATCGATGAAGAACATGGAAATACCTGTGGAGTCTGATGAAGATGGAGTCCGATGAAGATGGAGGCCGATGAAGACGGAGGCGATGGTCTCTGGTTTCACGTATCAGATAGATGGAGGCGAGATTGAAAAAATTAGGTTTAGGTATCAGATCGATGGTGTAAAAGAAAAAAAAGGGTAGTTTAGTAATCTTTCAATTTAGTACTATGTTGTTCCACCTATTTTGGTGGAACAAAAAAAACCAAGTTTTGTCCCATGAAATTAACATTTTGTCCCATCTTGTCCTATCTGATTTTTGTCCCATGGCATGCCAAACATGAGACTATTTTTTTTGTCCCGTCCCATGCAGTCTGCATACCAAACGCACCCTCAAGGCACATGAGGGGATTTAACACCTGCAACCTAACGGGCGTTAGTTACAGGGACCAAATCTGAGTACTTTTGCATACTATAGGGAGTTTCTTGCAATAAAAATTTTGTAGGGACCAAATGTGAGAAAAACAATAAACCACAGGGACCAAATTTGCAATTCTCTCTCTCTCTCTCTCTATATATATTATAATATAATATTTTTTTGATAATTCTTTAATAAGAAAAATAAAAATTACAATTCATAGATATGGACAAAACACAAAACAAAAAAAGATAAAGAATTAGGTTTAAGAAAAGGCGAATATGTTGGGTGATTTTTAATAGAGTTAGTAACATGGACCATTTTCGAAGCAAAATACAAACCATAATGATTAATATTGTACTTAATGAAGTTTGTAAACTTTATTCCTAGTTGTGTAAACCACATGAACCACTTGGGTTGTGATGCTATGTAGTGGAAATCTCATATTTCCTAGGTTTGAATTCATACGTTGCCAAAGCCTTTATAACCATGGAGATTCACTTACAATGACTCTAGATCATTCATAATTACCGAGGAAATTAGTCGATATATATAATAAGCTTGTCCAAAACCCCAAGGCAAGAAAAAAAAACACGAGAGGGACCAAAATTGTAGCTTACTCTGAAATAATATATAATAATTCTAAAAAAGAAAAAGAAAGGGTGATGAGAAGAGAGGATGGAAAATGTACTTTTGGAGGCATACGGTACCTTTGATTGAATGATTGTGAAGAAAAGGCCAAGTACTAGTAGTAGTGAGTCAAATGGGACCCAAGTGAAAGTCGAGTGGTGTCTTTTCCAAATTGACGATTTTGCCCTCTTTTCTCTTCTGAATTCATTCTCAATTGTCAACTCTCCTGTCTATTTGGTCTTAACCAATAGGAACCACCATATTCGCTTTGTCTATCACCAAGTAAGTATTCATTTCTCATATAACCTCATCTACTCATCTCAAACTATATATTATTTTTGTAAAAATATTTAGTGAATTTCTCGAATGTGATGCAACTTTGAATGTGTGTTTTCACATAGTCAATCAGTCTCCACACAATATAAAAGTATTTTCACATATATTATATAGAAGATTGAGTTATATCATTTGAAGGGTATATATATTTGTTATAATTCTCATGAAAATCGATATTTTCTTACCGGAATTCAACCCTATACACATATATGTATCAAATGCTACAAAGGACGCGTAATTAAAGTAACGATAAGTCGCAATATAATTTGGTGCGGAGGCAATGGAGCATGCATGATTTTTTGTCGGAGTCACTATATATATATTGAGGGATCACATACGATGAGTATAGTAAACGTTTTGATTTAAATAATATAATTTATTATATAAAGTTCACGAAATATATTCTATATACTTTATTTTTCACTAGTTACATTTCATATATGGAATACTTCAAATGTCAATGCCGTGATCGTTAAGAAACTAGACACATTAGTATAACTTTTTTTTTTTAAATTAAAAACTCAATTAGAAATACCCATCACTTACATATATTACATTCATCATGTAAATTCATATTATTTTCATCTAATTATATTCACATTATTGTATGATATTATTATAATAATTCTATAATTAACATTTATTTTTTCAATTGTTTTTTTTTTGTGATTCTTTTTATCATTTAATAATTAGATAAAATAGAAAACAAAGTATTGATGTAATAATAAAATATAAATATGTATGTTGTAACTCCTATATAAATATACATTTAAAAATATATCTAGTATTCTCTTTATGAAGAAAAAAATTCTCTAAATGTTGACTTTGTTAAAGAAAAATAAAATGGAAGTGTAGAATAAAGTGGCTTTATGCGAATGGCAAGTTGGCACATCATTGCTTCTTGGAGAGAGTATCTATTCGACTCATTTTTCTATCATATATACAAGAACCACCACCAGGTCATGGTGGGGAACAGATATTACATGGATATGTTTTTATTCCAATATATAGGGACATACATTATACGGATCAGATTCAGAAGAAAACTCTAAATAAATGGAAAACTGAAAAACCATGAAAAAACAAATGAAAAAGTATATGAATATGGATGTCAAATTAACGAGAAAAATATGATCTTTTATTTGGTGTAATTTATTTCAGTTGAATTTTGTTCATTTTTCGTATTTTTTCGAATAAAAAATAGGGGAGGGGGTGAGGTTTTTTTAATTTAAAAAATATTATTGTAACCGCCCGTTTAATCATATCCATCAGATCATCTAATGTAACGGTTGATAAGGTGTTTTTTAGTTTTTCATTTATTTGAGGTTTTCCTTTGAATATCCGTCTACATGATACAACCCTAAATATTTTGATAATTAATTAATTATTTTTAATATATATTTAGTAATGAATATATATGTGTATATATATATATATTGAGGGGTATCTAGATTTTTTTTGAAATAGTGACATCGTAACACATAACAAAATAAAATACGAATACCGTTAACAACCATAAAAAGTTTTGGACTAGGCCATAATTTATTTTGTGATGGCACGAGACCCATTTAAAGATTCGATAAATCTATACTTACCTAAAATATGTTGCATCATAGATGTATATGCGGATGTGTAACAAATATAAAAAGTTATGTAAATGGAAAGTCTTTCCACTTTCGGATTAGTGCATGGACCAGGTGAGTAGGAATACAACTTCGTGGACCACCATCTTGATCATCGAGAGGAATAAAATTGGCGTGTAAACTTCCCATACATTCCCGTCTACGCTTTTTATTATTATTATCAAGATTCTAAATAACATGAGGCGTAGCGTGTCGGCGAGGTCAAACCTCAAGCCTTGGAAGCCACGACGAGGTCACAATGTTTCTCAAGGCGTTACTTATGGCGGCAAATTTGTATTATGATATATAAAATTATATACATAAACATATGTTTTCTACTATGACTCAATAAATCAATGATACTAAGCAATTTAAATTAAGTTATACCATTAAAAACTAACAAATAAGACATTAAAAAGATAGGTAAAATCAAATATTGTGTTACCAAAACCGTGCATGCGCATTACGACACAAGCCTTGAGCCACAACACGCCATGACGACTGTTATGACGAGCCTTTAAGAACATTGCTTTTTATTCAACATTAATCTTCATTTTAAGTGAGTAAGACAAATCATAAATTACCAAAATTGTTGTATGTAGTGGTCTCTTTCAATTTAGGATTTATTCAAGGTTGCCCCCTTCCTATGGGAAATGACAATGATGAGTGGTGGGAATGATTTGGATCGGGATTAAAGTCAACAAAGTGTGTAAAGTTGGACTGTGAGGCTGGATAAATACGTAGACGATGAACTATATTTATCCCGACACACTAGCTAGATAGTGTGCATACATATATACTTGTGTGTGAAACGACAAATAAATCACACATTCATGTTTTTTAGAAACTTAGGGGCCGTTTATCGAATGTTTCCAGGAAAGGCTTATCGGGTCACTTACCTCACTGGATGAACATGTCAAGAACCAAAAATCTTACCTAGTAAGAGTGATAGCAAGGACAGAGAGTTTTACCCGGTGAGTAAAGGTAACGACTCTTACCCAATTAGCGCTTACCGGGTAAAGTGTTGCATAGGACGCCGTTTGAATGGACTAAAATCTTACCCAATAAGATATCTGATAGTGTTGAATCTTATCGGTAAGCATTTGGGTAAACGACCCCTTAAACTAGGGTGTTCATTGGTTGAAATCCAATGAATTTAGGTGGATCCGATCCAATCCAATTAGCATTGGAGATTCTATCCAATCAAATCCAATGGATAATTGGATCGGTTCCATTCCATCAATTGGATATTATTATCGGTTATCCAATGGATCAAATTGGTTTAATCCAATATTTGAGTCAATTCTTAACCAATTAATTTATCATTTCAACCAATTATTCATATATTTACTTAATTTATTAAAAGACACTACATATAAATATCAACTAGAAAACAATATTATTATTTATTATATATAGTTATTAATTGGATGATAATTGAATGAGTAATTGGATGACTATTAGATTGGATTAGTTTGGTTTTATTGGATTCTGGACTGCCATCAAAGAACCAACCGATCTAAATTGCAGTTTTTGATCCGATCCGACCATAATCAGATATTCAATTGTAATTGGATCAGTCGACTTTTTATACACCCCTACCTTGAAGGCTTAAACCATGAAGTTCATTTAAAAATTTGTACTTGATGTCTCTTAACTTTAATTATATATTTAAATCTTTAGCATTTGTATTTTGATATTTAAATAATTTTCATTCATTTTTAATATACCAACTTTATATATTTTGTCTTGTAATTATTACTTTATCAAATTATTGAGTTTATATTTTAGGCTTTCACTTGCAAAGGTATCAATCCCATAATGATACAAAAATTTTTACTCTCCAATCATGCGAACATATACATATATCATAAGCATACCGTATTATTTTTATGCTAGTCAACATATATCTGTACATATATTTACATGAGAGAGTTTAAATAAAAAAGTAAAAAGCTTGAAAACAAACGAATAAATGATTGATTTTGAATCATCAACAAACCTGGAAAAAAAAATTCATTTGAAGATCCATATGTGAGCCCATGTTTCATTTTACCTAGGGGTGACAAATTTGTACAAAACCAAATCAGCCAACATGTATATTAGTCGTATCAATTAAATCGGTACCAATTATAATTGGCTGGTAGTACCGTCCCAAATGTCTATACTTGGTTGGTACACGGTATTGAATGTTGTGTACCACGGGGAAATTGACCCAAATGGCTAAACTACGGGGAGGGATTGGCCTCCTAGCCATCCCTCTCCCTGACTTGCTAAAATGTCCCAATCAGCGCAATGGAGCAGGGTTACGCATTGGAGTAGGGGTGCGCAATTGCGTAGGTGCGCAATTGCGCACCCCTACTCCATTGCGTACCTGCCACGTGTCAACTCCAGATTAACACTAATTAGGGTTTGTCTTTAAAATTTGGTTGAAAAACAATTTTTTCACCTTTTTAAGCTGGTTTTTTATGTTGTTGTGTACTGTTTTTTTCAACCTGTTGGGATATCAAATCAATTTTAGCAGATTAATTATTTCACTGTGTTTGTACAATTTGATTCCCTGAATTATTGCTATAAGAGCAGCAACTATGGAAGTTGTAATTCACAATTTTCATCAAAACTTTCATACAATTTATTTGCTTGTGTATCTTCGTCTCTGTGTGGTTTTAAAAAAAAAATATGAGTTCCAGAGATGATAAAGTCAAGTTACATCTCCTAAGTGGTGGTTCATGGCAGTAAAATGATAACGGGTGAGAGTATGTTACTGATCAACCGATAACCCGCGTCAAGGTGACATCAAACATTACGCATCCGAGGTTGGTTAGTTGTATTCACAGAAAATTTCGTATCGATCATTCTCTTGGTATGATTAGAATATCGTATAAGTATAATGGTGCCCTTTATGAGTTATGCAACTCTAACGATGTTTTGTCTTTCATTCAATTTATTGACGGTGAAAATAATCCGCCAACACTTTGTGTGTTTGTCAATTCATCGATGTCTGGTGGAAGCGATGTCGGTGGTACTTCGAACACCGGAGGCGGTGTGGATGAATCTGATGATACCCCAGATGTTGTTCCCGAAACACAACAAGAAGGAGGAGAAGAAGAAGAACAACAACAAGAAGAAGACGACAACAAAGTTTATAGACATGATGAGGAGTCTCATGTTTACCACTTGAATATATCTGATGTTGATAATGATGAAGATGACGACGAAACAAAAACTAGTCCTATCAAATCATACGGTGGGATAAATGATTTCTTTGACATGCCCCCTCCACTTCCATAATCGGATACCGTCATCACACCCAACCTACCCCCACGTTATAATCGTAGTGGAAGAGTAAGTTTGGGGCAAGTATTCCCTACGAAAGACGACTCGCTCTCGGGTTGAAGTTTCTTGAAGAGGGTTTTGAGTTTGGAGTGCACAGGTCAAATAAAACCAGATACGAAACCAGATGTAGGCAAGATGGTTGTTCTTGGCGTATCTATTCAACCTCTGTCGAAAAAACCAATATGTTTCATGTTCGTATATTGAATGACGTACACACTTGCTCGAGGACGCAACTTCATCCCAGTCACCATCAAGCAAACAATAGAGTATTGGGTAATTATATTTTCCCTAAAGTGCATGATACTAGCAGGACATACCATGGATCCGACATTGTCAATGACATAAAAGCGGATTTGAAAATAGATATTTCTTACTGGCAAGCTTGGCACGCGAAAGCTTATGCACTAACGATGGTGCATGGTATTCCTGAAGAATCGTTTACCCGACTCCCATGCTTTCTTTATTATTTGGAGCTCCGGAATCCTGGTACCGTTACCAAAATAAGGACAGGTAGTAGAGGACGTTTTGAGATGTGTTTCGCTGCCCTCGGTTGCACGGTACGTTGTTATTCTAATAACTTTCGCGTCACTATATGGTTTATTGAACTGCTATATTGAATAATGTTATAATATGTAAATGCCTTAAATATTCAGATTTGGTCGTTTACGACACACTTGCGTCTGGTCATTATCATAGATGTTGCTCATTTGAAGGGGACTTACTTGGACACAATGTTCTTAGTCATTGCTATGGAAGCAAATAACCAAATTGTGCCCATCGCTTTTGGAGTGGGGAGGTTTGAGAGTGGGGAGGTGTGGACTTGGTTCTTAACCATGCTGAAGCATTGTATCGGGGAACCTGAGGGGTTGGTGTTTGTATCCGACGGGGCTGCTTCAATTCACCAAGAAATTAATACAATGTACCCAAGGGCCCATTATGCACTTTGTTGTCGCCATCTAATGATGAACGTAAAAAACAGGGACAACAGGGTCAAATACAAGAAGAAGTTATTTTGGAGGACACGTAAAACATATACGGTGGAGGAGTTTGAACTGAACATGACGGGTCTACGAGCTGCTTTACCTGTTGGAGCTCCACTTATGGACCAGGTTGGGCCGGAGAAATGGTCAAAGGCCCATTTCCCAGAAATGCGTTACAACATAATGACCTCGAACAGTGTCGAGTCGGTGAATGCATTGTCGCGTTTTGCACGAAGACTACCTATTGTGGGCCTTATGGATTACTTTCGATGTTTTCAACAAGAATGGTATTCGATTCGTCGGAGAAATGGAGGCTATTTTCCTTGGATTACTGTTTTAGTTTTATTCTTTTATTTTTGGAATACTAACGTAACAAATTCGTGTTATCGCAGAGGAAATGGTGAATTGTCTCACGCCGTGGGCGGAGGCCAAAATTGAAAAGAGAATTTACAAGTCCGCAAGCTGGACTGTACATGAGATTGGCCAAGGTTACTGAAAGTCCACGATGGGGATAGGGACGCAGAAGTTGACTTCAATAATCGTATTTGCTCGTGCAAGAAATGGCAGCTCTCAGGAATACCATGCGGCCATGCAATCGCCGTTGCAAGAAATCAACGGTGTACAGATGTTTCCCATATGGCGACTGGTTACTACTTGTTAGATAATTTCCGACAAACATACGCATAACTCATACATCCAGTCGGTCCAGGAGAAACATGGGTTGTTCCAGACCACCCGCTTATGACCGTTAGACCACCGGTCGTAATAAGACGGGTTGGTCGACCGAGTAACCATGACCGTATCCCATCTCAGGGTGAGGATCCCATCCAGATAAGATGTTCTCGGTGTGGACAAATAGGACACACTCGAGCAAACTGTCCATCTCCTGCAACAATAAATGTGACCTGTCAAAGGGTATCTGGTGGTCGACAAACTCAAAGGGCATCTGGTAGTCAACAAACTCAACCAGTATCAACCCAAGAGAATTATGAAAGTGTTAGACATGGTACTTTTGATTTAAACGTTGATCTAAACGAGTAAACCATGTATGTAATAAACCTTTTATAAATATTATTATTGCTCTCTAAGATTGACTTCCCTTGATTGTAACGACTACATTTTGTATGCTAAGTGATATTGTTTTTATGTTTAGTGTTGATTTTATCTACCTTATCGTGTTTGTTAAGTTTTCTTGTAGTATTTACTAAAGTAAACATTAAAACATCATTTTATTGAAACCAAAGAAAACGGATGAAGTGCATCCATACAACAACCACCCTTGGAGAAACCTACTATGGATAGATTTCCTGGATCTTGATGATCTAGTCAGACTTTTCCTTCATCAACTCCTTCATGCCGGTTTAGTTGTTTTTGATTACTATCACTTTATCTTCTAACTCATTAATCTCTCGTTGCATCTCCCTAACATCGCGCATCATTCGTGTCAGGAACTCATTTTCTCCGCAAGACACGACTCTTTCTCTTGCTGAAGTTCCATGTTGCTTAGCCACATCCTTCTTATATTTTGTATCTCCACATTCGCCTCATCACATGACTGTTTCAACTTGGTGGGCAGTACTTGAGACATTGGTAGACCCGGCCATTGGTTAGATTGATGCTCAGGTGAGGATTCTCCCCCATGAGCAGGGTAATATGCCTCTCGTGCATTGTTAAACTGCTCCCACTCCTGAGGCATAATCGGGAGATCGGCCGCAGTTATCCCAAACTGCGCCCACTCCTCCGTTGTCTCGGGTGCCTTCCAGTCAATCCTTATAGCTCCATCATTCAATTGTTGGATGTAGGCGGAGCGTGAAGTGCCAGCCCCATTCGCTGACCTTTTCCCCCTAGAGCGTGAACCTCCGGCCATTAAGTTATGAAAAGGTAGAGAATGTTTGTAAACGGTGTAGAGGGTAGAAAGGATAGATAGAAAGTTGTGAATTACTACTTCACCAGAGCATCTACTTATAATCGATGACAAGATAGGGTCGTGATCGCTTTTGTGCATATGGTCAAAAGATTCGCCTGCAAAGTGCCTGTCAGGATTCCCCTGCAAAGGCTGAAACGATTCCCCTAAAAAGCCTGCCAGAATTCCCCTGCAAAGGCTGAAATGATTCCACTGCAAAGCCTGCAATATTCCCCCAAAAAAGGCTGAAACGATTCCCCTGCAAATCCTACAAGATTCCCCAGAAAAGGCTGAAGGTTTCTATTGAGCCAATTGCTCCTTGTGGCTATAAATACCCTTGTTAATACCGACTATAAACTCACAACATCCATACACCATTTTGATAGCATAATAGTCTCCTCTTTCACCAAACACATGGCTGGAAATACATCATCTTCAAACCCACCATCTTCACAAATAATGCCCTCGAGCCTGAAAAGAGCGATAGAGAAAAGTGAAGCGGAGATCGAACAACTCACTGAAGAGTGGAAGGAAATGATGGCCAAGAAGGATGGACACTTGAAAAGGATCAACGTGGAAAATGAGGAGGTAAGAAGGTTGAAGAGAGAGAGAGAAAAGAGAAAGAAGACCGTATTCTCTACGGCAACTTTCAAGTCAACAAGCTTATGCAAGAGTTCGTAGTACTGCAAGCGCATGTTACCCAGAAACAAAATTGGATTGATCAATGTAAAACACTTTATCCTTAGATGGTGCTAGTGTTTCTGTTTGCGTATTTGGATTTTCTATGTTGCTAGTTTGTACCTGTACTTTCTATGCCTTTGTTTCATGGTGCTAGTGTTGTTGGTTTTGTATTTGTATCCGTTCTATGTTGCTAGTTTGCACCTGTACTTTATATGCCTTTGTTTAAAGAATTAAATCAGCTAATCTATTTTGTGGTTTGATTCATATATATGTTTATACTACTTCAAAACATGTGTCGGAGACAAACAACCAAATTGATAGAGGTCGATAGAAAACGGTACGGTACAACATGAACAAGTTCAGGCGAATCTGGAAGCTTTTCAGGGGAATCTGGAATCTTTTCAAGCAAATCTGTAAGGCTTTTTACAGACAAATCTATAAGGCTTTTCAAGCGAATCTGGAAGGCTTTTTACAGGCGAATCCGGAAGATTTTCAGGCGAATCTTTAAGGCTTTTTACAGGTACGCAATTACATAGATGGTTTTTGTGCACTACCTTTGGCTATAAATACCGAACGCTGGGGAGTCCTAAACCATACAAAACAAAGTTACATGGCATCTCCAAATCTTCATGTATGGAATTTCATATGTTTGTCTCAATCGCTTCCACCCTCTGTAACACCCCGAATTTTCGTTTGGTTTTGCGAGGTTGTTTTTGAAGAAAAGAGGATGATGTTTCTGTCTACAGGGCACACGGGTCGTGCGCCATCCCTTTGGAAAAATGCACGGGTCGTGCGCATGGAACAGGGTGCGAGGCAGTGGATAACGCACGGGACGTGCCCCCTCCCCTTTGGAAAACGCACGGGCCGTGCGCTGTGTTGGGTTTCGTGCATTTCCTTGCTGAAATATCTCATTTGGGTTGAATTCTTTGAAAACCCAGATTTTCTCTCTCTCTCTTCCATTTTCTCTCTTTTCTCTTTCAATCTTCAAGAGTTCGTTTGGTTGCTAGTTTTCGGTGTTTCCAGCGAGGGGTCGGTGTTTTAAGCTTCACCTCTACGTAGTGATCGTTATATGGTTTTCCGGGTTTTATTCTGAAAACCTACCGGTGAGTTCCTACTACCATTTTACAAACTTTATACATGTCAAAACTCTTATTTGCGAAATCTGAAGTATTTCTACGGTATGATTTTATGTTCTAAACATTTTGATATAAATGAAGTTTTTGGTGAATCTCGGGGTTCCCGGTCAGATTTGACCAAAATGACGGGTTCCGCCTTATTGAAGTAAAATGATGTTTTACTTGCACATTATGTGGTCGTTTGAAAAGGATGATTATGAACTCATTTTAATGGTTTTCGTTCTTACCAGAAGTTGAACTGGAAATGACATTTTGGTTATAAAATGTGTTTATACCATATATTTATTTACGGTTGGTCACATATGTTGTTGTGACGAGTCCTTACCATTACTAGTGGATCCCTAGGTTTTGGAGTAGACTGTTTTGTTGGGAGGCTATATTCCCCAAATATGTAGCTATGGATCACATGTTCCGTGATGAGTTTATGGTACGGTTATGTGAGGCCGGTTACTAGCCATGGTTCATGGTGATCCTAGTGAAGGAGTATACATTGGTTTCCCTTGGGAGCGCGATCTCACCTCGTAGCACGGACTCTGGGTTCATTGCTGAGGACTCCAAGTGTTTAGCTCATAACTCGGATTTGTGGTCTACTTTGTGTTACACCACTCTCCTTGGTAAAATGGTCCTTTTATCACCGTTTAAGAGTTTTGGACCGAAGAGGCCCGGTTGTGGCGAAATGTTATCTTTACGAACTAAACCTTTATGAAAAGATTTCTTTATGATACCGATGTTATATCTTTTGAGCTTTATAAACTGTATGTTCTCACCAGGCTTTATAGTCTGACACTTTTTCTCAAATGACGTGTATTACAGGTTTCCATTAGCGGTGGGTGCCGAGGTTTTTGGAGAGACGAGTTTTGAGTCTCGGGGTTTTTGGAGATGTTTTAAGTATTGTTGTTGGGCATTGTTAAGTCCCATTCTTTTGATGAAATCCTTGTATAGAATTGTATAGTCTTAAGGACTGATCCCATTTATAGGAAGTTAATGGAATTGCTTACGTCATATTGTCAGGTTTCCAGGTTTTAATTTACTCTGATTTTTGAGGTTGTTACACCCTCTACCACCGAGTTATATGGATAATGTTTATATTCTTTTGGGTTTTGCTTGCGTTGAATATTGTGTAAGGCTAATGTTGTTAACCCCTATCAAGAACAGCTGAGTATCCACAAATGTTCACCATGAAACTCTACCATCAAGGGTACTTCACGGAACCACCTAGAAGACAATACTTCCGTGGTCTAGAAGTCTATGTTGACATGTTAGATGTCGACGATCTTTCCATGCGTCTGTTTCACCAGATCATGAAAGAGTTAGGTTACGATGAAACAAAATATTATAAGTTGTATTTTAAACGTCCGAATGCAGACTTAGTGACTGGACTGGAACCTATGGATACCGATGAAGATGTAGCCATTATACGTTAGTATGTTGACGGTCGTACCGTCATTGAAGTGTACAACAAGAAAGTGGAGCTTAACACCTCCAAAATCGTATCACCAGAGCATATAAGAAATCAGTGGGGATTTCAGAAAAACAAAGCGTCATGTAGCCGTACTTTGACATTTAAATGACTATAGGGTTGGTTGTTTAGTTCATATGCATTGTATCCGTTCAATGTTATTGAATACGTGCATCTTAATGAAATGAAGCTTTAATTTAACTACACGACTTAATTTTTAATAAATTGTGTCGAAATTAACTAAAACTTCCAAAAATTGTATATACAAACAAAAATCATCGTTTATATACAAGCTCCTAAAATCAATCATACAACGCGATCTGTTTGTATCATGCCCCAAAAGACATCTGTCATATGACACCTCCAGTACGTAGCCCATGCCGCCTCATCCTCCGTCGTTGTTGGGACCTCATTATTCACCAACTGTATGAGGAACAAACATGTCAAAGGACCACAATCACCCAATGAACCCTGCTGCTGTGGTACCCCATCTACGTGTACCCAAGTGAACTCATGGCTATGCGCTGCAAGTGTCGGGCACCCTGCCAGGGTAAAAAACTCCTCTAGACGCTCGACGAACTTATCCATCATGTCTTTAAAAGTGTTCTTATATGACTCGCACATAAAGCTATCATATATGGTCATCTCCATGGTTGCTAGCTTGAAATCGCCAACCACCTAATGCTTCTGATATATGAAAATCGGAAGAAAGACCGGAAATATTTGTTCAAAAACAAACCAACAGTAAATAACATTAAACTATACATAGTTATAAGTAACAAGTAAATTTAAATTGAAAATCATACCCGCTGCAGAGCCCATCATGGTGCACCTAACGACTCCTTCGCCATTTCGAAGACGGAAGTCGGCCCTCCACCAGCGATCAAGAAATGCATGAAATCGTTCATCATCACCGTCCACTGTGCATTGGGCGAACGCGACTCAAGGATAAACCGAACCCATCCGTTGACGTGCTATTTAAAAACGGAAAAAATGTTAGACATATAAATAGACATTATAATATAAATACTTAAATGACGTTTTAGTACTAACATCGGTTTCGAGCCACCTCGAACCCTCAAACACGAGTAATAAGCCCCACCTTTCGTTATTAACAGGATGGGTGGGTATGCACCTAAGCCAATAATCTGAAAATTCATTATGATGCCATTTTGGGGTAATAGCCGATGAAGTGTAAGTAGAGGTAGCAACAGTGGTGGTGGCAGTGGCAGTACGACGAGGAGGCGCCTCTGATACGCGGTGCTGGGCAGGTGGGTCTGTACTAGGAGGCAAAGGGGTGAAAGGAGGGACCAAATGTTTCCCAGGAGCTTTCTTGCGTATCGGGCTCTAGGGAACATCCGTCGGCGGTGCCATCTGAATATTAGGGGACACTAGTAGCTGGACGTACGTCGAGGTCGACAGGCCGGCGTATGTACTCGCCTGTGGCGTATCCTGGAACCAAGCCCCAACAAATCCTGACAAACCTAACATACCGTCAGTAGTTGACCCAGTCTCATGGAACAACGACCCGAATGTGCCCTGCAAAATAAGTTGGGTCCTCACAAGTTTATTTTAAGAAATAAATATCAAATGTAACAAACGTATTTGTTAACTTACATGCTACGTATACTGGCCCTGTGTAACGAATGTAGAGTCGCCAGTGGACTTACCGCTAAACCCCGTGTACGTTGCCCCTGTGCCCTGCAAAATAAGATTGAGGTTGTTCAGTTTCTATTCAGAATATAAAAATCAAATTACCCACCAAATGCAATAATTTACATGTGCCATGTAGTGGGGCGGTGTAACGAATGACGAACCTCCGAATAAGTCATCTAAGAAGGCTGATGAACTCCACACATTAATCTAAGTCATTGTTTTTATGTCTTACTGAAAACAAATTAAAATGATGTAACCAAACGATTGAAATAACTCACATGCTCCGTGTAATGGGACGGGCCTAAGAAGATCGAAGATCTGAACCCATGTGACATGTCGGTAGGCCGGGAGGGCTCGCCACCCTGCTGCTGGGCTAGAATATGTCATCAAGCATATTAAACCACATAAAGGTTCAAAAGATACCAATTAAAAACATGTCCGATAAATTAAGTTAAACACTTACCTGAAAAGAGTTGAACTGGCTAGTAAGCCTCTCCACCTCGGCAAGGCGTCTCTCAAGAGCTTCATGATCTGTGCGATGAGACCTTTGAAAGTCATAGTAATCATCCTTAAACGTCGTAAACTCAACCCACCGGTCAGCATAGGGGTCAACATGTGGACTATGTTGATGTTGACCTGATGAACTATGCTCACGGTGAAATGATGGACTATGCCCATGGTGAAAGGATGGACTATGACCATGATGAAATGGTGGCTCCTCGTAAGAGGTGCCCTCATGTCCCCTACTCATGTCTGCATGGGACGGGGTGCCCGTGTCATCATCAGGGTGCTCGCCACCCTCTGACTCGGAACCTCCGTCTATAAAAACAAGTAACAACATTATTATAAATATCAGATAATTTAAAATGACTTCTTTTTATAAAATTATTATAAATATCAGATAATTTATAATGACTTCTCACCCTCGTCGACAACCTGCATAACTCTCGACCTCTTCGTCGGTCGACGCCCCTCCGAGCTACTAAACCAGCGACGACTCTGAATATACCATTTTGCGCCCTCCTCACCCGGCGTAGGAATAAGCCTCTGATGTGGCACCCGATCCTCCTAATATATTGAAAAATAATCATGTTAGAAGTCCTCACGAGGGCCTAATTTATTACAATTTTTTTGTTGTAGTCAATGTAACTTACTGTCGACACATCCAAAATAACATATGCATGGTTACTAACAATAACTGTTGAAGACCTATCCCAACGAACCGACGTGGCATCCTGTCACACAGTATAAAATACGTGCTGGCGATAGGAAATGTCTCTAAAATCCATATATGTAAATTAGAATACCAAGATAGTAAATAATTTATAGAAATAGGGAATCCGTGTAGATTGTAAAAATAGTAATTTGATATCAACTAACCTTGAATGCAAATAGAAAACCAGATAACGACATCCTGTCCTTGCGGTCCGTCCTTCTCCGGATCGCTCCATTCATCTGCCTGAAGGTGGGCGACCAGATATATGATCCCTAGGGAAACCGATTAAACACCCTCCAATCATCAATGGCCCGAAGTAGAGTGTCGTGGAGATGCTGGGCGTGCTGATGACCGAGGAAGAACATCTCAACCATCATCATGAGACAAATACTGACGACATAATCGTCATTGATATGGCGCTGACCCTCGCCATCAGTGCCGATAACATTGAATAAATCCTGAATGTCCTGCACTTTTAACTTCCGGCTTGGGAACACTCGTCTAACAAAACCATCGGACTTATTCTTATGCATCTTCGGTTTGGGTCCGAGACAAAGTGTTGTGATAAGACAGAACTCCTCCTGGCCGTACCGAAGCGCGTAGTCACCAACCTGGAAGAACATCTCGTCATCCCGTACATTTTTCGGGAAGACCTGCGTCTGTAAGAATATGTGGAGCATGATAGGATCGGCAGATGTGTAGGTCAGATCCAACCAGTGATTGAAACATGTACCCCTGAATAACGCTATCTGCGTGGGGTTCAAATTTTTGCGTATCAAATCCACCATCGAAATCTTATTCTTCATATTCAAATTTGCCTTGTAAAAAATTATTCTCTGCATAGTAATGATGTATACTGTAACACCCATAAATTTTAAAAGAACGGTCAACAATCGGTCAAGGAACGGTCAGCGGTTGGTCGAGAGAAACGGTTTAACACAAGACGTGAGGAGGCACAACAGAAGACACACACGGCTTGGCCCGCGGCTTCAAGCAGCGGATAAGCCCGTGCAACTCACTATGATCTGTGGCTTAGAGACACGCGCGGCAATTGTCCCTCGACTTGAGGTCGCGACCAAGGCTGCGGGAGACTGTCTGATCGATTAAAACCCAACTTTTTAGGGTTTTTGTTGGGAAATTCAGAAATATACAAGTATGGTTTATGCTGCTGTAACTAAATGGTTACTACTTTTGAGATTAATGCTGCTGAGTGAAGTTAATACTGCTGAACAAGATTAGTACTGCTAAGTCAAGATTAATACTGCTAGAGGAGATTACTACTGCTAAGCAATTTTAGTACTGCTAGTAGTTAGTACTGCTGAATGTTAATACTGCTCAAAGTATTAATACTGCTGAAGACTTAGTGCTGCTTATGAGATAATCAAGATTCATGCAGAAGATTATGGAAAGCTTGAAGATAAAGATAGAAGATTATTTTAAAGATCTTTTATTATTTGTAATTATCTTTTATCTTCGGTATATATAGAATTAGTCAGAATAGTTTAGAAAAAACTTTAGAATTCTAAGTTTTTGTTTTTATAGAGAGAATCAACCTCAAGGTTTGTAATCCTAATTCTAGAGAAGTAGAATTCATATTGGTGAGCCTGTTCATCAATATTGAGGTTGAGTGTTGAATCTTGTAGCTTTATAATCATTCAATAAAGTTTACAAGTTGTTATTCAGATTCACTGTTTTTCACTGATTCATTGAATATTAAAGTGTTATTCTGCAAACTCCTTTAATATTGTTTCTGAGTGTTTATTCTTGTTTATAATTAAGATCCTAAAAAGTGGTATCAGAGCGAGTATTCTCAGAAATTTTATTCATCATGGAAAACACAGTTGAATCAAACAGTACTCTGGTCTCAAAGGTTCCAATGCTCAGATCCAATGAATTTGACATGTGGAAGATTAGAATCAAGCAATACATTCTCCTCACAGATTATTCCATGTGGGACATCATTGAGAATGGCCCATTTGATGCAGGAAAGATAGGTGCAGATGGAAAAAGAACCCCACCAAAGACGGATGGAGAAAAGAAGATAAGGCAGACAGAGATGAAAGCCTTGAGTACTCTGCTCTTGGCTATTCCCAATGAATATCAACACCAATTCAGCAATTGCACTGATGCACAGATGCTCTGGAATGCTCTAGAGAAGAGATTCTCTGGTACCAAAAGTACCAAGAGAAATCAAAAGGCAATCTTGAAACAACAGTATGAAAACTTTATGTCAACTAAGAATGAGTCCATGACTCAAACCTTTGACAGGTTTAACAAACTGATTGGTGAACTGACTACTATGGGAGTACAGATTGATCAAGATGATGTAAACAGAAAGTTCTTAAGGTCCCTTGGAGATGAATGGACCATGTACAATGTTTCATTCAGACAGAATGATCAGCTGGAAGAGAAAGAACTTGATGATCTGTACAATGATCTTAGAGTATTTGAAGTTGAGGTGGAGGCAAAGAAGAAGCCTTCTGGATATATTCATAATGCTGCACTCCTATCAGCATCAATTGATTCTACTGCTAACCCTGAATCAGTTAATGCTGCTAGTGGAGCAAATCAAGAGAAAGGCACTGATTCTGTGTTTGAAGCCTTTCTTTCCAGCCATGGAAACTCTTCTCTAATTAATGATGATTTAGAACAACTTCATCCTGATGATCTTGAAGAGATGGATATTAAATGGCAGATGGCCATGCTTTCCATGAGGGTGAAGAAGTTCATAAAGAGGACTGGGAGGAACAACTTCTCCCAAAGAAGAGAAGATGGTGCAGGGTTTGATAAATCAAAGGTGGAGTGCTATAAATGCCATCTGAAGGGACACTTTGCCAGGGAATGCAGAAGTGGAGTGTGTCACAACAATAACCACCAACAAGAACAGTCTGGAAACCTCAACCATAACAGAAACTCTGCTCAAGCCCTTGTTTCTCAACAAGGAATGGGGTTTGACTGGAGTGATCAAGCAGAAGAAGCTATCCAAAATCAAGCACTTATGGCTGAAGTATCTGATCTCCCATCTGAGGTAAGTTTTAATCTCTGTTCTAAAACTTGCATAGATATTGTCAAAAGGTATAGGGATCACAACCAGAAGATGAGTGATGACCTTAAGAGATTAGAGAAAGATATAAAAGACTATGTGAGAATAGTTGAGAATTTTGAGGAACAGATTAAAGGTTTTCAAGCCAATGAGCTTCAGCACATGTATGACACAAATTACTGGAAGTGGGAGAAAAAGGATCTAGAACTCCAACTGACCAAATCTAAAAAGGAGAGTGAAAAGTTAAGAAAGGAGCTAACCAAGGTTAAGCTTGATGTAGAAAAGTTTTCAAATGCTTCTAAAGCAATGGACTCTTTACTACAAAATCAGATTCATGATAAATTAAGAAGAGGAATTGGATACAATGCCACACCTCCACCATATAACAACAATTACATTCCTCCTACTTCAGACCTATTAGAAACCAAATATAGGAAGGACTTGCCTGAGGGAGCCACTGAGATAGATCCCTTAGATGAAGTTGTTGTTGTGGATAAGACTGAAAAAGAGGTTGGTAAGAGTAAGGAGAACAAGGTGAGTGGTGAGATTCCTCTAGAGAATAATATTATCACCAATGAGGACTGTGGAAGGGCTTGGATCAAATCCAAGGACATAGAAAAGACAGAGGGAAAGTCTGGTAAGGTCCATTACAAACAGACCACAGTTGTGAATCCAGGTCCTTGCAAACAGTGTGCATGTAAGAAGAATGAGCCCCAAAAACATGATAAAAAGAGGGGAAATCAAAGAAACTGGAATAATCAGTGGGCACAAAAACAAGGGGTTGATTTGAGTAAAATCAATAGACCAAAACCTTGTTTTATCTGTGGCAAATTGAATCATCTTGACAAATACTGTTATTTCAATCCTATGAACCAAAGGATGAATTTTCAAAGACCTATGCAAAAACCCTTTGGTTATAGGAAGGTTGAAAGGAACCATGTGGCTAAGAAAACTGTTAAATCTAAAAGCCATATGAAGAAAAAGTCTGTTAAAGAAAGTGTCAATATGTGGGTTCCTAAAAACACTAAAATTGTTAGTACTGCTACCTCAAATGGTGCTGCTGACAATGATAGTGCTGCTAGAAGTAATACTACTGCTAACAATGTTAGTGCTGCTGACATTGTTAGTACTTATTCAAAAGTTAATACTGCTAACTCTGTTAGTACTGCTAACAAAGTTAGTACTGCTAAACCTGTTAGTACTGCTTCCTCTGTTAGTACTTCTAAGGTTAGTATTGCTTCTAGTGCTTGTGTTGCTAAGCCAATCATATTGACTAAGTACTTAAATAAAGAGTGTTCTGAGTTCAAAAACCTCATCAAAAAGGAATGTAAATACTTTGATGAGAAAGGGAGACCCAAGACCACTTTGGCTTGGGTCCCCAATCAATACTAATTGTTTAATCTTATGTGCAGGGAAATCAGCAGCTCAAGGGGAAGAGCATCTGGCATGTTGATAGTGGTTGCTCTAGGCACATGACAGGGAACATGTCATGCCTCAAGAATTTCAAGAAAATTAATGGTGGACATGTTGCCTTTGGTAATACTCCAGATGGTGGTAAGATAAGTGGTAAGGGGGATGTAACCAAAGGTAAAATGACCTTTGAAGATGTATTCTATGTTGAGCAGTTAAGGTATAACCTGTTAAGTGTATCACAGGTTTGTGACAAACAACATAGTATATTATTTACAGATTCTGAATGCATTATCCTTGCTCCTGGATTCAAAGTAGTTGATGAAAAGATGATACTACTAAGAACTCCCAGAAAGGATAATGTATATTGCTTAGATATGGAAAGTGTTTCAACTGATTCATCCCTAAACTGTCTTGTTTCAAAAGCTTCTTTGGATGAATCATCACTTCGGCACAGAAGGATGTGTCACATGAACTTTAAAACAATGAATAAACTTGTTAAAAACAACCTTGTAAGAGGTTTACCTTCCAAAGTCTTTTCATGTGATGATCATTGTGTTGCCTGTCTCAAAGGAAAACAATACAAAACTTCTCATAAGTCCAAAGAGTTGAACACAATCTCTAATTCTCTTCAGTTGTTGCATATGGATCTGTTTGGTCTTACAAATGTTATGAGTATTGGTAAGAAATCATACTGCCTAGTTATTGTTGATGATTACTCTAGATTTACTTGGGTATATTTTCTAAGGACTAAGGATGAGACAAGTGGACTGATCAAATCCTTTATTCTAAGAATTGAAAACCAAACTAATCAAAAGGTAAAAGTCATTAGGTCAGACAATGGTACTTAATTTAAAAATCATGACCTAAACACCTTTTCTGAGGAAAAAGGAATTGAGAGGCAATATAGTGCTCCTAGGACTCCACAACAAAATGGTGTTGCTGAGAGAAGGAATAGGACACTGATTGAGGCTGCTAGATCTCTGTTGGCATATTCAAAACTTCCAATTACTTTCTGGGCTGAAGCAGTTAATACTGCTTGCTATGTCCAAAACAGAGTTCTAGTAGTCAAGCCTAAAAATAAGACACCATATGAGCTATTAAATAAAAGAAAACCATTTATTGGATTTTTCAAACCTTTTGGGTGTCCTTGTACAATTCTCAATACCAAAACTCACTTAGGAAAGTTTGATAGCAAGGCATATGATGGTTTTCTTGTTGGTTACTCATCTCAGAGTAAGGCTTACAGAGTTTTTAATACTTCGTCTAGAATAATTGAGGAAAGTGACAATGTCAAATGCAATGAGAACACACCAAATCCTTTTGGGTCTGGTCCTCAGTGGTTAGTTGACATTGATTCACTAACTAACTCTTTGGGTTTCAGTAGTGATTATAATGCAGGTTCAGGAAGTGGAGGATCAGGGGATGAACAAGTACAAGTACAAGACATCATACCTCAGTCTGTGATCTTTCCTATATCTACAAAAGAGCCTGTTGAGGTATGTGAAAAGGAGAATGCTACTGAACCAATTCAGAGTGAAGAAGAAAGAAGAAATGAAGAGAATCAAGTGCATGAAGAGCCAGAAGCAGCTGATGAGATCCCCTCAGCTGACTTAAATGATTCCAATCTGGATGTGGGAATCAATGAAGAACCTAGTCATCAGACTAGAACTCAAAAGAATCATCCTCCAGAGCTGGTCATAGGAGACATCTCTTCTCCTATGATAACAAGGAATCAAAGCAGACTTCAAGAGCTGCAAGATCAGCAACACACAGTACTCTCCTGCTTTCTATCTCAGATTGAGCCTAAGAAGGTTTATGATGCTATGAAAGATTCCAGTTGGATAGAAGCTATGCAAGAAGAGTTACTGCAGTTCAAGTTGCAAGAAGTTTGGGACTTGGTGGACCTTCCAAAAGGTCATAGAGCTATAGGCACCAAGTGGATTTTCAGGAACAAAAAGGATGAGAGAGGCATTGTGATAAGAAACAAAGCAAGGCTGGTGGCACAAGGGTACACTCAAGAAGAAGGCAGACTATGAAGAAGTGTTTGCTCCAGTGGCAAGGGTAGAGTCAATTAGACTATTTCTAGCCTATGCCTCATACATGAAGTTCAAGGTATACCAAATGGATGTGAAGAGTGCCTTTCTGTATGGTACAATTGATGAAGAAGTATATGTCTGTCAGCCCCCTGGATTTGAGAATCCATCATATCCTGACAGAGTATACAAACTGAAGAAAGCACTTTATGGTCTGCATCAAGCCCCAAGAGCATGGTATGATACTCTGTCTACCTATCTCTTGGAGAATGGGTTTGAAAGAGGAATTATTGACAAGACCCTCTTCATTAAAAGAAGTAAGAAGGACATCCTATTGGTTCAGATTTATGTGGATGATATCATCTTTGGATCCACAAAAGATCAGATGTGCAGAGACTTTGAAAAGTTGATGCACAAGAGCTTTAAAATGAGTTCAATGGGTGAACTTACCTTCTTCCTTGGGCTTCAAGTAAAACAGAAGAAAGATGGGATCTTCATAAGCCAATCAAAATATGTGAAAGACATCCTAGACAAATATGGATTAACATACTCAAATCCAGCAAGCACACCTATGGAGACTCATAAACAGATCACTGCTGATCTTGAGGGGGAGGATGTGGATGTCCATCTATATAGATCAATGATTGGATCACTCATGTATCTCACAGCCTCAAGACCAGACATCATGTTTCCTGTGTGTTTGTGTGCCAGATTCCAAGTCAATCCAAAGCAATCACATCTGCAAGCTGTTAAAAGGATTTTCAGATACTTAAGAGGGCAACCTAGATTAGGTCTTTGGTATCCGTATGAATCCAACTTTGATTTGATTGCTTATTCAGATAGTGACTTGGGTGGTGTTAACATGAACAGAAAGTCTACTTCAGGAGGATGTCAACTTTTGGGTGCAAGACTAGTATCTTGGCAGTGTAAGAAACAAACCACAGTGTCCTTATCAACAACAGAAGCTAAGTACATTGCTGCTGCAAGTTGCTGCTCTCAGGTTCTATGGATTCAGAATCAGATGCTGGACTATGGGTTAACCTTTCTTCACACTCCAATCTTCATTGACAATAGCAGTGCTATAAGCATTGTTAACAATCCAGTCAAGCACTCCAAAACCAAACACATTGAGATCAGGTATCACTTTATCAGAGATTTTAATGAAAAGAAGCTAATTCAAGTTGCTAAAGTTCATACTGACAACCAGTTTGCTGATCTATTCACAAAAGCTTTTGATGTGGGTAGATTCACTTTCTTGGTCAGAAGTGTGGGCATGATCAACTCTGAATAAGCTCATTTTTCTTAAAAGTGTTTTCATACCTGTTATTGGTTTATTCTTTGGTGCTACTAACATCTTTTTCAGGAAGTTATTACCTTGCTCAAAGTACCTTAAAGCTTCAAAAAGTGTAAGTATAGTTAATGCTGTCAGTGCAGTTTTAATACTGCCAGTGCACAGTTAATACTGCTAGCTAAGTTAATACTGCTCTCAGTTAATACTACTAGTTAAGTTAATATTGCTAGTGGTTAATACTGCTCTCAGTTAATACTTCTAGTTAAGTTAATACTGCTAGTGGTTAATACTGCTCTCAGTTAATACTGCTAGTTAAGTTAATAATGCTAGTGGTTAATACTGCTCTCAGTTAATACTGCTAGTTAGTTAATACTGCTAGGAGTTAATACTGCTTATGTCCCGAATCGTATAAATACCCTTTTTGCCTGCCCAAAAGTTCATAATGACTCTTTGCTTTCTATTCATCCGCACTCTAACCCTTTTCTCTCAAGTACCAAGTGTTGCAGTACAGATTACTCAAGTTCAATGGCATCCATGGCATTCATCGACGAGCACAACGAGATTGCGATGCTACAGAAGCCAAAACAAGCTGCTGGATTCCACCAGATTGTGGACTTTCTCAAGTCCAGCCACATTGCCCATGCTCTCACTGTGTCACCAACAATATACATAGAGCATCAAAGACAGTTCTGGGCGAATGCCACCGTAATAACAGAGAATGGTGTGCAAATAATCAAAACAAGGGTGTGTGACAAACCCTTGTCAGTTTCTGAAGAGGTAATACGCATCTGTCTACGTCTAGACGATGCTGCAGGTATAACCTCTATTCCAAATGAGGACTTGTTCTCAAATTTTTCAAGAAAGGGGTATGGAGGCCAATTGGGTGGTTTCAAATTCTTAAAAGCAAAATTTTATACCCAATGGCGTTTTCTTGTCCATACCCTGATGCACTGCATTTCCAAAAAGACTACTGGATGGAGTGAGTTTAGCAGTACCATTGCTTATGCTTTGGTCTGCTTGGCCACTGCCAGAAAGTACAATTTTTCTAAAATGATTTTCAGTGATCTTGTATCAAACTTGGGAAGTAAAAAGAGTTTTTATATGTACCCTAGGTTTGTACAGGAAGTTATAACCCATGAATTGACGGATATGCCTCACTTTGATGAGGTATATGTACCAAAAATTCCCAAAGGTAAGGTCTTTTCAAATATGAAAAGATCTCCATTGGACTCGGAAGGAGTTAACACCCCATTGTTCTCTACAATGATGGTGGTGTCCCAAAATGAAGAAGGTATGGCAGCAGGGTCAAGGCCCTCATTAGACCATCCCACTGCTAGCCAATCCCAACCTTCACCCTCTATATCAATCCCTCAGTCTCTTGTTCAAAATCCAACTTATCCAATTACCCAAACTTACATAAGGAAAAAGGTAAAGAAGGCTCCTTCCCTTCTTGTACCTTCACCCACTGAGCCTTTAAGCCCTCTAATGGAGAATTCTCCATTAGAGAATATCTACAGGGAAACAACAGGGGTGTCTCCCAACCCCAAGGAGGTGCTCACTGAGGAGATGTTTGAGCATATGGGTGCTAAGGCTGCCACTACTCCTGCTAGCACAGAGGAAGTCAGTGGTAACATAAATAAGACCTTCCCCATGGCAACTTTGAATGAGCAATCATTCGAAGGTCCCTGGTGCCAAGAACCCAAGGGGGTAGATAGTGCTTCTGTTAGGCAGAAGGCTTCCACTACAAAAAGATCCCATGATCCTTCAAAAGAGGGTAACACTTCTGGAGAAGGTGAGGACAAATATAACTATCAAGAATTGATGGATGCTATGGGTAACATAAACATGGATGTCATCAAGCAGGGGAAAGACATTGAAGAGCTGAAACTGGTCATTCTGTCTTAACAAGACCAGATTGTCAAGCTAAAGAATATGATGAAGAAATTGATTCAGAAAAAGAAAAAGAAACAATTTGTCCTCAGAAGAAGGGAACCAGTGACTGATGCTCCCAAAAAGGGGGAGTCAGAAACTGATGTCAACCTGGAAGGTGCCAAAGATAAGGGGGAGCAAAAGAAAGCTGATTTTGAGGGGGAGCAAGAAACTGCAACATATTCTGTACAAGCAGCAGAAACATCAGATCAAGCAGCAGTGAAAGAGCAAGCAACAGAAACCATTAATGCTGCTGGTTCAAGCAAAGCAGCAGAAATGGTTAATACTGCTGAACTGAAAGAAGCAGCAGAAATTGTGCAAGAAGTTCTAACAGATCTTGAGATTGCAGAAACCTTAATCAAAGCCAAGCATGATACTCCCAAGGCCAAAGGAGTAGTCATCAAAGAACAAGGTGAAGTGATCAAGAAAGATAGCATTGAGAAGGTGATGAGCAAAGATAAAGGCAAAGCAAAGCTAGTGGAATCTGATCAACCAATCAAAAAGAAAAAGTTGGTTGAGTCAGATGAAGCTTTGGCCAGGAAGATGCAAGCGGATATTGAAAAAGAAGAAAGGGTCCAAGTTGAGAAAGACAGTGAAATGGCTAAGGCTCTGGCAGCTGAACTGAATGAAGCTTACCAACAAAGCCTGGCAACTGAAATGGCTTAGAAGAAAGCTGTAACATTTAAAAAAAATCTGTGGTGGTCAAGAAGGCTGCAAAGAAGAGACAACCCTCAAAGACTTACCTTGGTATCCAAGAGAGAAACAAGATGATTACATTTCTCAAAGGTGCTGTAGGAGTCAGAAAGGAGATGTTCTCAACAATGTCATTTGAACAGATTAAAGAGCTGTATGATTCAGAAATGGTAAAGCTTCAAGAAAATGAAACTGCCAGGGTGGTAATGGAGAAGAGAATGAAAGAAAGCAATGACTTCATGATAGAAAAACCTTTTCTAGATGAACAAGAAACACCACCAAAGAAAGAAGTCACTCTTGGTGAAAGTCTAAGGACTTTAAAAAGAACCAAGATGGTGGCAAGGAGAAAGTCAATCAAGAAGCCTAGAATAGCTGCAGAAGAAGCTGAGAAGATTGCTGAAGAAGAAGGGGCACCTGAGTCATCTGAACAGAAAGAGCCATCAAGTACAGATGAGGTAAATATGTATATGGTAGTGATGGACAAAGTGCCTGAACCAATTTCAGCAGAACCTGTAGGAGTTAAGCCTCCTGAGGTTATTCTCTGGGATACATTGACAGTGGATGGAAAGGAATACATAAGGCTCAAAAGAAAGGATGAAAAGTATGAAGTGTATAACACTTGGGCAAAGATTGTAAGAACATGCTCCAGGTCAGATCTTGAAGAAATGTTTGAGATAGGTATAAAGTTGTATGCAGATCAACTGAAAGCTCCAGAGATTTCAATTATAAAATTAGTGATGGAGTATCTGTGTATGATGTTCAAGCCTGAAGAAGTGGAGCATGTCATCATAAATGTGTTCAAAACTGTCAACAATTGGACTCTATATGAAACTAGTGGAGTTTATGCACTAACTATGGATTTAAATCACATAGAATACTTCCTAGCGGATAGAGTGTACAATCACAGCAGACTGAAGCTTCATGCAATGTTGAAGAAGAAGTTAGGATGTGTTCCAGATTCAGAGATGGCTAAGTATTTGATTAAAAGAACAATCAATCAAAGCTTGGGGCTGAATGTGGATACAAGGGTATGAATCATGAAGTTTTGGGAGCATCTAAGAAGACCTTCTGAAGAACTTGACTTCTTTTCCTAAAATTCAAGTTAGGGGGAGATTGTTGGGAAATTCAGAAATATACAAGTATGGTTTATGCTGCTGGAACTAAATGGTTACTACTTCTGAGATTAATGCTGCTGAGTGAAGTTAATACTGCTGAACAAGATTAGTACTGCTAAGTCAAGATTAATACTGCTAGAGGAGATTACTACTGCTAAGCAATTTTAGTACTGCTAGTAGTTAGTACTGCTGAATGTTAATACTGCTCAAAGTATTAATACTGCTGAAGACTTAGTGTTGCTTATGAGATAATCAAGATTCATGCAGAAGATTATGAAAAGCTTGAAGATAAAGATAGAAGATTATTTTAAAGATCTTTTATTATTTGTAATTATCTTTTATCTTCAGTATATATAGAATTAGTCAGAATAGTTTAGAAAAAACTTTAGAATTCTAAGTTTTTGTTTTTATAGAGAGAATCAACCTCAAGGTTTGTAATCCTAATTCTAGAGAAGTAGAATTCATATTGGTGAGCCTGTTCATCAATATTGAGGTTGAGTGTTGAATCTTGTAGCTTTATAATCATTCAATAAAGTTTACAAGTTGTTATTTAGATTCACTGTTTTTCACTAATTCATTGAATATTAAAGTGTTATTCCGCTAACTCCTTTAATATTGTTTATGAGTGTTTATTCTTGTTTAGAATTAAGATCCTGACAGTTTTCTCTCATTCTCACTCCCACATCCTACATTCCTCTCCATTAGGGCAATTTTGAGAGTTCTCATATCAGATTTGGAGCATCCATGGTGGATTTGTCCAAAGGAAACTCAAGGGTTCGGTATTTGGAAGCTCGGGTTAAAGAGTGGATGGGTTGTTTGGATAGCTTTGGTTGGAGAGTCTCAATATATTAAAGTGGTAAGTTTCCTTTATATTCCAAGCTATAGTATAAGTATCTTTGTAGATCTAAATGTTTTACTTGTTATTGATTCATTTCTAGAGTTGAAGAAAATGGGTTATTTGGAAACCCTAGCTTATTGTTGGTGATGACTTGAAAACGGTGGAATCTACATTATTAGAGGCTTATGGTTGGTTTTGGAACCTAGGTTTAACTTAACCTAGCAAGGTGAGTTCAAGTTGATTTGTGAAAACGGTGTATATGCCAAAATGTCTATTTTAAAGTGTTTATACGTTTAACATGAAATTATTAACTGTTGAGTTATTTGGCGAATCTTGATTATTTGAAGTATTTGATTTTATAAACTTTGTAAAAACACCCACGTTTGGGATTTCGATCATTTTGACTAATAAATCATACACATTGGTATTTTAAGGATTTATTTAATGAAGTAGGGTTTGGGTATAAATACATTTTATTGTGTATCTTAGATAAGTGTTTGATTTTGTGTCATGAGACGCTTTTGAAGGAATAAATGATGGAAACTCGCTTGGAAAATGATTTGTCCCAAACTAAACTACGTTGGAGTTATTTATATAATTTGGAGTATGGGTTTGCATAAAGGCGGATTATTTACGTTTGGTTTCATTTTATGATTTTCAACGTTGAGTCTTTGTATTTGTTGAGCTTATGGCTCGGTTTGAATTTTGTTGGGTTTTGAGGACACTTGTCCAATCTTAATAGCTCAATGTAGAGCGTTTGGTTATGATTTGCAATTACTACGTCTTTTTGGAGAGTTACATGTTTGAATACGTTAGTTCATTCGTTTTGAGTCATGTAATGTTTTAGTCAGTGCAATGGATCTATAGGCACAAAGTTCTTTTGTCCCCTTTTGGACAAGTTCACACTTTGGCACGTAATAGGCATCGGGTTCCATGGTAAGTAAGGCGTGGGCCTATACGGTCGGGCAACATCCCATGGGCAGTAAGGTGTAATTCCAGTATATGCATAAGTTTCCCTGTTTTGGAACTGAGTTCCCCTGTTTTGGAGCTCTCATGGATAGAACTGGAGTGGTTAACTTGATGTTTTCGAGCAATAGACTTGGAGTAGTTGAGCACGGTAGGTTTTATACGTCTAATCTATACGTTTTGGTTTTCTATATAACTATGTAACCCACTTCGGTGTTCCGTCATGTACAATGTAATCGGGTCTCCCCCGTCACCAAAAGGTGTTGATTTGGGTATTGAGTTTTATAATCTATGTTTTGGTGACGTATTGAGTACAGGTGGTTATCCATGTCTAAGGTTTTGAATATTGGATCTTATCCATGTTTTTGGGATGTTTTGGAAGTTGGAATTTATCTATGTTTTCAGTATTTGATTATTAAAATGTCGGTTATGTTTTACGTGAGTTTTGGGTTTTGGATTTATATTCGAATAGGCGTTTTGTTTTGTAATTTTAAATCAGGAAGAGGGTGAATGTTGAAAAGAGATTATTCTCATATTTAATTTTGGTTTCTTTTAGATTGAACGTATTCCATTTTGGAAATAACATTTTAAATAATGTTTTAAAGATTAATGTTTTATGTATATATAATGAAAACTCTTGAGCTCACTAGGCGTTAAGCCTAACATTTTTATTTGTCGGTATGTGCATCAGGTTCCAGTTGGGGTTTGGTGCTAGCAGTGCTTTAAGGAGATGAGCTCTAGATTTACACGAGTGTAAGTAGTTTGATGAAATCTTCCGCAGTTGGAGATAGCGACTGTTATTGGGTTTTAGTGACATCTGTACCTATTATAGATCGTGTATAGGGATTGAATTGTCTTTATTGAAGTTAAACCTTAAATTGTTGTTGTAGGTGATTCAGTTATCGATGTATTTAGAAATTTTTTAATTAGTTGTTATTTCCAGATTTGAGGGTATAACAAGTTGGTATCAGAGCTTAAGTTTGGGAGAATTAGGTATTGATTTTGGATGCCTAGACTCAAACTAGCGTTATTTTAGGTGATTGAGAGAGAAAAACACCAATAGGCACTTTAAGATTGGATGTTTTAAGGTCGTTAGAGCTTTTAGGAGCGGGAATCACATTGAGGTAGCAAGGATGATCATGTACAGTACGTTCATAGTTGCACCTGGTCAGTGTTATGGTGAACCTACATGTTACATGTGTATGCTTGAACTGCCTTGGTATGATGACCGTTGGGGTAGTGAAGAAGTTTCTCAATGGGTAACTATTAGAAGGGGTTGATGATTTTAGCATCTGTCACTTGGAGTGACAGTAAACATGGTGATTGCATTAAGTGGACCATTTTGGATCAGAGTTACTAGTTGGTTTTGGAACCATAGACTTAAGGAATCGACCTTATTCGAGGAGAAAATTGTAAAGGGACCTAAAGTAAATGGACCTAAATTGACACTTTCTAAAGTAAATGGACCTAAATTGTCAATTTCTAATGTAAAGGGATCTAAAGTGTCAATTTCTAATTTAAAGGCACCTAAAGTGTTAGTTTCTAATTTAAAGTGACCTAAATTGTCAATTTTAAAATTAAAGGGACCTCAATTGTCAATTTCTAAAGTAAAGGGACTTAAAGTGTATATTTCTAAGGTAAAGGGACCTAAAGTGTCAGTTTTTAATGTAAAGGGAACTAAAGTGTAAATTTCGAAGGTAAAGGGACCTAAAGTGTAAATTTCTAAAGTAAAGGGACTTAAATTATCAATTTTAAAATTAAAGGGACTTAAATTGTCACTTTCTAATGTAAATTAGGGGTGTTCAAAAAAACCGCTGGACCGCTCAAACCGGTCGAACCAAGTCAAACCGGACCGTTTTTGGCGGTTTAGGCGGTCTGATGGTCTGGTCTGGTCTGAAAAATTGCCAAACCGGACGGTCCGGTCCGGTCTACGGTTTGGAGTTTTTTTCTGGGCGATTTGGACCAAACCGACCGCCAAATATATCTATATATATATAATTGTTTTTATTTTTTCATATACATCTTTATATCATCTATTGTTTAGCCTAAATATCCAATTTATCTTTAGATTTAAATATATACAAAGAGGCCCAAAGATAACTTTAAATCGCTATGAATTTTATTTGCATTTTGCATATTACTATTTTTTAGTGTTTTGTCTTGAGATATTTTGTTAACTTTTGTGGACTTTGTTAACACTGTTGTGGATTTTCTTTATTCAAATGAACTCAAGCTAATGAACCTTTAAAATTCAAAATTTTATATGTTTTTTATGTTTAAACTTTAAAGCCCGCTAAAAGGCCCAAACCGCCTAAAACGGTCGACCAAACCGCCTAAACCGCGGACCGACTTGACCGGTCTGGGCACTTGATCTCAAACCGCTCGGTTTGAAAAATCTATAAACCGCCACTAGCGGTTTGGTTTGTGGTTTAAGGGGTTAAACCGCCCAAACCGGACCGCTAACACCCCTAATGTAAATGGACCTAAATTGTCAATTTTAAAATTAAAGAGACTTAAGATGTAAATTTCTAATGTAAAGGAACACTAAAGTGTAAATTTCTAACGTAAAGGGACCTAAAGTGTAAATTTCTAAAGTAAAGGGACCTAAATTGTCAATTTCAAAAGTAAAGGGACCTAAAGTATAAATTTCTAAGGTAAAGGGACCTAGAGTGTCAGTTTGTAATGTAAAGGGAACTAAAGTGTAAATTTCGAAGGTAAAGGGACCTAAAGTGTAAATTTCTAAAGTAAAGGGACTTAAATTGTCAATTTTAAAATTAAAGGGACTTAAATTGTCACTTTCTAATGTAAATGGACCTAAATTGTCAATTTTAAAATTAAAGGGACTTAAATTGTCACTTTCTAATGTAAAGGGACCTAAATTGTCAATTTTAAAATTAAAGGGACCTAAATTGTCAATTTCTAAAGTAAAGGGACTAAAAGTGTAAATTTCTAAGGTAAATGGATCTAAAATGTATCTTGGGTGGATTTTACATCAATGGAAGTATATAAAAACAATTGGAATTTTGGGTATTTACAAGTACTAAAATGTGTATAAAATAGATCTCAAAACATTAAAATTTAAAGTATGTTACAAAGAACTCAAAATTTAAATATAGAGCAATTTCAAACGATGGTTATTTTGTAACAAAATTAATATAACATGATGACTACAACCATTTAATCTAATATCTTATTGTGTTTTATTTTGTGTAATTTACGATGACATTAAAACTATAATCCAAAATATAAAATCATAATATACTTTTATATATAACAAAACAATGTATAATCAACATCATTCATAACTACAAGATCGATCACCTCAACAAGAGCCGAAACTGAAAAAGACATGTACGCAAATGGTGTATATCGCCATTGCGCATCGGTGGAACCCCCTTTCAGTGGGCCCGTCGCTGCTCCGTGTTAAACGGCCAAAAAATCGAGGGGTGCGAAAGAGAGTAGAAAAGTGAGAGGGAAGTCACTAACCTCAGCCATTGTGGTCCCAAATCGAGTATCAAAAAAACGAGGGGTGCGCAGAAGATCTGCTCCGGTGGGATTCTTTGCGTCGATCGAGTATTAAAAAAAGGAAGGTGGGGTTCTGGTTGCATCAATCGAGTATTAAAGAAAGGGACCTCAACCGTCTATTTAATACTAGGTGCGCAATTGCGCACCCCTACTCCAATGCGTACCCCTGCTCCATTGCGCTGGTTGGGACATTTTAGCAAGTCAGGGAGAGCGATGGCTAGGAGGCCAATCCCTCCCCGTGGTTTGGCCATTTGGGTCAATTTCCCGTGTACCACGATAGTACCGTGGTACCAACTTAATAGTTTAACTAAAAATTAATTATATTAATCAATACTATTCTTATTTTGGTTTATATCTTGTTTTAATTATTCACTTTACCGCTTAACCCACGTATAATCAAAGGTATGAGGCAACGAACAATGCGCCAATATCTAATGCCTAGAATGCTAGCAATTTAGAACATCGTTTGATACTTTGTTGTGAAGATCCCACTAAGTAAGAAACTTCCACTTACTTTGAATTAGTTTTTTTTTTCTTTTTCATACATTGAATATTAAATTTTGTCACATTTAACTTTTTGTTTGAGCATTTTGAATTAGTTTTTTATTTTTGTTTTGTATATGTAACTTGAAATTGACACAAGTTGGTACCAACATGTACCAGCCAAAAAAAGTTGGTACCAACTAAGTCGGTACCAATTACAGTTGGTTGGTACATGATATAAGATTTTGCTTACCAATTATATATATATGGATGGAGACGAGTCAACCACCCCTCCATTCAATCTACACCGTTTAAATTCATCTGAAATAAGATCTGAGCCGTTCCCCACCCCCAAATCACGATCCAATCCACTTCCCCATTTGTTTCCCTCTCTCCCCTCACGCCTGATTTCTCTCCACGTCTCTTCCAGTCCCCTTCAACCTCCATGAACAATTCCCCACGATTTCATGATTAGGAGGAGTTTGTGCCGTGAACGTGGCCTTCTGTCATCTTCTCCGTGTGTATACACGCACATACAGACTTGCAAAATCTGATTTTAGATTCAGAAGAAACAAGAAGCGCTACCCTATTCCTCCTCTGCATTACATATAGCCTATACATACAGACTTTCATATAAAGCTTGAATGATGGTGTATAAGCAGGCAAAAAGGGGAAATCAAAGAGTTCAAAACCGGACAGATAGGTCTATATCTGTTGATTCCAGTTTTTTGATATCCTATTCAAAAATCATAATTTTTGTTTTATTAATATATATTTCCTCCTCCGCCCTTATTCTGTTTCCGATTAGTGTTCATTTGAAAACAGGATTCGGAAGAAAATCTTGGAAAATGGTTGATCGACAACGAGGTTAGCTTAAAAATCCCAATTCCTGCAAACCCTAACACTACACTGGTGATTCATTGCTAATTAGGATTTGATTTTGTTTCGTTCCGAAAAAGAAGTGAAAGAATAATGTTGAAGTACTCCTTCTCTCGATTCAAGAACACTTCTTCTACCCCTATTCTGATTGATTTCGATACAGAAGATGAAGATGCACCACCAGAAAACAACGACATTTTCGGCAATGAAGCGCCGCATCATAACCTAGTGAATGCCGTGGATGTGATTGTGAATCATCCCGAAGATCCAATGCGTGAACCAGGGGACCGATTGCCGGAACAACAAGCATCACAAGAAGGTTAATTTGTGAGCTATTTCGATTATTCAAAACTTTTGGCATGAGAATTATTTATTCTTCAAACTGAGAAATTGAAATTTTTGATATATAAAGAGTTGCGATGAAACTCTGAACTTTCAAATATATATATTAATTAAGGGTGTTCACAACAGTTGAAATTAAGATGTTTTCAATGCTAACTACGAGTGACAATTACCTTGACAGCTCATATTCATCACTCTAATTGCGAACATTAGGTTTTAGTATTCATAAAACCATTTATATGAACTCTAATTGCAATACATGAAAATAAATTTCATAGTTCTATCTGTTTGTTTGGTTTTTTAGGGTCATGATATTTTTATGAATATGAATACATATTTTGAGGATTTTGATGATGGTAGTCGTAAAAGGGGTCTACTAGTGTGTTAAATCAGTGGGAGAATGAAGTTAGAACTGTTACCAAGTGGGAGCTTTGTAGGCTTGTGAAGGAATTGAGAAAATATGATCGTTACAAGCTTGCTCTTCAGGTATTTGGTGTTTATTACCAGCCAAGCAGCAAGAAAACATCATCAAGATCAAGATTATACTGATACCCAACTTGATTCAGGTAACTATAATTTCCTTTCCATCGAAGAAAAGCCAAATGAAAAAAAAGGGTGATTAATTAATACATTGATGCTCAATCTTTTATTTTATTTTCTATTTTTGCTATGGTTGATTATGCTATTTATTAGAACCTATCTAATTAGCAACATGTGTATGGCATAGTCTGCAATGTTCAATCTTTTCTTTTCTTTTCTTATGCTATTCTTTGCAGAGGTTGGTTACTTTCCTAAAGTCCACCAATGAAGACAAAGTCCATATTTGGAAGACACTTCCATACTTTCCTTACTGAGCCATCCATAGCGTATAAATTATACACACTCAAACTGAGAGTTTTCCCTCACAACCACAAGTTTTTTTCTTTTTCTTCTGATGATCGTTTTCATCAAACAGAGATATCAATGAAGGATTTAAACATCTATGTGTCATGGAGCTTATCCCACTAACCTGAAGCATTTTTTTTCTTTCTGTTTTGCTGGTGTCAGAGAACACAAAGGGTATTGATTTGCACAAGGAATTGATGGAGAGTGGTGTCACAAAGCTGAGTGATAAGCAGGTTTGATCATTATGCTCTGTTAACATCATGTTCTCAATATTATTTCCTTCCTAAATCATGTTTTGAAGACACTAGGAGAAACGATGGTTGAAAAGTTATTTTTTTTTTGCGGAGAACATACATGGTACATAGGGACCTTAGGTGATGGAAGGTTGGCTTTCTTGCTTTACTCAAGATTCTCATTCTTCTACTGATTTACATATAAAATTGTTCCCACTGTTCTTGCCAGAGTTCTACCCAAGAATGAGTTATTTCTTCATCTATTTCATTGTGTCGTCTCTTCATTTGCTCTCAAGAAGAATTTATTCTGTTTCCAAAGAAATGCACAATTAGTTTGGGACCGTTTACTAAATGCTTACCGGGTAAGCGTTTAACGACGCGAGTCATCATCCTCACTTACCTTATCGGGTAATATTCCGGGTCATCAAAATGGATTGATGGTAAAGCATTTAGCACCCGATAAGCGCTTACTGGGTAAGATTCTCAGTCCTTACCTTCTGTCTTACCGGGTAAGATTCTCGATCCTTCCTACGCTCACCCGGTAAGGTAATGACCTGGTAAGCGCTTACCTGGTAATTGTTTAGTAAACAACCCTTACTTTATGCTCTTTAACTTTAAATATGTACATTCTTAATTGTATTTATCAAAAGAGTTTTGGTCATATTATTGTACAGTAAGCTATGGTGACGGTATCTACCATCAAAAGCTTACTTGGTGGACATTAATTGCACTATGTATTCAAGAATGAGAGGCTCAAAGGCAATAGTTTGGACGTGGGTTTTTAAATTATGTATTGCTGCTCATGGCTATGGTATGTGGATCCTTCATAATTTGCCCACTATGTTGTACAATGATTTATATTTGAAAAAAAATCATAAAATTAAACATGTATTTAGAAACTTTTGTACTCTAAAAAAATATCGTATTTTTCTTACGGTGGGCTTTCACTCAGCTAGGTTTAGGTTGAGGTTGGCCATTTTGGTGTGTATGTAATATTTACAATATAGATGGTTGATACTTCAATTTCTCATCGATATCAAGAGTGCATGTTAATTTAACATAAGCCTTGATTAATGTGCTAAATCATTTTTTTAATATAAAGCCACATTTTCCAAGTCAACGTTCCATCTTTCTAAATTAAAATAAATCAACTAAATTTTCATGTATAGTTCGTATATGGAATATGAGAGTCCAGAAGCTATGCTATCCATTCAATTGTTTCATTTTACTATCGGTCTTTCTTTTTGAAATTTTCAGGTACTCAATAGCATGCATAGTTTTGAGTATTCTTATCATGTTTCTTGTAGATGATTTTATATTTGAGATTGCTTAAAGATAAATTTTGGATTTTATATTTTAATTATATGTTGCAAAAACTACAAACTACTACTGCACAAGTAGGTTTTTAAAAGGTAAGAAAGACAAATCACATGGGCTTAAAAACATTATTATTTGGATTTAAAATCACAATAAAGTATAAAATTTGGACGTTTAGGTGGAGCTACAGAAGCATGTTTTTTTTTTCTTGAACTTGTGGGAGTGTTATTAAGAGAAAATAAGTGCATTTGTCATGTGGGATGTTAACAGAAGAAAGTATAGATATTAAAGTCTTAAGCATCATATAATAAAATAGCATATTTGGACGATCGATTGATAATCGATATCAATGTCATTGATCTTAAAGATGATAACCCATGTGAACGTTAAACAACTCTACATACCCGTTACCCGTTAATCACAGAGGCTGAAAATTTTGGAAAATTGGTTCTATGTACCATCTAATTTTTTAGAGTAAACGAAAGATCCACAATGTTCAGAGAACGCAAAATGACAAAGTTGAAACCTAAATGAACATAGATTTTTATATTTCGGTTTTTGTATTACATTTTCTATCGACCTAGCTATTGTGTCAAAACGAGCAAAGACGGTCAATAAGGGAAGTTGTGATTCGAATGTGTTCAACGAGGGGGGTGATAGGGACACTTATAATCGAGGAGGGCGATCACATGATTTTACTTGTAAGGAATTCGATCACATGAACATTAGGGTATGTTATTTAACATGCCAAATCTGAGCTGAAAGAGATCCGTGGTTGTATCACGGAAGTGTAAGCTTAGTGAATGCCTAAAATATGAACTTGAAGAAACCAGTAAAACCAAAGGACAAGATTTGCAAGTTGAACCCTTCAATGCATATTAATCAATTTTGAAACATCATATTTGTTATTAATTGTTATTCATATTCTTAATTATGTTTATTTTATCTTTGCGTCTTTAATGTTGTGGTTGGATTCTTCTCAAAATTTAAAGTATACATGTAAACTTAAGATAAGTATGTGTTCTTCTCACTGTAATATGTTAGAAATATGTTTTTCTTGGGAAAACAAATGTTCATTATCTTTTTTTTCTTTGGAAACAATGGTGGTGGGCTTCTTATAAAGAAAATGAATGAGATTCGAAGAAATTGAAAGTATTCGTCGTACCGCATGTTGGAAAATTTTAGTAAAAATGTGATTTTTTACTAACTTTGGACACAATTAAATACATGTATATATATTATATATATATCTAACTCTTCGTGGGTTTGTGCTCTCCTATATGAGAGCTTCGAAACGATATATTATGTGTCCAAAACGGAATATGTGTGAATGAGATATCGGTGCTCAAAGTTGAGTGTTTGGGATGAAATTGGCAAAACCAAGTGGGTGTGGGATTGTGTCCCACATAGGAAGGAGGACCAAAAGTTTTAGTGGTTTATAACTAAAAATGTGGGAGGGACTTACAAGTCTTTTGTTTGGTTTTACTCCATCACCTACCCGCGCACAAGGGGGTGCCAATTGAGACTTTCGTAGGCTAAAATCGACGAACTTGTACGTGGGCGCGACCTGCGGACACGAATGCAGCTCCGAAATCTTGTGCTCGCACAAGTTGGTTTTTGCGAAATTTTTTGGTTTTAACTCCGTGCACTACGCGAGTTATACCGCGTGGCAACCCGCGCAACTCACTAGAGTATGGACAAACAGTTGATCACGCGAGTTAAGCCGCGGGCTTACCTGCGCCGTAAGTCGCAATATGCATTGTCGCGAGGACGAGAAACAGTGCGTCACGCGGGTTGTGCCGTGACTTTACCCGCGTGGCAAGTCGCGACATACACTGTGTCATTTTTCCTGTAACTCCCGTTTGATACTCAATGAATACGAAGATTAATGTGCTTAATGATCAGTTAATTATTTGTTAATTACTGATTAATAACATATTAATCTGTCGGTTTCATTTTCAAGTATAAATAGAGGAGTCTGGATTCATTCCAAAGGTTCCCGAATAGTGAACGATATTTTCTCTCTATTTTCTCTGCATACGTCTTTCTTCCTCCACCGAATTTTCAGGCAAGTAGAAATATCCGACAGTACATCTGCTCATGCTGTTGTACCCTGGGAACAGACGGCGAATCTGTTTAAGGGAATCGTGTTCAACACGAGCCTCAACATCGTTTGAATCTACGGTTTATTCGTTTACTCTTATTTTCTGTCGATTCCCTTTGTATTTGTTTTTACTAATCATTTGTTGATTGTTTTAGTTATTACATTCTTGTAATTATATATGTATTTTTAATATACATATAGTGGAAATTACCAACAATCTTAAAACTAGGTTCTTTCGAAATTGGCTCGATACAATTCGTTTTCTGTTTTGTGTAAACAGATTATTTACGTGGTACTAACTGTACACGTGAATTGAATCGAGTTTAGCTCGATTCAATTGGTTGTCTGTTTTGTGTAAACAGATTTTATATCGAATTTAATTCGATTTGACAAGAATCGAGTTTTGTCTCGATTTAAGGGTATAAACGAATTGATAATCGAGTTTGTTTCAATTAATTCGTTTTATGTGGAAAAGAATTTCTATTGACTATTGGTTCGATTTAATTCTTTATATGTTTTGTGTAAACATATTTTAAATTGTAATTGTCGATTTAATTAATTATTGTTTTGTAAACAGTTTGGAAAATCGAGCTTGTATCGATTTTGATACTAAATCGAGTTTGTTTCGATTTGGTTAAAAAGAATCTTAAAATCGAGTTTGTTTCGATTTTGTAGGAAAGGTTTTAAATCGATTTATTTCGATTTTATAAACAAATTCTAAAATGAGTTTGGTTTTGATTTAAGACCTTTATTGTTTGTATAAAAGGATTATCAATCAAATTTGTATTTGATTCAATTCTTTTTCTGTTTTGTGTAAACAGATAGAGATTGCGTTCACGTGAAATTTGTTTTCCACGATGGTAAACGAGTATGTGGTGGGAATGATCACGGATCCTACGGCCATGGTCTCGGAGTTGAATGTGATTAACTCTAGAGAATGGTGGATTGATACTGGAGCGACCCGTCATGTGTGTCATGACAAGAGAAACTTCAACACTTACAAGGTTGTTGATGTTGGGCAAAAGCTTTATATGGGAAACGTCTCTACCGCCGATGTCAAGGGTATTGGAGACGTCATTTTGAAGATGACTTCCGAGAAAGAGCTTAAGCTTAAGGATGTTTTGTACGTCCTAGAACTTCGAAAGAACCTAGTTTCGGGTTGGTTGTTAAACTAGTTTGGTTTCAAACTAGTGTTTGAGTCGGACGAATTTGTTTTGTCCAAAAGTGGTATGCATGTGGGTAATGGAAATGCTTTGAATGGTATGTTCAAGTTAAATACAATAGTTTTCAATGAAATGAATAAAACTATTTTAAGTTCTGTTTATTTTCTTGAATCTCCAAATGTTTGGCATGGACGTTTAGGACATGTAAATTATAACTCCATTCGACGTTTAATTAAATTAAACTGCATACCAAAATTTGATTTTGACTCAAATCACAAGTGTCCCACATGTGTAGAATCCAAACTTACTAGAACGTCTTTCAAATCGATTGAAAGAAAAACCGAACCCCTTGATTTAATTCACACTAATGTATGTGATTTAAAATCGATTCCTACTAGAGGTGGGAACAAATACTTCATCACGTTTAACGATGATAGTACAAAATATTGCTATGTGTATTTACTTAAAAGTAAAGATGAAGCAATAGATAAGTTTGTCTTATATAAAAATGAAGTTGAGAATCAACTTAACAAGAAAATCTAGGTTGTTAGAAGTGATAGGGGAGGTGAATATGTTTCACCGTTTGCTGAATTTTGTTCTAACAATGGAATTCGACATGAATTCACGGCACCCTACTCACCTCAGCAAAACGGTATTGCTGAAAGAAAGAATCGCACCTTGAAAGAAATGGTGAACGCCATGTTGATCAGTTCTGGCCTAAGTCAGAACATGTGGGGGGAAGATATTTTGTCAGCTAATTATCTTTTAAATAAGATACCCCGCAAAAAAAAAGATGAGACCCCGTATGAACTTTGGATGGGTAGAAAACCATCTTACAAGTACTTACGAGTGTGGGGGTGCCTAGCTAAAGTGGTTGTACCTCCTCCTAAGGTACAAAAGTTAGGACCTAAAACAGTGGATTGTGTATTCATTGGATATGCACAAAATAGTAGTGCTTATCGGTTTCTTGTGTATGAATCTAAAAATCCTGAGATACACAATAATACAATTATGGAGTCAAGAAATGCTTCATTCTTTGAAGACGTGTTTCCTTGTTTGAATAAGGAAGATCAAGCGTCATCTTCTAAAGATAAAGAAATTGTTCAAGAGGATGAACAAATTCTATCTGATGAAGAAGATGTGGAACCTAGAAGAAGTAAACGAGCTCGGGTTGAAAAATCGTTTGGTCCCGATTTTCTCACCTACGTGGTGGAAAGTGAACCTAAAACCTATCGTGAGGCAGTCACATCTTCGGAGGGACCTCAATGGAAAGAAGCCATCAATAGTGAGATAGAATCTATCTTACAAAACCATACATGGGAACTAGTGGACCTACCACCGGGTTGTAAGCCACCAGGTTACCGTTGGATCTTTAAAAGAAAGATGAAAGCTGATGGCAGTATTGACAAATACAAGGCGAGATTAGTTATCAAAGGATATAGACAAAAGGAAGGTCTAGATTATTTTGATACTTATTTGCCGGTGACAAGAATAACATCCATTAGATTGGTGTTAGCTATTGCAGCCATTAGAAATCTGCAAGTTCACCAAATGGATGTAAAAAGTGATTTTCTAAACGGAGATTTAGAAGAAGAAATCTATATGGAGCAGCCCGAGGGGTTTGTTGCCCCGGGACAAGAGAACAAGGTTTGTAAACTTATTAAATCCTTGAATGGCCTAAAGCAAGCTCCAAAGCAATGGCATGAAAAGTTTGATCAAGCCATGTTAGAAAGTGGTTTTAAGATAAATGAGTGTGATAAATGTGTTTACATGAAAGACACCACTCATGGATATGTCATCTTGTGTTTATATGTTGATGATATGCTTATCATTGGCAGCGATGACAAAATGATAAAGTCCACAAAAGATATGATAAATCTAAATTTGACAGAAAGATTTGGGTTTAACGGATGTGATTCTTGGGATAAAAATCACAAGAACCCAAAATGGTATGGTGTTAAATCAAACACATTATGTGGACAAGATTCTTGAGAAATTCAATGAAGGAGATACTAGTATAGCTAGAACTCCAATTGATACTAGTCAACATCTATCTAAGAATAGAGGGGAAGGTGTTGAACAAGTAGAATACTCAAGAATAATTAGCAGTTTGATGTATCTTATGAGTTGTACTAGACCTGACTTAGCATATGCAGTGAGCAGGCTAAGTAGGTATACTAGTAATCCCAGTTTAGAACACTGGAAGAGTATTACTAGATTGTTAAGATATCTAAGATACATACGTGAATATGGACTGCATTATGGAAAATATCCAATGGTAATCGAAGGTTACAGTGATGCAAATTGGATATCTGATATTAAGGATTCCAGATCAACAAGTGGATATGTGTTTACACTTGGAGGTGCGGTTATATCTTGGAAATCGTCCAAGCAAACTGTTATAGCCAGATCCACGATGGAATCTGAATTTATTGCCTTGGATAAATGTGGTGAAGAGGCAAAATGGCTACGTCAGTTCATGGAAGATATTCCCAAATGGCCTAAGCCGGTAACGGCAATATGTATACGTTGTGATATCCAATCGGCGATTGGTAGAGCTCAAAGTACAATGTATAATGGGAAATCTAGACATTATAGACGTAGACATAATACGATTCGGCAATTACTCTCTACTGGAGTTATCACGATTGACTATGTGAAGTCAAAGGATAACATTGCGGATCCGCTTACAAAAGGCCTAAGTAGAGATTTGGTTTATAAGTCGTCGAAAGGAATGGGACTAAAGCCATTGAATGAGTAATTCATGCAAATGAAACCTTACCCAGAAGACTGGAGATCCCAAGATCTGGGTTCAAAAGGACAACCTAGTTGTATGAATAATAGAGGTCATTGTGGGGGAGTTAATAAACTTCCTATTCCAATTCTGGAATAAGTTAAAATGAGGCTAAGCGTATAGCTTTTAATGATCATAGAATATCACCTATGTGAGAGAGAAGTGGGGTCGCTTCGAAGGGAATTTTGGGGGGCTCAATTTCTATCAGCTCTCGCTGAACCAGGCTAGTGTTCATGACCATAACGAACACGACTATGAGGATATGACCTTGTTAGGAAGAATTTTGTGTGAAATGTATTGTCGCCTACATAAATGGCAGTTCAGTTCAAAGACATCGAGTCTACTGACAGCTAGGAGGCTAAGTGTGTTTCACAAGGGAAGGTTCAAAGGATAACACCTACCTATCCTATGCAAGCTTCGACCATTGGAAATTTCGTAGGGAAATTTTTGTATGCAAAGATCGATCTCCATTCATGTGGGGGATTGTTGGAAAATTTTAGTAAAAATGTGATTTTTTTACTAACTTTGGACACAATTAAATACATGTATATGTATTATATATATCTAACTCTTCGTGGGTTTGTGCTCTCCTATATGAGAGCTTCAAAACGATATATTATGTGTCCAAAACGGAATATGTGTGAATGAGATATCGATGCTCAAAGTTGAGTGTTTGGGATGAAATTTGCCAAACCAAGTGGGTGTGGGATTGTGTCCCACATAGGAAGGAGGACCAAAAGTTTTAGTGGTTTATAACTAAAAATGTGGGAGGGATTTACAAGTCTTTTGTTTGGTTTTACTCCATCACCTACCCGCGCGCAAGGGGGGTGCCAATTGAGACTTTCGTAGGCTAAAATCGACGAACTTGTGCGTGGGCGCGACCTGCGGACACGAATGCAGCTCCGAAATCTTGTGCTCGCACAGGTTGGTTTTTGCGAAATTTTTTGGTTTTAACTCAGTGCACTACGCGAGTTATACCGCGGGGTTTACCCGCGCAACTCACTGGAGTATGGACAAACAGTGGATCACGCGAGTTAAGCCGCGAGCTTACCCGCGCCGTAAGTCGCGATATGCACTGTCGCGAGGACGAGAAACAATGCGTCACGCGGGTTGTGCCGTGACTTTACCCGCGTGGCAAGTCGCGACATACACTGTGTCATTTTTCCTGTAACTCCCGTTTGATACTCAATGAATACGAAGATTAATGTGCTTAATGATCAGTTAATTACTGATTAATAACATATTAATCCGTCGGTTTCATTTTCAAGTATAAATAGAGGAGTCTGGATTCATTCCAAAGGTTCCCGAATAGTGAACGATATTTTCTCTCTATTTTCTCTGCATACGACTTTCTTCCTCCACTGAATTTTCAGGCAAGTAGAAATATCCGACAGTACATCTGCTCACGCTGTTGTACTCTGGGAACAAACGGCGAATCTGTTTAAGGGAATCGTGTTCAACACGAGCCTCAGCATCGTTTGAATCTACGGTTTATTCGTTTACTCTTATTTTCTGTCGATTCCCTTTGTATTCGTTTTTACTAATCATTTGTTGATTGTTTTAGTTATTACGTTCTTGTAATTATATATGTATTTTTAATATACATATAGTGGAAATTACCAACACCGCATTCTTATAACGATCCTGGTTGAAGGCTTACTGTGGATGAGTATTATGACACACAATCAAACATATTCTCAATACCATATCTGAATCTCTTTCCAAGGTTCATCCTTTTGACAATCATAGTTGCCTACTCTTTTATTATGCAAATTGGAACAATTATAGTTGTCATCATGTTTGATTTAGTACTAACTATTCTTTGCCAACAACAAAAATTTCATCTCATTTTTTTATATGAAGGGTAGTCTCCACATGTCTTTTTTTAGTCAAAACATGTTATATTATCATATCAATATATTTTGCATTTTTTTTTTATAAATGTCTATGTAATCTATTTAGTTCAAGGAATAATTTGGAATTTTAATGAATATTTGCATAATCGCTATATTTTAGTTTTGCAATGTTTTAATTTTTTTCAACTCTGTTAGTTAAAGACTGACCACTCAAATAACTGAATTTAGATTTAAGTCATATCGTGTATCCGACCAATAGATGGGTATAACACATTAACACTAGATTAAATAATTGAAATGGTAAAGATGGGTAAAGAAACATAGAATACAAAATAAAGAAACATAATTTTTGAAATGGTAATATCAAATAACTAAATCTAGTTTAAAATCATGTTGTATACCCGACCAACGGACGGGTATAACACTAGTTATAATTGGTTGGTACACGGTATTGGCTAAAAAAAATCGGTACCGTACCAAGTCCAACCCTAATTTTATCAATGATTCACATATAAATCATTTATTTGTACATTATCAACATTTTTATCTTTTTATTTGAACGTCCCTGTAGTTACATATAACAACTATACCTATTGCAACGCAAATGGTGGCAACATATAAAAGAGAAGATTGATCAGATAAAACTCGTTTTTGGGCAAAGTAAATATTTAATAAGGCATGCACACACCTTATTACATATTATCTTTTGTCTAATAAGGCGTGTCTACACCTTATACGCTTTCCACTGACGAAATTGTGAAGAGTTAGTGAGTAGGTACATGTACTTCTAGTGATTAATTATATTTCAACAATTTTAAGGAGATCTCATGACGATAATTACACCTCTTTTATTTGTTAACTAGAAGCGTACTCACGCAATGCAACGAGATATATTATGATTTTAATATTTCCTTTTTTTTTATCGATTTCCAGTACCATTTTGGATGGTTTTGAGAGAGTGACAATGGTTTTTTTTATTATATAAATTTGTTTAATTTAGGCTTAATAATATATCGTTTCTTATATAAAAAAATTAAGAATTTTGTTAGAATTGAATGATTATCTTATATATTTTAAATTTTTTATATTTAAATTGAGATATTTATCATGTTTGATTATGTTTATCAATTAGTTATGAATTCAAATATATAGTTTTATAAATTTGTACTCATGTATCATGACTTGTAGTCTTGAATTTTAAGTAATGTGTATCAATAAACAATACTTAATGTATAAAAACTTGTTTTTAAGAGTTTCTTCGATAGTTTAATATAATGTAATTTAATGGTTGATTTTAAGAGATTTTAAATAATTAACATTAAATATCGATACATTAAGCTTTAACAATTATTTTTAAGAGTTTTTTGGGGATAATCTTGAAAATGATTTAGATTTTTAGTTGTTATTTTTTAGCTAGGATTTTCATATAAATGTGCTTTTTAACAGTTAAAAGAGCGAAACATGTGGAGTTTGTATTTTTAATTTTCTTAAATTTAATGTTTTTTTTTTTTTGAAAAACATATTTATTGTAACAACCCAAATTAGGGCAATTTGTATTGTTGAATATAAAGAGGAGGTTATAATTTCAAGTTTTTAAAGCGTAAATATTAGTATTTTGTCAAATAATGAATATGGAGAAATAAGACATTTATAAATAAAAAGGAAAAAAGGGACTTGCCTCAATTTAAATTTCAATTATAATTAAGGAAATCAATCAAATTGGTGATAACTAGGGGAGGTGATTCTTATTGTCATTGATGTGTAAATAAATAAATAAACAAATAAAAATAAGCACTTGGGTTTAGTTGCCAATGGAGGAACAAATTGGAGGGTGAGGTGGGCTTCGATGCATGGAGTTTTAGTGGGCCATAGTTAGGGTTTTGTGGTGATAACCTATACAAATGATGGGAGGGTAGGAAAATTAGAGAAGTGATAATAGTGGCCGTCCTTTCCTATGTCCACCGTTGCCAACGAGAAATAAGGAGAGAGACGGAAATCTAAAAGGAAGAGATGACATAGAACGAAATGAGATCGATATTCGAAATCAATAATACATCGTAACGACGTTGAGGTAATAATCTTTATAATTATCGGTTTAATTATTACATTAGTGATTTGTGATTTGTATACTTGTCTATTGAGTCGGTTAGTTGATCAGATAATGAATATTTTCGATTCAAAATGGAGACCGTATGTTACGGTTAAAAACGATAATATTCGGAGACGTAACGATTCGAAAATATGAAACAAGGGGTTGTATTTTGTCAAACACGACCATGTATCGACCTAGCAAAGAGTCAAATGAGCATGTATGACGCGGGTTTTGAAAAGGGCGTGACGGTGTGATTGTGAACATTAATTTAGGTGCAGTTGTGATCTTGGGTAAAAATAGAAATCGTCATGGATGGTTGCTTTCGCCAAAGTCATTGATCCCTTGTTTCACATATGGACATGTTTGTATATGTATGCGGCATGTCATGTGTTTGAATATTTTATTATATATAAATACATATATAATTTGGTTTCACTCATGAATTCTATGCATGTCATTAAAAAAACATATACATATTTGGACAATGCTAATGACACTCTTATTAATGTCAAAATTAGGTCAATTCATACATTAGGAATGTAAAAATCATGTTTTGATATTGATGTATATGAGGAGAACATCATTTATAAGGGTGTCATTAGCCTCCCCTATATATTTATATTAAGTGGAATCTCAAGGGGAGAAAGTAAATGGTTAAGGGATGGAGGAGTTGAAAGTTTACAATTTTACTCTTCTTATTATTGGATTTATGAAGGGTGGTTTTAATAAATTATTTAATTTAAATTAAATAATTTAACAATTAGATTAAAGTGTTGAAAAGGGGATTAATGACAATCAAGATACTTTAAATTGAATTACGGAGTTTATATGTGGAATTTTATAATGGGAGTAAAGTGTGTAATTGAAGGTAATAATTATTCAAGTATTTTTATAAAGAGCGAGAATGTTATAAAATGTTAAATCGATGTTATAGGACATCGTAAAGATTAAGACTTGGGTTTAGCTATATTCGACGGAGATTGATCAAGTTAAATAAGGGGTGACTTTATTGACAAAAGCCACTAGGCTTGACCTTATAGACATAGCTTTGTACTTTTGGTCGGTTTTTGGAGAAAACATAGTCATTAACCGGCTATTATGGTTTAAAAATTGTAGGTTATTAGTTAGGGACGATTACTGGGCAACCTACACAGTAAGAAAATATGTTACATTTTGGAGTTATTTACATGTTATTGTATGTTGCCATGACATGTATGAAGTGTTGGTGCTTTGGTGATTTGCATATGATTATTTTACTATTTTTAAAGTTACTCGCATGCTATGTTATTTATTTAATTTTGGTAGTTTATGAAACGGGTTTTAGTGTGTGTCGGGATTACAACCGGTTTGCCGGTAAAAACAAACGGGCTTAGTCCCGTAAAGGAGCACGGTCAGATGTGGGTCGCGCCCACCAGAGCCAAATAAAGGACATCACAAGGAGGTAATCCCTACCATACTAAAACCAGTTAGGAGATTTTCCTGGTGTCAATATGTTGGCAAATAAATGCATGTTATTTTATTTTACTGATGCTTAAATATTTATTTACTTGATTATGTGTGATTCCATGCACGAAACCCATGAACTTATTGAGCTTTTTAGCTGACTATTTGTATACATCTCAGGAGCGGGAAGTTCAGGTATGGATAAAGGCAAGGGACCAACTTAGAAGTTTAACTGTTGTCTTAAGTACTTTATTTAGTTTTTTTTTTATTCTAGTTCGGTATGGGACGAACTAAAGTAGCAGAAGTTGCGTTGTTTGAAAGTATTTATGATGTGGTTTGGAGTTTCTTTTCTTATTTTATTTAAGATATTTTATTCTTGGAGTATGAATGATGTTACATCTTTTATTGCGAAATTAAGGGTGGTATATTTATAACCAAACCTTCAAAAACCAAGTACATGTACATCAAAGACCAAGGTTTGCAAGCAGCAAACCAGCCCCATCACAAACTCAGAACCTTGATCACAGAGCCAAAGACATCAAACAAAACAAACAGGCAAGGACAAAATCCTGTCACAACGACATCGATCCAATCGTGAAGTATCCAGCTGCACGAACCAGTCTGCACCGCGTCGATAGACGCTCCGAATCTCAAACATCCGACATTCTTAGGTTTAATGTTGTTAGACCCTTCTTTATACATAGTTTAACACTTGTTATTTCTTGCTTCCTATTCTGTCATTACCTTTTAATTATTTAATAATATTAAGTTGCTAATACCCAAATTTCAAAAAGTGACCAACGTGCATGTTATAAAACCGAACTTTTTTGGTATGAAACAACTAATTCATACAAAATTTAACAATTATTAATTAATTTAATTTTTGATTTAGTTTACCACTCATGATATCTAAATAATAATATAAATTATTTTATGCCAAAGTATATTAAGTTATTTTTAGCAAGGTTCTAAATGGTATGAGGCGTGGTTTGGCAGCGAGGCCAAACCTCAAGCCTTAGGAGTCACGGCGAAGCCATGGCGTTTTCAAGGCGTGACTTATGACGTCAAATTTCTAATTTATATGTAATATTATATATAAAAACACATGTTTTGGTGTGTTACTCAATGAGTTAATAGTAATAAGCAAGTTTAATTAGGTTCTATATATTTAAAACATGCAAATAAAACATTAAAAACATAAAGAAAAACCAAATATGGTATTACAAAAACTGCGCATTATGGCATGGCGTGCCACGGGCTTAACGTGACGTGAGACACAAGCCTTGGTGCCATGACGTGCCATGGCGGCTGTGCGGCGAGTTTTTTAGAACAATGATTTTTAGTAAACAATACTTTTAAAACTTAAAAATATTAATCTATATCTATACTATATTATAAAGAAGACATAAAAAACTCTTAAAAACAAGTCTTAAAGCTTAATGTATCGCCATTTAATGCTAATTACTTAAAAACAACCATTAAAGCTATATGCACTACATTTAATGTTATTTATTAATTTTCAATCATTATCTCTAGCCATTTTAACTCCCCTAAAATCATTTCACACTTTAACTTTCCTAAAATAATTCTCAACATAATTAAATATAGAATAAAAATCAAGTTTAAATATAAAAAATATAACATAATCTTTTATAAAAAAAATTATATTATGAAACCAAAATAAATTACATTATATTATTAATTCTAAATTAAACAAATTTATATAAAAAAACATTATCACACTCTCACAACCATCCAAAATCGTAATGTAAATCAACAAAAAATAGAAAATAAAATGAAACATTAAAATCATGATTTATCTAGCAGAATTGTGCGAGTACACTCCTAGTAATATATTAACTTGGGATAAAATTATTAAAAATAGGAGCACTTTATTTTTCTTTCAAAATATGGGAGAGGAAATGATCATATATATATATATATATATATTCTTTACAAGTGTTCAATTGGGGGGTTGATTCCCATCTAGGAAATGATAGGATACTAATTAGTGATGGGGGAACATAATAAAAAGCAAGTATTGAGAACATTTTAGGCCAACAAAAACCCAACCCATGAGTAGTGGACTTCTTTTTTTCTTTTCGAAATCATGAAAATTCCAATATATATAATGATATTTGAAAAAAGAAATACTTGGATTCATAACCTAAATTGTATGGACTTGTGTTTTGCTATGCTTTTAATGGACCAAATGAGAATCACCATTACTTTCTTCAATTGTCTCCACTAAAAAGTGCGATGTGAAGTCTTATTCATATCATGGAAAATGGACCAAACTTATGGTCCATATTTTTTTAATCAACAAATGTGAAATGCATTTCAAAACAAATAGATAAGATCGATATTATAATAATATAATATATATGTAATATATAGGTTCATGTTTTAATGGATACTGACAGATTCCGGATTTTTGCTCAGTGGAACAGTTTTAAGGTAAATTAAACGCCTGTAAAGTCGTTTAATATGTTTTTAGCCTACTGTTTCGAGGGATTTTTAAAGTTTTTATGGTTAATTTAAAGATTTTTTTTGTGGTTGATTTTGAGGTTTTTTTTTTGGTTGGAGGAGATCCCGGCGAGAAAGTAATGGAGAAAATTATGGAAGAAAGTTAAAAGAAATAGTTTTTAACTTAGAAAATTTCTTTTTTTTTTTAATGGGGCCCCTTCCCCCATCTTTTATACAATAGGTTTGCCACTACAAAACGGGGAAGACTATTAATTTGTGAACAGACAAGAAGCAATATAAACAACATAATCTATTGAAAATACTATAAATAAAAAATGAAAATAATTTTACAAATTAGGATTTTTATCATTTTAGACAAGAAGCAATATAAACAACATAATATATTGATTACTTATATTTAACATAGAGTAAAGTTCACTTTTGGTCCCCACCGTTTATCAATTTCAACGGTTTTCGTCCCTGACTTTGTTTTACATATTTGTCCCTTACGTTTATCAATTCCCAACATATTTCGCCTCTCATCTTAACGGTCGTTAAAATTTTCTGTTAAGTCTAGTTTAATGAGGGGTATTTTAGTCATTTTACTTCGTTTCTTAATTTTCTTGTTTTTATAAAAAACATCAAAATTTAGGGACATGTTGTGTAATTAACTATTATATATACAAAAAAGCATCCAACATCTTCGTCGGTTGTCCCCTAAGTCCACCCTTAGGTGATGTCACATCATTTATCCCAAATATCACCTTACGTCGTCGAATAAGATAATAAGGTATTATCAAAATTACAAACACAACGTAAGTCTGAACTTAAGCATTACAAATCTCCAACATTAGTCCATTACATACTAGGCTAAGTTGCATAAACTCCAAATAACATAACTGAAATAAGTTTGATAACTAGCCAGTGGTGGACGCCTTGTGTGGCAACCAGGGGCCAAGGCCCCTCCACTTTAAAATTTATCAAGAGGGAGCTGTATTTTCTGGTCTTTAAAAAAAATTATTTGGGCCCCCCCAATCAGAAATAAGTCAGTCCACTAAGAAGTCCATGAGAAAATGAGAAAGTGAGATTGTGAGAAATAAGTCAGTCCAGTAGTCCATTAAAAATTATTTCCCAATCTGTATTCTGTATCTGATCGTGAGTCGCCCACCTTAACCTCAATCCTCAAATCGCAGGCAAATCGCTAACCTCTGCTGGCCTGTTGCGATTGCCTCCACCCAGCCTCCTCCCGCCGATTGCCGCCGCCACCACCAGCCTCCTCCCACCGGCGACCAAGAGGCCTCCTCTCCCGCCGACGGCCGATCTGCCATAGACCCACAGTGAGTTTTAGCCTCTTTTTTTTACACTTTTAAGTCCCTCTCTCTCTGATTTCTAACTGTAAATAATAAATTGATTTGTAAATTGTAATGTATTAATGTATAAGTATAAAGTATTTATGAATTATGATTTATCAATTTCTCATCTCATCTCTAGATCTCATGTATTGGATTGTAGATTTAGGGCCTGTGGTACCAAATCAGACACAGACACTGGTCAATCTTAATTCTTCTGTTTCTCAGTTTCTATCAATGGAAGAGGAACCAAATCAGGGACGAAATCCTCCAAATCCAAATGAAATTCCAAGTTTTATAACTTCATCTTCGTCAAACAACTTTCCCACAACCCCTAAATCACAGGTTTTTTTCATTTTATACAAGTTTTAAATTTTAAGTTAAGTTGTCATTGCTGATTTGCTCGTTATCTCATTACTTGTTTGAGTTTGAATTTTTTTTATTAGCTAGGTTTAATTTTATTTGAATTTTTTTGATTAGCTAGGTTTAATTTTTGATTAATTATGCCTCTATGATATGAAATGTCTACTTTAGGACTTTACTCTTTAGGTTGTTCACTTGATTGAATTTGTTTAAATTTGTTTTGTTTCACTTGTAGATGAAGATGAAAACACAATCTACTATTCATGGGTTTTTTAAAAGAAAACATGTTAGTTCTTCTTCTCAATCTCAAGATCCCAACGAAACAACAAATGTAGATAATACCCCTACATCTAGTGTTCCAACTACCGACACACCTTGCAAAAAAGCTCAAATGCAAAGTAATGATATCGATCTTAGTACACTAGAACGATACCCTGGTTTGCGCCTTCAAGTTTATGATTATCCTGTCAATCAACAAGATACAATTCGACGAGCTTATATGAATCTTGGTCCTCTTCAACCTACACTTTCTCTGTTTCCAAAATCTGGATCAGAAACACATAAACGTAGTTTTCAAGCTTCTTGGTTTAAATTATATCCTTGGCTCGAATATTCAAAGACTTTGGATGCATGTAACACCCGAAATTTTCGGTAAGTAAATGTCCCCCGGACATTTCTGCAGCTTGAAAACAGTGGGGTTTTGTTGGGAATTGTATTGTTTAAAGTCCCTTATAGTATCGGGGGTGTTGTCGTTGAAAAAGTTGAGTTTCGGGACTTGGAAATGGCTCAGCGACAGTGCCCGGCGATTATGACAGTGTCATAGTCGCACTGTCACAGTCGCAGAGAAGGTACCGCGGCCTGGGGAGTCTGGCGACAATGCCAGGCGACATTGCCCTGGGCAATGTTGCTGGTCAATGTCACACCAGAGGCCCAGGGCGTTGTTAAGTGCGGGATTCCAACCTTCTTCCTCATTTCTCTTCTCCAAACTTTTCCTATTCTCTCTCAAATCGTTTCTTCTTCACTCCCCTCAAATCCTAACTTATTTTGGGACCATTTCTTGAGTTTTTAAAGTGATCCATCATCAAGTGGTAGTTTAGGAGCCATGGCAAAGAGTTCACCATTATCATCTTCAACCTCGAGCTTCATTTTAGGGTTTTCTAGGTTTTCACCAAAACCTAAGTGGTAAGTTCATCCTCTCCATTTCTAAACCTTAATATAAGTTATGAATGCCTTCTTGATGGTTTCCTAGCATTTGGTTTCTTAAATTTCGGATTTGATGGTTTTGGAGAAATTAGGTCAAAATTAGGGTTTTGGTCAAGTTGGAGATTTTGATGTAAAATGTTTGGGGATCGATTCTAAATGGTTGAACTAGTGTATTTATGATTGGAAACTTGTGATGATAGGTTTTTTGGAAGGTTTTGCTTGTGGATTCGGAGTTCTTCAAGGAAGCTCAAGTTGGGGGTAAAATCTAGATTTAGCCTAAATCTAGCAAAGGAGAGTTCAAGTTGATTTGTGAAAACGGTGTGCATGCCAAAATGATTATTTTAAAGTGTTTGTGTTTTATATTAAAATGCTAACTGCTGATAAGTTTGGTTATTTGGAAGCATTTAACCTTGTAAACGTATAAAACACTCATCTTGGGGATTTTTCAGTATGTTGTTAAATGCATCGAAATGAAAATGATTTGATGACTTATTTACCAAAATGGAAAGTATTGGGTAAGAATGCATTTTTATGCTTGTTGGTATTTCGTGTATTTTGTATCGTGAAACGTTTTAAAAATACCACCGGGTAAGACATGGGCGTTTGGTCTTTCCCAACTTTGCAAACGTTTCTGAACTTCTGAACCTTGGGTTTTGGGAAAAGATGTAACTCAAGTATTTTATTGAGTAAACCGGGGATATTGGTATTCAAATGATTTATTGTATGGGTATAAACCTCTTGCGTAATTGTCATTTAAATGTGGGTCATGGAACGTTTTGGAAAGAGTAAATGAGATTATAAACTTGTTTGGAAAATGTTTTATGTTGGAGTTTATTTCATTTAGTTGAAGCATGTGTTTGCATAAATGAGGTCATTGCATTTTAGTGCATTTTGCGGATTTTAGCATATGTCGCTTGATTGGTTGAGCTTAAGGCTCAGTTTTTGGTTTTGTCGGGTAATGGGGACTTTTGTTCGGTTTTAACAACTTAAAGAGGAGCTTTGGGTGTGATTTGCATTTATTGCACTTTATTTTGGGAATGCATGTTTTGAGTGCGTATGTCATTCATTTGGAGTCATGTATTTTAGACTGTAATGCATTGGATCCATGGGCATGTAAGTCGGTCGTGTTTAATGGTGAGGACCCTTGGGATTCCCACTTCGGGAAATAATGTCGTGTTGGCATCGGTGTCGTCCCGGTTGTTAGGTGAAGAGGAACCTTTATAGGTTATACCTCGGGACCATTGGGTCTTGTGTTTGGATGTCTAATTCTTGTGCACGAGGTTAGACATCGAGAGTTATCAAGTAAAGAGCTGAGGCTCCTATCTTGAAGGCTAGGGAGTAGGCACTAGGGGTCGAATGAGTACCCTGAGGATGAAACTCCGCTAGAGACCGAATAGGCAATAAGATCGTGTATCCTTGAGGTGTAGCTCGGCGGAGCAGGCAATGGGGGATACGGTGTTTGGAACTCGAAATAAGTCCAACTGGAGGTGTAGCTCGACGGAGCAGGCAATACAGTCAAGACTGGAGGTGTAGCTCGGTAGAGCAGGCAATACAATCACGATCTGAGGTGTAGTTCAACAACATGGTTATGTGGCTTAACTTTGTGTTCCGCTACGTACAATGGAATCGGGTCTCCCCCGTCACCGGAAGGTGTTATTTGGGTATTGTCGGGGATTATTTTATTATCCATACTTTCGGTGACGTGTTGCGTATATGGGTTTGCTTACCCAAGATCTGAGGGTTGTGTATTATGCCCGCCCACGTTTGGGGTGTTTCGCGAAGTAAAATCTTATTTCGAGTTATTTTAAATTGAGAGTTTGCTCACCGTTCATGTTTTCGGTGAGTTTGGGTTCCTTGTTTTAAAGGCGTTTTAGGAAATGTTGTCGTTTGATATTTAAAGTAAATCTTTTGATCGTCCACGATTTAAATTGCATTCTTTTCCTTTAACAAATATACTTATTCCATGTTGTAAACTCTTGAACTCACTAGGCGTTAGCCTAACCTTTTTATTTGTCGGCGTGTGCATCAGGTTCCGGATGAGGGAAATGGTTCTAGCGTTGGTGTGAAGAGTTGAACATTAGTTATATCCACGAGGGTGAGTAGCCTGGTGAAGTCTTCCGTCTTTATCTTGGGAATAACATCTTGTGTTTGGGTTTTAGTAACACCCGACTCGATTTAGTCTTCGTGTAAGACTTCATTTATTTGTTGATGGTTGAACCTAGATTAGTAATTCAAGTTTGGACTTGTGTAAGAGATTTTATCCTTATTTGAGGTTCTATTGAAAATTTTAAATTAGTTGCTCTTTCCAATTTTAAGGGTGTTACAATGCAGCATTTTGTTTTCCGTGTTTTCTATTTAACAAACCAACTGGAGTCGGATACCATAGTCAACAAGAATTTACTATAGATGGGTTTCGTAATTGGAAAAAAGTGGGTGGGAAGAAATGTGTCTTATTGATGCATATGGGAACTGACTGTACCTCTTTCCATAATGTTGCACAAAAGGGTTGGGATGATTTGTTGAATGAAGCGCAAGATATACGAAATGTGTATGAGAAGTTTACAATTGAAGAGCGGGAGATAAACAAATTGAGATTGACAGCTTCTATTTATTGCGTTCGTTGGTGTGCCTTTCAAGCAGTTGCATTTAGAGGCCATAATGAAAAACTGGATTCCATTAACAGGGGGAATTTTCTTGAAATGTTGGAGGCACTTGGGGAGTTTAGCGCCGAGCTTAAAGAGTTATTTTGTCGTGCTCCCAAGTATGCATCATATACATCACCGAGGATTCAAAAGGAAATATTGAATCTTATATCAAGTAAGGTGCGACGAATGATTTGTGAGGAGATTGGTGGTCGAAAGTTTTGTTTACTGGTTGATGAAGCACGGGACGAGTCTCATAAAGAGCAAATGTCTATTGTTTTGAGATTTGTTAATAAAGAGGGCTTCATTATAGAGCGTTTCTTTGGACTTGTTCAAGTACGTGACACTACAGCGCAAACGCTCAAAGCTGGAATCTACGAGATATTGTCACATTACACCCTTGATGTCAAGTCTATTCGTGGACAAGGGTATGATGGTGCAAGCAATATGCGAGGTCAGTTCAAAGGTTTGCAAGCCTTGATTTTAGAAGATTGTAAATACGAATATTATGTTCATTGTCTTGCTCATCGGTTACAATTGGCATTGATGGCCGCCTCTCAAGGAGTTATAGCCTTGCGTAAGTTTTTTACGCACTTGACTTTTGTTGTCAATGTTGTTAGTGCTTCTTCTAAACTCACTGACCAACTTCGAGATGCACAAGTCGAGCAAATTGCATACTTGATTTCTATTGATGAACTGGAGACCGGTAGAGGTCTCAATCAGATTGGTACGTTACAACGAGCTGGAGATACTAGATGGAGTTCTCATCTCAGATCAGTTTCTAGCCTGATTAAGATGTTCAGTCCAACTTGTGAGGTTTTGCTCAAAATTGTTGAGGAAGGAATTGGTTCAATCAAAGGAGATGCAGATTCAGCATATGAGGCTATGACGACATTTGAGTTCGTATTTGTCTTGCATTTCGAGAAAGAAATAATGGAGATCACTGATGTACTTTGCCAGGCTTTACAAAGACAAAATCAAGATATTTTTAACGCATTGAGGTTAGTTGCATCTACTAAAGTGTTATTGCAAAAGATGAAAGATGAAGGTTGGGATGATTTACTTTGCCTTGTTAAGTCATTTTGTCAGGTACATAACACAGTCATCCTACATTCAAAACATCGTTATCTAGTAAATCTTCCTAACTTGTCTTTTATTCGACTTGTTTTCTTGTCAGGTATGCAACATAGATATTCCTGACTTGTCTTCTTCCTACTATAGCAGAGGAGCTCGGGCTCGTAATGAACATAGTGATCATACACTTGAGCATCATTATCGAGTGGATATCTTTTATGAAGCCATTAATTGTCAATTAATGGAACTAGATCATCGTTTCAGTGATAGTTCCATGGAGATGCTTCGTCTTGCTTCAACTCTGGATCCTAAAAATGCGTATGAGACTTTTAGAAGTCTTGATGTACATCAACTAGTAGAGCGGTTCTATCCTGAAGATTTTAGTGACCATGAGAGAACAATTCTGAAGATGCAACTTCAACATTATGTTGTTGATGTCGTTCAACATGAAGATTATAAGCAATTATCATCTATTGCGGAATTGTGTCAATGGTTGGTAAGGACTAGAAGAGAAATTACTTTTGATCTTATTTATCGATTAATCAGTCTACTACTTACTCTCCCAGTTTCTACCGCGACGACCGAGAGATCATTTTCAGCCATGAATATTGTGAAAACAAGATTACGGAATAAAATGGACGATGAGTTTCTAAACGACTCGTTGGTTTTGTTTATCGAAAGGGAAATTGCTGAAAATATTAGCTTGGAGGAAATTGTGGAAGACTTCAAGGCCGCGAAAGATCGACGGGTTCCACTTTGATGAACGATGTTTAACATTTTTATATTTAATGTCTAGTTTTAGAGTTTTTAATACGTTATAACTTTGGATTGTGTATTTTTTGTATTATGGAAATTATATAATATACTAGGCTCAGCCCCTGCGGATTTAAAGCTTGTGTTCCGCACCTGCAACTAGCAAACACATAGAAGTAATATAACATAAGAAATCTAACTATGTCTTGCCCTTTCCTTTGTCCAAACCTGAACCTCCGGCTCCTGAGATGCATACTAGTAGTTAGCTAAAAAGCTGTAACAACCCAACCCAAACAGCAAGATAACAAATAAGTCTTAATAATAAAAATAAAATTCATGCCGAAGCGGCCCCAACCATAAACTATAACTTCAAGGTTTGCAACGGCAACCTATACACAAGTGAGATATTTAATAAAACGAACTAATTTGACAGTCTTCTATCCGCTCCTGCTACATCTTCTCTTTACTCATATCAGTCCTTTCTAAATTACGCCTGCCTGAAAAGGTTTATAAAATTTGAAAGAGTGAGGGTTAGACCGGAGGTCTAGTGAGTCCCCTCTAACAGATAAGCAACAATTTATCTTTTCAGAAAATTTAAAATCAACAGACTTATAAACACATAAGGATGAAATACGCTACTGACCACACTACCGTTGAAGACGGTGTGTCTTACTCGCACTGCCTTATTTTTGGGACACATCCCAATGGTATAAACGGGTCACACTCCCCGGTACGAGTAGGCGGGCTACACTCCCCGACTTAGGTCACAATCTCCACAAATAATGTATGCATACATTTAAAATGTCAACGGTTTATAACACAGTTAAATAATTTCATAATAACCATGCCATCGCAAATAAATCAAAGTTTTAAAAATTAAACTTAACATGCTTTCGTTAACAAAAGGTTTAGTTCAGAAAAACTCACCTGGCGTCCTTAGCTTAAGTCCTGTGTCTACTCTTATGGTTCGATCCGGAACCTATAAAGGAAAGATTTACCGTGAACTCTCTACACTTTCTAATTTATAACGGAATTGACATAACACCCCAAACTCGAACAATTAACCTAATAGAGATCGCTAGGTTGGGCTAGGAGATTAGATCCATTCATGATAATTACAAGAGCTCACTATAAGGAAAAAGAATTGGGCTGGTTCATCTACCAACAAAACACTAGAATTATCCCAACTAAAGTTTGGGCTTCGACCCACATAACAAAACCCGGGGACCGGGGCCCTGCTGGCCGACCGGTGTGGACATCGACCGGGGCATTCCCCCCCCCCCCCGATGACTGGTGTGAAAAGCGACCAGGGTTACTCCTCCCCCCGGTGACCGGTGTCTACAACAAACCGGTGTCGACCTGCCCAACGACCGAAGTCATCGACTGGTGTGCACTACGGGGACCGATGCACTCTATCGACCGATACCCTCTGCTCGAACGAAAATCGCCGAACACCCAACATCCAGATTTAAAGCTTACATCCAGAAATCGATAATCAACTCCACCTAGTACCCAATTCAATTGCAGAACTCGATTAAACAAAAACCCCATTAACCAAAAACTAAATCTACAGCAACCTTCAAAACTAAACCCAGTAACCCACTATTCAATCAATGGCTAGAGGAAAACCAACTAAAGGATTGGAGAAAACAATTACTAAACCCTTAACAATAAAGAGAACGGGATTAAAACTTACCTTGGAAAATTGATGAGCACCAAGAACTCAGCCCCTTGTTTTGGAATTACCGATAATGGTTGATCAATTTTATATAAAGATGATTGTTATTCATATCCCCTCATCACTTCCATACCATGTTATTTCTTACCTCGTACTTCACTCACATACCCATTATTAGAGGAGTTAATGAAAGTTAAAAACATTAACATTAAAAGTTAAAGAATCAATTTTAAATTTTGAATCCACTCTAACATAATAACATTTAAAATTAAAATTTAGTGTTAAAAAAAGAAGAAAAGATGAACAATTTGTTCAAATTCAAAGATGAGTTGTCGGTCTATTTACTATAAGACAAATGTAGTAAAAAATAATTTAATAAATAGTATAAATAAAATAATTAAAAGCACAATTTAGTTTTTCGCACAAGGCCTCCAAAATGTCAGGACCGACCCTGTGTAAAACCAACTTCAGTCGATAAAACTCATGAATATAGGTTTAAATGTAGTTTTTGTCAGGCCTGCCCAACATCCTCCGTGTTCATCAATGATACGAGATTTGCCTAAGATTACATTACACATTATATCTCATTGCTCCAAACAAACTATAGTAGTTTGATACACCAGAATTGTTCCAAAAAGTGTGATTTTCATGCAATGATTCAAGAACAAAGTCCAAATGATGCAAATTGCATCCATAAAAGAGGCTTTTCAAATGCATAATACATTAGAGCCTCTCCAATCGACCGCTAATCGCCTCTTTTTGCCGTTTTCACCTCTCTAATCGACCGGCAATTTCTATTTTTTTTTGCCGGCCACAATTCTTGCACAACATATATGCCGATTACTTTTTTTGCCGGCCATGAGAGGGCCCACATAAAACCACTTTATTCATTTTTTTTGCTTTATTTTAATTTAAAATTCTTTTAATAATTAATATATATATATGTATTAACTTTTTAGTGTGGGATCCACAAATTTGGTGTTTTTTTAGAAGATGGTTGGAGTTGCGTTTTTTTTTTTTTGTTGATGGGCCCATCAAATTTGGTGTTTTATTTGATGTCAAGGCTGGAGTTGCTCTTATATTACTATAAATTTGTTTTAATTATATTATGAAATATTGTAATTGTTTATTTTTAAGTTGCCATTTTTTGTCACTTAAATGCTTATTAATGTGACTTATCTATCAGCTAGTTTGACGAACATAGAATGTATCTATATTTTTTGAACGCATGGAGTATGAAAAGATATGCTTGGTTGCCACATGTTCTTGAAGCTTCCAAAACCGTAGATATCAAGGACCCCAGATTAGGGATGGTGATTTGTCCCGATCCGGTGGAGAACCCGGTCCACCCGACCCAAACGGGGGGACAGGGATTCCCCGCTAAAATGGGTCACGGGTCCGGGTCACGGGATCCCCGATAGGCTCAAACTGAGGTCTGTGCCGAGGTCGGGTATCATATCCCCCAACCCGCCAGTACCTGGTATATATATATATATATATATATATATATATATATATATATATATATATATATATATATATTATAAGGCGAAAGATCGTGTGAGAAGTTGAGTTAATGGTGAGAAGCATGAGAAATGGATCTGAACGGTTGATCTATTTTAATCTCAAGCCCTCCCATTAATTGCGGCTTATAAGATAATTGATCTAGTGCATCTCGGTGCATCTCATCCTAATGTGCGTCCATTTCTCATTCAACGGTTGATAACCAATTCTCACGCTTCTCACCGTTAACTCAACTTCTCACTGGAACCCAACTCTATTATATATATATATATATATATATATATATATATATATATATATATATTATTTACTTTAAATTGTATATGTTATTTAGTATTTACCTTTTTTCCAAAATCCATATTAGGTTTAGCCTCCTCAAGATTAGTACTTCTGACTTCGACAACATTTTATTCTCCACAACATTTTATCCTCCACCCTTGTAAAATATTGTTGGCTTTAAGTTAGCTAGAGTTTTGAGTGGAAAATAATATATATATATATATATATATATATATATATATATATATATATATATTATAGTGTGTGGTTTTAAAGCAAGTAATAAATGTTGATGATATGAAACAATTAGCATCACTTGGAGTTAGGTGTTTTCAAAAGGATATGTTTATTCCAAACAAACAGAATCTTGGCAGCAAGTATATAAATAGAATCTTGCAAGAGTTTATATGTTACTATAAATTGACATAAAAGTGGCCAAAAAATAGGGCTGAAACTTGAAAGAGCTTAAAAATCAGGTCTGAACCCGATCGGGGGAACGGGTTTGAACTAGGGACGACGGACGTGTATGAACCGGGGATTTACCGTATAAAAAACTGGGGTCGAGATGTGTATCCCTGTACCCACCAGGGATAGAGGTCGAGGCCCTTTACTTTAAACCGGGGCCTGGGGGTCTCAAACCCGCCTCGTTGCCATTCCTACCCCAATTAGACATCTTGACGTACAATCTTGTCCAATTAAGACATTAACTTTTTCCACCAACCTGAAATATTTAAGAAAACACATCTTTTGCTTTATAAGTTTATCAAATAAGCTTTCTGATGGAAATTGTAGAACCTGCTGCTCAGATTATTCTTACTGCACGTTTGGTTTGCGGGATTGGAATGGATTTGGAGGGATTCGGATTTCAAATCCATTCCAATCCTGTGTTTGGTTTGTAGGAATGGAATTCGTTGACCGGATTTGAAATCCTTTGACCTCTTTAAAATCATTTACTTGATGTTTTAGCTAACCCATCTGCAATGAGCTAGGATTTCAAATCCCCTTAAATCCAAATCTCTCCAAATCCAAATCCTTACTCGAAATCCAATCTATTCCATTCCAATCCAGCAAACCAAACGCACCCTTAGAGACAACTTCATACCAATCAAATAATCTGGAATATATTGTTTTAGCTAACCCATCTCTGTTGATTGCTGCACTAAGAGGATCAAGACTTCTTATAACTTCTTCAACAGTGATCATCACTCGTTTACACAATGCATCTTCCAAGCCCACATAATCACACTTGACATGAAGCTCTTAAATTGAGCAGGACTTATAATGATTTATAGGACTCGCAAATTTTAAAGAATTTGGAAACATATATACGTAAGAAGTTCTACAGTCATCTTTAATGAAATTTAGCTTTATCGTCTTTTAGAACTGAAGAACCGATCTCTCTCCTTTTGGAGAATTCAATATTGCCACGATGAAGAATAGCAACAGAAGTCTAAAAATTGCTTCGTGTGAGAGTAAAAATAAAAGAAAGGTAAGAACTTCCAGATCTCATTGAATAAAACAAAACAAAATATTTTGAGGGATATACATGCTCTTCTTTACTTATTCCAACAACATCCATAGCTCTCCTTGTCGCAAGATATTCATGGGAATCATTAACATAAACCAGCTCATAGCATTTTGACTGGTTAAGATAGTGAAAAGATTTTGGACTTCCCAACTGATACTTCTCAATTTCCTGATAACACAATAAAATATAACCTTAGGTTGGAAAATTATGTGGCTAACAAATTTACATATTAAAAAAGATACCTCTTGTGGTGCTGAGCTCTGGATCATTTATTTGGCAAACGCAAGACCTTTCTAAAAAAGATAAGTCCTGATGGTTGCTCCTGATATTCTCCCATGCTTATAAAATTAGATCTCAACAAATTTTTCCGAAATGGTTAAACCATTATTATATACAAGACATATTGATGTCAAAATTGAAGCAAAACAATGTAACAAATTTGTAACTTGTTTTTAGATTGAAATCTACAAGACACGAAAAGAATCCTACTTCTCTCTTCATGGTAGCTACCCAAGCATCTAGCGAAGGCTTGCTTAAGAATTCAATTAACAAACACTTGAATGTAACATAACATAACATCAAGCAAATCACTTGGAATTGTTATTTCTAACAGTTTTAGCATTGTCAAATGCTTCAAGAATTGGATTTGACTGCACCCATAATGGATTAATGGTAGCATTAGCCTAATCAGGATCATATATAATATATGTCAAATGCCATAAACTATAGAGCAATTAAGCAGTCTTAATATAGAACTATATGTCATATATCATACTTCGAGAACTTGTTCTTCAATGTGCGACCTTCAGTAGCTTTCCTGCAACCCAAATAGGCTAGGTACTACATAAGCATTTTGGTTGTTTCGTTTTACCTGTTCCACTTTCACCACTGACCAGAATCGAATTGCTTTTTCCCTCATTGATCATAGCCCTGGTTTCATAAAAAATAGAATTATACACTGAGGACACCACACATAAGATCAAGAAAAATTTGTTACTAACTTGTTCGGAAAATGATAATTAGTTGTAAGAGACATCAACAACTGCAAATACATGGGGACTCGGTCACAATTTTTTAAACCAATGTAGCAGTTTATTGAGAATCATAGATATATCAAAGGAGCTGTCACAAATTTTTTTAAACCAAAAAAGAAGGTAAAAGAACACAAATTAGGTTTCTTTCCATCCTTATCCCCTTAGCTTCAGCACCCAAATTTCCATTCACTTTTGAGTTTCCAGCCCCAAATCAACCAGAAATAGTGGTCTAAGATCGACCCTCCTCAACCCCATCATACTTATCAATCAACCCTTTAACAAACTTTTCTAAATCAACAACGTGTTGCAAATTTTGAGACATTTTCCTTACTCAACTCCACCGATTCAGAAGTACCTTTCCCAAATAGAGTAGGGAGATCTCCAAAACGAATTGCATTCCTCCCTGTTGAGTATTACCATCGAGAGCAAATTCTTCTTCCATCTTTGAATCTTGAAACAAAATTTCAGCCCACACAACTTTCTCTTATTGTTTCAATCAATTAACTTCTTCATTAGACGGAGGACATTCATATTCCTCATTATTGAGATTGTCACCTTCTCCAGATTGAAACTCATCAACCTCTATATTTGAATTCGAATTCAAGGACTTCAAAACTTTCAATCCTTGATCAACACAACACAGAAACAAAATCTGAAGCAAAAATCAAAGAATAAAGATAAAATTAGATGAATAGGGAACGAAGCGGTACAAATCCATGGCTCTCCTTTTCCCTCATTGACAATTGGGGATTTCATCACCCATTTCTTCGACCACAACCAGAAACGCGAATGGAGAATGGTTTTCTTGTCTAAGGTTTCATATTTATAGGTAAAAGCTTTGTTTTTTTGGAAACCGAATGAGCTTGGGGATGAAAGAAGAGATAGATGAGTAAAGTTTTTTCTTAGAATCTTCTAGGAAATTGAAACAAATTAGCCTCAACTGAAACAAAATTGGCATACGTACCTTACAGTCCCGTTGTTACTCTTGAGAAAAATGTACCTCTTCCATTTGCAACAGATATCAGAAGTACACCGTCATCAAACTTAAGGTTCATCTTTTGCCCAACATTTATAGTTGTTGTGGATCGTGGGGGAGTTGGGGACATCAGGAACGTGGAGAATAAGAGGAAATCAGGGCATGAGGAAATCGTGTCGGAGAGGGAAATTATGGGTTCGTGGGCAAAAATTAAGGAACGTGGGGGAGAAAGAGTAGCGCTATTTTAGAGCAAGAGAAGAAATGGGGGTTAGAATTAGGGTTTAGTACATCATGCTTTATCTGTAGTACTTCTTATTTTAAATTATCCAGATTGAAAGTTGAATGGTTTTAAACGACCAAGATCAAATTAAAAACAGTTATACTCGTCTCCATCCACATATATATCATTATATAAGGCCCAACTAATTTGATTATTTAGCCCAAATCTACAATAATTGGACATGCCCAACATCAAATAAATTGGCTCGATCAGAATTTAATTGAGCAGACCAAATCTGCAACAACCTCAAATTTGGAAAAAACAACTATTTTAAAACTTTAAATAGTACCTCAAAGGAAGATAAAAACCTCTTACGACAAGCTCATGCTAGAAATACGATTCTAGATTTAACCGTCAACAAAATGAATAAGGTCTTACATAAATACTAATTAAAGTCGGGTGTTACTAAAACCCAATGACAATCGTTATATCCAAAGTAAATGTGGAAGACTTCATCAAGCTATTCACTTCTTCGAGCACCCGACTAGCACTCATCTCTTCTCAGTGTCATTAGAACTAACCCCGAAACGGAACCTGATGCACATGCCCACAAATAAAAGTATTAGGCAAACGCCTAGTGAGTTCAAGTGTAACACCCTAAAAATAGGGATAACAAAAACTTTCCAAAAGAAGAGAAGTGGTATATATTGGTCCCGAAGGTGCTAAACAAGTTTGTAGAAGGGGGGGGGGGTTGAATACAAACACAGAATTTAAAGTTTAATAAATTGTTTATTGATAAATCAAAATACAATTTACAAGTTTGTTGCGGAATAAGATTAAGACAGACTCAATCTAAACAAACTTAAGAAACACTAAGATAATTGCACAAGAAATTCAGAAAGAGAGGGGATTAAGAGATATAGAAAACAAGGGTTTCTATATTGAGTTCAAGGATGAAGTACACCTTCAGATGAAGGGTGAACTTCCTATTTATACCCTATGCATTAAATGCATGGCAGGATACTTTACACGTGGCGTTCACTGATTGGCTTTGGGAGTCTGACATTTGGGAGACATGCTTTCGGCCGGGTCATGAACAGTGTAGTTGACAGAGTTGTTGTACGAATGGTTGCAGAGACTTGTCCGTTCTGACACATCGTACTAGGTTGTGCAAGGATAGACAAAAGGAAACTTGAGGCATAAGCTTTGTGATCGATTGATCGCTGAGTATCTCTAAGTTCAGAGATAAAGAGGTTCAGCTATCGCTGAAGCTTTTTCTCATGTTCCTTCGCGTATAAGTAGAGTTGTCTTTGCTTCACTGATATCCGCATCAGGTCACTAGTAGACTTCTCTTTGTTCAGCAGCTTCTTCTTTGATTCAGCTATGAACATCTGTTGACGCGAGACTTGTCTTTCAGGGATTACGTTGGCTGTTTACTTTAGGAACTATCAGTGATAACTGAACAGACTCAGTCTGATCATTGATAGTGAAACACTAATACATATAAATGTTTATAAGAAAGACTATCAGCGATAACTGAACAGACTCAGTCTGATCGCTGATGGTGAAACACTAATACATATTAAAACGTAATTTTCACTAAGTATAGAAGAGGGTCGTTATCAAATCACTGAGAGAGTTTGGATAAACAATCTCCCCCTATTTGATAATGACAAAGTAACTGAAGAAAATTACTTTATGATTCAAAATGATGGAATAATCAGGACTCGTAACATACATGTCCCAATTACTATTTTGAGGGATCTTTTACAGCACTGATGAAGTTAAGTACTTTACTGAAATTTCATTAATTCAAGAAGGGAATTACAAGGAATGAAAATTACAAGTAAATAACTAACTATTGTAAGTACAACTAATAGATTACAGAAGAGAAAACTAATCTATCAGCTATAAAAAGATTTAGGAGGATTTATCATATACTCAGGTATTTCTTCTCATTTCTGTCTTCGTTCCAAGGATTCTTGGCTGATAATTTCTTTGATTTTCTCAGCAGCAGGGAAGAAGTCACACCATAAGCATAAGAGATCCTTGAGATGATTCAGAGGACAGATAGGAATCTCAGAGACTCTTTGAAATCTGAGTTCCTCATCATCATCTCTGAAGAATATTCCATAAGGATTGTCAATTACTTGACCAACTTGGAAAGGACCACCAGGAGGCAGAGATAAATCCAGAACTGAAAGATCAGGAGGAGGACCAAACAGTGCATCTCTTGAAAATTTGATAGAAGTTTCATTCCTGATGATGGCGACGTCTTCAGAGGAGGAGGACCCAATTCTTCTCTTGAGTTTCTTGGGATTGGGAGGGATAGGAGATGGCAGATTCAGTACAGAAGTGACTCTGTTGATGAGAGCTTTAAGAAGTCCTTCAACGTAGCCTCTGTATGTAGATTTCGATTTCTTCAGCGCATCCCAGAATTCTATCCACTCTGTAAACCCGAAACCTTCAAGTTTGGAAACGTACATAGCTTTTTGAGTTCCATCCTCTCTGGTAATCTCCATGGTCACTGAGAGTTGATCCTTCTTCTTGCGACCAGAGATAGTCACGGCTGTTATTGGAAGAAGATCAGAGCGATAATCCATCTTCTGTTTGCACCATTCGATGGACTTATCGTTGATCTCTTGTTCTTTGGAGCGTTCCTCTTCAATTTCTTTTAGCAGTGCAGCTTGAACTTCCACAGGCTTTCTTTTCAGCTTCTTGTCCTTGACTTGAGAGGATTGAATCTTTAAAGCTAGTTGAGCATCTCGTCTGCATTCAGCGAACAGTTTCTCAGCTTTGGCAGATTCTTCTCGTTCAGCATCAGCGAGGAAGTCGAGCTCTGAGAAGGATGTTTGAAGAGGAATTTTCAGCCGTTGACTTTCTAGTTGAGCGATCATTTCACCTCTTTTCTTTATCACTTCCTCTGACCAACAAGATGGTCGAGAGGGCCTTCCTGGATGGAGCAGGGAATCTTCTTCTTCTTCTTCTTCATCAATCTCAGCGATAGAGATTGGGATTATGTCTTCAGCGATAGTAGCTGGAATTATTTGTAGTTCAGAACCCTTAAGCAGGGGTGAGAACTGTCTGGATAGAAAATGAAGGAAAGAAGGGATAAGTGTATATTTTTAGAAAAAGAGAGAGAAAGGCTAGAAGGAAATAGGGGTTTGGAAAGAGTAGGAGAGTGGTACAATAGAAAGACATACCTGAGAAGGATGCTCCCCCTCAGATTGTGATCCAGTCCTCAAGCATTCTTCAGCGATTGGTTGCTTGTCTTTGCTCTGCGAAGGAGCGCTTGAAGATGTATCACCTCTCACCCCTGCTTTGACAACTTCTTGCGAAGTTGTCCCTGATACGTTCGGCTTGGAGAACCACATAGATTGGTCTTCTTCATCGTCGTCGTCATCATTGGAGGGTTGATCCTTTTCTTGATCAACAAGATCTAGATCATATTCCTCTTCATCTTCTTCTTCCTCATCATCTTCAAAGAGAAGAGAATGAATAGAAGGGGGTTCTTTTGCCTTCTCCCCCTCTTTGTCATTATCAACGACAGGGGGTTGGTCAGCTGCTGGAGTAGCTGTTGAAGCTTTCAGCACTTGAACGTCAGCCTCCAGACGCTTGACCCGTTCTTCAACTGCAGGGATGTCGCATGTGGCATCATGGATGAATTCCACAACGATGTTGAGATTTGTCCGATCATCTTCAGTAAAGGAGGGGGCAGCGCTGGAGCTGTTTCAGATACCTTTTGGAGAAGTTGCTGTAGAAGGGACGTGCAGAGATCAACCTTAGAAGAGAGATCTCGAACTTCAGTGGTGAGAAACTCAAATCGCCCCTGAAAGAGTTGAGAGGACTCTCTGAGTTGGACGACTTGTTCTTCCACAGCTGAAAGTTTGGAGTTCTCAGCTTTGGATGAGCAGGTGGCTGTCAACCTTTTCAGCTCCTCACCAGCCTGATTGACGGCGCTGGTGGTGTTGTTGATGGTGTTGGTGAGAGCGTCCACCTTTTCTCCCAGACTGTTGACATGCGTGTCAACAGACGCCAAACTAGGACCTGAAAATGATATTAGTTCAGATACGGGCTTATTTGGAGAGGTGGGGAAAGAAGTGTTTAGGATAATAGGTTTACCTGACGTATCAAACATTTTGTAGAACTGTAAAGATTCCTCAAACGTTTGATGTTCAGGTCCTATAGGTAAAGAGGAGGTAGCGGGTTCAGAGACCAAAGAAGGAGAGAGAAGATTTATGGGGATAGAAGTAGGGTTGGGGTTAATCTCAGTGAATGAGATAGTAGGTGGGGTCACTGATGATGTGACAGCGATTGAAATCGCTGACACGGCAGGTTGAGTGACTTCTGGAGTTGTGGAGGAAAGACCCACAAATGCATCTAAGGTAGCTTGTTGAGAAGCTTCCTCACGTATAGTACTGGAGGGTGTACTTTCCTTAGTCTTTTTGGCCTTCTTAGAAGGACCAATCGAACTAGCTGATGGTCGTTTGGAAGTAGTGGTAGCGACAGGGATAGCAGACGAAGGAACCGTCTGCGTGGTCGTTGAAAAAGAAGAAGAATGGAGAGATAGACGAGAGCGAAGGAGAGAGATACTTACCTCGTTGGCGAGTGGCTTTACCTCCAGTGATCGTTGACCTATCCTGGCAAAAGTGCCATCATCTTTGGTGGGATAGGTGTTGGGATAGAGGAACTTGATGTACGTACATATGAAACGTACGTACGAGATCTTGGGATCTCGTTCAGGCTTCTCTAATCTCGACCTCAGGTCTTCAAAGATGGCAGTGGCGTAGTCAAAGTTTTGACCAGCGATAACTGAGTAGGCCATTTGCAGTTGTGTTTTGCTGGCTTGATCCAGCGAACCACTCTTCCCGCTCATGCATTGAATTATGTGCGAGAAGATGAAGTTCAGTTGTGAAGGCATCTGAGCTTTGAGAATCTTGGTGAGCTTTTTGTTGGGAATAGAAGATCTCGGTTTGTTTTCCCAACAATAACCCATTGCATCCAGAAAGGATATCAGCTCAGCATCAGTGGGGAGTGCGTCGTACCCACTCTTTGGTTTGTCAGGGAATCTCAAAGATTTCCTGAGGCTAAGAGCGGTCATGCTCCCTGGACCCAAATCCGTGCTGAAGGATATTGCAGGGACTCGTTCACCCTTTTTGTTGGTGAGTTCAGTTGCATCAGCAGTGAACCAGAACTGCTGGAGTAGAGTCTTTGAAGGCTTAGGATCCACAGTGATCGCGTAAGCTATGCATGATTGTTTGAGAAATTCAGCAGCTTCCACCAGATGTGGGTATTTGTCAGCTTTAAAGTCAAGTCTTCCCAAGTGATTACATTTAGTAATCTCAACTTCAGTGATGGCGAATCGTACATGCTTGGAAGCAACGATTGAAGATTGTGCCATTTCTGTTATGGAAAGAAGCATAATAGAAGAAATGATTATGATTAAAAAATAATATGATTACCAGTTTCCATAGAAGAAGGGAAACTGGAAAAATATCAAGTTATTTTTAGGAAGAGAAAAATAGTGTTCTGGGTAGAAAGAATGAAGAACACTTTAAAAACCCAAAAGGTTTTTATTTAAAAAAAAACATAAAATCAGAAAGAATGATTTTTAGTTTTTAAATAAGAACGTTTTATAAAATCCATGAAGAACAAGAACGAGTAGGATTTTAAAAAGAAAAGAAAGCATACGAACAATGCACATAAACATGAAATAAACCTGTTTATTCTGAAGAAGAAGAGTTGCAGATTCAATATTCTGGGTTTACTTGCTTGAGTGTTCTTGAGAAAGATTGTTTCTTGCTATGAAAGTTTTGAAAGCGTAAACCGTATAAAGGAGAGAAGAATTCCTTTTATACAAAGAGATAGAGGAGAGAGAAGGAATGAAGCGGGAAAAAAATCATCATGACATTGACACGTTCCACAAAGTTGATTGGATAGGAGAGCAACGGACGAACGTGTCAGAAAAGGCGTGTCGTGAATTATCCGCTCAAATGACGTCATAGGAGAGAGAGACGTTTCATTTTTCTGTTTTGAAATTTATTACTGAAGAGAAAATATCAGCAATAGAATTTTCTTTTTGAAAGTATCCCTGATGAAAAGATAGGGATAGATTTTCTTTTAAAAGGATCACTGAATATAAATATCAGTGATAAATTTAATTAAAAAGCTTTTAATCATTTGAAGAAAGATTCAGTGATTAAAAAAAATCTCAAAACTGAATGAAGATTCAGTTGTAGGGATTGAGAAAACATACCTGAGAGTCAGAATATTTATCAGAGAGAATGATGAAAGGGGAACTTTTGATTACTGACGCAATACATGAACGCTGAAGAATTATTCTTCAAGGTTCAGCATTCCAAGCTCACTGATGAGAAAGTTGAACCTTGTCTCATCAAGAGGTTTGGTGAATATATCAGCAAGCTGAAAGTCAGTAGGAATAAAGTGAAGTTCAATATCACCATTCATCACATGATCTCTGATAAAGTGATATCTGATCTCTATGTGTTTTGTCTTTGAATGTAGCACAGGATTATTTGCTATAGCGATAGCACTAGTGCTGTCGCAATAGATAGGAATCTTTGATAACTGAAGGTCATAATCTAACAGTTGATTTCTCATCCATAAGATTTGAGAACAACAGCTTCCAGCGGCTACGTATTCAGCTTCAGCTGTGGAAGTGGACACAGAATTTTGCTTCTTGCTTGTCCAACTTACCAGCTTTCCTCCCAAGAGTTGACATCCACCAGTGGTACTCTTTCTGTCAAGTTTACATCCTGCAAAAATCACTATCAGAATAACCAGTTAGATCGAACCCTGAGTCTTTGGGATACCAAAGACCGAGGTTAGGAGTTCCTTTCAGATATCTGAAAATTCGCTTTACAGCGATCAGATGGGATTCCTTGGGTTCAGATTGATAGCGTGCACATAAACAAGTAGAGTACATGATGTCAGGTCGGCTTGCTGTGAGATACAACAGAGAGCCTATCATTCCTCTATAGGCAGTGGCATTAACAGGTTTTCCAGAAGGATCTTTGTTAAGTGTCAGGGGTGGTGCCATAGGAGTTTTCATCGCTGAAGTTTGAGTAAGATCAAACTTCTTCAGCATATCTTTAACATATTTACCTTGGCTGATAAAAGTACCTTTGTCAGATTGTTTAATCTGAAGACCAATAAAATATGTCAGCTCACCCATCATACTCATTTTATATTCTTTCTTCATTCTTTCAGCGAAGCGAGTACACAGAGATGGGTTAGTAGAACCAAATATTATGTCATCGACATATATTTGTACAAGAATTATATGACCTTTTATCTTTCTAAAAAATAACGTATTATCAATCTTGCCACGTTCAAAATTTTCAGAGATAAGAAAAGATGAGAGAGTGTCATACCAAGCACGAGGGGCTTGTTTTAGACCATAGAGAGCCTTATCCAATTTATAAACATAATTTGGATGCTTAGGGTCATAGAACCCTGGTGGTTGTTCTACATAGACTTCTTCATTCAGCTTTCCATTTAGAAACGCTGATTTTACATCCATTTGATACACGATGAAGTCTTTATAGACTGCATAAGCTAAGAATAGTCGAATTGCTTCGAGCCTGGCCACAGGGGCAAAGGTTTCATCATAGTCTATGCCTTCCTCTTGTCTGTATCCCTGAGCAACAAGTCGAGCCTTGTTGCGGGTTACAGTTCCATGTTCATCTAACTTGTTTCTAAACACCCATTTGGTGCCTATTACAGTTTTATCAGATGGTCTAGGAATGAGATTCCAAACTTTGTTTCGAGAAAATTCAGTCAGCTCTTCTTGCATAGCGCTGACCCAGTTTGGATCTCTGAGGGCATCATCAGTCTTCTTTGGTTCTATTAAGGAGAGAAAGTTTACAAAGAGACAGATATTACCTGAGCTTCGTCGTGTCTGAATACCTGCATCTGGATCACCAAGAATTTGATCTATTGGGTGATCTTTGGTCCACTTGTTGGTCCATCGCTGAGCAGGAGCATTATTGCTTAACTCAAAGGTTGGATCAACAATTTGAATGTTTACTGATGAGGACGATTGAGGTTCATCAGCGATTAACTGTTGAGTAGATTCACTGGAGAGGTTTTCAGACGAAGGCAGATTTGATGGTAGGAGTGTGTTTAGAGGTTCAGCTGAAACCCATGATTTGGATTCAGCGGTAGGATGTATAATGTTTGGATCATCATCAGCGACTGGAGGATCTGAATGCTGATGGTTTGAGAAGAAAGGTTCAGTTTCTCTGTAGTGAGAAAGCATCCAAGCATTTAACTCTTCATTGTCAGCGATTGGTTTGGAGTTCGCTGAGCGAGTTTCATCAAAAGTGACGTGAATTGTTTCTTCTACGGTTTGTCTTCTCTTGTTGAAGACTCTGTAGGCTTTGGAGATGGAGGAATATCCTAGAAATATTCCATCATCAGCTTTTGGGTCGAACTTTCCAAGTTGATCTCTGTTGTTTAAGATAAAGCACTGACAACTAAAGATATGAAGAAAGCTGATAGAAGGCTTCCTTCCAACAAAAAGTTCATAAGCTGTCTTCCCAAATCGCTTTATTATCAGCGATCTGTTTTGAGTAAAACATGCAGTGTTTACAGCTTCAGCCCAAAATTGAGTAGGGAGATGAGAATCGCTGAGCATTGATCTAGCAGCTTCTATGATCGTTCTGTTTCTTCTTTCAGCGACTCCGTTTTGCTGAGGTGTTCTTACTGAAGAGAAGTTGTGAGAGATTCCCTTGTTCTCAAAGAAATTGTTCAGGGAACTATTTTTGAATTCAGTTCCATGATCACTTCTTATTGAACGAACAGTAAGATTGTTCAGCACTTCCATCTTTTTTACAAAAGATATTAGTTCTTCTGGAGTATCACTCTTACAGCGAAGGAAGATAACCCAGGTGTAGCGAGAATATTCATCTACAATGACAAATGTATATTTCTTTCCAGCTATTGATTGGATGTTGACAGGGCCAAACAGATCCATATGCAAGAGCTGAAGAGGACTTGTCACTGAGGAAACTTGTTTCGATTTGAAACTTGCTTTTGTTTGTTTTCCTTTTTCACATGCTGAGCAGAGAGATTCTTTAGCATATGAGTGCTGAGGAAGACCAGAAACCAGTTCCTTAGATGAGAGAGAATTCAGGGTTTTGAAGTTTAGATGAGAGAGCCTTTTATGCCATAGCCAGTTGACATCAGAAGTGGCTTTAGATAGAAAACATAAGTTTTCAGTGATAGTAGAGTCCATATCTATTACATAGACATTTTCTCTGCGATGACCACTGAGAGCAAGTTTTCCTTTCTCATTTAACACTGAACATGCTTTCTTAGTAAAGCGTACTTCATAGTCTTTATCACATAGCTGACTGATGCTTAGAAGATTGTGCTTCAGTCCATCTACATAAGCGACTCTTCGAAAGGTAGTTGTCCCATTGCTGAGGACACCAAACCCTCGGGTATATCCTTTACCATTTCCACCAAAGGTCACAGAGGGACCTTTCTCTTCCTTGTATTCAGTGAGCATGTCTCTTTGTCCAGTCATATGACGAGAACATCCACTATCAAGATACCAGATGCCCTTTGATCCCTGCACACATAAGGAAGATTAAGCGTTGTTTGGTACCCACTTTTCAATGGGTCCTTCAGAGTTAGTGGATAAGGTAAGTTCAGTAGTATTCTCAGCTGATGAAGATTCAGCTTCAGTGGTAATCTTCACTTTGGTTAATTTCTTAACCTTAGTGGTATTTTTCACCTTGGTTGATTTTTCAGCCTTGGTGACCTTCTTAGCTTTAGAAACATTTTTCTTCACTTTAGCTTTTTTATCAGCTTCAGTGGCAGTTGGACATTTACTTGCAATATGATCAGTAAAACCACAGTGATAACATTTTCTATATCTGAAAATGGTTTTAGGATCAGAAGTAGAAGGTTTTGCAAGTTTAAGATGAGCAGGGCCAGGTCCAAGAAGACTTTTCTCTTGAGATCTGGGAGGAATTTTCATTTCTTCAGATCTCGAGGTTTTAAGATCAATCTTCAGCTTTGGAGGACAAAGATCAAAGATTTCTATCACAGAGCTAGAGGATTGCTTAGCTGAAGGTTTAGAAGGAACTTTCAGCTTTGCTTTCCTGGTTGCCTTCTGAGGAAGGAGAATGGACTTTCCTTTATCCGTAGGCTTAGTGTCTTTGGATTTTTCCTCAGGGATGTGATTTGAAGAAGAACAGGGATAGAATTGATTATAAGAAGTGTCAAAGAAAGAGGTGACAAAAGTTCCAAACTTAAGCGAGGAACTTTCTTCCTTAGGATCGTCCTGAGGTGTCCAAAAACCAAGACCAGTTTTATCACTATCAGGAGTTTGAGCATTTATTATCTCAGAGATCTTTGTTGATGATTTGCACCATTTTTCAACATGAGCCTTTTCTGTTTTTAGAGCAGCGATGGCTTGTTCGCGTTCAATACTGATGATTTCATTTATAATGACTTGATCTTTCAACTTTTCTTCTAAAAGATTTAGTTCTTTGATCTTTTCATGACATTTCTCCAGCTCTTGAGTTAAATGAACATTTTTATTCTCAGCTTGAGTTTTGTCGTTTAGGGCATTATAAAGGTCAATCGTCAGCACATCAACAGCGCGACTTCTCTCAGCTTCAGGTAGAGAGGGATTTGTAGAGATAGATACCTGAGATGATATGTAGCTCATAGAAGGTTCAGATGGTTCTTCCACTTCTTCTTTAATCTCAGCCATGAGGCAAAGATTAGCGACTTCTTCTTCATCAGAAGATGATTCTTCTGATTCAGCCCAGTCGTGTTCTTCAGCGATGAGACCTTTACCTTTTTGCTGATAGCTTTTCAGCTTTTGATATTTGTTCTTCAGCTTATGGTATTTGTCATCACTGGATCTTCTTGAGGTAGAAGGTTTGAAGACCTTTTTCGACCTGCACTCACTAGCAAAATGTCCAATCTTTTCACAGTTATAGCAAGTGGCAGTAGCCTTATCAATCGGAGTTGATTTTGGCTTTTCAGTAAGAGAGAGAGGTTTACTTCTTCGGAAGTTACTCTTTCTTGCAAATCTCTTAAAAGAGTTTGTCAAGAGTGCTAAGGACTCATCAAACTCTGAAAGATCAGGGTCTGATAGATCCTCAGATTCAGAATCTAACTCAGTGATGGTGAGAGTAGATCGCTGAGATGGAATTATCTCTGAAGAGACTAAAGCAACAGGAGTACTTTTGGAATCTTTAGAATCTTTTACAAGATTTTTCTTCAGAAGATTTGATTGCTCATCGTTGAGCAATATTCCATACAGAGTGCTTAAAGAGAGAGTATTTAAGTCTTTTGTCAGCTTAAGACATTGAATAACTGTCCCAGCTTTCAGGAAGACATTCCAAGAATTTTGTTAGGACCTCAGAATTAGAATAGGTCCTACCAACAGTTCTTAGGTCAATGATTAGGCAGTTAAACCGCTGATGGACGTCAGAAAGAGATTCATTCTTACCAGCGATGAAACTTTCATACTGTCTTACCAAGTTAATCTTTCGAGTCTCTTGGATTTCAGTGGTGCCCTCATATTGAACACATATGGTTTCCCACATTTCTTTAGAAGTTTTCAGATGCATGATGGAATGGAAAACTTCATCAGGCAGAGCCATTGAAATAATGGTCTTTGCTTTTGCATCTATGCCTACCTTCTTTTTATCTTCATCACTCCACTGTCTTATTTCCTTAACGACATATCGTTCAGGGACAGCTTCAGTGGTGGCAGTGGCGGGAACCGCAGCTATAATTCTAACAGGTTCATAGGGTCCGTTTTCTATATATTCAGGTATAGTAGGATCCGCACCTTCAAGAAATAGCATCATTCGATTTTTCCATAGAGAAAAGTTATCTCTGCTAAATCGAGGAGGTTTAGAAAGTGAACCATTATCATAGTAGTTTGTGTTTGTGTTTAATGCCATTTTAGAATAGCAAGGAAGAGTATACAGCAAGATCTTGTTTATTAGATTTAAACAAACCGCTCTGATACCACTTGTTGGTACCGAAGGTGCTAAACAAGTTTGTAGAAGGGGGGGGGGGGGTTGAATACAAACACAGAATTTAAAGTTTAATAAATTGTTTATTGATAAATCAAAATACAATTTACAAGTTTGTTGCGGAATAAGATTAAGACTGACTCAATCTAAACAAACTTAAGAAACACTAAGATAATTGCACAAGCAATTCAGAAAGAGAGGGGATTAAGAGATATAGAAAACAAGGGTTTCTATATTGAGTTCAAGGATGAAGCACACCTTCAGATGAAGGGGTGAACTTCCTATTTATACCATATGCATTAAATGCATGGCAGGATACTTTACACATGGCGTTCACTGATTGGCTTTGGGAGTCTGACATTTGGGAGACATGCTTTCGGCCGGGTCATGAACAGTGTAGTTGACAGAGTTGTTGTACGAATGGTTGTAGAGACTTGTCCGTTCTGACACATCGTACTAGGTTGTGCAAGGATAGACAAAAGGAAACTTGAGGCATAAGCTTTGTGATCGATTGATCGCTGAGTATCTCTAAGTTCAGAGATAAAGAGGTTCAGCTATCGCTGAAGCTTTTTCTCATGTTCCTTCGCGTATAAGTAGAGTTGTCTTTGCTTCACTGATATCCGCATCAGGTCACTAGTAGACTTCTCTTTGTTCAACAGCTTCGTCTTTGATTCAGCTATGAACATCTGTTGACGCGAGACTTGTCTTTCAGGGATTACGTTGGCTGTTTACTTTAGGAACTATCAGTGATAACTGAACAGACTCAGTCTGATCATTGATAGTGAAACACTAATACATATAAATGTTTATAAGAAAGACTATCAGCGATAACTGAATAGACTCAGTCTGATCGCTGATGGTGAAACACTAATACATATTAAAACGTAATTTTCACTAAGTATAGAAGAGGGTCGTTATCAAATCACTGAGAGAGTTTGGATCAACATATATAGATTGCCATAGCAAGAGCCTCCCAAAAAGGGGAATAGTACAAATAAACCTGTTTAATCACAATTGTAATTTAACGGATAAATAAAAAACAACCAACTAATCTAACTTCTACATCTAGAAAAGAGATTACAAAAAGGGTGTCATCTATAAACCCAAGGCTTCTCAAAATCATCCAAATGCCGTATCCCCAAGCTCTCGCCCAAAGCATCTAAACTTGCCTAGGAGCAACACCGCTAACACCTGAGATACACATCGACACCAAACAAGTGTTAGGCCAAAAGGCCTAGTGAGTTGAACAAGTAAACACATGCCAGAAACATTTACAGTTCTTATCAGCAGTTAAACAGTTAATCACGTACATGTGGAGTCAACGGGAGCGACCCATATCTTCAATCCGGTTCACCCAAAGAGGCAATGCACCTTGAAGCCACTTTCTCTGGCAACCCAAAGGCCCGACACGCACCGGGGACTACCGCTTAGGAAATTCCCCGACGGCGGAGGTCTAGGTACATAGGAGACTACCGCTTAGGAAATTCTCCAAATGTCACCCACCTACATTCCTATAGTGAACCACAGACTTGGTTCGTCCACATAATGCATTTAGGACGTCTCAAGATGTGTTTCAATACGTCAATTATCAACCAAGAACACACTATTACTATACTAATCACGTAGATCCAACATATGACATAATATCCATCCAAACACTTTGTGAGAATATAAGGTCGCCAAAAAGGCATTCCAAGAAGGAATCATCAACATACCAAGAATTTACACATATAAAACATGGTAACTTTCATATACATAAGTCCATGGGTAAAAACCCCCAAATACTTGAAACATTAAATATGAACATTTGATAGATGCATTAATATAAATAAGTACAAGATAATTATGTGTATCTAGTTTTAACAAAGGTTAGTAAACTCACAATCTAGGTTTTGTACCAAAACCTAGAAAAGATGAAAACCCTAGATTTGAGGAGATGAGACTTGAAGTGGAGAGGAGTAGCTTGATGAGAATCTTCACTAGATAACCTTAGATGAAGCTTAATGATCAATAAATGACCCTAACAACCCAAACCCTAGGAAATAAATGAAGTAGGTGATGAAACCCTAAAAATCGCTTCCAAGAAGAGTTCTCCCGTTTTTTGCAAAGTGAAAGTGAGAAATGAGGTATTAATTTCTATAAAAGAGAAAACTGGACCACGCGGGCGATGGTGCCCGGCGATAGTGCCCGGGCACTATCGCGAGTCACAATCGCGAGGCTTTCCCCGCTCTCGATACAACTTTGGCGATAGTGCCTTCGGCGATAGTGCCAAGACACTATCGCGTGGCACAATCACTGGCATCCCCCAGCCTACGGTACCTCTTCGGCGATAGTGCCCTCCGCGATAGTGCCAAGGGCACAATCGTGGGGCACAATCGCGGAGCACTCAAAACAGTCTGAAAACTTAACCGAAAACGATAACGAGCACCAGGTTTGAACGATTAACGAAGGTAACTTAATTATGTGAAATTTAGACATAATAATGATCATGAAATGTACACAAATACACCTATTCTCATATAGCGAAATAAATGCAATTAAGAAGATGAGATACTTACCTTGAGAATTTCCGGGTGTTACAATCCTCCCCACCTAATTGGGATTTCGTCCCCGAAATCTTATTCTAGACTAAACAAGTGAGGATAACGTTTCTTCATATAGAGAGGGGATTAAGAGATATAGAAAACAAGGGTTTCTATATTGAGTTCAAGGATGAAGCACACCTTCAGATGAAGGGGTGAACTTCCTATTTATACCATATGCATTAAATGCATGGCAGGATACTTTACACGTGGCATTCACTGATTGGCTTTGGGAGTCTGACATTTGGGAGACATGCTTTCGGCCGGGTCATGAACAGTGTAGTTGACAGAGTTGTTGTACGAATGGTTGTAGAGACTTGTCCGTTCTGACACATCGTACTAGGTTGTGCAAGGATAGACAAAAGGAAACTTGAGGCATAAGCTTTGTGATCGATTGATCGCTGAGTATCTCTAAGTTCAGAGATAAAGAGGTTCAGCTATCGCTGAAGCTTTTTCTCATGCTCCTTCGCGTATAAGTAGAGTTGTCTTTGCTTCACTGATATCCGCATCAGGTCACTAGTAGACTTCTCTTTGTTCAACAGCTTCGTCTTTGATTCAGCTATGAACATCTGTTGACGCGAGACTTGTCTTTCAGGGATTACGTTGGCTGTTTACTTTAGGAACTATCAGTGATAACTGAACAGACTCAGTCTGATCATTGATAGTGAAACACTAATACATATAAATGTTTATAAGAAAGACTATCAGCGATAACTGAATAGACTCAGTCTGATCGCTGATGGTGAAACACTAATACATATTAAAACGTAATTTTCACTAAGTATAGAAGAGGGTCGTTATCAAATCACTGAGAGAGTTTGGATCAACATATATAGATTGCCATAGCAAGAGCCTCCCAAAAAGGGGAATAGTACAAATAAACCTGTTTAATCACAATTGTAATTTAACGGATAAATAAAAAACAACCAACTAATCTAACTTCTACATCTAGAAAAGAGATTACAAAAAGGGTGTCATCTATAAACCCAAGGCTTCTCAAAATCATCCAAATGCCGTATCCCCAAGCTCTCGCCCAAAGCATCTAAACTTGCCTAGGAGCAACACCGCTAACACCTGAGATACACATCGACACCAAACAAGTGTTAGGCCAAAAGGCCTAGTGAGTTGAACAAGTAAACACATGCCAGAAACATTTACAGTTCTTATCAGCAGTTAAACAGTTAATCACGTACATGTGGAATCAACGGGAGCGACCCATATCTCCAATCCGGTTCACCCAAAGAGGCAATGCACCTTGAAGCCACTTTCTCTGGCAACCCAAAGGCCCGACACGCACCGGGGACTACCGCTTAGGAAATTCCCCGACGGCGGAGGTCTAGGTACATAGGAGACTACCGCTTAGGAAATTCTCCAAATGTCACCCACCTACATTCCTATAGTGAACCACAGACTTGGTTCGTCCACATAATGCATTTAGGACGTCTCAAGATGTGTTTCAATACGTCAATTATCAACCAAGAACACACTATTACCATACTAATCACGTAGATCCAACATATGACATAATATCCATCCAAACACTTTGTGAGAATATAAGGTCGCCAAAAAGGCATTCCAAGAAGGAATCATCAACATACCAAGAATTTACACATATAAAACATGGTAACTTTCATATACATAAGTCCATGGGTAAAAACCCCCAAATACTTGAAACATTAAATATGAACATTTGATAGATGCATTAATATAAATAAGTACAAGATAATTATGTGTATCTAGTTTTAACAAAGGTTAGTAAACTCACAATCTAGGTTTTGTACCAAAACCTAGAAAAGATGAAAACCCTAGATTTGAGGAGATGAGACTTGAAGTGGAGAGGAGTAGCTTGATGAGAATCTTCACTAGATAACCTTAGATGAAGCTTAATGATCAATAAATGACCCTAACAACCCAAACCCTAGGAAATAAATGAAGTAGGTGATGAAACCCTAAAAATCGCTTCCAAGAAGAGTTCTCCCGTTTTTTGCAAAGTGAAAGTGAGAAATGAGGTATTAATTTCTATAAAAGAGAAAACTGGACCACGCGGGCGATGGTGCCCGGCGATAGTGCCCGGGCACTATCGCGAGTCACAATCGCGAGGCTTTCCCCGCTCTCGGTACAACTTTGGCGATAGTGCCTTCGGCGATAGTGCCAAGACACTATCGCGTGGCACAATCACTGGCATCCCCCAGCCTACGGTACCTCTTCGGCGATAGTGCCCTCCGCGATAGTGCCAAGGGCACAATCGTGGGGCACAATCGCGGAGCACTCAAAACAGTCTGAAAACTTAACCGAAAACGATAACGAGCACCAGGTTTGAACGATTAACGAAGGTAACTTAATTATGTGAAATTTAGACATAATAATGATCATGAAATGTACACAAATACACCTATTCTCATATAGCGAAATAAATGCAATTAAGAAGATGAGATACTTACCTTGAGAATTTTCGGGTGTTACAATCCTCCCCACCTAATTGGGATTTCGTCCCCGAAATCTTATTCTAGACTAAACAAGTGAGGATAACGTTTCTTCATATCATCCTCCGATTCCCAAGTAATGTTAGCACCCCGATGGTGCTTCCATTGGACCTTAACCATGACTACGTCTTTATGTCGTAACTTCTTTACTTTCGATTCCAAAATCGACTCCGACTCTTCCACACATCGATTTCCATTGTCCACCCCAATTTCTGATAAAGGAATCACGCTTTCCTCTTCGGTTAGACACTTTCGAAGATAACACACGTGGAATGTAGGATGTATCCCATCCATTTTCGGCGGTAAATCCAACCGATAGGCTTGCAACCCAATCTTTTCCAAAATAACGAATGGTCCAAGGAAACGGGGACTAAGCTTCCCACGCTTCCCGAAACGTATGATCCCCTTCCACGGAGATACCTTCAACATGACCCGGTCACCCACCTGAAACTCAACTGATCTTCTCTTCTTGTCCGTATAGCTCTTTTGTCGGTCTTGTGCCGCCCTTAGCCTTTCTCGAATCTCTTTCACCTTGTCCGCTGTCTCTTGCACTATTTCCGGCCCATCGAATTGCTTTTCGCCTGCCTCTAACCAACAAACTGGAGTTCGACACTTTCGCCCGTACAATGCCTCGAATGGTGCCATGTCAATGCTAGAGTGGTAGCTATTATTATACACGAACTCCACTAATGGTAGGTGTGAATCCCAACTACCTCCAAAGTCGATAACACATGACCTCAACATGTCCTTGAGAGTTTGGATCGTCCTTTCACTTTGACCATCCGTTTGAGGATGGTACGCCGTGCTCAAATTCAATCGGGTGCCCAACTCCTTTTGCAAGCTTGCCCAAAAGTTCGACGTGAAACGACTATCTCGATCCGACACGATAGATTGTGGAACCCCATGCCTCGACACAACCTCGTCGATGTAAAGCTTGGCCAATTTCTCCATTGGCAAAGTCTCCCTCATTGCAAGGAAGTGCGCGCTCTTGGTTAGCCGATCAACGACTACCCAAATTGTATCATGGCCTCGCACGGTCTTCAGTAGCTTAGTCACGAAATCCATGGTAATGTTGTCCCATTTCCACCCGGGAATGGACAATGGTTGTAAACTTCCATACGGTCTTTGATGTTCCGCCTTGACTTGAAGGCACGTGACACACCTCTCCACGTAGATAGCCACATCTAACTTCATCACCGACCACCAATAATTTAATTTTAAGTCTCTATACATCTTGGTACTACCGGGATGTATAGAATACTTCGACTTGTGCGCGTCTTCTAGACGTGACTCCCGATTTCCACCCAATTTCGGCACCCAAATTCAACCTTGGAATAGTTTGAGTCCGCGGCTATCTTCCGTCAAAAGTCCACTTTGCTTTACCATGATCTCGGATTTGAGATTTTGCTCCTTGAGCGCTTCCACTTGCCATGTCTTGATGCTTTCCACTAAACTTGATACCACGTCGATTCTTGTAAGGGAAAATTTAACGCCACCATCATGGCTCCTCCGGCTCAATGCATCCGCCACCACATTGGCCTTACCGAGATGGTAGAGTATATCACAATCATAATCCTTTAAAAGTTCAAGCCATCTTCTTTGCCGCATGTTGAGTTCCTTTTGATCGAAGATGTACTTGAGACTCTTGTGATCCATGAAGAGAGTACACTTGGTCCCGTACAAGTAATGCCGCCACAACTTCAAAGCAAAAACTACCGCCGCTACTTCCAAGTCATGCGTCGGGTAGTTCTTCTCATGTTCCTTCAATTGCCTTGACGCGTAGGCAATGACTTTCCCTCGTTGCATAAGTACACATCCAAGCCCCATCTTAGAAGCATCACTATACACTACGAAGTCCTCCGATCCTTCGGGCAAGGATAATATCGGAGCTTCGCACAATTTCTTCTTGAGCGTTTGAAAGGCTTGATCTTGAACATCGGTCCAAAGAAACTTGACGTTCTTTCTTGTGAGGGATGTGAGTGGTGTAGCTATCTTGGAAAAATCTTGAATGAAGCATCTATAATAGCCCACTAAGCCCAAGAAACTGTGTATCTCCGACGGATTCGTTGGCGGTTCCCAACTCATCATCGCTTCAATCTTCGTCGGGTCCACCTGAACACCTTCCTTTGACACCACGTGCTCCAAGAATTGCACCTCTTGGAGCCAAAATTCGCATTTAGAAAACTTCACGAAACAACTTTTCCCTTCTTAGGACTTCCAAGACTTCCCGTAAATGTACCCCATGCTCGAACTCATCCTTGGAATAAATTAAAATATCGTCGATAAATACGATTACGGATTTATCCAAGAATGGGCGACATACACGGTTCATCAAGTCCATAAATACGGTCGGCGTGTTGGTCAACCCAAAAGGCATCACCAAGAACTCATAGTGACCGTAATGCGTTCGGAAGGTCGTCTTCGGAATATCATCATTCTTCACTCTCACCTGATGATAACCGGATCGGAGGTCAATCTTTGAGAAACAACCCGAACCTTGAAGTTGATCGAAGAGATCATCGATGCGAGGTAGAGGGTACTTGTTCTTTACTGTGACTTTATTCAACTCATGGTAGTCAATACACATCCTCATAGATCCATCCTTCTTCTTCACGAACAACACCGACGCTCCCTAAGGTGAAGAACTCGGTCGGATAAAACCCTTCTCTAACAATTCTTGAAGTTGTGTCATCATCTCCTTCATTTCTGTCGGGGCCAAACGATAGGGAGCTCGGGCTATCGGAGCCGCTCCCGGGGTAAGGTCGATTTGGAACTCCACTTGATGTTCCGGTGGTAATCTGGGAAGGTATTCCGGGAAGACATCCGGATAATCTCGCACGATCCTCACGCCTTCCACCGTCTTCTTTTCCTTCTTCGCGTCCATTACGTACGCTAAATACGAAGGGTAACCCTTCGCTAGAAACTTCCGCGCCTCGAGAGAGGAGATAATGAGGTTGCGTCTCGTTCCTTTCTCACCATAAATAACCACCACACCGCCTTCTGTCAAAGGCACTTGGATCATCTTCTTAGAGCAAAAGATGTCAGCCTTGTGCCTCGACAACCAATCCATGCCTATGACCACGTCGAACCCTACGATGGCCATAGGTAGCAAATCCACCCCAAAAGGACGCCCATTGATCTCTATGGTGCAATCACAATAACGATCTCGAATAATTACTTGGTCTCCGTTGGCAATCTCTACTACTAGTGCATCGGGAAGGACACTAATAGGAGTGACGAAACGCTTACAGAAAATATCCGATACAAACGAACACGTAGCACCCGAATCAAACAAAACACGAGCAGGCAAGGAGTTTACTAGGAATGTACCCGAAACGACATCGGCGGTCTCCTTCGCCTCCTCGGTAGTCATCTGAAAAGCTCGACTCGGCACCCTCGGCGGTTTGTCGACTCTAGTCGTCGACCCAACAGATCCTCCTTGATTGTTCCCCGCTAACTTTGGACAGTTCCTCCTCACGTGCCCCGACTCCTGGTACTCATAACACACTGTCGGACGAATAGTGCAGTCCCGGGCCATGTGGCCCTTCTTGCCACACCGGTTACAACTTATCAAACCCGTGTAGGTTTTGGAAGCACATGCGCCCGAATGTTTGGTTCTGCACTTTTGGCACCATCGATCGTCCTTACGAGAGTCGACAGGTCTCCCGCTAGCAAAAGCCTTCGACTGACGAACGGACCCGGATGGCCCTTCCCACCTTCTCTTCTCACCTGCAGCACTCCTCTCTTCCTTCTCAGCCAACCTATCATCTTCCACTAGCAAAGCCTCTTCAATGACTTCTTGAAGAGTCGACCCTCCGGCATTACGCACGTCATTACGCATATCGGCCGGTAGGCCCAAGATGAAAGGCCTTGATCTTCGATCTCTCATCGGGGACCAGATATCCCACAAAGTTTAACTTCTCTAGGAATATCTTGGAGTAGTTGGCTACGGACAAATTCCCTTTCTCCAGATTTCGGAACTCGGCTTCTAACTTATCCAAAGAACGTTCGTTGCAGTACTTGTCCATGATTTTCTTCTTGAAGACTGTCCAGGTTAGCTTCATTAGAACTTCGGGGGTGAGGGCGGACCGGGTGAGATTCCACCAGATCAATGCCTCTCCACGGAGTAGTTGAGAAGCAAACTTCACCCGCTGCGACACGTCGCACTCGCTCGACTCAAAGGCCATCTCCACTTCCTTGAGCCAGTACGTGCACGCAACCGGGTTATCGGAACCCGCAAACTCTTTAGGGTTGCACCCCATAAAAGCCTTGTAGGAGCATCCCTTAGTCCTCTCTCGATTCACGTTGCTCGGTTGCTCTTCGGTCACCACCACTTCAGGTCTACCACCCGACCCAACTATGATATTCTCCGCCATAGTCTCGGGTTGGCGGTTACTAGCATCTCGATCTTCTAGGAGTTTCATGAAAAACTCTTGTTGTTGGATTTGCTGCTGGGCCATGGCAGAATTCATAGCCAGCATCATGTTATCTCGAATCCTAGTCTCCATGGTCACCTCTTCCAAAACAGCATCGCCCACCACAATGTTTCTGCGAGGGATAAACTCGGGTCCCCCTCCCAAAGGTTCATTCGGTGGTGGCCTTCGAACAGCCCCTCCTAAACCTGGTTGTTCGGCGGTGGATTCAATTTCCAAATGACCATCCGGCGTACCCGGTAATCTGCTCCGAGTATTGACCATCTCGATCTGCCGCAGAAATAGGTTGAGAAAAGACTAAGCGAGTTGAACTCATTGTACGTACTAATACATTCATCAATTATCACAGCAACAGTAAATCAAGTATGCTCACGTAACAATGCATTCATAATAGCAGTAGCTAAGTGAAATTATGAACGAACCATACACAAGAATTCTTGTCACCATCATCGCAACTCTCAATTAGTGTAATTCCGTAACCTAACACTCTCCCCACCTAGGATTTCTACCCCACGAGGACAGTGAAATCAAAACAGTCTAAAGCTTAAGTCTAGATGTGCTACAACAATATCTAGTTCACTTAAACTAAAGCTCTGATACCAACTGGTAACACCCTAAAAATAGGGATAACAAAAACTTTCCAAAAGAGGAGAAGTGGTATATAGATTGCCATAGCAAGAGCCTCCCAAAAAGGGGAATAGTACAAATAAACCTGTTTAATCACAATTGTAATTTAACGGATAAATAAACAACAACCAACTAATCTAATTTCTACATCTAGAAAAGAGATTACAAAAAGGGTGTCATCTATAAACCCAAGGCTTCTCAAAATCATCCAAATGTCGTATCCCCAAGCTCTCGCCCAAAGCATCTAAACTTGCCTAGGAGCAGCACCGCTAACACCTGAGATACACATCGACACCAAACAAGTGTTAGGCCAAAAATCCTAGTGAGTTGAACAAGTAAAAACATGCCAGAAACATTTACAGTTCTTATCAGCAGTTAAACAGTTAATCACGTACATGTAGAGTCAACGGGAGCGACCCATATCTCCAATCCGGTTAACCCAAAGAGGCAATGCACCTTGAAGCCACTTTCTCTGGCAACCCAAAGGCCCGACACGCACCGGGGACTACCGCTTAGGAAATTCTCCAAATGTCACCCACCTACATTCCTATAGTGAATCACATACTTGGTTCGTCCACATAATGCATTTAGGAGGTCTCAAGATGTGTTTCAATACGTCAATTATCAACCAAGAACACACTATTACCATCTCAATCACGTAGATCCAACATATGACATAATATCCATCCAAACACTTCGTGAGAATATAAGGTCTCCAAAAAGGCATTCCAAGAAGGAATCATCAACATACCAAGAATTTACACATATAAAACATGGTAACTTTCATATATATAAATCCATGGGTAACCCCCCCCCCCCAATACTTGAAACATTAAATATGAACATTTGAGAGATGAATTAATATCAATAAGTACAAGATAATGATGGGTATCTAGTTTTAACAAATGTTAGTAAACTCACAATCTAGGTTTTGTACCAAAACCTAGAAAAGATGAAAACCATAGATTTGAGGAGATGAGACTTGAAGTGGAGAGGAGTAGCTTGATGAGAATCTTCACTAGATAACCTTGGATGAAGCTTAATGATCAATAAATGACCCTAACAACCCAAACCCTAGGAAATAAATGAAGTAGGTGATGAAACCCTAAAAATCGCCTCCAAGAAGAGTTCTCCCGTTTTGTGTAAAGTGAAAGTGAGAAATGAGGTATTAATTTCTATAAAAGAGCAGACTGGACCACGCGGGCGATAGTGCCAAGGGCACTATCGCGAGTCACAATCGCGAGGCTTTCCCCGCTCTCGGTACAACTTTGGCGATAGTGCCTTCGGCGATAGTGCCAAGGCACTATTGCGTGGCACAATCGTTGGCATCCCCCAGCCTACGGTACCTCTTCAGCGATAGTGCCCTCCGCGATAGTGCCAAGGGCACAATCGCGGAGCACTCAAAACAGTCCGAAAACTTAACCGAAAACGATAACGAGCACAAGGTTTGAAAGAATCTTCACTAGATAACCTTGGATGAAGCTTGATGATCAATAAATGACCCTAACAACCCAAACCCTAGGAAATAAATGAAGTAGGTGATGAAACCCTAAAAATCGCTTCCAAGAAGAGTTCTCCCGTTTTTTGCAAAGTGAAAGTGAGAAATGAGGTATTAATTTCTATAAAAGAGCAAACTGGACCACGCGGGCGATGGTGCCCGGCGATAGTGCCCGGGCACTATCGCGAGTCACAATCGCGAGGCTTTCCCCGCTCTCGGTACAACTTTGGCGATAGTGCCTTCGGCGATAGTGCCAAGACACTATCGCGTGGCACAATCACTGGCATCCCCCAGCCTACGGTACCTCTTCGGCGATAGTGCCCTCCGCGATAGTGCCAAGGGCACAATCGTGGGGCACAATCTCGGAGCACTCAAAACAGTCCGAAAACTTAACCGAAAACGATAACGAGCACAAGGTTTGAAAGATTAACGAAGGTAACTTAATTATGTGAAATTTAGACATAATAATGATCATGAAATGTACACAAATACACCTATTCTCATATAGCGAAATAAATGCATTTAAGAAGATGAGATACTTACCTTGAGAATTTCCGGGTGTTACATCAAGGGTTTTTATCATTATTATAAAAACCGTTAAACGGAAATAACGCAACTTAAATCATGACCCTTCAAAATGATTTACTTTAAATATGAGGATGACCCGTTTTTCAATAATACGCATTTTAAAGATGAACGCCTCAATGCCAAAACATTATTTCATGAAGTAATGCAACCCAATACTTACTCAAAACGTGAATAATGGTAAATGCTGAAATATTGAAACTTGGATAAAACTTTATAAACCAAACGACCGAAATATGAGTAAACTCAAGTACCCAAAATTATAACATATGGAAAATACCCCAAACTCAAAACATCACCGAAAACAAGGATAAAATTAAATACCCAAAACAACACCTTTCGGTGACGGGGGAGACTCGATTTCCATGGTTAGTGGTGGAATACAAAACTAGGCCACTTTCCAAGTTATTGATCTCACCATACTAGAACCCATGACCACGAGCTCGACAACTCGTACTAAGATGTGGATGAGGGCATCCGAGGATCCTAATTATGCTCATTCACTAGGATTATATTTACGGCCCATGGCAAGTATCCGGCTCTACATAACCGTACCAAGTTGCCTCAATTTACTTTATCGTACGCTAAAAGTCAGTGTAAACAATAAAACACACTTAATCAACGGTTATGCAAACACAACGGCCAAAAGTATGTGTTGGGAACTGAAGATTCTACCAAGTGTAGTTACTACTGCTAGTACAAGAGTGGTTACTACTGTCTGAACAAGTTGAAGATTAATACTGCTAAGTGTTACTACTGCTAGTAGAATTACTACTGCTAGTTACAGTTAGTACTGCTTGAACAGAGTTAGTACTGCTTAGCTAGTTAGTACTGCTTGCAGTTAATGCTGCTGGAAGAGGATACTACTGCTAAGCATAGTTAATGCTGCTAAAGAGATTCGGATGGGATATAATACAGCTGGATATACAGAAGATTTACTTAGAAGATATACATGGAATATATTCTGAAGATTTATTCATTCTGTGTAATTATCCTTTTATCAATATATGTATAGAATGTATAGAATAGATAGAAATAACTTTTGATATTTTGTTTTTCTAGAGAGAAATCAACCTCAAGGCAAAGATCCTAATTCTAGAGAAGTAGAATTCGTATTGTTGAGCTTGTTCATCAATATTGAGGTTGAGTGTGTAATCTTGTAGCTTTAAGCATTCAATACAAGTTTACTGTTTGATATTATATACTGTGTTTTGATTACTGTTTTATAAAATATCAAAGTGTTTTTCCGCAACTTCTTTGATATCAGTTTCTGAGTATTAATTCTTGTTAAGAATTCGATCCTGACAAGTGGATCATCAACTATTGCAACCTTCTGCCGAGTACCTTGGGTCACGGCTTGGATTGGACCAATGGGCGGTGAGCATATTCACCGAAGAAATGATTCGTGCGGGATCAGCGGCATCTTTATCATCACTTGTTAATCGACTTGACCCTATTCTTCGCAATGTGGCGCATTTGGGGAGTTGGCAGGTTATCAGCCCAGTTGAAGCTGTTGGATATATTGTGGTGGTTGATGAATTGCTTTCTGTTCAAAACAAATCTTATGCATTGCCAACTATTTTAGTGGCAAAGTCTGTGAGGGGAGAGGAGGAAATTCCTAATGGTGCAGTTGCTGTAGTAACACCTGACATGCCAGATGTTTTATCTCATGTTTCTGTGCGAGCAAGAAACAGCAAGGTTTGCTTTGCAACATGTTTTGACACCAACATTTTGGATGACCTTCGAGCAAAAGAGGGGAAACTGTTGAAACTAAAACCTACAGAGTATTCAATTCTTCTTCTAGAAAAATTGAAGAGAGTGACAATGTCAAATGCAATGAGAACACACCAAATCCTATTGGAACTGGTCCTCAATGGCTATTTGACATTGATTCACTAACTAACTCCTTTGGTTTCAGAAGTGATGATCATGCAGTTTCAGGAGGTGAAGGATCAGGGACTACACAAGTTCAAGAAAGTGTATCTAAATCAGTGATCTTTCCCACTCCCACAGTGAATCCTTTTGAAGACTGTGAAATAGAACAAGCTACTGAACCAAGTCAGAGTAGAGATGAAGAGAATGTAGGAGATAAAGAATCAGAAGAAGCAGCTGAAAACACTTCAGTTGAGTTGAATGACTCCAATCTAGAAGCTAATGTTAATGAAGAACCTAGTCATAACACCAGAGTTCAGAAGAATCATCCTCCACAGCTGGTAATAGGAGATATATCATCTCCTATGATGACTAGACACCAGAGCAGGCTTCAAGAAATGCAAGATCAACAGCATACAGTGCTGTCCTGCTTTCTGTCCCAGCTTGAGCCTAAAAAGGCACATGATGCAATGAAAGAATCTAGCTGGATAGAAGCAATGCAAGAAGAGTTGCTACAGTTCAAACTACAAGATGTATGGGATTTGGTAGACCTTCCTAAAGGTCACAGAGCTATTGGAACAAAATGGATCTTCAGGAACAAGAGAGATGAAAGAGGAATTGTCATAAGGAACAAAGCAAGACTAGTGGCTCAAGGGTATACTCAAGAAGAGGGGATAGATTATGAAGAAGTCTTTGCACCTGTGGCTAGGATAGAAGCGATCAGATTATTCCTAGCCTATGCTTCTTACATGAAATTCAAAGTCTATCAAATGGATGTAAAGAGTGCTTTCCTCTATGGTTCAATTGAAGAAGAGGTATATGTCTGTCAACCACCAGGGTTTGAAAACCCAAGCTATCCAGACAGGGTATACAAATTGAAGAAAGCTCTCTATGGACTGCATCAAGCTCCAAGAGCATGGTATGACACTCTGTCATCCTACCTCTTGGATAATGGCTTTGAAAGAGGAGTCATTGATAAGACCCTATTTATCAAGAGAAAAAAGAAGGATATCTTGTTGGTCCAAATTTATGTTGATGACATTATCTTTGGATCTACAAAAGATATCATGTGCAAGGAGTTTGAAGATCTAATGCATCAAAGGTTTCAAATGAGTTCCATGGGGGAACTTACTTTCTTCCTTGGACTCCAAGTTCAACAGAAGTCAGATGGCATCTTCATATGTCAGTCCAAGTATGTGCAGGACATCTTAATCAAGTTTGGTTTCTCAGATTCAAAACCTGCCAGTACACCTATGGAAACACACAAGCAGATAACTGCAGATCTTGAGGGGGAGGATATGGATGTGCATCATTACAGATCCATGATTGGCTCTCTCATGTATCTCACAGCTTCAAGGCCTGATATAATGTTTCCAGTCTGTGTGTGTGCAAGATTCCAAGTTAGGCCAAAGCAATCTCACTTTCAAGCTGTTAAGAGGATATTCAGATATCTCAAAGGTCAACCCAGATTGGGACTTTGGTATCCTCATGACTCACCCTTTGACCTAATTGCATACTCAGACAGTGATCTAGGTGGGGCAAACTTGGACAGAAAGTCTACTTCTGGAGGATGTCAGTTATTGGGTGCTAGACTAGTTTCATGGCAGTGCAAGAAACAAACCACAGTGTCCACATCTACAACAGAAGCAGAGTACATAGCAGCTGCAAGTTGCTGTGCTCAGGTCTTATGGATTCAGAATCAAATGTTGGACTATGGGGTAACCTTTCTACACACTCCCATCTATATTGACAATAGCAGTGCTATCAGCATTGTAAATAATCCTGTCAAGCACTCTAAGACTAAGCACATTGAGATCAGGTATCACTTCATAAGAGACTGTAATGAAAAGAAACTTATTCAAGTTGTGAAAGTTCATACTGACAACCAGTTTGCTGATCTATTCACCAAAGCTTTTGATGTGGGTAGATTCACATTCTTGGTAACAAGTATGGGAATGATCAACACTGAATAAGCTTTATCTCAAAAAGTGGAAATATAACTGCATATTATAGTTTCTTGGTGCTTCTAATCTACCTTTTCAGGGCATACAAAGCAGTACTCAATTCAACCTAAGCCTCAACTGCTAGTTGGTTAATACTGCTAGTTGGTTAATACTGCTAGTTGGTTAATACTGCTAGTTGGTTAATACTGCTAGTTGGTTAATACTGCTAGTTGGTTAATACTGCTAGTTGGTTAATACTGCTAGTTGGTTAATACTGCTAGTTCAATTAATACTGCTAGTGGTTAATACTGCTTCCAGTTAATACTGCCAGTGGTTAATACTGCTAGTGGTTAATACTGCTTTCAGTTAATACTGCTAGTAGTTAATATTGCTAGTTCAGTTAATACTGCTCATGGTTAATACTGCTCGCAGTTATTACTGCTTGTTAGTTAATACTGCTCTAGGTTAATACTGCTTTTAATCCGAATACTATAAATACCCTTTGCCCGCCTAAACGTTCATAACGACTCTTTGAATACTGTTCACTTGCTCTTCTAATCCTTTTTCTCTCAAGAACCTAGTATTCCAGGCAAGATAATCTCTGTTCAATGGCATCCATGGCTTTTATCGATGAGCACAATGAGATCGCAATGCTGCAGAAGCCCAAACAAGCAGAAGGATTCCACCAGATTGTGGATTTTCTCAAGACAAGTCACATTGCACATGCTCTCACTGTTGCCTCTACCATCTACATCGAACATCAGAGGTTGTTCTGGGCAAATGCCACCATTGTGGCTGAAAATGGTGTGCAAAAGATAAAGACAACCATGTGTGGCAAGCCATTAACAGTTACTGAAGAGGTCATTCGCATCAGTCTACGTCTAGACGATGCCTCTGGTATAACGTCTATCTCTAATGATGAACTGTTTTCCAATCTTACTAGAATGGGGTATGGAGGCCCATTGAGAGTTTTCAAATTCTCAAAAGCAAAGTTTTCACCCCAATGGCGTTTTCTTGTTCATACCCTGATGCATTGCATCTCCAAAAAGACCACTGGATGGAGTGAGTTCAGCAGTCCAATTGCATATGCTTTGGTATGCTTGGCTACATCCAGAAGGTACAATTTTTCAAAGATGATTTTCAGTGATCTTGTATCAAATATGGGAAACAAAAAGAGTTTCTTTATGTATCCCAGGTTTGTGCAAGAAGTTATTAACCATGAATTGACGGATATACCTCAACCTGTTGGGGTCTATGTACCTAAACCCCCCAAAGGCAAGGTTTACTCAAATATGAGAAGATCTGCTGGGGACTCGGAAAGAGTTGACACCCCATTGTTCTCTACAATGATGGTGGTGTCCCAAACAACTGAAGGTATGGCAGCAGGGTCAAGGCCCTCATTAGACCATCCCACTGCTAGCCAAGCCCAACCTTCTCAACCAAAAACTATTCCCCAGTCCATTCTTACAAAACCAACCTCTCCAATTTCCCATACTTATAAGAGAAAACAGGTAAAGAAGGCTCCTTCCCTTCTTGTACCAGAAACCCCTAAGCCTTTAAGCCCTCTAAGGGAGAATACTCCCTTAGAGAATATCCAAAGGGAACCCACAGGGGTGTCTCCCAACCCCAAGGAGGTGCTCTCTGAGGAGGAGGTAGAGCATATGGGAGATGAGGCTGCCACTACTCCTGCTAGCACAGGGGAGGACAGTGGTAACATAAATAAGACCTCCCCCATGGCAACTTTAAATGAGCAATCATTTAAAGGTCCCTGGTGCCAAGAAACCAAGGGGGTGGATAGTGCTTCTGCTAGGCAGAAGACTTCCACTTCAAAAAGATCCAATGATCCTTCAATAGGGGGTAACACTCCTGGAGAAGGTGAGGACAGATATAACTATGAAGAATTGATGGAAACAATGGGAAACATCAACTAGGATGTCCTCAAGCAGGGAAAAGAAATAGAAGAGATGAAGTTGGTGATTCTCTCTCAACAAGTTCAACTCACCAAACTCAAGAAAATGGTGACAAGACTGTTACAGAAACAGAGAAGGAAGCAGTTTGTGTTAAAAAGGAGGACAAAAGTTCAAGATGATTTCAACAAGGGGGAGAATTCAGAGGCTGAAGCAGAAAAAGAAAGTATTTCTGCTAAGGGATCTGATGGTAAGGGGGAGAAAGCTGCAGAAACAGATAATGCTCATGCAGAAACAGATAATGCTCAAGCAGAAACAGGACTATCTGTTGAAGAGTTGGAAATAGCAGAAACATTAGTAAAGGCAAAGAATGACACTCCTAAGGGTACTCAAAAGGCTAAGGGAGTGGTCATCAATGAAGGAGGCATAGGAAAGAAGAAACAGGAAAGAAGTGAGGCAGGGCTGAAGGATACAAAGGGTAAATCTAAGATGATTGAATCTGAACAACCTGTTAAGGGGAAAACTCAATTAGAAATGGATGAAGAAGTGGCTAAGAAGCTTCAGGCAGATTTGGAAAGGGAGGAAAATCTTCAATCTGAGAAAGATAGAGAGCTTGCACTGAATATGGCCAGAAAACTAAATGAAGAGTACCAGAAGAGTATGAAAACAGCAGCTCAGGCCAAGCAAGTACAAGTAAAAAGAATGCCATTCAAAAAGCAGAAAAGACAACCCTCCAAGACCTTTTTGGCCAATCAGGAAAGAAGAAAAATGATTAACTTCCTGAAAGGTGCAATTGGGGTTAAGGGGGAGATGTTTACAAATATGGCTTATTCTCAGGTTGAAGAACTATACAACAAAGAAATGGCCAAACTCCAAGGGGACTCAGCACAAAGGGAAGAGGCTGAGAGAAGGATGAAAGAGAGACATGATCTCAACATCCAACAACCATTCCCTGAGGAAACTACACCATCTAAAGAAGAAGCAAAAGATAAAAAGGAAGAATCTGAAAGTGTTGGTGTTGAAGCCAGTGTGGAAGCCAAAGCTGGAAAAAGGGTGAAGACAATTGCCTCAAAAAGGCAGTCTAAAAGGCCCAGAATAGAAGGAACAGATGGTACTACATCAGAACATTCAAAGGTACCAATAGCAGAATCTGTTCAACCTCCAGCTCAGTTCAATGAACCAGAATCAGTTCAACCTCCAACACAGTCCAATGAGCCAACAAATGAGAATATGGATACATACATGACCATAGTGGAACCTTTGAAGGCTGATCCAATCTCTATGCAAGCTCCAGAGATCATCTTCTGGGATATTCTAAGAGACAATGGAAAGAATTTCTTCAGAATCAAGAGAGCTGATGGTTCATTTGAAGCTTATTCAACATGGGGGAAGGTTATCAGAAGTTGTTCAAGAGCTGACATAGAAGAACTACATAAAGTGGGGATGAAACTTTATGAACCTGTGTTGAAAGGTACTGAAGAAAATCTTCTCAAAGTTACTTTAGAATACTTGTGCATGATGTTTGATCCAGAAAGAGTACATCATAGGATTAAAGATCATAAGCATGAGTTCATATTCAAGAAGATTGACAAATGGATATTATTTGAAAACTGTGGAGTATACATGATTACTGTTGATAACTGTTATCATGAATACTACCTGGTGGACAAAATATATGAGCACAGCAAGGAGAAGTTGGAAGGGATGCTCAAAGCTACATTGATCTGTACAAAGGAATCAGAGATGGCTAAGATTGTGGTGAGAAGAACAGTGAATCAAAGCTTGGGCCTAGACCCAAACTTGGGAAACTGATCAAAAGGTGTTGAAAGCATCTTGGAGAGCTTCTGGAAGAATATCTGAAGAACTTGACTTCTCTTCCAAAAGTCAAGTTAGGGGGAGATTGTTGGGAACTGAAGATTCTACCAAGTGTAGTTACTACTGCTAGTACAAGAGTGGTTACTACTGTCTGAACAAGTTGAAGATTAATACTGCTAAGTGTTACTACTGCTAGTAGAATTACTACTGCTAGTTACAGTTAGTACTGCTTGAACAGAGTTAGTACTGCTTAGCTAGTTAGTACTGCTAGTAGTTAGTACTGCTTGCAGTTAATGCTGCTGGAAGAGGATACTACTGCTAAGCATAGTTAATGCTGCTAAAGAGATTCGGATGGGATATAATACAGCTGGATATACAGAAGATTTACTTAGAAGATATACATGGAATATATTCTGAAGATTTATTCATTCTGTGTAATTATCCTTTTATCAATATATGTATAGAATGTATAGAATAGATAGAAATAACTTTTGATATTTTGTTTTTCTAGAGAGAAATCAACCTCAAGGCAAAGATCCTAATTCTAGAGAAGTAGAATTCGTATTGTTGAGCCTGTTCATCAATATTGAGGTTGAGTGTGTAATCTTGTAGCTTTAAGCATTCAATACAAGTTTACTGTTTGATATTATATACTGTGTTTTGATTACTGTTTTATAAAATATCAAAGTGTTTTTCCGCAACTTCTTTGATATCAGTTTCTGAGTATTAATTCTTGTTAAGAATTCGATCCTGACAGTATGATTAACCCCAAAACTCATCATTGGTTAAGACAGCCATTTTCAAAATGAACTCATGCCCTTATATTTCCAAAATGCCTCATAATACAATGATATACATTTTCCAAACGGTTTATAAGATCAAATACACTAAAAAGTATACTTACATCAAGTGACCTCCATTTATCTTTTAAATCATCAAGGAAACATCAATATGATTTATTTATCAAAATATCCCAAAAATCCCACATATGGGGTTTTCACAAGATTTATAGAATCACTAAACCAAAATAGACGAAGCTCGTCACATAAGCCCACATTTGATATTTATCAAGTAAAACACATAAATACTTCAAAATAGACATTTTTGGCATGTACATAGTTTTCACAAATCAACTTGAACTCACCTTGATAGATTTACGCTAAATCTAGATTTTACCCCAACTTGAGCTTCGTTGAAGAAACTTAAATCCACAAGCAAATCCTTCCAAAAACCTAGATCCACAAGTTTTCAACCATGAATAATCATTTTCAACCATATAGTATATTTCCCCAAATATTTTACATGATGATCTCATCTTATCCCAAAACCCTAATTTCCATAGTTGAGGAGAAGATTACTTTTGCCATCAACAAAACTCTTCTAGGTCCCCAAAATGAGCCACAAACACCCAACCTTCAAAATGATGAAAATGGTTGGATGAAATCCTAAGAAACTTGGTGAGGAAGAAGAAGATGAAAGGGCCATAGTTCTAGCTTCCTAACCTTGCTAGATGATGAAGAATCACTTGGTTTTAGGAGGAAAAACCCCCCAAAAATGGGTTAGGGTTCATTTGAGAGGATGAAGTTCGGTTTGGGAAAGAAAGGGGGAGATATTTGAAGTTTTTGTGAGAAATTAGATTTGGAGGTCGGTTTCCCCCTTTTATGTGTGCACAGTGTCACAATACCAACCTCATCAGGTACATCTACACATATATCTTCTGAAGGTACTAATGTTGATTCTGTGCATGCAGATCCAAATTCTGGAACAGAAGTCCCGAGAACTTCTTTTATTGCTCCGGAAATTTTTACTTCAGAAGAGGCTGTACAAGATGTCCCGAGCACATCTGGGGCTGATCAAGACTTACCTGCAGTATATGATGAATATGAGGAAGATAATACTCAAGTTGATGTTCATCCACTTCCAAGTACTATGAGATGGACACGAGCTCACCCACTTCATAATATTATTGGTAATGCACAGTCTAGTGTACAAACGCGAGCAACATCTGCTAATTTTTGTCTATTTCAATCTTTTTAAGTTCCCTCGAGCCGAAGAAAGCTTCAGAAGCCTTGCGTGATCCAGATTGGATACTGGCGATGCAAGATGAACTTCTGTAATTTGAGAGGAACAAAGTTTGGCGACTCATACCACTTCCAGAAGGAAAATCTGTTATTGGAACAAAGTGGGTTTTCAGAAATAAGAGAGACGAATCTGGAGTTGTAGTTCGAAACAAAGCTCGTCTTGTTGCAAAGGGTTATTGTCAACATGAGGGGATTGATTATGAAGAAACTTTTGCTCCTGTGGCACGACTGGAAGCTATACGAATCTTCTTATCTTATGCAGCTCACAAAAATTTTACGGTCTTTCAAATGGACGTAAAATCTACATTTTTGAATGGGATATTGCATGAAGAAGTATACGTTGCTCAACCAGAAGGATTCGTTGATCCAAAGAACCCTGATCATGTCTATGTCTTAGACAAAGCCTTATATGGACTCAAACAGGCACCAAGAGCTTGGTACGATACTCTAACACAATTCTTACTCACTTCAGGATTCAAGAAAGGTACAATTGATACTACTCTCTTTCTGAAAAAGCAAGGTGATGATATGATTCTAATACAGATCTATGTAGATGACATAACTTTTGGTTCTACAAATCCATTCAAGAATAATGGAATCTCGTTTTAAAATGTCAATGATGGGCGAACTGAATTTTTTCCTTGGTCTTCAAGTGAAACAGTTACCCGAAGGCATTTTCCTTAATCAATCAAAATATATTCGAGATATTTTAAAGAAATTTAACGTGACTGACAGTTCAGTGATGAAAACACCGATGGCAACGGGCACACTTTTAGATGCAGATCTTTCTGGTAAATCAGTAGATCAAAAAGTGAACTGTAGCATGATTGGTTCACTGCTGTACTTAACTGCGAGTAGACCGGATATTATGTTTGCTACATGTTTCTGTGCTAGATATCAGGCCAACCCGAAGGAATCGCACCTCGTCGCTGTTAAACGGATTCTTAGGTATCTTAAAGGTACTACCGAGTTAGGCCTTTGGTATCCTAAGGGTTCGTCTTTTGATCTAACCGCCTATACAGATGCTGATCACGCAGGATGTAAGCTGAATAGAAAGAGCACCTCTGGTTCATGCCAGTTCTTAGGTGATAAGTTGGTTAGCTGGACGTCTAAGAAACAAAATTGTGTTTCTACATCCACTACCGAGGCTGAATATGTAGCTGTCGCAAGCTGCTGTTCACAAGTCCTCTGGATGAGAACACAGTTATAAGATTTCGGTTATACTTACCAACGAGTCCCTATCTATTGCGACTCCAAGAGTGCCATTGCGATAACAGCTAATCCAGTGCAACATTCTAAGACGAAACACATCGACGTGCGTTATCATTTTATAAAGGATCATGTCGAGAAGGGTGATATCGAGATGCACTTCATGACTACAGACTACCAGTTGGCTGAACTTTTCACCAAGCCGTTGGATGAGAAGAGGTTTAACTTTTTAGTTAGCAAACTTGGTATGTTAAACGCCACTTCATGATTCTAGGGGGAGTTTTTCTAGTCTTATGCTTTCTTTGAATATATCTTGGATATTTCATCAAATGCTGACTGACTAAAGCGGAATCATTTTTATAATGATTACCAAAATCTTTTTCTTGCGGGATATTTTATGTGACAATGGCTTTTGGACAATTCAGTTCAAAACCCGTATTCAAATGTTTTCTTCTGAAGGATGCTTTCATGATTATATCTTTTCAGGAAGTTTTTCGTTTGAAAGAGTGTTTAGAAACTATATTGTTATATTTTTCTGATAAGTTGACTGTTATATTCATTCCAGGGGGAGTTATGGATTATGCATTACAGGTATAAATTTCTAATCCTTATACTCTAACACTTGTGAAAGAAGAACAACTTTCACTTGTGAAAAATGTTTTTAAAATGTTCAAACCACTTGACAATCTTAAATTGTTTTTTATGATTTGAGAAGTGTGAGTTTTAAATGATTTTTGGATACTTAACTGTCTATTTGACCATGTGTTCTTTAAAGAATAATACTTGTGTATTTTCTTTTCTATATACTTTGTCAAGTATTCATACACACAATGGTTCAGTACATTCTTTTGACTTTGTTATTACCATGTATCAAAAGTTATATCTTTCTATAGTAATACTCCCGTTATTTGCTATTCACTGTTGTTTGAATCAAACGTCATTTCATTTTTAATGTGCTTTCATTGATAATATGTTTATATATTGTTCATATAAACAACATACGTCTTTGAATTCCCATATTTTTTTCATGATAATTTGATCTGATCTTAATCATTGTCAGATTCTTAAAACATTTCTATTCTTTCTTGATTATTCATTCATATAAAGTGTCAGGATCGATTTCTTAACAAGAATAAAGTCTCAGAAACAATATCAAAGAAGTTGCGGAATAACACTTTGATATTCAATGTAACAGTAATCAAAACAGTATATGATCAACAATTTGTAAACTTGTATTCAATTATCAAATCACAAGATTACACACTCAACCTCAATCTTGAAGAACAAGCTCTTTAAAGACGAATTCTACTTCTCTAGAATTAGGATCTATGCCTTGAGGTTGATTCTCTCTAAAACTTAGAATCATGCTTAATTATCTAAACTATTCTATACATATATTGAAAATAAAAGATAATTACAATAAATAAAATATCTTCAGTATATCTTCCATGAATATCTTCAGCTTTCCATGTTTATCTTTAACCACGATCTCTTCATCATTATCTTCACATTATCTCTGAAGCAGCATTAACTTGGTCTTAGCAGCATTAACTACTAACCACTAGCAGTACTAACTAGCTAAGCAGTACTAAATTTGTTCAAGCAGCACTAACTTTGACTAGCAGTATTAATTCTACTAGCAGTAGTAATACTCAGCAGTATTAACTTTGAAGTCTTCTAGCAGTAGTAAATCTGAACTAGCAGCATTAACCATACTTAAGCTTTTCTTCAGTTCCCAACAATCTCCCCCTAACTTGACTTTTAGGAAGGGAAGTCAAGTTCTTCAGATTTTCTTCAAGATGCTCCTAAAACTCCATCATGGTCTAAATTCCAGTATTTGCATCCAACCCCAAACTCTGATTAATTGTTCTTTGGATAAAATATTTAGCCATTTCTGAATCTGGAATACACATTAGCTTCTTCTTCAGCATGGCATGAAGCTTCAATCTGCTATGGTTGTACACTCTATCCACTAGGAAGTACTCAGTATGATTTAAATCCAAAGTCACTGCATATACTCCACTAGTTTCATATAGACTCCAATTGTTGACTGATTTGAACACATTCCTGATCATATGCTCTACTTCATCAGGCTTGAACATCATACACAGATACTCCATCACCAGTTTTGTAATTGAAATCTCTGGAGCTTTCAGTTCATCTGCATATAACTTCATCCCTATTTCAAACATTTCTTCAATATCAGACCTTGAACAAGTTCTGACAATCTTATTCCAAGTGTTGTACACTTCATATTTTTCATATTTTCTCTTCAGTCTGATGTACTCCTTGCCATCCACCTCCATGACATCCCAGTGAATGACTTCAGGAGGTTTAACTCCTACAGGTTCTGCTGAAATTGGTTCAGGCACTTTGTCCATCACTACCATGTACATTCTGACATTCTCAGTTCTTGCAGGTTCTTGCATTTTAGATGATTCAGGTGCCTCTTCTTCTTCAACAACCTTTTCAGCCTCTTCTTCAGCTATTCTAGGCTTCTTGGTTGACTTTCTCCTTGCCATCATCTTGGTTCTCTTTAAAGTCCTTAGACTTTCACCCAGAGTGGCTTATTTCTTTGGTGGTGTTTCTTGCTCATCTGGAAAAGGTTTTTCTATCATAAAATCATTGCTTTCTTTCATTCTCTTCTCCATCTCCACCCTAGCAGTTTCATTCCCTTGAAGCTTGGTCATTTCAGAATTGTACAGCTCCTTGATCTGCTCAAATGTCATCTTGGAGAACATCTCCTTTCTGACTCCTACAGCACCCTTGAGAAAAATTATCATCTTGTTTCTCTCTTGAGTACCAAGGAAAGTCTTTGAGGGTTGTCTCTTCTTTGTAGATGTTTTTACCACCACTGATTTCTTCAGAGTTGCAGCTTTCTTCTGTGCAATTTTAGTTGCCAGACTTTGTTGATAAGCTTCATTCAGTTCAGCAGCTAGAGCCTTAGCCATCTCCCTGTCTTTGTCTACTTGAACCCTCTCTTCTTGCTCAATATCAGCTTATATCTTTCTGGCCAAAGCTTCATCTGATTCAACCAACTTTTGCTTTTTGATTGGTTGATCAGATTCCACTAGCTTAGCTTTGCCTTTTTCTTTGCTCATCACCTTCTTTTCTACATTTATTTTCTTGAGCACTTCCCCTTGTTCTTTGATGACTACTCCTTTGGTCTTTGAGGTGACCTTGGGAGTATCATGCTTGGCTTTGAGTAATGTTTCTGCAATCTCCAGCTCTGTTAGAACTTCTTTTACTGTTTCTGCTGCTTTGCTTATTTCAACAGTACTAACCATTTCTGCTGCTTTACTTGAACTTGCAGCATTAATGGTTTCTGTTGCTTGCTCTGTTACTGCTGCTTGCTCCCCCTCAACACCATATTTCATCCCATCAAGCTCCCCCTCTTCTGTAGCTTCTTCCATGTTGATCTCCCCCTTTTTGGGAGCATCATTCCCAGATTTCCTTCTTCTTAGTTCAAATTGCTTTTTCCTCTTCTTTTGCACAAGCCTGGTCACCATCTTCTTCAACTTAGCAATTTGTACTTGTTGTGACAGGATTACCAGCTTCATCTCTTCAATTTCTTTTCCTTGTTTAAGAACATCTTGGTTGATGTTGCCCATTGTTTCCATCAATTCATAGTAGTTATATTTGTCCTCACCTTCTCCAGAAGTGTTACCCTCTATTGAAGGATCATGGGATCTTTTTGTAGTGGAAGCCTTCTGCCTAGCAGAAGCACTATCCACCCCCTTGGTTTCTTGGCATCGGGGACCTTTGAATGATTGCTCATTCAAAGTTGCCATGGGGGAGGTCTTATTTATGTTACCACTGTCCTCCTCTGTGCTAGCAGGAGTAGTGGCAGCCTCAGCACCCATATGCTCAACCTCCTCCTCAGAGAGCACCTCCTTTGGGTTGGGAGACACCCTTGTGGTTTCCCTGTAGATATTCTCTAAGGGAGAATCCTCCCTTAGAGGGCTTAAAGGCTTAGGAGTTGTTGGTACAAGAAGGGAAGGAGCCTTCTTTACCTGTTTCCTTTTGTATGTTTGGGTGATTGGTGAAGTTGGTTTATCAAGAAGAGACTGGGGAATTGATTTAGAGTGGGAAGGTTGGGATTGGCTAGCAGTGGGTTGGTCTAATGGGGGCCTTGACCCTGCTACCATACCTTCATCAGTTTGGGACACCACCATCATTGTAGAGAACAATGGGGTGTCAACTCTTTCCGAGTCCCCAACAGATCTTCTCATATTTGAGAAAACCTTGCCTTTAGGGGGTTTTGGTACATATATCCCATCAAAATTAGGCATATCCATCAATTCGTGGGTGATAACTGCTTGAACAAACCTGAGGTACATATAAAAACTCTTTTTGTTTCCCAAGTTTGAGACAAGATCATTGAAAATCATTTTAGAAAAATTATACTTTCTGGCAGTGGCCAAGCACACCAAAGCATAAGCAATGGTGCTACTGAACTCACTCCATCCAGTAGTCTTTTTAGAGATGCAGTGCATCAAGGTATGAACAAGAAAACGCCATTGGGGTGAGAATTTAGCTTTTGAGAACTTAAAAACACCCAATGGGCCTCCATACCCCATTCTTGTAAGAGTAGAAAACAGTCCATCATTAGAGATAGAAGTTATACCAGAGGCATCGTCTAGACGTAGACTGATGCGAATTACCTCTTCAGTAACTGTCAATGGCTTGCCACGCACCTTTGTCTTGATCATTTGCACACCATTCTCAGTAACAATGGTGGCATGTGCCCATAATTGCCTTTGATGCTCGATAAAGATTGATGGCGAGACAATGAGAGCATGAGCAATGTGGGTTGTCTTGAGGAAATCCACAATCTGGTGGAAACCAGCGGCCTGTTTGGGCTTCTGTAGCATCGCGATTTCATTGTGCTCATCTATGAATGCCATTGATGCCATTGATCTTTGAAAGTTCTTGCCTGAAAACTTTGAACTTGAGAGAGAAAGGGTTTAGAGCGCAAGTGAACAGTATGCAAAGAGTCGTTATGAACTTTTAGGTGGGCAAAGAGTATTTATAGTATTCGGGACATAAGCAGTATTAACCTAGAGCAGTATTAACTGAAAGCAGTATTAACTGAAAGCAGTATTAACTGAAAGCAGTATTAACGGCAAGCAGTACTAACTACTAGCAGTATTAACTGCGAGCAGTATTAACCACTAGCAGTATTAACTGTGCACTGGCAGTATTAAAACTGTACTGGCAGTATTAACCATACTTACTCTTTTAAGCTTGTGATACACTGAGTACTGCTATACATATCCTGAAAAAGAAGATTAGTAACACCAAGAATAAACAATATACAGGTATGTAACCACTTTTTGAGAAGGGGCTTATTCAGAGTTGATCATTCCCACACTTGTTACCAAGAAAGTGAATCTACCCACATCAAAAGCTTTGGTGAATAGATCAGCAAATTGGTTATCAGTGTGAACTTTTACAACTTGAATAAGTTTCTTTTCATTACAGTCTCTTATAAAGTGATACCTGATCTCAATGTGCTTTGTCTTTGAGTGCTTGACAGGATTATTCACAATGCTAATAGCACTGCTATTATCAATAAAAATTGGAGTGTGTAGAAAGGTTACCCCATAGTCCAGCATTTGATTCTGAATCCATAAGACTTGAGAACAGCAACTTGCAGTTGCTATGTACTCTGCCTCTGTTGTAGATGTGGACACTGTGGTTTGTTTCTTGCACTGCCATGAAACTAGTCTTGCACCCAAAAACTGACATCCTCCAGAAGTAGATTTTCTGTCCAAGTTTGCTCCACCTAGATCACTATCTGAGTATGCAAGTAAGTCAAAGGATGAGTCATGAGGATACCAAAGTCCCAATCTGGATTACCCTTTGAGATATCTGAATATCCTCTTAACAGCTTGATAGTGATATTGCTTTGGCCTAACTTGGAATCTTGCACATACACAGACTAGAAACATTATATCTGGCCTAGAGGCTGTAAGATACATGAGAGAGCCAATCATGGATCTATAATGATGAACATCCATATCCTCCCCCTCAAGATCTGCTGTTATCTGCTTGTGTGTCTTCATAGGTGTGTTGGCAGGTTTTGAATCTGAGAAACCAAACTTGGTTAGAATGTCCTGCACATACTTGGACTGACAGATAAAGATTCCATCTGACTTCTGTTGAACTTGGAGTCCAAGGAAGAAAGTAAGTTCCCCCATGGAACTCATCTTGAACCTTTGATGCATTAGTTCCTCAAACTCCTTGCACATGTTATCTCTTGTGGATCCAAAGATAATATCATCAACATAGATTTGGACCAGCAAGATATCCTTCTTCTTTCTCTTGATGAATAGAGTCTTATCAATGACTCCTCTTTCAAAGCCATTTTCCAAGAGATAGGATGACAGAGTGTCATACCATGCTCTTGGAGTTTGATGTAGTCCATAAAGTGCTTTCTTCAATTTGTATACCCTGTCTGGATAGCTTGGGTTTTCAAACCCTGGTGGTTGACAGACATATACTTCTTCTTCAATTGAGCCATAAAGAAATGCACTTTTGACATCCATTTGATAGACTTTGAATTTCATATAAGAAGCATAAGCCAGAAATAATCTAATTGCTTCTATCCTAGCCACAGGTGCAAATACTTCTTCATAGTCTATTCCTTCTTCTTGTGTATACCCTTGAGCCACCAACCTTGCTTTGTTCCTTATGACTATGCCTCTTTCATCTCTCTTATTCCTGAAGACCCATTTTGTTCCTATTGCTCTTTGGCCTTTAGGAAGGTCTACCAGATCCCAAACATCTTGCAGCTTGAACTGCAGTAGCTCTTCTTGCATGGCTTCTATCCAACTGGACTCTTTCATAGCATCATGTGCCTTTTTAGGCTCAAGCTGGGATAAAAAGCAAGATAGCATTGTATGTTGTTGGTCTTGCATTTCTTGAAGCCTACTTTGATTTCTAGTCATCATAGGAGAAGATATATCTCCTATTACCAGCTGTGGAGGATGATTCTTTTGAATTCTGGTGTGATGACTAGGTTCTTCATTAAGTCCCACCTCTAGATTAGAGTCATTCAAGTCAACTGAGGTGTTTTCAGCAGCTACTTCTGGTTCTTGATTTTCTTGATTCTCCTCATCTCTACTTTCTTCTTCACTCTGATTTGGTCCAGTAGATGGATCCTTTTCACATAAGTCCACTGTTGGTATGGGAAAGATCACAGATTGAGGTATACTGTCTTGAACTTGTGTAGTCCCTAATCCTCCACTTCCTGAACCTGCATAATCATCACTACTGAAACCAAAGGAGTTAGTTAGTGAATCAATGTCAAATAGCCACTGAGGACCAGATCCAATAGGATTTGATGTGTTCTCATTGCATTTGACATTGTCACTTTCTTCAATTATTCTAGAAGAAGAGTTAAAGACTCTGTAAGCCTTACTCTGAGATGAGTAACCAACAATAAATCCATCATCTGTTTTGCTATCAAACTTACCTAAGTGAGATTTGGTATTGAGAATTGTACAAGGACACCCAAAAGGTTTGAAAAATCCAATGAAAGGTTTTCTTTTATTTAAAAGCTCATATGGGGTCTTGTTCTTTGGCTTGACCACTAGAACTCTGTTTTGGACATAACAAGCAGTATTAACTGCTTCAGCCCAGAAGGTAATTGGCAGTTTTGAATCAGCCAACAAAGATCTAGCAGCCTCTATTAGTGTCCTATTTCTCCTCTCAGCAACTCCATTCTGTTAAGGAGTCCTAGGGGCACTATATTGTCTCTCAATGCCTTTCTCTTCACAAAAGGTGTTTAGATCAAGATTTTTAAATTTAGTCCCATTATCTGATCTAATGACTTTTACTTTTTGATTAGTTTGGTTTTCAATTCTTAGGATAAAGGATTTGATCAGTACACTTGTCTCATCCTTAGTCCTTAGAAAATATACCCAAGTAAATCTGGAGTAATCATCAACAATAACCAAGCAGTAAGATTTCTTGCCTATACTCATAACATTTGTAGGACCAAACAGATCCATATGCAGTAATTGGAGACAAGAAGAAATAGAGTTTAACTCTTTGGTCTTATGAGAAGTTTTGTGCTGTTTGCCTTTAAGACAAGCAATACAATGATCATCACATGAAAAGACTTTTGAAGGTAAACCTCTTACAAGGTTGTTTTTAACAAGTTTGTTCATTGTCTTGAAATTCATGTGACACATCCTTCTGTGCCATAGAGAGGATTCATCCACAGAAGCTTTTGAAACAAGACAGTTCAGGGATGAATCACTATCAACATTGTCCATATCTAAACAATAAACATTGTCCTTTCTTGGAGTTCTAAGTAGTATCATGCTTTCATCAACTACTTTGAACCCTGGAGCAAGGATCATACACTCTGTATTTGTAAATAATATGCTATGTTGCTTGTCACAAACCTGTGATACACTTAACAGGTTGTACTTCAATTGATCAACATAGTAGACATCCTCAAATGTCATCTTACCTTTTGTAACATTACCTTTTCCACTTATTTTACCACCAGTAAGATTATCTTCAAATGCAACATGTCCTCCATTGATATGCTTGAAATCCTGAAGGCATGACATGTTGCCTGTCATGTGCCTAGAGCAACCACTATCAACATGCCATATGCTCTTTCCCTTGAGCTGTTGGTTGCCCTGCACATAAGATAAATCAGTTAGTATGGAATAGGAACCCAAGCCAAAGTGGTCTTGGGTACCCCTTTCTCATCAAAATACTTGCATTCTTTCTTGACAAGATTTTTAAACTTTGACTCCTCATTTCTGGAGTACTTTGTTACAATGATAGGTTTGGAAACACATTTGCTAGAAGCAGTACTGGTTTTAGAAGTACTAACTGCATGAGCAGCACTTGCATGCTTAGCAGTACTAACCTTGTTAGCAGTAGTAACTGTGTTAGCAGCAGTAACTGTGTTAGCAGCATTAAAATTTTCAGCAGTATTAACACTGGTAGCAGCAGTAATGCTTCCAGCAGCACTATCCCTGTCAGCAGTACTAACAGTTTTAGTGCTTCTAGGCACCCACATTTTAGTACTTTCTTTTAAAACCTTTTTCCTTATGGGGCCTTCAGTTTCAACAGATTTCTTCATCACATGTTTCTTTCCAGTCTTCCTATAACCAACAGGTTTTTGCACAAATCTTTGAAAGTTCATCTGTTGGTTAATAGGGTTAAAGAAACAGTACTTAGCCAAATGATTTAACTTTCCACATATGAATCTATTGATTTTACTCAGATCAATGCCTTGTTTTTGTGCCCATTGGTTATTCCAGTTTCTCTGATTTCCCCTTGGTTTATCATGTTTTTGGGGCTTAGATTTATTGCATGCACACTGCTTGCAAGGGATAGGGTTCACAACAGTGGTCTGCTTATAGTGAACCTTCTTGTTCTTTCCCTCAGTCTTCTCTATCTCATTGGACTTGATCCAATGCTTTCCACATCCCTCATTGGTGATTATGTGGTTTTCTATAGGAATCTCACCACTTACAGTGTTGTCTTTATCTTTGACAACTTCTTTCTCAGTTTTATCCTTAACAACTACTTCATCTAAGGGATCTATCTCAGTGGCTCCCTTAGGTAGGTCCTTCCTATCCTTTGTTTCTAACAAATCTGAGCTAGGAGGGATGTAGTTGTTGTTATAGGGTGGTGGTGTGGTATTGTACCCTATTCCTCTTCTCAGTTTATCATGAATCTGAGTTTGTAGCAAAGAATCCATTGCTTTGGAAGCATTGGAAAACTTTTCTACATCTAGTTTGACTTTAGCTAGCTCTCCTCTTAGTTTTTCACTCTCTTCTTTGGATCTGGTCAGTTGAAGTTCTAAGTCATTCTTCTCCCACTTCCAGTAGTTTGTGTCATAAGAGTGTTGAAGCTCATTAGCTTGAAAACCCTTAATCTGCTCTTCAAATCTCTCAACAATCCTCACATAATCTTTTATGTCCTTTTCCAATCTCTTAAGGTCATCACTCATGTTCTGATTGTGATCCCTATACCTTTTAACAGTGTTAATGCAATTTGGAGAACAAAGATTGGAAGTTACCTCTGTTGGGAGATTAGACATCTCTGCCATAAGAGCTTGGTTTTGGATGACCTCTTCAGCTTGATCACTCCAATCAAACCCCATGCCTTGTTGAGAGACCAGAGCTTGAGCAGAGTTTCTGTTATTATTGATGCTTCCAGACTATGCCTGCTGATGATTGTTGTTGTGAGACACTCCACTTCTGCATTCCCTAGCAAAGTGTCCCTTTTGATGGCATTTATAGCATTCCACTTTAGACTTGTCAAAACCTGCTCCATCTTCTCTTCTTTGAGAGAAGTTATTTCTTCCAGTTCTTTTGATGAACTTCTTAACTCTCATAGAGAGCATGGCCATCTGCCATTTAATGTCCATCTCTTCAAGATCATCTGGATAGAGTTGTTCCAAGTCATCATTAATGAGAGAAGAGTTTCCATGACTTGCCAGAAAGGCTTCAAATACAGTTTCATTGCCTTTCTCTTGATTTGCTCCATTGGCAGCACTAACTGATTCAGGGTTGGAAGTAGAATCAGTTGATGCTGAAAGGAGTGCAGCATTGTGAATATATCCAGAAGGCCTCTTTTTAGCCTCTACCTCAGATTCAAAAACTCTTAGATCATTGTAGAGATCATCAAGTTCCTTTTCTTCCAGTTGATCATTCTGTCTGAAAGACACAGTATACATGGTCCATTCATCACTCAGGGACCTTAGAAACTTTCTGTTCAGATCATCTTGATCAATTTGTACTCCCACTGTAGCAAGTTCACCAATAAGCTTGTTGAACCTGTCAAAAGTTTGAGTCATGGACTCATTCTTGGTTGACATAAAGTTCTCATATTGTTGCTTCAGAATGGCTTTCTGATTTCTCTTGGTACTTTTGGTACCTGAGAATCTCTTCTCCGGAGCATTCCAGAGCATCTCTGCATCAGTGCAGTTGCAGAACTGATGTTGATATTCATTGGAAATAGCCAAGAGCAAGGTGCTCAAGGCTTTCATCTCTGTCTGTCTAATCTTTCTTTCAGCATCAGTTTTTGGTGGAGTTCTCTTTCCATCTGCACCAATCTTTCCTGCTTCAGAAGGACCATTCTCTATGATATCCCACATAGAATAGTCAGTGAGGAGTATGTACTGCTTGATTCTGATCTTCCACATATCGAATTCATTGGGTCTGAGCATTGGAACCTTTGAGACCAGAGTACTGTTTAATTCTGCAAAGTTTTCCATGATGAATGAATAGAAGTTTCTGAGAGAACAGGCTCTGATACCACTTATCAGGATCGATTTCTTAACAAGAATAAAGTCTCAGAAACAATATCAAAGAAGTTGCGGAATAACACTTTGATATTCAATGTAACAGTAATCAAAATAGTATATGATCAACAATTTGTAAACTTGTATTCAATTATCAAATCACAAGATTACACACTCAACCTCAATCTTGAAGAACAAGCTCTTTCAAGACGAATTCTACTTCTCTAGAATTAGGATCTATGCCTTGAGGTTGATTCTCTCTAAAACTTAGAATCATGCTTAATTATCTAAACTATTCTATACATATATTGAAAATAAAAGATAATTACAATAAATAAAATATCTTCAGTATATCTTCCATGAATATCTTCAGCTTTCCATGTTTATCTTTAACCACGATCTCTTCATCATTATCTTCACATTATCTCTGAAGCAGCATTAACTTGGTCTTAGCAGCATTAACTACTAACCACTAGCAGTACTAACTAGCTAAGCAGTACTAACTTTGTTCAAGCAGCACTAACTTTGACTAGCAGTATTAATTCTACTAGCAGTAGTAATACTCAGCAGTATTAACTTTGAAGTCTTCTAGCAGTAGTAAATCTGAACTAGCAGCATTAACCATACTTAAGCTTTTCTTCAGTTCCCAACATAAAGTTTTGAGAAATCTTAAGTGTTTAAAAATGCTCAAATTTCATTTCTGATTTTTGATGAGCATACATACACTGACATATGATTTCTTGTGCTTTACATATCAAGAAAATCATTGACCAACATGTACTTTTAGGAACATGGGATTCAGTGTGAGTGCTTAATAGATCTTCCATGGATTCACGATAACCAGTGTTTCCTACCCCGGAAGAAATCCTTTGAGTGATTGAGGGGAGAGGGGTCTAAAAGAATTGAGTGTGGGAGTGAGCTGAGGTAAAATAGAAGTGAGAGATTGGTTAGATGTGAGCTTATATGTTTAAAAGAAAGAGGGTGTGAGAATAGAGTTAAAAGAATATCAGAATTCTGCACCAAACATCTTTCTGAGCCGGGCAGCCACATTACTGATTGGTTCACATTTCTTTGGTGACCATCATTGAAATAGGCAAATAGCCCATGCCATATCTTGCATACAACTCCACCAGCTACTCATTCTTTTCTTAAAAAGAGAATGTTTCACATTTTCTGGGGAAGCAGCACATAATCTATCGGATCTTCTCTTGGAAGATACTGATATTGAAAAGAAGGAAAGTTGCCCCACCTTCGACTCTTTCTCATGCACATTGAGTCCATGTATAATTATTGTTGTCTCGGTGATTTACATACTTTGAGCCTTATGAAACACAATCATTGTGCTAATTCTTCCAAACACAAGCACGAGCACACAGAGAATTTGTTTTTCTGTCAGAACATTCATAGAATTACCTTGTGTTTTTTCAATGATTGAATGGAAGTCCTGGGGAGTCAACATTAAACCAACTCCTTAAATTGTACATATGTTGTACACAGTAACTTCGTGTTACTGACAGACATTTCTAACTGTTTCATTTGTTGATTCAGGGTTACAACTCATATTCGTTTGAATTTGAAAAGATTCAGATGAATACATTTGTGAATCAAAGGCCAATTCAGATAAGATGTCAGATTGTCTATTTCTTCACAAAGGGGGAAATTGTTTTCATATTTTTCATATGGGGGAGATCATTCAACGACAGATCTGACCTTAAAGTGTTTTAATGATTTTGATTTTTACAAATCATTAAAAAGGGGGAGAATAATCATAGTTCAAGATCAGATTGAAGTTTTAAAGACTTCAGGCGCGATAACTATTTTCCAGATGATGAAAGTCAAAGGTTAAAAAAAGCTTGTCAAATAGATAGTGAAAGAAAGTCAGAGTTTGAAAGTAAAGGTGACTATTCAGAGTATTCAAAAGCTAATTCAAAGGAAGAGACAAGTTTGAGGAATTGTCAAAGATCATACAAAGTGTAAAAAGACATAAAGATATCAAAGTTATAGAAGAGCAAAAGCTGAAGACAATTCTGAAGAAAAGAAGACCTGAAGATTATTGCCAATTTTTTTTAATCTTGATTCCAAAGGGGGAGATTGTTAGACTGAAATTGTATTCAAGATTAAATGAGGGTCTTTATTGTATTTGTTGTAAGTGTGAATGTGTCTTGTATTTGTGCTTTGAAGGTTTGACCTTGCTTGGTCATGTTGACCTATATATAAGCACGTCTTTGTGTTAGTAGTAGTAGGTTTGTAATAGTTGTGGTTGTAATTGTTGAGAGATATAGAACACATAGTTGCACACCGTGAGAACACACACAAACACTTTGTATTGAAAGGATTATCACAAATAGGTATATGACATGATGTAATCTGTGTGATTAAATAAACAAAAGTGTTTTGTGTAAATCTGTATGTGTATATGCTAGTAATTCTTGGGCCACACAAAAAACGTTCACAATTCTCTGATTTCGGCTCGTATTCGTTTCTCGCAAGTTCTCATCTCTCAATTCTCATGTCTTTCTCTCTTTCTCTTCCAAAATGGCATGTGAACATCATGATGCATCAAATGAAACAATTGCTCAAGTTCTCGCCAAGCACGGACGAAAGTCCGAGGTTTGGAACTTTTTAAACATGGCAATCCTCACGGACGGAGAAAAGAAGGCGCAATGCAAAATGTGTGGAGCTCTCCTTACGGTGGAAGGAAATTCAACCTTAAGGCGGCACACCGAAAAAATGTGCTCGAGGTTGAGATCAGGGGGAGATTCAAGTCCATCGATACTTGACAATCAAGGTCAAATATGGTCGTTTGATGTCGATTTTAACCAATGACAACACAATGTGTCATTCAAAGTGGGGTTACCGTTCGGACATTTCGACTATCCTCACATTACGAAGTTTATCCAAGAAACGCTACAAGCCGGTAAGTCGTCGAACTCTTAGACATGATGCAATGAAAAATTGGAAAATTTGTAAAAATAAAATACAAAAAGTGTTTCTTTCGCACCACACGGATTGTCAGTTTCTTATATATGCGTAACGATACATTGGATTGAGTTGCAATAGTAGCAATTATACAAACGTGTAATCACGTTTGAACCGTTTGGTGCGCCACATTCCGGAGATCGCCAATTTTCGATTATTAAAAAAAGTCTCATGTTTTATAATTTATATTCTAAAGTCATTAACATTTCATTTGATAACACTACTAATAATAATCGATGTGTGAAGAGATTAAAGTTGACTTTGACCCCTATTTTAGACGGTCAATTATTTCATACACGTTGTGCACACATAATAAATTTAGCAGTTCAAGATGGTCTAAATACTTGTAAACCTGTAATAGATAAGTTTAGACTTATGTTAAGACGAATTTTCACAAAAAGTAAAAAAATGCACGCGTGATATAGAAAATATTGCAAAGATGTTGGTTTTCGAGCTTTGAGACCGAACTTTGATATGTCCGTTCGATAGAATTCGACTTATTATATGATCGAAAATTTGCAAAAACAAAAAGGTTATATTCAAGCATTTTATAATATTAATTATGTGAATAATACTATTGGAAATCTTGATTGAGTCGTGCTTGATGGATTATACGATATTTTGGGCGATTTTAAAAATGTAACAACTCTTTTATCCGGTATTTATTATCCAACAAACCTGTTACTTTTAATTCAATTATATATTTTGGCAAATAAAAATTCATAATACTAAGATTATCACGATTGTGAAAGGTTGATGAGTTCAATAATCAAAATTGTTAAAATATTTTCTCGAGATCCTCTACTCTTTTCTTTGTGGCGCGGCGTTAAACCCGTATTTAAATGTTACCGGTGTTGAAGTTTTTAATTACACAAATATGTATGCCTTTTGGTTTAGGTGCGCCTACCAATAATACTTTTTCAAATGAACAAATATTGGTGATTTTAGTGAAATCATCGGTTCATTTTATGTAATTAGATTCACAAGATATTAATGGGTTTGGTAGCTAAGCTATAACACGAGTTAGGAGGTGTGGAGTGCACACTCTTGTAAGCTAACTATGACCCTGGATCGTTGGATGGTCATGTTTGGCGGGTTACTAAGTAGAAAATTGATGTGTACGATTATGATATCATGTTGGCGGTTTTTATCAGTTTTGTAACTGATATCCATTTTCCACGACGCGGGCGGGTTGTGCCGCGGGTTAACCCGTGCGGCTACCCACGCCGTGAACTGGAATGTGGGGATGAAACAGTGACCGGCGCGGTTTGTGGCGCGGGTTTACACGTGTCGAAACCCGCATGGTGCATTGTAACCAATATTTTTTTTATAACCGCCTCTATTTATGAAATCATTTTGTCACCGCCACCATTATGTCCAACAATAAATACCATTCAATGGGGTATTATTATCATTATTAATATAGGGTCGGTTACGATTCTCAAGGTGTTTAAATAGGATCGATTTCTACCTAAATCGATATTGTGAATTGATATTATCCTCGAGTGAATTTCGTGATACCCGGGTAGAATAGGGTTGAAATATCACTTAAGGAAAACGAGCTTTCACGCGATCTTTAATTCTTTATCCGAGTTCTGATCACTCTATTCTTCTCCCTCTATATTCTGCACCCTCCCCAACAATCTTAAGTGATATTTGTTCATCGTGAGAGAGATGGTAAGTGATCAATCCGTGAGAGATATGACGACGAAGTTAACCAAACTTGAGAAGTTCGAAGGCGTCGATTTTTGACGATTGTAGAAGAAGATAAACTTCTTGTTGACAACATTGAAGGGCGTGTACGTATTAAGCACTCCGATGCCGGAGGTGATGGAAGACGAAACATTGGAGATGACTCGGTGACGCGGAAAATGGGAGAACGACGACTACATCTGTCGTGACCACATCTTAAACGGTATGTGTGACTCCCTCTTTGACATTTATCAAAACGTTGAGTCTGCCAAAGAGCTATGGGACTCTCTTGAGTCCAAATACATGACGGAGGATGCTTTTAGTAAGAAGTTACTCGTTAGTAATTTTAACAATTATAAGATGGTGGACTCAAGGCCTGTGATGGAGCAATATAATGAGCTCTTACGCATTCTAGGCCAATATGTTCAACATAATATGAATATGGACAAATCCATCTCCGTATCGAGCATAATTGATAAATTGCCCCCCTCTTGGAAAGATTTCAAACACATGTTGAAACACAAGAAGGAAGAGTTGTCCCTTGTACAACTCGGTAGCCACTTGCACATAGAGGAATCTCTTCGGGCGCAAGAGGTTGAGAAACCTAAGATAAAAGAGGTTTCTGCCCTTCGATGAACATGGTGGAAGAGGGAAAATCCAACAACTTCAAGGGAAAACGCAAGTTCAATGAATCCAAGAAAGGACCCAACAAAAAGATTAAATTGACTTGTTGGATCTGTGGTATGACCGGCCATCTCAAGCGGGATTGTCGGGTTGTCAAGAACAAGAGTAGAGCAAGCACAAGTGGTGGTGGGCAAGGATCCAAGGATCAAAACCCACGGCAAGGTCAATTTCTTGACTTTGGTTTTAATTTGAATTTGAATTATGTACCACTAATATCCGAATCATTTTACGTGCAGGATGATGATATTGCTTGGTGGATCGACTCGAGAGCTACGAGTCATGTGTGCAAGGATAGACGTTAGTTCACCACTTTGGAACTGGTTGAAGACGGATTCGTGCTACATATGGGGAACGAGTCGAGTGCTCCCATTCTTGGACGCGACTTAGTTAAGCTAGAGTTTAGTTCTGGCAAAATAATTGAACTTTTAGACGTTTTGTTTGTACCACAAATTTGAAAGAATTTGGTTTCCGGTAGTGTCTTGAATAAGTTAGGATATATGCAAGTATTTGAGTCCGACAAGTTTATCTTGTCAAAAGGTGGCTCTTTTGTAGGATTCAGTTATTTGATGAATGATATGTTTATGTTAAATTTAAATAAAAAGAGTTTTGTTTCAAATTCTGTTTATGTTGCAAATATAAATCTTGTTGATTCTAGTTTATGCCATGCAAGGCTTGGTCATGTGAATTCTAAAAGAATGGTTGAAATGTCAAAAGACTGTCTTATTCCGACCTTTGATATTAAAACCGAAAATTTTAAAACTTGCATGTTAACAAAGATCACTAGGCAACCTTTTCTTAACATGAAAAAGGACTCGTCGTTGCTTGACTTAATTCATAGTGATCTTTGTGATTTGCATTCAACTTCGTCTTTGGTTAATAAAAATATGTTGTCACTTTTATTGACGACGCTTCACGTTTTTGCTATTTATTTTTATTACACTAAAAAAATGAAAGCGTTGAACAAATTTAAAATTTATAAAACGGAGGTTGAATTGCAAATGAATTGTTTTGTAAAATGTTTACGCACCGATCGTGGTGGGGAATATTACGACCCCATGTTTTTCCAATCCGTAGGAATCATTCATGAGACTACGGCGCCTTATACACCACAACAAAATGGTGTGGCGGAACGAAAAAATAGAGTTCTCAAAGAAATGGTGAACTCTATGTTATCCTACTCGGGATTGAGTGATGGATTTTGAGGTGAAGTCATGTTAATGGCTTGTTACTTATTAAATCGAGTTCCCAATAAAAGGAACAAGATTACCCAATATGAACTTTGGTTCAAGAAAAGACCTAACTTGAGTTTTATTCGAGTTTGGGATTGTTGGGCGGTTTTTCGATTACCCGAACCCAAAAGGAAAATTTTGAGTTTGAAAGGTATTGATTGCATCTTTGTTGGATATGCCGAACATTCCAAGGCCTATATGTTCTATGTTATTGAACCTAGTGATTCTATAGTGATTCACACCGTTATAGAATCGAGAGATGAATTATTTGATGAGACTAGATTCTCTTCAATACTTAGGCCGAAGGACATAGTTCCAAGTATTAGTGGAACTAGTGAAGTTAAAGAACAAACAATTGTTCCAACCGAATATCCAATGCTTCGAAGGAGCAAAAGAGGAAGGAATGAAAAATCCTTTGGTCTCGATTTCCAAGTATACTTGGTAGAGGGATCAAGAGATGAGATTGGGTCACAATTCTCTTACTGTTATAGTATTGAGGAGGATCCAAAATCATTTGATGAGGCTATAAACTCTCAAGATGTTGTTTTCTAGAAAAAAAACAATAAATGATGAGATTGACTCCATCATGGGGAATAATACTTGGGTATTATCGGACTTGCCACCGGGTTGTAAACCTTTGGGATGCAAGTGGATCTTCAAAAGGAAGATGAAAGCTGATGGATCAATCGACAAGTTCAAAGCTCAATTAGTAATCCAAGGCTTTAGGCAACGGGAAGGCATCGATTATTTTGATACCTATGCCCCGGTTGCAAGGATCTCCATGATTAGATTGTTGATAGCCTTAGGAGCTATCCACAATTTTGTGATTCACCAAATGGATATCAAAATGACATTCTTGAATGGAGACTTGGAGGAAGAAGTTTACATGAAACAACCGAAAGGTTTTGTTATGCCCGAGATGGAGCATAAGGTGTTTAAACTTGTAAAATCATTGAATGGGATAAAACAAGCACCCAAACAATGGCATCAAAAATTTGATGAGGTTATCTTGTCCAACGATTTTATGTTAAACTAAGTGGACAAGATATTAGAGGGATAATCGGTTGCAAGTTGGATTACCAACTTAGAAGATCACTCTTGTACAAGTGGTTGGGTGTACTTGCTTGGGGAGGTGCCATCTCATGGGATTCCAAGAAGAAAACTTGCATCACGAGTTCAACTATGGAGTCGGAATTTGTGGCATTAGCCGTTGCCGGTAAAGAGGCGGAGTGGCTAAGGAATTTAGTCCATGAAATTTTGTTATGGCTGAAACCAATATCACCCATTTCTATCCGTTGTGATAGTGCGACTACTTTGGCTAAAGCTTATAGTCAAGTATATAATGGCAAGTCTAGACACTTAGGTGTTATACATAGCATGATTCGTGAGCTAATCACGAATGGGGTGACTTCGGTTGAATTTGTTCGGTCGCCACAAAATCTAGCGGACCACTTGACGAAGAGATTAGCTAGGGACTTGGTTCACAAGTCGTTGATTGGGATGGGATTAAAGTCCATCTAAATATCTAACTGTGAGATACCCAATTCCCTTCTAATACAACATTAGAAGTTGAATTCAATGGGAAATCTCACTCTAAGGGATTAGAGCATAAAATAATCATCCCAAGGTATGTGCTCGGTACTGCAAGTGAAGGAGGTAGTTCTTTTGTAAAAGTGCATGTGCAGGGGCATGATGAAAGGAACTACCTATATGAGTGTGAAGTGTGGCCACTTCAAGAAGCTTGGACTTGGATTTGATACACTTATGAATGGATAAGGACATATGGCCTGTATAGTGTCAAGTTTAAACTTTAGAGAATTATTTAAATTCATGTGTATGTTATTTTCTGGTACTCAAATGGGTTGAAGGGTTCAATCCATAGGACATCTGGATTCTCGAGTATTTGAAATGTGTAATGTACTAAGATGAAAATTCAATCTTCTAGATATTTTCATTTATGCATGAGTTTGTTTTCCTATATTAACTTTTGTTTGTGAATCAAGGATTGCACTAAAATGGGGGAGGATTGTTGGTGATTTTAGTGAAATCATTGGTTCATTTTATGTAATTGGATTCACAAAATAATAATGGGATTGATAGCTAAGCTATAACACGAGTTAGGAGGTGTGGAGTGCACACTCGTGTAAGCTAACTATGACCCGAGATCTTTAGATGGTCATGTTTGGCGGTTTTTATCAGTTTTGTAACTGATATCCATTTTCCACGACGCGGGCGGGTTGTGTCGCGGGTTAACCCGTGCGGCTACCCGCGTCGTGCACTAGAATGTGGGGACGAAACAGTGACCCGCGCGATTTGTGGCGCGGGGTTACACGCGTCGAAACCCGCATGGTGCACTGTAATCGATATTTTTTTTAACCGCCTCTATTTATGAAATCATTTTGTAACCGCTACCATTATGTCCAACAATCAATACCATTCAATGGATTATTATTATCATTATTAATATAGGGTCGGTTACGATTCTCAAGGTGTTTAAATAGGATCGATTTCTGCCAAAATCGATATTGTGAATTGAGATTATCCTTGAGTGAATTTTGTGATACACAGGTAGAATAGGGTCAAAATATCACTTAAGGAATGCGAGCTCTCACGCAATCTCTAATTCTTTATCCGAGTTCTGATCACTCTCTTCTTCTCCCTCTATATTCTGCACCCTCCCCAACAACAAAAACGTGTGTTTAATCGTAAATTTGAAGATGTGTTTGATATTTATAAGATCTATCATGGGTGAGGAAGCCAACGACATAGTTTTTCAAGTCAATTATTTACGGGTTCTAGTTCTAGTTCTTGTTCTAGTGTTAATTACCAAAACCGAAAAGACTTAATGACAACCTTAATAACGAGGTTTTTAATGAATTGAGTAAAAAAAACTAGATTTGATAATAACGATTTGGGTGAATTAAATATCTACAAGCGTACTAATTTTATGGCCACATGCCCACAAGAAGTGTCGAAGATTTTTAAAAAATCTTATTTCCCGGTTTTGACATGTATGGCATGTTATATACTAACAATCCAAACTAGTACCGTAGCTTCAAAGTCTGCTTTTTCTCTTAATGGTAGGATCATTTCAGTACGTGGACAATACTAACCCGTAGAGTGTTGTGTAGGCTTGAAGGATTATTTGGATAACGTTGATAAACTTCAAAACAAGACATCATTCGAGGTGGACATTGAAGGAGTAGAAGAAAACTTGGAAGAAAACGAAATCGCCATGGGACTAAGTACGCCGCCAACTACCGACACCGAATGTAGTGTCTCACAATATAACGATGATGAAGAACTTGACATTGATGCCCTTGATGACCAAACGACTCTTCAAAGATTTCAAACCTATGGGACTCTTCAATTCAATCCGTCATTTGAATAAGTGTATTTTTTTAATAATTGATATAATTTTAAATGTTATCATTAACTCAAAATTATAATAAAACGTAGAGTAAATTACGCTGGTGGTCCCTGTTGTTTGCTTAAATTTTGGATTTGGTTCCTAAAACAAGTTATCTACGCTGATGGTCCCTAACATTTTATTTTCGTAACACCCATGGTCCCTCCACTTAACAACGTTAGTTAACAACCGTTGAGAGGGACTGATGGGTCTTTGAACAAACTATAAGGACCATTAGTATTCTACTCTAACGGGGGACCATGAAAAGTTATGGACCATCAGCGTAGATAATTTGTTTTAGGGACCAAATCCAAAATTTGAGCGAACCACATGGACCGGTTGTCGGCAACATTGTTTTGGCCCCGGACTGATTTAGGACCGGACCGGCCCGGTCCAAGACCGGGTTTTTTTAACCACCTCTCTCTATCTATGTTGATTTTACCTTGTCCTTCATATTTCATTTTGAGAAAATATGGTGATGGTTTGTAATATTAGAAAATTTAAATTAATTTTTACAAATCTTATTAGACCTCTCAATTTCGATTTATTCATCTCCACTTTAGCTCATTTTTCACATATTTGGGGATGTGCACGGTTCAATTTGACGAATTGTTCGTATTCGAATCGTTTTGATACGTAAAATAACACATTTAAGTGTTCATATTAAAAAACACACAAATAAGAAATATAAATAATAAAATTTGTCATATAAAAAACAAAAGTGAAAGAAAATAAAATAAAATAAAAACCAACTTTCATAAATAAAATTTTCCTCATTTTTATATATTTCATTCTCAATACTTTGATGTATCTTCCTTTGTTCTTTTTTTTTTTTTTTTTTTAATTTTATCCTGCTTTTCAAAGATAAAAATAAAAATTACGTTACATAATAATCATAATATATGTTAAACATTTAAATTATTATTAACGTATATAGTTTTTAGTTTAGCTTTAATGATCGATTTGTCACCATAAACCGTAAACCCGACCAAATAACTCAGTTTCAAACCGGCCAACCGTTTAACGTAGCATCTCGTCTCCATCAAGGATACATGGCATGGTACTACGTCGTCTTTATTAACTAAACTCGACCGGTGAATACAACGATTTCGACCGCCGTGAATTACCGTTACGGGCGGCAATCTACCCGGAGGCTCTCCATTGCATCTCCACCTGAAGCCGGCCATTCTTTGAGTCGATAAGGTGGTATTTCTCGTTGATCCGTTTGTTGTTCACGACATCCGCAAGGCTTATATCTATATAACCCAAAGATTCCTAACAAAAAGAACACGTTAAAAAAAAACTTAATATCGCATAACGAAAGTTAAGGTTCGCGGTACCTTTGGATGTAATAGTCCCATCCTTTTTGTCGTACTAACGACCTCCAAATGCATTTTCTCGTTCGTTGGTGGCTCATCTAACGTAAACGTAAACTCTTCTTCCCATCTCGGATCTCGGTTCTTCTTCATAGGCTGCAAACAAAAATAAATATTAGAAAACGGATATCTATAAAACCGGTATTAATTTTATCATCAAACTCACTACAATTTGAAGAACGAACCCGGGTTCTTCTCTCTTCGCCTTTGAAAAGCAAACGAACGGATGGATTAGTGTGATGTTTTCCTTCGAGATCTTCGCCTTCGTGGATTATAACGACGAGCAAGCCTCCGCCATCGGGAGTTCCTACGGGAGCCTTTTGCTTTGCACTTACTTCTTCAATAGCGGTCGGCATTTGGTCTTCTCCGAACGGTTTGTACATGAGTTCGACCACGATCTGGCCTCGTGATTTCTCGTTATGCGCGTCGTTCGGGTCCATATTCTTCAAGAGATCAAGAGTTAGTGTCTTTGGCTGTTCAGGAGTAAGATCTTTAAGTGGCACCACATTCATCCCCATTTTATCATGCTTCCCAACCTACAACAATTATCGGGTAAGAGATAATGTTGTTGACCCGGCTAGAGAATCTTACCCGATTACCCGTATTTTTAATAAACGCCCCACTGTTCAAAATAATCGTTTGTCCTTTGTACCATATTTATCTTAATTGATATTTCGTTTCACAATAACCATCGTGATTGATTACGAACTTTTGAAACATACGGTATAAATAAACTTTTATATAATTACTCGTTAGGGTCATGAAAACATACCGATTCCCAGTCGAAAACCATGATTTCTAGAGCTTGAACTTCAGGATCTTTCACAACTAGATTGAACTCTTCATTCCATTCGGGATTCAAGTTCTTGTGTTTGACAGTCGTTTTCTTGGATGGAAGCTTGTCTTCCGTTAGTTGCAGTTTCGCGTAAGGATCAGAAGCACCCAGAAGATCTTTCTTTTTAAGCTTCATAGCCCTTAGAACTTTCACATTCAGCATTCCAACGGGCCGCTTCATAGCTCTGCAATGCGAATAATTATGTATTTCTTTGTGCAAAAACAGAAACCGATAGGACCGATACTTACTTTGTAGGATCCAATACCGACACCTCAAGTGTTTTTGGCCATAAATACATGTTTGCAACCTGATCTTTGATTAGCTCCTGAAAGAAAAACCGAGAGTCAGAAATGAAACTAACAATCGAAATCATCTTTATGCATACAAATTCTCTAGATTACGGAAAAATCTAATCTTGAACTCTTAGATTGTTGTAAAATGGAGCTATAATGGAGTTCCATGAAGAACCAAAAAGAAAAGAAACGAACAACCCGCTTACCTGAACAAATCTATATAAGCCAGGGATCGACATGAGATCTGCCCCGACTAGTTTTACTCCAAAATCAACATGAGGCTGCAAAAATAGATAGATTTTAGCAAGGTCCGTACCCTGACCAGACCTGACCTTTTGGTCTGGTCAGGGTTCGTCCTAAAGTTGCTTATATTCTTTAGATTCTAATCCTGAAAGATTGCTCACCTTCTCCATGAGAGAAACTAGAATTTTACAAAAACAAGGGAACGTCGGAACCAATGGCTTTAGAGTGATCCTCGGTGAAGCAAATAGTTGCAAATCAACCACCTGAAACAGCTGATAGATCAGAAAGATTGCTCTAGAAATTGTGTGATGTCGAAAGAGGGAGACACCTGAATCGTGGGTCTCAGCCCAAACGCCTTTATAGCTACAAGAATGTTCGGATTTGCTGCCCATTTGAACGATGGTTCCATGATCAACTCCTTTTCGTCAGTAGTATAGACCTTCATTCCTGAAAGAAACTAACATCATGAACATAAGTTGCCCATAAATCGTCCACTTTACCAATGCCCACAAAGCCTAGAAAGTAAAATTGCTAGAAAATGCCATTAGAAGATCAAGAAGTTTACTAGAAAAATTGCTAGAAAATTGTAAACAAGATCAACCTTGAAAGGTAGGCGGTAGACAGCCCAATGTAAGTAAATCGAATTCAACTTCATCAATTTTGTACTGAGGAATTTGTTCTTTGATTATAGGTTCGGTTGTTGTCTGGATGGTTTTGCAAATTGCCTACAAGAACAATGAAAATGTTGCCTTTTTTCCTGACCAGATGTAAAAAGACGAAAAGAATGCTAGCAAATCAAGGTACCTTATCTAAGTATGGCCACATTAGTTCAATAAACTTGTTAAGCCAATCAACCTGTGCAAAAAACACGATAAAACGCATAACCAGAAGGTCGGATATAAACAATCTATTTAACGAGATGATCAAGACACGAGAACGTACACGATCATGGTCAGGATTTTTCACCCAAATGGGTATTTCTGGGAACATTCTTTGCAGGGCTGGCTCGTCTTGCTCAGCCAAAGGCCGAATTTCCGGAGTCTTGATGAAGCAACATAAGCAAATAACCAGTTAAACTTATGAATGTAACCTTATACTCGCAGTTACTACGTACTAATTACTACTACAAAATTGGTACCAAAAGGTCCAAGTGACTTAAACCAAACACATGTGTGTCCTGTCTAAGTGTTGTAATAAGTTTATAGGACGTTTTCTTTCGTTTTAATGAGCTTGTTAGGACTCTTCCGAAACAAGAGTTCTATTAGTCCTTTTACAGGACACTATTTGAAAAAGTGTCCTATAAAAATGTGTTTAGAGGACACTTCAATATAAGGGGGCGTTTGGTTCGCAGATTCTGATGGAATTGGAATGTCCAATTCCTTTGACCAAATTCAATTCCCTTGTTTGGTTCATTCTTTTCTATGGAAGGAATGTGTGAATTCCATCAAATTCCACAAATGAAGGATTTGAACATTTCATCCTAAAACCCAAGGATTTCAATGGAATGGAATCTTATATTTTGATAATTCCAAAGTTACCCTTTACTTCAAACTAAACCCTACTAATATTGATTATCAGCAAACACCAACTCTCTCTCTCTCATCTCTCTCTCCCTCTCCTCTCTCCTCTCTCTGCTCTCGCTATCTCTCTCTCTCCTCCACTCTCTCCTCTCTCTCTCTCCCTCTATCCTCTCTCCCTCCCTCTCTCCTCCTCTCTCTCTCCCTCTCCCTCTCCCTCTCTCTCTCTCTCTCCTCACTCTCTCAGCATCATTCATGTGTTAAAATAATCAAAACAATTTTTGTTAAAAATTAAACTATTTAATGACTATTTTATTAAAGTAATTTTTGTTTAAAAAATTAAAATAATCAAAAAGGGTATTTTGGTTATTTACCAAAATTTCATTCCAATTCCAAAGCTACAATCTGTGAACCAAACAGAAAAATTCCAATTCATTTAACAGATTTCATTCCAATTCTGTCAACCAAACAGGTGGTCAAACCTGACAACATTTCATTCCAATTTCATTAAAGTCAAATTTCTTTGACAGATTCCATTACATCCAAAAACATTCTGCGAACCAAACGCCCCCTAAGAGAGCTAGCTAATAGTACACTTTGTTTCAAAAGTGCCATAAAAAGTTTGTTAAAACGTCCTAAAGCGTCCAATAAACTTAAGTCCTATAAACTTATTATAATAAAGTAGTCTTTTAGTACTCTTAAACACTTTTGACGTCCTATAAACCTGATTTTGTTGTAGTGAATTGTAGATCAAGGGGAAAAAAACAAGGCTCTATTTTGTATTAAACATCAGAATTCAGTAATGTTGAATTGATATAAAACAAAGAGAGGAGAAATTAGAACTAACCTGGACATCAGATGATTGAATTTTGATGAAGAGAAAATAACCAATAACAATTCCAACCAAGATTCCAATCCCAAAACCAAAAGCCCCCATTATGGTGCTTATTATGCCCATCTTCAATTTTATATCAGATCAAACAATATTCTCTACAATTCCAAACAAATAAGCAATTGAAAACCAAAAGACCCAGAGATCGAATGGGAATTATCATTCAAAATCGCATAATTTAACGAAAATTTCTTCACAAATAAAAACTATAAGTAATGGAACTCAAAAACACCAGAATGACAATTACGATCCAGAATTGCATAATAAAATTCGAACAACAGAAACCCAAAAGACCTACATTGACAAGGGAAAATACGATTCAAATTTGCACAATTTTATTGAAACCTAAAAAGACCCATAAAAAGAAACCCAAAATTGACGAAGGCAATCCTGATTCAAGATTGCATAATCTGGAAATTTTTCTTCACGGATCATGCGTTTTTCGTTATCACGCAAGAATTCTCAGAAAACCCATTAAAGATCGTCAAAAACAGAAACAATAAAGAACGCAAGTTATAAGAACATGAAACTGTCGATGCACAATGGTAAAACAAAATAATATTTATTGCGATCCCTAAAAATTGCAGCATTTAAGTAGAATTCATATGCATTCTGTAATAATTATACTAGAGGAAAAACGAAATTCCGACAAGGGGAAAATGCAGATAATGTCTATAAAAGGAAATCTTGTGTTCATGTTATGCACGGCCAACATGCATTCGATCCATACCCATCGAATTTGATTTATGTTTTTGTGCTTCCATTTTCTTTGGAGATTGCTCACATGCATCTTTCATATTATGTTATGTTTGGGTGTCACAAAAATGGAAGTTATTAAATTATTAGTTGGTTAATCCTACTTTATTTAAATAATAAATTATCAACACCTAGCAACTTCAAAAAAATCATCTCGATTTAAAAGTTGACATCTAGGTTAATAAAAATTTATATATTTTATATATCTCGAAAAAACAATCTCGATCCATGTTGCGAGTCAAAAGTTATAGCCTCTTGAAGTTTATTACGAAATGGTTACGATATGTTTACAATGAGTTATGAAATGGTTATAAACATCCAAACTATGAAAATTTACGATCTTGTAGATTTCGAAGAATTAGGCAATCCAAAGACAAATAATCTCGATCCAGATTTTAAGTTATTATCTACCGAAGTTGTTTAGTTTACTATCTGAAATTAAATATAACAAAATCACTCGTATTGATGAAAAAATTAGCTCATTTGTTTCGTTAAATGTAATGCTTTGTGTTAAGGTCAAATAGTGTACCACTCTGATAACAAAGTTTATACGATATTATAATTTAAGAGACTCTTTGGTTGGTTTTCTATTAACTCATGTATGGATAAAATTTAAAGTGTTGATTAATTTGTCTGTATAAATTGAAAGAGTTTTTGCTTGAGAGGATTTTTTTTTCATTTGAAGGAACATGTTTTTTAATTGGGAGGAACATGTTTGGAAAATATTTGGCTTTTTACATAAAACTGAGAAACTTACCGAACAGTCTTATATAGCTGACTGAATAAGCTTGTTGTTACCAAACAAGCAATAAATGTGTTCTTGTTAGGATGGACAGGGGATGAGCTCATCCCTACATCACTCGGGTTTGTCTTTTGAAATAATCAACTTGTTCATATTTTTCAGTTAACCCTTGGTTAATCACATACAATGATTTTTTCAACACTTTCATTAACAACGTATTATTCATGTATAAAAGCTAAAACTTCATAACCAAAGTAGGATTATACCTCCTATAGTGAATGGTAACTAGTGGAAAGGTGGAGTGTAAAGTTGGCTTAGGGATTATTCGGTTCGTTTTCTATTAAGACATGTATGGATAAAGTTGTCTGTATTAATAAAGTTGTCTATATGATAACAGATAAATTGTTGTTCGGTTGTTGTGCTGGATATACTGTCTGAATAATATAAATGACCATTTTACTCCTTTCATTCTTTTAGCTTTTTCATTAACAAAAAAAAAAATTCTTGTTCATCTTCCCAAATTCCCAATCATATTTCTACCTGAGAACATACACAAAAACAATTAACAAAACCCATAAATAAATATCAAAATTAAAAAAAAAATCATCAATAATCAATGCAAAACTCATCTATATTGATTCATACAAAACCTGTTAGCAACAAAACTCATTTATACTGGTTCATACAAAATCCATTAACCCAAAACCCAAAATGGAGGAGGAAGACGAAGATGCGAAACAAGGAGGCACTGGAAGATGAAGATATGAAACAATGAGGGTTGGAACACCGGCGAGGGCTGGAACACCAGCGACGGCGAGGACTGGAACACCGGTGACGACAAGGGCACCAGCGAGAGGAGATGATCGATTTCAAGGAGAGGCAGATCAATTTGAGAAGACATGATCGATTTCAGGAGCGGGTCGATTTCAGGAGTAGATCGATTTTAGGGAGGAGAGATCGATTATTGTTTTGAGGCTGCGATTTATTGTTGATGAGAGAGTGTATGTTTTTTGGGTTTTATCACAAAGGGTAGGAAGGGAAAATGGAGGGTTGAATAGACTTTACAAATTGGGCTGAGCGAATAAGCCTATTTATGTCCCAATAAGCCACTTTCAAACAACAGTATATGGTTGAACGAATAAGCTATATTAAGCCATAACCAAACAACCCCTTATTCTTAATGTAAGCTATGTATTTTAGTAGGGCTTATTTACGCTATACAATCATTGTAAATCAAACATTTCTTTCCTTTTTATTTATCACCATAACAATATTTCATACCAAAATATCGGAAACTGCAGTTGTAACAAATAATATAATAAGAAAAATAAATGGAGAAAATGAATATAACAAAGAAAGTCAATAATGGATTGCGAATGTCAAAAGAAAATAAACCTACCACCGACTTGACTTTTATATAGATTTTATATTAGAATAATATTAACTAAAACAATTAGAAATAAATTTAAAATATTTAATATTTTATTTTTAAGCATTTAGAAAAGGATTTTTGACAAGAGACTGAAATCATTTGTAATTGTATTTAAATCACTTTTTAAATAGAAATAAATAATTAAAAAAAACTATATTTGTAATTTTAAAATATTTTTGATGATTATACTCTTTTAAAATAAGTTATTATACTTGAAAAAATTAGGATAGAAATATATAAATTTTCAACTATAGTGCTTTCCGAGATTTTTATAATTATAGTAATAATTTTATACCATTGTGAGAAAATGATAGAAGTAATAAATACTCGATATTTAATTCTTACTTAATTTAGAAAGAAGCCCAATCGGCTGAGTTTTAAGATAGGGGCCTTGAAGCCCTTACCAAAATATTTTTACATCAAGCCCAAATTTGAAATGAGAAAAAATATATAATAATAATAATAATAATGAAGTTTAGAACTATCTTAAGCATCTTGTCCTATTTTGATACACCAAGAGGCCGTTTTTTGCTTTAACTTGTAAACATTACCATCTATCGCTTAGCTTATTGTGTAATATTTTTAACCATAAAAATGAGGTGTTGGTAAGCATCTCTTACTCGGTAGGTGTTATATTGAAAGAGTTGGGGAAATGGCGTACAAGTTGGACTTACCTGAAGAGTTGTAGGGTGTCCACTATATGTTTCACGTTTCGAGCCTAAGAAAGTGATTAGCGGAAGTCGATATGGCAATATCGTTACAAGAGGTGCAAATAGACGAGAAATTCAATTTTGTTGAGGAACCCGACACAATTGTTGACCGTAACGTTAAGAAGTTGAGAACCAACGAGATTAGTCTCGTATGCAATGTCGATTTTATAAAGGTCACGAAGCAACTTGGGAAGTGGAGTCGGAAATGAGTTCCAAATATTCGCACTTATTCGACGATGGAATTTCGGGAACATAATTCTTTTGAAGGGGAGTTATTGTAATAATCTTAACCCTTAAAATATGATTTTATGGAAGTTAGGGGGGGGGGGGGTTTAATGCAATTTTCCTTTGTTTTCAGGCACTAATTAGTAAATAATAGGCTAAAGAGGGGAAACCCTCTATTCACCATCTTTGTTGCTTACGTATTTGGAGAAATAAAGCGAGTGGAGAATAGAGTCTCTCATTGGGATTTTGGTGAAGAAGTCTTGTTTCAAGTTAGTTGAAAATCATCATCTCCAGGGTAAGTTCTCATAATCTCTATGCTTTTAGTTTTGGTAAGTCTCAAAAATATAGTGTTTGGTAGGGGTGCTAACGGGTTGGGTTGATCGGATTGAAGTCATTTCAATAACCCAATCCAATGTTGGCGGTTTGAGAACTTTCAACCCAACCCAACCCGTTCGGGTTGGTCGGGTTGTGTTTAAATAAAGTAAAAACAACATTGAAACCATAAAAATAAGAAAACTTTTCTTTGAAATACGATCAATCATTCAAAAGAATATACGAGTTCATCAAATATTTAGGTATTACATATAACTTTCCAATAATATCCTCTTATAAGTTTCATTGTTCGTTATTGCCGAGTTGTTTTTGGTATTTATACATATTAAAGGTAAAATATAAATAATTTTAGAGAAGTCGCTAAAACGTTTATCGGGTTGGTTGGGTTACTTTGAGCCTAACCCAATATCAACCCAATAGATTTGGGTTGTCCTAATTTTGTATCGATTATATGTCGGGTTACCTCGGGTTGATTTTTTTTTTCGGGTTGGTTGGTCGGTTTTTTGAGCACCCCTAGTGTTTGGGATTGATCATTATTAGTTCCTTTGTTGTTCATTGAGAAGAATCACCATTGTAATGGTATCTTCAAGGGTTTTCAATTTATAAGTTTTTATGGATAAAAGCCTTCAAGGATGAAATTGGATAGATTAAATGATGTTTTGATGTTAGGGTAATTTAGGAGCATAAAATCAATTTGGGAAAGGTTGGACATGAGTGGCTTTGAGGATTTTTGCTGAAAATCCCGTGCAGGCAAAACAGTGTTGAAAGCGACCCCCAAGCGAGTTTGGGTGCATGAAAGTCGCCAATTCCACTGTTTAGACATTTTCGGTTTTTGCTTCGTTTCTCGTTTTGGGCTAGGTTCGAGGCACCGATTAGGAGATTGTTTTAGGGATTGAAATGGATGGTTTTAGGATGATTTAGATGGTTTAACACCCTTTCTATGTCGTCCAATTCAGGTGTTCGGTTTGATCATAAGTGACTATTAGGACGTGTGGTGACGTGTCGAACCCAAGGTGAGTTCCTTTAAACTTTTTTACACAAATAGAATGATTATAAATGTTTTCTAAGCACTGAATATGGTTATATCATTTTGGCATGAATTGCAATCATGATTGCTTTGAACAAATATTTACTTGAACTTGTTTATTATTGAGCATGCATTGCCTAATGTGGTTTATATCGTGAAATTATAATTTGGTGTTGGTTTTGGGTTGCACGGTGGGATTATGGTTCCTCGAGATTGTGGAAATCCCTTGGGAGTTATATTGTCTGTGTGCCTTGAATTCGTTTCATGTGCATATTGGATTGGCATCTACTGGGGGCCATGGGGATCTACTGGGGACGCGATTGTAAATATCACGGTGGAGTGATGGTTGGCTATGAACACTATGCAAAAATATGTTATTTTTGGGCCTTTATGGCAGACTATGTTATTTTGGAACTGTTTAAAACGTCTTTTGGGAGGGAATTCACTATACCTTATGATCTAATCATCGTTTTTCAATACTTAAAACCATTTTCAGGTAAAAGAGTGGTCGGAAGTTCCTCTAAGGGAAAGGAGAAGATGTGAAATCGATAGAGGAAGCGAGACTTAGAGTTTTATAGTTACCTTCATACTTATATAATTCTCAGTTGTAGATGTGTTTACCCACTGCAAAAATTAGGATTATTGTGATACGTTGACTTGGTTTGTTTGGGACCATTTTGATTATATTTTATGATTATGTTATTTTGGGTTGTTACACTTTATTTACTTATTTATATCACAATTACAGAAACTTTATCAAATTAATACATAAGAAAATGATTGAAGACATCTAGAAATTCGTAAATGTAACTAAAGATGAAGGTGACTATGAACGTTGATGAAACGTAGATTAAGATCGTGAAGGTCCATGTTTTCTGTTAGCATCAATTAAATGTAGTATGAACTTAATTTTTTAGTTGTTATATTAAAAAATTAACTTATTCAAAAACTTAAAAAAAAAAAATAGTTGTAAAAATAATTGCTCTCACATTATCTTAATAAATTAGATTATTTGATGTATATGCATATGTATAAGGGTAGGCTAAATGCATCTTTATATATTGTTTTTTATTTTTGGAATTGTGTCCTAAGCTATGCCTAAACTAATTCGTTGATAAATTTATGACTGTAAGACATCAGCTCTGATTAAACCTCAGTGGTCACAATTGTTGGGTACGTCTGGATTCGAACCCTGGGCAGATGGGATATTCCACCACATCCCCCAGGGTATTAACCAGTACACCACAACCTTTGTAGTTATCTTTGTATATTGTTAAATGCACCTTTATCTATTTCTTTCTTTTTCAGACACATAAACATCGATTCTTATTTTGTTCGTTCCTAATACATCATTTAATTTGATTCTAATATAAAGAAAAATACCTTATTAGCATTCCCCGTATGTATATTATGTATGAAACGTAGCTTTAAGTGAAACACACATAAGAATGTGGATTTCCAAATCAAATGGTCGGTGTCAAATGCAAGTTGGCTCTCACTGAATCTGTCTGTTGGTCATTTCCCAAAAAGATTTTTTTATTCTATTTAATTAAATAATATTTTAGTAATCATTGATTTCTGTCCATATAATTAATATATAATTAAAAGAAGGTTCTATACTATATTATGGCTAAGTTTATCAAATAGTACAACAATTTTTTTGATGTTAATAAATAAGATTTTAATAATCTTATAGTTAAATCTTACATAGGTTATCAACTTTTTAGAATGTCACATATTCAACCTAAAAAATAGTTTTGTCTAGTAACTCAAATGTACATGAATGAATATTTTTGTATAAATGTATGAACTAGTTATAAAAAATATTATTATTTTTATTATTCAATAAAATTATTTAATAGATACAAGTATAATTCATGTAAGGGCTATTATCTTTTGTTTTCAATATTATTTGATATGATTGAATTGGACGATTTTAAATAAAAAATATGAAGTATAATTCTTTTTCTTAGAGATGATATATTTTCACAAATTTCTGACAACTTCGTTCATTTATTTAACTTATATTTTTTTGGGGCATATTTTTGCAATAACAATGAGTATTAATCTTTAAGGGAAAGTCAAAGCATCATAACTCACATAGTCAACTTTTAAAAGTTTGAGGGTGTTTGGTTAGGGGTATTAAGGGTAAGGAATATGAATGATAATGAAAAATATTGTTTGGTTTGATATAATATAATGGGTACATTACCCTAAACCCATTAATTTTCATTCCTGACCAAATTGGGGACAATGGAAATTTAATTCTCGTTCGGTCATTTTTTCTCATACGTTCCTTCATTTATCGATGTTGAATGTAAAATATTTTTTTATTTTCATGTTGAATGTCACATATTTGTATTAAAAATATTATACAAAACATTTTTTTATTAATTATAGTAGTTTAACCAAACATCATCAATGCAATGCCTATTTATATTCACATTCTCCTACATTCCTATTTTCATTCTTATTCTTATGTGTTATGCGCATCTATTGTAGAAGATGTTTATTACCCCATGGTTTTTTATGATAGTAGTTGTTCTATAATTTTTATAGATCATGTATTATAGAATACAAATTAAAAGATGTTCTCATGAAATATAAAAACAAGTTTACATTGATATTATAAAAAATTACCTTAAAAAGTTGGCTTTATAACAATTTAGCAAAGGCTTTATTGTAAATTTTGGAACAAAGAACAAGAAAATAAATGGTGGATGCTTATAGGTCAAAAGAAAGTTGGTATTGCCTCCAACTTCCTTGAAATCATAAAAGAAACAAATAAGAAATATATATATATATATATATATATATATATATATATATGGAGAGGTTCATTTGAGAAATGTTAAATATATGAGAAATAAAGAAGTAATTCTAGTCTTTTCATTCGGTCAAGATCGACTTTGACCGGTCAAATATTGAGTATTTGACTAGTCAATAATTATGGCTTTGACTGGTCAAAAGTTGCGGCTATTCTAAAAATAGAAATACAGTTTCATAATTTTTACAAATACATGAGACGAGTTTATATATGAATGTGTATGATTCACATATGAACTATATGTTCATATGTGAACCAATATAATTCACATATGAACTCTTTTAACTAATTTATATATGAACATTTGTGATTCATATATGAACTAATTAACTTGTAGGTTCATATGTGAATCAGTTGAACTAATTAACAGATTCATATATGAACATTTGTGATTCACATGTGAATTAATTAACTTATTAATATATTAATCACAAAGGTTCATATATGAATCAGTTAAAAGAGTTCATATGTGAATTACACTGGTTCATATACGAACATATAATTCATATGTGAATTATACAGGTTCATATATGAACTCGTCTCGCGTATTTTACAAAACTACCCTCTATCTTCTGCATACCACACAATGAATTATCCGGTGTTTCATGGTCAAAGCCATAAATGTTGACCAGATAAAGGGCTATGATCATTTTTTATTTCTCATATTTTTAGCAGTTCTCAAATGAACCCCTAATCATATATGTATATATAAGTTTTTTTTGTTGACAAACATGTATTTTCTGCGCATACTCTTGATTAGTGTCGACTAGGAACATGAACGTCTATATATTCTTTGCAAACCATTTTTTTTGGTAACCGTGGGTTTCCGGGCCAGCTTACGCGCACCGACTAATCCTCGGGCGACCACGAATGGCCTGGAGTCGTCGCAGGATTGAGATGATCAATGGAGACTACGGGCAGTGGCGGACTTAGAGTATAAAAGGTGGGGGGAAAGGACCCCAGTCAAAAACTCAAAAAACCAATTTTTTAAGGTTAAAAACAAAATTTTTTTAATTTCTACCATAGTTTCCCCCACTGATTTTTCATATGGGACCCCATCAATCAAAAAAAATACCTTGAAATCAATCAAAAAACCAAAAAAAACTCTCAAAATCAACCAAAAAAAACAAAAAGTCCCTCAAAATCGTCAAAAAAAACTTAGAAATCCATGAAATCAACCAATAAAACTTTAAAAATTCCTCGAAACGATGGAATTAAGCTAAAAATATATCGGACGACTTTGCGGCCCTTTAATCCATCTTAAAGGTGCCCCCACCAGGAAAAAATCATGGATCCGTCACTGACTACGGGGTTGTTTGTTTTTATAAAAAATCTCTTAATGGCTTTTAAGTCTGAATCGTTCAGATCTTTTTACACACCACCTCTTATTAATCATAACTAAAATAAGACTTCAGACCTCTTAAAAAACAAACGACACCGTGCATCTCCTTATAAAAAAAAACATCACAATAGTCGTCTCATGAGGTAGTCGATCGAGGACCAATAAGGGCACGGGGCACCTATCAAAAAACGGTAACCATGTCATTGAATATTCACATATTTTGAGCCATAAAATGCTTCTAATGCATGAGGTAGTCTTGTTTTTTTATTACTTTACACTTGAGGATATAAGTGTAAACAATTAAACTCTCAATTAATGACATAAATAGCGTGGACAATGCGACCCTCCTTCATAACCATCCCCATCCATATTCCTCGTTTATGAACCACCATCTCCAGGGGCGGAACACAAGCCTTCTAACCCCGGGGGCCGAACCTAATCTCTTTATACAAATGGATTACATGAAGAGTCTAATTTGCTTCGATGTAATTAATACATATGTAAGTATGACATATTAAAATTCTAAAACAAGACAAAAAATTATGAAATCTTTGAACATTGTTCATCAAAGTGGAACTTCTCATTCTGTTGCGGCTTCGAAATCTTGCACAATTTCTTTTAAACTAAAAAAATTCCAACAATTTATCACTACAAGATAGGGGACTTTTTACCCCCGGAAATAGTGATTTCCGACGATTTGAGTGCCAGAAAAAAGTCGCCGAAACATCAATTTTCCGGCGGATCTGAAATATCCGGCCGATATATCTTCCGAAAATCCGTCGGAAAATTTTTCCTAATAATTAGCCAAGTTAATTAATTGAATAATTAATTAAGAAAAAAAATTCTGACGACTATCCGTTGGTTGATGTGGAATATGATTCAATCTTGCTCTACGTATCAATCATCAATCAAAAATAACAAATAACAAACAATATCAATAACCAAAACCTAACAAGTCTTACAATATTTAGACTCACAAACAATCACTAAAATATGTAGCCATAATTACATCAACAAATACTATTAATTTCTAAATAATCATAAATGAAGAAAAAATCTAAATAAAATATTTAATTAAAATATTCACTAAAGTTAAATAAAATATTTAATTAAAATATTCACTAAAGTTAGTGCTTACTGGTGTATTGGATGTTAGTGGTATGAGTCTAGGAGACAAGTAACAATTTAATCAAAATAATCCTAATGGCTAGCCTAATCTTTGCTTGGGAGTAAAAAAAGCGCAGGGGCCTTGGCCCCCCGCAGCCCTTAAGTGTTCCGCCACGGACCATCTCTGCCCTTGTCCAGTCTAATCCTAAGAGGCTCGAGGGAAGGAATCACCATTGGGTATGGGGAACCGGTGAAAATTGGAAGGATATTTTGGAATTGAAAATTAAGTTAACGACGGTCATATTGATCTATTTTCTTACATGTTATACCAGAATTAAAAGGATGGCCCATGTACATTCATTAACGTTTTTAATGATTATTAATTAAATCTTTTATTAAGGTTTACAACTAGCAATTATTATATTTTTTAGAAAATAAAAATAATATATTAAATAAGACATTGTAATCGTAGAATAGACAGCTAATTAAAAATAATGTCTCCTCCAAGCGGAAGATGATGATATCAAAGAATAAATATATGACAAGGTGTATGCTTGATTGATTGGATACAAATGCTTTGATCATAAAATAATGAATGGACCAAACCTACGAATTATACATTAATTAGTTACGTCTCCTCATCATTATTTATAAATTATTTTTTAGTAAAAAATATAGGGAATTTAATTAAAATGCTCTAAGTTGAAAAATCAGTACCCAATATGCCCCAAATCTTGTTATTTTTGCCAAAATACCCCCTAGGTCCGCGTTTTTCACTGTTACACGCGGACCTGGTCCGCGTTTTGGCCGCGTTCACTGTTACACGCGGCATTGGGCCGCGTTTCCCCCTACACGCGGAGCTGGTACGCGTTTGGCTTCGATGCGCGTTTGGTCCGCGTTTTCCACTGTGAAACGCGTATCTGGGCCGCATTTTTTGTTAAAAACGAGGGTTAGGTCCGCGTTTAATAGTGTAAACCGTATTAGGGTTTTGAAAATTAGGGTTTCAGGCCTATGATTTCATGTGTGGTCAACTGTTTGTGACGTATTTTTTGAATGATTTTACTGTTTTTTTCCACATTTTAGTCTGATTCTCATACAATAAGTGTACCATTGTCATTGAATATGTGGTTCACAATTGTTTTTCTCCATTCAATTTTTCCTATAAAGATTAGTAAGATTAGATGCAAAATCGTTCATCACATCCACTTGAATTGCTTCATTTTTCATACTACTGAAAAAATGAGTTCATCTGTTCAAAAAACTAGAGTCTTATTATGTTTCGATGGTCAATGGGTGCAAAACAACAATGGGTGGGATTATATTGGCTACACAAAGCGTGGTGTATATATTCCAATAATTGTTGCGTATAAGACGTTTATCGATTACGTCGTGGGAAAGTGTGGAATCGGAGATTCTGCTGCTTGCAAGTTGGTGTTCAGACGTGCAGATGGCTCACTGATGGAGATAGCCAATGATGACGAAATCCTTGGTTTTATGCTACTTGCAGCCGATTCAGAAATACCTCCACAACTTTTTGTGTATGTCGCACCATCGATGGGCGATGACGAAGGTGATGACGAAGATGATGACGAAGGTGATGACGAAGATGATGACGAAATCCATGTCGGTGGTAGTCAACTGGAGCCTGACTCTCAATTTCAGGCATCCTACGACACCACACTTTATTCTGATCATGCATATCGTCCTAACGAATCTTATCCCGAAGTTGTTCCGGAGACGCAACTAGAAGAAGAAGAAGAAGCAGAAGACCCAAAAAGACGGTTTGTTGGAGTTGCTGATGACGAAACACATGTTTTCACAACTGGTATATCTGATCTGGACAGATCAGATACCGATAATGACGAGGACGAAGAAACATATACCCCTAGCAATAAATCATTTGGTGCGTTAAACGATTATTTTGATATGCCCCCTTCTCTTCCTAACCCGGAGACCCATATACCAGCCTACCAACCCGCACCTTACAATCGTAGTACAACTATACATGAAGGTCAAATATTTCATACGAAGGAGGAAATGACCGTACAGTTGGGAATGAAGTTCTTGCGAGAGGGTTTCGTGTTTAGAGCGAAGAAATCCGACAAACGCAGATACAAGGCTGTATGTGACCAACAAAATTGTGAATGGAGTATGTCCGCGAAGTCCGTGGGCCCTAAAGGAGGGCTGTTTGTCGTTAGAAAGCTGAACGGCGTACACACATGTTCGAGGACACAACTAAATGCCATCCACCGGCAGGCCAACAAAAGGACTTTGGGCCACATACTGAAAAACAAGTTTCTTGACGCTAGCAGGTCATTTCGGCCGAAGGACATCGTCAACGATATAAATCAGCAGTACGGGATCAACATTGGTTACCACCAAGGATATAAATCAGCAATCCCTAAAACAAGCTCAATCTCTACACTTTTTTTATACAAAAAAAAACGCAATCTCTAAGATTAACGCAATCTCTACAATTATTTTATAAAATGAGCGCAATCCCTAAAACAATCCCAATCTCTACAGTTTTTTTATACAAAAAAAAACGCAATCTCTAAAATTAACGCAATTTCTACAATTTTTTTTATGAAAGTAGCGCAATCCCTAAAACAAGCCCAATCTTTACACTTTTTTATACAAAAAAAATTATAAAACGCAATCTCTAAGATTAACGCAATCTCTACAATTATTTTATAAAATGAGCGCAATCCCTAAAACAAGCTCAATCTCTACAGTTTTTTTATACAAAAAAAAAACGCAATCTCTACAATTATTTTATAAAATTAGCGCAATCCCTAAAACAAGCCCAATCTCTACAGTTTTTTTATACAAAAAAAAAACGCAATCTCTAAAATTAACGCAATCTCTACAATTATTTTATGAAAGTAGCGCAATCCCTAAAACAAGCCCAATCTCTACACTTTTTTATACAAAAAAAATTATAAAACGCAATCTCTACAATCCGATTTTTATATAAAATTAAAACGCGGTTAAAGAAAATTTACCGAAGAAAGTGGTCGACCCATATCCGACTTTTATAAATGCTAACCAACCGAGCCGAGATCCGAGCGTGTGTAATACACGATATATTTGAGAGAGTGAAATAGATGGGATACCTTTGAGAGTGATGGTGGTGGGGTTATGGGTGGGGGACCTCACTTATTTATAGGAGCCAAACCCAAACAAATGAAACAATCCACACCGTTGATCTCTAAACCCTAAATAAACAATGCTATGGGCCGGCCCCCAAGTACGCGTTCCACAGTAAAAAACGCGGCCCAGATACGCGTTTCACAGTGGAAAACGCGGACCAAACGCGCATCGAAGCCAAACGCGTACCAGGTCCGCGTGTAGGGGGAAACGCGGCCAAAACGCGGCCCAATGTCGCGTGTAACAGTGAACGCGGCCAAAACACGGACCAGGTCCGCGTGTAACAGTGAAAAACGCGGACCTAGGGGGTATTTTGGCAAAAATAACAAGATTTGGGGCATATTGGTTACTGATTTTTCAACTTAGGGCATTTTAATTAAATTCCCAAAAATATATATATATATACTTGTTAATATTTCTTAGGTGTCGTTTGTTTTTTAAGAAGTCTAAAGTCTGAAGTGTTATTTTAGTTATGATTAATAAGAGGTGGTGTGTAAAAAGGTCTGAATGATTCAGACTTAAGAGTCATTAAAATGTTTTTTTTTTTTTTAAAAACAACCCTTTAGTAAATATCAATAGCACAATATCTTTCTTCATTGTGTTTATAAGATGATTTTTTTTACAAATTTAATAAGAAGACAGATGATCATTATATATTTATCTATTAACATTTATTACTTGATAGTGATAATTTAATTTTATTTTGTCATAAGTTTTGTTATTTTTACTAAATATTACTTGACACATTTGACAAATAATCAAATATTTTTGTTAAATCATAAATCAATTCATATATTGCATCTTTTTGGAATAGAGAATATCAAATATCAATCGTATTAAATTTAAATAAATATTTATATAATGTTTTTGAATATGTAGTATGTATATATGGTTTCAACAATTAAAGTATGTCTCAAAAAAAATAAAAAACCAATTAACTTTTATATAATATTGCTATAATAACAGACAATAATATATTTAATAAATAGATATATAAAATGTTAATTACCAAGTGGATATAAAAAGTTCATTTGTAGTATGTGATACTTAATGGTATTCGATCTAAGCTCGGTCATGATCAGGGCCATCCTTGGAGAATGGTGGCATGGGCATATGCCCAGGGCCAACAAATACTTGGGGTCCAAATTTTTTTTCTCGGTATATAGTAGTGTCCCAAAATATTAATACATTAAAGAGATTCAAAAAATTGTAGCATATAATATGAAGCAAAAAGAATTTAGTATATAATAAGAGCACAAAAATATAGTCACTAATTATATTGGAGAAGAAAAAAAAATATAGGTGGTCATTCGTTATATGCTATTGTTTATTGTGTTTCTAATTTTTGTATTTGGTACCAAAGTCTAATACTATTATTGCTAAATCTATCTACTTGACCGTTTATGTGCTTCAACAATACAACGGATGACCTTTAAGCTCGTGAGCTTGCTATTGCTTTTTGTTTGATATTTTTATTTATTTATGCTTTTATTGACTAATGTTATTGCGTATGTTGTTTGCATAATTGCTTTTAGAGTAAATTACATATTTGGTCCATGTGGTTTATGTGTTTTAACACTTTCGGTCCCTATTTTGAAATATAATGTATGGCATCCTCATGGTTTGTATTTCATAATGCCTTGGGCCCCTATTTTTAACTCCGTTAATGCCAACTAAAGGGGTATATTAGTCATTTTACTTTGTTTATTTTTTTCAGTTAAAAAACCACAGGGACCAAACATGTAATTTACTCTTATTAGTTGTTATATTAAAAACCCAAACCCGTGACTCATCGTCCCACCCTCCCTCCGGCAATAAGACCCTCACCGTCCTCGTCTTCCACGACCCACCATTCTGGCGACTTCCTCTTCCACGTCCCCCTCCCTACGGCCACTTCATCTTCCCCCAACCCCACGCCATGATATTCCCCGTCTCCCACAGTCTAATGATTTCCCTGGTGAAGCAGACCCCTCCTCCTGCCTCCCATGACCACCGATTCCTTCACCGCTTACCTTCCCTTTCTCCCAGTCCCCGGTGAAGCAGACCCCTCGCCCACCTCCCACGACCACCAAATCCTTCACCGACACCCTTCCCCCGCCTGGATATACTCTCCACAGAAACCCAGATCGCAAACCCAAGTTCTTCACTTGGCGATTTCAATCTATCTCTATTTCTAGACATCTCCATCACAATCACAATCAATGGGTTTCATTTCTTTACAGCTTTGAGTTTTGTTTTTGTACAAGATTGTTTCAATTTTTTGAACAACTTTCGATTCCAGGTCCTAATCTGTAACACCCTCAAATTTGGTAAGAGCAACTAATTTAAATTTTTGATATTACATCAACTAAGAGATAAATCTTCAAAATAAAACTTTCTAATTAACTTCAACAGAAATAAACTCCAGTCTTATACAAGGACAAGACCAAAGTCGGTGTTACTTAATCTCCACTATAAGCTGCTCTTCCCGAAACAAGTGCGGAATACTTCACTAGATATCCACCTCTTGAGCACACAACTAGCACTCCTCTATACACAATGTCACTAGAGTTATTCCCAACCGGAACCTGTTGCACATGCCGATAAATAAAAAGGTTAGGCTAACGCCTAGTGAGTTCAAGAGTTTTCATCATGATTATAAAACCATTAAACGGAAATAATGCAACTTAAATCATGATCCTTTAAAATGACTTGCTTTAAATGTGAGAACGGTCCGTTTCTAATATTATGCAATTTATAAATGGACGCCTCAACGCCAAACGTTATTTCATGAAGAAATGCAACCCAACACTTACTCAAAACGTGAATAGAAATCAAACTCTCCGTTTATGAAAATGCGGTTAAAACAATGTATCCCGAAACACCCAAAACACGGGTGGGGCATAATACTCAACCCATAAATCCTGGATAAAAATCCAATATACACAACGCCACCGAAAACTTGGATAATAAAACTCAATACCCAAAAACAACATCTTTCGGTGACGGGGGATACCCGAATTCCATCGAATGTGGCGGGCACACAAAGTTGAGCCACGTATCGATGTTCTCGAGCTTCACATAAGACCATGGTTCCCCGTATACGGCTCCTCTGAGCTACCACCGCAAGACACCACTGATCCTAGTGTCTACTCGACCTCTAATGAGTGTCACACCCAAAGCCACAAGTCCCCGTATCCGGCTCACTCTGGGCACCACCGCAAGACTTAGCTCCATATCCGGCTCTGCAGAGCTACCACCGCAAGCTTACATAATCAACATGACTTGGGGACCACTCACTAGAATTCAAGCGCGGACACTAAATTCTACGATGAGTAACCAGACTGGATTACAAACGGGCATCGAGTTCAACCACCCACGATATCTACCTCGAGCCCCCAACAAAGGTTACGCGGTCGTCGAGTTCAACCACCCACGATATCTACCTCGAGTCCTTCCGCTAGCCATAACAACATCCAGTCCCAAAACGGGGATAAGGTCCCCACTAACCAACTGACTCATATGCCTATGGATCCAATGCATTACAGTCTAAAACGTTACATGACTCAAAAGAATGAACTAACGCATTCAAAACATGTAACTCTCAAATAAGATGCAACTAAGTACACCATACTTCCAAGGCTCCTTAACGAGATACCAAAACTGAACAAACGTTCTAAAGACTCGTTTGAGTGTAAACCAAGCCCCAAAAGGCATAATGAACGTTTGGCTAAAAATACGAGAGCCAATATGGTTATATAAACCAAATTAAATCTTTCCCCAAAATCTTTATTTCTCAAATCACCATTGGCCTTCGGCCCAAAACCCAAAAAGGTTATTATTTCCAAAATGTTCCCAAGGTCGAGAATGACTCATCCCAATGACTCACACACTCTTATTTTCAAAGTGCCCATTTATATTAATGATGCATAAAAACCCAACAAGCACTAAAGTGCATTTGTGACCAAAAATCCATTTACACAATAAATCATTAAAACACTATCGTTTATGACTTATTTATCAATATGCCCAAAATACCAAAGGTGGTATTTCACCAGATTTAGTAAGCCAAATACTTCAAATAACCAAAGGTTACCAAATAACTCAACAATTGATAATTTCATGTAAGACACATAAATGCTTTAAAATAATATTTTGGCATGTACAACGTTTTCACAAATCAACTTGAACTCACCTTGCTAGATTTAGGCTAAATCTAGATTTTACCCCACTTAGAGCTTTCTTGAAGAACTTGAATCCATAAGCACGATTCTTCCAAAACCTAGATCCACACATTTCCAATCATAAATAACCATATCCAGCCATACATAACATTCCCCAAACATTATACACCAAAACCTCAACTTATACCCAAAACCCTAATTTCCCATACTTTAAGAAAGAGAAAATTGCCTCAACCAATAGCTTGAATCACCAACCAAAACACTTGTAGATCTTCCAAAACGAACCATAAGCTTCCAATCTTCAAATGGTTAAAGGTCTAGATGAAACCCCCAAGAACTTGGTGAAGGAGATGAAGATGAAGGTGGTTCATGATCTCAACTAGTTAGATGATGAAGAATCATGGGGTTTGAGGAGGAAAACCCTCAAAATGGGTTAGGGGTCGACTTTGGGGTTTGGGGTCGATTTGGGAGAGGAAAAGGGGAAGAGAGTTAGGGTTTGTGGTTGAGAAATGAGGTCTAATGGCTGAACATTGGGTTTTTATCTCGACAGCGTGTTTCGCGGGTTATGCCGCGACCCCAAGTCGCGGCATAAGTCGCCCGTTTCCTCCAGAACAGTGAGTTAAGAGGCTTGTGCCGTGACCCCAAGTCGCGCCACAACTCGCGGCAGCTCAAACCTCGGTTTTCTTCTCGCTCACTGTTTTGGCCATAACTTCTTCGTTATAGCTCCGTTTTCGCTCCGGAAAGAACCGTTGGACTCGTAATTGAATTCTTCATCCATTAAGACTATAAAATATAGGATTTGAGTCCAAAATAAAATATCTTATTTTTCCTTGATATATCGATTTCTGTAATAACTCGAAACGATACCTTTTCGAAATCGGGGTGTTACATAATCCTAGATCTACCTTTTCTTCTTTCTATTTGTTGATTTTAGGGTCTAGATTTTTCAAAAGACGTTGTTAGTTTTAGGGTATAATGGATTGAATTTACTACATGAATGTTCATGTTTTTTCTTGAATTGATTTGAACAAATATTTTGTTGTGTTAGTGATAATATTGATGCTTATGGTTGATCTCTTGTATTAATATGGAATTAATTTGAGTTAATACTTATGTTTATGATTCTTTAATGGATTGAATTAACATTTTGAATGAATTATGGTTTGATTTTGAGATTATAAAAGGGATAGAGGTAGGGTCTCAAGTCAAGGGGGAGGGGTGGACGGGGAAGATGAAGTCAGCAGTGGGGAGGGGTGGACAAAAGTGGGAAATCGAAAACCTAGAACCTGAAAATGGAGATCGAAAACATAGAACCTGGAAATGGAGATCAAAAACCTAGAACCTGGAAATGGAGATCGTGGATATGGAACCAGATAGATGATGTGTGGGATTTCGCCGGTAGTTGTGGCCGGAAACGTGGGGGTGGGGTGGATGGAGATAATTGTTTGTTTTCCTTCTTCTTTTTTGTGTGTGCTTATTTTTAATTAAAAATAGACTAAAGTACATTTTTGGTCTTGTGGTTTTATTAGGAAAAAACAAGTTAAATGACTAAAATACCCTTTAAGTTGGCATATTTAATAGAAAAATCTAACGAAGTTAGAAGTTAGGGACCCAAGGTGTTATGAAATGCAAACCACGAGGATGCAATTCATAGATACTTCAAAATAGGGATCCAAAGTGTTAAAACACATAACCACAGGGACCAAATATGTAATTTACTCTTGCTTTTATTAACTATTGTTATCTATTTTTGTTTCTACAAATGATATTATACTATTGTTTGATGATTGATATATTGTTCTTATGAGTTATGACGTATTTCATGGTTTTTTGATTAATCAATAAATTTTCTCTACTAAATGTATCTATTAATAACTAATATATATCCATAGGTTTATTTGAGAAATGGTAAATATATAAGAAATAGAGAAGTAATCATAGTCATTCATACGGTCAAGATCGGATTTGACTAATCAAATATTCCGGCTTTAACTTATCAAAAGTTGTGGCTATTTTAAAAATAGAAGGACAATTTCGTAGTTTTTATAAAATACACGAGTTGTGTTCATATATGAACATGTACAATTCACATATGAACTATATGTGAAGCAGTGTAATTCACATCTGAACTCTTTTAACTGATTCATATATGAACCTTTGTGATTCATATATGAACTAATTAACTGTAGGTTCATATATGAATCAGTTGAACTAATTAACAGATTCATATATGAACATTTGTGATTCATATATGAACTAATTAACTGTAGGTTCATATATGAATCAGTTGAACTAATTAACAGATTCATATATGAACATTTGTGATTCATATATGAACTAATTAACTTATTCTCATATGAACGTATAGTTCATATGTGAATCATACAAGTTCATATATGAACTCATCCCGCGTATTTTACAAAGCTACCCCTCTACCTTTTATAGACCACGCAAGGAATTATCCGGTGCTTTGCGGTCAAAGCCACAAATGTTGACCAGATGAATGACTAAGATTACTTCTCTATTTCTCATACATTTACCATTCCTTAAATGAACCACTCCCTATATCTATCTATCTATCTATCTATCTATCTATCTATCTATCTATCTATCTATCTATATATATATATATATATGTGTGTGTGTGTGTGTGTGTGTGTGTGTGTGTCATGTTCCATAAACTTTTAATCTTAACATCCTATTATAGTAGAGCAAGAAATGAAGAAAAAGGAAATTCAATATTTTTATCAATTCTTTGACTTCTTCATGTTTCATTGGGGATTCTACTACACACCACAAGATTCTATTTAAGTGTTCAAGCAACCATTCCTTGAGCTTGGAGATTATAGGTCTCATTCATTATTTATTCTTGTTGGACTTCAACAAATCATCTTTTCTTTCCACATTCTTATTGATCCTCATTTGCTTACTTGCCCATAAAACCTTGATAATCTTCTCTATATTGATGTCTCTTTACTCTTTCAATTACTTCATCCATTTTAGTTCTCTTTTTGTATCAAAATAACACGTATTTTTTGTTATGAATGAAAACAATTCTTACATTTTCAAAAACTTACTAACAAGAGTAGATGGTCAAACTCATAACTGTATTTTAAAACTATCGTTGTGTTTTAATAAACTATATTTTTGGTTGCTAATTACCTAAAGGAGTATGTAAATATTTAATACTCTCTTATCTATAATAAAGAATAACAATATTTCTTCACTCTATGAATTATTAGCATCTTGTATTCAATTTTTACTAACGAAAAACATTTCTTGAATTCTTTTTCGTACTCATCGAGGGCCCATGATTTTACTATGTTCAAGGGCTATAAAATGTCAAGACCGGACCTGGTAATGGTTCAATATAAATAAAACTAGTTTTTATATGTTTAGTTGTAGTTCTAGTGTAGGAATTTGAATGCTTCTCTTGTAAGTTTCGGTATATAAAAAAACCCCATTTGAATTATTGTGTTGCTTAATAGATCTCAATGTAAGAGTGATATTTGTTCGATAAAATGTATACCTTCATAAAACATTGTATATATCAACAAGTTTACAGGAACAAATCAATAAATCCATCGTCCTTCTGTAAATCAAAATAAAATCTCTCTCTCTCTCTCTCCCTCTATCTATCTATCTATCTATCTATCTATCTATATATATATATATATATATATATATAGGGGTTGTTTAATTTGCAACCCTTAAAAAGGTTGCAACCCTTACAACCCACATCTTAACCGTCGGATTCATGATCGGCGGTTACAATAGATATGGGGCCCAATATTTTTAATTAAAAAAATAGAAAAATAAAATAACCGTCGATCATGAATCCGACGGTTAAGATGTGGGTTGCAAGGGTTGCAAAATATCCTTCCACTATATATATATATATATATATATATGACAAATAAAATACAAACCATGTAAATATTACACATCGTATAAACTAATCTCGAATAAGATGAAATATGAATATGTCTAAACTACCCTAATATATAGGAAGTAAACAAAAGTTATTTATTGAAATCAATGTCGTCACAAATTTCAAGTTGATAGATGATCAATAAATTAATATAAGTATTTTTCAGGGGCCATATTTGTTAATTATATAAACTACAGGGACTAAATATGCAATCAAATCGGGAAAATAATAGTAATATCACGATGGAGTAAACATGTACTATTATTTTATAGCCTTTCAAAAAAGGAAATTGGAGATTGTGTTGGCAACGCAATTCCCTCCACGTGAGGGAAAGGCAACGTCACCACGTGTATGGCTGGGATCTGTTGATTGGTTGCTTTCCGACCACATTAACTTTCGAGGAACGTAAGGTATGAATCGACGGCCATAGTTCATCCAACGGCTCTGCCTGATCAATGGTTCAGATTGAATTGGCGGCTGCCGTCCTATACTTAATATCTTGATCTTAAGCAGACTTTTTAAGATTCTCATATCTTTAATATGACGTCAAAAGGTCGTTGCTAAATACAGGACGACTCATTTATAGACCATTTTTTAGGGGTTGTTTGTTTTTTTGAAAAAATCTCTTAATGGCTCTTAAGTCTGAATCGTTCAAACATTTTTACACACCACTTCTTATTAATCATAACTAAAATAAGACTTCAGACTTTAGACCTCTTAAAAAACAAACGACACCTTAGACTTTTGTTATTATATATCCTAGAGTATGTTAAAGTTTTTGTCCATGCGGATGCGGTTATTTTTAGTTTTCAATCCTTATAATTTATTTATTACAAAAACCTTTTAAAATAGTGTGTTTATTTGTTTTTCGTTCTTGGTGCAAACTTCATTTATATGTTTTTGTTTAATGCAGTCATGCATGATTTACATGATAATATTTAGACTATTCTGTTACTTTGAATATTATATGACATCTTAAAAAACAGAAAACAAAAAATTATATTTCTCATTTAAACCGAAGGTATCCTAGTTCCCACCACCTCCAAACCCCTTTATTTCATCGTCTTTTTGTGATTAATCCCATAACCAAAAAAGCTGTATAAACTAAAACGACGCTCAAGTTTGAAGCATTCTTGTGATTGAAGTATAACAAAGCAAGCTCAACTCCAAATCTTGAGTAGATCATAACCAAGCGTTGTACCATTCGAGGAATTACATGGATTGAATGTAACCCGATCATTCCATTGATGCACTTGGAACCAAAGTCTAACATTGTATTATCAAATCATCAAATCATGTTAAGTACAAAGAAAGAAGAAGAGGAAAAATATACTAATCTAACTATCTAAGAAGTACATGAATATAAATAACTAGCCTTTGATTTGAACTATGGGAAAAAAATACTATACGGGTTAAAAAGTAACAACATTGAAAGGAAATTTGAGGTTTTTTTTTTAAATTCATGTTGTTGATGAAGATCACGAGAGGGGGGATTAGTCATATTTATATATCAAATGACCAAATGCCCTCACATGAGGGGGACACATGACTACATTTATAGGTGAATAATGGAGTTAGCAACATGAATAAAAACCAAAATGAAAAAGTTACCTCAATATTTTTTTTGTTATAAATGAATCGTAGGGACGATGACCAACTAAGAGCATCTTCAACCTTAGCATCAAAAAAACACAAAAAACACCAAATATGGTGGGGCCATCAACAAAAAAAAACCCAACTCCAATCATCCTCTAAAAAAACACCAAATTTGTGGACCACATTAAAATAACATATTTTATTTACTATTATACTTTATTTTTAATAAACTCTAATTAAATATATGTTATCAAAACAGGAATTACATTAAAATAATTGGAAAAAAAAAAGTAAAGTTGTGGGCCCAACACAATTGGCGGTCAAGAGAATGGCCGGCATATATGCCGGATGGTTTTGGTGGCCGGCAAAAAAAATAATAAAATGGCGGCCGGTTGGACTTGCTTCTCCGACAAAAACGTGAAATTAGGTGTCCGTTGGAGATGCTCTAAGAGCCACAAGGACCTCTAATTTACTCTCATGCTAAATCAAAGACTATTTGTTAATTTGTCAAAACTAAAAATTCCTTGTCTAAGGGGTTATTTGTTTACCTTTTAATGGTTCAATTAAGAGAAAATTTCTGAATCGTTAATAAGCGAATCTTGTTTGACAAAAAAAATATGTCTCTTAATGGTTCCAAAACCCTCTGAATGATTTTGTATCTTGGGTCTCCCTTAACCATTCAGCACCTTGATTTCATTATGAACAATTACCAAACAACCATATTTCATTTTGCATTATATCATAAGAGTCTTTTAATCATTCTAACCACTTAATCATTCTGCACTAAACCATTCAACCCTATATATATATATATATATATATATATATATATATATATATATATATAGAGAGAGAGAGAGAGAGAGAGAGAGAGGAATAATCATTTAGAAACCTTCTAAATATTACAAATTATACAAACCCATCTAGGTCATCCAAATTTTTGATCAACGGTTGAAAAATTTTAGTACTTAAATTAATTTAAAAAATAGAGAGAAAATAGGGAAAGGGTAGTTTATGAATAGTTTTAGTTATTTTAAATTTACATTTAAATTTTATTAATTAATTTGAATTATCTAATTATGGTTACAAGATATGCTTAATTTTCTCCATATTTATCTCTCATTTTATCTAAAAAATAATCCGGCCACCACCACCACCATCTCCATCGTCATCACTACGCTGGCGACCGAGAACCACCGCGGTTCTCCACTACTCCATCCGACGACTGTCGTGCGCCGCCGCCATCCGCCAGGAGCCTCCTTCGCCACCCCACGTATCGTGACCTCCTCCCCTGAATCTCCGACGAGTTTATGAAATTTCAAGTTCATACAATGTTTGTTCGAGTTTCATAAACTGTTTTTTTGAAATTTTATAGTTTCATATATTTTAATAAACGGTTTCATATATTTTTCTCCATATGAATAATCATATTTTAAAGTTTCATATATTTTTCTCTCATATGAATATTCAAATTTTTTCGAAATAATCATATATTTTTTTAAGTTTCATATGTTTTTCTCCTATATGAATAATAAGATTTTTAAGTTTCATACATTTATCAATATGAAGATCAGATGATTAGACGTGAAAATTTCAAAAAAACATTTTATGAAACCAAAAAAACTTGAAACTTTCGAAAAAACAGTTTATATATGAAAGTCGAAAAAATTATGAAACTTGCCGAAAATGGAGAGGTCGCCGGAGTGGGAGGAGGTCACCGGAAGTGGGAGGACGTCACCAAAAGTGGATGGTGACGGTGGATCGTGAGTGTGTGTGTGTGTGTGTGTGAGAGAGAGAGAGAGAGAGAGAGAGATGGAGAGATAATTAAGGAAGAGATAATTAAAGAATTTAATTTTTTTCTTAAAATTACGAAATTTGTAAAAAGACATAAATGCCCTGGTTTGTATTGTTTGTAACCTTTAGAAGGTTTGCAAATGAAAGTGCCTCTCTCTCTCTCTCTCTATATATATATATATATATATAGGGTGCGTTTCTTTTGCAAACCAAGCAATTTATACAAACTATGTAAACCAATCTTAGCCGTTCATCAAGCCTAATGAATATAAGATTTTATTATGTTTCCTAATTTAAAATCATGATTATAATGAATAAACTTAACATTTCCTAATTTAAAATCATGGTTATAATGAATAAACTTAACATTTTCCATATATATCACAATCATTATTAATGAATCATAATCATTATCCATAAATATATCTATTGTTTCCTAATATAGTGGTTTGTATAGTTTGTCAGGTTCAGGGGAAAACTCTAAATAAATGGAAAACCGAAAAACCATGAAAAAATGAATGAAAAAATATATGAATATGGATGTCAAATTAACGAGAAAAATATGATCGTTTATTTGGTGTAATTTATTTCGCTCGAATTTTTTCGAATAAAAAATAGCGATTCAAACCCTATTTTTTTCATTTCCAATATGTTGATTTGTCTTTGAAGGGTTTTAATTTGTTGAACAACACAATTCCTTAATATGTATGTTTAGTATATAAAATGTTAATTTTCATTGTCTAAAATAAATGTCTAGAGTGAAAAAAAAAATACAACATTATAAATGTGTAAATATTATATTTTTTAATTAGTTAAATGAGAATTTTATCTTTTAATAATAGATGAATGAATGAATTTATTCATTTCATAACTATTGATAGATTTGAAAAATAGACATTTATTTTTTGAAGTGGATAATTATTTTAGGACAAATTAAAATAAAAATAGACACCGTCTATAATAATCGCTTTTAACAAAAATTTGCACATTTCCACCATAGCGCAACTTTATATGTATGATATTACAAAGGGTGTTGCTATTTTGGACCATCTTTTATGTCAATTTGGGGCTTTGAAAATGTAAGAAATGAAACGTGATGTTGATGTATGTGAGATGAAAATAATAGAGATGAGTTCAAATAAAATATTTAGGGTTTATTTAAAATCATTTTTGACAAAAGGGGCATTCAAAACCTATTATTACACCTCACTTGTAAAGCGGTAGCAGAACACCGGTTTCCAAAAAGGTAAAGTAAAACCTAGGTTTTGAAGCTTTCTACAAAGCGATAGCAATAGATTGTTATATCATTCATTTTATCAATCTTTTATAATTAGGTTTGAGGTTTTTTTTGGAACCTTATATGTAACGATTAAAAAAAATGTACCATCATTACATATGGGGTTTCAAAAAAATATAAGGATGATAATTGATACATGTTTCAAAACATTTTGAAAGTATTTGTTCAAACAATTGTTTAGACAATGAGAAATGTGACTTCTTCATGCATGATTTGAACTCTGTCATGATAACTCGTAAGAACGTGAATATTTTTTAAAGTTTTTAATATAAATGAATTTTTGTTGTTTGATTTAGCACTTCTAGTTAAAATCTGATTTTAATTGCTTATGATTTTATAAAATTATGCTTCCTATAAAATTGGGAACTTAATTTACATATATATATATATATATAAGGTAAAAAATAATGAGATCAAAAATAACGGTATCAACAAAATTAATAATGAGGACCGAAACTTAAAAAGCCAGACTTCGTAGAAATCGACGCCTCATTGGTCACAATCATCACCAATTTATACAATGAAAAATACATTATTATTTAATGTTGTCGGTCTCCAAACTAAATAATAATATTTATACTATATTACAAAGTATTTATAAAAAAACTCTTAAAAATAATTGTTAAAACTTAATGTATCATTATTTAATGTTAATTACTTAAAATCTTTTAAAATTAACCATTAAAGCTTTATGTATGTTATTTTTTAACTTCAATCATTATCTCTAACCAATTTAATCATTTCCTGCATAACTAAATACATGATAAAAACCAAACTTTAAATATAAAAAATCTAAAATATAATTAAGAAAATCTAACTAAATATTTAATATTTATTTTATAAATAAATTATTAAAGTTAAAATAAATTACGTTATTATTAAACTATCGAAAAAACTCATAAAAATAAGTTTTTATGCATTAAGTACTGTTTATTGATACACATTACATAAAATTCAAGATTACAAGTCATAATGTATGAGTACAAATTTCTAAAGCTATATGTTTGAATTTATAACTAACTGATAAACATTATCAAAACAGGATAAACATCTCAATTTAAAATATATAAAATAATTATTGAATTATAACAAAATACATAATTTTTTATATAAAATCATTATATTATTTAGCATAAATTAAACAAATTTATATAAAAAAACCATTATCATTGTCTCAAGATCATCCAAAATCGTACTGTAAATCGATAAAAAAAATAAAAAATAAATAAAAGGAAACACTAAAATTATGATGTATCTCGTTGCATTATGCTTTTTGGCAGATTTTAAGAGGTTTTTCAAAAAACAATAACCTCCTTTTGAAGTTTTTCACATAGTAGAAAGTTTTTTCACATAGTGCAAATATTTTTCACTTGAGGTTTTCATAAGATTTTTCGTCATAGGTCGTAACTGCACGACCTGTTTTTTCATAGGTTTTTTATATCTAATCAGTTTTTAACTTCATAGAATTTTATAAATTTTTCGTATTTAATCAATTTATTTATTAACCAGTTTTATTTATTAATATATTTAAAGTACTCGTATTTAAATAAAATTATTAACTAAATAATATAAATAAGTACATAATGAAAGGAATTATATTTTTATATATTTAAATTAATATCTTAAATTTGACATATTTATACAATTTTAACAAATTTATTAATGACCAATTTTTATTTTCGGTTATACATACTTTTAAGTTTAAACAAATACATAATTAAATTAATAATATTTTCTCGATATAAATAAATATGTATTTGTATGAATTTTAATGTATTTATTTTTATAAATAAGAATATATAAATGATATAAAGTTAAAATTGTTAGACCCCGGATAGTTAGAAAAAACAATGAAAAAGCTTGGTGAGGTTTTTCACATACTGAAGTTATATAGAGGTTTTAAGTTGTTGATGTGGCAATAGCACACATAAGAAAAAAAATTATGAAAAACCTTAATGAAAGAAAAACCACACGTTGTGGATGCTTTTTAGGAGATTTTTCAAAGGTTTTTGGGAGGTTTTTAAAAAAGCAAAAATGTTTTTTTGAGGTTTTTCACATAGTAGAGACGTTTTTCATTTGAAGTTTTTCGCGAGGTTTTCGTCATATGTCGTAACTGGACGACCTGCTTTTTCGGGGTTTTTTTTCGTATTTAATCAGTTTTAACTTTATAGAATTTTATAAAATTTTCGTATTTAATCAGTTTTATTTATTAACCATATTTATTTTTTAATATATTTAAAGTAATCATATTTAAATGAAATTATTAAATAAATACGTAATGAAAGTAATTATATTTTATATATTTAAAATAATATCTCAAATTTAACATATTTATACAATTCTAACAGATTTCTTAATGACCCAATTTTTATTTTCTGTTATTCATATTTTTAAGTTTAACATTTTTAATTTTTATTTTACATACTTTTTATAAAACTTTTATATATTTTTTGATAACCTAATTTTTTTTTATTGTACATAGGTTTTAAAATAACTTTTTTCTTTTATTTTTATTGTATATTTTTTAGAATAATTTTTGTAAAATAAATACATAATTAAATTAATAATATTTTCTCGATATAAATAAATATGTATTTGTATGAATTTTAATGTATTTATTTATATAAAGTTAAAATAGTGGAACCCTGAAAAGTTTGAAAAAACAATGAAAAAGCTGAATGAAGTTTTTCACATGGTGGAGGTACATAGAGGTTTTTAAGTTGTTGAGGTGACAATAATATGTAAGAAAAAAGTTATGAAAAAACTTGGTGAAAAACCCACACATTGTGGATGCTCTAAAAGCATCCACAGTGTGCTCGTTAGAAGGTTTTTGGGAGGTTTTTCAAAAAGCAAAAACGTCCTTTTGAGGTTTTTCACATAGTGGAGAGGTTTTTCAATTAAGGTTTTTCGTTATAGGTCATAACTGCACGACCTGCTTTTTCGTAGGTTTTTCATATTTAATTAGTTTTAACTTTATAGAATTTTATAAAAGTTTCGTATTTAATCAGTTTTATTTATTAATATATTTAAAGTAATCCTATTTAAATATAATTATTAAATAAATAATATAAATAAATACATAATGAAAGTAATTATATTTTTATATTTTTAAAATAATATCTCAAATTTGACATATTTATACAATTTTAACAGATTTCTTAATGACCCAATTTTTATTTTCGGTTATACATACTTTTAAGTATAACATTTTTTAATTTTTATTTTACATACTTTTTATACAACTTTTATATATTTCTTAATAACCTAATTTTTATTAATTTTATTGTACATACTTTTATGTATTTGTATGAATTTTAATATATTTATTTTTATAAATATGAATACAAATGATATAAAGTTAAAATTTTGGGACCCTGAATAGTTTAAAAAAGTAATGAAAAAGCTTGGGTGAGATTTTTCACATAGTGAAAGTATATAAAGGTTTTTAAGTTGTTGAGGTGACAATAATGTGTAAGAAAAAAAGCAATGAAAAACTTTGATGAAAAAGTCGTACACTGTAAGAGCATCCACAAAGCGTTTTTTTGGAGGTTTTTGAGAGGTTTTCAAAAGGCAAAAACCTCTTTTTTAGGTTATTTAGACAGTGGAGAGGTTTTTCACTTAAGGTTTTTCGTTATAGGTCGTAACCGTACAACCTGCTTTTTTCATAGGTTTTTCATATTTAATCAGTTTTAACTTTATAAAATTTTATAAAAGTTTCGCATTTATTCAGTTTTATCTATTAACCACTTTTTGTTAGTATATATTTAAAGTAATCATATTTAAATAAAATTATTAAATAAACAATATAAATAAATACATAATTAAAGTAATTATATTTTTATATATTTATATTAATATCTCAAATTTGACATATTTATATAATTATAACATATTTCTTAATGACGTAATTTTTATTTTCGGTTATACATACTTTTTATTTTAACATTTTTTTATTTTTATACATTTTTTTAGATATTTCTTGATAATCTAATTTTTATTTTTATACATTTTTTTAGATATTTCTTGATAATAAATATTGTTTTTTTTCCTGTAATTCCTTAAACAATACCAAAATGTGAAACAATTGTTCAAGATTTTTCTAAAGTACTTAAATTTTATAAAAACAAGGTGCTTATATTAAACAATTTTTCGTTTATAACAAAAACGATGTATATGAATTTCTTGGATGATTTTTTAAACTTTTATTTTTATTTTTTGATATTGTTTTTCTATAATTGTTGATTTCTCAATCAACTTATGCACACCAATTAATCATTTACAAAACTGCGAATGGTCTAGAATCATTGTAATTGAATCTCCTATTTCCAAGTGAACCATGTCCACTAAGGTTTTGATAATATTTGGATTCGAATCTAAAAAATGTGAGATTTTCACTATGTTGAAATTAAGAATTACAATTGCTAGAATAAAATATAGAAACAAATTAGAATCTTCATGGTTTTTGGAGGTAAGATCGTACCTTTCAACTCGACTTTAATCATGATAAGGAAATATGTAATATTCAAGTCCATCATAATATTGATTTTAATCAAATTAACATTTTTTAAACATATAATTAAAAAACTAGAAACGAGACATTTTATTTTACGATAAAAGAAAAACTTTTTCTTTTTGCCAATTTTGCCGTCCCTTATGTGGACCACTTTCCTTTCCTTGTTAGGTTATCACCCCGTTCTTGTTTCTAAATTTCATATTTTCTTTGTGGGTCTACTTGTTTATTTCTTGTATGAAAATAATAGGTCATTTTTAACGGTATTCTTAATATTTTATAGGACTTGAAGTAGGTAAAATCTAAAAAAATTCAATACAAAATTTTCATTCGTAAAAAAATTGAATACAAGAAATGCTAATAGTAATAATTCATGGAAGAAACAAATCTTATTCTTCTTTAATATAGACTAGAATTGTACTCGCACAAAACAGCTAGATACATCACGATTTTAATGTTTAATTTTATTTTCTGTTTTTTATCGATTTACATTACGATTTTGGATGGTTGTGAGAGAGTGATAATGTTTTTTTTTATATAAATTTGTTTAATTTAGACTTAATAATATAATGTAATTTATTTTGGTTTCATAATATAATTTTTTTTATAAAATATTATGTTAGATTTTTTTAATTATACTTTATATTTTTTATATTTAAATTTGATTTTTATTCTATATTTAATTATGCTGAGAGTTATTTTAGGGAAGTTAAAGTGGGAAATGATTTTAGGATAATATAATTTTTTTATAAAATATTATGTTAGATTTTTTTAATTCTATTTTATATTTTTTATATTTAAAATTTGATTTTTATTCTATATTTAATTATGCTGAGAGTTATTTTATGGAAGTTAAAGTGGGAAATGATTTTAGAGGAGTTAAAATGATTAGAGATAATGATTGAAAATTAATATATAGCATTAAATGTAGTACATATAGTATTAAATGTAGTACATATAGCTTTAATGGTTGTTTTTAAGTAATTATCATTAAATGGTGGTACATTAAGCTTTAAGACTTGTTTTTAAGAGTTTTTTTATGTCTTCTTTATAATATAGTATAGATATAGATAAGGGAGTATTTAAGATTTGTGTACTCCTTATAGGTGATTAGCAACCAATCGTATAATATACTAAAAACAATGATAGTTTTGAAGTCCATATATATGAGTTTGACCATCTACAATGGTTGGTAATGTTTTTTTTTTTTTGAGAAGGGTGTCTTATGCTATGCTTAGACTAATCCATCGACAAATTATGACTGTAAGACATCAGCCCAGGTTAAACCTCAGTGGCCACAATTGTTGTGTACGCCTGGATTCGAACCCTGGGCAGATGGGATTTTCCACCACATCCCCCAGGACCTTAACCAGTAGGCCATAACCCTTGTGGTTTGGTAAGTTTTTTAAAAGGTAATATTTTTCTTAGTTCATAACAAGAGATAATGTTATTTTGATACAAAAAAAGAACTTATGTAGAGGAAGTAATCGAGAAAATCAATGAGAGATCAATGATAGAGAAGATTATCAAAGTTTTCTAAACATGTAGACAAATGAGGATCATTAAGAATATGGAAGAAAAGTTGATTCTTTAAGATCCGATAGAATAAATAATACATGAAACCTATAATTTGCAAACTCAATGAATTGTTGCTTGAACACTTAAATATAATGTTGTGGTGTGTAGTGGAATCCCAATGAAAGATGGAAGTCAAACAATTGATGAAAATATTTGAATTTTATTTTCCTTCTTTTTTTGCTCCACTAAATAATATCTTAGGATTAAAAGTTTATAGAACATGACATATATAAAAAAATTACTAAATACATTTAGTAGGAAAATTTATTTACTAGTCACAAAACCATGTAACACATCATAACTCATAAGAGCAATAGATAGATCGTCAAACAATAGTACAAGATCATCTCTTGGAGAAGCAAACATATATAGCAATAGACAACAAAAGCAATTACGCAAACTACATAAGCAAATAATAATAGTCATTATAAGCAAAAATAGATAAAAATGTCCAACAAAAAACATATAGCAAGAGCAAGCACATGAGCTTAAAGTTGTTAGCGGTTGAATTGTTGAAACACGAAACAATCAAGCAGATATGGACTTTGAAAATTAAAGAGGCAAAAACAATACGATATAACGAATGACCAATTATTATTTTTTATTTAGTTCTTCAATGTAACTATTTAATATGTTTTTGGGTCCTTATTATCTACTAATTGCCTCTTTTTATACGCTACAATTTTTTGGGTCTCATTAATATATTAATTTTTTTTGGACTACTACTATATACTGACGAAAAATTTTGGCCCCTAATATTTTTGGGTCATGGGCATGCGCTCGTGCCGCCCTCCCCAGGGACGGCCCTGACGGTAAGTTTATATTTTCTCATTTTACCCTTAATTATAAGATAGATAAAAAAAATTATCTCTCTCTCTCTCTCTATTATTAAGGGTAAATTGTCATTTAGTAACAAAAAAATGTAATAATTACACATTCCTAATATTGTATTTCTTTTTCATAGATATTTATTTTAGAATGGGAGTATAGAGCAAACTAAAATTTTAAGTGTCGTTAGTTGAGGGACATTTAGGTCATTTTGTTTTTTTATTTAAGAAATTAGTATATAAGTATATGAAGCTTGTTTACAAATGTGTTAGCATTTAAAAAAAATATTTTCTCTCTCCATATCTCTCTTCTCCACCTTCCCCTTCCCCTTCCCCTTCCCCTTCCCCTTCCCTTTTCTATACCATTACTTGATCTAAATACATATATGCCTTCATTTCTAGAATCAAGTGGTGTTGCAAGCCAACAATGGTTGGATGACCCTCATTTGAACACCTATTGTTGTCTTTTTTCATATTATAAAACAATAACTTTAATTTAGAGACTAGGGACCTGTTCATGATGATATTGCTTGATTTTTGAACAAAACTTTTTTGAACAAAAAAGACCCAAAGATGGAGGGTGAGAAGGAAGAAAGATGGTATGGTGAGGGGAAGGGACAAAGATGGACGATGATAGATCACAACTTGGAGCTAGGCTGGAGATGGATGGTACGTTGTTGAGGAGAAGAAACATAGATGGACAGTGAGAAGGGAGAATGGAGAATTGGAGATAGACAGTGACATGGTTGCCACCTATTTGAACACAAACTCCAATGCTCTGGTTTGGTTCTTTATCAACTCATTAACATAATAGAGTTAGTGTTAGGGATATTTTCAAACCAAAATTCAAATTGTAGTGACAAGTCTTGTTTTTTTAGAAAGAGAATGGGGATCATTTATGCACACTTTATTTCATTACAACTAGCCCCTATTTATATAAAGAAAAGTAGACCTAACTAGGATTAAGAAACTAACAAGGGTAAAGAGAACAACCTAAACAAACTTACAAACTTCATAAATAGACTATATTGCCTTTATATCATAATACTCCCCCTCAAGAATGCGCACTAAGAATAGATATTCTTGAGTGTCATATTGGACAAAAAAGGTTGTAACTTGGATGATGGCAAAGGTGTAACACCCGTAAAATTTAAGGTATGTTAAGGGTCTTTCTTATGAGTCTATTTGTTAACTTTAGGGATTTTTGTTAATGTACTGTATTTAGAAAGTTTTGTAAAGTAATCCTTAGTGCAATAGGCTTTGTCATTAGCATAATGGGTTGGGCTAAATTGTGTAACATGGGTGATTGGGGTATAAATAGGAGGTGTTTGTAGTTTGTTTGTAACCTTCATTTCACAATGTAGCCTTTCAAGTCTTGTAAGTGTTTCTAGATAGAGAAACTCTTTCTCTCTCTAAGTTGTGAATAATACAAACATTTCCAACCCAATCTACGTCTTGTTCAATATTTCATGCATTGATTAATTATGAATTCATGACCAAACAATTTTGTTAATATAGATTCATTTGGAAGAATAGAATAGTGCCTTGGTTTTGGAATTGAGTTTTGGGGCTTGGCTGAAAGTCAGCGAGTTACGTGGGCTATGGCGCGACCTTGAATCCGCGGACAAAGCCGCGAGACTCACTGGATGGTTGAGTCTCAGAAACATGCGCGGGTTAGGACACGACCTCCAAGCTGCGACCCAAGCTGCGGGAAGCCCCCTGCAGATCTTATAGACGGGATTCACCCTTTTCACTCATTTACTCCTCACCAACACTCTCCTTCTACATAAATGCGATCTTAAGGAAACCCTAGGTGATTTCCTTCAAGTTTGGAAGCACATTGTTGTCATCTAGAGCCTCAAGATTTAAGGAGCTAGTTTGGATAGTCGGGATCTTCATCCTCCTCTCACCATACTTGGTTTTCTAGGTTTTCACCAAAAACCTAACTTGTGAGTTCATTCTCTTTTATAAACTTTATACATGTTAAAATACGGATTCATGGTTTTTACATAAGTGGTGACATTTTATTTGTTGGAAGTTATTGTTTGGTTTTGTGGACATTGAATGGAATATTTGGTTGCATTTGGGCGTCATGAACCCCCCCTCATATATATATATATATATATATATATATATATATATATATATATAAAATCTTTGATCCGATATTGGAACGCTAGTTTTCCACATTGAGGCACGTTTAGGCATCAGATGAGGTATAAGCCCTACGTGCTAAGTACGCGATATTGGGTGAGGATCTTAACGTAAGGACCCTATGTGGTTGAAGTTGACTTTCCGTGGGTGTACGTTTAAAGCTACTGAGCCTGACATCCATTGCGGGTACTTTTATGTGTTTAGTTTTACTAATACGTCAAGTGGCTTACTTTTGTGTTAGTAAGCGGGCCTCCCCCGTCAACCCAAGAGGTATTTGTATTAAAGTTGAGTTTTAGCTATATGAATTCCACTGGCATCTCTTAAACTATTTCATTCGAAAGTTCTGATTTTCCCCATTGCAAATGTTTGAATCTCACTAGGCGTTAGCCTAACACTTTTTTTTAAATAACATGTATAACAGGTCACTCTAGCGGTGGGATTCCTTGGGCTTGAGTGGAGAGTTGTTGAAGGATAATAGCATTTTTGAAGAATCATAGAGACGTATATTGATATAGTGACGATATACTTTTGGAAGTGAGATGTCGACACCCGTTCATAATATAGAACTAGTTGGTCTAGATTAGTAGGTTGTTGAGTTCAATTTCACTTGATTATTCTCTTGTAAATGCCATACGATTATTCCCTTTTTAGGTGATCCTATTATGATAGATTTGTTTATTCCGCATTTATTTTTTAGGCTTAAATTAACTTCTATTTTTAGGGTATTACAAAAGGCTTGGTGAAAATATCATCCAATTGATAAGTTGACTGAATAGGCATTAACCTGATAAGCTTGTCAACGACTTTTTCTCTTACAAAGTGGCAATCGATATCTATATGCTTGGTATGCTCGTGAAATGAAGGATTAACAGCAATTTGACGAGCAGATTTGTTATCACAAAATAATGGAATCGATGTGGAATGAGTAACATCCAAATCCCTCAACAAGTGTCGTAACCAAACCAATTCACAAGTAGTGGTGGCTATAGCTCTGTACTCGGCCTCAGTTGACGATCTTGAAACAGTAAATTGTTTCTTAGACTTCCAAGAAATTAATGAATTGCCCAAAAAGATATAAAATCAGCCACCGATCTACGAGTGTCCATGCATTTCCCTAGTCAGAATCCGTATAAGCTTGCAACATACACTCAAATTTTGCAGAAAAGAACAAACCATGACCAGGTTGTTGCATTAAGTACTTAACCAAATGACACGCAACATGCCAGTGAGACATTCGAGGCTCAGGCATAAACTGTGATAACTTTTGTAAGGCAAAAGAAATGTCTGGTCTCGTGATATTGAGGTATAACAAACGACCAATAAGCCTCCGATACTGGACAGGATCGGATAAAGCTTTACCATCTTCTTCATTGAGGGTAACACTAGGATCCATAGGAGTGTTGGTTGGTTTTGCTCCTAATAGACCTGTATCTTCCAGAATTTGCAAAACATAGTGCCTTTGAGATATGCAAATTCCTTATGTTGATCGAGCTATCTCAAGACCCAAGAAATACTTCAATGAACCAAGGTCTTTTAGTTTAAATGCAATACTCAATTGTTCTTTAATATCCATGATAGTTGAGTTATAAGCACCCGTGATGATTATATCATCCACATATAGCAACAAAGCAACATAAGACTTGCCACTACCCTTATAGAAAAGGGAATAATGTGCCTTAGACTGTTTGAATCCAATAGAGAACATAAATTCACAAAATTTGGTGTTCCATTGTCTAAAAGCTTGCTTAAGTCCGTAGATAGACTTATGGAGTTTACAAACCAATTTATTACCTTTAGGAAACTCCCCCTTGACCTGGTATCCCAAGGGAAAATCCATATAAACTTCTTCATATAAATCACCATTAAGAAACACGTTATTGACATCAAGTTGAATAAGGGGCCATGACCGAATTGATGCAAGAGCCAGAAGCGTCTTAACTGTCACCATCTTTGCAACTGGAGAGAATGTATCAACAAAATTGACTCCTTGTTGATGCAACCCTTTCACAACCAATCGAGCTTTGTATCTCTCAACATTACCATTGGGACCATACTTCAGCTTGTAATGTAACACCCCGATTTTTAGAAAAGTATGATTTCAAGTTAGTATAAAAATCAGTATTTTAAGAGAAATATAAGAATTAATATTTTGGGCTTGAATCTTAGATTTTATAGTCTTGTTGTATGAAGGATTCAAATACGAGTCCAACGGTTCTTTCCGGAGCAAAATCGGATTTAAAACGAAGAAGTTATGGCCAAAATAGTGATCGGACGCGATAAATGGGGGATTTCGGGGGCCCGCGGGTTGGTGGGCGACCCTAGGTCGTGACCTAGGCTGCGAAACCCTTTGGATGGATGTTAAGGAAGCGTGTGGTTTACTCCGCGGCTTCCAAGCCAAGGGCCAAACCGCGGGAAACGACCTGAGGGTCTTATACGCGATTTTTGGAGATCTAACTGCATTTCCTCATAACTTTCTCCTCCTAACTCCGATTTTGATGATTCAAGTTGCTATTGTTTCATTTTTTAGAGATATTCAAGTATGTATCAAGATATTTGAAGTTTATTGAAGTATTCAAGAGTATTTTGTAGTGGTAATCTTCTCATCTCTCTTAATGTTAAGCTAGGGTTTGATGTTTACATCCTCTTTCCTTCATCCTTCAACTTCGGTGTGATTTTGGTGACTTGTGTGGTGAAGGAAACCGTGTAGATGTGTTGGATCTAAGATCTAGAGAGGTTTCTTGGAGATTTCAAGCCTTCATCAAAGGAGATTCAAGTTTTGGGGGTAAAACCTAGATTTAGCCTAAATCTAGCAAGGTGAGTTCAAGTTGCTTTGTGAAAACTATGTACATGCCAAAATGAGTATTTTGAAGTAAAAATATGCTTTACTTGGTAATGTTTTGGGTATTTTGATAAGTTTTCATATTTGATAAACTTGGGTTGTTTTAGTCTCACAAAATGCCCATATTTGGGATTTGGATATCTTGATAAGTATTAGCATGATTTATGCATTTTTGGTGATTTTGTACAAATAAAATCATTTTATGATTTATGCATCTTTGGTGATTTTTGTACAAATGAAGTCTAATTAATGATATACGCATTTTTGTGTATTTGAGTTCATAAACCATTTGGAAAATCTTTAGTCCCAATACGTGAGGAATTTTGGGTTAATCACATCTTTGAGGCATGTGTCTGTATAAACGCCGTTTAAATACATTTCATTATTTGGGGGACCGTTATTTCTTGGGCAAATGGATTTTGAGCATTTTAGCTCGGTGTTGACTTAAAAGAGTCTTGATGACATTTGTCCGGTTTTAATGGCTCGATGTAGAGCCCGTTTATGAATTACATACTAATGCACTGTGTTGCATTTTGATGATACTTACATGCTTGGGTACGTGGTCACTCCTGTGTAGTCATGTAATGTTAGACTGTGTTGCATTGGATCCATATGCATGTAAATCAGTCTTATTTGATGGTCAATTGGGTAGTATGGGGTTGGACTCCGGAACCCATGTTGTATGACCTTAACATTTCAAGTGTACACTAGGAGGGTTGAGTCTGGTTGTGCTATTATGATGATGGGCGTTTCATGATGGGGTAATGCCATAGTTGTAGTCCTCGAATGTTGTCGGGCCTTTGGTGGTATTCAAGGTAATATTCACTAAGGTCAGCTGTCTCTTTTAGTGTAGCTTGGAGGGAGTCGTAGGGGCTCTTGGGCTTTCATGTCGTGAAGTGACATACGATCAACGTTGTATGAGTGACATACTTTTGTGTTCCTCCACTCTCAATGGATACGGGTCTCCCCCGTTGTCGGCCAACAATATTTTGGATATTTAATTGTCCATGCTTTAACATTTGGATTTCATTCCATTTTATGGTCGCGTGATTATTGAATTTTAGTTCCATGTTTTCGATGACATATCATATTTATATGGATTGTTTCCATTATTTAAGGGCCGAGTATTATGCTTCATCCGTGTTTTTGGGTGTTTTGGGATATGAAGTGTTATTCATGTTTTCACAAATTGGGTGTCGAATTATAATCCCGATTTGAGTGAGTTATGGGTTGCATCATTTTATAAAGAATGTTTGTATTGGAGCATTGCCTTTAAAGATCCATATTTTGGGAAAACGAGTCGTTTCCGTTTCTAATTTAAACCATTTTGAAAGATCTTGATTCGAATTGAATTCCTTTCTTTTAAAGATATATTTATCCATGTTAAAACTCTTGAGCTCACTAGGCGTTAAGCCTAACCTTTTTATTTTTCGGCATGTACATCAGGTTCCAGTTGGGGTCTGGTTCTAGCAGTGCTTTGAGGAGATGAGCTCTAGATTTACACGAGGGTAAGTTGTTTGATGAAGTCTTCCGTAGTTGGAGATAGTGATTGTTATTGAGTTGTGGTAGCATCTGTACCTATTATAGATCGTGTATAGGAATTGAATGGTGTTTATTAAAGTTAAACCTTAATTGTTGTTGTAGTTGATTAAGTTATTGATGTACTTAGAAAATTTTAATTAGTTGCTATTTCTAGATTTGAGGGTGTTACATGTAGACCCAACGACATCCAACCTAGTGTTTATCATTAGGCAAAGGAACAACAATATAAGTACCATTAACTTCCATAGCATTGAGTTCATCCTTCATGGCATCAACCCATTCAGAATGTTGAGCAACTTGAGCATATGTTTTGGGTTCAAAATTGGCAGAAACAGCCATGACAAAAGCCTTGTAAGAATCAGATAAGGCATCGTATGTCAAGTAATTCTCTAGAGGATAACGTATATTGATACTCCTGGGCTTATCTTGAACAGAATTACAATGATAATATTGGAGATATGATGGCTTTTGATGAGGTCGTGATGACCTTCGTACAGGTTGAGAATGAACAGGTGATGACGTCTCAACTGATGGTTGAGCCTGAGATTGTTGAGATGAAGTCTGTGCACCTTCATTAATTATAGTTACCTGTTCTTGAAAATGATGAGGATCAGATCGAGAAAATATACTATCATCAACCGGGGCAGGAAGTACAATAGATTGAAACGGGTCTGAACAATGTTCATATGATTGATACCAAGTTGCAAACGGATAAACTTCTTCATGGAACACAACATATCGAGACACTAAAATTGTTTTGTAACAATATCGTATAACATCAAGGCCCGAGCTACATTGAGGAGATGTTGATGCTTGCGTTCAACAACATAGTTTTGTTGAGGCCGTCCTACACAAGACCTCTGATGAACTATGTCTTTTTCCTTAAAGAAAATCTCAAGATTGAGTTCTTTGGCATTATCCGAACGAAAATATTTAATCTTCTTTTCAAATTGTGTTAACACCATATTACAAAATTGTGGAAAAATGGTGATAACCTCTGCCTTGGTCTTGAGCAAATACACCCAAGTAAACCTGCTATAATCGTCAACAATTGTCATAAAGTAGCGATGCCCTTTATGAGTTGGAATGTAATGTGGTCCCCAAACATTACAGTGAACCAAATCAAATGGATTTTCAGTTCTATTACCCATTGAACTGAAAGACAATTGTTTTTGTTTAGCTAAAGGACAAACTAAACAATCATTGTTTGCCTGAAATAAACTATCCCTTACATTTAAAAGACTTTATTGCTACTAAACACTGATTATCTGGATGACCAAATCGTCTATACCAGAGATCAAGTGACACTTTACCAACACCAGTAGTGTTCATCGAACATTTTCTTGAATGATTATCAGCACCTGCTGATTCATTCTGAGCTTCAAACACATATATACCTTGACTTCTTTCAGCATTTCCAATCGTTTTCTTGGTGCTCTCCTGGATCAATGCATGATCATATAGAAATCGCACCATGAGACTCTTATCCATTGTAAGGGCACTAGCTGATAAAAGATTCAGTTTGAAATCAGGTACATAAAGTACATCACGAAGTGTGAGAACTCCCTGTATGACTATATCACCAACAATATTAACAGGAATAGTGGTATTGTTCGGTAACTTTACCATGATTCCACGTGTCTTCTTCGTGTTTATGAATTTTTTAAATTCATGACAAATATGGCGTGAAGCTCCAGAATCGACTATCCAGACCTGTGAAGAAGTTACCTGTGAAGAAGTTCTTTGTAAAGAGAAAGATAAAGAGTAGCATATACTTGTTGCCTCATTCACTGCTTCACCTTCTTCAGCGGTTGCATTATTCACGGAGTTTGTTTGACTGGATATCACTTTCATCGACCGTTGACGCTGGAGCGACAGACCTTTAATCAATGAGTTCAACTCACCTCCAGAAGTATTGTTACTCAAGTCACCGTAATTAGACCTTGGTTTTGACTTATATCCAATTGGGAAACCATGTAATCTATAACATCGTTCCATAATATGCCCCTGCATCTTGCAATGAGAGGAATAAGGTCGATCTCGGCCACTCGTCCTAACATTAGAATTAACATTGAATTGAGGCTTCTTAAAATTGACTTTTGCATTGAAAGTCGTTGTTAGATGTTGATCGATTTAAGTTATACTTCTTTGTTGTTCCTTTTGAACAATCAACGAGAAAACTCGATTAATAGGAGGCAAAGGCTCCATTAACAATATCTGACCTTGTATCTGAACAAAAGACTTGTTTAATCCCATCAGAAAATTCAAAACATGTTCCATTTGGAAGTATTTTTCTATTTCTTTAACTCCTCCACATTCACACTTACCACACGAACAGTGAGGACGGAAGTTTGCTAATTCTTCCCAGAGGGATTTCAACTTCGTGAAATAGACAACAACAAATTCTTGTTCTTGAGCAAACATCATGATCTCTCTTCTAATTTTGAAGATTTACGGTCCATTGTTTTGCTTGAACCGATCACTCAGGTCAGTCCATATATCATAAGCAGTTTCAGCAAACATGACACTTTCAAATATCTCCTTCGATACAGAATTCAAGATCCAAGACATTACGATACTATTATTCCTCATCCAAGCACTTAGCAACGCAGGATCTGTATCGTTTGGTTTGGTCAGAGTACCAACGACAAATCCTATTGTGTTTTTCGCATCCAAAGCGATCTTCATTGCTCTATTCCAAGAAGAATAGTTCTCCTGTCAAAAGTTGAGAAACTAACACGATTCCAGGGTTATTAGAATGGTGAAGAAAATATAGATGTAATCAATCATCGATTGCAGCAATTGGTGTTGAAATCGATGAATTTGAAGACTCGTTTTCCGACATGATTGAACAGATCGAAGAATCACAACGAATCAGAAACTAAAAGATGAAAGAACAGCTTAAAAAAGTAACGGAGAAAACTCTAGGCACAGGGATGCGCTCTGATACCATTTTAGAAAGAGAATGGGGATCATTTCTGCACACTTTATTTCATTACAACCAACCCCTACTTATACAAAGAAAAGTAGACCTAACTAGGATTAAGAAACTAACAAGGGTAAACATAACAACCTAAGCAAACATAGAAACTTCATAAATAGACTATATTGCCCTTATATCATAATAATTTTACATTTCAAAGACAATTTTCAAGGTCTTGAATATACAACAAAGTCAAAATTGTTTACTCTTTAATTTAATAAATTATATTAAATCATTGGTTAAACATTTAAAATGCATCATTATTAACAATTAATACGATTTTCATAACTATATATTACATTCATCCTCAATAGATTCTCCATTTATAACATCAATTATAATATTACTATATTTAATAAAATATTATTTCTTTATCATAAACATTTAATTTTGAAGGTTCTTATTGTTAGGAATAATAAAGTATTATTTCTCATTAATATTTGGAGAACTATAAAAAACATTTGGAAAATAAATAATAACTAGACTTTAATATCTACAAAATATTACAATAATAATAATAATTTTTTCTTGGAGAGGTGAAATTTATATTAAATATTTTGTGAACCATAAAAATTAAAAGGGGACAATTACGTTACATGCGAAGGTTATTTTGTTTCTTTATTTGATAAATAATTAAATAATAAAAATAGAAGTAGCCGTTGGAGATTTGTAGGTCTATTTAAAGATCCCTTGGGTTGGCATTGCACTGAATTATCCACCAAAGCAAACCGTCTTTTCTAAAAAACTGACAAAAAACCCCATCTTCATCTTGGGGTGTTCTTCCCTTTCCAGATCCCTAATTTCTTCATGATTTAACGGGGTTTAATCTAATTTCACTACTCATAATTTATAATACTTAGATTTTACATATGCTTTTCGTAAGATTCGTGTATATTAATTAAGTTTCCGGTAGTAGATTTTTCAGCTATTTTCTAAGATTTTGATCCGTGTTTATTTGAGATCAATCGCTACTTCTTCTCGTAATTTTTTGATTTCTAGTAATCTGAAAGCTTTTGTTTTTGATTAATCTAGTTTTGGTAATGGAGGCAGTTATGATGAACTCATCCGGCGATTGTAAGCCTCGGATCGGAAATCTCAAAAGGAATTTCGGTACTAACCGTGCTTTGTTTTCTCATCCATCTGATAATTTGCTTTTAGCGACTTTTTTGGCCGGCGGTCACTGTGGCGGAGGCGGTTTATTGTCTATGCCTCCGTCGCATCTCCCTCATTCGTATCCGCCTGCCGTTTCAGTTTTCCGTTCACAGCAGAACCTCCAGCACCACCGTCAACAGCCGCCGCTTCTTCCTCTTCCGATTCCCATGCCGCTAAATCATCAGAATATGAACATCTCTCGTACTAATAGCGCTTCTCATAATAACATTCGATTATCGTCTCCTCGAATCAACAAAAGTGTCAAAAACCGAGTGCGAGATCATTCTCTCACGCCAAAAAAATCCAAGAATCAAAAGAAGGATTTGAAGAAAGAGGAAGTGGATCTACTTCCTCCGACGACGACGGAAAAGAAGGAAGCGTCAACGGCGAAAAAGTGTTCAACGGAATCGTCGGTTAACCAGAGGATGGGACCAGATCCGAAGGATCTTCCGAAAGCTGTTATTTCCAGGGTTTTTTCTTCCTCGCCTACTGATTTCTGTGATATTGTTTCTGTTGACGAGTTTTCAGGTTCTGTTGTGTTTACTCCTTCTCCGCCGCCGAGCAGCTTGCCGTTGCCTACTTTTTCACTCAGGCCAAAACTCAGTTGCAAAGCCGAGGCGGTCGCTGCAGCACCGATCATCGATGCCGGAGCAACTGATAGTCTCCGACGACTTCTCCGTCTCCGGTAATTTGATCTAGATGTGTACTGTTATTACACCGTTGCTGCTGCTTTATGCATGCCACTGTAGTACATAAAAAGATGGGGAAAAAAAGCTTTATTTGATGCTTTTTTTTTCTTCATCTTCTATCCTTTTTTTCTAAATTAACAAAAAGTGGGGTTGGATTTAGGGTTCTTGTATTGTTGTAAATCTGTGATCTCTGCCTGAGTTTTTTCCTTGGCAGTGCACAAGACTGATTTTCAATTTGTAATGAATCTTCTTGTAACGATCCTTAATATTTCTTCCACGTATCGACTTATGGACGGATCTTTGGTTGATTTTCTATTATTAAGTATCTTATAGATAAAGCTATTTGTGTGGATTAATATGAGAAGTTTTTGTTTAATGAGTTTTTTCATAGATGAAACGAAGTGTTGTTTTAATTGAGAGAGACATGTTTTTGAAATTTTTTGACTTTCTGCACAAAGCTCTTGTCTGAAACTTATTGAATAACACACTTGTCTGAAACTTATTGAATAACACACTTGTCTGAAACTTACTGAAATTTTTTAGGTCAATATCAAACGGTTATGTATACACGATCGAATTAAAGTCTCGTTAACTTAGCTGCTAACAAAGAGACCCTTGTGTATATTTGTATTGAGGAATTAATCGTTGTATCCTTGAGTGGAAAATTACCGATGATGGCAATAAAAATTGCAAATGGTTAATTACGATGTTCATTGTTAATGATGCAATAACAATAATAACAATTTAACGTAACAAATCTCAATCAACGATACATTTCGTATTATAAAATTTATTTTCTAAGATACCCCTATTATTTAAAAAAAATGTAAATACTTGAAAATCTTAAATATTAATAATGTATTTTGAAATTAAAAAAGATGTAAACATTGATAGTAATTTTCCTTGGAAAATCCTAGATATAAGTTATTAGAAAAGAAGAAAGAAATCCTAAAAATAAAGACTTTAGAAATTGTTTTCTTTGTTCATATAGTAGTTCGCAATCGATCGAGTCTTCGTCGACAAAGATATTGGGAAGGACTAAAATTACAAGGCCTGAAATGTCCCCCATAAATGGAAGTTTGGTGACTAAAAATAAAGACGTTTCGTTAGAATTTATGGTCTTGAATATTTCATAAATTAAGAGCATCTCTAACGGGATTATTTAAAATAGAGATTTTTGTTACAAAAGATTCTCTAAAACTTTCTTCAAAATGAAGAAAGTTTAAAAAGGACGATGAAAATCTTCAACGTGTACAATTTTTCAAAATTGTTACTTAGGAAATAAGAATGATTTTTTATTCTTCTTACTTAGGAAATAAGAATTCTTGAAATTAAATGTTTTACAAGAAAGATCATATTTTATGAATTGTATTAAATACTTTAATAATATAAATAATATTGTTATCTCTAAAATGGAGAAGTTGTTGGAGATGAACCTAAATTTTTTTCTTATAAATCTTAACTTTTGATTTTCTATTTTGAAGATGTCCTAAGGTGCAATTTGGTTTGTTAATTTCCTTTTTATATATTATATTAAGAGCATCTCCAACAGTTATGATAAAATTTTCTCAAATAGAGTAAAAAAAATCAAAATATCTAAAAAATTTTGCATCCAACTCTAACAACTATTTTATTTTAGCAACTATAGTATTAATTATCTTAATAAAATATTTAATTTATTTAATTACATTATTAAAATATTCAATATATAAAAAGTTGAGAGAGGAAAAATTTGATTTTTGAGGGTAATGATTAGTTTTTGGGGGAAACTATATATTTAGAGCATCCACAATCATGGACCTCTTAAAAGGTTCATTGTTTCGACACATCAGTTTTCTCTCTCTGTCACATCAGTTTTCTCTCTCCTACATATTTCCTAAACCTTTCACACCTAATCATGGACCGATTCATGATTAAAAAAAAAACAATAATTGAAATCTATACTATATTATAAAAGAGAGATAAAAATCTCTTAAAAACAATCCATTAAGCATTATGTACTATTATTTAATGTTAATCTGCTTAAAATCTCTTAAAAACAACTAATGAAGCAATATGTACTACTTTTAAATGTTTTTAACACTAATTAATAAATTTCATCCTTATCCCACAAAATTCTTATCTCTAATCCCCAAACCCTAAAATTATGAAATTTGAATTGTGATAAACATAATTAAAACAGGATAAACATCTCAATTTAAATATAAAAAATTTAAAATATATAAGATAATTAATGAATTTTAATAAACTACTTATTTTTTATATATATAAAATATTATATTATTAAGACTAAATTAAACAAATTAAAAAAATACATTATCACTCTCTAAAACCATCCAATATCTATACTATATTATTATAAAGCATTGATTCAAAACTTTTTAAAAACTCTCTAAAAACCACCAATATCTATACTAATTTACTTAAATTTCAAGTTTACAACTTGCTATTGCCTATGGTACCACTTACTAAAGCACACTATCAATGCATATCCTTAAACACGTTCAACTTTATCCCTAAACCAGTTCAACTTTCTTCCTATCCCTAAATCCCTCCAACCCGTTCAAATCAAAATTCAAAACCATTGTTATCATCATTTTCATGTATCTCTATCTCCAAACACACCCTCTTCCCCATATTTATATCCTTATTTAAACATGAATTTTGAATGGAGAAGATGGGGATGAAATCGAAAAGATCGATCGAGTAGCGCCTTTTTTCAAACAACTGTATTAGGTTTTGTCTTCTTTTTCGTTTTTGTTTGACTTGCTTGAGTGTGTATTTGTTATTACCGTCCTTGATTTTCTTTGAGGTGTTTTTGTATCAGGTTTTGTCTTCTTTTTCGTTTTTGTTTGACTTGCTTGAGTGTGTATTTGTTACTGGTTTCCTTCATATGTTTGTCTTTCCTTCATTTCTACATAACTATTTCTTTGTTTGGATGGTTAACAAAGTTTCTCAACAATCAACTCATTTAGCAACGGAGTTACACGCTCGAGGGCTTTTAATTTTTCATTTACGATAAAATTTTACATCTTACTCACCCGGTGCATTGCACGGGCATGATGCTAGTATACTTATAATAATGAAAAGACAATTTTAATAATTCTACATCAATATTCAGTAAACCGTTCCCAAATATGTTCGATTTTAATAATTCTACATCAATCTTCAGTAAAATGATTTATTATAATTAAAAATCATAATAATTAAAAATTACTGATTACGTAAATAAAAGTTATATTCATAAAAAAAGCATCAAAATTTGATTTTACTTATTATAATTAAAAGATAATTAAAAATCAAAAATTCGTTAAAATAAAAAGATTGTGTGTTTAAAATACTTTAATTTAAGTTTTATTATTTATTTATATTATTATTTTATATACAAGAAAAGGAGGAAGCGGTTCCTATGCACAAACCTCTCCACCTCCACGTGGAGAGGACCGCTTCTCCCCAATAGTCCTAAAAAGTTGTGAAGCGGTTCTTAAGATGATGTGGAGGTTCATGAACCCACCATTGTAGATGCTCTTAAATATTTTTATAATCTCTCTTCTTTTCTTTATTTTAACATATAGGATAGCATAGCTGTTGAAACAACAAAAATGCTGAAATCCCATTTTTTTTTCAATTTTAGCATAGTTGTTGAAGATGTTCTAACAATAAAAATATATTGAGATACCATACAAATATGTTTTATGGGCCAAAATGTAATAAATATTATGTAAATAAAATTCTAAAGATTTTAAATTATTTTTATATGAATTTTGTAATTCGTTAGGAAAATTTTCATATTTAACAAAAAAATAAAAAACAAGACTTGGTATAGTTGTTAACGTGTTACCTTTGTGATTACAACACTATCTAGTGAATTTACAAAGTTTATTAGACGTCGATCTACAAATGTTACAACTGTAATAACAATGTCCAAGTTTAATAAAGGCGGAGTTGGGTGAGGGTTCGCTCAAAACCCAAAATAGGACTAGTTTGTAAAATTGAATAAAGAGAGGTTAAACCCTAATACTCTCATTTCCCTAAATCATTTAGTGTTGGAGGCGGCGAGGAGAAGCAAAGAGAGTTAGAGGGTGAAATCAAGGTTGGGTCAATTGGAGAAGAGGGTTAGCATTGAAGAGATTCTTGCCTTTTGATCTTAAAGTTAACCCATAATCTTGTTTGTCTCTTTTGCTTTCTTGAATTGATTCCTTGGATTAATGTTTTAGCCAGAGTTTTGGGGTGTTTGATTTTGGTAAAAACCTTATTATTCTGGGTGAGAATGGGGTTAGGAAGACTCCAATCGATGAGCCATTCGATTTGGGAGTCTTTGCTCATTTTCTGTTTATCAAAACTTTTCCTCTTTATTTCTTGGAAAACGATCGGCACTAGAATCCTCAGTGGCCTTTCTTTAGACTTCGAAAATCGGTGCTGGAATCCCCTGGGGTGTACCCAGGAAGGGAACCTCGGGAGACGGGGTCCCGGATCGGGATCTACTAGGGAGGGCGGATAGTGAGTGCACCCGGGTAGGGATCCCCGGGAGACGAGGTCCTGGGTGGGGAATTATCGGGGAGACCGAGTAAAGAGCCGAGAGTCGTCCCGGGAGGAGAGGGAGAGCCGGGAGTCGGCCCGGGGAGAGAAGGGGCCCGGGAGACAGGCGTACCCGGATGAGGCCCGGAAAGGGAACCGGGTGTGACCCCGGGGAGGGGGAAACCCAGTAGGTACCTGGGAGTCGGGTTTGGGGGAGACTCGGGGGTGGGTAAAACTTGGTGGTTGAGTGAAACCAAAGTCCCTGTCCGGTAAGTTAGGATGGTAGTGTATCTTTCTTTTCTATTATCTTCTTGGATCTAGGTTCTGGTTAGGGACCGAAGCATAAGAGGTGAAGTTAAGCAGAAGTGTCAGGTGAGTTTTCTAACCAAAGTCTTTTCAGTTATTTATGCTATCGCACGCATGTGAAGTTTATTAAATCGCTACTGTTATTTATGTTATTTTTATGCATGTGAAATCTATTAAACGTGAGTTATGTTTTATTGTGTTGATGGAGTAAAATGTATGCATACATTGTTATTGGCAAGTTATGGCCTAAGTCGGGGGGGGGGGGGGGGTGTCCCGCCTGTGCTCATACCGGCGGTGTGTCCCATATTGGGAGGTGTGTCCCAGAACAAGGCAGTATGAGTCAGATACGTTGTCACCTTTGTGTGACTTTAGTGTGCGCCAGAAACGTGTTTTGTGAGTATGATGTTTTGCTAAAAACTGAATTGGTTTATAATGTTTATAAATCTTTTACGTAATGCTTTAGCATTAATCCGTAATAGAGGGAACTCACTAGACCTTTTGGTCTAACTCTCGCTCTTTCAAAATTAAAACCTTTACAGGAAGGCGTGAAGTAGGAGGATCTGGTAAGGGGAAAGAGAAGTTATGAGCCAGGTGCTTGAACTAGAAGGATGTTATCTTAGTCTTCCAGACTTAGCTATTTTCTTTTATTCTCAGTTGTGTATTAGGTTGTTTTCCGCAAACCTTTGATTTTTTTGAATTGTTGTCTTGGGGCCGTTTTGGCAAAGATTATATTATTGACGTTTATGCTTTATTTCTGTGAGTTTGGGTTGTTACAACAACAAAACAATAAACATTACCAAGGTTAAAACAAAACACCACAAATATTCTATCGGTTGAGACTGATTTAGAACCGATGGTTTCTGTTTTGAAAGATGGAACTATAGATGAGAACGGACCAGTCTGGACCATTTCAAGAAAATCTGACCTCGTCAACACGATCCAAGAATAGCACAGTTCGGTTTGGTTCGGTTAAGGTTTGGTAGGTTACATGACGGTGGTCTGGTCTAGTTCGGGACCTGTCCAGTCTGGTTCGGTCTAGTTAGTAACGGAAAAACAAAGAAAAAAATAGCACTTTCATGCAATTTTTTAAAAAATCATTTCAATCCGACGAACCCATCATTTGAATCAACTAAGGTAAAAAAGAAAACCTATGGGACGGAAATAAATAGAGTTGCTTATCACGATGAATTATATTTGTTCGATACAATGTTGTCAATATAATGGTTAAGAAAATAATACAATGGAAAAAATACAAGATCTTAAATTGAAATAATAGTAAAAAAAAAAAAAAGGAATTGTGTTGGATTAGCACTACATATATACTAAATATTTTAGCTTAGATGGAGAATAAATAAAGAAGAATTAGAAAAAGGATTTATGGAATGAATAGTGTATTGAATCCATATAAGTCGAATAAAGAACTTTGATTCCTTGTTTGTTACTTGGTATTAGAGTTCGAATGAAAACCCATGTTTCTATTGAAATTTAGATACTGATACAAGTTCTTCCCTTCTGAATCAGATAGATTCATATCTGAAAGAGATTGACAATAAGTTCTTTCAAAATTGACTATTTGTCCCCCTGTTAGAGGTGTTCCAGAAATGTCTGCGATCAAGTAAATAGCTCTACGAACGAATGGATTGGATCAACTTGGAAAATGGAAAGATTTGTACAAGTTATATGTTTCGTCACCACTTTGTGGAAAAGCCTTAGGTATGAATATGTTAGATACCTGTGATTCAATTGCTGAAATAGTATCTCTCCCCCAAAAAACATTTTTTTTACTGACGCACAAAGAAAATATTTTGTTGCGAATGAACAAGATATTGAGGAATTGTCCATACGTAAAATCATAATTATTGATACGGGTCTTTTCCACATAAAAGGGGAATCTTTTGTTACAATAGAAGCAGAAGTGATGTGGATTATTCAATAATCGAAGTTGATTTGCTTTATAAAAAGAAGATCTCAATGAACTTCTATGAAATGATTTCACGGGATTCGGCCAATTGTATTGATCGTGGAATATCATTGAGAAATAGGAATCCGTGTTATCAAAGGATTTCCTGCGATTATTTCTAGTATGGAATGAGTCAATCATCCACTTTGGTATCTTATTGAACAAAAATGGTGATATTGTTCCTCCATTGATCAAGAATTTCGATTTTTGGCAAGTCTCATGATCATCCAATAAGAAGGGTTTCAATTTTTTCAAATGAACGATTTGAAGACCTATTGATTCTAAAAATTGTGGATCATTCGGACCTTTCAATTCATATATGTAGATCTCAGACCTATGAATGGGGATATTCCCGAAACTGACAAACAAAAAAGGAAGTGAGTTAGACAAAAAAAGAAGCAACTTGGACAAAAAGAAACGAAGTGACTTAGACAAAAAAAATTGTCGATAACCTCAAACCAATCAATCGAATATTGATTAATACGTAATCGATCGAACACTACTTAAAAACGGCTCTTCTGCTCAGAAACGAAATATTCCAAATGTTCCTGGAAATTCTTGCTCCCAGAGGACCATTTGTATCTATATGCATAAGGATCCCCATTCATGGATCTTTCGGTTTGAGAAAAAAAAATAAGAGGATTGAACCATCTCTTCCGACTCTTTTTCAAATTCGATAAATGTTGGTTGATCGTATATTTCATTAGAGTTCTATGATTCAGAGTATCCTTTCCTTTTGATCCCTTTGAATTCCATATTCGAAGTTGCGATCGGATCTATTCATTAAAACAAATCAATTCAATACATTTCTTATGTACCTATGGGTGCTATGTTGGATGTGAATCAGATTTCGGATCAATCTATATTGATTGACTGCCTCCATTATGTTGTTGCTAGCAAATACCACTATTTTTGGTTTTGGCTCTTCCAAATCATTCCCGCAGGAGATCCGAACCCTTTTTTCTGATCCTTCGATAAAAAGATTCATTACATGGGTATCATTGAAAACATGTTTACACGAGAATGTTACAACGCACTAGAGCTGACCCAAAAAAATGTCTGAACAAATTTTATCCGGTTCAGAAAAAATACATTAAAAGTGTGTCGGAACAAAAATATCTTATCGATGGACCACCACTCGAATCGAATCCAAACCGCTAACGTCATTAACCCCCCGCCCTCCCAAACGGTCTGATCCGATCTGTTCCGTTCCTGCGTCCCGTCTACTAATGCTTGTTTATAACCCAGATTGTACAATACAAATGTTTATAAATTATTTCGTTTTAACCAATGAAATTGATGATCAATCCATTCAATTAATCGTTCTCAAAATATTCATGGTTTGATTATTCTTATAAAATTGATTTCGTGAGCTAGATAACAAATTTGACATTAAAAAGAAATCAAGATAAACGAAAAAAATATCGGTAACAACCTCAATAATTATTGTTATCTAACTTTTCTTTTTTTTCGTTAACTGTTGGTGTCCAAGCCAGTTGTGCATACCTCGACGGCTCGATTAATCCCAGGGGTCAGGAGAACAGCCAGAAAAAACCCTCAATAACCTTGCGGATTCGAACCGGTAACCTGTGAATTCCCAAATGCCCACAAGGTTATTTTCATCCAACTTTAATGCATACGATTAACACATACCTCAAACACTATTCTGATATAATATTACTAAAAACCAACTATAAAAACAATGTCATTTATGAAAATTTGTTTTTTAAGCTTTTCAAAGTAGCTAGAAACACAATCAGAAAATGATTCCAATTGTTGACTCCATTAAGGAGCAAGGACCCTAGACTTTCTAGTGACTCCATTTCTAAACAGCTAGAAAGCACCCATAACGTATTATCGGGTGGTATTTTGGTGACCTACAGAGATATTTTTGGTTTCCTTTGGTGCTAACATAATTTTCGTGAACTTGAATCAAGAATTTTTGTTGGATCAAGTATGTTTTTTTTTTTTGCAGAGTTCTACAACCCCTCCTGTTGCTGCTACAACATTTCTGGGGCAAATACACACAGAATTAAACCGATTTCTAAGGTTTTCAACAAGTTTTAAACACAGGAATGCTTCCTCACCCCCACCATAACTCTAGGTCGTTTATAACGCTTACCTGTAAGAGTCAACACTCTTACCTTACCTTACATTACAGGGTAAGATTCTAGTTTATCACGTACAATTTACCTGGCATTGCTCTCCTTGCAAGTCGTCACCCTCACTCACTTGTCAAATAAGACTCCTAGTCCTTGGCATTGCTCTCCTTGCCATATTCATCCGGAAAGGTAAATGACTTTCGAAATTGTACTTTACAGGGTCATTATGCATCCATCTGGGCTTTATGAACCTGAACATACCCCTTGTTTCACCATACATCTTACAGTGTCGTATACTTCAATTTTCTATTCAACATATGTCAAAACCACAAATCAAATATTCGACCAAGTTTCATCTATAACCAAATATATCATCTCGAGAAATTACACAAGATCAAACTCTTTCAACTTCCTATAAGAAATTACATCTTTTAGCCTTTTCAACCTCCATTTTTATAGAAAGAGGGAACCCAATTGGTTTCTTCCTCTTCAACAAATTACAAAAAAACAAAAAACCTTTCTACTTCAATTATGTTATCCAAAAACTATGCACATCTTAGCTAGTATATCAGAAAGGAACCGTATACGGCAACGCATGTATATCAACCTCCGCCAAGAACCGTGCACACGGTTGCCACAAGCATGCCGCCGATTCATGGCACGTCTCAACATCACCCCTGCTCGATCTGCTGCTCCTTTTCTCACTTCTCGACAGCCAATCTTGATCATCGTCAACAGGTTGCTGAACTTCAAGAACTGGTGGGACCCAGCTTTCTATTAGCTTTTCATATTTCGAGTGCTTCTTCCGCAACTTTTTCTCAAATCGTGTAGGTTCCACTTTCTGTTCTTTGATGCTGTTAACAGGGGCTGTGATTTCACTAATGGACCTTTTTCCTGTAGGCCGAATCGGTATTCCAGATCTTGGAGTTGATTGTTCTTCTCTACCGGGATGAAACCCTTGTACATCATCCTTTCTTGATACAGTTGGAGGTGGCAACTTTGGTGGTATCTCGTGTTTCAAATGATTTTGAGGCAGCACCGGTCTTCCACGGCTTGGAATTGGGTGTCGTCTGCTAGGATGAGAAATGTCCACATCACTCTTGTTTGATCGTGATGGAACAGGTGGCCCGGTCTTGTTTGAAATCGAACTTGGTATCTCATGTTTCAACTGAATTGGTCTTCCAGAACTTGGAAGTACGTTGTTTCTTGTTCCAGGGTTTTCAGAACCTGAAGTTGAATTTGTTTGGCTCTGATTCAGACTGCGCTGAACTGCAATGTTTTCTCTACCGGATGTAGCAGGGATGCCAGTGTTTCTATTTCCTGCAACCAATTGCGTTCTATCTTCACAACGAAGTCCATTAACAGAGTTGGAAGCAGATGGCACCGGTACTGGATTGGTGTTGGTGTTCCCAGTAGAAGTTGAAATTTTCCAAGTGTTTAATCTGGCATCTGCACCACAGAGAGACTGTGGGTCAGTTCTTCCTGAATTAGAGCATAAAGTTTCTTTGCTGGAATCAGGTCCTTTGTGCTTCTTTAGTAATCGAATCTTGATTGGTTTCCCTGTTTGATATAGTAAGATTAGCATCTGCTTGAACAATTAGAAACACAAAAAGACAATTATAAAACAAATGCAACTCACCATGACCACCAGTGCCATCAGGAACAATAGCATCATCTCTTTTCCTTTTGTTGCTATTTTGTGTGCTATCAGATGAATAGCTTGGTTTGTGCGAACAGATCGGCTGACCATGCTCTTCCGTTAGATCGCTCTTTTCCAATGTTTCAACTTTAGGCTCGGTTCTCTTGTTATGGGCTTCTTTCGAACCAACTGAATTCTGTAACACTTTACAAGCATCCTGCTGACTTTCATTTGGGTTCTTCTCTAACTTCCCCTTCTTCTCTTCATCCTTTCTTTTTTCTTTTTCCTTCTTGTCTTTCTTTGCCCTCTTCTGTTTCTTCCTTTCTGCCTTGGCCTTATCGGTTTCCTTCTGGAGCTTTAATTAAAGCACCAGAACAGCAAATTTAGAACCAAAGGTAACATAGTGCACATGCCGGAACTAACAACATTTTGGTAGCAACAAAGTGCGATTGCCAATCACATAAGGCGGTCAAAATGTAAGAGAGCAGAAGATCACAACTCTCATTGATATGTTGTACCAAACATAAAGGGTTACAAATAGAAGACCCGAAACTTCACTAGACATGATTGACTAAATTCTTCCATAACGAGACACATTACACATACCTTAAATTATCTAGGAATCACATGCCACATAATAAGATTGGAAACATAGTTTTTTTTCTAGAAATTATGCAAGGCCATTGCAAACTTTTGATTTTATTAAAGTTTACAAGTTAAGAGAGATACCATGACAAATAACCAACAACCAAACAATTAAATTTATCATTGAAACTTCTTAAATTTTCCTAAAAACAAAATTACCTTAAAAACATGAACATCAATTTGACCAAAAAACAACAATAGCCATGAAAAGGCATACAAAATATTAGATTGAAGTGTCAAATAACCAATTGTTTGTTTTTAGAAAAGCGAGAATCTAAAACTCTGTTTTTTTTTGGAAAATCGAAAGCAATGTCATCAAGTCGGGTTTCCAGTAAAAAAAACCCTACAAGCTAGTTAAACCAAAATACTACAAAACGGACAATGCAACAATCAAGTGCTACCAGATAAGAAGCCTAAACACATTAAGTACACTACAAGGTCTTCTAAAACAATTTCACCAAAATACTGAGATTATCCTGAACATTCATTTCCTAGAGCTCTACCATTATACTAGTTCAACAAAACGATTCTGATTCCCATTTTAACCCTGATTCCTCACTCTGATAACAAATATCATCCAACGTATTCTTAAACTAACAATTTCTCTTAATACTGTTCCAAAGATATGTAAATTCTATTCGACAATGGGTCCAATTTTCCCTGAACTCTAGCAGCAATGCTGTTCTAAAATAACCAAACTCTCACTCCAATTATAGGCCACTATCAAGTCCACTCAACCTGAGGATATTAGACATCAAACAATACTTTGGTGCATGGACGACTATTATCTCACCCTAGATCATTCTAAATTTCAAGTACCAGATTTCAATTAAACAACAAATCCTTAAATAGCCATCTCAACAAGTACTCGATTTCACCCTTAAGGCCTTAACCGTCGACTTAAATCCTCTACGAGATCACTTAAATTGAACCAGAACAATCCACTAATCAATACCGATAAATCATTCCTACAGATGAAAACATACTCCTATTTTCGTCCACAACCGACCCAAAAATCCAATCAATCGTTGATAAACACAAAAATTTTATATCTGCGAACGCATGCCTTCTGATTCTTCATATTAATAACATGTAGAACATACACATCGGATCAGTCTTTTGCTAGACTAAACAGTTTAGATGTACATAAAGAGATACAACCCTTTTTATGACATACGAATATCACAGAAACACAACAGATCTCAAAATTGCTTTCTCAACAAACCTTAATCGATTCGATCAAGGCCTCATATGTAGCTCCGTTCCTACTATAACCAGGAGGAGGATATGGAAAGCACCGAGACATCCTCGATTGTTTCCTCGAGATCGAATCGAAAGGATATAATAAGAGGCAAGAATCCCCCAAAAACTACAGATTAGATAGGAAATCGGCGGGTTTAATAGACCTAGTAAAGATCTAAAGAACCCGAGTGGATGAATCTCTCGCGCCCTAGATTTTTTTGAAACTAGGGTTAGGGTTTCTTCGACGGCGAGAGCTTCAAGAGGTCTCGAGATTGAAGGTTTGCGTAATGTGTTTTTGTTGATGGTAAGGCGGTATTTATATAAGGGGAGTTCGCCGACCTTAGACGCGTTATTCGCATCATGGGCCTTATCATGTGGGCCTTCTTTTATAGGCCTTTCCGATTAGTGGGCCTGCTTTTGTAACATTTACGTTTTACATTTTTTTGTTTATATATATATTACATAACGTATCCGTGTCACGAAATATCTCGAATCTAAAACTGAGAACTTGAAAGAAATAATCTTATTTCATGTTCAGTTTTATTCTTCATCACACAGTGTCAATTTTATGGTTTTATGTGTTTTTAAATCGCATATCGGGTAAATAAAATTCAAGATTAATATGGTCAATTGGTAAAAAAAAAGTTCGAAAAAGATTCGCACGATAGTGGTGTTTTCAAATCCATAACATTTAAACTTATGTTGAAGGTATTGATGAAACGATGATAATGTTATAGTTTGTAAAAAAAAAAAAAACATTTTTTAATGTATTTTAGTTAATATACAATTATGTACGTAATTAGGGGTGTACAAAAAAAAATTCAATCCGCAAAACCCACCCAACCCAACCCGCTAACAACCTAATTAAACTCAACCCGCCAACTCATCAAACCGCCAAACTGCTAATTAGGAGGGTTGAAATTAAGTTAGCATAACTCAACCCAACCTAAACCGTCAATCCACCACTAATATATATTATTTCAATAAAATTATACATATATATATATAATATTTACAACCATTATAATTTACAACCCAAAAAATATATACATATATTAGTCTAATTTACAACCCAAAGAATATATAAATATATTAGTCCAATTTATAGCCCAAAACCCAAAATTAATCCAACTATGTCAAGGCCTGAATTAATTCAACTAGGTCGATCGATACGTCTTAATAAACACGACTACACGAGTACACTGAAACAACTAGATCGATGTTGTTTTCATTACATAAATGAACATATGAAATATATTTTAAATAATAGATTTCAAATTAGAAGTATGAACATGAATGAATATATGGAGTATGTTTCGAACTAGAAGTTCGAATCACGAATTTCGTTTTTCAATGCATTGATTTTGTTAGAATTTTGTTTTTTATTGTGTAAATGAATCTCATGTTTCTTGTCGGTTTTTACTTTGTATTTTTTTTATCCTATTTATCGGTTGTTTTGTGATGAGGGAAATAAATTGAAGAAAGAGTTAACAAAGGTCGAACAAAGAATATGTTCAATAATTAATTGGAGTCGGATAGATCCAACACAATCGTACTTGATTGATGATTTGAATCGAATGTTATCATTCAAACGTTTGAAGTTTATTTTTAAAACTTACAAAACTTAATATATATTTCGATGATTGTAGTAACTAATAACTTTGTTGGTTATTTTAAGTATTATTTATCGTATTTCATTCGTCAGCTTTATGTATATTTCTAACATGTCCTAACCCGCAAGGGTTGGGTTGGGTTGAGAATTTTCAAACCGCTGTAATTAGGTTGGGTTGTAAAATTATAAAAAACCGCTCAACCCAACCCGCGTACACCCCTATACATAATATACAAATTATAAAGCTTCAAAACTTTTCACGTTCAACATGATAATTTAAAATAAAAATATTTTTTTAAATTACATTTTATACACTTATAATTAGTTATTTAATTACTTTTATTACTTTCTTTTTCATTTTTCATTTTACATCGTTATCATATTAACGTACATTCACGGTTTTGTACCTCTTAAAAATTCAAGAATAACCGTAATATATATATATATATATATATATATATATATATATATATATAGTGTTGGGTTTCGGTGAGAATTTTAAGTTAACGTGAGAAACGTGATAAGTGCTCAAGATTCACTTAGATAAGATGCACCAGATCAATTCCCTTCTAAGTCGTAATTCATGGGAGGGCATGAGATTAAAAGTGATCAACAGTTCGAATCGACTTCTCAAGCTTCTCGTGTTAACCTCAACTTATCACACTATCATTCGCCTATATATATACACACACATATATATATATATATAGAGAGAGAGAGAGAGAGAGAGAAAGTTGGGTTTCAGTGAAAAGTTAAGTTAACATGAGAAGCATGAGAAATGATTATCAACCGTTGGATGCATATTAGAATGAGATGTGTAACACCCCGATTTTCGAAAGGTATCATCTCAAGTTTATACAGAAACCGATATATTAAGGAAAAATAAGATTTTTAAATTTGGACTTGAATCCTGGATTTATAGTTTAGATAGATGAATGATTCAATTACGAGTCAAACGGTTCTTTCCGGAGCAAAAACGGAGCTATAACGAAGAAATAACGGCCAAAACAGTATCGAGAGGAAAATCAGGGGGAAGCGGGTGACTTATGCCGGGACCTAAGTCGCGAGACAAGTCGCGAAATCCACTGGATCGAGCTTAAATCGCGATTTTCAGCCCCAAACTTCATTCCTTCATAACTCCTTCATCCTAGCTCCGATTTGGGTGATTCAAAGTGCTACAGTTTCGTTTTTGAGATATTTTCAAGGATCTAGCAAGAGATTTGAAGTCTATTGAAGTATACTAGAGCATTTTGTGGTGGTAAGCTTCTCATCTCTCCCTATTCATCTTCTTCCCCAAAATATTATAGGGTTTCATCCACCCTTATTCTCCCTTTCATAGATTGAAGGTTTGTGATCATTTTGGTGAACTAGAAGTGTTTTGATTGGTGAATTCAAGCTTGGGTTAAGGTAATCTTCTATTCTCTTCGGTTATGGAAGTTAGGGTTTCGGTAGTAGTTGAGGTATCTATGTATATGGTTTGGGAAATGATTGTTTATGGTAGAATATGTATATTTATGGTTGGAACCTTGTGAATCTAGGTTTTGAAAGATTTGGTTTGAAGAATCAAGTTTCTCAAGTTCTAAGTGGGTAAAATCTAGATTTAGTCTAAATCTAGTAAGGTGAGTTTTCTTTACCAAAATCTTTAAATGGGATACATATCTTAAGTGTTTACTTGTACTACTTGTTATGTATGCACAAATCTGATCACCTGATAAGTTCGACCTAAATGCTAATTTCATGAGTATTTGGGGGTTTTGACTGTTGAGGTATATATGTGGAATCATTGTATTGTTAACATCGTTATTAGTGGTTATGATGGTTAATATCATAGATTATGTGAAGATTGTTGATTAAACCTACATGCTTGGGTGTTTTGGGCCTAACATGGGGTTGAAGTCATGCAAATCCTTATATATGTTTCTTGTGATGCGAGATATGTATAAGGATAGTTAATATGTGTATATATCTTGTTGATGCTAGATATGTATGGAAATGGAAAATATATATGTATATATGTATGTTGGAGGAACCGTGAGTATGTGCTAGGAGGATGTAGCCTTAGGTGCCACCGGGACGGTATGTGCCTAATGCCCCCGCCATCGGGACGGTGTGCCGGGCCTTTAGGTGTTGTCGGAAGAACAACACCCAAGGTGCATTGACTTGAGGTAAAACTCATTGGTATGATGGATCTCCCCCATTGATTCCAGTATGACCATGTGGATCGAGTCGTTAATTATGTTATTTCATGTTTATCGAATGCCATGCCATGCTTTTGTACAACTCACTAGGCCCGTTTGGCCTAACACTTGTTTGGTTTGATATGTATCTCAGGTTATAGCGGCGCTGGTTCTAAGCTGGCATAGATGCTTGGGTGAGAGATTGAGGGATATTGCATTTGGACTTACTTTTGGTAGGAGAACCTTTGGGTTTATAAATGACACCCTTATTTGTAATCTCTTTTCTAGTTATGGAATTAGATTAGTTGGTTGTTATTTACCGTTTGTTTAATTACAACTGTATTTAAACAGGTTTGTGTATTTTCCCCATTTAAGGAGGCTCTTGCTTTGGCAATTTTTAGTATACCTCATGTCTGTTTTTCGGATTTTTGGTATCCCTATTTTTAGGGTGTTACAAGTTGGTATCAGAGCTCTAGTTTAAGTGAACTAGGCATGAATGTAAGATGTCTAGACTTAGACTGAGTACGATAGGCAATGATTTACGAGATGGGTAGAATTTCTAAGATGGGTTAGTCTTAGAGTCGACGGAAACTATGGTTATCAGGCGTTGTGGCGATAGTAACGAGAACCTTTATGTATTATATGTTCATAATCTCACCTAAGGGGTTGTTTGTTTAAAAAAAAAAACTCTTGACAGCTCTTAAGTCTGGATCGTTCTGACCTTTTTACACACCACCTCTTGTTATTCATAACTAAAATAAGACTTTAGACTTTAGACCTTAGACCTCTTAAAGAACAAATGACACCTAAATGTCAGAATGCTCTCTATATGAATTGCCAAAACCACAGGGGCCTTGGCCCCTAAATGCCCTAAGAGGCATCCGTCCCTGATTCTATTGTTATTTCGTCCTTTTGACTAACCTATATTATTATATTACTATTTATATCTTTTTTTGTTTGCTATATATATTGGAACTTGAGAGTTTAGATAATAAAGAAGGGGATGGGCTAAATGCACTTTTGTTTTTGCTAAATACACCAAAATCATTGAAAAATGATTATGTTTTTTTGGTTTTTTCGTCCTTTTGTTGTCTTTTTTATTTTTATTATATATTTTTGTTTATATATTTTTATTATATATTTTTGTTTTGATTTGAAAAGAAATAAATATTTATAAATATAAATATTACTAATTTTTTTTAATTATATAATTATAAAAATAAAACATAAATATTGCGATTTAACATATAAATAGAACATAAAATAATCTATATTACATTCGATTATTCTAAAATAACATTATCCATAGTACAATTAACACGTAAAAACTTCATGTAGTTCTTTATTCACTCTGAATACGGGGTAGCCCATCCAGCAGCACACCAATAACTATGATGGAAAAAAAGTGATACAATTTGCGGAAACGGATATCCTTCTGCCATATCTAATTTCACATCATGGTTACCATTAACTTACCCTATTGTAAAAACAACATGTTCATACCACATTGGAGGAGTGGACCTAAGCGGCAAGTACGTCCCACTGCCAAGTTAAAAAACACTATGAAGGTAAAAAAAAAAAACCTAAACCAAGTTAAAAAAAATCAAACTTTCACAGATAAAAGACTGTAAAGGTATATCCGAATCTTCACAGTGAAAACGCTGTGAAGGTATATGTAACACCCCGAATTTAGTTATGTAACCTTAGTATTCTAGTGTTAAGCTTTTGTCGCTAGCATCGCGTTTGTTATCAAGTGTGAGTTTGGCCTTTGGTGGTTTTGGACAAACCACAGTGAACTACGCGAGTTATGTCGCGGGTTGAGGTCGCGGCATAACCCGCGAAACCCTCTGGATGGTTTAGGGTTTTTGGACACGGGCGAGTTATGCCGCGAGTGGAAGTCGCGGCATAACCCGCGAGATGGCCTGGCCGACTTATACACTTTTCAGTCTAAATATCTCTCACTTATCTCATTTGAGATTCATTTTCTGAAATCTCAATCTCTCTCTTCTCTCTCTCTAAATATCATTCTCTCTTTTCGCTCTCTCTCTAAGAGTTGGTATTTTATATCAAGTGTTTGATCTGAGGTTCCGGTGTAGAAAGCTTCGTCTTGTCTAAAGGGTCGATATCTGGTTCTTCGGGTTTTTCGTACAAACCTATTGGGTGAGTTCCTACTACCTTTCTAAAACTTTATACATGTCAAAGGGTTACATTTTTAAACTCCTATGTATCTCCCTGATTTCAGATTTCAGATTCATACATTTTGGATATAAGTTAACTTTTGGGAGATTTTAGGGTTCCGATCATTTTATGATGGATTCTATAGTATTTGAAGTAAAATGATGTTTTACTTACACATTATGTGGACATGTGAAAGAATGTTTATGGACTCATTTTGATAATTTTCATTCTTACCGTAAGTTGAACTTGAGAAGGCATTTTGTTTATAAAATGTTTTATACCATATGACTACCTATGGTTGTTTACAAAGTTATTGGGATGTCTATTCCCCATCAAAGAAAAGGCATTTTGTTTATAAAATGTTTTATACCATATGACTATCTATGGTTGGTCACATAAATTGTTGTGACAAGTTTGTACCAATTACTAGCGGATCCCTAGGTTTTGAGTCGACTTATATTTCATTATTTGAGATTACCAAGTAATGTAAATATAGAGCTACATGTGCATTAAATTGTGAGGCTCTGGCCGTTAACAAATATAGAGCTACATGTGCATTAAATTGTGAGGCTCTGGCTGTTAACAAATATAGAACTACATGTGCATTAAATTGTGAGGTTCTGGCCGTTAATAAATTATGGAACTACATGTGCATTAAATTGTGAGGTTCCATAAGGTAATCAAAACGAAGAACTACATGTGCATTAAATTGTGAGGTTCTGGAAAGAAGGTTTATGACCTTATTTTAATGGATTTTATTCATAACATCAGTTAACTTGGAAATGCTTGTTTGAAAGGTTTCCTTTTTGGATGTAAATGTTATATCCCCTGAAATTTATAAACTGTATGTTCTCGCTAGGCTTTTAAGCCTAACACTTTTTCTCAAATGATATGTATATCAGGTTCTCGTTAGCGGCGGGTTGCTAAGGGATTGAGTGCCGGGATTGATCTCGAGGTTTTTTTTTTGAGATTGTGTAGTATTGGATTGTTGGGCGTTGTTAAGTCCTACATTTTTAGATAATTCTGGATCAACAACTTATGTAATCTAGATAGTATATGTTTAGATTAGTTGGTTGATGAATTCTATATCCGTTCAGATTTTGTATAGTCTTAAGGACTGATCCCCTTTATGAGAAGTTTATATCAATACGGATGTCTTGTTGTCATATTTCCAGGTTTTAATTTACTCTGAATTTTAGAGTGTTACAAGTTGGTATCAGAGCTATAGTTTAAGCGAACTAGGCATGAATGTAAGATGTCTAGACTTAGACTGAGTTTGATAGGCATTGATTGTGAGAATTGGGTAGAACTTCTAAGATGGGTTAGTCTTAGAATCGACGGAGGTTATGTTAATCAAACGTTGTGATGATGGTAACAAGAACCCTTATGTGTTATATGTTCATAATCTCACTTAGCTAATGTGATTATGAAGATATTTTACGTGAGTGTAATTGGTTTGCTAATGTTATGACAATTGGTAGACGTAGCGGTACGTTTCTTTCGTGCGTGTTTCAGTTAAACTCTTCCTTACCCTTTCTCGTGCTTGCGTTTGTCTGTTCTACCTTAGTATGTTGACCGTTAGAGTAGTGCGAAGGTTTATAAGCGAGTAAGCTAAGGAATGATTTTTGTTTGTAAGCAACGTCTCTTTGGAATTATAGTAAGTGCGTGGGACGCATTAAGTTAATCATCCTAAGTCAGATTCGTTGGTGGAATTAGGATTATATTTTGCTAGATCGATTCTATTTCGAGGAGATTTGTAAGTTAATTTAATAGGATGGTTGCCCTTTGATGCCCGAGGCATCCGGTAGATTATAGAACGTTGGGATATTGTGAAGCATAGTATTAAGATGTGAGTGTCGACCGAATTCATGCATTTAATTGATTTCTAAAATAAGGTTTCTTAAATTGTTTTTCATGAGCGCCAACCATGAAGTAAATTACATTATAACGTTCTGACAAGACATTTAGCACTCATCATAATTTAAACTATGAGCATAAGCATGCTTACATTGGTTTTGTTGCACCTGATTTCAAATTATTATCAAAACTCTCTTTACTCACATCTTGTGCTTAAATGCTATTTTGGATGTCGAAATATTGTGTTTTAACGCTTTTTGAGTTAATGGGCAAATAGTTGTGGAATTTTGACCTTGACATTGGAGCTCTTCCACGTATGTCAATGGTTTAAAGGAAAAGTTATTCCCATGCTTTTGAGTCGGAGTTTCTTGAGAATTTTTAGTTGTGTGAGTCTCGTTGAACTTCTTGGAGTTTTGTTTTACGGATTCTTTTGTCGCGTGCGTATATTTTGAGATGCGTGAGTTTAATTTTATTGCGTGTAAGTTAATGAGTTTTATGAAAATCCAGTTGGATATGGTGTCTCATCTTACGACTTTTGTGTCGCGTAAATAATTTCAGGAACATGTGCATATGCATCATTGTGTGCGTTAATTTTGGGGTTTTGTTAACAAATATCAACCGTCGTGTACTATGTGCATTGGATTTAAATATAACGTTAATGTAAACGATTTCATAAAACGATTTATGTTATTTCAAAACAGGAATTTCGTTCTGATCGTATTTCAATCATTAACAGTTTTTCCCGCAAAAGTATTTAGCGGGTTAGCGGTATTTTGTCGTCGTAAATTTCTATTTTGGTTCTATTGTGTTTAACTTTACAACGTGAAGCTTCAAACTCGATTTAAAATTTTATTTGCATCCCCGTTATTCTACCGCCCTTTGGGGAATAAATTGTTGCATATGGGGTGAGTTGAAAATCCTTTTGCTGCAACGCCTCTTGGTTATAGAGGAGAAATTTTAAAGATAAAACTGTGATTTTCACTTTGGAGTTGTACAAACCATTGTTGCACATGTTAAAGTGCAAGAATCTATTTTCACGTTTATAGCGTAAATCATTGCGTATGTTTTACTCGGTATTTCTCAAGGTGAAAGTATTTTGATAAGTTTCGTATTCGGTAATTTGGATTGTTTTAACAGCATAAATTGCTCATGTCGAGCTTGATTATTTCAACAAGTAAATAGTATGATTTACATATTCTGGATGATTTTGTGCATCTTAGTATAATTGCATTCATAAACTTTTGGAAGATCTTTTGTCTCAATACATGTTGAGTTTTGAGAAATCATGTTCTGGTGGTGTGTGTTTTCATAAACCTTGTTTAAAGACATTGCATTATTTGGGAAAACCGTTAAATGTCGGTTAAAGAGTGTTTTAAGGTATACGAGGCTTTCGTTGGAAATTTACGTAAAGTGTCGAGCCTTTGGCTCAGGTTTTGACCGAAGGAGGCGTGTGGACATTTGTCCGGATTTATAACCGCAATGAAAAAAAATTAGTATGATGGAGTTTATTTGTGTTTTTGGTGAGTCATAGTTCATTTGGAAAACGGTTTGATTCAACCAACGATGAGATTTGAGTTAATCATATTTTTGGTCGTGTTTGCATAATAGTTGGTCAAACATGTTTCAATATTTATTTCAGCTTCCATTTGGGTGTTTACGTAAACCGTTGGGTCGTTGGCTCAATTTTGACTAAATGGAGTCTTGAGGGCATTTGTTCGGTTTAAAAACAGTTGTGGAATTTTGGAGTATGATGGCGATTATTTCATGTCGTCAGGAGTTACATGTTTTGGGAGCTTTGGTTTTCTTTTCAGTTGGAGTCTTGTAGTGTTCCATAGAGAAGAGTAGATTTCGAGGACGAAATCATTCTAAGGTTGGGAGTATTGTAACACCCCGAATTTAGTTATGTAACCTTGGTATTCTAATGTTAAGCTTTTGTCGCTAGCATCGCGTTTGTTACCAAGTGTGAGTTTGGCCTTTGGTGGTTTTGGACAAACCACAGTGAACTACGCGAGTTATGTCGCGGGTTGAGGTCGCGGCATAACCCGCGAAACCCTCTGGATGGTTTAGGGTTTTTGGACACGGGCGAGTTATGCCGCGAGTGGAAGTCGCGGCATAACCCGCGAGATGGCCTGGCCGACTTATACACTTTTCAGTCTAAATATCTCTCACTTATCTCATTTGAGATTCATTTTCTGAAATCTCAATCTCTCTCTTCTCTCTCTCTAAATATCATTCTCTCTTTTCGCTCTCTCTCTAAGAGTTGGTATTTTATATCAAGTGTTTGATCCGAGGTTCCGGTGTAGAAAGCTTCGTCTTGTCTAAAGGGTCGATATCTGGTTCTTCGGGTTTTTCGTATAAACCTATTGGGTGAGTTCCTACTACCTTTCTAAAACTTTATACATGTCAAAGGGTTACATTTTTAAACTCCTATGTATCTCCCTGATTTCAGATTTCAGATTCATACATTTTGGATATAAGTTAACTTTTGGGAGATTTTAGGGTTCCGATCATTTTATGATGGATTCTATAGTATTTGAAGTAAAATGATGTTTTACTTACACATTATGTGGACATGTGAAAGAATGTTTATGGACTCATTTTGATAATTTTCATTCTTACCGGAAGTTGAACTTGAGAAGGCATTTTGTTTATAAAATGTTTTATACCATATGACTACCTATGGTTGTTTACAAAGTTATTGGGATGTCTATTCCCCATCAAAGAAAAGGCATTTTGTTTATAAAATGTTTTATACCATATGACTATCTATGGTTGGTCACATAAATTGTTGTGACAAGTTTGTACCAATTACTAGCGGATCCCTAGGTTTTGAGTCGACTTATATTTCATTATTTGAGATTACCAAGTAATGTAAATATAGAGCTACATGTGCATTAAATTGTGAGGCTCTGGCCGTTAACAAATATAGAGCTACATGTGCATTAAATTGTGAGGCTCTGGCTGTTAACAAATATAGAACTACATGTGCATTAAATTGTGAGGTTCTGGCCGTTAATAAATTATGGAACTACATGTGCATTAAATTGTGAGGTTCCATAAGGTAATCAAAACGAAGAACTACATGTGCATTAAATTGTGAGGTTCTGGAAAGAAGGTTTATGACCTTATTTTAATGGATTTTATTCCTAACATCAGTTAACTTGGAAATGCTTGTTTGAAAGGTTTCCTTTTTGGATGTAAATGTTATATCCCCTGAAATTTATAAACTGTATGTTCTCGCTAGGCTTTTAAGCCTAACACTTTTTCTCAAATGATATGTATATCAGGTTCTCGTTAGCGGCGGGTTGCTAAGGGCTTGAGTGCCGGGATTGATCTCGAGGTTTTTTTTTCAGATTGTGTAGTATTGGATTGTTGGGCGTTGTTAAGTCCTACATTTTTAGATAATTCTGGATCAACAACTTATGTAATCTAGATAGTATATGTTTAGATTAGTTGGTTGATGAATTCTATATCCGTTCAGATTTTGTATAGTCTTAAGGACTGATCCCCTTTATGGGAAGTTTATATCAATACGGATGTCTTGTTGTCATATTTCCAGGTTTTAATTTACTCTGAATTTTAGAGTGTTACAGTATATCCGAATCTTCACAGTGAAGACGCTGTGAAGGTATATCCGAATCTTCACAGTGAAGACGTTGTGAAGGTAAAAAAACGAACATTCACGGCGAAAAACACCGTGAACGTAACATTTACAGTGTTTTCCCTATAAAAAGTTCGATTTTTTTTACATTCATAGTTTTTTGGTGTGAAGTATCATACTTTAAAGTTTGGTCTCACCGGTCTCACAGAAACTGTTTGGTCTCACGCGAACTTAAGCCATGTGTAATATATATATATATATATATATATGTATATGTATATGTATATATATATGTATATGTATATATATATATGTATATGTATAGGGGTTGTTTAATTTGCAACCCTTAAAAAGGTTGCAAACCATGCAACCCACATCTTAACCGTCGGATTCATGATCGGCGGTTACAATAGATATGGGGTCCAATATTTTTAATTAAAAAAATAGAAAAATAAAAATAAAATAACCGTCGATCATGAATCCAACGATTAAGATGTGGGTTGCAAGGGTTGCAACCTTTTTAAGGGTTGCAAAATATTCTTCCACTATATGTATATATACACTACTACAAATTATGCTTTTACACACGGTTGTTTTGGGCTTTTATACGCGTTTTTGGAACCGCGTATATCGCGGGTGTTTGTAAAAGTATCGGGCTTTTATACGCGGTTCCAAAACCGCGTATAAAACTCAACTTTTATACACGGTTTCAAAACCGTTTAGAAAAGTAATATTAACCGCGTATAAAAGTGACCATCTTGCACGGTTTTTAGATGAAACCGTTTAAGAAATCCCTGCTAACCGTTTATAAAAGTATTTATCTTACACGGTTTTTAGATCAAACCGTTTAAAAAATTCATAGTAACCGTTTATAAAAGTCTATATCTTACACGGTTTTTTGCTAAAACCGTTTACAATTGCATTAATTTTTCACGGTTTTCATAGCAAACCGCGTATAAATGTAACCATTAATAAAAAAAATAGCACGCATTTGTACACGGTTCTTTTACTAAAACCGCGTATAATGAGTTATATTTATATTTTTAATATTTTCCTCGATTTTGTTACCATCCATTATTCCAAATATTGGTGAAGCTGTATTATATCGATATGCTAAATTTTCAAATACGATTCATATTCGAATAATGGAACATTTCAAGCACAATTCCAAATACAAAAATAAGCTAGAAGCATAAATGTAGCATCTCGAAGTAACCATTAACCATTAAACTTTAAAAAACATCAGCATAAATGTAATATCTCAAAGTGACCAACCATTCTAATATTTTCATCGTATAACAAGTCTAATACTTCTTAAAACAACCCCCCCCCCCAAAAAAAAAATTCATTACCACATTTTACTCTCTTTCATACGCTTCAAAGTGAACGATCTCGCAATATTGCAAGCAATCTCCTCTACTTGTGTAATTGTGAAAGGATCCGTGGTTGTCCATGTGTCCTATAAATAAATTTGAAAGTAGGTGTTATTATAAATAAAATAAAGTGTTTTTTACAATATATAAATAAAATGAAAGAAAACTTAAGAAACACGTACCTTGAGAGAGGAGGCATATTGTTCATGCATCACAAATTGGAAGATTTGTTTCACTACATAGTAACCACACTCCCAACCATCTTGTTGTTGATTACACTAAAGTGTAAAAAAATTAGTGATTAAACATATTAAAGTACGAAATAAATTGTTGGGATATATAAATTAATTATACCTTGTTTAATCTCCATGTAACCGAAGTCTTGGCTTGAGAAGACCCTGTGGCATTATTGTACTTTGCAATGGCTCTAAATGAAAAGTAACAAAACATTTGTGTTAATAGTCGATTACTATATAAATAAACATCAATAGTATACTAAAGTAACACATTACTTACGTGTCAATTAGGCCTTTGATCTCGTAAGTTTCTGCTGTCTTTCCATTTGTCATCAGCGAATCTAATACATAGACCAAGCTACGTCTAGGCCTAATGATTAGTAGCGACCAATGGTTCCTAAAAATGTTCAAAATGGTAACTTAAAGTGTAAAATGTAAATTATTATTATAATAGTAAGATATATAAGTGTGTATATATATATATATATATATATCTTACCCCTGTAAGTATGGTGCCAAAAAAAACTCCTTTTCTTTTTGGTGCATCATCGTTGCAAAAATTGTGTCCGTGACAAGATTAGCATCCCATGTAATTTCAAGTGCATTTATTGCTCCCGGTGCTATAAACGCACACTTGTTCCTTGAATTTTGAGATATCATCATATGTAAATCCCTGAAAACATTAAAATATGATAACTATATTGGATATTGTGAATATGCATACCTTCTTAATTGATAAGACATATATAAATATATATAAATATCGACTTACGCTAGATACCAAGCGATGATGTTCTGGTCGAGCCACCCATTCGTCATTAATAACTTCAAGTCATCGTACTCAACCCCTATGTGCATAGACGTATGACAAAGGACCCCTACCTCGAAGCAACCAAACAGATCAGAGCCACGAAGCAACCAAACAGATCAGAGCCACGAAGGTCCACAACTGGAGGTTCTAAATCAGATCAGAGCCACGAAGCAACCAAACACGCAAGCTAAATATGATGATCAAAATCAACTGGTCTAGTAGAGCAAATTCAGGTATTTTTGCATAGAAATGCAATGGGAGATATGCGTAACAGGAAGAGTAACAAAGACCTGGCATTGAAGATATATTCGTTGGAGGTGCATTCGTTATTTCCATATCATCGTCTGAAGCGGTATTGGATGAATAATTGCTTGAAAAATCGTCCCCTTCGTTCGTCATCGCCGGAGGTAGGAGAATCGCCTTCCTACATTAAGAAATTAGGGGATGTATAGTTACAAAACAACCAATATATATTCAAAAAAGAAAGGCTAGCGAGGGAAACTAGGAGTACATCAAGGTATTACAAGCTTTCATCGGGTCCTTACACCACACATTCCCAGTGTATCTTAAGACCCATTTTTTATTATGCTCTGTTTCGAGATTGCCAAATAGCCCAAATATATTCTACGAAAATCAACGACATTAAAGACCAAAGGCTTTCTAGACAGAAATTTAGAGTCGTATAATTCTCCTCAATCACAATCATGAATTAAGAAACTACAAGTATAATGTAAACTTCGAATCTGACAATTACTGGAATTGATTTTTAAAATTAAAATATGCATGATTGCGCAAGGAATGAGATGTGTGAAGGATTAATCAATTATATATCTTGTCCAGTTCATGACTATAAAGATACCCTGGCTACTATAAAGTATATCTCAATTTATTTGGGGGGAACAAACACACGTTCGGTGGTACTAACTTGTAAAGTTCAATTAGTATTTAGGGTTTGTTCATACCTGAAAGCAAAAGAAGACCTAAAGATCGGTACCAACGTACCTTGAAGGGAAAACCAGTAAGCAATCGAGAAAGAAGAACGAACCTGGAAGGAGATGAGGATTCGCTAAGCCCTAAATTTGTTCAAAAAATGTTGCTGCCAATCGATGGAGATGAGGATTCGCTGCCAAATCGATGGAGATGAGGATTCGCTGCCAAATCGATGGAGATGAGGAGTCTGTTAAAAAAAATCGCTGCCAAATCGATGGAGATGAGAGTTGCTCAAAAGATTTCGCTGCAAAATCGATGGAAAATTTTGAGCGGGAATTGATGAGAATGAGGATAAATGGCGGTTTATTAGAGATAAATAATTATAATTTAACTAATTAGGATTATTATGATTATTTTCTATATCTATAATCTATAATATCTATATCTATAATTTATAGTAATTTATAATATATTATAAAGCATGGATAAAAAAAAACTCTTAAATACAAATTATTAGGCACAAGGTACCAACATTTTATGCAAGATTTTAAAAATCTTTTAATTTACAAGTATCAAAGCACAAGATACATATTACTACTACAGACTTTTAACATCAATTGATATGTACAGGACTTTCCTTTTATGCAGACATTTCCATGTATCATTATTAATTAATATATTATATTACTATAAATTTGTTTTATTTATATTATTAAATATGTAATTGGTTATTTTATCTATATGTCATTAAAATATATAAGATAATCATTGAATTCTAAAAAAATACTTAATTTTTTTATATAGAAAAATTATATTATTAAGCCTAAATTAAAAAAATTTATAAAAAAAAACATTATCATTTTCTCAAAACCATCCATGATCGTATTGTAAATCGACAAAATAACAAAAAATAAAATGAAATATTAAAATCGTGATGTATCTCGCTGCATTGCGCGAGTACGCTTCTAGTTATTATTAACACAAAACCAATAATTAATACCGACAAACTCAATTATTAATACTTTAACTATCTAAGTGTCACAATTTATAATGAAAATACCAACATCACAAAAAACAAAATTTATAAAATTGTCTTCTGAATAGATCATCCGCTTGTCATGTCTTCAATAGTCTTGCACTGAAAAAAATGAATTACGAAGTTATATGAATATCAGGTAATCAATATTATAAAGAAATAATTTTAATAACAAGCGTTTTACAAATACATGGATATCTCGTTGGATTACGTAGTATGAGTTTCATTGACCCATAATCCTTCTGCGTGGTCAGTTCTCATGTATGTAGTTTCATCAATCAACAAATTTGTAGAGGGTATACCGACAGAAAAAGGAGGTAGCTCATCAAACTGATCATATTCTTCCTCGTCTACGACATTTTCAACCCCAAGTATATGTCTTTTACCATGAAGAACGATGTGCCACTTGGAATCCTTCGGGTCCTCGACAAAGAAGACCTGTGTCGCTTGCTTAGCAAGAATGAATGGTTCTGATACATAACCCTCTTTAGACAGATCGACGACCGTAAAACCATCATTGTCAACTTTGACGCCTCTTTTGTTTTCGACCCATTTACACTTGAATAGAGGTACTTTGAAGAAAGTGTAATCAAGCTCCCAAATTTCCTGAATTATGCCGTAAAACGAGTCTTTAGCGATCCTCGACCTAGCATCATTGTTCGATCTAGAGAACTCTGTCGTTGCGGCTATTAGTGTCACCCCACTGTTTTGCAATGTACTTTTGTCATCTTGTTTTTTGGTGTAGAATGTATATCTGTTAATGTCGTATCCTTGGTATGTTGACACAGCATGTACAGGACCATACGCCAAATGTTCCACAACTTGATCAACTCTTTCTCCCCCGTAATTTTGTTTCACTCTTTCTTTCAACCAGGTTGAAAATATTCTGTTGTGCTCAGTAACGACCCATTTATCACTTTTTAATGGGTTCATTTCATGCAACATTGCCATATGCTCATGTACGTAGGGAGCAATTGCAGTTAGGTTCTGTAACACGAAAAAATGTGCATTATGTAACTCAGCATGTTCTGGAGTTATAAACTTTTTACCAATCGTACCAACCCCTCCAAGCCTACCTTCATGTCGAGATTGCGGGATTCCAATATTGTTTACACCGGATAGATAGTCTGTACAGAAATCAATCACCTCCTCGGAAGCATATCCTTCAACAATGCTGCCTTCGGGTCGAGATCGGTTCCTTACATACCCCTTTAGAAAACCCATATATCTCTCGAATGGATACATGTATCGTAGGAAGACAGGACCACAAAACTTTATTTCTCCAATAATGTGAGACACCAGGTGTACCATCACATCGAAAAATGAGGGTGGGAAGTACATCTCAAGTTGGCATAGAGTGATGATAATGTCTTTTTGCCATGAATCCAACACCTCTGGATCGATCACTTTCGAATGAATCATGTTAAAGAACAAGCAAAGCTTAGTAATTGTGTGTCGGATGCGGTCTGGTAATATACCACGAATTGCAATTGGAATCATGTGTGTCATCAAAACATGGCAATCATGCGACTTCATACCAAGCAATTTCAAGTCCTTCATCGACACTAGCTTCTTAATGTTCGCAGAATATCCCGATGGAACTTTGATATCATGCAAGCATTGACAGAATCTGGTTTTCTCAACCTTCGACAATGTATAGCAAGCCGGTGGCAAGTATGTACGTTTTCCATTATCAACAGGAGCAAGCTCTGATCGGATCCCCATTTCCACCATATCTTTTCGAACTTTCACCCCATCTTTTGATTTTCCTGGAATGTTCAACAATAGACCTATCAAACTGTCACAAACATTTTTCTCAATATGCATTACATCAAGACAGTGTCGAACACTCAGATGCTCCCAGTATGGTAGATCCCAGAAAATAGACTTCTTCTTCCAAATATTTTTGGGAGGAGATGGACGACCTTTTCCGAACACAATGTCTAGATGCTTAACTCGAGAATATACAGTTCGTCCATTCAACGGTTGCCTTGCTACTCCATGCTCGATTTTCCCATCAAACAATGACTTCAATTTACGGTACTGGTGGCTCTTCGGAAGAGACCTTCGATGGCCCAAGTACACATGTTTCCCACAATTTCTCAACCTTAAAGCATGTGTGTCATCTTCACATATAGGACATGCCTTTTCTCCCTTTGTACTATAACCTGACAAATTCCCATAAGCCGGGAAATCGTTTATGGTGCAAAAAACCATGGCTCGTAGCTGAAAATGTTCCTTCCTGTACGCATCATACACTTCGATGCCTGGACTCCATAATTCTTTCAAGTCTTCAATTAACGGAGCCAAATATACATCAATGTCGTTCCCAGGTTGTTTGGGACCTTGGATTAGCAACGACATCATGATGTATTTACGTTTCATGCATAACCATGGTGGAAGATTGTAAATGCATAGAAGCACCGGCCAAGTACTGTGACGACTGCTCATGCTTCCAAATGGATTTATTCCGTCAGAGCTAAGACCAAACCGAATATTCCTAATTTCATCACCAAAATTTTCAAAGATGTTGTCAATATTCCTCCATTGAGGAGAATCCGCTACATGTCTAATCTTCCCATCTTTTTTACGATCTTCAGCATGCCAACGCAACAGCTTTGCATCTTTGACATTTGCAAATAATCGTTTCAATCTTGGTACGATTGGCAAATACCACAACATTTTAGCGGGAGGACCATCCTTTTGTTTCACATCGCTATTATTTTTCGTTCGGTTCTTTCGCTTATACCTCGATGTACCACATATGCGACACTCGTTTAGATTAGCATCTGCATTCCTATACAACATGCAATCATTCGGACATGCATGTATTCTCTCTATTTCCAATCCCATCGGACACATCAATTTTTTCGCTTTGTATATCGAAACAGGTAATTCGTTATCATCGGGAAGCATTTCATGCAAAATCTCTAGCAAACTAGTAAAACTTTGGTCACTCCAACCGTTGCTTGCTTTTAAATTAAACAGTTTCAACACAGCTGAAAGTTTGGTAAACTTTGAACAACCAACATACAACGGTTTTTCAGAGTCAATAAATAATTGTTCAAATTTTTCATAATCCTTATCGGCAATATTATCCTCCACGTCATGTAACATCTCATCTAAGTTATCACGGTTATCATTATCTGATTCATAGTTCATTACAATCTCGATCGACCGTGTAACTACAATTACCAAAATCCTCGCCATGTCGAATCCAACAGGTATATCGTTCCATAAACCCACGTACAATAAGATGTTCTTTAATTAACCTATGATCACTATATTTACAAAAATTTCTACAATCCCGACAAGGACACCAAATTTCACTTTCTCCAGTGTTCACCCGATTATTCTCAGCAACCTCCATAAACTGATCAAGACGGGACAAGTATTTCTTTGTAGCTCGTGGTATTTGGTACATCCAACCATAACGATCCATCTGCAATATCGAAATAAAGTATTAATTGTAAATGCATGTATGACATGATCTCAAAAGGTATAGGTGGCCATCCTAACCCACTTTTTGAATATTTGGTCTCATATGTGAGTGCTTATAACATATTGATTACTTAAGAAAAATCCGGCAGCATTTCCCCACAACTCCCCAAATATGTGTATAATAAAAACACATATTCGTAGGAGTAATGGGAAACGTCTACCGAATTTTTCTTAGATAAACAATCTGTTACATGCATTCACATCCTAAATGAGACAAATATTCAAAAAGCAGTCCCAAACAGGGGACTATCCGAAATTAATCTCTATTAGATCAAAATTCGGACGGGCGACCTAAAGGCATCAAATGCATGAACTTGTATAATAAATGCATGCAAGTTAAATTTTTAGCAATCATGTGCAAAATTAATATAATTAATGTGTAGTATAGTATAATACCTTATCAGTGTTGTCGGAAAGTGATCAGTCCAGTCTAATTGGTACGCACGCCTATATGAAAAGCAAAGATGCTAAGATCACATATATATAATTAAGATTACTTAAACATGATGTTAATAATGCATATAAAAGTAGCAATTAATGAACTATATGGTTAAGATTATCGTCATACCTTAGTTTTTGTGAAGAATAATGCAAAAAACCATCAAAAACTCCCAAAAATCGTCAAAAAACTGTTTTTTTTTCGAGTATGAGTAGTAATAAGTTAAAAAACGGCGCATCATATATCTTATTTATAGGTAAACCCTAGTAAGACCTTTTATACGCGGTTTTTAACAAACAACCGCGTATAAATGTCATACCCTTTTATACGCAGTTGTTTGTACTTTCATACGCGGTTTTTGTACTTTTATACAAAAGGGTATTACATTTATACGCGGTTGTTTGTACTTTTATACGCGGTTTTTAAAAAACAACCGCGTATAAAAGGTATACATTTTTACGAAGTAGTTCGTACTTTTAGACGCGGTTGTTTGTACTTTTATACACGGTTGTGTATTAAACTTTTAGACGCGGTTATTTGTACTTTTATACACGGTTGTGTATTAAAAACCACGTATAAAGGTTACCTTTTATACGCGGTTATTTATTAAAAACCGCGTACAAAAGTGTTACTTTTATATGCGGTTTATTGCTAAAAACCGCGTGTAAATGTAGCTTTTATGCACGGTTCTGTTAGCAATAACCGCGTATAAAAGGTAACCTATATACGCGGTTTTTCCGATGCAACCGTTTGTAATCTAGAACCGTGTATAAAACCATATTTTTAGCAACGGTTCAAATGGAACCGTGTAAAAAGGTTCCAGATTCGTCCTTTATACGCGTTTTTTGTAAAAACAACAAAAACCGTGTATAATTAGGCGCGTATAAAAGTCATATTTGTAGTAGTGATATATGTATAAAGAGTTTAGGTTAATGATAGTTTTAACCCTTAACTATCTTTAGTTGTCATTTTATTTACGTTTCAATTCGGGTAAAAATAATTATATGTTTTTTTAAAAAAAACTTGAGTCTTACAGAGTAAATTACAGATTTTGTCCCTAACGTTTGACGTTTGTTACGGAATTGGTCCCTAAAAGAAAAATAAATTTTACAAAGTTATGATAAAATGTAATTGTTAAAAAAAGAAAAATATATTTTACAAAGTTATAACAAAATCAAAAGTTACAAATTTATAGAATAAAATAAAATCAAAAGTTACAAATTTATAGAATAAAATAAAATCAAAAGTTACAAATTTTATAAATTTATAAAATCAAAACACACATACATATATACATATATATATATATATATATATATATATATATAAAAAAAAGATAAAGATAATAATAATAATAATAATGATGATTTGATTTGATTTGATTTGATTATTTGTACCTTTATGATTGGATCGGAAAACAAAAAGTTTACTATTTGCACATTTTTGGTGCAAATAGCACCCCCATAAAGAAAAGGGGAGGCTAAATACACTTTTTTTTTGCTAAATACACCAAATGATTGCAAAAATCATTTTGTTTTTTTTGTTTTTTTGTCTTTTAGTTATCTTTTTTTATTATATATTTTTGTTTATATATTTTTATTATATATTTTTGTTTTGATTTGAAAATAAATAAATATTTATAAATATAAATATTACTAATTTTTTAATTATATAATTATAAAAATAAAACATAAATATTGCGATTTAATAATTATAAAAATAAAACATAAATATTGCGATTTAACATATAAATATAACATAAAATAATCTATATTACATTTGATTATTCTAAAATAACATTATCCATAGTACAATTAACCCGTAAAAGCTTCATGTACTTCTTTATTCGCTCTGAATACGGGGTAGCCCATCCAGCAGCACACCGATAACTGTGATGGAAAAAAAGTGATACAATTTGCGGAAACGGATATCCTTCTTTCATATCTAATTTGACATAATGGTTACCATTAACGTACCCGATTGTAAAAACATCATGTTCATACCACACTGGAGGAGTGGACCTAAACGGGCAAGTATGTCCCACTGTCGGTCATACTTATAACATGTAATATCACATTATATTTTGAAGCAATCAAGACACCTATTTCAGGCATTGTCATCCATTGTTCAAATGGTGCACCTTGATCTGATCGAAAGAAGTTTAAAGTGTTGTAAGTAATATCCCAATGTTCAGCTCCAAAAGCGTTGATGTACTCTGTCTTGTAAGTATCTAACTCTTCCATCAAGTTATACCGAATTATGGGCCATGCATCTTCATGAAGACCCATCCAGACAGCTATTGCTCGGAATCCGCAATTTCCATCACCTATCACATCATGTACCTACTTGATGTAAGGGTGAAAAAATGCTGAAAATTGATTGATATATGGATGTGCATTATAATTTTTGAACATGAAAGAACTGTGTCTCACTGGTTCTTGGTAGCTCATTTTTTTCTTGTCAACAAATCTAGACGCGTTTGAACTGCTACGTCTAAGGGGTCTTTCACTTGTAAAAGACGGGTCAACATGAGTCGAAAATGAGGGATCAACATGAGTTTTTCTGAAAAGCTTATCCTTCAACGAGGGCTGTCCACGAGTAGTCTTGTTAACAACAGGTTCACGAACCCATGTTTTTGATGCACTGGCTATCTCTTTTAGCTTCCTCAGTAGACTGAACTTACCAGATCTCGATTGCTTGTTAAATTCCTCAGTAAACATTTGGACTTCAGCTTCACAACCTACGTCATCATCTTGTAAAGATTTGCACGGTGATAAATCAAGCGTCATCCAAAATACATCAACTGAATCAATTGGGATAGGATGACCTTTGTTCAAGTATTGCATTTGTTCGTGCGCACATGACAACCCATAACTTGTACGTAGTAGACAACTACAATTTTCAGAAAATAAGCCCACAAATTGAGCTCGCTCATACTCTTGGAATATTATGTTTAATGCATAATGTGAAACAAAACCACACAATTTTTGGAAGTGTGGTATGCGATGACGATGTTTCGTGACACTTTTGCTCGCTTGGATACTTGTTTTAATTTCTGTATCTTGTGACTGAATGAGTTGATTGATTTTGCTCATAAATGTCGGTAGACTTGATTGCGCTGAATTCAAGTAAGTTTTCAACTTGGAATGTTGACTATCCACTCTGTTACTTGTCTGATTTTCAAAGTGGAGAAATTTGTCAGTCCAAACAGATACAAACATTTCTTTATATGGTTTCAACCATGTGTCATTTAGATAAGCAAGAACACCTGAAAATTAGAACAATTTAACTTCTTCCCCACAAAAATTTACAGTGCCACGAATTTAATTTCTTACCCATCTCCGGTGAGCCTTGGTTCACCAGTGAATCCCTCTTCATTGTTACAAATTTATAGAATAAAATCAAAAGTTACAAATTTATGTAATAAAATAAAATCAAAAGTTACAAATTTTATAAATTTAAAAAATCAACACACACACACACACACACACACACACACATATATATATATATATATATATATATATAAAGATAAAGATAAAGCTAATAATAATAATAATAATAATAATAATGAGAAGTGGACCTAAGCGGCAAGTACGTCCCACTGCCAAGTTAAAAAACACTATGAAAGTAAAGAAACCTAAACAAAGTAAAAAAAATCAAACCTTCAAAGATAAAAGACTGTGAAGGTATATCCGAATCTTCACAGTGAAGACGCTGTGAAGGTAAAAAAATCAAAAGTTACAAATTTATAGAATAAAATAAAATTAAAAGTTATAAATTTTATAAATTTATAAAATAAAAACTCACACACACACACACATATATATATATATAATAATAATAATAATAATAATAATAATTTGTATTAATGATTGGATCGGAAAACTAGGAGTTACTATTTGAATCTTTTTGGTGCAAATAGCACTCCCCTAAAGAAAAATCATTTTCTATTATTTTGTAATATTTTGCTTAAAATATGTAAGACGGAAAATAACTTTTTTGAAGACAATCAAAAGTTTATATTAATGAGTATTTAAAGGGTAGGGTTTGTATTTGGAGAAAATCTCAAAAAAACGAAAAACTGATAAACACACAGGTAGCCTTCATTTGGACAGATTGTTGTTGTGCATACAAGTAGTTTGTAACATACATACATGCATATATACAAGTGCATAATGCACACGTGCATAAAAACAAAAAAAACAACTTAATTTACTTGTATGCACAAGTGCATACCGTCCAAATTAAGGACTACCAGGGTGTTTCTTAGTTTTCCATTTTTTTTTAGGTTTTCCCTTGAATCTCCCTCTTAAAAGGTATACATCATTTATAAAATAAGTAAGCAAATTTGACATATCAAAGTACGAGATGAGACAAGAAGATAACCAAGCTGTCTGTGTTAACGTATGAGCAACTCCATTAGCTTGTCGCCTATGTCTGTGCTAACGAATGAGCAACTCCATTAGCTTGTCGCTAGTGAAACAAACTGAATAAGAATCATGTTGTAGAAGTAACCCACGACATCTCGAGACAATATCTCCGAATTCCATTTCGTCATCTCTGGCGGGATTGATAGCAGCAAGAACTTGTTGGGAGTCAGACTAAAAAATAACTCTATAATACCCAAGGTCAATTGCCCATGACACAACTTCCAAGAGGACAAGGGCCTCGCACTCCTTTAAAAACGGGATCCCATTCAGAGTAGAACTACGAGCAACTACAAAAGACCCATTTATGTCTCGAAAAATCACAACTAGCCCAACAAAATTGTTGTTTTCGAAGGTGATTGCATATGTATTGCACTTCAATAAATTCAAAGGCGGTTTACTTAGCTAGTGCATTTGTGGATTTAATCTATTACTAGAAGCGTACTTGTGCAATGCAGCGAGATACATTATGATTTTAGTGTTTCATTTTATTTTTTATCGATTTACGGAACGATTTTGGATGGTTTTGAGAGTGTGATAATGGTTTTTTTTATAAATTTGTTTAATTTAAACTTAATAATATAATGTTTTTTTATATAAAAAATTAAGTATTTTGTTAGAATTCAATGATTATCTTATATATTTTAAATTCTTTATATTTAAATTGAGATGTTTATCTTTTTTTTATTATGTTTATTAGTTAGTTATAAATTCAAACATATAGATTTAGAAAATTGTACTCATGCATCATTACTTTTTTTTTTGAATGGAAAGATCCAGGCAATAAACAGTATTTAATGCATAAAAACTTGTTTTAAGAGTTTTCTTCGATAGTTTAATAATAATGTAATTTATTTTAGATTAAACATTAAATATTCTGTTAGATTTTCTTAATTAAATTTTACATTTTTTATATTTAAAATTTGATTTTTATCATTATTTAATTATGCAGGGGAGTGATTTTAGAGGATTGAAGTGGAGAGTGATTTTAGGAGAGTTAAATTGGTTAGAGATAAGCATTGAAAGTTAATAAATAACATTAAATGTAGTACATAAAACTTTAGTGGTTGTTTTTAAGATATCTAAGTAGTTAGCATTAAATAACGGTACATTAAACTTTAACAATCATTTTTAAGAGTTTTTTATCCGTGTTTTATAATATAGTATAGATTATGTAATAAAATAGCTTTGTTGTCGCAAATAAAATCCATATTAGAAATTGTGATATGTTGTAGGAATTTGTTAATATCTTATAACATGTTTGTTTATTTGTAATTACAAAATTCACACCTTTTTTTACATTTATTTAAGACCAGGACTTCTTTGAACTTAATTATTTAGTTTATACAGGTCGAACTTAATCATGTAAAGTATATGAATGAACTGCAATTAAAGCTCGTGTCTTTGAATCTTATAAATGCAACTACATACTTCTATAAAGTTGTTAATGTTCAAGTTAGACACCCATTTAAAGTTGGAGAATGCGAGCCGTAATTCTAAAATGTATTTGAGTTGAGTTTAAGTGTTCTTCAGAATGACTAGGTGTAAAGGGCACATATGCAGTGAATCGGGTTGATAAAGCTACCCTAATTAGATTTGATATAGTTGTTATGGACCAATGGAATTATACTTAACTTTTGTGATGGAAAATGACAAATCGAACCGCATAGTATGGTGTAATAAAAACACAAATCATAATTGAATCATCATGAAAGTTCTAAATCGTGCAATTTGGTGTGATACACACAATTTGTATGGTTTATGGGGTTTGATGAACACTCCTAGTACGTGTGCGGTACCATTTGTCGATATGTTAAGTCCTTGCATGATGTGAGCACCAGTCCAAGTTAAATAATTGGGAAATTGGCTGAAATAGCCATATTATAAAGGCAATTGTATCTCCTAGCCATTTCTCTCCCTGATTGACCAAAATAGACCTAGGTCCGCAATGGCGGACCTGCAGGTCCGCTACCATGCAGAAAAAAATATAAAAAAAGGTAGGTGGGTCTTAAATAAAGCAATTAATAAACTGAATAAACAGCAGGTCCGCAATGGCGAACCTGCAGGGCAATGGCGGAGCTATCGTAGAGTGAGATTGTGACACGTGTCGACCCGTTGCGGACCTGTCTTGAACCGGCAAATTTTTTTTTTGTTTTTTATGCATAGTAGCGGACCTGCAGGTTCGCCATTGTGGACCTAGGTCTATTTTGGTCAATCAGGAAGAGAAATGGCTAGGAGATGCAATTGTCTTTGTAATATGACTATTTCAACCGATTATCCTAAATAATTCAGTGATAGGTACATACAAATGTCAGTATAGACTAAATAATCCATGTACTATAATGGATGATATGATGAACATCAATAGCCCATTTGTACTTGGTGGGGTTTAAGCACTTGTACAAGTTGGATAATACATAAGTACTTTTGATGAATTCATCCATTAACCCATATATACTAGTTAAGAGTGAGATCTCATGTATATTGGGTCGGCAACGAGTAGGGTAAAGGTTATTCCATTATCCTATCTATTTAAATAGTGAGCAATAGATAATTACACGGTAACGAAACGGATAATAGATAAATAGTAAAAAGAAATCATTTGTAGATAATTGAATAGCGAGTAACTAATAAATGGTAATTGGTAACAGAACGGGTAATAGATATCAATTCACATGTATCTCAAAAGAGAATGGTTGGTAACGACAAGGAGAAGGAGGCAGTATAGTTGATTATATAATGATTTGATATTTTTGATTAACAATAGTGTATCAATTATATGTTAAGTCTAAGACCAGTTTTATGTTTAAGTATTTAATTCTGATGTTTATAAGTTTATTTCTAACGTGATTAACAATAAAAGCATTGGTGCAAGTCATCACAGCCTCTAAGAAATGGGGTGTAGCATTATATCATAAAGTTAAATAACCTTTTCGAGGGAGATATATAGAAAACTATTCAGTGGTTACACAGTGTCAACAAAACCGCCACGAACATCAACACTTTGTCCTTGCGTGAATCTTGATACACGAAGATGGAAAAACTTTATCCCACACAACTGCAACCACAACCACGTTCACACAGATACATCTACAAACTTGTTTAAACATCAAACTTGAAAACGAAAAGTTATTGCAACATTCAAAATTGGCTGCTAAAAAACGAAAAAAAGGATCAATGATCGAGCAAAGATTGTCATTGATTCGTTTTATTTTAAGAACATTGTCATTTTTCTTGCAATTTTATTTGAAAAGTGAAATTTTATTACAAAATTAAAATAAACATTAAAAAAACAAATAACTTATAAAATTATATGTTAGATATAACAATAATTAAATGCTATTGTTTAACACAATTGTTTGCTTAATAAACGAAGGAAAAATATATACAATCAATAAACGTGAAAATCAAATTAAGGATGAAAACCGTCACCATTTTCGTGTAAAAATAAATGTAATATTTTTTAATTGTTTCAAAAAAATATATAATAATATTTACTCAATGCAATTTTATGCAACAACTAGTGGCTGCAGGGGCGGAGCCAGGAATTTTACCAAGGGTGGTCATTTTTAATAAAAAAAAATAGATATACGATTCAAATAAACTAAAATGTAAGGAAACATAAACTTGTTTACTAATTCATGGTTGTAACTGTAACACCTATAATTTCTGGTAAGTAAAGGTCACCCGAGCATTTTGTAACTTGTAAATGGTGGGATTCTCGTTGGGAGAGCATCACTTAAAGTTCCTAGGTGTATCGAGGGACTTGGTGTTGAAAGAGTTGAGTTTTGGGGTAGGGCTCGGAACTGGCCCGACGATTATGCCAAGCGACTGTGACAGTGTCACTGTCGCCTGGCAATGTCGCAGGTGGAGGAGTGCTCACTTGACAAACCATGCGACTATGCCTTGCGACTTTGACACTGTCATTGTCGCATGGGCAATGTCGCCTACGGGTTGAGAGGCTGATTTAAAGTCCAATTTTTCACCCATTATTCTCATTCCTCGTTTCTAATTTCTTCCATTTCTCTTCCAAATCGTTTCCTCAATTCCCAATACAAACCCTAACTCGTTTTGAGGCTATTTCCATGGATTCTAAGGTGCTCCATCATCATCAAGCTTGTAACTCCAACCCCAAGTGCTAGATCAAGTGTTCTTCCCCATTCCTCGAGATTTCTAAGTTTTAGGGTTATTGCTCAAAACCTAATTGGTGAGTTCACCTTTCCCCTTTTCTAAAACATTATATAAGTTATTGATTCTTCAATGATGATTTCCTAGCATTTATGTTTCTCAAAATTTCAGTTTGGGTGATTTTGGAGAAATTAGGTCAAAGTTAGGGTTTTGGCAAAAAAATGGAGATTTTGATATAAAATATTTGGGGAACTATTCTAAATGTTTGGAGATGGATATTTATGGTTGAAAACTTATGGATCTAGGTTTTTGGAAGATTTGGCTTGTGGATTCAAGTTTCTTCAAGGAAGCTCAATGTAACACCCGGTTTTTCGTAAAGCAAGTTCCATCCTTCGTTGGTTATCTCTCCGCCTTCCGTCTATCTTTTGAGTGGTAAATGTTGTGCTTTCGAACCTTGAGTCGACCCATGCGAGAATCTTGAGTTTCGACATTTTTCGAAGCTCGGTACGTGTGGCGCGATTGTGACTCGCGATAGTGACATGTGTCACTATCGCGTGGCACAATCGTCGGGGGTGTACCACCCGTGGTACATTCCCCGCGAGAGTGCCCTCGCGATAGTGACAATGTCACTATCGCGTGGCAAGGTCGCCCGCGGCCCCTGTCTCCTAAAATGTCCGAATTATCACCCTTTCTCCTCATTTCTCACTTCCATCTTCTTCTCTTTTCTATCCCAAACACTAAAACCGAACCCTAACCCATTTTGATGGTTTTCCCCCTTGAACCACATGATTCTTCATCATCTAACTATTTGGAACCTTGAACCACAAAACCTCCATCTTCATCTTCCTCATCAAGTTCATCGGTTGGGAGCTCGGGTTGAAGTGTTGGATTGGGTGTTCTCGGAAGCCTCTTTGTCTTCAAGGGTAAGTTTTCTTGTATTAAGGTTATAAATGCTCCATTGATGGTTTCTTAAGGTTCGATATCTCAAATCTCGGATTTGGTGGTTTTGAAGAAATTAGGGTTTTGATCTTGTTTGGGATCTTGGTATTTTTATGTTTGGGGAACATTTCCTTATGGTTGAAAATGGTTATTTATGGGTTGGAACTTTGGATCTAGGTTTTGGAAGTTTTCGGCTTGAGGATTCAACTGGTCTTCAAAAGAGCTCGTTGGGTAAAATCTAGATTTAGCCTAAACCTAGCAAGGTGAGTTCAAGTTGATTTGTGAAAACGTTGTACATGCCAAAATGTCTATTTTAAAATGTTTGTGTGTTCTACATGAAATTATCAAATGTTGGGTTAATTGCTAATCTTTGATTATTTGACGTATTTAATCTTTATAAACTTTGTATAATACCCATATTTGGGATTTTTGGGTATTTTGATAAATGTGTCACAAATGAATGTGTTTTGAGGTCTCATTGCATAAATAAATTCTTGGTCAAAGAAATACACTTTTAAATGGTTGTTGGGTCTTATGCGTCATTCATGAAATGGAATGTTTTGTAAAGTGTTAATTACACATTTATGCGAGGTAATTGAAAGAATGTTTATAGTCCCATTTTATGATTTTCATTCTTATCAGCAGTTAAAGTTGGAAAATGCATATTTTGTGTTATGAGACATTTGGAAAAACTATAAGGGTGTAAGTTCATTTGGAAAATGGGTTGTCTCAACTAATGTTGAGTTTTGAACTAATCTTACTTTTGGTCGTGGTGTTGACATATCCGTTGGTCGAGTGCGTTTTATCGTATTGTTATTTTCATTTATCAATGAGTCAATTGGGTTGCTAAGCCTGCGACTTGGCATTGTTATTTTGATGGGGTTTTGGACAATTGTCCAGTTTTGGTAACTCGACTTCGAGCCTTGTTGGCAATTTTGGATGAAGCTCGTTAGGTATCGGGTGCGATGTAAGTCCTACGAGCTGCACGTTAGGTATCGGGTGCGATGTAAGTCCTTCGTGCTGCACGTTAAGGTACCGAGGTGCGGTATAAGTCCTTCGTGCTCAAGTGTTACGATATTAGATGAGGGGCTCGACATAGGAACCCAACGGGGTTGAACTCGAGTTTCCGTGGGTGTACGTTTAAAGCTACTGAGCCTGACATTTCTTGCGTGTACTTTTGTTTATATGACTAGTCATAACAACATAAAATGGACTTACTTTGTGGATCGTCACATTTTATGGAATCGGGAATCCCCCGTCACCGAAAGGTGTTGTTTTTGGGTATTGAGTTTAATTATCCAAGTTTTCGGTGACGTTTTGCATAATTGGGTTTTACCCTTGATTTATGGGTTGAGTATTATTCCCTACCCGTGTTTTGGGGTGTTTTGAGATATATGGTTTAACCGTATCTTCATAAATGGAGAGTTCAATTTATAATTACGCTTTGAGTGAGTTTTGGGTTAAAGCGAACTTATAAATGGGCGGCTTACATTGGTATTATCATCTTTGTAGTGGTTGGTTTGGAAAACGTCCAAATTTGTGTTCTTTGTTTAAAATGCATATTATTGGAAAATGAGTCGTTTTCACATGTAAGACGTATCATATTGAAGGACTACGACTTTAACTGCATCCTTTCCTTTAAACGATTATTTTATATATGTTGAAAACTCTTGAGCTCACTAGGCGTTAAGCCTAACCTTTTTATTTGTCGGCATGTGCATCAGGTTTCAAGGTTGGGAGTTGGTCCTAGCAATCCTATGAAGAGTTGAGCCTTAGCTCTGTGCAAATGTAAGTAGTTGGGAAGTCTTCCGCAATGTTGGAGATAGTAACTAATATGAGGTTTTAGTAGCACATGTCCTTATCATAGACTTTTGTATATAATGAATGGTTGTATTGAGGTTAAATCTTAATTTGCAGTTGTAGATGATTTGTTTATTGATGTATTTAGAAAATTTTAAATAAGTTGCTATTTCCAGAATTGAGGGTGTTACAAGTTGATATCAGAGCTTAAGTTTGAGAGAATTAGGTATTGATTATAGGATGCCTAGACTCAAACTAGCGTTTTTATAAGCGATTGTAAGTGAAGTTGCACATTAGGAACCTTAAGATAAGATATGATGGAGTTGATCGAGTCACTAGAAACGGGAAACTTGTCGAGGGTTGCAAGGATGAGCATGTGCGGTACGTTCATAATGGCACATGGCCAGTGTTATGGTGAACCTACATATTACATGTGTATACTTGAACTACCTTGGTACGATTACCGTTGGGGTAGTGAGAAGGTTCCTAAGGGAGTAATCTAAGGAAACGTTGGCATCTATAGCAATGTCACGTTGAAGTGATAGTTAAGTGCGTTGAATGCATTAAGTTGATCGCCTTGAGTAAGAATAATTGGTTGGAGTAGAACCTTGAGCTTATGGAATTGACGTCATACGAGGAGAGATTGTAAGGTGAACCGATGAAATATCCGAGTGTCGCTTTAAGATGTGGAGTATCCGGATGACAATAGTAGGAAATTGATATTGTTGCCCTAAGATGCTTGATACACCCGGATGGTATTAGTATGTCGGCTTGTTGAGAAGCGTAGTCTAGAGGGGTGAATGTCGATCAAATTCATGCACTAAAATTTATTTCTGAAATAAATTTGCATAAATTGTTTCTTGTGTTCGTAAAACAGAAAGTGGTTTATATTATAAAGTTTTGGTAAAGCATTTAACACGCATCAGATTTTAAACTGTGAGCTTAAGCATGCATAAATTGTTTTGTTGCACGTAATTGCAAATTGTTATAAAAAATCTCTTTATTCACGTCTCTTGTTTAACGCTATTTGCGGATATTTTAATATCCATGTTTTAATGTCATTTGAGTATTGGGCAAGTAGCTATGAGATTTTAACCTAGGCATTGGATCTCCTCCACATATGTCAATGGTTTTAAAGGAAAAGTTATTCCCACGCGTTGAGTCAGAATTTCTTGAGAATTTTAGTTGTGTGAGTTTTGTTGGAATTTCATGGGGTATTGTTTTATACGATGTCTTTCCATGTGTGAGTTTTAATTTTGCTTCTTTTAAGCTTACGAGGTAGTTGGCGTCTTGTCCCATGTGAATTTTGTTAAAGGTGTCATTTTACCTTTCATTGCATTAAAAGAGAAAACTCTTAAAGGCTTAGTGTTTTAGCCATATTGTTGTCTTACATTATTGTTGATAAATGAAAATTTGTCACGACATGATTCTAGCATTATTGAGCTTTGCGAAAATTCAGTTGGGTTTAGGGTGCCTCGTCTTACGTCATTTTGCGTTGCGTAAAATAATTTTGAGAACATGTGCATATGCATCATTGTGTGCGCTAATTTACGAGTTGTGTCTAATACCTTGTGCACGAGGGTTAGACATCATGAGTTATCAAGTGAGGAGCTGAGGCTCCTATCTTGAATGCTAGGGAGTAGGAACTAGGGGTCGAATGAGTACCCTGAACTCCATTAGAGACCGAACAGACAATAAGACCGTGTATCCTTGAGGTGTCGCTCGGCGGAGCAGGGCAATGGGGGATACGGTGTTTTGGGGACTTGAAATAAAGTCCGACTGGAGGTGTAGCTCGGCAGAGCAGGCAATACAGTTATGATCTGAGTTGTAGTTCGACAACGTGGCTAGGTGGCTTAACTTTGTGTTCCGCCACATACCACGGAATCAGGTCTCCCCCGCCACCGGAAGGTGTTACTTGGGTATTAAATTGTATTATTTTATTATTCACGTTTTCGGTGACGTTTTGCATATATTGATTTGTTTACTCAAGATTTATGGGTTGAGTGTCATGTAACACCCCGGATTTCCGTTGTGTAACCTTGCTATTCTTATGTTAAGCTTTTGTCGTTAGCTCCGTGTTTGGTTGGTTGTCGTTTTGGTTTTTTTGTGAAGTTGGGTAGAAACAGTGAATTACGCGAGTTATACCGCGACTAGAGGTCGCGGCACAACCCGCGTAACCCTCTGTTAGATATGGATTTTGAGAACTACGCGAGTTACACCGCGACTAGAGGTCGCGGCATAACCCGCGTAACCCACTGGATGATTAGGGTATTTGGGACACGGGCGAGTTATGCCGCGGGTTGAAGTCGCGGCATAACCCGCGTGGTTGCTTTAACCGACTTAAAGAGTTCAGTTCCCAAAGATCTCATAATCTAAAAATCTAAAATATATCTCTCTCTCTCTAGTTCTCTCTCTCTCTTCATCTTTTGATCTTCGAAGTCTCATTTGGTTGCTAGTTTTCGGTGTTCCTAGCAAGGGGTCGGTGTTTTAAGCTTCACCTCTTCGCCGTGATCATTATCTGGTTTTCTAGGTTTTATTCTAAAAACCTATCGGTGAGTTCCTACTATCATTTTACAAACTTTATACATGTCAAAACTCTTATTTGCGAAATCTAAAGTATTTCTACGATATGATTTTATGCTCTCTACATTTTGTCATGAATGAAGTTTTTGGTGATTCTCGGGGTTCCCGGTCAGATTTGACTAAAATGACTGGTTCCGCCTTATTAAAAGTAAAATGACGTTTTACTTGTACATTATGTGGTTACGTGAAAAGAATGTTTATGAACTCATTTTAATGATTTTCATTCTTACCAGAAGTTGAACTGGGAGTAGCATTTTGTTTATAAAATGTACTTACATATGTTGTTGTGACGAGTCCTGACCATTACTAGTGGATCCCTAGGTTTTGGAGTAGACTGTTTTGTTGGGAGGTAATATTCCCCATTTTGTAACTATGGATCACATGTTCCTCGGGGGCAACTTGGTACGGTTATGTGAGGTCGGATACTAGCCATGGTTCATGGTGATCCTAGAATAGACGACTTGTTCGATCAACTTCAAGGAGCGGGTTGTTTCTCCAAGATCGACTTACGTTCAGGTTATCACCAAGTGAAGGTAAGAGAAGAAGATGTTCCGAAGACAGCTTTCAGAACGCGTTACGGCCATTACGAGTTCCTTGTAATGCCTTTTGGCCTGACGAACGCACCAGCAGTGTTTATGGACTTGATGAATAGAATGTGTCGACCTTTCCTCGACAAGTCGGTCATTGTATTCATTGATGACATACTAGTGTACTCCAGGAGTGAGACAGAACACGAGCAGCATCTACGTGAAGTTCTGGAAGTGTTGAGAAGAGAAAGGTTGTACGCCAAGTTTTCCAAGTGCGACTTTTGGCTTAAAGAAGTACAATTTCTGGGGCACGTAGTCACTCAGGACGGAGTGAGAGTAGATCCCTCCAAGATTGAAGCAATGATGAATTGGGAGCCTCCTAAGAGTCCATCCGAGATCCGAAGTTTCTTGGGTCTGGCGGGATACTACAGGAGATTCATTCAAGACTTTTCCAAGATCGCTTCTTCCTTGACAGTTCTGACTCGGAAGAATGTGAAGTTTGAATGGACCGAAACCCAAGAGAAGGCGTTCCGGATCCTTCAAAAGAAGTTGTGTGAAGCTCCGATCTTGACATTACCTGAAGGGTCGGAAGATTTCGTGGTTTACAGCGACGCTTCAAAGATGGGATTGGGTTGTGTGTTGATGCAACGAGGCAAGGTGATCGCTTATGCCTCGAGGCAGCTTAAGATACACGAGCAGAATTATCCAACCCATGATCTGGAGTTAGCAGCGGTGGTGTTCGCTTTGAAGCTTTGGCGACATTACCTCTACGGCACGAAGTGCACTCTATACACGGATCACAAGAGCCTGAAGTATGTCTTTGATCAGAAAGAGCTGAATATGAGGCAAAGAAGGTGGATCGAGTTGCTTAAAGATTACGATTGTGAATTGCTTTACCATCCCGGTAAGGCGAACGTGGTGGCCGATGCGCTAAGTCGGAAGGACTATAGAGGAAGTATTCGAGCTACCCATTCGAGAATCGAGCTAGTGTCTAGCCTTGTGGAGAAGATCAAGACATCACAGTTGGAAGCACTGTTAGAAGAGAATCTAAAAGATGAAGTCATGACGAAGTAGCGCTTACTCTTAACGGAAGATAGTCGTGGAGTAAAACTGTTCAGCGGTCGTGTGTGGGTACCCAAGATTGGGGGTAACCGTGATCTGTTGCTAGATGACGCTCACAAGTCTAAGTATTCCATACATCCGGGAAGCACAAAGATGTACAGGGACTTGAAGTTGCACTATTGGTGGCCGGTAATGAAGCTTGATGTGGCACGTTACGTTGAGCGTTGTGTGACGTGTTCGCAAGTTAAAGCCGAGCATCAGCAACCGTATGGGAGTCTACAGTCTTTAGAGATTCCCGAATGGAAATGGGAGCATATCACCATGGACTTCGTGACGAAGTTGCCTAAAACTCTTCGAGGTCACGATACCATCTGGGTGATAGTTGATAGATTGACGAAGAGCGCTCACTTCTTGGCTATGCGCGAGACTCTACCGATGAATAAGTTAGCAAAGCTTTATATCGATGAGGTGGTCTCGAGGCACGACATACCATTGTCAATCGTATCGGATCGCGACAGTCGGTTCACTTCAAATTTCTTGGATGGATTTCAGAAAGAGCTTGGTACTCGAGTGAAGTTGAGTACGACTTACCATCCGCAAACCGACGGGCAGAGCGAACGAACGATCCAAACTTTGGAAGACATGTTGAGGTCTTGTGTCATCGATTTCGGGGGTAGCTGGGACACTCACCTGCCTTTGGTGGAGTTTGCCTACAACAATAGCTACCACTCGAGTATCGGTATGGCACCCTTTGAGGCTTTGTATGGGCGGAAGTGTCGGACTCCCGTGTGCTGGCTTGAAGCAGAAGAAAAGTAGTTTGTTGGACCTGAGATCGTGCAAGAGACTGCCGATAAGGTCAAGGGCATTCGTGAAAGAATGAAAGCGGCTCAGGATCGTCAGAAGAGCTATGCCGATAAGAAGAGGCGGCCGATGGAATTCCAAGTAGGCGACCGCGTTATGCTTAAGGTATCGCCGTGGAAAGGCATTATACGGTTCGGAAAACGTGGGAAGTTGAGTCCCCGTTTCCTCGGACCTTTCAAAGTGCTTATACAGGTGGGTTTGCAAGCCTACCAGTTGGAACTGCCACCGGAGTTGAGTAGAATACACAACACGTTTCATGTTTGCTACCTCCGTAAATGTTTGGCGGTGGAAGACAACGTCATTCCCCTTTCAGAGTTAAGGGTAGACGAAGGCAACCATTGTGTGGAAGAACCCGACGCCATCTTAGAGAGAAAGTCTAAGAAGTTGCGTCATAAAGAAGTCACCTTGGTCAAGGTGCAGTGGAAGCATCATCGGGGAGCAAATGTGACGTGGGAAGCCGAGGAGGATATGAAGCGAAGATATCCTCATCTTTTCGAATAGTTAGGATTTCGAGGACGAAATCATTCCCAAGTTGGGGAGGATTGTAACACCCCGGATTTCCGTTGTGTAACCTTGCTATTCTTATGTTAAGCTTTTGTCGTTAGCTCCGTGTTTGGTTGGTTGTCGTTTTGGTTTTTTTGTGAAGTTGGGGAGAAAAGTGAATTACGCGAGTTATACCGCGACTAGAGGTCGCGGCACAACCCGCGTAACCCTCTGTTGGATATGGATTTTGATAACTACGCGAGTTACACCGCGACTAGAGGTCGCGGCATAACCCGCGTAACCCACTGGATGATTAGGGTATTTGGGACATGGGCGAGTTATGCCGCGGGTTGAAGTCGCGGCATAACCCGCGTGGTTGCTTTGACCGACTTAAAGAGTTCAGTTCCCAAAGATCTCATAATCTAAAAATCTAAAATATCTTTCTCTCTCTAGTTCTCTCTCTCTCTCTTCATTTTTTGATCTTCGAAGTCTCGTTTGGTTGCTAGTTTTCGGTATTTCTAGCAAGGGGTCGGTGTTTTAAGCTTCACCTCTTCGCCGTGATCATTATCTGGTTTTCTAGGTTTTATTCCAAAAACCTATCGGTGAGTTCCTACTATCATTTTACAAACTTTATACATGTCAAAACTCTTATTTGCGAAATCTAAAGTATTTCTACGGTATGATTTTATGCTCTCTACATTTTGTCATGAATGAAGTTTTTGGTGATTCTCGGGGTTCCCGGTCAGATTTGACTAAAATGACTGGTTCCGCCTTATTAAAAGTAAAATGACGTTTTACTTGTACATTATGTGGTTACGTGAAAAGAATGTTTATGAACTCATTTTAATGATTTTCATTCTTACCAGAAGTTGAACTGGGAGTAGCATTTTGTTTATAAAATGTACTTATACCATACATTTATTTATGGTTGGTCACATATGTTGTTGTGACGAGTCCTTACCATTATTAGTGGATCCCTAGGTTTTGGAGTAGACTGTTTTGTTGGGAGGTAATATTCCCCATTTTGTAACTATGGATCACATGTTCCTCGGGGGCAACTTGGTACGGTTATGTGAGGCCGGATACTAGCCATGGTTCATGGTGATCCTAGTGAAGGAGTATACATTGGTTTCCCTTGGGAGAGCGATCTCACCTCGTAGCACGGACTCTGTGTTCATTGCTGAGGACTCCAAGTGTTTAGCTCATAACTCGGATTTGTGGTCTACTTTGTGTTACACCACTATCCTTGGTAAAATGGTCCTTTTATCACCGTTTAAGAGTTTTGGACCGAAGAGGCCCGGTTGTGGCGAAATGTTATCTTTACGAACTAAACCTTTATGAAAAGATTACTTTATGATACTGATGTTTATATCTTTCGAGCTTTATAAACTGTATGTTCTCACCAGGCTTTATAGTCTGACACTTTTTCTCAAATGATGTGTATAACAGGTTTCCATTAGCGGTGGGTGTCGGGGTTTTTGGAGAGACGAGTTTTGAGTCTCGAGGTTTTTGGAGATATTTTAGTATTGATGCTGGGTATTGTTAAGTCCCATTCTTTTGATGAAATCCTTGTATAGGGTTGTATAGTCTAAAGGACTGATCCCATTTATGGGAAGTTAATGGATTTACCTTCGTCTTTTGTCAGGTTTTCTATGTTTAAATTTACTCTGATTTTTAGGGTGTTACATGCCATGCCCCACCCACGTTTGGGTGTTTCGAGAAGTAAAGTTTTATTCGTATTATTATGAATTTGAGAGTTTGCTTACTATTCACGTTTTGGGTGAGTTTGAGATTAAAGTAGTTATACGAAAGAAGGTTCGTGTCGGGTTCCTTGTTTTAAAGGTGTGCTGTTGGAAAATGATGTTGTTTAATATTTAAAGTAAATCTTTTTGAAAGTATATGATTTAAACTGCATTCTTCCCCTTTAACAAATATATTTATTTCATGTTGTAAACTCTTGAACTCACTAGGCGTTAGCCTAACCTTTTTATTTTTCGGCATGTGCATCAGGTTCTGATGGGGGAAATGGTTCTAGCATTTTGGTGAAGTGTTGAGTGTTAGAAGTATGTGCAAGGGTGAGTAGCTTGATGAAGTCTTCCGCTTTAGTCTTTGAGGAGAGCAACTGCTATTGGTTTTAGTAACACCCGACTTTAATTAGCCTCTATACTACATTCGGCCTATTAATTGTTGAAGTTTAGCCTAGATTTCTATTCTTGGTGACTATAGTGTTGTTTTGAAGAATAGATTATATCCTTAACTGATGTATATTTGAAAGTTTTAAATTAGTTGCTCTTCGCATTTTCGAGGGTGTTATAGTAACATATCCCTGTAATTTATCCATAATTGTAACACATCCCAAATATTTTCATTACAACATCAGGAAACATAAACTGAAAAATATGATTCAAATTGAAAATTTTGTTTACTAATTCATGCTCCTAAAAGTTAATTATGAGCCTATGATCAAAAACATAAACAACCCAAAAGAAAATACCATAACAAAATGAAATTGAAAAAATGATTCAATAATAATCAACATAAAATAATAACCAATAAAAAAAGGGAATATCTATATGATAAACATAAACTCATAAATAACCTATCAATTTGTAAACCATAAATAATAAGATAATGTATTCGAATAATTGAAGTAAAAGGAGAAAATCGAATACCGAGAAGCCATCTAGGATATGGATACAAGGATGGAGTAATGTGTGTGGTGCAGGAAGGAGTTTTCTGGATAGATTTGGGCACGAGGCAGTGGGTGTGAAATATTAGAGTTGGAATTGGATGATCTTATCTATGAAAATTTTGGGTCTTTGAAAGGTGTAAGAGTGAGCCAAGGAAGGGAAATATAATAAGACAAAATTAGGCTTATATATTTAAAAAAAAGAAGAAGAAGAAGTTTGCATTTGAGGGTGGGTCAGTGAGGCCTCTGGGACAATGCTGGCTCCGCCCATGAGTGGTTGGCCTATGAATTTAAAATTTCATTCCACAAACATAGCTTAGGGTGTGCAAAATTTGAATGGTCCGAAATCCAAATCTGAAACCCAATTTTTTGGATGATATTTTGATTCGGAGTGTTTTTTATTTTTGGCAACCTTAGCCGTCCGAAAACTCGAAATACATATACATATGTATTTTAAATATTATATAAATAAATTCATTTATATAATTATCTTTAGAAAATCCTAAATCCTAGTCGATCGTATTCTTTCTTAATTTATATTCTACTATCCATTTCACCAATCTTCTCAATCCATTGAATTCATCATCAATATCGATTGAATATATATTTTTTGCATTGTAACTATACCTGAACCCGACCGACCTCAACCTGAAACCCGAGCAACTCGAACTCGAAGCAATCCGCATTCCGAAACCCAAAATTCAGGGTTTGGTTTCCATATTCGAAATTCAATCGGGTTTTTGGTTTATCCACCCTACCCTCCCCATGCGCACCCTAGAACATAGGGGTAGTTGGTATTTCACGAGATCCTATAGAATTTTCTTCAATAGTGTTTTAAAATAGAGTGAATTACATAAATGGTCCATCGTGAATAGCTGTTTTTCACGTTTCGTCCCTCGAAAGCTAAAAGTACACCGGTGGTCTAAACATCGAGTTTTTTTTTTGCCCAAAATCGTCCCTCTCACTAACACTGTTAGTCTAGGCTTCGTTAAGTTCATCATGTGCCACTCATGTGAAGCAATTTGGTCTTTTCACCTATCATATTCTTCCCCAACTATTTCCTCCACACATCAAGAACCCTAAATTCTTTCATTGAATACTAAACCCAGAAAGTTCAAACATTTATTACAAAAATAGCCAAACTTAAATAACATATATTAGATTCAAACCCAAAACATGTCAAAGATTCATAAAAAGGATCAGATCCATCTATTAGATTTGTGATACATAGAAAATCAAAACTTTATATCATATCTCTAAAATCAAAAAATCAAAACCCTAAATCATATCTCTAAAATCAAAAGAAGGAGAAAACATAACTTCAGATCTTGATGAAGAGGAAGAAAGCAACAACACGGGTGCTTCAGATGGGTTTATATCCGGATCAGGTCACCGTATCTTAGGTGGTTCAGATCTTGAAGGTGTTAACAAGAGGGGAGGTTATGTTCAAATCTTGAATAACGAATAGATATGCTATGTTCAGATCTTGAAGTTGTTCAACATACTTGGATCTTGATTTGCTTCGAACCAGGCTTGGAAAAAGATGGTGACCCCCCTCTCTCTTGATTAATACCATACCCATCTTGATCTCATCTGGAACCACCTAAAATAAACCCGATGGAATCCATTTGATGTTCATCTAAACCGAAAAAATAAGCCCATCTGAATCTCTCTCTCTCTCTCTCGATGAACACCAAACCCATTTGGAACCACCACCATACTCGAGAATCGTTTATGAAATCGAATCTAAAAGCAAAAAAAAATCAAAACCATCTAGAAATGAGAGTATAAATAGAAGGGTGAGAAAAATGAACATGAGGAGAAGGATATAGATATCTCCATATGGGTTTGGAAGATAATGCAAATCACTGATGAAGATGATAAATGATGCATTGATGAATGAATAGATTGATGTGTGGAGGAAATAGTTGGGGAAGAAGATGATAGGTGAAAAGACCAAATTGCCCCTCATGTGAGGGGTACATAATGAACTTAACGGAGCCTAGACTAACGGTGCTAGTGAGAGGGACGATCTTGGGCAAAAAATCTCGATTTTTGAACCACCAGTGTACTTTTAGCTTTCGAGGGACAAAACGTGTAAAACAGACATTCATGAGGAACCATTTATGTAATTCACTCTTTAAAATATGTTAAAATAACACTTATTTTGTAATAGTCAATTAATAGAAAAATAACTTAACTATTTTTATAATTTGTTTTTATAAATTATTATAAAGAATATATAATTCAATTTCATTCTAAATCCTACAAATCAAACACATCACAAATTCCAAATCCTTCAAATTCCAAATCTTTCTACAAAATCCAAATTCTTGAAAAATATTTCGTCAAATCAAACAGGTCCCAAGTGATTCGTATTTTTAGTAGGCTATTTTTGTAATAAAATAGAAGGTCTTGCTTTTTTTTTTACCTTTCAGCTCTTAATGCCATCTTTTGTCTGAATTGGTTAGACAAGTATACAAATATATATATTCAGACATTTGACAATTTACAAAAACAAACAGTCTAATTGATTCAGATTTCAGACTTCAACACCACCTCTTAAAAATCAGAAAGTAAAAATCAGACTTTAATACATCTTAAAAAACAAATGCCACCTAAGAGTGGATTACATTCATGGTCCCTTACGTATGCCTAGATTTTGGGTTGAGCTCCTCAAACACATTAAATACATTGGTAATCTATGATTTTTTTTTGTCATGACAAATTGGTTCTTCGATTTAGCACCGTTAACTTTAGCTCTATTAGAGCATTTTTAATAGATTTTTTAAAATAGAGAAAATGAAGATTTTGGTATATATTTGCTCCAACATATTTTCTAATACTTTCTCTAAAATGAGGAAAACGTGAGATCCAAATTTAGAGAACTCATCAAACTGATTACAATGAGAAAGAAACATTTTTCTTTATTATATTCTCATCAATAGAAATCTCTTATAGATTCTTTAAAACTTTCTCTAAAATGAGGAAAACGTGAGAAAAAGTGAGTTTCTCAAATTTGGATAACTCCCCAAAATTGATTACAATGAAAGAGAAATATTTTTCTTACATTTCAACCAATAGGAATCTTTGATGTTAAATGTTTATGGGATAGAAATATTATTTTATTACTTGTAAAAATTATTTTAATATTTTAGTCTCCAAAGTAAAATGTTGGAATATTTCATATTTCAATGTTGCCTAAGAGCATCTCCAACCTTGACACTAAAAAAACACTAATTTTGGTGGGCCCAACAACAAAAAAAACCTCAACTCCAACCGACCTCTAAAAAAACACCAAATTTATGGACTTCACCTTAAAATAACATATTATATATATATATATATATATATATATATATAAGTTATTAAATATAAGTTATAATAATTAAATATGAATTAAATAATAATATTTTTGGAGAAAGTGGAGGGGTCCACCCAATTTGCCGTGTCAAATACACACGGCATATTTGAAGGTCAAAATGGGTGGCCGGCATATTTATTTAAATATGCCGGCCGATTGGAGCTTCATTGCCGGCAAAAAAAGAGAAATAGGTGCCGGTTGGAGATGCTTTAAGGACCATTTTTGTAATAAATAGTGAGAAACTAATATATTTACGATCTATATTCTAAATTATACCATCATGAGAAAATTAGTTACTTGATGAAAGTAACCGCTATATAAATAGATGGTCAAAATTGTTTTCTTCTTAATGCTTCAAGCGTACGGGACATTTCAAGGGAGACCGGTTTCTCTTCTTCCAAAAACACCCTAATCGTGTCCTCTTAATCTATCCATCAAGAAGAAAGCATAATAACAAGAATCCAAAATCAAACTACAACAATGGTCTTATCTTCATCAATGAACAATCCAATCAAGATTGGATTTCCAAATAAGTTTTATATTCTCAAATTTAATTGTTATTGATGAAATCAATTAGTGATCATAAAATTAAATCCTATTTTATTTTTAATTTAATTAACATATAAAAATTATTGAAAGTTTGAAACTGAATATAATTCTTTTAGGAGATTTGGAGCTTTAGGGAGCGTTTGGTTCGCAGATTCTGATGGAATTTGATGGAATTGGAATGTTGAATTCCGTTGATCGGATTCCATTACATCGTTTGGTTCATTCCTTTTTAAGAATTGGAATGTTGAATTCCAATGAATTCCACAAATGAAGGAATTCAACATTCCTTGGGGGGGGGGGGGGGGAGGTGGTATTTCATTGGAATGGAATGTCATATTTTTTTTGGACAAAATTGCCCCTCATCCTAATATGCACCACCACCTCCGGCCACCATTGACCACCACCTCCGGCTACCAACACCGGTCACCATCGACCACCTCCGGCCACCACGCCACCAACAACCACCACTACCGTTCAACATTATTAGCAGACACCAACTCTCTCTCCTCTCTCTCTCTCCCTCTCTCTCTCTCTCTTCTCTCTCTCCTCTCTCTCAATCTATCATCTTTCCCTCTCTCTCTCCCTCTCTCTTTCCTCTCTCTCTCTCTCCCCCTCTCTCTCCTCTCTCTCTCCTCTTTATCTCTCTCTCTCCCTCTCTCTCTCATCATCATTCGTGTGCTAAAATAATCAAAACAATTTTAGTTAAAAATTAAACTATTTAATGATTATTTCATTAAAGTAATTTTTGTTGAAAAAAATTAAAATAAACAAAAAAGGTATTTTGGTCATTTACCAAAATTTCATTCCAATTCTAAAGCTACAATCTGTGAACCAAACAGAAAAATTCTAATTCCTTTAACATATTCCATTCCATTTTTGTCAACCAAACATGTGGTCAAACCTAACAACATTCCATTCCAATTCCTTCAAAGTCAAATTCCTTTGACAGATTCCATTCCATTCAAAAACATTATGCGAACCAAACACCCCCTTATTTCTCAATTTTGAAGTACCTCTTCCACACATGTAGGTCATTTTGTCTTGTTGCCTAGTTACCTATATCTCTTACTTTCTTTTAAAAAACAAATTAATATTTTATATTACAGTAAATTGCAAATTTGGTCCTTGTGGTTTGTTGTTTTTTACAAGAGTGATTGATTTGGGTCACTATGAGTAAATACGTCAGATTTCCATTCATTAAAACCCCCATGTGATTTGCACATGAGGACATATTGGTCCTTTCATGGGATAAACCTGGATCTGATGGAGGTGATTGAGGTTGGATGAGAGAGGAGGGTATATAATATGGAATCTGGGTTCAAGGTTGGAAGGTTTGGGACATGGGTAGAGATGGAAAGTTTATCCGTTGGAACGGGTACCCGACCCCAACGGGTAACGGGGCGGGGACAGGGTTTTATTTTCATACCTGAAGCGGGGGCGGGGATGGCATTACCCGCTCCTAATCTAGACCCGATTAAACTTTTTAATTTATTTAATATATGTATATAATGTGTGTATAAATAATTATATACGTATGTATGTATACGTTTATTATTAAATGATAAATAAATTTTTATTTTCAATATCGGTAATTAATAAAGTGACGATTTATTATAATTTTAATTTTTAAAATACCCTTTTTCTTAATTTTTTTACTAAATGGGTACCCGTCGGGTTCCCCAAACCTGCCGGGGATTCCTTCCCCCCTGAACCCATCGGGGATTAATCGGGGTGGGGTCAGGAGGTTTAAACGGGGATTGGGGTCGGGGACGGGGGATGCATTACCCACCCCATTTCCATCCCTAGACATGGGTGGGTGGTGGGAGAAGAAGAGTATAATCTAGAATTTAGGATTTTGATATTTATGTGAAATTAGGGTTCATCGTGTTAAGGAAGAAGAGAAAGGTGGAGAGAAGGAAGAAAATGACATATTTGCCCTCATGTGCCATGCACATGATGTTACTTAACGGTAGTCAAACTAGGGGTGCTCACGGGTTGGGTTGGCCGGGTTGAAGGTACTTGAATAACCCAACCCAATGTTTGCGATTTGAAAATTCTCAACCCAACCCAACCCAATCAAAAGTGTAACCCAGCCCAACCCAAACCGTGCGGGTTGGGTTGGGTTGGTCGGGTTAGTCGGGTTGAAACTTTAATACACCATTTTATAATCTAACTAAGTGATTTCGTTTAAAAAAACTAAAATCAAAATGGAAATATAAAAATAAGACTAATAAGAGAAGAGAAGAGTAAAGGAAGAGCATCTCTTGCCTCTAGATTCTATCGATGTTGAAGATTTTTAAAGACTTTAAGGTTAGATTTATACGATTTTAATCGGCGTGGTCTCGTAGACAAATCCAAACTACAACTAACATAGGAAGACTTGAGATTTGATAGAAAGAAGAGCTGCTAAAAGTCTAAAACCATAAATAAATAAAATACGTACAAGTTTTGGTCGGGTTGACGGGTTGGTCGGGTTACTTTAGGACCAACCCGTTTCCAACCCAATAGATGCGGTTTGGGAAAAATTTGTATCGATTATGTATCGGGTTACCTCGGTTTGAGTTTTTTTACGTTTTTTCGGGTTGGGTTGGTCGGGTTGGTCGGAAATTTGAGCACCCCTAAGTCAAACTAAGGGGTTGTTTGTTTACTTATTATTGGTTCCATTAAGTGGCAACCTCTAAATCGTTAAGATGAATCTTGTTTGGTAAAAAAAGAAGTCCATCTCTTAATAGTTTCAAAACCTTCTGAATGATTTTGTATCTTTGGTCTCCTTAACCATTCAGTGTCATGATTTTATTATGAAGAATACCAAACAACCATATTTTAATTTGCACGATAATATTAAAGTTTCTTAATCACTCTGACCACATAATCATTTTACACCAATCCATTTAGCAACTGTCAAACAGTCCTTAACAGTTTTAAGTTAAGGACCATAAATGTTATAAAAATAAAAAGTTAAAGCCACCATATAGATAATTTATTTTAAAGACGAAATCTAAATTTAAGTATAATTAACCACTCTATTTTTACTTCATAATTTAATCCGATAGGGATATACAAATGATGGATAGCCATAAATGAAGGGAAGTTGGAAAGTGGTAAGGAGATAAGTACAAGTTTAGGTTGCAGGGAGTACAAGAGAGGAGTGCAGCGTTGCAGGCTACTAAAGATCCCAACAGAAGAAAGTATTTGTCTTTTGTATATTTGATTCAGACAACCACAGCCACTGCCACACCCTCAACCCCACCCCTAAAATAAAACATTATTATATATTTTATTATAAATTTTATAATTTGGAGGCTTTTTCTGTACAACTCCCCATTTTCCCATACAAAAATACCCCCTAACCATCAAATCATATGTCAATTACTATACAAAACCATTTCAGGCTCTCTTCCCTTTCATTAAAATACCTTTTTCTGATTTTTTTTCATTTACTTTTTATTTATTACTAACCAAACACTTCAAAAACCAGTCACTTAAACGAAAGGGTAAATTACATTAAAATAGAACCAACTTTGAGTTAATTCTTATTTTAGGGAACAAACTTTTAAAACTATCATTTTAATGTGTGAAATAAAATTTTCATTTATTTAAGGGTCTTGATTACTTGTTTAGCAGGTAACAGGTTACATCTAAATGATGTGGCATAAAATAAAAGAAAAAATAAATTCTTAGTGGATAATTAAAAAGCCACGTCTCTTATTCTTTAAAATAAAATAAAACCAAAATAGTGAAATACCTAAGCCCTCCCCCTAAAAGCAAAAGAAAGTCATCTTCCCCAATAATCTTCACTCCAGATTTCACTCTTGCACCACCATTTTTGTAACAAGATTTTAAACATTCCACCGTCATATCTTTATGAAGAGGTAAATCAAAGTCCAGGTCTAAGATTTTGAGGTAAATTTTCATCCCAAAAGAGTAAATCAAACTAAATACGTATCATCAATGTCCAAATCAAAAATCGAGCTATAATCCAACCGTGAAATAAAAAGAGTAATAATTAGTTGCTGCTTCGTCTTCTTTTCTACTCCATGAAATTTCGATTTGGGAGTTTACAGTAGGGTTTTGTATTTATCCCACAAATTGAACAAACAGTGACGAAAAAATCTGATAAACAAGATGAAATCTCAATGACATTTGGATCTGAATCTGATTTGTCGATGAACACAAAGGTTGTAGACCCAGTTTCCGATCTGAGTTGTTGCTTCTGTACATATGTCGGTTCTTGCTTCTATACCATCTTTTTTCCATTTGATTTTGCTCCTTAAACAAATTGGTTATGTTGTCTAAATCGATTTGGGTTTCGGTTTTCTAATCTGGGTTTCGATTTTGTTGTGTAAACCAACCGAGTGTGGGCTATGTTTTGTGCGTGAGAGAAAGAGATAGTTATGTTTTGGTCGGAGAAGATGACCGGAAAGTGACCGGAGATGGGGAGGGTGGCCGGAGGATGATGCAACAGGTTGGGTTTATGTTTTTTATTTTTTCCCTTTAAATGCTTCATATACTTGTACATATAGCATCAAAGTTTGTACTTTAAAAAATCATATACATGTCATCTCATATTTTAATTTTAAATATGACGTGTAATTTTATTGGTATTTACTTGGGTTAAAAAATCATATACTTGTCCAGTCCTGTCCTATCCAGTCTTAGTCGTACCAAACACAAAACAACCATTTGTCTTGTCAAGTCCTGTCCTAGCCTCTTGTCTTGTCCTGTCCAGTTTTGTCCCGTCCAATCTTGTCTGTGTACCAAACGCTACTTTACTATCATCACAACAAACAAACTTATTATTGATATTTTGACACCAAAATCATTGAAAACTTGATAAATGAACTCTAATTTTATCAACTTAAAATTAGAGGTTCCAATTTTCATATTGTTTTTTCAATAAATATTCGTAACTTAAATATTTTATTTCGTTAAAATCTAAACAGTTGATTTTTAATTTTGACTGAAAAACAATATGAAAATTAGAACCTCTAATTTTAAGATGATAAAATTAGAGTTCATTTATCAGGTTTTCAATGATTTTGGTGTCAAAATATCGATAATAAGCTTGTTTGTTGTTATGATAGTAAAAGAATAATAAAATTATATCACCTTTAACATAATTAAAGTTTTAATTTAATAAATCAAATCATAAAAACATATCTTATTTTATTCGTTCTAAATAAAATAAGATATAATTTTATACTCTAGTTTGTTTAAATTAAAATTTTAATTACATTAAAACAATAAAACCATATTTTTTTTCCAACATTACAATAAAATAATAAAATTAAATTATATTTAATATAATTATTTTTTTTTAAATTAAAGAAAATCAAATCATACAATAACATCCTATTTTATTTATTTTGATCTCTCTCTCTCTCTCTCTCTCTCTCTCTCTCTCTCTATATATATATATATATGTGTGTTAAAAATATATTTTTTATTTTTCATATCATAATAAGACACAAATTAGGGAAAATGTTTAATGGTCCTGATTTAATGGAGTTAACGGATGCGTTAGTCAGAAGGACCATGACCAAGATAAATTGAATACCACAAGGACTAAATCCACAATAAACATACTATAGGGACCGTAGTCAAAGAAAGTAACAAAGCACGAGGACCAAATCCACAGTTCACTCTTAGAGAAATATACAAATAAAGTGAAACTAAAAAATATATATATAATCAACAATCAGATAATTGATCAATAGTTAGGGATTGATTGTTTTTTTATTTTAAGCTTTAAATTGCCATTATGGCTGATTCAGCCAGACATTTTATAATTCAGATACTTTGTTTTTTATTATTTTCAAAGCCTCTTAACTCTTAATAAAATCTAGACAAAAAAATGGTAACCCTTTCTCTTAAATCTCCTCTTATTTCCATCCAACATCATTTTTCCGATTTCAACGTCAGTTTTAGCTTGGATGCACCCCAAATTTGCAAAAACTCTAAACACGAAGATTGTAGATCTGGTTGTTGGCTTTCTAGTACATCTTAAATCGCTTAAATCAGGACTTCGGTGTGTGTCATATGATTAAAACTCCACAAACTCGCAAATCTGCCATCATCTTTCTTTTGTTTTTTTTCCTTTCCGTCGTTCGATCATCGGTGCTCCTTTCAATTAACGTATTTAAGTTGAATTTTTGAGAGATTGAATAGACAATTATACATATTAACATGTTTTTCAGTTTAGAAAAACAAACAGTCTTATTAACTCAGATTTCAGAGTTAAGAACCAACTATTAAAAATCAGAATGAAACGCCACCTTAGAGGTTGTTTGTTTACCTCTTAATTGTTCCATTAAAATGCAACATCTGAATCAATAAGAGGTGAATCATGTTTGGCAAAAAAAAGTCGGTCTCTTAATGCTTCCAAAACCCTCTTAATGATTTTGTATCCCGACCCTCACTTAACCATTAAACACCCTAATTTCATTATGAACAATTAGCAAATAATCATATTTCATTTTACACTATGGGGGTGTTTGAGATTTTGTTTATTTGAGGTGTTTTCTAGCTTATTGCGGTGTGACACCGAATATGAGCACTTTCTAGTGTTTGTATAGAGAAAAAATCAAAATGCTTATAGCGGTACCAAACCGAAGATAAACACTTTTTTATAAGTCATTTAGTTCTAACTTATCAACTTATTTAAAAAGTGCTTATGACTTTTTTGGTTATTTTATATGTATAAGCAATCTCAAACACCTTTAAATAACAACTTATTAGCTTATTACGTTTTGGTACCACAATAAGTTAATCCAAACACTTTTTAGAGGACTCCGGTTTGACACCGCATAAGTTGATAATCACTTTTCAAAATAAGCATAAGTTCTTTTAAATAAGCAATGTCAAACACCCCCTATATCACAAGAGCATCTTAATAATTCTACACCAAACCATTCAAAATTCAACAACTACCAATAAGCCCCTTAGTCAAATTCAATCTAAAAAGGTTGGACGAAAAAAGAAATGCAAATATAACAAAAATGTAAATAGATCAAAAGATAGTGGACTTAAAAAGTTAATGTCATAAAAGTAAAGGGGGTCAAAGTGCAACAAAATGAAGATTCTTTACAAAGGCCACTTTTCAGTTTTTTCTTTTTTACATTTCCCATCATTACCCATAACCATTTTGGATCTTTGCTATTAATGTACTGCCAAAAATATCTTTTTGATAACAAAGACCCCAGAAAAAGAAACACACCCAAACCCACAATTTTCTTTTTAACTATTTTCTTTTCTGACCATTTTACCCCCCTCAATTTAGACCAAAGAAAACCTCCAAGCTTCCATTTTTTACAGTTTCACAAACAGGACAAAACATCAGTAGACCTTCACAAGGACTGCAACAACAGAGATGCCTGCAAGGTAACAATAAGATGCACGAGCTTCTCACGTGACACACCTTGCATACCACCTTCTTTTGTCTTTCTCTCTCCTCATCACCACCATTACACACTGATTCTGCATCTTCAGACTTTCTCTCCCTAGCTTGGTTCAGCTTTCTGTTGAGGTCTGTCACCATTGCTTCGTTTTCAATCGCTTTTCTCTCCCAATCTTTCGCTTCTTTTTCTGCCATTAATAAACAGTTTTGAAGCTCTCTTGTTCTGTTGGTTGCTGTGTTCAAAACTTCATCTTTTGCCTCCATTATTGCCTTCATCTTTGATTCGTAATTCTGCAATAAAATCACTTCTCTTCTTCTTGTTTCCTCGTTTAAAACCGCCTTTAATTTCTCATTCTGCTTTAACATATCATAAAGAAAATAAGTTATCAATGGATACCCTTTAGAGAAAAAAAAAATCAAAACGTGTTATGTGTAAACTGTAAAAAAAAATCAAAATGAAGAAGAACAAAACAAATGCGTTTAAAGAAATATGGGAGATTGATTTTGGATGAAAATTTATAGGAGAAAAATAAAAGAAGAGAAATCTGACCTGAAAATGAAGAAAGCAATCCATCTCTAACCTCTGCCTTTCAAGCTCAGAAGACAAATTTTGAAATCCAATGATCCCATTTCTTCTTGAATATGATGAAGAAGATACAAGCGATGATGAAACAAGATTATGATAATCAGAATCAGAATTCATGATCTTTTGAGAATCAAGAAATCTTTGATCTTGTGGTGGTGGTGGTTGTTGTTGATAAGAGCAAAGATGTCTGTTTTCATCTCCAATTCCAAAAACAGAGGAACCAGGCATGAGAACCCAATCTTGTGGCAAATTAGAAAACCCCATGATGCTGATGTTGTTGTTGTTGTTGTTGTTATTCTGATAATGATCAGAGTACAACTGTGCTTGTACAGCCATAATCCCAAAAAGATGCAATCTTTGACCGTTTGAATCAAAGAGACTACTTAATATATATATATATATATATATATATTTAATTTTGTTTTGTGAAGGGATGGGATGAAAAAGGGTAGGTTAGAAAAGCTATGGAGGTAGAAGGGTCACGCTCTTTTATTTGTTTGTTTGTAACATCAGAACAGAAGCATGACTTTCTTCCTTTTTTTTCTTTTTTCTCTCTCTAAAAAGCTTTTAAGTGGCAGTGGTTTAGTTCCCTCTTAAATGGGCAATTAACTTTTCTTTTTTGCATTGGTATGTATGTATGTATGTATGTGATTTAAAACCGAAAGGAGATGAATGAGAGAGTAAGGTGAAAAGATCTTTGGGTGATGAGAGATAGAGAGATAGATAGATACAAGACATGTGTATGTATATATATATAGAGAGAGAGAGAGAGAAGGAGAAAAAAGGATGTAAAAGAAAGAAAAGGGTGGGATTTGGTGAAAAGAGTGGATTATGCTTAGGTAATGAAAATGGACTAAAAATAGTGGGGGGGGAGAGAGAGTCTTTTGTTGTTTCTGGTTCAATTGTCAAGGAGAGAAAAAGTCTGAAAGGGGAGGGAGGGAGAGAGGAGTCATGCAGATTTTGTGACAGAAAAGAAAGGAAAAATTAGTTTCATTCAATCAACTTGGGAAATGTGAAGTGGTCATAATCGATACCCTAAAACTTCTTATTCAATTCCTACCATCTGTGATGCAAACAAAAACCTGTGAATTTCATATTCAATTCCAATTTATTTTTAGGAGCGTCTTCTGTATCAATTTTAACGGAGGTGGTTGTAATTTTTTCTTGTTATATTTATTATTATTTATAATTCAAAAAATTCAAAATCCATATAAAACTTCACAACCATAAGTTTTATAAAAATCTATTTTATGAGTTTTATATATTTTTCAATATCAATAATTATATAAATAAAAAACTGTTAAAATATTATTTCACATAAAACACCAAGTAAGAACTAAGATTATTGTAGAAGAACTCCAGCAATTTAAGTGTTATATAAGAACTCTCACCAAGAGTAATTCTTATAAGAACCTTTAATTAAAGAAGTTCTAATTGGAGGTTATTCATAAAGAGTTCTTTCATAAGATACTCACAATTTTCAGGATTCTTGTAAGATCTTTAACTTTGTGAAAAACAATATTTTATTAATTTATTATATTACTAGAAGTGTACCCGTGCAATGCAACGAGATGCATCACGATTTTAATGTTTCATTTTATTTTTTTGTCGATTTACAGTACGATTTTGGATGGTTATGAGAAAGTGAAAATGTTTTTTTAATAAATTTGTTTACTTTAAAAATGTTTACTGGAGCAGACCTATGGCCACGTGGCCCACTTTTGTGGGCCCTACATGTCCTAGCCTCATGGATATGCACCGGAAAAGACTTAGGTATTGTGGCAAATAGATCAAGTCTTTAAAAGACTTGACCATTGCGGATGCCCTAACTTATTGTTTGCAACTTATCAAATTAAAAACATATATAAAATTTCATAGCAATAGTACTTATGAGAACCCATTTTGTGGGTCTCATGTAGTTAAGTATAATATAAGTTAAATAAATATATACATATTAATAATTATATAGGATATAAAAGTCAAGAAAATACATAAAAAAAACTAACAAAATATCACCTCACACCAAGTTCAATAGTACTTTTTATAAGAACTCTCTCTAAGCAAGTGCAAAACCGAGCAACTAGTGGCTCCCTATGCCCAAAACCAACAAGGAGCAACCCAACAACGACGACACCCCATAGATTAACGACACGAAAATCTTACCCATCGAACGCAGGTCCCTTGCACCAATCAGACCATGAAAACTTAAAATCCTTACTACTCGTTGAGATCCATTGCAACGATACAGTTGTACTTCAAAAAGGCGATCAATAGGTTGTGAATTATCCTTTGAGAAAACATTGTTATGTGCAGGCTTCTAACACCCACCAATTTGGTATGTGCAGGATCTTCCTTTTATGCAGACATTTTCATGTGTCACTATTAATTAATATATTATATTACTATAAATTTGTTTTAATTATATTATTAAATATGTGATTGCTTATTTTTTCTAGATGTCATTAAAATATATAAGATAATCATTGAATTATAACAAAATACTTAATTTTTTTATATAAAAAACATTATATTATTAAGCCTAAAGTAAACAAATTTATAAAAAAAAAACATTTTCACTTTCTCAGAACCATCCAAAATCGTACTGTAAATCGACAAAAAAATAAAATGAAACATTAAAATCGTGATGTATCTCGCTGCATTGCACGAGTACGTTTCTAGTAGTAATATCAAATGGATAAATTGATCCGATTCAATCATACATTAGATTAAATTAAATAGACTGACAAAATCTGATATCTAGTGTATGCACCTTACTATTTGACCCTCCAACTTATCTTGTTTATTCAATTTCAATCTTTCAACTTGTTGCTATTTTTGTTCAATGACACAAGTTTGGTCATCTCTCTAATTAATAATGTTTTCTTAATTTTCAAATGAAATCATTTTGGTCGTTAGCGTATGCAGTCTAAGTTTCCATTGCTAATTAACATGTGTAGTTTGTATCCTCTTTTAAGCACGTGTATTGCTTTGGTGGGTTTCTTTTACCTTTTATATGTATTATGGTCTACAACGATTTTGCTATTATCGGCTTTGCTTTGTCACGTTTTTAATGAAAAACAACATTTACATGTAATTTAGTTTTCTTTATCCAAATCTTTTCAAAGTTGTCTAAAACTTGAGTATCCAAAATATGCACTTTTTTTTCCTTTCTAAACATGTGCACCCAAAAGCGTGCATTCTATTGTATGTGTTAAACATGTGCACCCAAAATTGTGCATTCTATGGTATGTGTTGTCTTAAAAATATTACTTTCATTTAAAATATTTGCAACAATTAATTTGTGAAATGATTTAATAGAAGTATTTTGAATTATGATTAAATAGCTAAATACTTGTTAATAAGATAAAACTTGAGAAAAATGTCTTTCGTAAATCAATCTTAGGAATCTCTTGTAACGACTCTTAATTGCCAAATATGTTAAATTACAGAATAAACTTTTAAAAAGAAGATTTTTATTTTTCTTTCTTCAAATAACTCAAAATATATGGTGTATTGAAAAGTAAAAAAAAAAAATATATATATATATATATATATATCATAGATTTTTTTTAAATTTAAAAAAGGAAAGGATCAAAGAACTTATCTAAATCGTTAGATTAAAATGATCCAACAAATAAGATTAAAAAAATGGTTATAACCATCCGTTTGAAAATAAAAATAAAAATTCCTTGCACTATTTTTTTAATCAAAAATCGGTGAAATGTAAACAAAATGGGAGGGAAACTAATTACACCATGATAATATTATTTTATTTTTTTTAAATTGATATCTATATATAGGGGTGTGCAAAATCCGACCGAACATTGGAAAAACCGAAAAATCGACCCGAAAAAACCCCGAACAACCCTACCCTAATCACCCGATCGTACCCGAGGTCCGAAGCCCGAAATTTAGGCCAGATAAATAGGTTCGGGTAGGGGATTAAATTCCGTCACCCGACCCGATCTAAAACCCGAATAATATTTACTAATTTCTTTTTTATAAACATATAAATGTATAATATAAATTATATAATTAGTATATATGTTAGTTTTTTTTTCAAGGATTATTAGTTCAAAAAATATGTAAATTTAAATGTTTCAAACTTTCAAGTTTTAATCATTTTTTGTTGCACAACAATCACATTGCACAGCCGAATGAGGCTTTTGTGCTACACATGACTAACGAGTAAAGAGCCAAGAGGAGTCCCAACTGAATGGGTTTTTAGTCTACTAAAATTCTACAGAAGAAAAACGTTAAAAAAAAGGATTTATCCAATCTGACCCGACCCCCCCCCCCCGAAATCCGACTAGGCCCGACCCCCGAACACCGATTCACCCGCTTATAATATTCGGGGCATGCGTATCCTACCCGAAACCCGATCGGGTTTTCGTTTTCCAACCTGACCCGACCTGACTCATGCTCACCCCTATCTATATATATTAATATATGTTCGCCCATTTTTTATGCGATAATCAAATGAGAACCATACAAAGGTTAAGGACCATAGGGACTAATCTCAATCATTAAAGAATTTTAATCAAAGGTTATTAAACAAGGTGACATCTTTTGTAATATTAGTGTAAGTTTTGAAAGTCTTATGGGTAAACTTGTAATTTAAGATTTTCTCCCCAAAACAATCTCCATGTTTACCCTTTAGATTTTGATTTCAATTCCACCCAATGTTTCTTTTGTCGCCTAACATGCCTTCTTCATCGTAACCCCCCTCGGATTTCACCTTTCGATCGACGGAACCAGGTAAACTTCAGAATCGATATGTTCCATCAATTGCAATCGCAATCGAAACCGCATTCTGCGTCGCGTGTTATTGAAGAGCGCCATTTGGTTCCTTTAATCATAGTGTTGGGGTTCAAGTAGGGAATGGTGATATCAACCTTGAGATGGAATTTGGGTTAGAGTTACGATTTTTTTGTAGAAAATCATTATAACCATAATGCTAATGCCGTTGTTGATGATACTAATTTTGAATTTACGGTCGCTGGTTCAAGGGGTTACCATGGTGTCCGATCTGAATCCGGCGATTTGTTTGCAAAAGCTTATAGGATGTAAATCAATCAATAATTCATTTGAGACTCTAGCATCTTCGGTGGATTAGAATGCGACGAAGACAGTTTAGATAATCTAATCAACTATTACGATGATAGATGGGTTTCTGATTTTGTTCAAAACTTGGGTATTTTGTTTCTCAAAATTTTGCTTGATTTCATGAGGTGAAATAACACGTAGACGAGAATTGTGTTTGATTTCATGAAGTGAAATAACATATATACGGAACTTGTGTTTTATTTCATGAGGTGGAACTGAGTATTGATAAAAATTGTGTTCATGTGGTGAAATAACATATATATGAACATTATGTTTGGATTTCATGAGATGAAATATCATATTTATGAAAATTTTGTTTTTATTTCATGAGGTGAAATATTATGTGTTTCATCTGGTGAATCTTTGTTAAAAAATGACGATTATGCCCTATTCATATGGTGAAACTGTAACACCCTCAATCAGGAAATAACAACTAATTTAAAGTTTTCTAATTACATCGATGACTGGATCATCTACAACAACAAATTAAGGTTTAACTTCAATAAACACATTTCAATCCTTATACGCGATCTATAAAAGGTACAGATGTTACTAAAACCCAATAGCAGTCACTGTCTCCAACTGCAGAAGACTTCACCAAACTACTCACCCTCGTGTAAATCTAGTGCTCATCTCTTCATGGCACCACTAGAACCAAACCCCAACTGGACCTGATGCACATGCCGACAAATAAAAGGTTAGGCTTAACGCCTACTGAGCTCAAGAGTTTTCATCATAAACGTATAAAGCAATATACTTAAAGGACGCTATATAAATCTTAGTTTCCAAAATGAAATACATTAAGTCTGAAAGAAACCTCTTTTCAACATTCACCCTCTTCGTGATTAAAATCATAACACAAAACGTTTCTTCGAATATAATTCCAAAACCCAAAACTCGCGTAATTCATAACTGACACTTTAATAATCAAATACTGAAAACGTAGATAAACTTTATTATCCAAAACATGGATAAAGTTCAGTATGCAAAACCCAAAACATGGATAACAATCCATGCCCAAAACTTCACCGAAAACATGAATTATAAAACTCCATAACCAAAACAACACCTTACAGTGACGGGGGAGACCCGATTACATAGTGTGTGACGGAACACAAAAGTGGGTCACATAATTATGTACGAAATCAAAACATGTGGGTTATACAAAAAAAAAAGCCCACCCAGCTCAACTCCTCTGAGTCTATCGCTCGAAAACATCAAGTCAACTTCTCTGAGTCTATTCTTGAGAGTTCCAAAACAGGGGAATCCAATTCCAAAACGGGAACTTATGCACACAGGGAATTACACCTTACTGCCCATGGGACGCTGCCCGACCGTTTAGGTCCACACCTTACTTACCATGGTGACCCGATGCTTATTTCGTGCCAAAGTGGTGAACTTGTCCAAAGCGAGACATCAGAACACCGTGCCTATGGATCCATTGTACTAACTAAAACGTTACATGACTCAATGAATGAACTAACGCATTCAAAACATGTAATTCTCAAATAAGATGCAGTAAAAGCAAATCATAACCAAACGCTCTACATTGAGCTATTAAAATCGGACAAGTGTCCCAAGACCCAACAAAATCCAAACCGAGCCATAAGCTCAACAAATCCAGAGACCGCTTGTTAAAATCATAAAAAGTAAATCAAACATAAACAACCCACAATAATGTCAACCCATGCTCCAAAATACATAAGCAGCTCAAATATAGCTTCAATTGGGACAAAACATTTTCCAAGTGGGTTTATATTATTTAATCTTCCTAAAAACGTCCCATGACACAAAATCAACCATTTCTCCAATACGCACAATAAAAATAAATTTATGCTCCAAAGACTACTTCCATGAAATAAATCATTAAAATACTAATACTCAAGATTTATTTATCAAAATGCCCCAAAATCCCAAATGTGGGTGTTTGCAAAGCTCACAAGGTTAAACACTTCAAATAATCACACTTATCAAATACTCAACAGTTGGTAATTTCATGTAAAACATATAAACATGTAAAAATAGACATTTTGGCATGTACACCGTTTTCACAAATCAACTTGAACTCACCTTGCTAGATTAAGTTAAACCTAGATTTCAAACCCAAATCCTTCGTCTCCAATGGTGTAGACTTCACCATTTCCAAGCTCTCTCTTCAACAATAAGCTTGGGTTTCCAAATAACCCACTTCTTCATGTCTAGCATAAACCATCAACAACAGGTAAAACCTTTAGATCTATAAAGATCCTTATATCAAACTTGAAGTATTCAAATAAACTTACCACTTTAGGATGTTTAGGCTCTCCACCTAAAACCAACCAAAGGAATCCATTGTCTCTTCAATCCAAACTTCCAAATACCAAACCTTCATACTTCCTTAGGATAAATCCACCATCGGTGCTCCAAATATAAGGTGTGAGCTTCCAAAAGTCGCACCAATGGAGAGAAATGAAAAGTGTGGGAGGTAAATGAGAGAAAACCCTAGAAATTTGGGTTTTAAAACGATCAGACTAATCACGCGGCCTTGGCCGCGGCTTTGACGCCGCTGGCCAAGCCGCGCGTGCCACTGGTCGGCACACTACAGAGACTTACGCGACCTTAGCCGCGGCTTGAGGCCGCGAGCCAAGCCGCGCGTGCCGCGGGTCACGCTCCCCGGGCCCCGTGCCGAGCCATCCCCTGACCGTTTCTCTCGATCGTCCGGTGATCATTCCCTTGACCGATCGTCGCCCAACATTAGGAAATCACGAGTGTTACAGAAACAACTTTTAATTAAAACCATAGGATCAAAACCAAATTACGACTTATATTGGTTCTCACGATTCTCAACCTTTTTTTAGTTCTCACATGATGTAACCCCTATATATATATATATATATATATATATATATATATAGAGAGAGAGAGAGAGAGAGAGAGAGAGAGAGAGAGAGATGAAGATTCAAACGAGAATGTTAACTATTTAAGAAAACAACAAATAATGTACAAAATCATATGTGATTTACATTAACTAGAAAAAACGGACGCATACGACTATGGCAGCGATCTAAAGTCGCGGGCAAAGTCGCGTGAATCATATGTGATTTTGTATGTACTCGGTTGTTCTCTTGTTTTTTTAGATACATATTATTCTCGTATGAACATCTCTCTCTCTCTCTCTATATATATATCTATATATATATATATATATATATATATATATATATATATATATATATATATATATATATGAGGCATGAGATCACGTGAGAAGTGCCATTTTTGGTGAGAAGTACTTTTAAACCGTTGATCACTTTTAATCAAATACCCTACCATGAATTGCGGCTTAAAAGAGAATTGATCCGGTGCATCTTATATCGGTACATCTCATCATAATGTTCGTCCATTTCTCATACAATGGTTGACAACAAGTTCTCACGATTCTCACCAAATTTGGCATTTCTCACCGGAACCCAACTCTATATGAGAATACCAATATTTTTATTATAGTATAAACATTTATATCATAATATCTTAGAATTCAGATCAAAATATGCCATATAAGTAAAAAAATCAATCAAATAATCGGTTTAGAAGGTACATGGTTACCTATACAATGGATAGATTTTTCCAAGTACAATGGACTAATAAAAAATAATTTTAAAGTATATTGCTATAATAAGTAAAAATAAAAGTATAATGATATAATAAGAAAATTTATGAAAGTAACAAGCTTCTATTTGGTGCATTTAGCCCACAAAATAATTCTTAAAAGTGATAAATCAACTTATGGCCATCTCTCTCTCTCTCTCTCTCAAAAGTGCACTCAACTACTAACCATACAATAAAATTGAAAGTGACAGAATTAAAATTGATAGTTCAAGTTATTGGCTAAGTATTGAAATTATTGCATCGCATTGTGTAGGTATACTTTAAGGACTTAAGTTCGCGTGACACCAAACAGTTTTCGTGAACCTGACCCTACTTTAAGTGTGTGTATGTATGTATATATATAGGGTCAGGTTCACGTGAGACCAAGCTGTTTCCGTGAGACCGCGTGAGACCAAGCCTTAAAACATGAAACTTCACACCAAAAAACTGTGAAGGTAAAAAACATTCGAACCTTCATAATGTAATCACACTATGAAGGTAAAAAAACCTAAACCAAGTTAAAAAAAAATCAAACCTTCACAGATAAAAGACTGTGAAGGTCTATCCGAACATTCACAGCGAAAAACACCGTAAACGTAACATTTACAGTGTTTTCCCTATGAAAAATTCGATTTTTTTTACATTCACCGTTTTTTGGTGTGAAGTTTCATACTTTAAAGCTTGGTCTCACCGGTCTCACGGAAACTGTTCGGTCTCACGCGAACTTAAGTCTCTCTCTCTATATATATATATATGTGTGTGTGTGTGTGTGTGTGTATAGGGTCTGGTTCAAGGGAAAACTTCAAATAATCGAAAAACTAAAGAACAACCTAATAATCATAGATTAAACCCAATCCAAAGGACATTAATAATCATCAATTAAATGATTTTAAATAAATGAAAAGGTTATTATAGTAAATTAGTTTCTATTATAATTGGAAAAGATAAGAACAAAGGCAACAAATCGTTGCCTAAAATATAGCCAAATCTGTTTGTTGGTTAATTGTAATCAAAATGTACGTATTAAGCAACCAGACCACAATTCGATCATCAATCTTCAACCAAAATCGGGAAATCGACTACAATTGAGAAGATTAAGCCTGCAACCAATCGATTAAGCTTCAACCAATTGATTAAATGGTCGAGATGGAACCAGTGGTGGAAAACATAAACGAAGAATCAAATAATGGAGGAAATCTGGGCATAGATGGATTCAATGATGATGAAGACGTTGATTGTGATCTAGAGGGTAACGATTTACAATCAGGTAGACATTCTAAACAATTATTTAAATGACAATTAATGATTTACGTAAAGTATGATGATTGAATTGAACTAGTTTTTTGAGTTCTAAAGTAGCCATGGTCGTAATTTAGGGTTGCAGGTCGTATATGCACAAATGCATGTACGAGTGAGAATAAGATTTTATAAACTTAGTTGTTTGCATTTGTCGAAATTTAGGATTGCAACTCGTATATGCACAAATGCATGTACAAGTGAGAATAAGATTTTATAAACTTAATTGTTTGCATTTGTCGAAATTTAGGATTGCAACTCGTATATACACAAATGCATATACGAGTGAGAATAAGATTTTATAATATTAGTTGTTTGCATTTGTCGAAATTTAGGATTGCAACTCGTATACGCACAAATGCATATACGAGTGTGGTGCATATACAAGTGTGAATACGAATTTATAATCTTAGTTGTTTGTTTTTTGTCGAAATTAAGGATTGCAGGTCGTATATGCACAAATGCATATACGAGTGTGAAAAAGTGCACAAATGCATATATGAGTAATTTAAGATTCTGCATGTATGCACAAGTGCACAATAGTTGGAAAATATGCACAAATGCATATTATCAACTGAATAACCTGTTACAGGTTCATGTATATGCACAAGTGCATGTTATTCAATGATTATCATGTGATGTTATGCACAAGTGAGTAATATGCACAAGTGCATGTTGTAAACAAGCGCATGTTATGCACAAGTGCATAACAGAAATACACAAGTACTATACTGTTTGCATTATGTATTTGTATGAATACTAGTGAAAGTATGAAATTGTGAGTGAATAATTAATTTAATTATTTTCTAATCTAACTATGTAGGGCAAGCAATTGAAATCAATACTCTAAGAGGATCAACGTTCTGGATACCAAGGGTGGATCCTTGTGTTATACCTAAAGTTGGGTTGGTTTATGAGTCAATTGATAAAACCATTGAATGTTATACAACTTATGCAGATATAGCGGGGTTCGAGTTGAGACGGGGAACACAAAAAACAAAAACAAACGACATAGTCAAGTTGAAATATGTTTTGTGCTAATACCGACAGAAATGTTGATGAAAAGGATATGGCCGGGAGAAACAAATGAGAGACGGACAAAACTTGTGCATGAAGGAAGAACTGCATTTGACCATTGCGTTAGTATGTTAAGCAATGACGATGATAAGTTGGAAGAATATGTGAAACAACTAATTCAGTTAAAGAAGGAAATCGCAGCTAGTATGCCTTCACAAACAACTCAGAACAAGGATAGCGTGATGGAATCAATTGTCAGTATCTCCGTGATCCGGGCTCCATCTCATATTGGACATACATTGAGTATGAGATAGATGACATAGTAGGCTAGTGTTTGATACCAGTATAAGTGCCCATAATCGAATTAGTGCATGTACATGCACATGTGCATGTTATGCACAGGTGCATGTTACGCACAAGTGCATGGTTTTCCAGAATTATTTGTTTGAACAACAGTAGGATATTATTACATTTGGTTCATTATTTGTTTGAGAATTTTCATATAATTATTTAGAGTGAAAACCAAGATTTATAATTGTTTCATACATTTCTCTGTGCTGTAAACGAATGTTATACACAAATCAATTGACCATTCTACCAACCCCGGGCTCCATCTCATATTGGACATACATTGAGTATGAGATACATGGCATAGTAGGCTAGTGTTTGATACCAGTATAAGTCCCCATAATCGAATTAGTGCATGTACATGCACAGGTGCATGTTATGCACAGGTGCATGTTATGCACATGTGCATGTTACGCACAAGTGCATGGTTTTTCAGAATTATTTGTTTGAACAACAGTAGGATATTATTACATTTGGTTCATTATTTGTTTGAGAATTTTCATATAATTTTTTAGAGTGAAAACCAAGATTTATAATTGTTTCATACATTTCTCTGTGCTATAAACAAATGTTATACACAAATCAATTGACCATTTTACCAACTCCGGGCTCCATCTCATTTTGGACATACATTGAGTATGAGATAGATGACATAGTAGACTAGTGTTTGATACCAGTGTAAGTGCCCATAATCGAATTAGTGCATGTATATGCACATGTGCATGTTGAAGCACAGATGCATAACATATATAGAATTTCTACCATGACGCATAATATAAATCATTTACAAGTTAAAACCATGATTGAATTGAAAAATTATAACTGATTCAGAAGATAAACATCAATCAAATTATTTAAGTATCAACACCCAACCAACAAAAATACAAAAACCTATAATCCAAATAGTCATAAACGAAAATATGTCCATACTCCTAAAGAAACATTTTCCTTTTCCACAACTATAGTAAAAAACGTTTCTCCCTTTCGCTAAATGTATCAAGAGCACTTTCGTTTTATGGCCTTGGGAACTTTTTCCTTCTCACCTTGCCTATGTCTTCGTTTGTCCATGATAATATCCTTGTCGGGATTCACAACGACCAAGGATGTACTTGTTGAACCTGTTACAAAATTGATTGAACATAATCAGTTAATTGATTTTGGTGTGTATCTATCTCATAGACATATTTTTTTTATGTGTGACATAACTATATGCACAAGTGCATACTGGACCAACTATAATGATTACTTGAACATACGGGAACAAACATGAACAAAATTATGGATTTGACACATACATTAAATCCTATTTGAACATAAATGTTAAAAGATACTAACCTCTACTAACTTGATTGAACATAATAAGTAATGATTTTGTTGTGTATGTGTCAAAAACATTAAATCCTATTTGAACATAACTGTTTAAAGATACTAACCTCTACTTACTTGATTGAACATAATTATTTAATTGATTTTGGTGTGTATCTATCTCATAGACATATTTTTTTTTATGTGGGACATAACTATATGCACAAGTGCATACTGGACCAACTATAATGATTACTTGAACATACTGGAACAAACATAAACAAAATTATGGATTTGACACATACATTAAATCCTATTTGAACATAAATGCTTAAAGATACTAACCTCTACTAACTCCGATCTCTGACTGGTCAGTGTTCTTGATTAACCTAGGACTTTCCTATGTAAACCTGGAAAAAAAACGATTTTATGATATTAAGGAAGAAAATATGATGAAAAATAGGGTTTAAAGATTTAGCAAACATAGGAATTGTAGGACAATCAATAAAAGTAACATAAAAATATACATTGTTCAGCCATTGACCGAATCTGGCTTCTCTACCTGTCTGAAAATCGGATTTTTGCCCTAAAACTGCAAGTTATATGACCCATAAACAGATTCAAATCGATTAGAGGTACTAGTAATGGGAAAGGAATGACAAATAGCAAAATAGCCTCAAATCCATTCAAAGAATATGAAATAATGAAGATACTAACCCTAACCCTAACCAAGATTGTGGGTATTCCCGAAATCGAGTTCAAAACAGATGGAGATGATGAACTGCAGTCGCTTACGAACAAGACTGAAAAAAAAACTTCAAGTGAAGCTGATGAAGATGAATCGATGGGGATTCCAGTTTTTTTTCCACAGCGATGATGATTAACCACTTCAATCGATGAGGTTTCTGGATACCAATCGATAATGATGTTCCTTGAGAGCTGAATCGATATTTTGATCGAGAGAACTGAAAAAAACCCTTCAAGTGAAGTTGATGAAGATGAATCGATGGGGATTCCGTTTTTTTTTCCAGAGCGATGATGATTAACCACTTCAATCGATGAGGTTTCTGGATACCAATCGATAATGATGTTCCTTGAGAGCTGAATCGAGATTTTGATCGAGAGAATCTGTTGATCCAAACTCTCTCAATGATTTGATAAAGACCCTCTTCTATACTTAGTGAAAATTACGTTTTAATATGTATTAGTGTTTCACCATCAGCGATCAGACTGAGTCTGTTCAGTTATCGCTGATAGTCTCTCTCATAAACATTTCTATGTATTAGTGTTTCACTATCAGTGATCAGACTGAGTCTGTTCAGTTATCACTGATAGTTTCTCAAGTAAACAGCCAATGTAATCCCTGAAGACAAGTCTCGCGTCAAAATATGTTCATAGCTGAATCGAAGACGAAGCTGCTGAACAAAGAGAAGTCTACTAGTGAACTGATGCGGATATCAGTGAAGCAAAGACAACTCTACATATACGCGAAGGAACATGAGGAAAAGCTTCAGCGATAGCTGAATCTCTTTATCTCTGAAAGAAGAGATACTCAGCGATCAAAGATCACAAATCTTATGTCTCAAGTTTCTTTTTGTCTTAAACTGGACAACCAGTACGATGTGTCAGAACGGACCTTACCTCTGCCATCATTCGTACAACAACTCTGTTCACTACACTGTTCATTGTCCGGCCGAAAGCATGTCTCCAAAAAGTCAGACTTCCAAATCCAATCAGTGAACGCCACGTGTAAAGTGCCCTGCCATGCATTTAATGCATAGGGTATAAATAGGAAGTTCACCCCTTCATCTGAGAAGTGCCAATTCCTAAAATCCATATAGAAACCCTTGCTTTCTATATCTCTAAATCTCCCATTCTCTGAATTTCTAGTGCAACCATCTTAGTGTTTCTTAAGTTTGTTTAGATTGAGTTTGTCTTAATCTTATTCCGCAACAAACTTGTAAATTGTATTTGATTTATAAATAAACAATTTATTAAACTTTAATTTCTGTATTTGTATTCAACCCCCCCCCCCTTCTACAAACTTGTTAAGCAACTTCGGGACCAACAAATGGTATCAGAGCAGTTTGTTTAAACTAATAAACAAGATCTTGCTGAATATTCTTTTCCTTGCTATTCTAAAATGGCACTAAACACAAACACAAACTACTATGATAATGGTTCACTGTCTAAACCTCCTCGATTTAGCAGAGATAACTTTTCTTTATGGAAAAATCGAATGATGCTATTTCTTGAAGGTGCGGATCCTACTATACCTGAATATATAGAAAACGGACCCTATGAACCTGTTAGAATTATAGCTGCGGTTCCCGCTACTGCCACCACTGAAGCTGTCCCTGAACGATATGTCGTTAAGGAAATAAGACAGTGGAGTGATGAAGATAAAAAGAAGGTAGGCATAGATGCAAGAGCAAAGACCATTATCTCAATGGCTTTGCCTGATGAAGTTTTCCATTCCATCATGCATCTGAAAACTTCTAAAGAAATGTGGGAAATCATATGTGTTCAATATGAGGGCACCACTGAAATCCAAGAGACTCGAAAGATTAACTTGGTAAGACAGTATGAAAGTTTTATCGCTGGTAAGAATGAATCTATTTCTGACGTTCATCAGCGGTTTAACTGCCTAATCATTGACCTAAGAACTGTTGGTAGGACCTATTCTAATTCTGAGGTCCTAACAAAATTCTTGGAAAGTCTTCTTGAAAGCTGGGACAGTTATTCAATATGTCTTAAGCTGACAAAAGACTTACATACTCTCTCTCTAAGCACTTTATATGGAATATTGCTCAACTATGAGCAATCTAATCTCCTGAAGGAGAATCTTGTAAAAGATTCTAAAGACTCCAAAAGCACTCCTGTTGCTTTAGTCTCTTCAGAGATAGTTCCATCTCAGAGATCTACTCTCACCATCACTGAGTTAGATTCTGAATCTGAGGATCTATCAGACCCTGATCTTTCAGAGTTTGATGAGTCATTAGCACTCTTGACAAACTCTTTTAAGAGATTTGCAAGAAAGAGCAACTTCTGAAGAAGTAAACCTCTCTCTCTAACTGAAAAGCCAAAATCAACTCCGGTTGATAAGGCTACTGCCACTTGCTATAACTGCGAAAAGATTGGACATTTTGCTAGTGAGTGCAGGTCTAAAAAGGTCTTCAAAACTTCTACCTCAAGAAGATCCAGTGATGACAAGTACCTAAAGCTGAAGAATAAATATCAAAAACTGAAAAGCTACAAGCGAAAAGGTAAAGGTCTCATCGCTGAAGAACATGACTGGGCTGAATCAGAAGAATCAAGTTCTGATGAAGAAGAAGTCGCTAATCTTTGCCTCATGGCTGAGATTAAAGAAGAAGTGGAAGAACCATCTTAACCTTCTATGAGCTACATATCATCTCAGGTATCTATCTCTACAAATCCCTCTCTGCCTGAAGCTGAGAGAAGTCGCGCTGTTGATGTGCTGGGGATTGACCTTTATAATGCTCTAAACGACAAAACTCAAGCTGAGAATAAAAATGTACATTTAACTCAAGAGCTAGAGAAATGTCATGAAAAGATCAGTGAACTAAATCTTTTAGAAGAAAAGTTGAAAGATCAAGTCATTATAAATGAAATCATCAGCATTGAACGCGAACAAGCCATCGCTGCTCTAAAAGCAGAAAAGGCTCATGTTGAAAAATGGTGCAAATCATCAACAAAGATCTCTGAGATAATAAATGCTCAAACTCCTGAAAGTGATAGAACTGGTCTTGGTTTTTGGACACCACAGGATGATCCTAAAGAATAAAGTTCCTCGCTTAAGTTTGGAACTTTTGTCACATCTTTCTTTGACACGTCTTATAATCAATTCTATCCCTGTTCTTCTTCAAATCCCATCTCTGAGGAAAAATCCAAAGACACTAAGTCTACGGATAAAGGAAAGTTCATTCTCCTTCCTCAGAAGGCAACCAGGAAAGCAAAGCTGAAAGTTCCTTCTAAACCTTCAGCTAAGCAATCCTCTAGCTCTGTGATAGAAATTTTTGATCTCTGTCCTCCAAAGCTAAAGATTGACCTTAGACCAACGAAATCTGAAGAAATGAAAATTCCTCCCATATCTCATGAGAAAAGCCTTCTCAGACCTGGCCCTGCTCATCTTAAACTTGCAAAACCTTCTACTGATCCTAAAATCGTTTTCAAATACAGAAAATGTTATCATTGTGGTTTTACTGATCATATTGCAAGCAAATGTCCAAATGTCACTAAAGCTAATAAAACAACTAAAGTGAAAAATCAACCAAATGTCTCTAAGGCTAAGAAAGTCACCAAAGTTGAAAAATCAACCAAAGTGAAAAATACCACTAAGGTTAAGAAATTAACCAAAGTGAAGATTACCACTGAAGCTGAATCTTCATCAGCTGTGAAGACTGCTGAACCTTCCTTATCCACTAACTCTGAAGGACCCATTGAAAAGTGGGTACCAAACAACGCTTAACTTCCTTATGTGTGCAGGGATCAAAGGGCATCTGGTATCTCGATAGTGGATGTTCTCGTCATATGACTGGACAAAGAGACCTGCTCACTGAATACAAGGAAGAGAAAGGTCCCTCTGTGACCTTTGGTGGAAATGGAAAAGGATTTACCCGAGGGTTTGGTGTCCTCAGCAATGGGACAACTACCTTTCGAAGAGTCGCTTATGTAGATAGACTGAAGCACAACCTTCTAAGCATCAGTCAGCTATGTGACAAAGACTACGAAGTTCGCTTTTCTAAGAAAGCATGTTCAGTGGTAGATGAAAAAGGAAAACTTGATCTCAGTGGTTATCGCAGAGAAAATGTCTATGTAATAGATATGGACTCTACTATCACTGAAAACTTATGTTTTCTCTCTAAGGCCTCTTCTGATGTCAACTGGCTATGGCATAAAAGGCTCTCTCATCTAAACTTCAAAACCCTGAATTCTCTCTCATCTAAGGAACTGGTTTTTGGTCTTCCTCAGCACTCATATGCTAAAGAATCTCTCTGCTCAGCATGTGAAAAAGGAAAACAAACAAAAGCTAGTTTCAAGTCGAAACAAGTTTCCTCAGTGACAAGTCCTCTTCAGCTCTTGCATATGGATCTGTTTGGCCCTGTCAACATCCAATCAATAGCTGGAAAGAAATATACGCTTGTCATTGTAGATGAATATTCTCGCTACACCTGGGTTATCTTTCTTCGATGTAAGAGTGATACTCCAGAAGAACTAATATCTTTTGTTAAAAAGATGGAAGTGCTGAACAATCTTACTGTTCGTTCAATAAGAAGTGATCATGGAACTGAATTCAAAAACAGTTCCCTGAACAATTTCTTTGAGAACAAGGGAATCTCTCACAACTTCTCTTCAGTAAGAACACCTCAACAAAACGGAGTCGCTGAAAGAAGAAACAGAACGATCATAGAAGCTGCTAGATCAATGCTCAGCGATTCTCATCTCTCTACTCAATTTTGGGCAGAAGCTGTAAACACTGCATGTTTTACTCAAAACAGATCGCTGATAATAAAGCGATTTGGGAAGACAGCTTATGAAATTTTTCTTGGAAGGAAGCCTTCTATCAGCTTTCTTCATATCTTTGGTTGCCAGTGCTTTATCTTAAACAACAGAGATCAACTTGGAAAGTTCGACCCAAAAGCTGATGATGGAATATTTCTAGGATATTCCTCCATCTCCAAAGCCTATAGAGTCTTCAACAAGAGAAGACAAACCGTAGAAGAAACAATTCACGTCACTTTTGATGAAACTCGCTCAGCGAACTCTAAACCAATCGTTGACAATGAAGAGTTAAATGCTTGGATGCTTTCTCACTACAGAGAAACAGAACATTTCTTCTCAAACCATCAGCATTCTGATCCTCCAACCGCTGATGATGATCCGAACATTATACATCCTACCGCTGAATCCATCTCATGGGTCTCAGCAGAACCTCTAAACACACTACTACCATCAAATCTGCCTTCGTCTGAAAACCTCTCTAGTGAATCTACTCAACAGTTAATCGCTGATGAACCTCAAACGTCCTCATCAGTAAACATTCCAATTGTTGATCCAACCTCTGAGTTAAGCAATCATGCTTCTGCTCAGCGATGGACCAAAGATCACCCAATAGATCAAATTCTTGGTGATCTCGAAGCAGGTATTCAGACACGACGAAGCTCAGGTAATATCTGTCTCTGTGTAAATTTTCTCTCTTTTATAGAACCAAAGAAAACTGATGATGCCCTCAGAGATCCAAACTGGGTCAGCGCTATGCAAGAAGAGCTGACTGAATTTTCTCGAAACAAAGTTTGGAATCTCGTTCCTAGACCATCTGATAAAACTGTAATAGGCACCAAATGGGTGTTTAGAAACAAGTTAGATGAACATGGAACTGTAACCCGCAACAAGGCTCGACTTGTTGCTCAGGGATACAGACAAGAGGAAGGTATAGACTATGATGAAACCTTTGCCCCTGTGGCCAGGCTCGAAGCAATTCGACTATTCTTAGCTTATGCAGTCTATAAAGACTTCATCGTTTATCAAATGGACGTCAAATCAGCGTTCCTAAATGGAAAGCTGAATGAAGAAGTCTATGTAGAACAACCACCAGGGTTTTATGACCCTAAGTATCCAAATTATGTTTATAAATTGGATAAGGCTCTCTATGGTCTAAAACAAGCCCCTCGTGCTTGGTATGACACTCTCTCATCTTTTCTTATATCTGAAAATTTTGAACGTGACAAAATTGATAATACGTTATTTTTCAGAAAGATAAAAGGTCATATAATTCTTGTACAAATATATGTTGATGACATAATATTTGGTTTTACTAACCCATCTTTGTGTACTCGCTTCGCTGAAAGAATGAAGAAAGAATATAAAATGAGTATGATGGGTGAGGTGACATATTTTCTTGGTCTTCAGATTAAACAATCTGAAAAAGGTACTTTTATCTGCCAAGGTAAGTATGTTAAAGATATGCTGAAGAAGTTTGATCTCACACAAACTTCACCGATGAAAACTCCTATGGCACTACCCCTGACACTTAACAAAGATCATTTTGGAAAACCTGTTAATGTCACTGCCTATAGAGGAATGATAGGCTCCCTGCTGTATGTTACAGCGAGCCGACCTGACATTATGTACTCTACTTGTTTATGTGCACGCTATCAATCTGAACCCAAGGAATCCCATCTGATCGCCGTAAAGCGAATTTTCAGATATCTGAAAGGAAATCCTAACCTCGGTCTTTGGTATCCCAAAGACTCAAGGTTCGATCTAACTGTTTATTCTGATAGTGATTTTGCAGGCTGTAAACTCGACACAAAAAGTACCACTGGTGGATGTCAACTCCTGGGAGGAAAGCTGGTAAGCTGGACAAGCAAGAAGCAAATTTTTGTGTCCACTTCCACAGCTGAAGCTGAATACGTAGCCGCTGGAAGCTGTTGTTCTCAAATCTTGTAGATGAGAAATCAACTATTAGATTATGACCTTCAGTTGTCAAAGATTCCTATCTATTGCGACAGTACTAGTGCTATCGCTATAGAAAATAATCCAGTGCTACATTCAAAGACGAAACACATTGAGATCAGATATCACTTTATCAGAGATCATGTGATAAATGGTGATATTGAACTTCATTTTATCCCTACTGGCTTTCAGCTTGCTGATCTATTCACCAAACCTCTTGATGAGACAAGGTTCAACTTTCTCATCAGTGAGCTTGGAATGCTGAACCTTGAAGAATAATTCTTCAACATTCATGTATTGTGTCAGTAATCAAAAGTTCCCCTTTTCCTCATTCTCTCTGATAAATATTCTGACTCCCAGGTATGTTTTTTTTCCTACAACTGAATCTTCATTCAGTTGAGATGTTTTTCAAAATATAAAGCTTAATCACTGAATCTTTCTTCAAATGATTAAAAGCTTTTTGAAATTAAATTTATCACTGATATTTCTTGTCAGTGATCCTTTTAAAAGAAAATATATCCCCATCTTTACTAACAGGGATACTTTTAAAAGAAAATCTATCGCTGACTTTTCTTTAGCGATAATTTCAAAACGGACAACTGAACAGTCTCTCTTCTATGACGTCATTTGAACCGACAATCCATGACATGCCTTTTCTGACACGTTCGTCCGTTGCTCTTCTATCCAATCAACATCGTGGAACGTGTCCATGTCATGATGAGCATTTGTTTTCCCGCTTCTCTCACACTCTCTCTCCTCTCTCTCACGTATAAAAAGAATGTTTTTCCATTCTTATCATTTTTACGCCTTCTGCAAATACTTTCAAAGCAAGAATTCTCTCTCAAGCATTCTAGCATTCTAGCATTCTCTCAAGCTTTTGCATCATCTTCTTCAAAGATCAACAGGTTATTCTTGATCTTATTCTTTTTCTTTACTTAAAATCTTTACATAAACTCCATTTAAGGGTTTATAAGATTCTAATCTCATAAAATCACTTTCATTTTTGATTTTATTCTTTAAAAACCATTTTATCTTGATCTTCTTTACTCCAAATCTTTGGTTTTTCTTCTTGTTCTCAAATCTTGTTCTAAGATAAACTGTTTTAAATCTGCAAATATGTTGATTTCCTACATTTCTTTCCTCAAATAGAAACTAGCAAATCTTCTTTATTTTTAGACTAAATTTCTTTTCTACTCGTTTATCTACTCCTAATTCAGAATGACTCAATCTGCACTTGTCGCCTCAAAGAACGTCAAGTTCGCCATTTCTGACTCTGAGCTCCCAAAGAATAATCATCTTGCTCGCCTCGAATTTGACGGTGTCAAATATCCTCATCTGAAGGAGGCCGCAATGTTTCTGAAGCAATCCTGCATTGCTTACGCTATCACTGTGGATCCAACACCCTTTAAAGCTTTTCTCCAGCAATTCTGGTTTACTGCTGATGAAACCTCAATCACCAACAAAAAGGGTGAACAGGTTCCTGCTATCTCCTTCAGCACTCAACTTGGCTCAGGGATGATGACTGCCCTAGGCCTGAGGAAAGCTCTGTGTTTTCCCGACAAACCCAGGAATGGATTCGACGCCTTGCCAACTGACGCTGAACTCATCCAATTCCTGGATGCCATGGAATACGCTTGGGAACCCAAACCAAGGACGACTATTCCAAACAAGAAGCTGACTATTGTGAAGAAGGCACTGATGCCTTCCCAGCTAAACGTCATCTTCTCACACTTCATTCAGTGCATGAGTGGGAAGAGTGGGTCACTGGACCAGGCCAGCAAGGTTCAGGTCCAGATGGCTTACTCAGTGATAGCTGGACGTAACTTCGACTACGCAACAACTATCTTTGATGACTTAAAGTCAAAGATAGAGGACCGAGAGGGATCCCAAAGTTCCCTACGTACGCTTCATCTGCGCGTACCTGAAGTTTCTCTATTCTACCACTTACCCCACCAACTCGGATGCATCTTTTCCGAAAGTGGGTCAGCGATCCTTGGAAGTCAAGCCGCTCCCCAATGAGGTAAGTATCTCTGAACTTCGCTCCCGTCTCTCTCTCCTCACTTCTTCTTCTTCAGCGGCCACGCAAGTGGTTCCTTCTTCTGCTATCCCTGCCGCTACCCCTTCCAAACGACCATCAACTGGCTCCCTTGGTCCTTCGAAGAAGGCCAAGGTGACCAAGGAGAAAGCTACTTCTAGCTCTATACCTAAGGACGTTTCTCTACAAACTTCCTTGGATGCTTTCGTGGGTCTCTCCTCCACATCATCAGCGACAACCACTTCAACCGTGCCAGCGATCTCGGTCGCTGTCACAACAATAGTAACGCAACCTACAATCTTAGCTCAACAACCTGAGGTAACTACCCCTATCCCTACATCTTCTATCCCCATCTCTAGTCCTTCTATTTCTTTGATCTCTAACCCTCCTTCTATCTCTACTCCACAGTTTGGACCCATAGGACCTGAACATCAATCTTTTGAGGAATCTTTACAATTCTACAAAATGTTTGATAATTCAGGTATCCCTATAACCTTAAACACTTCTCCCAACTCACCATATAAGCCTGGTTCTGAAAAACTAACTTATCTTTCAGGTCCTAGTTTGAAGACTATTGACACCAATGTCAACAATCTGAGTGCAAAGGTGGACTCTATGACTGCCTCTCTCAACAACACCACCAACGCTGTTCAATCAGCTGGTGAAGAATTGAAGACGCTGACTGCCACCTGCGCCTCCAAAGCTGACGTTTCTCAACTCGCTACTCTTCAAGAAGCAATTGACAAAGTCAAGGAAGACTCCCAGCAACAGTTTGCAGCTCTGTCTACAAAGATTGATGCATGTGAAGTCCTTCTTCAGCAGATCCTTTCCCGGCTGAAGGAACCAGTTCCAACTCCCGCTCCTTCATTTACGGAAGACGATAGAACCGCTCTAGACGTAGCTGTGGAGTTTATTCATCAAGCTACGTTCGACATCCCTGTACTTGAAGATCGGCTCAAAGGACTGGAAGCTGACGTCCACAAGCTGTCCAACGCTGAGACCTCTACTCCTTTCAAAGATCTCTCCCTTTGTGTTAATGACAAAGAGGGGGAGAAGGCATATGAAGAAAATAAGGAGAAAGAAGATGAAGCTGAGGAACAACTGAAGGAAACTCCCTCTCATGTTGAGGGGGAGATAGCTGCTGAAAAAGCCCCTCCTTCCATCGCTGATCTAGTAGATGATGAAGAGGAAGAAGAGGAAGATGAAGATGAAGACCTTGATCTTGAAGATCAAGAGGAACATCCTCATCAAGATGATGATGATGACGATGAAGAAGATCAATCTCACTGGTGTTCTTCAGCCGTCACTTCATCAGCGATAGCTTCGAAAGAAGTTATCAAAGCAGGGGGGGAGACAAGAGAAACCTTCAGGAACCCCTTCCCAAAGCAAAGGTGAATCTGCTGAGGGAACCCTGAAGATAATCTCACTACCTGAGGAGAATCCTTCTCAGGTATGCCTTACTCTTGTTCCCTTATCTTACTATAAAAATCCTACCCCTGTTTCTTTCTAGCCTTTATCTCTCTTCTTTCCCTAAAATAATCTAACCTTTTTCATTTTCTGACCAGACAGTTCTCTCCCCTGCTTAAGGGTAAAGAGCTCCAAATAATCCCAGCTGCTGAAGCTGATGACCAAATAATCCCAGTCTCTGTCAGAGAGATTGATGAAGATGATGAAGAAGAAGAAGAGTCCCTGCAACATCACAGAAGGCCTTCTAGACCATCTCACTGGTCTGAGAAAGAGAGAAAGAAAAGAACAGAGATGATCTCTCATCTGGAGAGTCAACGACGAAAGGTCCCTTCTCAATCATCAGAACTGCAATTTCTGACTGACGCTGAAATTGAAGAATCTGTCAGGGCTGAGAAGCTGATTGCTGAATGTCAAAGAGATGCCTCTCTGGCTCTCAAAATTCAGTCTTCTCAAGTCAAAGACAAGAACCTGAAACGCAAACCAGTAGAAGTCCAGGCAGCTCTGTTGAAAGAGATTGAAGATGAACGCTCCAAAGAAAAATCGGTCAGCGATAAGACAGTCGATTGGTGCAAACACAAAATCGACTATCGCTCTGACCCACTGAAGATCGTAGCGGTTGCTATCTATGGAAGAAAGAAGAAGGATAAGCTCTCTGTCACCATGTAAATTACCAGAGAGGATGGAAGCTGCAAGGCAATGTTCATTTCAAAGCTGGAAGACTTCGGCTACATGGAGTGGCTTGAGTTCAAAGATGCGCTGAAGAAATCAAAGTCAACATACAGAGGCTACGTTGAAAGGGTAAATGATGCTCTCATCAACAAAGTCGCTGCTATACTAAAGGTGCCATCTACTCTTCCTTCAAGATCCATGCAAGTCAAGAGAAATCCTGTCTCATCCTCTTCTGATAATGTCGCAGTGATTAGAAATGAAACCTCCATCAAATTCTCAAGAGAAGCTCTGTTCGGTCCTCCTCCTGATCTTTCTATTCTGGATCTATCTCTGCCTCCTGGCGGACCATATGTTGCAGGACAAGTTCTTGAAGAACCTTTTGGAATCTTCTTCAGAGATGACGAGGAACAACTCATATTTCAAAGGGTCTCTGAAATCCCTATCTGTCCCCTCGCTCTTCTCAAGGATCTCATGTGCCTATGGTATACTCTTTCTCCTGCTGCTGAGCCAATCATAGCTATCATCTGCAAAGAATCTTTAGAGCGAAGGTAAAAAGGAGAAGAAATACCTGAGTATTTGATCAATCCCCCTAAACCCTCTTTAGATAGCTGATAGATTAGTCTTCTTTCTTGTAATCTATTAGTTTAACTTACAGTAGTTAGTACATCACTTGTACTTGTAATTTTCATACCTTGTAATTCTTTTCTTGATTTAATGAAAATGTCAGTGAAGTACTTAACTCCATCAGTGTTGTAAAAGATCCCTCAAAATGGTAATTGGGACATGTATGTTATGAGTCCTGATTATTCCATCATTTTGAACTATAAAGTAATTTTCTTCAGTTACTTTGTCATTATCCAATATGGGGAGATTGTTGATCCAAACTCTCTCAATGATTTGATAAAGACCCTCTTCTATACTTAGTGAAAATTACGTTTTAATATGTATTAGTGTTTCACCATCAACGATCAGACTGAGTCTGTTCAGTTATCGCTGATAGTCTCTCTCATAAACATTTCTATGTATTAGTGTTTCACTATCAGTGATCAGACTGAGTCTGTTCAGTTATCACTGATAGTTTCTGAAGTAAACAGCCAACGTAATCCCTGAAGACAAGTCTCGCGTCAAAATATGTTCATAGCTGAATCGAAGACGAAGCTGCTGAACAAAGAGAAGTCTACTAGTGACCTGATGCGGATATCAGTGAAGCAAAGACAACTCTACATATACACGAAGGAACATGAGGAAAAGCTTCAGCGATAGCTGAATCTCTTTATCTCTGAAAGAAGAGATACTCAGCGATCAAAGATCACAAAGCTTATGTCTCAAGTTTCCTTTTGTCTTAAACTGCACAACCAGTACGATGTGTCAGAACGGACCTTACCTCTGCCATCATTCGTACAACAACTCTGTTCACTACACTGTTCATTGTCCGGCCGAAAGCATGTCTCCAAAAAGTCAGACTTCCAAATCCAATCAGTGAACGCCACGTGTAAAGTGCCCTGCCATGCATTTAATGCATAGGGTATAAATAGGAAGTTCACCCCTTCATCTGAGAAGTGCCAATTCCTAAAATCCATATAGAAACCCTTGCTTTCTATATCTCTAAATCTCCCATTCTCTGAATTTCTAGTGCAACCATCTTAGTGTTTCTTAAGTTTGTTTATATTGAGTTTGTCTTAATCTTATTCCGCAACAAACTTGTAAATTGTATTTGATTTATCAATAAACAATTTATTAAACTTTAATTTCTGTGTTTGTATTCAACCCCCCCCCCCCTTCTACAAACTTGTTAAGCACCTTCGGGACCAACAAAATCTATGGTAGACTTAGAGATAACTATCGATTTAGAAGGAAAGGATTTAGGGGAATCAATTATGGCTATAAAATTGGTACAAGGAAAATGGGTAATTTTTATTCCAATTCTACCCTCTAAAGCATCGTAAGGTGTTATAAGATATACCCTTATATTCTTTTTATTTACAAAATTGCCATTGAGATAACAACCATTAGATTATCACATCCTACGCCTATCAGATTGTTCTTTAGTTTTTCGATTATTTGAGGTTTTCCCTTGAACCTCTCTCTATGTATGTATATATATATATATACACACTCTCTCTCTCTCTCTCTCTCTCTCTCTCTCTCTCTCTCTCTTTCATGTATTATTTCATAAATGAAACAACACATGTGAAACCCAAACTTGTGAAAATCAACCAAAACCATTAAACGAGTTTGATTTAAGATATGATTCATATTGTTTCACATGTTTTGTTTTGTTTGTGCATATAAATGTGTGTTTTATGTATAAATGTATTTTTGTGTTTTCACACAAAGCATTACTTGACGTTTCATTTATGAAACAACATTGCATGAACACTGCATGTTCACATTTGTTGTTTCATCTATAAAAACAACACATACAAACTGGTTTTACGGTTTTAAACTTTTAGAAATATTCTATATGATTTGCCCCCTATAATATATATATATAGGCATAATCAAATGAGAACTTCATATATTGTGATAATTGTGATAACCTTTACCTTAAGTTATTGTTTCACGTCATTTTTTCTCATACATATTTAGTATTTAATGTATTGATGAATATATGTATTTGATCCACAATGTGATTTTTTTATGCGTAACTTTTGTTTCAGAACATGCTAAAAAGGTTCACAAACATGCTAAAAATATTCACATTGTGAAATAAATATATGTTAACCAATATTCTAAATTCAAGTTTTAGATGAAAAAAACATATAAAATACCACATGATACACTAGTTCTCAAGGTAATCACAATTTCATAGGTTCTCAAAAGAAGACCCCCAACATATATATATATATATATATATATATATATATATATATATATATATATATATATATATATATATGGGAACGATCAATTGGAAACCAGTATTACATTGGAAACTTTGGAAACCGAAATCAACCAATCAGTGAATTTCTTTTTTTTTTATTTTTATTTTTAATTGAAAAGGTTATTTTTGTCTTTTACATTGTTATTATTATTATATTAATAATCATTTAATTTTAATTTAGTTATATATTGTAATAATAATCATTGATTAATTTAAAAATAAGATATTTAATTTAGGTAAATTATTTAATTTTAATTTAGCTTATATATGGTAATAATGAAACAATAATGCTAACACGATTAACAAGATGAATCTATTTTCATTATGAAACAATAATGCTAACACGATGAACCTGATGAATCTATTTTCATATACGGATATGCAACTGAACAGGTAATGAAACAAAAATGGGAAGTTAACAAAAATGGCACAAATTCATCATGTTTAATTATGAAACAATAATGCTAACACGATAAACCTGATGAATCTATTTTCATTATGAAACAATAATGCTAACACGATGAACCTGATGAAATCTGTAATCCAATGAAATCTGTAATCCACAAATTCATTCTATTTCATCACAATATTAGATTGCGTGGGAAATTTTATAATAAAATGAAATTAAAAAAATATTTTCTTACATTTTAAAAGAAAAATAATTTTTTTGATGAAAAGACAAATGCTCCACGTTTTCATAGTAAAAAAATAACAAAATTTAGATTGCGTGAGAAATTTTATTTTGGTTTCAAGTAATCTAAATAAAATAAACATTTTCTTGCCATATTTGAGACACAAAATCAAAAGACATATTTACCCTTTTCATCTATTATTTTTATTTATTATTAATAAATTAATTAATTTTCTATCATATATAATTCAAATGAATCTTAACCATTGATTATAAAGATCAATGACTGAAATTTGGTTTCCAAAGTTTTCAATGAAACTTGGTTTCCAATTGATACCACCCCTATATATACACACACACACATATGTGTGAGTGTGCGTGCACGCTTAATCATTTGAGAACTCCACAATTTGTGAAATCCGTGAGACTCATCCTAAGCCACTAATTTGAGATAATTAATGAGATAATTACATTTTTAAGGAAAAAATCAAATTCCATATATATATATATATATATATATTTGTGTGTGTGTGTGTCCTCTCCTCTCTCATGTAACATACATACACAAAAAAAAATGTAAATAAGGTGAACGCATGCAACACAATGAAAACAACATTTAGAAATTTCGTATTAGAGGTGTTCACAAATGGCAGGTTTAGATTTAGTTTTGTTGCTTTAGTTGTTTACAATATGTTCATAAGCTATATCAGTTCTCGTAGATTTAGAGTGTATTCACAATGTGTTCATAAATTATAATAGTATTTTAAAAAAATGTTCAAAAAATATTTACCTTGTGTGTATATGTGTGCGGAGAGTGGAAAGAGAAGAGAGGAGAGAGAAGGGAAAAGAGAATGAGAGATAAGAGTAATAAGTAGATAGAGTGGAGAGTGGAGAGTGGAGAGTGGAGAGTAGAGAGGGGAGAAAAATAAGGTTTTTTAAATTAAATTAAATTTTATTTTTTAACTAATTTTATGAATCTCATAAATTAAAAAGTTATTAGGGTGAGGTTCAGAGGAAAATTTCAAAAAAAGGAAAAACTAAAATAAGTAGCCCTTCATCTGGACGGTATGCACTTGTGTATACAGGTAATTTGTAACATGCACACGTGCAAATGTACAAGTGCATAAAAACCAAAAAACAACATAATTTACTTGTATACACAAGCAGTGACGGACCCATAAATTTATTTAAGGCGGGTGCACCCTTAAAGTGGGTCTGTAAAATCGCGGTTTGACCTAGGGTAAATCAATACGGTTTGACCATAGAAGAGTAGGCATGGGAATTTGACCCGACCCGATGGGGAACCCGGTTCACCCGACCCGACCGGGGCCGGGGATTCCCCGTTTAACCGGGTACCGGGGCCGGGGATACCCGTTTTGACAAAACCGGGGATGGGGCCGGGGCCGAGTATTGCACCCCCGACCCGTCCGGACCCGGTATATATATATTTTAATTTTTTAATTATTATTTATTAATTTAATAAGATAGATTGTGAAATTAGGTTTACATTTACTTGTTTCCACTTTCTAGACTTCAGTAATATGCATGGCACTATCGCAGCCACCAAATCCTCCTCAAGCTTTCAATTTGAGTTCCAACTTCCAAAATCCAAATCCATCGCATCCACCTAATCCACCGGCGCCGGTCTCCGCCAGTCTCCAGTCTCCATCAATCTCCCTTCTGCAGCTGCGGCACCTTCGCATCTGCCTCCGCCAGTCTGCCGGTCTCCGGTCTCCATCAATCTCCCTTCTGCAGTTGCGGCACCTGCGTCTCCTTCGCCGGCAGCTGCGTGACTGCGTCTCAGTCTCTCAGTAACAGTAAGAACTAACGACTAAAATATATATTACATTATCTCTCTGATTATGTTTATACATATTATTTAGTCGACAATAACGAAATTTTTGGACGGTAAATTTTTATCCATAGAAATGTATTTGAAATCATTGAAAATAAGAAGAACAAGAAATGTACCTCAGTAGCTCTAAATTGCAGGAAAAAACTCCCAAAAAACGGGTCGGGGCCGGGTCGGGGTCGGGGTTTTGATCGGGTCTTGACCAGGGTTTTGACCGGGGAGGGGGAATCAATCCCCGCACCCGCCCGGGGCCGGGGCTACCTACTACGAACCGGGGCGGGGACGGGGACGGGGAATGTGAACCCCGCCCCGTTCCCATGCTTATAGAAGAGTCATTTGTGTAGATTTTGGAAATAAAGTGCATTTTTTCAAATGGAATCGAACTTGATCTTTAAAATAAATATTGTTTTTTTAAATGAGATAAAAATGGATGATTTTTAAGACGAATTGGTGTTAAGAAAAAAAATCATGAAAAAAAAATAGAATCGAAATGGGAGAAAAAATAACAAAAAGTTTAGGATATGAGTTAATGCTTTGAAGTTTGAACCCACAACCTCTTGCATGAAAAGTGCTAGTCTAACCATTCCACCAAAGTTTAATTTCCGTTGTAGACTTGATTCCAACGTATTTAAGAGCACCTCTCAAAATCAAGCGGGTGCACCTTTCAAACGTCTAGTTTTTTTCTCTTGTAATAATCGAGTGAGCGAGTGCACGGGACTCCACTCCCCACTTTCTAGGTCCTCCCCTGTGCACAAGTGTATACGGTCCAGATGAAGGACTACTAGAGTGTTCTTCAGTTTTCTATTTTTTTAGTTTTTCCCCTAAACCTCCCTCTCTCTCTCTATATAGGGTTTAGTTCCGATGAGAACTTGATTTAACGGTGAGAAACGTGAGAAGTGGTTATCAACTATTGGATGAGAAATAGACTCATATTAGAATGACATGCACCGAGATGCATCAGATCAATTCTCTTCTAAGCCGCAATTCATGGGTCGACTTGAGATTAAAAGAGATCAACGGTTCAAATCCACTTTTACGCTTCTCACCGTTAACTCAACCTCTCTCTCTCACACACTCTCTATCACACACATATATAGGGAGGAGTTCAAATGAAAACCAAGTTTCGGTTGTGAACATGGGGACAAAGAAGAGCGTGCCACGTGTCCATACCTGCACAGGTCGGTTGTAACACCCGTAATTTTCGGTGGCTAAAGGTCACTCGAACGTTTTTGTACCTTGTGTTTGGTGGGATTCATGTTGGGAAAACACTACTAAAAGTTCCAAAGAGTGTTGAGGACCTTAGTGTCGAAAAAGATCGGATTTTCGGGCATCGGGGAGTCTGGGCAAAAGTGACAGCGAAAGTGACACGTGTCACAATCGCGTGTCACTCTCGCGGAGGGCATTATTGCCCGCGGTACACTCTCAGCGAGAGTGCCAGCGAAAGTGACATATGTCACTTTTGTGGGGCATACTCGCCGTCGGGGTCCAGCCCTCATTAAACCCATTTTCTCACTTTTCTCATTCATTCTTTCAACCCCTTTCACCCTCTTCTCTCCAAAATCGACCCTCAAACCCTAACATCAGATTTTACGCATCCAAGACACAAAATCTAATGTGTTCCAAGTGTTCCTCCACCACCTAACAAAGCTTGGAATCTAGGGTCAAGAAGCTTCATCTTCATCTTCAACCTCAAACTCTATTTTAGGGTTTTCTAGGTTTTCGTCAAAATCTAAGTGGTAAATGTATCTTCCCCATTTCTAAACCTTGTTATAAGATATAAATGTTCTCTTGATGATTTCCTAGTATTATGTTTCTCCAATTTCGGTTTGGAAGATTTTGGAGGAGTTAGGTCAAAATTAGGGTTTTGGCCATATTTGGGGATTTTGATGTAAAATGTTTGAGGGACTATTCTAGATGGTTGAATAAGTATATTTATGGTTGGAAACTTGTGAATATAGGTTTTGGAATGTTTTGCTCGCGGATTCTAATTTCTTCAAGGAAGCTCAAGTTGGGTAAAATCTAGATTTAGCCTAAATCTAGCGAGGTGAGTTCAAGTTGATTTGTGACAACAATGTACATGCCAAAATGTTTATTTTAAAGTGTTTTGCGTTTTATATGGAATTGTTAACTGCTGATAAGTTTGGTTATTTTGGAAGTGTTTAACTTTATAAACTTATATAACACACATCTTTGGGATTTTGGTCATTTTGATACATAAATCATTTTAATATGTTTCTTTGATAATTACTATGTAATTGGATGTCATTTTAAGTAATTGTCCTTTTGGTGCAACTGATTTCATAAACCGCTTGGAAAATACATATCATTTTGTTATGAGTCATTTTGGAAAAATAAGGGATTGAGTCTTTTGGGAAAACGCTTTGTTTTAAACAATGAGGGGGTTTGGGTTAATCACACTTTTGGTCTTTGTGTTTGCATAACCATTGGTTAAAAATGTTATATTGTTTACACCGACATTTATTGTACGATAAAGTGATTTTCTATTGAGCTTTGGCTCAATTTGACTAAAATGAGTCTTGGGGAAAATTGTCCGGCTTAATAGCCCGTCGTGGAGTTGTGAGTATGATCGCGCTTAATGCGTATCATTTAATAATTACATGTTTTGAGTGCGTTAGTCATTCAATTGGAGTCATGTAATTTTAGACAGTGTTGTATTGGATCCATAGGCACATAAGTCTGTCTGTTTTGTAAGGCCTGAGATTTTGGTTACTGTTATTGACCGCTTGGGTTCGCTAGCGAGTAGGCAATATGTGGCGCGATCCTGCTGAGTTGAAACACATCTATACTGTATAGGCACCCATGTTTGTATGTCCTCGGGGTGGAACTCGACGGAGTATGGCGAGAGGCATAAACGGGCTGAGGATTGTGATGTCTGACATGACATGGGAACTAGGTCCGTGATATGTGGTGAAATCCAGTAACATCACGGGTGACCCCATTTACGTGTTCTCGTAACCCAAGATGGAAACAAGTCTCCCCCGTCGTCGTCCATTAGCATTTTAAATGTTAACATCATACTTTATTATCGTTGGTTGTGTGGTCGACAGTAAATGATGGCCTTAATATTGGGTTTCCCCCACGTATATTAAGGTTTGAATGAGACACGTCACTTTCACGTTTCGGTATTTGGGTTCTTTCCATTTTATGGTTGTGTGAGTCTTGGGTCTAATGTCCGTGTCTACGACGATATTTATTTATATGGGTATTTTCGTCAATGGATAAATAGTTGTGTGTGTCGTGTCCCACCCGTGTCTTGGGGTGTTCCAAAATATAAAATGTTACCTGTGTTTTATAAAATTGGGAGTCCTCTCTCTATTTTCTTTTTAGCAAGTTTTGGGTTGAACTTAAATTTACGAAAGAACGTTTTATATTGAGATCTTCGTCTTCAAAACAGTTTGGTTTGGTTAGTGGTTAACTCGGTGTCTCTTTCGTTTAAAATGCATAATTATTAGTAAACGAGTTGTTTTCATAAGTGAAGCATATCATCTTGAAGTATTATGATTTTAATTGCATCCTTCCTTTTTAAACGATTAATTTATTTATGTTGAAAACTCTTGAACTCACTAGGCGTTAAGCCTAACCTTTTTATTTGTCGGCATGTGCATCAGGTTCCAGTTGGGGGTTTGGTTCTAGCAGTACTATGAAGAGATGTGCTTAGTTTTTCACAAGTGTAAGTATTTGATGAAGTCTTCCGCAATTTGGAGATTGTGACTATTATTGGGTTTTAGTAGCACCCGTCCTTGTTATAGACTGTATGTAGAGAATAAATTGTGTGTGTTGAGGTTAAACCTTAAATTGTGATTGTTTATGAACCATTTATTGATGTATTTAGAAAATTTTAAATTAGTTGTTATTTCCAGATTTGAGGGTGTTACAATTTGGTATCAGAGTTTAAGTTTGAGAGAATTATGTATTGACTTTTGGGATGCTTAGACTCAAACTAGCATTCTTTTAGGTGATTGAAAATGAAATTGCACATTAGGTACCTTAAGATACGATATTTTGGAATTGGCCGAGTCGCTAGAAATGGGAAACTTGTCGAGGATCGCAAGGATGATCATGTACGGTACGTTCATAATGACACCTGACAAGTGTTATGATGAACCTACGTGTATACTTGAACTGCCTTGGTATGGTGACCGTTGGGGTAGTGAGGAAGTTTCTAGGCGAGTAGTCGAAAGAAGAGCTGATGTTTATAACATTGTCATATTGGAGTGATGGTTAAGCATGCCCGATGCAACTAGTTGACCATTTTGGGTCAAAGTCATTGGTTGACTTAGAAACATAAACTTATTGAATTGACTCTATTTCAAGAAGATATCGTAAGTTGACCAAATTAGGGTGATTGTTGTCTTAAGATGTTTGATGCTTCCGAATGACTATATTATGACGGAAAATTGAGAAACGTAGTCCTAAGATGTTGAGTACCAACCAAATTCATGCACAAACTTTATTTCTAGATAAGTTTGCATAAATTATTTCTCATGTTTTCAAAGTATAAAGTGAGTTATGTTACGAAGTCTTGATAAAACTTTTAGCACTCATCAGATTTTAAACCGCAAGCTTAAATTAATATATTATATGCAGACATTTCCGTATCACTATTAATTAATATATTATATTACTATAAATTTGTTTTAAATATATTATTAAATATGTAATTGGTTATTTTTTCTAGATATCATTAAAATATATAAGATAATCATTGAATTCTAATAAAATACTTAAAATTTTTTATATAAAAAATTATTTTATTAAGCCTAAATTAAACAAATTTATAAAAAAAAACATTATCACTTTCTCAAAATCATCCAAAATCGTATTGTAAATCAACCAAAAAAACAAAAAATAAAATGAAACATTAAAATCGTGTTGTATCTCGCTGCATTGCGCGAGTACACTTTTAGTTAATATATTATATTACTATAATTTTGTTTTAATTATATTATTAAATATGTAATTAGTTATTTTTTCTAGATGTCATTAAAATATATAAGATAATCATTGAATTCTAATAAAATACTTAAATTTTTTTTATATAAAAAACATTATATTATTAAGCCTAAATTAAAAAAATTTATAAAAAAAACATTATCACTTTCTCAAAACCATCCAAAAGCGTATTGTAAATCAACAATAAAACAAAAAATAAAATGAAACATTAAAATCGAGTTACACTTCTAGTTAATATATTATATTACTATAATTTTGTTTTAATTATATTATTAAATATGTAATTGGTTATTTTTTCTAGATGTCATTAAAATATATAAGATAATCATTGAATTCTAATAAAATAATTAACTTTTTTTATATAAAATACTTAATTTTTTATATAAAAAAAACATTATATTATTAAGTCTAAATTAAACAAATTTATAAAAAAAACATTATCACTTTCTCAAAACCATCCAAAATCGTACTGTAAATCGACAAAAAAATAAAATGAAACATTAAAATCGTGATGTATCTCGCTGCATTGCGCGAGTACGCTTTTAGTATATTATAAAACACAGATAAAAAAACTCTTAAATACAATTTATTAGGCACAAGGTACCATCATTTTATGCAAGATTTTAAAAATCTCTTAATTTACAAGTATCAAAGCACAAGATACATATTACTACTGCAGACTTCTAACACCCACCAATTTGGTATGTGCAGGGCCTTCTTTTTATGCAAACATTTCCATGTATTACTATTAATTAATATATTATATTACTATAAATTTGTTTTAATTATATTATTAAATATGTAATTGGTTATTTTTTATATATGTCATAAAATATATAAAGTAATCATTGAATTCTAACAAAATACTTAAATTTTTTTATATAAAAAACATTATATTATTAAGTCTAAATTAAACAAATTTATAAAAACATTATCACTTTCTCAAAATTATCCAAAATCGTACTGTAAATCTGAGAAAAAAAAACATTAAAATCGTGATGTATCTCGCTGCATTGTGCGAGTACGCTTCTAATAAGTTTAAATGAAAAACATAAATATTTTAATGACCATGATAATTCAAATGCATCTATTTGTTGTTGTTGTTGGTTCTTGGTCACTCTTTTAACACAAGCTTAGAGTATTTGAGCTATGGAAATTACAACCACTGTCGTTATAACGAATTGAAATTTTCTTGCATCTTGAAGAGATAATCAGATCCCCAAATGCTTTCATCAAGAAACAAATAAAAAACAACTACAAGTATACAATCATATCTTCTCCCACTTTGCATGCACGGTCATTTGACATTGTATCAAACTTTTTTTTTTTGAACGGCAGATAACACACACGTTCCCAGGGTATCCGGGCTCCCACTTAAGGGTGTCACCCGACTAATCCCCGTCGACCACGGCCCGACCCAATTAAGGGTACACTAGGCCCATGATCTGGACATTGTATCAAAGTTTGTATATATTGTATTTTTTCTCCTAGTACGTCGTTGGTTATACTTGTACATAACATGTAATTAGCAAGATAAAAGATAAGGTTTTTAGTGATAGCTTTAACACAAGATTAACCAGATATCCTTTATTATGCGTGCATACCAATCACTCATAAGTTCACACTCTCATATGGAGTGACCAATACCAAGTCCAACACAATCAAAGCAAGAACCTCAAAAACACACTCGGGGTTGATACAAAATGCTCGTTTAATTTGTTTCTAATTAAAATGTGTTCGGTGCATGCAAATAACATGGTAGTTACTGCCGTTGTGTACATCGTTGATAATGTACAAGGGTTGAAGTTTGGTACAAGGATCGAACACAAGCCAAGGATGGTTGTAGTTTCACGACGATGAATCGATGATGACAACATAACATAGGATCCTATAAATCCATTTTCAAAAATTGGGGTTAGGTTCCGGTGAGAAGTTGATATTAACGTGAGAAGCATGAGAAATGGTTATTAGGATGAGATGCACTGAGATAAGGTGTACCGAGATACACCGAATCAATTCCATTTTAAGGTGTAATTCATGGGAGGACGTGAGAATAAAAGTGATCAACGGTTCAGATCCACCTTTCACGATTCTCATGTTAACCTCAATTTCTCATACAATCCTTACAATATTTACGAGCCCAGTGGGTCTGGGCTCCCCTGAGATTTTAATTCCCAAAAGTTACATATTTGAGCCTACCTTCCTGCTTCCCCTGCCTGCTCCCCCGATTGATTACAATTTACGGCTCCCGCTTCCCAGCCTCGCCTGTCTGCTCACTCCGCCGCAGCTCCCCCGCTCGACGGCCGCTGGCCACCGCCCCTTTCCGCCGGCGCCTGGTACTGCTGCTGCTGCCCGTTCACTCCGACCGGTTTTCCTGCTCAGGTCAGCTTCTTAAATACAGTTCATATATGAAACAAAAAGAAAAGGATTTGTTGACTCCAAGTTCTAAAAATTGTCCATGGTTTTGTTACGCAGGAGGTTAAAAGGATAAAAGAAATACTTTTGGACCCTAATTCTGTGTCTGCAGCTCTTGCTATCCGAAATCATTCGTCCCTTCACTATAAACACTTTCATTACCCTCAAAAGAACCCAAATTGAATCAAAATTCTGAATTGGAGGAATCATTACTGCCGACAAGTGGTTTCTGAAAAAATGGAACCGTTAGGTTTAGTTGTTGATAAGCTGAAAGGTTTTGCAAAATCCACACAAGACGCTACCAATTCCATCCTTCAGAGCTTTGGATTCTCCAGCCGTCGCCATCCGGTACTGTCACCATAAAAACCCTAATTTAATCGCTGTTTTCCTTGTTTCTTACATTATTGATTTTGATTCATCTTCGAGATTCGTGTTTTATGTGTTTCTCATCGTGTTATTTCGTTATATCTTCATAGTAATTACCATGTGGTATTGAACTTCCATTTTTTATGCATATCAGAAATGTGCAATTCCTTTGACCGATTTATGTGTGTATATATATATATATACACACACATAAGTATAATATAGAGGCAGGATCAAACTAGAATCGGTCAAAATAAGAAAACAAGAAAATGGCCAAATCACATATGAAGCACATGTGATTTTACATGCAATTACGGAAAACGGTGAGCAGGCGACTTGACCAAAGTCACATGAATTAGATGTGATTTTACATGTGATTTGTAAAATCACATGTGATTCGGTCGTTTTCGGTTATTCTTGTCGTATGAACTTGGCTCTCTCTCTCTCTGTGTCCATATATATAATGTTTGAATGTTAAATTTTTATAAAAGTTTGTTTCTTGGAAGCTTTACACCTCTTCAGTAATATGGTTTCAGATTGAAATCTTGAAGCGGTTGCAACGCGAAGCATTTTCAGATATTATGAAACTCAGGGACAGACAGGATAAGGTGGAACGAATACTTTCGTTTAAGTCATCTAAGGGAAGTCCATTTGATGAAACTAGCACCCGTATAAGAGGAGAGATACAAGTATTGGGGCTGCTGCTAATGATGGATAGAATTCATGAAGAGAATCAAGATGCGATTCGTCGAACTGGGATCAACACTGGTATAACTTCTCGGTTCACTTTTGAAACCACCATTCGTCAAAAGGATAGTCTAACAGCCGAGCTTGTGGCAAGTGATAAAGGCCAACTTGATGCTTTAGATAGTCCGCTTTCACTAGCGAAGGTTCTTTATGCTGCAAATATTAACGACTGGTGCTCCTTGATTGCTGTTCCGTTGGGAGGTAGATGCAGAGATGTTGGACCTTCAAGAACCTCCCATCAGGTATATATTTCATCATGAAGTTGATAAGTTGCTTATAATTGATGCTTGCAGATTGATATTAGTCTGTGACCTTTTTCTTTAACACCTTCTTGAGGAAAAAACCAAACAAGCCTAGTATTTACAGCCTAGAGGTGGGGCCTGCCTGGGGGAGGGTGAGATGTACACCGACTTGTCCTATACCTCAAAGAGTAGAACGGCTGTTTCTATGTAGACCCCCTACTTGTGCAAAGTGTGCGAAGAAAAAAAGGATAAAACTTGCTCACAGAATTTGAGAAAAAGAACAAGGAAACTTGAAAATAAGAATAATAGTATGAAAATTGTAAAAAAAACACATTAGAAGTGAACAAAAGAGTTCAATTAGCCAAGCAGAAAAAAACATACAAACAGAAGCAGGTTCAAGAAAAATATAAACCAAGGTAGGAAGGGTTGCACACGCCTAGCCTAACTTAGGATTCATGAGGTCTAACTGACGGCTAACTAACCCTACACCATCCTGCATCTCTCCGGATCCCTTCCTCCTGTCTAGGCTAGCTACATATCCCCACCCCTGGTCTGCTACCCTAATCTTGTTTGGAGTAAAACTCCGGAAAGTGTGATTAGTGGTTTGTGCAACCATCTGTATCATAGACTCCATGCTATATATGTTCTATAAGGCATTATTTAAGCATCAATCATAGCACTTAGGTCAATGCATTATTTTCTTCTTTTAATGCATTCAGTAATCTAAATTCTATTGTGAACTCACTTGGTTTGCAGGAACTTACCAATCATTCATTTAGTGGACCTCCACTATTAAATCAACACATTGGTAGTGGTATCAGTTTAACTGTGAGAAAACCTAATGTTATTGCTTCCATAGCTCAATTTGTATCCATTCTGGGAAACCAACTTCATTCTACAGGAACCACTCATTGCTTAAGCACTTTCGGGCAACTTGTTTATCAACTTTCCAGTAGTTCAAAGCTCTCGGTTTTGGGTCTACACCAAATACCCAAATTTTCAAGTCAACATGTTTCTCTTGGTCCATTAGCTCTACCAATCGGAATGTTTAGACATCGTGCAGTTCCTATGGAGGCATTTGACGCTTCATTTGGATCTACGGCTCTTGTTCTTGAGTCGGAACTTGATTCAAGCACCAGAATCGGAGGTTGGGTTGAGATGAATAACTCGGATTCTAGAAATATACAATGGGCAGTGTCGATATCCGATCTTCCTGAAGATGAATTTGGGTGGGGGTTGAGGGTGGGTGGATCAGTTAGCAATTGGTACCATTATGAGGTTGAAGCAATTTCTAAGATGAAGTTTGGTGAAAAGTTGTCATTAGAGCCATCACTTGTGTTTGTGGTAGATGGTTCAGTTCAATTTCCTGCATTAATGTTGAAGTCTAGTTGGTCTTTTTGATTGCATTTCAGCTATCTATTTGTTAAGAATAACATTTAAAAGAAAATTAAAGCTCAAAGACTGGTACCAAATTGGTTCAATCTTTATCCAAAATTCATATTATTTCTATTCTTATGGCTTCCTACTTGGTCTTAACTTTTCATCTATCTTAGAAAAAGATGACTAAATTCTTTGGTTATTGACAATTTCTATTTGTTTACTTGAAAATGCCAAAATGGTCCAATTTTTAGATGGTATTTTATCTTTGATGGTTAAGGGGCCCTTTTACCTAAATGCTCACCGGTAAGCACTTACTATTAGGAGTCTAACACTCTAACTTACTTTACCGGGTAAGGTTGTAGTCCATCAAAACGGTATCGTTGCAAAAAAACGGCATCATATGCAACAGTTCTACCCGGTAAGTGCTTATCGGGTAAGACTCTCTTTATCCTTATCATTGCTCTTAGCATGTAAAATTGTTGGTCCTTACCATGTTCATCCGGTAAGGTAAATGACCTGTAAGCACTTACCGGTGAGCAATTATAAACGGCTCCTAAGTGAGTATTAAAATATTTCTGAAAATAAACAGGGATCAAAAGTTAACAAAAACGTATTCAAATACTTGCAGGACTTTTAAATCGTTTTATTAAAAAATTAAATTACTATTTTAATGGTATAATTTCTATAATGAAATTTAACACACCAAGTATTTTCCTTATAATATAAAAAATAAAATAAAAATGTATGAAAATATTGTTCATTTTAATTAGGTATGTCTGATCCACCAAGTCGGTCACTTCTACTAAATCTATCAAGCCTTATTTTAAGTTTATTTAAACATTATCCAAATCAAATACTGGATGCAAAACTTGAATGATTCAATTTCGATATCCTTTCTTGTACCATACTTGTGATATAAGCTTTGATGGTTCAAATCATCAATTAAGGGTACTTTAGATTAATCCTATCCTATATAAAATATGTTGTTAGGAGTAATGAAACTTGAAAAGTCATGGATAACTCAGATTATGAGGGCAACCAATAAATTTTAATATAAATATCAACAGAACATTGAAAAACAACCCAAATTTATCAATACAACTCGCTAAAACAATCTAGTCAAGCAAGCCAATGCTAGTACTTGAAAAGGACATGCTAAAATCCACGCGAATAAAAATTTAGATCCTCAAATAATGGTTAATCATCTTCTTCGCAAGACTCCCAAAAACTCTGATCCTCCAACCATGGTTAATCACCTCGCATAAAATTAGTTAAATGCTTACAAAATCACCGACACATATTATGACATAATAACTATACAAACCATTCTTCAAACCTCTACCCTTTTCTCACCCACTCATTCATTACCTATTTACTGCAAAATCTACACAGTCAAAGATCTTGACTGTGGTTTGACTTCATGAACAAACAAAGATCTTCAGAACTCACCTCACCTCACCATTGGCTAGCTTCATTGAATCTGATGCTCCCACTTCTTTGTCTTCCAAACTCGGCTTCTGTATCGAAGCTTCTTCAACACTTGCTTCATGTGGAACTTCTGTCTCCGCTTGCAACCTGTTGGAGGATTGTATCCATCTTCTCCATTCACTACGCCTCCTTACCTTCTCACCCTGCAATGGTAAACCACATTCAATAATAATTACGTAGACAAAAAGCACAATCTTGTTCACATATAATACTAAAGGCTTAGAGAAAAACAGTTGTTTTCAAAATTCAAACCACTGTTTTTCAACAGTATAAAATGGCACCTGAATTTCAACAGTAGCTGAATCTCTCAAGGAATTCAAAATCATTTGGATGTCGTTTGTCAAACTTTGAACCTGAAAAATGATACCATGAATCAATACTAGTGATACAGTAAAATAAGACGATACAAATAGTAATACAATATAGCAAATGATGACATAAGAGAACAAACACGTGATTTTTCAGTTGAAGTTAAAGGAATGCTAATATGGGTAAGCGAAAGTCACCAGTAATACATCCTCCATTTACTTGCGTAAATCTTTACTAGTTAAGAACCTTCAATATCTTGTCATGAAGAAAAATTAGCGGAGCTATACTAGAAGAAATAGCCAGTTGTATTCTGTTAACAAATACATCATACCCTCCCTAACTTTCAGGCATGAGCTGGCAAGTTCTGCTGATGATTTCTTCTACGAATACCAAAATGTGAGTCGACTTTAGGTCTATATTGTTGAACAATAGTATAATCTGCAAAGGTACCTTTAAGCTTCCATATAATTTTCTCATTTCTGAAAAATAAAGGAGCATATATCTCTAGAAATTGGTCATTATTATTTTTAGAACTTAATCAGCTTTATTTTCACCCGTGTTGTTTTGTATACTCTAATATGAACAATTATGATGCTGATTTGAAGTACCACTACTATATGGTAAGATGGTAGGACAGTAAAAGAGGCTCTAGCATGTACCTCTAACCAATGACACTTAAAATAACATCTCAAAGCTACGTTCAATAAACTGTTGACATTTATATTCAGACCATCATTTTATCATCTACATATTAAATTTGAGTGTTGGTTATATGAAGAAAACTAGACAATGTCAATCCGTCACTAAAATATAATATGTTGATAAATGATGGTCTAAATGTAAAGGTCAATAAATTCATTGAGCGCAAATTTAAGGTGTCATTTTGAGTGTCAATGGTTAGAGGCACATGTCACTGCCAAAGCCACCTTGGTTGTCCTACCACCTTACCCGATAATTGTGGCAACTCAAACCAGCATCATAATTGTTAATATTAGAGTATACAAAACAACAAGGATGAAGATAAAGCCGATTAAATTCTAAAAATAATAATGACCAATTTATAAAGACATACGCTCCTTTAATTTTCAGAAATAAGAAAAACTATATGAAAACTCAAAGTACTTATGCAGATCGAAAACTAATAAGCTTGAGGAATGTTAGGAAATCAATGTTTAAAAGTTGGTCCTTTAACCATGTTTATAAATCACTAAAAAGTATACCCAATTTTCAACCTGCAACCTAAGCCAACATAAAACATATCTAAGCCCAGAAAATTCATAAACTTTATTAATGGTGTTCGGTGTTAGGAAAGTACAAAATTACACAAAGTGCTAAACAAGACAACTAGTGTTATGATTTAGCATAGTGTCAAATCTTTTAATGATAAGGATGAATTTTTAAAAGCAACTACATTCCTAAATCACAAGACAAAGCTAGACAACAAGCTGACAATTAGCCATTAACCTAATCATGAACACAACTGGTTAAAAATTGGTAAAAAGAAAAAGAAACACAAAAGAACATAGAGTGTATAGTGATTAACTGATTGTAGTAATACAAAATATATTGAATAAAAAGCTTCACATGTAACTTGCAGTTTTTATCAAAATCAGAAATACCAAAATACAAACTAACAATGCTGAACAACTTTTATGCACAATGTAAAAGTCGAATAACAATAACATAAGAACATTTTTTCTTGCAAAAATATCAATGCAGAAAAGCACCAGGATGGTAAAGAGCTTTTTTTTTGAGCATATGAAATTTCTTAGGGTCCGTTTGGTTTGATGGAATGGTTTTGAGGGATTTGGATTTCGTGGAAGGCTTTGGTATTGGAGGGATTTGGATTTGGAATATTTGATGTGTTTGGTTTGTAGGATTTGGAATGGAATTGAATTCCATTATTTAAAAAAAATTATAAAAATAATTAAATTAAGTTTTTGTTAATTGATTATTAGAAAACAAATGTTTTTAACATATTTTTAAACATTATTATATCCAAATCCTACGAAATCATGTCCGTGGGATTTCAAAATCCTATGTTTGAGGGATTTCAAATCCGGACAATCCTGCAAACCAAACACGCAAATCCCCCCAAATCCATTCCATTCCCGCAAACCAAACGGGCCCTTAGTTCTTGCAATCAGTTCAAAATGACAATATCAGTTTCTTTCATGATTTAAAAAAACTCACTTAAATGAAGTTATAAAGTAAAATTCACATGTTGAGAGCAGGGCAGAAGAATTCAATGTAAGAAATAAACTTGAAAGAAAACAGAAAACTCGATGATACCTACAAATGCTTTTTACTAAATGAAGAACATAAGAACAACCAGAAACAATGCACATGACCAAAAGCTCTAAAATAATAATTGGTACTATGAACAGGTAGCGCACACAATGTGTCTTGAGATTTTATTTCAGAAGTCGGCATATATAACGAACCAAATAAACATTATATCACACGACCGATAACGTAAATTAAAATAAAATTCCTACTTACACAAGAATAAGTACATATATTACTTACACGACGAAAACCAGCTATTAACGCAATAGGTACCCAGCCTTCCTCATCCATCTGTGACCTCAAAAAGTTGTCTTTGACCAAATTCTCATCACTGTGATTAACAAAAGAATAACATGGTGACCAAGATTACAATAAATAAACACCAACTCCAAATATAAATAGTAGTTAACAGAAGCTTGTGCACGATGTAAAAGCACCTGAAATAATATTCAATCTGGTTATGTATCAAAACATGCAAAGGAGGGTCCATAAGAGGGATAAACATGGACGAAGAAGGTGCATGAGGAAGAAGAGGTGCACCCCTATATGGCTCCGGAGGTAGCGTAGGAACATATATATATGATGCAGCCATTTCTGCAAAAAAATCAAAACATTTCAGTGCCAAATTTATCCAACCAATAGCAAGAAGCAGATCACAAAAGAACTTACCATAACCCATAGGGGTTCCATACGGTCTTAACGGCTGAGGAGGAATAAATGGGGCAGGACCCGGATGAGGTGGTCGAATGAATCCCCTAACCGGTGGAGGAGGCGGAGGAACCATTTGATGCGGCATATGAACATCTCTAGCAGCAGGACTTAGAGGGCTGCGCCAATCACGATCATGGTTATGATCACGATTGCCACCATAACCATTGTTAACATAGGATCCACCATCACCACGAGGCCGAGGACCATAATTATTCCTCAGGATTAGATTCCTTGGAGACCAACTACTGCCCTTAAAATTGGGAGGTTCTCTCACAGGGGACTCTAAAACCGCTGGTACTAAATTACCGTAAGACATGTCAAATAAAGGGAACGGTGGCGGCAATGGTGGTGGAGGGGGCGGCCTATTGTAGCCGGTAGACGCACCACCACCACCACCACGTCTCATCGAACGCTGTCGAACAGGATGCATATGGTTTGGATTAGAATGAGAGTTTGCATTAGTTCTAACATGTTTTTGAGGGGTTTGTGAAACTGCAGGTGCCTGAAAAAGAATCAATTAACATAACAACATTATAAAATCCACAAAGAAAACAACAATTGTATGCAATTAACATCCAAATAATGTGATTTAATCCAAAATGATCAAGTCACATTATTATTATCATCTACGATCACAGCCATTAAAGTGAACCTGAGAAACAGCGGCTGATCCATCGGAGGTCGGCTTAGAAGACGACTCTAAAGACGACGATGACGATTTCACTCCGGGACGAGTCGAATCGGATAAAGCGGGCCAAGAAGCAGCACCCATTACAGGTGTAGTAGTCGCATCCACAACACCGTTAGCCGATGGCTTGTTCCAAGCCGACTTCTTTACACCACCAGCATTGCAATTATTACCACCATCAGACGCTTCCGGCTGAGACTCAGCCACCGCAGTCTCCGGCTCCACCACCGTTACCGAATCAGACAAAACAAGATTAATTTCAGCAACCTCCGGCGAAGGAGACGGAGGTGTCGAATCAGGGTCGCTTCCTCCGCGGACAACTTGTGCCCACGGGGAAGGTAAACTTGTACGGCCGGAAGGAATAGTGAGACCACTGCCGCCGTCTTGGCCGGAATTGGTAATGGTGGCAGTAGATGAATCGGCCGTCATAGAATTTCTAAATTAGGGCAAAACAAAAATTGAATATTTTCCTTAGGGTTTGATTCAATCGGAAACAACAAACATCAAGAATGGTAGAAATTTTTTCAGGAATCAAAGGTACAGTGATCAAAAGAGCTAATGTGAAATCGAATTAGGGATTAGGAGAAAAAAAAAAAGATTAGGGTTTGTGAGGGTGAGTGACGGAGTCGTCGTCAACGACAATAGCCACCAAATGCTTACTTGTTATTCCGTCTTTCACTGTGGTTTTGCGTGAGAAGGGAACGAACGGAAAAAAGAAAGTTGAAGAGAGAAGGTGGGGAACGAAACAGAGGGGTTTCTCAGGGCTCCGTTTATATTTATAAGCTTCAGGCCCATTATCAACCTTTGCAGGGCCCATTCGGCCCAATATTATATTATATTAGTATTCATATTAGAGCAAATGATATGTTTCGTCCTTGTTATTAGGTTTTTTTTTTTTTAAATTCAACGTCATTCTGATGATGTTTTTTAACGAGTTACATCTTTTTGTTGTATTTTTTTAATGAGTTGGGTCTCTACGGCTGTATTTTGTTAATGAGTATGGTTCCTAAATAAATCAACGGGGTCCCTGTGGTTTCGTTGATGACCCACTTTGATGTGAAAATGCAATCATAGGGGCACGACTCGTCAAAGTTTTAAAAAAGGGAACACAGATTATTAAAAACATATAACCACAAGGATAAAACATGTAATTTTCTCTTAATGTTATATGAGAATGATATTTTTAGAAAAAGTTTATCTACATTCTTTATCAAACTACAATATAATTTTATGATGTAACCGTTACTAATAAGTTAAAGCCGTGTAAAGATGTAACCGTTATTAACACGTTAAAGTGGCGTAAACGTTATTAAAACATTGTGGATATGGTATGGTTGGATTAAACTTTTTTCGTTACAATTTCTCTTTTTGCTTTTATATTATTGAAAATAGTTGAAAATTAGGATTGTATGATAAATATATTGTGTAAAATTGTTAACTATTCACTCTCTTAACAATTTTAGTGAATGATAGGAGATCTGCTTTCCTTTTTCACCCACTCAAGGAGGTGGCAATTCTAATTGCATCACAACATTTCATGCTATTCGGACAAAAAGAAAAATAATACAATCATGAGTCTCAAATCAATTAATACAAGCTCTCTGTTTAAATGTGGATCGGATCCATAAAAAAATAGGTTTGTACAATCATTCTTTAAAAAAAAAAAGTAGACCCAAATTAGACCGTTAAAGTTAATGGACGGATAAGAACAATAAAAGGAAGAGTTCAGACAACCTTGTATAATACGTTTATATTATTATAATTAGTTAAATTTTATATATGATAAATACTTTATTAATTTTTTATTAGTGCCCGAACTTGAGTGACTTTGGGTTAGATACCCTTATTGAGTACCAACCACCACGGAAATAAATAAATATACATATATATATATATATAGGGGTAGGATATTTTGCAACCCTTGAAAAGGTTGCAACCCTTGCAACCCACATCTTAACCGTCGGATTCATGATCGACGGTTACAACAGATATGGGGCCCAATATTTTTAATTAAAAAAAATAAAAATAAAAATAAAATAACCGTCGATCATGAATCCGACGGTTAAGATGTGGGTTGCAAAATATCCTTCCACTATATATATATATATATAGAGAGAGAGAGAGAGAGAGCAATGATCATTTGTTAACCAACCAATTGTTGTTAACTTTATGAACCTTGCTCAACCAATAGAAATGCATATTTGGTTGTTATTTTCATTGTTTATATATTTAATACAAAAGGGTAGAAAGGTCATTTCGTGATTAACCAATAATTCATTTATTTTATTGGGGGTTATAAGAAAAAAAACATCCATGATTATAGCGTAGGTTACAATTTCATAAAATTTTCATTTTTCCATAAACTTTTAATATCATATGAATATTTTCACTTCGATTTCATATGTCCTTGTTCTTTATCTGGATGAATACACCTAGCAGATGTCCTTGTTGTTTATCTGGATGTGAACATTGATGAACACAGATGGTTTTTTCTTTATCTGGATGAACACACCTAGCAAATGTCCTTGTTCTTTAACAGATGAACACATATGTATGTTCAACTAAGTAAAAGAAGAAATGTAACTGTTTTGATTTAAATGTAACATAACTGTTTTGAATGTGTGTTCAACAATGAACATATTTATAAGTGTTTATGAATGTTCATCATGTGCATTTGAAACAATGGGAGATTTAATTCACCATTTGAAACAATGAGAGATTAACTGTTTTTAATTTAGATGTGTAACTGTTTTAAAGGTGTGTTCAATAATGAACATATTTGTAGGTATTCATGAATGCTCATTATGTGCATTTCAAATAATGGTAGATTTAGTTCCCCATTGTTCACTTCGTTACAATTGTTTTCAATGGAACATTAATGAGGCGTTTAATAGCATTTAAAACAATGGAATTTTTAATTCTCCAAATTACCCTTAAACACTTTTGTTCACTTGTCCATTTAAGAAATAAAACCTCTTTTATTAATTAGAAATTTACTTTTAATCTCAACCATTCAATGTTAAGATGAAGGGTTTATATTAGTTCACAAAGTTAACAACAAAACTATGGTTAACAAAAGAACTCAACCCTATATATATATATATATATATATATATATATATATATATATATATATAGAGAGAGAGAGAGAGAGAGAGAGAGAGAGAGAGAGAGTGAGAGAGGGGGGGGGGGAAAGATCATGCGAGAAGTTAAACATTTTGCGAGAAGGCGATAAGTGTTTAATCATATATCATATATGATTAAACACTTCTCGTTTTCTAGCAAAATGTTTAGCTTCTCGTTTGAACCTGTCCCTATATATATATTTGGAAGGGTATTCTAGGCTAAATATATATTATATGTCATATAGTATGTCTCGAATCTTGATATTGAAATGTTAGGTGGTGAAATGTTTGGTTTTTGAAGAATCCAGACTCTAGAGGTTGATAATCATTAGAGAGGAAATGTACATGTTTCATATTTTGTGAAACTATTTTTTTAAGAAATGTACAATTTTGTGTTTTTACATCTTAATTTAAGTTGGAAAGAACATTATGTATTTGAATGATTTTACCAGACTGATGATTGTATATATATATATATATATGTGTGTGTGTGTGTGTGTGTGTGTGTTTTAATGTAAAAATTTTAAGGTCCAGTAACCCGTGAACAAGACCAACCTATTTATGGTGTGGGTGCGGACAAATTATCAAGTCTTCAAAAAATAGGAATGAGTTTGCTATATTAGGCCCTTGAACAAAAAATAGGTCAAGGTCAACCCAAACTCGCAAATAACTATCTCTACTCCATATACCCCTAAGGTCCCCATCCAAGCCAATATGCAAATGAGGAACATGTTTTGAATAAAAGCAATTCACCCGAGAAATTGCCTAAATGAAAAAGACTCATTATCATTCAAGAATAATCGATAGTGAAAGCTTGTCAAATCATATCGAACAATTCTTACGACCACCAAACTATTAGATCATAAGAAATAAAATCACACATGAATCCATCACTTGATTGCCTTCTTTACATGGAACTTTGACAATGAACGAATAAAGTATTCCTCAACAAAGCCCTTAGAATATACAACAAATGTCCAATTACTAACAATTGGTGATTAAGAATCTTATGTGTCGCTTTGGTGTTTTGGGAATCATTACCATTTTATACTAGCATCATTGGGGTTACCATTAAACCCTAATTATATTAATTATAAACAAAGTCCATATGCATGAATAGCATTCAATATATGAGCATGTTTAATAGCTAATGTAATTTAAAGCATATAAGTCCACTTATATTCGCATAAGGTGTTAGCATTCAATAATTTTTTAGCGTACACAGTTCAGGTGTTGCTAATTAAGGTGAATTTTATTCATACCCCTATATGTGAGTGAGGTAGGAGGGGGTATGTGAGTGAGATAGAGGAGGTATGAAGGGTTTTGTGAGTGAGGAGGGGGTAGGGATAACAACACCCCTAATTAATGTTGCAACATCAGGTTTGACATTCGATGTAATAACACGCATTTCAAAAATCAACCTAAGCAAAGACATAACTTTAAGGGGGCGTTTCGTTCGCGGAATGTTTTTGGATGAAATGGAATCTGTCAAAGGAATTTGACTTTGAATGAATTGTAATGGAATGTTGTCAGGTTTGACCACCTGTTTGGTTGACAGAATTGGAATGGAATCTGTTAAATGAATTGAAATTTTTCTGTTTGGTTCACAGATTGTAGCTTTATAATTGGAATGGAATTTTGGTAAATGACCAAAATACCCTTTTGTTTATTTTAATTTTTTTCAACAAAAATTACTTTAATAAATAGTCATTAAATAGTTTAATTTTTAACTAAAATTGCTTTGATTATTTTAGCACACGAATGATGATGAGAGAGAGGGGGGAGAGAGATAGAGAGGAGAGAGAGGAGAGAGAGATGAGAGGAGAGAGAGAGGAGAGAGGGAGGGGAGAGAGAAAGAGGGAAAGAGATAGAGAGAGGGGGGAGATAGGAGAGGGAGAGGGAGAGAGGAGAGGGAGAGGGAGAGAGGAGAGAGAGGGAGAGAGAGGGAGAGTAGAGAGAGAGTTGGTGTGTGCTAATAATGTTGAACAGTAGTGGTGGCCGGTGGTGGTGATGGCTGAAGGTGGTGGTGGCCGATGGCGGTGGCCGGTGTTGGTAGCCGGAGGTGGTGGTGGCTGGTGGTGTTCGGTGGTGGTCGAAGGTGGTGGTGGTGGCCGGAGGTGGTCGATGGTGGTCGGTGTTGGTAGCCAGAGGTGGTGGTCAATGGTGGCCGGTGGCGGTGGCCGGAGGTAGTGGTGCATATTAGGATGAGGGGCAATTTTGTCTAAAAAAAATGATATTCCATTCCAATGAAATACCACCTCCCCCCCAAGAAATGTTGAATTCCTTCATTTGTGGAATTCATTGGAATTCAACATCCAATTCCTTAAAAAGAATGAACCAAACGATGTAATGAAATCTGGTCAACGGAATTCAACATTCCAATTCCATCAGATTCCATCAGAATCTGCAAACCAAATGCCCCCTAAGAGAAGTGAAATATAATGCTTTGGAAGGAAGCGTTTAACAACTTAGAGATTGAAGGTCTATTACAACACACAAGGAGATCTCGTAGAAACCAATCAAGGAATAAAGGTTAGACATCTACATAAGAGCGAGTCTTATAGTAATAAAGTATAAGTCATACTAATAGGTTGTATCTTGTTAAATATAGTTATTTACAATGTAATTGTTTTTTTCTTTCTTTCATATGACCACATACTAGATATGGTACATTGAACTATGTTAACAATCTTTGGCGTTCTCATGATTATTTGGTTGTTTTACTTTGTGGCATGTTGGTTTAAAGCGTTATAAGTTGTGCTGCAACATCATATCCAATATGTTGCAACATTGCATTAGAACAAACAATTCAATGGTTAATACTTAATATTCTCATCACAATTTACAAATGGTCGTGTATTTAATTTACGAACCATTATAGGTCGAAATCTACTAAAGAGACATATAAAAGTGATTTTTTCGCATATTGTAGTGCATTGCACACTATCTTGAATCATTTGGGCTAGCATGATGACCCTTTGGAGTCTACGAAATTAACATATCCTCCATGCTTTTAAGCCAATGTGTCAATGGTCTTTGCTAGATTGGCTACAATTCTATTTTATGGTTCAAGTAGTGAGGCAACATATGATCATGATCATAGGAGCATCATACTTATGTTTACATTAATAACTCTTGTACATAGGAAATGCAATTAATATTACAACAAAATTGGTCTCTTAGGATGCCTAACTGCCCTTGGGTGTCTTAATAAAGTACTTGATAAGACTTTAAGTTCATAGAACCAAGAATTGTATGTCCTATTTAAATGTGTTGTGATAAGTTGTTAGAACGAAGTTAGAAGAGTTAACAAGTTCTATAAATGGAACTGGATAATCCAACAGTACACAAACAATAAATTGTCATATTAACCTTTTTTATATGACATTTTTTAAAAGTTTTATATATATATGAAAGATAATACACTTTTCGAAAGTGTCATATAAAAAGGCTAATATGACGATTTACTTTTTCTATCTTATTAAGTTGCTTAACTTCGTAGATAAAACTTGTTAGGTCATCTAACAACTTATTGTAAAACCTTTCAACAGGATGCCAATTTTAGGTTCTATAAGCTTAAAGTCACACTAAGTACTTTATTAGGACACATGTGTGTCATTAAAGATTAATTTTGTTGTACTACAATCTGTTACTACAAATTTCTAAATAGTTTTTTCAGTTATATAAGTTGTAATTATATGGTTTCCATCATCAACCTTGAATAATGAATGAAAAACAAAAACGCATGAAACTTCCTTCCTAGGAACAAAAGAAGTAGGGTGGAATTTATGTCTTAATGAATCCCTAGATAGACATATATCATCGAATAAGGAGTTTTTCCGTGGATGAAAACCTTGTTGAGTTATAGCACAAACTCTTATATCCCGAATAGACAATAAGGATGAAGACGATCCATTATATAAGTATATGTGGTTTTGAACTTTGTGGCACATCTCTATGTATAGAATTGGTCCTAAATTTCTCAAGCTATTATTTGCTAACATCCATCTCGTTGTAAAGCTATTTGCCTATTGTTTGTCGTATCTACTTTAATGCCAATCATGAGCTTGGTAAATGTTTATACCTATATTTCGGCAAACTATATAGTATTACTTTGTTATTCTATAAAAATTGCTTCCAATAGACCAATAATGCATATGTAAATTGTTTAAAATCAAACAAAAAAAATCCAATAATTCAAATGCTAAAATTTTAGCAAATTGTAAGGTATGTTATACCATTGTTAGCGGTATACACACATGAAACATATAACGTGATACATACAAATACTATATATGACACACACAAAAGGTTGATGGTGGAAGATATTGGACTTGCTTATGAATATAAATGGAAATTTCAGGTATTTAATAGACCACCAATAAGAAGCAATATATTGGAAAGTTGTTTAACATAAAAGAGAACAAGGGATACATACATACATACATACATATGCATACATATACGTCTAAATATAGTCGATTTATTTTCTCAACTCCAATAAGATTGTATACGTGTTCATAGTACAAAAAGGGTCAAGAATCTTATCATTTGTCTAGATGAATAGCTCTCAAGCAACATCTCAAATCAGATTTAAATTGACACGTTAATAATTAATCTTAATTTATTGTCTAATGACATTATTCACAACATTCCAAAGGATGTTTACTTTAGGACAAACTACTTCTACCAAACCTTAACATCATGCTTCATGATTTTTGGAAAAAGAAACACATAAAAAATTACACAACTAAAACAAGTAAGATGTGCTATGTTAGAAATAATTTTATAATTTCTTTCTAAAAGGGGAAACATGTTTCCAAGAAAATAACAATTTAATTTATATTTCATTTTCGTGAAATTTCTTTTGGGAAGCTACTTGAAAACTAGTGGTTGTAAAAGAAAAGAAGGTTATATTTTTTCCAACTCAACATCAATAATTTCATAATTATAGGCTTTAATTATTATTTTTCATTTTGAAGATAAAATATCTAAGACTGAGATATACATTTCTTACAATAAAATTGATTTTATCACATGTTAAATATACACAAATGTTATAGTATATTGTTTTATAAGACTTAAGTTATAAAACTAAACAACCGTATATACTATTTAAAAATGTTACAATACAAATATTATCAAAAGAGGTTTTTGTCTAGCGACACCTAGTAACCCATCATAAAAAATAAGTCAATGATTCAAATCTCATCAAAGGTAAGAAGTGTATGTGAGTTCAATTTATCGTATATAAATATATATATATATATATATATTATATAATTCAAAAAAAGTCGATAGATGTCCTAACAAATTTTTTGGACATTTTTAAAATAAAATGTCTTATTAGTTTTTTACACGACATTATTTTAAACAAGTATCATATAAAAAATGTTAAAAGAACACTTTATTTCAAAAGTGTTATAAGAAACTTGTTACTATACCTAAATACGTCATAATATCCTATTATAACACATTTACATAGAATGTACAATTTGTTAGTTTCAAAAACTAATTTTTTTATAAAACTGTGTATTATGATATTTAGACATATTTGACGTTTTATAAAACCAATTTAATTTATTATAATGAGTAACGATCAAATTACGTAATTGTGTTAAGAAGATCAAATGTTTGGGATGATGCCTTCTGATTCCAATTTCCAAATGTCAAGTGTAACCTTATCGGATTATAAATTAGATAGTTGTAATTATATATATATATATATATATATATATATATATATATATATATATATATTGGAAAGTTATTTTGCAACCCTTAAAAAGGTTGCAACCCTTGCAACCCACATCTTAACCGTTGGATTCATGATCGACGGTTATTTTATTTTTATTTTTCTATTTTTTTTAACTAAAAATATTGGGCCCCATATCTATTGTAACCGCCGATCATAAATCCGACGGTTAAGATGTGGGTTGCAAGGTTTGCAATCTTTTTAAGGGTTGCAAATTAGACAACCCCTATATATATATATATATATATATATATATATATATATATAGAGAGAGAGAGAGAGAGAGAGAGAGAGAGAGAGGGATGTTCAAATGCAAACTTTTTAATGGTGCAAACTCATGCAACCCACTTATCTACCACATGTTTTATTTTCCCATTTTTTTATTAAAAGGTAAAAACAAAATATGTGGTAGATAAGTGAGTTGCATGGTTTGCACCATTAAAAAGTTTGTATTTGAACATCCCTCTCTATATATATATATATAATTTATATATTGTCTTTCCTTGAAAGTATTTCCATGGATTTAACATTTTTAGGTTTTTGTTTACAACCGCTCGTTCTTGAAGCATCTTCTTGAAAAAGGATCACATAATAACCAAAAACAAGTGGGTGGCGTGGCTTACCACTTATTTCCTTGCACACATAAGTTGCTGTAGTTTGGATATATGTTCCTGATACATATATATATATATATATATATATATATATATATATATATATATATAATATGAAAAGTCTAATAACATTTACTATTGTATAATTATATTTACCACTCTTAATCTTTTATACAATAACATTTACTACCCTTATAATGTTACATTTATCACCCTTACAATTACTTATTTAATTTATTTTGTATCCCTTACTTTTTCATTTTACATTTTACACCGTTATCATATTAACACAAATAATCGTATATGAACAAAAATGCAATGAAAAAATACGTTCATTTTTTTACAAATTATACCATTATAATCGTCTCGTCAATACCTTCAAAACGAGCCCAATATTGAATATTTTTTAATTTAACCATACTATTAAATATCATAATATATACGAATTATCTATACTACTAAAACGGTTATTGTACAAACGGTTATTGTACAAACTTTTGTACAATTACATTTACCACCCTTACATTGTTACATTTATCACCCTTATAATTACTTATTTAATTTACTTTATATCCCTTATTTTTTTCATTTTACACATATTAACACAAATAATTATATATTAACAAAAATGCAATGAAAAAATACGTTCATTTTTCTACAAATTATATCATTATAAGCGTCTCCTCAATATCTTCAAAACGAGCCAAATATTGAATATTTTTTAATTTAACCGTACTATTAAATATCATGAATATCTACGAAATAATTTGTTTTTCTGTCTATACGTTTTATTTTTTTTTCACCGTTAGCACGTTAAAAATACATAATCGTAAAATACGTTTCATTCTTATTATAAATAATATCATTATAATTTTTTTCGTCAATAATTGTAATATAAACTAATTATTGAATATCTTTATGGCTTTATGTTTTATAAGTTGTGATTTTTAGGTCATGGTTGATTATTGATGAAATGTATATAAGGAAATAGCATTAATTGTTCGTTCTTTACTTACATTCCACTGCATCGCGCGGGTATATGCCTAGTATATATATATATATATATATATATATATATATATATATATATATATATATATATATATAGGTGAGATCTGGAGAGAACTCTAAAAAAAGAAAGAACTAAAGAACTAAATCGGTAGATTAAGATGATCCAATTACTATGGTTAAAAAGATGGTTATAACCATCTCTTTAAAGAAAACTAGAAGCGTACTCGCGCAATGAAGCGATATACATCACGATTTTAATATTTCTTTTTATTTTTTGTTTTTTTATCGATTTACAGTACGATTTTGGATGGTTTTTAGAGAATGATAATGTTTTTTTTTAATAAATTTGTTTAATTTAGGCTTAATAATATAATGTTTTTTATATAAAAAAAATTAAGTAGTTTGTTAAAATTCATTAATTATCTTATATATTTTAAATTTTTTATATTTAAATTGAGATGTTTATCCTGTTTTGATTATGTTTATCAGAATTCAAAGGGTTTGGGGATTAGAGATAAGGATTTTGGGGGATAAAAATGAAATTTATTAATGAGGGTTAAAAGCATTTAAAAGTAGTACATATTGCTTCATTAGTTGTTTTTTAAGAGATTTTAAGTAGATTAAAATTAAATAACTAGAAGCGTACTCGCGCAATGCAGCGAGATACATCACGATTTTAATGTTTATTTTTATTTTTTGTTTTTTATTGATTTACAGTACGATTGTGGATGGTTTTTATTGAGTGATAATGGTTTTTTTATATATAAATTTGTTTAATTTAGGCTTAACAATATAATGTTTTATATATAAAAAAAATTAAGTAGTTTGTTAAAATTTCATTAATTATCTTATATATTTTAAATTTTTTATATTTAAAGTGAGATTTTTATCCTGTTTTGATTATGTTTATCAGAATTCAAATTTCATAATTTTAGGATTTGGGGATTAGAGATAAGGATTTTGGGGGATAAGGATGAAATTTATTAATTAGGGTTAAAAGCATTTAAAAGTAGTACATATTGCTTCATTAATTGTTTTTACGAGATTTTAAGTAGATTAACATTAAATAATAGTACATAATTTTTAATACATCACGATTTTAATGTTTATTTTTATTTTTTGTTTTTTATTGATTTACAGTACGATTTTGGATGGTTGGATGGTTTTTATTGAGTGCTAATGATTTTTTATATATAAATTTGTTTAATTTAGGCTTAACAATATAATGTTTTTTATATAAAAAAAATAAGTAGTTTGTTAAAATTCATTAATTATCTTATATATTTTAAATTTTTTATATTTAAATTGAGATGTTTATCCTGTTTTGATTATGTTTATCAGAATTCAAATTTCATAATTTTAGGGTTTGGTGATTAGAGATAATGATTTTGGGGGATAAAGATGAAATATATTAATTAGGGTTAAAAACTTTACAGGTAGTACATTAGGCTTTAGTAGTTATTTTTAAGAGATTTTAAGTAGATAGCTTTAAATGATAGTATATAAAGCTTAGTAAGTTGTAATCAAGAGTTTTTTATGCCATCTTTATAATATAGTATAGATAGTACATAATGCTTAATGGGTAATTTAGGCTTAATAATATAATGTTTTTTATATAAAAAAATTAAGTAGTTTGTTAAAATTCATTAATTATTTTATATATTTAAAAAAATTTATATTTAAATTGAGATGTTTATTCTGTTTTGATTATGTTTATCATAATTCAAATTTCATAATTTTAGGCTTAATAAGATAATTTTTTTATATAAAAAAAATTAAGTAGTTTGTTAAAATTAATTAATAATCTTATATATTTAAAAAAAATTATATTTAAATTGACATGTTTATCCTGTTTTGATTATGTTTATCAGGATTCAAATTTCATAATTTTAGGGTTTGGGGATTAGAGATAAGGATTTTGGGGATAAGGATGAAATTTATTAATTAGGGTTAAAAGCATTTAAAAGTAGGTTATATTGTTTCATTAGTTGTTTTTTAAGAGATTTTAAGTAGATTAACATTAAATAATAGTACATAATGCTTAATAAGTTGTTTTTAAGAGTATTTTATGTCTCTTTTATAATATAGTATAGATAAAAATATTTCATCATATTTTTTAAATAAAAATTGGTGAAATGTAACAAAAATTAGAGTGAAACAAAGTACACCAAAAAATCGATCATTTTATTATTTTTAATTTGACATCTATTTTGATATATTTTTTTATTCGTTTTTTCATGATTCTCCGGTTCTTTTTATTTTCGGGGTTCTCCCTTGATCTTTACCATATATATATATATATATATATATATATATATATATATATATATATATATATATATATATATATATGGTTGGGTTCCGATGAAAAGTTGATGTTATCGTGAGAAGCGTGAGAAGTGGTTATCAACCGTTCGATGAGAAATGGATAGACATTAGGATGATATGCACTGAGATAATGCACCGCAATGCACCAGATCAATTCCTTTCTAAGCCGCAATTTATGGGATAAGATTTGATAAAAGTGATTAACGGTTCAGATTCACTTCTCACGCTTCTCACGTTAACCTCAACTTCTCACACGATCCTTATATATATATATATATATATATATATATATATATATATATATATATATATATGGTTGCATTCCGGTGAGAAGTTACGGTTAATGTGAAAAACGTGAGAAGTGGTTATAAACCGTTGGATGAAAAATAGATGCACATTAGGATAAGATGCACCGAGATGCACCGGATCAATTCCATTCTAAACCGCAATTCATGGGAAAGTATTTGATTATAAGTGATCAAAAGTTTATATCCACTTCTCATGCTTTTCAGGTCTCATATTAACCTCAACTTCTCTCACGATTTTCGCCTATATATATATATATATATAATTTTAGAATCCTATCTATTATGATAACTATGAGAACTATTATCATAAGGTATTGTTTTCAATAATTTTTTTCCATCTACAACATATATTTGTTTCATATGCATTCAGTTCACAATGTGAAACTTTTTTGTTGCATTTTTTGTTTCATCAACACATAAAAAATGTTTATGTTGTGAAACAAATATATGTAATAAAAACACGTTATAAAACAAATATATGTTAATCAATACACTAAATTCATACCATAGGCTAGAAAAAAATTATATTAAACAATATATAATGCATAAGTTATCAAGATTATCATAATTTTAAGGATTCTCAAATAAAGACGTATTTTCTATATCTAAAAACCGTTTTTAAGGATGATACTGGTACAACAAGACATTCTTTGTGTTGGACAAATATAAAAGAATTTCCCTTTTACACTCATAAATGATTATGTCTAATCTCCACCACCAATTCATTTTCTTCGAATCTAAAAGATCTCCATATTTATATCTATATGTATAGTTATATATATATATACATACATACATACACACATAATCATATAATATCATACGTGTGTGTGTCTCTATCTCTCTTTCTTGGTAAGATAACGTGGAATGTAAGCAAACGTGTGATAAAACAAACAACCTTGGAAGTGGTTTCTTGTTGGCAGGCTATAAATACACAAGATCGCTTTCATGTGTAACCTCTTAATTTTCTTCCCAGTTTCAGCCATGACAAACAAGATCATGAAGTTTTCCAACTTCAAGTTTCCTTCAATTACATTCAGAGGTATGTAATGTAACCTTCTTCATATGGATTAGATTCATCGTATATATATATAATCTGATATTTATTTTAAGGTTAATTTTGATTCAGGTAAATCTGATAAACAGTCCACAACTAGTTTCGTCAAAGAGATGGATGTTAACCAAGAATATTTGGAGGCATTTAGGACCAAATCTTACATAGATATTTGCAAAAAGGTTCAGACCCACATTGGATCATCTTCTTCATCTGTTCATGATCATCATGTTCATCTCTGTGACATCCTTCTCGAACCACAAAACGAAACCATAGCCAACCTAGTCGAGACCTTCGGTGTCCACCATCTAGTCCTTGATTTCTTCCAAGCTGGCTTGGAAGCATGGCAAATATGCGAACAGCTTCTCGAATCCGTCCATCAAGCCAATGCCAACCATCGAAAAGTCAAAAGGGTTGTCAAGCTAGCCCAACGGGTTCCAGACGCTAAACGATGCAGAAAAATATACGAAGAACTTGCTTCGTATTCATCCTCGGTGAATCCTCTATCGGCTTTCGACCCGGAAAAGTTTCCCAAATTGCACACCAACCATAAACAGTTGTTAAAGAGGTTAACCGCAAAGCACACGAGGATTATAAGAAAGCAAAAACTCATCACGTTTTTGAAAAAGTCTGGCGGTTGCGCTCTTATAGCTTCGTATGCAGTTTTGGCGGTTGTGTTGCTGGTTCTTGCGTGCCATGGATTGGTTGTGACTGTAGCGGCTCCAGGGCTGATCGGGTGCTTTTTAGGATTTACCAAGAAGAGAGGCGCGGGTAAGACAGGAGTCAAGACGAGTGAGCTCAAGCGGGTTGGTGTGCAACTAGATATGGCAGCAAAAGGCGTTTACACAATGATCAAAGATCTCGACACGATGGGTTGGCTTGTGGGAAGATTACACAATGAAGTCGAATTTGGGAGGGCAATGGCTCGTAAATGTGTTGGAAACCGAAAGCCCGATGTGTTAGAAGAAGTGATGAAGGAGTTTAGGGTTCATGAGAGTTGTTTCTTGGAACAGTTGGAAGAACTCGAGGATCATATTTACTTGTGTTTGCTTAATGTTAACAGATCAAGACGACTCCTAGTAGAAGAAATCATGCCCTCATGAAAGAATCGAGTTTTCCATAGCTAAACAATTCAGATCATGCGTCTCGATTGTGGGAATTCAAAAAATCAAACTATTTCTAGATGCAAATTGTAAAGAAAATTGACATTAAAAATGTAGCATATTGTGTATATATAGAGGCCATTTTACCGTAATGCCACTTGTGTCGATCATCTTTATATTAAGAATCATGGGCAGAATGAGGCGGGCGAGGAGGATTTGCGAAGGTTACAATTGTCTCAGCTTCTTGTACTCATCGAAGGTCAAGAACGAAGCTTTGCTTTTGAGCCAGTCTGCTGGTTTGGGCATGATGATAGCGATGTACCCTTCTCTATCTGCCTGCAGTTCAGCATAAAACAGGTGATTGAATAAGAATCTTGAAATGGCTTCTCCTATTTCACAATTAGTTCTAATTATTATAAAATTCTATTCCTTTTGTTACAATCTTTGTAGGTTATGCAATCTTTTGAACGAAATTCATAAGAAGAAAGAAAGATTAAGGGTATAAAAGGAAATGTACAATCTAAATGCTTCTTTGATTAGCTACACTACAAAAAATTGGTTTTAGAGGACGTCAAATATGTCTAAATGTCTTAATAGACAGTTTTATAAAACTTTTAAGTTTATAAAACCAAACAATTATACCTATGTAAAAAGTGTTACAATAATAAGTGTTATAGAACATTTTATGTGTCCCAACACGTTTTTTTAGGACACTTTTGAAATAAAGTGTCATATTAAATTTTTTACATTTACTTGTGAGAAATTCTACGAACATATCTTTTTTTAGGACACTTGTTTTTATAGGACACGTTTTCGAATAACGCTATATAAAAATATTAATATGATGTTTTATTTCAAAAGTGTCCTAAAAAACTTGTTAGAACACCGAAAAATGTCCTATCAACTTATTGTAACGCTTCTACATAGGACATACAATTGTTTGGGCCTATAAACTTAAGTCTTAAGGCATTTAGACATATTTTATGTCCTATAAAACCGATTCTTTGTAGTGCTAAACGACTAACATCAGGAAAAAAAACTGAATCTCGAAGTGACCCAATATATTTGAACAAAGGAGTATGAAGTACACAGGTGATTTATATAAGACATGACATATAACTCAAGAATTGAGTATAACATGTGTATTACAACAGTATGCTTACCGCTGTATTCAGCAACTCCGGCTGCTTTATTAACCGCTCGTTCACTTCCAACAAAGAGCCTTTTATGCAACATCTGTCAAAAAACGCTCTCATAAGTTCAACTTTGACATGTAAAGCCACATTCATAGCAAGCTAGAAAATCACCTTGATTTGGGGAATACTTGAATCTCAGATAGAAAGAAAATTGAATAAAGAGATAAGATGACAGTCTATATTCCCTTAGTTCCAAGTAAAAGTCAAGGGTTTGACTTTGGAAGTCAAATGGACATCTTTCAACTTCAAGATGATAATCATTCAAGTACTTTAAGAAGAAGATGGTGCTATAATTGTATAAGATTTCATATTCTGAAGTTGAAATGCACCACCATTGAAGTCAAGAGTGGACTCTTTGACTGGAACAAAGGGAGTACAATCTTTCCCACTATAACATCACAGAATATAATTTCTTGGCACATTAGAGAAAACTTTCAGGATATAAATACCAAATGATTAATCTAAAAGGCATAAAGCAATGTTAAAAATAAAAATTTACCTCGCAATATAAAAAGTATTGTTGGTGCATATTTTACATAAAGCCGTGTTGGACTCAAAATGTTGTGCATTCTGCGAAAAGAAATCAACATAATTTCAGAAAACTGAAAAAACATCAGCCTCACTCATTTAGTTAATGTGAGAAAGACTGCATACCGAAAAACCAATAAGGGATCAAATGCAAGGTGTCTCATATATAAGATAGATAACCTCTGACTTTTGAGGCCAAATTAGCTCGTTTTCAACTTCAAAATTATATGAACTCGATAAAGTGTCGAGAAAAATGATACTCTCTGAACTCCAAAATGGATAGACACCCAATTCCTAAAGATTATACAAGAATCACCATTGACTACTTATTGAAAAAGATCACCACAAAGAGTTGTGGCTAATTTTCCATACTTGCCGAGTTTTCTCATCTGGAAAAAGGCCTCACTTTCTTTTACCTATCGAATACCAAATTAGCGAAAAAAGACGCATGGTGGCACTGGTTGCATATTGAAACGATAAATGGTTGATTTGGTAGAACCTTCTTAGGGTGCGTTTGGTTTGCAGGATGGATTGGATTTGGGGGGATTTGGATTTCAAATCCATTCCAATCCCGTGTTTGGTTTGCAAGATTGTCTGGATTTGAAATTATAGGATTTCTTTGAAATCCCTCAAACATAGGATTTTGAAATCCCAAGGGGGTGGCTAGAATTTCAAGGGATTTCGTAGGATTTGTAATAATGAGTTGTATAAAAGATAATTTAATTATTTTTATAATTTTTAATGATTTTTTTTAAATAATGGAATTCAATTCCATTCCAAATCCTACAAACCAACTACACCAAAGATTTCAAATCCTTCTAATTCCAAATCCTTCCACGAAATCCAATCCAATCCATTCCATTCCTATAAACCAAACAGGCCCTGTATGACTGTATCCTCAATAAATGGTAATTTTCACCTAATGAAGCACAAGCACAAGCACAAGCACCAACCAAATCTAATACTACATCAAACAAATACTAAGTTTAACCAATTGGATCAGTTTTTTCACATGACTGCAAGCTTCCATGACAACTGTAAAACAACCGAAAATCTTGGTTGAACAAAAAAAGATTGGAAAAGGTTCAAGAATGGATGTACCCTTTTGCGCTTCCCAGTGACCTTGATCTCACTGCGGTTAGACTTTCCAACATTAAAATCCACGGAAGTGACTCCTCCTTCATCCTTAAAGGCCACATGACCAGCAGCCAAGCCAATAACACACAAGCTTTATTCAGAAAACAGAAAAAGGGGACCGTCAACACCATCAACCATGGTCCACGATAAATCAAATAGAGAAAAAAGACATTCAATTTAGGTGTAGAATTAGAAATAACCCACCATGAAACATACCACATCCATTCCTAACAGTAATGATAGACATACAAAATGAACTTTTCTTTCTAGTTGTAGTTTTCTAAATCAACGATTCAATTTCTATTATCTATTTTGAAGACTGGAATCTTTTTAGTGATAGGATTTTTTGTCTTGTTCTATTTTCAGTTGGACTGATTGCCTTTTGCAAATTCATAGGTGTGGCGCCCCTTATTGGGATATCTAAGCCATCGTGTATTCGTGTGCCATTCGTTGACCAGAGGACCCCTTTCTTTGACTCTTCAGGGGAACTTGAGACAGCAACAACCGATAATATAGAATCTGGCTACAAGATAAACTGTTTATCACTTATAACACTTGTGCAGTCTTATACTTCCCATCTTTCTTCTAAATTGATTGGCCTCCTCTCTATAGTGCCTTTACTAATCCCTCTTTATTGTGCCTTTACGAAATCCCGTTCAGAAGCAAGTTCAAAGGGTCCAAAACCCTTAAAAACTAGCTGCTTGCAAGTCACTGAAAGTGGCACTATCATATATCATATACGATATCAATATCCATGTAGTACTGTGCTTTTTGTTAGTCTAGCAAAGAAACCATATAAGTTTATATCCTAAAAATAACTCATTTGACCACTATAAAATTTCTTTAATGTTTGAAGAAAAGACGATAATTTTTTTAAAAGTACATTTGAACCCATCTCTGATGGTCTAATAACAATGTTCCTGGTATTATAATCTTTTCAAGAACTGCATACCTCTAGTTGGTAATGATCTGTTTTTTTTTCTCTTTATCACTTGGAAAAAAATCACTTTAGTTCCAAAATTTCAGAAATTAAATTCATTGCTAGTTTGATACCAATAATTATTTCCAGCAATTAGTAGGAGATAGTTTCAAATTCTTACCCATTTGCATGGCGATAAATATATTGGTCGTGCTCCGGCTTCGTAAAATCTAAAAAGATTCAAAACACAATAATGTAACCAAAAAGCATGATAGAAAAAGGGGAAAAAAACAAATATACCCCCTTTGTTACAGAAACAAACTACACTTTGATTTTGATAATGAACCAAATATGTCTTAAATCAACTCATTTAATACAGTTAAAATTCAGCTTTACAAAGTCAATCCATTTAGCACATTTCATCCAAAGAATTAAAATAACTAAATAAAAACAAATGGCCTAAAACAACTTCCGTTCATATCAATAAATATTTAAGCCTAAAATAATCATGCACATTTTAACATAGAATGTGAAGCTCTTTTTTCCCTTTTCTTGTGAATGAGGAAATATAGATACAAATTCAAGGAATCCCTGTGCATGCTACATACAGAAGTATGTTCACGACCCCAAAATTGATACTTCCCTCGTCCCCAAGTAAGTCCACATTTGATATTTTAACTTCAAATTTCATTAATTCATTTAATTACTCTTCTTAAATCAAATAAACTAACCTCAAATCTGAGTTGGAAAAATAGTAGAATCATATATAGGTACTTCTTCGTGAATCAAATTAAAAAAATTGAAGAAATTAATTTGTGAAATTACATACCAGGAACGAAGTATATGACGAAATTGAATTCAATTGCAGAAGGAGGAGAGATTGGAAGATCATCGACGTTTGGCATCAAAAGTTCCTGTAAATCCTTCTCACCGTCATCTCCTTCACCATCAACGACCACCAAGTTGTCCTTCACAACTAGTACCGGAACTTGTAATTCTTGATCGGCGATACTATCGGCGATTTGGCCGGTCATTTGAACTGAATAGAATTTGTAATTTAACGGCTAACCTAGCAACAACAAAATTTCCTCCGATTTGTTTTGACGACCCGATCGATACCTGGTTTGATGATTAGATTACATAAGATTTGGGCAGATGGGCTAAGATACCGAATATTTTGGGCCAAGAAAATCCACTCCCAATCCCAAATCAAGAATTTCACGATGATTTTATGAATGTAGAAAATTGAGGATCATAATATTTTATTTTGGCAATAAATCATGATTAATCATTGTATTTTTATAAGATAACGATTAAGTTATATAATTGTTAAAAATAAGTATTGAGTCACTTAATTTTACGGTTATTAACACTTATGGGGGCGTTTGATTTACATAATTAAATTTGATAGAATTGAAATCTATCGAATAAATTTGACTTTGAAGTAATTAGAATGAAATTTAATGCAATTTGACTATGCGTTTGGTTGGTAGGAATCTAATTCCTTCCCTTAAGCCAATAAACAATGAATTCCTTAAATTGTGGAATTCAATGGAATTGGAAAGATTCCATTGCTTTCATTCTGTGAACCAAACATAGAATGAAATTTGGTCAATGGAATTGACCATTCCAATTCATTCACATTCTATGAACCAAACAGCCCCTTGGGCGCGTTTGGTTTGCGAGATTGGAATGAATTTGGAGAGTTTTGGATTTCAAATTCATTCCAATTTTGCGTTTGGTTTGCAGTAAAGGATTTCGTTGACCGGATTTCTATTCCGTTGACCATTTTAAAATCCCTCGTATGATGGATTTGGAAATCCTTGACATTGAGCCTGGATTTGAAATCCAAATCCGATGGAGTCTAAAGCGTTATCCATACTTTAAATTGTATCGATCCAAATTCGACGTTTACCAATCAAAATAATTTTTTTATAAAACAAACAAATAATAAATAAATAAAAACCCAATCCAAATCCAAATCTTACAAACCAAGCAAGACTTGTAAAGGAATGGATTTGAAATCCATTCCAAATCCTACAAACCAAACACATTAAGGGATTTCAAATCCTCCCAAATCCAAATCCCTCCTTGAAATCCAATCCATTCCATTCCAATCCCACGCGCCCCTTAGGTTATAATAAAAGTAAAGAAATTACTTAGGGGTAGTTTACCAAGTGTTTATCGGGTAAGCGTTTGTCAATTACTTTACCAGATGAATATGGTAAGGACAAAGAATATTAACCTATAAGAGAGTGAGAAGACTCTTACCCAGGTAAACGTTTATCGGATAAAAGATACTTACCAAGTGTTTATCGGTAAGCGTTTTTCTTTTTCGTTTTTTCTTTTTAAGGCAAATGTTAAAACCTTTTAAATATTATATCTACGGGTGTTCGCGGTCCAATTTGGGCGGTTTAACCCCTCAAACCACAAACCAGGCCGCTGTGGCGGTTTAGAAAATTTCCAAACCGAGCGGTTTTGCGACAAATGACCAAACTGGTCAAACCAGACCATAAAAAAGCGGTCTGGTCTGACCGGTTTAGGCGGTTTGGGCCTATTACTGACTTTAAACTAAAACAACATGATATCTATATCTAAAATTAAATTAAATTTCTATTAATATAGCACTATTAAAAAATTGTATACCGAATTATAAAAAAATGATTATCTCTAAAATTAAAAAAAGACAACGAGTAAATGATAGAAGGTTAAAAAAAATCCACCAACAATAGTTGGAATTTTGGACAAACAATGAGGAAAGCGAATGACGATATGGAATTTTGAATTTGATTTTTGACGGATTTTGGAATTTTACCAATTTATAAACGAAAACTAAAAAACATAATGTCTTTCACGAAATTTTTTTAAATGGGCCAGAAAAGTAAAACTTACAACATGAAAAATAAAAATACAATTCATACATGTTTATTATTGGTGGTCGGTTCGGTCCAGAACGCTCAAATAAATGTTTAAACCGCAGACCAAACCGGACCGAGCGGTTTAGCTATTTTCCAGTCCAAACCAGACCGCTCAAACCGCCAAAAACGATCCGGTTTGACTTGGTTCGACCGGTCCAACGGTTTTTTTGAACACCCCTAGTTATATCCATGTTAAGTTGTGTCACATAACTAATTTACAAACTTTTAAATGGTATTTGGTATAAACTCACTAATAAGTTTTTTTTTTCACTGGAATTATTTATTTCTTTTCAAATAACATATTTTTATCATTCTGACAAAATGTTTATTATTAATATAAGAAAATAAATTATTGAAACATGCTTAAAAAGTATTTACAAAAGGAAAACATAAGAATATCATCCGTCTAAAACTAGTTTTTAAAAATATTAAAAAAAAAACATGATGAAGTATTACATCTTTTTGTATTTGAAAAGAAAGAAACCAAAAGTAAAATCATGGATAAACATATCCCCATTGTTAGAAACAAAATATAGGTATCACTTCATATTTTATAACATTTTCATTGTCGTGTAAAAGGAGTTTGGCATTACATTTTAGATCGTTAATTTCTATTGCATCGGTCCCACGAGGCCATGACCGTCATAAAGTAGGTCTATACATTGTTCTAGAGCACGGTAGAAGTCGGATTTGAAATCCAAGAAGTCGATGTAGAAACTCCATATGTGACAATTCACTTTACTATGTTTCCATCTTTTTATAACTAAAATTTCCAATACAATGGCCGTTATATTAACAACAAAGTTTTGAAATATTTAATTTGTTTACAAGAACAATTTTTTTACACATGATAACTTCTTCAAGTGAATTTTCAAAATATAACTTTTTTATGATTACAATTTTATAATTTTTTCAATAACATCTTAAAAATTTTCAGATTTACTTGTCGCACATGTATCAAATGAGAAAACTTAGTTTGGTTTATATTGAGTTAACGAGATCTAACAAAACAACTAAGTCATAAGATAAACTTGACACATTAAATGTAAAGATGGGTCTGGGACCTTTCATACATTCTCAAAACCCAAGGTTTATCTTGATATTTAGGGGTTGTTTGTTTTTAAAAAATACCTCTTAATGGCTCTTAAGTCTGAATCGTTCAAAACTTTTTAGATTTAGAATGTTTGTTTTTTTTCCAGTTTTCAAAACCTCTTAACTCTTAAATAGGTCTGAAATAAGAGGTGGTGACCTATCTTCTTAAAACCTTCTTAAGTCTTATCACCACCTCAGTTCATATAGTCTTTTTTTCTCTCAAGACACCTGCAGACGTTACAGAAACATACAGTCTTGTTGATTCAGGTTTCAAACTTCAACACCACCTCTTATTAATTAAATGTAAAATAAGACTTCAGATTTCAGACCTCTTAAAAAACAAACGACACCTTAATATGTAATGACTTAACCATTTTGCTGGAATATATAATTGTAGGGTTTTTAAAGCAATTTGTAACCGTTATACGCAGCGGAAATAAAAATAATTTTGGTTACAAAAGAAAAAAAAACTTTTCTAAACTATTAAAACCCAAACGGATCCAATGATGTATTTAATTAAAACTTAAAACCACACCATAGGGTGTTTAGAGATGTACCTTTCAGATCTGTTGTGGTTGAACTAGTTGAGCACTTAGAAACCAATATAGGTTTCCTCTAGCGGTATCCACACACGAACACGCGAAATTCCACCGGGTGCTAGCCCAATAACCCTAAATCTATATGTGTTTTACAGAAAGAGAAAAATGGTTTCTTTTCTGTATTTTTCTGAAAAGCTATTCCAACTCAATTGTATATAAAATGGTTTAGCCTAACCCCTTATTTATATCAGAAGAATTATAGTTAGACTATAATTCAATTAAAGATTAAATAAGGTTTAATAATTATCTGTAATATTCAAATTCAAAAAAATATATATATATATATACTAGTTGTGTACCCGCGCGATGCAGCGCAAAACATCAAACTCTAAATCTAAAAACTTGAACCATCAATCCCGCTTCGTTTTATTTTTCATCCCTCTGAGTTTTTTTTTTTCTTTAATGTTTTTAGGTGCTTTTAGGTTGAGGTACAAGATAGAAGTTATTTTTCTATGCTCTTATATGCATTTGAATTGAGAGAGCAAGAGAATGAGAAGTTACTTTTGTATGTTCTCATATCCATTAAATCAAGATAGCAAGAGAATTTTAAGTTGGTTATGGTTTTTATAGATTATCAGTTTTGTCAAATATATTTATTTAAAATGTATTGAACAACTATATAAGTTAGAAATATTGATAAATTCATTTACATCATCTTATTGACATATACAAACTGCATCAAAAGCTCAAACGGAGGTGAATGGAACTGCCCTCCAAGGGGTTGCTTACCAAATTGCTGCTTCATCCAAGGTAAGCGTCACCACTCTCACTTACCAGCTAAGATTTTCGTTATTGGCTATGTTTACCCGGTAATCGCTTACCCGCTTTTTAAAAAAGAAAGCACTTACCGTGGTTACTCGGTTAGCATACGATAAACAGACTCTTTAAGACAACTAAAACATGTTTTACAGGAAGAAAAGCAAATCCTTCTAAAGTTTGTTTTCTTGACTAAAGACTTTTGGATTCTTTAAACTTTGCTAATTTTTAGTTGCACTGATGTTGACTACAAACTAAAATTTGGAATTTTAGGCAACCTAAATATTAAAACAAAATTTTGATATCAAGCAAACTTGATTGACAAAGAGATCAAATAAATTTCAAACAAGCCATAAGAAAGAAAAAATATATAAAACGATCACATAAAACTCATAAAGAGATTCACAAACAAAGATGATCAAAACAGAGGAACTATACGAACTTGAGACTTTGAATTGTTTATGATGCCCAATTCAATCAACTTTTCCTTCATAAAGTAATGTTAAGAGAGACATTGACTCGCCTATAAGAATAAAGACACAACTTGCTCCATTCAGTTGCATATCACTATTACATGAGAGAGCGTAGCTTAATTAGTTTTCATCATGTCTAAAATAAGTTCAAAACCCACAACAATTTTAAAGTTAAATGATACAAAAATACATACATCTAGAGTAGAAAATAATCATCACATGCTCATAACACATAGAACATTTAACAGAAAAAAAAAAAAAATCATGGAAGTTTGCCATAATCCTCTCTAACACTGGGGCTGAACCATTATTCATTTCTAACAATTACATCTCTGTTAAATGTAAAACATCTATACTATTTTCACTTTTAAATTGGTAAAAATTAAATAGCAAGAAAGAAAAAGTTACCTGTTGATAACTATGGATGGAAACAGAAACCAGCTAGGACAGACCTTACACATAGCTCTCTAACATTTACACCTTGACTTGCCTGAAGGAAAAGGTTACAGGAATCCCTTGCTTTCAAAGAGCAGTTAAAAATATGTTAATTATATGATTATACTCACAGCAGAATTCAGGTAATCGGGAGTAAGCTTGAAGCCTTCTAATGTACTTATATGATTATACTCGCAGCAGAAGGGATCAAGAAAATAAAAGAGATGATTGTGATAACCGAGAAGAAATTGATATTGTCCAGAGCTTCCTGTCCAGGTTAAGTGCTTGATTTTACGATCAAATATTATGGACGCATACAAGAACATTACGAGTGTTAGGTAATGAATGCTTACCTCCTTTATGACCATAAACTTTTTGCTAAGTACATTACGCGATTGGTTAGTGATATTGGAAGCCATTGCACTGCTAAAACCTATCTTGTATATGATAAAAATAGCAGAGGCATCATCACTTAATTCGACTTAATACCCGAAGAATTATAGACTTGAAAAGTTTGGTTTCAAACCAGTTAAATGAAGCCTCGGTTAAGGATGCCAAGGCCACACCGCCCACAATAGGTACAAGAGATGAAACTACCCAAAATGTCTGTCTCTGTGTAAAACATACCACAAATAAGAAATAGAAATAACGGTCTTAAAAATCCCAATACGAATCTCGATGAGTTCACATGAGTTATTGGCAAATAATCATCCCAGCCATTACTGACCTCTGAAAGGAGCAGGGCAGAAAAAAGAACAGTGAAAAAAGGCTCCATGGCTTTGATTGTGTGAGTGAAAGAAACTGCAACTCTTCCCAGACTTATATTAGTCAAAAGGTTGCCCATTGTATGCGTCACTGCCAACACTAAAACAGATACAATCTGACATAATACAAGCATGAACATTAGGCATGGAGGATTAGATGGAAATTAAAACAACATTCAGAAGGCAAATAATATTATAACTAACTATTGGATCTTGCGGGCAACACATTCATAATATTATAACAAACTGGTCAAAACAAGCATATCTAATACACTAATAATATTACAACAAGGTTAACCTCTAAATAAAAGTTCTCAGCTTGATACAAAAACCTTAGCAGCAAAAGTCTCATAATCTTGAATCAACAAATGGAATGTTGGAGATGAGCTAACAATAATCCAAGTCCAAGCCCAACCACCAGAGTCTTCATCTCACTTGTGACAACAACATTGGCTGCAGACCTTAATGTTGATAGCAAACATTAATCCAATTGCATCATTGAAATTTGAACCTTTACCTGAATTTTATATTGAGATGCCTTGTGTTCAACTCATAACTTCTATACCGACCTCAATATAACCCTCTATTTACACACATTTCTCTTGCATCTGCAGGCTTATCATGGATGTCACAAGATAACAAATACGAAATCCCAGCTTGGTGAGTTACATATGGCAGAACAAACTCAAATAGGGTCCGGGCTTTTTGTTAAGGAAAATGTTGCAAAGCCTCAAGCAAAACATACAAGGGGATATAATTATTTAGGATAATAGCATGTCTAGCAAAAATAAAAAGATGGAGAACATTATTTAAATAAGATGCAAACCATCTGGCATTTCCATCATTTAAGCATCCATCCACACCCTCCATGAAAATCCAACTAACTATTTGATTGACTCTCGCATCAATCATCACAGTAAAACCAGAGGGGCCATTACCAAACACTTATAGGGTAAGGTCTTAGTGGTATGACTTATCTTACTTGGTTAGAATGACAAGAACCGGTAATTTTTACCCGATAAGAGGCATTGCAATGACTGAGAATCTTACCCGGTAAGTCAAGTCAGAAGATGACTTTGGCCGGTAAACGATTACCCAATAAGCATTTGGTAAATAGCTCCTAAGACAACAAAATCATTTGAACATAAATTATGGATAGAGTACAAAAAATTGCAAGATGGAAACCGTATGCTTTTTTATGTAGTAGATATAATAAATATTGAGGTTCTTCAATGTCTTCTATTCAATTGCCAAATGGTGACAGTTAAGACAAACCATGCAACAATATTCAACTTAATTACATATTGGAAACAAAGTTTTGTTTGTATATAAAGTTAAATAAAAATAAAACCACTGTAGGCATAAACATGAATTAGAAAAACAGGCAAGGCATATGCACAAGATCTCATGGATTTACATAAATGATGCTTAATTAAGCTAAAAGCCTAGGGTTGTAAACGAGCCGAGCCGAGTAATAGGTTAATCGAGCCGGGCTCAAAAAATTAATACTGGGCTCGAGCTCGACTCGAGCTCGATTAACTTTTCAATGTAGGGCACTAGCTCGAGCTCGAATATTTTTTGAGTTATCGAGGTCGATGCTCGTTTATGGGTTCGAACTCACGATTTATCTTTGAATCACATTAACTATATATAGCTTGGATATGAATGATGCTTACTACTGCAGCCTTACAATCTATAGGCATGAAGAAAATTTCGAAGGCACTAACTAACGCTCAATTTATCTTGCAATATGATGAAGCATACAAAAATCCTACAAAGATGATCAAAAAAGGAAAAAAAATTGTAGCATGCTTGCTCTAATAATATCCCCAACTTCCAGCATCTTCCAGGGTACAGATTCCCACCGTTTGTCTTGCAGCAAGCCAACAGGAGAATTATTATTGTCGTATCATTTTGAAGGCGTTTATGTTTTAATTATGCTATTGTGAGGGAGAGAGAAACATAAACGCTTTAAGCAAACAACTATAACAAACATTTGTAAAAGATACGTAAGAAATAGTTGATAATGGGTTATAAAACAAATCCTGAAATCAAAAGCACGCATTTATAAGCATCCAAGGTCTAAAGATAATATTGCGAAGTTGAAGAAAATGAAATAATACTCACCCAATCTTCAAATGCCGACAAAAAGTACAATGCTTAGTGGGATTACATTTGTAATTGGACTAACAGGACTGCATAAGAAAAGAACTATGTCAGGGTCAATGCTAATAACTATCAAAACAGAATTCCATAAGTATACCAATTCAAACAAGTCTAGGATCCAGAATATAAATGACCACAGAGCAATGTGAAGTATAAAATTAGGCTTATATGTTGCATCAATAAGTTGCAACTTAAAGACCTATTATATAGGCTTAGCTGCTGAAGGTAGAAAGAATATTTCAGAAACTAAACTGTAAAATGTTCTTACTACAATTACAAAACTAATAGAACCACAATCGAATTCATTTCTACTCACACCACATAAATGGATTTGTTAAATGATCAAAACGAATAGAACGCAAGACTTATGGCAGTGATATGGATGTAGCGATATGAAGACTTACAGTAGCATCACGTCATTCACTGAAGTACTTGCACCTTTGCAGCTCCTTGTAGAGTTCTCCTTTGGCAGCATATTCCAAAATCAGGTAGACCCTTTTCTGTGGACATTACGGTCTAAGTTTTAGAAATTTTGGATAGGCCTTCCAAACAACAGCAAGATATAAGGATTCTATACCTGATCATAAAAGTAACCATAGAGTCGTAGGATATTAGGGTGTCGAAGATGGCTTTGTATTTCAACTTCACGGCGAAGTTGGTGCTCCACCTGGGACTGTTTAAGTTGGCTCTTGAAGAGCACCTTTAGTGCAACAATATGATTGCTCTGTTCCAGAAAACACGTATGTTAGTCCCTAGGTGCCTGATGGGTTCTAGCAGAGGAATAAAAAGAGTAATACCATCATACATAGTGCACCATTTATGATCAATTAAGCAAATCTACCTATTCCTTGGAAAGAAACCCTATTGAGATGATATGAAAACCATAACTTCATTATATAGCATGGTTAAAGCTGTAGAAACATATTCTTGGCAGGAATTTTTAAATAAAGAAAGGAAAAATTCAAGAACCTAAACAAACTATCTTTTGCATTTTTGCCCGTCATCAATTTCTTAAAAATCAGTTTAAAAAGGCCATTTTTGAAGGGCTTCAAGCATGTGCTTTCACGGGCTTTAGGGTTTTCGAGAGAGTACCAAAGCTTGGTAAAACATAAAAAAAAATGAAAATACAAAGAAGAAGAAATCGATTATTCAAAAGAAGAATTGTAATATTGGTGAAGAAATCGTACCTGATAGAGGAATCGGCTGAAATTGAAGCCCTGCAAAAGAACCGAACTGAAGAAGAAGAAGAAATCGTGAATGAAACCGTGAAAAGAATCAAAAACTGAAGAAGAAGAGTACCTTGTTCATGAAAACCCTAAAAAACAGAGATCTGGTAATTGCATTTGAACTCTAAAAAACAAATACAACAAACAGCTATGAGAAACTTACCTGGACAATCGATGAAAAACAGAGAAGGGATGTCTTTCTTCTTCAAAGTATGGGCCTAATTTGACATTTGAGGATGAAAGCGTATGAAAGAAAACCAACAGGTATGGCTCAAACTGAGATTAATACGTGAAATAAGAGGTAATGGGTTGGCGTGTACTTTAAGCATGGGTATGGGTTTTATTTGAAAATCCTTACATCAAAGGCTTGTATCTCATGCTTCACAACTTGTAAATAAGAGTTTTTTGAACTTTATGCTTAAAAATGTTGTACATTATGCTTTAAAAGTTGTTTTTAAGAGTTTTTTGAATTCCATGCTTAAATTGGTGGTACATTGTGCTTTAAGAGTTGTGATTAACACATTGGTGTAAACCAATATTAAGGTAGTATAGATATATATAATCATACACATACATATTTATATATATATACTAGCTGTCTACCCGCGCGATGCAGCGCGGGTGAATCACAACTATGAAGAAAATAACTTTTCTGACACCGATATTTTTTGTTCAACAATAGTCACTGCACTGACATGGGTTAATTCATTGAAGTTCACGTGTGTCGTCTCCATAAGGGTCGTACATTGACTACTTCCTTCACCCATAGCTATTTTTTCTGCATGATATTTGTGTACTAAACAAGAAGTTATTTCCCTTTGATTCTGCATGATATTTGTGGAGATATTTTGAGTAATGGTCTGTGTTTAAGATTAATCATGGCCGGATAAACTTTACCAAACTCTGATCTCCATCAGATCTATGTTAAGAATCTATCTGTTTTTTTAATTATTTTAAGTTGAGGGGTTGTTTACCAAAACTTTTGGGTAAGCGCTGACTGAAATAAGAGGTCTGACTGGAATAACATGTCTGATTCAGATAAATGATTAATTAAAAATCTTGTTTACACATTATTTTACATTAAGTGTTGACTGATTAAAAATGACTGTTATAAGCAATTGTCACTTTATTTATCAAAAACTTTATAGAACACAATATCTGTTTTATTATGATATTATTTATATTTATGTAATTGTAACATTTATTAAATTTTAATGTAAATTTAATGCATAAGTTTTAATTGAATTTACTTTTTTTGAAGAAAATTGAATTTGAAACCATGCATAATTTTGAAAAGTGATTATTAAAATATTTTATATTTAAAAGTACTTCAAGAAAATATGAGTCATTAGAATATATTATATTTTTATTGAATAAAACTATTTTAGAGTGAATTGTGGATTTGGTCCCTATGGTTTTGTGATTTCTTTGACCATGGTCCTCATTCTATGTTTATTATGGATATAGTCCCTGTGGTATGTAATATATATTGTGGTCATGGTCCCTAAACACTAACACCATTAACTTTAAGGGTTAAAGGCACCATGTGCCTTGCACACTATGGGCATAATAGTCAATTTACTTTCAACTTTCAATTTAACCTATACACCTTTAAAACAAAAAATACTAAATTGTGGATTTGATCCATATGCATCACTCATCATCTTTAAAATCCATTTCTTATCTCTCTTATTTTTTTTTCATCCAATCTTCATTATCAAAGTACAAGAAAAACTAATTTGTTAAAGTGCAAAAAAAACTACTTGCATTTAAAAATAACAATTGTTTAAAACCAACACTACATTCTAAAAAAGACAACTTATCAAAATAATAATTGTTTGAAACCAACATTATATCCCGAAAAAGACAACTCATCAAAATGACAATTGTTTTATATCAACATAAAAAAAGTAAACTCATCAAAATAACAATTGTTTGATATCAACATAACAACTCAAAAAAGACTACCCATCAAAAATAACAATTGGTATTTTGATTATTGGGCAAGAAGTTTCTCATTTAAAGGGAAAGGAGGCAGCATGCAAGTACGTTTATATTAAAATCGCGATGTATCTCGCTGCATTGCGCGAGTACGCTTCTAGTATATATAAATTCTAATAAATATTTATACAAGCTTACATGATTAAAAATCCAATAAATCAATCATTATCAACATTTAAAACCAATTATTTATACTAAACTTTCTAAAAGACATCCCCCAATATAATCTTGACCATCAATTAAGAAACTCAACGGCTGAGATGAAAATAACACTATATTCCCAAAGATTAATATGTGGGCTTTATCCAAATTAGTTTCCCAGCAATCCTTTAAGAACCACATGAAATAAAAGTACAACTTATATTGCAAAAATTACAAATCCCATCAGCATCATTATGGCAAATTTAACAAAGCATTGCTCAGTGACCTTTCCCAAATAAATGTTCCCTGTTCCACCATTCTTTGTTACATTATATAGGAATATTAAGAGGGGGCTACACAGATGCCAAAGTAAGCTTGCTTTTTTTTTTCTTTCATAAAAAAAACCCCACACGACCACACAGTTTGTTTTCTCCATTTTCATGTTAAACACAAAGCTTCGATTTCATATCTATATCGGTTGAAGAACATGATTACATAGGGTTGTCAGAGGTAAGTATGGAGAAAAAATCCTATGAAATAGCTAACGGAGCAGGGACCAAAATGTCAAGATTTTAACAGACTTAACGATGCTCTGTTAAATTACTGTTCATCATCCCTACCAAGTATATGCATACTTTGAACCTCGATATCTTCCTCATTATTCAACCAAAATTCATGAAATTTCTTGCAAAACGATCCTTGTTTAATTCTAAATCAATCCCAAGGATAAATGTTCGATCATGCAACGCTATATGATCTGTATTTTGGCGTGATTAAGCTCCTATGAATATGATTTTCCGGTGAGTGTTTTTCAGTCTTTGAAGGGCTGAAAATACCTGAAAAACGATGAGAAACAACAAATTAACGATATTCTGAGACTAATACATTGAAAGCAATCGTTAAAATCAAATTCCGGCGAAACCCGTTTTTTTCGGCGAAAGTCCGGTGAATCTCCGGCGAACTTTCAAACAACGATATCTCACTCGTTTCTCAACGAAATTCGAACCTGAAACTTGCTATGATCTCTAAATCAACAGAGGAACATGTTAGGAGCAATAAAATCGATCAAAAACAACGTATTCGTAGACCCACTTGTTGAACTCAATCGGAAAATGTGCTACAAATGGGCATGGAGAATGGAGAAAACAAAACCTCTTACAATGAATTATATGCAACAGATTATTTTGAGCTGAGATGAACCCCTTAGTAAACACAAAAAATTACATATGAAAATTCTGTTAGAAGACATCATATAGAAAGTAAGCAGAAGCAATGGTGGTGATTGGATAAATAAAATCAATGGAGAAATTAAAATCTAAACCACAATCGTCGATAGCATACAAATCTCTAGGGTTTTGAAAAACCTGTGAAATGAAAACCTCAGGAGGACGAGGGGAGTTATATGTATCAATGACATCGTGATACATCAAATCACGTGATACAGTTGTTCAGGAGGATGGAAACTGTAAGCATGTCTGAAGACTGTGAGCTAGGGAAGAAAGCAAAGTCTGAACGTACCTAAACTGGTTTTGGCATAGACGTAAAATAAGGAATAAGAGGACTGAGAGGGAAGAAAGCACGTCTGAATATATATGCTATGAGACATGCTTGGTATATAGAGATGAAAAAATTCAAATGGTACTGTTTGAAATTTGAATATTATAGTAGTATACAAGGTGTTTTGAAATGCAGAATCGAAAGTCACTTTTTGGGGGAGAGAAAGCATAAAGGCATAAACATAAATGAGGAAGGTTACAAGAGTTTGCATCTATGAGTTGTACACCATGCTTATTTATTTGTAATTCATAGTTTTCTAAGTTTGATGCATAAAAATGTAGTACATTGTGCATCTTCAATTGTAATTAAGAGTTTATACATGAATACATTATAAGGTAGTAAAGATATATAATTATCCTTTTAAAGTTAAACTTTAAAATATAATTATATAAGTATATATAATTATTCTTTTAAACTTTAAAATATAATTATATAATTACAGATAATTCCCCGTAATTAACATAATTACGTTTTCACCCTGTAATTATCATAATTACAGTTTAACACATATTTTCATTAAATCCGGGTTTCTACAAATGGAAACAAACGCATGCTTTGTGTGCGACCCTATAGGTTTACATACTTCTCAGTAGTATCTCTGTGTGACACGTGTCGTGGGCATATAATAACTTACATTCTCCCACTTGCACACGATACACAGTAACACAGACGATGGTAAGCGTCTAGCAACACATCACCGCCCCCAAAGCTATGTAAATGTGTTTTTACCTTCGAGCAATTTGATTGATATAATCAATCATATAGTAGAATCATTCATCATCCTTTTGCTTCAGGATATTTAATTTTGAACTTAAGGCATAGATCTATCTCATCTTTTATAGTTCAAAGATTGTGTTTCTCGATCCCAACATATTTGATTATACAAGTGTCATTAGTCCAACTAATCTACTTGTTCATGCATGTAAATCATAATATGTAATCGAGGGCCCCAGAAATATCTCTCTCATCTTGAGAGGAGCAAATCCCATATTGCATGTACACGACTAACTACACAATTTATGTTATACCTAATATAACCCTTATGATTATCCGGTTAAGGGTAACGTTAGACTATATCAAAGCATAACACTCCTTGTGCATTAGATCCCAATGCACATCTCAGGTCTGAGTTGTACTATTTCAAGACTCACCTTATGACGCCGATCTATGAGGTGATCTTGACCGTGGGTCTTGTCCAACGCCTTGTACTCCGACAAACGCATGTGACTCTGGTTGCACCTAGTGCACTTCCAACTTGGACTATGACCAGACTTCACAATAATCTTGATTTATTACTAGTCCCCTAGTAATAAGTGATCAAGGACAGTTCTAAATAATATGATCATCATATTTATTTAAGGATACTTAAACATGCTAAAACGAACACAGAGATGTTTTAATTAAATACTCATATCCAATATGCCATAAATTGTAAAACATAACTGTTTTAATGTTCACAAAGTAAAAAGATTACTAAAGTTTTACTAATCAGACTAAATTATTACAAAACCTCAAGCCTATTGAGCTAATGTGAGCATCATGTTTGCTTTGACTCAAAGGCTTGGTTAGAGGATCTGCTGGATTGTCTTCTGATCGAACTTTACATATCTTTATGTCACCTCTTTCAATAATCTCTCGAATTAGATGATATCTTCTCATGATATGCTTGGAGCGCTGATGTGACCTTGGTTCCTTTGCTTGAGCAATGACACCCTCATTGTCGCAATAGATCTCAACAGGGTCACATATGCTAGGGACTACTCCCAGATCTGTGATGAATTTCTTCATCCAAACAGTTTCCTTTGCGGCGTCCGACGCTACAATATACTCCGATTCTGTAGTTGAATCCGCTATTGTGCTTTGTTTATAGCTCTTCCAGCTCACAACACCCCCGTTTAACACAAACACGTATCCCGACTGTGATTTATAGTCATCTCGGTCGGTTTGGAAACTAGCATCTGTGTATCCTTGAATACACAGATCTCTTTCTTGACCGTCGTACAGTAAAAACATTTCTTTAGTTCTTCTCAGATACTTTAGAATATTCTTTACTGCTACCCAGTGAGCATCACCTGGGTTTGACTGATACTTGCTCGTCATGCTTAGGGCATACGAGACATCTGGTCTAGTACATAACATGGCATACATAATTGAACCGATGGCCGAAGCATAGGGAACACCCTTCATGCGGTTCATGTCCTCTCTAGATATAGGACTCTGAGTTTTGCTCAGATGTACACCATGTACCATTGGCAAGTTTCCTCTCTTAGAACCCTCCATCTTGAAGCGTCTTAAGATCTTGTCAATATATGTACTTTGGATTAATCCAATTAAGCGTTTCGATCTATCACGATAGATCTTTATACCAAGGATATAAGCTGCTTCTCCTAGATCCTTTATCGCGAAACACTTCCCTAACCAGGCTTTTACACCTTTAAGGATAGGAATGTCATTTCCGATGATCAATATATCATCGACATATAGGATCAGGAATACTACTATGCTCCCACTGACTTTCTTGTATACACAAGGTTCATCTTCGTTCTTTAGAAAACCAAATTCTTTAATCTTTTCATCAAAACGAAGATTCCAACTACGAGATGCTTGCTTCAGTCCATAAATGGACTTTTGCAATTTACATACATTTTCAGGAAAATTTGGATGTTTAAAACCTTCTGGTTGTACCATGTACACGTCCTCGCTAAGGAACGCAGTTTTAACATCCATTTGCCATATTTCATAGTCATGAAATGCAGCTATGGCAAGGAGTATCCTGATGGATTTTATCATGGCTACTGGAGAAAAAGTTTCATCATAATCTACTCCATGAGTCTGAGTGAAACCTTTAGCTACCAACCTAGCCTTATAGATATGTATAATCCCATCCATGTCAGTTTTCTTTTTGAATACCCACTTGCACCCTACGACTTTGCAGCCGGTAGGTGCATCTACCAAGTTCTAAACTTGGTTATCTGACATGGATTGTATTTCAGCCTTCATGGCATCTTGCCATTTATCAGATTCTAAACCTGATACGGCTTCCTGGTAGGTTACGGGTTCATCATGAACCGTATCGTCATTGCCAATGAGATAACCATATCTCTCAGGCTCTTGACGACTCCTACTCGATCTTCAAATTGTTTGTATCTCGTCATTACCTTCAACAACTTGTTGAGGCTCAACATCATGTTGATTGTCAATATCAACCATTGTTTCATCTTGTGGTTCTTGAATTTCTTCAAGATCTACTGTATCCCCCGTTGTGGTTCTCGATAGAAAATCATTTTCTAGGAACTCACCGCGGCGCACAACAAAAACTTTGTTCTCGCTGGGTTTGTAGAAGTAATATCCAACTGTCTCTTTTGGATATCCTACAAAGATGCATTTTTCAGACCTTGAATCAAGCTTCCCAGAAGCTTCTCGCTTAACATAAGCTTCACAGCCCCATATTCTCATATATGACAGTTTTGGGATCTTCCCAGTCCATAGTTCGAAAGGGGTTTTATCGGTCTTTTTGGTTGGCGCACTATTTAGTATTCGGGCAGCTGTTTCTAGGGCATAACCCCAGAAACTTTTAGGCAGATTGGTACGACTCATCATAGAGCGAACCATGTCCAACAAGGTTCTATTCCTTCTTTCGGATACACCGTTATGTTGCGGTGTTCCGAGAGGAGTTAATTGGGATACTATCCCGTTATCTCTTAGATGGTCAATAAACTCTTGGCTTAGATATTCCCGACCCCGGTCCGATCGAAGTGTTCTTTATCTTTTTGCCAAGTTGATTCTCTACTTCATTCTGAAACTCTTTAAAAAAACTCAAAGCTTTCAGATTTGTTTTTCATTAGGTAAACATACTCGTATCTACTGAAGTCATCAGTAAAAGTAATGAAGTAGCGATGACCATTTCTTGTGGTTGAACTAAAGGGCCCACACACATCAGTATGTATAATCTCTAATAGTTATGTTGCCTTTTCGGGTTTGCCTTTAAAAAGCGCTTTTGTCATCTTGCCCATTAAACAAGATTCACATACATCATATGAATCATCACATGATTCCAACACTCCGTTCACCTGGAGTTTGGCTATGCTTTTCTTGTTTATGTGTCCAAGACGACAATGCCACAAATAGGTCTGGTTTAAGCCTCGCTTAATTCGTTTATTGTTTACATTATATATTGATTCATAATTACAACTATTTTGCATATCAATTTCATAAATACCATTGTGTGGTTTGGCCACAAAATACAAAACATTGTTAAGATAAGATGAAATTGAATCATTACTGAAAGTAAATATAAATCCAGTTTGTTGCAACCAAGGAAAAGAAACAATATTCTTAGTAATGCTAGGTACATATAAACACTTGCTAAGTGCTAAAATAAGACCATTTGGCAGCTTCATGTCATAAGTCCCCTGAGCAATAGCAGATACCTTAGCTTCATTCCCCATTCGAAGCTCCATCTGGCCTGGTTTCATTTTCTCTTCACTTCTTAGTCCCTGAAAAGTAGTACAAATGTGAGTACCACACCCAGTATCCAATACCCAGGAGTCAGAGTCAGAAGTGAATAAATCAATGGTAAACATACCTGAAGGTTCGACTTCATTAGCCTTCTTCTTTCTCATTTCTGCCAATAGGGTAGGACAATTTCTCTTCCAGTGTCCCTTCTGGTTGCAGTTGAAGCAAACTGCTTCCTCAGGAATCTTTCCCTTTCCCTTTTCCTTGTTGGAGCTTCCAACTTTTCTTTTACCCTTGGTAACCACCCTTTTCTTCTTGTTTATTCCACCTTTAGGTTTGATCATCAACACCTGTTTTAGTTTGGATAAATCTAACTTGGATTTCATATTTCTCTTAGCAGTTTTAAGCATGTCGTGAAGCTCTGTGAGAGTTTTCTCCAAACCGTTCATATTGTAGTTCAAAACGAACTGGTCATATGACTTGGATAAAGAATTGAGAACCATGTCGGTTGCCAATTCTTAACCCAGTGGGTAGCCAAGACGGGTCAATCGGTCAATATACCCTTTCATTCTTAAAACGTGGGTACTGACTGATGAACCTTCAGTCATCATACAGGCATGCAATACCCTGACTGTATCAAATCTTTCTTGCCTTGCTTGTAACTGAAACATGGATTTTAGAGAGGATATCATATCCCAAGCAGTCATGTCTTCATGTTCCCTCAGTAGCTCGGGAGTCATGGATGCTAGCATCAGACAACTAACATCTAGTGAGTCATTGAGATGCTTATCATAAGCAGCCCTGACCTCAGCTGAAGCATTTCTGGCAGGAGGGTTTGGAGGGGGGTTTTCGAGGACGTACAACTTCTTTTCGTGCTTAAGGACAACCCTTAAGAAACGAAACCAGTCCACGAAGTTCGTACCGTTCAGTTTGTCCTTATCAATGATTGATCGTAATGTAAATTGTTATAAGTCGTTTGTGCAGACAGTTTGGTTAGGGGCGTTAGCGGCCATCTACAAAAAAAAGTTTAATTTTAGTAATTATTTTAAAATCTCAAATCAATTAATATTACCTTTCAAAAGAAAATTAATTTGAGCTAAGATCCATATATCACCTATTTCCGTAAATGGGCAAGCAACTGTTTACGGAACTAGGTTATTTAGGTAGGAATCATCCAGTTATGTTCAACATAACTCTTAGATATCGTGGGATTTCTATTAATATATCATATGTTAAAAAGCATGTTTAATCCCACTACAACGCCTTGAAAGTACTCATAGATGGCTAAGCACTGTCTATGATATTTTCAAGTAAACTAACCATACTAAGATATCATGATCCCACCTAAAGTCTTAACTTAGGGTTTATTGGGTCAATCGTCCAAAATACGACTATTTAAGTGAATGGCCAAGCAAATGTCCACTTAAATCTCGTTATCCTGGCGCCTTGTCTTACACTACAATTATCCGATATGATTGGCTAAGCACTGACCATACTGGACTCTTGTAAGTTCAACAAGTATCTTAAATTGATGGCACATAGTTTACATTTGTGAAAGGCTTAAGTTTTAGATAACTCTTTTCTTTTAAAACGTTTGAATTTATCTCTAAAATCTTGTTTTAAAAGTTTATTTTATTAAATCGGTTTTGATAAACATATCAATTTTAAAATATCATATTTTATTTACCGATTTAAAATTTGTTTTGCGTTTGATTTTTATTTTAAGCGTTTGCAATTATTATAACAATAATAAAGCAATAAATAAAATCAAACACAAAATTAAACAATCACAACAATAATAATATATGGATTTGCCCCTAATGTGGTGTTGTGAGCCAACACAACAACCACGGTCAATTCTAAGGACATGTTCAAGCTCTCACTAGCCTCGCCATCTTGGTGAACTCCAGGGACTCCGTCTCGATCTTTTGGAACGCCGTCTTCGAATAAAAATAGAAAAATACAACATGCCTATTCTATTTACAAGTCCCTATCTAGGAAATTAAATTAAAAATTACATCTCATGCAATTAATACATTTTAATTTTCCAAAATAAAATAAATCAACCGCGGGTCTTTTCGGGGTAATCCATATATTATGCAATATTTATAAATTAAATACTTTGGCCTGAATAATTTAACATAAATGAAACGACCAATAATGGAACAAATTATATATATGGCAAATTCAAATATCAATTAACCCAATCCCTGATGTTTTGGGTTACAAAAACGTGACCCGAAAGAAACAAAGCTCTTATGGGCCTAAGTCCAAAAACCAAACCAATTAGGGTAACAAACTAAGCCATGTGGCTCAAGCCGTTAGCCACGAAAACGCAACGGTGTTTTAGGGAACGGAAAACACAGTCGTTATAAGATAGAACACCAGAAACCAACCGGCAAGTCTTGTGACCAACGATGGACCGTACCGGCTGTGGTGAAAAAAAAAACTTCATAACTGAAAACCACTAGGTGTGTTGAAAAACCTACGGTTCCAACAGTGGACTGTGATGTCATTGATAACCAAGGCCAAAACAACATCAAACGCAAGGACGACCACCCCTCGACATTGGTCGTGGTCCAAGCCGGTGATGGAACCAGCAAACGGCCGTCAAATATATTTATTAAAAGAATAGCCCCATCACCCTTGATGGGCGGCGACCTGGTATCATCGAACAACCAACCAAGAAGGAGAAAGAGTAAACCTCTAGTGGCAACACCCACAAAAGGGATCAACGGCAAACAAGCCAGTTGATGTCGCGATGGTAACCAAAAACTACAACCCCAGCAGTGAAAAGGCGGTGGCCAAGTCAGCCGTATTACACCGGCGTATACCGGCGACGACGTGAGAAATCGAACCAGCACCACCAGCCCCATAGGGCGGCGGCCTGGATGCCATGATTTCTCGAAGAAGAAAAAGAAGCCGTTGGTGGATGGAGAGAACGTCGGCGATAGCAGAAGTCGGTGGAGGACGGCTGTCGGTGGAGGGCAGCTACCGGTGGAGGGCGGTAGAGTGTGGGACATAGGGGGTGTCTCCGGCTTAGTTTGTGAGGAGAAGGGAATCGATTAGGGGTTTTCAACCCTTTTCCTTTTACTCTTTTATTTAATGAATGTCAGACTAAAAAGGACTACTCTAGATTCAATTAAAAAGAGAAATTGTTCCAATTAGATTTTAGGGTTAAAATTTTATTTTAATTTTGCCATAATAATATTGTTCCCCTTATTTTATTTAAATAACATCAAAGTGGCTCTGATACCACTGTAGGGTTTTTAAAGCAATTTGTAACCGTTATACGCAGCGGAAATAAAAATAATTTTGGTTACAAAAGAAAAAAAACTTTTCTAAAATATTAAAACCCAAACGGATCCAATGATGTATTTAATTAAAACTTAAAACCACACCATAGGGTGTTTAGAGATGTACCTTTCAGATCTGTTGTGGTTGAACTAGTTGAGCACTTAGAAACCAATATAGGTTTTCTCTAGAGGTATCCACACACGAACACACGAAATTCCACCGGGTGCTAGCCCAATAACCCTAAATCTATATGTGTTTTATAGAAAGAGAAAAATGGTTTCTTTTCTGTATTTTTCTGAAAAGCTATTCCAACTCAATTGTATATAAAATGGTTTAGCCTAACGTTACTTATTTATATCAGAAGAAATTATAGTTAGACTATAATTCAATTAAAGATTAAATAAGGTTTAGTAATTATCTGTAATATTCAAATTCAAAATATATATATATGTATATATATATATATATAATTATCCTTTTAAATTTTAAAATATAATTATATAAGTATATATAATTATCCTTTTAAACTTTAAAATATAATTATATAATTATAGATAATTCCCCGTAATTAACATAATTACGTTTTCACCCTGTAATTATCATAATTACAGTTTAACACATATTTTCATTAAATCCGGGTTTCTACAAATGGAAACAAACGCATTCTTTGTGTGCGACCATATAGGTTTACATACTTCTCAGCAGTATCTCTGTGTGACGCGTGTCGTGGGCATATAATAACTTACAATAATTAATTCAATATAAAGCAAACTAAGGGGGTGTTTATGTAACACCCTCAATTTTGGTATGCCTTTATTTTTAATCATAAATTCATATATTGGACTGTACATTTGATCGCACGCGCTTTCAGGTCAAAATGGAGAAATTCTGGGTTCGGTACAATGGGGGCGATAGTGCCCGCGATTGTGACAGGGGTCACTCTCGCGGGGCACTCTCTCGAGGTTTGTACCAAGAGTCGTAGGCTTGGCGCGATTGTGACACTGTCACTCTCGCGTGACACTCTCGCGAGAATTGTAACGTAAGGTGGGGGTAGCGCGCGATTGTGACAAATGTCACAATCGCGAGGCAAGGTCGCGGCCGGGTGGAATCTTTTTAAAACTCATCTTCACGATCTAAAATTCATTATCTGATTTAGGAGCTGGCTTGGGGCGATATTCTTGGTGAAAAGTAGGGTTTCTCTCCCCTCTTCATTAATTGCTTCTAGTTTTGAGCATTAAATAGTTATTTGTGGTTTCATTTAGGTTTTGGTAATTTTGACCTCAACGGATTAAGGATTTAAAGCTTCTTGTGATTCTCCTCTTTCTCTAAGTTCATCCATTACCTAGGGTTGTGAATAACCCTTACAAGGTGAGTTTTCTTAATCACTTCTTCCTCATAAATGCTAGGATTGTGGTATTTATAAACTTTCCTTTGCCTCTTAATCATATTTGGATATTGTTTGGTTTTGACCTAACTAAGAGTTTTGAAGATATCATGGCGGTTTGCCTAAACAAGGTTTTACGGGATGGTATGTTAAAGAAAGTAATGATGTTTATGTTCACCTAATCATTTGTTAACTAATAATTGTTACTTGGGATGTTGGTATCGCATGAAGAGAAAACTAGGGTTTTGGGAATATTTTGTGTATTTGACTAATTATTGGACATAATGACTTTCGAAACGAGATTATTGGATTATCATGGATGGAGTTGTATTTATGAATTTTTCTTAACTAATGTGAGATGAGTCATGTTAGTAACTTCTATATTTGGGATTTGGTCTCATGAATTACATGCATGATTAAATATGTTTATAATAGCATGTTTGGTATTTGGTTAGTGCAATGGATCCATAGGCACGGTATTCCAATGTCTTGTGTTGATCCAAACTCTCTCAGTGATTTGATAAAGACTCTCTTCTATACTTAGTGAAAGTTACGTTTTAATATGTATTGGTGTTTCACCATCAGCGATCAGACTGAGTCTGTTCAGTTATCGCTGATAGTCTCTCTCATAAACATTTCTATGTATTAGTGTTTCACTATCAGTGATCAGACTGAGTCTGTTCAGTTATCACTGATAGTTTCTGAAGTAAACAGCCAACGTAATCCCTGAAGACAAGTCTCACGTCAACATATGTTCATAGCTGAATCGAAGACGAAGTTGCTGAATAAAGAGAAGTCTACTAGTGATCTGATGCGGATATCAGTGAAGCAAAGACAACTCTACATATACGCGAAGGAACATAAGGAAAAACTTCAGCGATAGATGAACCTCTTTATCTCTGAAAGAAGAGATATTCAGCGATCAAAGGATCACAAAGCTTATGTCTCAAGTTTCCTTTTGTCTATCCTTGCACAAACTAGTACTATGTGTCAGAACGGACATGTCTCTGCCACCATACGTACAACAACTCTGTCAACTACACTGTTCATGACCCGGCCGAAAGCATGTCTCCCAAAAGTAAGACTCCCAAAGCCAATCTGTGAACGCCACGTGTAAAGTGCCCTGCCATGCATTTAATGCATAGGACATAAATAGGAAGTTCACCCCTTAATCTGAAGAGTGCTCAATCCTTGAACCCCACATAGAAACCCTTGTTTCCTATATCTCTTAATCCCCCATTCTCTGAATTTCTTGTGCAATCATCTTAGTGTTTCTTAAGTTTGTTTAGATTAAGTATGTCTTAATCTTATTCCGCAACAAACTTGTAAATTGTATTTTGAATTATCAATAAACAATTTATTAAACTTTAATTTCTAAGTTTGTATTCAACCCCCCCCCCCTTCTACAAACTTGTTAAGCACCTTCGGGACCAACAAGTGGTATCAGAGCAGTTTGTTTAATCTAATAAACAAGATCTTGCTGTATACTCTTCCTTGCTATTCTAAAATGGCACTAAACACAAACACAAACTACTATGATAATGGTTCACTTTCTAAACCTCCTCGATTTAGCAGAGATAACTTTTCTCTATGGAAAAATCGAATGATGCTATTTCTTGAAGGTGCAGATCCTACTATACCTGAATATATAGAAAACGGACCCTATGAACCTGTTACAATTATAGCTGCAGTTCCCGCTACTGCCACCACTGAAGCTGTCCCTGAACGATATGTCGTTAAGGAAATAAGACAGTGGAGTGATGAAGATAAAAAGAAGGTAGGCATAGATGCAAGAGCAAAGACCATTATCTCAATGGCTCTGCCTGATGAAGTTTTCCATTCCATCATGCATCTGAAAACTTCTAAAGAAATGTGGGAAACCATATGTGTTCAATATGAAGGCACCACTGAAATTCAAGAGACTCGAAAGATTAACTTGGTAAGACAGTATGAAAGTTTTATCGCTGGTAAGAATGAATCTCTTTCTGACATTCATCAGCGGTTTAACTGCCTAATCATTGACCTAAGAACTGTTGGAAGGACCTATTCTAATTCTGAGGTCCTAACAAAATTCTTGGAAAGTCTTCCTGAAAGCTGGGATAGTTATTCAATATGTCTTAAGCTGACAAAAGACTTACATACTCTCTCTCTAAGCACTCTGTATGGAATATTGCTCAACTATGATCAATCTAATCTCCTGAAGAAGAATCTTTTAAAAGATTCTAAAGACTCCAAAAGCACTCCTGTTGCTTTAGTCTCTTCAGAGATAGTTCCATCTCAGCGATCTACTCTCACCATCACTGAGTTAGATTCTGAATCTGAGGATCTATCAGACCCTGATCTTTCAGAGTTTGATGAGTCCTTAGCACTATTGACAAACTCTTTTAAGAGATTTGCAAGAAAGAGTAACTTCCGAAGAAGTAAACCTCTCTCTCTTACTGAAAAGCCAAAATCAACTACGGTTGATAAGGCTACTGCCACTTGCTATAACTGCGAAAAAATTGGACATTTTGCTAGTGAGTGCAGGTCGAAAAAGGTCTTCAAACCTTCTACCTCAAGAAGATCCAGTGATGACAAATACCATAAGCTGAAGAACAAATATCAAAAGCTGAAAAGCTATCAACGAAAAGGTAAAAGTCTCATCGCTGAAGAACATGACTGGGTTGAATCAGAAGAATCATCTTCTGATGAAGAAGAAGTCACAAATCTTTGCCTCATGACTGAGATTAAAGAAGAAGTAGAAGAACCATCTAAACCTTCTATGAGCTACATATCATCTCAGGTATCTATCTCTACAAATCCCTCTCTGCCTGAAGCTGAGAGAAATCGCGCTGTTGATGTGCTGAAGATTGACCTTTGTTGGGTCATCTGAAGATTTGAAGATGACCTCCTGATCTTCCATCTTATATCATCCTACTTAGAATATGTTTAAGGTTCTTTTAGCAGCTTGGTTTCCATACAATTGTTCGGTGAAGTCGAAGATCAGCCGAAGAAGACAAAGTAGGAGTACATCTCTCAAAGCGGATTGAAGATAGTCTCCTAAGCCTAAAGCCAAGCATGCCCAAGTGGTCAACACCATCAGCCAGGATGGTGTCAATCACACATCTTCGGGAAAATCCGAAGATCTCACATCTTCGGGAAAATCCGAAGATCTCACATCTTCGGGAAAATCCAAAGATCTCTCAAGCCTTCGGCAGCCGATGACCTCTCCCTAGAAGCTGAAGATGTTCTCACATCTTCAGGAGCCGAAGATGCCTGAAGATTTCCTTCTAACACATTATACTTATCTGACAAAGTATATTTGTGATATCTTGCATTGACGTGGACCTCATCTGAAGATCAGATAAAGTAAGCTTTGTCTCCTACACCATTTTAAGGAAAGGTCTACACCATCATGCAGGTCAACACTTCAAGACAAAGTCACTCCAAGACAAAAGGTACATCTTGTACCTTGCTGAAGACCTGTGTCCATCCTTTGCTCAACAGGTGTCCCATGCATTTAATGCATGAGGCACTATAAATATGGAGGATGGTTCAACATGCAAGATACCCAGAAGAACCAGCTCTACTACCTTCAAGTTCTCTAAGTGCCTGGCAACTTTCTCTCTACGAAGTTCAATTGTTTTCTAAGTGTTTTACAATTGTTCTTTATTCTCTATGTGTAAGATTGTTTGAACATATCTCATATGTTCTCTTCCGCAACAATCAAAGTTTTCTATGTGTAATTCTTGATTTCAAATCAATAAGAATTAAATTAAGTGAAAAACTGTGTGTATTGTATTCAACCCCCCCTTCTACAATACTTTTCTTATTTATTTACTGCTATTTGGGACCAACAACCTTTATAATGCTCTAAACGACAAAACTCAAGCTGAAAATAAAAATGTATATTTAACACAAGAGCTAGAGAAATGTCATGAAAAGATCAGTGAACTAAATCTTTTAGAAGAAAAGTTGAAAGATCAAGTCATTATAAAGGAAATCATCAGCATTGAACGCGAACAAGCCATCGCTGCTCTAAAATCAGAAAAGGCTCATGTTGAAAAATGGTGCAAATCATCAACAAAGATCTCTGAGATAATAAATGCTCAAACTCCTGAAAGTGATAGAACTGGTCTTGGTTTTTGGACACCACAAGATGATCCTAAAGAAGAAAGTTCCTCGCTTAAGTTTGGAACTTTTGTCACATCTTTCTTTGACACTTCTTATAATCAATTCTATCCCTGCTCTTCTTCAAATCCCATCACTGAGGAAAAATCCAAAGACACTAAGTCTACGGATAAAGGAAAGTCCATTCTCCTTCCTCAAAAGGCAACCAGGAAAGCAAAGCTGAAAGTTCCTTCTAAACCTTCAGCTAAGCAATCCTCTAGCTCTGTGATAGAAAATTTTGATCTCTGTCCTCCAAAGCTAAAGATTGACCTTAGACCAACGAGATCTGAAGAAATGAAAATCCCTCCCATATCTCATGAGAAAAGCCTTCTCGGACCTGGTCCTGCTCATCTTAAACTTGCAAAACCTTCTACTGATCCTAAAACCATTTTAAAATACAGAAAATGTTATCACTGTGGTTTTACTGATCATATTGGAAGTAAATGTCCAAATGCCACCAAAGCTGATAAAACAACTAAAGTGAAGAAAAATGCCTCTAAAGCCAAGAAAGTCACCAAAGTTGAAAAATCAACCAAAGTGAAATATACCACTAAGGTTAAGAAATTAACCAAAGTGAAGATTACCACTGAAGCTGAATCTTCATCAACTGTGAAGACTGCTGAATTTTCCTTATCCACTAACTCTGAAGGACCCATTGAAAAGTGGGTACCAAACAACGCTTAATCTTCCTTATGTATGCAGGGATCAAAGGGCATCTGGTATCTCGATAGTGTATGTTCTCGTCATATGACTGGACAAAGAGACCTTCTCACTGAATACAAGGAAGAGAAAGGTCCCTCTGTGACCTTTGGTGGAAATGGAAAAGGATTTACCCCAGGGTTTGGTGTCCTCAGCAATGGGACAACTACCTTTCGAAGAGTCGCTTATGTAGATGGACTGAAGCACAACCTTCTAAGCATCAGTCAGCTATGTGACAAAGACTACGAAGTTCGCTTTTCTAAGAAAGCATGTTCAGTGGTAGATGAAAAAGGAAAACTTGCTCTCAGTGGTTATCGCAGAGAAAATGTCTATGTAATAGATATGGACTCTACTATCACTGAAAACTTATGTTTTCTCTCTAAGGCCTCTTCTGATGTCAACTGGCTATGGCATAAAAGGCTCTCTCATCTAAATTTCAAAACCCTGAATTCTCTCTCATCTAAGGAACTGGTTTCTGGTCTTCCTCAGCACTCATATGCTAAAGAATCTCTCTGCTCAGCATGTGAAAAAGGAAAACAAACAAAAGCTAGTTTTAAGTCGAAACAAGTTTCCTCAGTGACAAGTCCTCTTCAGCTCTTGCATATGGATCTGTTTGGCCCTGTCAACATCCAATCAATAGCTGGAAAGAAATATACGCTTGTCATTGTAGATGAATATTCTCGCTACACCTGGGTTATCTTTCTTCGCTGTAAGAGTGATACTCCAGAAGAACTAATATCTTTTGTGAAAAAGATGGAAGTGCTGAACAATCTTACTGTTCGTTCAATAAGAAGTGATCATGGAACTGAATTCAAAAATAGTTCCCTGAACAATTTCTTTGAGAATAAGGGAATCTCTCACAACTTCTCTTCAGTAAGAACACCTCAGCAAAATGGAGTCGCTGAAAGAAGAAACAGAACGATCATAGAAGCTGCTAGATCAATGCTCAGCGATTCTCACCTCCCTACTCAATTTTGGGCAGAAGCTGTAAACACTGCATGTTTTACTCAAAACAGATCGCTGATAATAAAGCGATTTGGGTAGACAGCTTATGAACTTTTTCTTGGAAGGAAGCCTTCTATCAGCTTTCTTCATATCTTTGGTTGTCAGTGCTTTATCTTAAACAACAGAGATCAACTTGGAAAGTTCGACCCAAAAGTCGATGATGGAATATTTCTAGGATATTCCTCCATCTCCAAAGCCTACAGAGTTTTCAACAAGAGAAGACAAACCGTAGAAGAAACAATTCACGTCACTTTTGATGAAACTCGCTCAGCGAACTCTAAACCAATCGCTGACAATGAAGAGTTAAATGTTTGGATGCTTTCTCACTACAGAGAAACAGAACCTTTCTTCTCAAACCATCAACATTCTGATCCTCCAACCGCTGATGATGATCCGAACATTATACATCCTACTGCTGAAACCACCTCATGGGTCTCAGCAGAACCTCTAAACACATTACTACCATCAAATCTGCCTTCGTCTGAAAACCTTTCTAGTGAATCTACTCAACAGTTAATCGCTGATGAACCTCAAACGTCCTCATCAGTAAACATTCCAATTGTTGATCCAACCTCTGAGTTAAGCAATCATGCTCCTGCTCAGCGATGGACCAGAGATCACCCAATAGATCAAATTCTTGGTGATCTCGAAGCAGGTATTCAGACACGAAGAAGCTCAGGTAATATCTGTCTCTTTGTAAATTTCTCTCTTTAATAGAACCAAAGAAGACTGATGATGCCCTCAGAGATCCAAACTGGGTCAGCGCTATGCAAGAAGAGCTGACTGAGTTCTCTCGAAACAAAGTTTGGAATCTCGTTCCTAGACCATCTGATAAAACTGTAATAGGCACCAAATGGGTGTTTAGAAACAAGTTAGATGAACATGGAACTGTAACCCGCAACAAGGCTCGACTTGTTGCTCAGGGATACAAACAAGAGGAAGGCATAGACTATGATGAAACCTTTGCCCCTGTGGCCAGGCTCGAAGCAATTCGACTATTCTTAGCTTATGCAGTCTATAAAGACTTCATCGTTTATCAAATGGACGTAAAATCAGCGTTCCTAAATGGAAAGCTAAATGAAGAAGTCTATGTAGAACAACCACCAGGGTTTTATGACCCTAAGTATCCAAATTATGTTTATAAATTGGATAAGGCTCTCTATGGTCTAAAACAATCCCCTCGTGCTTGGTATGACACTCTCTCATCTTTTCTTATCTCTGAAAATTTTAAACGTGGCAAGATTGATAATACGTTATTTTTCAGAAAGATAAAAGGTCATATAATTCTTGTACAAATATATGTCGATGACATAATATTTGGTTCTACTACTCGCTTCGCTGAAAGAATGAAGAAATAATATAAAATGAGTATGATGGGTGAGCTGACATATTTTCTTGGTCTTCAGATTAAACAATCTGACAAAGGTACTTTTATCTGCCAAGGTAAGTATGTTAAAGATATGCTGAAGAAGTTTGATCTCACACAAACTTCAGCGATGAAAATTCCTATGGCACCACCCCTGACACTTAACAAAGATCCTTCTGGTAAACCTGTTAATGTCACTGCCTATAGAGGAATGATAGGCTCCCTGCTGTATCTAACAGCGAGCCGACCTGACATTATGTACTCTACTTGTTTATGTGCACGCTGTCAATCTCAACCCAAGGAATCCCATCTGATCGCTGTAAAGCGAATTTTCAGATATTTGAAAGGAACTCCTAACCTCGGTCTTTGGTATCCCAAAGACTCAGGGTTCGATCTAACTGGTTATTCTGATAGTGATTTTGCAGGCTGTAAACTCGACAGAAAGAGTACCACTGGTGGATGTCAACTCCTGGGAGGAAAGTTGGTAAGCTGGACAAGCAAGAAGCAAAATTATGTGTCCACTTCCACAGCTGAAGCTGAATACGTAGCCGCTGGAAGCTGTTGTTCTCAAATCTTGTGGATGATAAATCAACTATTAGATTATGACCTTCAGCTGTCAAAAATTCCCATCTATTGCGACAGCACTAGGGCTATAGCCATAGCAAATAATCCAGTGCTACATTCAAAGACGAAACACATAGAGATCAGATATCACTTTATCAGAGATCATGTGATGAATGGTGATACTGAACTTCACTTTATCCCTACCGACTTTCAGCTTGCTGATTTATTCACCAAACCTCTTGATGAGACAAGGTTCAACTTTCTCATCAGTGAGCTTGGAGTGCTGAACCTCGAAGAATAATTCTTCAACATTCATGTATTGTGTCAGTAATCAAAAGTTCCCCTCTCATCGTTCTCTCTGATAAACATTCTGACTCTCAGGTATGTTCTCTCAACTAAATCTTAACTCAGTTAAGATGTTTTTCTTCAAAATATAAACTTTAATCACTGAACTTTCTTCAAATGATTAAAAGCTTTTGAAAAATACATTAATCACTGATATTTCTAGTCAGTGATCCTTTAAAAGGAAAATCTATCCCTATCTTTACCATCAGGGATACTTTCAAAAAGGAAAATCTATCGCTGACTTTTCTTCAGTGATAATTTCAAAACGGAAAAATGAAACGTCTTTCTCTCTCCTATGACGTCATTTGAGCGGATAATCCACGACACGCCTTTTCTGACACGTTCGTCCGTTGCTCTTCTATCCAATCAACTTCGTGGAACGTGTCAATGTCATGATGATTCTTTTTCTTTTCCCGCTTCATTCCTTCTCTCTCTTCTCTCTCTTCGTATAAAAGGAATTTTTCTCTCCTTTATACGGTTTACGCTTTCAAAACTTTCAAAGCAAGAAACACTCTCTCTCTCTCTCTCTCAAGAACACTCAAGCAAGTAAACCCAGAACATTGAATCTGCAACTCCTTTTCTTCAAGATAAACAGGTTTTTTTTTGCATTGTTCTTATGATTCTTCTTATTCTTTTTAAAATCCTACTCGTTTTCTATGGATTTTATAAAACTTTTTTTCTAAAAACTAAAGATCACTCTTTCTGATTTTATGTTTTTTTATAAAAACCTCTTGGTTTTTAACGTGTTCTTCATTCTTTCTACCCAGAACACTATTTTTTTCTTTTCTTAAAAAATAACTCGATATTTTTTCCAGTTTCTTTCCTAATATGGAATCTGGTAAACATCTTCTTATTTTTTAGTCTAAATCATTTCTTCTATTATGCTTCTTTCCATAACAGAAATGGCACAGTCTTCAATCGTTGCTTCCAAGCATGTACGATTCGCTATCACTGAAGTTGAGATTACTAAATGTAATCACTTGGCAAGACTCGAGTTCAAAGCTGACAAATACCCACATCTGGTGGAAGCTGATGAATTTCTCAAACAATCATGTATAGCTTACGCGATCACTGTGGATCCTAAGCCTTCCAAGACTCTACTCCAGCAGTTCTGGTTCACTGCTGATGCAACTGAACTCACCAACAAGAAAGGTGAACGAGTCCCTGCTATCTCTTTCAGCACGGACTTGGGGCCAGGGAGCATGACCGCTCTTAGCCTCAGAAAATCTTTAAGATTCCCTGACAAACCAAAGAGTGGGTTCGACGCACTCCCCACTGATGCTGAGCTGATATCATTTCTGGATGCAATGGGCTATTGTTGGGAAAACAAACCGAGACCTTCTATTCCCAACAAGAAGCTCACCAAGATTCTCAAAGCTCAGATGCCTTCACAACTGAACTTTATCTTCTCGCACATAATTCAGTGCATGAGCGGGAATAGTGGTTCGCTGGATCAAGCCAGCAAAACACAACTGTAGATGGTCTACTCCGTTATCGCTGGTCAAAACTTTGACTATGCTACAACAATCTTTGAAGACCTGAGGCCAAGATCTCGTACGTACGTTTCATATGTACGTACATCAAGTTCATCTATCCCAACACCTATCCCACCAAAGATGATGGCACTTTTGCCAGGGTAGGTCAACGATCACTGGAGGTAAAGCCACTCGCCAACGAGGTAAGTATCTCTATCCTTCGCTCTCGTCTCTCTCTCCATTCTTCTTCATCTTCAGCGACCACACAGACGGTTCCTTCGTTTGCTATCCCTGTCGCTACCACTACTTCCAAATGACCATCAGCTAGTCCGATTGGTCCTTCCAAAAAGGCCAAAAAGACTAAGGAAAGTACACCCTCTAGTACTATACCTGAGGGAGCTTCTCAACAAGCTACCTTAGATGCATTTGTGGGTCTTTCCTCCACAACTCCAGCAGTCACTCAACCTGCCGTGTCAGCGATTTCGATCGCTGTCACATCATCAGTGACCCCACCTACTATCTCATTCGCTGAGATTAACCCCAACCCTACTTCTATCCCCAAAACTCTTCCCTTTTCTACTCATTTGGTCTCTGAACCCGCTACCTCTTCTTTACCTATAGGACCTGAACATCAAACTTTTGAGGAATCTATGCAGTTCTACAAAATGTTTGATACGTCAGGTACACCTATAATCCTAAACACTTCTTTCCCCACCTCTCCAAATAAGCCCGTATCTGAACTAACATTATTTTCAGGTCCTAGTGTAACACCTTAGGCATATCCCATATCGGCCGTGGACATGAGTGATGCTGGGTGTTATAAGTAATATCTTGGCCTTCCTAACAACAACGCGTTTTGGGGCCACAAGCACGTCAGGTTCTGGGAACTCTGAGGTTAAGCGTGCTTGGGTGGGAGTAGTCCCAGGATGGGTGACCCCCTGGGAAGTTTCTCACCAGGTCGCCAGAAACAAATCCGTGCGCTACACGTTGGTTAAATCCAGTGGCAAAGCGGACAATATTGCTGTCGAGGCAGACGGGATGTTACAGATGGTATCAGAGCCACTCCTGTGCCGTTCGGGATATGGGGCAAACCTCATCGAGGACGATGAGTCCCAAGGGGGGGTGTTTGTAACACCTTAGGCATATCCCATATCGGCCGTGGACAGGAGTGATGTTGGGTGTTATAAGTAATATCTTGGCCTTCCTAACAACAACGCGTTTTGGGGCCACAAGCACGTCAGGTTCTGGGAACTCTGAGGTTAAGCGTGCTTGGGTGGGAGTAGTCCCAGGATGGGTGACCCCCTGGGAAGTTTCTCACCAGGTCGCCAGAAACAAATCCGTGCGCTACACGTTGGTTAAATCCAGGGGCAAAGCGGACACTATTGTTGTCGAGGCAGGCGGGATGTTACACCTAGTTTTGGCGTTTGTTGACACGCATGTCAACAGTCTGGGAGAAAAGATGGATGCTCTCACCAATACCATCAACGACACCACCAGCGCCGTCAATCAGGCTGGTGAGGAGCTGAAGAGGTTGACCGCGACCTGCTCATCTAAAGCTGAGAACTCCCAACTTTCAGCTGTTGAAGAACAAGTCGTCCAACTCAAAGAGTCCTCTCAACTCTTTCAGGGGCGATTTGAGTCTCTTACCACTGAAGTTCGGGGTCTCTCTTCAAAGGTTGATCTTTGCACGTCCCTTCTTCAGCAAATTCTACAAAAGGTGAATGCACCAGCTCCAGCGCTGCCTCCCTCCTTCACTGAAGATGATCGGACCAACCTCAACATCGCTGTGGAATTCATCCATGATGCCACGTGCGACATCCCTGCAGTTGAAGACTGGGTCAAGCGTCTGGAGGCTGACGTCCATGTGCTAAAAGCTTCAACAGCTACTCCAGCAGCTGAGCAACCCCCTACCGCTGATAATGACAAAGTGGGGGAGAAAGCTGAAGAAACTTCTATCGCTGCTGCTGGGGAAGCTAAGACTCCAAAGAAACCTCCCTCTCAATCTGAGGGGGAGAAGGTAAAAGAATCCTCATCTATTCATTCTCTTCTCTTTGAAGATGATGAGGAAGAAGACGATGAAGAGGAAGATGATCTAGATCTTGATGATCAAGAAAAGGATCAACCCTCCAATGACGACGACGACGATGAAGAAGACCAATCTATGTGGTTCTCCAAGCCGAACGTCGCATCAGGGACAACTTCGCAAGAGGTTGTCAAAGCAGGGGTGAGAGGTGATACATCTTCAAGCGCTCCTTCGCAAAGCAAAGACTAGCAACCAATCGCTGAAGAATGCTTGAGGACTGGATCACAATCTGAGGGGGAACATCCTTCTCAGGTATGTCTTTCAATTGTACCACTCTCCTACTCTTTCCAAACCCCTATTTCCTTCTAGCCTTTATCTCTCTTTTTCTAAAAATATACACTTATCCCTTCTTTCCTTCATTTTCTATCCAGACAGTTCTCACCCCTGCTTAAGGGTTCTGAACTACAAATAATTCCAGCTACTATCGCTGAAGAAATAATCCTAATCTCTATCGCTGAGATTGATGAAGAAGAAGAAGATTCCCTGGTCCATCCAGGAAGGCCCTCTCAACCATCTCATTGGTCAGAGGAAGTGATGAAGAAAAGAGTTGAAATGATCGCTCAACTAGAAAGTCAACGGCTGAAAGTCCCTCTTCAAACATCCACAGAGCTCGACTTCCTTACTGAAGCCGAAAGAGAAGAATCTGCCAAAGCTGAGAAGCTGATCGCTAAATGCAGACAAGATGCCCAGCTCGCTTTAAAGATTCAATCTTCTCAAGTCAAGGACAAAAAGCTAAAGAACAAGCCTGTGGAAGTTCAAGCTGCACTGCTGAAAGAAATTGAAGAGGAATGCTCCAAAGAACAAGAGATAAACAACAGGTCTATCGAATGGTGCAAACAGAAGATGGATTATCGTTCTGATCTTCTTCCGATATCAGCCGTGACTATCTCTGGTCGCAAGAAGAAGGATCAACTCTCAGTGACCATGGAGATTACCAGAGAGGATGGAACCCAAAAAGCTATGTACGTATCCAAACTTGAGAGCTTCGGATTTACGGAATGGTTAGAGTTCTGGGATGCGCTGAATAAATCCAAATCTACATACAGAGGCTACGTTGAAGGACTTCTTGAAGCCCTCATAAATAGAGTCACTTCTGTACTGAAGCTGCCATCTCCTCTTCCTCCCAAATCTTTGAAACTCAAGAGAAGAATTGGGTCCTCCTCCTCTGAAGACGTCGCCATCATCAGGAATGAAACTTCTATCAAATTTTCAAGAGATGCACTGTTTGGTCCTCCTCCCGATCTTTTAGTTCTGGATCTATCTCTGCCTCCTGGTGGTCCTTTCCAAGGTGGTCACGTAATTGACGATCCTTATGGAGTGTTCTTCAGAGATGATGATGAGGAACTCAGATTTCAAAGAGTCTCTGAGATTCCTATCTATCCTCTGAATCATCTCAAGGATCTCTTATGCTTATGGTGTGACTTCTCCCCTGCTGCTGAGAAAATCAAAGAAATTATCAGCCAAGAATCTTTGGAACGAAGACAGATACCTGAGTATATGATCAATCCTCCTAAGTCTTCTTTTAATAGCTGATAGATTAGTTTCCTTTTCTGTAATCTGTTAGTTATACTTACAGTAGTTAGTTATTCACTTGTACTTATGATTTTCATATCTTGTAATTCTATCCCTGAATTAAATGAAAATTGCAGTGATGTACTTAACCCTATCAGTACTGTAAAAGATCCCTCAAAATAGTAATTGGGACATGCATGTTATGAGTCCTTTTTATTCCTATATTTTGAATCATAAAGTAATTTTCTTTAGTTACTTTGTCATTATCAAATAGGGGGAGATTGTTGATCCAAACTCTCTCAGTGATTTGATAAAGACTCTCTTCTATACTTAGTGAAAGTTACGTTTTAATATGTATTGGTGTTTCACCATCAGCGATCAGACTGAGTCTGTTCAGTTATCGCTGATAGTCTCTCTCATAAACATTTCTATGTATTAGTGTTTCACTATCAGTGATCAGACTGAGTCTGTTCAGTTATCACTGATAGTTTCTGAAGTAAACAGCCAACGTAATCCCTGAAGACAAGTCTCGCGTCAACATATGTTCATAGCTGAATCGAAGACGAAGTTGCTGAATAAAGAGAAGTCTACTAGTGATCTGATGCGGATATCAGTGAAGCAAAGACAACTCTACATATACGCGAAGGAACATAAGGAAAAGCTTCAGCGATAGCTGAACCTCTTTATCTCTGAAAGAAGAGATATTCAGCGATCAAAGGATCACAAAGCTTATGTCTCAAGTTTCCTTTTGTCTATCCTTGCACAAACTAGTACTATGTGTCAGAACGGACATGTCTCTGCCACCATACGTACAACAACTCTGTCAACTGCACTGTTCATGCCCCGGCCGAAAGCATGTCTCCCAAAAGTAAGACTCCCAAAGCCAATCTGTGAACGCCACGTGTAAAGTGTCCTGCCATGCATTTAATGCATAGGACATAAATAGGAAGTTCACCCCTTAATCTGAAGAGTGCTCAATCCTTGAACCCCACATAGAAACCCTTGTTTTCTATATCTCTTAATCTCCCATTCTCTGAATTTCTTGTGCAATCATCTTAGTGTTTCTTAAGTTTGTTTAGATTAAGTCTGTCTTAATCTTATTCCGCAACAAACTTGTAAATTGTATTTTGATTTATCAATAAACAATTTATTAAACTTTAATTTCTAAGTTTGTATTCAACCCCCCCCCCCCTTCTACAAACTTGTTAAGCACATTCGGGACCAACATCTTGTCCGGACATTTTGTTACCCTTGGCACGGGATAGGCATCGGGCTCCATGGTAAGTAGGGTGTGGGCCTATACGGTCGGACAACGTCCCATGGACAGTAAGGTGTAATCCCATTGTGCCCGAGTTGCCCTATTTCGGGAACTCTCAAAAATAGACCTGGAGTGGTTGACTTGATGTTTTCGAGCAATAGGCTTGGAGTAGTTGAGCTCGCTATGTGGTTTTGAACTGTTGTTAGTATTTTCGGAATGCTAATGGTTTATTGGATTTGTTTTGGTTTAGCTCACGGCTAGATCGGCTACATGACTACAAACGGATTATTGTATTACTTATCTTCCGATTAATTGATCTCACTAGGCCTTAGCATAACACTTGTTCTTGATTTTCATGTATGGCAAGTCATTCTAGCGGTGGGATGCTTCGGGATTGAGCGGACGACTTTGGGGTCGAGAGCGGTCTTTTTGATGATATAGTGACCAACATTTTTGAAGTATAGATTATTGCTTTTGGAAGAATAGCGACACCCGACCTTAATCTTGCTCACCCAAGTTAGATTATTAGGTCGTCGAGTTTATTCTTTATTTGGCCATGGGTTGTAATTACTGTATTATAGTCCCCGTGTTGGGTTGACATACTTTGGTCCGTTTGGTCATATTCTTATTTACAGGTTATTGAATCTCCCGTTTTGTGTAGATTGGTTTATATCATTTATGGACGTTATATAGCCAAATTTTCAAATTTTAAATTTACCCCAATTTTTAGGATGTTACAGTTTACCAACATGCTTACCAGGTAAGCGCTTACCGGCAAAGACATTACCCTCACTTACCTTATCGTATAACATTTTAGACCATTAAAATTGATTGTTGGTAAGCGTCTAAAACCCGGTAAGAACTTACCGGGTAAGAGTCATTTCTCTCACTTACCGGGTAAGACTCTAGATCCTTGTTATAGCTCTTACCGGGTACGATTCTAGATAGTTTTCATGATCAATATGCAAGAACCGTAAGGTAAGTGATACCGGTAAGCGCTTACCCGGGTAAGTGTTTATTTTCTAAGGACCATTTACTAAACACTTACCCGGGGTAAGCGCTTACCGGTATCACTTACCTTACGGTTCTTGCCTATTGAGCATGGAAACTACCTAGAATCTTACCCGGTAAAAGCCATAACAAGGACCTAGAGTTTTACCCGGTAAGTGAGAGAAATGACTCTTACCTGGCAAGCGCTTACCGGGTTTTGACGCTTACCAACAATCAATTTTGATGGTCTAGAATGTTATGCGATAAGGTAAGTGAAGGTAGTGTCCTTGCCAGTAAACGCCTACCCGGTAAACATTTTGGTAAACAACCCCTAAGGTTTGTTATTGATTCCAGGGGCGTATTCAATGACCAAAGGGTGGGGGGAAGTAGGGGTGCTTACGAGTTGGGTTGATCGGGTTGAAGACATTTCAATATCCCAACCCAATGTTGGCGGTTTGAAAATGTTCAACCCAACCCAACCCAAACAAAAGTGCAACCCAACCCAACCCGTTCGGGTTGTTCGGTTTGGTCGGGTTGTGTTTAAACAAAGTAAAAACAATATTTAAAACATAAAAATGAGGAAATTTTTCTTTGAAATACGATTCATCATTCAAAAGAATATACGAGTTCATCAGATATTTAGGTATTACATATAACTATCCAATAATGTTCTCTTATGAGTTACATTGTTCGTTATTGTCGAGTTGTTTTGGTAACTTATACATATTAAAATGAAATATAAATAATTTTAGAGAAGTCGTTAAAACGTTTATCGGGTTGGTCGGGAGACTTTGAGTCTAACCCAATATTAACCCAATAGATTCGGGTTGTCCTAATTTTGTATCGATTATACGTCGGGTTACCTCGAGTTGATTTTTTTCCGAGTTGGTCGGTTTTTTGAGCACCTCTAGGGGGAAGAGCCCCCACTAAAAATAAAAAAATTCCCTCATTTTTTTAGCTTAAAAATAATTATTTTTTTACTTTCTACTACAAGTCCCTCCACTGATTTCTTACTTGTGCCTCCACTATCCAAAAAAATACATGGAAATCAACAAAAAAACCAAAAAAATATCTCGAAATCAACCAAAAAAACCGAAAAGTCTCTCGAGATCGACAAACAAAAAAAACCAAAAAAACCTCGAAATCAACCCGTAAACATTAAAAATCCCTCAAAAAGATGGAATTAGGCTAAAAACACATCGATCAATTTACAGTCCTTTAATCTACCTTAAAGGTCCCCACACTAGATAGAAATCCTGGATCCGCTACTGATTGGGTCTATGTGGAACAAACAAATCCCAACAAAAATATTACTAAAGATGTAAAGTCATGAACAAGGGCCAATTATGCAAAGTCTAGGGGGTTGAATGCTTAACTGGGAAAGTATTGGACTTGTTTGCAATTTAGGTTGATTTGCATATTACGTGGCCGACTATTGCTATGTTCGGATCGGATACTTGGAATTTGGAAAGATGATTAAAAAAGCAAAGTAAAGTAAATGGGTACTTGAAACTATATTAATAAATATAAATCGGAATAAATGGGTACTATGAGTCTATAACATTAAATATATATATATATATATATATATATATATATATATATATACTATATTATAAAGATGACATAAAAAACTCTTAAAAACAAGTCTTAAAGCTTAATGTACAGCTATTTAATGTTAATTACTTAAAAAACAACCATTAAAGCTGTATGTACTACACTTAATGCTATTTATTAATTTTTAATCATTATCTCTAACCATTTTAACTCTCCTAAAATCATTTCTCACTTTAACTCCCCTAAAATAACTCTCGACATAATTAAATATAGAATAAAAATCAAAATTTAAATATAAAAATATAAAATATAATTAAAAAAATCTAACAGAATATTTTATAAAAAAATTTATATTATTAAACCAAAATAAATTACATTATATTATTAAGTCTAAATTAAACAAATTTATATAAAAAAAATCATTATCAATCTTTCACAGCCAACCAAAATCGTAATGTAAATCGACAAAAAATAGAAAATAAAATGAAACGTTAAAATTGTGATGTATCTAGCGGCATTGCGCGAGTACACTTCTAGTATATATATATATATATATATATATATATATAATTTACTTAAAATCAGGTGACACCCCACCTCCTTCAATTTTTGTTACCGTCACATATAAATAAATATATTCCTGCATACAAGATACTCCCTCCGTCCCAAATTAAGTGTCCACATTACTATTTTAGTTTGTCCCAAAATAAATGTCCACTTTCAAAAGTAAGTTTCCAATTTCCCATTTTATCCTTAATTATAAGGTGTAGAAAGTTTCTCTCTCTATTTTCAAGGGTAAAAGTGTATTTTGGTTATTTAAAAAGTATAATAATTGCACATTCCTAAAACTGTGTGCCATTTTCATTGTGAACATTTATTTTGGGACGGAGAGAGTATATTTTAATTCAAATATAAAAAATCTGATACGTTGTAATAATAATCAAATAATATGACATATGTTTATATATTCGTTTGTCGTTGTATGATGTGTCTCGTTTACAAACACAGATAAATAGAAACGCAGTTTCATCAATTTTTTTAAAGACACAAATCATAAGCCAAAACATGAAACGAACGACTCTAAGAAAACAGCCCAGTGCAAACAAAAAACATTAACCCCTACACAAGAGCCCGACGCAACACCGGACGCTACCAAAACAAACCTACGACAAGGTCAAAATAAGCAGCCGTATCCAACAGCCCCTAAGTCACAGCCCAGGAACACTGCGTCGAGCAGACTACAAAACATAAAAACGAACTTGTTGGCGAAGGAAGAACAGCTCGCAAAAATTTGAACAATGCACCAAGAGGCTGCACTCGAGCCTTCTTCAGCGCGATTACCGTAAAATCTCCACGGGGTTCGATATCCACACCTTCCACTCCATTTTCCTACCCCTAAACTTTCTTGCAGTCCACTCGAAGCTACGTAATTGGAATTCAAAAAACAACTCTTTCAACTTACGTTTCTCTTCCTTGAAGACGATTTGATTACGGTGTGACCATATTAGATATAGGAACGTCCACATAGCAATATCCAGCAGCAGCCCAGGACTTCCTTTCGGACGAGATTCTTGGCCAATGATTTAAACCATCTCTCGTACGTAATGTTCCACCACCTGAAGAGTTGCGTCCAAGTTGAGCTCACTTCTTGACAACTTACCAAGGCGTGCTCCACCGTTATCATTTTCACAAAAAAAAATATATGTTTTATTGTCATTAAATAAAATATCGTTTAATTAACTTGTATATGTTAATATTTGAGCAAAAATGTGATTGCGAGCAACCACGACCGGTCCCATACAAAACCTGCCTCATAGAAAGTTAGAAACCACATATGAGAAAATATTTTAGAGTTGAATCAGCGCCTGAGAATAGTAGAAGGGTTCAAGCCCGTCTTTCATAAAACCATTAAAAACCACTTGATGCTAATATATATATATATAGAGAGAGAGAGAGAGGATGAGGCGTTCAAATACAACTACATGATACAATTAATGCAACCCCTCTATCCTCACTCATTTTATGTTCACTTTTGTAATTAAGAAAAAAAATAAAAAAAAATAAAATGAGTGATAGATAGAAGGATTGCATGAGTTGCACTGTGTAAAGGGTTCCATAAAAGAAGAATTAGAGTGTCTCTTATTATTACATAAACACAGAAGAATACACAAGTGTATATAACGAGCACAATTCACTACCACAAGAACTAGTTAAACTCCTTTCGCTCCTCAAATCCATATACTTATTACATAAAAACTCCCCCCAAAAAAAACAAAACATGGCGGGCTGCTTCTATAAAAAGAGTAAGCATGCCGCTGCCAAAACCCCAAATCCTAAACCCTGAAGCACAAATGCCGTTTTATTTCCTTTTTTAGAATTGTAAACGGCTCGAGAAGGTTTGACCGAAACCCCAGTTTGCAGGGACGATGTTCGGGAATGTTTTGGTGACGCCATCGGTGGTTGTGACCATGAACGACAAAGGTTGGCCGTTGAGATACGAATTTGATTGCCAGTTAGCTCCCCAGTTTCTTGACATCGGCACCCAGTCACTTTTAGAGCCCTTGACCTTCACCGACTGAATAGCTCCGGCCCCTCCAACGTTGGTTATCAGAACAAGCTCAAAGTAGTCTCGCCCGTTTATCGTGAATCTAACTCCACCATGTTTCTTACACGGTACTCTGAAAACCAATCAAACAAAGAAAAAAGAAACAATCAGTACGGGTCATTTGATTAAATGACTTTCTCACAAATGTCACTTCCATACAAGAATGCCTAAAAACTTGTTAAAAAATGATAGATTTAAAAGCACCTGTGACGAGATCATTTATCTAAATAATGCCATAAAACATTTAGGGCGCGTTTAAGATGTTTCCAATGCGTCTGCCTATGTGTGTGCAAGTGATCAAGAAAGAGGGGGACCGGACCTTTGGAAGATAACGGGGACGATTCCACCTTTGTAAATGCCGATTTTCTCCCAAGCAGGCTGAGCCATATCGAAATGCTGGAGGGGTGGGTTGCACCACCCTCCGGCATTGCTAGGCTGATCGAAATTTGGTGGGCAGAAGTTCGTTGCGGTGATGGTCACAGACACGCCTTTCCGGCACCATTTCGGGTCTGCCTTGTAATCACATCTGATCTTGTAGCACTCGCCGCAAGAAGCACCGTCGTTAAAAAGAGCAGTACTCAATGCAGCAGTTCTCGTACCATACCCGCTCGAGTACAAGTTACCATATCCACAAGCGCCCCCTGCATAAGACAAGTTACAATCTCAAAATCTGCATTTGGTATGCAGACAAGACTAGACTAGTTTTCTTTCTGATTCTTAATACAACTACGACAGGACAAGACAACACTAAACCGGTAAAATGATCAAGTATCCTTCACATCAAATAAAACGTGGTCCAATCAGTTGAATGACCTCAAAATTTTCTTTTAATCCATGACCTTGTGACAAGTTTTACCATGCCACTTCCATATACAAGAATCCCACTAAACTTGTAGTAAGGTTATGTTGTTAATAAAATTCTCATTCTAGTCCAAATAAAATGCCTAAGGCAGTAGTAAATGTCTAAAATATCCCTACAGTATTGTGTCCAAAATAAAATCTCTAGCATCACTAATGACTAAACTATAAGATAGTAAACATACCCATTGTTCCTGAAGCATCACCACCTCCATAAAAGGTTGCATGACCGTTTGTCCATGCCGAAGCCGTAAAAGCATCGACGTAGACGAAAAGGTGGCAGATAGCAGGTAGCAAAAGAATGAAAATTTGCGCCATTTTTGGGCTGCAGAAGAAATGAAGCAAATGAGGAAGAAGAAGAAGATGGGTTTAGTAGATCAGAAGAACAGCTACTTAAATAAGAACCAACCCAACAACATCACATGTAAATCTGCAAGTAGAGAATGCAGAGAGGGTTTTAATTATTATTATTATTATTTGATTGGTTTATATATAAATAAATATACCTCTGCACAAGGGTGAAGAAATTCTGAATCTGATTCGATCATTCCCACGTTCTATCTAACCATTTGTCTACATATCATTCACATGGCTTCCCCAGCAGAAGAGCCGTGAATGGATCAAATCAGCAAAGCCAAATTGCTTGTCTCATGTTATAAGCATGAAAATTACTTGCATATACAGTAATATTTGTCTTCAATTATTCAATGATGGCTAAATAAATAAATAGAACTTTTTTTTGGAAATGGGTGATCCCATCATGACAAGTCGCGACTGTAGGCTTCGCTCATAACCCTCAAAGTAGCCACAAACGCATATGTAGATGGCAGGAGTTGGGTTATGCTACCACCCTTGTGGTTAAATATAAAAAATTAATAGCCTCAAATCAATATCATTAATTTTTGATACAGTTTAAAACGGGCAAATATGCAACTTAAAATCTTTCAAAAATAGAAACATTGTAATTAAAAGTTGCTTCTTTGTAACTAGAATGTCGTTGATTACTTGAAAGCAATGTCTTTCATAGTATGCAAGAAAAATATGAAGACTGGTTAACTTTTCAAATCATTATATATAACTGGATTTTCTTTGTTGCAAACAAACCATCGTTTTTTTGATCAAACGCAAAAAAAAAAAGCCATTACACACTTCAAAAATGAATGGTTTTAGACAAAAAAACGTATATTTTTCAATTATATATTTACAATTTATGCATAATCATTCATTCTTACAATCTATTATCTTTTCTTTAATTAATTACTACAAAAACTGTGATTTGTCTATACCGAAAAACCAAATACAACGATCAAAATCATTAATCACTTAAAAAAGATGGTTTGTAACTATGTATGACTCTTCACGCTACCTTTTACCAAGAATTAATGCACAGGAATCACCTTGCACAATAAACCTTTAATGTTATGTTGTTGCTAAATGAAGAAAAATGCATTAAAAACATAGATTAAAGACTAGTGGTCAAAGGGGGAATATAGTTGCTTAAAAAGATATAAAAGAAATGGACCTTCACATGGCTGTACTTTGACCTTTTGTGGATCCAAATTCTAATAAAGTTAAGAGTATGCACTGCACATTATATCATTTTTTTTACATTGGTATTGTGAGGTGCCATTATTTCTCTGCAGACTTCTATAAATAAAACAAATATTTGGATTTAAGATCCCTCAAATATGTCATCTTGTTGCAGAAAAATCCAGGTAGTAAAGGCTTGGACATGGACTTGCTTTTCGAATATACGCCATTTGATGATATTTTCAAAAGTTGATAATTTAAACAAAATCTTTCTGATTGGAAAATTTGATTTATTTTAATACAAACGTTTAACTCTTAGCCAAATATCTAAATGAGAAGAATCTTTTGAATCAAAATAATGTCATTATGATCATTATTATGGGAAAAAGAAGATGACTTTAGCTTGAATTTCCTAAAAAGAAAAATACCTTCTTTTAATGATTTGGGACCTCCAACAAGGAATTAAAAGAAATAAAATGCAAAAAAACAGATAAATAAATCTACATTGTAACTAGTATTTATCAAAATAACAGAGCAATTTGTATTGATAAAACTTATATGAATGGCTCTTGAATTTTGTAATCCTTATAAGTAAGGTACTCAATGCATACGAATTTTGAGATCGTAAATCATTGTTGCAATCAATGTATTTGGCTTATTTGTCACAATAAATCATCATTCTTGTGAAAATGTATAAAAAAAACACCGACTAACAATTATTTTAGAAAAAAGTATCTGGGTTGAAACGTGAAAGTTATTTTTACATTTATATTTCTACAATTTAACCAAAGGCATTCATTCCTACAAACTGTGGTGTTTTTTTTATATTTCACCAAAATAATGATTATTCGTAACAAGAAGTCAAATACAATAGTTCAAGAAAGTTACGCAGGTAAAAAACATAGAATGTCCTCCTTAAAAAATTGTTTTATAACATGGGGAGGGAATTATGTAGGCATATAATTCATCTTGTCTACCTACGATTTGGGTTAATGATTGGTCTAAAGAAGACTTGCTAAGAATAAAAAATAATAGAAGGGTGTCGGTTCATCTAATTAAATTTCAACTTTTAATATTTTTTTTAAAATTGCTTCAAACTTGAGTACATATTTATACTTGTAATCGTATCATTACATTTGTTTCATGTAATTTTAATCAACTTACTGACATAATTCATCTCATCTTTCTTTTGTCTCAAACAAATCATTTATGTTAGTTAATTTGATTCAATCCGAATAACATTATACGGGTGATATGATTATGGAAAGACATATATGATTGATTTTTTTGGTTAAAGAATTTAATCTTTAAAAAAAAAAGTTAAAGTACACTATCGTAGTTATATTAAAAGTTGCAAAGCTTATGACATGGGAGAAAGAGTATAAACAATCATTAGTACGTAATGATTTTCCCTCTCCCAATAGCTCTCTGGCCATGTGTTCATTACCACTTCAATTAAAACCTTAAGAAAGCTTTCTTTAAGTCAAAGCATCTTTTATATATACTTTTAAATGCCTAATAATGTTGTCTTTAATACCTTTGGCTCAACTAGTTTACATGCTTAATTATGGCTAATGGGCATGACTCTTAAATAGTTGATTGCATTTAAAAGATTCGAACCTAAGAAATGTGATACAATGGCTCAAGTTTTACCGGGTCCTATAGATAAATGATCTTGAGTTTTCGATTAATATCATGACCTTCTAATTTCTTTTAAACTTCAATGACCTTCATCTGATCTGCCCAAAACAGTTTACTTAGAAATAAAATACGGTCATTCATAAGAACTAAATGAAGCTAATAAATGATGAAATGAGGATGTGCACAATGATATTGGCATAACCGCGTAAGTACCAAATGAAGTTGAAGAAAGTACCTGATAATCAATCATTTCTGAACTTTTGGAGTAGATATAATCCCAAATAGGTATGAATGCAACAATTGCAAGGTTGCTTTCCTGCAATTAAAAATTGTTGGAGGTTCCAAGTCCACATTCTAGCACATGCTGCTTCCGTACAATATGTGATGTTGGTGAGCCATGATGATGATGGCTGACCTGGTGAAAACAAATAAGGTTAACTAAATCTGAAGTCATGGCTAACGTTAAGTGGATTTCAAAATTAATACAATTTGAAAAGCAAATTCCACAAAGCTGTGATTATTAGGATTGTGATAATTACCAAAAAAAAAAAAAAAAAGGATTGTGATAATTACAAACAAAATAGGACATGGCATTGACGTGATTCAACTATTTGCCTACATCTATTTGCATTAGATAGGATTTTATGATGTGATATATGAACAACCACAACCACAACCACTTTGTAAGAAGAAAAAGCATATAATATACTGATAAAAAAATTGTCATCCATAACTATCTTTAACAAATTTCTTGCAAAGTTGGATCCATGAGTCGAAGACAGTTTTTAAGTCCTAATTAGGCTCCATGTGTAGTGGTATGCGAGATCAATCTTCGAGTCGAAACTTATGTACCTATTCATGTTGGTAATTAAAATTTCAGTTTTTTTTTTTTTTTTTTTTTTTTGGGGGGGGGGGGGGGTGTCACATTTATATGATGCAAGAAGAAATAAAAATGTGAATTTGGGTTCCTATTACTTGATACAAGTAAAGATGAAAATAGGGCCAATGAAATGAAGGATGGGAGAAAATTATATGAATGGATACATACAAATTTTCAGGTCAAATGAAGGGCAGGGAAAGCTACTGCTTAGCCATTCAGTGAATAGACGAAAATAGAGATGTTCATAGAAAATGTGAAATATTTGAAAGGATCCATTTCTGCAAAGTAGAATTTTATCATTTCAGTTCTTCAAAGTTCAAAGATTTTTCTATGTTGACAGAACATTTCACTTACTTGGCCTCCTGGGATATCTTTCCCTAACAACACAGAAGGTCAAAGAGCTTAGTGTGGCAGAAAAAATAGAAATAAAAGGTCCTCTACCATGAAAACTCAAAGAAACCAAATCAAAAAATAAATAGACAAATAAACACAAAGATTTGCATGAAGGGTGTAGCAGGAAATAAGCATGGGCACAAAACAATTCACTACAAGAATATTGAGATTAGAAAGACGTAGAAGGAAGTTCCAAAATCTCATCTTTCTCCCAATGGCTTAGCACAAATTTATTTAAGGTTGCGATATAAGTTGAGTAACTTCAGTTCAGGATATCAACATATTCGCAAACAGAAAGTTAACAGAACCTTTAACCCAGTTTGGATATGGCACTCTAAACCAATTAACGCTGCTTGCTTATATGTTTTAAGGAGAGTAAAACTCATGAGGAAGGTAAAATGCACGTAACTCGACATCAATATTACTAGCAGATAATATAGTCTCAGAGCTATAGCATATATTTACGCATTAGCTTTCATCAATCATCTCGTAAACTTTATTTTAGATATACTGGATTACTTGAAGGTCAATGCAAGAATCAGGGGAAGTTTTAGTTCATTGCAAGATTAGCAATAACCAAAAAAAGCTCCCCATACAAGCATCAGGTTCAAACAGCATAATCTTGTGGTAGTAGGATTACGCTCTTTCAGCATGCTATTCAAGTATCCTGACCTTCCTCTGTAAGACCGCTACGGCTACTTTCAGAAAAACAGAAAGTGAAAGCAAATAAGTCAGGTTTCTGCATGTTTTTCTCTGCAAGAAGTGGAAGTTATTGCACGCTTCACTTTGCAAAACGTTGGTCACTTTTCCATCTACTGCGTATTCTGCCATATCAAGTTCCAACTTCCAAAGGATTATGTTATAAACAGGCATCCCATCAAAAGAAAGTGAAGCAGATTGTATCCTTCCACAGTTGGTATAAATGTCAACTGAAGCACTTCCCACACGCACCAATGCGGTAATATTTCCAGAGGCTGGAAGTAAAAAGGGATGGTTTCACGCCACTGGTTTGTATTTCTGTAAAATGCTCTAGATCCTGAAGATCTTTTTTGATGCTGTGAGCTAAAAGTTATAATGAAAATTGACAAAAAAAAATGTAGTTCTTGAGCTTTTAAGTGCATAAATGCTTTCAATCTCGCTCACTTCTAGCAAATGAAGAAACAAAAGCATTACAAAGCATAACCAAATGTACATCCCACTTGGAAGTAGAATCTAGGAGTGGAATGTACACACTTGTCCTCTACCCCAAAGAGTAGCGCGACGTAGACCCCGACTTGCAAAAAAGTGTATGCTAAAAAGTCTTGACCTGAGAGTTCAGAAAGCTTGCAAAAGAGTTCAAAGAATTTGAAAAAAAAGAGAGAGAAAACTAGAAAAGAATTTGAAAGCGAGGTGCTTGAGACCAGAATGGAAAAGACGACATTTTCGAAAAGAACTAAGACCATATGCAACATAAGAAAAAGTAGATACACTGGAACATAGGCATGGACAGACCCAAAGAAGGGCCAACGGTGGCACGTGTGTGACAACCGTCAAGATTAGTGCTCAGGTTAATTTCTAAGATAATAAATATTAAGATTTAAGTATTTGTCACTCCTTAAATTGCATAAAATTTTTAAGATAAAAGTTTTTTAAAAATTTAGGAGGTTGCGTAGAATGCCCGGAACAGTCCAGTAACTGACCGTCACAATTCAGAAATGCCAAAAATATTGATTAAGGTCCAAAATATATAAAATTATAAAGTTATATTATTTTAGTTGAAATATTTTCATTTTTTTTTATAAAAGTTGTTTTAAGCAAAAATTGATAATCGGGTATTTCGGTTCTCGAATATATCTGATATTTTAATGAAATAGACTAAGTATTTTAATTAATATATTTTTTTTATAATTACTTTGACTAGTCATGGACACTTGTCATGACAATAAAAATTAGTCATTATATATTTATATTTTTTAAAACCATTTTATTTAAAAACAAGAAATGAGCTCATATTCTCATTTTATTCAAAAACACCATTCATCTCCCCCTCTCTCTCCCTACAATCGGCCGACCCCCCCCCACCCCATCTCCATATCATTTTCAAAAATCAAGCTAATTCAAGAGTAGAATCAAGAAATTGAACATCAAATTGAAGATTAGAACAAAGTTTGCACATCAATTTCACAAGGTATCATCCAAAAACCTACTTTTTTCTCTACACTTAGGTATTTTTTGTTTTAACTTGAAATATTGAAATTATGCATGATGTGGTTATGAAAATTGGGTTTTTGTTCATGAAATGGATTACTTTTGGTAGATACAATGTTATGTTGCAAGTTTTGATTTCAATATCAAAGAAAGAAATTGGTTTTTCATCAAAAATCTTGGTTTGATGTTCATGCATAAAGAATTTTGATACATTAGTGGCTTATTCTTTCACTTAAAGAATGCATGCATATAAAGCTTGAAGTATTGATGATAATGGTATAGTGATTATGTTTGCATGAAGAATAGTTTAGCTTAAATATGTTCTTAAGATGGAAATTCTCAAATCCAAATGATTAAGAACATAAAAGTGATGTTATATCACTTTAGTTAGTAGATTGTTCATATGGGTGTTGGATGAGCATCTAAAGATTGCTATGAGTCCATAAATCAAAAGGTTTTCATCTCAAGACTATGTTATGATTGATTATGGTGTGATAACATATGGTTATTTCATTAAACCAATTGTAAAATGATCACCATTTCAAAATTTCATAATCTTAACTTTCTGCAGATTTGCTGTCCAGAAAATGGACCTACTTCCAACATGCATAAATCATGTTCTACATGTCAAAATTTGGGCTTTTTGCTTATAGACTTTAATTTAGAGTGTTAGATTTCTAAAAAGTCCGAAAACACTAATTTTGGAGATGATTTGAGCACTTAAATGGATTTTACAAGAAAATGGTGCAATCTGTCCAGTGAAGACAGATTCATACACCTATCTTGTGGAGGCCATAACTTCCTCATTTCTTATCCCAAATTAAGTAATTTTTTTTCCAAATGATAGGATTTTGAGTTAGGTTTACACCCATATAAGGATTATTGGCTAATTCAAAGAATTGATACCCCCAAAGCATGCTACAAGTGAGGTATGTCACTGATCCGGAAATCAGTGACACACTGCTTTGTGGAAATTATTTCAGGTATCAAAACTCATCCAAAAATTATGAAAAAGTGCAGATTTACTCTTTACACACTATAGTATTACCACAAAAATTTTGGTGAATTCATTCCTTTGGGAAGATATGTTTCTATAGTGGTTTTGTTGACTAAAATATTTGACAGCTTCTGCTGAATTTTCAGAAAAGTGATTATAATGAGTTCTAGACTAGTGTTAAAGCATAATAAGACTATAATTGATCTAAATATGGTTTTGGTTATTGACACCTACTTAATGGCATTTCATAAGTTATTGGGACGGGTCATTTGGACATAGGAACGGGTATTAATGTATTTCCTCTATGGCAACCTTCACTATAGGAAACCAAGGAAGCGGCACCTATTTTGAGCACTATCATTAAGTTTCCAAGTTCACTCTCAAGGTGAGTATTCACAGCCCCTCTTTTATCGTTTTACGTATTTTGGGGTGAAAAGCATGCTTAAGTACGATTACAATGATTCATGAGTTAATTGAAATGTTTTGCGCTGTTAAGTCGCCAAGGCTTGTTCTCAAGCATTTTAAAAAGTAAGATGTATGACGTTAAATAGTTGGTATGTTGAGTATTTAAGAGTTAGTCCCCAGACGACACTACTATTAACCCAGAAAATTGGGCCTATAGTATTAGTGGATAGCGCTATTTGGGCTTGACCAACCCCACTTCTTACAGCTGACGAGCTAGGAGTGCACTATACTAGAGAAGTGATTAAACATGTGGCACTTGAGACCACCTCTGAGTCAAGGCACACGGGGCAAAAACAAGGGTTCGGGACGGTTTAGTAGTGGCTCAACCAAGTTTAAGTTATACCGACTCAAGTCATACGTAAAGCAATACTTGTTTAGGTAAAAATTTCAATAGTACATTGTCGTACGATTAACGTTGGACAACAGGTAAGGAATTCCAACAGTCAGAACTTACTGTGTCGCACGACCAAATAGATAATAGACGTCCTTTCTTCAAGTGACCTCAATTAAATTATCAGAACCTATCCGCAGTCTCTGTCGTACGACATAATTTCAGTTACTAATCTACAATATACATTATACCATGTTTTAATGCAGGATTCAAGGATATTTATGACTAAAGATCATAGCGTAAACCTTCATCAATAGCAACGGACATAACGGACATAACGGACGCTATCATCAATGTCAAAACGGTCATCCCATTAATGTGTAAGATACACATTAAAGACATCCTAACGGAAAAATGCACTATAAATACGAAGAGGAAATCTCACTCGGGGACATCTGATTCTCATACCTTAGAAGCTCACAAATTATACTCTCAAGCTTGCTCAATCTCTCTTGAAGTTCATAAAGCATTCTACTGTTTGTCGTACGACACACGACCGAAGTCTAATTATACACGACGCACGACCGACTTTACTTTATTGTATTGTTTTACATTATATTACACTTGTAACACTTGTTCTCAAGGACGACGTCCCTGATTGACGTCCATAGTGCACGACGACTCACACTCGTCCGCGGTTTTTACCCATTTTAGGGGTTTTCCGCGTCACCAATTCTCTTGTCTCATTTACTTTATTTTTATTATAGTCGTACGGTTATTGTTGTTACTTTCTCTGGTTGAATCAAGCTCCACATTTACCTTAAATTTTCCTTGTGAGATTTTTGGCATAAACAGTTTGGCGCCCACCGTGGGGCTCCATCCAAAGAAAATCTTCGATAATCTTACGACGTACTAACGTTTTCCTTCGAGTGTTCTCTTTTTTCAGGATAATGGCATTCCAAGAAACTCAAAATTTGAGATCACTAATCGAATCATTGAAGCCAATAGTATCCACAATTCCCCTATGAAAGCAATGGGAATCGACAAATCCGAGATTACACGACGTTCGACTACACACGTTGGATTTAATGGTGGAGTTACAAGTACCATGGGGGAAATCACACTACCAGTATATGCTAAAGGAATCAACAAGACAGACGAAGTTCAACGTCGCCGACTGTTCATCAGCTTATAACGTCATCCTTGGGCGACCATGGATCCAACAAATGAAAATTGTACCTTCGACGTACCATCAAACCTTGAAATTCCCCATGCAATGGGGAGTACAGGAAATCAAAGGCGAAAGAAAGGTTGCTAGGGAATGTTACAAAGTTTCCTTGAAGCCCCCGAAGCAGACAGTATAGCAATTACAGAACCAGGACGTTCCTGGGACTAACGACGATTATCGCTTAGAAGCTGTCGTCTTAAACCAGGATAAGCCTGACCAGATGGTTTACATAGGTTCTACGCTCGACCCTTCCTTTAAAAAGCAACTAATTTCTTTTTTGCAGGACCACTATGATTGTTTTGCTTGGACGCACGAAGACATGGTGGGTATCGATCCGAGTATTATTTCTCATAAACTCAACATTGATCCATCATTTAAACCTGTTCAACAGAAAAGACGAAAATTTGCTCCTGAGAGGAATAAGGTTATCAACGACGAAGTTGATAATTTACTTAAAACAGGAAAAATACGAGAAGTCAAGTATCCAGATTGGCTCGCTAATGTTGTAGTTGTACAAAAGAAAAATGGCAAATGGCGAGTCTGCATCGATTTCACAGACCTTAACAAAGCATGCCCGAAGGATCCATTTCCATTACCACATATCGACTCTATGGTCGACGCTACAGCAGGACATGAGTTACTCACGTTCCTGGATGCATATTCTGGGTATAACCAGATATTGATGCATTCAGACGACCAGGAGAAAACAGCCTTCATGACGGATAAAGGTATTTATTGTTACAAAGTAATGCCTTTTGGTCTTAAAAATGCAGGTTCGACATATCAACGATTGGTGAATATGATGTTCAAAGAACATTTGGGTGATACTATGGAAGTATACATCGATGATATACTTGTTAAATCAAAACATGCGGACGATCATATCAGACATTTGAAGCAGTCGTTCGACATATTGCGTGAATACAAGATGAAGTTGAATCCGACGAAATGTTCCTTTGGAGTTCGAGCTGGAAAATTTCTCGGTTATATGGTCACACGACGAGGAATCGAAGCTAATCCAGAACAGATTAAAGCAATTGTCGAGCTAAAATCGCCCAGAAATTTTAAAGAAGTCCAACATCTTACAGGACGTGTAGAAGCGCTGAACCGGTTCATTTCTCGGTCGTCTGACAGGTGTCATTTATTCTATAATGTCCTACGAAAGAATAAAGGGTTCGAATGGACGGACAAGCATGAAGAAGCGTTGCAGCAACTCAAAAAATACATGATGTCGCCTCCTTTTCTCTCTAAACCTGAGCAAGGTGAAGCCCTTCAACTTTACCTAGCCGTCAGCAATAATTCGGTAAGTGCAGTTCTTATACGAGAAACCGACGGACGACAATTACCAATTTATTATGTAAGTAAAACTCTATTAGACGCTGAAACCAGGTATGTGTCTATAGAAGAACTTTTACTTTCGTTAGTCATGGCTGCTAAAAAGCTACGACATTATTTTGAATCACATCCTATAATTGTGGTAACTAACTTTCCATTAAAGTCGGTGTTAAGGAAACCTGAACTAACAGGACGACTAGCTAAATGGAATTTTTACCTCATCAATTTTGATATGGATTTTAAGCCCAAAACGGCGATCAAGTCACAGGTCCTGGCAGATTTCGTCTCTGATTTTAGTCCAGAAATGGAAAACACAATGACATCCGACCAGTTAATTGTGGCGACTTTGCACGACACCACTTGGACACTCGACGTTGATGGTTCGTCGAACATACGCGGAACAGGCCTGGGTGTCGTCCTACAGTCCCCACAAGGGGGCAAAATAGTATACTCCATACGGTGCGATTTCAAAGCTACAAATAATGAGGCAGAATATGAAGCACTAATTGCAGGAATCAAAATTGCTCACGACTTGGGGGCAACGCATTTTGCACGTCCGGAGGGACTCGTCCTTAGTTGTTAACCAAGTTAATGGAAAATTTGCAGCAAAAGATGCAAGGATGATTGCTTATTATAAAATAGTGAAGGAGAAAGCAAAGAAGTTTGGTCGCTTTGTAATCGAGTAAATACCAAGAGATCAGAATACCCAAGCTGATGCACTAGCCAATTTGGGGTCAACATTTAATCAAACGATGTTTGACAATGTCCCAATAGTTCACCTTACAATACCATCCATCAAAGACGATGGTAATATTTTGGTCGCACCAATCGAAAGAAAAACTCTTGGTCGGACGACATTAGAAATTATCTGGACAACGATCAACTGCCTGATGACAGAATGGAAGCAAGAAAGTCAAGCTAACCGGGTATCACGACAAGGCTATTATTGGTCGTCATTAAGGCAAGATGCTATCAGGTATGTACAGTCGTACGACGCATGTCAAAGACACGCAGGTATGTCTCATAAACCCTCTGAACCTTTGCACTCGACGTTGATCCCATGACCCTTTATGAAGTGGAGAATGGATATTGTTGGGAAATTACCACCTGCCCCCGGGCAAAAGGTATTTATTTTAGTTTTAACAGATTATTTCTCTAAATGGGTCGAAGCAGCGGCTTTCTCCCAGGTTCGGGACAAAGAAGTCGTTTCTTTTATTCAAACTAACATCATTTGTAGGTTTGGAATTCCATCTGAAATATCGTACGACAACGAGACATAATTCATCAGTGATCGAACGTGAAGATTTTGTGAAGAAAGGAACATCAAGTTGGTAACATCGACGCCTCAAATATCCATAGTCGAATGGTTTAGTCGAGTCGAGCAATAAAACTATCATTAATTCACTCAAGAAAAGACTCAAAGTTGCCAAGGGGAAATGGGTGGAAGAATTGCCTTCCGTTCTATGGGCTAATCATACGACACCTCGTACATCCACAGGACAAACTCCCTTTTCTTTATGTGAAGCTGTGTTACCTATTGAGGCACGACTACCGACTTTAAGACATACGTCCGTTGAGCATAACTTGGTCACATAACTTGGTCACATAACTTGGTCGACCTAAGTTATGACCTCGACACTTTAGAAGAGCTTAGAGAAGCTGCGCACATTCGCATGGCGGCATAGAAACAAGTGGTCGAGCGACATTTCAACAAAAATGTCCATATCAAAGTTTTTCAAAAAGGGTGATTACGTTCTACGTCGAGTATTTCAAAATACTCAAGAGGTCAATTCAGGTAAGCTTTCCATTAAGTGGGAAGGTCCTTATCAAATCTCTAGCATCATGGGTAAAGGGAGCCTATAAAATCCAAACCCTCGATGGTCGAGATATCCCACGAAGTTGGAATGCAGTTCAATTAAAGAGGTATTTCTCTTAAATTTCATATTTATTTCTTTCGATTATATCTTAAGAAAGATTACTGACTTAAGCATCGGAGGATCGTTGGTCAAACCAACGACCACTTCATTAATGTTGTTTTTCGCAGGGACGCACGACTTATTTAAAACTCATATGATCACACGTATATGATCGATCGTAATGACAAAGATTAATTTCTGCATTTGATGTTCAATACTTAGAATCGAAAATCATTATTACAAACTTCCTTTGGTTGATCTAGGACTTCAGTGGATTACTTTATAAATGGTGATGTGATTGGATGTCTGATGGTCGTTGGTCAAACTAACGACCACCCCACTAATGTTGTTTTTCGCAGAGACGCACAACTTAGTTAAAACCTTTATGTTGAGTAATACTCACACTATCGCAAGTATACGGTCAGGAGTCAATCTTTTGCATTTGACGTTCGATATTTAGATTGCCTTTGGTTGGTGATAAAGCTCAATCAAAGTCATTACAATGGATGATAGTATGGTTAAACATATGATATGCTATGACTATTTATCTTCTTCGATTACTCGACGTACAATAAAGTATAAACTTAAAGCAAAACAATAAGCGTCAGTGGGCAAAATGAATTCTTTCATTAGTCGTTCAAAAGGTAATTATAAAAAGGAACGACCATAGACGGCCGACCCCTAATAAAAGATTCAAAAGACAAAACTATTTCGAAGATCGAGAACAGCGACACCATCGACAATAACAAGACCAAGATTCAGAACAAGGAAGGAGGAACGTCAGAAAGAACTCTCGCTGATTATAACATCCAGAAAGAATCGACTCTTCATTTGGCCTTGAGGCTAAGAAGGAGTAACGTCAGATCGTTCCTGCATGACCGACGTCCCTGCTGCCGCCACCTCTCCTCCGTCGTCGCTTCCCTCCAGATCGTCATCCTCGTCGAGGTCCCTTTCAGTCCCCACAGTGTCAAGATAGGTCTTGAGCTCCTGGCGGCCGACACCATGGGATTCTTCCCACTCAGATGGCGTCTCATCAAAGCAGCTCGAGCTGTGAGACGACAGAAAGCTTCAATCTGCCTATTCTCTTCCTCCAAATCCCTGACATCGCTCTCCAGCTCCTCAACTTTCTTCTTTAGGGACATAACTTCATCAGCAGAGGCAATAGCAGCAGTAGTGGCCTTTATCTTCTCCACCTCCAGCTTGGACGTTAAGGCCTCAAGTTCAAGGACATGGTCCCTGAACTTGATCGTCTCACTTTGAGCTTCGACAAGTTTGGTCTTGAGACTCTCAACCTTCTTCTTCTCAGCTTCGACCGCCTCTAAGGCGACCTTCTCCCTCTCAAGAGCCTCGTCAGCCCTTTTCTTGACGTCGGGGAAGGACGCCCTAAGACCTTCTGTCTGAGCGTAAAAGCTCAGGCAGGCTTGAAAAGCCTGCACGACAACAAAGAAAAGGTTAAAAAATCATAACAAATAAGTAACAAAGGAAACAAAAAGTAATACAGGTTTACCATGAAGGAAAGACCAGCGGCATGTGCTCCCGTATCTTCGACCCGAGAATCCTTATAGCGATCGTAAAAGGTTGGGAGGAGTAACTTCGCCAAGTGTGGAAAAATAACGTCTCTTTCGAGAACGTCATTTACCATGAAATCAGCTGGGAGAGTGGCTTTGAAAGTCATTTCTCCCACCTTTTCTTTATTCTTTCCCTCACCTTTAGAGGAGGAAGAAGACTTCTCAACGCCCGATACCCCCAACAAGGGAGCATCCTTCGTCGCCTTGGTCGAGCCTTCAAGCTCGACCTCAGCAACGGTGTCCTTCGCTAATGTCGCCCCTGAAAGGGACGACAGAGTGGTATCACTCGTCTTCTTTGGCGAATACCGAGGCTGCTTGCCTCGGACACGTCTCGGATCTACCCCCATGGAGGGGGCAGATCTTTTCCTCGCTTTCTCCCTCCCTTTACAAGCGAGCTCCAGTTGCTCGGCTCGCTTAACGGCGGCCGACTTTACAGCTGCGTCTTCTGAAAAAAGAGAGCAAGTTAAAAATACAAAGACATACGAGATACTCGAAAAAGGTATGGTCAAGCGACTTACTAGTCATGTTTTCTTCTCTCTCTTCTTCCCTCTCCTTCTCTGACTCTTTAGGAGAACCCTCGACAGACGTCACCTCAGTTACAAAAACAGCCTCGTCTCCTTCGTCGTTCGATCGAGGGGAAAACGAGCGGTCAGTAATACTTCTATCTAAGATTCTCTGAATCTTATCAAGAGAATCTTTCCTTGGCTTCACTCTGCTGAAGTCGATCACTGTCAAACAAAGAAAGACGTCAGAATAAACGCACGACAAAAACGCAGAAAGACGTCAAAACAAACGCACGACAAAGCAAGAAAACCTACCCGACTCATTCCATCCAGACGATAGCCATTAGCTGTCCTCATCGCTCACAGATGCTACCTGGATGAAAACGTACTGGCGTTTCCAACCACGGTCGTTCACCGCAGTATTGTGCACCAGTACGGTATCCCCTTTCGTTCGAGGGAATAAACTATATATGTGATAGTTATCCGCTCGAACGCTATAAGCAGTTAGGAGGTCGTTCAAGTTAAACGGATCCCCCCAGTCGGCTGTAAGACGATCGACCACCTGGACAATCCGCCAGAATTGAGGCATCAATTGTCCACGCGTCAAGTCAAACGCATCCAAAAACTCCCTGACTAAAGGACTAAATGGCCAGGAAAAACCTATCTTAAAAGGATACTCGTATAAAAGACTGTATCCCATCGGAACTTCATCCGGCTTTAAATCCTCCGGCGTCACCAGATTGACCCCATCAGGAATCTTAGCTAATTTTTTGAAGTAATCTAAATGTTCATCTTCCTTAAACATGCTCACAGGTTCACTCGACATTTGGAAATCAGGAATATTCACCGTCGCTCGCCAATAACTAAGAAAATCCCAAGCTTTCCTAGGCTTTTTCGCTATGGATTTCTTATGCATAAATCGACACAGAGGGAAAAAATGAGAAATCGTACCTTAAATAATGTTCTAAAACCTCGAATTTAGAATGAAAATGATTCTCGTCACTCGGAAATCTCGTCGTAGATACGTATTCTTTAGTAGGACAAAACGTAAAAAAGGAATGGATTGTGGGCAATCCTTATTTATACTGAAAATTGGAAATTGAATCGCCAGAAAATCGACGGTCAATGATATTGACACGTGTTGTTCGTATTTGGCAGCCACTCGAGTATACTCAACGAGGGCATGACACCTGTCCTTTATTAGCTGTAAAATTGCTAACTTTGCAGGAGATGACATCATTATCTGGTCGAAGATGAATCGATTCGGTTCTATGAAAATTTCTCGATTTCTCTTTTGTGACACGTGTCTTAATTTAAAATTCAAAAAGTTTCCGCTTGAACTTTAAATTTGGGGGCAAACTGTTTGGGTAAAAATTTCAATAGTACATTGTCGTACGATTAACGCTGGACAACAGGTAAGGAATTCCAACAGTCAGAACTTACTGTGTCGCACGACCAAATAGATAATAGACGTCCTTTCTTCAAGTGACCTCAATTAAATTATCAGAACCTATCCGCAGTCTCTGTCGTACGACATAATTTCAGTTACTAATCTACAATATACATTATACCATGTTTTAATGCAGGATTCAAGGATATTTATGACTAAAGATCATAACGTAAACCTTCATCAATAGCAACGAACATAACGGACATAACGGACGCTATCATCAATGTCAAAACGGTCATCCCATTAATGTGTAAGATACACATTAAAGACATCCTAACGGAAAAATGCACTATAAATACGAAGAGGAAATCTCACTCGGGGACATCTGATTCTCACACCTTAGAAGCTCACAAATTATACTCTCAAGCTTGCTCAATCTCTCTTGAAGTTCATAAAGCATTCTACTGTTTGTCGTACGACACACGACCGAAGTCTAATTATACACGACGCACGACCGACTTTACTTTATTGTATTGTTTTACATTATATTACACTTGTAACACTTGTTCTCAAGGACGACGTCCCTGATTGACGTCCATAGTGCACGACGACTCACACTCGTCCGCGGTTTTTACCCATTTTAGGGGTTTTCCGCGTCACCAATTCTCTTGTCTCATTTACTTTATTTTTATTATAGTCGTACGATTATTGTTGTTACTTTCTTTGGTTGAATCAAGCTCCACATTTACCTTAAATTTTCCTTATGAGATTTTTGGCATAAACAATACTCATGAAATTTTCAAGTTAAGCTAATGAGCACGGATATGCTCCAAGTATTTGAGCACGTATATGCTCCAAGTATTCAAGTTAAGCTTTTGAGCACGAACATGCTCCAATTATCAAATCTTTACATATAAAATGTTTTGTGCATCTTTAAAACCTGTGAACTCACCAACCCTCGTAGTTGACCATATTTTTGTACATGCTTTTCAGGTAATCAAGAAGATAAACTTTAAGGGTCGTTCTGCATATAACATGAATATGCTTGGGGGATGTACAAACTTTTGGACAATGCTATCTTGAATTATCTCGGGATTGTAATTTCACGATAAACATTCTACTATTAAATTTTGTAATGTATTTTTATTAAATGTATGGTGGTTGAACTTTATGCTTGTGGATTGTTTATCGGAAACTGTTATACCCCGTGTTTCCGCTTTAGCGGGGTGTGACAACGTGCCACCGTATTATCTCTCCGTCGAAAGGTTAAAAATTTTACGTTATTCAAAAGTTCAAGAAAGTGACCATACCTCGCAATCAACCCAAAAAAAAAAACTCTTGAAATCAACCAAAAAAGCAGAAAAATCCCTCGAAATCGATAAAAAAAACGTAAAAATTCCTCGAAATCAAGCAAAACACTTTAAAAACCCTCGAAGTGGTGGAATTAGGCTATAAACACATCGGGCGATATTGAACGTTGGTAAAAAGATGAAGACACGTCGATAAAAACGGTGTTTTTTTTTTAATTATTTTTTTGTCTATATTATATAGTGTCACCCTATTAAAATAATTTTGGGTCCGTCCCTAAACATTGGAATGAAAAACTATACATCCCCTTATCTATAATAGAACTCTGGTAACCAACCTATCAGCTCTTTAACATTTCCCCTTCTGACCCTCAACCTCTCCAACTTCCTCCTCATCCCGTCTACGCCACGGAGTTGTCTCCATGAGCTCGCATGAGGCCCTTAGTACTCTTAAGTCTTATCAAGGCAGCCAAACTCGGGAACACAATGAACAAACAAGAACACCACAGACATAGTATGGAGAACTCAATACTTCTATTTACTCGTTATTTCCCTTCGGTGCTTTACACATGAAGAACTACTATCTATATGTAGACCTCCCTCTATGTACAAGACTATAATAAGTATTTCCATAGAATGATTTAGATACATTTTCCTAGGCATCATTACACTATCACAGTATCCAAATAATGACCACTCTGTTTTAGTCATTTCGCACATACCTCGACACCCAAGCATGACACGCAACGACATATGGTTGAGCCATTTAATCAAACACCTTATGTGCATAACTCAACCAACAAACATTTCACATGCACACGAACCAAATAAGTAGACATAAGTCGCGCAAATCCCATCAATTCCCATATATCAAAGACGACAACCCACTACAGGTTTAATTTGATGACAAAAACACCGGCATCAGGCGAAAACCCATGAGATATCTGATAGCATTCGACCGAATAAAAACATCTGATCACCAAAAAGAATAAACTTGGAATAACCATGAATCAGAATCAGAATGGGTAACATGAGCAACGTTTCCGACAGCGTATGAGACAAGGTCGATACATGAAAGCTTTTTGGATGTATCGTTGTAGCGGAAGAATACACATCCAACCCAAGAGCATGTGATGCCTAAGTTTGTAACTCCGTGACCCCTAAATTAATTTCGATTGGTATGTTTAACAAGTAACTTTAAATAGTTAATCATCAAATCTCACCCAAATCAAATAAAACTATTGTATTTATTTTTATGTTTGTGGTCATTGTGGAAACACATTTCCATCATCTAGTTTTACGGTCATTATGAAAGAAATAAATCGTGATATCCTCACATAAACTAACTAAAGACCGAATTTGAATATTGGACACCATACTATTAGAGAAAGTAACTAGCTTTGATCACCATAACTACCATGGCATTTAAGCAATCCAACAACACGATTGATTATGTAACGTGATACTTGCAAAATCTAACGAGAGTTCAAGTTTGACAACTATTGTACGGGAGTTACAATTCTTTCGAGAATTAGGGATCTTAAGCTAGCTAGCCATCTAATGAACCGTTGTGTACTTATATACATGATTTTCCTTTCACTTTATGCTCTTGAGACAGGACAGTGTGGACCGGCTCAAAAGTTGACGATAACAAAACCTTTTGCACAAACATTTAACCAATCCAAGACTATGTAACAAGTATTTTCAAATTATATTAAATAATAATAGTAATAACAATTGAGGCGAGTCATATTATATTAAAATACTTAAACCTCATGAATTCAAATCTTTTATTAAACGTTCTTCAATAGTAAAATTAATAAATAATGCTCAAACTAAACACCACGCAAACCGTCCTCAGTGACGATGCTCCAAAAAGATCACGATTGTTTTGACCTTTCTGATTCATAAAACAAGATCACCACAATCATAATTAGCCATTTTAAGGAAAGCATTAGCTGTGTAGCTAGAAAACCATACTTTCCTTAAGAAACTCATCATTTTTCCTTTGCTCTCTTGTATAAACCCCACACAATAAGCAACACTAATGAGCCCAAAGCTTCTCCATCTCCTATCCCTTCTATATTTATCCAACCCCTTTTCAATTCTCTCAAATTCATCATCTTCTTCGTTCGATTTCTTCAAAAACGCCTCCCCGAGGCACCTTCCAAGCACCACGGAATCTTCTAGAGATGAACATCCCCCTTGGCCTATGTCGGGAGTCATGGGATGAAGGGCGTCCCCGGCTACACAAACATTGTTCTTCACTATGTTGCCGAATAAAACATTCCACGGCAATCTGAACTTTAATTGTGCACATGAGATATTATCTAGCGGCGTTTTTTCCACCACGCCTTGTGCTTCTTCAGGCATCTTGTTGATTCGACTCAATACAAATTGCTTCATTTTGATCGGGTTTTCTGGCCAATCCTCTTCGTCTATAAGATGACAACAAAACCCTTTAGTAAAACAGTGTTTCTAAACCAAACCAAATCAAACGAATTTATTACATCCCACACATATGTCGGGTGTGTGCATTACAACAAACTTGACTTTATATCATGTCAAATATGTCTAAATGTCATAATAGACTGTTTTATATGACCTAAGTTTATAGTACTAAACAATAGTGCATCATATGTAAAAGGTCTTAGAATAAGTTGATAGGCCATTTTTGGACATTCTAACAAGTTTTTTAGACATTTTTTAAATAAAATATCATATTAGTCTTTTTATATGACATTATTGTTGAAAAGACGTTTCATAAAAATAAGTGTCTTGTAAAAAGATTTGTTCATAAAACTGATATGACATTTTATTTTAAAAGTATCTTATAAAACTTGTTAGGGCCCCTAAAATCTTTCGATCAGGTTATTATAACATTTTTACATAGAACGTACAATTTTCCTCCTTATAAACATAAATTCTATAAAACAATCTGTTAGGATGTAGGCATTGGAAAAGAGAGGCTTACAAGATGGAACTTGAGACGGGGTGAATGTGCAAAACCAATACACGGTCTTGTCATCAATCGGAAGATATCCAAAGCGCACCCCACCTCCGAATTTAACATGGAACATAGGATCAAAACCGGAGCCATTTGGGAACTCCACCAAGCCACGTATAGCCGATCTCCCAACACTAACGGGTGTCCCTAGACCCAACCATTTCGCCACCACCGAGTTAACTCCATCACACCCGATCAACACCTACATTAATACAACTTATATCAGAGATGTACCTCCTCATAGTTCAACCGAACTAGCTAGCTACAACCGTTCGAACCAACTACCTTGGTTTTGAGAATGGACCCATCTGCTAGGTGCACCAGTTTGAACCGGCCGACCTCATCGATGGTTGCAACCTTAGAAGAATATCTAATGGTGCCCGGTGGCAGCTCGTTCACTAATGTCTCTAGTAAATCTTTTCGCCTTACGCACCGGCTTTCATAACCCTGGCTACAATCAAGATTTACGGTTAACCAACTACGTTAGTATTTTTAATTATTAATCGAAACCGCAAACCTGGAGGACTAAAATGTGAAAATGCCGGATATTGTGGGTTAAAAGTGTCACTCACAATTTTCCATCTTTGTCAAGTGCTGTCTCCGAAGTAAAAAGACCAGTATCAGGAGATGCGATCTTGAATCTGCAAACCGCAACATTGACTTCAAACCCTGAAGCGTAAATTACTAAAATAACCCTACTAGGTATTGTGTAATGACAGTTTTACCCTTTCATTTGAGTGGACCTTTGTCTGAGCGAATTCCCAATTCCGACAGCATCTAGCGCCCTCCAACCATTTGTCCATAATGTAAGGGCAAATCCGGTAATTCGCAAACTCTCTGATGACTCTAGCACCAAACTCCTCAAACCCAACCTTGACAACAAGAGGGAAACAAGGTTAATTCAATCAATTATATATATATATATTTATATATTTCTTTAACGAGTTGCACATTGTATATATATAGGGATAGGTTCAAAGAAAAAGCTAAAGATTTTGCAATAAGGCGAGAAGTATGGTATCATATAGTATACACAAGCTTAATTCATATATGATTAAACACATGTTATATTATTAATACATAAACGTTTATGATTAAACACACCCACATATCGTTTAATCATATATGATATCACACTCCTTGTCTTCAAAATGTTTAACTTGTTGTGAAATTCTTCCTCTCTCTTAATAGCGAATGAAAGAAAGAAAGAAGATCAAATGCATAGGGTACAAGTGAGGGAAGCATGCATAAGAAGGAAATGAAATGGTATTGGTTGGTACCTGTGAAGGGCTAAAGCTGCAGTGAGACCAGCTAAGCCAGCACCTACTATAACTATATCTACATCTTCATGATTACTACTACTCCACATCTTCAATTCATTTAATTTAATTTCTCAACTGAGGTATCTTTCTTTGATGGGGTAGATCATATATATATATATATATATATAAAAAGGAGACGTGACTCTATCAAATACTTATTTTCTCTAACTTTATTATGACGTAGGCTATGACATATGAAATATGGATGGGGATATTTATTACAACCAGCACAATCTGAATCTATGTCGATTCAACTGGAGTGGTTTTAAAGATTTGTTTGTATAATTGTAATAATTTGTAGGGTAAGTAAATTATACTTTTATTTTATGTGATGAGTCACTTGCTATCAAGATTTGTTTATTTTAAAAATATTTATATTGTCATTTTATTACACTTTTGACCATTTAACTAATTCCCGTTTTGTCCTTCTCTTTTGTTGTCGTAACAGATTTTTTTTTTCTTTCTCTTTTCTCTCTTTAATACACCCGCACCCCTTAGCCCCACCTCCTTCGGTCTTTTTTTTTTTTGGCAAATTATGACTGTAAAACATCAGTCATGATTAAACCTCAATAGCCACAATTGTTGTGTACGTCTTGATTCGAACTCTGGGTAGATGGGATATTCCACCACATTCCCCAGAGCATTAACCAGTACGCCACAACTCTTATGGTTCCTTCCTTCAGTCTTCCTCTGCGACAAAAGAAATCTAAATCCAAACAAAAACAAACTAGGGGAGAAAAAAAACTCTATAATCAAACACTGTATCATTAAATAAATCAAATTCTAAAAGCAGACCTAAATCAATTCTAAAATCAAATTATATATCAAATTTTAAAATCAAAAACTAAATTAACCCCTAAATCCAATGGACATTGGATTTAAAATTATCAAATATATTCTTTGAAGTTGAAAATATCACTTGGAGTCCACCAATTGTGACCATGCCCATGCCCCCCCATTCTTTTATGCTTCAAATCAAGCCTCCACAGTTGACCACTGCCTTTTTCTGTTTTAAAATTATTTATTAAATGTGATTATTTTTACAAGTTCTTGATTTTAATATTTATAAGTATTTTATCTGCTATTGTTAACTTTTTAGTTATGATAGTTAAATGATATATGAAATTAAAGAAGTATTTAAAGAAAGTTCAAATATCAAAGAAGTACTTTATTAACATTACAAATACAAAATTGTATTCAAATTTTAGGGTAGCCAAAAACAACTTTGATTATGTTATTTAGGAAAACAGATAAATAAAAATAAGACTGTTATTTTTAATACAAAGAATTAAATAAAGGTAAAAAAATAATAGTTAAACCATAATAATATGTTTGAACCCATAAGAAGTAGAGTGCAAACAAGTAAGATCGACTTGAGCAATACAATTGTAACAAAATATGTATGAATGAATCTTTTATTAAGTATTAGTTTCTACCCTCATGGTAGAATCATAAATTCTAAAATTATTCAGAGCATGACTATTAAGAGCCGAAATTATACTACAAAGAAAGTTTAAACTCCAACTTTTTGTGGTAAATTGATATCGTTATGTAAGTATCAATTTTTTCAAAGCTTTAAACTGATAGATAGAAATGCTACAAGATTGACTTCTATACATTCTCCATGTCCAAGATGGCATGTTGGAAGAAGTACGGATATTAACAAGAAGAGGAATTTTTATTGCAAACTTGTTATGGAGACAATCACATGTGGCAGCTTGGAAATGAGTCCGATGGTGCAAGAAAATCATATCATAGTTTCGTAGATTTGTGTTTTCATGGAGATAAAAAAAAAAAACTTGATTAGGAGATGAAGGTGTTGATAGAAGAAGTTAGGATTTTGAGTAAAATATTAGATGCATGGATATGTATTATGTACGATAAACGAGATAATTTATTTAAAATGATATCATTTATATTTTTAAAGTCTTATTATTTTGTGTTTTTGTAATTTATATTTACAACATGATATATTATAAGATCATTTATTAATTCAAAATATTTATCAAATAATCATATTTTATTCAACATGAAATTATATAGATGGTTAAAATAGTGATTTTATATCTTCAAGACTATCCATTCAGAATGATTACCAAAATTAAATCATACAAACTTTCTTAATCATTCTAACTACTTAATTAACCAAATCATTTAACCTTGGCCAAATAGTCCCTAAATCTTATACCTTTTGATTACCAAGATAATGGACACAATAGTCCGCATCAATGATTAAAAACATCTTAGATCAATATCACATAGTTACTTGATGATTTTTTTTGCCACAAACATACAATACCGACATTGCTCATGCCACATGCTTATACACCAATAAAACATATAATATTCTTTTCACATAAAATATAATTTTAAAATTGAAATATTATACTATTCCTTGTCTATGACTGGTGGGTTGGAGTGACTGAAATATATCCACCTCAAACTTCGCCTCTGTATACGCAGCAAAGAAAAGGAATTCATGTGCTAACTTCACAGAGACGATACAAATGACCCAAGTTCTGAAGCAAGCAAGGAAACGTGTTTCCATTAGTCTTACAAAATGAAGATGCTTTTGTCAGAAATGGAACCACTATCAGTGAATTGACGTTAACCCAACCGGCTACGATATTTTTGAACCGACTACAGAACACAAGGACAAAGACCGGTTAACCAATTTGACCATCTCTAAATTCATATACATCATTATTCGCCTCATCAAACTCGACACCTAAATTCTAAAAACTTACGAGTTGGGCAAGTACAAAATAGAAAAGTGACACAATCAAAAAGCACAAAAGCAACTACCAATAACAAAAAACGAACACATGACCTACAATTTCTAAAAAACAAAAACAATTACAACAAAAAAATAGAAAAAATATAATAAACATGAATAAACAAGAAAAAGCTCAACATCACTACTAAAACTTAGTCTACACTTTGGTACATACTCATGTCCCTACATCAATTATCCAAAACCAGAAGAAGAAAAATGAAGCAAAAACATAGAAATGGAGCACGCATCCAAACATTCATGGAAAACGTATGGTGAAACCTGCTTTCAATCGCCACCGGTTGCAGCCTGCATTGGCCTGTTTGATCTGAAGCCACGACCCCTTCCACGAGTTCCCCTCCCACGACCACGGCCTGCAACCACAAAAAAGTCAATTTCTCACTACTTTTTTCAGTCATTTATATAACCATCTTCACAGATGATGGTTGCAAGAGAATAGCTTCATAAAAACATCTATATACTATTTTTGAATTTTCTGGATAGAAAAAGAATACAAAGGAGTGAATTTAGAACTCATGTACTTCATGTGAAGAGAAGAGAAACAAAGACAATCATCCACAAATATAGAGAACAAAGAAAATAGTAAAAGAATTAAAAACCAAAACCATTAACAGGAAACAACTAGCTTCAGCCAGAGAGCTAACACGAACATCAAGTAATCAGACAGGTCAAATTAAACGATAACAGTAGTCATATAATTATGCATTATATCATAAACATATGAAACACTACCTGCTGCCCAGCTTGTTGTATGGCAAACGCTTAAAGTGGCATAAACTAATAAACATGGTGGGTTAACCACAACGCCCCTCATTTGTTGACATTCACATTTTGTTTTCCAAAAATCACTAAATGTGAGGACTGATTGGTCAAAGTTATAAAGTAAAAGGTATTCAAAGCTAAAAACTATTTCTTAAAGATCTATTTATGTACAAAAATTCCAGTCCTACTACATGATGTATTATTAACTTGTATATTATATTTTCATCTTAATCACCCACCACCTCCTCCCCAATCCTAGACAAGAAACCTTTCATCAGCCTGTTACATCAAACATTCTAACAAACAACCATCCACATCGAAATTTAAAATCCATACCCATTTACTCATTTTCCTAAATTCAGCACCATGGCCACTCAAGTTCTCATAACACCGACACATATATGTGCTGCAACAATGATCTTTACCTGAAGTTTTGTTTTGTGGTTTTAGGCAAATGCTTACAGTTTAGAATCAAGATAAAAAGGTTGTTTTGTGGTTTTAAGCAAATGCTTTGCAGAGTTGTTGAGGACTAATATGATGATAATTTCTCAAAATTGTAGAGCAATGTCAGAAGTTTCCCAGATTCATTTACATTGGTTAACCTACAATTTAAATTCTTTAAAGAATCAGAAAAGCCAAAGCAGAGAACGCAAAAATAAAAAATACCCTTGTATAGATTAAATGAAGTACTAATAACTAAACTTAAGACCCCTCAAGAAACCAGAGACTTCGGCCATTTTCAGTAACCAGCACTGCATTTTCAATTTTCATATAGAAGCACAGTATATTCTGAAGGTGTCATTACCTTATGCGAGATTTTGACAAACAACAGAGTAGAAATATATGAAGGTTGAATAATCGCTGTTGATGGAAGTGATGTAATATAGGTTTTCATTTAATATTTCTTTGCTTGGCAATTATATTAGTTATGTAAATGTACGTATTTTAAAATTGACCCAAAAATCAATCTACACCACACAAACTGAATTAGAAAGCAAGCTATATATCTAGTTTTGAAAATCTATCATAGTTGAAGAAGCTGTACCTCTCCCTTGCATGGGAAATTCTTGATTATAACCTCCAGCATCTTGTTGAGAATCCATATAAGGGTCATTATTGTAACCCCCCCTTCCACGGCCACGAAAACCACGTCCCCTGCCCCTGGGCGATTCTTGATTGTATCCCCCAGCATCTTGCTGAGTATCCATATAAGGACCATTATTGTAACCTCCCCTTCCACGACCACGGAAATGGCGACCCCTTCCCCGAGGAGATTCTTGATTGTATCCACCTGCATCCTGATGAGTATCCATGAAAGGGGCATTTCCATAGCTTCCCCTACCACGACCACGAAAATTGCGGCCTCTTCCTCGTCCCCTACCCCTGGGATAACCACTTGGACCATCCCAACCCCCATCATCATACTCATCTGGTGCATACCCATTTCCTGTATTTATAACGGAAAGCCAAACCAAATGAGAGGAAATATTTAGGAGCCTTATGATAACTCAATAGCTTATAAACACATAACTAAAAATGCACCATCTACAAAATGAAAATATTTCCTAATAACTGAATATAAAACTGAACTTCTGGCGAAATGATTATACCGGGTACAGCTCTAGACCTTCCCCTTCCCCTTCCACCACGACCCCTGCCCCTTGCAGTTGGTGATCCCTCTGCAGAAGCAAGTAAACAAACATAAAACAACCATACATCCATAAATAAACTACAGATAAGCCAAGTGTGTAGAATATTATACCTCCATCATACTCAAACTCATTCAACACCTTCACCTGGTCAGCAGGCAATGGTAGTTGATACCTGAAAACAGATTAACTGGGTGAACCAAGGGAAATTTTACAAAATATTAAATTGCAGCTATGATGATAAGAGCACATATTTTTGAAGTAATACAATGTTCAACTTATCATAATCATTAAGAAACAGTGTTTGGTTTTACACGCAGTCACATACTTGAGAAACAATACACAAAAGAACAAAGAAAATAAACGAGGGAGACATTTGGGACTTCCTAGCAAATAAGAGCACACAGACAAAAGACCATCATACTTGGATTTTCATTCCAAAAAGACTATTGTGCTTTAAAAAAAGAAAAAGACTACACTTCTAGAATGAGAGGTTTTAGAAAGAAAATAAAAAGTGAAGTACTATTTTACTTTTTTCAACTACATTTCAATGATTTGTCCAAAGTGGCTCATGCTTCCACCCTAAGGAATTCTTTGGTGTTTTTTGCTAGACAACAACAAAAATCCATCAAAAACTTGATCACTCTAAAAACAAATGATTTAGTAAAGCCAAGAAAACCAGCAATTCACAATGCAAGTACAAACAGAACCAAAGTAATGAGATTGCACAAATAAAGATGCCCAAATAAGTTTAGTTTCAGTACCAAGTGTAGCTGTGACCATCGGACCAGAATTGTTTCCAATCAATCAATGTGGAACATTGAATCAGAGTGAAATGCCAAAAATAAGAGTAAATCAACTCACCCAATAGATGATGTATTCAACTCCTCCTTGGAGAGAGTTATGGTGATCATTGAAACATGCCTTGTGGTCTCAAGACTGCAACAAGAATAAGAAGCGAACATAATTAAACTGCTCAGATGCACAATATCAAATACAATATGTGTTCTCTAATAAAGGAGTGTGAATCTGATCTTACGGGAGTAAACCTTCTTCCAAGGGTTCCCAGGTATCAGTTATGTCTGTGGATCCGATAGATGTATTTTGATGAAGACCAACAATTCGCCTCTACAATACAACATGCACAATAGCTCATAAGTCATAACTTAAACAAATATTATAGTGATAAATAGTAGAGGATGAAAACAAATAATAGAATGAAATAGCAGAGCAAACCTTTATCAATTCCACAATTGTAACAGTCTTGTTAATGGCTCTACCCATTGCTTTAAACACGATTTCTGATGAGCCTTTTTCCTAGAAAGCAAATAAGCATGTAAATGGTGAAATCAGACATTTGCATAGAACAGCTTAATCACACATTATTAATCACACTAGAACTGCCAAATATCAATGGGAAAACGAACATTAATCTTTGTCAAACGAGAACAGTTAACAATTAAAGATCAACTTTAAGATAAGATGAGCTTCAGACAATTAAATATAAAAGGGTTTTTGGACAGACTCAAAAGTTAAATATACTCTTCTTGGTATAATGTATAATAATTGATAGTTGTGATAATACACAACTTTAACAAGCATAAAACATCAATGGTTAGTTGTGAATTAATGACACCCTATAGCAAAACATTTTGGTCATAGACTCGTAGCAAAAGGAAAATATAACCTCGTGTCAGTGGACCATGTATCAATTAATACAATTTAACAGGTACAAGTTTTGTTCAAATGGATAGAAGATAGACTGATATTTACTAAAAGCTACAAGTCACTATTTTTTTTGGGAAGGAGTATTCCAGACCACAATGGGCCCAGACTAATCTCCGAAAAACAGGCCTTTGGCCCGCGGGCATTCATCCCGTGGCCACAAGGATGACACCCGTGCCAATATTTGGCACAAATGCTGCGTGTGAGGCTCGAACCCGGGCAACCGCTATGAAGTCCCCTGGCTCTTACCACCACGCCACACCCTTGTGCTTAGCTACAAGTCACTATGTTCCATTCTTTAGAGAAAGTGAAAGCTTCCATTAATGATTATAAGAACACTACGCATAATTCTAAGCAAACTAACAGGTCAATAATATTTCTATCAGCATCACAACTACCCATAAACGGGTTGCATTATTGTAGGGCATTGAATCCAATCTAATATGTACAACCAGCACAAAAACTTATACAACTTAGAAAATATAAAGATACTAATTATTAGGCAACCATTGTTAATAATTAGGAGAAAAAAATCACCTGAAGCAAAGTCATGGCATATGTGATATAGCTTCGCATCCTCCCCTGGCTAGTAATTCGGATCTCATTCTCATCAATCGTTTGCTCAGCTCTAGGTTTCTCAACCTTCTGATATCGATCCATCTTTCAAGTTGATGCCCACAAAACCAAAAACAAAATTTAAACTTTAGTCTTCTGCAAAGCTACACAATTTACAAACTGAAAAACACCAATGTGAAAAACTGTAGCTTCAAAAATAAAGGAAAAAAGAGGTAGCACGCAATCAAGCATTAATGCAGGGACAACATAAAATAAAATCAAGCATCTCAATATTGCCAGATTTACACAAAAATCTAGGATTCCCTCGAAATAAATTTGTTAGTAATTATATAATAATAACATAGGTAGGTCAAAAAATTGATGGTTGGGAAATTTTGGGAGCACATAACCATTGCATAGACATGAGGTTATTTGTCACCAAACTCAAAAACACGAGAAAAAAAAAGCAGTTCATGGACTTTGCAATCTGTAGAAGATTTAATAAAATCAGGGAAACATGCACAGACACCATCAATCCAAATACTGAAACTGTGAAACATCAGGACTCTTTTCCTCAGCTTTGTATGATTATAACAATCATCGAAAAAACTAGGGTTTTCTCGTAACACAAACAAAAGAAGAATAAAACACAAACAAACAAAAAAATCAACAACAAATCGTCACAAAAGCAGGAAAACGAACGCACACAATTTAGAACATTGAATCTAATAACTTCCACAAAACCAAAAAAAAAACAGTAATCAGCGTTCAGTTGTGAAATAGTGAAGATTAAGTTGTTGAAGGTTACCGTTTGTTTGTTGGATGATTTGGATAAGACAGTATCGCTCCTTCCAAATGAAGAGCCCTCTTCTCCGGCTTCAATTTTCTTCGTTTAAGCCCTAAACCGTATGGCCATGGGAGTTTCCAGTATTTATATCACCTGTGCCCTAAACTCTTATCTAAACCGTTGAACCTGGGTTTCGTTATTATTCAAATATGGGCCGACCTTTCATCATAATTCTGGACCAGGCCCACGTTAAGCCAAAATTGGGCTACCAACTGGTCCAGTCTGTGTATGGCTTCAGTTTTTTCTTTTTAGAATCTGAGATATATGTAATCAAATAATTACAAGGGTTGAGTTCGGTGAGAATGAAATTTATGGTGAAAATAGTAAGAAAGGATCTCCACCCTTGAATGCACATTAGGATGAGATGTACCGGATCAATTCATGTATCAAGCAAGATTCATGGATGGGGATGAGATTAAAATTAATCAATGGTTCAGATCTGTTGTTATCTTCTCATCTTAATTCTTATTCTCATACGATTTTTCGTCATAATTATAATGTGTGTTGAGTAAAAAATATGATTTAAGTAAATATTTATTGTTATTTAAGCATTTTAAGTTTTGATATCGGTAATTAAAAATAATAGAATGAAATAATTATTGGCTCAACGGTATTCGATAACCTAACCCTTCTACCGGTCAAGAGTAGGGGTGTAAAACCCGAACATAAAATGAGATCTTTGGGCAAAACCCGAATGGCACAAAATCTGAAACCTGAATTTTTGGGGTGATATATGGGTTTGGGTTGGGTTTGATTTTTGGCCATCCAACCCGTCTGAAAAAAACTCGATATATATATATATATATGCACACACACAAATGATCATGTGAGAAAAAAAGTTAAGGTGAGAATGTAAGAAGGTAAAAAATGATTTGGACCGTTGATCATTTTTAATCTCAAACCCACCCATGAATCACGTTTGATGCGGGGATTGATCATGTGCATCTCATCCTAATGTGCATCTAAGAGTAAAGATCTCTTCTTACCCTTCTCACTAGGGGTGTACACGAGTTGGGTTAGACGGTTTGGAACATTTTTACAACTCAACCCAATTATGGCAGTTTGAAAAAATCTCAACCCAACCCTTGCGAGTTGGGCAGGTTGAACGGTTTGGTAATATACATAAAATTGATGAATGAAATACGATAAATACTGCTAAAAATATACAAAACGAAAGTTAAAAATAAAATTACTCGATTTTTCATTTGTTGTGTTATTTAGGAAGGAAATGGATGTTGTTTTTTGTTCATTTTTGTTCGTACATTTATATTCATTTATGTTCATTCGTTTAACATCTTAACGAGCAAACATAAACGAAAACGAACACGCACATTTTCTTAACGAAAGAACATGAACACCAAAAAAATTGTTCTTTTACCATTCATGTTTATTCGTTTCGGCTAAGTTTAACAAACAAGCACGAACAAGCCTCCCTTAATGTTCGTTCGGTTCATCTACAAGCCTCCATACGTTTGTTCGGTTAAGTAAAATGTATTATATATATATATATATATATATATATATATATATATATATATATATATATATATATATATATATATATACTTTGGGCTATAAATTTGTCTAAATAGACTAGTTTGTTTTATTCTTATATTATATATATATATATATATACATAATTTTTATACGTTAGCGGCGGGTTGGCGGGTTGAACTAGGCCTAATCCAATTTCAACTCTCTTAATTGGCGGCTTGACGGGATAGGTTTAATTGGGTTGTTAGCGGTTTGGGTTGGGAATGTTTCACGGGTTGACGGTTTTTTGTACACCCCTACTTCTCACCATACTTTTCATTCTCACTATAACCCAACCATATATATATATATATATATATATATATACATATATATATACAGACAGACACACACACACACACACACATATATATACGAGGTGTGAGAATAAGAGTTAAGGTGAGAATGTAAGAAGAGATCTGGACCGTTGATCACTTTTAACCTCACCCCCACCCCATGAATCGCGCTTGATACGAGATTTGGTATGGTACATCTCGGTGCATCTTATCCTAATATGCATCATAGGGTGGAGATCTATTCTTACCTTTCTCACCATAACTTTCATTCTCAAATGAACCCAACCATATATATATGGAGAAGTTCATTTGAGACATGCTAAATATATGAGAAATAGAGAAGTAATCCTAGCATTTCATTCGGTCAAGATCGACTTTGACTGATCAAATATTGCGTCTTTGACTGTTCAACAATTACGGTTTTGACTGATCAAAAGTTGTGGCTATTTCAAAAATAGAAAGACAGTTTCATAACTTTTACAAATACACGGGACGAGTTCATATATGAATATGTATGATTCACATATGAACTATATGTTCATATGTGAACCAGTGTAATTCACACATGAACTCTTTTAAATGATTCATATATGAACCAATTAACTAATTCACATATGAATTAATTAAATGTAGATTCATATGTGAATCAGTTGAACTAATTAACAGATTCATATATGAACCTTTGTGATTCACACATTAACTAATTAACTGATTCATATATGAACGTATAGTTCATATATGAATCAGTTAAAGAGTTCGTATGTGAATTACACTGGTTCATATATGAATCATACACGTTCATATATGAACTCGTCCCGCATATTTTACAAAACTACCCCTTTATCTTCTATAGACCACACAAGAAATTATTTGGTGTTTCACGGTCAAAGCCGCAAATGTTGACCAGATAGAGGGCTATGACCATTTCTTTATTTCTCATACTTTTAGCATTTCTCAAATGAACCTAATCATATATATATATACATACATACAAAGAGGGAGAGAGAGAGATGGAAGGATCATGCGAGAAGTTAAACATTTTGTGATGAAAGACGAGAAGTGTGATATTATATATGATTAGACAGCATGTGGGTGTGTTTAATCATATATGACTAATCGTCTATGTATTGTCAATGTAACATGTGTTTAATCATATATGATTAAGCTTGTGTATCATATATGATACCACACTTCTCGCATTCTCGCAAAATGTTTAGCTTCTCGTTTGAACATGCTCACACACACACACACACACACACACATATATATATATAGGGGGTCATTCAAAAGAGAATTGAGTTGTTTGTGATAACTTTGAGATCCAATGTGAGCCACATATTAAAGGATAATTTAGGAAATTATTAATTTTGGTAATTTTGACTGGAAATTAATTTAAAGGGCATTTTAGGTTTTTTTTTATCTCTCCTCTATCCTCTCTCCCCTTTTCGGCCTCCGGCAGTCAGCTTCCGGTGACCCTTATTCCGACGATACACAATGTGATACCTAAAAACAGGGACATTGTTAAGAAAGATACAAAGATACATACAACAATCGTGATAGTGATACCCGAAATACATTATGTTACACCGGGATTACCATTGATGTGTTACACCGTGATTGTCATTGAGATACACTTTATAAACATTGTGATTACCATTATGAGACACACAATATACATTGTGTTACACTATGATACCACATGTGATACCATTGTGATGCCACATATGATACCCATGTCGGGATGTGTTAGTCCTAAAGAAGTAAACAAGTATTGTAGAAGGGGGGGTTGAATACAATAACACAAAATTACGTAAATTTAATTCTTTTATTGACAAGGAATATCAAGAATTACACAAAGATAAAATAAAGATTGTTGCGGAATAAGAATAGTTAAAGACTACTCTAAACAATCTAACACATAGAAGATATTAAGAACACAAAGACTTAAATCTTAAGAAAGTAAAAGACAACTATCAACCTGCTTGAAATCTTTTGAATGCCAAAGCTGGAGATGAAAGCGTGAGTAACAAGGTGCTACTTCTATCCTTTATATACTATCCAATGTAATGAATGCAAAGGACAAGTAGGAGTAAAGGCTTTGGTGGTTGAGAGGTTGACAATAAATTATAAGATATTTGATGTGACTTGTCACAATACAAAAGGTAAATTTTGTACTATGAAAGTACAATATCTAAATAAAGTATTATTGGAAAAATCTTTTTGAGATCTATTAGAAAATAAACATCTAATCAAATTAAGACTAAATGTAAATCTTCTAAAGGAAGAGAGAAGCTTTCATTCCCATTGTCAGAAGATCATTGGGAAAGAGGAAGTATGTCAAATCATGAGGATTTAACATAAATGTTCGTACTAGATAAAGAAGCAATCTGTACGAGGAGAATGCCGAATAAAGAGTTCGGCAGATGAGGGTTGTGCCGAACAACGAGGATTCGGCAACATAGAAAGGACATACCGAATAGGAAATCGGCATGTGGAAAGACTGCCGAATAAGAATCGGCAAAGAGGATGATCTGCAGAATAGAAGTCGGCAGATCAGGCTTAGTTCACTTTTGACAACAGGATGTGATGGTGGCGATGAAACACCACGGTGGCGATGACAACGACAACAGTATGGTAATCACAATGGTATCACATGTGATACCCTCTGATACCACATGTAATACCACTGTGATACCAAATCTGGAAATCGATTGTCGACAGCGACGTCGGTGGCGAGATTCCGGCGTTCAAATTTGGAAATCGATTGCTTGATGGAGAAGCTCTGCCAAAGACCACCAGTTGCCCGAATCTTATCCCACCAATGACCACCAAGTAGTGCCGCCACAAGATGGAGAAGCTCCGCCAATGCCACCGAGCAAAAAAGCAATGCGCTTTCACTTTCTCGGGCGAACAATTCTTCTCTTCCTTGTTCTATTTCGAAGCCATGGAAGCCATGGAAAAAGGATCCAACACAGAACAGTGATGGGTTGCGACGGCAGTGAGAAAGTGGTTAAAACTAGGGTTTTCTTCAAATTTTGGGTTGGGGGTTAGGGGAGGTTATGGCTTTATATGAGAGAGAGAATGAAAAAAGTAATTAATACATTAATTTAATGAGTTATCTAAATTAGGAAATTACAAAATCACCCTTTTATATTAATTAAAATATGAAATTAATTAAATTAAATATGTGGTTTACATTGGATCTCACGGTCAAATGCAACCCTTTTATATGGTGCAACCCCATGCAACCCCTCTATTCACCACAATTAAAAAAGTGAAAATAAAATGAGTGGTGGATAGAGGGGTTGCATGAGTTGCACCATGTAAAAGGTTACATAATAACCTACCCCTATATATATATATATATATATATATAGGGGTTGTTTAATTTGCAACCCTTAAAAAGGTTGCAACCCTTGCAACCCACATCTTAACCGTCGGATGCATGATCGGCGGTTACAATAAATATGGGGCCCAATATTTTTAATTAAAAAAAACAGAAAAATAAAAATAAAATAACCGCCGATCATGAATCAACGGTTAAGATGTGGGTTGCAAGGGTTGCAACCTTTTTCAGGGTTGCAAAATATCCTTCCACTATATATATATATATATATATATATATATATATATATATATATATATATATATATATATATGTGTGTGTGATGATCTTTTGCAAACCAACTTCAATTGTACAATCCATACAAATAATTCCATTTGTTTTATTTTTTTTTAAATTAAAAAGGGCATTAATATAAATTGACTTTTAATATATTAATTATAGTAATTTATAATATTTGGTAGGAGATTTTAATCATTAATGATTTTAAACAAACCGTTTTTTAGATTATTAACAATTTGATCCGGTTTTCAAAAAATGAGATTCTTAACAATTTTAAAAATTAAATTAAAAAATAATTCCATTTGAGATTCTCAACAATTTTTAAAAACTTATAAAAAATAAGATTCTTACCAATTTTATTTTTAAAAATGAAATTAAAAAATAATATTTTTGAGATTCTCAACAATTTAAAAAATAAGATTTTTAACAATTTTATTTTTTAAAATGAAATTAAAAAATTATGTTTCATCATACCATAGATGCCACTAAGTTTTTGTAAAAAAACAATATTTTAAGCCACTATGTTTCAACAAAACAAAGTGTTTCATCAGAGTCATTGTGATTAATCAGAGCACTGTGTTTTATCAAGCCACCGTGTTTCATCAGAGCATTGTGTTTCACAAATTTTAATGATGATTTAATCTATTTTTGCCTTTACTTTAATGGAACAAGTACTTATCGAGAACATTGACATACAATTACAACCGTGTTTTATCAAAAAAAAATGTGTTCAGTTACAAGAATGAGTGTCATCATCATTATATCCCTAAGTTTCATTCCACCACTGTGTTTCAACATATGGTTAAGAAAATAATAACAACGAATTCAAATTACTAAAGATACAATAACATTTCACCAATTCAAAGTTCATACTACCTTTTTTTTACTAATATGCCGTTAATAAAATTCCAAAAATACCTTGTTTTCACCAATGCAAACTTCATACTACTTCAATACTTTGTTTCAAATTACCAAAAATAATCGGGATATCACCCGATTTCCTTATTTGTAATCTGATGACAAAATACTAATATGCCCTTTCCTACCTTTTTTCTAAATTTTAAAATAAAAATAATTTCATTGTTAAAACAATTATATCAAATTGATCTTAACCATTGATTAATGAGATTCATAGTTCATATGGGTTTGTACAATTTTTACAAATATGATGATTTGCACTATAACCCGACCCTATATATATAGGAGGTTTATCTTACAAACCATGCAATTTTTACAAATCAATCTTAGTCGTCCATCTAGTATAATAAATATATGATTCCATTTTGTTTACCAATCTAAAGCATGATCATAATCAATGAACCTTATCATCTTCCATATATATCTCAATCATAATTACCGAATTATGATATTTTTTCATAAATATCTTGATTGTTTCCTATAGGCGAATGATCGTACGAAAAGTTGAGTTAATGAAAGAATCGTGAGAAATGGATTTGAACCATTGATCATTTATAATCTCAAACACCTATGAATCGCTCTTCATATGAGAATTGATCTGATACATCTCGGTGCATCTCATCCTAATATGCATCCAACGGTTGATAAGTGATAACAACTTCTCATGATTTCTCACATTAACTAAATTTCTCATAGGAGCTCAACTCATTTCCAATATATATACTAAATCATAGTCGGTTGTACTCTTTTCCAAATACTAAACTTACTATCGAATTCATCAATCATGTCAATCATTGAATTCAACCACAAAACCGATTGAATATATATATATATATATATATATATAATCTTAACCATCGGATTCATGATCGTCGGTTACAATAGATATGAGGCCCAACTTTTTTAATTAAAAATAAAAAATAAAAATAAAATAACCGTCGATCATGAATCCAACGGTTAAGATGTGGGTTGCAAATGTTGCAACTTTTTTCAGGGTTGCAAAATATTCTTCCAATATATATATATATATATATATATATATATATATATATATATATATATATATATATATATATATCTTATATACATATATACCCGAACCGACCAATTCGAATTATAAGTAATAACATTTATCAGGAAGTGAACTTTGAGTTATTTACAGATTTGGTCCTTGATGTTTTTAGTAAATTACAGATTTGGTCCTTGAGGTTTTATCTTCCTATTAGATTTAGTCCTATGTTTGTAGAGTTACATATTTGGTCCCTATAGTTTTATTTTCCTCTTGGATTTAGTCCCCATATTTTGTTGATTCCAAAATAGACTTTCGATTTTGCATTTGCGTAACGTTTTGGTCCTCGAAACTAAAAGTTGTTACCTCCTGACCGTCAAGTAAATGACATTTCGATCATTTATAACTTTTTTATTTTCTAATTTAAATAAATAAAAGTTATATTATAAAAATTATTTTTATTATATAAGCATAAAATAAAGATCTCTTAACATGCATCGCATCGCAATGACTGTGTCTTCTCCAACCCAAAACCTTCCGCCTTCCCCATCAATCCAAGCACATAGTCGTAGGTGATTCACGCACCAATTTTTTATTTATTAATAAAGTAATTTATCATAATTTATTTTATGTTTAATAATGATGTAAAATTTGTTTAATTCATATTTTTATTATAATTTAATTTAGGTTTAATAACAATGTAACTTTTTTTAGGTTTAATGATGTAATGTATCATTTGCCAATTTATTTTCGCTTCCTATCATACACACACATCATCCTCATAGGGCATTTTGTAAATTATAGTCATGCTGCTAACAGACACAAAATGTTTTGTTCTCATAATTGGTCATGCTCAAATTTATGGTCTTAATATTTCTTTTCATCCGCAGCAACGTGCGGGCATTAATCCCACCTCGTTCGTAACAATTCGAAACCCTAAACTCAGAGGCTAGTTTTCATATCTAAAATCCGATTGGATTTTTGGGTTGTCCATCCAAACCCACCATACACACCCCTAGTCATTGGTTCCAACCTTATCAAAGATTTGCTTATATCCAATTTCAAATAAAATAAACTTAAGCAAAATTCTTGGATAGAATTAGCAAACTTAATGAAGGCTTATCTTTGACAGAAATTATATTTTATACAACACAAAAAGTGATTTAAATTTTATTTTTTCCCAATCAACATATATATATATATATATATATATATGGAGATGTTCATTTGAGAAATGGTAAATGTATGAGAAATAGAGAATTAATCTTAGCCATTCATCTGGTCAACATTTGCGGCTTTGACCGCGAAGTACCGGATAATTCCTTGCATGGTCTATAGAAGATAGAGGGGTAGTTTCGTAAAATGTGCGGGATGAGTTCATATATGAACCTATATGTAAATAATTTAATTAGTTCATATGAAAATCAATTAATTAGTTCATATATGAACTTACAGTTAATTAGTTCATATGCGAATCAGTTAATTAGTTCATATATAAATCAGTTAAAAGAGTTCAGATGTGAATTACACTGATTAATATATGAACATATAGTTCATATGTGAATTATACAGGTTCATATATGAATCAGTTAAAAAAGTTTAGATGTGAATTACACTGATTCATATATGAACATATAATTCATATGTGAATTATACAGATTCATATATGAACACAACCCGTGTATTTTGTAAAAATTACGAAAGTGTCCTTCTATTTTTGGAGTAGCTGCAACTTTTGACCAGTCAAAGCCGAAATATTTGATCAGTCAAATCCGATCTTGACCGTATGAATGTCTAGAATTACTTCTCTATTTCTCATATATTTTCTATTTCTCAAATGAATCTAAGGCTATATATATATAGGGGTAGGATATTTTGCAACCATTGAAAAGGTTGCAACCCTTGCAACCCACATCTTAACCGTCGGATTCATGATCGACGGTTACAACAGATATGGGGCCCAATATTTTTAATTAAAAAAAGAAAAATAAAAATAAAATAACCGTCGATCATGAATCCGACGGTTAAGATGTGGGTTGCAAAATATCCTTCCACTATATATATAGAGAGAGAGAGAAAAAAAAAAAGATCAAACGAGAATAATAACTATTTAAGAGAATGCGAGGATGAATCTCAGCCACTCATCCGGTCAATAGTGGCGGCTTTGACCGGTCCCCCCTCTTTAATAATCTCAACCCTTCCATGAATTGCGTCAATCCTCCGTGATCGCGTCCACCGTAACCGAAGATGTGTGGTTGAGATTACTCCCTTTGTTTTCTTATTTTGCTCCTCTCCTCGCATGATCCCTCCTCTCTCTCTCTCTCTCTCTCTCTCTCTCTCTCTATATATATATATATATATATATATATATATAAATATATAAGTTAACCAAATATTGAGATGGAAAATTATGTGTATTTGAGTTTGTCAAAAATGTTAGAAACTTTTTTATGAATAGTTTACAAACTGTGAATTATATCATCAAATTAACTTCTGATATATAAAAAAAGTTATCAATAAGAGTGAAAACCACACGAACGTTTGTACGACACATGTAGTCAAACTGAAATCTCTTTGGTTTATAAGGTGGACATGACTTAACATAGAAACGATATCATCAATAAGCTTTAAAAATTAAAACCTTGATTTCATTTACCAAATTAATGACTTGAAAGTTTGGATTTAAAAAACGTTTTACGATTTTCAAGTACGCGTGTCTGGTTATATATCCATGGGATCCATGATATACGCACATATATATATATATATATATATATATATATATATATATATATATATCTATATATCTATATATCTTTAGTATCTTTGCCACATGCAAAGGCATAAAAGTGACATTTTAAAGCTCTCACGCAAACCACTATCATTTTTGTCTCTAAAATGGCCATCATCAATCTCTCCTCATATCGCATCCAAACATCAGCCATTGCTTGCGATCGAATTTGAGTGGGTTGTACATCTTGCAACAATACATTGACATTCAGTGTTACTTTAAAAAATCAAAACCTAATCATTATAGGATTAACAGTTTATATTTATTATTACTGATGATCAAATATATGTATCTTAAAAAAAATAATCAATTATTTCAAAATAAGATAAATAAATGAAAATGATGGGCAACAACCAACATAACCTGTAATGGTCAATAATTAAATTTAAATCTTGGTATAAATCACGATAGGTTTTTCAAAGACAATCATGTGATCAATGTCCAGGCAGACTCAATGTATTAAAGGTGGGGGGATGGACCCCAGTCAAAAGTCAAAAAAAAATTACCTAGCTTTCAATTTTTATTTTTTTTTACTGAAGTTAGCATTCATTCCCCCCGGTGAAAAAAATCGGGGACCCCATCTTCAGCTGGCAACTCACTCCCCCCTTCTCATCCAGCGGGATTAGCGACAACAGATAGTCGGTCGGCCGGCCGCCGACGATTCCTTCTTCTCCATACGATTAGCGGCAACAACTAGGTTTCGTTTTCTTGATTTCTTCTCCTTCTCGTTCGATTTAGGGTTCGTTTTCTTGATTTCTTCTCAAATCTTTGACTTCGTTCTCACCTGTTTGGCCAGACCAGGTAACATTCTAAATAATGTTGTTGATTTTCTGATTTGCGAATTGGATTTCGATTTTTTTAGCAAGTTACCAACTTATATATGGGATTGGTGAAATTGAAAACTGGAGAACTTTAAACTTGAGTGGTGTCTATATTGATTATTGTGCAATTGCAAATGTGAATCTTTAAAAGCAAGAGTCTTTGGTTGTGACGACGTGTTGTGTTTTGCAAATGTGAAGTGTGATTCTCTACCATGTGTTGTGCACAAATGTCAAAGAAACAACTACTTTATCACTTTTATCAATTTATGCTTTGTTTTATTCAATTTTAAACTGTTAGACACTTAGACTTTCAGACTTTTGTAAATATACAGGTAAGTAACATCGGAATGGTTAAAATTGGGGCTTCTTTGACACATTGAGGTTGGAAAATTCTTTGACATGATAGCATCTTTGAGGAATGTGGTTTGTGCTTCTTGCAAGCGATCATATATGCTTCTTACAAATCAAGATATAATCAAAACTCGTAGAAATCAACTTATGTAATCACTTGTTTTTAAGTATAATGATATGGTATATTAGTACTTCTTAGTTTAATTTCTTAAGTGCCCCCACTCTATAAATTTCATGGATCCGCCACTGTCAATGCTTACTTTTGAAAAAACTTGCTACCAACATTATAATTTATACGTATCAATTTTTTGATTACCATTCGATTGTCATTTAAAGTATTTTCTAACATAAATTTCTAATTAAATGTTGTATTTTTTAGACAAAATGCAACAGAGTATCCTTTGGTCTCTATTCGTAACAAATAATATTTTTTTCCCAATCGATGTATCAAATATTCAAGTTCTTTTATTTGTACTCTTTTTTAAAGGTATTTTACATTGTACTTATTTTACCTACTAAATCGGTTCTCAGCTCACATAAATCTAAAAGCAAAATTAATAATTTAGAGTTTTTAACAAAAATAATCTATAATTTAACTTGATAACCTACGTCGGTAGTCTCAATGTAAAATTGATAACTTGACATGCATGTAACATTCAATATCATATGATCACTTTGTTAAAATAAATACAAAATAGGAAATATAGAAAATCTATTAGTGTCAAGGGAAAAAACTTCGTTACACTATATATAAATAAAATAAATTTTATTAAAATTTGATGATCTTCCCCATTTCTTTTAACAGATGGAATACCATATTTTACAACTAAAAGTGAATTTTAATAACTTAGATGAGATACCCTTTTTCTTAATTTTCAAATAAATAAAACAAAAATGTGGGTTTCAGGAAAATGGTTCTTGGTTTGTTGTCATTGCCCTTGTATGATTTGCAATTTGTGAAAAAAAATAAGGGGATGTTTGATTCGCAGAATGAAATTTAATGGAATTGAAATTTATTGAATGAATTTGACTTTGAATAAATTGGAATGAAATTTGATCATGCATTTGGTGGTAGGAATTAGATGGAATTCAATTCTTTCACTTTAGCCAATGAATGATGAATTCCTTGATTTGTGGAATTCAAATGATTCCATTATGAACAATATATGAACCAAACAAAAGAATTATTCATTAAAATTCTTACAAAATTCATGAACCAAACACCCCTTATAAGTCATGAGGGCAATATGATGAAATAAAGTAAGTAAAAGGGTAAAAATGCATTATTGAAATAAGCTTAGGGGCTATTTTTTACAAAAAATAAATAATTACATAAACATTGATGAGGAAGGGAGAATAGTAGGAAAAGGTTAATGGTGGGTGTCCAAGAATATAAATGTATTGAAAATAAACCACTTTATCACCATTTCACTCGGAAAGGTATCACTAATTTCAAACCCCTTTATAAAATATAGATACAAATGGTTAACCCTTTAACAAAGTAATTGTTAGTTATATATTAATTATATTATTGTATTAAATTTGATTAAATTAATTGATATAGATGATAAAAGAAAACAAGGTGATGATAATATTGTTTACGTTTTTTTGACCATTTTGTACCAAATAAAATTATTAAAGGATTTTTGTGAAATTGATCTGACATAAAAAAGAAGGTTGGATGAAAAATAAATACGATAACTCAAGATCCTCACAAAGAGACATATAAAAATGTTATTGTAGTTTGATACATTTTCAATTAAATGCTTGAACAAAAATATTGAAAATCACATATTTATGTGTTGATAGTTTTATGAATTACAACATTTAATTCTTTAATCAAATCTCATGTATTGATTTATATTGGTGAACTTAATTATTGTATATATTATAATTGTACGTGCACAATGCATCAGTATATATTTCAATGCCGAAGTCGAGAACTCGAACTCTCAATCGTGATTCATCCTTCCAATATGATATCATATGAAAGAGTATTATTAAACTTTAATAATGTTTAATGAACCAAAATAAGAAATTATAAATTACAGTAATTATTTTCATAATCGACATAAAAGACAAAAAAATGTGTAACGAAAGAAACGTTGCCAATTCAAAAAAAAAAAAACATACGTGCTAGGCGGTCCAAAGAAATAATTATAATTGTCGAGTCAAATAAATGCATTATTTTTATTTGTGGTATTAAAAATCAAATGCTTTCTTTTAGAAATTATTCCAGCTATAATTGTTATCAAATATTTATTAGAATGGTTCTTAGTGTCAAAACTTATAGTAAAGTTATAGTAATTTAATTAATTTTTAGTTAAATTAAAAATCAGATTAGATATTGCAACATGTTTACAATGGCAATTCGCAACACATTTCTAATAAGTTTTGCCTTCGTTTCTACTATGAGATGAACATTCAAAATCTATATTTTGGGAATTAAAATAAAACTAAATTTGTTTGCATTTATATTTTTAATTATTATTTTTTTCAAATTTTAAATGGAAAAATTTGCTATTCACATAAAAGCTTGAAAATTGTTTAAAAAAACAAAGTGAAATTAATTTTGAAGTAAACTATAATTTTGGTCCATGTTGTTTACACGAATCTCAAAAAATAGTCTATGGACTTCAATAACTACAATTATCGTCCCTATTATTTACATTTTGCTTTGAAAATCGTTTTTGAACGCTAACGTCGTTAAAATTGTCCAGTTAAATGAAGGGTATTATTGTTTTTTTTTTACCATTTCCTTTGTCTTTTTCTATTTTGTCCTTTACTTGTTAAATTATTAATAATTACATATTTAATTATTAAGTAAAATAGTTATATACAAACATACATATACACTAATGCACATACATCATCTCTGACCAACCCACTAATAGGCTATGTTTGGCAAACTAGCTGATAAGCTAGCTGGTGGCTGATAAACTAGCTAATGAAAAAGTCACATTTGGTAAAAATCAGCTTATAAACATGTAAAATTACCAAAAAAAATATATAGAAAAAATAATCAATTAAAACAATGGATATTAATGAGGACATAATTGAAATAATCACAAAAAACTTCTCATAAACTACCCCAAGTAGCTTATCAAAAAACTAGCTTATTTTTGCCAAACGATATCCGGACAACCCAATATATCATCTCTGGCCACGAGCACACAATCTTCAACTAACCCAATATATTATCTCGTGCTACGAGCATACCATCTCCGCCTAACCCGAAAATAAAATATTGACTGTTCAAGTGATAGTCGGTATTCATCTTCCATACAAACAAGTCATGAACCATTTCTAAATCATTCCTTTATCCATGGTGATGACTATTAGCCACCTTTTTGTAATCAAATCACTAAACAAAAACCCAAAATTTGAGAACAATGAGACGAAAACACAAACTAAAATAAGATCAACTGTGTAGTATGTGCTTTGAATATTTGTTGGCTTCAAGTGTCTGTAGTTGATCGGTTGTGCTGTGAGTCTTCGATGGCTTTAGATCCTATACATCGAGAAGCATCTTCATCGCCGACAATTTTCAATTTTCCCTCAAGAAATCAACAGTCCTTTGACTGGTTCTTCATCTTCAACAAGATCGATTGTGCTCCGACTGTTTCTTCGACAAAACCGATTGTTGACTAAGGAATCAAGATGGAAATCGAGGTCATAACACAACAGACTAGATCCATACTGGTGGCTAGTTTTACAATGGTGGAGGGTTAGGTTACAGGCAGTGGCAGATCTAGAAAATCAGGTGACTGGGCCAGACTTATGAGTGTGAAAAAAAAATTCAAAACCGAATAACTCACCTAAACCAAAATGGTTTCCAGGTTAAATGGTTTAATTTCAGTTATTATTTTACTATAACAGTCAAAGCCAGTAGCAAAGTATACCATAATTTTATATATTTTATATCAGATAATTGAGGCTTTGACCACATAAAACAATCAACATATCTTAAACCATCTTATATTAAAGTTAAAATAACAAAATATTGGGATGTATTTAATAAAAACAAAACAGAAAAACTATGTATTAAGATGCCTAATCTTGAAATGGAATTTGAGATGAATCTATTTCTTTTGGTTTTGGTAGAAAAAAAATCAAATGTACGGGGTCTTGTAAAAATTGAATGAGTTCTTTAAGTATAAAACTTAGTCATTTGTTAAAGGTATTTTTTTCCTAAGTTAAATTTAAGCTTTTTTTCAATTTTTGACCAGGGTCAAGAGACCCATTGATTTACATGTGACTCCACCACTGGTTACGGGTGGTGATTAGAGCGATAACACAAAGAGAAAGAGTGGTGGAACAAGAACACAGAGAAAAAGACGGTGGCTAAAATCACGAGATATATGGGTAAGGTGGTGGTTGACAACGCTCATTGGGATGAAATCAGACCCATTCATATATTTTTGACTAATCAACCCTATATATATTCTTGATGAAGTTGTTTCATATATTATTGAATAATAAACCCTCATCATTAAGAAAAAATGAATAAAAAAAATATGATTGGTTGAGTTGAGTTTGCACGTTTTGCATAAATTATGGTGGTTTGCAAATGAAATCACCCCCTTGTAGATAATAATAATAATAATAAAATGTAAACTAAATAAATAGTATTACATAATAAATTCTTATTTTTTAAAGAAAAAAAAATGAAGTAAAAGGATCAAAATGCCCCTTAATTAACGGACAATTTTAACAAAGTTAGTGATCAGCGACCATTTTCAAAGCAATATTGTAAGTAATATGGATAATAATTGTAGTTATTGAAGTCTATGGATCACTTTCGAAGATTTTGGTAAACCACATGGACCAAAATTGTAAGTTTACTCTTAATTTTGTTTCGATGCAAATTTCCTTTTTACAAATAAAAGCAGTATCTCTAAAAGAAAGTTGAAAAAGTAAGAAATGAATATTTGTTTGAAGGTAAAGTGGGAATATTGAAAAAAGCAACTCCAATGAACGGCGCGTAACATACAACCACTTAAAATAAACAAACGGTGCAACTCGTGAATGAAACCACGTGCCGCTTTAACGGCAGAAGTCAACGCCGTTACATTTTAAAAGCGACAAAATGTACAGCCGTCAAGCGGCCGTTTTCTTAAGGTTTCTTGTACCTCACGCTACACGTCATCTTTTTTCCTTTTACGGTTCATTCTCCCTCAAAACACTATTTATTCACTCCACTCCACTCCAATAATTCGCACATCATAACAATTTTATTTAATTTCCGTACAAAGTTTATGTTTAAAAAAATATAAAATAAACTTATAACATGAAAGAATAATGCGTGTAGAAGAAAATTAGATACATGTTATGTAATTACATATGATAATAAAAATAGATTGTTAAACTATATAATTATGTCATTCAACCAAAGAAGGCATATAAAAACTATTTAGTGAGGTTAACCCTGTAATAGTCATTATTCTCACTTACTTTTCAGTCATCAAAATAATATAGTAAAATTATCGGTAAACATCTTTTTTTTACCATGGGTTTTCGGGTCAGTTTACGCGCATCGACTAATCCCGGACGACCACGAATGACATGGAATCATCGCAGGTGAACCTCCACGGTCGCAAGAGTTTTGACAACACCTAAATTTGAAACCATGTGTAGATGAGATTTTTCACTACATCCTCCCAAAGGGTTTACCAATGCGCCACAACCCAAGTGGTTAACACTAATCGGGTAAAGTCACAATCCTTATTTGCCGGGTGAAATTCTGGATCTTTCTCATTTTCTTACGAATAAGATTCTCAATCTTTGTTATTTTCACCTGCTAAGGTAAACAACCAAGTAACACTTACTCTATTCGCATTTGGCAAATGACCATTTAAAAAACATATACAATGGCATAATTGGGAAAAGTGAAAAAAGACAAACGTTTAGATGCTTTTCAAAACGTTACTTTAAAATAATGATGTAAAAAAGTAGCGTATGGCTAGCTTTCAAGACCATCTCCAACAATTATGACATATTTTCTACACTTCTTTCAAATTTGGAGATTTCTCATTTCTTTCTCATATTTTTCTATATTTTAAACAAGAGATTAACATAACTTTTGAAACAAATATTTCCCAAATTTTCAAAAAAATTAAATAAAAATAGCATAGATGTTAGATATGCTTTAACAAAACAAATGCAACTTTGTCTGTATTTACAAAAATATGTTACGTTATAGCTGTCAAACACTATCAACATGTTTCTATAAAATGACATTTAAATAATTAACATTATATTTATAAAGGGTCCGGTTATTTTACAAACCAGTGAAATTTAACAAACCGTATAAACCGCATTTAACCAATCATAATTTTTGTTTCACTTTTTATTAATTACGAGGGTTGATTATTCAATAATATATGAGGTTGATTAATCAAGAATATATGAAACAAATTTAATCAAAATGAGAAATACATGAAATAATTTCATTATTACATATAAACAAAATTATCTGAAACAATTTCATCAAGAAGATAATTGTATAAAACAATTATCATATTGAACATTTTCATTAAATAATTTCATTCAATTAAACAATAAAAACAACGATTTATACAATTTGTTAGATTTGATTGGTTTATAAAATAACCTTGGTCTACTCATAAAATACAAAATAAAGAACCCACGTCACTAACTTTTTTTTAATTTTTGTTGAAATATAGAAAAATTATGTATGAAAATAATTTCAATGAAAATAATTCTTTAAACTTTATCACAAATTCTTAAAAATAACTGTTTTCATTAATAAATTTTTTTAAAACATATTACTTTCTCCTTTTGAAAATAAGTGTCTAAATTTCTATTTTAACTTTTATCAAAATAAGTGTCTACTTTCTAAAGTAATTGTTTAATTTCTCATTCTACCTTAATTATGTGATAAATAAAATTTATCTCTTTATAATTAAGGATAAGAATGTCATCTCATAAATTAAAATGTGTAATAATTATATGTTCGTGAAATTACTTATTTTTTTATTATAGATATTTATTTTAGAAATGAAGGAGTACAATAATAAAAAAAAGTAAATTACCTTTTTTGTCCCTATGCTTTGTTGAAAATTTCTCTTTCCATCCCTGGTCTTCATTTATTACATTGGTAGTCATTGTGGTTTACACTTTGTGACCTTTTTCGTCCCTGAGAGAAATGGTCATTATGAAAATCCTTTTAAGCGAGGTGCATCTTTGTCATTTCACCATTTTTAAAACATTTCTGTTTTTTAAGGTAAAACCTTTCTGCTAAAACATTAATAATAAATATTTTAATTATATCTTATGTGTATATATATATATATCTACTAAAACTGAAATACGCCTGACACCATGGCCTCCTCCCACCCCCTTCAACGTTCCGACCATCTTCTCAAGGATTTCATCACCAGAGATTTCAGTCTCTCTTAACCCTCGTCGCGTTTCTCTCTCATTTTGAATCGACCCCTATTCACCGTTTCCAACTTTAGGATCTACAATCCAACTTCCCCCTGTGTCGATCCTAAACCTAACAGAGAGAAACCCTCCTGCCTTACCAACAGATCCTCCGATGGTGGTGGTGGTGGTGGTGTGTAGGACTGGAGGTGAGTAGGTACAATAATAGAAACACTCGGGCAGTTGGTACGAACACTGGACAACAATAACCCAAATCTTCAGTGCCCCCATTTGAAGAAAAGAAAAATCCAGACACAAACACACAGAGTAACACAGTAAAATGCATCATTAACCATCAAGAAAAACCCGCAAACAAATCTTTGGGACCCCTTAAACGATCTAAGCTAACATCAATCGTCGGTTTTTGTGTTCTGTTATGGGTTTTAGTTTTTTAGGTGGGTTTTGGTTTTATAAACGACAAAACTTTCCATTGTGGGTTTTAATTTTGTTGGGGATTTTGATCTATGTTGTGGGGTTTCATTTTAATGCATTTATCTTACATCACCATCCCCTTGTTACCGATTATTAGAAACAAACTTCACTTTTGCAACTCCTACTGACACCCCATTTATGCAACACACACACACCTCCATGGCTCCACCATAGTACAAATGGTGTTCGTTTTCAACAAAAATGTGTAGGTGAGATTATGAATTCAATAGGTTAATCCAGTCTTTGGTTATGTTGCTACTGCTCGATATTTTCCAAGTTGTAGGAACTAAGTTTTGTGCTGGCTATAGTCCAGTCTTGCATCTAGGTTTTGGCCTCGGTTTATGATCACCGGAGATGGGTCGGCGTGGGAGGAAAAAAGAGGGGTGGTCGGGAGTGAGAGGAAAGATAGGGGTGAATGACTATTTGATTTCCAATACGAATATAATAATATGAATGTTTGATTTTTTAATAGAAAAATAAAAAAAATATTTAAAAGACCACAATACCCCTGTCAGATAACAGGCTTAACTATGTTAATAGTCTTAGGGATGAAAAAGGAAACAAAAAGCAAACTGTAGTGACCATCAACGTAATAAATGAAGATCAGGGACTAAAATAGAAATTTTAAACAAACCACAGGGACAAAAAAAGTAATTTACTCTAAACAAAAAATTACTGTCATTACTATTAAATGAAAAATACCATTTTTCACAAAAAAATAAAAATAAATAAAAGAGTCTAATCATTCGAAAGACTCCCCCAGTTGTGTACTCCAACGAACCCTCGATGTACTTCACTGTTTGTATGCACCGAGTCTTCTTTCCCAGGAAACTTACCGTGGGCCTCGCTGCGCACAATACCCCCCTCTCCTCTCTCCCCCCTTTAAAAACCCTTCCTATCTCTTCTCATTTCCATTCGCCCACAACAACAACCCGCCAAAACATCAACCACTCGACCCGACCCGACCATGCTCCTCTCCGTATTCCTTGCCCTGTTTCTACCATGCGCCGGCATGAGCGCCGTCTTCCTCGTCTACATATGCTTGCTATGCTACGCCGCCCGCCACCACCAACAAACCAATGCCCCTGTCAAACCCGCCACCCAAAATGGCCTTTCCACCGCTCAGCTCGATAAACTGCCATCCACCACCGGGAAAGACCTCCCCTTGGGAACGGAATGTGCGGTGTGCTTGGATGAAGTAGACCCGGAACAACCTGCTCGGATTTTTCCGGGATGTAACCACGGCTTTCATCAGCAATGCGCTGATACGTGGCTCTCCAAGAACCCGGTTTGCCCGGTTTGCCGGAATAAGCTCGACGATGATTTCTTTGTTCCTCCCGAAACTAACCCATGCTGAAAGGAAAAAAAAAATTCGAAATTTCTTCACAAATCCATCACCTTTTTTTCTCATTTTGTTATAGAAATTTTTGATAGCCAATTCTAGATTTTTATTAGTATTATTATAATTGTTATTTTTTTTATTTTGAGAATGTAACAGTTCTGATTATTTGTTATTGAATTGATTATTCTTATTGAATTTGAAATGGGTTTTTGTTAATTTCATGTAAATTTGTTTTGAATGTGAATGTTGTAAAGGAGGTTGAAAACAGAGGAGGAGAGAACCAAAAGCAGTCATTAATTAGGGTGGAAATGGAAAGGGTTTAGGAATTGTTGGAATATAGCTGTAACTTAGTAAGGGGTGAATAGCTCAACTCTGAGCTGGTATTATTAACTCCACAAAAATATCTAGCCCCAATTATGCAATTTACTCATTTAATTTATTTCCATATCTTGGGGAACATTCATGTTAAAAACATTGTTTGTATCATTAGTGACTTCATGTTGCTATATATATTCTTATTTATGTTAAAATTAGATTAAATTATAAATTAAAAATGAAAAATTAGGTTTTGCTATTTTTGATTTGTGTGAGAAGAAAATTATTAGATGATGATACATTTAGCAATATACAACGGGGCATTTAGTCCACTTCTAATGGCTACTGTTGAGTTCTAACTAAGAACCTATTGAAATAATATATTTTTAACCCCTAAAATTTTATTTAGAATTGTGCAAGAGAAGACTAGCATCCCTATATATATATATTTCCTAAATGCACCTCAATCTATTAATTTTCTCTTAACATATATTAACATCTTACTTTCACATTATCAATATACTCTAATTTAACTTTGATTCTAGCATAAACAGGAATATAAACCGATTGAGCAATTTAATTGGTTGAAACCTTAAGCGTGTAAAGTCCAAGGACCAAGTTGGGTGAAGACTAAGGGGGTGTTTGGGATTGCTTATTTAAAACAACTTATGCTTTTTCTTAAAAGTGATTATCAACTTATGTGCTGACAAAAATAAGTTTTATAAAAAATGTTTGGATTAACTTATTGTGGTACCAAAACGTAATAAACTAATAAGTTGTTATTTATGGGTGTTTGAGATTGCTTATACATATAAAATAACCAATAAAATCATAAGCAATTTTCAAACAAGTTGATAATTTAGAACCAAATGACTTATGAAAAAGTGTTTATCTCCGATTTGGCATCACTATAAGCACTTTTATTTTTTTCTCCATCCAAACGCTAAAAAGTGTTTTATCTCCATACCACACCGAAATAAGCTTAAAAACCCCTTTAAATAAGCAATCCCAAACACCCCTAAACAATTTGGATTTGTTAAATAGGCTTGCATGTACGCATTAGATGCATCACAATGGTCCAAAAGCTAGTTAAACCATGAACTTGGCAACTTTTTTATTTTAACAGCATCAACAAAACCTTTTATTAACAACCAAACCACAAAGCTAACAATACAGCAACACCGAACCAAAACCACCAAAACGAGCAGCACTAAACAAAACCAACCGGAAGAGAAAAAACAAAAACGATACAGCAAACACGGAGTTTGCGAGTAGCAGACAGCCGCAACAGCAGCACAGATCCGAGCTCCTGCGATAATCAACCCCGGACTGCCCCGAACCCAGCCTCGACCTCATCCCCCCGCAGGACCACAAGTATATAGTCTGCCCTACAACCGCAACCTCCTAATGATAGCAACCGCAGGCAACCCATCCAACATTCCTTCCATCATCGACCTTCTGCCTCCATCCGCGACCAAATCGAGAGAACCAAAATTCAACAAACCAAGAGGGCCGAACTGTGGAAACCAAAATCAACATGAACCGTCCAACGAAAGGGAACAAACCGCAGCTTTTTGCCCCATTTTGACAATCGAAAAACACCAGAAAACCCAATTGAAATCCTCTCGACATGAACTTGGCAACTTGATCGTATCAGTAATTTGGAAAATAAGAATTTCGGAAATTTAATTTTGATATGATAGTTTATTTTTGTTAAAGTAAGATGTAAAATCAATTTGGTAAGATTATTATTTTGAGTGATGGTACATATGAAATTTAAAATTAGCATTTATAGGAGTGAATATGAATTAAAAGTAATAAGACAGCATGTGGTACAATACAATATGAAAAGGAGCGGCAGTAGAAATTACGTGAAACAAACGCGCCGCCAGTGAGCGTAGAGGTTGGGGTGAAAAGGTTTGGAATTGTTGCAAACATAGCTGTAAGGGTAGGACGGATGGCGACGGGTGGAGCGTGAAATGGGGGTTATATAGCCCTTGGCTTGGGTAAGAAGGGGACCACTTCTTTAATTACTTTGTTTTATATTTATAATTATGATTTAACAATTGAAAAATTGATCCAAATAGTAATTTATGTAAGTATGCTAAAATAGAAAGAAAAAAAAAAAAAAAGAGATTTTAGCAATTTTTTGTTCCAACAACTATGCTATATCATATGATAAAATAGAGAAAAGAAGAGAGATAAGGTAAAAATCTCCAAATTTAAAGAAATCTTTAAAACTCCATATTGAAGAGAGGGAAATAATATTTAATTCTTTTCCACCAATAGGAAAAATTGAAGTTGTATGTTTATGAGAAAAAAATGATATTTTATTAATATAATTGATGATAAAATTGCTAAAATATAGTAGTTGTTGGAGTTTGATGTAATTTTTGTTAGAGATTTTAACTTTTTATACTCTATTTTAGAAAAATTATAGCATAGCTGTTGGAGATGCTCTAAATTGGGTTCTTAGTTATTTCTCTTATAAATTTACCGAAATGTTATTTCTTCCATAAAAAAATGCAGACCTAGCTAAAAGATTAAAAAAAAAAATTGTTTAGTTTCCCTTAATTTTCTTTTTTGTGGAACATGAATCTGAAAATTGCGGAGATAATGACATTTTAGTAAAAGTAGAAGAGAAATGATTAGAAGATTGATTTAAAGACGTGAAATAACTATTCAAGTCAATTTCCGTATAAAATTAAAATATTGGGGTTTTAAATTAAAATGTTGGGTTTTCAAATAGGAAAACGAATATTTGGTTTTAAAGTAAAAGAAGAAGAAAAAGAAAAATGAAAATGAAATGGGTTGTTGGCAAAAACGCAAACCTCTGATTTTATTATGTAATTACAACCCATCAAATATTTGACTAATGCTGCACCCTCCGTCTCCACCTTGGAGTATATCACCCACAACCTTAAATTCCAAATAAATAAATTAACAAAAGTTTGGATTTTTTTTTAATTTTTTCTTCAGGAAAATTATTTTGTAAACATTATCGAGTGTTTTTTTTCTTCTTTTTGTTTTCATTATGAGATCCTTATAAATATTTTTTTGGGAAAAGTTAAAAAAAATCCAACGGACTTTAGAATTTTGAGTGATTAAGTCCTTGGACAATTTTTTCGAATAAATAAGTCTTTGGACATATCAAAACTCGTTAAATAAATCCTTAGACTTTTGATAACCTGTTGAATACATCTTTATTACTTAAAAAATGTAACTTGCAACCTACATAACAGTTAAAACTACAAATTAAAAAAGAAATGTCACATACTTTATCCACCTACAAACTAAAAATAATGAAATTAACTGAAATAAATCAATCTCATCAACCAAATTCATTTTTTAACCACTTTTCAAATTTCTAAAATAGTTAAAGTTTGTACATAATGTTTTTTTTTTCTGTGTAAGGATTGTTTTTTCCAAAAAATAAAATAAAAAACATCCTTACATAGAAAATTTTATGTATAAATATTCACTTTGCTTATAGTTTTAGAAGAAAAAAAATACACTTTCCATCACTATAAAGCTATAGTTAGTTATTTGATTTATTTTATATGCATTACTTTTTCATTTTACATTTTTATTATGTTAACACATAATCGTATATTAACTAAAATATATAAAAAAATTAGTTTATTCTTTTAAAAATTATATAATTATAATCGTTTGGTCAATACGTTCAAAATGAACTCAATATTGTTTTTGAATTTAATCTTATATAATTCAATATCATAAATACGTACGAACTATTTTTAATACTTATAGTTACATATTTATCTTATATTATTAAATAAATAACCCTAAAATGATAGAAAATGTAAATATTAAATATAATTCGTACGTATTTATGATATTTAATAATATGAGATTAAATCCAAATAATTCAATATTAAGCTCATTTTAAACGCATTGACGAGACAATTATAGTTGTGTAATATGAAAAAAGAACATATTCTTTTTAATGTATTTTAGTTAATATACGATTATGTGTGTTAATATAATAAATGGTTAACTGAAATTTAAAAAATAGAAGATATAAAGTAAATTAAATAACAAATTTTAAGGATGCTTTCTATTTTTTTATTATTTTTTTTTGCCAAAAACTAATCTTAAGGCAAAAAAAATATATGTATAAACTTAGACTATTTTAAAAAGAGATTTTAAATAGTGTTTAAAAAATGAATTTGGTTGATAAGATTGACTATTTTAATTAATTTTCTCATTTTTTAATCTGTAGGGTGATAAAGTAGGTGACATCTTTTTTGTTTTTTTTAATTTGTAGTTTTATCTGTTATATAGGTTGCAAGTTACATTTTTAAGTAATAAGAATGCATTTAACAGGTTTAGAAAAGTCCAAGGATTTTTTTAGTGTGTTTTGAAATGTCTAAGGACTTATTTGTTTCTAAAAATTATCCAATGATTTAATCACTCTAAACACTAAAGTCCATTGGATTTTTTTGCACTTTTCCCTATTTTTTTTCCTTTAAAGAAAACACGAACGCGCATGATTTTTTAGATCAAAATAAGAAATAAATATGCAAATTAATAATATTCGCTATTAAAAGTATAATCTTATCATGATAACAATTCCTGATCATTGAAGAAATGCACATTGAGTGTCGTTTCAAAGATAATAATATTTATGTTTTCTTTTTGTAATTCAAAAACTAATGATGTAATGTAATGCTATTGCTATCTATGTCGTTTCTTAATAATAAATAAAACAACCTTAATTCATCCAACATAAAATTTACAATCATAAAATAACTCACGCTAAAATGGCTCAATTCAACTACAATATCTGAAGGTTTGCTAAGAAACAACCTATTACATAACCGAGATAATATTACTATAATTCCAAGAATCTAATCGGGAGTCTTCTATCGAGGACGCTACTCAAACCTTCTCTTTTCCTTTGCCAGAACCCCCGGCCCCTAGCTTGCCTGAAAAGGTTTTATAATTTAAAAAAGCGAGGGTTAGACCAAAGGTCTAATGAGATTCCCCGAAACTAGAACTATTACAATTAATAAAATCAAGTTAAATGAACTCTTTCAGTTTAAAACATAACTACACAAAAAACTCGCTTCCGGCACACACTACCGTCACAAAAGTAACGACGTGTCTGTCTCATACTGCCTTAGATGGGATACACCCATATAGCATAAACGGGACACCCCCTCCCCCCGGTATGAGTACAGGCGGGCCACACCCCCCGTCTTTAGCCACTCTCAACAATGTATGCATACATTATAATTCAAATAACTTAAACCGCATAAAAATTGAACTCACGTATAATAAGCTTGCGTAAGTAAAAATACATTTTCAAATAAGTTTCTCGCATCTCAAACAGTTAGAACAATACAGATATTTAACTTCTGTAATTAAACAACTTTATAAACTTGCGAGGTTTTAAGTTCAGAAAACTCACCTGTCGTCCTTAGTAAGACTTCACGTCTACTGATCTGAAACCTATAAGGAAATATAGACTGATAACTTCTCTATTCAAAATAATTATAAGAGTTGATCTAACTCAATATACCCTCGACATCACTCTCTACACAACTTACCCCAACCAGTTCTCTACAAAATAAATACCTATTAAACATAAACCGGTCCAACAGTTAGAACTTAACCATTACCGGCTAAACGAGCTTCGGCCCACTTGAAGAATCTGGCTGGACTGAAGGGTCGCCCGAGGTGCCACAAACGACCGGTGTCTACACCCCCCACAAGCATCGACCGGAGTCTCCAGGCGCCGACCGGGACGTGCTGTGCGCCGACCGGGATCATCAGGTGCCGCCCGGTCCGTCCCCAATGCGCCGACCGGTAACCAACCATTCCGGTCACTCCTTTCGACCGGTAACCCACCATACCGGTCACTCCCTTCGACCGATACCAACCATCCCGGTCATTCCCTTCGACCAGACTTCTAGTCGACCGATGCCAACGACCGGGGTCGTCGACCGGAAACCTCGACCGGATCCCCAAACTTGCAGAACGCCCGGAGGCGATTCTGGGTTATCGAACCCACCCCTTTACACAGATTCCAAACCCATGAACACCACAACAACATATATTCCCAACTCTGTTATATATATACATAAGCAATACTTAACCTCAATAAAAAACCAATACTAACAGAACAAAAGAGATGAAGATTCAAGAAATTCTCAGACTCAAAACATCCCAACCCCAAACTCACACAACCCATTCTGCACTTAGAATCAAAGGATAAATCAAGAAGAGAGTTTTGATTTGAATCTTACCTTAGAAATCGATTGTACTCGTTCGAGATCTTTGATCTTCTTCTCTTCTCCAAATCGCTCATAACCTCCTTCCTCTCTGCTTCCTTCGACCGACCCCCAAAACAAAACCAAAAAACCTATACTAATATCCAAATACAAGAATTTACACTTAACCCCCTTCAAGAAAAGCTTTGACAGGATTTTCACCCAACTTACTTTTTATTTGATTTTTAACCGGTTATTACAATAAAACCGTACATTGTTTTGATTTTACATCATATTAAACTCCGTTTCAAAATATACATTAACTTTTGTAACAAAATGATTTAAAAAAAATCTAACACTATTTTAAATTATTAATATTAATATTAATATTATAATTGTAATTATTATTATTATTATTATTATTAGAGTAAACTACGGATTTGGCCCTCATGGTTTGTCGATTTTTATGGATTTCGTCCCTAAACTTCATTTATTATGGAATTGGTACCATTGGTATGCACTTTCTGTTGTATCTAGTCCCTACACCAAACGACTGTCTAAAACGAACAGTTAAGTGATCCCACGTGCTTTGCACATGAGGGCAAAATCGTCCACCCACTTTAAAGGTTTCATTAAACCTTCTTGTCCCCTCAATAAACCATAATATTGAACTCCTCCTTGTGGTTTACCTTCATCTTCCCGCCTTGTTCATCTGCCAAAAAAAAAACTCAATCCCTTCAATGGCTGCAAGATTATGGAGTATTCGATCACCCAAAGACCCAATGAACCTGAACTACGTTTATGGTACGTAAACCTTTTCAAGATTTTATATGTTTACAATTTATTTGTTTGGCAACTTCAAGATCAGTGTTTATTTACTACCAATTTTTTTTGGCAGAGCATTTGTAGCACCCCAAAATTGGGATCAACAAAAACTTTCCAAAAAGAGGAAATAGTGGTATATGAAGTATGCCAAAGCACTGAGCCTCCCAAAAATGGGAAATGAATAAACAACCGTCAATTACAAATTGTCACTTAAGTATTGGAGCCAACAACCAAATAATCTAATTTCATGTGAAACAATATTATAATTCGGGTGTCACCCAATAATTTCCAAAAGAAGAGGTCTTCTATGATTTGGTGTCCCAAAATTCTTTTTCCCTAAACTAGCTCAAAACTCGGCTAAACCTTCTTAAAACCGACACCGTTAGAACCTGAGATACACATCACACCACACAAGTGTCAGGCCAGAATGTCTAGTGAGCTTGAACAATTAATCATGAAACATTATAAAATGAAATGCTATTTAAATTAAGTCGCACAATGATACTTGGAGTCAATGGGAGAGACCCATAACACCAACCAAGTTCCACCCAAAGAGTCGGTATACCTTAGTGTCGTCTACCACAATCGACACCCAAAGGCCCAACACGTCTAAGGGTTACAACGAAGGCATTGCCCCGAACGGCGGGGATCTAGGTGCATACCCACGTGGTGGCACCCAAGACTATGTCTTCCTAGTGTCTACTTGTCGTGGTTCATCCAACATTCCAAATTTGCTCCAAAGGAGTAACAACCCTAAATGGTAGTACATACTATATTAAGCACAAGTACTTGTGGTCCAAACACCACATACATGACTGATGGTTCCCAATCATTATCCCATCACTCTCATAATGGCCCATATCTCATATAGCATCCTATAAATGTAAAATAAGCCATGATATCAAGTTTATCAGATTCATATAGAATCTATTGTACACATTAAGGAAAACCACCCCATTAGGTCAATCCCAAGTAAGGTTATTTTTAGTAATCAACCTCATCTTCTACTTTCCATGAAAATCATCCAAGAACAAACAATTTATCACATAGGAAGTTTTCATGCTCAACACACATAGATTTTCCACAAAATTTCCTACAAGCTTATCCACTTTAGTGAGTATGAAAGATTCACAATAAATAAGTAACAATGGCTATAAAAATGCCAGAAATGATGTGTATCTAGAGTTATAAAGGTTTAGAAACTCACAATCTAGGTTTTTGATCAAAACCTAGAAAAATTAGCAAACCCTAGAAATGTAGAGGGGATGAGTTCAAGGCTTGATTATTAGTTGAGGTTCCACAATAAATGCTCCAAATAGTTTCTTGAGACTCTAATCAATGATCCTAACCACCCGTAGCTTTGGAGTAAATGAGGAGAGATGATAATGGGAGAAAAAATGTCCCTTCCAATCTCTCAAATCGCTACAAATATGAAATGGAGGAGAATGGGGTTGAAAATAGGTCTAAGTGAGTTTTTAAACCATCAAACACGTCGGGCGATTGTGCCTCGCGACTTTGCCAGGGGAATTGTCGCGGAGGCACTTTCGCGGTCCTCCCACGGCTCTCGGTACAAAGTGAGCGACATTGCTTGACGATTATGCCGGGTGTCACTCTCGCCTGTCATAACCGTGGTAAGTGTACCGCGACCCCTCTTCAACCCTCGACTATGGTACGCGGTAGTGCCCCTTGGCACTATCGCGGGCATTCTCGCCCAGCCCCTTTCCGATGCTGAAACTTCACGAAATCAATTATTTGGGACATCGTTGTTTGGTCTCGAGTAGTATAGGGTCAAAGGAAGTAATTCAAAAATTAAAAGTAAAAGTCGTAGGAATTTTGACGAGTCAAACTTACTAAGATTTTCGGGAGTTCCAGCATTATCCAAATCTGATGATATATTTCAAGGTCAACCATGGTGGTTTTTTTTAGAAAATGGCCAGGTAGGCGCTACAAAAATGGTAAGGTCAATTTTGTAGACTTAATCGACATTGACGAGTTAAGTATGCATGAAATTGATGATATGATCATAATGTTAGGGTATACAAAGGATGAACATATGTATTACCACTTCATGATTCCAGAAAGTGACATAGACTTTGGTCTTGAACCTCTAGGAAATGATAAGGATATTATAAACCTATTGAAGTATACAACCAAGTACAAGATGATTGATCTATAGGAACAAGATGATTGAATTGGAAATATTGACATATTCTTGCAGAGTCCAAATAAATGAAAATAAATAAAAAAGGGGGTTAACTTGTTCCAATTTCATCGTTATTGAATTTGAATATCAGAATAGCGGATATAGTCATGATTCAATGTCAGTCCGTGACCCCTGGATGCCGAAGGCGTCCTTGGGGTAATCTCGTAGTTCCTACAGGGTGGAGATGATAGGGTCGGTCCATGGATTTTCCTTTCTTTTGCCGCATTTCGCTCAAAGGGTTGAAGGGAGATAGATATTTTAGCCTTTTGAATCAAGCTCAAACTTCCTTCTTGCATGTGTGCCCCTCCGGAAGCACACACTATAATAAGAGGTAGAAATTCTTTAGTAGCGTATTCAATCAAACGAGTAATTTTATCCCCGACTACGGATCCCATACTACCCCCCATAAACTTAAAATCCATAACCCTAATTGCTACGGTAATTCAGTTTATTTGCCCTATGCCTGTTTGAACAACCTCGGTTAATCATGTATTTCTTTGATAAGAATCAATATGATTTTGATAAGGCTCCTCATCCGAATGAAATTCAATGGGATCCAGAGAGACCATGTCACCAAAACCGAAATAAGTAGTTATATTCTAATAGCCAGATGTTCTATGGATACAAGTTATTTAATACTCCAAACTCTTCTGTTTTTGATTATGGACCGTGCGAGTTATTTGTTTCGATCTCCATTTTTCTAATTATAATAGATATTGGTATGTATCCCGATTTTGTTCTTTCACTATCAGTTGACAAGGTTTAAGGTATTCTATATAATTATTTTTATAGATAGTTTTCTTAAAGAAAAAAAACTCCTATGAATTTTAAGAGTTGGTTGGCTAATGAAAAAAAAAGAAAGATTTTTATTCTCTTAATAAAGTAAAAACAAAATATGAATTTGAACCCAATATACTTGGCCTTTGCGAGAACCACGTGAATCACTACACTCCTTGATTCACATGGTTCTCGCCGGTTGACACAAGGGTTTTTATACACACCGTATTCCATTCTGTTTGTATTCGTAAGAACTTTTCTTGAATTTAACTAGAGGTTAACGTAAATGAACCATAACTATGTAGCCCTATTCCTAATAGATTGATCCCAAAATAACATATCCAAATTATAAGAAAGCCTAGAGTTGCCAGAATTGCGGAATTTGCCCCCTGCAAAATTTTATTTGTTCGAGTAATCAAATAAATTGCGAATACGATCCAAGTAATAAAGTCCCAAGTTTCCTTTGGATCCCAACTCCAATATGATCCCCATGCTTCATTAGCCCATACTGCTCCTGAAAGAATACCTATGGTTAAAAAGATAAATCCTAGGCTAATCACACAATAACTCCAATAATCTAATTGTTGAATTAATTGGTCCTTGTAATAATTCTTAGCAGAAAAAAGAAGTTTTTTTAAAAATATTGTTTCTTTCATTCTTGTATTGGATTTCACTAAATGAAAATGAATAATTTAATTGTAATAAATTATTACTTTTATAACTATAAAAAAATATTTCTAAAAGTAATGACTAGAAGTGCTACTGATAATAAGGATCATATCTCATTTAGCTCCTTCTTGCCTATTAGAATATAACTACTTATTTCGGTTTTGGTGGCTTCAACTATAACCCCAACTCTCTTTATTGGTCTGAGGAAGACTTATTATAAATTCATTGAATGAACAATTGAAAAAAATAAATCTTTCTGTGAGATTCTAGGTATTCTATAGTTCCTTCCTGCGTCAATTGCCAAATCTTAGTCATTGAGATTCATGGGCGATTGAACATGGGTTGACCGATTTGGGGAACTACTTCAAGTCCCCTAATGTTAGTAAAGTTGTTATTGAGGAAGTACACGAGGCATCCCCTGAACTTAGAAGAGATAGGAATGTGTTGCACAGGGGTGGGACTTCTTCATCTTGTAGTAAGAAATTGTGTCTAGAATGGTTTGGTGAAAACAGGGTTGATGAACCACATATTGAGCAACCTGTAGTTGAAGAGAAAATGTTGGAGCAACCTGCAGTAGAAGAACCCATAGTATATGAAACACAGATGGGCCAAGATAAAGTTAATGAAACATAGGAAGACATAGAAGATGAAACACAGATGGGCCAAGACAAAGTTGATGAACAGGGGCCTAAGGATGTTGTGTTTGATGAGGCAACATTGATTGATGAATTTGACCCTTTTGAAGATGATGTAGTAATTGAAACTGCAGATGCCCCACCATAGGGAAAACATATGCATAAAGAAACTGTAGAGAAGCATACAAAAGTTGCATATGTGCCTATAGAAACCTCTGTGGATGCAAATGAAGATGAAAAATTAGATGACTTAGAGCCTTTCGATTTGGATGACTTTGAAAGTGGTGAAGATTCTGACTATGATACAGAGAGGAAGAAAAGCTTACATAAGTTGAGAAAACAACAAAGCAGAGAAACAGAGACAACAAACTTTTTTGTTGGTTAACTATTTAGAAGCAAAAAATATGTCAAAAATGCCATTACCGTGCATTCAATTCAAACAATGAGGGATTTGAGCATAGTAAAAAAAATGATAAGAACAAAGTTAGGGTTAGATGCAAAGGAAAGATGATTTCAATGGGAGGGACAAGTACTGGGCCTTCAAATGATGGGTCTTCAAATGATGGGCCTGCAATTGATGGCCAACTTGTCCATGAGTATTGTACATACCCACAGTTTCTGAAGACACAACTTGGATGGTCAAGACCTACATTGACACACACAAGTGTTTGCATGCAAGACATGTTAGGCAGTGCACAACCACTTTCCTGTCTAAGCAGGTAGAAGAGACCATAGTTCCTAACCCAGAAATTCCACTCAGGGCTTTAGTAGAGGGTCTAGAGAAGAAGTATCAACTTGGTGTGTCGAGCATGAAAGACTATAGAGCTAAGTCTATTGCAGTGAAGAAAGTGGTATGTGACTATACTGAATAGTATGCACATTTGAGGGATTATGTACTAGAGTTGCAGAGATCCAACCTAGACACAACAGTGAAGTTAGATGTTGAGCATGAAGCTAATTTGAGTAATACAACAATATAGTTCAAGAGGATCTATATTTGTCTTGGTGCATTAAATCAAGGATTTAAAGCAATTAGAAAGGAGTTGCTTGGTCTAGATGGATCTTTCATGAAAGACCCTTATCCAGGCCAGATCCTCACTGCAGTGGGATTAGACCCAAACCAAGGCATTTATCCAGTAACATATGAAATTGTAGAGGCTGAAACCACTGACTCATGGTCTTGAGTTTTGGACAACTTGAGAGATGACTTGGATTTGTATTCATTAGTGATCGACAAAAGGTATGTCAGTTATCTTGCAATTTCACATTCAATTGTCAATGTTGATTTGTTAAACTCTTTATTTTATTGTGGATGTTCATTTGTAAGGGAATGTACCAGCCATGGCAAAGATTTTTCCAAGTGTAAAGCATAGATTTTGCCTTAGGCACATCTATGAGAATATAAAGAAACATTGGAAGGGTAAGGTGTACAAGGACCTCTTGTGGAAATGTATAACATCATCAACAGTACCACAGTTCAAGAAATGCATGGATGAACTGAAAGTTGTCAACAAAGATGCTAATGTATGGTTAAATGAAATACCACCCCACCACTGGTCTAGATCTCACTATACAGGTACATGTTTATATGTTGGTTTTATCATAATATACGAGTATATGGTTTTGGTAAATAATTGACCAATTTATATTTTTGGTTTTTGGCATGGCACAGGTAGAGCTCACTGTGATGTTCCGTTGAACAATATGTGTGAGGTCTTCAATAGGCAGCTTGTGAATGGAAGGGACAAACCTATCACTGTGGCACTTGAATACATTAGAGGGTATCTTATGAGGAGGATAGTGAATGTGCAGAAAGTGATTGCCAAGTCTGAAGAATATCTAACTCCCACAACCACTAAGTTGTTGTCTGCAATCAAGCAACAAGCTACACAATTTGTTGTGCAATGGAATGGAGGGGACTTGTATCAGGTAAGTGGACCATGGCAAGATAAGTGCATTGTTGATGCAAGACAAAAAATATGCTCATGTAAGAAATGGGAAATGAGTGGTATACCATGTAGGCATGTTGTGGCTACCATATGGTCCATTGCACTAAATGGTAAAGAAGTTGGGTTACCTGAACACCGAAGTTGGTAAAGAAATGGACGTATATATGATACAACTCGAAGGTTTTGTCGCTCCTGAAAAATCTCATAAGGTATGCAAGTTGCAACGATCTATTTATGGATTGGAGCAAGCTTCAAGGAGTTGGAATCATCGTTTTGATGAAGCGATTAAAGAGTTTGGCTTCTCAAAAAAATGAGGATGAACCCTGTATCCACAAAAGGGTTAGTGGGAGCACCGTATCATTTCTTTTATTGTATGTAGATGACATACTACTAATTGGAAATGATATTCCGACACTTGAGTCTGTAAAGGCTTGGTTAGGAAAATGTTTTTCAATGAAAGATTTAGGTGAAGTTGCCTATGTATTAGGCGTTCGGATCTATAGAGATAGATCGCGAAAATTACTTGGCTTAAGTCAGAGTACATATATAGACAAAGTGTTGAAACAATTCAACATGTCTGATAGCAAGAAAGGGTTCTTACCTATGTCTCATGGCATATCACTTTCTAAGACGCAGTGCCCTACTACATCTCAAGAGAGTGAATGAATAAGTAAGATTCCATATGCTTCGACAATTGGATCTATCATGTATGCCATGATATGTACTCGACCTGATGTATCGTATGCTTTAAGCATGACGAGTAGATACCAATCCAATCCAGGTGATGGTCACTGGATTGCCGTCAAGAATATCCTAAAATACTTAAGAAGAACAAATGATTCATTCTTGGTATATGGCGGTGAAGAAGAGTTAAGTGTAAAGGGTTACACTGATGCAAGTTTCCAAACGGATAAAGATGATTTTCGATCGCAGTCGGTTTTTGTGTTTTGTCTTAATGGTGGTGCTGTGAGCTGGAAGAGTTCTAAGCAAGCAACAGTAGTTGATTCTACAATGGAAGTTGAGTACATCGCATCATCAGATGCAACTAAGGAAGCCGTTTGGATCAAGAAATTTATTTCTCAACTTGGAGTTGTTCCTAGCAGTGATTGTCCTATAGAGTTGTTTTGCGACAACAATGGAGCTATAACACAGGCCAAGGAACCTAGATCTCACCAAATATCCAAACATATTCTTAGAAGATATCATCTCATTAGAGAGATTATTGAAAGAGGTTATGTTAGTATAAGCAGAGTGCCAACTAACAACAATGTTGCTGATCCACTAACCAAGCCGTTAACACAGCAGAAGCATGATGACCACTGTAGATCCATTGGTATATGATGCATGGATGATTGGCTTTAGTGCAAGTGGGAGATTGTTAGTGAATGCCCAAAAACTAATCATACGATGATTGTAATTTTGTGTTTTGTTTCATGAAATTAATAAATAAATAGAAGACATTGCCCAATTTATTATGTTTATGCTATATTATGTGTTTTTAATTATTCATAATAAATAACCTTAGAATAATGTATTCTAAATGTCCCTAGTTAAATATTATTTTGGGTTTTAAAGTTGAAGTAATATGATAATGGCTAGCATATGTAGGGATTCATATAGAGATATTGAATCTGCATATGGGTACAAAATGGAGATTTTGTGTATCGGACATGACTCGCTATGAGAACATTTCATTGGATGTCATGTGAGTGTCATAAGTGTTTCTCATGTGGTCAATGTACATGTAATTCTTTGACTTGAGAAATATGGAATTTGTTATGTGTGAGTAATGTATTTTGACATTTATTCTAATCATTCCGTAACTGGGTGACAAAATTATTGTTGGATATGTTATAAATCACATGGTAGAACTAACATGTATCGAGATAGGATTTGTCCCTCCTTTATGACGGGAGAGATGTTTCTGGGCCCCTTGATAAATATATACTAAGGAAATGCATGCATGCTCAGATAAATGATATGAGATATCAATTTCTATTTTTATTAGTATATTAGGGAATCAAGAAACTAGAGATTGGACATAACGATAATGACACATTCAATGTCTCGTGTTCAATCTGGACATCAAGGACAAAAGAATTAAATATGTACACTAAAATTGACTACATACCGGTAATTGTTTGTATCACCAATTCTCGTCATTTGGGTGATGATATGTATTGCTAGATACATCTCATTGTTTATAACTATAAATACGATATTTATATTTATTACCAACATGTCGAGAACCCATTGAGTCACACGCATTGAACATATTCGAATAAGGAGTTTTAATAATTAAAACGTTTAATTATTATATCTGATTTGTATTGATTTAATCTGATTAAATAAAATCAGATATTATTTATGTTAGACATAAATAAAGATAACTAGGTATGGTCTTGAAAAGATGAGTTATGGTGCATGGTGTAACACCCCGAGTTTCGTGAGGTATCAATTCAAGTTAATACAGAAACCGATATATCAAGGAAAAATAAGATTTTTGATTTTGGACTTAAATCCTAGATTTTATAGTCTAGATGTATGAAGGATTCAATTACGAGTCCAACAGTTCTTTCCGGAGCGAAAACGGAGCTATAACGAAGAAGTTATGGCCAAAACAGTTTCAGTACGCGCTAGGCTATAATGCCCGGCGATTGTGACAGTGTCACAATCGCCTGTCAAGGTCGCCGGAGCCCAGAAACACTTGGTACAATCTCAGCGATTGTGCCCGGCGATTGTGACATTGTCACTATTGCCTGGCACAATCGCCTGGGTGTTTCAGGGTGTTAAAATCGCGATTTTCAGCCCCAAACTTCATTTCTTCAGAACTCTCTCATTTCAACTCCGATTTGGGCGATTCAAGTTGCTACGGTTTCGTTTTTGAGAGCTTTTCAAGGATATGGAAATATATTGGAAGTATATTGGAGTACACTAGAGTATTTTGTGGTGGTAAACTTCTCATCCCTCTCACTTCATCTTCTTCACCAAGTTTTCTAGGGTTTCATCCACCATTTGTTCTCCCTTTCATAGATTGAAGGTTTGTAATCATTTTGGTGAACTAGAAGTGTTTTGGTTGGTGGATTCAAGCTTGGGTTAAGGTAATCTTCTATTCTATTCGGTTATAGAAGTTAGGGTTTTGGTATTAGTTGAGGTATTCATGTATATGGTTTGGGAAACAATTCTTTGTGGTTGATTATGTTTATTTGTGGTTGAATATGTATGGATTTAGGTTTTGGAAGTTTTGTCTTGAGAATCCAAGTGCTCTTCAAAGGAGCTCTAGTTGGGGGGAAATCTAGATTTAGCCTAAATCTAGCAAGGTGAGTTCAAGTTGATTTGTGAAAACGTTGTACATGCCAAAATGTCTATTTTAAAGTGTTTATGTATTCTACATGAAATTATCAAATGTTGGGTTATTTGCTAATCTTTGATTATTTGAAGCATTTAACTTTACAAACTTTGTATAATACCCACATTTGGGATTTTTGGGCATTTTGATAAATGTGTTACAAACGAATGTGTTTCGAGGTCTTATCGCATAAATAGATCTTTAGTCAAAGAAATACATTTTTAAATGTTTGTCGAGTCTTATACACCATTCATGAAATGGAATGTTTTATAAAGTATCACTTGCACTTTTATGTAAGGTACTTGAAAGAATGTTTATAGTCTCATTTCATGATTTTCATTCTTATCAGCAGTTAAATTTGGAAAATGCATATTCTGTGTTATGAGGCATTTGGAAAATATGAGAGTATAAGTTCAATTGGAAAATGGGTACCTCAACTAATGTTGAATTTTGAACTAATCTTAATTTTAGTCGTTGTGTTTGCATATCCGTTGGTCGAGTGCGTTTTATTGTATTTTTATTTCAATTACCAATGGGTCAATGGGTTGCTAAGCCTGCGACTTGGTATTTTTATTTGATTTGGGGTCTTTGGACAATTGTCCAGTTTTGGTAGCTCGACTTAGAGCCTTGGTTGCAATTGTGGATGAGGATTTCAACATAATGACCTTTCGCGGTCGGACCTTTCGCGGTTAAACCTTTCGCGGTCGAACCTTTCGCGGTTGAAGTTGAATTTCCGTGGGTTTACGTTTAAAGCTACTGAGCCTGACATCCCTTGCGTGTACTTTTGTTTATATGACTAGTCATAACAACATAAAATGGGCTTACTTTGTGGACCGTCACATTTTATGGAATCGGGAATTCCCCTTCACCGAAAGGTGTTGTTTTTGGGTATTGAGTTTTATTACCCAAGTTTTCGGTGACGTTTATTATTATTGGGTTTTACCCTTGATTTTGTGGGTTGAATATTATGCCCCACCCGTGTTTTGGGTGTTTTGAGATATAGGGTTTAACCGTATTTTCATAAATGGAGAGTCCGATTTATATTTACGCTTTGAGTGAGTTTTGGGTTAAAGCTAATGTATGAATGGACGGCTTACATTGGTATTATCATCTTTGTAGTAGTTTTGGTTTGGAAAATGTCCAAATTGATATTCTTTGTCTAAAATGCATATTATTGGAAAATGAGTCGTTTTCACATGTAAGGCGTATCATATTGAAGGACTATAACTTTATCCACATCCTTTCTTTTTAAACGTTTATTTTATATATGTTGAAAAACTCTTGAGCTCACTAGGCATTAAGCCTAACTTTTTATTTGTCGGCATGTGCATCAGGTTCCAGAAGGGGGTTCGGTTCTAGCAGTCGTATGAAGGGATGTGCTTAGTGGTTCACAAGTGTAAGCATTTGATGAAGTCTTCCGCAGTTTGGAGATAGCGATACTTTTGGGTTTTAGTAGCACCCGTCTTTATTATAGACTGGTCATATAGAAAGAATGTGTGTATTGAGGTTAAATATTAAATTGTGGTGGTAGATGATTTATTTATTGGTGTATTTAGAAAATTTTAAATTAGTTGCTATTTCCATATTTGAGGGTGTTACACATGGATACTTCTACACTCAAGTAAGGTGTAGGGATGGTGGTGTTTTCATGCCATGCCTCTTATGTGCATATATAATGTATGACATTGTATGCAAGATTTTTGTTCTTGCAATTCTCTCTAAAATTAACTACAACTATATGATCCCTTTTCTTTCTAAGTTTTGAAACCGTGACTAGCATCACGAGTAGGCAAAGAATTCGGATTGTTCGCGTGGATACTGTGGAGGCATCAAGCTTGCTTTGTTGTTGTGATTCAAAGTCTCGTTAACTGTGAGGTATAATTTTGAAACACCCGATTTATTCCGGTTCGTATGGGTCCTTGGAGTGTTACGGTTTTATTTTCCGCTGTGCTTGAGATCCCGTAACCCAACACATGGAAGTATGCAACTTGTACCAAATGCAAAATGAAAGGGCACAATTCATGGACTTGTAAGGGACAAGAAGAAAGGGCAATATAAAGTGGATGGTTGTTTCTTTTGTGGTTAGACTATGGTTGTTTCTTTTGTGGTTAGTGATAACTCTCAAATTTTGAGAGTTAATTCCTCTCTTGTTATATTTTTTTTTACCACATTTTCACCCAATTTGCTTCTCATATCCTTCATTTGGTCTAGATTGTTCAAACATTGTGATGAAATCCCAAAAATGCAAAAAAATCCGGTTTTACTAACTTTTGTGCAGAACGTGGCCACATTGCACCCACGTTGTCACCACGTTGGGGTGCTGGCCAAAAATTGCTTGGATAAGTTTTTGCCAATTCGGGAAGGCTGCCTTCTGAAGAAAGTGAAAGACCCTTCTGCTCATTCATAAGAATAAACAAGGAAGAGGACAAGAGATGTAAGTCAAAGGAAGGTGCTATACTCTTCCCAAAAAGCTACTTTTATGTTTAGTCACATCAACATTCTCTTCTTCCTTGGGCTATAAATTGGAGCTTGGAGGAGCCATTTAAGATCATCACTTCCAGAAGCATTAAACACCATCTGGAGCATTAGCATTTAGTTTTCATTCCTTGTAGTTTGTTTGCATTTAATTGTTGTAAGTTTTAATTTCTTGTAATAGTTGTCGCCAAAGTGGGCACCTTGTCACCACTTTGGCAGCAGCTCTTTAGTTTCTTTTATGCAATTTAAGTTATGTTATCTCCTTCTTCCATCATGTCTTTTACTTTCATTATGAGCTAAACACCCCTTTGGGTGTGGGTATGAGCCAAGGCTAAGACTAGTAGGCAACACTTGGGTGTTGCCATCGTTGCTAACTCTTAGACTTGGTCACTCGAGTCGGGACTTCAACTCAACGCGGACAAGCCGATCACTTGTTAGTGTTAATATTAGATCTTAGACCTCGAGAGGGGCAGATCCGAATACGGCTTGAGTGATGCAAAGAAGATTTGAGAAAGTCTTTTATAACCACGTAGAGATACGGGTTTTTGCATGATTTTAACTAAGGTTCAAATGTCGGTCGATATGGGTGTCACAAAGAGATTTGGGCGTCTATATCTATACTGGTGGAACTGAAACCCTTAGAAGTTTACTTAGTTAAGTCGGCAAGTCTTGAGTTGGCCAACGTGGTGACAAAGTGGGGGCAACGTGGCCACGTTCCGAGGAAACTTATTTTCGAGAGAAAAAGGTTTTTAAGGTTGTCGTGTGTCGTTTTGTTTCTGACCAAGTTGTTACTACATCAGTCTTAGTTAATGCTTGTACCCACACCTGCTTTTAATACTGTTAATCTCGTTTAATCATTGTTTAGTTGCTTAAAACCCACAAATATTGATTTTATTCTCAAAACTCAACCAAGCACTAGAAGTTCATGAAAACGTCTCTGATTCTTAGTTGACTAGTCCATGTGGAAACGATCTCGGTACTCTACCACTTTATTACTTGTAGCGATCATAGTGTCCGGTGTACACTTGCACCGCCACTATGGCAACATAGTGGCCACTTTGTGGACCTATACGATTTTACGCTATCAGTTAGACTATGGTAGTTTCTGTTGATCTTAAAACAATGGTGGTTATGTCTTTTGATCTTAAGTTAATGTGGTAATATCTTTTGGGGTTAGTTGGTCATAATAAAAACAATGGTGGTAATCTCTTTTGCTTGTTTGGGTATGTAATCTATGCAACCAAACTAATATGTTAATTCCAATTACAGTTTTATGCACATTGTTTATTTTCATTCAATTTCATTCCATATTGTTTACTAACAATATCCACATATGTTGTCAAATTTTACTGCCTTTTTCATTCAAATTGATCCATACAAATTTCATGTCATTACAAAACAACAATTACAACAAACCAGTACACTAGAACCCTATTATTGATCTATAGACTTGATCAATAACGAAGGTAAAAAATTACAAAGTAAATCCAACTTCTAAAGAACAATGATTCCTAGCTTCTTGTTTCAATTGCCTTTGCATTCATTTTATTATCAAGGTTATTTTTTGACCTCAATAAATTAGAAATCACCACCATACATAGAGTACAAGCTGGTGGATTAACCCAACCAAGAAATAGGCAACTGGATCCCTCAAAAAAATTGAACATCAATTAGGGGTTAAATAAACTAGGAAAAACTAACACTTATCTTACATTTCTTGAACAACAGTAAAATCGACGGCTAGGGTTTGTGTTCGCCCAAGAGGTATGCACCATTGTACGTGCACCACAGTAGCACCATTGCATTTCTACGCACCAAAGAAGAAGAGAAAGAGATGAAGTTCAGGAAAGGGTAAACCACGGGGACGAGTTCGATAGCAAGAAGGTTTAATGAAACCTTTAAAGTGGGTGGACGAGTTTGCCCTCGTTTGCAAAGCACGTGAGCTCACTTAACGGTTTGTTTTAGACGGTCGTTTGGTGTAGGGACTAGATACAACAGAAAGTGCATACCACTGGTACCAATTCCATAATAAATAATGTTTAGGGATGAAATCCGTAAAATTCGACAAACCACAAGGACCAAATATGTAATTTACTCTTATTATTATTATTAGAGTGAATTGTGGATTTGGTCCCTGTGGTTTTGTGATTTCTTTGATCATGGTTCTCATTCTATGTTTATTGTGGATTTGGTCCTTGTGGTATTCAATTTGTCTTGACCATGGTCCTTCTGACTAACATCTCCGTTAACTTCGTTAAATCAAGGACCATTTTAGCCATTTGCCATTTTTTTGTCCTTTTACGATAAGAAAAAAAAACAATACTTTTATACACACACATATAACGATATCAAAATAAATAAAATAGAATATTATTGTATGATTTGATTGTTTAACTTTTTTAAAAGATTAACTATATTAATACGATTTAATTTTATTATTTTATTATAAAGATGGAAAAATATTGTTTTATTGTTTGCATCAACCGGTTCTATAAATCAAAAGAATATATTTAACTAATTTTTGTAGATAATTTAGTTGTTCAAGAAAATTTGATCAACCAAATTTAGAAGGTCCGTAGAGTTTTTGTGTGCCTTTTCCCTTGTATGAAATCTCATTTTCTTTGAAGATATGAATAAATCCAAAAAAAAAAAGTTCTAAGGTCTTAAATGTTCGATATGTTTTCAATAAATAGAAATGTCAAAATATTAAAAAAAAACACATAAATAATTATAAAACAATACGTCATCTTATTTTTTAGAGTAAATTACGTTTTTTGTTCCTGCAATTTGTTAAAAATTGCAGATTTCATTTCTATGGTTTTGAAATTTCAGTTCTCATCCATTTTTGTCTCAATATATTTTTCCACCATTATAATAAAATAATAAAATTAAATCGTATTAATATAGTTAATCTTTTAAAAAAGTTAAACAATCAAATCATACAATAATATTCTATTTTTATTGGGTTGGGTAACATCCTTCATGTTGTAGCCCAGTGGTAAGGTAACATCCTGGGGGGGGGTCAGTGAATGGTATCCCTGGCTACCCCCAGGTTCGAACCCCGTGGTGAGCATCCTGTGACATCCATGATCATGGGTCTGTCACTTAGTGGTACCCTTAATTGGGCTGGGTCGTGGTCGACGGGGATTAGTCGGGTGGCACCCTTAAGTGGGAGCCCGGATACCCTGGGAACGTGTGTTAACTTGCCGTTAAAAAAAATAATATTCTATTTTATTTATTTTGATATCGTTATATATGTGTATATAAAAGTATTGTTTTTTACCGTAAAAGGACAAAAAAATGACAAATGACTAAAATGGTCCTTGATTTAACGAAGTTAACGGAAATGTTAGTCAGTAGGACCATGACCAAGACAAATTAAATACCACAAGAACCAAATCCACAATAAACATAGAATGAGAACCATGGTCAAAGAAATCACAAAACCACATGGACCAAATCCACAATTCACTCTTATTATTATATTAAAAAATAGACCATGGCCTCTTGTCGAGAGGGTATTCGCAACCCAAACTCCTTTTTAGTAAAAATGAAAATGAAAGCCTATGAAGACTTCTTACTATTAAAAAAGTATAATCATTTATTAGAGAAGAATATTAGTTGTTAGACCGTCTTTGATCGAAAATGTTTAATATAACATTTACGTTAAATTTTAGCACTCGAATTTACACTATTTATCATAATAGTATTAATCATCTCGAACCGCTGAGGGCTAAGGCTTTGTTTGGCAAACTAGCTTATAAGCTAGCTTGTAGCTGATAAACTAGCTTTTCAAAACGCTACTTTAAGTAGCGTTTGTTACGGCTGCTGGCTTTGAAGTTACGGCTGCTGGGTCTGAAGCTACTGAAGAGATCACAACTAAAAATAGGTGTTCCAAAAGAATCCCAGCAGTACCGGGTTGGCACAACGACTACGTGATGGGGTGAAACTCTGTTTTGGGATAGGATTATTAGTAGGATAAACTTAGCTGGATATTTATCTTATTTACTATTTACTATTTTGTAGGTGATAGAGTTTAAATAGGACTACAAGAATACTAGTATTTAGGTAATGTTTTTCGTTGAATTGAAGCATATTACTTTTTGGCAAATCATCTTCTCTTCTTCACCTTTTTCTTAACATTGCTGGAGTTGGCACTCACTCGAAGAGTGTGGGTTCAATACAACTGCACTGGATCGTAACAAACTGGTGCTTTCATTGAGAGAACCCATAAGAACAATTTATTCATGGCGGGGGAAGCTGAATTACGGTTGTTGATGAAACAACAGATCGATGCGTTAACCCAGAAGATAGATAGCCTGGCCATGGAATTACAAGAGGCAAAGGCACTAGGGCCGGCAGGTGCACCAGAAACTGATCGTACAGGTGCGATCCCGAGATCTATGCGATTAGATGTGCCACGTTTCAATGGAACCGATCCAGAAGCCTGGATTTTTTCGATGGAGGAGTATTTCGGTCTACATGGGACACCAGCCGATCAAAGACTTCGAATTATCGGGTTTAATTTGGACGGTGATGCGGCTGAATGGTTTCGATGGATGCGCCGAAATAACTTGATTACTACATGGGACAACTTTATGGAGAATGTACGCACTCGATTTGGGCCCTCAAAGTTTGAAGACCCACAAGGAGATCTTTCTAAATTGCTTCAACATGGCACGGTCGCCAAATACCAAGCCGACTTTGAGAGGATGATGAATAGGGTGACCGGTATAAACGAATCCTTACTGATTTCGTTTTTTATACTTCTGGTCTGAAACCACCACTACAACGAGAGCTATTGGTCGCCAAATCAACCACGTTGGATGAAGAATTTGCATTGGCCCGTATTTCTGAAGCCCGGTTCGAGGATAGTTGGTTTCCGTCGCCCACCGTTAACCGTAGCCGACTAATAGGAACAAGTCAGACACTACCGACCACTACTAACAAGACGTTTGCTACTACTATCACAGGAAACAACTCAAATTTCGTTCGTCCCACTTTTGCACCACCAAGCCAGACCAAACAATCTTTGCTACCAACACCAAGTACCAACACAAAACCAATCCCGGCACTTCCAATCAAATGGATTTCACCGACAGAAAGGCAAGAACGGATGAGTAAAGGTTTATGTTTTAATTGTGACCAGAAATATGCAAAAGGACACAAATGTCCAGGACGGTTTCTTCTACTAATGACCTCAGATGAAGATGACACGGAATACCCAGAAGGCGACCAGATAAACGAGGTGGGGGAGATGAGTGAACCATTGGCAAGTGGGGATGTGTCGATCTTGAACTCATTGGTTAGCCATGGCAGCCCACGTTCATTACAACTGTGGGGTATAATCGGCAAAAGTAAGGTGCACGTACTAATAGACAGCGGTAGCACACATAACTTTGTGCAACCAAGCGTCGTGGAGAAACTACAACTACCGGTTCAGACTACCAAAACCTTCAAGGTTTACATCGGCAGTGGTGATACCCTATTATGCGAGAATGTGTGCTCCAAAGTTACAATAAATATGCAAGGCTTACAGTTCGACATGGATCTTTTTGTGTTACCAATGAAGGGGGCGGAAGTCGTCTTAGAAATCCAATCGTTGCAAAAATTGGGTAAAGTAACCCATGACTATTCAAAGCAATCCATGGAATTCGAGATGAGCGGGAAGAAACAAGTATTGCAAGGGGATGAGACTTTTCGAATGAAAAAAATGAGTTTCAACCAGATGCAAGCTCTAATGGACAGCGACGAAGTATATGGGATATATGAAGTGCATTCAGTTCCCATTGAGGAGATCGGCCAAGACAAGATGACAAACGGGAAACCACCAGAACTACACCCAGACATTAGCACATTGATTGACCGCTACCAAAATTTGTTCCAAACTCCTACTACGTTACCACCACATCGCCTAATTGACCACAAAATTCACCTACTACCAAACACTAAGCCAATAAATGTACGACCCTACCGTTACCCACATTATCAAAAGGGTGAAATGGAGAAACTAGTGGCAGAGATGTTGGAGCAAGGGATCATACGGATCAGCCAAAGCCCATTTTCTTCCCCAGTTCTTTTGGTGAAAAAAAAGGACGGGTCATCCCGATTTTGTGTAGATTATAGGGATTTAAATGCAACGACCGTTAAAGATAAGTTTCCAATTCCCACAACGGATGAGATGTTTGACGAATTAGGGGGAGCTAAGGTGTTTAGCAAATTGGACCTAAGAGCCGGGTATCACCAGATACGTGTTCATGATAGAGATATTTATAAAACCGTTTTTCAGACTCACCAGGGACACTATGAGTTCCTCGTGATGCCATTTGGGCTCACCAATGCACCATCAACGTTCCAAGCAACAATGAACCGTATTTTCACACCTTATCTACGGAAGTTCGTTATTGTTTTCTTTGATGACATATTAATCTATAGAGATTCTATTGTATCTCACGTGGAGCATTTGGGGCATGTTTTCCGGTGTTTGCAAGAAAACCATTTTTTTGTGAAGAAGTCGAAATGTGTATTCGGCACCGAATCGGTGGAATATCTTGGACATATCATTTCGGGCCAAGGCGTGGCAATGGATTCAAAAAAAGTAGAAGCGGTAAAGGGGTGGCCAACCCCGAAAAATCAACGCCAGGTTCGCGCATTCTTGGGTCTAGCCGGGTATTATAGACGATTTATTAAAGGATATGCCACAATAGCTGCACCGTTAACCGATCTTCTACAAAAAGATGGAATCAAATGGGGTGAGGTGGAAGAAAAAGCACTCAACAAATTAAAAGACCTGTTGTGTAATGATCCAATATTAAGACTACCAAATTTTGAAGAACAATTTATAGTGGAAACAGATGCGTCAGTTGTGGGGGTTGGGGCGGTATTACTTCAAAGTGGGCACCCTATTTGTTATTTCAGCAAAAAGTTAGGACCTCGGATGCAAGCCGCATCTACTTATCAACGGGAATTGTTCGCAATTGTTGAAGCCGTATACAAATGGCGCCAATATCTACTGGGAAGGAAATTTGTGATTCGAACGGACCACAAAAGCATTAAAGAATTAATGCAACAAGTAGTCCAAACGCCTATTCAACAACTTTATGTGAGAAAGCTCTTGGGATTTGATTTTGTCATTGAATATAAGCCAGGAAAAACGAACCAGGTAGCTGATGCCTTATTGCGAGTACACGAAGAAGACGAGATCATCTACTCCGCTTTTATGGCTCTAAGCAAACCCGTCATCGGTCTGCTGGACGAATTACGACAGGAGAACTTGTCGTTGGAGGAGTTGAGCAAACTGAATGAAGACTTGTCTCAAGGTAAACTACCACCAGAGTTCCAAAAACAAGAGGGCATTTTGAGTTACAAAAATCGCTATTTCATTGGGGAACGATCGCAACTTAAGCAAAAGTTACTACAAGAATTTCATGAAACGCCAAGTTATGGACATTGTGGAGTGAAGAAAATGATGGTTAGTCTGTCTGCATTATTCTATTGGAAAGGAATGCGAAAGTCAGTAGAAGAATTCATCGCCCAATGCATCGTTTGTCAACAAACCAAGTACTCCACTCAAGCTCCGGGAGGACTTTTACAACCATTGCCAACCCCGACAGCGGTTTAGGAAGATGTGACCATGGATTTTATAACGGGGTTACCTCCATAGAAGGGGAATTCGGTCATACTTGTGGTGGTGGATAGGTTCTCTAAATATGCCCATTTTGGTGTACTTCCTACTCATTACAACGCAAAAAAAGTTGCCGAATTGTTTACCGAGATAGTGATCAAGCATCATGGTTTTCCGAAAACCATTGTATCCGATCGCGACACCATCTTTCTCCGTAAATTTTGGAAGGAGTTATTTGAATTAAGTGGCACACACTTAAAGCATAGAACCTCGTACCATCCACAAACAGATGAACAATCTGAGGTGGTTAATAGAGGACTAGAGCAGTATATACGAGCAATGGTGCTCGAACGACCACAACAATGGGCATCATTACTTAACTGGGCAGAATATTGCTATAACTCAAGTTACCACAGCAGCATCAAAATGTCACCATATCAAGCACTGTATGGTAAGCCACCTCCATCATTAATTCCATATGTACAAGGGGCATCTAAAATTGCAGCTGTCGAAGAGACGTTAATGGATCGAGATGCATTGATGCACCGACTAAAGGTAAACTTAACATCCTCAAAAACACGGATGGAAATGATAGCTAATCGTAAGCGTCGGGAGGTCGAATTTGCAGTAGGAGATAAGGTATTAGTCAAGTTACAACCATATAGACAGATAACCGTGGCCTCTCGACTGTCTAACAAGTTGCCAAAGAGGTTTTATGGTCCATTTACTATAATAGAGAAAATTGGGGTTGTTGCATATAAATTGGATTTACCAGCCTCCAGCCGTATTCACCCGGTATTTCACGTGTCCGTTCTTAAACCATTCAAAGGGTCTAATGTGAATATGGTTGAGGAATTACCGGCGGAGTTGGAAAACGGACAACCGATCGAACAACCTCTGGCCATTTGCGGTAAGCGACATGTGATGCGAAACGGAAAAATTGAGATGCAAGTCTTGGTTCAATGGAACGGAAGTTCCCCGGAAAATGCCACGTGGGAATGGTTGCAAGAGTTTCAATTGGCTTATCCTCATTACCACCTTGAGGACAAGGTGAATTCAGAAGGCGAGGGGAGTGTTACGGCTGCTGGGTTTGAAGTTACGGCTGCTGGGTCTGAAGCTACTGAAGAGATCACAACTAAAAATAGGTGTTCCAAAAGAATCCCAGCAGTACCGGGTTGGCACAACGACTACGTGATGGGGTGAAACTCTGTTTTGGGATAGGATTATTAGTAGGATAAACTTAGCTGGATATTTATCTTATTTACTATTTACTATTTTGTAGGTGATAGAGTTTGAATAGGACTACAAGAATACTAGTATTTAGGTAATGTTTTTCGTTGAATTGAAGCATATTACTTTTTGGCAAATCATCTTCTCTTCTTCATCTTTTTCTTAACATTGTTGGAGTTGGCACTCACTCGAAGAGTGTGGGTTCAATACAACTGCACTAGATCGTAACAGCGTTTCAATAAGCTAACTTATATATAAACTAGCTTATGGTCATCCAAACATGTACACTAGCTTATAAGCTAGTTTTTTTTTTTTTTTGCCAAATATAGCCTATACCACTTATTAAATATATTTATTTATCATCATTTAACTATAATATTTTTTGTGCATATCAATTAGTTTAAGTAAATTGGTTAAAATTATATTTATATATTTTATTTAACTATAAATTTTTTGTGTGTGTATTAATTAGTTTTAGTAAATTTGTTAAATACTTTTATATCATTATACCCACATATTAATGTAGTGTTTTGTTTTATAACATTTAAATTATCAAATTTTCAACCAATAAAAACAAAACGTATATCGACATTAAATTTCATTTAAGTTAAATGAGGTTAGTTAAAGCGTGTTTTAACCAAGGTTCTAAATGACGTAAGTCATGACGTGGCGGCAGGGTCAAGCCTCAAGTTTTAGGAGCCACGACGAGACAATGACGTTTTCAAAGCGTTATATATAACGACATAGTTTTATATCTTATATAATCTATCTATACATATAATAAATAAGTAACTGGAGGGACACGTGTCGCCTTCTGGTGAGTCCATTTTTTTCATTTTCCCGCCTAAATATGAACCTGAACGCATTTTACACTATAAGTTCATTTAGCAAATTCACATTCATTCCTTATTTAATCTTTCCTTAATTCAATTTTTTAATTTATACCTTACATTTATTACCCTTATAATTAGATAGGTAGTTTACTTTTAATCACTTACTTTTTTATATTTCATTTTAGACTCTTATCATATAAACATAAATAATGTATATGAACTAAATTGCATTGAAAACAACATTTTTATTTTTTTACAAATTATTCCATTGTAATCGTTTCGTCATTACCTTCGAAATGAGTCCAATATTTTAATATTTTTGGACTTAATTATATAATTAAATATTCATAAATATATACGAATTAATATGTCGTGATGATATTTAGTATATATATATATATATTTTCTATCATGAAGTTTTATAAAATAACATTTTTAATTTTATTTTATTGACATTATGATATTTAGTGTATATATATATATAGGGGCAGGTTCAAACGAGAAGGTAGTCAATTTGTGAGAAGGCGAGAAGGAATATGAGCCACATAATCTATTAATTAAAAAATACTATAAATAAAAAATAAAAATACTTTTAGTAGTTAAGATAATTATCATTTAAAAATTAGGATAATTACCATTTTGAATTGGATAAATCCTTAAAAATCTAATTATACTTTTTAAATTTATTTATTTTTAATTTCAATAAATTCATAATTTTTTTATCAAATTTTTTTTTTCTAGATACATTTTTGATTAAAAAAAATCACAATTTTCGTAAAATATCACATGTGATATCCACAATGAATTCATTATATTTTTCACAATTTTTATCTATTTTTTAATCACATGTGATTAACTACATTTCACATATAATCCACTATGTGAATTTTTTGTACATATCACATATGATAATATACGTCTGAATGCAAGCAATGCATAATCACATGTGATAACATTTTTACATGACCAAAAGATCAATAAATATAAATATACGTAATCATATATGATTAACTAAAATATCTACAATTATCACATGTGATAATATGATATGTGATATGTACAAAAAATCATATAATGGATCATATGTGATACGTAATAGATCTTATGTTAAACGAATCTAATCACATGTTATTCAAAATGTAAACGTAGATCCAAAAAAAAATGATAAAAAATATAATGAATTAATTGTAGATATCACATTTGATATTGATGAAACTTGTGAATTTTATTTATCAAAAGTGTATCTTAAAAAAATGATAAAAAACTTGATAAAATAATTATGAATAAAATAAAAATAAAAATAAATAAATCTCAAAGATATTACAAGATTTTTTAAAGATTTATCCAATTTAAAATAGTAATTATCCTAAATTTTAAAATTATTTTTTATTTTCTATTTATGATATTTTTAATTAATAAAATATGTGTTTCATATTCTTTCTCGCCTTCTCGCAAATTAGTTTACTTCTTGCATGATCCTCCTCTCTCTCTCTCTCTCTCTCTCTCTCTCTCTATATATATATATATATATATATATATATATATATATATATATATATATATATATATATATATAGGGAGAGGTTCATTTGCAACCCTTAAAAAGGTTGCAAACCTTGCAACCCACATCTTAACCGTCGGATTCATGATCGGCGGTTATAAAAGATATGGGGCCCAATATTTTTAATTAAAAAAAAAGAAAAATAAAAATAAAATAACCGTCGATCATGAATCCAACGGTTAAGATGTGGGTTGCAAAGGTTGCAACCTTTTTAAGGGTTGCAAAATATCCTTCCACTATATATATATATATATATATATACATATAATAAATAAGTAACTAGAAGAACATGTGTCATTTTCTTGTGAACCCATTTTTTCATTTTTCCGAATAAGCATGTATCTGGACACATTTTACATTATAAGTTCATTTAGCACATCTACATTTTACATTATAAGTTCATTTAACACATCTACATTTTACATTTACGGTTATATTATAAATTTTGTTTTATAAATCCTTAATATTTATTCATATTTTTTATTAAATTTTTGTAAAACATCGTTTGTGAAAACTGCCTAAAACAAGGACGTTTTGTAACCAACTGCAAAAAAAAAACTCTGAAGAGAAAAAAACTTGGAAAAGTAGCATCGCACTTTTGATAATCATTCATATCTGTAATATAAGTTTTCAGGCATGATTTAATTTTTTAAATTACCCCGTGTAATACACGGGGTCGAACCTAGTATTATATATACAAACATATTTTTGTACTATTACTCAAAATATTTTAATGATAATAAACAAGTTAAATTATGCTCTATATTAAAACTAGTAAATAAGACATTAAAACGTAAAGAAAAATCAAATATTCCGTTATAAAAATCGTGGATTAAGTCATGGCATGTCACATGATTAACATGACGTAAGACACAAGCCTTGAGCCACGACACGTCATGATGACTATAAAACAAACCTTTTAGAACAGTGGTTTTAACACATTGATTGAAGATGAGTTGTTTATATTATAACATTTTTATCTTTTTAACACCTCAATTAATGACTTTTTTTTTGGAATGACTTTGTATTCATCAAAGCTTTACATTTATCACACTCCTTCATAAAGAGCTTTTGAATGACTTTATTGCATTTAAGTAATTTTGTAATGTTATCACACTACTAAATTGTCATTGATCCAAACCTATTCAATTTACAAATAAATTCTAATATTTTTGAAAGTTAAACGTTTAATTCATTAAATATGAGGAATATCAACCATGTATAAGTATTTATTGTATATGAATATTATGTATTTTGAAAAATATATCTAATTATTTAAGTAATAATTAAATACATTTCAACGTAATATTTTTTTTTAAATAATTACCTTCACAATTATATATTTGTATGTAAACTATCAACTATTTTGTTTTAGGTAAAAGAAATACTTTAGATAAATAAAATTATATGAATAGTAAGAAAAAAGAATGTGTTCGATTGAAAAAAGTCGTGTACCCAACAATGGTGATGAGGTCATGAAGATAAGAAAGAAGGTTAATGGAATTTCTTTTCCCGATTTATTTGTTTTTAAATTGAATCATGTCTTTTTAATTATTGATTTTAATATTACTTAATCATCATTTATAACATAGATTTTTTCATATATTTTTTATTTACTGATTTCATCCAACATTTTATATATTTTAATCACCAATTCTATTAAGATCATTTCCAACCTAACATTAAAAACATCAAAAACACAAAAATATCGTTGTCAACGCTAAAATTAGGGGTGTTTGCGGTGCGGTTCAGTGCGATTTGAGGCAAAACCACAAATCACACCCCGCATAGGCGGTTTGAGCATTTTACCAAACCACAAACCGCACCACATATACCTTAAACCGCACCGCGAAATGCGGTGCGGTTTGTACCTAACGCATTTTACACCTACAATTCAATAATTATATGATTAAAACTTCATTTTAAAATCAACGATAATGTGACCGTAGTACAAAACATAAAAATATTCAATATGTTCGATTCTTAAATGCATATTACATAAATATTGCAATTATTCTATATATAAATATATGTGTGTAATATATAAATTAAAAATATATACATATATATAATGTGCGGTGCGGTGTTCTTTGAACTGCGGGTTGATAACTCAAAACCTCAAACCGTACCGCATAATGCGGTTTGGTAAAAATACAAACCGCACTGTGATTTGCGGTGCGGTGTAGACGGTTTGTACGGTTTAGATGAACACCCCTAACTAAAACACTAAAAAAATGGAGGTCAATGAAGTAGACCTACAAAATCAAATAATAATATTTTATTCAACTCTTATAGTTATATATATAGATTAATGATTTAATACATTTAATACTATTATTTTATTATTATTGTAATACTAGAAGCGTATTCGCGCAATACAGCGAGATACATCACGATTTTAATATTTTTTTTTTTTCGATTTACAGTACAATTTTGGATGGTTTTGAGAAAGTGATAATGTTTTTTTATAAATTTGTTTAATTTAGGCTTAATAATATAATTTTTTTATATAAAAAAATTAAGTATTTTGTTATAATTCAATGATTATCTTATATATTTTAATGACATCTAGAAAAACTAACCAATTACATATTTAATAATATAATTAAAACAAAATTATAGTAATATAATATATTAATTAATATTATATTTTATTTAGAAGCGTACTCGCGCAATGCAGCGAGATACATCACGATTTTAATGTTTCATTTTTTTTTTGTCGATTTACAATACGATTTTGGATATTTTGAGAAAATTATAATGTTTTTTATAAATTTTTTTAATTTAGGCTTATAATATAATGTTTTTTATATAAAAAAAATGAAGTATTTTGTTAGAATTCAATGATTATCTTATATATTTTAATGACATCTAGAAAAATAACCAATTACATATTTAATAATATAATTAAAACACATTTATAGTAATATAATATATTAATTAATAATGATACATGAAAATATTTGCATAAAAGGAATACCTTGCACATATCAAATTAGTGAGTGTTAGAAGCATGCAGTAGTAATATGTATCTTGTGCTTTGATACTTGTAAATTAAGAGATTTTTAAAATCTTGCATAAAATGATGATACTTTGTGCCTAATAATCTATATTTAAGAGTTTTTTTTATCCATCCTTTATAATATAACTAGAAGTGTACTCGCGCAATGCAGCTAGATACATCACGATTTTAATGTTTCATTTTATTTTCTGTTTTTTGTCGATTTACATTATGATTTTGGATAGTTGTGAGAGAGTGATAATGATTTTTTTTATATAAATTTGTTTAATTTAAACTTAATAATATAATGTAATCTATTTTGCTTTAATAATATAATTTTTTTATAAAATATTTTGTAAGATTTTTTAATTATATTTTAGATTTTTTATATCTAAAATATGCTGAGAGTTATTTTAGGGGAGTTAAAGTGGGAAATGATTTTAGGGGAGTTAAAATGGTTAGAGATAATGATTGAAAATTAATAAATAACATTAAATGGAGTATATACAGCTTTTATGGTTGTTTTTTAAGTAATTAACATTAAATAGCGGTACATTAAGCTTTAAGACTTGTTTTTAAGAGTTTTTTATGTCATCTTTATAATATAGTATAGATAGATATTAAACATGTTTTAGTGTATGGGTGGAGTTCTAGTGTTCAAGAGACCTACCAATTTTTATGTTTTTAATGTTATTTTTTTAATGGTTAGATTGAAGAGATCCTAAATGTATGTAATCATCGAAATATTTTTTTGACTCAAAAACATCATAACAATATTTATGATTATATTAAATATTTAAAAAAAAATTATTATACTCAATCTTACAAAAACTAAAAAAATTTATTTATATATTTTTGATGCACGTCTAAACAATATATTTCAAAAAAGACCAAGTTAAAAATATAATTAATAATATCACAACCAACAAGGTTTGCAGGTTTCACATCTAAATAATGGGAAAATATAATATAAATTTAGTTAAGAGGTAAAAAAAAAATAATGGGAAAATAATTTTATGTGGAGGGGGGAGTGTTTCAAAAGTTTGGAATTACCAACAAATCATTGAAGTTTTTGATGATCGGGAAAAAGTGGTTTTTTGAATTGCTTTTGCTTTTAAATGATTGACATTACAACATAAATGGTTACAATTTGCATATAATTAAAGGTTAATATTGTACATTATTCTTTTTGCGCTTTAATCTTATACCAAAAAAAGTTTTTATTTATCCATTTTGGCCACAAAAGTAGTAATTGTAAGTAAGGAGCTGTTTGACAGTTACTGAATGGTTTGGTGCAGAATGATTAAGAGACTCTTATGATATAATGCAATATGAAGTATGATTGTTTGGTAATTGTTCAGAATGAAATCATGACGCTTAATGGTTAAGGGAAACCCAAGATACAACCTTTTTTTTTCTGTCAAACTGAATTCACCTCTTAACGATTCAGAGGTTGTCTCTTAATGGAACCATTAAGATTTAAGAGATAAACAAACATCCCCTAAGTTTTATAAATTCATAAATTGGCCACGAATGAATAAAATATTCACAATTTACAGTACAACAAAATCACTGACTTGAAGTCTTATGTTTAAGCTTCTCAATTTATAAGTCACAAATTATTGTTTAAATCATGTATAACATTACAATTAAACCATGTATAACAGAAATTAAAGCATTTTAGTTCAAGAATAACCAAATATTAGTTAGTTTCTAAGATCTGATCATAGGTTAGTAAATGGGAAAATAAAATCGAAGTTTATAAATTACGGTTCCTAAAGGGCAGTGGGGAGCCACATAGAAAATTATGGGGTCTCTTGACCCTAGTCAAAAATTAAAACAAACTAGATTTGGTTTTGAAAAAAAAATTAACCTTCGCAAACGACTTTAGTTTCATACTTAAAGAATCCCTTCAATTTTTATAAGACCCCATATATTTGAACTTTTTCCACCAAAACTAAAAGCATTAAATTCATCTCAATATATAAAATTATGGGATAATTTGCAATTCTATTTAACCGAATAGTAAAGAATAACCGAAGCCGGAACGTTTAACCTGAAACCATTTTGGTTCGGGAGCATTATTCAGTTTCGAAAAAATTCGACCCTCCTAAGTCTGATCACAGTCACTTAAATTTCTAGATCCGCCACTGCTAAAGAGTCCAATAAATTCCTAATTAACATTCGTAGTTGTTGTTTTAATAATTCTAAGACATTTTAGTCCAAACTAGTTAAAAAGTTTAAAAACTTAAGGGTCGTTTACCAAACGCTTATTGGATATGTACTTACCGGGTCAATTACGTTGTTAGGTGAGCATATCAAGAAGCGAAAAAATCATACCCGACAAAAGAGAAGGTGAGCATAGCAAGGAGCGGAAATTTTAAATAAAAAGGTAATATGTTTTGATTAAAAAAGATCAAAATGAAGCGTTTATTGTGAAAACATGTTGAACCAATATTACTCTTTGAAAGAATCATTGAGGAGGTGAGGAAAGTTACAACATATCTAGAGGAAAATGGTTGAAGTATAGCCAATGTCGGATTCCAAAATTTATTTTATATTTGATTGTTTTTTGTTAGTTATATGAATTGAAACATGTGTTTAAGAAGCTGTATTTATGCAACATTAACTTGTAATTTTGAATTTTTATGTAATATGTATCGATATTTGATGCGTAAAAAGTAATTTATAAGACTTCATGTAAGAGAGTTGGTTTTTGGCGAGAATAACAATTATCGTGAGAAAGGTAATAAGGGATCTCTACCCTTTGATCAATCATAATTGAAGATCAATTGAAAATACCCTTCTAACTTCTAAGCTAATTCATTGGTTGTTTTGGGACTTGATCTAAACCATTATATCAACATTAATTAAAAATGATCAAGGGTCCATATTCGTTCTTACACTTCTCAGCTTAACTTCTATTCTCACACAACCCTTTGTCTCACCTAAAATGTTTTATACTATAATGTAATAGGTTGGAGAAGAATGGGTTAAAACCAAAATAAAGTAAAAATAATTAAAAATGGGTTAAAGATACTATAAAGTGTTAACAATACCAATTTGTTAAACCAAAAACATTGTTCTAAACAATTCGTCGCACAGCCGCCATGACACCAAGACTTGTGTGTCACGTCACGTTAAGTTCATGGCACACCATGACATAAAACACAGTTATCGTAATGAGATATTTGATTTTTCTTTACGTTTTTAATGTCTTATTTGCAAGTTTTTAATATATTTATAACCTAATTTTGGTTTGCAGGAATGGAAATGATTTGAAGGAATTTCAAATTCAAATCCATTCCAATTCCATGTTTGGTTTATAGGATTACTCAGATTTAAAATCCTAGGATTTCTTTGAAATCATCAGATTTTGAAACCCCATGGTTGATATTTCAAGGGATTTCAAAGGATGTTTATATAATAATGTTTCAAAATGTGTTAGAAATGTTTGTTTTTCAATAATCAATTAATAATAAGGTAATTAATTATTATTTTTTATAATTTACAATTCCATTCCAAATCCTAAAAACCAAACACGTTAAACCTTCCAAATCCATATCTCTCCAATTCCAAATGCTTCCACGAAACCCAAATCCAATCCAACTATTCTATCAAACCAAACTATCCTAATAGTTTATCTTGTAATTAATGCTATCAATTTAATAGCTAACTAACCCCCATTATGAAATTACCACTTATAATAGTCAATGGTTTAATAGGAGATCTTTATAACTAATTTAATTATAATTATTATTTACTAAAATCCAAAACTTAGGAGGGGTTTGGTATGTTTTAAGAAATGAGAATCTAAATGGGAATAATTTTTTTGGAAAATAGGAATGCGTATTCTCGTTGCATTGTTGATGCACGAATGATATGAAATTGTCTCAAACATGAATGCAACACCTATCACCCCTAGCCCAAACCTAAGCTTACTACCCACCGTCATCGTCATCTTATCCTCTCGACTTCGACTCGCTTACCATCATTATCCTCGCTCTGCTCCGATTACCACACAGGTCTTGATTGGTTTCATTTCATTGTTGGTTTAAATCCTAAGGTTATATTGAAGATTTTCTAACCTAGATTTCTAGTCAGATTAATTGAATCTACAGCTTTTAGTTGCACGTTGTTTTTTGTCAGGGTTCTAAATGGCGTGGCGACGAGACCAAACCTTAAGCCTTAGGAGCCACAACGAAGGCAAGGCGTTTTCAAGGCGGCGTCAAATTTCTAATTCATATATAACATTATATATAAAAACGTATGTTTTGTAGTGTTACTCAATGTAATTGTAGAATATTTTTAACATATAAAATTTGTTGTACATTTGAAGTCATGATTTAAGTGCATATTTTGTTGTTTACTGTAATAACTGTGTTTCAATTTAATAAAGTTGAAAGTTGGATGAGAGGTTGCTAAAGTCTAAAGTAAAGAGGGGAGGGGGGGTTGTTTGTAATTTGATTGAAGAGGGGTTTTAACCCTAATACTCTCTTTTCCTAAATCATTTTGGTTTGGAGGTGGCTAGGAGGAATCAAGGAGAAACTCTAGAAGTTTTGTGGAAGAGGAAGTAGGAGAGGAGGAAGATCAATTGGAAGCAAAGCCTGCATTAATCCTCTTCATGTTAAGGTTGTGATTGGGTTTATTTTGCTATATTAAGGTTGGGGAAGAAGAGCCCAGAGTTCTTAATCTCAACGGGTTTAGGTGTATTTCTTTGGGATTTTAGGGACTTATTTGTTGAAGGAAAGTGTAGTTAATCATCTAATCAAGAAGGATTAGTGTATCGACCCCAAAAATCGAGTTAATCCCTCGAGTTGGGGGATTCTATTCGATGTTCTGCGTAACCCGGGGAAGAGCAGGAGTCGGGGAACCAAACCCGAGGAGAGCGGGAGGGACAATGACCCGGGAGTGGGAAACCCGGGGAGGGCGGGAGCCCGTGATCCGAGGAAGCCAGGGAGTGAGTGAACCCGGGGAGGCTGGGAGCCCGTCATCCGGGGGGAACCCGAGGAGGTTGGGCGTCGCGACCCGGGAGGTCGGGTATGCTGGTGAAAGCCGAATCTGAGGCGACCGGAGAGTCCAAAACCGTTTTGAGGATTTCAAGTTGATTTTTATAAAAGGAACACTTTAAGTTGGTGTTATTTCCCGTAGGTTGGGGAACGATAGTGCAAGGAAGTTAAGTAGGAGCGTCAAGTGAGTTTTCTAACTAAAGTCTTTTCAGATATTTATGCTATTAAAGGCATGTGAAGTTTATTTAAAGCATTATTGTGACTTATGTGTTTATTATGCATGTGAGATTTATTAAACGTGAGATATGCTTTTGTTGATGTTGTGGAATGTATGCATACAATGTTATTGGCGAGTTCTAGCTTAAGTCGGGGTAGGTGTCCCGCCTGTGCTTATATCGGGGGGGGGGGGGGGGGGTCCCGTTTATGCCATTGGGGGGGGGTGTCCTTGAAAAGGCATAATGAGCCAGACACGTTGTTCACCTTGTGTGACATCAATGTGTGTCAAAATCGTGATCTGCGATAACGATGTTTTCTAAACTAAATTGGTTTATTTTGTTATAAATCTTTATATAATGTTTTGGCAAGGAACTGTTATTAGAGGGACTCACTAGACTTTTCGGTCTAACCCTCGCTCTTTCAAAAACTAAAACCTTTTTAGGTCAGCGTGAGGTTGGTGGCTCGGGTAAGAAGAAATGAGTAGCTCTGAGCTAGATGGCATGGTCTAGAAGCAGAATGTCATAGCCTTCCTAATTTCAGTTGTTTTATTTGTAGTCTCAGTTGTGTAATAGGTTATTTCCGCAAACCTTGATGTTTGAATTGTTACCTTTGGGGCCATTTGGCAAGATTTAATACTTTTGATGTTATACGTTATTTCTGTGAGTTTGAGTTGTTACATTTAGGGTGTATCAATGGCTCAAACACTAGGAATGGGTGGTCATTAGAAGGTGACGGTTCGCACGCGGGTTTGCTCCAAGAGCAAAACTAGGTCTTGCTTGGCGTTTGAAATATAAGAGCATAAAATTGGGTCTACCAAGTTGTCATATTTACATAAGAGCAATAATATGTTTTGTGGAGAGCTAGTATTAGACGTAAGATCACAATAAAGTGTGTCATCCCCCACATTTTGCAACCCTTGTGTGTAGTCAACAAAATCAAAGAGGATTTTTTATTGCGAATGTCATTTCAAATATGATACTTTGACAAGTGTTTGAATATGATTAACGTGAATATTGCATAAAAACATGAACTCATTACGCCTCGAGCCTAACAAAAACTCTCTTCAATTTACAAAACGGACAATTGTTGACTGGAAAAAAAACACGTACAAGATGTGAAGACCCCATGATCGAGAAATGTAGAAATTGAAGTACAAGCATTGATACTTGTTGGTTTTACATTGCTATGATATTGATATCGATTTATTGCTGATTGCAGTAGTCTGTTTTTGTGATGCCATATGCGATATTGGAGTAAAATGTAAAATATATTGAAGTATTGAAATTTATGTAGAATTTGCTTTGTATTTAAAAAAATAATTATACTATAAAGTTTAAATTGACATACTTGTATCTAAAATATGAAATGATGAAAATGGTCTCAAATGACAATGGCGTCGGCCCAACTTAACAGCCCAGGCCCAAGCATGACTTATTCTTCTACATATCTTACTCCATTTAAAATTTTTATCTTATTTTAAATTTATATAAAGAAATAATCTGAAGATAATCTCGGGAAAGGAACTGGAAATCATTAGATTGAGATTAGAAAGTTGATTATAACAACTTTTTTCTTACAATAAAAAAAATATCCCACCTATTTTTTAAGAAAAACGGTGAAATATCGTATACAAATCTAATACTTCTTACATACCAATCCAAATCACACAATTCATATTGTTTCACATGTGTTGTTATTGTTTTATTATGGATGTTTGTATATGTTTGTATGCTCCTATGTAAAATGTTTATCGATATATTTTTTTCCACGTGCAAAACAGTCTCGAAAGTTTAATACATAAAATAATATTATATAAACTTTGCATGTTTTACATGTGTTGTTTTATGTACATACAAGAAAACAGGTTATAAGAGTAAACAAATATTGGGTATATGTTTGATATATGACCTATATATAGGAGGGATATTGTTTATGTTAAAGAAAACCGGTTTAAGTTATTTTAGTTTCTTTTCATGGGGATATTTCATCTCTCTCTCTCTCTATATATATATTTGGGCAAAATCTTGATTACGGTAAACCCTAACCCACCCATACGGAACCTGCCTCCAAGACACCAATGTGAGTGTGCATTTTTAGACTAACTCAAAGGCAGAGGATAAGCGCCGGGAGGTGGGGGTCCGTTATTGAACCAATGACCTGTCTTGTGGTTGGACAAAGTCGGCTCGATTGACTAAACTAAAAAATAATTTATTCATGTTAGTTCATTATTACTTAAACAAACTTTTTTATCGAATAATTTACTGAACGTTTCGACTCGTTTAGAATATTACATAGATGCTAAATCCCCAAAAACTCGCCTAGGTTTTTTTTCCCATCCCAATGTGTTTTGTATATTTGATAAATGAGGAAATGATTTGGGGTTTTTTCTGTTGTATTACATAGATAAAATTTTAAGTTGTGTGTAAACACTTTTTTTTATATATATTTTAAGTTTAGTTAATCATAGAGGTGTGCATCGGGCGGGTTCGGGTAGGTAAAACAAAAACCCGATCGGATTTCGGATATGGAAATCAAGACCCGAATTTTAGGTTAGGGATTTCGGATTGCTTCGGGTTTGGGTTGGTCGGGCGGGTTGATGTCGGTCGGGTTCGGGTATTATTATAATGCAAGCAGTACATATAAATTCAATCGATTTTGAGGATGAATTCGAGATTGATGAAATCGATTGTAAGTTTATAAATTAGAAAACATTTCGATCGACTAAAATTTACGATTTCCAAAAGATAATTAGACAAATAAATATATTTATATAATATATAAAATATATATGTATATTGTTTCGGGTTTTCGGACGGGTCGGGTGGCCAAAGATCAAACCCAACCCGAACCCAAATATTCCCACAAAAGTCGGGTTTTGAAATTTTGGATTTCGGGGTATTCGGGTTTTGCAAAAACACCTAATTTCGGTTCGGGTTCGGATTCGGATTATTCGGGTTTTGCACACCTCTAGTTAATCATCTAATTACCTAAACCCTAATTACCATTGTGGAGGGTTCTTATAAGAACCTCATCCCATTTGAGTTCTTATTTATAAGAACCTTGGTTCTTATCATGAAGTTTGTGTGAAATGACAATTTTCTCATTGTTATTGGTGCTTACATTAAATATTTTATATTTATTTATAAATATATAATAAGTATTGATGTTGACAAATATATGGGATCCACAAAACTGAGGTTCTTATAAGAACTAAAATCGTGAACTTTTATATGAGATAATCTCCAACAACTTCTCTATTTTGGAGAAAATGTGGATTTTGGGTCTAAATTGTGCTCCAACAGCTTTCCCAAAAACTATCTTCAAAATGGAGAAAGTATGAGAGAGAAGGGGTTTTTCTCCAAATATGAAGATTACCCAAAAATGATTATCAAGTGAGAGGACCAATAGTAAACTTTGAAAACAAATATGTAGAGAGATAAATAATATTTTAATAAATGAATAGAATATTTTAATATGATAATTAATGTTGGCTTCTCTAAAATGGGGAATCAGTTGGAGATGGATGTAAACTTTTTTTTGGAGGTTTTAACTTTTTGGTCTCCATTTTGAAGAAATTTTGGAGAAGCTGTTGGAGATGCTCTAATTTAATGAGTTAGAAATGATGTGAGATCCAAAAATACAAAAAGGAGGTTCTTACAAGAACCTTCTTTTTACACTTTTTGGTGTCACCTAATTTCCAACTCATCAATTTAAAATTTTATATAAAAATTCACAATGATAGTTCTTATAAGAACCTCATGTCAACATCAATAATTATTATATATTTATAAATAAATATCAAATATTTAATTTAATTACTAATAAAAATGAGGAAACTATCATATCACACAAACTTCATAGTAAGAACCAATATTCTTAAATAAGAACTCAAAATGAATTAGGTTCTTATACGAATTCTTCACAAAAACTTTGCATCGGAAGGATGCTCTAAAAAACCAGAAAATGATGTAATTAGATCGTATAACACATGTCAAACAAAGAGACGGTGAGGGTAAAGAAATAGAATAAAGAAGTGATGGATCACCTCGTTCTCCACGAAAGCGCGGGTATCACGGTTCCTACCGTCAACTCATCAACTCTGGAAAATAATGAAAAGACACAACAATAAAAATCCTTTTTCAAATTTACCTTTTTTATTACTTATTTCACTTTTAAATGTAAGTTTTTAATTTTTATTATATCATTAATTATAAGATTGAGAAAATTTTTTCTCTATTATCGAGGGTAAAAGTGAAATTTAATTATTTAAAAAGTATAAAAATTACACATTTTTAAAATTATGTATCATTTTCATTGTGGACATTAATGTTGGGATGAAGAGAGTATATTATTGCTATACTATTAATCGGTTTTATATTTTTAATTGATTATATAGTTGGATTACTTTTAGCAAACTAGTTGATAAATTATTTATAAACTTGAATAATTAATTGTTAGTTGATGTATAGTTTTAAAAGAAATGTTAGTTCGGATTGCTTTGGGAGATCGTGGAATTGATTTGGACTTTGTTCTTTGTCTGATTTGTAATTATTTGCAAGAAACTTTGGACCGTTGTCTTGTGGGTTGCAAGTTCGCATTGGAATTTTGGGAAAATATTCAAAATTGGTGGGGTGTTACACAAAGCAAGTCTCATCCTAAATCATACTGGTAGCACTTTGATTTCAGGTCTGTTCTTAAGGTTTTGGTAAGTAACGATTTGGGCAACAACTTACTAGATAGTAGATATGGGGTCACCGTAACAACTTGGTCTACCGAAACAAGTCGAGTTCTGCAGAGGTTTTGTTCTCAGATATATCTAGGTTCGTATATAAATTTGGATCTCTAGACGTTCCTGTAAATATTTTATCCCTTGGGACAGTTGGTTGATGGCTCCAAAATCCTAATTGAGCCTTTCGTTCCTCTCGGGTTTCCCGTTGGTTAAGTTGTTGGTGTTTGTTTGCATTTTTGTGTAATTCTTTATCCTCTTTTTGTTTCCTTCGACTTTGGATTGAGTCTGCTTTTGTTTGCATCTCCCTGTTTCTAGCCCTCCCTATCTGTGTGACATTTACTCTTTTTTAATATATTTTCGTTGTCCTTAAAAAAAATACTTAATTGTAGCATTACATTATACTAGAAGCGTACTCGCGCAATACAGCGAGATACATCACGATTTTAATGTTTCATTTTATTTTTTGTTTTTTTGTCGATTTACAGTACGATTTTGGATGGTTTTGAGGATTTACAGTACGATTTTGTTTAATTTAAGCTTAATAATATAAATTTTTTATATAAAAAATTAAGTATTTTGTTATAATTCAATTATTATCATATATATTTTAATGACATCTAGAAAATATAACCAAACAAATTTAAAGTAATATAATATATTAATTAATAATGATACATGAAAATGTTTGTATAAAAGGAAGACCCTACACATACCAAATTAGTGGGTGTTAGAAGTCTGCAGTAGTAATATGTATCTTGTGCTTTGATACTTGTAAATTAAGAGATTTTTAAAATCTTGTATAAAATGATGGTATCTTGTGCCTAATAATTTGTATTTAAGAGTTTTTTTATCACTGCTTTATAATAGTATATATATAGATATAGATAATTAAAATAAATCACCAATATATTTTATTACCAATATATTTCTAGTTATTTATTTTTAGTAGACAATTCTTTCATTCCAATCATATGGCATGGCATTCATATTATATTTAATAGGTCTAATTTTCATTACTGTTATCAATTTTATCCTGTTAGGACATTTAACAAACTTTCGGGAATCATTAATACTGTAACCAAAAACAAAAAGTTAAAAAAATTTGTCCTACACTTGAATAAAAACAATTCATAAGTAATATCAATTATTAATATTAATAATCAAACATGTCTAATAATAATCAAATACTTAATATTAATATTTACAAATTAATAATTAATTAGTACTAATTAATAAAACAAATTAAAATACTAATTTAACTTATTTAATATGTAACACCCAAAAAATTGGGACAACAAAAATTTCTAAAAAACGGAAATGTGGTTTATAAAATGCCAAAGCATGAGTTTTCCCAAAAAGGGAAAAATATACGTTTGTATAATTACAAGTTTGTAATAATAAAGCAGTGAGAGATAACAACCTCTTAATCTAATTCCTAACAATAAATGAGATTACAAACGTTTGTCATCCAAGTCCCAAAATAATCAATCTTCTATAAATTGGCGTCCAAAAAGTGCTCCCAAGCTCTCAACTAAAGGTCGCTAAACCTTCTTAGCGACCGCGCCGCTAGAACCTGAGATACATATCAACACCAAACAAGTGTTAGACCAAAATAGCCTAGTGAGTTAAAACAATAGCATATATATTCAATTAAAGGGTCAATAATCATAAAGGTCCATAGATGAATCAATAGGGGAGACCCAAAACACCAATGAGTTTCACCTCAAGAATCGATGTACCTTGATGTTCACTCTCATGAGCAACATCCTGAAGGCCCGACACATTTGAAGACTACCTCCAAGGCATTACTCCAAATGGCGAAGATCTAGACACATACCAATAAGGTGGCGCCCAAGACTACATCCTCTTAGTGCCTACTCGAGGTTCATCCAATATCCAATCTCACATTATATACATTTTACCCAAAGCAAAATCATATAAAAGTTTCCACATAGCTCCAAGTCACATTTTAGGTAAAAATCATAAATCATATAAATTCCACATATGACATCCATCAAATATGTGTATCATGTGAATATATCCCAACATTTGTCAACAAAATAACCCCATCAAGATCCTCATAAATTATTTGAACTCAAGATCCCAACATTTTCCAATATAGCAAAGTTAGGTCTATTTTGTCAAATGATTAACATAATGAAAAGGAACATGAAATGGTAATAGAAAGCAAATAAAGACATGTATCTCATTTTAAAATGGTTAGAAAACTCACTATCTAGGTTTTATAGAAAAACCCTAGAAAACTTGCAAAACCCTAGAAATGATGATGGAGAAGGAAGATAATCTTGAGACTTGGAATCCTTGGCTACAATCTTTGGTTGGGGGCTTGATTCTTACAATAAATGTGGTGGATGATGACTTTAATGCTCCCTGAACTGATTTCTAGAGGTATTTAGATAAGAGAGAGTATTTGGGGAGAAGTAAAGAAATGAAATGAAGTTTGGCTGATTTATCTCTTTTATCGACGACACAGAGGTCGCACACGGATGGTGGCACGGGTCGACCCGTGCGGAGATGCGTGCCGACCTCTAGAGTCGGGAGAGAACAGAGCCCCCAAGTGAGCCATGGCGCAACTCAACTCGTGCGGCTATCCGCACGGTACACTGCTGATACCTTGTCTTCTTTTCGGCCAAAAATCAGGGTGTTACATAATATTTGGTAAATATGAGGAACTCAACTCGAAAATAATAACAAAAACTCATCTACATTATTTTTGCTATATTATGTCTAACCAAACAAGTCTATAATTGTCAAGCATTACCTTAATTATTTTGAACACAATTTATTAAAATGCAAAGAAAAACGTTGAAGCACGTGTAAATAAATGATTTTTAATCGTTTTTCATTTCATCTTGTTGAATCTATAAGAATAAATGGACCCAAAATTTTTACTCAATGAATACACAAAAAAAATATCAAAATATAAAGATACGTTTTTACAAAAAAGGATAAATAAGTATTATGTAGGGAAAATTGCATGAAAATGGAATCAACTTTCACCTAATTCATATTTTGGGGAACCAACTTTCAAAATCATCATTTAAGGGTCTGAATCAAACTTTTTGTTTATTTAAAGGTCTGGTTAACTTGTTGACCTGCTAATGATGATATCACCCAATTTCTTTGACAACTTAGGAGTTGTTTGTTTACCTCTTAATGGTTCCATTAAGAGACAACCTCTGAATCGTTAAGAGGTAAATCCTGTTTGGCAAAAAAAAGTTCTGCCTCTTAATGGTTCAAAAACCCTGTGAATGATTTTGTATTTTGACCCTGCCTTAACAATTAAGAGCCCTGATTTCATTTTGAACAATTAGCAAACAACCATATTTCATTTCGCACTATATCATAAGAGCCTCTTAATCATTCTGACCACTTAATCATTCTGCACCAAACCATTCAGCAACGACCAAACAACCCCTTAAATTCCACATCATTATTTTGATTAAAAATAAAAATCTAAAATGTTGACATGACACATAATTTTTTATTTAAAATTAAAAATTCTACATCATAATTTAAAATAACAAATAATTATTCCACATCTTTTTTTTATTTAAATGTCTCGTTTTTTTTTCAATATCTTGTTTTTTTCATTTGAACTAAAATTAATTCAATAAAATTTGTTTTTTTATTCCATATCTCGTTTTCAAAAAATAAAAATCAAATATCAAAGAAGAAATCCCAATCGGAATTTGGTCGGAAAACTTGTTGTCACTGATCTCCAATCTAGACAAATTCCATGCCACTCTGGTCGGAAGCTCACCGGAAAATTTGTTTCTGCTGAAGGAAATTCACCGGTGAAACTATTATCCTAAAGTTGGATTGTATGAAGCATGTGACATCTCTCAAGTGATCTTGGGATTTCTCCGGTGAGATTGTTCGAAAAAGCAACCACAACGAATAAAGTACCTCCGATGCACAAATTCTCCGACAACTTTCTGGTGAGTTTGTTCTCCGACACCTCAAATGCTTCGAGCTTCGAGTGAATCCCGAGTTGCGAAGGTAATTCTCCACTGAAATTGTTTCTATAGATTCGGAAAATCCTCGGGGTCGGAATATGAGAAATACTCGTCGGAATTTCGTCTTGAAAACAAATTTAACACCTCCAGCTGTTGCAATTTGCCAAAATCTTCGGGAATTGAACCGTTCAACATGTTCATAGAGAGATCGATTTGAGTCAAATTTAACGACTCGATTACTGACGGAAATTGGCCGAATAAATTGTTCTTGTACAAGAACAAATCACTCAAATTCTTCAACAGAAACAATCCGAATTTCGCCTTCCAAATTGTTGGAACTCAAATCCAACTATTCTAAACTAGACAAGTTCGCGAAACTTTTAAGGTATTTTTCCGATGCAAAGTGCTAGGGTTCCGATGCAAAAGTGCTAGGGTTGCGATCAAGGGAGGGAGGAAGCGATGGATGGAAACCGAGAGAGGGAAGGAGACGATTCATGTAATATTGATTTGTTAATATTTTATTTTTTTAATAATATTATTAATGAGGTGGCAAAACCATATTCCACCAAATAATTTTTAAGTTAATTATTTGCTAGGTCATCTAAAATATTACCGGTTACCCGTTTAACAAGTTAACCAGATCCTCAAATAAACAAAAACGTTTGATTCAGACCTTTAAATGATGATTTTGAAAGTTGATTTCTTAAAATAGGAATCAGGTGAAAGTTAGTTCCATTTTCATACAATTTTCCCACCAAAAAAGGATGACATCTATAAAAGCATTTTCAAGGTATTTGGTTTGTTGCCCATGTTTTTTAGGGAAGGTCGTGGGCTACATTTTTCCTTGTTGTTTTTCTTCATTTTGTTTCACAAAAGTATTAGAATGCTATATGTAAATAGTGAAAAACTAGATTTTCGACGGAAACGAGAAATCAAACCCACGACTTCTCTAAAGGCAAGCATTAACCTTGACATTCTAGACACTTTGAATTAGGCATGGGAATTTGCCCCGAGTCGTTGGGGAACCCGGTTCACCCGATCCGGACTGGGCCGGGGAATACTCGCAAAAACGGGTCCGGGGTCAAGATAACCGGTACGTTTAAACCGGGGCCGGGGCCGGGTAGCCTACCCCCGACCCGCCCGGTACCCGGGATATATAATATAAATATTATTTAAAAAAATACATATATATATATATATATATTAATAAGTTAATATATTATGTTTGTGAACTTGAACTATGTTTGAAATGTTTGATGTTTTGGAAACAACTTATTATGTTTGATGTTTGATGTTTAATGTTTATACAATTTTTTAACTTTGAGTTGTAGTAAAACGACCTAAAAAACAGTAGCAAAATTGCACAAAAAAAACAGTACAAAAACATCCCAAAACAGCCCAAAAAACAGTCCCAAAATGCCCAAAAAACTAAAAAAAAACGGGTCTAAACCGGGCCGGGTAAGCGGGTACCGGGGGCGGGGATTGACCGGATTTTTACCGGGGCCGGGTACTCAATCCCCGTACCCACTGGGGACCGGGCCCGGGGTTAAGTTCTCAAAACCGGGGTTGTGGTCGGGTAAGGGATACCCGCCCCGTTCCCATCCCTACTTTGAATTTCTATTATGAGTTAGGTTTTAAACATTTAACAACACTCCTCAACATCAAACAAATACATCTTTAAAGTCCCTAATTTATTTATTTTTCACATTATAACGAAACGATTAAATGATATGTAACACTCTTTACTTTCTTGGTAGGTTTTCCCCTTACTATAGATATTATAGTAATAATCTATTACACATAAACAAATTCAAATGTCTTTTTTTTCTTTCTCTTTTCTAAAAATTAAGAAACACAATCATGATTTCTTTGCATAAAAAAAATTATAAATCAACATTAACAAAATTGATGTAGATCGATTTTTTGAGAGAAAACGAACACATCTAACCGATGCGATCAAGTATGACACAAATCAGTAAAAGTATCATCAATGGATTTTCTATAGTTTATTTTAAACTAGAAGCGTACTCGCACAATGCAGCGAGATACATCACGATTTTAATGTTTCATTTTATTTTATTGTCGATTTACAGTACGATTTTGGATGGTTTTGAGAAAGTGATAATGTTTTTTTTTAAATTTGTTTAATTTAGGCTTAATAATATAATGTTTTTATATAAAAAAATTAAGTATTTTGTTATAATTCAATGATTATCTTATATATTTTAATGATATCTAGAAAAAAATAACCAATTACATATTTAATAATATAATTAAAACAAATTTATAGTAATATAATATATTAATTAATAGTGATACATGGAAATATCTGTATAAAAGAAAGACACTGTACATACCAAATTGGTGGGTGTTAGAAACATGCAGTAGTAATATGTATTTTGTGTTTTGATACTTGTAAATTAAGAGATTTTTAAAATCTTGCATAAATTGATAGTACTTTGTGCATAATAATTTGTATTTAAAAGTTTTTTATTTCTTCTTTATAATATAGTATAGATAAAGAATCAAAAGTTAATTTATTTTAAATAAAGAATCAAAAGTTAGAATCTTTAGAAGAAAATTACATTCAAATTCAACGGATTATCTATTATATAGTTTTCAATATTAATTATACTATTAAAAATAATATAGTTTTATCTTCTCCTTACACATTTAAAAGAACTTTATATATATAATAATAGTTTAACCTTATTGATGAAAAAAAATAAAAAAAATTATTCCTCTCTTCTCATATTAATTTTTAGGGATTCTCGAAAGATGGAGTTTTATGTTGTTTTCTCTATTGTAAAAAATAATTAGAACGATGGTGTAACTAAACCCATTTAAAACCAGCACAAAATACGTTGGAGGGACCATTGATACCATAATTGGTTTCAATGGTTTGTCTTTTTCATGCATTATAATAATGTATATTTTCTAAGGACTTTCGTCAAATTAGTTAGTCATTACATTTTTATTTACAAATTATTTAGGTTTTTTCAAATGTTTTAGGGGAACATATAACAAAAGATCATAAAAGTGCAAATTTGATTGGGTCTCATGGTTGGCTGCTACGTTGATTTCGTAGACTTGTGGATTTTGATTGAGTATGCATAAGACGTTTTTCTTGGCTACAGTTTAGTGCGTTCGGGTCAGCAACAATCGCTATCGGAGTAGGAACGGAGAGGATGCACCTCTTTGGAAGGTTGTCGCCGCTAGGGGTGTTCATCGTTTGACATCCAATAGATGCGAGGGGAATTGAACCGATCCAATCATCCAATGGATGTTGGATTTTTCCAATCCAATGTATGATTGGATCGGTTCGGTTTCATCCATTGAATGTTATTATTGGATATCTAATTGTATTGGATTACATCCATCCGGCATCCAATGGATGATCGAATCGGATCCATCCAATGGGTTAATTTAATCCAATTTTCTAACAATGAAACAAATTGATTAATCACTTTTAATTTGTGTTAAAACCAACACAAGTGAGACTCAGAATTCAAAAACCAACACAAAACAAATTTAGAATTATGCAAACTGCAAAAAAAAAAAAAATTGGATGATAGTTGGATGGAAAATTAGATGGTAATCAGATGGTTAATTGAATTTTGGTCGGTTCCGTTCGGTCAGTTTTGGTCGGTTCCGGACTGCCATCCAAGAACCGACTGATCCAAATCGTATGTTGAGATTTTCAATCCGATCCGACCCAATTACAATTGGATATCCAATTATGGTCGATCGGTTATAATTGGACCTGTCGGTTCCTATTGGATTAGTTGACTTTCTGCACACCCCTAATCGCCACTGGTTTTGGTAAAGATTGCTTATCGCAAATTGCCTGTTTTTGTTTTAACCACAAGGGATGTGGTGTGGTGGTAAAGGCTTGGGGAGTTCATAGCGCTCAACCCGGGTTCGAGCCCCACTCGCAGCACTTGTGGCCACTGAGGATAAACTCAGGGCTGCACGCTTTAGCAGCTGGGCCAAAGGCCCTAATTGCCAGGGATTAGTCTGGGCCATAGGCCCAGGATACCCTTTCCAAAAAAAACTGCCTGCTTTGTTTGTTTCTGTTTTGAGGTGTGTGTCGTGGCCTCAGTGCCTCTTGGTTTGATTTTGGTGTTGTTTGTTTGGTGACTGTATGTTTTGTTTTGGTTAGGTGGTGGTATGAAAGTTTCTTTGGTTGTTGCTAAAAGAAAAAAAAGGCCACAAAAGTGTGCAACAAGTGCAAACATCGAAAACGGAAAGACATCGGAAAAATCCACACTACTTTCAACTTAACATTGGATGGATGGAAAAGTTAACATGGTCTTTCGCATATCATTGGAAAAAAAACGAGTTGAAAAGAAGTCCAAAATCCATAATCAAAAACTGAGAGACAACCGCTTATGTGATTTCTCCGACGACCTTGTAATAACCGTGTTCAAAATTTAATAACTTCAGAGTTTGGGGAAAATGTGGTCAAAGCCCAAAATGCAAGGGGGCAAAGTGTAAATTAGTTTATAAAAGAGTTTTAGCCTAGGGATTTCCCCATTCCCTTGTTGGCGGTTGGAGAAAAATTGAGAGAAAGAACAGGAGAGGAGCAGGGTGCGATTGAAGGATAAAGATGGTAAAGGTTTGGATATTTTTGCTTTATCCAAGGTAAGATTCTAATTCCAGAATTGTTTATCTTCCTTTAAGTGTGTGTAGATTGTTGTCAAACCTCTCTAGGGTGGAGTTTGGCTATGATTTTGTTATGGACTAAGAATGGAATGGAAACCCTATTTTGTTCCTTAAGATTGGTTTAATGATGTGAGATGCTATGAATTTGTTCTTTGAGGGTTGAAGTCCAAACCCGTTCATTTGATTAGTTTATCCGGTGGGATTAGGAGTTTAGGGGTTTTCTTGGCTGGACAAGTGCGCATCCCCCGAAGGGGTGACCCCGGGGACCAGGTGATTGAACACCCCGGGCGGTGTGAGGCCAGGAGTCGGTACGACTCGGGCGAAAGGGGGGCCGGGAGTCGGCGTACCCCGGGCGTTGGTATGAACCGGGAGATTTTTATCAGCTGTAGAAAAGAAAGAAACTTCATAGAAGTTGAAATATGAAGAAATAGATATGCCTAGCTGTACTCCCGGCCTCACCCGGGGTTGGGAAGAGAGACCGGGGTGCATCGGGCGAGGAGAGGAACCCGGGAGTTAGGGGCATTCCGGGAGGGACCGGTCGTGGGATTTTCCAGTAACTTGTGAGGTAGTGGTCTAAGGGGAGTGTTTTATCTTATTTTAGAGGGAGAGTCTAACCGTCCACCCGTCATTTATTTAGGAAGTGCCTTACTTGTTTATCGCTCTATCGTAGGTTGTGAGATCGCGAGATCAAAAGCTAAGCAAGGACCAAATGTGAGTTTTCTAAACTAAAGTCTTTCATGACGAAAAAGTTATGTTTATAAAGTTATCTGTAAGTTTTAAAATGATGTTGGTTATTAATTACATGCGAGATTTATTTAAATGTTCAAGATGTTTCTGTTACTGTTGCTTAAGTGGATATGTATGCATACATAGTCAAAAGTGTGTTATGCTCAAAGTCGGGGGGTGTGGCCCGCCTGTGCTTATACCGGAGGGTGTGTTTCGTTTATGTCATTTGGGGGTGTGTCCCAATAAGACAGTGTGAGTCACAGACATGCTGTCACCTTAGGGTGACGGTAGTGTGAGCTGAGAAGTTTATTGAAAGTGTAATTGTTTTCTTTAAATCTGAAAATGGTTTATTTGTTGATAAATCTTTTGATTGTCTGTTGAGTTTAAACTGTTATTAGAGGGGACTCACTAGACCGTTGGTCAAACCCTCGCTTTTTCAAAACTAAAACCCTTTTCAGGCAGACGTGAGGTAGGAGAGCAGATAAGGGTAAAGAGAAGGTGTAAGCTGGAGTTGGCTAGAAGACCGTCATTTTAATTTATCTTTCTTCGTAATCTCAGTTGTGTAATAGGTTGTATTTTCGCAAACCTTTTAATGTAGATGTTTGTTTTGAACCGTTTGACATTGTTAATCAATAACCCTTAGTTTTGCTCTTTGTTACGAGTTGGGTTCTTACATCGCATGCCAGGTCATGCACGTGTCCTGACCAACCTGGATTGCGTTCATTTGTATATTTTGTTTCCTAAACAAGCCATGATTATAATTTGTTTTCATAATTAGTTTAGGTTTTCTTATTACTTTAGAATTATCTTTAGTTAATATCTTATAAACTTTTCTAGTTGGTTTAAGATTGATTTAGTTAAAAAAAAAAATTATAATTATCTACAAGATAGTTTAGCCTATAAAAAGGTTCATTACTTTCATTACTATTCAGTTGATGATTAATAAATCAAGGGGTTGTTTGTTTTTTTAAAATACATCTAAGTCCAAATCGTTCAGACCTTTTGACATTCAGATAACTGGTTTTTTTCCCAATTTTTAAAACCTCTTAATGATTCTTAAATACATCTGAAATAAGAAGTGGTGACCTAACTTCTTAAAATCTTTTATCATTGTTCATTTCATATGCTCTCCTTTTTCTCAAAACGCCTCCAGGTGTTACATAAACAAACAGTCGTATTGATTCAGATTTCAGACTTCACCACCACTTCTTATCAATTAAAAGTGAAATAAGACATCAAATTTCAGACCTCTTAAAAAACAAACGTCACCTAAGTCTTTTAGAGTTCTATATCTCTATATTTTTAAAATTTTCCCTTATTTTTCGAGTTTTACTCTAATAGACTAACTACAAGAAAATTAGTTTTATAGGATGCCTAAAATGTCTTACCGTCATAACAAAATACTTATAAAATCTAAATTTATACCATACTATTAAACGTAAAAATAAAAATTTTATAATTCTCCTTTTTTCTGGTCAATTTATTTAATTTCAAAATTAATATAATTCAAATATTTTATATTTATTAATTAGATGTAATTTATTTTATTTGAAGATGGAATTTTTTTTTGGAAAGGTTAATATGAGTATTTAAGAACACTTTAAACTTATAGCCTTAGAGCATCTCCAACAGATATGTTATAATTTCTTTAAAATAGAGTATGAAAAGTTAAGATTTTTTTAAAAAAATTACATCAAACTCCAACAACTACTCTATTTTAACAATTCTATCATCAAATATATTATTAAAATATTTAATATATTTAATAAAATATTATTTTTCTCTCCTAAACATACAACTTCAATGTTTCCTATTGGTAAGAAAGAATTAACTATTATTTCTCTCTTAAATATGGAGTTTTAAAGATTTATTTAAATTTGGAGATTTTTACATTCTCTCTTTTCTTTTTTTTATTTTAGCATATTATATAGCATAGTTGTTGGAGCAAAAAAATTGTTAAAATCTTTTTTTTTTTTCTATTTTGACATAGCTGTTAGAGATGCTCTTATTGTCTACAATATTAATAAAATCATGATTTAAAAAAAAAACTGAAATTTTTTGTATCATTACATGCATTCTTTATCCATGCCTAATGTTTAAATAGTTATATTTAGAAAAAATCGAAAGCCTCGAAGTGTAAAAATTCAAATATTTTATAACATAAAGTGTAGAAATTTTAGATTGAATTTGAAAAATTAACGTTCTTATAATTAATGGGGTCGTATGTTTGATAAAAACCTTTTGTTTGAATTTAATTAATGAAAGGTGAATTGAATATAATAAATGAAGGGAGACAGGTGTCGAGTTTGTTTGAGTGATTTTTGTAAGGTGAGGCCCACGCTTTTGATGGCATTTTCTGGAGACAACACGCACCCCTTTCTCACCAAACAAAAAGCAGCTTCTGCTTTTTCCAACTCCCCTACGTGTCCATTCATTCATACAAAATATCCCATTTTTCATAAATTCATTATTTAACCATCATCTTTGATAGTTGTTGAATGGTTTAATTCAAAACGTTTAAGTGGTTGAAATAATTAAAAGGTTTTATGATATATTGTAAAATTAAATATGGTTATCTGATAATCGTTCAAAATGAAATCAGGATGTTGAATGGTTAAGGGAGGACCAAGATACAAAATCATTCAGAGAGTTTTGGAACCATTAAGAAACATATATTTTTTTTTCTACCAAACAAGATTTTTTCTCTTAGCGATTCAGAGGTTGTCTGTTAATGAAACTATTAAGAGGTAAAGAAACAGTCCCTTACATTAAAATATTCTCCAAGAATTATGTTAAAGTTTTTTTTTTTAAAATAGAAATAAAAAAAATCAAATTTATAATAATTTTTTCACCCAACTCCAACAACTATTTTATTTTAACATCTTTAATATTAATTATCTTATTAAAATATTAATTAATTAATTTATATTATTAAAATATTTACATATATGGAAAGTTAACAAAGGAAAAACTTTGCTTTTTGAAAGTAATGATTAGTTTTACAGAGAAACTATCTATTTACATATTTATCTAAATTTAAAGATTTTTATAATCTGATCTTTTTTTTCTATTTTAACATAGAGAATATTATAACTGTTAGAACAACAAAAATGTTAAAATTTCAATTTTTTCTATTTTAACATAGTTGTTGGAGATATTTTAACAAGATACAAATACTCCTGTGTTCTTGGTTATTTTATTATTTGAAGGAAGATTATTATTCAATTTTATTTATTTTAATTAAAGCGATAATTATTATCAAATATTATAACAGAGATTGAAAATTATTACATAAATTTCTTGATTGAATATTCTATTTTCTACACAATGAAACAATTATATATCTTTTTTATTTATTCAAGTTTTTTTTTTTTTTTTTTTTTTTGTACTTGAGAGGAAAAAATTTATATGAGTTACGTATTTAAATTTACTTGGATGCTCTCATTGACAAATATACGAGTCCGAGGATATTTGAGCTGCATGACATGTGGAAACTTAAAGTTGATACATAGATGTGATTACATCACATAACTGTAGAAAAAAAAGAAAAAGGAAACCGAATAATCCGAGTCACATGAACATCAATAATTGGTTATTATGGGTCTAAATAAGCTATTATATATTTTAATATTTGTAAGCTATGTTGAATTTTTTTTAATAATATATACTATAACTTAACCTGAGATTCATAATCCTTTCATAAATCAAAACTGTAAACTAGTTTTTGATATAGAGGACTCCATTATGCATCGAAAACAGTTATTTTGTTTATCCAAACCAAATGGAATAACCAAAAACTGATTATACTAATTCAGTTGGTTCTCGATGATTTGGAGAAGTTGAAAATCGATAAATTCGAACCAAATAATCTCAAATCCTATTAAACCAACTAAACAACACCTCTAAATATAATGACTTTCGAACAAAAAGAAGCACTTTGAGAACATCATTGTGAGTGGCTTTCTCGTCCTCTTTAGGCATGCATCAAAGATCGACATAGGAAGCATTATGTATTGTTTGAGACGTTATCGAGTCATATAAACCAAGTATTTATTTGGATCCTTATTTTTAATAAAAAAATCAACACATATCTAACTCGGTGACGACTGATGAGATGTCTAAACATATGTTCATTCCCGAAAACATTTACACTAAAGTTTTTCGAGTTGAAGGTGAGCTAAACTGAAACAAAGATGATTACAATGAATATTAGCTACATCATTTTTATCTGATTATACTTTAATTTAGCAAATTAAAAATACTATGTTATTTTTTTTTTTTTTTTGGAGAGGGTATCCCAGACCACATTGGGTCCAGACTAATCCCTGGCAATATGGGCCGAAGCCCGACTGCTAAAGCATGCAGCCCGGGGTCGAAGCTCCCGTACCTCAAGGATGCGTCTCCCAGGGTTCGAACATGAGACCGCTACTAGCTAGTCCACATGCCTTACCACTAGGCTAACACCCCTTTGGTTACTATGTTATTGTTTATGAACCAAAACACATATAATCAATTATAAAGTATGAAATGTTCGAAAAGTTTTGGTAATTAACAATAGCTCGCATCGATATGTGGATGAGCAAGTGAACGTAATAACTAAATGACTGGATAAAAAGTAAAGGCAGGAGCCGTACTCTCGTTTTCAGTTGGTAAGACACAATTTCATAGACGACATATATATGTCCCATGTTTCATAGTTGCAATTTATGTCCATTCCTTTTGTTTGACTTTTGTGCTTTTCTTTTTCTTGTATGAAAAAACAAATGAAAACGAAATCTTAAAATTTTAAGAGTAAAATTTGTTTGAAGTTCCTGAACTTTGTCAATTTAAACATAAATCGTCCCTATACTTTATTTATTCCAAACTGTTCCCCAACATTTACAAAACCTCTTCTTTTCGTCCCTTTTGCTAACGGCCCTTTTTTTTTTCCTTCTGTTAAATTCATTTAAATGAGGAGAATTTTGGTCGTTTTCAATTTACCAATATCTTTTATAAATTATATATATATATATATATATATTGAGGCACCTTCAAATACAAACTTTTTAATGGTGCAAACCATGCAACCCCACTTATCTACAACATATTTTGTTTTTACCTTTTTAATAAAAAAATGGGAAAATAAAATATGTGGTAGATAAGTGGGTTGCATGGGTTTGCACCATTAAAGAGTTTGCATTTGAACACCCCTCTATATTAATATAACTTATCTTAGGTGTCGTTTGTTTTTTAAGAGGTCTAAAGTCTGAAGTCTTATTTTAGTTATGATCAATAAGAGGTGGTGTGTAAAAAAGTCTGAACGATTCAGACTTAAGAGTCATTAAAAGGTTTTTAAAAAAAACAAACAACCCCTTAATGTGTGTGTGTATACACACATAGTGTGTGTGTGTGTGTGAGAGAGAGAGAGAGTGTTCCGTCATCTTCTCCATCGGCCACCATCATGACGTCCTCACTCAGCCACGCTCACGTTTACCTACACTCCTAAGATCATTCTCACTACAAAAATTACCCTTATTAGGGAGGGAAAAATCCGTCGCTAATCCCTCGCTAAAGCTCGAATCCGTCGCTGATAGTCCGTCGCTCAAACAGTTGTAGCTGATGCTATCAGCGACGGATTAGCGACGGACATCAGCGACGGATTAGCGACAAACAAGTATCAACGAGGGATTAGCGAGGGAGTAGTATCAGTGACAGATTAGCGAGGGATTAATATCAACGACGGATTAGCGAGGGGACTTATTAGCGAGGGCCCTTATTAGCGACGGATTAGCGAGGACCCTTATTAGCGACAGATTAGCGAGGGCCCCAATAGTGACGAATCAACGACGAACTGTTAGCGACGGATTTCCGTCACTAATCTGTCACTAATTTTGAAAAATTTTTAAAAAAAATTAAAAGAAATTTTTAAAGAAATAATTAAATTTTTATTCATTTTCCAATTTATTGTATCATATATAAAATGCATATTACATTATAATGTTGTACGATTTACAATACCATAAAACCATAAATACATTCTAATATTGTATGATTTATCATGTCTTAAGGTTCATACTTGACACTTCTCTTATAAGCAATGACACGCATAGTCTGAGCACGATCCCAGCTAGGAAAAGTGTTGGTTGAAAATTGAGAATGAATCTGCACAAAAGAATAGAACACCAAATCATCTTCAATGGGTCTCGTCTCAATATGCAAGCTATTATTACCACAGCTCCTGTCCACGATTTCTTTTTGTAGAAAAATCATGTGACCTAATATTGGTCTCCTCATAATTACCTTCTCTTCTTCAAGAAGAAAACGAAAAGACAGTAAGATTCAGGTTAGCATTTATGGTTGTCATGTATTTACTCTTTTAATACACACTTGCATGGTTCATCTCAGCTCCCATCAGAGCAGCATAGTGTTTCCCACAATACTGCCAAAACTTATAACTATGCACAGTAATGAATCAAGACTCCCAATTATGTCTCCATTTTAAAGAGTTAAAAAGATCATCCCCATTAAGTTACAACTATGCATAGTAATGAATCTAGACTCCCATTATATCTCCATTTCTAGAAGTTATCATCCCCGTTAAGGCAAGGTCATGTATACTCCTTTTCTAATGCACTTGAATGAACTATTAAATAGCAAAATATTCACAAGTATATAATGTTACCTGGCCTGCGTTGTGAGAATCTGGATCTATCTTAAGGCACTGCTCATATGCTTCAATAGCCAAAGATATACTCCCAGCATCTCTGTAAAGAACCCCTACAAGTAAAAATGTGTAGTAAATAATGCATAACATAATAAATACTGAACAAAGGAAAAAATATATTAAAAAACAAAGGTGGTAAGTTGGCCACTAGTAAGCTTTTACTTTAGAGTTGTGTCAGGATCGAAATTCAAAACAAGAATTAAACTTAAACACGCAGAAACTATGTTAAAGAAGTTTGCGGAATAACACTTTAACAGTAAATCATTGAAACAGTGTATGAATTTGAATCACAAGTTATATTGAATTAACTTAATGATTACAACCACAACCTCAATCTGTTCTTTGGTCCACCAAAGTATCCCAATGAATGATTTCTGGAGCATTCACTGAGATAGGATCAACTTTCACTGGTTCTTCATCTGTTACTGTCATATACAAATCAAACTGCACATCAGATTGACTTGGTTGTTCTTGACTATGCTCAGTTTCAACATGCTCTGTAGGAGGTGCAAAAGTAGGTTCTGATGGTTCTGCTTCCATTCTTTCACTTTCCTTTTCTTTCTCAACTTCCTCAGATCTAGGCCTCTTTGCCTTTGGCTTTGTAGCAATAGACTTCTTTCTTTTTACAACTCCGATTTTCTGAGCTAGTGTTTCTTCTTTCTTCACTTCTACCTTTTCTTTTGTAGGAGAGCCTTCTTCACTGTCAGGGAAGGGCTGTTGAATGTTCAGATCATGTCTCTTTTTCATTTTTCTTTCAAACTCAACCCTCTAACTGAAGTCTCCTTGAAGCTTAGCCATCTCCTTTTTGTATAATTCTTCTATTCTGCTGAAGGACATTTCTGTGAACATCCCTTCAGGAACTCCAATGGATCCTTTCAAGAAGTTGATCATCTTTCTTCTTTCTTGAGTAGCTATAAAAGTCTTTGAAGGCTTCCTTTATCTTGTTGCTTTCATTGCAACCTTCTTTGCAGCCAGTTTCAAGCTTTTCTGATATTCTTCATTGAGTCTTTTAGCCAAATCTAAAGCAATCTTTTTGTCTTTGGCTTTTTGAAGTTCATTCTCCTTTTCAAGCTCCTTTTCAAACTGTACATTTAATTCCTTTGCCAATTCAGCATCTAAATCAATCTGCTTCTGCTTTTTCACTGGTTTCTCATGTTCAACCATCTTCTCCTTCCCTTTCTTCTTTGTATCTGACACACTGACCTTTGTCTTTTTCTTCTCTGATTTTCCTTCTTTGATGACCACTCCCTTAGCCTTTTGAATAGCCTTAGGAGTGTCATTCTTTGCCTTCACCAAAGTTTTAGCAATCTCTATTTCTTCTATAGTCATTTCAATTTCTGCTGCTGCCATTTCTGTTTCTAGTTCTTTTGCAGTTTCTACTTCTGGCTTAGTAGTTACTGCTGTTTCTATTGTTTCTGCTGCTGACTGAGTTACTGTTGCTTTAACAGTTTCTGCTGCTTTACCAGTTTCCTTCTCACCCTTCTTTTCAGATTCACCATCAAACTCCCCCTCAACTTGAAATTCCATAGCCTCTGAACTCTCCCCCTTTTTGGAAGCATCATGTGCATTTCCTCTTCTCTTCAATACATATTGCTTTTTCTTCTTTTTATGCACCAAACTGAGTACCATCTTCTTGAGTTTGGTAATCTGCACTTGTTGAGAAGTGATAACCTTTTTCAATTCCTCTATCTCCAAGCCCTGTTTTATGACATCTAAGTTCACATTGCCAATTGTTTCCATCAATTCATCATAGTTATATCTGTACTCACCTCCTTTGGGTGTGTTTACCACCCTTGAAGGATCCTTGGATCTTTTAGTAGAGGCCTTCTGCTTAGCAGAAGCACCTTCTACCCCCTTGGTTTCTTGGCATCTGGTACCCTTAGATGATTGCTCATCTAAAGTTGTTGTGGAGAAGGTCTTAGCTATGTTCACACTGTCCTGACCCATACCTTGTGCAGAATAGTAGTGTGAGCCTTACTGCCCACATGCTCTTCCTTCTCCTGAGAAAGCACCTTCTTGGGGTTGGGAGACACCCCTGTGGTTTCCCTTTGGATATTCTCTAATGGAGAATGCTCCATCAGAGGGCTTGAAGGCTGTTGGGTGTAGATAAAGAAAGGGAAGGAACCTTCTGTACCTTTTTCCTTATATATGTTTGAGTAATGGGGGAAATGGGCTTCACAACAGGGATCAGAGGAGGATCATTTGAAATGAATGGTGTGGGTAGGTCAACAGTGGGTTGGTCAGATGTGGGTTGTGACCCTGATGCCTCACCATGAGAATGACACACAACCATCATTGTAGAGAACAATGGTGTGTCTTTTCCAGAAAAGTCCTTACCAGGCCTTTTCATGTTGGAAAACACCTTCCCTTTGGAAGGTTTAGGTACATAAACCTCTTGAAAAGAGGGTAAATCCGTCAATTCTTTGTTAAATACTTCTTGTACAAACCTTGGATACATATAAAATCTTTTAGTTTTGGTTTTGGTATCCAGGTTTGACAACAAATCATTCAGAATCATTTGTGAAAAATTAAACTTTCTAGAGGTAGCTAAGCAGACAAGAGCATATGCAATGGTACTGTTGAACTCACTCCATCCAGTTGTTTTGCAAGAAATACAATGTTGCAGAGTATGAACAAAAAATCGCCACCGAGGTGAAAATTTGCTCTTGAAGAACTTATAAACCTCAGTAGGACCTTCATACCCCATTCGACCAATTTCGAGAAATATGTCGTCCTTTGGGAGAGTAGACATACTAGATGCATCATCTAGACGTAGATGAGTGCGAATGCAGCCTTCTGTGATTGTGATAGATTTATCACAGACCTTTGATTGGATGACTTGATTTCCATCAACTGTCTGAATGGATGCATTCGTCCAGAATTGTCGCAGATGTTCCACATAGATGGTGGGATTGACGGTTAACGCATAGGCGATGTGTGAGAATTTTAGGAAATCCACAATCTCATGAAAACCCTCAGCTTGTTTGGGTTTTTGCAGCATTGCAAGCTCATTGTGATCGTCAACAAATTCCAGTCCTGCTATCGTTCTTGGGTTTGAATCAACACTAGGGTTTATGCACTGGGAAGCAAAAATGTTAGAGAGAAAGAGAGGATGAACACTCAATAGAAATTCAAAGGGCCGTTTGGGTTTTGGCGGTCAAATAGGGTATTTATAGGGTATGGTATTCGGTTAAAAGCAGTACTAAGTACCCTAGCAGCATTAACCCATACCCGCAGTATTAACCCATAGAAGCAGTAGTAACGGGTAGCAGTAGAAACACATACCTGCGGTATTAACACTTACTAGCAGTATTAACATAGACTAGCAGTATTAACACTTTCTGGCAGTAGTAACACATAGCAGTAGAAACACATACAGCGGTATTAACACTTACTAGCAGTATTAACACATACGAGCAGTATTAACACTTACGAACAGTAGAAATACATAACGCAGTAGTAATATTGCACTGGCAGTATAAACCACCTAGCAGTATTAACCAGACTTAACTATAGTTTGACTTGTCAATCTGAAACACTTAAACACAAAGGGTTAGCAGCACCATGCACAATGAAAATATGAGGAAAGAAACATCAAGGAGTCTGTATAGAAATGGTACTTGAGGAGAAATGATAGAGGCTTATTCATTGTTTATCATGCCCACACTTGTGACTAAGAATGTGAATCTACCCACATCAAAAGCTTTGGTGAATAGATCAGCAAATTGATTACTAGTGTGTACTTTCAAAACCTGAATTAACTTATTTTCATTGCAGTCTTTAATAAAATGGTACCTGATTTCTATATGCTTGGTGTTAGAGTGCTTGACTGGATTATTAACAAAGCTTATAGCACTGTTGTTATCAATGAATATAGGAGTGTGAAGAAAAGTAACACCATAGTCCAACATTTGATTCTGAATCCATAGCACTTGTGAGCAACAGCTTGCAGCAACTATATACTCTGCTTCTATTGTAGAGGTGGACACTGTGGTTTGCTTTTTACACTTCCATGAAACTAGTCTTGCACCCAAAAACTGACATCCTCCTGATGTAGACTTTCTATCCAAGTTTGCACCACCCAAATCACTATCAGAATATGCAAGTAGATCAAATGGTGAGTCATGAGGATACCAAAGACCCAACCTAGGTTGTCCTTTGAGATATCTGAATATCCTTTTGACTGCTTGAAAGTGTGACTGCTTAGGCCTCACTTGAAATCTTGCACACACACATACATCAAACATAATGTCTGGTCTTGAAGCTGTGAGATACATGAGGGAGCCAATCATGGATCTATAATGATGAACGTCCACATCTTCCCCCTCAAGATATGTAGTGATCTGTTTGTGTGTTTCCATAGGTGTGCTAGCAGACTTTGCTTCTGAGAATCCAAACTTTGTAAGTATATCCTGCACATACTTGGATTGACTTATGAAAATACCATCTGGCTTCTGTTTAACCTGTAGCCCAAGGAAGAATGTTAGTTCACCCATATAGCTCATCTTGAATCTTTTGTGCATCAGCTCCTCAAATTCCTTGCACATATGATCTTTTGTGGATCCAAAGATGATGTCATCCACATAGATTTGTACAAACAGGATGTCCTTCTTCTTCCTTTTGATGAACAGAGTCTTGTCAATGATGCCTCTTTCAAAACCATTTTCCAAGAGATAGGTAGACAGAGTATCATACCATGCTCTTGGTGCTTGATGTAGCCCATATAGTGCCTTCTTTAATTTGTATACTTTGTCAGGAAAGGTAGGATTCTCAAACCCTGGAGGCTAACAAACATACACTTCTTCATCAATTGTCCCATATAGAAATGCACTCTTAAAATCCATCTGATATACTCTGAACTTCATGAAAGAAGCATAGGCTAGAAACAGCCTAATTGCCTCAATTCTGGCTACTGGTGTAAACACTTCTTCATAGTCTATTCCCTCTCTTCTTGTGTGTACCCTTGTGCCACAAGCCTGGCCTTATTCTTTATTACTATTCCTCTCTCATCTTTCTTATTCCTGAAAACCCATTTAGTTCCAATTGCCCTCTGTCCTTGTGGGAGGTCAACCAGATCCTACACATCTTGCAGCACAAACAGCAGCAACTCCTCTTGCATTGCTTCTATCCAGCTTGGGTCTTTCATTGCATCATAAGCCTTCTTGGGTTCAATCTGGGATAGAAAACAAGATAACAACCCTGACTGTAAGTCTTTCAGTCCTCCTAACTTACTTTGTTGCCTTGTAATCATGGGAGAATTGATGTCACCAATCACCAACTGAGGAGGATGATTCTTCTGAGTTCTTGTATGATAGACAACCTCCTTATTAATACTTGCATCAAGATTGGAGTCATTCTTTTCAGGAGTGTTTCCCCCAAATACTGAAGAATTTTCATCATCAGTGTCATCTTCTGTCAATATGAGCCTTTCAGGACCTGAGTTTCTTGGACTTGAAGGATGAGTGTTCTCTTTATCACCTTTATCCTCTTCATCACCTTTATCATCTACATTCTGATCTGGTTCAGAATCCTTTGTTACCGGATCATCTTTCTTTTCTTGTTGGCAGAATTCAACAGATTCAACTGTAGGTATTGGGAACAGCACAAACTCTGGTTTCTGTGCTTGTACCTGTTCTGAACTTGTTCCTGTAATTTGCACATGACTAAAACTCAAAGAATTAGTTAGTGAGTCAATGTCAAACAGCCAATCAGGACCTGTACCAATCTGATTTGGTGTGTTCTCATTGTATTTGACATTGTCACTTTCCTCTATAATTATAGTAGAACTATTGAAAACTCTATATGCCTTACTCTGAGAGGAATATCCAATAAGAAATCCATCCTCAGCTTTGCTTTCAAACTTGCCTAAGTGAGATTTGGTGTTGAGAATTGTGCAAAGACACCTAAAAGGTTTGAAAAATCCAATAAAGGTTTCTTCTTTTTGAAAAGTTCATAAGGTGTCTTTCCTTAGGATTTGACTACTAGAACTCTGTTTTTGACATAACAAGCAGTATTAACTGCTTCTGCCCAAAAAGTAATGGGTAGCTTTGAATCTGCCAACAGAGATCTAGCAGCCTCAATCAATGTCCTATTTTTTCTCTCAGCAACACCATTCTGTTGAGGAGTTCTAGGAGCACTGTATTGTCTCTCAATACCTTTATTCTCACAAAAGCTGTTTAAGTCACTTTTTTAAACTCAGTTCCATTATCAGATCTGATGACTTTAACTCTTAGATTTGTTTGGTTTTCAATTCTAAGGACAAAAGATTTGATCAATCCACTTGTCTCATCCTTAGTCCTCAGAAAATATACCCAGGTGAATCTAGAGAAGTCATCAACAATGACTAAGCAATAGGATTTCTTACCAATACTCATCACATTTGTAGGACCAAAAAGATCCATATGCAATAACTGAAGAGGTGATGAGATTGTGTTTATTTCTTTGGACTTGTGAGAAGTTTTGTGCTGCTTGCCTTTAAGATTGTTCATAGTTTTAAAATTCATGTGACACATCCTTCTGTGCCAAATAGATGATTCATATAAAGAAGCTTTTGAAAACAAAAGTTTAGTGATGAATCAGATGAAACACTCTCTAAGTCCAAACAATAAACATTATCCTTTCTAGGAGTTCTAAGTAGTATCATATTTTCATCAACTACCTTGAATCCTGGAGCAAGGATAATACATTCAGTATCAGTAAATAATATACTATGTTTCTTGTCACAAACCTGTGATACACTTAACAGGTTGTATCTCAACTGTTCAACATAGTAAACATCTTTAAATGTCATCTTACCTTTTGAAACCATACCTTTGCCACTTATCTTACCTCCTGCTGGATTGTCACCAAAAGCAACACGTCCTCCATCAAACCTTTTGAAAATTTGAAGGCAGGACATGTTACTTGTCATGTGCCTAGAGCAACCACTATCTACATGCCAAATGCTCTTCCCCTTGAGTTGTTGGTTACCCTGCACATAAGATAAAACAGTTAGTTTCTTGAGGAAACCCAAGCCAAAGTGGCATTGGGTTGCCCTTTCTCATCAACATACACATATTCATTAAGCTTAGTCTTGATGAGATGATCAGAGTCAGGAATCTCATGGCTGGAATACTTTGTCTTAATTATAGGCCTGTCAGTGTTAACATTGATAGAAGTACTATCCTTGTTAGCAGTATTAACTTGGTCAGTAGCACTAACTTTGTTAGCAGTACTATTCTCATTAGCAGTACTAACTTGGTCAGCAGTACTAACTTTATTAACAGTACTAACTTGGTCAGCAGTAGTATTGCTATTAGCAGCACTATTTCTGTTAGCAGTACTATTTGAGGTAGCAGTACTAACAGGTTTAGTTTCTTTTGGGACCCAAATTAAGACACATTTGTTTGCTTTTGTTTGCTTGTCAGGATCGAAATTCAAAACAAGAATTAAACTTAAACACTCATAAACTATGTTAAAGAAGTTTGCGGAATAACACTTTAACAGTAAATCAATGAAACAGTGTGTGAATTTGAATCACAAGTTATATTGAATTAACTTAATGATTACAACCACAGCCTCAATCTGTTGAACAGGCTCAACAGACATTCACTACATCTCTAAAGAAAGGATTACTAACAATCTTGAGGCTAATTCTCTCTAAAACACAACAATACGTATTCTCTGTGTGTATTCTGTATCTCTATGATCTAAGACTTCTATACTATATATACAAAACAAATTACAAGATAATTACAAAAATAATATTGATCTTCAGCATCCAATCCATAATTATCTTCAACATTATCTTCAGCTCCTAGTCTTTCGCTTTAAGCAACCAATCCATCTTTATCTTCATGAGCAACATTAATCTTCAGCAGCATCAATAGCAGTACTAACCAAGCTTGCAATATTAACTCTTCAAGCAGTACTAACTACTACCAGTAGTAATCTTCAAGTAGCATTATTGTTATCCTCAGTGTTCTCTTCTTCATAATCTGCCTCAACCACTACTCTGTCTAATGGATCTACTTCAATGGCTCCTGCAGATAAGTCCTTCTTCTCTTGTCTTTCTAAGAGGTCTGAGGTGGGTGGAATGTAGTTGTTATTGTAAGGTGGAGGGGTGTTGTTGTAGCCTATACCTCTCTTCAGTTTGTCATGAACTTGGGATTTGAGTAAAGAGTCCATTGCTTTATAAGCATTGGAAAATTTCTCAATGTCTAATTTGGCCTTCTCAAATTCACTCCTTATTCTCTCACATTCCTCTCTAGCTTTTTCTAGCTTAATCTCTAAGTCCTTCTTCTCCCACTTCCAATAGTTGTGATCATATGAATGTTGAAGTTCATTAGCTTGGTATGACTTAATCTGTTCTTCAAAATTCACAATGATCAAACTGGACTCTCTCTTATGTTTCTCCAATCTTTTAAGATCATCACACATACTCTGATTGTGATCCCTGTACTTTTTAACAGTTTCAAGACAGGCTTGAGATCAAAGTTTAGATTTTACCTCTGTGGGGATTGTTGTGCTTGAAGACTCTGAAACCTCAACCATTAATGCTTGATTCTGGATTGCCTCCTCTGCTTGATCACTCCAGTCAAATCCCATTCCATCTTGTGAGACAAGTGCTTGAGATGGGTTCCTGTTATAACTAGTGGACTTTGATTGTTGATTGTTGCTTTGAGAAATTCCTCCTCTGCATTCTCTTGCAAAGTGCCCCAGATTATGACACTTGTAACATTCCACCTTGGATTTGTCAAATCCAACACCATCTTCTCTTCTCATGGCAAAATTGTTTCTTTCAGTTCTTTTAATGAATCTTTTGACTCTCATGGTGAGCATTGCCATTTGCCACTTGATATCCATCTCTTCAAGATCATCAACATTGATCTGCTCCAGATCATCATTAATAAGAGTAGATTTAGCATGGCTAGCAAGGAAAGCTTCCAAAACAGAATCATTGGATCCATCCTGTTTTGAGCCATGAGCAGCACTAACTGATTCAGTATTAGCAGAAGAATCAGTAGTAGATGATAGAAGAGCAACATTGTGAGAGTATCCAGATGGCTTCTTCTTAGATTCAACTCCAGCTTCAAATACCCTTAGATCATTGTAGAGATCATCAAGTTCCCTATCCTCCAGATTATCATTCTGTCTGAATGATACTGTATACATTACCCATTCTTCACCAAGAGATCTTAAAAACTTTCTGTTGACATCATCCTGGTCCATCTTGACACCAACAGTGGCCAATTCTCCAATCAACTTGTTGAATCTATCAAATGTTTGAGTCATAGACTCATTCTTTGCAGACATGAAATTCTCATGTTGTTGCTTGAGAATTGCTTTCTGATTTCTCTTAGTTGCAAAACTGATGTTGGTATTCATTAGGATTTGCCAAGAGTAGAATGCTCAAGGCTTTCATCTCAGTCTGCCTCATCTTTCTTTCTCCATCAGTCTTTGGTGGAGGTCTCTTGCCATCTGCTCCAATCTCTCCTTCACTTGAGGGACCATTCTCAATGATATCCCACATTGAGTAGTCTGTAAGAAGAATATACTGCCTGATCCTGATTTTCCACATGTCAAACTCATTAGGTTTGAGCATGGGGACCTTTGAAACCAGAACATTGTCGTTTAATCCATCCATGATGATTATTGATTTCTGAGTTCCTTGACTCTGATACCACTTGTCAGGATCGAAATTCAAAACAAGAATTAAACTTAAACACTCAGAAACTATGTTAAAGAAGTTTGTGGAATAACACTTTAACAGTAAATCAATGAAACAGTGTATGAATTTGAATAACAAGTTATATTGAATTAACTTAATGATTACAACCACAGCCTCAATCTGTTGAACAGACTCAACAGACGTTCAATACTTCTCTAAAGAAAGGATTACTAACAATCTTGAGGCTAATTCTCTCTAAAACACAACAATACGTATTCTCTGTGTGTATTCTGTATCTCTATGATCTAAGACTTCTATACTATATATACAAAACAAATTACAAGATAATTACAAAAATAATACTGATCTTCAGCATCAGTCCATAATTATCTTCAACATTATCTTCAGCTCCTAGTCTTTCGCTTTAAGCAACCAATCCATCTTTATCTTCATGAGCAACATTAATCTTCAGCAGCATCAATAGCAGTACTAACCAAGCTTGCAGTATTAACTCTTCAAGCAGTACTAACTACTAGCAGTAGTAATCTTCAAGTAGCATTACTAAAATCTTCAACAGTAGTAATCTTCAATGCCTAGCAACACTATCCAGACTTAGCTCATTTCAGACCCAACAAGTTGCAACTTGTATGAACATAATCAAGGTGGCATCTGGATAGTGGAAAATGATACGGCAAGGATTATATGTCTAACAACTCTATAGAATTTACGGTATCCAGATACACAGTGGTTTGGTATGATCATAAAGTGTATTTCACACAATTGATTTGCACTCCTAACTTTAACAGAAATAACACAGCCAAATTTTCCTACAAGATCCCTGTTGACCATCTAATTTCTACTGACACTTTCATAACAAAACATTCAACCACATGTTTTAAGAAATGGGATGAACCCAAGCTGAAAAATAATTCTACCATAGCTCTGTACAAGAACGACTACAATCTGAAAAGATAGTTAACGATTACAATGTATAATTATGCTGGAACCAAACGTAGGTACTGAATTAATAACTAAATATAGGATCAGAAAAGACCTCCACAAACTAATACAACAGAGTTTACTATATTAGAGGCAAGAGAGAGGGAGAGGAAGAGACCTAAGTTATTGTAAGCTTCCGCATAAGTGGCATTCGCCACAATTGCTTTCTCTATCATGCTAGTGGCAACATCCATTTTACCTTGTATATTATTAAAATGCAATCAATAATAACTGAAACATATCATCTTGTTAGACACTGAAAGATTAAGTTGTACCTGCACTGTGTAGACTACTCCAAGGTTGTTCAACGACTGAGAGAAATTGGGTTTAATTGACAAAGACAACTTTCAGAGAGTGACAAAAAAAATTAAGAATTAGACCAACATGCATAAGACATATGACAAGTATACTTACGATTGCAAGAAGAATTACCTGATAGCCCTCTACAGCTTTATCAAGGTTGTCACGGTCTTTATAAATAACTCCTAGATTATTGCATGCCTCTGCACAATGGGGATTGAAGTGGAAAGCAAGTTCATAGAATACAATTGCCTGCACAGAAATGAGAGTTTACTACAATTTATTTGCTTTAACACTGGAGGAAGTGATATACATCAAGGAAGAAATTATCAGAAACAATCTTCTTAGAAACCAACAAAAAGGCACTCACAGATATAAGAAATGATATACAAAATAGACGATAAAGAAGATTGATTAAAAATAAAATGATCAGTGACTGGGTTTGCCAGTTAAACAGAAACAAACACACACGTAGACAGATGGGAAACGATGAGGGGGAAGACACCATTTGAGAGCATAAAGTGAGAATTATAAATGTAACATTCACCATGTTCCATTATCCGTTTTGCTATAAATGGTACAAAAGCAACCTTTATCCAAAAGATAAATTTTCGGCTTCAATGAATGCTGACAGTTTTATAGGAAGATCACATGGTGGTGAACGGTATCGACTAAATCCGATAACGACCTAAATCCGATATCAAATATTTCCCCATGTATTAGAACTCCGGTTCAAGGTCTCTTTAAAAAAAACACATCTGGAAAAGACCAAGCCACAATCCAAAATAAATAAGCTAGGTTGGACCAAAGACGAAACTAGTGCAACCAAAATTAGCAGCCAAAACTAGCAGCCAAAACAAATAAGTTCAAATTTGATCCCAAGCCAGAATTAAAATCAGATGAGAAATTAACCATCTGCCATATAAATTAACCATTTGCCTATCAAACCGTGATTAAGTTTAGTTACAGGAAAAATAACATAAATAGAAGAATAAAGAATTTCTGAGCATGCTGCTTTTAACAAAAAAATGCACCTGGATGATAGAAATGAGTTGTATCCCTAACCTAAGCATCTGAATTTTCACTTTAGGCTTTAGACATGAAAGATTAATGATTTTTGTTCAATCTTTTCTTGTATATATAAACCGTTGAATAAACATTTAAATTGCAAAAAAGAACCTTCAAATCCTAAGAAAAACACACATAATAGGTGGGAAATTGATGAAACCCTAGAGCTGATCGAGCGTGAATTTGAGACAAAGGAAGGAGTACCTGGGTTTCGTGTAGAGACAGAGGAAATAGAGATCCTGAACCGCAAAAGCCAGAACCTAGAAGGGCGAAGCCAAGAGGCAGAGCTAGAACATCAGATCGAGGGAGGAAGGTGAGAGGCCGAGAGCGGATGTGTTTGGTCAAGAGCAGTCCAGGCCGAGAGCAGTCCAGGTCGAGAGCGTCGATTACCTTATGGAGAAGTCTGAGTAATCGATCGATGGTATGGATGGATGTGGAGGCGTGGATATGATAATCGATGTAGATGCAGTTTTAGTTTTTTTTTTTCAATTGGAGGGAAATGAAAAGATAGTAAAAGAAAAGTTTGGTGGGAAAACGAAAAGGGGGAGGGAGAAAGAAAAAAGGGGGGGGAATGGAAGGGTTTGATTAAATTTCATTAATTACTATTTTTTTAATCATATAATCTATACTACATTATAATGTACGGATATAATCTTTTTAACATAATGTATATATGTGTAATACTTTATTATTAATGGGGGTCATATTTTTTTAAATATTTGACTCACTGCCGCTTAATGAACTTCAATAGGCCTTCATGGGCTATAGAACCCTTTAAAGCCTAATGGACCCCTTTAAAGCTCGATAGATCAATTCAGGCTCAATGAAACCCTTTAAAACCCGATAGATCCATTAAGGCCCAATGAAACCCTTTAAAACCCGATAGATCCATTAAGGCCCAATAAAACCCTTTAAAGTCCGATAGATCCATTAATACCCAATGAAACCCTTTAAATACCGATAGATCCATTAATGCCCAATGAAACCCTTTAAAGTTAGATAGATCCATTAATGCCCAATGAAACCTTTTAATGCCTAATGAAACCCTTTAAATCCTAATGGATCCCTTTAAAGCCCAATAGATACATTCAAGTCAAACTAATCCTTTAAAGCCCTATAGAATCCTTTAACGCCCGATATATCCATTAAGGCCTAATAAAACCCGTTAGAGCCCAATAGATCCATTAAGGCCCAATGAAAACCTTTAATGCCCAATGAAACCCTTTAAATCTCAATATAACCATTTAAAGCCTGATAGATCAATTAAGGCTCAATGAAACCCTTTAAAGTCAGATAGATCCATTAATGCCCAATGAAACCCTTTAATGTCCAATAAAACCCTTTAAATCCTAATGGATCCTATTAAAGCCCGATAGATCAATTCAAGTCGAACTAACCCTTTAATGCCCGATATATCTATTAAGGCCCAATGAAACCCATTAAAGCCTAATAGATCCATTAGGGCCCAATGAAACCCTTTAAAGCACAATAGACCCACTTAAGGCCCAATGAAACCCTTTAAAGCTCAATAGTTAGTGACAAAATATTCTGTCACTAATTTTTCGTCATTAAAACCCACTAAGATCCATTAAAACTTAATAAGATATTTTATGAATTATTAAGGCTCAATAACACCAATGGTAACTTATTACATGTTTGTATACACGTATGTACTACATATATAACACATATACACATCATATGCGATTACCAAACAACACATGCACATTGTCTATACATTCACTTATACACATGCATATAAACCCATATACAACACATATACACATGCATATAAACCCATATACAACACATATACACATGCATATAAACCCATATACAAATAGACACAATAATATACACGTAGATTCAATTGCTATTATCAACCAACACACACATCATGTATACAAGTATATAACACAGACAGAAGGATATATAAAACACATACACAACTATACATATAACATATACATGCCTACATATAACTTATAAAAATGAGAAAACAATAAAAACAAACCAATCCCTCGCTAATCCCTCACTAATTAGCGAGGGATTAGCGACGGATGCCAAGAGTCCCTTGCTAATCCCTCGCTAATTAGTGAGGGATTAGCGACGGATTGACCACAAACAAATTTCGTCGTTAACCTCTCACTAATTAGTGAGGGATTGGTTTTGTGGTCAATCTCTCATTAATCCCTCGCTAATTAGTGAGGGATTAGCGAGGGATATGTGGCATCCATCGCTAATCCCTCGCTAATTAGCATGGGATTAGCGAGGGATTGTGCTTTTTTCCTTGTTTTCTCATTTTATATGTAATGTGTAGACATGTGTATGTGTATATGTTATATGTTATATGTTATATGTATACATGTGTATATGTTATATATATCTGTCGCTCCTTGTTATATTTATATATACATGATGTATATATGTATTGTTATCTAACTTTGAGTGGTAATAAGTTAACATATATACAATGCATATACACATACATATGTAGATCCACATATACACGTGCATATAAAGCTATATACGACACATGTACACATGCATATAAACCCATATACAACACATATACACATAGACACAATAATATATACGTAGATTCAATTGGCATTATCTACCAACACACACATCATGTATACAGATATATAACACGGACCGAATGATACATAAAACACATACATAACTATACAAATAACATATAACCCATACACAACAATACAAATAACATATAACACATACAAATGATAAATCAAGAAAAAAAAACCAATCCCTCGCTAATCCCTCACTAATTAGCAAGGGATTAGCGACAGATTAGTGAGGGATTGACCACAAAATCATTCCGTCGCTAATCCTTCACTAATTAGCGAGGGATTAGCGAGGGATTGGGTTTGTGGTCAATCTCTCGCTAATCACTCGCTAATTAGTGAGGGATTAGCGAGGGATTGACCACAAAACCAATCCCTCACTAATCCGTCGCTAATTAGCGAGGGATTGGTTTTGTGGTCAATCCCTCGCTAATTAGCGAGGGATTTTTTCCCTCACTAATTTTCGTCACCGATACCCATTTTTCTAGTAGTGTCTCAAACCCAGAAAACCCTAAGCTCTCATATCTCTTCCCTTACAAATTTTGTTCCTCCACCTCAACATTGTGTCATCTCGATCGAGCTTTTCCATTCGAACCACTTATCTTCTTCTTATTTAATATACACTACATTAATACTTCCATTCCTCAACAACAAACATAGGAACTATCACTAAAAGATGGAGTTGAGATTCACATATAAGTCACTAATTCTAGTGGCGTGTACAAATGAAGATGTAGATGGTGGTATACATTGTGCAATATGGACTGAGATTCACAGTAGAAGGGCGGTTGAGAACTTTGGAAGGGATTCATATCGACTAGGTTTTTAAATAAAGTCAAGAATCACAAATGAAGTAGAGATTCACAAAGCAGTATCTCGAAACACAATAATTACATAGTGGTTCAATGCTGATAGGAGATGCAAGGACACAAATGGGAACAGGCGGGTGTTATTTATTTTCAAAACTTTACGTTATATATGTATAATATTTTTTTAAAAAAAGATGATAGAAAAGTTAATACTTGGAACATAACACAAGGGCTAAAGTGTAATTTACTGTAAAAATAAGTTTTAATATATGTACATCCTTGATTTTAGAGTAATTTCGTTTTTTTTTGTAAAGGGTGTCCTAGGCTATGCCTAGACTAATCCCTTGGTAAATTATGACTGCAAGACATCAGCCCTGATTAAACCTCATTGACCACAATTGTTGTGCACGTCTGTATTCGAACCCTGGGCATATGGGATATTCCAACACATCCCCAGGGCCTTAACAAGTACGCCACAACCCTTGTGGTTAGTAATTTCGGTTTTCGTTTGTGAACTTTGTCCAGTTTAATGAAAATGTTATAAAATTTAGAGTAAATTACAAATTTCATCCCTGCGGTTAATAAAAATTCTGGATTGGGTCCCTCAAATGAAGTAATTACATGTATGGTCATTGTGGTTTCAGTTTTGTTATGGATTGGGTTCCTTGCCCTGACTTCACTAATTGGTGCTCCGTTAAGTCAAGGGTGTTATCGTCTTTTTACATTTTAATAAATAATTTATTTTAATGGCACAATTTTAGCAACCCATGATACAAGTCTTTAAACACTTCGAAGATAAAAACTAAACCCTTTAAAAATATCTCTGGTCATCTTCTCGGTGAATTGTTTATCAAAAAATCTTTAACTATAAAATCTTTACCCAAAAAATTACCCTAAATCTATTATAAGAACTTGAAAACGGAAGATCTATATGGAGCGAATAAAATCCATTACGCAGAGGAAATATCTCATTACAAAGAGGGTTTCTATTTTCAAAAGCCAAACAATATCCCCAATACATGGAAGAAAGATCCAATTTCAAAACCCAAGAAAAAAGATTAAAGAAGGTATGTTGTAACATCCTAAAATTTAGGGTTAATTTAAAATTCGAAAATTCGGTAATATGACGTCTATAATTAGAGGAAACATGTACACCCTATCAAAGGTCAATTAAAACCAGAATAATAAAGTAATGACATTTTAAAACCAAAGTGTAACACCCTAAAACAGGGGAAATAAAGTATGACGTATACAATCCAAAAGGGATGAAGAATATAAATCAACAGCCTAATAATCTAAATTTATCAAAATAGATTATTGTCGGGTGTCGCTATCCTTCCAAAATGTATATCCTCAAAATCATATGTGTCAGTCAATAATTCTCCAAAAAGACCACTCTCGACCCCAAGGGCGTCCACTCAATCCCGACGAGCCCCACCGCTAAGATGACCTGTCATACATGACAACCAAAGAAACAAGTGTTAGGCTAAATCCTAGTGAGAACAAATAAATTAGAAATGGAAATCATAAACCCATTTGTAGTTGTACGGTGGATATGGCCGTGAGCTAGATCAAAGCAAACAAATATACATTAGTGATCATAACATGGTACAAATAAACACCAATCATTTATTGAGCTCAACTCTTCTAAGTCTATTGCTCGAAAACATCAAGTCAACCCCTCTAGGTCTATTTTTGGGAGTTCCAAAATGGGAACTCGTGCACAATGGAATTACATCTTATTGCCCATGGGACGCTGCCCGACCATATAGGTCCACACCTTACTTACCATGGTGACCCGATGCCTATTCCGTGCTAAAGTGGTGAACTTAATGTCCAAAACGAGACATTAAGGACATTGTGCCTATGGATCCATTGCGCTAAGACCAAATGCCAAAGCATTCCAATACATTTACAATTGATCATGTGTGAAGGGTTAAAACCACTTTACATAAATAAGATTTACCAATATGAAGTCTTGACTCCCACCCTTAAAGAGAATCATTATCACAAACCCATCCATAGAATGTTATAAGTCCCATTCCAATCACAATGTCTCAATAAATAACCCAATACTTGAATTTCATCAAAACCCTAGTTTCATATTGGGTTTGCCAAAACCCCTTAAAACAAGGGTTGGTTACCAAGTATGTAAAGAATATAGGAAACCATTAATCATAGTTTAAATACATTTTTCAAACATTCTTGTTTTGGTTTCTAAACCCTAATATCTCCAAAACTCATATTTAGGTCAAAATACAACAAACCCAAATACATGATTAGGAGACTTAAATGAAAGCTAGAACACATGAACCCTAGTAAGCATGTAAGAACAAAGGGTGGAAAAACTCACCTTGTAAAGTTTGTATACAAACCCTAGATAGTTGATGGATTAGAGAGAGAGAAGGAATGCTTGAAACTTTGAATCACTAGGATCTCCTAATAAATGCCAAAGGTTCCTACACCAACCTTTAAATCATCACTTGATGTTTCTTCCAAAGATAATGAATGTAGAGAGAGAGAGAGAGAGATGACCTACCTTTGTCTTCTCAAAAATCGACTCAACCAAGAAAGAATGAGAAAATGAGGTCAAAAGGTCGGATTTATGGAATAAATGGGTCCATCCTCGACCGCAATAGTGTCCGACGACTGTGACATCTGTCACAATTGCTGGCAAGGTCGCGCCAAGTACCCTACCCACGGTACACTTTCTGCGACAGTGTCTCACGAGAGTGACTGATGTCACAATCGCCTGGCATAGTCGCCACTTCTGCCCCACTTGCGGTACACTCCCCATGGTTGTGCCCCACGAGAGTGGCCACTGTCACAATTGCGGGCACAGTCGCCCCGAGCGTACCGAAGCCCCATTACTCCCGTTTTCGACCCGAGGTACTTTCGATCCCAACTCTAGATTCGTAAATAAGATTTAAAATCTGATTATAGATTACACTAAATAAAGAGGTACTAGTTAGGGACGTACTAACATCACGGGTGTTACATATGTATGTATGTGTTTTAGATCCCACCATACAAAAGAGAAAACTAACACACGTTGCTTTATTAATGTGAAAACACCTATTTTTATTTTTATCTTTATTTTAGTTTATTTTATCATTTATATCCCAACTTTTAGTCTTTTCTTATCTTATTTAACATTTATTATTTTAGGGGAGCTAAAGTTATGATTTACTTGTTTTACAACAATAAATGGTTAATGTGGACTTGTTGGGATTGGAATTTGCTATTTATAGGAATGTTGCAGCATTTGGTTCAGTGATATTGGCGTACTCGGCTAAATCAAGGAAGGACAAGATGAACTAAAAGACAAAGTTAAAGGTTTTCTAGAAGTTTTGATGAAAATCCCTTGAAAGAAATTCAGATCTAGTTTAGTGAGCTAATTAACTTTAGTTATAGTTATTATCCTTTGGTTTAAACTTGTGTACTTTATTAACCATTGGGTAGAAGCTTTGTTTTATGCCCTCTTTTATTACCATTTTGCCACTCCTTTATAATATAAAAGGATGTGTTGGGTAAGAACTTAGATAGATCATCACTAGCTAAGAACTTAAACTACTTGTAGTTTAGTTCTCTCTCTCTAGCTTTAGTTTAATATATATGCATTTTTAGTTATTCCTTTATATTTTGTCATTTAAATTCAGTCATTTACTTTTATGTACTTACTTTATGTCATTTATTTTAATGTCTTTACTTTCAGTAATGAGTAGCGAATTTTCATAGTTTGGGTGTGAGATAAAAAATGAGATTTTAAACCAAATGAAGGTAGCCACCGTTTTACAAAAATTACATTTTATTATTTCGTTCAAGTTTTATAAAGCCAATATACTTTTTGATAAGTTGATCACTCGAAGAGTGTTAAATAGTCGTGGACTTAGAGATAAGCCACTCAAAGGCACATCAATTTGGAGGATATAGAAAGTAGATTTAAAAGGGTTGTAACACCCGGATTTTCGCAAAGTAAGTTTCCACCCTTCGTTGGTAATCCCTCCTCCTTCCGTCTATCTTTTTGGGTGAAAAATGTTGTGCTTTCGAGCCTTAAATCGACCCATGCAAGAATCGCGAGTTTTTGGACATTTTGGGCTTCGGTACCTATGGTGCGATTGTGCCACATGATAGTGACAGTGTCACTATCGCCAGGGCACTATCGCGGGGAGAATTCTACCCGCGGTACAATCCGCGCGATTGTGTCACGCGATAGTGACAATGTCACTATCGCCAGGCACCGTCGCGAGCGGGGTCTGGCGAGTTAAAATCTGATTTTTGGCTTCATTTCTCATTCAAAACTCAATCCCTCTTTTTGTTATTCTCTCTCAACTTCTTCCTTTCATAGAAACCGGACCTAGGATTCCATTTACCCTCCTCTACCCCATTTATTGCTAATTGTTGGGTACTTCATCAAAGGGGTTCGAGTGGAGCATTTATTCACCATCTCCATCTTCATCTTCCTCACCAAGCTCTTGGGGGTTTCATATAACCTTTTCATCATTTGAAGATGGGGAGCTTATGGTTCGTTTTGGTGACCTACATGTGTTTTGAATTGTGGATTCAAGCTAGTAGTTGAGGTAATCTTCTCCTTCTTCAAGTATGGAAATTTAGGGTTTTTGGGGTATAAGATGAAATGTTCATGTAAATACTTGAGGAACAATTCTAAGGGTTGAATATGATTATTTATGGTCGGAAATGTGTGGATCTAGGTTTTGGAACCTTGAGTTGAAGAGTTGGAATTGATGTCTTCGGAAGCTTTGGGTGGGATCTATGCTTTTGGAGGCCAATGGTTGGGGATTGAAACCTAGGTTTAACTTAACCTAGCAAGGTGAGTTCAAATTGATTTGTGAAAACAGTGTGCATGCCAAAATGTTTATTTTAAAGTGTTTGTGTTTTATATTAAATTGTTAACTGCTGATAAGTTTTGGTTAGTTGGATATACTTAACTTTATAAACTTATGTGACACACACCTTTGTGATTTTTGGGTATTTTGGTAAATAAATCATTTTGATATATTTATTGAGGTTATAATATATCAATGGAGGTCATTTTATATAAGTGTCCATTTGGTGCATACAATATTATAAACCGTTGGAAAGTGCATATAATTGAATTAGGAGTCATTTTGGCAACATGAAGAGAAAGAGTTCAGTTGGAAAACTTTTTTGTTTCAACCAATGAGGAGTTTTGGGTTAATTACCTTTTTAATCGTGGTGTTTGTATAATGGTTGGTCAAACGTATTTCGATGTCTCTACTGGCTTTCATTGGGTGTTTACATAAACTGATGGGCCTATGCCTTGGTTTTGACTAAATTGAGTCTTGAGGACATTTGTCCGGTTTTAATAACTTAAAGTGGAGTCTTGGGTGTGAGTTGCATTTACTGTACTTTATTTTGGAGAATACTTGTTTAGAGTGCGGGTGTCATCCTTTAGGAGTCATGTGTTTTAAACTGTAATGCATTGGATCCATAGGCATGTAAGTCAGTCGTGTTTAATGGTGAGGATTCTTGGGATTCTCATTTTGGGATATAATGTTGTGTTGGCATTGGTGTCGTCCCGGTTATTCGGCGAAGAGGAACCTTTATGGGTTATACTTCGGGACCATGGGTCTTGTGTTTGGATGTCTAATTCTTGTGCACGAGTGTTAGTCATCACGGGTTATCAAGTAAGGAGTTGAGACTCCTACCTTGGATGCTAGTGAGTAGACACTAAAGGTCGAACGTGAACCTTGAGGTTGGAACTCTACTAGAGAACAAATGGGCACTAAGATCGGGTATCCTTGAGGTGACGCCCTCTACGTGGTGTGCACTAAAGGTACCGTATCCTTGATGTGACGCCCGCTAAGGGGTGTGCACTAAAGGTGTTGGGGACTTGAGGTGACGCTCGAGTAGTGTGCACTAAAGTCAATGATCTGAGGTGCAGTTCGAGAACATTGATAAGTGGCTTAACTTTGTGTGCTCGTCACTTTCGATGGAATTCGGGTATCCCCCGTCACCGAAAGGTGTTGTTTTTGGGTATTGGGTTTTATTATCCAAGTTTTCGGTGGTGTTTTGTATAATTGGGTTTTATCCTTGATTTATGGGTTGAGTATTATGCCCCACCCGTGTTTTGGGGTGTTTCGGGATATAAAGTTTTAACCGTATTTTCATAAAGGGAGGGTTCAATTTCTATTCACGTTTTGAGTGAGTTTTGGGTTAAATCTAATTTATGAATGGGCGGTTTATATTGGTATCTTCGTCCTTGAAGTAGTTGGAATGGAAAACGTAAATTGGTGTTCTTTGTCTAAAATGCATATTATTGGAAATGAGTCGTTTTCATATGTAAGACAAATCAAATTGAAAGATTATGATTTTAACCGCATTCTTTCTTTTTAAATGATTAACTTATTTATGTTGAAAACTCTTGAGCTCACTAGGCGTTAAGTCTAACCTTTTCATTTGTCGGCATGTGCATTAGGTTCCAGATGGGCGTTTGGTTCTAGCAGTACTACGAAGAGTTATGCTTAGTTTGTCACAAGTTTAAGTATTTGGTGAAGTCTTCCGCAGTTTGGAGATAGTTACTAATATTGGGTTTTAGTAGCACCCGTCCTTATTATAGACTGTCTGTATAGAATGAATGTGTGTATTGAGGTTAAATCTTAAATTGTATTTGTAGATGAATCATTTTTGGTGTATTTAGAAGATTTTAAATTAGTTGTTATTTCCAGATTTGAGGGTGTAACATGCTAATAAAGAGATTTGTTACCTATATTTTCTAAATTGATTTATTCTCGACGGGTTGGTCGATTGTCAAAGTGTTAAAGTGTAGTGGATTCAGAGATGAACCACTTGGAACTCACCAACTTGAATGATATGAGAATCGACCCGAGAGGGTGATTTTTAACGAAGAGATTTGTTATTCCATACGTTTTAAGGACACCATTGTTGCTACCTCGTTAACTAAGGGACTATATAAGAGATTATGCATATCTCAGAAGACGAATGTTGATACAAGGGTCAAAATCCGAGAGGAATGTTCTTAAAACAAATGGTAAAATTCATTGTTGTAAAACAATGCTGTAGCATTGTAATGCTACAACATTGGCTACTGGAATTTGTGTTTAGGTCTCACCAAACATCTTGCACTCATTCTATTTCCATTATATTATGTTATATTCAGTGTTAACCTTGAGGTAACTCAAACCAAAACAAACGTCTTCAAAATCGCCATATGAAGTTTGTTTTTCATCTCGAGATCTTGCAACTTAAGATACCTATATCCGTGGAATACGATACTTGGTTCTTACCATTTTATTACTTGAAAGATGATATAGATCCATCTTGTATACTTGCTTTTTGGTTCTATTATTCCCACATCTATAGGTATTTTCAAGGCACTATCAAAAACCCATTGCACAGATGGTTATTTTGTTCATATCAAACACCACAAATGTTTTTTTTCTTCATGTCATCATCGCCACAAATTTCCAGTGAAGGTCGTCGCTTCAAACAACTTGGTCCATGCTTATCTTCATCTATGGATTGCAGGTAGGTTAGAACATAGTTCTCACCACCGCCTTGACCAGCAACTCATAGCCGTCGGTAGCTACCACCACCATATTTCCTCCTTCTGCTTCAATTGAATAACAACTTGTTGTGGGGTTTGATGTTTTATGTTGGATGGTTGCTATTAGTTCGGATACGGGCAATAAATAGACTGATTTTACTAATGTTTTCTTGTTGAACGGTAATGTGGTGGTGAAGTTGGGTAGGGAGGGAGACAGAAGAGGAAAGGGGGTGGGGCGATGATGTGGACGGAGGGAGATCAGAGAAAAGGGATCAGTGGTCGGCGGTCGACGGGGAAGGAGAGGTTCACCGTCATACAGGAGGTGGGTTTGCTAAAATACTCATATTATATAATTTTTTCTTTCTTAGAACAAAATGGATAAAATGTAAAAAGACCTTAATACCCTGACTTAATGACTAAAGTTAACAGATAACGTAAGGGACCAAATTCATAACAAAAGTGAAACCATGGTGACTATACACATAATTATTTCATTTGGAGGTACCTAATCCATAATTTTGATATAACCACAGTGACCAAATCTGTAATTTACTCTAAAATTTATCTATTCTAAATTTGTCCTAAGGTTCACAAATCAAATTTCATCCACTAATTAATGTTAAATTTTCAATTATTTCCAGTTAAATGAGGGGTATTTTCGTCTTTTCCATTTCATTTATTACATTGGTGGTCAATGTGGTTTGCAATTGATTTTGTCACTCTAACTAACTTTGTTGAAAAAGTCTGTGAATTGAGAGGCATTTTAGTCTTTTTTTTCATTTCCTTAACAAAAAGGATTAGTGTATGTATATGTCCTTGATCTTTTTCTACTTTCTCGGTTTTGGTTCTTACATCTTAAAATTCATTACCATCTTATTTATCGAAGCAACATTAAAGCTCCTCCATGTACATGTTCCTCTCTATGCTAATCTTTACTAGACCAACCAACACCACCGTCGATGTTCATCAAAGCACCCACAAATTACACAACAAATTGATTTAGGATGTGTTTACCTTTGAGTTAAATTTTGACTTTGGTTTTGTGTTTAGCAAGCCCACAAAACGAGGTTTTGAGGGTGGGGGAATCACGGTGAAATGGGAGTCATAGATCTAGGTTGGTAATGGTGGTCAGGACTTGAGATAGATGAGATAGAGAGGTAGAGAAGAGGAGAGAGATTGTGTAAGGTTTAGATCGTCAGTAAGAAGGTAGATCGACGAACGGTTTAGATTGTGAGATGGGAGTTATGATCTTGGAGGAAGAAACGTAGGGTAGGATTCGATAGGTTTACTGCAAGCCTTTTGACAACAAGTGATTGGATGATTTAAAATCGTTTAAAGAAAAATAAAAGAAACCAAAAATCTTTGAGTTAACTAATCTCTTCTAACAGCCCTTAGTCAGAGGGACAAAACCGATATGAATTGCAAACGACATTGACCACATGTAAGAAATGAAGATTAGGAACGGAAGCTGACAATGAAAACATATTATAGGGAACAAAAGTGTGATTTACTCTTTGATGCATGTCAATCTCGGAAATAAATCCATGGGAGAGCGAGGACTACTACGTGTTTGGGTGTAATAATTTTTGTAGTTTGCTTTTTATTTCTTTTAATATTTTCTAATAGCATACCTGCGTAATTCAACGAGATACATCACGATTTTAATGTTTCATTTTATTTTTTGTTTTTTTGTCAATTTACGGTACGATTTTGAATGATTTTGAGAAAGTGATAATGTTTTTTTTATATAAATTTGTTTAATTTAGGCTTAAAATATAACTTTTTTATATAAAAAAATTAAATATTTTTTAGAATTCAATGATTATCTTAATTATATTTTAATGACATATAGAAAAAAATAACCAATTACATATTTAATAATATAATTAAAACAATTTTATAATAAGTTAATATATTAATTAATAGTGATACATGGAAAGGTCTGCATAAAAGGAAGACCCTGTACATACCAAATTGGTGGGTGTTAGAAGTCTGCAGTAGTAATATGTATCTTGTGCTTTGATACTTGTAAATTAAGAGATTTTTAAACTATTGCATAAAATGATGGTACCTTGGGACTAATAATTTGTATTTAATTTCGATATTGCTCCCTTCTTCTTAAAATACTCAAAATTAATGTTCATAATAAAAATAATCTAAGTATGTAGTTATTACATTTTTTTAAGTAACGAAATGATACTTTTATTTTAGTAATAAAGAGACAAAAAAATTTCATCATATAATTTAGGGTATAATAATAAAATATACACTTAATTTAAAAAATGGATACTTATTTTAAAACAAACTAAAAAAAATTTGTACACTTATTTTTTTTTTTTTTGAAATAAAAGGAGATAAATTAATGGTCTCCCAAGGAGCAATCGTTGTTCATACAATGCGAAAGAAAAGAAGGAAGCTCAAAATACGTAACAAGACAAGGGGAAACTCGGGACTGTTGTGCAAGAGCATGAGCCATCCCATTAGCTTGTCTCCTAACTGACTTAACATAGAAAAAGTCATGGTGATGTAAAAGAGTACGACAACGAGTGATAACATCCCCAAACTCTGAATGATCATCATCCGTGGAATTGAGCGCATCCACCACAAGCTTGGCATCGGTCTCGAAAATCACTCGTTGTAGACCCAATTCAATTGCCCAGGATAAAGCATCATGAAGGGCCAACGCCTCACATTCACGGACAGGAGGAAGTTTACGCACAAGCATTGACCTTGCCGCAAAGAAGGAGCCTTGATCATCCCGTATAACAGTTGCCAAGCCTACATGTTAATGATCTTGAAAGAGGGCAGCGTCCGTATTGCACTTGAAGAAGCCAATCGGGGGTTTATGCCATCGATACCAACAATCGCGAGGAGTCGTGGTCGCTTCCTGATCCCTCAACATTAACGCCTTCAACCAGTCCGAATGCATTCCCACCGCCCTTCCGATCACCAAAGCAGCATCTCGAGGGCCATTAGACCACAAATGTCATTGCGCCGGAACCAAATACTCCAAAGGATCATGAGAAATTTTTCGGTCACAAGAGCAGGACTGTCGTGAAGGACACCAAAAAACAACTCCGTAAAGCCATTAACACGTCCCGCTTGTCTGTCTATATCTCCCACATACCAACTTCAATCCATACTTCTTTAGTATTCGGACAATCCACAAAGATGTGCCAATTATTTTCCAGGTTACGATCACAAAGGCCGCAGATGCAAGGGGTCCTGATCCCTCGATTTTGGAGGTTGACACGGGTTGGAAGAACATCCCTCGCAGCCCTCCAAGCAAAGTTCGCACCTTGTGTGGAATGTTAGCATGCCAAACTTTTGTCCACTCACCCTCACCAAAAAAAATGCGAGTTGGGATCAATCTTTTCGGTTAGCAAGCGGTACCCAGATTTGACCGAATAAATCCCGTTAAGGGTCCAATGCCAAATGATTCTATCCGGGCCAGAATTCGAAATTGGGGGAATGTTAAGGATTTCTTTCCTATCACGTGGGGAAAAAAGAGACCCAATTTTAGTCATATCCCACTCAAAAGAGTTTGGACGAAATAAATCACAAACCCGAGTTGCACGCATCTCATCGTTACACGGGTCTCCAATCGAAAATTATGATCATCGCGAAGCCAAGGGTCTTGCCAAACCTTGATACCATTGCCTATCTTCCATCGGTAACCTTTTCTAATGATCAGTTAATTTAAGACGGATGAAAGAATATTTTTAATTTAAGACGGAGGAAAGCATATTTTTAATCCCCTTTTCATCCGGATACCATCCTATCTCTTACTTCTTATTTTACTCACACACCCTTTTTAAAAGGTAATATGAATAAAATACACTTTTTTAATATGGTAAAAATGATTAAAATGTTAATAATTTTGGTTTATTCCTGTTTAATGACGATAATTTTTTCTTAAGTAATATAATAAATATCAATAATTTACATTAATTGAGTATGATATATTAATATTTCCGTAATCAATAATTACAATATAATTTGATATATCGATGAACGCATTATCAATGGTTATAATAGCTTCTTATCAAAATGAGTACAAAATTAAAAGGATTAAATATTTGTTACATTATTTAAAAATTATTATTCTAGGAAAGAGAAATATAAACAAATTCTATAATCAGTGTAACTTTTTTTAAAATTAATTGAAACAAATAGTGTAACCTTTTTTGGATCAGAATTTAAAAGAATGGGGGGTATAAAAGCATTTCCAACGGTTATGTTATTTTAGAAATTTGAAAGATTTGGAAAGAGTTTGTTTCAACAGTCATGCTAAATTCTTCGTTGAAATAGGAGGGAAGGAGAGAGAGAGAGAATGGAAAAATCTCAGGATTTGTAAGAATAAACGGATAATATATCATACATGTTGGGGATGCTTTAATAAACTAACGATTTTAAGATCAAATGAATATTTAAAGATTGTAGAAAAGAAAAGAGTTTGACATATATTAGCATACATAAAGGAAAATGTATTTAACAAAGGGAGGGGTTGATTTGTTGGGAAATTTGGGTTTGTGGTTAAACCATATTTAGATAGATTTCAGATTGCTTATTGGAAAAACACTTTTCAAATACTATATTTTGCTTCTATTATGCCTTGAGTTTTCATGAAACTAGTACCGGATAATCCATAAACTATATAAACGAATTAAGGCACAAATTCGTATATATTCAGCAGATCTTGGTTTATGTATTTATATGAGAGATCGATGGTTACGCACGATTAATATGGTTAAGACATAACTGCTTGACAGTTAAACCGTTAACGGATAAGCTTGAAGAGTACTTACAAATAAGTTAGATGATCTGAGTCAAAAGCACCATGAAATAGAAGATCAGAGCTTTGATCAAGAGGGCTATAGTTCTGAGTCAGCGACAACTCAAACGTGATCAAGAGGCCCAGAGTTTTGATCACACTACCTCTAAACTATACTTAGTGAAAATTTCACAAAGTTCTGGAACAATTTTAACTTGAAATTTCCTAAGTAAGATTCATCTTAAAAAAAGGTAGAAGTTTCAGGACCACCACTAGGGGCGTTGGCCCTTGGATCCTGCAAGGAGGCTCGACCCACCTGACCCCTGCCTTTTGATGATCTAAGGTGATATGAAAGGCCTAGTGGTCAGCGCCCTTCCGTAAAAGCTCCTTCCTGACGTCCCGAATGTTGGTTCGAATCCAGGGGGAGACAAGTTGTTTTTTCCGGTGCAGCCTTATGGTGCTACGGCTGTAGGGTCTCCAAAAGGGGACCACGGGGCCTTGGGTCCCCGCCAATAAACCTTTTTTTAAGGTGATATGAACAATCATTTGTGATAGTGCACTTCACACCTTTTAAGTCATTTTGTTTGCCTTATCACTTTAATTAATCTCAAGTAAATCACAATTACACCAAATAGTTGATGACAAAGGATTGTGTGAGAAGTTGAGTTAACGTGATAAGCGTGAAAAGTGGATTTGAAACCTTGATCAATTATAATCTCAAACACACCAATGAATTGCGCTTCATAAGGGAACTGATTCGGTGCATCTTATCCTAATTTTCATCCAACGGTTGGTAACCACTTCTCACGTTTGTCACGTTAACTCAAATTCTCACCGAAACCCAACCAACCCATACTTGATACACTAAAATCACTATAGAATCGTTGTTGAGATTGAAACATGTGAAATACAAGTATATTAAAGGTTACTAGAAGCGTACTCGCGCAATGCATCGAGATACATCACGATTTTAATGTTTCATTTTATTTTTTGTTGATTTACATTACGATTTTGGATGGTTTTGAGAAAATAATAATGTTTTTTTATAAACTTGTTTAATTTAGGCTTAATGATATAATGTTTTTTATATAAAAAAATTAAGTATTTTGTTAGAATTCAATGATTATCTTATATATTTTAATGACATCTAGAAAAAATAATCAATTACATATTTAATAATATAGATAATATAATTATAACAAATTTATAGTAATATAATATATTAATTAATAGTGATAAATGGAGAGGTCTGCATAAAAGGAATGTCCTGCACATACCAAATTGATGGATGTTAGAAACCTCACGTAGTAATATGTATATTGTGCTTTGATACTTGTAAATTAATAGATTTTTAAAATCTTGAATAAAATGATGGTACATTGTGTCTAATAATTTGTATTTAAGAGTTTTTTATCCGTACTTTATAATATAGTATAACATACATTATTAACTTGGATTTTACAAAGAAACTTTATATATAACTATATAAATGTGAATGATAAGGCCGTACGGCAGCACAAGAATATAAACTCTCCACAGTCACACCTCCTTGGAGCTCAACACCAGATTTCCCTTTATGTTAGTCTTCTCCTTCCTACCTAGACTGACTGACTGAGAGAAACTTTATTTAATTAACAGAGATGAAGCAACAGCTGTCGTCGATCAACACAACGTCGCCGGAGACCAAATATTCATCTCTCTTCACCTCCGATCACCGTGACTTCCTTCTCTCTCCCACCGGAGCTCAGGTCCCCTCCCCTCTCTCTCTCTCTAGAATTTCTGGTGCATGACAAAAAAGCAGTTCCGTTCAACATGTATATTAAAATTTAAATTGAAGTAGTTAATTTTTTTTTCATTAGATCTGGTTTGGATGTTTGAAAATTGAAGGACAAATAATTTGTTTTCTTTTCAAAATTAAACCTGAAAGAAGAAAATATCTTTAGCATGATGAGAGTGGATCGCCAAATTATTCGCGATGGTTTATGCTGCACAAAATCACATGATATTTGATTATGATTTTAGTTCTGCTGTAGAAATCACTTGATATTTGGTTATTCTGATTGAGGTATCCGTACAAATTGTTAAAGCTTCATGTTAATCGTAGACGAATATATATGTGTGTTGAGAAATTAATAAACCAGAATCCGACGGTGATTGTGAATCTAGAAAAATATATAAAAGGCATAATACTTGAATTTTTATTCTTTTAATTCAAAATTCATTCATCTGTAGCCATGCTCTTGGAGTTCACACCTGAAATTGTGCATTGTTGGGTTAGTAAACTGGTGGTGGTTTCCCGATAGGGTTCATGGATCTCAATGTAACCGCTTAATTATAATCACATTCTGGAGCCATACAACCGAATATACCCAAAACCAGCGATTTTAACAATAAATTTTTTGATATTAAATTATTTGGCGAAAACTGTAAACCATGGTGTTGGTACCAACTTACGGGCACCTCGACTAATCTGATGATCTTGGATAATAACCAGGAAAATCTCTAATGGCCTTTCAGGTTATGCTACTTTGGTGCCAACTCACATGTTTATATAACAGAAGCTAGGTTGCTGCCACATGCTATTTATTGCACACATTTATTTAACACAGTTGGTAAACCTACTATGATCAAAGAACCAAAAGCCGTGACATTTTGGGTTATTGGATACTTACGGCCGTTTACAAAATACTTACCCGGTAAGTGTTTATCGGGGAATTTACCATAGCGGATGAACATGACAAGATGATAGGATCTTACCCGGTAAGAGCGAAGATAAGGATGAAGAGTCTTACCCGGTAAGAGAGAGTGACAACTCTTACCCGGGTAAGCGCGTACCAGGTAAATTGTTGTATAAGATACCATTGTGATGGATTAAAATCTTACCCAGTAAAGCAAGTTAGTGTGTCGAGTTTTATTGGTAAGCGCTTACCGGGTCAACATTTGGGTAAACGGCCCCTTAATCTTTTAATAAATATAATAAATAAAGTACCTTTCATGTCGACAAGCATGGCCTAAGCATATAAATGGGCTATTAAACACAAAAAAGTACATGATGCATGCTGTATGGTACGTTTTTTTTTTCTTTCTAAAAACCCAAAAAGATTTCCATAAAACCATCAGTTGTAGAGGAATCCTATAAATATAAGGTGGCTCTCCCTTTCGATTGCCATTTTCTTTATTTCCGAATTAAGTGGGGCTGCCCTCTGCACTGTTTCCACCATAAAACATTTTACACATGGGGCACTATGTATGTAGATATTTTATTGGTTCCAGGGCCAACATCATATCTTCTTACAATTGTACCTTTACGCCATTGTTGTGTATAATAGTAGGATACTCAAAAGATTTTATTTGTTTTTGGCAGTAACAACTAGGGTGTTAACGAGTCTGAGTTATGGGTTTTTTTATTCGAGTTCAACTCCAAAAATTATTATTAGGCTCAAGCTTGAATTGTTTTTTAAGAAAATAGCTTAAGTTTAAACTGAATAATTTTTATATTTTGATTATATGATTTATTATTAAATGAACATTTCGAAACCGTTATTAGTCCAATTCTTTATAAAGGGATATTTCGGTTTGATTTGTTTACATTTAGCCAAACTTGGATATATCTCCACTTCAGATAAAGATCTCCGAGCTTGAAGACAAAATTGTGGGCATTTTCTTTTCAGCAAACTGGTATTCACCATGCCAAAGTTTTACCAAACTTTTGATCGAAGTATATGAGCAAATCAAAGCGAAAAATGGATCAAACTTTGAGATCATTTTTGTTTCATCTGACGAAGATTTGAATGCATTCAACAACTACTATCAATCCTACATGCCATGGCTGGCGATTCCATTTTCCGATTTGGAAACCAAGAAGGCATTGAACAAGAAATTTGACGTTGAAGGGATTCCGTGCTTGATCATCTTACAACCCGATGATACGAGCATTTTACATGATGGAGTTGAGTTGATTTACCGTTATGGTGTTGAAGCGTATCCGTTTACTAAGGAGAGGTTGGATGAATTGTTGAAGCAAGAGAAGGAGAAGCATGAACGACAAACTTTGTCGAATATGCTTATGAATCATGATAGAGACTTTGTTTTGGCTCATTCGGCATCTAAAGAGGTTAGTTCGTACCGTTTTTCACATGCTCTTTTCAAGAATACGTTGATGAGTTGTTCGACCTATACAGTGCAACTCATGAATGTATTCTTGTGAAAAAATATCCTGCTTGGCTCTTTTGGAAAGTCATCGTACGGGGCTCCACATATTCTCACATGGTATTAGAGTCAACGTTTACCATTGTAGGGACTCTATGCTCCGGGACAACATGTCTGTGCCCATGTAGCCTTCGTTGGAGGGGACATGTTTGACTTTCATATCGGCTAGATTTGTATCTTTCTTCTCTCTCTCTCTATATATATATAGGGTTGAGTTCCGATGAGAAGATGAGTTAACGGTGAGAAGCGTGAGAAGTGGTTATCAACCGTTGAATGAGAAATTGACGCACATTAGGATGATATGCACCGAGATGCACCAGATCAATTCTCTTCTAAGCCGCAATTCATGGGAGAGTTTGAGATTAAAAGAGATCAACGATTCAGATCCACTTCTCAATGTTAACTTAACTTCTCACACGATCCTTCACCTATATATATATATATATATATAGAGAGAGAGAGAGAGAGAGAGGGGAGGATCAAACGAGAACATTAGCTATTTAAAAGAATACGAGAACTAACAAAATCATTAGTGATTTTACATTAACGTGCAGAAAAGTCATGCGGGCCTGAAGCCACGGCCAAAGTCCTTTTTTCGTGTGTTAATGTAAAATCACTAATGATTTTGTTAATTCTCGTGTTCTTTTAAATAGATATTATTCTCGTTTGAACTCGACTCTCTCTCTCTCTCTCTCTATATATATGTAAATATAAATGGTTGGATTCTGGTGGTAATGAAAGTTATGGTAAGAAGGGATCTCCACTATTGGATGCACATTAAGATGAGATGCACTGGATCAATTCTGGTATCAAGTGCAATTCATTAGTGGGTTTGAAATTAAAAATGATCAACGGTCCAAATCCATTCTTACCTTCTCACTTTAACTCTTCTTCTCACACGATCCTTCGTGTGTGTATATATATATATATAGGGTCACGTTCAAACGAGAATTTTAAACATTTTGCGAGAAGTTTCAATATCATATATTATTATATGCATGATACGCAAGTTTAATCATATATGGTTAAACACATAGACACTTAATCATATGTGATTAAATACATCCAAAAAACTGTAATCATATATGATATTGAGACTTCTCACCTTGTTACAAAATGTTTAACTTCTCGTATAGTCCTTCCCCTCTCTCTTTCTCTCTATATATAAACATCACTTCCATCCGTTCAAAAGAGTTATCCAAGAGTTCCTCATATCCTTATTTAGGAATTTAAAAGTAGTGTGCTTGATTATGCCAAATTGCCAATAGACGCCCAAAGCTTCATAATATGTTTTCCAACTCTTTGTGAAAGAGAAAAACATATAGATCTTTTTGTGCATGAAAATTTATCCTATGACATGATATGAAATATCTTACCTTAAAATAGTTATTGATTTCTTGGAGTCAATACAACCAAAAGAGATTTTTAGGGTGCCTAATTGTCTTTAAACAACCAATAGAGTACCTAACATTACTAATTAAATTTATACAATTAACAAATTTGAGTCATATTTAATGACGTTACAATAAGTTGTTAGTATAAAATTAAATGGCTTAAGGGTTGTTTGTTTTTTAAAAATAACCTTTTAATGACTCTTAAATCTGAATTTTTCAGATTTTTTACACACCATCTCTTATTAATCATAACTAAAATAAGACTTCAGACTTTAGGCCTCTTAAAAAACAAACGGCACCTTAATAAGTTATTGACAAAATTGAGCAATCTTTAATAAGACACAATAACTAACCATGGTACTACTTTTTTATAGTACAATTTTCTGACCTGTGGTGTCCAGTTAGCCTTTTATTATAGGACAATTTTTAAATATATCATATAAAAAGACTAATAAGACAATTAGTTAACTGTGTTAAATTAAATTGACCAAATTAATAGATATAACTTATGAGATTGTTTAAGTTCATTTTAATATTCTTTTGTAACACAATTATATAGGACGGATAGTTGTTAGTCCAACGGTTAAGATGTGTGTTGCAAGAGTTGTAAAATTTACATGGATTGCGAACTAAACTTGGCCTATATATATATATGGTTGTGTTACGGTGACAAGTTGAGTTAATGGTGAGAAGCGTGAGAAGTGGTTATCAACCGTTGGATGAGAAATGAACGCACATTAGGATGAGATGCATCAAGATAAGATGCACCGAGATGTACCAGATCAATTCTCTTCTAAGCGCAATTCATGGGAGGACTTGAGATTAAAAGAGATCAACGGTTCAGATCCACTTTTCATACTTCTCATCGTTAACTCAACTTCTCTCCTTTACCTATATATATATTTAATTATTTATTTTAAAAACCCATATCTCTGACTTTTCAAAGTTATGTGCATAATTTTGTGTTTTCATGATGGGTGAAGTTAGAGATGTGCATAAAATTAACCGGTTTAATTAGAAGCGATAGATCAATATCTAATAATCAATTGTAATTGGATTGGATCCAGAGTTATAACATTTAAATTGGAACAGTCGGTTCTTCGTTGGAACTCAATAAGTGAATAAAATCTAACTAATCCAACTAATTACCCATCCAATTAATATATATAGTGACATGTTCAAATAAGAATACTAAATATCGTGATAAGGTAAGAAGGGAAGGTTACAGAAAAGTTCATATATGATTTATTGAAAAAATTCATTTGAAGATGTATTTGTGAACTTACATGAGTAATCTGTAAAGTTGGTTCATCTGGGCATCTTAAAATAATATTCTTTTTTCGGATTTATTTTAATGATTTACATCTGAACCAACCCTCTTTTCTTATTTTCTCACGATATTTAGTTATATTACTTAAACCTGTCCTGAGACTTAAAATGCATGCTATTAATTAAAACTGTTGACTTAGCTGAATTGAGTTTCTACAGTACTTCTTCCTGGGCCCTGACATATTTGTTATAACACTGTGTAGGTTCCAGTTTCTTCCTTAACTGGGAAAACCATTGGGCTTTACTTTTCAGCCCAATGGTGCCTCCCAAGTCAGAAATTCACTCCCAAGTTGATTTCCATTTACCAAAAGATTAAACAAAAACTAACCCAACAACAAGAAGACTTCGAAATCATCTACGTCTCCAGCGATCACGACGACACAGAGTTCGAGTCCTCTTTCAACGCAATGCCTTGGCTGGCCCTCCCGTTTCACGACTCCACCACTAAGGACCTAACCAAATACTTTGATATCCGCGGTATCCCCAGTTTGATCATTTTGGGCCCCGATGGCAAAACGGTCACAAAGAATGGCAGAAGTCTCATCAACTTATACGAAGAGGAAGCGTACCCTTTTACTGAAGCTCGGGTGGAGCTATTGGAAAGACAGATGGATGAAGATGCAAAGAATCTGCCGAGCATGGAGCTGCATTCGGGGCATCGCCACCAACTCATGCTCGTGTCTCAAGGGAATGGTGGGGGGCCGTTCATATGTTGTGATTGTGACGAGCAGGGTTCGGGTTGGGCGTATCAGTGCATTGACTGTGGGTATGAAGTTCATACCAAATGTGTTAGGCCTGTGGTTGATCAGGCCTCTAGGGATTGATTGATTAATTAGAGAGTGGCATTTGAAAACCTTTTTATGATCAATTAGTGTGTAATATTTGCCTGCCTACCAAAAGGTGGGTACTGTGGGTTATGGGTTGATGGTGAAATTATTAACTTTCCAGTTTCAATTGAATAGTGGCGGTTGGTCCATGTTTTTTTTTTCTTCTTTCAAACTTTAAGTATTCATTAATCTTAATATATTATAAATATTTACCGTGTAATTTACAGTGTTTTTAAATTTTTGAAAGAAAAGAAAAGGAAGGAAAAGAAATATAAAGAAAAGGAATTAAAGTTTTTATTTGCTGGGAAGGTAACAATTTTTCATGGTTTCGAACTTGAAAGAAAGAAAAATAAGCAAGTTTTTTTTTTTAGTTTTCTAAGTTTTACGAATTGACCGTTTATATTTGTTGATGGTGTTAAATTGATGGACAGTTGTGTAGTTTTACTAAATTATAAGTGAGTTATCATTTTCCATCCAATTCCTTTCCTACATAAAAAAAGTTTTGAAAATTCATGCTTTTTCTTGTTTTCCCTTCCTTTCCTACATAAAAAAAAGTTTCAAGAACACATTATTAATTTAAGTTAATAATTTATATTTATAACTAAATTTGAACTCTATATATAAACTTAACTAATAATCATCTAATAACTTAAGTATTGGGTCTTACTAATATGAAATAATATTCTTATAATCACACAAAACAATCAAGAAGGACAAAGAAGTAGAAAACAAAATAAGAGTAGGAGTTCGAGTTCTCGACTTTAAAATGAAGATGTATCGTACTAAATCAAATCATATAAACAAAACGATAATTATTTATTTTAGAGATAAAGTTGTATCCATGACCATGTTTAGGATATATATTTTACCAACTAATATGTAATAATACGAAATTGTTGAGATGGCATCGTTTGCTAGATAAAAAAAATAGTTGATTAAAATGAATATCCCATAGGCCAAGTAATCATATATAAATAAATATAGGTGAATATATAAATAGTATGTTACTTGTACAATATTTTGGATTGGTATAATAAATAGCTATAAGTATGATTTTATTTATATATTTGGTTTACGTTTTAGATAAGAAGCATAAAAAGCGGAAAGGTAGAGAATTAAAAGAAATGAAGAGATAGCACCCAAACCATATATATATATATATGATGCGTACGTGATTCCTTCTCCTTTGCATGTCCAAGACGCCACGCTACTACTACTTCCTCATACAAAACCATTTCTAGAATTAATTAATTCCTCCTTTTTTTTATTTATTTATTTACTAAAGTGTTGCAATTGTTTTCTTTTAACTTTAATCAGTTTTTCAATCTAATAATTATGAGTTTAATACTTGTTTTGGATGTGTTTCTTATTCTTTTGTATATCTCGAAAACAAGAGAACTAAAAAGCAAAAATATATAGGAAAAAGTTAAAAAAGAAAAAAAAATCAACGAATTTTCTATTTTTTGAATGATTATACAAGTATCTTAATTTTATTTTTAAATGAATAAATTATTAAACTTTTAAAATTTGATGACTTATATCATTTTAACAAAAAAAGTTACACCAATAATCATTTTAAAAATAAAATGAAGAATTTCCTAGGATTTTTCCCAGATGTTACGACCACCTTGACTAAATTACAAATTTGGTGCTTGTGTTTACCAAAAAAATTCAGATTTGATCCCTCGAAAAAAAAAAACTGGAGTGGGTACCTGTAATTTTAATTATTAACGAAGTTAGAGCAAATGACCGGATCTAGCTATAACAAAAATGAAACTATAGCCATCGGATTCATAAATAAATAAAAATTTCAATGAACCCAATTTGTAATTTTCATGTAATCACAAAGACCAAATCTATAATTTACTTTGCTACCGATAAAATGTTGATTACTGACAGATCTAACCGGTTTCATACGGAACCCGCCTCCAATTGCGACCCCATCATAAGAGGACATACCTTCACTCAACGGCTGAGGCTAACAGGAGGAATTGAAACCGAGACCTGTCTTGTATTTTAACAAAGTCGACTAGCTCCTTTACCAATTGATCGAGCTACATGTCAAAGGCGCTACTTATAAAATGTTGTACGATACTTGTTAGATATAGGTCACATAAATTATAAATATTTCATCATGAATCATATATATCGCGACACATGCATTTTTCCAACTAAAAATGTATTCACATAAATACTAATTCAACTAAACCCTCACGATGGGAATACCCCCTTTAGCACCGTGAATGATATAAAACAAAAAATATATATATATATATATGCAATAAAGAAATTAAAGAATATAATTAATAGATGTGATTAGAAAAATGAATAATTAAATTAGATCGGTGAATGAATCTGAATGGATGGTTGTTGATTAATTATAGGTTTCTTCTGCATACTGGGCATGAATTATGGGTAAGTAGCCATTGCGATATGCATTCTGGATGAAATTTGTGCTCACACTTTGGAAATATTCCAGCTGAATTCCCAACCTCAAAATCCTGTTAATTAATTAATTAATTTATCAATATTAATTAAAAAGTTAATAAATAATAATATTAATTAATTCAAATGCAATTAATTAACGTACCTGAAGGCAAATTGAGCAACAAGTTGCGTTTCCAGAAGAGTCAAAGACGTCGTGCTTTGATATTTCAATCTTTGGAAGCTTCACCAGCTTTTCACAACTTGCAACCTTCATTAATTACCAATTTCAGTCTCAAAGAATATACATTCAATGTTCATTAATTAATTCCACCTGGAATATATATGCCTTAATTAATTACATCCCTGCTCTGTATAACAAAAAAATTAATTACCTTGCTAAGTAGGAATATATGATCTTGGTCTCGAAGAAGTTTTGATTCCAAATCACATGCTACGATATCAATCTGCCAAAAAAATTAAATATAATATTCACCTATATATGTTAATTAATTAAGTTAACAACACATTTTATATATTGAATTAATTTAATTAATTAGTGGGAGTAAAATATTTAAAAAAAAATTATTAAGAGTGAAATTTCAAAAGATGAATTATTATTATTATTATTATATATTTAATTACCAGGTGCAGGAAGCAAGCATGTTGATCATGATGATCTGAATGCAAGAAGTGATGGAAGATAGCTGTAATGATTTTTTGTGACAAAGCTACCCCTGATGCTGCACCCTTTATCACATCTTGTAACAAGCTCATTTTGTTCTTCAACCCCATCAATCCTCCTGCTACTGCTCCAATTGTACCCCCAACTATACACACACACACATATCATATATAATCAATATTTTCCATCAACATGCATGCAATTTATACGTTAATGATGTATATATATATACGTATATATACTGACCTACGCCAAACTGGAAGATGAAGATGAGAAGGAGTGTTTGGAAGAACAGTTGAGAAACAATGGAGGTGAAAACCTCCCTTATCTTGTCATTATAATCATCAAATCCACTTTTTAATGATGAAAAAGAAAAGAGATCAATAGAGCAGTTGTTCATCATGATTGTGTTCTGTAAAATGAATCTTTGAAATAAAAAATTGAAATATGGTGGTTATATATATATATATATATATATACATGCAAGAAAAAAGACTTGGAGAAAGAAGAAAGCAAGAAACTTCAATTAAATTACTTGGACAAGTATTCTGGTCAAAGTTGAATGTTCTCAGACGAAGTATTCAAACCCAATTTATTTAATTAATTAATTTCCAAACTAATTTGAAAAATATAATTGCTTCTAGGATCATTGGTCGATCGAGGGTGATAGGACTAATATAATAACTTATATACAATATAAATTAAGATCTTTGTTATCTTCGTTTTAAATATTTAATGTTTAATAAAACCATGTTAATTAAAGTTTTATATACAAAAGTATCTAAAATTTCATTTTCTTTTTTGTTACATTAATTTCAAAGAAAAAAAAAAGTAATATTTACAAAAGGAAAAAAGGAATATCCAAAAGTAAAGTAGTTTTGCCTAGTATCGAGAAGTCATTTAGAATTAAGAGTCAATGGGGGCAACTCATGCAAGAAAATTCAAAAACCTGCCCAACTCTTTTGAGTCTTTGGTTTGAAAGTAACAAGTTGATTTAGTTAACGTTTAAAAATGTTGATTAGAGTTTCTAAATTCGATTATTTTAATCTTAGATAATAATAAATTTTATAATTATAATTATCTTTTATTCAAACACTTGAAAAGAAATCACAATAATTAATCAAATTAAATGTATATCTAAACACCCTTTATGTTTCTAGTTATACCAAAATGCTTGTAAGACTTTTTATTTAGTAAGGGAATATTGTATAAATTCTATTGTTATATATCACATATTAAAATTTAGTTATGGACCAGGATATTTGTCGAATGGCTCATAAAGTCATGGTTTGGTTATGTTAAAGAAGCATATTCCCTTGCGGCATTCTTGTTTTTATCTAACTGTTGTTGATGCCTCAAATAAGAAAAACAAGACAGTCATTGCTAACAACAGTTGCAGCTAAAACAACCCAACATTTCTGACTGAGGGGAAAGAAATGAGATCAGGATTGCCCTTACTTAACTAAATAAGAACACTGAACAACAAATGTTGAAACAAAAGCATTCTATCAACAAGTTGACTTAAGACAAAATGTCTTTTATCAGTTTGGAAGGTGTCGAGCTTAAGAAAATCTCACGTATGTAGAGGAGACTGTCAAGGTGTTGAGCAGGATAACATAAAGTTTAAAGAGTAAACGACATAACTCTCATCCTACTCAAATGGAAATTTCTTAAAGGTTCAGAAAGGACAGAGTCGGAAAGTAGATGAGGACTATAAATTCTCAACAGTTCAACCAAGATAATTCCAATGACGGAATTTCTTAAAGTATGGGAGATTTGTAACACCCCAAAATGAGGTAAGTAAATAAATATGAAAAGAAAAAGAAAGGAAAATAAAATAAAGTGGATTTTTATTTTATTAAACCAAAAGTGTAGAGAATGGAGTTTTGAGAGGTCAATTCTACCATTTAATAAAAATGGTAAATGAATAAAAGGATTGATATTCATTTGAACTAAAAGTATTAGATATGTATATGAGTAGGGGTTAAAATCTAAATTCTGGAAGGTTAAGAAGTCATAACAACAAGTCCAAAGTTGAGGGACTTATTTTGCAAGAAAATCATAAACTTGATTTGGAGGTATGGTGTTTGACGTATGGCAGCCATCAAGATGGTATGGTCATGAACTTTGATCTTTTTCACCATATTTTATATATATAGATACCATGTTTTACCCATAACAAAGAATTTATAAATAATAAAAAAAATCAGATTTGGAGGTGATGGGTATGGCTTTGGCACGTAGGGTGGCCGGATGGCCATACTCTCATTTTTTTTTATTACCAAATTCTAATTCAAAGGAAAACTTTAAAAAAATGAAAAACTAAAAAATACCTTATCAACCGTTAGATTAGATGATCTGATGGATATGATTAGACAAGCGGTTACAACAATATTTTTTAAATTAAAAAAACCTCCACCCCCTATTTTTTATTCGAAAAAATTTGAAAAATGAACAAAATTCGAGCGAAATAAATTACATCAAATAAACGATCATATTTTTCTCGTTAATTTGACATCCATATTCATATAATTTTTCATTCGTTTTTTCGTGGTTTTTCGGTTTTCCATTTATTTAGAGTTTTCTCCTGAACCTGACCTATATATATATATATATATATATATATATATATATATATATATATATATATATATATATATATCCTCCACGTTGATATAAGCATATATTCTCATTTCTTGCTAAAAGAAAAAGAATTGAGTTTTAGAGAGAGAGATGGAGAGAAACCTTTTTAGAGAAAAAGAATTCGAGGTAAGTTATTTACCGAAATCTAGCAAGTTTTATGTTTATAATTTTGTTTTTAAGCTCTCTATCAACCCTTAGTAATTTCATGTCTCAAATTTAATTTTTTACGGGTTGTTTTGGTGTCCAAAGTTCTTGGGTTTTAGTTTTAAAAACCTAAACCTTAAGTAAGAAAGTATAACTCATTTCTTGAACAAAATTTGAATTCTTTATGTCAAAAGGTTGGTAAATATGTTACCATGAATTTGATGTAAAAAGAACAAAGGAAGAAGAACAAGAAATGAATCAAAATCGAGCTCAAAAGCTTAAAAAGATAGTAGCCATCGATTCTTGTTATTTTTAAGTATTTAAAAGCAAAATGAGTTGTATGGAGTTGGGTTTGAACCCACAAGCTCTAGCTTGAACGAACAATATTTTTATCACTAGTCTAATGATTTTATTTTGTTCTTTCAAAGTATTGGAAAATTATTGTTATTACTGAAAATTCGAATTCAACAATAATAAATTTTCAATAAGTTTTAGAGAGGTCGTTTGACCGTATAAAATGTAAGTTCGGTTCGGTTTTATTTTCTAGGAGCTTATGAAATTACTAAAATATCCCTCTTATTAAAGAGTTGGTATTTTAAGCAATACTTGGGTATTTTGCTTTTATAAAATTACCAAAATGGTCTGCATTAGGACTTGATAATTTAGCTACTGATTTCTAAGGAGATGATTATAATAAATCATTTTGTTAAGTAATTTAATAAAGGATTAAAATGTGTCATCTTTCGGTTTAAATAATATTAAGATGCTTTACTCCCGAACGGTAACTTTATATAGTTACACGATGGTTAATTTGACATTTTGGGGCGTCATCGATTTTTAGACTTGGGCTTTGACTAAAGTTAGTCAGGGTTGACCAAGGGTTGACTTTTACATCGTTTGATCCACAAAGATTTTTAACGATGAGATCAAATGAAAATATTTGAGATATATTAAGATACTCAGGTTTCGAGTTTGACTTTAGGTCGGGTCAAGTTTGACCATAGTTGACTATTAGAGAAATTAAGCCATTAATTGGATATGGTGACATTAAATGTGTAGGTGTTCAGTCAAGAGCTATCAATAGTCGATCTACACGGACATGTAGGTGTTCATGAGACTTACACTGGGATGCATACATATGTACTAATTTATTTTAAGCATTATATGATTTGTATGGCGATGTGTGTGTATGCACTATGTTTCAGTTTTCGTACATGTTACAATATATTTTACATGTATGTTATTTATGATCAGTTGCGTGCTTTATGATTAATTGTTTTTAAACAATTATAGCATGTCATTTTATACGACAATTTTATGATAAGTTTCAAGGGATGAACATTTGACCAGTATGTCACGGACAAGTGGCATGACCCAGACAAGTGGGTGATAGAACAAAACAGAAAGTTCAACCCAGGGCGTGTCAGTGACAAAATAACCCATATACTCAACCAGAAATTTATGAGATCTCAATTGTTTTCAGTGCTGCATGTTTTCAGAAAATGCATATTATTTGATACAGAGTTAACATGTGAAATGTGAAATGATTTTATTCACGCAAACCATGAACTCACTGAGCTTTTTAAGCTGACTATAGTATACATCTCAGAGACAGAAAGTTCAAGGATGGAAAAAGGAGAAGGGTGAACGTAGATACTTTCCCTATCCATTAAGGTTTAGTATTTATGTTTGGACATTTATGTCGGATAAATTTTGTAACGCAGCTCGGTGTGGGACGAGTTAGCATATGAGTTATATATTTATTAATTTAAAGTCTTCCGCTGTAAACGGTTTTAATTTAGCCGTTACTTTTGGAGTATTAGAGACATGTTATTGATAATGACGTAACATTATTCATGGAAAAAATGAGGGTGTTACATAATTTGTGTATGTATTTTAATGTAAAATGGTAGAAACGTCATTTTGTAAGTAACCAATATTTCATTAATTTTATCGGGGGTTACAAAAATGAAGCTTCCATAATTATATTGTATGTTACGATTGGATTATTTTTTTTTCCATTTTCAACATATGTTTAAAATCATATCAATATTACCAAAGTCTTCTGGTTCATATGTTTGTTAAAATCGTATAGTCATGGTTTTCAAAAAAGATTTCCGGTATTCATTTTAATTCAGAAAACACACAAACATCCCTGAAATGAACGCAACAATGATGAACATCGATAGAGATTAACACAAATGCTCATCGATAAAGATGAACATCCCTGAAATGAACGCAACATCCCTAAAATTTATCTGGTATTCATTTTAATTTTATAGAGATGAACACATATGTTCATCTCACAAACATTGATAGATGAGAACATCGATGAACACCTTACAAACATTGTCAACCATCTTAGAAACATTGATAGATAGGAACATCGATAAACACCTTACAAACATAAAATATTGCATAAAACACATATGTTCATCTTTAATTTTGAATTTCTACCCTTTTTAATGGGTTTTAAAAGAATAAATGTTTTAATCTCCAAACTACCCTTAATCACAAATGTTCACATATCTATTTAATAAATAAAACATATTTTATTATTTAAAAATATAGTTTTAATCTCAACCATCCATTGTTAAGATTGATGGTTTAGATTAGTTCATATAGTTAACAACAAAATTAAGGTTAACAAAAAAACCTAACCTTATATATATATATATATATATATATATGTATATTATATATATATATATATATATAGTGTTTGGTTCATTTGAGAAATGGTAAATATATGAGAAATAGAGAAGTGATCTTAGCCATTCATATGGTCAAGATTGGATTTAATTGGTCAAAAGTTACGGCTTTGACTGGTGGTCAAAAATTACGGCTCTTCCAAAAATATAAGGGTATTTACGTAACTTTGACAAAAACACGCGCGTGTTCATATATATGAAGGCATGCAGTCATACATGAATGCATGCGTTCATATATGAATGTTCGTAATTTTAAATAAACACTGACTGCATGCCTTCATATATGAATGCATGCGTTCATATATGAATGCATGCAAAAAAAAGAGTGACATTCATATATGAACGCCTGTTTTTTGCATGCCTTCATATATGAATGCATGCAAAAAAAAAGAGTGACATTCATATATGAACGCCTGTTTTTTGCATGCCTTCATATATGAATGCATGCGTTCATATATGAATGTTCATAATTTTTACATAAACACTGACTGCATGCCTTCATATATGAATGCATGCGTTCATATATGAATGCATGCAAAAAAAAAGAGTGACATTCATATATGAACGCCTGTTTTTTGCATGCCTTCATATATGAATGCATGTGTTCATATATGAATACGTACAAAAAAAATAGTGACATTCTACTAACATTCATATATGAACGTCTACTAACATTCATATATGAACTTCTGTTTTTTTGCATGCATTCATATATGAACACACACGGCTAAAAAAAAGAAAAAAAAAGTGATATTCATATCTGAACGTTTGGATAATTTACAAAAATACCCTTCGAATAATAAACAATGTGAGGAACACGGGAGTGGACCATGGGAGCAATTATCCCCTAATTATCGGTCAAAGCCGCCGATCTTGACCGAATTAATGGTTTAAGATCACTTCTCTATTTCTCATATATTTAGTGTTTCTCAAATGAACCTTTCCCTATATATATATATATGGGAGGATATTTTACACCCCGTATAAAGGTTGCAACCCTTGCAACCACGATCTTAGCCTTTAGTTTGATCTAGATTAGTTTTTTTTTAATTAGTTAATAAATATAATTAACGAGGGGCATGAATGTCTTTTTAAATATTCATTATTTTTTTATTATTAATTATTTGTTATCGTTTCCTTAATTTTAGCACCTTTTTATGGTAGTTATCACAAACGATTGATATTCTTTTTTTTTCATCTTCGTCCTTGTTGTTAGTTTCCAGTAGGAATGATTATTTCCGTCATAGAAGATTCACCCTTTGTGTTTGTTTAGGATATATATTCTCGGCAATGGATTCTGAATACGAGATCGCCGGGAAGTGCATTCAGGGTGTTGGAATGGACCGTATTGATGATTGCCGGTCGTCGGATGTTGATGTCGTTGGAAATAATCCAGACCTTGCTATCAGCGAAGAAGTAAGTGTGATGTTTGCATCGACCTCTAGTAGCAAAGATGTCGTTTTGGCCTTTGATTCCCTTCAATGTAGTACAGTTGAAGTGGTGGATGGAGTTTCGAAACCGGTAGATGTATATCGCGTCGATGGATGTTTTGTTCCCGATGTATATCGCGTCGATGGATGTAACGTTGATTATGATTCAGTTGTTCGGTTTTGGATTCGTACAATGTATTTTATAATACTTTGTTGCAGAATTGTAGATGGAGTTTTGTTTATCTGTTGGTGTTTCCTTTGTATGAGATATGAACCCCGAATAGGGTTGCATGAATTAATTTACACGTTTGAGGTTTCGTTATGTCGTTATGGTCTTGGCACGAGTAACGAATCATGAAGTATGTTGCCCGAATTAGGTTTCATGTTTCAGATTTCTTATTGTTGTCATTAGTGGATCTTGATATGCGTAATTAATATCGAATGGGTTATCACGAATCTCGTTTATCGTTTCAGATTTTTGTATTTGGTTAATAATAGTTATCGAGACGAGTAACGGAAAACGAATTCGGTTTCATGAAACTAAGTTTCATGTTCTATTTTGGTTGATAGTTGTTCCCGAATTGAGTAACCAATACCAAATACGGTTGCATGAATTTGTTGTCATGTTTGAGATTTCTTAACTTCTGTTAATCGTAGGAATTGATATGGACTTTAGTTATGTTTCGTAGATGTTTATTCCATGTTATGTTGAATTAGTTAAAAAGAATTACTTTTCATGAAAGGTCAATCATCTTGTTGTTGTTTTATGTATTGGGTAATGGTGGTGGTTTAAATGTTTTGTTGAATTATTCTTGTAAATGACTAATGGTCCATAGGAAGTGTTGATGTTTCCTTTCATCTAATTTAAGAAGTTTATTCCAGTTGTGCAAAGCTGAATCAATCACGATTGATTTGTTTTTTTGAATTTTTTTTCTTCCAGATTTGCCCTTCATCACGTGTTTTTTCATTAAATAATAAAATTCAAAATGGAATTTGAAAATAGATATTATAAATTTTGATCTTGTCCGTTGGATGTTAGATCAATGGTTTAGGAGTAGGTTGCAAGGGTTGCAATAATTATTGGGGTTTTATAATAAACCACCCACATATATATATATATACATATATATATATACATATATATATATATACATATATATAGGGACCTAATCAAATGAGAACTAGGTAGTTTATGGTAACCAAGAGGTCCAATGTGAGCCACTAATTTAATATAATTAATTTTGTTTTTAAAATAATGTAAAATGATAATTTGGTAAATTGATAATTTGAATTTTTTTTGATAAAAAAATCAATTCCTTATTTGATTCCTTCCAAATTTAAATGATTTCAATTTATCATAATTTATTAATTTAAACCTAACCGTCGACCACAATCTATTGGATATCACACTGTGTATCACAGTCATATAATGTGTAACTATTATAAGCTCTTGGGTATCACATGTATCATAGTCATTTAATGCCTACTTATTCAAAGTTATTTGGATATCACAGTATGTATCATAGTCATTGTAATTCCTTATTGTTCAAAGTTATTGGGTATCACAATGTATTTTTCTTGTTTTACGAAGTGTATCTCATAGTATCAGGTAGTGTTTTGCTTTACTAAGTGTATCATACTATTTCTTTTCGTTATTTTATTAAGGGTATCACAGTGTGCATCATGTTTTTGCCGGAATAAAGTTTCCTGGGAAAAAGTTCGCCGGAGAGAAGAGAGAGGAAGGAGGAGAGGGGTTATTTTTAAAATACCTAAGTTGCTCTTTAATTAAAATCATAAGTTAAAATTATCAAAATTAATAGTTTCCTAATTTATTTATTGATTTATGGTTGAGATTGGATCTCACGGTTATCACAAACAACCAAGTTCTTCCTTGAATGACCCCTGTGTGTATATATATATATATATCCTTAGGTTCATTTGAGAAATGATAAATATATGAAAAATAGAGAAGTAATCCTAACCATTCATATGGTCAAGATCGGATTTGACTGGTCAAATATTGCGGCTTTGATGTAACACTCTAAAAATTCAACTTATAAAAATTTCATAAATTTGGCAACATGACAACAAAATTAAAGATCTAAATATCCTGTAAATAATATTCCAAAAGAATATCAACCCAATATTCAATACAACCACAACCTCGAGAAGTCGGGTTAGTTTGTGTAAAAAGGGTTGTCATAAGAAACGGGATGCTAATAATACAACGACCTACTTAATCTAAGATCAATTCCAATCTAGATTAAAATGGGCGTCGCCAAAATTACTATTAACGCTCTTCACAAAAATCCCCCAAAAGACCGGCACTTCAAGATCTCCTACGTACCCGATAGCCAAGTCGACATCCTAAATTCCTCCACGGTTAGGATCTGTGAGGAAACAACAACCACAACAAGTGTTAGGATGAAGCCTAGTGAAATCCCATAAATATGCAGATAATAAACATGGTATTTATAAAGCGATAACCGCGTTACCGAACTCCTCTGGCTCACGCGGAACAATTCTCCGCCATCAGTTTCTCAAACCTGAATATAAACATACAAGAAATACCTCTTGATTTACGGGGGAGACCCGCTTTCATCGGGGCGATATTTACCCGAAAGTGGGATCGCCCGCAATGGTAATGGATTACACCTCATGCCCCAATCTTAGTTCCCATGCCATAACGACATCACAACCTCAGACCGTATTTACTGCCCTTATTGCCTACTCCGTCGAGTTACACCTCAAGGTCTTACGGACATTATTGCCTATCCATATTCTAGACGAGTTACACCTCAAGGATACGAGATCCCTTATTGCCTACTCGCTAGTAACACACCATGGTTAATGCAAAATTCATACATTAAGCTACTACCTCCTCGTGCACAAGGAGTAGTGCCACATACTTATAAGGTGATCCACATTTGTTAAATAAATAACACATTATATACACCTCTCTTCCACATATAAAATATTTACTTCCATATTCCTCATAAATCATGGTCCTCATAATTTCATACATGTAAATACATCCACCCATTATCATTACCTCATTCCTTCATAAAGTTATCAGCAGTTGGATTAAATCATGACATTAGTAGTTTCCTCATGAACTCAACATATAAGAATGAAATCTAGAACATATAATCCACATAGTTACTACTAAAGAGATTATCAAGGTCTACTAAACATACTTGCCCCCATTGGGTTCATAAAGTCAAGAATACCAACTATTAGGTTATAAAACTCAACCAAGTAGCACATAGAAGTAGTGTAAGATAAAGCCATGGAAATAATCAAATACTAGAGCATTTAAGAAGGAATAACTCACCAAGTGGGTTTTTGGGAAACCCAAACCCTAGGTTAGAACTTTGGGGAAGATGACAATGGAGGTGATGACTTCAAACCTAACTTGAATCCTTAAATGCTAATCCCAAATCTCTTAGCAATAAATGAGAAGAGTGGTGGTGGTTGAAACCCTAATTTCGTCTGGGAGAAGTTATGAGGGTTGAGAGAGGAGAAAATAGGTAGATGAGAGGAGTAATGAGGTGAATTGGGGAAGAAAGTCATATTCAAGAGACCAGGGGGCTTCCGCGGGTTGCACAAGTCGCCCGTGTGCCTGAACCCAAAATCCAACAGTGAGTTACGCGGGTTATGCGCGACTTGCAACCCGCGAGTAACTCGCGAAATCTCTTGTTTGTGCCAAAAACCACCAAAATCCAAGTACTCAAACTAGATCATAACATAAGACTAATGATAACCGTTACACACGAGAGTACAACAATAAACGGTACACTAGGCTAGAAGTTTTATCATTAGATTCTTATAACATAAATTTCGGGGTGTTACAATCCTCCCCCACTAGGAATAGATTTCGTCCCCGAAATCTCCACTCTAGACAAAAAGATGAGGGTACCAACTCTTCATATCCTCCTCCGCTTCCCACGTGACATTCGCGCCTCGATGATGTTTCCACTGAACTTTTACCATTACCACTTCTTTATGGCGAAGTTTCTTCGTCTCTCTCTCTAGGATGGTTTCCGGCTCCTCAACACAACGGTTGTTGTCCACCCGGATTTCAGACAACGGTATGACATTTTCTTCTTCCGCTAAACACTTCCGTAGATAGCAAATGTGGAAAGTGGTGTGGATCCCACTCATCTCAGGTGGTAAATCAAGCTTATAAGCTTGGAGTCCCACTCGTTCAATGATAGGAAAAGGCCCGAGGAAACGGGGGCTAAGCTTCCCTCGTTTCCCAAACCTTATAATTCCTTTCCAAGGCGACACTTTAAATATAACTCGGTCGCCTACTTGGAATTCCATCGGACGACGTTTCTTGTCCGCGTAGCTCTTTTGACGGTCTTGAGCTGCCTTCAAACGCTCTCGTATCCCCTTAACCTTGTTTGCCGTTTCTTGTACTATCTCCGGTCCAGCGAACTGTTTCTCACCCGCTTCGAGCCAGCAAGTTGGGGTTCTACATTTTCGCTCGTATAATGCCTCGTACGGTGCCATTCCCAAACTCGAGTAATAACTATAATTGTAGGCAAATTCCACCAATGGAAGATGAGAGTCCCAATTTCCCCCAAAGTCGATCACACACGATCGCAACATGTCCTCCAACGTTTGAATTTTCCGCTCGCTTTGCCCATCCGTTTGAGGATGATATGCCGTGCTCAACTTTACCTTTGTTCCCAATTCTCTTTGAAAGGCGCTCCAGAAATGGGAAGTGAAACGACTGTCCCGGTCCGACACAATGGACAGCGGCACCCCATGCCTTGACACTACCTCATTGATGTAGAGTCTCACTAGCTTTTCTAATGGTAACGTTTCCCCCATGGCCATAAAATGCGCACTCTTCGTCAACCGATCCACTATCACCCAAATGGTGTCGTGGCTCTTCAACGTCTTTGGTAATTTCGTCACGAAATCCATTGTAATGTGATCTCACTTCCACTTCGGCACTTCCAACGATTGCAAACTCCCATATGGTCGTTGGTGTTCAGCCTTTACCAACGAGCAAGTAAGGCACTTCTCCACATAGTTTGCCACATCCAATTTCATCACGGGCCACCAGAAGTTCAACTTTAGGTCTCTATACATTTTGGTGCTCCCGGGATGAATAGAATATCTCGACTTATGTGCCTCTTCCAAAAGTAATTTCCGACATCCTCCCAACTTGGGTACCCAAACTCGTCCTTGGAAAAGTTTCAATCATCTACCATCCTCCGTCAGGCTAAGGTGTTGCTTCGTCATTGCCTCATCTTTGAGATTCGCCTCAAGTAGTGCCTCGGCTTGCACGACTTTTATCATTTCTATAAGGTTTGAGATAATCTCAATCCTTGCCAACGTGGTTTTCACCGTTCCGCTATACTCCTTCCGACTTAACGCGTCCGCCACCACGTTTGCTTTGCCCGGGTGATATTGAAGCTCGCAGTCGTAATCCTTCAACAATTCTAACCATCTTCGTTGACGCATATTTAGCTCTTTTTGGTCGAAAACGTATTTCAGGCTTTTGTGGTCGGTGTAGAGTGTACATTTTTTACCGTACAAGTAGTGTCGCCACAACTTCAAGGCAAACACTACTACCGCTAACTCAAGGTCATGAGTTGGGTAATTCTTCTCGTGTTCCTTCAACTGTCTTGACGCGTAAGCTATCACTCTACCTCTTTGCATGAGAACACAACCCAACCCCATCTTGGATGCATCACTATAAACGACAAAGTCTTTTGTTCCCTCCGGTAGGGACAAAACTTGGGCTTCGCACAATTTCCGTTGCAAGGTACGGAAAGTTTTCTCTTGAGTCTCGGTCCAAACAAACTTCGCGTTCTTTCGGGTCAATGCGGTCAACGATGAGGCGATCTTGGAGAAGTCTTGAATGAACCTTCGGTAATAACCGGCGAGTCCCAAAAAGCTTCGGATCTCGGTCGGGCTTTTCGGAGGCTCCCAGTTCGTCATCGCTTCGATCTTGGCGGGATCTACTTTTACTCCTTCTCGAGTCACCACATAACCCAAAAATTGCACTTCCCGTAACCAGAATTCACACTTAGAGAATTTAGCATAAAACTTCTCCTTCCTTAGCACTTCTAACACTTCCCTCAAATGTTGCTCGTGTTCCTCTTCATCCTTATAGTACACTAATATGTCGTCGATGAACACTATGACTGACCGATCCAGAAATGGCCGGCACACTCGGTTCATCAAGTCCATGAATATTGTTGGCGCGTTCGTCAATCCGAAAGGCATGACTAAGAACTCATAATGCCCATACCGATTCCTGAATGTCGTCTTTGGAATGTCTTCTTCACGAACCTTCACTTGATGATATCCCGAACGAAGGTCAATCTTGGAAAAACATCCGACCCCTTGCAGTTGGTCAAAGAGATCGTCTATCCGGGGTAGTGGATATTTATTCTTGATGGTCACCTTGTTCAACACTCGGTAATCGATGTACATACGCATCGATCCGTCCTTCTTCTTCACAAATAGCACTGGATCTCCCCACGGGGACGACCTCGGTCTCACAAATCCCTTATCAAGAATAGACATCATCTCTTGCATTTCATTTGGCGCCAAACAGTACGGTGCTCGGGTAATAGGTGTCGCTCCCGGAATTAGGTCGATCCTAAATTTCACCTGTCGATCAGGAGGTAAGCCAGGTAGATCGTCGGGAAACACGTCCGGGAATTCGTTGACAATCTTCACGTCCTCCACCCTCCGCTTTTCTGCTTTGGCGTCCACCACGAAGGCTAAGTACGATGGGTACTTCTTTGCCAGACATTTCCTTGCCTTGATGGACGAGATGATTGCTACCTCGCCTTTTCTTTTCTCGCCATACACAAACAAGGAGTCGCCATCCCGAATGGGAATCCGTATGAGTTTCTTTGAACAAAAGATCTCCGCTTGATGCTTTGCTAGCCAATCCATACCAATCACCACATCGAAACTCCAAATGGTCATAGGGAGCAAGTCCACCATAAAGGTTTCACCACTGACTTCGAGTCGACAATCTCTCAAAATATCACTCAAAACCACCCGCTCCCCATTAGCTACTTCTATAACCAAGGTGTCTCTAAGGGCACGAACTGACAAGTTTAAAGATTTGCAAAACACATCGGACACAAAAGAGAAGTTTTCACCAAAATTAAATAATACTCTAGCAGGCGTGGAGTTGAGTAAGAACGTACCCGACACCAACTTAGAGGTTTCCTTTGCTTCCTCCCTCGTCATTTGAAATGCCCTCCCTTGAGCCTTGGGGATGGCCTCTCTTTTCGCTTGACTTACAGAATTTCCCCCTCTAGTCCCACCTCTCAGCTTGGGGCACTCTCTTCGTACGTGACCAATCTCCTTGCATTCAAAACAGACCGTCCCTTGAATAGGACACAAGAAACTAGTGTGACCCGACTGGCCACACTTGAAACATGAGGGCGGGCCCGGATTTGGGTTAGGGTTGGTCTTGCAAAACCCAAAATGCCTATTCCTACACTTGGGACACCATTTAGCTTCCCGTCGATTGTCAAAACTATTATTGGGAGGTTGAAACTTCGGCTTCTTGTGCGAACTTGGCGGGTTTTCCCACCTCCTCTTCTCCACAGTCTTTGCCTTCTCGGCTTTGTCTTTAGCAAAAAAGTCTCTCTGTCACCTTAGCTTCCTCAATTGTCTCTCGGAGGTTAGAGGCCTTCGAATTGCGAACTATTTGGATCATGTCCGATGGTAAGCCTTTTAGATAAGCCTTCACTTTCTCTTTCTCAGTTGGGGCCACGTGCCCCACTAGGTCGAGTTTTTCTATAAAAAGTCGAGTATATTCTTTCACCGATAAGTCACCCTTCTTAATAGACCTGAATTCTTCTTCTATTGCATCCAACTCCTCCTCAGTACAATACTCCTCTAAAATTTTCTTCTTGAACTCGGCCCATGACATTTTGGCCAACACCGATTCTTCAATGGTTGAGGTGAAGACATTCCACCAAGTTAAAGTCGTGCCTCGAAGCAATTGAGACCCATACTTCACCTTTTGGCGTTCCTCACAGTCGCTAGATCGGAAAGCTTGTTCAATCTCTTTAAGCCAACTCATGCACTTTGCGGGGTCATCAGACCCAGCGAACTCCAGTGGTTTACAACAAAGGAACGACTTGTAGGAACACCCTTTCTTTGGTTGACTTGTTTCTAAAGTTGCTAACCCATCCGTGCGAATCTCTCCCCCGGTACCCCCGGAACCGGCTATGACAATGTTCTCCTCAATTGTTTCGTGCCGACGTTGATTCCCTTCACGGTCCTCTAGAAGCTTTACGAACAACTCTTGCTGCTTTGCCATAGTCTCGCTCATGGCTCTCATCATTTCCATAATTTGAGTCTGAGGAGTTACCACAGTCAGAATCGGATCGGCAGTGGCAATGACGGTCCTTGGAATTTGTTCCACCCTTCCGACGACCATAGGTGGAATCGGGGGTCCATCCGTTACGGTTGCATTGGGTCTGTCGGCCGTGGATTCGTTTACCGCTTGACCTTTTGGCGATGATTGGAGATGACTTCGAGTATTTACCATTTTCGTATGTCATCAAATCGAAAGAGGGTGACAGGGGCTACACAAGATTATACACACGAAACGTACTACTACAACTCATCAATCGTTATAATCATAATAATGCAAGCATGTTCACGTAGACATACATTCATAATAGCAGTAGCTAATTGAAATTATGAACATATAATACATAAAAAGTCTTGTTACCACCTTTATAACTCTCAACAAAGTAGTTTCCGTTGACTCTAGGAGTATCCCGTCTTAGAATTTCTACCCCAACCTCACACTTAATCGTCTAAAAAGTCTCAGTTTAAGTCTAGGTATCTAGATTCTATACCTACTTCGCTTAAACTAGAGCTCTGATACCAACTTGTAACACTCTAAAAATTCAACTTATAAAAAATTCATAAATTTGGCAACATGACAACAAAATCAAAGATCCAAATATCCTGTAAATAGTATTCCAAAAGAATATCAACCCAATATTCAATACAACCACAACCTCGAGAAGTCGGGTTAGTTTGTGTAAAAAGGGTTGTCATAAGAAATGGGATGCTAATAATACAACGACCTACTTAATCTAAGATCAATTCCAATCTAGATTAAAATGGGCGTCGCCAAAATTACTATTAACGCTCTTCACAAAAATCCCCCAAAAGACCGGCACTTCAAGAACTCCTACGTGCCCGGTAGCCAAGCCGACATCCTAAATTCCTCCACGGTTAGGATCTGTGAGGAAACAACAACCACAACAAGTGTTAGGACGAAGCCTAGTGAAATCCCATAAATATGCAGATAATAAACATGGTATTTATAAAGCGATAATCGCGTTACCGAACTCCTCTGGCTCACGCGGAATAATTATCCGCCATCAGTTTCTCAAACCTGAATATAAACATACAAGAAATACCTCTTGATTTACGGGGGAGACCCGCTTCCATCGGGGCGATATTTACTCGAAAGTGGGATCGCCCGCGATGGTAATGGATTACACTTCATGCCCCGATCTTAGTTCCTATGCCATAACGACATCACAACCTCAGACCGTATTTACTGCCCTTATTGCCTACTCCGTCGAGATACACCTCAATGTCTTACGAACATTATTGCCTATCCATATTCTAGACGAGTTACACCTCAAGGATACGAGATCCCTTATAGCCTACTCGCTAGTAACACACCGTGGTTAATGCAAATTCATACATTAAGATACAACCTCCTCGTGCACAAGGAGTAGTGCCACATACTTATCAGGTGATCCACATTTATTAAATAAATAACACATTATATACACCTCTCTTCCACATATAAAATATTTACTTCCATATTCCTCATAAATCATGGTCCTCATAATTTCATACATGTAAATACATCCACCCATTATCATTACCTCATTCCTTCATAAAGTTATCAGCAGTTGGATTAAATCATGACATTAGTAGTTTCCTCATGAACTCAACATATAAGAATGAAATCTAGAACATATAATCCACATAGTTACTACTAAAGAGATTATCAAGGTCTACTAAACATACTTGCCCCCATTGGGTTCATAAAGTCAAGAATACCAACTATTAGGTTATAAAACTCAACCAAGTAGCACCAGTGTTCAAAAAGGCGCGCCATGACGCGATATGGCGCAAGACGCGTCTCCGCCGTTACGAAATGGCCCATAACGTTTCTGTAAGGCGTGACTCACGCTATGGCGCCTTAAGGCGCGCCATGGCGCGCCGCGGCGCACGTTTTTTCTAAGACGTGATTTTTTTTTCAATTTTTTTTTAATTTTTGATTTTTTTTATCTTTGTGTTTTTACATTTTTAACTTTAGATTTAACATTTTTATAGATTTATTTAATCACATCACTCATAGTTTCACGAAGCCATAAACGTTATGGACCCACGATTAAAACGAAGTTGTAAAATTATTTTTCTAAGTTTTATTTTAAATATTCAATCAAAAACTATTTTTATACTAGTAATTTATATGATTTATCTTCTTCTAATATGAATGTACATTCTTTAATATCATTATTTGATTGGAATAATATATATAAAACATATACGTATATATATATATATATATATATATATATATATAATTTTGAATATGACATACAAATTTGCCGCCTTATGTCACGCCTTGAAAAACGTCGCGTCCTCGCCGTGGCTTGTAAGGCTTAAGGCTTGACCTCGCCGCCACGCCACGCCTCACGCCATTTTGAACCTTGAGTAGCACATAGAAGTAGTGTGAGATAAAGCCATGGAAATAATCAAATACTAGAGCATCTAAGAAGGAATAACTCACCAAGTGGGTTTTTGGGAAACCCAAACCCTAGGTTAGAACTTTGGGGAAGATGACAATGGAGGTGATGACTTCAAACCCAACTTGAATCCTTAAATGCTAATCCCAAATCTCTTAGCAATAAATGAGAAGAGTGGTGGTGGTTGAAACCCTAATTTCGTATGGGAGAGGTTATGAGGGTTGAGAGAGTAGAAAATAGGTAGATGAGAGGAGTAATGAGGTGAAATGGGGAAGAAAGTCGTATTCAAGAGACCAGGGGGCTTCCGCGGGTTATGTCGCGACTCCAAGTCGCGGCACAAGTCGCCCGTGTGCCTGAACCCCAAATCCAACAGTGAGTTACGCGGGTTATGCGCGACTTGCAACCCGCGAGTAACTCGCGAAATCCCCTGTTTCTGCCAAAAACCACCAAAATCCAAGTACTCAAACTAGATCATAACATAAGACTAATGATAACCGTTAAACACGAGAGTACAACAATAAACGGTACACAAGGCTAAAAGTTTTATCATTAGATTCTTATAACGTAAATTTCAGGGTGTTACATTTGACTGGTCAAAAGTTGCGGCTTTGACTGGTCAAAAGTTGCGGCTATTCCAAAAATAGAAGGATACTTTCGTAATTTTTACAAAATACACGGGCTGTGTTCATATATGAACATGTATAATTCACATATGAACTATATGTTCATATATGAATCAGTGTAATTCACATCTGAACTCTTTTAACTGATTCATAAATGAACCTTTGTGATTCATATATGAACTAATTAACTGATTCACATATGAACTAATTAACTATAAGTTCATATATGAATCAGTTGAATTAATTAACAGATTAATAAATGAACTAAATAAGTGATTCATATATGGACGTATAGTTCATATGTGAATCATATAGGTTCATATATGAACTCATCCCGCGTATTTTACGAAACTACCCTCTACCTTCTATAGACCATGCAAGGAATTATTCGGTGTTTCACGGTCAAAGCCGCAAATGTTGACCAGATGAATGGCTAAGATTACTTCTCTATTTCTCATACATTTACCATTTCTCAAATGAATCTCTCCCTATATATATACATATATATATATATATACATATATATATATAGGGGCAGGTTCAAACGAGAAGCTAAACATTTTGCGAGAAGGCGAGAAGTGTTTAATCATATATGATACACAAGCTTAATCACATATGATTAAACACATGTTATATTGACAATACATAGATGTTTAATAATATATGATTAAACACACCTACATGCCGTGTTATCATATATGATATCACACTTCTCGCCTTCTCACAAAATGTTTAACTTCTCGCATGATCCTTCCTCTCTCTCTCTCTCTCTCTTTCTCTCTCTCTCTCTCTCTCTATATATATATATATATATATATATATATATATATATATATAGGGGTGGGTTCAAACGAGAATGGTGGCTATTTAAAAGAATAAAGGAACGACTCTCAACCAATCATTTTTAAAAATAATTCTCAAAATAATACTTTCCAAAATGAACCTTAAAAGGGTATTAAGGTCATATTATGATATGAATTAATTTAGGATACTATTGACTTCCTAAAAATTAGGGATTACAATATACAATTCTTTTCCTTTATTCATGCAAATCTAGTTAAATCTATATTGGTAATTAATCTTGTTCTGTTTGTTTCTTCTAGCAAATCTTGAATTTGCAACCCAAATCATAGATGATTATATGATAAATATGTTGAACAGATTGTTTAGGTATAATATGCAACCCAAAATCATAGATGATTATACTATAAATAAATTGGATAGGTTGTTTAAGTGTAGTAGTATGCATCACTAAATCATATGTGATTATACTTTATAGTAAATAATGCTTAGCTATAATTTTCAACACCAAATCATATGTGATTATACTTTATAGTAAATAATGCTTAGCTATAATTTTCAACACCAAATCATATGTGATTAGACTACAAATGATTTAACAGAATGCTTATCTATAAATTTTAACACCAAAATCATATGTGATTTTGTTCTAACTAACTTGGGCATAATGTTTTTACTAACTTTGCAGCTTTAAATCATATGTGCTCATCCACTTAAGATCATACATGATCCAAACAAAAACAAAAATTACCATGATTAATCACTGGATTTCACATCCATGGAAGACATAGATTAGGGAAATCAAATGATTAAGGATACAGAGACTTCTTCCAAACCCTAGAATGCATCTTTAGAATCTCTTTTGCTTTCTCCTTGCTCCCTCTCTGCCTACCCCATCATCGTATTCTCCTTTCTCCTCCCTCCACTGCTTCGTCCATGGGAATGAATTCAGTGACCCAAATAGATCTTAAAATCCAGAACTTATAAATCGAAATTGAAGCTTCGTTGACCCGTCTGCGACTTTTAGTCTAAAAGACGTCACCAACAAAACCCACATTACCGAAATCGACAGAATCCATTACGGAAAAAACACAGAACCAATAAAGATGATAAACCAGAAAATTTTCAAAACACGAAACCCTATATGATGAAGACGGTGATGATAATCATAAGGTCATTTCCATAATTTTTTTGAAGAAAAGATTATTTCCATAATTAAATGCTTAAAAAATAAAAATTGACTGAATCCCAAGTTTGTCGCATACGTGGTAAACGGATTTATAACAACTAAAAATAATCTAAATAAAATATCATTGGACAAATGCCTAATCTGTTCTTTTGGATTATTAAATTAATTAAAAATATCTAGATCGAAAAACGGACGGCTAAGATTATCCCATGAATTTAGGATGTGATATACTAATCCTAAATTATTCAGAAATTAAATATGACATTTATACCTTTTTTTTTATTAAAATAAACAATTATTAATTTCTTAATTATGATTGGTCCAGAATTATCCCTTTGTTCTTTTAAATTGATGTCATTCTCGTATGATCCTCCCTCTCTCTCTCTCTCTCCCTATATATATATATATATATATATATATATATATATATATATTAGGGGTGTGCAACGGTCGGGTCGGGTCAGGTCGGGTACCCAAACCCTAAACCCGATTGGATATTCGGGTAGGAGGGAATGCCCCGATATCCGACCGATTAATGTTCGGGTAGTTCCGGTTCGGGTGTGGTCGGGTTCGGGTGGTTCGGGTTCGGGTTTCGGGTTTGGCGAAGAAAGAAGATAGAGAAAAATAGAGAGCATGATGGCATTAGAAACTTCCTGTCCAAAATCCAAATTACCAAAAAGTAACATAAACATAGTGTGACATTAATTCACAAGAAATCAAAAATCAAAACTATTGAGCGAGGAGATATTTGAGATTTCGGGGAGAGGGTTCTTATCGAAACAGATGATGAGAGAATTTAGACGAAATGACGCTGAAAACAAGTCCACTTTTAAGCAAATATGGCTTCACCCCAAATATGTAATCCTCTTTTAAACACCTTAATTTTTATTTTTCTATACTAACTATTTAATATAAATCTAAATTACTTTTGACAAATTTAAGTAAGTATTAATATGGATATAATTTAGGTTTATATTATAAAACTGAAATTTTTAAAAAACTAAAAAAAGTTCGGATATTCGGGTAGTTCGGGTTTGGGTTTGGGGAACCCAACCCGATCCTACTTTATCCGATAAATTAATCGGGTTCGGGTGGTTCGGGGCTCGGTTATTCGGATATCGGATTTCATGCTAAATCTCGGGTCGGGTCGGGTTATTCGGGTTGGTCGGGTTCTGCTCACCCCTAATATATATATATATATATATATATATATATATATATATAGGGAGAGGTTCATTTGATAAATGGTAAATATAAGAGAAATAGAGAAGTAATCTTAGCCATTCATCTGGTCAACATTTGCGGCTTTGACCGCGAAGCACCGGATAATTCCTTGTGTGGTCTATAGAAGATAGAGGGGTAATTTCGTAAAATACACGTGATGAGTTCATACAGATTCATATATGAATCACAAAGGTTCATATATGAATCACAAAAGTTCATATATGAATCAGTTAAAAGAGTTCAGTTGTGAATTGCACTGGTTCATATATAAACATATAATTCATATGTGAATTATACATGTTCATATATGAACACAGCCTGTGTGTTTTGTAAAATTTACGAAATTGTCCTTTTATTTTAGGGATAGCCGTAACTTTTGATCAGTCAAAGCCGCAATATTTAACTAGTCAAATCTGATCTTGACCATATGAATGACTATGATTACTTCTCTATTTCTCATATATTTACGATTTCTCAAATGAACCAAACACTATATATATATATATATATATATATATATATATATATATATATATATATATATATATATATATATATATATAAGGGTTTAGATTGAAACTTTTGGGTATAAATACCCCATGACCGCCTCATTTATTTTCCAAAGGGTTTAAGGATTGTTTGAATTTTCTTCAAACCAAGACCTTGACTTATCTTCCTATTAAAGTTTGTATTGTTTTTAATTTAAGTTTTGAGTAAACTACAATTTTCATCCCTATGGTTTAATGTTATAAAGATTTTCGTCTTTGGTTTTTCAAAACTGTTTTTTTCATCCTTCTATTTGCTTCCATTTTAATCCTCTATCCAACTTTATTAAATTAAATTTTAATTCATCCAAAAAATGAATAAGCAAATTACATATTGATCCTTGTGGTATATAATTTTTTATATTTTTATCCTTAAAATTACATAGTTTACATTTTTTTATTTATTATATTTCATCAAGACATTTATTTTTCTATTAATTATATTGTATATTTTCATAATTATTATAAATTTAATTATAAAAACAATCCAATAATTTAATTAAAAATACTTATAAATACATGATATTTTTTTCAAAACTTTAGGTTTAAATCTCCTAAAATTAATATTTTTTATCTATTGATTTACATTGGAAAAGGTTTAATAAAATTCGATAAAAAATAGTCTTATTTTATAACAACTGGTTGTTTTGTTAAATGCACTTTACTCCCACTATTCTAAATTTAATTTAAACTTTATTTTTATTAATTAATCAAATTTGTTTTATATTTAAATTAAACACACACACAGATATATATATATATATATATATATATATATATATTAAGGTTCTAAATAACATGAGATTTAATAATTGTGTTTGATGTCACGTTAATTTTATGTCACGTCATGGGCCAATGCATGATTTTTGTAACACCATGGTGAAATTTTCTTATCCTTTTATTCTTTTATTTTTGTTTTTAATATATAGCCTAATTTAAAATATTTGATATCGTTATCTCATTAAATAATATATATATATATATATATATATATATATATATATATATATATATATATAGTGGAAGGATATTTTGCAACCCACATCTTAACCGTTGGATTCATGATTGACGGTTATTTTTTTATTTTTTTTGTTTTTTTTAATTAAAAATATTGAACCCCATATCTATTGTAACCGCCGATCAGGAATCCGACGGTTAAGATGTGGGTTGCAAGGTTTGCAACCTTCTAAAGTTGCAAATAAAACAACCCCTATATATATATATATATATATATATATATATATATATATATATATATATATATATATATATATATATATATATATATATATATATATATAGGGACATGTTCAAACGAGAAGGTAGTAAATTTGCGAGAAGGCGAGAAGAAATATAAGCCACATAATTTATTAATTAAAAAATAACATAAATAATTTTTTTTTTAAATTTAGGATAATTACAATTTGAATTGAATAAATCCTTAAAAATCTCATAATATCTTTTAAATTTATTTATTTTTTGATTTTAATAAATTCATAATATTTTTATCAAATTTATATTATAATTTTCTACATTATATATTATAATGATAAAATCATAATAAATTCATAATTTATATTATATATGTATGTATAAACCTTTGTTTTCTACATTACTCAACGAGATAATGATATTGCACATCTTAAATTAGGTTATATATTAAAAACAAAAATATAAGATAATAAAAGGATAAGAAAAATTCAACATGGTGTTATAAAAATCATGCATTGGGCCATGACGTGCTACAAACTTAATATGACGTCAAACACAAGTCTTAAATCTCATGATATATATATATATATATATATATATGGTGTGTGTGTGTGTGTGCATGTTTATGTGTTTATGTTTAATTTAAATATTAAACAAATTTGATTAATTAATAAAAAATAAAGTTTAAATGAAAATTTAGAATAGTGAGAGTAAAGTGTATTTTTAAAAACAACCGGTTGTAATAAAATAAAACTATTTTTTCTCGAATTTTATTAAACTTTTACCAATGGTAATTTAAAATAAATAAAAAGCTTTAATAAATCAATAGATAAAAAATATTAATATTAGGATATTTAGACCTAAAGCTTTGAAGAAAAAATATTATGTATTTATCAGTATTTTTAATGAAATTATTTGATTATTTTAATAATTAAAGTTATAATAATTATGAAAATATACACTATAACTGATAGAAAAATAAATGTCTTGATTAAATTCAATAAATAAAGAAAAAGTAAAATAAAATATAAGCTAGGTAATTTTGAGGATAAAAATATAAAAATTTATATACCACAAGGACCAAATATGTAATTTGATTATTTACTTTTTGGATGAATTATCATTTAATTTTAATAAAGTTGGATGAAGGGACTAAAATGGAAGCAAATGGAAACTAAAGGAATGAAAAATAGCAGTTTTAAAAGATCATGGACGAAAATTGTTATAAATATCAAACCATAAGGATGAAAATCGTAGTTTACTCTAAGTTTTTGTTAGGTGTAAGTTGTGTAAAATTTTGGTTGGAAAGAAATGTTTTCCATGGTTGAGTTTGATCTTAGAACCTTATTCATGGTTTAGTTTGATTGAATCATTCCAGGTTTGTATTTATAAATTTCTTAGTGTTCTTGAGTTTTTACCAAATCAATGGTTTTGATCTTAAAGGGTTAGATTATAATACTGAAATTTTAGGTAAGTAAAATTCTACATTTCTTATGAGTAAAATGACCTTATTTATTAATTTTATAGGTTAAGGGGGTGTTTACTTGTGACTTAATGGGCTTAATAACCTATTGGGCTTATTCGCACAGACGTTTTGACATGTTTACTTAGGGCTTAATGAAAAATAATTGGGCTTTTTCGCACAGCCCAAAAACATCACTTGTCCACGTTCAGACGAAAACTTGACAACTATACCCCTCCACCTCTGTTCACGTCACCCTCCCTCAACACAACCCTAGCCGTTTCCCTCTCTTTACAGCTTCCCTCTCTTTAAGTTACCCTCTCCGACCGGCGACATCTAACCCTCTCCGACCGGCGACATCTCTCCCCAACGACCCTCTTTATTCCGTTCATCTCTCCCCCAACAAGACCCTGCACCGAGACTTCTTCAAAGCCCTTCACCAAACCTTCAACACATCTGCATCACCGAGAAGGAAACCATATGTCGACTCTCCCCAACGATGCAAAACCCAAATCTGAAACCTGCAACGAGACCCTGCATCGAGACTTACCGAGACTTCTTCCGTTCCCCCCCCCCCCCTCTCTCTCTCTCTCTTCGATTTGGTGCGAAGCAGCAACCCCAACAAAATGGTTTATGGTTGATGTGTGTGTATATCTATATATACTATATATATACGCCGGAGAGAGCATCGGGGAAGGATTTGGTGCAAAGAAGCAATTTCATGAATTTTATCTCCCCACCACCACCAGATTCTTCAGTTTCTTCCTCTTATGAAATTGATTTGGATGAAAAAATGAACTTTTTATTTTTGATAGTTTAGGCGGTTTGGGATCCAACCCAATTAAGTACATTGAAAAGGGTAAAATATTTGTGGGGAGTTAGATCAAACAGTGGTTATTATCAGCGGTTTATCAAATAGTGAATAATTCATATGAAAGGGTAAATTGGTCGTTTTTGTCATTCAGATCGTTGATTCAGATAAAAAAGTAAACAACAACATTAATTTATTTAGACAGACAAATTTATCCAAACAGACACATTTATCCATACCGGACTTAATAGAAAATTTAGTAAACAACCCCTAAGTCTTATTATTTATCTTAAAGCGTTATATACTAATTGTATGGCTAATACTTCATTTTATTCATTATGTGAGAAATTATTGATTTAATTCAATGGATTATATTTTACTTTAATTAAATAGTTCAATAAATAAACTAATTAAAAGAATTAAGTTGTTAACTAAATTTTTAAAAGGAAGCTAAATTTACTAGCTAGAGGAAGAGCCACAACATCGGCTGTGGATAGGGGTGAACGCGGGTTGGGTTGGGCTGTTTTTGACATTTTTACAATCCAATCCAATTACGGCAGATTGAAAATTCTCAACCCAACCCAAGCCATTCAAAAGTATAACCCAACCCAACTCATTCAAAAGTATAACCCAACCCTTGCGGGTTAGGACGGGTTGGGTTGGGTTGACGGGTTAGAAATGTACATAAAGTTGACGAATGAAATACGATAAATAATATTAAAAATCTACCCAACAAAGTTATTAGCTATTACAAACGTTTTGGGTTCTACATCCCCTTTTCTTAGACGTGTTTGATTCTTCATTTTCTTCGATTTTTGGAGAGTTAGGAGTATTTTCCATTGCTCGTATGCATAGGAAATAGGTTATAAAAATAAAAAGTTACAACCTACCAAAAAAAAAAACAAATAATATTTCTTTACGCAATAAAAAACAAACTTCTAACAACATTAATGTAATGAAAACAGATTCATGGTTCCAACTTCTAGTTTAAAACATACTCCTTATATTCATTTATGTTCATACTTCTAATTTGAAATCTATTGTTTAAAACATACTTCATATGTTTATTTATGCAATGAAAACAACGTCGATCTAGTTGTTTCAGTGTACTCGTGCAGTCGTGCTTATTGAGACATATCGATCGACCTAGTTGAATTAATTCGCGCTTTGAAATAGTTGGATTAATTTCAGGCTTTGGGCTGTAAATTGGACTAATATTTGTATATATATTTTGGGTTGTTAATTAAACTAATATATGTATATATTTCTTGGGTTGTAAATTATAATGGTTATATATATATTTTGAAATAATATATATTAGCGGCGGGTTGGCGGGTTGGGTTGAGTTATGCTAACCCAATTTCAACCCTCCTAATTAGTGGGTTGGCGGTTTAACGGGTTGGCGGGTTGGGTTTAATTGGGTTGTTAGCGGGTTGGGCGAGTTTCACGGGTTGACAGTTTCTTGTACACCCCTAGCTGTGGAGATGCTGCACTCGGGCGACCGAGCCCCGCCCGACCAGGGCTCGCGTGAGGGAAGTCGCGTACGAAGCCCTGCACCAAAAACGGGGGATTAACTAGGGATGCTCACGAGTTGGGTTGATCGGGTTAAAGGCTTTTTAACAATTCAACCCAATATAGGCAGTTTGAAAATTTTACAACCCAACCCAACCCAATAAAAGTACAATCCAACCCAATCCAAACCATTCGGGTTGGTCGGGTTGTGTTTAAACAAAATAAAATCAAATTTAGAAATATAAACATAAAGGAAACATTTCTTTGAAATACAACCGAATGACCTATAATTCATGAGAGTATGTAAGTTCATCAAAAATATTACGATATTACATATAAAAATGTCTAAACCAAATGATAATATGTCAATCAACAACAATCGTTTTAGACGTCTCCAACCCCGATGTTTTCTTTCTTGGCCTTGAGGTTGGTCGTGCCATCATCAACCATTTGGTACAACTTATCCATATTTCTTAAATCTTAAATATATCACATTTAGTTAGTTTTTTAGTTTGCACATATATATATATATGTGTGTGTGTGTGTGTGTGTGTGTTTACATTTATTAAACATATATACAAAGGAGTTATATAGAGATGAATAATAGATTGAAAATATATGTAAATGAAGAGGGTACGTAATAGTGTAATTGTCTAATTTACATATTACTAGAGACTTAATAATCATATTAAATCCACAAAAAAAAGGATCGAGTTCATCGGGTTGGTTGGGTTCAAATAACAGTAACCCGATATCAAACCAATACCTACGGTTTGAAGATTTTACAACTCGATTAGACATCGGGTTTCTTCGGTTTGAGTTATTTCGCGTTGGGTTGGGTTGGGTTGGATTGATCGGGTTGGTCGGGTTTTTGAGCACCCCTAGTATTAACTCCCCAAACTCATTTTTCTCACCTATTCCCTTCTCTACTCTCTCTCACTTTGATGTTTTGACCTAGGGCTCAATTTATGTAGGATTTATCCACATTTATGAGCCTTGATTCTACCATTTAATGCAATAAATCATGATCAAGATTCCCTCCATAATTCATCTTCCCCATTGAAGCTCATACCCATTCTCTAGCTTTCTCACAAAAAATCAAATAGGGAACTTGTGAGTGCAGTTATTTCATATCTCCAAGTATTTTCAAACTTCCCAACATCAAGATTTCAAGTATTGGTCAAGATACAAACTCGTCATCTTCTTTTTGGGTTTTATCCATTTTTTCTAGGTATTCTTCAAAAACCTACAAGGTGAGTTTTAAATGTTTTGTAAAAATAGATACATGTCATAATGTGTTTATCTAACCCCATTATTTGTTCAATTTTAGTTATCTAGCAAAGTAAGTTCAAATTGCTTTGTGAAAACTATGTAGATGCCAAAATGTGTATTTTGAAGTAAAAATATGTTTTGCTTGCTAATTGTCAGTGTGTTGAGTATTTTGATAAATTTTCATATTTGGTGAACTTGGGTTGTTTTAATCTTGTGAAATTCCCATATTTGGGATTTGGACATTTTGATAAGTAAATAGCATGATTTATGCATTTGGTGATTTTGTACAAATGAAGTCTATTTTATGATTTTTTGCATTTTTGGTGATTTATGTACAAATGAAGTCTAATTTATGATTTATGCATTTTTGGTGTATTTGATTTCATAAACAATATGGAGAATGCATGTCTCCATGTTATGAAACATTTTGGAAACATAAGGGTATGAGCTCATTTGGAAAATCTTTTGTCCCAATCCGTGATGAGTTTTGGGTTAACCACATCTTTGAGGTATGTGTCTGCATAAACGCCATTTAAATGCGTTTTTTCTATTTGGTGACCGTTATTTGTTGGTCAAATGGATTCTGAGCATTTTAGCTCGGTTTTGACTTAAAAGAGTCTTGAAGACATTTGTCCAGTTTTAATGGCTCAATGTAGAGCCCCATTTATGATTTACATCTTAATGCATCTTGTTACATATTAATGATAATTACGGACTCGAGTGCATAGGTCATTCCTGTGTAGTCATGGAGTTTTAGAATGTGTTGCATGGATTTGACTCCGAGACCCATGTTTTATGACCTTAACCTTTCAAGTAAACACTAGGAGGGTTGAGTCTGGGGTGGTGTTACCCTGTGTGGGTAGGCACTAGGACCTCCGCCATTCAGGGTAATGCCATGTTTGTAGTCCTCGAGTGTTGCCGGGCCTTTTGGTAAAAATCCATGAGGATAGAGACTAAGGTCAATCGACTATTTGGGTGAAACTTGATGAGGAGTCGTAGGGACATATGGACTTTATGTCGGGACATGTCATGCGATTAACGTTGTATGAGTGACACACTTTTGTGTTCCTCCACTCTCAATGGATACGGGTCTCCCCCGTTGTCGGCCAGCAATATTTTGAATATTTAATGGTCCATGCTTTAACATTTGGATTTTATTCTATTTTATGGTCGCGTGAGTATTGAATTTTAGTTCCATGTTTTCGGTGACATATTATATTTATATGAATCGTTTTCCATGATTTATGAGTTGGGTATTATGCCCCACCCGTGTTTTGGGTGCTTCGGGAAAGTTTTATCCACGTTTTTATAAATTGGGAGTCCATTTTCTATTCACGTTTTGAATGAGTTTTGGGTTGCATCACTTTATAAAGAACGTTTTGTATTGGGGCGTTTGTCTTTAAAGATGCATGTTATTGGAAAATGAGACGTTTTCATATTTAAAGAAAATCATTTTGAAATATTGTATTTTAAGTTGCATTCTTTCCTTTTTTTAACGAAATATTTATTCATGTTGAAAACTCTTGAACTCACTAGGCGTTAAGCCTAACCCTTTTTATTTGTCGGCATGTGCATCAGGTCCTTGTTGGGGAATGTCTCATGCAACACTGTGAAGTGTTGAATGTTATTTAGATGCTCGGGAAGGATGTAGCTATTGAGTGATGTCTTCCGCACATTTAGAGATATCAATCGTTTATGGGTTTAGTAACACCCATCCCTATTGTAGATCTTGTATAAGGTTTGAATTGTGTTTATTGAAGTTAATTCTTAAGTTGTTATTTTAGGTGATTCAATTATTGATATATTTAGAAAAAAAATTAATTAGTTATTATTTCCAGATTTGAGGGTGTTACATAAATGGTTATTATTTCGATATTATATCGATTTGGTATGTTTAAGTTGTCGTCATTTGTGATAGACATTTGAGCACATGTGGTTGGAAATTAATATATGCGGTTTAATGAATAAATTACTGGGTTAAAGTGACCGTTATGACTAGATGTCGAGGAGGGATGTTGTGTCCGAGTGCCAATAATATGGTTAACAACGATGTTGTGTCTGAATGCCAATGTATTAACTATCCGCGAGCTGTGCTAGAACACCAGTTATATGTAACACCCTGAATTTTATCCCAATTGAAGAAAAGTGTTGATCTGGATGAATCGGTAAAGGAAAAACCACATATGGTCGTCTCGGCTATAGTGCCATGTGGTTGCGACATTTGTCACAATAGTACCAATGGTACTAAGAATATGGTCGTCTCGGATATAGTGCCATGTGGTTGTGACATTTGTTACAATAGCACCAATGGTACTAAGAGTATGGTCGTCTTGGCTATATTTCCATGTGGTTGTGACATTTGTTACAATAGCACAAATGGTACAAAGAGTATGGTCGTCTCGGCTATAGTGCCATGTGGTTGCAACATCTGTCACAATAGCACCAATGGTACTAAAAGTGTGTAGTCCAGGCTATAGTGCCATGCAGTTGTGACATATGTCACAATATCAACGGAGATTACCAAGTGGTTGGTCGTCCCAATGAATGTGCCATGTAATTAAGACAATTGTGTAACACGTAATTTTTGGGCAAGTACTATTTCAAGTCAATGTGGAAATGAAGTGAATCCTAGATTTTATAGTCTTGTTGTATGGAGAATTCAAATACGAATCCGACAGGCCTTTCCGGAGCGAAAATGAAGAAGTTATGGCCAAATCAGCATTTGGTACACTCTTGGCTATTGTGACAGCGATTGTGACAATGTCACTATAGCCGTCACAATCGCCAAAAGCCAAAAACCTCTCGGTACACTCTTGGCTATTGTGTCAGCGATTGTGGCAATGTCACGATAGCCGTCACAATCGCCAGAAGCCAAAAACCTCTCGGTACAGTCTTGGCTATAGTGAAAGCTATTGTGACAATGTCACTATAGCCGTCACAATAGCATGCGGGTACCAAAGTGTTAAAAATACGATTTTCAGCCATTTCTTTCATATCTCATTTCCACCCTCTTCCCTTTCTCTCCCAAAACGTTCCTCCACCTTCTTTTATGAACCCTAACCGATTTTGGGGCTTTCCCATGAAGATCAAAGTGTTCCCTCTCCATATTATGTTAATGGCTTCCTCTCTTGATGCAAGATTAAGTTTTCACCTCCAACACTAGAGATTTTTGGGGTTTATTAGGTTTTGCCCAAAACCTAAGTGATAAGTTCATCCCCTCTATTTCCAAGCTTCTTTATGGGTTATAAACACTCCATTCATGATTTCCTAGTATTAGATTTCCCTAATTTTGATTTGGATGATTTTGGAGAATTTGGGTCAAAATTAGGGTTTTGGTCAAAATGGAGATTTTGATATAAAATGTTTGGGGAACTATTCTAAATGTTTGCAGATGGATATTTATGGTTGGAAACTTATGGATCTAGGTTTTTGGAAGATTTGGCTTGTGGATTCAAGTTTCTTCAAGGAAGCTCAAGTTGGGGTAAAATATAGATTTAGCCTAAATCTAGCAAAGTAAGTTCAAGTTGATTTGTGAAAACGTTGTACATGCCAAAATGTCTATTTTAAATTGTTTATGTATTTTACATGAAATTATCAAGGTTTGAGTCATTTAATGGGTTTTGATTATTTGAAGTGTTTAGCTTTATAAACCTTGTAAAATACCCATGTTTGGGATTTTTGGGCATTTTGATAAATAAATCATAAGTATAAGTATTTTAATGATTTATCTTATGAATGAAGATCTTTTGGTATAAACACGCTTTTAGTGTGTGTTTGGAGAAATGTTTGTTCTTGAGTTATGGGACGTTTTGAAAAAATAAATGGTGTAAATTCATTTGGAAAATGGTTTGTCTCAACCAATGATGAGTTTTGGGTTAATCATATTTTTGGTTGTTGCGTTTGCATAACTGTTGGCTAAAGGTGTTTTATTGTTTACACTGTCTTTTATTGTACGACAAAGTAAATTGGGGAGCTTCGGCTCAATTTTTAACTAAAATGAGTCTTGGGGACATTCGTCCGGTTTTAATAGCCCGTTGTGGAGTTTTAAGTATGATGGCGGTTATTGCACATCATTTGAGAATTACATGTTTGGAATGCGTTGGTCATTCAATTGTAGTCATGTATTGTTATAGACTATAATGTAATGGATCCATAGGCATATGAGTCGGTCTTTAATATTTTAAAAAGGGGCTATTATTTCATGTTGGGGCCAGGATTAGTTATAGGGTCATCGAGGGCCTCATTGTGCTATTGACCCCGTGATGTAATTTATGAGTCTGTTTTTATGGGATAGTCATTTCCCATTTGTAGCTAGTTGAGACATTGGACCCTAGGATGGCAACTTGGTACGGTTATGTGGAACCGGATACTAGCCTTGGGTCGTAAATGTAATCCTAGTGATTGAGTATGACTATGAATCATTGGGTGCCCTCCCCCACATCTGAGTACGAGCCGGCGAGTTCGTTGCCTTGATCCTAGTATGGTGAGCTCAATAACTTGGAATGTGACTTAATTTTGTGTTCCGCCAGTAGCCATGGAATTCGGGTCTCCCCCTTCACCGAAAGGTGTTGTTTTGGGTATTTAGTCTTATTCAAGTTTTCGGTGACGTTTTGAGTTTGGGGTATTATCCTTATATTATAATTTTGGAGGCTCGAGTTTACTCATACATCGGTCGTTCGGTTTATAAAGCTTTATTCAAATTTCAATATTTGAGCATTTACCATTATTCACGTTTGAGTAAGTTTTGGGTTGCATTACTTCATGAAAGAATGTTTTGGCGCTGAGGCGTTCATCTATAAAATGCGTATCATTGAAAAACGGGTCGTTTTCATATTTAAAGTAATTCATTTTGAAGGATCATGATTTAAGTTGCATAATTTTCATTTAACGATTTTTATAATCATGATGAAAACTCTTGAACTCACTAGGTGTTAGCCTAACATTTTTTATTTGTCGGCATGTGCAACAGGTTCCAGTTGGGAATAGTTCTAGCGACACTATGAAGAGATGAGTGCTTGGTGTGAGCTCGAGAAATGATTAGCTTGGGGAAGTCTTCCGCATTGTTTTAGGAAGAGCAACTTGTATTTGGGTTAAGTAACACTCGACTTTGGTTTAGTCCTTATATATAAGACTGGAGTTTATAATTGTTGAGGTTAATTATAGAATTTTATATCTGAGGCATCTTGAGTTTTGATCTGTAGGAAGGAGTTTGTCTTTTATTTGATGTTATATCGAAAATTTTCATTAGTTGCTCTTACCAAATTTGAGGGTGTTACATTATACTTTTATCGTGATGTGCTAGAACGCCAACTATACTTTTATCTCGCTGTGCTAGAACGCCTGCTATACTTTTATCGAGTTGTGCTAGAATGCCATCTATTATAACATCGCGTTGTGCTAGAAAAACAACTATACTATCATTTCCCGTTGTGTGCTAGAACGCTAACTACACTATCATCGCACTGTGCTAGAACGCCAACTATACTATTATCACGCTCTGCTAGAATGCCAGTTATATTATTAACAAGTTGTGCTAGAATGCCAACGAGTTGATTATCCAAGTTGTGCTAGAATGCCAATGAGTTGATTATCCAAGTTGTGTTAGAATTCCAACGATCCGATTACTGTGTTGTGCTAGAACGCCAATGATGTGATTAATTAAGTTGTGCCTATGTGACAACAAATGTGAGATTGAAAATGTTTTATATAAACTGGTTTTATACTGTATTGAAATGACATAGATTATCTCACTAGACCATTCTGTCTAACCCTTATTGGCTTATTTTGTTTTCAAAATATGCATCTTAGGGCCGCAAGTGTTTAGATGGTAATGGAAAAAGGAAATTTGTGAGACTGCCTATTTGGATGTTTATATGTGAAGTGAAGCCTAGTGAGGATATCTATATGTGAAGATGAAAGATGATTATATGAAAGTTGCTTTTGATATCTATGAAATAATTCTATTGTATAATGTTTATTTAGCAAAAAGTTTGTAGTGACTTTCATGAGATTGTTTAGATTGTAGAATGGGACCCAATGTGTATCCCTAATATGGTTTGTTTTGTAAAAATTCTATGTTATATGTGTAACACCCTAAAAATAGGGATAACAAAAATCCGAAAAAAACGGACATGTAGTATACTAAAATTACAATAGCAAGAGCCTCCTAAAAATGGGGAAATATTTAAACCTGTTTAATTACAGTTGTAATATAACGGAAAATATACAACAACCAACTAATCTAGTTTCTATGCTAGAAAGAAGATTACAAAAGGGTGTCATCTATAGACCCAAAACGCCTTCACAAAGAGTGCTCTCAAAAGCACCTTCCCCAAGCTCTCACCCAAGCGCATCTATACTTGCTTTGGAACGACACCACTAGAACCTGAGATACACATCGACACCAACAAGTTTTAGGCCAAAAATCCTAGTGAGTTTGCACAAGAAATAGCATATAATTATCAAATACAATTCTTATCAGCAGTTAACCAAAGTTCATTACATGTGGAGTTAATAGGGGAGACCCATAGCACCAATCAAGTTCCACCCAAAAAGTCGATATACCTTGATGCCAACTACTAAGAGTGACATCCGAAAGGCTCGGCACATCCGAGGACTACAACCATGGCATTACCCTGAATGGCGGAGGTCTAGGCACATACCATTACGGTGACACCCAAGACTACTTCCTCCTAGTGTCTACTGACTTGGTTCATCCAACATAATTCATAGGAGGTCTCAAGGCACATTATAACCAAAAATATCTCAATACCAACCATGGGTACAATATTACCATCCCAATCAATATAAAGTCTGATATAAGATTAGTATGACCACAATTTTCATCATGTAGGTATAATACCACCAAATGGTGTCTCAAGTAAGAAATCATCCCAATCACAAGTTATGTATTCCATCTAGTCATGACAAGATATATATAGACATGTATACATAAAGGAAAACCCCAAATACTTAAACATTAAAAATGGACATTTCAAGTTAATATGCAAGATGGTAGCAATTAGTAGATTATGGTGTGTATCTAGTTTTAACAAAGGTTTAGTAAACTCACAATCTAGGTTTTTGATTAAAACCTAGAAAAATAGAAAACTCTAGATGGAAGAGGTTGAACTTGAAAGAGGTAGTTGGTTGCGTTGATGACTCCAATGAATGATCCTTAAATGAGGAATAAATGTTATCCCAAAAGCCCAACAAGAATTAGGTTGAAAGTGATGAAGGTTAGGGTTTTAGAAGGAGAAAATTGCCCTTGGTGACTCCAAAATCGCCCAACAAAACGAGGTCAAGAAGACAAATGAAGTTAAAATCAGTCAAGGATCTCATTAAACCCTCAGACCCTGACGGCGACAGTGCCATGGGCACTGTCGCGAGTCACAATCGCGCCAGACTCGAAGCCCGCAGTACATCCCCCATGATAGTGACCAGCGATAGTGACATTGTCACTATCACACGGTCACAATCGCGCCACTCTATGGACTCGTGGTACATCCGACGTGATAGTGACCGGAGATAGTGCCCTTGGCACTATCGTGCCACACCCCCCCCCCAACAACCCAAAAACTTGGTCTAAAACGATAACGAGCACGAGGTTAGGCATTCCGATAATTATATAACTCACATAACATTATAAACAGAGAACATGCATACATAAAGGACTTTATATTCTCAAATAACACAATTAATGGAGTGCGAGGAGTAAATACTTATCTTAAGTTTTCCGGGTGTTACAATCCTCCCCACCTAAATGGGATTTCGTCCCCGAAATCTCACCCTAGATTAAACAGTTGAGGATAACGCTTCTTCATATCATCTTCAGACTCTCAAATGATGTTAGCACCACGATGGTGCTTCCATTGTACTTTAACCATGACTACATCTTTGTGCCGCAACTTTTTCACTTTCGACTCTAATATCGCCTCGGGTTCTTCCACACAACGATTCCCATTATCTACCCGGATTTCCGTCAAGGGAATCACACTTTCCTCCTCGGCTAGGCACTTCTGAAGGTAACACACGTGAAAGGTAGGATGTATCACATCCATTTCCGGTGGCAAGTCCAACCGGTAGGCTTGTAATCCAATTCTTTCCAAAATGACGAAGGGTCCAAGGAAACGAGGGTTAAGCTTCCCGTGCTTCCCAAAACGGATAATCCCCTTCCATGAAGATACCTTTAACATGACACGATCACCCACTTGAAACTCGACCGGTCTCCTCTTCTTGTCCGCATAACTCTTCTGTCGGTCTTGCACCACCTTTAATCTCTCTTGAATTTCTTTCACCTTGTCTGCTGTTTCTTGAACTATTTCCGGTCCAACGAATTGTTTTTCGCCCGCTTCGAGCCAACAAATCGGGGTTCTACACTTCCGTCCATACAACGCCTCGAACAGTGTCATTCCAATACTAGAATGGTAACTGTTATTATTATAAGCGAACTCCACCAAAGGTAGGTGTGAGTCCCAACTTCCTCCGAAATCTATGGCACACGACCTCAACATGTCCTCTAGCTTCTGAATCGTCCTCTCACTTTGACCATCCGTTTGAGGATGGTTTGTCATGCTCAGATTTAATCTGGTGCCCAATTCTTTCTGTAATCTAGCCCAAAAGTTCGATGTGAACCGACTGTCCCGATCTGACACGATAGATAGCGGGACTCCATGCCTCGACACCACCTCATTGATATAAATCTTGTCCAATTTCTCCATTGGCAAGGTCTCTCTCATAGCAAGGAAGTGCGCGCTCTTGGTTAAACGGTCCACAGTTACCCAAACAGTGTCATGACTTCGCAGGGTCTTCGGTAGTTTGTCACAAAATCCATGGTGTTGTTGTCCCATTTCCACTCGGGAATGGCCAACGGTTGCAAACTCTCGTAGGGTCTTTGATATTCTGCTTTGACTTGAAGACACGTGACACACCTTTCCACGTAATTGGCCACGTCTAGTTTCAGCACCGGCCACCAACTTTAAATCTCTATACATCTTGGTGTTACCAGGATGAATAGAGTATCGACTTATGTGTTTCTTCTAGGAGTAACTCCCGATTTTCACCAAATTTTGGCACCCAAATTCTCCCTTGAAAAAGTTTAAGTCCCCGACTATCTTCCGTCAAGAGTCCACTTTCCTTCACCATAATCTTGGATTTGAGATTGTCTTCTTTGAGGGCTTCCATTTGACTCGTCTTGATGTTTTCCAAGAGACTCGATACTACATCGATTCTCGTGAGGGATAACTTAACACCGCCTTCATAACTCCTCTGACTCAATGCATCCGCCACCACGTTGGCCTTACCGGGATGGTAGAGCAAATCACAATCATAGTCCTTTAGCAACTCAAGCCACCTTCTTTGTCGCATATTGAGTTCTTTTTGATCGAAAATGTACTTAAGACTTTTGTGATCGGTTAAAAGAGTACATTTCGTCCCATACAAATAGTGCCGCCATAATTTCAATGCAAAGACCACCACCGTCAATTCCAAGTCATGAGTCGGGTAGTTCTTCTCGTGGTCCTTTAGTTGTCGTGATGCATAAGCTATCACTTTTTCCTATTGCATTAGCACACACCCTAGACCCATCTTGGAAGCATCACTATACACTACGAAGTCATCCGATCCCTCGGGCAGAGATAGAATAGGGGCTTCACACAACTTCTTCTTGAGTGTTTGAAAGGCTTGATCTTGCGCGTCGGTCCAAAGAAACTTAACATTCTTTCTTGTAAGGGAGGTGAGTGGCGAAGCTATCTTGGAGATATCTTACATGAAACGTCTGTAGTAACCCGCCAACCGCAAGAAACTTCGGATTTTCGTTGGACTCGTTGGCGGTTCTGATATGTATTGAGAATTCAATACATATTGCTTCTTTTCTTATCTTTTAGGATTTCAAATTCTTTTTATCCCAACAATTTAGTCATTTTCTTATCTTATTTTCCAATTTTTCTTATTCATGGAGTTAAGTTTATGATTTACCTATTTGTTGTTATTTTGTGTAAACCAACTTAAAATATTTTGTTTATTGTGATGCCAGATTGATGTTGTAGCATTGGAGGCTGTTTTGGAAAGAGGCTATGAAGATATTTTTTGAAGAAGATTGCAATCCTTATTTTTGGCCCCTCCAAATCTTTTGATAAATGGGAAATATATGGTTGGAGTAAAAAAAGGAGGATGCAATATTTTGGGCAAATATTTGGTTAAAAACTTTAGTTGTTGTACCTTTTATTTTAAGCTTTCTATTTACAATATTACCATCCATGTTTTGGTATAAATAGGTGTTATGATCTTTTGTTTTTTGAAGAACTGATTTCGTGACCTTCTCTCTAGAAATTTAAATATCAAGTCTTTAATCTTTTATAATTCTTGTTCTTCATTATCAAGTGTTGCAACATTGCTTCAACATTACCTGTCTTTACATTTCGTTATTACTTATTGTCTTTACTTTATGCACTTTACATTTTCGTCATTTACATTTCCGTCATTTAATTTATGTCATTTACATACCATCATTTACATTATGTCATTTACTTTTCTTGCAATTTATATTACGTAATGAGTAGCTAATTTTATAGTTTTGGTGTAAGACGAAAAGGGAGGTTGTAAAGCAAAAACTAGTGGACTTTGTTCTTCAATAACATTGTTCCACTATGTCATTTTAAGTTTTATAAATCCAAAAGCACTTCTTGACGAAATGATCACTTCTTAAAGTGTGAAAGTGTCATGGACTTAGGAATAAGCCATGAAAAAGCACTTCAGTTTGAATGATACGGGAAGTATACTTGGAAGAGTTACTAGCAAGGGAACTTGCTATCTTTGTTTTTCAAACCGATTGATTCTTGGCAGGTTGATCACTAGTCAAAGTGTTAAAGTGTAGCGGACTCAGGAATGAGCCACTAAGAACACGTCAACTTAAATGATATGGGAATCGACTCGGAAGAGTGATTTTTTAAACAAAGACATTTGTTTTTCCATATACTTTAGAGAAACCATTTGACACTCACACTGGTCCGGACATTTGCATAGGCATATGTTGATTGAAGGCTAAACAAAAGTGCAATGGTAGATATCCGGAAGGATACTCTTTAAAGTACATGGTGGAACTTGTTGCTGAACTGACGCTATAGCATCCCTATAGCATTGTCCTCCAGAATTTGTGTTTACTCCTCACTTTAAGTCTTGCACCCATTCTATCTTTATATATCTTGTTAAATCATATCATTGTTATCCAACTCAAACAAAGTCTTCAAATTCGCCATCTGAAATCTCTTCTTTTACTACACTTTTATTATACTTTTACACCAATCTCTATGGGACGATATTCGGTATTTTACCATTGTATTACTTGAAAATACGATATTGGATCCTATTGTATACTTGCTTTGAGGTTCAATTATCACATGTCTTAGAGGTGTGCAAACATCCGTATCAGGTTTCCAACTCATCATCGCATCTATCTTTGTCGGGTCTACCTTCACCCCGTCTTCAGACACCACGTGGTCCAAGAATTGCACTTCTTTGAGCCAAAACTCACACTTTGAGAACTTTGCGTACAACTTCTCTTTTCGGAGAACCTCTAGCACCTCTCGTATATGTTTCCCATGCTCGGCCTCATCCTTTGAGTAGATCAGGATGTCGTCGATGAAGACAATAACGGAGTTGTCTAAGAAAGGACGACACACACAGTTCATCAAATCCATGAATACTGCTGGAGCATTGGTCAAGCCAAAGGGCATCGCCAAAAACTCGTAGTGTCCATATCTCGTCCGAAAATCCGTTTTCGGTATATCCTCCTTCTTCACTCTGACTTGATGGTATCCGGATCTAAGATCGATCTTTGAAAAGCATCCAGCGCCTTGTAGTTGATCGAAGATATCGTCAATACATGGTAGAGGATACTTGTTCTTTACCGTGACCTTATTCAATTCCCGATAGTCTATACACATCCGCATGGACCCATCCTTCTTCTTCACGAATAAGACCGGAACTCCCCAAGGTGACGAGCTCGGTCGAATGAATCATTTCTCAAGAAGCTCTTGAAGTTGCGTCATCATCTCCTGCATTTCTGTCGGGGCCAAACGATAGGGTGCACGAGCTATCGGAGCCGCTCCCGGAGTGAGGTCTATTTGGAATTCCACTTGACGTTCCGGAGGTATCTCGGGTAAATCTTCCGGGAATACGTCCGGATAGTCTTGTATAATCTTTACGTCCTCCATCGACTCCTTCTCTTTTTTCACGTCCACCACGTATGCCAGATATGAAGGGTAACCCTTCACTAGAAATTTGCGAGCCTTAAGAGAGGAGATGATAGTAGTACTTCTCTTCCCCTTCTCCCCGTAGATGGTGACTACACCGTTTCCCGGCAAAGGCACTTGGATCATCTTTTTGGAGCAAAAGATGTCGGCCTTATACTTCGACAACCAATTCATGCCTATGACTACGTCGAACTCGCCTATAGTCATAAGTAGCAAGTCTACTTAAAAGGAATTCCCATCGATCTCTAGAGTACAACCACAAAAACAATCTCGGATGATCACTTGATCTCCATTAGCTACTTCTACTACTAGTACATCGGAAAGGACACTAATAGGATTGACAAACTGCTTACAGAAAATATACGATACGAAAGAACATGTAGCTCCCGAATCAAACAACACAGAGCGGGCAAGAAGTTTACTAGGAATGTACCCGAAACGACATCAGCGGTCTCCTTTGCCTCCTCGGTAGTCATTCGAAATGCTCGGCTTGGCGCTCTCGACAGTTGTTCGACCCATGCCATCGATCCAAAAGAACTTCCACAGTTTCCACCCACAAGCTTCGGGCAATCCTTCTTCATGTGACCCGGTTCCCGACACTCAAAACATACCGGCCTCCGGATAGGGCACTCTCGAATCGCATGACCCTTCTTGCCGCACTTGGCACATTCGACAGGACCCGAGTGAGATCTTGGATTGCATGGACCAGAGTGCATGGTTTTGCACTTGTGGCACAATCGACCTTCACGACGATTGTCACCAACTCTTCCACTTACAAACGACTAAGATTGACAAACGGGCCCAGATGGCCCTTCCCACTTTCTCTTTCCCCCCGCTTGACCTCTTTCTTTCTTTTTTGCCACTAGATCGTCTTCTACCATCAAAGACTCTTCAATTACATCTTGAAGTGTCAATCCTCTAGCATTCCTCACTGTCGTCCTCACACCGGTCGGCAATCCATGTTGATAGGCCTTGATCCTTGACCTTTCATCAGGGACGAGGTGTCCACCAGATTTAGCTTTTCCAAGAAAAACTTGGAGTAGTCGGCGACAGACAGAGTCCCTTTTCTCAACCCTCTGAATTCTTCTTCCAGCTTGTCCAACGATCTCTCACTACAGTAATTGTCCATGATCTTCTCCTTGAAAATCGACCAAGTTAGTTTGGCCAGAACTTCGGGAGTGAGGGCGGACCATGTGAGATTCCACCAGATCAAGGCCTCACCCCTAAGTAGTTGAGAAGCGAACTTGACCCGTTGCGAGACGTCACATTCGCTAGATTCAAAAGCCATCTCCACTTCCTTGAGCCAATACATGCAAACAACCGGATTGGCGGAACCTGAAAACTTCTTCGGATTGCACCCCAGAAAAGCTTTGTAAGTGCATCCTTTGACCTTTCACTTGTTTCCGTTCTCTACTTGATCTTCAGTCAACACAACAGCCGGTCCACCACCCGACCCCATTACGATATTCTCCGTCATTGTCTCAGGTTGTCGGTGACTGGCATCTCGATCTTCCAGAAGTTTCATAAAAAATTATTGTTGTTGAGGCATGGCCGAGTTCATGGCTTGCATCATGCTATCTCTGATTCTGGTTTCCATAGTCACTTCCTCCATGATAGCATTGCTATTTGCAACGTTCGTGCGTGGGATAATTTCGGGTCCTCCTCCCAAGATAGTGGGTATGGGAGGTCCCACGGAGGTCTCGACCAAAGGAGGTTGGTCAGCAGTAGATTCTACTTCCACACATCCCTCTTGCGTGTTTGGTAACCTGCTCCGAGTGTTTACCATTGCTATCTACCATACATGAACGAGAAAAGAGGTTGAGAAAAGACTAAGTGAGTTGAACTCATGGTATGTACTAATACATTTATCAATCATCATAACAGTAGCAATTCAAACATGCTCACGTAAGGCACATTCATAATAGAATTAGCTACATGATATTATGATTGTGTTATACATGAGGATCCATCGTCACCGTCATCACAATTCTTAATTCATGTAATTCTGTAGGTCCTAACGCTCTCCCCACCTAAGACTTCTAACCCAAGGTGGATAACTTAACTCTATGCTTAAAGCTTAAGTATAGGTATACTAAGGCCAATACCTCGTTCACTTAAACTAAAACTCTGATACCAACTTGTAACACCCTAAAACTAGGGATAACAAAAATCTGAAAAAACGGACATGTGGTATACTAAAATTGTCATAGCAAAAGCCTCCCAAAAATGGGGAAATATTTAAACCTGTTTAATTACAGTTGTAATATAACAGAAAATAGACAACAACTAACTAATCTAGTTTCTATGCTAGAAATAAGATTACAAAAAGGGTGTCATCTATAGACCCAAAACGCCTTCACAAAGAGTGCTCTCAAAAGCACCTTCCCCAAGCTCTCACCCAAGCGCATCTATACCTGCTTTGGAACGGAACCACTAGAACCTGAGATACACATCGACACCAACAAGTGTTAGGCCAAAAAAGCTTAGTGAGTTTGCACAAGAAATAACATATATTTATCAAATACAATTCTTATCAGCAGTTAACCAAAGTTCATTACATGTGGAGTCAATAGGGGAGACCCATAGCACCAATCAAGTTCCACCCAAAGAGTCGATATACCTTGATGCCAACTACTAAGAGTGACATCCGAAAGGCCTGGCATATCCGAGGACTACAACCATGGCATTACCCCGAATGGCGGAGGTCTAGGCACATACCATTACAGTGGCACCTAAGACTACATCCTCCTAGTGTCTACTGACTTTGTTCATCCAACATAATTCATAGGAGGTCTCTAGGCACATTATAACCAAAAATATCTCAATACCAACCATGGGTACAATATTACCATCCCAATCAATATAAAGTCCGATATAAGATTAGTATGACCACAATTTTCATCATGTAGGTATAATACCACCAAATGGTGTCTCAAGTAAGAAAACATCCCAATCACAAGTTATGTATTCCATCTAGTCATGGCAATATATATATAAACATGTATACATAAGGAAAACCCCAAATACTTAAACATTAAAAATGGACATTTCAAGTTAAGATGCAAGATGGTAGCAAGTAGTAGATTATGATGTGTATCTAGTTTTAACAAAGGTTTAGTAAACTTACAATCTAGGTTTTTGATTAAAACCTAGAAAAATAGAAAACCCTATTTGGAAGAGGTTGAACTTGAAAGAGGTAGTTGGTTGCCTTGATGACTCCAATGAATGATCCTTAAATGAGGAATAAATGTTATCCCAAACCCGCAACTAGAATTAGGTTGAAAGTGATGAAGGTTAGGGTTTTAGAAGGAGAAAATCGCCCTTGGTGACTCCAAAATCGCCCAACAAAACGAGGTCAAGAAGACAAATGAAGTTAAAATCAGTCAAGGATCTCATTTAAACCCTCAGACCCCGACGAAGACAGTGCCCGGCGACAGTGCCCATGGCACTGTCGCGAGTCACAATCGCGCCAGACTCGAAGCCTGTGGTACATCCCCCGCGATAGTGACAATGTCACTATCGCACGGTCACAGTCGCGCCACTCTAAGGACTCGCGGGACATCCGCCGTGATAGTGACTGGCGGCGATAGTGCCCTTGGCACTATCGCGCCACACCCCCAACAACTCGAAAATTGGTCTAAAACGATAACGAGCGCGAGGTTAGACATTCCGATAATTATATAACTCACATAACATTATAAAAAGAGAACATGCATACATAAAGGACTTCATATTCTCAAATAACACAATTAATGGAGTGCGAGGAGTAAATACTTACCTTAAGTTTTTCGGGTGTTACAATATGTTATGTGGATTTGCAGGTTGTTAGAAAATCTGAAGTGTTTTTAGCCGAAATCCACCATTTCGAAGGTTTTTGGTTCTTTTCGATGGATTTTTCAGTTCCTTTAGTTGATTTTGATAGATTTTTTTTTTTTTTTGGTTTTTTGATTGAATTCGAGAGAATTTTTCTGTTTTTTGGTTGATGTTCATTGTATTTTCTAGTATCCTGGAGAATCCATCATAGGTCTGTCAATATTTGTACATAAAACTCTATATCCTTGTAGAGTAAAAAATGATAGTTGTAGCTTCACTTGGTCCTAAGGGTGCGTTTGGTACACTGGATATGACATAACATAATAGAACAAAGATCTTTGTTCCATTTTCTGTTCCATTTTTGGCAGAATTTTTATGTGGAACAGACAAGAATATAGTGTAACAAAGTGGAACAAACTTGTTCCACCCCCACCTTATGGAACAAGGTTGAACAGACCTATATTTTACTCATATAACCTTAAAATAAAACATAATTCTCTTCTAAAACATCAAATATGTCTCCCTTATTACATTTTAGCCATTCTTTAAATTTTATTTACATTAAACTTTCACTTATTGTCCTCAAAATACCCGGGTGACCCAGTTCATATATGCAGTAGTTCGAGATCGATAGCCCACCCCAACTACTCTGATGGCACGTCGTCTTTTTTGAGAGAAGATGTCAAGGGGATAAGTGACTCTCGAAAGTCCTGCTCGATCGACCAAAAAAATAGTAGCCCCCAAGAACCTGGCAAAGTCATAATGTTCGTGCAATTTCTCACGAATTCAAGTTTGAATGCCCCTTATTATTTTTATACATATTTTATAACTTTGGTTAATTTTGTAATTTATTAAAAATCAAAATATATAAAAAGTGCAAAAAAGTACTCGTTAGGGGTAAATTGGTCATTTTATCTTTTCTATCCTGTGCAGTTCTGTTTTACCAAAAGATGGATAACTATTCTAATATTTTGTCCTATCTTGTCTGGATACCAAACGCACCATTAAGAACAACATTGCCACCAAAATTCAATTTAATCTTTACTATTAAATTTTAATATAATATTAATTCAAATAAGATTTCATGTTACAACGATAACTAAGATTAGGTATAGGGAAATTGACTCAAACAGTCATTTCACACAACCTAATTGGTCTCCTAACCATTATTCTCCAATTTTTACCTAAATGTCATTACCTCCGCAATTTCTAGTTGCGCAAGCTAAACAAACGAATGTGGTCAATTTCCCTTAAAAAATCAAATTGCGGACCTAGGTCTGAAAATTGTGGACCTAGATCTTGCGAACATGAAAATTGCGGACATGGGCCTGAAAATTGCAAAGGTAGTGACATTTTGGTTAAAATTAGAGAGAACTGGCTAGGAGACCAATTTGAGGGTATGAAATAACTTTTTAAGTCAACTTCCCATAGGTATATTCTTCGATGAGCTTGATGACAATCAAAAAGGAGACAACTTCTTTCAATATAGCTCAAGGTGTCATTATATGAACATATATTAGACGTGCACTCTAAGATGAGTTTTATGAGATTTTAGAACAAACTTTACTCATATGTGTGGAAAACTTATATGATAGTGTAGGTCTAATATGTTTTAACACTTAGATGGTGTTTGGTTTTTAAGAGATCTGAAGTCTGAAGTCTTATTTCACTTCTGATAAATAAGAGGTGGTGCTGAAGTCTGAAATCTGAAGCAATAAGACTGTTTGTTTTTAAAAAGTTAGGTCACCATTTGAGATTGTGGAACGATTTGGGGAAGTGGCGTATAAGCTCAATCTCCCGGAAGAATTGCGAGTTATACACAATACGTTTCATGTATCCAATTTAAGGAAATGCCTAGCGGAGGTGGATATGGCGGTGCCCTTGCATGATATGCAAGTCGATGAACGATTGAACTATGTCGAAGAACCCGAAACAGTTATTGATCGTAAAACCTGGAAGTTGAGGAACAAGGAGATTTGCTTAGTAAAAATTAATGGCGTTATTATAAGGGGTAGGATGTCACTTGGGAAGTTGAATCTGAAATGCGAACCAAGTACCCTCATTTATTCGAAGAAGATATTCCGGGGACGAAATCCTTTTAAGAGGGGGAGATTTGTAACGACCGTTAATGTTAAATTTCGGTCATGTCTATTTTTGGTTTGTGCTAAAGTTTTAGTTAAAGCTTAGTTGAGGGGTCTTTTAGGTCAACATAGTAAAGTTATAAAAATGGACTCTTATTACCCTAAATCCTTTCTCATTTCTTCTTTTGTTGTTGGTGATAGAGAGAGAAAAAGGGCGATCAAGAAGGCAATTTGGGTTTTGTGTGGAACGAGAGAGGTGAAGAATAAATCATGCTTGGTAGACTTCTCCATTTAAGGTAATCAATCTCTAACATCCATTCTTTTCAAGATCATTGCAAATCCATGATATATTAGTGATTCTTGAAGCTAAGGTCTGAAAAGAATCTTTGGGTGTTATTGTTTTGTGAAACCATGGATGCTAGATGGGGTAATCTGTAACACCCGTATTTTTGTTTTGTAATAATCTAGATTCCCAACTTGTCTGGTTGCGATTTTTTCGGGTTATTTCAATTCTATCCGTTGTATCTTTTCCCGTGTTGTAGTCTCATGAGTCATGGATTCAAAATTTGGGGTTTTGAGCCACGGTACCATCTCCGCGACCTTGCCCGCGATAGTGACAGTGTCACTATCGTCGGGGGGCACAATCGCGGCCGGCTTTGATCCACGGTACATTTGGCGCGAGTATGCCTCGCGATAGTGACAGTGGCACTATCGCCTGTCATTATCGCCAGCGGGGGCTGAACCATAAATCAGACAGCTCCAAATTTATTTCATTTATCTGATTTTTGGGAAAGGTCTAGGTCGTTTTGCTCTGCTACTCTTGGTAAGTTTCCAGCCCTAAATCTTCCTCTTCATTTATTACTTCATCCAACCTCCTCCCTCCTCATTAATGGTGGTGGTTTAGGTGTTTATAAGCTTTGGTGAAGATCTCCAACTCTCAAGTTCTAGTCCTCTCCAACTAGAAGTTTCTAGGGTTTGGTACTTGACCCATTGTGAGTTCATACTTTCTTTTACTAAACTTTATACACATCAAAATGCATATTTTGACTTCTAAACATATTCTTATTTACATTATCGATGTTGATGAGTTTTGACCTAACTTGGTGATTTTAAGAGATTTTAGGGTTTCTCACCTTTTTGTAAAATATAGATACAACTCATGTCTTGGTTCTACAAATATGATTTTTGTCACATTTGGATGAGAAAATGTTCAACTTATGGCTTTTAGCCAAGTTTGTGTTTTAAACATATCATGAGTATTTTTGGGGGAAAGTGGAATTTCGGAAAAAGGAAATGAATGGTGTGAAACGAGGTAGTCCATGTTTACCTTAAAATGGTTTTATATATATATATATTTGGAATTGAGAAAATAGCTTATGATTCATGTTTGAGCTTTGTATTTTCTTATCAGCAGTTAACCATAAAAATGTGATTTGGGAACTAAATGGTGTTATGGATTATATGTTTGATTATAGTTGGTCACATGGGTTATTGTGACAAGTCTAGACTATTACTAGTGGATCCCTAGGTATTGAGTCGGCTTATATGTTGGGATGTTTTTCCCCTTTGTAGCTACGGATGCATTTTTACCCCTTTTTGGCCTTTGGTACGGTTATGTGGGATCGGTTACTAGCCATGGGTTAAATGTAATTATAGTGAATGAGCATGACTAGGAATCATCGGGTGCCATCCCCCACATCTTTATTTGAACCGGCGTGTTCACGGCCTTGATCCTAGTATGGTGAGCTCAAAACTCGGAAAGTGGCTTACTTTGTGTTTCGCCACAATCCTTGGAATTCGGGCTTATACCCGTCATCGCAAGATGAAGTCTGGACCGGAAGGATTACTATGTGCTTACCAAACCTTTTACAAAGATGTTGATGAAAACAGTTTATTTATATTGCAACAAATTTCGCTTACTGTCTTTCATATAAATTGTATGTTCTCACTAGGCTTTAAGTCTAACATTTTTTTCTCAAACGATGTGTATAACAGGTTCCCTTAGTGGCGGGTCTTCAAGGGTTTGAGTGAAGAGCGTGGTCTCTTGTATGGGCATTTTTGGATGATAGTCATTTAAGGGAATGCTTAGCATTGAAACAATTATTCTTTTGGTATTGGGTTGACAACCAATGTAATCTGGCTAGTTGTAGTTTAGATTAGTTTGTTGTCGTTTCCCTATTCATTGTTACAGGTTTTGTAAATGCTCGTGTTTGCCCATTATGGGTGGTTTGCCCTATTTATAAACGTTATGTTGCCGAATTTTCAATTTTAAAAATTCCCCAATTTTTAGGGTGTTACAAGTTGGTATCAAAGCTCTAGTTTAAGTGAACTAGGCATGAATGTAAGATGTCTAGACTTAGACTGAGTATTGTTAGGCAATGATCGTGAGTTGGGTAGAAACTCTAAGATGGGATAGTCTTAGAGTCGACGGAAGTTATATTCATCAAGCGTTGTGATGATGGTAACGAGAACCCTTATGTGTTATATGTTCATAATCTCACTTAGCTAATGTTATTATGAGGATATTTTACGTAAGTGTACTTAGTTTGCTAATGTTATGACAATTGGTAGATGTAGTAGTATGTTTCCTTTGTATTCGTTTCGGTTAACCTCTTTCTTACTCTCTCTCGTGCTTGTGTGGCAGCCGTTATTCTGTTATGGTGAACACTCGTAGTCGACCGTTAGTCGAGGGGGATTTGCGTGAAGATAGCTCGCCTGAGCGGAATCCCGTGGTTCGGGCAGCGATTGTCGTTCCTCCGGGTATGCCGCCTATATTTACGGGAGAGGTGGAACAAGTGCCAAGAGTGGAGTTGGCATCCACAAACCCGGTGGTTCAGGAGGCAAACCCTCAAGCCGACGTGATGGCCAGCATCATGCAAATGGTGTCGACGGCTATGGAGAAGCAGCAAGAAGCGTTCATGAAGAGGTTGGAGGATCGTGATGCCCGCCTCAAGAGAAATAAGGCGGTTGCTGAGAACGTTGTGGTTGGTTCTGGTGGCACCGATCCGGGTATCAGAATGGAAGAGCACAGAGTCGTGGGTGCTCAGAAAAATGGGAGAAGTTGTTCGTACAAATCATTTCTGGGATGCGGGCCGCCAGAGTTCTCTGGTTCTGACGACCCAATTTTATGCGTGAAGTGGATTAGAGCTGTTGAGCAAGCTTTTGGCTCCTCGGAATGTGGAGACGATCAGATAGTGAGGTTTGGCACCCAACTGCTGAGAGATTCGGTGCTCACCTGGTGGAATGTTACACAATCCACTCTCTCTCCTACTGTATTGGCTCAGTTGTCTTGGGTCGAGTTTAAAAGGAAGCTGATGGAAGAGTTCTGTAGCGAGAGATCTATGGACCGCATCAAAAAAGAGTTTCGATCTCTGGTAAAAGGAAACTTGACAGTGAGAGAGTACACTCGTCAATTCATGGAGAAGCTCGATTTGGTGGGGCACGTAGCCCCAACAGAGAAAGAGGAGATAAAGGCCTACCTCAATGGCCTACCGGCGGACATGTTGTCCATGGTCCACAACTCCAAGGCTTCCAATCTTCGCGAGACGATTGAGGAAGCTCAATTCATGGAAGAGATCTTTGCGAGGAGCAAGTCAGAGAAAACGGTAGTAGTTGGGGACAAGAGGAAGTGGGAAAGCAATTATGCACCTCCTAGGAGAAATCAACCTTTTGTGGGGAATCGGAACTTCAACAACCGTCCAGAGGCTAAGTGGTGCCGGACGTGCCATAGCAAGCACTACGGAAATTGCAATCTCCCTCCTCAATCTTGCAACAAGTGTGGGAAGTCTGATCATGCCATCAAGGATTGCCCAATCCGGGGGCTCGTCTGCTTCGAGTGCAAGACACTGGGGCATATGAAGAGAGATTGCCCAAGGCTCAAGTCGGGTAACGCGCCGGAGAAGAAAGAGAACCCGTCTAGGGTTTCGGGCCTAGCCTTTCAAATGATGGCCGATGAGGCCAAGGCATCCGCTGACGTGGTATCGGGTACGTTTCTCCTAAACTCCATACCTGCTCGTGTGCTATTTGATTCGGGTGCCAGCTTCTCTTTCATATCTGTTGTGTTTCGTGAAAAACTTGACATGCCTACTAATAGTTTAGAGAATGCTTTAGTGGTAGAGTTAGCTAATGGTGATCAAGTGTTAGTCCGTGACGTTTTGAAGGATTGTACCCTTAGCATTGAAGGAAAGAAGTTCCTAATCAACTTGATGCCAATGGTTATTGGTGGCTTCGATGTGGTGGTCGGTATGGATTGGTTGGCGGACAATCATGCCGAAATTTTATGTTCCAAGAAACCAATCTGACTCCCTATATCGGATGGGGGCATAGTGGTAGTTTATGGCGAGAGAAGGAAAGGTGATGTGGCGGTTATCACCATGGCTAAGGCGCGAAAGTGTTTGGTGAAGGGATGTTCGTCCTTTCTAGCTTATGTGATAGACGCGAAACTCGAGAAGAAGAAGCTCGAGGACGTGAAGGTGGTGTGCGAATTTTCCGATGTCTTTCCGGAAGATTTGCCCGTCTTGCCACCCGATCGTCAAGTGGAGTTCTGGATTGACCTTATACCGGGGGTTGCTCTAATTGCGCGAGCTCCTTACCGGTTGGCGCCATCGGAGATGCAAGAAATGATGGCTCAACTCCAAGAACTCCTAGAGAAGAGATTTATAAGACCGATCTCGTCGCCTTGGGGAGCTCCGGTCTTGTTCGTCAAGAAGAAGGATGGCACAATGAGGATGTGCATCGATTATCGCGAACTGAATAAGGCTACGGTGAAGAATAAGTATCCACTCCTGAGGATCGACGACTTATTTGACCAACTCCAAGGAGCAGGTTATTTCTCGAAGATCGATTTGCGCTCAGGATATCACCAAGTGAAGGTGAGAGAGGAATACGTTCCGAAGACGGCTTTTAGAACGCGTTACGGCCATTATGAGTTCCTTGTGATGCCGTTTGGTCTAACTAACGCACCGGCGGTGTTTATGGATTTGATGAATAGAGTGTGTCGACCGTTCCTTGATAAATTGGTCATTGTGTTCATTGATGACATACTAGTGTATTCCAAGAGTGATTCAGAACACGAGCAACACCTACGCGAAGTCCTAGTTGTGCTGAGAAAAGAAAGATTGTTTGCCAAATTTTCCAAGTGCGACTTTTGGCTTGAAGAGGTTCAGTTCTTGGGCCACGTTGTCACTCGAGATGGAGTGAAGGTGGATCCCTCCAAGATTGAAGCTATGGTGAATTGGGAGCCTCCCAGGAGTCCATCCGAAATCCGAAGTTTCTTGGTTTTGGCGGGCTACTATCGGAGATTCATTCAAGACTTCTCCAAGATTGCATCTTCCTTGACGGCCTTGACTAGGAAGAATGCGAAGTTCGTGTGGACCGAAACGCAAGAGAAGGCATTCCGGACTTTACAGAAGAAGTTATGTGAAGCTCCAATCTTGTTGTTACCCAAAGGGTCGGAAGACTTCGTGGTCTATAGCGACGCTTCGAAGATGGGTTTAGGATGTGTATTGATGCAAAGAGGCAAGGTGATAGCTTACGCATCAAGGCAACTTAAGATTCACGAAAAGAATTACCCTACCCATGATCTAGAGTTGGCGGCGGTGGTGTTCGCTTTGAAGCTTTGGCGACACTATCTCTATGGCACCAAGTGTACTCTGTACACGGACCATAAGAGTTTGAAGTACGTCTTTGATCAAAAGGAATTGAACATGAGGCAAAGGCGGTGGCTCAAGTTACTCAAGGACTATGATTGTGAGTTGCTTTACCACCCCGGTAAGGCAAATGTGGTAATCGATGCTTTGAGTCGGAAGGACTATAGTGGAAGCATTAAGACTACCCTCTCAAGAATCGAGCTCGTGTCGAGTCTCATTGATAAAATCCGGACATCTCAAGTAGAAGCTTTGTTGGAAGAAAACCTCAAGGAAGAAGTTATGACGAAACAACGTTTGCTCTTAATGGAAGATAGCCGTGGAGTGAAATTGTTCAACGGTCGTGTGTGGGTGCCCAAGGTTGGTGGCAGTCGGGAACTTCTTCTTAAGGATGCTCACAAGTCTAAATATTCGATTCACCCAGGTAGTACAAAGATGTACCGGGACTTGAAGCTACATTATTGGTGGTCGGTGATGAAACTTGACGTGGCACGTTATGTAGAGCGTTGTGTAACATGTTTGCAAGTGAAGGCCGAGCACCAGCGACCGTATGGGAGTCTCCAATCCTTGGAGATCCCCGAATGGAAATGGGAACATATTACCATGGACTTCGTGACTAAGTTGCCGAAAACTCTTCGAGGTCACGATGTCATATGGGTAATAGTGGATCGGTTGACCAAAAGCGCTCACTTCTTGGCCATGCGTGAGGCACTACCGATGGATAAGTTAGCAAAGCTTTACATCGATGAGGTGGTTTCAAGGCATGGAGTGCCCTTATCTATTGTTTCTGATCGTGATAGTCGATTCACTTCCAATTTTTGGGATGGCCTACAGAAAGAACTTGGTACGCGCGTAAATTTGAGTACGGCCTACCATCCTCAAACCGACGGTCAAAGCGAGAGAACGATCCAAACGCTTGAAGACATGTTAAGGTCTTGTGTTATTGACTTCGGGGGTAGCTGGGACTCTCACTTACCTTTGGTGGAGTTTGCGTATAACAATAGCTACCACTCGAGTATCGGAATGGCTCCGTTCGAAGCCTTGTACGGGCGAAAGTGTAGAACTCCCGTGTGTTGGCTTGAAGCGGGAGAGAAGCAGTTCGCCGGACCTGAAATCGTGCAAGAGATGGCCGATAAGGTCAAAGGCATTCGGGAAAGGTTGAAAGCGGCTCAAGATCGGCAGAAGAGCTATGCCGATAAGAAGAGACGGCCGATGGAATTCCAAGTGGGCGACCGCGTGATGTTAAAAGTGTCGCCATGGAAAGGCATCATCCGGTTCGGATAGAGCGGGAAGTTGAGTCCCCGTTTCCTTGGACCGTTTAAAGTGCTCAAGCGTGTGGGATTGCAAGCATACCAGTTGGAACTTCCTCCAGAAATGAACGGGATCCACAACACTTTCCACATTTGCTATCTTCGAAAATGCTTGGCGGAAGAGGAGAGCGTTATCCCTCTTTCCGAGATTAGAGTGGACGAGGGTAACCGTTGTGTTGAAGAGCCCGAGGCTATTTTGGAGAAGAAGTCAAAGAAACTTCGCCACAAAGAAGTCACTATGGTCAAAGTTCAATGGAAGCATCATCGAGGTGCCAATGTGACGTGGGAAGCCGAGGAGGATATGAAGCGAAGATATCCTCACCTGTTCGAGTAGTTGGGATTTCGGGGACGAAATCGTTTTCAAGTTGGGGAGGATTGTAACACCCGTATTTTTGTTTTGTAATAATCTAGATTTCCAACTTGTCTGGTTGCGATTTTTTCGAGTTATTTCAATTCTATCTGTTGTATCTTTTCCCGTGTTGTAGTCTCGTGAGTTACAGATTCAAAATCTGGGGTTTTGAGCCACGGTACCATCTCCACGACCTTGCCCGCGATAGTGACAGTGTCACTATCGCCGGAGGGCACAATCGCGGCCAGCTTTGAGCCACGGTACATTTGGCGCGAGTATGCCTCGCGATAGTGACAGTGGCACTATCGTCTGTCACTATCGCCAGCGGGGGCTGACCCATAAATCAGACAGCTCCGAATTTATTTCATTTATCTGATTTTTGGGAAAGGTCTAGGTCGTTTTGCTCTGCTACTCTTGGTAAGTTTCCAGCCCTAAATCTTCCTCTTCATTTATTACTTCATCCAACCTCCTCCCTCCTCATTAATGGTGGTGGTTTAGGTGTTTATAAGATTTGGTGAAGATCTCCAACTCTCAAGCTCTAGTCCTCTCCAACTAGAAGTTTCTAGGGTTTGGTACTTGACCCATTGTGAGTTCATACTTTCTTTTACTAAACTTTATACACATCAAAATGCATATTTTGACTTCTAAACATATTCTTATTTACATTATCGATGTTGATGAGTTTTGAAAACCTTTTACAAAGATTTTGATGAAAACATTTTATTTATATTGCAACAAATTTCGCTTATTGTCTTTCCTATAAACTGTATGTTCTCACTAGGCTTTAAGCCTAACACTTTTTCTCAAACGATGTGTATAATAGGTTCCCTTAGCGGAGGGTCTTCAAGGGTTTGAGTGAAGAGCGTGGTCTCATGTACGGGCATTTTTGGATGATAGTCATTTAAGGGAACGCTTAGCATTGAAACAATTATTCTTTTGGTATTGGGTTGACAACCAATGTAATCTGGCTAGTTGTAGTTTAGATTAGTTTGTTGTCGTTTCCCTATTCATTGTTACAGGTTTTGTAAATGCTCACGTTTGCCCATTATGGGTGGTTTGCCCTATTTATAAACGTTATGTTGCCGAATTTTCAATTTTAAAATTTCCCCAATTTTTAGGGTGTTACATAATCGATTTTGGAGTTTAAATTAGTATTGTAGCTGATTTTGGTTAAGATTGAACCTTGACCATCGTAATCTCCTTGTGACAGAGTTTCTTTGATTTCCTTTCCAAAATGGCGTCGGGTTCCTCAATACATCGGTTACCTTCATCCACTCTTATTTCTGAAAGGGGAATGACACTTTCCTCTTCGGCCAAGCATTTCCGGAGATAACACACATGAAATGTGTTATGGATCTCGTTCATTTCGGGTGGAAGCTCCAATTGGTAGGCTTGGAGCCCAACCCGTTTGGTTATAGAGAATGGCCCAAGGAATCGAGGGCTTAACTTTCCCCGCTTTCCAAACCGAATGATTCCTTTCCAGGGCGATACCTTGAGCATCACACGATCGCCCACCTGAAATTCCACCGGTCGTCTCTTCTTATCCGCATAACTCTTTTGTCGGTCCTGTGCCGCCTCCAAACGTTCTCTGATACTCCTGACCTTATCCGCGGTTTCTTGAACGATTTTGGGTCCAGCAAACTGCTTCTCACCCGCCTCTAACCAACAAATCGGAGTTCGACATTTTCGACCGTACAAGGCCTCGAAAGAAGCCATGCCAATACTGGAGTGATAGTTGTTATTGTAAGTGAACTCCACCAAAGGTAGGTGGGAGTCCCAACTACCGCCAAAATCGATAACACACGATCTTAGCATATCTTCCAACGTCTGAATCGTCCTTTCACTTTGGCCATCAGTTTGGGGATGATAAGTCGTAGTCAATTTTACTCTAGTACCCAATTCCTTTTGTAACCCATCCCAGAAATTGGAAGTGAAACGGCTATCTCGGTCAAATACAATTGACAACGGTACCCCATGCCTTGAAACAACTTCATCGATGTACAACTTGGCAAGCTTATCCATGGGCAACGTCTCACGCATTGCCAAAAAGCTTGCATTCTTCGTCAATCGGTCGACTATTACCCAAATTGTGTCATGACCTCTGAGTGTTTTGGGTAACTTCGTCATGAAATCCATCGTGATATGCTCCCATTTCCACTCCGGAATCTCCAAGGATTGGAGGCTTCCGTAGGGTCGCTGATGTTCTGCTTTCACCTGCAAGCACGTCACACACTTCTCCCCGTAGCTTGCCACATCCAACTTCATCACGGGCCACCAGTATGTCAATTTCAGATCCCGATACATCTTGGTGCTCCCCGGATGAATGAAGTATTTGGATTTATGGGCATCTTCTAGGAGCAATTCTCGGTTGCCTCCAATCTTGGGCACCCAAATACGACCTTGGTATAATTTCAACCCTCGGTCGTCTTCGGTCAACAACGATTGTTTCTTACCCATCACTTCACTCTTGAGATTCTCCTTACGCAAGGCTTCTCTTTGAGACGACTTTATTTGGTCAATTAGATTGGACACCACATCTATCCTTGCGAGTGTGGCTCGAATACCACCACTATACTCCTTCCGGCTCAAGGCGTCTGCCACTACATTCGCCTTTCCTGGATGGTAGAGTAATTCACAATCATAGTCTTTTAATAGCTCCAACCAACGCCGCTGCCTCATATTCAGCTCCTTCTGGTCAAACACATACTTCAAACTTTTGTGGTCCGTGAACAAGGTGCACTTGGTGTCGTATAGGTAGTGTCGCCATAGATTTAGAGCGAACACCACGACCGCCAATTCCAAATCATGGGTTGGATAATTCTTCTCGTGCTCCTTGAGTTGCCTCGACGCATAGACGATCACTTTGCCCCGTTGCATCAACACACAACCCAAACCCATTTTAGATGCATCACTGTAGACCACAAAATCTTCAGGTCCTTTGGACAGAGAAAGGATCGGGGCTTCGCACAACTTATTCTGAAGTGTCCGGAAAGTTTTCTCTTGCGCTTCCCCCACACGAACTTCACATTCTTGCGAGTTAAGGTCGTCAAGGATGAAGCAATCTTTGAGAAGTCCTGAATGAACCTCCGGTAGTAACCTGCTAGACCGAGGAAGCTTCGAATCTCAGACGGGCTCTTGGGTGGTTCCCAATTCATCATCACCTCGATTTTTGGACGGGTCCACCTTCACTCCATTGCGGTTGGCTACATGACCCAAAAATTGGACTTCTTCGAGCCAAATTTCGCATTTGGAGAATTTCGCATACAGTTTCTCCCGCCTCAAAACTTCCAAAACTTCCCTGAGATGTTACTCATGATGCGCTTCGTCCTTGGAGTAGACAAGTATATCGTCGATGAACACAATTACAGACCGATCGAGGAACGGTCGACATAGTCGATTCATCAAGTCCATGAACACCGTCGGTGCATTTGTTAAACCGAATGGCATCACAAGAAACTCGTAATGGCCATAACGTGTTCTAAATGCGGTCTTTGCCACATCTTTACCCTTCACCTTCACTTGATGATATCCCGAATGAAGATCAATCATCGAGAAACATCCCGCCCCTTGAAGTTGATCGAACAGATCGTCTATTCTCGGGAGTGGGTATTTGTTCTTCATAGTTACCTTGTTTAGCTCCCGGTACTCTATGCACATTCTCATTGTGCCATCCTTCTTCTTTACAAATAGGACAGGAGCTCCCCCAGGCGACGAGCTCGGTCTCACAAAATCTTTCTCTAAGATTTCTTGTAATTGGGACATCATCTCTTGCATCTCCGAGGGCGCTAAGCGGTAATGCGCTCTAGCGGTCGGTGCAGCCCCCGGAATCAAATATATCTGAAACTTGACTTGTCGATCGGGTGGCAAACCGGGTAATTCGTCGAGGAACACATCCGGAAATTCACGGACAACTTTGACTTCCTCAAGCTTCTTCTTCTCCAATTTGGCATCTACAACATATGCCAAGTAGGATGTACACCCCTTCACTAAACACTTGCGTGCTTTGGCCATAGAGATGACTGCTACTTCTCCTTTCCTCCTCTCTCTCCGTATACCAACACCGCTCCATCACCCTCCAAAGGAATACGAATCAGTTTCTTGAGCAAAGGATCTTCGCTCGGTTTTCTCCCAACTAATCCATTCCAACGATCAAGTCAAATCCACCAATAGACATTGGAAGGAGTTTTATCGGAAATTTCCTCCCTTCGATTTCCAATACGCAATTGTTATAGACTTGACTAATCATAACTCGACTACCATTTGCTATTTCCACTACAAGAGCGTCCTTTAAAACACTAGCAATAATAAGCAACCTTGATAGGAAAGATATAGATACGAAAGAATAACTTGCTCCAGTATCGAAAAGAATATGTGCAGGTACGGAGTTAACAAGGAACGTACCCGACACCACATCCATCGATGCCTTAGCCTCCTCAGCTGACATCTGGAAAGCTCTTCCGGGTACTCTTGGTGCACTCTCTTTCTACCCAGAATTTCCTCCCGACTTGAGCTTCGGACACTCATTGCGAAAATGGCCCGGTTCTCGACATTCAAAGCATACCAGCCCTCTGACCGAGCAATCTTTTTGTGCGTGTCCAAACTTGCCACACTTTTAACATGAGTCGGGCTTCGGGTGGCATGGGACCAAATGCTTGCTCTTGCACTTCGGGCACCACTTAGCCTCCCTCTTAGAATCATAGTTTCGGTTGGTGTTGTTGTGGAACGGTCTCGATCGCTTGTAAGATCCGGCATTACCTTCTCACTTCCTCTTCTCCATTTGCACAACCTCTTCTTCCTTCTTGCAGGCATACACATCCTCCATGAGCTTGGCCTCTTCGATAGTTTCTCGAAGGGTGGGAGCCTTAGAGTTTCGAACCATGGCCATCATGTCGGCCGGTAGGCCTTTAAGGTAGGCCTTGATTTTTTCCTTTCCACTTGGAGCCACATGCCCCACAAGATCAAGCTTTCGATGAAAAGGCGAGTATACTCCCTCACCGTTTTATCACCTTTCTTGAGTGCTCGAAATTCTTCTTCAATCAAGTCGATAGCCCGCTCATTACAATACTCCTCCAAGATTTTCTTCTTGAACGTAGCCCAAGACAGTTGGGCAAGGACAACGACATCGAGGGTGGACATGGTGACATTCCACCATCGATGTGCCTGTCCTCTAAGCATCTGGGAGGCGAATTTTACCTTCTGCTCCTCCCCACACTCACTGGAGCCGAAGGCCTGCTCGATGGCTTGGATCCAGTTTATGCAAGCAATTGGGTTATCGGACCCCGAAAACTCAGGTGGCTTGCTGCACAGAAATGTCTTGTAGGTGCAAGTTTTTCCGCCTCTCTAAGCGCAGACAACCACATGCTCCTCTGTCCTGATCCAATTACCAGTACCCCCTGAAACCACCACAATATTCTTAGCAACTATCTTAGGCCTCCTGAGACTGGCATCTCTATCCTCCAACATCTTTAGAAATGCCTTTTGTTGTTTCTCCATAGCCGACGTCACCATCTTCATGACACTGGCCATCATATCGGCTTAAGGGTTTGCTTCTTGGATAACTAGATTTGAGGACGCCAATTCCACTCTGGGTACGTGCTCAACTTCCCCAGTGAATATCGGTTGCATACCGGGAGGTATAACATTTACCTCCCTAACCACGGGATTTGGGTTAGAGGTGCTACCTTCCCGTGCTTCCCCTTCAACCAACGGTCGACTTCGAGTATTCACCATGATAGAACACGGCTTCCACAGAAGCACGAAAGAAAATGAGAGATTGATTGAGACATAAAAATAACGTACTAACACATTCGTCAATCGTCATGACATTATCAAGTCAAGCATACTCATGTAACAATATGTTCATAATTGGCATTAGCTACGTGCAATTCTAAACACATTATACACAAGAAATTTCATTACCATCATCACAATTCTTAAGTCATGCAATTCTATCAATCCTAAGAACGTCCTATCCCAAAATTCTACCCAATTCTCACCAATCATAGCCTAACGACTACAACTTAAGTCTAGACATCTTACTATCATGCCTACTTCACTTAAACTAGTACTCTGATACCAACTTGTAACACCCTAAAATTTAGAGTGAAAGAAAAAAATTGCAATATAATGATTGTAAAATGAATAGCCAAAACCTGTGATTGAACATTTCATCCACAAGCACAACGAAGCTAAATAGACAAAGATCACCCAAAAGGTGGGGAAAAGTAGTTAAGGCGTTTTACAACAAAATAAACTTGGAAATTAAGAATGACAACTAGTTAATCTAAGACATGATCATCTAGATTAGACCGTGTCACCAAATCTCCCAAAATGATCTATACTTTCATGTTTATACGCCAAGCCACCTAATATTTACTTCCAAAAGGTCTTCGCTATACGCTCAACCCCCGAAGCTCAGACTTTACGAGCCCCACCACTAATAGAACCTGAAAAGTGAAACATTTAAGAAACAAGTGTTAGGCTTACGCCTAGTGAGACTAATCATAATAATTTAAATAAAGGATTAATAATTATCGGAACATGATTTTATCAATGTTGCATTCATGAGTTGCTTAACTCTCCCTTGGGAAAGGGTAAAGTCTCACAATATGACGGGGGAGATCCGAGTTTACCATTGAGGCGACGGAACACAAAAGTAGGTCACACACCAATGTTGTGGAACTTTTATTATAGCACCAAAGGTTATCGAGTTCAACCACCCACGGTCTCTAGTTCGAGCTCCCAATATGGTCTAAGAAAGCTCGCTCGCTAGATTATACACATCATGTGATACAAGGTTATCGTATTCAACCACCCACGGTCTATTGCACGAGCTCCCAAGTAGCACCCATCTAGCCCAAAGGTTATTTATCATGGTACAATTACCCCTAGTGCCTATGGATCCGTTACACTGTCTTTGCCCAACATATACACCAAACATGTCATAATTTATATATATTCCATGTATCGTTACCAGTTATAATTCCAAATATAAGGGAAACCCATACTTATCAGCAGTTCATAAAAATAGCCAACTCGGTGTTTTAACCAAAAGTCCTTTAAATCATCCAAGGGTCATCATTTATATATTCAAAACCAATACCCGAAATCTTTTCAACAAAACATTGGGTTTGGCCAAAACCCTAGGTTGACCTAAATCTCCCGAATCTCAAATGTATAAATTGGAGTAATAAATTGAACAAAAACCTTTATTAACAATATACACATGCATTTAGAAAAGGGAGTTTAGAGATTGACTCACAAAGTAGGGTTTTGATGAAAACCCTAAACCCTAATTTCTTCTCTTGAAGAGGATGACAAGTAGGAGAAGTAGAAGCTAGATTAGAACCTTGGATCTTGGTTGGTGAAGATAGATTCTTACAATAAATGAGGAGTGAATGCCCCCTTTCCACCCTAGAATCGGTCTAAGCAAAAAGGGGAAGAGAGTTGAGAGAGTCTTGGTGAAATAAATGAAGAGTGATAAGAGAAATGGTCAAAATCCCGTTTTTAATTCACCAGGACCCCGACCGCGAGATTGCCAGCGATAGTGACACTATTACTATCGCGAGGCATACTCGCCGAAAACGTACCGCGAGTTGTGGCTCACTCGGCGATTGTGCCAAGCGATAGTGACACATGTCACTATCGCGAGTCACTCTCGGCCAAACGGTACCGAGCCCAAAGTTGCTCAAAACTCAGACTTCTTGCACGGTTTGTGTTGGGGCTCGAAAGTGTAACATAACCTAACCGAAAGATCAACGAAAGGCAAATAAAATATCAGAAAGGGCATGGAAAAACTTACTTCGAAAATTCCGGGTGTTACAGCTGAAGTCTAAAATCTGAATCAATAATAATACTGTTTGTTTTATAACGTTTAGAGGCGTCTTGAGAAAAATGATAACATATGAACTGAGGCGACAATAAGAGGTTTTAAGAACTTAGCTCACCACTTCTTATTTCAGATGTATTTAAAATTTAAGAGGTTCTAAAAACTAAAAAAAACAAACAATCTGAATATAAAAAGGTGTGACCAATTCAGACTTAGGAGTCATTAAGATGTTTTTTCAAAAAAAACAGACTCTAAATAAAATAAGAGAAAGATATATATATATATATATATATATATATATATATATATATATATATATATATATATATAGGGGCAGGTTCAAACGAGAAGGCAGTCAATTTGCGAGAATGCGAGAAGGAATATGAGCCACATAATTTATTAATTAAAAAATAGCATAAATAAATTTTTTTAAAATTAGGATAATTACAATTTGAATTGGATAAATTCTTAAAAATCTCATAATATCTTTTAAATTTATTTATTTTTTAATTTTAATAAATTCATAATTTTTTTTATCAAATTTATATTATTATTTTCTAGATAAAATCACAATTTTCATCAAATATCACATGTCATATCAATAACTAATCATTATTTATTTCACCATTTATTTCTCTATTTTTTAGATTTACGTTTTGAATCACATGTGATATATTATTATGTATCACATATGATCCCATTAGGTGGATTTTTGTAAATATCACATATGATAATATACACTACTAGAAAAAAGACCATTTCCGACGGCAAAATCCGTCGGAAAATCAAATTACCGGCGGATTTCTGGCGGATTACGCTGTCAAAAAATGCCCCGCCAGAAAATGGATTTTTCGACGGATTTCCGATGGATTTATCATTTCCGACGGATTTTTCCGTCGGAAATTAATTTCCCATTTTTTAAAAAAAAGTCAAATTAATTAACAAATTCTTAATCTGATTAATTAGTTTCCGACGGATAAAAATTTATTAATTATTTTATTTTTAATCGTTTATTTATTAAAAAATATATAAAGAAACATTTTTAAAAAAGAAAAACAAATTTCTGACGGAAAATCCACCGGAAATCCGTCGGTAATTCCGCCGGAAATCCGTCGCAAATTTGTTTTTTTTTAATTGTTTTTTAAAAGTATTATTTAAAATATTTATTTAAATTATCCGCCGGAAATCCGTCGGAAATCCGTCGGAATTTTTTTTTTCTTTTTTAAATTTTTTTTTAAAATTATTATTTAAAATATTTATTTAAATTATCCGTCGGAAAAAAATTTTAAATTATAAATTTGAATCTATTTGTTTAATTTCACCCTCATATATTTTGTCATTAAATCGTTGATAAAATTTGATTTATTTAAAAAAACAAAACAAACACGCATACACATACATCTATAAATAATAGATATTAAATAAACCTCATAAACATTTTACAAATATATTAAGATCAAAATATAATTTACATCTCCAAACAAAAAATACCCTATTAAAAATAATGTACATCTAGAACAATTTAAAATTAACATTCCACACAAAAGTATGAGAATCTTCATACATATCCTTCTTCTCCTAGTATTTGCATTTGCAAATCTGATGTCCTTCATAAGTAACTAACATTGATGCCAAATTTCCAGTGAATTTGAACTGCAAAAATTATAACAAGGTAAAAATAAAATATTCAATATTTTTAAAACATATCAAGGTTTTTTATAAAAAAACAAATCGGTAAATTGATAATAAAAAAAACATTTCCAAAATAATTTTTTAAACAGAAATTAGTAGTTGTAGATCTTAAAAGAAGCATTGATACAAAAATAATATTTAATAAATCGGATCTGCAAACTTTTATAAAATTAGATGTGGTATTTTTTTTTGGAATATTTTTACAAAAAACGGATTTTAATTTTTTTTTTATAAAAAGTATATCCCAAATAGAAAACATGTACATGCAGTGGTTATAGATCTTCAAAAACCATTGATAAAAAATAAAACATAACAGATTTGAATATTATAAAACAAAGATATCTAAGGTTTTTTAAAAAACAATTATGTTAGAGAATAAAACATCTTTAAAAAAAATAAATCGAAAAAACGATACCTTGTGTGAATAAGAGAAGTAACAGTGTAAAAACGAGATGTAGCCCCGAAGTTGTTGGCAAGAAGCATCTCTTATCTAAGTCCTCCGGTGAGTTTTTGGTGTTGATGGTGAGGTTGAGAGGAAAATGAGAGGTGGGTTTGTGAGGGTATTGTAAAGGGAAGGGTTATTTGAGAGGGAGAGGAAGAGGGTGAAATTAAGGGAGGGAAATAATTGGGGGAAACCAAATTTTTTTAAAAATCCGAATTAATTTCCGACGGATTTCCGACGGAAATAATTTAATTTAAAATTAAACTAATTTCCATCGGAAATCCGTCGGAAATTAATTCGATTTTTATTTTTTTTAAAAATGTTTTAAAATTCAAATTAGAAGAAAATGTTGTAAAATAAAAATTGGGGGGAAACCAAATTTTTTAAAAATTCGAATTAATTTCCGACGGATTTCCGACGGACATAATTTAATTTAAAATTAAATTAATTTCCGTCGGAAATCCGTAGGAAATTAATTCGATTTTTAATTTTTTTTTAAATGTTTTAAAATTCAAATTAGAAGAAAATGTTGTAAAATGAAAATTGGGGGGAAACCAAATTTTTTAAAAATTCGAATTAATTTCCGACGGATTTCCGACGGACATAATTTAATTTAAAATTAAATTAATTTCCGTCGAAAATCCGTAGGAAATTAATTCGATTTTTAATTTTTTTTAAATGTTTTAAAATTCAAATTAGAAGAAAATGTTGTAAAATAAAAATAATAAAAATCGAATTAATTTCTGACGGATTTCCGACGGAAAATTAATTAAAAATTAAATAAATTTCCGTCGGAAATTAATTCGATTTTTAATTTTTTTTAAAATGTTTTAAAATTCAAATTAGAAGAAAATGTTGTAAAATAAAAATTGGGGGGAAAACAATTTTTTTTAAAATTCGAATTAATTTCCGACGGATTTCCGACGGAAATAATTTAATTTAAAAGTAAATTAATTTCCGTCGGATTAATTCGATTTTTAATTTTTTTTTTTTAAGAATGTTTTAAAATTCAAATTAGAAGAAAATGTTGTAAAATAAAAAAAATTAAAATCGAATTAATTTCCGACGGATTTCCGACGGAAAATTAATTTAATTTTAAATTAAACTATTTCCGTCGGAAATCCGTCGGAAATTAATTAGAATTAATTTAATTTTCTTCTAATTTGCTTGTTTAGTTACTAATTTATTTAATTAAGTATTTTAATTTCAATTAAACAAATATTTGTGAAGGATTTGTTGGTGACTTATTAAGACCAATATATCCGATTGAACCGATTTAAGCCCAATAAAACCATCAAAGCCAAATAAAGCTCATCAAAGCCCATTACGAGCATTGTTGACTTGTTAAGGCCCATTATAACCTATTAAACCCCAATTGAATCGATTTAAGCCCAATTGAACCATAAAAGCCCATCAAAACCCATTACGAGCATTGTTGACTTGTTAAAGCCCAATATAACCTATTAAAACCCAATTGAATCGATTTAAGCCAAATTGAACCATCAAAGCCCAAGAAAGCCCATTACAAGCATTGTTGACTTATTAAGGCCCATTATAACCTATTAAAACCCAATTGAACCAATTTAAGCCCAGTTGAATCAGTTTAAGCCCAACAGAACCGATTTAAACCCAATTGAACCGACTTAAGATCAATATAACCCTTCAATCCCAGTTGAACCCATAAAATCTCATTATGATTGTTATTGACTTATTAATTCGATTTTTTTTTAAAAATTATATCTTAACCATTTAATTTAAGAAAATGTTTTAAAATAAAAAAAAATTAAAAATCTAATTAATTTCCGTCGGAAATTCGTAGGAAATTAATTCGATTTTTAAAAAATATATATATCTTAACCATTTAATTTAAGAAAATGTTTTAAAATAAAAAAAAATAAAAAATCGAATTAATTTCCGACGGAAATTAATTTAATTTAAAATTAATTATTTTCCGTTGGAAATCCGTCGGAAATTAATTAGAATTAATTTAATTTTATTCTAATTTGCTTGTTTAGTTACTAATTTATTTAATTAAGTATTTTAATTTCAATTAAACAAATATTTGTGGCGAATTTATGGCGGATTTGTGACGGATAAAATATCCGTTACAAATCCGCCACAAATATTAAAGAGAATAAAAATATTTATTTTTCGTAAAATTTCAGTGGCGGATTTGTGGCGGATTTCCGACGGATTTAAGGTGATGTTGACTTTTTTGAAATCCGTCGGAAACGTCCGTCGGTGATAGCTCTTTTTTTAGTAGTGATATGTCTGAATATAAATGACGCATAATCACATGTGATAATATTTACATCACAAACGATCTATAAATATAATATACATAATCACATGATTAACTAAAATATATACAATTATCACATGAGACAATATTTACATCACAAAAAGATCTATAAATATAAGTATACATAATCACATATGATTAACTAAAATACATACAATTATCACATGTGATAATATTTACATCACAAAAATATCTATAAATAGAAGTATACATAATCATACATGATTAATTAAAATATATACAATTATCACATGTGATAATATTATATGTGATATCCATAAATATTCATATAATGATATCACATGTGATATTTGGTTAAAATTGTGAATTTTTTTTATTAAAAGTATATTTAGAAAAAAAATTAATAAAAAATTAAAAAATAATTGAAATTAAAAAAATAAATAAATCTAAAAGATATAATGAGCATTTTAAGGATTTATCCAATTTAAAATGATAATTATTCTAATTTCTAAAACTATTTTTTATTTATGGTTTTTTTAATTAATAAATTATGTGGCTCACATTCCTTCTCATTTTCTCGCAAATTAGTTTGTTTTTCGCATGATCCTTCCTCTCTCTCTATATATATATATGTGTGTGTGTGTGTATATATAGAGAGAGAGAGAGACAGAGAGAGGGAGGGGAGGTTACTTTGTTAACCTCCCAAATTGTATTAACTTTATGAGTCATTCTCAACCAATAGAAATTCACTTTTAACCTTGGTTGGTTTAAAAAAATCATTAAATGTCCAATGGTTGAAATGGTAGTTCACATTGTTTTTCTTTTGCTTGACTTTTTGGTTTGGGGGTTACAAAGTAACAATTAATTAAGAGGAGGTTACAAAACAACAACATTGCATGTACTTTATTTTACAATTTCTCAAGCATTGCCTTAAGAACTAGTGTTGATGGAAGTTACAATTTCCAGATTCAATACACCATGACACGTCTGGATGAAGAGGTCAGGATTGGTAATGTTTTCTACAAACCAATATGGAGGAGTGTTAACGTATATGAACACCATAGGGAACAGATGACTTCACCATAGGCATATAGATGGGTTATGCTTGAGAGCTAGACATGTGTGAATATATAGACATTCATGTTTATGTACATTCACATTCTCAACTGAACTTTAATGAACGAGTTAATATATATGAACAACTGGTAGTCACAAATATTATATCACCGAGTATGAAGATTATGACAACCCTCTTACTGCTTTTGTACTAACCGTATTTAACCGTATTTTTTGTACTAACTTTTCGAATTGTTTTTTTTTTTTGTACTAATCATCGTAGTTGACCCACAAATGAACATCATATCAACATACACGTTCAACGCGTTCATACGAATGATAAATTACCAATCTACAACCTTATCAACTCACCAATTAATATCAATTTGATTTTTGTGTTTGTTCGAATGGAGGATTCGATGAAGTAAAGTCAACAGAAATGCCTGCAACTGTAAGGTAGGATGGTTGACATAATGAACAATAGGAAGGTTACTACCCCCCCCCCAAAAAAAAAGAAACGAGAAACAAACTATACGAAGAATGGTAATTTTCATCGAATTACTAAACAAATATCAAGCATCTAGTTTTTCAGTCGATATATATGTTCATATATGTTCGTATACGTTCAACAATATGTCAAATGAACTCTAACAGATGTTCATTCGTGATATATATGTCCATTCATGTTCATATACGTTCACTTTCTCAAATGAACACTAATTGAGTGGTTGTTAACATATACATGTTCATATTCGTTCCCTTACAAAATCTTTTACTTTTTTTCCATCTCATTCATACTAATTTTGTTAACCTAATTCAATCAATAGGAAGCCATTGTAAGTCTTGGTTTAATATATATGTACAATAAATATATAATGTCATTATTAAAAAAAATTATTTTGTTAACTGTAACATTATTTAATGAGGGAGCTACAATATTAAATATGAAAAAGGTTGTGAATTTCCTTAAAACCCCCTATCATATATGTTCAATATAATTAATTATTACAAGACTAATAAATAAGAGTTAATGTATATTGGTTTTAATCTCAGCCCTTCATCTTAATATCAATGGTTAAGATTCGGTTCACAAAGTTAGTACAAAAAATCGGGTTAACAGATGAACTCGACCCTCTATATATATATATATATATATATATATATATATATATATATATATATATATATATATATATATATATATATATATATAGGAGGGTTCAAACGGAAACGCTAACTTTTTAAGAAAACAAGAAAACAACAAAAAACAACAGATCGTGTATAAAATCATATGTGATTTTACACTAACCCGAAAAAATCGGATGTGGGCGATGTCCATCGCGACTTAAAGGTCGCGCGCATAGTCGTACGAATCATATATGGTTTTGTACTTGAATCATACATGATTTTGTATGTAATCGGTTGTTCTCGTGTTTTCTTAAATAGATGTTGTTCTCGTATGAACCCACCTATATATATATATATATATATATATATAGGCCTAATCAAATGAGAACTATGTAGTTTGTAGTAACCGTGAGATCCAATATGAGTCACTCATTTAATATAATTAATTTTATTTTTAAAATAAATTAAAAGGATAATTTGGTAATTTAACAATTTGGATTTTTTAATTATAAATCATATAATTAATTACTCAATTTACCTATTTGATTCAATTTACCCTAATTATATTTTTAAAAAGAATTAACTTGCAAAACCTGGACACTCCAAAACTTGCACATATGTCGACGCCGCCCGCAAGCCATCATCACCGTCCAAACCATGGATTCCGGTATGGATATCGACGGTGTTGTACAAGGAGTTTATGCACATAAACCTTGTTCGTCTCCTCTAAATCTTTGTCTTCTCAATCGGCGATGGCTTTATCTGTCTTCTCAATCGGTGGTAGATGGCGTCGTAGAACGGGAGTATTCGGCGGTGGCTTTTTTCTCAGTCGGTAGTGGATGGCGTCCTAGCAATGGCACCAAAGGCGGCAGCCGAAAAGAAACCAGCAGCGGCGGAGAAGAAGCCTAAAGCTGAGAAAAAGCTAAGAAGGACGCATCGGTGGCCGGAGCAGACAAAAAAGAAGAAGAGGCACAAGAAATCGGTGGAGACTTACAAGATCTACATATTCAATGTGTGTTCTTCCTGGTGAGATCTAGACTACTGTGAGGCCTGTTCTCCCTAAACATGTTGTTTCTGGAGGTACTAAGGTTGAAACTAAGTTTACTTGTGCTTAGAAGGATTTTGGGTTTAGACAGTGGTATCACATTAGGTTATCACAATGTGATACATTTGGTTATCACAATAGGTTTCACGATAGGAACCATTGGGTTATCACATTGGGCTATCATAATAGGTAACATGTATGCATTTTTTTCTTTTTAAATGACAAACGAAACTCATATTGGTTTGTGTCTTATAGTTCTTTTGGTATCACAGTGTGATTCATTGTTGGTTTGTGCTTTATAGTTGGAAAATCTTGTGGTATCACAGTGTAATTCATTGTTGGTTTATGTCTTACAATTAGAAAATCTTTTGGTATCACAGTGTGATTCATTGTTGGTTGCTCCTTATAGTTACAAAATCTTTTGGTATCACAATGTGATTCATTATTTGTTTGTGCCTTATATATAGTTATAAAATCTTTTGGTATCACAGTGTGATTCATTGATGATTTATGTTTTATGATTAAAAATTATTGGGTATCACAATGGTGTATCACGTTTTATTTTGCCGTAATTAAGTTCAGAGGAGAGAGGAGAAAGGGGAGAGAGGAGAGAGAAAAATACCTAATATGCTCTTCAATTAAAATTTTAAATCAAAATTACCAAATTTATAAATTTTCTAAATTATTCTTTAGTTTGTGGTTAAGATTGGATCTCACAATTACCACAAACAAATTAGTTCTCCCTTGAATGACCCTTATATATATATATATATATATATATATATATATATATATATATATATATATATATATATATATATATATAAGTTATTATAACATTTTATAATTGATTTTAGTATAATTAACATCAAACTGATCATTTAACTCTTAAATATTATAATTACAAATAAAAGTAGTTATTTATTCACGGAAAATTAAGGTCGCATTTAAAATTCAGATCGAACTATCCTTTTGTGTTTATTTAGTTAGAAGATTTAAACGAAAAGGTAAATAGTTCAACAACAATTAACTATTAGATGTATTTTATCCAATAGATATGATTAACTTATTTTTTTATGCTTTAAAGGATGTAGTGATAAATTAGTATTTAATTAAAAAAATATTTTTAAAAGGCTAAAAGTGTATTAGGCTATTTTCAACCAAAATTGTTAAGGATAGCACTAGTGTTAACTTATAGCACTTAAATATTACTACTCAGTATAATAATACTAATAATGTAAATTATATATGAGAGTAAACTACGATTTTCGTCCATGTGGTTTGATGTTTATAACGATTTTCGGTCCTGTTCTTTAAAAACTGTTTTTTTGGTCTTTGTGGTTTTCATTTTACTTCCATTTTCGTTCTTTCATCAAATTCTGTTAATTTTTAACGTTAAAATTCAAAAGATGTTTTGAGAAGTTACATATTTGGTATTTGTGGTATATGAAGTTGTAAATATTCATCCCTAATAATTCATTTATTACTTTTTATTTCTTTATTATATTTTAGTACTATATATATACACACATATATGTTAGGGAATTTAATTAAAATGCCCTAAGTTGAAAAACCAGTACCCAATATACCCCAAATCTTGTTATTTTTGCCAAAATATCCCATATGTCCGCATTTTTTGTCTTCGTTTTTGAAAAAACGCGGACATATACTATTTGGGTCCGCATATGGCTTGAAACGCGAACATACCCCTCGTCCAACCCAAAAAACGCGGACATAACCCGCGTTCCACACAAAACGCGGACATACCCATTGAATTGTTGATTTTATTATATATTTACAGTTTATACCCCTATAATTATTTAGTTTATTTACTTTATACCTTCTACTTTTCTATTTTTCATTTTATACTTTTATTATATTAACACATATAATCGTATATTAACTAAAATACGTTAAAAAATACGTTTTAATTTTAACAGTTATACCATTATAATCGTCTCTTCGATACCTTCGAAATGAGCCCAGTATTAAATATTTTTGGATTTAATTATTTTATTATATCATATATATTAAAAATACGTTTTTATATATCATAAAATTATTTAACGTATTTTAGTTAATATACGATTATATGTGTTAATATGATAAAAGTGTAAAATAAAAAATAGAAAAGTATAAAGTAAACTAACTAAATAATTATAGGTGTATAAAATTTTAATATGTATGATATATAATAAAATAATTAAATCCAAAAATATTCAATATTGGACTTATTTCGAAGGTATCGAAGAAACGATTATAATGGTATAACTTGTTAAAATTAAAACGTATTTTTTAACGTATTTTAGTTAATATACGATTATATGTGTTAATATAATAAAAGTATAAAATGAAAAATAGAAAAATAGAAGGTATAAAGTAAACAAACTAAATAATTATAGAGGTATAAACTGTAAATATATAATAAAATCAACAATTCAATGGGTATGTCAGCGTTTTTTTGTGTGGAACGCGGGGTATGTCCGCGTTTTTTGGGTTGGACGAGGGGTATGTCCGCGTTTCAAGCCATACGCGGACCCAAATAGTATATGTCCGCGTTTTTTCAAAAACGAGGACAAAAAACGCGGACATATGGGGTATTTTGACAAAAATAACAAGATTTGGAGCATATTGGGTACTGATTTTTCAACTTAGAGCATTTTAATTAAAATCCCTATATGTTATTAATTTAAATATTAATTTTTTTGATTAATTAATTAAAAAACAAAATGAAAATGAAAATATGGAATAGTGGGAGTAACTTTTTTAGATGGTAACTTAAAATAAATAAAAATTATTAATTTTAGGAAATTTCAACTTAAAACTTAAAAAAAAATTATATCGTTTACTGATTAATAATTTTACTGAAGTCACTGTTTTTTTATTATAGTTGTAATACTTTTAAAAACCTACAGTTTAATTAATAAAATAAATATATTTTTTAATATTTTTATTTATTATTTTATCGAAATTTTATTATTTTTAAAGAAATGGTTGGGTTTTTTTTATTATATTCTTTCTAAAAAAATTGGTTGGTTAAAAATGGGATATTGATAAGTAATAAAAAAAATTTATATAACTTTTGATTATATTCTTTTTAAAAAACGGTTGGTTTAAAAAGGAATATTGATAAGTAATACAAAAAAATCAAATAGTTTGTCTAAGATTAGGGTTGTAAACGAATCGAACGAACACGAACGGAGGCTTGTTCGTGTTTGTTCGTTTAACTTAACCGAACAAACAAATAAATACGAACGGTAAGCAAATGAAATTTTTTGTGCTCACGTTTGTTCGTTACAAAAATATGTATGTTCGTGTTCGTTTGTGTTCGTTCGTTACAAAAATATGTTTGTTCGTGTTCGTTTGTGTTCGTTCGTTAAGAGCTAAACGAACGGACATTTAACGGATGGAAATTTAACGAACGTAAACGAACGAACATAAATGAACATAAACGAACGAATACTAATGAATAAAAAACAACCAAATTTACTCATCATCTCGGTCGTAAAAAATAACATAACAAAATGAAAAATATTAATGTTATTTTTTACGAACGAAATGATGAGTAAATGTGGTTGTTTTTTATTCATTAGTATTCGTTCGTTTATGTTCATTTATGTTCATTCGTTTACGTTCGTTTACGTTCATTTATATTCGTTCGTTAAATTTCCGTTTGTTCTTAAATTTCCGTTCGTCAAATGTCCGTTCGTTTAACTCTTAACAAACGAACATAAACGAAAACGAACAAACATATTTTTGTAACGAACAAACGTGATCACAAAAGGTTTTGTAACGAACATATTTATTAGTATTACGACTAATAAATAAATTATTAGGGATGAATACTTAAAATTTCATATACCACAAGGACCAAGTATGTAACTTCTAAAAATATCTTTTGAATTTTTAACGTTAAAAGTTAACAAAATTTGATGGAAGGACGAAAATGGAAGTAAAATGAAAACCACAGGGACCAAAAAAGCAGTTTTTAAAGACCAGGGACGAAAATCGTTATAAACATCAAACCACAGGGACGAAAATCGTAGTTTACACTATATATGACACACACACACACATATATATATATATATATGGGACGTATCTTTTGCAAACAAGTCAGATTGTGCAAACTTTGTGAACCGATCTTAGTCGTTCATCAAGTCTAATGACTATATGATTTTATTATGTTTCCTAATTTAAAATCATGATTATAATGAATAAACTTAACATTTCCTAATTTAAAATCATGATTATAATGAATAAACTTAACATTTTTCATATATATCACAATCATTATTAATGAATCATAATCATTATCCATAAATATATCTATTGTTTCCTAAAATAGTGGTTTGCATAGTTTGTACAAATTGTTTGGTTTGCAAAAGAAACGCACCTTATATATATATATATATATATATATATATATATATATATATATATATATATATATATATATTACTTATCATTTAACTATAATCAAATTTAGTGTATATTAACTAGTTTATGTAAATTAGTTAATTTATATTTTTATATCTATTTAACTACAATAATTTCGTGTGTATATTAATTAAATGAGGGGCCAAATCAGTTATGAAATGGAAAGTAGAGGGAGAGATTTGTTATTAAAATTGAAAGTATAGGGAAGAACCAAATCAGTTATTAAAATAGAAGTAAATGAAAGAAACAAATGTGTTATAAAAATTAAAGTTGATGGAGGGGAAGGGAAGGGTTAATTTACAAAACTACCCCTTACTAATGAGACTCTAATTGATGGCATTATAAGGAGGGACCATTTCCATTATAGAAACTAAACTATTGAGATGTTATTTACTAAAAAAAAAAATCAATAACATTACTCATTAACTTATGTAAATCACATAGACCAAATTTGTATTTAACTCTATACATTGCTTCTTTATACAAAAGATAAAAAAGAAAATATTTCCATTACAATAGCATCAGCTAATGGTCATAAAAAGATTTATATTCTTTGAAATGAAACTGAATCTTGATAATGTTTCTCTTAATTTTGGAAAGTTAGAAACACAAAAGACAGATTTTTCATAAACCTTAGGGATGGTTTTGTAATTTACGCTAGTTTAATCTAGTATGGTTGTTTATACTTTATATTATGTCATTAATAAATTGATTTAAATTTTGAAAGTTAAATTTTTAAATTGATTTAAACTTTGTCATTAATAAACCTCAGATTTAAATTGATTTAATCTAGTAGTGGATTGATGAACAACTCTTACATTTTGAAAGTTAAATTTTATTAATATTAATTAAATTTAAAATATTATCCGACAAAGTCTTATATATATTTTGCTTGCCCCATTAATGACGTCACAAGAACTATGTCATGGGTTACAACGTAACGCTTCGCATCATCCACCACGTGGCACATGATGCATTGACTTGCAAGTTTGTGGAGGGGAAAAATCAAAATCATCCACAAATTATAATCCGTTTTAATAACTCCTCTAAAATAAAATAAAAAAAGAGATTTTACATAATTTGTTATTTCAATATAATCTTCAAAACTTTCCTAAAATAGGAAAGAGAGTATAAATTTATCTAAATTTAAAGAATTATCTGGAAATGATTATTGTAACACCTTGAATCCTAAAAGTCTAAAACAACAGGTTAATTCAATAACTTCAAATCTAACTTATGAGGAAATTTATTGAATAAGGAGCTTACATGTCCCATTTTCTATCCATGTGAGACGAATTCCAAAAAACTCCCCCACTTAAATTTTTGACGTCTTCATCAGGCATGTCCAGAATCCTCCTTATAAGTTATAATCGGCGATGTATGATGTAAGGTTTTTGTATGTTATAGATTATTGAAAAAATAACATTTTTTATTAGTGCAATAATGTTTAGAACATCTTAAATGAGTAACAACAAATTTTATTTTATTTTTACATAAAATAATGTAAAAGTTGATGCACAAATTTATTTGTGGGTAACATCATTTTTACACAATAATAAATAGAGTAAATTACATTTTTGGTCCCTGTGGTTATCACCTATTATTAAACTTGGTCCTTGTTTTAAATTAATTATGATTTTGGTCATTGTGGTGGCTATTTTATTTCACTTTTGATCATTTTATCCAGCTTTAGTTAAAAGCTTAATTAAATCAAGAGTATTTTTGTCATTTCACATTTTATTTGTCTTTTTTATTTTTGTTTTATTAGATTACATGATAAATTACATTTATAGTCCCTGTAGTTTGTCTTTTTTTCTTTTCTTTTCTTTTATTTCCTACAATTTTTCATTTTTTATTTTATGCCCTTATTACATTAATTAATTAATAATAATTTTAACTAAAGATACATTAAAAATACGTATTTGGATTTTGCAAATTACATCATTAAAAAAGTCTTATAGATACTTTTAAAATAAGTTAAATATTAAATATTTTTAAATTTTTATGCAACTTATTTGATTTATATCCACAAATCCGTCTACACTAATACCAAAAAAAAACTTTCTATTCTAAGTTGTCTTTATTTTATTTTATTTTGTCTTTGTCTTCTTATTTATGCGTATCAATTGATAAAATTTAATTACATTGTTTTTAATAAAAAAAATGTATCATTTTTAGATAGTTCATTTAATTACACGTTTTTTAAAATGTATATCAATTAATAAAATTTATAATATATTTATTAAAAAATCAAAATATAAACTTAAATTTATCGTAATAAAAAAATATTGAAAATATAAACTTTGTTAAAGGAAAAACGAAATATAACAACAGTAAAATAAAGAAAATGAAATCTGTAATTCTCATTAATCATAAACCCTTTAAATAGGGATGAGTTACAAGTAGATAGTTATGAGATATTTCAGTTCTAATCTATCTCTGATATATTTATCTCTATCCCTATCTTTATCTCTATCGTCATATCCTTTAGATGATGGCACAATTATCCTGCAACACTCCCCCTTGTGTCGAGTTAAAAGAGTGATGGTGCACAGTTGTTGTCTCGTTAAAACCTTACGCCAAAATAAAACCCAGTGGAAAAAAATAAAAATATGACGAAGGAAAGAGTACAATGCACCAGCTTCTTTGCAATACATAGACTTTTCCTTTAGTCTAATTTTCTCTTAGATTTATACATTAATCATGAGAGTTAGGAAAACATGATGGTATATAGATTGTTGTCTCACTAAAACCTTAAACCAAGGAACAAAACACAATGGGAAAAATAAAACTTTGGTTGAAGGAAATAGCACAACATACCAATATCACAAATATAGTAGACTCTCCCTTTTGTCTACTACTCCCCCTGATTCGTGCATTAATCAAGGGAGTTTGGAAAACATTTGCATTTACTGTCTACAGGTTTCCCAATATATGGTTTTAGGTAATGATTTGGTAAAATGTGTCATGTTCTCCTGACATTTTACTTGATTCAATTGAATCTCGAAGAGAGTTTTCTTATTGCTGATTGTATAAGACTTAAGCAGAATATGCTTTGTGTTATCACCCTTGATGTATCTTATGTTCATTTCTTCGATACATGATGCATTATTTCCAAATATGCAAGTATGATACTGGTTGAACCCAAAATTACTATCTCCTCTAATATATGTAATGATAGTCCTTAATCATATACATTATTTAATTATCGCATGGAGAGTAATATTCTAGAATTAGTTCAAGGAGGTAGTTACAAAGGTTTACTTAGTTACTTCCAAGCAATTGGCGTGTTCCTTGTGGTAATTGTTAGACCACAGTCTCATTGGATTCAAGATCATCCAAACTGAAGATCGCAATCTGAAGCTAAAGCCGGAACGTCGACTCTCGATAATAAAGTCTATGTCTATTTGTAATAAATGTCAAAGTAATTCAATGTAATTGTTTGTTTATTATATTAGATTACTTAGATTTAATATCTAAGTTATAAATATTATAATAGTTAACTTAGTTAGTTTAGTTAGTTTCTAGTTTACTTTATTAGGAAATAATATCTAGATTTAATATCTAGATATTAAGTTAGATAGTGTGTTCAACACACTTGCTAGATATTAGGTGTATCTCTAGTTGCTCTCTATACAATTAGAAGAGATCAGATCATAGAACATATACAAAAACACACATCAAGGTGTAAAAGAGAGAAAAACATAGAGAACACATCAAGAACTTAATCGATCAACCTTGTAATCGTTTGATATATTCAATACAGGTTGGTAATCGTTATTGTGTTGTTGTTTCTATAAAACTTGATAGTAGTAGTATTGTTAAGGGACCGACAATTGGTATCAGAGCCTGATTAAGATCAAAACAAGTTTTTCAGAAAAAACGTCTCTGTGTTCTTTAAGAAAAATTGATTTCGAGTGTTAGAGTGTTTTAGGTGTTAGAATCGATCAGGGTGTGATCGAAATACATGCTAGATTGAGTTGTATGTGATTAATTTCAGTATTAAGCTTAAATCGAGTTTCAATTTGTGATTTTTGTGAGTGAACTGTCGAGTGAAGAAGGTCACTGTGCGATCAAAATAATCTACAAAAAGTGTATTTTAGTGAGATCGAGTGCTCATAATCTGTTCTAGAAGTGTTTCTAGACATAAGGGTAGTGTTTGTTATTGCTAATCGTTACAGGAACAGATTTTAGACAAATTTTCGAAGTTCAGGACGAATAAAGCGCAAAGCAGAGGAAGAATGAAACGCAAAGTCCTACTTTGCGCTCCTCAAAGCAAACGCAAAGTCTCATTTTGCGCGTCCCAAAGCAATCGCAAAGCTCACTTTGCGCCTCCCACATCAAACGCAAAGTCCTACTTTGCGCTTCTCAAAGGAAACGCAAACCTTACTTTGCGGTTCCAACATCAATCGCAAACCTTACTTCTCGGGTCCTCAAGCATACGCAAAGTCCACTTCTCGGTTCCAAAAGAAACGCAAAGCTCAACTTTGCGCATCTCAAGACAAACGCAAACCTCAGTTTGCGCTTCCCACTAGACCCGCAAATCTCAGTTTGCGCTCCTCATTTGAAACGCAAAGCTTCTATTCCATACTTAGAATTTTCTTCAGGATGACATCCAAAGAAGCTCTCGCAATAGGAACCGACACCAAGCCACCAGTTCTCTTTCGAGGGGAATACGAACAGTGGAATGATAGGTTTCTAAACTTCATTGAAAGACAGGAACTGGGTAATTTCATTATACAATCCCTAGAAGAAGGCCTAATGGAAACACAGTATAGGGAGCCAGCAGCAGGAACTCAAGAAGTAAGAGTTGCACTTTCTTATACAGATCTAACAGGTGATGCTAAGCTAAGAGCAAAAGGCGATAGGTTAGCCAAGTCATACATTCTACAAGGGATTACAAATGAAATCTATGTAAAGATTGACAGCTACAAAGCCTCAGCCAAACAAATGTGGGATCAATTAGAGAAAATGATGCTGGGTTCAAAGATTGGGAACCAACTAAAAATCTCTAACTGCTTGCACAGTTTTGAAGAATTCAAAGGCAGAACTGGAGAAACTCTAGAAGGAACATATGATAGGTTTGTGACATTGCTAAACGAATTGAGCAAGAACAAGGTCAAAAAATCTCAAATTGAGCTGAATATCAAATTCCTGAGTATTCTACAACCAGAATGGAAAAGTTTTGCCAGGCAGATGAGGCAGATAAAAGACCTGAATGAGATTCCACTTCACGAGGTGTATGAAACCCTCCGACAAAATGAAGATGAGGTGGATGAAATTCTAGCAGAAAAGAGAAAAGGAAAGACATTTGAAGACATGGTCGCTCTTGTTGTGAAGAAGAAGAAGAAGAACAAGACGATTGTGTATGAATCAGAAGAAGCTGAAGCTGATGTTGTCTCTGACTCGGATGAAAATAAATAAATGCAGCAAGCAATGCAATTTCTAACAAATGCATTTCAGAAAAAGTTCTACAGAAATCCAACGTCAAACAATCAGAGGTACACTTCTGGACCCAACAACTATGCTCACAATGAAAGAATTGAAGGAAGCAGATATGAAGGAAATAGGTATGAAGGGAAGAGATTTGAAGGGAAGAGACAAGAGGAGAAGAAATCTGATGAGAGAAGATATCAGACAGAAGGAAACAGATTGGAAGAAAAGAAACCGGAAGAAAGGAAGTACAAAGCTGAAGGATCAAGTCAGCCAGGACCACCGATGTGCTACAACTGTGGCAAAACCGGTCAATTTGCCAAGAATTGCCAAATATCAAAGGTTAGAAACTCCGACTTCTACAAGAACAAGATGCTTCTTGCAAAGCAACAGGAGGCAGGCAAGGCATTGATGGCTGAAGATGAATAATGGCTGGATCACTCAGATGAAGAAGAAGATGAAAAAGAAAAGGATGAAGCAGTCAATATGTGCTTGATGGGCAAAATCGAATCAGATACTGAAGCTGATTTAGAAAATGAAGAAGAGGAGGTATGTGATTTATCGTATAAAGATTTAATGAATAAAATGCATGCTATGGTTTTAAAACAAGAAGAGTTAGAATCTAATCTTAAGCGAGAAAATGGTGTTATTATTAATAAAAACCAATTGATACAGAAACTTAGCGATGAAATTGCTGAGAAGAAAGTATTAGTTGAGGTTTTACATACAAACGTTGGCACCAACGCAAAAGAACAGACTATAATTCTAAAAGAGAATAGTGAGCTCAAGTCTAAATTGACAAAAAGTGAGATTGATTTTTATAAGCTTACTGAAGTGCATTCTTTATATACTAAAGAAAACAAGACCTTAATTGCTAAATTAGATGTTTTAGAAAAGAAGCTATACTCATTAGGTCAAAGTGAGCAAACCATTCATCTTAACAAACCGAAAAAGAACAAAGAAAATTGGGGAATCGGTTATGTGAAACCTCAACGTCTTCAAAAGGGTATAAGAGAAGTGTCTGCACTTTATGACTATACCTCTATGCTTGTTTCTCACCGAATCGACTCATTTAAAGTTTTCAATACTAAACTATCAGAAGAGGATGAAGCTAATGAATTTGAAAAACGGATGAAGTCAACTAAAGTTCACGCTCCATTTTATTATGCAAAGTTGAATAATAGTTATGACTATCCAAATGATGAAAAGAAATCTCTTTCAACTGACTACTTTCAAAGTTATTCTGAAAAAGAAATGGAGGCAAAGCCTGTTATAGGTAAAATTTATGTCCCTTCTCTCGTGCTAGAAAGTAAAATTTCTCAACTCGAGAACTCTTTATCAGATGAAAAACATATGATTGAGATTCAACAAAAGGTTTTTTCAACTATTATGAAAAATGTTGTTTTTACAAAGGCTTCTACTTCTGATAACATGTTTGGTTCATCAAACGAAGAGTTTAATTTCTTAATTCTGACGGTGGTTTAGATGATTGTTTTGAACAAATTGATTTTAATGCGAAACTTCCTAACCATGCATCTTTTGTTAAGAAAACTTCAAGAAAAACCAGTTTGCCTGTGTTCAGTGCAAAATCAACGAAAGCTTTCGTTGATAAATCAGTCTCTGTGAACGCTAAGAGTGCTAAAGGTAAGAAAATATCTCAGCATTCACATAAACCAACCACTACTGGTAATTCTAAGAAGAAGCATTCAGTTGTTGCTCAAAGGTCTAACTCACCAGTTTTACATGTTTCAGATATGAGCAAGTCAAGACCTGAAGCCCATTCTCAATGGCAACCAAAACGGAAGCTTGACAAGGTCGTTTTATCGTCTAGTAGTGTTAATTGTAATAAGACTTCGCTTACTAAAGATGTTGTGATTGCTGAAATTGATATTTTGAATCGAAAACTTGTTGTTTCTAGTAAACAATATACAATGAAGCAATTATTTCAGTTATCTTTATCTGCTGGAAAGTCCTCTATCTATAATAAACATGTTTCTATTACTTGTCAAGATTCTGGAGATTGGTTTGGAAATTACCATGTGCATTCATCTCATACCAACTCTCATGCTTTTCAAAAGATCAAAGGATCCAATTTGAAATGGATACCAAAATCTTATGCTAACACAGCAGGACCCAAATTCCAGTGGGTACCTAAGGCTAAATCTGTGTTGCAGGCACACAAAGATTAAAGAGAAAGCGACTTCTGATTATGTACAGATCAGGACTCGTTCTTCAATGTCAAAAATAGGTTTTTGGATAATGCAGTTCAAAACCCGAATATCAAAGTCAAAATAGGCTTTTGAACAAATCAGTTCAAGACCCGCACTTCGATAATCAAAGTGAATATTCCAAAGTTGTCGTATAAATATCTAAATTTCCAATTTCTCTTATGCAGACTTGTCATACATGGTTCTTGGACAGCGGATGTTCAAAGCACATGACAGGGCAAAAAGAGATATTGTCCAACTTTAAAGACAAATTTTGTGGAACAGTAAGATTCGGAAACGACCAGTTTTCTCCAATCATGGGATACGGTGATGTACAACATGACAATGTCACTATCAAGAAGGTGAGCTATGTAGAAGACTTAGGACACAACTTGTTCAGTATAGGCCAGTTCTGTGACAAATACTTAGAGGTCAACTTCAAAGCCAAAAGATGTTCCGTTCGCAATGAAGAAGGCGAAGAAACTTTTGGTCGGTAAATGAGAATCAGACCTCTACACAATCAATTTATCAGATGTCTAGACTGACAAGCAAGTTTGTCTACTATCGAAAGCTTCAATGAAACAAAATTGGTTATGGCATCGACGTCTTTCGCACCTCAACTTTCGGTACATCAACGATCTGGTCAATGGAAAGCTCGTCAAAGGACTTCCAGAGCTGAAATATGAAAGAGAACATCTATGTGCAGCTTGTGAAAAGGGGAAGATGAAGAGGGCACCTCATAAACCGAAGCCTGAACGAAGTACAAAAGCTTCTTTAGAGTTATTGCATATGGATCTATGCGGTCCAATGCGCACTCAAAGCTTAGGCGGCAAGAAGTACATACTCGTGATCGTGGACGATTATTCGCGGTACACATGGGTCAAGTTTCTACGTACAAAGGATGAAACACCAGATGTTATCATTACATTCCTGAAGACGACCCAGGTGAATCTGCAGAAACCGGTCAAGTTTCTACGAACAGATAACGACACAGAGTTCAAGAACAACAAAGTTGAAGAATATCTCGAATCTGTCGGGATTTCACATCAATACTCTGCTGCTCGAACGCCTCAAAAAAATGGAGTGGTTGAAAGAAGAAACCGAACGCTAGTCGAGGCTGCTCGTACTATGCTAAGTCATTCCAACTTACCTCTATTTTTGTGGGCAGAAGTTGTTTCTACCGCGTGCTACACACAGAATCGATCCATGATACATCGAAGGTTCAAGAAGACTCCTTACGGATTAATCAACAATAGAACACCGACAATCAAATATTTCCATATATTTGGGTGTAAGTGTTTCGTATTAAACGATAGGGAGAATCTCAACAAATTCAGCGCTAAGGCAGATGAAGGAATCTTCATTGGATATTCCTCGACTTCAACTGCATATCGTGTCTATCTAAAGAAGACAAAGATGGTGATTGAAAGCGCCAACGTCACATTTGATGAAGAAATGGCTTCCGAACAACACAGTTCAGAACCCGCAATAACAGGAATACTAGCTTCTGGGCAACTCAGTCCAGAACCTATGTCTCAACAAAATAAATCAGATGAAGCATCAACTTCTACTAACCATTTATCTGATTTAGATTTATTATTTGAATTGTTTTATGATGAATATCTCAGATCTAATGTAAAGAAATCTGTTGTGGTTAACAGGATGGAAGACTTAACGACTACTCACCTAACCAGTTCAGATGTTCCAATTGAATCAAACGCCCTGATTCAACAAGAGATAACAATTTAAATGCCGACTCCAACAGTTGAAGAAGTGACAAATCAGAACAAGACAGAAGTAGCTGAAACAGTAGGATGTTCTGTACAGATCAATCTACAGCCAGAACAAGTTGTACCTGCTGAGCCTTCTGAACCTGCCACGTCAACTGAAATCACTCCTCATGAACAAACAGAAGAAGGTACAAGTGGATTTGTATATGACACAACCGACATACAATCATCTAATCCACTGCCTCATGAATATAAATGGACCAAAGAGCACCCACTAAGCCAGATTATTGGCGATCCATCAAATTCGGTGCAAACTAGGTCAGCATCAATGAACATGTGCATGCATGACTCCTTTCTGAGCAAATTTGAGCCAACACGCGTATCAGAGGCACTTGATGATCCAGAATGGGTGATCTCAATACAAGAAGAGCTAAATCAGTTCGATGCACTTCAAGTCTGGAGACTCGTACCAAAGCCTAAAGGTAAAACCATTATAGGTACGAAATGGGTTTTCAAGACAAAGAAAGACGAAGATGGAACCGTCATCAGAAACAAGGCACGACTAGTAGCCAAAGGATACAGACAAGAGGAAGGAATAGACTATGACGAAACATATGCTCCTGTGGCGTGATTAGAGGCAATCAGAATGTTTTTAGCCTACGCAGCCCACAAGAACTTCACGGTCTTTCAAATGGACGTGAAGACATCATTCCTCAATGGAATTCTGAAGGAGGAAGTCTACGTCTCTCAGCCAGAGGGATTTGTCAATCAAGAGAAGCCAAATCACGTTTACATTCTCGACAAAGCACTCTACGGTCTGAAACAAGCACCTCGAGCCTGGTATGATGTCCTTTCTAATTTTCTAGTCAAGTCTGGGTTTTCCAAAGGTACAGTGGATACCACTTTTTTTATTAAAAAGGAAAAAGCCGATATCATTTTAATTCAAATCTATGTAGATGATATTATCTTTGGTTCTACTAATACTAAGTACTGTAAGAATTTCGCAAACCTTATGGTGTCTAGATTTCAGATGAACATGATGGGAAAGATGAATTTCTTTCTCGGATTGCAAGTCAAACAGTTTTCTACGGGTATCTTTATCAATCAATCAAAGTACATTAGGGATATTCTTCGGAAGTTCCAAATGGAAAATTCAAAACCGATTGGTACCCCAATGGCACCAGGTACTAAGATTGGCAGCGATCCTTCGGGAAAAGCTGTTGATATTAGGACTTATCGAGGGATGATAGGTTCTTTAATGTATCTTACGTCGAGTAGGCCAGATATAATGTTTTCAACATGCTTATGTGCAAGATATCAGGCCAATCCTAAAGAAATCCATTTGTCTGTTGTGAAGCGCATCTTTAGGTATCTGAAGGGCACTGCAGATCTTGGTCTGTGGTATCCTAAAGATACTAGTTTTGAACTAACAACCTACGCAGATGCAGATCATGCAGGTTGTATGTTAGACAGGAAGAGCATGTCAGGACATGTGCAGTTCCTCGGTGACAAATTAGTAAGTTGGGGATCAAAGAAGCAACTTTGTGTTTCAACTTCCACGGCAGAAGCAGAATATGTAGCTGCTGCTAGTTGCTGTTCTCAGGTCTTGTGGATGAGAACTCAATTACGCGACTACGGTTTCCACTTCAACAAGATCCCGATCTACTGTGATTCCAAGAGCGTCATCGCAATAACGGCGAATCTTGTTCAACACACGAAGACAAAGCATATAGACGTCAGGTATCATTTTATCAAGGATAATGTAGAGAAAGGAACAATTGAACTTTTCTTTGTAAAGACTGAGTATCAACTTGCTGATTTGTTCACCAAACCTTTAGACGAAAAGAGGTTTACCTTTCTAGTCTCGAAGCTTGGTATGCTAAATCTCAAAGTATAACCAGTAATTACCTATAAAAGTTTTCTTATTGTATACTTTTTCATCCTTATCTTATTCTTAAATTTGATTGCTATCTGCAAGTTAACATTCTGTTCATGATAGAAGGGGGAGTATGAGAAGAAATTGACATCTGGTCAATATTACTTCGAGGGGGAGCTCATAAAATTTGCATATACCTTTTAAAATGTCAATTTTTTTTTTGTAATGCAAGATTTTAGGGGGAGCTCTTCAAGTCAAAAGGGGAGTTCGGATATGACTTCTGATTATTTCTGATCAGAACTCGTACTTTAAAAAGTTTTACTGCTTTTTTGTCTTTTCATTATAAGTGAATAAATTTTACTTTGACTTGACATAAGACTTTTGCAGAATTTTTGAGAGAAGCTTAAAAGTTCATATGTTTATGACTTAAAGCATAGTTTCATGGGATGTAAGATCGAACGTAAAGGTATAATCCTTTATCTTAATCTCATATATGGTTGAAAGAAGGACAACTTTCAATCATTGGAAAACATTGTTTTTAATGTTCAAAACACTTCCCGATTTTTCAACAGATTTTATATTTTGGGAGTGTATTTTAAATGTTTTCATGATCTAAATTGTGCTTTAACTGAAATAGTTAAACCAATCTGAGCATCACGTGCATCATAGGAAAACAAAGAATCATTGTGCTAGGTATTAACACAACTTCTATGGAATCACCTTAACCAATGATTTCTACCCAAGAAGTTAATCCTTAGTGATTGAGTGTGCAAATAGAAAAGAAATGAGTGTGATTAGAGAAAGCAAAAAGTTTAAAAGAAAGAGCGTGTGAGAACAGAGTTAAAAGAATATCACAACTCTGCACCAAATTTTTCTGAGCCGGGTAGCCACAATTCTAGTGATTCACAATTCTTTGGTGATCATTATTGAAACAGGCAACTAACCCATGCCAACTCTTGATCAAACCTCACCATCTACTCATTTTCTTCTTCACAAGAAAGTGTTTCACATTTTCAAAGGGGATGCAACACATATGCTATATGATTTTCATTCGGAAAATCTGGATATTGAAAATAAGGAAGCCTGTCCCACCTTCGCACTTCAATCATGCACATTGAGTCTGTGTTTAACTTACTGTTGTCTCAGTGGTTTACACAATTTTGAGACTATAAGCAATCATCAAGTGCTTAATTCTTTCTAACACAAGCACGAACACACAAGGAATTAGTTTCTTTGTCATAACGTTTATAGAAATTTACCTTTGTGGTGTTTCGATGATTAAATGGAAGCCCTGGGGAGTCAACATCAAACAGCTCCTTTCCAATGTGTATTTGTTACACACAGTGACTTAGTGTTACTGACAGGCTTGTTAACTGATTCATTAGTTGATTCAGGTGTTACACGACTATTTTTTCTGGATTTGAAAAGATCTGGATGAATATCTTTTGAATTGACGGATCAGGGGCTCTAACCGCAAGATTGACATTTCTTACCACTAATTTTGATGAAGTCGTTGCACTTAACATCAAAAAGGGGGAGAATGACTACAAAAGAAATGGCAAAGATCACATGTATCAAGAATCACGTCCACTCTTCAAAGGGGGAGATTGTTAGAAAAAGACATGCTGATTTAAGAGCTAAAGAAAGAGATTGCATCTTCTGAGCTGAACAAGAAGACTAAATTGGACAAATCTTTTTATTAAATGATCTTGATCCAAAGGGGGAGATTGTTAGACCACAGTCTCATTGGATTCAAGATCATCCAAACTGAAGATCGCAATCTGAAGCTAAAGCCGGAACGTCGACTCTCGATAATAAAGTCTATGTCTATTTGTAATAAATGTCAATGTAATTCAATGTAATTGTTTGTTTATTATATTAGATTACTTAGATTTAATATCTAAGTTATAAGTATTATAATAGTTAACTTAGTTAGTTTAGTTAGTTTCTAGTTTACTTTATTAGGAAATAATATCTACATTTAATATCTAGATATTAAGTTAGATAGTGTGTTCAACACACTTGCTAGATATTAGGTGTATCTCTAGTTGCTCTCTACACAATTAGAAGAGATCAGATCATAGAACATATACAAAAACACACATCAAGGTGTAAAAGAGAGAAAAACATAGAGAACACATCAAGAACTTAATCGATCAACCTTGTAATCGTTTGATATATTCAATACAGGTTGGTAATCGTTATTGTGTTGTTGTTTCTATAAAACTTGATAGTAGTAGTATTGTTAAGGGACCGACAGTAATTAATTATCCAGTTTGGAAACAACCTTTGTATAGGTCAGACAGATATCGAATATCAACAAAGACATACCTGACACTCTGTGGTTTTTTTTCTATAAGAGTTAATACTTTTGCTGCTTACATTTAAACGATGGCACAATTATCCTATGCCCTTTAAATAGGAATGAGTTACAAATAGATAACTATGAGATATTTCAGTTCTAATATATCTCTGATATATTTATCTCTATCTCTATCTTTATCTCTATCGTCATGTCATTTAGACGATGACACAATTATCCTACAACAAACTTAAATTTATATAGAGACTGATATTCAGTTCTATTCTAAACTACTAACCATATACCCCAAACATTCCAAACCTTTCCTATTTCAAATCCTTACAATTCTTGTACTATATATTGACGTAATACTTTTGAGAGATTTGGATTTTATGTAAGAATTTGGAAATGAAAACGTTTGGAATTTTTGGGTATATGGTTAGTAGTTTGGAATAGAACTGAATATTATTCTCTATATAAATTTAAGTTTATATGTTGAATATCTTTTATTACGATAAATTTAAGTATTTTTTGATTTTTTAATAAATATATTATAAATATTATTAATTGGTACACATTTTAAAAAACATGTAATTAAATGAACTATCTAAAAATGATACATTCTTTTATTAAAAAACATGTAATTAAATTTTATTAATTGGTACGCATAAATAAGAAGAAAAAGATAATTTTTTTTAAAGACAACTTAGAATAGAAAGTTTTGTTTTGATTATGTAGACTGATTTGTAGATATATATATATATATATATATATATATATATATATATATATATATATCAAATAAGTTGCATAAAAATTTAAAAATATTTAATATTTAACTTATTTTAAAAGTATCTACAAGATTTTTCTAATGATGTAATTTACAAAATTCGAATGCGGATTTTTAATGTATCTTTAGTTAAAATTATTATTAATTAATTAATGTAATAAGGGTATAAATTAGAAAATGAAGAAATGTAGGAAAGAAAAGAAAAGAAAAAAAAATACAAATTATAGGGACTATAAATGTAATTTACTATGTAATCTAATAAAACAAAAGATAAAAAAGATAAATAAAAGATGAAATAACAAAAATACCCTTAATTTAACTAATTTTTTTTAACTAAAGTTAGTTAGAAGAACCAAAAATGAAATAAAATAGAAACACAATGACCAAAATTGTAATTAGTTTAAAATAGGAACCAAACTTGTTAATAGGTGGTAACCACAGGGACCAAAAATGTAATTTACTCTAATAAATATTTAAATATATTACTTTTTATCATAATCATTTTGGTTATCATGAATACTCTTCTAGAGGTAGTTTCAATTTACAAATTTAATTATTAGTACAAATCTTAGATATTAATATCAACCGTTCATATACTCTAAAAATATCTAATTTAATGAATATCTTGATTGTTTTCTAATATAAAACATTGATTATTATAAATGAACTATGATAATTTTTTATATATAGCTAAATCATAATAAAAAAAAAACTCTCATAAATTTTATAAATATCTCAACTATTTGGTTTGTACTAATAGTTGGGTTTGTAAAAGATCTCTTATCTACTAAGGGGTGTGTTTGGTTCATGAATTTTGAAAGAATTGGAATGGATAATTCTTTTAATCAAATTCCAATTCTTTTGTTTGGTTCACATATTGATCAAGATAGAATCATTTGAATTTCATTGAATTTCACAAATCAAGGAATTCATCATTCCTTAGCTAAGTGAAAGAATTGAATTTCATTAAATTCCTACCAACTAAACGTGTGGTCAAATTTCATTCCAATTTCTTTAAAGTCAAATACATCAATGGATTCCAATTCCATTCTACGAACCAAACGCCCCTTTATTAACTTTACAAATTCCCATATTAAGCATTATGTATTTTTAACTTGTTTGTTAGTTGTATCCTATTAATATACTATATTTGTATGCACATTAATTGATCATAATCACAAATCTTAAAACTTTGACAAGTTGGTGCTGCCCAATTGGATGCCCGGATACCGCGGGTGTGTGTGTGTGTGGGCTTAGCCCAAGTTGCCGTACAAAAAAAAAGGCAAACCTATCTACATCTAAAAAATATGTTAAGTATCCCCAATTTCATATGTAATAGCTAGAATTAAAGCATAATTGATTCAAATCCAAACAAAAACTTGAACTTCACATCTATAAAATTTGAGATATGGAAAAATAGTAATTCTTTTGTACAAAAAAGTTCTTATGTCCAATAATTTACCTAGAAACATATATACAAGACATCAATGTTTTATATTTAAAGGGTTTGGAAGAAGAAGAAATGAAGAATTAGGCTTGAATTTTCTGATGTTTGACCTAGTTGATGCAATTGATATATATCGTTAAATGCCATTGTTGTTGCTTCGGTTTTGATTGGGGAATCGAAGCACAAACACGAAAAAAATCAAATTTTAAACCATATTAGGAGGAGAATTAGAAGAAAATTTAAGTGTCAAAAACAATCCTCGAAGTCATGGTTGTTGCTCGATGGTTGACGAAAACAAAAGCAATGTGTTGACTAAAAGATTCAGAAAAGAAAAGACAAGAAAAGGGGCCGGTAACATGGGAAATAGGAAGGCGACGAAACATCAATGTGGTGAGGAGCAGTAGTGCTGAGGAGGGGGGGGGGGGGGGGGGACCAATGCCGTCCAGGGAGCTTTTTAGCCGTTTAGGACCAATTTGTTCCATACTATAATAAATCTAATATTAATAAATTAAAATAATAACTACAATTAAATCCAACAAATATAAGTACTAACATGGTGAATGTTTTAACAAAGATAAATCATCCCTTCTAGCTAGAGAATTGTTGTAATCGCAGCGTTCCAAGACAGAATCCGTCAGTAATGGTGTTGAACATCGCATAGAAGATACAACTACCTTGATTGACGAATTTTAGTATGTATCATAAGATTCTTGAAAAAGACTGGTTTATGTGAAGAACTTGAACCTTATACATACATTTCCTTAGAACCGTTGATGCTAGTTTTTCAACTATTTTTCACGGTAAAAGAATATCCGAAAACACAAGATAATTAAAGAACCCAAAAAAACAACGGAAGGAAAAAAACAGATTGAGGTCTTAAAAAAGAGCCCCCGTGTCCACATCGAAGCCCAAATCCATCACCAAATCTATATTTTGGGCTTTGATTAGTTTTTTTCAGATTTAGATAATATATAAATTCACCCAATAAACAAGTTCGATATTAATTGAACTTAAGAAAAAGTTGAGAAAAATCCGACCTTTTTTTTAATTTCAAATGATTAAATCTTCGAATTTTTTTAATAAATAAACTATTGAATTTTCTGATTTTTAATGATTAAATCTCTGAACATTTTTGTAATAGATAAACAATCGAACTTTTAGAAATTGGCTATTGATATTATTTTAACCTTAAAAATTCTACCTGTAAAGTAAAAAACCTTATTCAATTTACTATTCTCAAATCTTACATCATTCAATACCCCTTGCAACCAACACTTTTGCTCCCCCTCAGTGCCCCATTGTCATCCCCTCTCTATCACAGTCTATCACAGGCATTGGCCACTGCCATCAATCTCCCTCTTTGTGATCGTTTTTTTTTCTTTTTCAATTTTTCCTATTTTCTGAGATGTTTATACGTACTCCGTTAAATTGTTGTAAAGGAGGGAGAATCCAAAGACAAGAAAAACATATAAAAAAAGAGAGAGGTTGATGGCAAGGGCCAACGACAACAATGAACGGTATGGAAAACGAACGACAATAGAGCGACAAAGGGTGATGAGGTGAGCGATATCGTTGGGTGCAAGGGATTTGAATAGTGTATGGTTTGAGAATGGTAAAACTGATTTATGTTTTTCTACTTTAAAACATTTCTAGTTGGTTTGGTTATAGGTAGTTTTGGGTTAAAATGATGTAGATAATCAATTTTTAAATACTCGATGATTTATTTATTAAAAAAAATGTTCAAAAACTTAGAATTCAAAAGTAGATGAAATCTTCTTTCAAAATAGGAAAGTTCATTAGGTTTATCTATACTCTTCCTTTAAAACCTATTAATTATTAATTAAATGGTACCATAAATTTTGAATTTAAACTCGGGTTGGGTTCCGGTGAGAAGTTAATGTGAAAAACGTGAGAAGTGGTTATCAACTGTTGGATGAGAAATAGATGCACATTAGAATGAGATGCACAGAGATGCAACAGATCAATTTTCTTTTATGTCACAATTCATTAGACAACAATTGATTAAAAGTGATCAACGGTTCAGATCCACTTTTCACGTTAACCTCAACTTCTCGTAACATCTTTCGCCTTTAAATTTAATATTATATATTTTTTGAGGTAATAAAATGATTGTTACAATCCCTATTATTTAATCATCAATATTTTGTTGTTTTTGTAATCTACAATATTAAAATCATTATATACTATGTGTTTCATCACACACACAAGCCCTTGGCGTACACCATACGGTCCCCAAATGTATGAGAAAGGCTATTAATTTAACATCCCAAAGCAACTTGGAATCAAGAAACCAACCAACAAAGGCGTGTACCATCAAAAAGAATAAAAACCGAAAGCTAAAAAAACCACCTAAAGCAAGGCACCTTCAATATTCATCAATCCAATCCACTTCAAAATCTTTACAAAAACCCAAATCTAACACAAACCCATTTCAGATCTCACCTCAATCTCAAATGGGTATTTGTTGGTCTTTAATAAAGCCTCGTCGAAGCCACGAAATCCCCATTTCATCCCCATCTCCATCACCAACTCATCATCAACTTCCCAATGATCATTTCATCCCACCTCAAGAAAGAACATACTATCCAATCCCCAGCAAATTCGACCCGCAAAAAAGCGTAAACAACCATGATGAAGGGTCTATTTTAGGAAAGGAGTATCTTGACTTGAGGCAAATTTACTATATTGGGAAAGAATTAGGGAGAGGTCAGTTTGGTGTCACATATCGTTGCACCGAAAAGGCCACAGGATTGAAGCTTGCATGCAAATCGATATCGAAAAAGAAGCTTGTAACGAAGAAGGATATGGATGATGTGAGAAGGGAGATCATGATGTTGCAACATCTAACCGGGCAGCCGAATATTGTGGAGTTTAGAGGGGCGTATGAGGATGAATCGAGCGTGCATTTGGTGATGGAGTTGTGTAGCGGTGGGGAGCTTTTCGATAGGATCACGAAGAAGGGGAGTTATTCTGAGAAAGAAGCTGCAAAGATTGGAAGGCAGATTGTGAATGTGGTGCATGTTTGCCATTTCATGGGAGTTATGCATAGAGATTTGAAGCCTGAGAATTTCTTGATGGTTAGTCAAGATGAAGATTGTCCATTGAAGGCGACGGATTTTGGGCTTTCTGTCTTCATAGAAGAAGGTTAGTTTTACTGATTCATTCCTCTTTTCGTTTTTTCACTTCTTGTTATTAGTTGGGGTTTTCTCGAAAACAACTGTTCTAATTTGTATATATCTTATCCTCGGACCCATTCAAGCTAATCTTGTTTGGTTTGTTTTTGTTCCTTCTCTTTTTATTTCTTTCCTGTTATAATGTTCTAAAACCTAAACAGTTAGTTATCTAGAAAAGTTGAGATGGTCCATGTCTTTGACATAAAGATGACATTTATCCCGTGTGATGAAACAAACGTTTTTTTTTATTAACCAAACGACATAGTTTCTAATGTAATCCATTAGCTTAGAAAAGTTGCTTTTCTAAATATATTTTTATGTAATATATATATATATATATATATATATATAGTGGAAGGATATTTTGCAACCCTTAAAAAGGTTGCAACCCTTGCAACCCACATCTTAACCGTCGGATTCATGATCGACGGTTATTTTATTTTTCTTTTTCTATTTTTTTAATTAAAAATATTGGGCCCATATCTATTTATAACCGCCGATCATGAATCCGACGGTTAAGATGTGGGTTGCAAGGGTTGCAACATTTTTAAGTGTTGCAAATTAAACAACCCCTATATATATATATATATATATATATATATATATATATATAGGGAGTGGTTCATTTGAAAAATGCTAAATATATGAGAAATAAAGAAGTAATTCTAGTCTTCTATTCGGTCAAGATCGGCTTTGACCGATCAAATATTGCGTCTTTGACTGGTCAACAATTACGGCTTTGACGGGTCAAAAGTTGCGGCTATTCAAAAAATAAAAGGATAGTTTCATAATTTTTACAAATACACGGGACGAGTTCATATACGAGTATGTATGATTCCCATATGAACTATATGTTCATATGTGAACCAGTGTAATTCACATATTAACTCTTTTAACTGATTCACTTATGAACTAATTAACTGTAGGTTCATATGTGAATCAGTTGAACTAATTAATAGATTCATATATGAATCTTTGTGATTCACATTAACTATAGTTTATATATGAATCAGTTAAAAGAGTTCATATATAAACATATAATTCATATGTGAATCATACAGTCTCATATATAAACTTGTCCAACGTATTTTACGAAACTACTCCTCTATCTTCTATAGACCACACAAGGAATTATCCAATGTTTCACAGTCAAAGCCGCAAATGTTGACTAAATAAAGGGCTAGGATTATTTTTTTATTTCTCATATTTTTAGCATTTATCAAATGAACTTAATCCTATATATATTGGTACTTTTCCTTTTTGTTCACGTGAATGATGGTTGAAATGTGTTTACATTACATGTGAGCACACATTTTATGTTGCCCATAAGAGAAAACCCATTTTAAAAAAATGAAGTTAATATGTTATTTCTTTAAAGAAATATTTTAGGTATAATTAGATATATAATAAAAAGAAAACTTGTGAATGGTAAAACAATATAAACTTTTGTAAGGAGGGACATTTGTTAATTATTGTAAGATAAATGAATGAATGAAAATGAAATTAAGAAAAAGGATATAGTTGGAGTAGACATGTGAGTAGAGTGATAATGAAATGAGTTGCGAATACGTGTGATCCACGTTGGGTCAACAAGTCAAGTGAGATAATGACAGGTAGACCAGGTGAATGACTTTTTTTGTCCATTCACGTCATCATGTAAATGTGAACTTGGGACCCTAACATTTTTCAATCATGCTTATGGCCCCCACCATGTTTCAAAATTGCACGCACCATTCACATAATAAATAATACTCCATGCTTTTGTTTTATTTTAGGTTCAAAGGATTTTATTTATTACTTACTTATTAGAGCAACCACAACCACAACCATAACCATAGATGAAAAGGTTCATTAGTAGAAGATGTGTTTTAAGTTCTCTAGGATTGATTAGTCGAGGTATATATAAACTGACTTGAGCTAACAATTAAAAAAAATCCTAGTGGGTCCCACATTTTAAAGTATAACAAGTTAATAGAATAATCAATAAATTCATTAGTACATTTTATTAAAGAATAAAATATTTATTTTGATTATCATTGTCGTTCTTTTTAAGGTTATAAAGACGATAATCTTAAAAAGTTAATGTGCATTATAATAATTTAATTAAATGTATTTCAGTGTAATGCGATTTAACTTATATATTGTATTTATTGATGTTATTTCGTTTTCCATTATCAATTCAAAATTAGATTTAACTTAAATACTACAAATTATTTGAATTTATATTTAAAAGAATAAGTGGTATCCAATTCGATCATGTGGTGTAGTGAGTAGGGCAGTCTAGATTTTTTGCATGTTAAGACAGCAAACTAGTACAAAGGAGAAATTCAGTCTTGTGTTATTGCTCCAGTTGGCCTCTTTTCTCCGTTTATAAAAAATATTTCATAATTGTGCGATTAAGTTTGTAAAATTAAAAGGTTTATATAATATTAATATAACATGATAATATATATATATATATATATATATATATGTGTGTGTGTGTGTGAAATAATGAAGAGTTGAATGATTTTAATATAGGGAAAGTATACAAGGAAATAGTTGGAAGTGCGTATTACGTGGCACCGGAGGTTTTACGACGACGTTACGGGAAGGAGATAGACGTATGGAGTGCGGGTATCATTTTGTACATTCTTCTAAGCGGTGTACCTCCTTTCTGGGCAGGTCCAATCTCTCTTATTCTAACAAGTAACACATTCCTTTTCATTTCCCTTCAAAATTAGAAAAATTAAAACTAACATGTATGTATGTATGTATGTATGATTGCTGACTGGTTCAGAGACTGAAAAGGGCATATTTGAAGAAATATTAGATGGTCATCTGGACCTTCAGAGCCCTCCATGGCCCTCTATATCTGTTGGTGCCAAAGATTTAATCTCCAGGATGTTGACCAAAAATCCTAGGCACCGTATCACTGCCGACAAAGCCCTCGGTTAGTATTCTCTTATTCAGTCATTGTCATATGCCCAATTGGAAGCAATGCTAAATGAAATCAACATCTCAGAACACCCGTGGCTCAAAGAAGATGGTGAAGCATCAGAACAGCCTATGGATAGTGCGGTATTGATTCGAATGAAGCAATTTAGAGCCATGAATAAGTTGAAGAAGCTAGCATTAAAGGTATATATATACATATGCTTGCTTCCTAGAAAACAGTTGTAATTAGAAACCCTGCTAATGATTTGGACAGACAGACAGACAGCATATACATATACATATATATATAGACTTACGTTCGCGTGAGACCAAACAGTTTCCGTGAGACCGGTGAGACCAAGCTTTAAAGTATGAAACTTCACACCAAAAAACTGTGAATGTAAAAAAATCGAGCTTTTCATAGGGAAAACACCGTAAATGTTACGTTCACGGTGTTTTTCGCTGTGAATGTTCGTTTTTTTTTACCTTCACAGCGTCTTTTATCTGTGAAGATTTGATTTTTTTTTAACTTGGTTTAGGTTTTTTTACCTTCATAGTGTGATTACATTATGAAGGTTCAAATGTTTTTTACCTTCACAGTGTTTCGGTGTGAAGTTTCATGTTTTAAGGCTTGGTCTCACGCGATCTCACGGAAACAGCTTGGTCTCACGTGAACCTGACCCTATATATATATATAACAATTAACTAGTATTGGTTGTTTCGATAGGTTATTGCAGAGAGCTTAGAATCAACAGAAGAGATAAAGGGATTGAAACAGATGTTCAACAACATGGACACCGATGGAAGTGGTTCCATAACATACGAAGAACTTAAAACTGGGCTAACAAAGCTTGGATCAAGACTGGCTGAGGCAGAGATACAACAACTCATGGAAGCTGTAAGCAATATATACGTATTTACATTCTATATCATGTTTAATAGTATATATGTATATATTGATGATAAAACGTGAAATTAATTAGGCTGACGTTGATAAGAATGGAACAATAGACTACATAGAGTTTGTGACTGCTACCATGCATAGACACAAACTGGATAGGGAAGAGAATGTGTACAAAGCCTTCCAGTTCTTCGACAAGGATAACAGCGGGTTTATCACTAGAGACGAGCTCAAACATTCTATGACTCAATACGGAATGGGAGATGAAGCAACCATTGACGAAATCCTCGATGATGTAGATACAGATAAGGTTAGCGACTCGAACCATTTCAATTATGCTATTAATAACACCAAAGCATTTCTTCCATATATATCATAGGATTGTATTGTTGTATTTTGCTGGCATGCAGGACGGGAAGATCAACTACGAAGAGTTTGTGATGATGATGAAGAAGGGAACAGTTGAAACGGCCAAAACACAAGATCTTGGTTTGTAGTGTCAATTGCTAATAACAACTGAACTCCCATGGATTTTGGGGTTGTGCGAGTGTGATGTGCTAAATAAATAGGCAAAGGTAAAAACCCTTTGTGTTTGCTTTAATGAATCATGTGTGTTGTAAGCATATATATGTTTAAAAAAAAAACTATGCATGGTTATCTCATTAGAAGGATGAATTAAAAATTCCTGATGTATGTCCATAAGAGTTGATGCCGACATCACAAGACTAAAGGCATCATCTTATTATTCTTTTTGGTCCAACCATGAGCTCCGGTATGCCAAAAGCTCAAGCCCCATTTTGGAGGATTCAAACAATCAAATAACATCAGAATTTAGGCTCATGAAGCTATGAAGCCCAAGCCATGCTTGGCTCAAATATGTCGAATTTCATGCAACTTATAGATGGGATTCACCCATAAGTAAATATGGCAAACAAGTATGACACTAAGATAACAAACTCTGTTAGAAGATATGACAGCTCTCAATCTTGTAACTAATTCAAAAATATATATATAAATATCCCTACAAGGCTTTCAAATTAGTGTCACATACCATACTAGTTTTACACCTAAACGGCAGTTTCGGTAAAGCCATGAACACAAAAAGAAGAGAGAAAAATAAGGCATCAAGACGATGTACAAAACACAAACTTACTTGTTGGCATGGGTGACAAACGGTATTATTTGCAAGTACAGTACTTGGTTCCTCGGTAATACTAAACATTGTGCTTTTCCGATAGGTTCTTGACCAGACCCACAAAGCCTCTTCACATCATGTTCTGTATTCAACTGCTATTTCTTTCAAGTCGATAGCTCTCGGCCCCAGAATTTCAAAATAGGAACCCTTCAACTTATACCCAAGGTTCTTGGTGCATTAGGGAGTGCTTCATCATTCAGAAAACTAATTAGTGTTCCAGAACTAAGTGCATACAATGGAATACGAGAAGCACTTTTAATGAGAGATGATCACCTCCAAGCATCTTAGCAGCTCAAAATCAATCACAATAGGATACGCTCGGACCTACAGAAGAACATGATAATAGCACTGCTCAAAATAAAAAATAGTTCAAACACATGAGGGTCCAAAATTTGCCATTTTGGATCGGATACTCAGACTAGTAGAAGCCCATTATCAATTCATACTGAAATATCAAAAGCAGGAAACCCTTTTTCCAGAGCAGGAATGACAGAATTCAGAGAACTCATTCAACCGTGCTCGAACATTATGCATTCAAAGTTGTACCAAGCTCTGGATATGGCGATTCTAGCTCTGGGAAAAGGATTTACTATTAATGCAATGATTATCAACCGGAATGCCCAATAATAGAATAACAAGAAACCTAAGTAGAAATCGTACCTCATGGATGCATCAATTCATCTTCCAGGCACGACCCTGTAGTTGAGAACAAGGTCCTCAGGCTTTTTCCAAATATAAGCACGGACAGTCGCTAAGCTCATGTCAGGTGTCAACACCTGGATAATAGCAACCTAGCGCATTAATATCAGAAAGGATAAAGGTTCCTATCAAGTTACCAATAACTGTAGCATGCATGTGATCACTTTTCCTCCAAAGAGTCCTTAGAAGCCAATAGTGAGAAGGAAATTTAAAAAGAATATAAGAAATATGAATAACTAATTATTGTATTCTTCAGGCCAATGGCAAGAAGAAAATTCAAAAAGAACAAATGATATATGACTAAATAATTGTAGAATTCTTTGGGATGCATCCAAACAATGAGTTCATGAAGCGGATCTGGACAACACCATGTGAGAAAAACTGAAGTTCTACTCTAATTAGAATGTTTTACTTAGTTGTTTTTCTTTGAGTCTGTTTTGGGTGGGTTTTTTAGAGTCGTGGTTTGCTTTACAGTTGGGATTGTTTTTCTTATTGATGTCTATTAGGATTAGGTTTATTTTCTTGTTTAAGGTTGTATTGGTAGATCTAGATTTTGTCAACATGCTCTCACACTTTGGAATAGAGGTTCTGCATCATGAAATCCTTCTTTTTGCTATGTATCAATAGGCATTAGTGTGAAATGGGTTTTACGGTACAACATTTCATTATGTTAAAGATTTAGATACAATTGACAGGGATTATCCGCTACAATGAAAAATACATGCCATATGTATGCATAAATAGTTCACATTTATCCATGCACAATGAGAAGCACAACAATTAAGCATGTAATTGCTACCAAAAACAATTTCACATCAACAAAGAAATCAGCTTGCCTGATTATTGCATAAGATTTCTATAGAGGGCTTAATCTTTTGCCAAGGTTTCGATCCAGATCTGAAGGATCCATCTCCTCCAATAGACGATTGCTGCAACTGCCCTCCAGCTTGCCCAGAAGCAAAATTTCCATCAATATTGCTATCCCATGGTTTGTCGAGAACCAACTTCTCCACTACATAATTGACAACCTAACAAAAAACGTTTATTGGAGACATTTTATTTGCATATCATTGCTGTGCATAGTTGCTTTATAACTTTGGATTTCTGTTATGTAATTTTACAGTTCCTAGAGGTCTATAGTGTGAGGATGTACAATGAGGCCTATGTAATGCTTACAGCAACCTTCAGTCAGAAACCGTCTGACAGCATTAACCAATGTCTGAGAATTTAGTGTGGTAGCTTCCAAGGACGTTATACATTGTCATAGTATGTCGGATTAATCACAATGTACCTTATGTATTCTTAAAATACGAGGGGCACTCAGCTTCCCTTGTGTCACAGTCTGGGTAGTTGAACCTTCATATGGATGTAAAAAGAAGCTGCACCTGAGAATTCGGACAATTTAGACAGAGCATGTTACTTTGGTAAGAAACCAAAACAGAAATAAGTAATTTACTTTCCCGGCCATCTTTCCTGTGAAAAGGCAGAAAAATACTGCACTTCATAGAAATGAGATTTTGGATAAAATGCGAAAAGGTCAACACAAATATACCCATTGTATTTGGCTTTTCTTCTCCTAAATCGTCCATCCTTGCAAAGTATAGTGTTTGTTTTGCATTTCTTTGAGACTGAATGCTTTTTATAAATAAAAGGCAAGCAAGAAGGTTTTGATTATTTGACTCAAACAAGAACAGAAAGAAATTAAATTTAGCATTAGCACTCATAAGCTCTTTTTGACAAACCACCCAGTTATACAAGTTTTATGAATGCCATTCATTGTGGGTTTGTATGCAACTCATGGTGGAAGATAGTGCCCACAAATTAACGAAAAGAAGTGCAACATTTTAAAGACTTCAGATTACTAAATCATGGACTGCACAGAAAACTCTGACCCCCTGCCACATAAAATGACACACACACCTGGAAGAAAGAGAAAAAGAACAAGTGAAGTGGAAGTAGAGAATTACTTGGTATGTTCCCTTGGGGGCAAACGATTATGCAAAACGCAATCTAAAACCCACCAAGGTAAGTCCTTCTCGTCTTCAATTCCTTCCATCTCGGTAATTTTCTTCCTCCATGGGCCATTATGGGAGCCCTCGGTAATAATAGAAGGAGGGGAAGCCTTTGAGAACTCAAATGGAGGATACACTGCAGAATCATTTTCAGAATTACCATCTACCTCAACTTTTGGAAGTGTAATACTCCTAGCAGAAATATCCCTGCCAGATGGAGTTTCTCCATTCACCAAAGATTGGGACCCAAATTTGTGCTTTTTCTTGGACAGCCAATGAGCCAACAGTCCTTTGAGGGTTTCTCGTGCCAAATTAACCTGTTAACATGTTGGTCAACAGAAAAAAGCAATTATTCTATTGAATACGAAAATGGAACTGTGAGGAACAACAATATTCTCAATAAATCACCCAGGGACATTAAAAAGTAAGGTAGCACAGAAGGTAAACATAAACTGATGTACTCAAATGCTCAAATTGGCAGAATCGTAGGGTTTCATATGATTTACTGCTAGCAAAATTTAGAGAGGCTGAGGATCTTCCAAGGCTCACGCCAACGATATCACAAAACAGAATACCCCTCCCCTCTCCCACTCACACCTATTTAAAAGACTCTTAAAGGCTATTTTTCCTACTTTACCCCTTTACTCCTTGACTTCTCCTAGCCAACGTAACTAATAGCAACTTCTAGGGTATAGCAAAACTTTGAGAAGATGTAAAAGAAAAATAGTGGCCTTTGACAAACTAATTACCTTTCAAGATAAGGATGACTAGGGTGCGGAGTAAGAACACAAATCTTTATACACGAAAAATGAATTCAACTAAGCCCAGAGATAATATTACAGAAATAGAAACCTTCTTCTGGGGTGCGGTAGGGGGTTAAATTAAAATAAACAAATCAGTTGTCATGCACATTCAGAAATTCTATGCTTTCTTCAGGATCATGATGCTCTTGTGTGGCATGAATTTTAAAAAGTAAGACTATTGTGTCTTCCAGCTTTGAGATGACAAAATATCACTCGAGCATTTCATTCTCGAACTCCTAAACCTAACTCCATCCCTCAACCGGTATGCAATTTCACTGGGCCAGAACATTAAACCACCAACTCATCCAAAACCATAAGCTGACAGTTAAAGGCCCAATAAACCACATGTAGCATCAATACTAACCCTCAGATCATGTAAAGCTTTGTCACTACACACAAAATCAGACAGCATGCAAAATAAATTGCCCAGGGGATGGTGCAGTGCAAGCCACAAGGATATTACCATGTAAGTTTACCAACTTGTTTAAAAGATTAAGCGTACATACAAGACCCAACATTTATCCCTATCCATGTAACACTCTTTCAGGTTCTACCTTACCCTTGCTAAACAATGATGACAAGGTATTCTACTCTGCCGCTGTAAGCAGTGAGGACTGCGTGGTGAACCTTAGACTGTGATATGCCTAAACATCAAGAAAAGATAAGCATGGAATATTTTACAAAATATTATTTTGAACAGATGGAGAATGATTTATGCTAATGCATAGATAGCTCATATTAGGATGTACTGCAGTTTCCCATATGCAACAATATATGTACCCTATCATTAGATAATATACTCCCTCCATCCATAATAAATGCAACAATTTCCTTCTTCGTATTCAGCAAATAATGCACCATTTCACTATCTTGGCAAAACTTTAATAAAAAATTACGGCATTGCCCATTAAAGATCATTACAGAATGTTGAGACCATTGAATTAGGTCCACAAGATTGCTTGATTTTGTCATCATTAAGAGGTATTTTATATGCTTAACTGATAGTTAAACACTTCCCTTAACATGTTCACAGGAGATCAATGGCGGCACCGGTGAGAGTAGTAGAAAGTGTGACGGTCGAGAGGATGAGGAGGAGGGCAGGCCGAGGGGGCGAGGAGGGGCAGACCGAGGAGGACGTGAGATGAGCAGTTGAGGATGAACATGGCCGAGGGGGACGTGACATTTCCGAGGACACGGCCTCTGATAGGAATTCTTGGAGATGCGAGATTAGGGTAGTAGACTTGGGTGCAGGGACCTATAGCTAGTGTAGATGGGAGGAAGGGAGTTAAAAAGGATGAGGATGAGAGAGGGGAGGGTTAGGGAGCAGAGCGATAGGGTAGCAAAATCCTACAATAGATGAAGGGGTGTGTGATTTTCCTTATATATGTCAATGTGCCTGTTTCTGTTTTTCCCTTTTGTCTGTTGCTTACTATTTACTAGTCTAGTTCTTCATTCCTTTTTGCTCACTATTTTGCACAAACCAGGGGTCTTCACAGAAATAGCCGCTCTATCTTTTGGGGTAGAGGATATGTCTGTATACATCCCCCAAGACCCTATATTCGAGTGGGATATATTAATTTGGTTTGGTTTAAGTGTTATAATTAATTAACTTTAATTAAAAGGTATACATATAAAATAAAAGGTGCACAAACTTAAAGGTGAAAGTAAACTACCACGTTGATTGAAAAATAAAGTATATTAGAAATTTAGAACCTTAAACTACAGCAAAGCTAAAAACTTACAATGAAATGAAAGAAAACACAATTACAACCTAATTAAAAGAAGTTAAAGCCAAATCAAAAGAAATACTCAAACATTTGAGAATATTAATTCCTATATATGTTCTTTTTCTCTAAATTTAGAGTTAAGAGTGACGAAGGTGATTGGAGAAGTAGAATTTATTGCATATATATAAGCAAAGGTACCCAAACACACAGGAAATATGCAAACCTTGTCATCCTCAGCTTTCTCAGTGATGTTAAGATCAACAGAATACATCTCTGCAGAAAAGCACTGGGGGGTATCCAGATGCACAGACAAGTTCCCTAGCCTGCTATCTATAGTGAACCATGCCGGAATGCTCACCTGAAGAAGATGGTAAAGTCAATGAGAAGTAGCATAAAATGGTAGACATTAGTTCCTGTAGTGAGCTAATGATACATACAATCTCAAACAGTTCTTCCTTCTTCTTTTCAAACGAAACCTGAAATCGACAGTTTGAAACATGAATAACAATCTAAAATGCCAGCCTCCTGCTTAGATGATGGTATACTTGCCAATAATATGTATCATTCTAGACAAAAGAGCATGTAAGTAACCTGTCCATAGTCCTCAATCACAACACCTCTAGTGATTTCCCAAAGCTTAACAGAAGCTGCATTATCCTATCAAAGATATACTTCACATTATTAAGTTAATAAAGTTAGCCGGAATGAACAAAGAACCATAAAGCTGAAATGTGTCTCTTTAATGTCAAAGGAAAAACTTAGGGGGTGTTTCGAGAGAAAAACTATTAAACAATAGAGGCATTGTATTTGGAGGATCTTTCGGCTAGGGTTCACCCAAGAGAGAAAGAGAAAGACAATCACCACTTTCCTCCACCACAAAACCCACTGACACCTATCCGAACACCACTTTCCTCCTCCAATCACCACAACCCAGATGCAAAAGCGATGTGAACTCGTCTTCTTGTTCCTCATGACACAACTAGATGCAAAAGCTACTAACTCGTTTTCTTGTTCCTTGTTCCTTGGTGGAGATCTGTCAGCAGCAACCAGGCACATTTGTGTCTGGAGATCGTGGGCTTCTTGTTCCCTGTTCCTTGGTGGAGAACTGTGAACCGAACCTTTGTGTTTGGAGATGCGTCGGCAGCGGGCGGTGGAGGTGCTTCCATGGAAACGGGAAGAAGGGGGGGAAAGGATAGGGCGGTGAGATGGGTGATGCATGAAAGGGTGATTGTCATTTCCATCATTTCCATAATTCCATTCATTACCTTTTAATACCCCCACCCAAACACTCCTTTAATGTTACCTTAGTCAGGACATGTCTTCTATTGTTCAGAATTTCGTACTGCACTATCCCTGGAATTCCACCAATACTGCAAGTTGGTTCTCTATAAACAGGAACCTACATGTCAGATAAGATCAGTTAGTTTGTCTTCTCTATCATTGTCACACGTAAGTGGGTACAAACAGTGAAGATTGACATAAAACTTGCAATAAAATTATTTAGATGACAGACAAAGATCAACACAGACATTAAAAGGCATCATCAGCAGTACAATCATGGGTTACTACCTCACCCCACCGCTTAGTAACTAATAGACCTTAGTTCTACACTTCCACTTGAATTATTCACAAGCCATTTGTATTGATTAAATGAAGTGCCATTCTAGAAGACTCCTTGAAGGCAATTATATAATGAAAAAAACGAATTGGATTTGTTTTAGAAACGATGCAACCTAAGCAGGAAAATGGAATGAGGAAAATAAAGAAGACAACTCACAGGAGTAGATCCTTCCAAGGAAGCCCTTGCCCTTGAAAATGACAAGTTCCCAGCCAGAAAGGAACCGCCTCTTTGAAACACCTTCTGAGGATTTCGACCTTCAGCAGGCCATCTATGCACAGAGGAATCTGTTGTTGCAACCCATATACCATCATCATGCATTGCTAGTTGCTGAATAGGATGTTCCTTTGTGCAAAGCAATATACTCTCTCTTGTTGCAAGGTCTGTTAAGTACAACTAGAAGTAGAGAACATACAAATATGACACAGTAGCAATGCTATATAAAGTCAACGCAAAGACTTGAAAAACAAACCCAAGAAACATTTTCTTCCATGGAAACATAAAGGGCTTACCGAAAGATCTCTTCCACCACTATACACATGACTGAATGTTGGTGTGCTAGCAAGGGCCCACACAGAATCTGTATGAACAGCATAAGAGTGCACACACCGCTGCTGCCCAAGATCCCATAATCTATAACAAAAAAAGGGAAAAGATATAATTCCATGTTCATCCAAAAAATAGAAGAATGCCACCAAAGAAACACAAAGTTTATGCTAGTATGAAGTCCCTTGGTCATGGAATCACTGCCAGTTTAAATTTCACATACGTTAATCATTACATCTTTGATCTTTTAAGAGAAACATCCACAAGATGTTTCAGTGTAGTCTTGACAAGGTATAACCAGAGTATCTCGTTCTCTAGCACTTAGCTTGTGGCCTAGATAACCATTTCAGAGAAAAACCAAGACTAAACCAAAAAGATGATAAAAAAATTGGTGATGGCCTGAATAGAAGCAGGATGGTAAATACCAAGTAATGACCAGGGCAAACTTAACCATGCTGGATGCTTACCTGATCATAGAATCAGAAGATCCTGATAAGCAGAACCTGCATAAATGAAATTGAAGAGCCATTACAAACCCAATAATCAAGCAGTTTAATCTTATTGATCATTCATCCAAACACACAAGTTGAAAAGTATATAATGCATAAAACAACAAACACCACAAAAAGCTCCAAGAGCAAATTGTCGATCTAGCTCTTCAAAGTCTTTTATGAAGTTACAATTAATCCAAAACCAACAGTGAGTCCTATTACTTCTTTTAGAAAGAGTAGGCCCCCATACAATAATCTTCTGTAGGAGACAAAGCAAGCCATCACTGTCAGTAATAAGAGCAAGTGCTAAAGAATGTGCAACTAGCTTTCCTCCACCACTCGATGTATCTATGCATTGGCAATTTGGCATAGCATTTGAATGTGCCTAATTAAACATAGGGCCATTGAATATAGATGAATCACTTGCATAGACGCATGATGGTCACACTTCTGCACAAGATGGGGGTCTTCACGGAAATCTGAGGCAGAGGACAGGTATGCGTCCCCCTGCCAAAAAAACCCTACTTCTAAGTGGGATATACTGAGGTCGTTTGGTTTACTTACATAGAAGCATGAAAGTTGAAAATAGGAATTCATAGTTATCAGTTATATACACATATATGCATGACTATATCAATACCCTCCCTACCAATCTTGAACTGTAGATTTCTACTTTCTTGTTCTTTATCAATTTACATAAAGACAACATTTCCTTCACCCTCAATATGCCATCTTTTGCTTTCATTATAACTTTTTTTTCCAATTGCCATCACACTTACATTTTCATTTACAAACGCCAACATTACTTTCTCTTAACGTCCATACTGCACATTGTGACAGGCCAAAAACCTTCAATATATTTACCACAGATGACTGAAACCAGAATTGGAGCTTTTTCAGATGCTACTATGCTAATCATGCAGGTGATCTTACAGTCAAAGGTTTGACTACCAAGTATTTTCTTTCTTGGAGGGAATATCTGTTAGTTCACTGATTCAAAATGATCAGTTAGCTACTGGCACTGTGAATAGTATTTGGTATTCGAGAGTTAAGCCATTCAGATTAGCCAATTTTACCAGCAGTGACTGGGAGGGTGCTTAGATGATTGCAAAAGCACTTCTTGGCAACATTTTTCGCTTTTGCTTTGGAGCTGTTGTGTAACACCCTACTTCTATATTAATCAAATTTCAGCATCTTAAACCTTAAATACAAGAGTTATGATTTAATTAAGTACACAAAAGTTTCCAGCAGCTGTAGCATCTATTGAATAATCATATACTCAATGACAAGTGGCTTACAAGAGACTTACAAGGCAAAGCATGAGAAATCAAAGCTACTTAGATGACAAAGCAAGCCTAATAAGCATGACAAGCCAAGCCTATGAAGCATGACAAGGCAAGCTATAAGCATGAGGTGTCGAGATTCTCTTATCCTATAAGCATGAGGTGTTAAGTTCTCATAAGAGTGCAACCTTGAAAGCAAGAAGAACAAGTACTTAATGCATTGTGTTTACCTATAAATAGAGGATGAAGTGAGGCTATTAGGTTCATACCAAAACTATGTTGTTAATATCGCGATATATCGTCGATATATCGGATATCGCTCCTAGCCAAAATATCGGTGATCAAATATCGCTATTTATATGGGAACGAGAATATCGGCGATATTGACCGATATATCGGCGATATTTTGACCAAAATATCGGCCGATATAACCGATTTTTTTGTAATACTTTTTTAGGCCTATTTCATTAACTACCAGGCTGGACATTTCTTTTAAGTTTTTTTGTTAAGAGTTATAGTTGGGCCTTTTTTTTAATTAGTGAGAAATCAAGTTAGGTTTTTCTAAATTACATCGACGACTTCTTCTTCTTCAGTTCTTCTACATCGACTTCTTCTTCTCTTCTTCTACTGTTTAGTGAGGTTTTTCTACTGTTTCTTGTTGCCTTCTTGGTGGACGGTGGTCGACTTCTGTTTCTTTTCTTCTCCTCTCCTCTTCCTGCTGCTTGCACAACTCATCAACTCGGTAAGTGACTTCTTCTGTTTCTTCTCCATTCGTGTTCCAACACAGAAGGTACTTACTGCCTTCTCCATTCGTTTTTGTTGGTTTTTGCTGGTTATTTGCCTTCTGCCTTAGTATTCTCCTCATCAACACAACTTTTGTTTTCAACCAACAACTTCAAACTTACTGCCTTCTGTTTTGGATCTTTCTTAATTTCAACCAACAACTTATGTTTTCAACCAACATCTTTGATCTTTCTTAATTTCTTTAGTTACCAACTATGTTAGATACTTAGATGCATTCTAATTGGACTAATTTGGATAGAATTAGAGTTATAATTGGTTTTTGTTTTTGATGTTGAAACTATTTTAAGTTGATGTTTTGATGTTGAAACTGTTTTTAGTTAATGCATATGATATGTTTATGGATGTATATATATATATATATATATATATATATATATATTATATAATTCTAAGAAATATTATATGAACCGATATTTTTGGACCGATATTTCCGATATATCAAATATCGGTCTCTGACCGATATAGCACCGATATCCGATATTAACAGCATAGTACCAAAATCATTCACTCACTCTCCCTTAATACACTACTAAGGTTAAAGTAAGAGATCAAGGAAAAGCTAGGAGTAATCAAGGTAAGTATGTTATGCGATTTTTGAGATACATACATGCTATATATATAAAGTTTTTTTATGCATTATGAACATTTTGATAAGATATTTTGACATGTTTGAAACTACAATACATTTTTATGATCAAGGTATATGATGGCATGATATGATACAAGTATATGTATTTATGCATTCAAGGCATGAAAGTTTTATACATGTTATGTATGACCATAAATATCCAACGTACGGGATATGTTACAAGAAGGGATGTCTTGCAAACGGACCTTATGGGGCAGCCTTTATGGACCCCGAGGTTATTGAACCTCAAGGCAAGTATGGCATACTTACATGTGACAAGTGAGATCTCAAAAGAATGGTTTATGCATGACAAGTGATTTTATGAATTATTATTCATAAATTGATTAGCATTATGGAAGTTGTTTATTCATGAAACCATGACTACTTACTAAGCTTAAAGCTTACGTATTTCATGTATGTATCTCAGGTAAGGAGTAAAGAGAGATAGCATGAAGTAGTACTATTCTAGTCAACAGCAAAGTTTGTTGTATTATAAGCTATTAAGTTACGTTTCCGTTGATGTTTCAACTCTGATGTAATAGTAAGACGTGGAAGAAATAAAGTTCAATTTAGTTCACATGCAAGCCTTGGTAGTACCAAAAATTAAAGAAAGTAACGGCACCCAGTTTGGAAATCAGGGCGTTACATGTTGCATGGAGTTCAGAGAAGCAAAGTACAGTTGCTTTCTTTATCTTCATCTGAAGCTTAATACGTAGCAGCAAATTTAGAAGCACAACAAGTTTTATGGCCCTGAAAATCTCATGTTGATTTTCATTTTAAGCAAAATGAAGTCAGAGTTATTTTGTGACAATAGGTCAACTATTGCAACGGCTAAGAACCCTGCTTTCCATGGCCAAATAGAGCATATTGACGTCAACATCACTTCATTGCAAGTTGGTTGCAAAATGGAAAGGTAAGCGGAAACTTTGTGGCAAAATTGAGAGCAGACGGTAAACGGTAGATGCACTTACAAAATCTCTCCCTCAAGCCAAGCATGAGTTCTTCAAGCTTTAGTTAGTGATCAGTAAGTTATAGATATATTTTGTTATGATTAGTACACTAGTGTTAAGATAGTTATGGGAACATAGGCTTGTTCTTAGTGTTTCGGTTATCGTAAGCTCTACTTAAACATTGTACTCGACATTTTCTTTAAAAGCAGTAAAACTAGTTTCCTTCTCTTCCACCCACAACAATATCATCTTGGTATAGTACAAAACAAGACAGTTTTCTCTTTCTAGTGCCAGGTATAAATATGGCGCTATGGCACTCCACTTATGGGTTGCCATGCATCCATTATTTCCTCATTTGGCTCATAAATTAGGAGATCCGTCATTTGGTTTGTTATTGTGATAATGAGGCTACTGTGCACACCCCCAGAAAATGAATTCATCATGAGTATACCAAACATATTGAGGTAGATTGTCACTTTGTTCGCAAAATACGAGTGAATCTTCTCGAGGATCCTTTTATTGTGCTTGTTTGAGTGTGTTCTAGAGATTACTTATAAGATATTGTGACTAAGCATCTTTGTAGGGCTCAGATTGATTGTATAAGCGATATGTTTAGCATGTTTGATGTGTTTGCCTCAACTTGAGGAGAAATATTAAGACATATAGGATAGTTGATTGGCCCATCCATCTAGTCTATAATTCTTTTTCTTTGTTTCTCAACAATATTTATCTTCCTATGCCCTTTCTTCCACACTTACAAGGATAAAAAAAAAGGTACAAGAAAATAGGTCAATGATCAAGCTATCTAATTGTTGCGAAGAACACCTAGATATAATTTACCATGCATGCACAATGCTACCAGTAGCTTTGATATAAGAAATATATCCAATTTTGAAAACTCGAGCAATTCCCAAAGAGGTAATAAATTATAAGAAAAAAAGAGGCATGTGTATAGTTCCACATTAAACTAAAACTTAAGTCTAATAAGGCACCTCACTATCCCATAGTAATCAAACAGATTATTGAAACAACAAACCTCCCAGTGGAGTCGAGAAGCAAAGCCCTAATATTATCTGTATGCCCTCGAAGCTTCATCATCTTCGAACCAGTTCTTGAGTCCCAAACACGTACAGCCTACAATAAATCAAAGATTCTGAGACAAAGTCTTTGCACTGTGATTCCAATGCTTGGCTAGATTTTCCCAAAAGAGTAAATAGGTAGGAATTCCCAAAAAGAAGTCTGAAGTTCTGCCTGACTAAGGCAAAGCCCTAGCAAGTCTTATAAAATGTGAAGTCCGTGGCAGATATTTCAAATAAAGGTTCATCCATTCATAATCCTAGTACACGATTACAGCCTAGTGGAATTGAAGTGGGGAACAAAAAGATGAAAACCCTGATATTAGCAAAATGCACTCTTATCAATACTCAGAAGTTCATAAAGATAACTACAAAATAAATTACCTTCTCAGTTCCACCAGAAACCAGAAGAGTTCCAGTATCATTCATTGCTAATGCATAAACAGACTCTTTATGTCCTTTAGCAGCAATAGGAGCATATCCTTGAGGTAGATTTGTTTGCAATGAAAAGCTATTGCTTGAGCCAATTGTACGTAGGCTAGTAACTGACAGTGAATTTCCTGAGCCATAAGTGCCGCTTGAACGATCATCGTCAGCTACCTCGCTGGACTTTGTGAGGGGAGCAAGTGCCGCTTCAAGATCCCAAATGAAGACCTCACCACCCAGGCCACCAGAGGCAATAATATTGCTCTAGAATGATAAGCAGAGAAAGAGAATAAACTACTGGCATAAAAACCTATGCTGATCATGTTTATATCCCCTGAAGGAAATGCTAAAAAATTAAAATAGCAGATCTAAACCAAACCAAACAAATACATTAAATCAGACACAGGGTACGGTTTGGGGAGGGTAAGATGTACACAGCCCTTTCCTCTACCCCCTAAGAGTAGACAGGTTGTTTCTACGAAGACCCATGGCTTGAAAAAGAGTTTTGCGAAAAGGTTTTGCAAAGAAATTTTGGTGGAGTCTTCAAGTAGCAGATCTATAAAACCTATTTCAAGCAGCTTTAAAGTAGAAGCAAAACATATATTTGACAGAAAAATTACGTTTCTTTCTGCTGCAGCAAGACAAGTGACATAATCTGTGTGTTGACGGAAAGTCCTTGTGCAAGTTCCATTAGAAAAGCAATCCCATGCCTAGTAGTACAACATGAAATAATATTAGTTCAAATTTTGTATAAACACTAATGCATGGATTAAAAGATTCAATCTTACACTGAAGACAAACCTTGACGGTAGTATCCGAGGAGCAGGATACAAGGGTATTCCCTCCTACAAGGACTGCATCATTGACCTGTACACTCCAAACACATTCCCACATTAATTCTATATTTCTAAAGTTCTCTTGCTATTCAGAAGCCATAGAAGTGTTACAAATCCAAGATTGATTCTTATAAAGGTTGATATTTGATTTTGACTTCATTACGGATGCCAGTAGTCCAGGTACCCAGCAAGTATATCAACACCCTCGCCCAAAAAAATGCATGCGTGCGCACACACAATGGACTAAAATTCAAATAACTATATCCCACAACTATTTATACATATTACTTATATAAAAAGGTTAAGGTTTCAGAAGACACCACTACGGCACTACCTAAGACTTCCTTCCTGTTGCTCTCCAAAGTTTTATTACAACCGCATCTAAAGATAAACAAGAACAAATGTTCCATTGATGATAATGACTGGTAGTAGAAAGCATCAGAAATGAAGAACCATACCCAGTCAACATGAGACTCAAAGGTAGCTGAGCAGGTAGCATCTTTCTCAGTCAATGCCCATCTCTTTAATGTGCCATCGCGGCTCCCCGTAAAGAGGTAACTTGAATTATCAGGTTTTGATGGCTTTAATACCGCCAAACAGTTCACACCTGCACAGTGCTGCAAAAAGAGGCATTTCAAATATTACATTATGTGTTCCTTTACCTGTTATTACAAAATATCAGAATCAGTGATATGTACAAATAGTGACAGGTATCTTCTTTGTTCTAGGCTTCTAGCCTCCACTGATAGAATATGCACTATGATTCAAAAAAGAATGGGCAATGCATGAGACTCATGTCATAGTGAGAGCACTATTCCAGATATCCCTGGCCAATTTGATAATCCTGTCCAGCAACCTCGAAAGAATTGCAACCAGGGACCACACTCGTATATCTTCTCCACTAAGACAATGTCCAAAATCTGGTAAGAACACTCATATGTTTGAAGTCCTTTTGTGAATTTATATGTAATTATGATACTTATTACTTGTGAATGATTATTCTACAATAACTTCAATAATTATGTAATATTGTAATTAAATTTTCTCTATCATAACTGATTTTTGCGTTTATGTTAAAACTCAGTTTGATCTTTATGTCTACATAATTCCTGGTAAAGAAATATTTACCATGAGTTTTCTAAGTATGTCAAAACTTCTGCCACCCCTCCATTTGACCCAACAAAAGAGACATTTGGGAATGGATCTCATTTTATTAATTAGCATTACATTGTTTCCTATTGCTTTTAGGAGAGAGCAGTTCTAGATGGCAATTAACTGATGGTCATATCATACTCTCAGCCTTGCCCATACTCGATAAATCTGTACATCTTTTTGTCAATACAACCCAGGTGAGTTTGATAATTGGCATCCTTAGTTTGATATCATACTCGCAGCCTAGCCCATCCTCAATTGGATATCATACATTTCTTTTTCTTTTTCCTAGAAAGGATAATCATGTGTTTATCCTATAAAAGTAATTGGCGGTGAGTTTGACGTTTACTTATGGTCTTGCCCTTTTCTAAGAATATCAATAATGGAGAAGCTATTCTTAGGGTATCCTCATGATTATGGGACAAGCAAACGTCCATGAATTTGAGCTTTTGTTGTTGAGAAAACAAAGGGAGGCCAAAAGCACCTAAGCCACCTTAATTGTACACTATAATTTTGTAATCTTAGGGGTTGTTTGTTTTATTCTAAAAACCTCTTAATGGCTCTTAAGTCTGAATCATTCAGACATTTTTACACACCACCTCTTATTAATCATAACTAAAATAAGATTTCAGACTTTAGACATCTTAAAAAACAAACGGCACCTTAGTATCTCACACAAACGCTTTCGGAACTAACATGTTCCCCAAGTCTCAATAATCTGGCTCACACAGTTACACCAACAAGTTTTACGAACAAAACATGTAATCTATCAATAGGAATCATGCATACAAAACAGATGTAAACATGGGACAATCAACTAGGTGACCGGATGTCACCCCCCCCCCCCCCCCCAAAAAAAAAAAAAACCTCAAGGGGGGAGTGGTTATCGCCAAGAACATTAAACCATTCTGTTTCAATAGAGGTACGAGAAAGGGTTGGGCACGCCAAGGCGTCTCTGGAAGTACAGTTCAATCAACAGTGGATGCCCAGAGATTGAGGAGTTCTTCCTTCAGATAGAAGCTGGTAATCCAAGCTATCTGATGAACCTTTAGACAAAGTAATAGGAATGAAACGAACCTTTGTATCATCGGCATCATTCAATACATAAGTAAATCTCTTCTCCTTACGAGGACGCACCGAATTGGAGGCACTGCCTGCAATACCTACACGGTGCATTGCAGAGTTTCCTGAAGCAAGAAAAAAAAAACTCATATAAGTCTCACATTAATATATTTAAATAGAACTTAAATCGTTTGTATATAAACAATGTATTGTACAAACAATACATGGATCTGACAAGGTACTAGGTGAGAGTGACATAACATAAGGAAAATGTTTACAATTATCAAATCATCAACTACTACAAAATTTCAAGAAAAAAAAAATTACATTTTGATTATTTCAAAACCTCTGCTACTTCCATGTACATGACCACTAATATTGTTCTTTTCTAAAAGAAGATTATAAGAGTTCTCAATTATTGACATCCCTGTCTATTTCTTCTAGGTACTCCAAAAATTGTACTATTGTAGATACGTTAAAGTCCAATTAAGGGGTATATCCATTAATTGACATTCATAACCACCTCCCAACATTATGTTTGCTAATAAGATTTCATCCTTCTCTTTAGTTCCAACTACGTCGACTTATCTATTACTGAACCTGCCTTGTATACCTAAATACCACAACTTATGAACCATGCTCTTTATCCCCTTAGATTTTTTACTTAGTTTCTCGAAAACATGTAAGAACACTCTTGCTATTTAGGACATCAACTAGTTCATGCAACTTCTGAACTATTCCAAGTACTGAATCATGTTATACCCTCTTCAATGAGCTTCCTTGCCCCAACATTGACCCATTAAAGTGCCAAGACCATTACTCTTTCTCACCACTCAGACGTCGATATGGCGCATCACTGAGAGTGATGATTTTACCTTCGCTCACTTTAAGTAATATGTCGATCGAGCCCGTTCACGGTCACCTCCAAAGAACTCTAAAGCAGCATGTCACTTAAGAAATGACGACCGACACTTGCCCACATATACAGATATGCAAACAGAGCCAACTTACACTCACTATGCTCAGGAAGCCAAAAGAGTTGAGCCCCAACAGAATTTCTTTAGGTTTCATTTTCCATGTGAATAGGGAAATAGCTAAACACAATACTAGTTTGCAAGGCCTACCACACACCCTCGTCCTTTATCTATGATTTGGACATGCTATGCAAAAGATGCAGAGTCATACTTCTTCCTATTGAAAAAATGAAAAGAATATAAGGAGGTTGACAAATGTATTAACATATGATTATACTCGTTATTGGAATTCTGTAACAATAATCTTAAATGGATTGAAAATGATTGTTTGATATTATCCATGCACACATTATAGAAGCAACGGATAACATTCCTTGTGCACTTTCATAAATGAAAAGAACATAAAGCAACAAATTGACCATGAAGTATTGAAATAACATGAGCGTCTCAAATCACAATAAAATATAATTTCCATCAATACACATGTTGGCACTTCTTTTACTTTTGCTGTATGAGTAGTCCTCTTTTCTTATATGGAGGAATTACTACAAGAATGCAATTATATTACGACCTTGACGAACAACTGCAAAGGAACAGAGAAAAGGAATAGGTTTTCCCTGCTATTTGAGTAAAGCAAGAATTATTAGTTCTCCCAACAAAGTTCAACTAACAAAAAGGAAATCTGGCTATATCTACATTGAGAAACTTCATAAAAAATATTAGAGTGCTCGCAGAGGTTTCATCCTAGCTTCTCGTTATAAACACTTATGTGTGATGCCCCAAAGAAGGAAATGCAATACCCTTGAGAATAAATATAGGGAATATGTTCATTCCCCTCACATAGCTGTATATAAGCCAGACGAAGAGTATTCTAAATACAACACAAGTAAAAGACCACATTTGAAAACAAACATTACTATCCTCACACTCGATGAAAGCTAGACATCACATGAATTCTCTTCCAATTTATTTTATCTATACCCCCAGAGTGTTTTCTATGTTCTAATAAGTAGCATTTTGGGAGGAAATTTCGTACTCAAAGTTCCAATTAAAATAAATCTAGAGGTAATCTAATACTAACTTCAATGAGTTCATCAAGGAATAATATTTACGAAAAACACATAAATGATCATACAAACAGACACAAAAAAACAACTATTTTACAAACTGAATGAAATTTCAAATTGCCTAAAAAAAACTTATAGTTACATTAGAAACCCTAAGAAATACCAGCATCTAAAAAAACTCGCGATAAAAACAACCCTCAATCGGATTTCCTGCAAATGTAATCATCCACAATTCATATTGATGATTGCACGGATAGACCTGGCGAAGCTTACCAAAAGATGGATCGACGGAGAGAAACAAAATTGCCTGATCCTTCAGAATTTGACTTCAGTTTCTTCGAATGAAGTAAAATTTTCCATACCAACGACATTCATCTGTATCAAACGGCTTCGCACTTTTCCAATTAATCAAACTGAAACAAGTGAATTTGAAGTTAATCTCAGATGATTGTAATAATAATAATAATAAACGATTAGAAGAATCAGATTTCCAATCGGAAGATAGTCAAATCTTCTTATTTCTGTTTTGATTTGTGTAGTGGGAATTGGTGTTTTTGAGAGAGATTGAGAAGGGGGGGTTTGGACGAAGAAAACGAGAATGACAGTGAAAAGTGAAAACTGTATTTCGATTACCTTGTTCCAGGGCTCAATGGTTTGACTCGGTTTTTTCCTCGCGATCAAGGGTAGTTTCGGAATAACGCTAGTTAATTATAATTAAAGAAACATATGTATGGGAAAAAAATGACTGGAAATGCGTTTACCCCGTTACCTTTGCTGAGGGTAATAATGTTAATTTTAGAGTAAATTACATGTTTAGCCCCTCCGGTTAGAGTTTCACCAACAGTCAAGGGCGGACCTACCAACGTTGTGTTCTCGAAACTCATTTAACGAAGAAAAGAAAAGTGAAAAAAACTATTGTTCTCGAAACTTTTTTAGGAGAGAAAGGAAAGGAAACGGAAGGAAAGAATTGATAACTTTCCTCCCAAACCTTTCCTCCCAAATGTGGGAGGAAAGGGAAGGAAAGGAAAGGAAAGGAAAAAAATTAAAACCATTTTAAAAAAATTACTGAAATTATTAAAATTACAAAACAACTAAATCTTTAATTATAAGAATATATTTTTACAATAGTATATTTGTAAAATTGACATCTTTCCTTTTCTTTCTCTCCTGTTCAAGAACATGAAAAATTATTTTCTTTCCTTTCCTTCCTTTTCCTTCTATTTCGAGAACACAAATGAAAAAATTATTTTCTTTTCCTTTCTCTTCTCTCCCTTTCCTTTCCATCCATTTCTTTTCTTTTCTTTTCTTTTCTTTTCTCTCCAGATTAGAGAACACAGCGTAAGGACTGAACGGGATCCCGTGTACTTGTTCAATCGATAACCATAAAGGAAAAAAAAATATAGGCGGCTTATAGGTGTATCCGGCTATCCTCTTGATTTTGGAAATTGCCCTGAAATATTTTAAAGCTAAGGGGTTGTTCGGTTCTGGCTTAATGGGTTGAATAACATCTATGGCTTATTCGCTCAGCCATAAGTGGTTGTTCGGTTATGGCTTAATCTGGAAATTAATAGCTTATTCGGTCAGCTAGAAAAAGACTCTTGTTTACATTCAGCCACCCCTTTTCCCTCACTACCCTTGAAGAAAAACAAGCATCCTCCTTCCTCCAGAGATCTATCGCTGTTGCTCCTCTTCCCCTTACAAATCGTTCCTCTTAAATTGGTAAGATTATGATACAAATCGACCCTTTTCCCCTTACAAATCGTTCCTCGTCTTTCTTCATCTTCTGGTTCAAACCCTCGACTGCCTTTTTTCTGGGTTTCCTTTTGGTTCAAACCCTTACTCGATGAACAGCGCTGGGTTTTTTCTGGGTTTCCTTCTGGTTTCGAATTGAGTAAGATTTCTGATCGGATTCTATCGATTGGTTTCTGGATTTTATCAATTGGTTTCTGGGTTGTTTTGGTAATTAAAAGAGTAAAATGTATCTATTGGTTTATGGATTTATCAATTGGTTTATGGGCTGTTTTGGTTTCTGGTTTTTGTCGGTTTCCTTCTTGTTCAAGCCCTCACTTGGTTCAAACCATTATCGGTTGGTTTCTGATTTTTGTGTTTCATATTGATTACGGTTTCTGATTTTGGGTTTCAATCTGATTTTGGGTTTCAAATTGATTACGATTTCTGATTTTAGGTTTCAAACTTATTTCGATTTCTGATTTTTGGGTTGATTTTGATCTATAGATTGGTTAGGAACAATCGATTTGTTTAGCAGTTGAATTGAATGTTCAATGTAAAACAAAGAGTAAAATAGTCATTTATGACATTCAGACTGTTTATTCAGCATACTAATCGAACAACAACTTTTCTGTTAACATACAGACAACTATATCCAGACAGACAACTATATTCATTCAGGTCTTAACAGAAAACGAACCGAACAACACCTAAGACTATGACACAAACAAGGTAGCTGGCGGGGTGGCTTTTGTGCATGGCTTAATCTTCTTATAAAGGAGGTCTAGAGCTTTAACCCAAGCATCTGCATAAATTTTTTTAATAAGGTGTCGTTTGTTTTTTAAGAGGTCTAAAGTTTGAAGTCTTATTTTACTTCTGATTAATAAGAGGTGGTGTTGAAATCTGAAATCTGAATCAACAAGACTATATGTTTCTATAACGTCTGGAGGTGTCTTGAGGAAAAGAAGAATATGAACTAAGATGGCGATAATAGGTTTTAAGAAGTTAGGTCACCACTTCTTATTTCAAACGTATTTAAGAGTTAAGAGGTCTTGAAAACTGGAAGAAGAAAAAACAAACAGTCTAAATGTAAAAAGGTCTGAACGGTTCAGACTTTAAGAGTCATTAAGAGGTTTTTTCTTAAAAACAAACAACCCCTACGTCATCTTAATCGAAAATCACTTTCATAAATGTCCTAAAATAACACATTATTGAATACTCTTAATTTTTATCATTAATTGTCGACAAAAATATAAGTTTTCCTCTTGGTTAGTTTGTATTTTCTAATTTGCTTTTAGGTATTGATTTGGTTATTGTTACTTAAAATTGTAGATGCACAAGGAAGAAAAATAAGATGCATAATTAATTTTAATTTGCAAAACATCATATTTAATAGTAGGAGTTAAGGAATCAAAATTGAAAACCGAAAAAAATAGAGAACAATCAACATCAAATACTAAAAATTGGAAAATTTTATGAAATCGACCAAAAAAATCCTGTAATGGTGGAATTAAGCTAAAAATGTGTCGGGCGTAATATGTGGCCTTGTATTTACCTTGGGTCAAACCGCATTGACTTTTCCCTTCGATCAAAACCACAACCTTTCAGGACATCTATCCACCTTAAAGGTGCACCCGCTCAAAAAAGTTCAAGTGTCTGCCACTGTCAACAACTTTTCCATATTGGAGAAAATGAAGATTTTGGACAATTTTTTGTTTCAATAAATTCTTCAAAATAGAGAAAATAGAATAAATGTGAGACATTGAAATAAAGTGTTTAAAAAATATAAATAATATTCTATTAAATATATGGAATATTTTTATAATATAATTAATGATTTAATATCCAAAATGAAGAACAATCAATGTGTATAACTTCCATTGATCTACCACTTGCATTCTAATTAATATTAGCTTCATTCACACATTTGTTGAAGGTCATAACTATTAGGTGGCGTTTGGATGAAATTGGAATGTTGAATTTTATTGACCAAATTCCATTCATTTGTTTGATTCGTTCTTTTTCACGAAAAAAATCTTTAAATTCCATCAAATTCCACAAACGAGGGAATTTAATATTCCTTAACACCTACAAGGTATTTTGATGGAATGAAATTCTTTTTTTTTTCATAATACCACATATGCCCTTAATCCAATATAACATAATCACATAAAACCTATCTGATTAAACCACGCCTCTACCGGTTCCTTCTCTAAACCACCACCGACCACCGTTGATTTAAACCACCACCGACCATCGCCGATCTGAACCACAGCTGACCACCGTCGATCTGAACCACAACCGACCACCGCCGATCTGAACCATCGTCGATATGAACCACCGATCTGAACCACCGTCGATATGATCTACTTCCGATATGAACCACAACCGATCTGAACCACCACCCATCACCACCGATCTGAACTCCAGCTACCTACCACCGTCGACCACATCCGATCTGAACCACCGTTCTGAATCCCCACCGACCACAACCAATCTGAACCACCGTTACGAATAAAGTATTTTTAATGGCTATTTTATTAAAGCATTTTTTTTTAAAAAATTAAAATTATCAAAGAGGGTATTTTGGTCATTTATCAACATTTCATTGCAATTTCAAATCTACAATTTGTGAACCAAACAAACAGTCTCCAATTTATTTAACAAATTTCATTTCAATTTTGTCAACCAAACAGGTGGTCAAACCTGACAATATTCCAATCCAATTCCTTCAAAGTCAAATTCCTTTGACATATTTCATTCCATCAAAAACATTATGCGAACCAAACGCCACCTTAGTTAGGCATGAACATTGAAAAGGTAAACTTAGGGGTGAGCAAAACCCGACCTTACCCGAAAACCCCGAAAAACTGAACTGAAAAAACCCCAAATAGCCCGACTCTAACCACCCGATCGTACTCGATATTCGAAGTCCGAAATTTAGGCCGGATATATAGGTGCGGATAGGGTCTTACTTTATGTCACCCGATCCAACCCGAAACCCGAATTAAGGTAAGTAAATATAAATACTATTTATTTGAAATATGTTTATGACTTTATGTTTATAAATATTAGAGTTTGAAATTGAAACTTTGAATTTACGTTAATATAATCTCAACTTTCGTAATTTCATTGTTTTAATTATTTTTTTTGCACGACAGCCATACCCACACAACATGAATAAATGAAGAAAGATGAACAATTTTAGGTGTTGCACAACCATGCACAAAGAGCACCCTAGCACACTAGCAACAATAGACTAAAAAAATATGGGTATCAACTATTAAGCACTTGGATTCCTTTTGTTCACAACGTATGAGTCTAAGACTAAAAAAATGGCATTTTACCGATCCGAAAGGAACTCCCCCGAAACCCGATTAGGCCCGCCACCTGAATCACCCATTTACAATATTCAGGGTTGTGATACCCTCCGAAATCCGATCGGGTTTTCCGTCCTCCCCCCCCCCCCCAAACCGACCTATGCTCACCCATAGGTCAACTATGGTTTTCCTACTGCTTATTGATAAATGGAATACTCAAATATATTATAATATTTATGTTGGTGATTGTATATCATCTCTATATATATATAGAGAGAGAGAGAGAGGGGTTCAAGGGAAAAACTTAAAATAATAGAAAACTGAGGAACACCCTAGTAGTCTTTCATCTGGATGGTATGCACTTGTGCATACAAGTAAATTAAGTTGTTTTTTTTTTGTTTTTATGCATGTGTGCATTACAAATTACTTGTATGCATAAGTGCATACCATCCAGATGAAAGGCTACCAGGGTTTTCCACAATTTTCCGTTTTTTTAGGTTTTCCCCTAAACCCAACCATATATTTATATATATATATATATAGAGAGAGAGAGAGAGAGAGAGAGGTGGATGGTGGATTCATACGAGAACACCATCTATTTAAGAAACACATAAATAGTCGAGTACATACAAAATCATATATGATTCACGTACAAAATCATATATGATTAATGCAACTATGTGCACGACCTGTGAGTCGCGGTTGACATCGCCCGCGTCCGAATTTTCCGGGTAGTGCAAAATCACATATGATTTTGTACACGGTCTGCTGTTTTTTGCTGTTTTCTTGAATAGTTAGCGTTCTCGTTTGAACCTTTCTATATATATATATATAAGTGTGTTTTTATAATTACAAACAAACAGAATGTTTAATACATTAACAATTCTAATTAATGTGCATATTTACGATATACTGACAATCAAGTAAAAAACCATGTTATATCGAGTAGGGGTTGGGTTCCGGTGAGAAGTTGAGTTAACAGTGAGAAGCGTGAGATGGATGAGAAATGGACGCACATTAGGATGGGATGCACTAATATAAGATGCACCGAGATGCACCAGATCAATTCTCTTCTAAGCCGCAATTCATGGGAGGGTTTTAGATTAAAAGAGATCAACGGTTCATATCCACTTCTCACGCTTCTCATCGTTAACTCAACTTCTCACACGATCCTTCGCCTATCGAGTAATACATAATAGTTGTCGTATCGAGAAACATGCTATAGTGCCTCGAGATCCATGCCAAATGACAAAACGAAGATTGCATTGGAACGCATGTCGTTCAAATATTCCAAGATCAAATCTAAGTCAAGACGAAGTTGTAATCCGAATTTTACATGATATTCGGTGGTATACAACTTAATCTCAACTTGGATAAATCATTTTTTAAGTTGAGGTTTTGAAAATAAATTCGAAAAGTATTTTATAAAACTTGTTTTTTATAAAATAAATATGAATTTTCTATTGATAGATATATTTATATGATGTGGTTTTATAAAATCGAGACAATGTTATTTAGAAGCTAGTTCTCTAAATGTCATGTAAAAACTCTTATTTGAACTTTTTGAATTCAAATTTGTGAAAAAAACGTCTCATCTCGTTTGAAATTAGGAAGTTGAAAATCTATGAACAGTGTCACAGAAGTCCGTAGAAGGTTTATGTGACCTTAGTGAACTTCTTTGACACCAGTATTCTATAACGCTAGAATTCAGAGTAGTCGGAAAAGCTGGTTCGTGGATTTGCATGAAAGGCTTTTAAGGACGTCTGTGATATTCATCCGTATAGATCCACGAGTAACTTTTTTCAAAATAATCAGATTTCTTTTAACAGGTTTTGTCCCTCGTTTTGAAAACATAACTCTTGCACCTTAACTATGAAAAATTCTCTCAAAACTCTCTCAAGAACATCTAGAATGTTCTGCAACTTTAATCTTTGATTTCTATATCAAGTTCATCCATTTGAGAATCGAGAATTAGCATTTCCATTACTTGATAATCATTGTAAGTTCTTCCTATTGTAAGTGGTGTGATTAAAAAACTTCACAGTTCACATTTCCTAATCCTTGGATTAGGGTTGTTCATTTTTTTAAAAGTGTTTAAATATAAATATTATGTTAGGTTTGAGAAAATTTCTTCCTACACTAATCATTTGAGTGTTTATCATCTTTGTATGAGGTTTGAGTTATGTCTCTACACATATCACCCTTGAGTGATTATCTTTTTGTGAATGTTTTGAGTGTTCTTCCTTCCAAAAAAGGTTGTGTGTTTTATATATTAATTGTAAGATCAGTCAGTACAGTTTGTTCTACCATTTAAAGAACAACGATACTGAAGTCCCTCGAGAAGTGTCTCGATGTGGACGTAGCCAAGTTGGATGAACCACAATAAAACTAGTATTAAGTATCTCTAACCCTCATCTCTTCACATTACGTGTTTGTGTTGTGGTTGCGTTTGTGTTGCTATATTTGTATTCAAACATAATTTTCGTCTTTGTATGTTTAAAGCAACAAAAAGTTTCAAAAAATTAAATTTTAACGATACATGCAACCTCCGACACCAAGGTTGTACTTAAAGTTTAAACATGTATATAATAAGTTGCAATAATGAAGAATGATAATGGAGATGTTGACAAGAAAGGCATTATAGAAATATGTGAAGGGGTCGATTCTCCAACATGCTCCAAGTAGTTGTTTTTCACACCTTCATTTCCTCGTACAATATTGAAGAATGATATTCTTACTTTATCACATGTTGAACGTGTATTTGTTTCTACTATTATAGCGGAGATCATTCAATCGAATTTAAATTTTCAACCATAATTGAAAGAAGCTCCATGAGAGATCAACAAAGTTTTATTACATTGTTGTTTTGAAATTTGAAGGCTTGATTCTTGTTTTCATGTTTTGATTTGCCTTATCGCTTGATATAGATAGCAACTCCTCTATTTCAGTATGAAAGTAACCACTTGATATATGATCGAAAAGCATAAAAAGTCAAATTTCCTTTTCTTTCAAGGACACTTAATCTTTTTACTACTTAATTCGGATAACAACATCTCTATCATCTTTTCTTAATTTTGAATCATTTTTAGTTTACTTAACATTGCATATATTTTTTTAAAAAGATCTAAAATATTTAATAACTCAAAAGGGAAAATTCAAAAATGCATGTACCCAACATTTTGCTTTTCAAACATTCTAAATAATTATACATTTAGCCTTTGGACATTTTTCAACATTTTGATTTCTGATTTTATATTTAGTTTTCTAACACCTAGAAAAATAAAAGCTCTTTTAGGCTACAAAAATAGGGACGAAACCAATAATTGGGTTTGAGTGTTTGACAATTTTACAAGCCACACAAACGAAATTAGTGGGCTCAAGTTCAAATGACTAATAAACTTAGCCCGGTCAAATTTTGAAATCGAGGGGAAGCTTAAGATAACACATCCAGAGGTTTAGGTTTAAAGAAAAAAAGATCGAACGCGAAGGACTCGTACCATTGTCCTTCAAAATAAGTAAGAAGAACTAACAATCAGATCGTATACTTAAGTGTATTAGTTGTTAAGAATTTTGCTAGATCATTACTATATGTTCATTTTAGTTGAAATGACCAATATCTTGCTTCTACTTAGAGTCCATTGACTAGAAAATTTTCTAATTAGACAATTGCTTGATTTAACCAATTTACTTAAGTTGAACAGAATATATACACCCTTACTCTCTCTCTACCTTGTTACTTTGTTTAAAGGTTATATTTTCTTTTCCTTTTTTTCCTATTTTTATTTACTTTAGTTTCTTATTTGGTATGTGCTTAAATTTGAAAATACAAAATAAGAAAACAACTTCAATTTCATTAAAATCGTGTTATTACCTTTTAAATTTCACTTCTTGTAATAAAATCATAACTTAAACAAGAAGCAACACGAATATTTTACAACTGATAACCACAAGGGTTGTGGCATACTTGTTAAGGCCTTGGGGGATGCGGTGGAATATCTCATCTACCCAGGATTCAAATTCAGGTGTACACAACAATTATGACCATTGAGGTTTAATCGGGGCTGATGTCTTACCGTCATAATTTACCAAGGGATTAGTGGCATAGCCTAGGACACCCTTCCAAAAATACATATATATTTTACAACTGACAACTCGAGTAACATCCAAAAAAGAACCTGTAAGTCTAAAACATGATGGTCATGGGATTGGTATGTGTTGGCGCCCCAAAGGATGACGTATACGGTATCCTCCCCCCCCCCCCCCCCCTTTCTAAGTCTAAAATATTAGTCACCGGAAATTGTTATGTATAAGTATCAGAGAAACAATGTAATAAAATAAAGCAAAGTCTTTTTGAATTGAAATCTCAGTTCTCCTTATATTGTATAGGCTACCAAGCTCCTTATAGTATGGCTTAGAAGGGTCAACATAGACCGATCCAGGGATGGACAGGCAGTTAGGTACAACATCTAATGAGAATACCTTTGACAATTCTATTGAAAAAATAAGTTATTACACTGAAATTTTTATGGGAAAAAACACATTCACAACATCGTTTGATTACCAAAATTGTGGCCACTGAGATTTAATCAGGGCTGATATATTACAGTCATAATTTGTCAGGGGATTAGTCTAGGCATAGCCTAGGACACCCTTCCCAAAAAAAACATAGACCGATCCAACGTCGGTTGACTCATCATGTCCCCTATCTCCTTATTGTAGTCACCGACGTTGTGATAAATGAACCCATACACATACAACACTATTTTTCTCAAAGTAAAACACTTTAAAACATACTAAACATCACTTGAACATGCTAAAATGAATTAAAACACACACCACACAGAAGTCATTGAAAAAACTTAAACCTATAGTATATACTGAACATATTGAATTTTTGATCCTTACGGATTATATTTTTTAAGCATAGACATACATCCTGCTTAAAGTCACTTGAAGGTAATGTTCTACCCAACATCACGACCACAAGGGTATGTGCGAACTGCGGTCACATTTGTATCTGATGGCAATTTAGGCGAGGTCGGCCCATGTGTTGGGTGAAGGGGCCACCGCCAAGGGCAGCAAAGCCCGAAGGGCATCACAGCCGACCACACATATAGGGCTTAGAAGGCTCATTTTTGAATTTTTTTTCCATAAAAAAATAGCCGCTCTTTTCTCGCTCTCATTTGTTGCATTATCACAAGCACACTCACGTCTCATCTGTGCCCTCGCTCTCAATCTCTCATATGCCCTATCACTCTATCAATTGCTCACCACCACCACCTGTTTTTGTTGTTTTTATTGCTGCCACCAGCCGCCGTCGCCGCCGCCACCACGCGTACAGCGCGCCCAGTGCCCACCATGACCACCACGCGTTTCTCATTTTCTCACCACTCACAGTCCTCGATCACTCGGTTTCATTGATGCTCCATACATTTCCTTTCTTTTTTATTGTTTATTGATTGGCTTATTTTCCTCGACTCTTGAATCTTGATGTTTTGTTGATGTTTATATGCTGAATGCTTATATCTCCCGATGAATTTGGAGTGATTTCCTTAAATCTATTTGATATTTCATTTGGTTATTTGGAGTTTTTGGGCTTTGAGTATTTGCTTATTTGATTTCGTTGGTTATTTATTTGGACCAACCGGTTAAACATGTTTCCTAACTCACAACCATTTGGCGTACTGGTTAAGACACTGGTGGATGTGGTGAAATATCTCATCTACCTAGGGTTCGAATCCAGACGTACACAACAATTGTGGCCACTGAGATTTAATCAAGGCTGATGTCTTACAGTCATAATTTGCCAAGAGATTAGTCTATACATAGCTTAAGACACCTTTCCAAAAAAAAAACGTTTGGTGCTCAAAAGTCAAAATAGAAAAAGAAAGAAAAAGCAACAAGAAGTCAAATGAAGTACGAAAACCAACTGCTTAGTGGAGCTTAGATATCATTGCTTGGTCAACCACAAATTAAGTGATTATTCTGACGTGAGGCTTATGAAGGATACTGGACAACAAGTTCTCGACAACAAATAGGTACTAAAGATCCTGGATGCAGACTTCATAAAAGAGATCCTTAGGGGAGTAGTAGTTCTTGTGCTTGTGTTCTCTCCTATGATTCATTCTTTTCGTTGTAAGAAGACCATTGAACGTTAGATGTGGATGAAACATCATCTAACGTGAGGCTATCTGGAGAAGGACTCAATTTTACAAATGGGTTCTCCATTGGATATAACATTTGCTTTGAATTCACATCTATGAACAATGAGAGAATACAAAGGCTGTTACTTGCTTGTTCGTCTTCACCTGATCATATGAAGTCAATTAGTGAATGACAAATGGTGCGATGTGGATATTGCAAGTATGAGACCTAAGAATCATGGTCCCATGATGAGTCATGATAGAACCACTACGATGTCATGGCTCCATGAAACCTGCCAAGTTGTTTGTTTTACTATGTGTAAAATAGACGTGTAATTTGCTTCAAATATATGTTGAATATTAACTACAAAACCTATAGCGTACCATTAAAATACCCCAAGATCAAAGAACTGGTTTCCAATATCAAGATTTGGAGGAAATAGGTTGTAATGGCTAGTAATAGTAACATCAATAACAAATAGTGAAAGTAAAGCAAAGGGAGGGAGAGAGAGAGAGATGGACATTTTTTGGACTCTCCGCCCAGGGTATCCAAAACCATTGGACCAACCCTCAATTTAGGACATGCAACTTTTGTTTGCTTCTCCAAGTCATGGCGACTTCACTCCATGACTCATTGACCGCACCTCACTTTGCCTTCGTGACATGTGTCATGCGACTTCTTCTTGACCGTTTCTACTTTTCATATAACATGTATAGAAAGTACAATGGGGAGAGTTCTTTGGTTTCTAATTTCTCAAATAACAATCAACATACGAGACTTGAATCCCTCTCCAACTCCATTCCTACTTTCATGGTAACCAATGCTTATCACATCTCTTGGGGCGTGTTTGAACTTTGAATTAACTTCCAATTGAATCCACAACTTTCAATTAATGACACCTTAGTCCTTAAACAGAAATATTCCATTCATTACACCACAAACACTCACTCGGAATATTTGTTACATTTTATCGGCAGAATACTTGAATTCTAATACCTCTTCACTAGTTCCAACTCAAAACCACATGGTTTTATGCCGATCCTTAAGTTAAAGAACGACATATTTGACTTGCAAGAAGTCAAACATCAACTCCATTGAAGACATGTTAGTTACAGCACAATCGAAGAAAGTGAATCCTACGAACGTCACTATGATCTACATGAATTCATCAAACAATGCCAAATCAGACTGAAAAAGTTAACAGATTATGAAAGTTAAAGATCAAGACTTGCAGAAATGACATATAGACATTGACACATGAGTGAAATTACATAAATCCAAATACCAAATCCAAGAATTATTGAAACCAGAAATGATACAATCTTTATAATACGTTAAATTTACCCAAAGAAACGATAACTGAACATCAAGAATCGTAAATTACGAAAATCCACTAACCTTGTCAGTCCTGTTGGCTACTCTTCCCACCAGATTAACCCAAAGGATAACATATCTACATTTCATCTATCAACCTGAGAAGAACCCGCATCCGCTCCAAGTTGTTCGTTGCCGCCACTGAGTTGACTCGGTTTTTCATTTGGCGCAGACCCCATGATCCCATTATAACCATTCGCAGCCATACCCATTAACCCGTGTCCATTGTTCACGTAAGCAGGATAAACCGTCATCGGATACGGGTTTCCCGTGATGCTAACCATCGTAGGCGGACCCCACGGACCTCTAGGTGAAACCGGAGCCAATCCATAATTAATCCCTCCATAATACGCACCACCATATACACCACCACCGCCATAAGGATAACCACCATAAACAACACCATAACTAGGAACAACATCGTATCTAGGTCTATGAGGCGAGAAATTGCTAAATCCATTGCCACCAGAAACGCCATTATCCTCTTTCGGTACAGCCCTTTTAACCTCCACGAGCTTCCCACTCAACTCGTGAAAACTTTTTTGCATAACTTCTTCAACAGAATCCTCGGAATCGAAAGTGATAAACCCAAAACCCCTTGGCCTACGAGTTACATTGTCGTGCATCACGACTACATCGGTAATCCTACCAAACTTTTCGAAATAGACCTTGAATTCTTCTTCGGTTAAGTTAGCCGGCAAACCCCCTACAAAAATCTTCTTAATCTTTAAGTTATTGTTACTACTAACACCATTAGTCCTACTATTTCTATTCAATCCCCTACTCTGTTCCTGCTGGTTCTGGTTCTGTTCGATTCGCGGTACCGCCTTTTTCACTTCTACCTATTAAAAATCATCAAATATATATACATACATCAAAAAAAGTTGAATATCTTCTTATCAGAGTTTACACACACTGCATACTTCAACATTACAATATGCATTCAAATTCAATAACTATTAATAAAGACAATTTATAAAACAGAAAATAGAAGCAATAAGTGGGTAATTGAAGAAAACAAACCGTTCTTCCAAGAATAGTATGGGTACCAAGAAGAACTTTATTCAGAGTTGATGCTTCAGAGAAGGAAACAAAAGCAAACCCACGAGAACTACCAGTGATTCTATCTTTAGCAATCACAGCACCCAACACTTTTCCATACTTGCCAAAATGTTCTTTCAACACATCCTCTGTTGTCTCCCATGATATCCCACCCACAAACACCTTGCTTTGATCACAACCCTCCATTTTTTTTATTTTTTTTGCCCTAAACTAAACCAGACAAAAAAAATTCTCTCCAAACAAAAACAAATTGAGGGGGTTTTGGTGGTAAAAAGATTGGAATTTTCACATAGAAAACATAGATTCTTCTTGATTTGCCCTAAATATATCCATCTTGAAAAACCCTAACCTACCACTCATCAGAAGAAACAATTGTCAAAAACGAAAAAAACCATCTTTTGATTTTCAACAGAATCCACAAGGGTTTTGCGAATTTGCAGTGAAGTTGGCATTTTTCTAGACGAAAGAAAATAAACCCCTAATTTTTACTGTTCTAGGGTTTGAAGAAGCGAAACTGAAGGAAAAAAAAGTAATTGATTTCTAGGGTTTCAAATGCAGGAGAATTGAGAGATTTTGGTGGGTCAATGATGAATCAAAAAGTGAGGGTTTGGAGGGTTGGGGCGGAGATGGACTTTGAGTCGTGTGACCTAGTTTCTTGTTGACAAGTACGATTGACCTAGTTGTTTCTGTAGAGTCAATCCATATCTAAATTATGAAATAATTACATAATTGGTCCCTGTACTATTATTTATGTTGCAAATTTGGCTCCGACTTCTAACTATTGTTACATTACTAGTCCGAATTAAATTTGCAGATTGACTTTTTTGGAAACCATCAAGCTTTACTAAAAGTATATTAAATGAAATCACTTTTGCATGAAGTTACCGTCAATAATCGGAAGAATTAAATATGAAAATAATTATTAACCGAATTAGATAACAACAATTTGATGAAAAAGGACATTGGTTATCCTTTCATGATCATTATCTGCTATTTTTTGAAATCTGAAATATATTTAGAGATAATGGTTATCCTTTCAATTTGATGAGTTTTTTTTTCGAGATGTTATGTTGATATCAAATAATTGTTATTTTGATGAGTTACTTTTTTGGGATGTAATGTTGGTATTAAACAATTGTTATTTTGATGGGTTGTCTTTTTTAAGATATAATGTTTGTTTCAAACAATTGTTATTTTGATAGGTTGTCTTTTTTAGGATGTAGTGTTGCGTTCAAACAATTGCTATTTTTAAATGCAAGTAATGTTTTTTTACACTTTAACAAATGAATTTTTCTTGTACTTTGACAATGAATATTGGATGAAAAAATAAAAATAAAGAGAAATGATAAATGTGTTTTAAAGATGATAGTGATGCATAAGGACCAAATCTACAATAGTTAGAGATAAAGATTGAAAGTTAATAAAATAGTTAGAGATAAAGATTGAAAGTTAATAAATATCTTTAAATGTAGTACATAAAGCTTTAATGGTTGTTTTTAAGAGATTTTAAGTAGTTAACATTAAATAACGATACATTAAGCTTTAACAATTGTATTTAAGAGTTTTTTATCCGTGTTTTATAATATAGTATAGATAAAGTCAAAATGTCCAGTAACCAACCTAGGAATTTTGTCACCTAGAAATATCTTTAAGGGGTTGTTTGTTTACCTCTTAATAGTTCCATTAAAATGCAACATCTGAATCGTTAAGAGGTAAATCTAGTTTGGCAAAAAAAATGTCTGTCTCTCAATGGTTCCAAAACCCTCTCAATGATTTAGTGTCTTGACCCTGTCTTAACCATTCAGAGCCCTGATTTCTTCATGAACAATTAGCAAACAACCATATTTCATTTCGCATTATATCATAAGAGCCTCTTAATCATTCTGACCACATAATCATTCTGCACCTAACCATTCAGCAATTGCCAAACAACCCCTAAGTTAGTGATGGCCAAATGGGCCCGGCCCGATCGATTAACCGAGCCCGACCCGACTGCAAGCCCGACCCGGTGGAAAACCGGTTTTGAGCCTGAAAACCTAGACCGGTTTGGGTTTTTGGAGTTTTCGGCGGCCCGGCCCGGCCCGAAACCGGTTCACGGCCCGGTTTTTGGCCCGGCCCAGCCCGATTTTAACAATTCAAAATTATAGCAGTTGGTATGCCTTTTTTGACCGTTTTTTTGGTGTTTTTTACCCCTCCAAACCCATATAAATACTTGTGTTGGTTATGGATAGTGACACCAACTTACAAAACACAAAAAACGCAAAAAACGCATACAATTCTCATTTATCGGCTCTCGCTATATTCGTTTCTCGCAAGTTCTAATCTAATATCTCTAGTTCTCTACTCTCTAGTCTCTACTATCAAGTCTCTACTCTCAAAATGGCCGAACAAAATTACCAAGTTATTGCCGATCATGAACGAAAAGCATCAATTTGGAACCATTTCAACTTGGTGATGCTCCCCGACGGTACAAAAAAGCAAAATGCAAACAGTGTGGAGATCTCCTTGCGGCGGCCGCAAATAGCACGTTAAAGCGCCACTACGAGTCTTCGTGCAAGAAGTTGAAATCGGGTGACGATCCAAGTCAACCCATACTTGACAATTCCGGTCAAGTATGGTCGTATGATGCCGCGTTGGCCCGAGAAATGCAAATGAAATGTGTCATTCAAGTGGGGTTGCCGTTCGGACATTTCGACAATCCTCACATTACGAACATGATCAAACTCTCGCTCCAACCACGCTACGTGGGTTCGGTAAGTCGTCAAACTCTTAGACGTGATGCTATAAAACTTTGGAAAATGGCCAAAAAAGATACGCGACAAACGTTTTTATCATCATCCAACAACATTTCTTTAACGTGTGATATATGGAGCGCACCATTCGGATTGCCACAATCTTATATATGCATAACGGCACATTGGATTGTGCCGCAATTGTGGCAATTATGCAAACGTGTAATCACGTTTGAGCACTTTGGTTCGCCACATTCGGGTGAGCGTCAATTTAATATAATTATGAGAAATATTGAATATTATAATTTAACTAATAAGGTTATTAGTATTTCGTTTGATAATGCTAGTAATAATACGTTATATGTTGAGAAATTAAAGTTGGCTTTAGCCCCTATTTTAAATGGAAAATTATTTCACACACGTTGTTGCGTACACATAATAAATCTAGCCGTTCAAGACGGCTTAGTAGTATGTAAACATTCTTTAACTAAGTTTAGGCTTATGTTACGCCGGATTTTCACAAAAGGTAAAAGCATGCAACAAGCATATATAAAATATTGCAAAGATGTCGGTTTTAAAGCTTTGGGACCGGCACACGATATGGCGGTTCGATGGAATTCGACTTACAAAATGATGGATAATTTATTAAGACAAAAACCATATATTCACGCATTTTATAACATTCAATACCCGGATAACACGATATCTAAATATGATTGGCAAATGCTTGAAGGCTTACATGATATTTTGGGCGATTTCAAAACTGCAACAACTTTGTTATCCGGTATTTATTATCCAACAAGCCCTTTACTTTTAAATCAAATATATATTTTGGCAAGTAAAATTTCTCAATACGAAGACCATTTCAACTTTCAAAACGTGGTAGCACCAATGAAAGCAAAATTGTTAAAATATTTTAAAGAGATCCCCTTCAGTTTTCTTTGTGCCGCGGCATTAAATCCGTATTTAAATGTTACGGGTGTCGAAGTTTTAATACAATCAATATGTGTAGCGTTTGGTTTGGATACGGCTACAAATTCTTCTTTTTCAAGGAACCGCATACTACAATTTAATAGTGATTTTCATCAATTATTTGATATTTATAGAATTAATTATGGGGGAGGAAGCCAACAAACCCCTACAACTCAAATGTTTTCACCGGGTTCTAGTTCTAGTTCTCGTGGGCGAAACCGGTCTGACTTAATGGCAAATTTAATGAACTCGGTTTTAAATGAATCTAGTAAAAAATCTAGATTTGATGGAGATAATTTGAGTGAATTCAATATGTACATACATACTAATTTTATAGCGGCATCCTCCACAACCGTTAGCGATGTTGAATCACTAGATTTATTAGAATGGTGGAAAGGTAAACAACCTCAATACCCGGTTTTGGCATCTATTGCCCTTGATATACTAACAATCCAAACTAGTACCGTAGCTTCGGAGTCTGTTTTTTCTCTTAGTGGCAGGATCATATCGGAGCGTCGGTCAAGATTAACCTCGGAGTCGGTAGAGTGCTGCATATGTTTGAAGGATTACTTGGATGGCCAACAAAGAATTCAACATGAAACAAGCCTGGAGGCGGATATAGACGATGTAGAATTAAACTTAGCCGAAAACGAAGTCGACGAAGGACTAAGTACACCGGGAACCGTAACCGAGGACGATGCTAGTAGTGCCGGTGGCGTCTCACGTTACGACGATGAAGAAGAAGAACCAGACATCGACCGCCTTGATGATAATACGGCTGTTGATCGACTGGAAAAATACGGAACTCTTGAAAACTACAATCCAGAATATAATCCATACTATAATCCATACAATTACAATCCATGGGGATGGGGTGAGGGTGGGAGTTCGGGAGCGGGACCTTCAGGTTCTTAGAATTTATGTATTGTAAGTTTATAACTTAAAATTATAAATAAAATGTATTTTTAAAGTGTATTCTAGAGATTTATTATAAATAAAACGTATTTTTAAAGTGTATTTTAGTGATCCAATCCAATTTTTATTTTTTAAAGTTTAGTAATTAATTATTATATAAAAGAAATTATTAAAAAATAAAAAAAAGGTAGCCCGATCTTGGCCCGGTTTTGGGCCCGGCTCGGCCCGGTTTTTGGTAAACCGGTTTACCCAAACACTAACCGGGCCACCCCTTTTCGGGTGAAACCCGGCCCGGTCCGGCCCAAAGCCCGTTTGGGCCCGATTTTCTCTTTCACTGTAGCGCCCCGAAGCCCGTTTTGGCCCGGCCCGAGCCCGATTTTTGGCCATCACTACCCTAAGTAGATTAAAAGTTAACAAACTCATCTTATATAATTTTAGCAAAATTCTATTATTTGAAAGATTTTTAAAGGGGATGCTAATCATACCCCTTACAAGTTACAACAATTCATACTCTCTTCTATTACCTACTTCCCTCACACACAATATTATACCAGTCAACTCTAATAATTTTTAAAATTTAAGGTACATTTTATACCCCTATAGTTAATTATTTTATTTACTTTATATCTCATATTTTTTTTACACCTTTAGTATATTACACATACATAATCATATATTAACTAAAATACGTTAAAAACTATTTTTTTCCTTTAACAAATTAGACTATTATAATCATCTCGTCAATACCTTTAAAATGAACTTAATATTGAATAATTTTAGATTTAATCATATTATTATATGTAATAAATACTACATTTTAATACTTCTAACTTTATAATCTTATAGTTATTTGTTTAATTTGTTTATATATTTTACTTTTCATTTTCATCTTGCACCGTTAGCTTATTAACATACATAATAATATATTAACAAAAACACATTAAAAAATGTTTTTTTTTTACAAATTACACCATTATAATCATCTCGTCAATATTGAAAATTCTTGCATTTAATCGTATTATTAAATAGCATAAATACATTAAAAAACATTACTGGATTACCTTTAAGTTTCCCAGCCCCTTTGTTCCCGGACAACTCGCTGAGCGAGAAAACGTCTATCCATGTCATTTTTAAGATTAGCTTCATCTCCGTCAGAGTTGTTGATGTGTATATTGATCTATCATAGAAGAAGAATTATGCTTCCGTTTGATTAAGCTTCCTACTAAGCGAGAGGTGCACCTAACCCACCTACCCACTCATCAATTACGTTGTTCAACTGACTTGCACTGATAGGTAGCGAGACTAACCGCTATTGCATGAATAGGTTGATTTAGTTCGCAGATCCAAATGTGCTCGCTTGGGTCGAGTGACAAGACTGACTACCTATACTATAACCCTCACTGCACACTTTAGATATAATGAAAGCGGTCATACTTGGTGAGAAATGCTAAGGTAACCCAAGGGGAAAGTGCGGTAAGTTAATACCATTTAAGGTAGTTTAACCACTGGCACATCCATCCACGCAAGTCTGTCTATGATTAAGAGTCTAGGTGGTGTTTAAGCTGGCTCATTCATGCTCCTTATAGTTAATTATTTAGTTTTTTTTATATCCTTACTTTTTCATTCTTCATTTTATACACTTATCATTTTAATATACATAATCATATATTAACTAAAACACATTAAAAATACGTTATTTTACAAACTACACAATTATTACTTGAAAAGTCCAGAAGTATTCAATTAACTTTCTCCTTTTGAACGTGTCTATTGAAATTTGAAAACGAGACGTTAATGGTAACTATTACGTAAAAGTGTGAGAAATGATTATCAACCGCTGAGCGGACATTAGGATGGGATGCACCAGATCAATTCTCTTGTGAAGTGCGATTCAATACTAGGTTTAAGATTATAAGTGATTAATGGTTCAAATCCATTTTCATACTTCTCATGTTAACTGAACTTCTCACACGATCTTTCGTATATATATAACAAGATATATTAGTTACCAAAATTATAATATATTAGTTACAACTTCTATAAAATTAAATTTAGAGAAAAGGGTAATACATAACAAAACGATTACATACAAATGTATTAGAGGATATGTATATACATACGAAGGATCGTGTGATAAGTTGAGTTAACATAAGAAGCGTGAGAAGTGGATCTAAATTGTTGATCATTTTCAATCTCAAGTCCACTCATTAATCACGCTTGATACAAGGTTTGATTCGGTGCACCTCGTGCATCTCATCCTAATGAGCATCCAACGGTTGATAATCACTTCTCACACTTCTCACGTTAACTCAACTTCTCACCGAAACCCAACCCTATGTTTATATGCATTGTTTTTGAGTTGCATCATATATTATTATGAATTTAGAAAATATATCATATCATTTTTAATTTCTTGAAATATATATTTGCATGCATGAATTTTTTTTATATAATATAAAATTTATTTTATGAATGATTCATCTCTTTATTTTTCATTCTACGTATTTTCAACTTCAACTACAATTTCAAAGCAACTTTTCGTTATCGTTTTCAAGACATCTACTGATTGTCATATGTTTGTCACTTGATGGTGAGACTTCCTTTTTTCGTTCACTTTCCATGTAACCATGCAACCCTCCTTCCATAGTATATTCATCTTATTTTCAGCTTTGGGCTTGCCAATATTGAAATTCGTTCGAGCTATAAATGGATGAAAAGAAAAGGTAGAGGGGCCTAATATGTACAGTTTGAAATAACAGGGTTATTTAGGCTTATAAGTTATAACCTTAAATGAAAATTTAACTAAATTCATGAGTCCTACCTATTAAAAGAAAATGACTTCATACTCAGAACCTAACCTATTAAAAGAAAAATGGTTTCATATTCAAATCAGAAGGTTATGAATTTAATTAAAATCTTATGTAGGATTATATACCTAAATTTCTTATGTGAATTGGGTCGTTATCCCCGAATTTCGTCAAAGAAGTTCAATCATGATTTTGAACCCATATATTCAGCGATTGAGCAGAAAAAAAAGGGTTTTGGTATTCGCCATTCATAGAGCAATAAAATCCCAATGATGACTCGATGGCCACCAATTTGGCAAAAACCGTCACCAGGTGCCGACTTAGGTTCAAAACCGAACGAAAATATAAATCAAAACGGTATATAAGATTTGGTTTACATGGAGGTCTTATGCCATTAGGTCAAGATGATTGGTATTAATTATTTTTTGCAAAAAAGAATCGCAAAAATTGTTTAAAAATGAACCAAATGAGCCAAAAACGCGGTTTGTCGGTGTTGTTGGATCACGTCGTGGCACAAGGCGGGTCTCAGGTCAGTGGGGGAGCGGTCTTGGGTCGGACCCCAGTGATCCGTGAGTTCTAATGGTGACCGGGTCAGGGATGGACCGAGTTTAACTCATGGGACATGGCCTGGGTCCTGGTCTGCTGATGTTGGGCCAAAGAACTGGTTGGACTGTTGGGTGCTAACTGGGCCAAACTTTATAGTTCTAGGCTGTTTGGTTTAGTAAAGAGAGGAAGCCCACAGCTTATTAATTGATTGGTTGATTTAATTGATTAGAAAAATAATTAGTTAATCTAATTTCTATTTTAATTAATATATTAGATTTAGTTTTGATTTAATTGATACAGAAAATATTTTTGTTATTTAATTATCTATTCCTAGTAGGGGGGTATTTTTAATAAATCATTTAATCATATTAAATGATCTAATAATTGATTTAAAGTGTCCTACTTGGATTAAAAGTTATTCAAGCACTTTAATTCGGATTCGGGGATTTATGTAATTATGAAATGTCAATTCGACATTTATGGAACGACATTGAGCTTATAGACTTGAGATTTAACGAAAGTTGACCGAGTTGACTAAAGGTTAACCTTTTACCCATTTGATCCACATGGATAATAATGACGAAATGAAATGAGTTATCTAGGACAAGTTACGAGACTTGGATTCAGATTTTAACTTTATGTTTGATTGCGTTTGATCATAGTTAACTTTTGTTGACTTTCTTTTTATGAGTTGTTGATAGATATTATGGTGTATTATTATGTAGGTCACTGAGCGAAGTTATTACTTGTACAATATATAGTCAAGTGAGTCTTCATGAGTCTATTTATGGGATGCATGCTATGTTTTAGTGAAAATAAGAAATATTACAAGCATATTTTCTTTTCCATGATATTTATGAGGTGTTATGGTGTCATGGACCAAAAATGTAATCGACTCTAGCAACTACGATACTTGTCTCTTTAATGAAATTTGATAACCGTTGATTTTTTTAAAGCCAAAATAGTATAAAGACAACCAAACTCCTATTCACTCTAAAGGTGTGTTTGTTTTTTAAAATTAAGTATTTATTTATCACTTTTCACTTTTTCGGTCAGACCTAGGTCAATTAAGACTGTTTGTTTTTTTTCATTATTTCAGATCCACTTTTCACTTATTTACATCTTACCGAAAAAGTGATGGGGCCTCCACTTATTTTCATCTAAAACCTCCTTACTTGAGAAACGGAAAAGGAGGGTTGATTCTGATGGCTTCCCTGAAACGTTCCGCTGTCACCACCACCACCACCACCACCAGCAGCACCGCCATCGCCGCCAATCTCAAACTCTCTTTGCTCCGTTCTCAATTCCGCCCTCCGAGACGTGATTTATGTCCTGTTGGATTGCTTCTCACTTCGAATAGAATTTGGAGTACTTCTATTGATGTTCACAACAAACGACGCCTTCTTCTTATTCTTCCACCACGTAACGTTCGTTCTGCTGCTTTCGCCGTGGATGTTTCAGGTCATTGCCTTAGGACGTCGGAGCAACCGTCCTCGTCGTTGTCGGCGCCTATGCACTCGTCGCTGGATTTGATAATCTCACACAACAGCAAATCATCGAACATGTATCTCTCAATCTATACATGATATATGTCTGTGCGTATATACATATTTACATACTGATAAACAGTACTTCTAGTCTTGTACTATTGTATTCTCATATTCTCCATACCGTTATACGGTCACCGGAAAAGCATCCGACCAAACACTATATCCTGCGTCTATAGATGATAAAATAGATTTCCTCATTCGATCGCTTTCATGTTTGGTTTTTGTCGTCTTCCCTGTGATGGTGTCAAGGAAAATCCAAAGAAACCATCAAATGGTAATATAATTTAGTTGAAAAGAATTTATTCAGATTTGAGACGTTTATCAGTTTAAAAAAACAAACAGTCTTATTGTTTCAGATTTCAGACTTCAGTACCATCTCTTAAAAATCAGAAGTGAAATCAGACTTCAGCACTTCTTAAAAAACAAACGCCACCTAAATGTTCCTAATTAATTTTCCCATGAATAGCTTTCAAGAGACAAGAATCACTTGTTTGTTGGGTTTGATCTTTTAGTTTTAGTCACACAACACAAGTTGGAATTTCTTACTAGCGAATTAATTGTGTTTTCAATTAACGGCAAAACATTTGTATAGATAATATGAGATCTTCTTTCTCTTTCAAATTTTGCAGTTAGATTTAGAAAATATTCTATCAGTTTGCTTTAATTATTTGTAGTTTTTTTTATTGGTCATATATTAATTGATGATTATTTTTCAAATAATTGTGTTTGAATTTTGGAAAAGATTGTAATTGATCATTTAAACAGCAAATAGTTATTTTGCACAATTAATAATTCGTTTATAATGAAACTAAACAATTTGATGATCCAAATTACATGAAAATAAAACTATTTTTGCCTTCAATTTTGTTTTAAATAATTTCTACTCCTCTCAGTGTGGGTAGATATACGATCTTTAAAATAATTAAATGTTTGATTTCTTAATATTTTATTACTAAATAAATATTGTTTGGTAAAAACTAAAAACAAAATTTAAAAGAAAAACTGGAGTTTTAGGTCGCCAATTTCTATTAATGTTAAGTTTGTTACATGGGACAAGAAAAAAGAAAAAAATTATATGTTATTAAATTTGGGAAGAAAAAAGAAAGAAAGATTAAGGGAAAAGAATTAATAAGAAAAGAAATGAAAAAAGAAAATTACTTGTGTTTTTTAAAAGAAAGAAACGTGAATGGAAAGTAAAATATTTTATGTTATTCAATGTTGAGTTTGGTACATGGGACAAGACACGACATAATGTCATGAAAATCACTGTCACATGTTTGGTATGACGAGGGATAGGACAATAACTCACGGTCCCATGCTTGACGCGAAATGAGACTGAGACATGGTGGGACATGACGAGACAAAAAGAAAGTTTTTTCTGGTTCCACCATTGGACAAGTCTAAGCAAAAACTAAAAAATAACTTATCAACCTTCATTTGATATATAATCCTAAAATGATATTTGTTTTAATGGTCAACACCACCCATAGTTGTCGCCACCACCACTGGTAGCCACCGGTAGCCATAGTCGGCTACCTCCACCTCTTCCTCCACTACAACAACCACCTCCACAACCACCATACAATGCCAACGACACTACTATCATTGACCACCTCCAACGATAACCACCACCCATCGACAACTATTGGTAGCCACTGCCAACCACCGTCGGCTAGCACCAACTCTTCCTCCACTACAACAACCTGATCCACCACCTCCACAACCACCGCCCATCGTCATCACTACTACCATTGTTAACCACCTCCACCCTTATCGATCACCACCACCTATCACCATTGTCGCCACCGACGACCAACGACAATCACCGTCGACCACCTCTATCACTTCAAATTTTGAGTTTTTTTTCGAACTACTATCAATTATATCATATTCTTAATTCAAGTTTCGTACTATTATTCATGGATATGAAAATTGTGTAAAATGTTTATAAATTAAATTATTTAAATATTTACTTTATTGTGTCATTAACAACTATTATATGATAATTATCAATAAATTTGTAGGGGCAAATTGTCTAGTCTTGTCATATCGAGCCCTAGTCGTATCCAACACCAAACAGATATTTGTCATGTCACGTCCTATCCAGTCATCCTATATGGAGAGCGAGGAAAAAAATTAAATTATACAAACTAGTAGAGTATTGGTGCAATGCAGTACAATACATTTGTATTTTGTCTATTTTAATTTTATTTAATAGATTTGTGTGGTTTTAAGAGATTGCAAGAGGCTTATGTTAGTTCAATTTTACGGACTATTTTGTTGTATTAGTAGAGTTCAACAATTATCTTAAATTTGAACATTTTATCAGTCGGTTATAAGTTAGTTTAATTAAATGAAAACATATTAATAAGTTGCAAGTATAATACAGTAAAAGTATTGTATATTAATTATATACACATCATATGGGTATCATTAGAAAGAATAAATAGTAAATTACAAATTTGGTCCATGTGGTTTCTTGTTTATAACACTTTTGGTCCCAACAATTTAAAAATTACAGATTCACCATTGAGGTATGCAAAAACGACCAAATTTGGTTCATGCCTCTAACGATTAACGGTTGTTAAAAAATTTTGTTAGATGAGGGGTATTTTAGACATTTCTTAATTTTTTTTGCTTAAACAAAATTCATTCACACCAAAAAAACTCAACCCATACCTCAAAATCAAAACCAAATCTAAACCTCAAAATCTAAATCAAACTCAAACAAAAATCTACACCTCAAAATCTAAATCAAACCCAAATCAAAACTGAGATTGTTTTAAACCACAATCTAAACCAAAAGCTAAAATCAAAACTTAACCCTAAATGATTGTGGATTACTCGTTTACCGATGCATATGAACGTATTTAGAGACATCTATTGGGGGTTCTCATATAATAAAATTTGAATGTTTTTATTTTTCTTATTTTTCAAGTAGAATAGGGGACCTGGTGGGTTTTTAAACCTAAAAGGGGGAGGGTTTGATCATGGAAGCAAGAACAGGGAGAAAATGAAAGAAAAAGAGGGGTGTGTGAGGTTGGTGGTAGTGAGATGGACGAAAATGGATTGACAATCGTCAGTGACAAGATGTGGTTGAAGCAAAATAGAGGAATTGAGGAGACAGAGAATGGTGATCTGGGTGGTGTTAGCAATGGTGGGAGATCGAGGTGAAGGAAAGTGCCAATGGAGGAGACAACAACTGAAGTTTGTAGGTTCCATCGTTCTGGTGAATAGGAAGAGGTCGGTGAGGGAAAAGGTAGCCAGATGTGGCCGACAAAGAAAGGCGTCACCGGTGCTTAGATGACTGGCAGGGGCTGAGACCAGTGGTGAAGAGGAAGGTTGGCGGAAGGAGGGGTCAACGATGAAGAGGGAGATTGACGGAGGGAGACCGACGGTGAGATCTTGAGGGATGAGGGTCTTTTGTATTATATATATATATATATATATATATATATATATATATATATATATGATAAACACTCATTTTTTAGTGTTTATGCATTTCTTTCTTAGGCTTTTAGATAGGATTTTTGACCTATAAACCTCAACCTTGAGTCATTTTCTACTTCATTTTTATTTATTTAGTTTATGGAGCTGAAGTTTGTGATTTGCTTGTTTCTATTATGTTGGAAGGCTAATTTAGGAACTTTTGGCAGAATTATTTTGCACACAGGTCATGTTGCAGCATGGGGGCAGCACAGGTCTTGGTAATCAAGATTTGAAGACTTGTTAAAGAGGAGCTTTAAATCCAAATTTTTTGGTGTGGAAATGGATTTTTTTAACCCCTGGACATTAACCAATCTAGATATTAGGTTTAACTAAGTTGTACTTTCTAGTTAGTTGGTTGTACTTGTTAGTTGGGTTGCTACATTATTAGTTGTTATTTTCACTTTAGCCCCCTCTCCTTACCTATATATAGAGGATGCGGGTTAGCTTCTTCAGTACACCACTTTAGAACCTGATTAATTCAGATCTAAAGACTCTCTGTTTAATCTTTTGAATTTCTTCAAGTGTTCTTCATGTTCTTCATCTTTTTTCTTTTCCCTTTTTCATTTCTTAATTCAAGCATATGCATGCTTGCAGCACTGGCATAACATCAGAGTTGTTCATTTTCTTTCCGTCTTTACTTTAAGTCATTTGCTTTCCGTATTTACTTTGAAGTCTTTATTTTCAGTACTTTAAATTCCCGCATTTACTTTCCACATTTACTTTCTTGTCTTTAATTTTAGTAATTTACATTTTCGCACTTACTTTCCGTTATTTACTTTTCAAAGTCATTTACTTTAGTACTTTTCATTTATTTGTATTTCATTTCCATCATGAGTAGCCAATCACCTTAGTTTGGGTGTGAGGTAAAGAGTGAGTATGTTACTCAAAGGAAAGTAGATGTTGTTTGGCAATAATGATGTTTTATTGTTTCATTCCAAGTTTTATCAAGCCTATAATACCTCTTGACAAATTGATCGCTTTGAAAGTGGTAAATTGTCATGTGATTAGAGATAAGCCATTGATATGCACGTCAATTTGAATGACATGGGAGGTGGCATCGAGAGAGTTACTTGCAACGAGAGTTCTTACTTGTGTTTTTCAAAATGATTCATTTTTGACAAACTGTTCACTTTTCAAAAAGTTAAAATAGAGTATACTTAGAGATAAGCTACTCAGAATACACCAACTTGAGTGATATGTGAATTATATCGAGAGGGTGATTTTTAACAAAGAGAATTTGTTTCTCCATATATTTTGAGAACTCCCCTCCCATTATTTCTCTGATTTGGACATTGCACAGAGATGTGAAGGTATATGATTACTGAAACAATGGGGTGGTGAAAAGCCCAAGAGGAATATTATCAAAATAGATAATAAAACTAATTATTGCCAACATCATGCTGCAACATTCTTGTATCATTTTCTGCAGTATTTCTGCAACATTAGGTCTGCTGGAATTTGAGTAATATTTCACCACAAATCGTGCACCCACGCTTCTTGTACTCATTGTTAAGTGAATCAATTATAACATCCACCATTCAAAAATATTTTTTCAAAATCGTCATCTAAAATCACATCTTTCATTATACTCTTAAAACATTTTTTACTCCAATATCTATGGGACGATATTCGGTACTTCACCACTTTATTACTTGAAAGACGACATAGTTGCAATTTATATACTTGCTTTTTGGGACTATTTGTTACATCTTAAGGTGTATAAAAGGTCCTATATATATATATATATATATATATATATATATATATATATATATATATATATATATATATATATACTAGAACCGTACTCGTGCAATGCAGCGAGATACATCACGACTTTAATATTTCATATTATTTTTTTATCGATTTACAGTACGATTTTGGATGGTTTTGAGAAAATGATAATGTTTTTTTTTATAAATTTGTTTAATTTAAGCTTAATATAATGTTTTTTATACAAAAAAATTAAGTATTTTGTTAGAATTCAATGATTATCTTATATATTTTAATGACATCTAGAAAAAATAATCAATTACATATTTAATAATATAATTAAAACAAATTATAGTAATATAATATATTAATATTAATTAATAATGATACATGAAAATGTCTGCATAAAAGGAAGACTCTGCACATACCAAATTGGTGGGTGTTAGAAGCCTGCAATAATAATATGTATCTTGTGCTTTGATACTTGTAAATTAAGAGATTTTTAAAATCTTGCATAAAATGATGGTACCTTGTGCCTAATAATTTGTATTTAAGAGTTTTTTATCCGTGCTTTATAATATAGTATAGATATAGATATATATAGAGGTGGTTTCAATTGGAAACCATATTAGATTGGAAACTTTGAAAACCGTCAATTTCATTGGTTAAATTAATTAAATTGGTTCATAAAGTTGTTTAATATGATCAAGTTGTTTCATATAATTCTTTTATTAATAAAATTGTTTCATATATTTGTGTTTTTTATGTAGTTTCATCTATTTTTCTCATTCTGATGAAATTGTTTCATGTATTTTCGCAGTCTGATGAAACATTTTCATTTTTACATAAAAAACACAAATATATGCAACAATTTCATCAATAAAAAAATTATATGAAACAATTTCATAAAATGAAACAATTTCATTAACTTAACCAATGAAATCGAGGGTTTCCACGGTTTTCAAAATTAGAGTGTTTCCATTTGATCGCTCCCCCCCCACATATATATATATAGGCCGATAATCAAATGAAAATAAAAAATATGTTACAAACCCTTGAGAACCGATATAAAAATATTTTTTTACATGATTTTTTTTTCATCAAAACCTATGATTTAAGATATTGTTTAATATATGTTTTTGTTCACCTTGTGAAAAGATTACACATGAAAAATAAAATTTGATTCACCTACTGAAATGAAAAATACAGGTAAAAAATATTAATGTGGTGAAACAAATACATGTAAAACTATCATATTATGAAACAAATATATGAGAAGAAATATATTAAATCCAAGCATTTGGTGAAAATATATCATGTGAAAAAATAATTTTATATTGGTTCTCACATGTTTGTAATATATTTGTGGTTTTCATTTGATTTAGCCCCTATATATATATACTTAAATTGCAATTTTGGTCCCTGTAATTTGTATATTTATTTATTTATTAAAGAAAATGTGATAAGTATGTCAAAGACTAAAATACCCCTATCTAACGTGATCTTTAAATGACCGTTAGAGTCAGGGACCAAATCCGGTCGTTTTCGCATACCTCAATGGTGAATTTGTAATTTTAAACTGTATGGACCAAAAGTGTTATAAACAAGAAACAACAGGGACCAAATTTATAATTTACTCAAGAATAAAATACCCGTGTTTTAATATAATATTTAAGGTTTTGTTTGGCAAACTAGCTTATAAGTTAGCTTGTAGCTGATAAGCTAGCTTTTCAAAACGCTACTTTGAGTAGCGTTTCAATAAGCTAGCTTATGGTCATCCAAACATGTACACTAGCTGATAAGCTAGCTGAAGCTAGTTTTTTTTTTTTTTTACCAAACATAGCCTAATTATCAAAATAAAGAGTAAACTACAAGTTTGGTCCTTGGGGTTTTTCAAAAACAACACTTTAAGTCCCTGCAGTTTTGAAATTACAGTATACCCATCGAGGTTTGCAAAAACATCCGAATTTTGGTTTCTTCCTCTAATTAAAAATTTTCATTAAATGAGGAGCAATTTCGTTTTTTATCGAATTTTGTGTTTTACCCAATTAACCACAAAGACCAAAATCATAAAATCTTTTTTAATTTTATAAAAGACAAGAAAAAGAATAAAAATCGAAAATGACACTCATTAACATAAAATTTTAACAATCGTTTGAGGAAGGGACCAAAATGTAAATAAATTACAATTTACATTTTTTCTAAAGACAACTAAACAAATAATTACAATATTTTAATGAAAATAAAAGTATAGAGACAGAAAAATGGTCCAAGAGCTGATGTAATTGGAACCAAACTATATATGTATTTTTCTGTTTATCGTTTCTAAGTCTAAAGAATCACAGAAATGAACATGTGACGTCATGTGTCTTTGCGTCTATACATTGTTAGTACGCGATATATATATTTCAGTAATATATATAATTACAAATATTGAATAACAAATCAAATCAAATAGAAAGGGAATCGACAGAAATCGTAAAACGAATAAACCGTATATCGAAACAATCGATGCTGAGGCTCGTGTTCAACACGATTCCCTTAAACAGATTTGACGTCTGTTCCCAGGGTACAACAGCAGAAGCAGCGTACTGCCGGATATTAAACTTGCCTGAAAAAGTCACCGGAGAAACCACGTATACTCGAGAGAATTGAGAAAGCCATGTGTTGAAGATTGTTGTTGTATTTTGGACTGAAACATACTCCTCTATTTATACTAATCAATTGAAAATCGAAGGATTAATGTTAATTAATCCAATTGAAAACCGTATATTAAACTTGCCTGAAAAGTCACCGGAGAAACCACGTATGCACAAACAGTGAATTTCGCGACTTACTACGCGAGTAAGCCCCGCGGCTTAACCCGCGTAATTCACTGTTTTATCCTCTACAAACAGTGAGTTTCGCGACTAATGGCGCGGGTAAACCCGCGTAATGCACTGGTTCAAAACAAAAATTTCAGCAAAAAACAACCTCGCGCGAGATTTCGGAGCTGCATTCGTGTCCGCATGTCGCGCCCACGCACAAGTTCGCCTACGAAGGCCGCAATCGGCACCCCCTACGCGCGGGTAGGTGATGGAGTAAAACCAAACTAAGGACTTGAAAGTCCCTCCCACATTTTTAGTTATAAACCACTAAAATTTTGGTCTTCCTTCCTATGTGGGACAAGTTCCCACACCCACTTGGTTTTGCCAATTTTCATCCCAAACACTCAACTTTGAGCATCGATATCTCATTCACACATATTCCGTTTTGGACACATAATATATCGTTTTGAAGCTCTCATATAGGAGAACATAAACCCACGAAGAGTTAGATATATACAATACATATACATGTATTTATTTGTGTCCAAAGTTAGTAAAAAATCACAATTTTTACTAAAATTTTCCAACATACATAAAATAAACCAAAAACTTTAGACGATGTTTTTGACTAAAATATTCTTTAAACCCTTTGTTTAATCTCTTTCTAATTACAGAAACCATTTGTTTAATCTTGCAATATATGTATATATAGTGGTTTTTTTTCTTCTTAAATCAGATTCGTAAGATCCAATATAAACCACAAATCTTACTTCCTCCGTTCTAAAATAAACGTCTATATTACTATTGTTGTTTGTCTCATAGGAAAATGGTAATTTTGAATTAAAAATATAAATAGAAGACATTGTGGGTATTTTAAAAAAATTTCTCCCCTCTTTCCTATCTTCTCTCACTAACATTGTAATCTAAAAAATAAAATTAAATGGACACCAATTAAATTAACAAAACTACATCTAAACTTAACACTTGTGGACACAATAAACATAGTGAACATAAAGCGAATATGTGAATACATTGTGAACACCAAATAACTTACGGTTCGTTTATCAAACACTTACCCAGTAAGTCCTTAACGGTAAAATTCAACATTATCACTTACCTACCGGGTAAGATTTTAGTGCACCAAAATGACATCGTATGCAACAGTTTACCCGGTAAGCGATTATCGTGGTAAGAGTCGTCTCCCTCTTTTACTGGGTAAGACTCTTGGTCTTTGCCTCGCTCTAACCGGGTAAAATTCTTGGTCCTTATTATCTTCATCCGGTAAAGTTATGTGACTTGGTAAGCGCTTACCCGGGTAAGCGTTTGGTAAACGACTCCTTAGTGAAATTAAATACGTCTGAAATAAGAAGTGTTGACCTAACTTTTTAAAACCTCTTATTGCCACCTTAGTTCATATGTTCTTCTTTCTCTCAAGACGCTTCCAGATGTTACAGAAACATACAGTCTTGATTCAGATTTCACACTTCAACACCACCTCTTATTAATCAGAAGTAAAAGAAGACATCAGATTTTAAACCTCTTAAAAACAAACGACACCTAAATATTAAGTTATTTATTGTGACAATATAGAAAATACAAGGGTCTGTCTTGCCACTTCCTAAAACTAGAGAAAATGGTAATTTTGAGTTTGGAAGTCCGGCCCGTACCAGATTGTTGGACAAATCATATGTTCTTCTCGGTGATATTTACATCCTTCAAGTCTCTATAATACACCCATCAAAAGCCCTAAGAAAATTGAATATAAGCGGAAGCGAACCACTAGATATTCGAAGATCGAAGTTCGTGAACATTAGGTCGAGATTAGTTGCGATTAAGGTAAAAAAATTGTTGAAATAATGATTAAAGATTAGTTAGTAGGATATTACGAGTTGGCTCGTAAAAGAGATCTATGTAAAGGAAGGTTAGAAGGTCATCAAGGGACAACAGTTGTTGAATGGAACGACGACAAATGATGATAGTGTGTAAAATTCATTTTTGCAGGAGATAAAGTGTCGGTAGAAATGATCGCATTATAATTATTAAAAATGTGATAGGAATGAATAAATTCCCTTTCCCTTTATTTTTATTTTTTTTCTTATAATAAATAAATGAATAAATATGATATTTAAATGTTTTCAGAAACTACAAAAAGGTTCATGTAGTTTTAGAATTTCCATTTTTGTCTCAACATAAGATAAATTCATATTTGAAGAGTACAACCTAGTCCTTGGACTATATATATTACCATTTTTACACCAAGAAATGTTAAATACATTTTTAGCCAAGGTTAAATTTTTAAAACTCACAATTCAATTAGGCTCCTAAACCTCATAAAATGGGGTTTGGGCCACAATCTCAAAATTTTGACAACAAAAAATTACTAAAAAATCTCTAAACTTTATAATATGAACTTAGGCCATTGTTTTAACATTTTATGTAATTCTAGTCACTAAAGAATATGAAAATTTATAGAATTTATATTGTATCCACAAAAGTTATATTTTAATTACGTAATGGGTATTTTAACCGTGTTCTTGTTAAATGCTTATCTCGAGGAATGTTATGAGAAAATTAATACATTTAGTCCGAATTAAAATTTAATATTAATATATCGGTAATTATTGTCAAAGTGATGCTTACGTTAGTGTCCAAGGGGCCTAACCAAGTTTCATAAATGATGTGATCGATCAATGACCCACAAAAGTAATTTAAGCTTACAAATATAGTTCAAAGGAGATCAATTATTAACATTTAGGCGAATGACACTTATAAGAATTCGACCAATTAACTTGGAATGTACATGTTTTGTGATAGTCAATACAATGATAGTTTATCCTTATTCGGTTATCATGAAATTGTAGGAAACTCAGTATAGATCTTTCGAGAATTGAAGTGTTCTAAAGTCGATAATCTTATATGAGTTTCATGTGCTATTTTTTTAGTTGTATATATGAAAATATATTATGTTATTTTGCAACAATAATTATATTCATGTTGTGTTTAAACATTACGATTTGATGCATACAAGAATATGTAATGTAATAAAAACACATGAACATGGTTTTTATTGCATACGGTAATATATGTAATGTGTTGTCAAAACACACAGTGAGATTAAGGTGCCGTTTGTTTTTTAAGAGGTCTAAAGTATGAATTCTTATTTTAGTTATGATTAATAAGAAGTGGTGTGTAAAAAGGTCTGAATGATTCAGACTTAAGAGCCATTAAGAGAAATATGCAATGGGTGTAGAATTTGAGAAACATGTGCAAAGAAAGGAAAGGAAAAACGTGGAGTCAATAATGTTGTGGGCTTTTGCATTTGGGCACGTATAACACATGCATGTATTAGTATTATTATAATTGTTATTATACAAAACACATGTATTCTAACTTTAGATTTAAAGAAAATAAGGAAAACCCATAAACTTATATTTAAATGCGATTAGTTCATGAAACATAAACATGATTAATAATAAATAGTAATAATTAAATGAAAAACTTAATATTATATCTTCCTATTTTGCCAGTTGTTATAACCACTCTAATGCTTTTAAACATATACTATTTTCTCCATTTCTAATTCATTTATTCTTCCTCAACATCAATCTTTTTAAATTCTAAAAAACCTATTAATTATTTTTCCCATACAAAATAATAGTTATAATACACAAATTATATCTTTTTGTTTGTATAATTGTCAAATGTGAAAAAAAAATGAAACTAATTTTTGTACACTTTTTGTAAAGTAATTATACGCCCTGGATTTTAGATATGTATTTGATGTAACTTTCATTTCAAATTGGGATAAATGTTTTAACTATATGTTAATGCGTTTACAAGTACAACTCATGTTATTGTTTACATGCAGTCTACTTATTTAGGTTTGATGTAAAGGATTGAGTTTCGCTGAGAAGTTGAGTTATCGTAAGAATCGTGAGAAGTGATTATCAACCATTGGATGCACATTAGGAGGAGATACACCGAGATAGGATGCACTAGATAAATCCCATATCAAGCGTGATTCATGGGTGAACTTGAGATTCAAAGTGATTAACGGTTTAGATCCATTTCTCACGTTAACTCAACTTTTTACACGATTCATTTGCCTTGATGTAAAAGTGCAAGTCTTGAACATTCTTTATGTAATGCACATTTTTTATGTTTTTGTAGATCATATGTTAGGATGTCTCTATATATTGATGGTTGGAAACTGCAATTATGTAAATATATGATGTAAAATATTTCTATAGTGAATTGATTTATGTAAACAAGTACACAGTGATGATACCCTTGTACTTGCCAATCCAATTTTTATACTTATGTTTAATGTTGATCTCTCTTGACGTCTACCCCTTGCAAAGGCTTGCATGTTGGAAGTTTAATGATTTTATCTTTTATTATATTGTGTTAGTAATCATATTAGAGCATCTCCAACAACTTATTCAAAATAGAGAAAATGAGAATTTTGAACTATAATTTTGCTCCAACACATTCCTCAAAATCAATACTATATTATAAAAACGGTATAAAAAACTCTTAATTACAACATTTTAAACACAAATTACAACTAATTAAAGCAAATTACTTAATTTACAACTTCTTAATGCTTTGGTATAACCTTTTCAAGCACAGTATCTCACATAATCATCTATTTATGGAATGAATACTCATTTATTAATATAACTATTTGTTTGTTTGGTGGAGGATTTTATAAAATAGATTTTATATTAGCATAATCTATTTTAAAAATGTAGATTTTACATTTAAATCTATATTAATGAGATGTAATATAAAATTTTTTTCCTTCCGTATTTTTTTATATTACATCTCATAATGATTTTTCCATATTTTATTTTATAAAATCTTTTTCCATATTTTATTTTATAAAATCTTTTTACATAATGAGATGTAATATAAACTCTTTTTTCTTCCGTATTTTTTTGCTAATATAAAATCTATTTTATTTTATAAAATCTACACGTATTTTATATTAGCATAATATAAAATTTACACGTATTTTTTTTGATAATATAAAATCTACACGTATTTTTTTCACGAGAATTAAAAGAAGAAAAAAGAAGGTTGATATGAATTAAAAATAAAAAATAACGAGATACACTAATAAATTATCGTATTCTTTAAAATAAAAATATTCTGCAATACTTTCCAAATTAACCAATTGTAAAGAAAATAAAATAGAAACGATGTAGATATAAAAATATTCTTCCATATTTTTAATATATTTAGATTTAAATGTAAAATCAAAAATGAAAATAAAAGATTTTAAAATATTCTCTACATTCACTATAAATATATATATCTTCTCTATGTATCATTCGAGTACAAGAGGAAGACGAACGGTCGGGTGTCAATGACGGAACCTGCAACTGAACAAAAGGTATTCCACTATATTTTTGTTTCTTTGAAAAACTACTTTTTTATATTTTATTTTATTTACTGAGGATTTGTTTATATTTTTCAAAACCCACAATCATAGCACAAACTCATAACAACAAACGATTAAGAATATATGCAAGTTAACCACTTATGAAAATACATTCGTTTTTCACATTGTATTTCATTAACTGTTAACAGAGAAGTTATGTTTCATTTTAACTCGGTTCAATATTCCAACAAAAAATTTATTCTCCCGTGCAATGCACGGGCCCAACACTAGTTATCTCTAAAATGGAGAATGTAGGAGGGAGAATGAGTTTTTCTCCAAAAATGATTATTAAATGAGAGAAACCAATAGAAAACTTTAAAAATAGATATTTAGAGAGAGAGAAACATTTTAATAAATGAATGAAATATTTTAATATTATTATCAATGTTGGATTCTCCAAAATAGGGAATCTGTTGGAGATTAATGTAATTTTTTTTTGAGGATTTGACTTTTATTTCTTCATTTTGAAGAAATTTTGAAGAATCTGCTGGAGATGCTCTTATTTTTTATTTCAAGTCTATTTATGAGGTTTCAACTTAAAGTGTGTTTTAGAAAAAAACTATGAACTCATTGAACACAAACAAAATACCTACATATATTTGGAATATTATCTTCATGCGTTCAAATGGATTGATGGGTTCAATACTTAGGACACACTGATTTTCGAATATTTGGAATGCATAATAATGGAAGTTCAATCTTTGTGACATTTTCATTTATGCATCTGTTTGGTATTTATGTGCTTAGTTTGTTTATCCGTAAATCAAAGGATAACACTAAAATGGGGGGTGGTTACTTGAGATCGATTAAAGTGATAAGCCAAACTAAGTGAGTTAGAAGGTGCGGATTGCACACTCAGAAATGTTGCCCTTATCACCTTAGATTGCCGAAAGGCGTGAGTCAAGAGGGTCGCGCGCCCTTGTGGGGTCCTAGGGGCTGGCAGCGCACCGAGGTTTACAGATTTTATACAAGAAGAGTATTAGTTAGGAAATTTTTAGTTTCACGATGATTTGGATGAATTTCAGAAGGTTGGAATCCTTCTTGAAATTATTCCCGAACTTGGTGAAAATTTGACTAAGCATTGATCAGAGATAGTACAATTAGAGCTTTGATTCGTTGCCAAATATACAAAGTGTTGAGGATCATAGTCTCTAATTTTAAGGAGCAGAACTCTAGACTACTTTGATCTTAAGGACCAGAGCTTTGGACTCCTCTAATTTTAAGGATCATACCTCCAGACTCCTTTGACGTTGAACCTAAGTCTAGACCAGTTGTAAGTGTTCCTAAATTTTATCTGTTAACGGTTATAACTGTTATGTAGTTATGTCTTAACCATATTAACCGCTCGTAACCGTGGATCTCTCATAAAAATACATAAACTGTGATATGGTGAATATATATATAGTTGGGGAATTGTACTAACGACACCGTAAAGAGTTGAGTGCTTGTTATATGCACGAGAAGGATGTAACTATTAGGTGATGTCTTCCGCACATTTGGATATAGCAATTGTTTACGGGTTTAGCAACACCCAACCTTTATTTAATCTTTATATAAGACTTGATTTTTTATTTGTTGAGGTTAAATCTACAATTCTATTTGAAGTATTTAAAGTATTGATTTGTAGAAAGAGATTTTATCCTTATTTTATGTATTGTTGAAAATTTAAATTAGTAGGTCTTTCCAAATTTGAGGGTGTTACATGTTTCAAGGTTTTGTTTTAAACTAAGGGTCTATTTGTTAGCATCTAAATGAGTTTAAACTAAGGGTCTATTTAGGCGGAAATAAAATTTGAAATTTCAGCAATATAACGTTTGAAAATAGAGAAACCTGTCACCCTAAGATAGGGGATAATTTAAACCGGAATAGTAAAGGTAAAACAATTCAAACCCAAGTGTATCATCCCATAACGGGGTATATATAGTAAGGCATTTACAAACCCAAATGATGAAGCATAAAACGACAACCTACTAATCTAAATTTAGTTAACTAGATTATGGTCGGGTGTCGCAATCCTTCCAAAAATGTATATCTTCAAAAGTCCAGGTATGTTGGTCACTATGTTTCTCAAAAAGACCTCTCACGACCCCAAGGTCGTTCCCTCAGTCCCGACGTGCCCCACAGTTAAGATGACCTATCGAACATGACAACAAAGAACAAGTGTTAGGCTAAAGCCTAGTGAGAACCAGTCATAAGAGAATGAAAGTACTAAACCCATTTGAAGTCACACGGCGGATATAGCCGAGGGCTAAAACCAATAAATCAAATAAACCATTAGTGATTAAATATGGTACAAATAACACCAATCACATAATGAGCTCAACTCCTCTAAGTCTATTGCTCGAAAACATCAAGTCAACCCCTCTAGGTCTATTCTTGAGAGTTCCAAAATGGGGAACTCTAGCACAAGAGAATTACACCTTACTGCCCATGAGATGCTGCCCGACCGTATAGGTCCACACCTTACTTATCATGGTGACCCGATGCCTATTCCGTGCCAAAATGGTGAACCTAATGTCCAAAACGGGGATATAGGAACACCGTGCCTATGGATCCATTGCACTAAGACCAAAAACCAAAACATTCAAATATGTTCACAATTGATCATGCATAATGGGGTGAAAACCCAATTTACAGTAATAAAGTTTACCCATACGGGGTCTTGACTCCCCAACTTAAGAAGATGACATTAACTCAAATTCATAAAAAGAATGTTATAATCTCATTCCAATTTATAACAATATCAACAACTATACCAACATTTGAATCTTACCCAAAACCCTAATTTCATCTTGCAAAATCCCTTTAAGTAAAAGTTATTCAACAAATATATAAAGAATCTAGATAATCATTAATTATAGTTTAACTATATCTTTCAAACATTTTTGTTTAGGTTTTCAAAACCTTATTATCCCCCAGACCCATTTTTAGGTGAAAATACAACAAACCCAAATACTTGTTTGAGAGTTATAAGTAAAACTTATAACACATAAACCCTAGTAAAATATGTAGGGATAAAGAGTAGAAACTCACCTTGAAGAGATTGTAAGGAACTCTAGGTAAAATACTTGAGAGAAGAACCTAGTAGGAGACTTTGACACTTCAACAACAAGGTTCTTAATCACCACCACCAACCTAAATCAACCCAATAAATGTATAAGAATCATGAGTTGGATAACAATGAATGAAGAGAGAGGAAACCTTACCTCTTGACTCTCCAAAATTCGCACCTAGCAGCTCCACAAATCAATAAAATGAAGAAAAGATCGGTTCTAGGGTATTTAAGGCCTGACCCCCCGACCGTGACTATGCCCTGCGAGATTGACATGTGTCATTATCGCTGGGCAATGTCGCCCGAGCAAAGTACCTTGCGGTACAAACTCAACGAGTATGCCTCGCGAGATTGACACGTCATTCTCGCTTGGCAATGCCGCACACCTCCCCCACCATTCGGTACATACTCCGCGGTTGTGCCCCGCGAGAGTGACCTCTGTCACAATCGCGGGCACAATCGCCCCAGGTGCCAAGTCCGATTTTTCTTCCGTTTTCGACCCGAAAGCGCCCGATCTCAATACTTAACTTGATAACAAGTAAAAGGCCAATTTTAGGGACGTACCGAAATCGCGGGTGTTACACCACTGTCCAGTATGTGTATTAGTCCAACAAAATTCCAGTCCAAGTCGATTAATGATTTAGTCAACTGTCCATTAATGATTTATAGTCAACAAAATTTCAGTCCAAGTCCAAATTCAATCGACAATCGGTGATTCGGTGCGAGTGTGCGACCTGCGACGGACGGACGAGGAGACGACTTACAGTCACGACGGTGTCTGCTTTCTCCAGACTCCAAACGCTGCTCGCCGCCGACTACCTCTGCTTGACTGCTTCTTAGTTCTCGACAACCCCAATTTGAAGTTTAACCTAGGTATTTATGCTATTTTGCTTTATAATTTATGCTATTTTGCTTTATAATTCTTATGATTATTACTTATTTCTGCTATTTTGCTTTATAATTTAACATGGGTAATTGGCTATTTCTCCATTGGCACTTGGGAGTATGAATATCAGAATATGTATTGACTATTTGACTGACTCAATAAATAATCAAATGTCACCTACAGACCTAAGTTTATGATGGCTTTTAACTTTTTGTATACTGAAATATGAATGATGAGTGTTGGATATGGATTCTTACCGATGAAAATTGAAATTAACTTGTATCACATATTGTAAATCTCTAGGTTTTCAATGGAAGAGCGACAACCAAATCCTCCAAATTCAAGTGGAATCCCATTGATTTTAACTTCATCTTCATCAAATAATCCTCCAACAGCCCCAAAATCACAGGGTTTTTTTTCTCTTTTATTCAAGTTATAAAATATCATTGTCCATTGCTTATTTGCTTGTTTGAGTTTTAAATTGTTTGATTATCTAGGTTTATATTTATCACTTATTTGCTTTGACCAGATTGACATTATGTGATTTGTGTCTATGAAATGTAACATTTTTTGTTTAATTGAGATTGTCTATGTAATATGAAATGTCTACCGACTAGTAACGAATTTGGAATAATAGGATTAGGATGTTTACTTCTTTCATTGTTTTTGTTTAATTAAATTTGTTCAAATTTGTTTCACGTGTAGATGAAGATGAAAACCCAACCTACAATTCATGGGTTTTTTTAAAAGAAAACATGTTAGTTCTTCTTCTCAATCTCAAGATTCCGAACAAACAACAAATGTAGATAATACCCCTACATCTAGTGTTCCGACTACCAAAAAACCTTGCAAAAAAACTCAAATGGAAAGTAGTGATATCGATCTTAGTACACTAGAATGAGACCCTGGTTTGCGCCCTCAAGTTTATGATTATCCTATCAATCAACAAGATACAATTCGAAGAGCTTATATGAATCTTGGTCCTCTTCAACCTACACTTTCTATGTTTCCAAAATCTGGATCAGAAACTCATAAACGTAGCTTTCAAGCTTCTTGGTTTAGATTATATCCTTGGCTTGAATATTCAAAGACTTTGGATGCAACTTTTTGTTTCTCATGTTTTCTATTTAACAAACCAACTAGACCTGGATACTTCGGTCAACAAGCATTTACTGTAGATGGGTTTCGTAATTGGAAAAAAGTGGGTAGGAAAACATGTGTCTTATTAATTCATATGAGAACTGAATGTACATCTCTCCATAATGTGGCACAAAAGGGATGGGATGATTTGTTGAATGTGCGGCAAGATATACGAAATGTGTATGAGAAGTTTACAACAGAAGAGCGGGAGAAAAACAGATTGAGATTGACGGCTTCTATTTATTGCGTTTGTTGGTGTGCCTTTCAAGCAATTGCATTTAGAGGCCATAACGAAAAACTAGATTCCATTAATAGGGGGGATTTTCTTGAAATGTTGGAGGCACTTGGTGAGTTTAGCACAGAGCATAAAAAGTTATTCTGTCATGCTCCCAAATATGCATCATACACATCACCTTTGATTCAAAAGGGGATATTGAATCTTATATCAAGTAAGGTGTGACTAATGATATGTGAGGATATTGGTGGTCGAAAGTTTTGTTTACTTGTTGACGAAACACGGGATGAGTCTCATAAAGAGAAAATGTCTATTGTTTTGAGATTTGTTAATAAAGAGAGTTTCATTATAGAGCGTTTCTTTGGACTTGTTCATGTACGTGACACTACAAAACAAACGCTCAAGGATGGAATCTACTCCTTATTGTCACATTACAACCTTGATGTCAAGTCTACTCGTGGACAAAGGTATGATGGTGCAAGCAATATGTGAGGTCAGTTCAAAGGTTTGCAAGCCTTGATTTTAGAAGATTGTAAATACACATATTATGTTCATTGTCTTGCTCATCGGTTACAATTGGCATTGATGGCCACCTCTCAAGGAGTTATAGCCTTGCGTAAGTTTTTTACGTACTTGACTTTTGTTGTCAATGTTGTTAGTGCTTCTTCCAAACGCAGTGACCAACTTCGAGATGCACAAGTCGAGCAAATTGCATACTTGATTTCTATTGATGAATTGGAGACCGGTAGAGGCCTCAATCAGATTGGTACGTTACAACGAGCCGAAGATACTAGATGGAGTTCTCATCTCGGATCAGTTTCTAGCCTAATTAAGATGTACAATCCAACTTGTGAGGTTTTGCTCAAAATTGTTGAGGAAGGAACTGGTTCAATCAAAGGAGATGCAGATTCAGCATATGAGGCTATGACGACATTTGAGTTCGTATTTGTCTTGCATCTCAAAAAAGAAATAATGGAGATCACTGATTTACTTTGTCAGGCTTTATAAAGACAAAATCAAGATATTTTTAACGCATTGAGGTTAGTTGCATCTACCAAAGTGTTGTTGCAAAAAATGAAAGATGAAAGTTGGGATGATTTACTTTGCCTTGTTAAGTCATTTTGTCAGGTACGTAACATAGTTATCCTACAATCATACATCGTTATCAAGTAAATCTTCCTAACTTGTCTTCTTTTCGACTTGTTTTCTTGTTAGGTACGCAACATAGATATTCCTGACTTGTCTTCTTTCTACTACAACAGAGGGGCTCGGGCTCGTAATGAGCATAGTGATCATACAACCGAGTGGATATCTTTTATGAAGCGATTAATTGTCAATTAATGGAACTAGATCATCGTTTCAGTGATAGATCCATGGTGTTGGGTCATCTGAAGATTTGAAGATGACCTCCTGATCTTCCATCTTATATCATCCTACTTAGAATGTGTTTAAGGTTCTTTTAGCAGCTTGGTTTCTATACAAATGTTAGGTGAAGTCAAAGATCAGCCGAAGAAGACAAAGAAGGAGTACATCTCTCAAAGCGGATTGAAGATAGTCTCCTCAGCCTAAAGCCAAGCATGCCCAAGTGATCAACACCATCAGCCAGGATGGTGTCAATCACATGTCTCTCAGGAGTATGAAAGTGTCCTCACATCTTCAGGAGTGGAAGACCTCTCAGGTCTTCGGCAGCCGATGATCTCATCTCTCCTTAGAGTATGAAGGTGTTCTCACATCTTCAAGGAGCAGCCGAAGATTTCTCAAGTCTTCGGTAGCCAATCATCTCTCCTTAGAGTATGAAGGTGTTCTCACATCTTCAGGAGTCGAAGATCTTTCAAGTCTTCGGCAGTCTATGCTTAAGGATTTCTTTCAAACACATTATACTTTTCTGACAAAGTATATTGTGATATCTTGCATTGACGTGGACCTCATTTGAAGATCAGATCAAGTAAGTTTTGTCTACTACACCATTTTAAGGAAAGGTCTCTACCATCCTTCTGCAGGTCAACACTTCAAGCCAAAACACCTGAAGACAAAAGGTACATCCTGTACCTTGTACTTTGCTGAAGACCTGTGTCCATCCTTGCTGAAGACCTGTGTCCATCCTTACTGAAGACCTGTGTCCATCCTTTGCTCAACAGGTGTCCCATGCATTTAATGCATGAGGCACTATAAATATGGAGGATGGTTCAACATGCAAGACCCCTAGCTCTCAAGCATTCAAGCTCTCTAAGTGCACTAGCATTCTCTCTAAGAAGTTCTTATTGTTTTCTAAGTGTTTTACAATTGTTCTTCATTTCTCTTAGTGTAAGATTGTTTGAATAGATTTCATCTATTCTCTTCCGCAACAATCAAAAGTTTTCTATGTGTAATTCTTGATTTAAAATCAATAAGAATTAAAGTAAGTAAAAATCTGTGTGTATTGTATTCAACCCCCCCTTCTACAATACTTTTCTTCTTTACTATCTGCTATTTGGGACCAACAAGTGGTATCAGAGCGGTTTAGTTTAACTCAATAAACTAGATCCGTGATGGCAGCCTCTTCTTCTTCTTTAAAAAATGATTCTTCTCAAAACTTCAATGTTGGTTCATACGACAATGGCTCTATAGCCAAACCACCAAGGTTTAACCCCAATAACTTTTTCTTGTGGAAAAGTCGTATGATACTCTTCCTAGAAGGAGTTGACAGCAGATATCCAACTATTTTACGTGAAGGTCCCTTTATGCCTAGAGTTTGGGACCGATATAATGCAGACAAGGGAAAAGCTGATGAGGACTCTTCTGAAGAAGAAAGGACTCCAGCTACTGGGAGATACATTCTAAAGGACCCCAGTAAATACAATGATGAAGACAGACGTCTTATAGCTCTTGATACTAAAGTCAGAGCCATCATTGCCCTCTCTCTGCCTGACGAGGTCTATCATTCTCTCGTTAATCTTTCTACTGCAAAAGAAATGTGGTCCACTCTGTGTGTTCTTTATGAAGGTACGTCTGAGGTGAAAAAGAGCAAAAAGATTGCTCTTGTAAGAAAGTATGAACTCTTCTCTCATGAGAAGGGTGAGTCTGTCTCAGACTACTACAATCGCTTTAATAGCCTTCTCAATGATCTTAAACTTGTGGGTCGCATATATGACAATGAGGAAGTCTTGTGCAAGTTCATGGACTGTCTTCCTGAATTTTGGGAAAACATCTGTACTTATATCAAGTCTACCAAGGATCTTGACTCTATGCCTCTCACTGCCTTGTATGGCACCCTCTTCAACTATGAGCAGTCTAAACTGCTTAGGAAGTCATTCACAAAAGACATCAAAGGCTCTTCTCTAGCCCTTGTCGGTGAATCTTCCAAAAGTACTGTGTGTGTCCCTAGGATCACCTATCCTTCTGACTCTGACAACGATAGTCAAGAGGACCCCAATGACCCTTCAGAAGCCTATCTCAGTGAGGCTGATAATGAAGGAGAGGAGACCTCTGTGGCTCAGCTGTCAGATGGTGTTGCCATGCTGGCTGGCTTTTCTAAAGGCAAACCTCACTTCCCTTCTAGAAAACCCAGGTTTTCTAGAAAACCCTCCTCTACTTTTTCAAAAAATGCTTCCTCTGACAAATCAAATGAGGAATGTTACAGGTGTGGGAGGAAGGGACACTTTGCTTCTGAATGCAGAAGCAAGTCCTCTGACAAGTCTGGACTGCCCTCCTCCAACCGTACATCCTCTAGGTTTGTCAGAACCAAGTCTGATTCCCTTCAACCCTCTTTTCAAAAATCAAAAACTTCTGCTCCTTCAAACTCTGACCGTGCTGAAAAGTACAAGGCCAAATACAAGAGAGAGAAGGAAAGGAATGCTCTTCTAGCCAACAAAGGAAAAGGTCTTCTTGCCGAATCTCATGATTGGGCAGATGAACCAACTTCCGAAAGTGATAAGGAAATGGCCAATCTCTGCTTTATGGCTAAAATAGATGATGCTGATGATGGTGAAACCCCTTCCACCTCCATGGCTCTTGTGTCTGCTGAGTGCTCCACATCATCTTCTCAGGTACATCCATTTTTCTCTCTCTCTGATGCTGAGAAAATTGAAGCCTTTGACTCTTTGACCATTGACTTCTATGAAGCCAAGGATGCAAAGAAGAAGGCAAATGCTCAGATAAAATCTCTTTCTTCTCAACTGCAAATCTGTCTCTCTCAACTAAAACACTTTGATAAAATCAGGGTTGAGCTTGAGGATTTGAAAACTATAAATTTTACTCTTGCTAAAGAGAAAAATAAACTTCTTAAAAAGTTTAAAAAGGAGCAAGAAACTGTGAAAAAGTGGACAAGCTCGTCCAAAAATTTAGAAAGGATTTTTCAGGATCAAATATCTTGTGATGACAAGTCTGGACTAGGCTTCGGTAAATATGACCTTGAACCTCCTTCTGACACTCATGCTCCTTTCTCTCTTCCCTCATTCTATGAATCCTCTGAAGAGAACTATGACAACTCTGAACCTTTGGACTCTTATGATCGCTCTAAAGATCTCAAGTTTGGAATGTTCATCAAAGCTAAGAGCATTGATTCACCCAATGAGAGTGAGGAAATCCAAGACTCAAATGACCCTTCTAAACCCATTACTGAGTCTATGTGTTCCTTAAAAATAAATGAGCCTTCCTCTTCTGAACCCAAACCTTCCTCTTCTAAGCCTTCTTCAAACAAAGTCTCTTTCTCCAAAAAGGGAAAATCTGTTGCAAATCTTCCTCCCCAAAAGAAACTTCCCAATAAAAACTCAAAGAAACCATCTTCTCTTCCAATCCCCAGAGCTGTGATGTTAAATAAGCTAAACTCCAAGACACCCTTTTCTATTCCTTCAACTGACTCTGGCAAAGGTATCTTGGGTCCTAAGCCTCTTGACTTTCCTCTAACCTTCAAGGCCATGAAAGTCAATGTGACCAGTCATCACAAGGAATCTGGTCAAAGCTCCAAAAAGGTGTTCACATATAGAAAATGTTATAACTGTGGTAATACCTCTCACCTTGCTAAAAATTGTCCTCTGGAGAGAATTGATAAAAATGCTTCCAATGATACTTCTTCTTCTTCTAACTCAAAAGGACCCATCTCCAAATGGGTACCAAAGAACTGATTTTCTTGTGATTGCAGGGTCTAGGGCACCAACAAATCTGGTATCTTGACAGCGGGTGCTCAAGACATATGACCGGCAACAAATCTCTCCTTGTTGACTTCGTGCCTACCAAAGGTCCTTCTGTCACCTTTGGTGATAACTCTAAAGGAAGGACTAAAGGTTATGGAACACTCTCAAATGGTTCCATCACCTTTAATAAAGTAGCCTATGTTGAAGGCTTGATGCACAATCTCCTAAGCATAAGCCAACTGTGTGATCTGGGGTACAAGGTGATGTTTGAATTATCTTCATGCATCATTTTCAACGAAAAAATGGAAACTGTACTCTCTGGCTACCGCAAAGAAAATGTCTATGTCATAGACATGGGACATAGCTCATCCTTCGGAACAAACATCTGTTTTGTCTCTGAAAACTCTGCCAAAAGATGTTGGCTTTGGCACAAGCGTCTCTCTCACCTCAACTTCAAGACTTTGAATGTCCTTTCAAACCAGGAGCTCGTTACGGGCATGCCAAAGTTATACTTTGTGAAAGAAAAGCTGTGTGCTGCATGTGAGAAAGGGAAACTCACAAAATCTTCCTTCAAGTCCAAGCAATGCTTCTCCATCACTCAGCCTCTTCAGATGCTCCACATGGATCTGTGTGGACCAGTCAGTACTCCAAGCCTTGGTGGTAGAAGGTACATTCTGGTTATTATTGATGAATTCACTCGTTACACTTGGGTATTTTTTCTCAGGTATAAAAGTGACACTACTGAAGAAATCATAAAGTTCATCAAAAAATCTGAAGTGTTGAATGGGCAGCTGGTAAGATCTGTAAGAAGTGACAACGGAACAGAATTCAAGAACAGTATGTTGGATGACTTTTTCAATGAAAAAGGCATCTCTCAGAACTTCTCTGCCGTCAGAACTCCACAACAGAACGGTGTAGTGGAGAGAAAGAACAGAACGCTATGTGAAGCTGCCCGATCAATGTTGAGTGAATCTCACCTTCCTACCTACTTTTGGGCCGAAGCAATCAACACTGCATGCTTCACCCAAAATAGGTCTATCATTGTAAAAAGACATAATAAGACTCCTTATGAAGTCTTTTATGGTAGAAAACCCAACATTGGTTTTCTTCATGTCTTTGGGTGTGTCTGCTACATTCTCAATGATAGAGAAAATTTGGGAAAATTTGATCCCAAAGCTGACGAAGGAATCTTCGTGGGATATTCTCTCACTTCCAAAGCTTTCAGAGTCTACAACCTCCGACGGAAGTGCATTGATGAATCCATCCATGTCAAGTTTGATGACCTCAAGATATCATCACTCTCTTGTGATGATGAAGAATTAAACAGATGGATGTCCTCCTGTGTTGATGATGGTCCTCTTCCAACATCATCAGACATTCCCTACACAGTTCCCACTTCTCTCTACCAAAACAATGAACCCTCTACATCTCACAACCCCTCTTCTCATCAAGAGGATGATCCTCAGCCTACCCAACCTCAACATACACTCCAAATCATCCCAGTCTCTCCATCTGACATCCACTCCTCACCTATACAAGCCGATCTTCCATCCATCTCTCCTCAAAATTGCCCTTCCAACTCTCCTCTACAAATCTCTTACCCTCCTCCTTTACCTCCTGCCCTCAAGTGGACAAAAGATCACCCCATTGATCAAATCATTGGTGATCAACAAGCTGGTGTACAGACTCGAAGAGGTGTCGGTAACATTTGTCTCTATGTGAACTTCCTTTCTCTCTTTGAACCAAAGAAAGTTGACGAAGCTCTAGCTGATCCATGTTGGATCACTGCCATGCAAGAAGAACTTTCTCAGTTCGAAAGAAACAAAGTCTGGAGATTGGTTCCTCGTCCTTCCAGAAAAACCATCATAGGAACCAAGTGGGTCTTTCGGAACAAAATGGATGAAGAAGGCACAGTGATCAGAAACAAGGCCCGACTGGTTGCACAAGGATATAGGCAAGAGGAAGGAATTGACTATGATGAAACATTTGCTCCAGTTGCCAGACTTGAAGCCATCAGAATCTTCCTTGCTCATGCTGCCTACAAGAACTTCAGAGTCTTCCAGATGGATGTCAAGAGTGCCTTTCTAAATGGGGAGCTAGCTGAAGAAGTCTATGTGAAACAGCCCCCTGGCTTTGAAGATCCAGTCCATCCTGACTATGTGTACAGGTTAGACAAAGCTCTCTATGGTCTAAAGCAGGCTCCTCGTGCCTGGTATGACACTCTTGCTGACTTTCTCCTGAAGAACAAGTATACAAGAGGTAAAATTGACAACACTTTGTTCATCAAGCAAACCTCAGGTAATCTTATTCTTGTTCAAATCTATGTGGATGATATCATTTTTGGTGCCACTGATGAGTCACTGTGTGATGAGTTTGCCTCTCTCATGAAAAGCCAATATGAGATGAGTATGATGGGGGAGCTTACCTTTTTCTTAGGACTTCAAGTTAAACAATCTTCAGAAGGAATCTTTATAAATCAAAGTAAATACATTCGTGATCTTCTGAAGAAGTTCAATTTTGAAAACTCCTCCCCCATGAAAACTCCCATGGCACCACCTTTGAAACTCCATGCTGATCCGGATGGTGTATCTGTGGATATCACCAACTACCGAGGCATGATCGACTCTATTCTTTATCTCACTTCTAGTAGACCAGATATTATGTTTGCTACTTGCCTGTGTGCGCGTTACCAAGCCAATCCGAAGGAATCTCACTTGGCTGCGGTTAAACGCATTTTTCGGTATCTAAAAGGTACCATGAATCTGGGTCTTTGGTATCCCAAAGACTCAGGTTTTGATCTAATGGGGTATTCAGATTCTGATTTTGCAGGCTCTAAGATTGATAGGAAGAGCACAACTGGCAGCTGTCAACTCCTTGGTGGCAAGCTTGTTAGTTGGTCAAGCAAGAAGCAGAACTCAGTCTCCACCTCTACTGCTGAGGCTGAGTATGTAGCTGCTGGAAGTTGTTGTGGTCAAATCCTCTGGATGAAAAACCAAATGAGAGACTACAATCAACTGTACTCTCATATCCCGATTCTGTGTGACAACTCAAGTGCGATCGCAATAGCAAACAATCCAGTGCTGCACTCTCGTTCCAAGCACATCGACATCCGGTATCATTTCATCCGGGATCACATCTCCAAAGGTGATGTCGAACTCCATTTCATCCCCACCGACCTCCAACTGGCAGATCTCTTCACCAAGCCTCTTGACGAAGCTCGGTTCAAGTTCCTCATCGGAGAACTCGGTATGTTAAATGCCGATTTTTAATTCAAAAAAAAAAAAATTTGAGAGAAAGAAAAGAATTAAAAACAAAAAAAAAATTTAAAAAAAAATTTAAAAAAATAAAAATAAAAAACATTGAGAGAAAGAAAAGATTTCAAAAAAAAAAAAAATATCTCTTTCTCTCCCCCTCCCTTCGGCTCTCTCCCTCTTCCCTCCCCTCTCCCTAGCTGAACCCCCCTCCCTCCTCCCTCTCTTCGGCTCTCTCCCTTCTCCCTCCCCTCTCCCTAGCTGAACCCCCCTCCCCTCCCTCCCTCTCCCTCTTCGGCCCTCCCTCTCCCTAGCCGAACCCCCCTCCCCTCCCTCCCTCTCCCTCTTCGGCCGAACCCCCCTCCCCTCCCTCCCTCTCCCTCTTCGGCCCTCCCCTCTCCCTAGCCGAACCCCCCTCCCCTTCCCTCCCTTTCCCCTTCGGTTCTTCCCTTTCCTCACCAAGCCGAACCAAACACCCCCTTAGCCTTTTTGTTTTCGGCTATCCTCACCCCCACCACCGAAAATCAAACCACCCGAACCCCCTATCCTCCCCTTAGCCGAACACTCCCCCCCCACTCCTCTCTTCTTCGGCTCCCCTCCCCTCTCCTCTCCTTCGGTAGCCGACACCATCACCCACCCCTTCTCCTATTCGGCAGCCGACACAACATTCCATCCCCCTTATCACTCCACCGAAATACCTCCAAACAGCCCCTAGCCGAAGCTAACACCCTCCCTCCTAAACATCCCCTTAGCCGAAGGCCTCCACTTCTCCCACCCTCTAGCCGAAACCCACCCACCCCCAACCCCATCCTTTTGTTTTTCCTTTCGGCCCGACTCCAAACAGAAGACACCCCCACCCCTTAATTTTTTTTTCGGCTCATTCCTTCCCCCCCCCCCCTCACTCTCGGCCGAACCCAACTCCCCCCCCCCTTGTTTTTTTTCGGCCGACCACCACCCCATCACCCTTTCCCTTTTGACTGTTTATTCATTCCAATTTCTCCCTTCCTTTTTTATTTATTTCCTTTCCCCAATTTTTTTTCTCCTTTTTTTTTCATTCCCAAGGATTACCCTACATCCCCACCTTCGGCCTACACCCATCCGCCGAACACTCCCTCTTATACCCCCTTTTTTTTCTTTTCGGCAACTATCCTCCCCTTACCCTAACCCCCTAGCCGAAACCCACCTACCCCCAACCCCATTTTTCGGTAACCGAACCCCATCCCCAACCCACCTTCCTTTTGTTTTTTTTCCTAACCCCCTAAACTACTCCCTCTTTATCTTTTCTTTTATTTCCCTTTTCCAAGAGTAACCTACCCATACCATCCCATCCCTCCTTTTTCTTACACCTCCTACCTCTCTTCTCATCCTATCACTCCATACTTATTTTTTATTTTTTTTATCTTTTTATTTTTTTTCAAGACTTTACCCTAACCATCCCATCCCTTCTTTTCCCAACACCCTACCTTTCCCCTTTTTCCTTCCATATCTCTCTTTTTCTTACAATCCTCTCCTTTCCCCATTCATCTCCTCCTACTCTCTATCACCTATTCCATCCTTACCATCCTTACACATCTCTCCCTACTTAGCCTATCCATTTCAAATCCCTTCCATTTCTATTTCCCTCCTATTTTCACTATAAATACCACCCTTCCTCCTTCATTTTTTTTTCACCACCACCACAACAAACACCCATCTCCTCTTTCTTTCTCTCATCATCTTTCTTTCTCCTTCTATCTTTTTCATGGCTTCCTCCTCCTCCCCCAACCTTGTCAAGAAAAATGTGTTCACTTCCCCCACCTCTCATTCAGATCTAATTTTCAACCCCTGCAATCATGTTGCACGGTTGGAAAGTGATCCGAAGCATAGTGAGTTTGACCCGATTGCTTCCTTCCTCATGAAGTCTCCTCTTCACTATGCCTTGACATACAATCCACCAAAAATAAGCAAATTGCTCATTGGCAATTTTTGGCTTACTTGTATTTATGACGCTACATCCGAGAAAGTGTCGGCTTCCATCCTCTCCGATCCCGCCTCGCCGGATCTCTCTTTCGGGGTTGAGGATGTTCGTTCGGCACTTCATCTTCCTACCTACTCCCCCTATGAGAAATTCCCTCTTGGAAATGAGCATGAGGAAGTTGTTGCGGCTCTGAACTACATCCGTGGTGAACATGACAGAAGTCCAGGCACACTGCTTCGCAAAAACATGGGAGGTATCTGGCATTTCTTCTTCTCTCATGTTATTTTATGTCTTAGCAAGAAAACTACTGGACATGATCAATCTCCTTCTTCCATCACCCAACTGGCACATGCTCTTATCTTTCAAAGAAAGATTGATTTTGCACGGTATTTCTTCCGTGAATTAGTCAGTGTCATCACCCCTCACAAGCGGCCTCATGTCGCTTTTCCTCGGTTTATATGGCTCATCATTTATCATAAATTTGCTACTGCCATTGATGCCTCTCATAGCATCACTTTTGACTACAAGGCGCTGATTATGACCAAACCCCTTCTTCATAAGGGGCCTTTGGCAACTGACAACCCTCTGCTCCCAAGTATGGTCTCTTTCCTTACTTCTCCCAATCTACAGTGGGGAGATGCCAAGGACACTCCAGTGTCCAAAGGTTCCTCCTCTATAGTGGACCCTTCCCCCTCACCTCTTGTGATGTCGGCTAGCACTATCTCATCATCAGCTACCGACACCGCCGCACCTGCCCCAAGGGCCATACCACTGAAAGGACCTTCGGTGGTTACCCAGGCCTCACCCACCACCTCAAAGCGGCGGCACTCTACCTCTTCCCCTCCCTCTTCTCCCAAAAGAACAAGGAAGGCTTCTAGGGCCATCCCACATACTCCATCCTCCGATTCTTCACAATCGATGGATGTTGATATTTTCCCATCCGGGCCCGGGGATTCCGACATACCCAATGCCACCACCTTTGCATCCTCACAAAAGGATGCAACTGTAATATTTGGGGACCCTCAACTACCCTCTTCCACTCTCTCCTTGGTGGATGAGGATGACTTGGTCTTCTCCCCGGACCAAGGGTTTGCCTTCTCACTGCACGGCCTGTCACCCGACCAATTTTTGGTCGATGCTTATGCACCGCCCGGTGAAACACGGGTCTTACCAAAGGCCAGTGTGGAGGGTATTTCACATTTTTTGGCTTATTTGCAACAGGGAAACGAGCAGATGTCACCTTCCCCACTTCCTTCTACATCTACTGTGCGGGACACTCCTACCTCTGCTCCCATCATTCCCCCAGAAGTTCTGGCTGATATTCAGGAAGCCAACCGACAGCACCGCCTCATTGGTGCTCAGTTTCGTGAACATCAGACCATTCTGGGCTCTCTTGTCAAAGTCACTTGTGACAAACTGTTATCTCTTGAGACATCCAATCAGCACCTCACTGCCTTGGTCACTGCTCTTCAAGCAGCCTCTAGTGCTCGTGATGAGGAGGTTCGTCGGCTTCAAGCAGCTTCAGAATCTCATCAGGCCATCACTACTCAAATGCTTGAGTCCTTGCAGTCTCTTCATCAAAAGGTTGATTCTGTGCTGGTTGCTCCCCCGTCAGCCGCTGAGGGGGAGAAAGAGACGGTTCCCATTCCTTCAGACAGCGGCTGTCAGGGTCCCTCTCCCATCACCAATTCTCCAACTGAGGGGGAGCATTCTAGACAAAGCAGAGACAAAGGAAAGAGCAAGCTATCTCCAGATGAAGAGGCCCTTTTATCTCAACAACAAAAGTCTGCTTCTCTAAAGGCTTTTGTTTCTGAAGCTGATAGGCTCAAACTTCAACCACCAAACAAAGTCACCTCTGACTTTGGCCTTTCTAAAGCTAAGCTTGATTCTCATGACATCCCTTGGTACCGAAAGACTTTAATGGAAAGAAAGTTGAAGTCTAAAATTGTTGAAATAAAGCTTGGCACCACCAAATGCTCAGATGAGGTTCGGATGTTAATCATTAGAGAAGACAAAAGTCATCACTCCACCAAATTTAACGATCTTGAAGACTATGGACTCTCTGAATGGTACGAACTCTCTGAACTCTTATCCAAATCTCTTAGTAGGCACAAAGTTTTGGCCAAGAAGACCATCAATCGTCTTCTTGAAAAAATGAAAGACATTGCAAAAGATTATAAGCATTCTCCTGAAGAAGAAGCTCAGGTTCAATGTCTCAAAAAGACGTGTCTCTCCTCCTCTCCACAACTCTCCTCTTCTGTCACACAAAACCTCTTCAAGGACATGGTTGCCAAGGGAATGATTCCTGACATAAAGAATCTAAACATGAAGACTCCAGGTGGTCCGTGTTCGACCCATATTTCTGGAACTACTGGTACTGTAGTGTTTAGGCCAACCAAAGGAGTCTTTTTCCTTAATGAAAAGGAAACTCCCATGTTCTTCAGACATAAGGAGATCCCCATTGCTGACACCAAATTTCTGGTTGCTATCCTATCTCTTATTCCCATAAGTTCTGAAGGTTCTATCTTCCGTCGGGATATTCTTGCTGAGCTCCACAAAAGACAGAAGAAAGAATGAGGTTCTTCTCTAAATCCTTTTATCTTTCTAATGTACTTGTAATCGTTGTTTTGCTAAGTGATATTTAATACAAATGCATTTCCTTTATTTAGTTTGTACAAATATACTTCATTCTTTTATTTCTTTTGTAAGTGTCGGATATACTTTATAAATCCTTATACAAAAAAAAAAAAAAACTATGTGAAAAGAACCCAAAAAGAGTAAAGATGGGTCAAAATGAATTTATTCAGTACACTCTTAGTTCCATTCTTTAGTATGGATGTCATCCTCAAATAGGGGGAGATTGTTGGGTCATCTGAAGATTTGAAGATGACCTCCTGATCTTCCATCTTATATCATTCTACTTAGAATGTGTTTAAGGTTCTTTTAGCAGCTTGGTTTCTATACAAATGTTAGGTGAAGTCAAAGATCAGCCGAAGAAGACAAAGAAGGAGTACATCTCTCAAAGCGGATTGAAGATAGTCTCCTCAGCCTAAAGCCAAGCATGCCCAAGTGATCAACACCATCAGCCAGGATGGTGTCAATCACATGTCTCTCAGGAGTATGAAAGTGTCCTCACATCTTCAGGAGTGGAAGACCTCTCAGGTCTTCGGCAACCGATGATCTCATCTCTCCTTAGAGTATGAAGGTGTTCTCACATCTTCAAGGAGCAGCCGAAGATTTCTCAAGTCTTCGGTAGCCAATCATCTCTCCTTAGAGTATGAAGGTGTTCTCACATCTTCAGGAGTCGAAGATCTTTCAAGTCTTCGACAGTCTATGCTTAAGGATTTCTTTCAAACACATTATACTTTTCTGACAAAGTATATTGTGATATCTTGCATTGACGTGGACCTCATTTGAAGATCAGATCAAGTAAGTTTTGTCTACTACACCATTTTAAGGAAAGGTCTCTACCATCCTTCTGCAGGTCAACACTTCAAGCCAAAACACCTGAAGACAAAAGGTACATCCTGTACCTTGTACTTTGCTGAAGACCTGTGTCCATCCTTGCTGAAGACCTGTATCCATCCTTACTGAAGACCTGTGTCCATCCTTTGCTCAACAGGTGTCCCATGCATTTAATGCATGGGGCACTATAAATATGGAGGATGGTTCAACATGCAAGACCCCTAGCTCTCAAGCATTCAAGCTCTCTAAGTGCACTGGCATTCTCTCTAAGAAGTTCTTATTGTTTTCTAAGTGTTTTACAATTGTTCTTCATTTCTCTTAGTGTAAGATTGTTTGAATAGATTTCATCTATTCTCTTCCGCAACAATCAAAAGTTTTCTATGTGTAATTCTTGATTTAAAATCAATAAGAATTAAAGTAAGTAAAAATCTGTGTGTATTGTATTCAACCCCCCCTTCTACAATATTTTTCTTCTTTACTATCTGCTATTTGGGACCAACACATGGAGATGCTTTGTCTTGCTTCAACTCTGGATCTTAAAAATGCATATGAGACTTTTAAAGTTATTGATATACGTCAACTAGTAGAGCAGTTTTATCTTGAAGATTTCAGTGATCACGAGAAAACAATTCTGAAGATGCAATTTCAGCATTATGTTATTGATGTCGTTCAACATGAAGATTATAAGCAATTGACATCTATTGCGGATTTGTGTCAATGGTTGGTAAGGAGTAGACGAGAAACCACTTTTGATCTTATTTATCGATTACTCAGTCTACTACTTACTCTCCCAGTTTCTACCGCAACGACCGAGAGATCATGTTTTTTTTGGTAACCGAGAGATCATTTTCAGCCATGAATATTGTGAAAACAAGAATGCGGAATAAAATGGACGATGAGTTTCTAGACGACTCGTTGATTTTGTTTATCGAAAGGGAAATTGCTGAAAAGATTAGCTTGGAGGAAATTGTGGAAGACTTCAAGGCCGCGAAAGATCGACGCGTTCCACTTTGATGAAGGATGTTTAACATTTTCATATTTAATGTCGAGTTTTAGAGTTTTTACTACATTATAACTTTGGATAATGTATTTTTTGTATTTTTGAAATTATATAATACATTAGGCTCGACCCCTATAATTTTATAGCTTGTGTTCCATCCCTGCTCGTGTACACCTTAATCATGATCATGATGGGATAACAACAAATACAATTGAGCTATCACCACCAAACTAAATTCCCACTTAATTTGTTAAGCCTAATTGCATGGAGTCCTTAATCCTTTTCAGGATTTTGTTTAACGAAAATAAAAGTATGTTGTCCTTAAATTAATCAATCACTTATCCCATAAATTATGTGAATACAAGTTGTTGTTTTATTATTCCGTTTTTTTTAGTTTATTTAATTCATTTTTTTTTATTTTTATCAAAATAATTATGTGGCTTTAGGTTCTCATTGTACTTGGAAATGGGTATGAAACCTATGGACATCATATTTTTATTCCATTAATGGAGGGAAAAGAAAGCTTTTTTAAGCCCTTTTAACAGAACGAATTAATTACAAGTCTTTAACAATCGTGAAAATTAAAACGAGCAAATCATTCACAACGAAGACGGGTGGTAAAGTTAAGAAATGATTTTTGACTTGCAAGTGTTGATTTTCTTCAAGGCTTAGATTTTCAAACTTCTAAGTATAGTTCAGTCCATCCGCTCCTTAATTAATATATTTCTTTTAACAAATTGTTAAGAGATTACATCAAAACTTATTTTTATTCACAATCATTATAATAAAATTGGGTTTATAGGATGTAAAAAAAAATTAGAGTGTCCTAATAAACCGTTTTATAAGACTTAATTTATAGGACACAAAAAGTAAAGTGTCATATTTAAAGACATTGTAATAAGTTTATAGAACGTTTTTTGGACGTCGTAACGAGTTTTTTAGGAGTTAGTAATAAAAAAACGTCGTATTAGCTATTTTATAAAACACTTTTAATTAAAAGTGTCTCAAAAAACCGTTCTATATACTTATTACAATGCCTTTAAATAAGATGTTTTAGTATTGGTCTTATAAATGAACTTTTATAAAGCAGTTAATTATTAGGACGTTCAGAAATTGATAGCATCTTGTAAACTCAATTTTGTTGTAGTAATTTTTTAAATTATGGAATACCGATAAATATTCGAAATAATGATAAATACAATCTTGAAACAATAATAAATACAAAATAATGAAACATGTACCGACAATAAAAACAAATATATATGTATGTATGCGAAAGATCGTGTGAGAAGTTGAGTTAACGTGAAAAACGGATCTGAACCTTTGATCAATTTTAATCTCAAGCTCACCCATGAATCGTGTTTGATACGAGTCTGGTGCATCTTATTTCTGTGTATCTCATCCTAATATGAGAAGAGTGAGAAGTGGTTGTCAATCATTGGATGCACATTATGATGAAACACGACTCATGAGTGAGTTTGAGATTATAAGTGATGAAGGTGTCAGATCCACTTTTCATTCTTCTCACGTTAACTCAATTTCTGACACAATCCTTCGGTTGTATGTATATATGTATTTATAGGCATAGTTTAAACGAGAACACACATGTTCTATAAAAAAAATGCAAGAACACCAAATTATTTAACCAATAATGAAATTTAGAATAAATAAAAATAAATCATTAGGTTACTAATTTAATTACATAATTATCAACATCTTAATAACCTATCTTTATCACATCTTATATCGATACCTTCCGTTGTCGATAATGTTATGGTAATAATGTGATTTTGTTGTGATAATGCTTTGATAAATCGAAAACTTTTAATGATGTGATTTTGTTATGATAATGATGTGAATTGTGATTGTATTGTTATATATTATGAGTGATAAATTGAAAACCAATAATGATCACGTCCCCGATCATTGGATCTGTCTATATATTCATTATGTGATTTGTATTTTTTTTCCATTTTACTCCTACATGTCTTTAATCTTTATAAAAAAAGGTAAATATATATATTTATATAAAATTTTAGTGTTCCCTCGGTCCTTTCAAAACTATAACTTAAAACATAATGATAGGTTTATAATTAAGTGTTTTTGCATTCATATAAATCATAGACGTTCTCAATTTAACCTTTCTATATATAATAAGTTATTGAAGAAAAGGGTGTAGTTAAAAGTCAAATGAGGCTAGCTATAGCTTCACCCTTGTATTTTATTTTTAATATATCGCATAAAGTTAGTCACACTCCATGCAGCCGAAATTTCGGACTTCTCTAGTTTTGACCATAAATTTTGTTTTTATGTGACAAATCACAACGTTCATGGTTATCATCTAATCATAGCTACAGAGAAAAATAGTAAAAGTAAAACCATCAAATTTTTCATCAGGTATTTGATCACGTGAATTAAATGATTATTTTTGCTTGGTTTGTTGCGGCGCTGTTTTCTGTTTTGGTTTTTTCGGTGGTGTGAACTTTGTTTCGTTGTAGTTTGGGTTGGTATAAAGTTGTCGTTTTTGTCGTTCAAAAAAAATATCATAGCAAGTAAATTAATTACTTTCCCATGATTTAACTAAAATTTAAATAGTAAATTTGAAACAATAATACAAAGAAAAAACAAGTTGCAATGAAAAATATACGTTGATCATCCAATTTTTAATTATTGATTGTTTGTATGACTGTATCAGATGAAATTGATGTATCGACCTTGATTATAAACTTGACTATAAGTATATAAATCAAATACTTTAAAAAATCAATTAACAAGAAAAAATTTATAAACTACATCAATCTTACAATTAATATCTTGCAATAACTACTATTATATAAATAAAAATTTTAAAATGAATCTTTCTCTAAAGGATATCTTAATTTTAATAAAAAGAGCAGTTTGCACCCTCGCCTATTATCCAGAATGGATTTGTGTTCCAGTCGGTTGTAACGATGTTATGCAATAACACACTAGGAGGTCATTTAAGGGCCCTAAAACCCTGTTTTAACAGGGCTCAAATAGAGTCCTATATTAACGTTGACAAAAGACATTTTGTCTTAAGTCAACTTGTTGATAAAATGCTTTTATTTCCAACTGTTGTTGTTCAGTGATCTTATTTAGTTAAGGTAGACATATTTATGGTGTTTAATCTTTTAACATATTACTTTTTTCAACAAGTTTAACCTCAATATCATACATATTTAAGTTAAATAATTAAATTTCAATTAATAAGTAAAATAATATAGCTTACAATAACAAGAACGAAAATCTTGAAACTTAAAAACCCAATCTTTAAATTATTTTAGGACATAATATGTGTAAGCATGTTTTGTAAAATTATACACGTTGGGGCATTATTAATATCTTTTTAAGTCCCCTTTTTAAACTATGATTGACACTTTCATACCTTTTGAATTGTTAATACACATTATATAATATGCCATATGCCTCGAGTTAATTTGCTTGGTCGTATATGCCCTTGCTTTGACCCAAAACATAGATCTCTTTCCTAACCTCTCTTCCTCCCTCTTTCCTAAAATCACCATATACATACACACATCATATATATATACCCTAACATCGACACAAAGGTTTTCCAAAATCATCCTTCATTTTACACACACCATATATACACATATACATACATAGTGAGAAGAAAACCACAACTAGTTTCTAAAGAAAGGAAGAGATTTTGTGAAGAAAAAAAATGGAACAAAAGGCAGCAACAAAGCAAAAAAGCAAAATCTTGAAGTATCTACCAAGAGCAACATCATCTGTTTCATTTCAAAACCCTCCACTTTACAGTCCGGCCAAAGAAAAAAGATCGTCGGAGAAAACCCACAAATCCAATCTCGGAATCGGCTTCTCCGGTCCCTTGGTTTCCATGATTCCGGCGGACAATCGCCGGAAAATCAAGAACAACGACTCAACTTACGCACTTGTATACGAACCCACTTCACCAAGAGTCTCTTGCATGGGTCAAGTCAAGTGCAAACACTACCGGAAAAAACTCGCCGCCGCCGCCGCCGCCAACAAACTACCACCCACCACCACTAAAGTTTCACGAACGACGTCGTTCACCACCGTCGGAACCCACATCAAAGAACACGATCAAGAAAAGTCAGCAAAAGTCGTCGAACCAGTGGTTGTTAATAAGAGTAAGAAAAAATCAGGGATTCGTGGCTTGTTTCGCGGCGGATCCGTCAACGGCGGGAGGAAGTCCGACGCAACCAACAACAAGTCAAAGACGGAGTTGAATTATGTTCAGAAGGCTCCATGTTTGAGCACGATGAAGAGGTTTTCAAGTGGGAGAGATGCGTTTTCGAATTTTGATTGGACGACGCAGGTTGCACCGTTGGATTCCGGTCACCGGAATTATTTCACCGATGACGAGAGATGCGGTGGAAGCGACGGCGATGATGAGATCAAGATTCCTTCATCTGCACCGGTGATGGAGAGAACCAAAGGGGTTTGTGATGGTTTCGTTAGGGTTGGTGGTGTGAACTTGGAGCCAAGAAAAGAAATTAATTTGTGGAAGAGAAGAACTATGGCTCAACCCAAGCCTCTTCAATTGCAAACCGTTTAGTTTTTTTTTTTTTTTCTTTTTTTCTTTTTGAATTTTCTTGTATTTTTGATGACTTGATATGTGAATATTAAGAAATATTTGGTCATTTATATGATATTTCAATGGAGAAATAATATTTTTGCCTGATATTTAGGTTTTTGAAAACATGTTTATAGTTTACATTTTATTCGTTCCATTAAATAATCTAAAATTCAGTTATTTCAACTACATTAATGTTTTAAAATTGGTCAAGACTTTTTGATTTATGTCCGCTTCTCTATGGTACAACTTGTTGCTTCATTGAATTTGCTTCATTAATAGGCTTACGATTCAACTTTGATCATTATAGACTAGTACCAAGATCGAGTCCTGGACAAGTGGACCTTATTTTAGCAGTCGAAACGATAACAATGAAAATAACCCCTTCCTTAATGAGATTATACGAGCAAATGCCTAAGTTCTACTAACACAAATTATTACTATATGTTTAGCGGCTTGTTGACAAAAACAGATTGATTATAAAGCTCCCAAGTGCTTATATATATAATAATTGGTTGCTTAAAATGATTTACTATATAAAATAATAAAAATATATTTTATAAGCAAGTTTAGAATTCTTTCTTCTTGCATTAGGGATGAAAAAGAGAACCTAATAGTTGAAAACGCCAAAAATTGAGCATCAAAATGGAACCAAGAGAAAAGAAACCCTAAAACCCATAACCAAACAACCTCGTTTTGATCGTGAAGTTAATCAACCGGTTTATAGACAAAATGGAATTAGAAAAGGAAAAATCCAAATAATTGTATCTCTTACCAATTTAATCAACCTTGTCTTAATGATTGTATTTTAGGTATGTAAGGCATACGAATTCTAATTAATTTTGTGTTAATTTATATAATCACCGGTTGATTGTGCTATATAATTGCTTGCTAAAAAAATTATTCAAACTATTAATTGTATGGTGGATGATTTAACAAGATTTTGATTTTTAACTTTTGAGAGTAATTTTCTATTTTGATGTCTAATGACATAAAAAATCTGGAAATAAAAAAAGATGCCACAATCACAAAAGGTTAACCAAATAATTTTCTAACAGTTTCATACTCGTCGATTCTTGAACTAAACCAACATATTTTAAACAAAATGATAGTAATCACGTATATCTAAACAATAACTAAACTTATATTGATATTTTAATCGAAAGTATAAAGTCAAACAAAAATAATACCATAAATATACCAATACCAATATCAATCGCATCTTAAAGACATTCAAACAGTGTCGAAAAACATTTGACATGTATCCGTCTCTTGTCCAAATTGAGATGTCTATTGGTAGCTCCTATGGTCCTTCAAATGTCTATTTCTTGTGGTGTTCTCACCTAATTTAGTTCATTTAATTATTTATTAATTAAATTTATAAAAATTTCAATTTACTGTTAAAAATATAGTTTCAAACTTTTTACAAAATTACTGTAAAAAGTTATAAACTCAAAGGACTCTGGATGAAAATATGCCAAGTCGGCCCACCCACCCGGACCCGGTTTGTATACGCTTATCTAACAAAGCCGGCAGCCGCCTTTAGAATTTTTCATATTGCACCCCAAAAGAATGGGCCAATTGTACTTTTTACACCTCATTTTCTATAATCTACAAAGCATAAAAGTAAAATTTTCACATTCACCTTAGAGCTGACAAAATGAATAGATTGAATAACGAATCAAAATAAGTAAGGAGACGTTTGGTTCACATAATGGAATTTGATGAAATTGGAATTAATTGAAAAAATTTGACTTTGAAGGAATTGAAATGAAATTTGACGAAATTTGGCCACACATTCGATTGGTAGGAAATGAATAAATTCAATTTTTTCACTTTAGCTGATGAATGATGAATTTCCTTGATTTGTGGAATTCAAAGAATTCCATCATAAACAATATGTGAACCAAACAAAAGAATTATCCATTCCATTTTTTTCAAAATCCATTCTGCCTAAGTTATTTTTGGTACATATCAGGTCAATCCATGAACATTCATTGTCTGTTTATAATTATAATAAATAAGTAATATGTTAAACATAATTGCAAAAAGCCAAAAACTGCATTATTGCAATAATATTTTTTTTACTAAAGTAATTCAAAAGGTTTTATGAATTTAAACTCATTATGGACAACTTTCACGATGGTTCGATTCATTTGATCTATTTTGTCCCGTATTCTATACTATATTATAAATATGGCATAAAAAACTCTTAATTACAACTCACTAAGCTTTATGTACTATCATTTAAGGCTATCTACTTAAAATCTCTTAAAAATAACTACTAAAGTCTAATGTACTACCTGTAAAGCTTTTAACCCTAATTAATATATTTCATCCTTATCCCCCAAAATCCTTATCTCTAATCCCCAAACCTTAAAATTATGAAATTTGAATTCTGATAAACATAATCAAAACAGGATAAATCTATATCTATATCTATACTATATTATAAAGATGGTATAAAAAACTTTTAATTACAACTCACTAAGCTTTATGTACTACTAGAAGTGTACTCGCGCAATACAGCGAGATACATCACGATTTTAATGTTTCATTTTATTTTTTTGTCGATTTACAATACGATTTTGGATGGTTTTGAGAAAGTGATAATGTTTTTTTTATAAATTTGTTTAATTTAGGCTTAATAATATAATGTTTTTTATATAAAAAATTTAAGTATTTTGTTAGAATTCAATTATTATCTTATATATTTTAATGACATCTAGAAAAAATAACCAATTACATATTTAATAATATAATTAAAACAAAATTATAGTTATATAATATATTAATTAATAGTGATACATGAAAATGTCTGCATAAAAGGAAGGTCCTGCACATACCAAATTGGTGGGTGTTAGAAGCTTGCAGTTGTAATATGTATTTTGTGCTTTGATACTTGTAAATTAAGAGATTTTTAAAATCATGCATAAAATGATGGTACCTTGTGCTTAATAATTTGTATTTAAGAGTTTTTTATTCATGTTTAATAATATAGTATAGATTATTTAATGCTAATCTACTTAAAATATCTTAAAAAACAATTAATTAAGCAATATATACTACTTTTAAATGCTTTTAACCCTAATTAATAAATTTCATCCTTATCCCCCAAAATCCTTATCTCTAATCCTCAAACTCTAAAATTATGAAATTTGAATTCTGATAAACATAATGAAAACAGGATAAACATCTCAATTAAAATATAAAAAATTTAAAATATATAAGATAATTAATTAATTTTAACAAACTACTTAATTTTTTTTAATATAAAAAACATTATATTGTTAAGTCTAAATTAAACAAATTTATATATAAAAAAACCATTATCACTCAATAAAAATCATCCAAAATCGTACTGTAAATCAATAAAAAACAAAAAATAAAAATAAACATTAAAATCGTGATGTATCTCGCTGCATTGCGCGAGTACGCTTCTAGTTATTGTTAATAGATATATTATTTTATATCCAATGATACTTAAATGAGTTTATTTGCAATTTCTTTAAATTAAGTTTTTTTAGAGAATTCTTTAAATTAAGTTATTCATCACATATTTACTTGTTAGATGTAGACAAAGTCAATAATCATCACATAAATTTATTATTTTGAAAGTCAAAATGGACAACAACAACTTGGTTCCCAACAACCACAAGGCTTGTGGTGTAGCGGTAATCACCTGGAGAGTTCATAGCGCTTAACACGGGCTCGATTCCTTGCATTCGCAACTTTGTAATCACTGAGTTTAACCTTAAAGCTGCATACTTTCGCAGTCGGTTTCTTTGTCAAATGATTAGTCTGGATTAAAAGCCCAGGATACTCTTTCCCCCCAAAAAAAAACTTGGTTCCCAACCCGGCGAACCGAGACTTGTAACACTTAAATTTGGTTTTATCACAATTAATTGGACACCAAAGGAATCAATCAAGCAACCACTCTAACATTTGTTTAATAACATTAATGTTTTCTATTTCTATTTCCATTATTTTGTAAAGCAAACAAAAGTCCCTCACCAACAAAATCCAAACACATTTGTAAAACTATTTATTTTACACAAATTAATTTTAATAAACTGTAAAAATATCAAAATCAATTTTACAATTTCTATTTATAGTTTACAAAATTACGTAACTATTGGTTTTGGTTTTTGATGGAAAATTATCTTTCCAAAAACCTAATGTAAAAAACTAAAACAAAAAATTTAATCAAACAAGCAGTCGCCGATGGGATTTTAATCAGAAACGATTAGATTAATTTGCATTTCTTAATAGTACAAGGGACTAAAACGTAAATATTGGATAAGTTAGGATTTAGGAAGTGTGCATGTTGTTTCCCCTCCAACCAAATCATATTGACGAGAACAAACCGTAATCCGGACCCGCACCAATTATTTGAACAGATAATGATGTCATGATTATTATTTTTAATCAAGGTTTGAACAAATCATCGAAAATAAAACATTAAGTTATACAAAAAATAATAGTATTTTTTAAAGAATAAGACGTTTATTGGTTTTTAAAAATATGCTTGACTGAAGAGTGTGTTGAAACTTGGTCAAAAATAATCTGATTAAAATCATGATCATCGTAAATAGCTTTTGGGGAAGAAAAAACTCAGACGAAACCATCACCACGGAATTAAATGTTTATCGGTTTTTGTATGGATCATATATATCTTTTAAATCTAACCGTTATCGAGTAAATCTTTACCGGCAAAAGTACCAACCTCACTTATTTATAGGGCAATATTTTGAGTCATCAAAATTGATTGTTGGAAAATATCTGGTAAATGTTTACGGGTAAGAGTATTCAGCTTCACTTACTGGGTAAGATTATTGGTAATTCCTATGCTTATTATCGGGTAAAATTCTAGGTTATTGTCATGCTCATTTAGAAGGTAAATAACACTCAATAAATGTTTACCCGATAAACGTAAACGCCCCCTAGGTTATGAAAAAATATTAAAGCTTATATATAATAGTAACTTATAATTAAATGAAAGATACCATAAATTACCTATAAACTATATAATTTAAAAATATTTGAGCTTATTGACTCTCATAGTCTCATTTGTATAGCTATAAGCCAACTTATAAACTATATAATTTAAAAACAACTTCAAATATTCCTTATATTTTTTAGATTATTTTCTTAACGTGTCATTTTATATTGTTATCAAACTTATCACTTAATTTTATCAAAGATATATAGTTTATTAAATAGTGTATTGACTAACTGATGACTTCTTAGCTAACAACTTTATCAACTAATTTATTAAAAATTGCTTTAATTTTTCATCATAGGAAATAAGAATACAAAAATATAAATATTTTAGCAACAATTATTATATAGGTAATTAACAGGCTTTTATAAAACCAATATTTTATGTTGCATAAAAATTTGTTCATATTATCACACAAAATATATTTTAATGGATTTAAATTTGACATCATTAACATTATCGTCAAAAAAATTCTTCTAAGAAAACTGAGCCTATAAAAAACAATGGAATATGTCATCGGTATTGTCCTTAACGTTACCGACGATTCAATTTTTTTTTGTTGATAGCATTTTAATATCCGTCAATCGACCAATTCATATATAGAACTTTGTAATCATCAATTTTAAAAACATATATGAATTGACAACATCTTTACAAAAACCCAATGCACCAATAATTGTATAACCAAAATATTTTATAATCATAAAATTACAAACAATAGAATATTTATACTTCCAATAAATTACAAGTATCTTCATTAACATAAAAAGATATTGTACGATTTCCCTAAAATATTACAAGAGCCTCAATGACTCATCATTTTTTTTGGAAGACATTGCGGCATCGAACCCACGATCGACTACCACGAAACACACACATACCTTCCCGGCGGTATCAGGTATCCACGGGCAACCCACTAATCCGCCGCGACCCAGCCCAGCTTACGCATGGGCCTATTCCCAACCATATTAGGAAGGGGCGGTAGCCCAGTCTTCGACCGGACCACCTAAGGTCGGCCCAACCAAGGTTAGGCGGGTGCTCCTCATGCGCCAAAGCGTCCCCCTAGACTCGAACCCAGGTAGACTGGGATACTATCCACAGCCCCCCCCCCCCTGGATGTTACCAAGCTTTGGGAAACCACTCCGGCAACTCATGATTTGCCTCAGTGACTCATCATGCTTGCAAGGTTTTGCCTAGGGGTGTAAATGATGCGAGTCGAGTTCGAGTATCATTATACTCGACTCGAAACTCGATTATCAAGCTTGAACTCGACTCGAAAACTCGTGAGTAGTGAAAATACAAACTCGACTCGAACTCGATAACCAATTTCCAAACTCGAACTCGATAACCAATTTCCAAACTTGAACTCGAGCTCGTTTCAAGCTCGAATCGCAACTCGAACTTAAGCTCGAAAACTCGAATCAAGCTCGAACTCGAACTCGGATCAAGCTCGAACTCGTTTAATACATAAAAGAACTCAAGGTGAATAAATAGCTTAAAATAACTCAAGGTGAACCCACTTTTAAAGGGTACTCCTATTAAAACAAGCACATAGGCTCAAGCCTTAGGCTCAAGTCATTTAGCAAAAACAAAGAATGTAAAAACAAGGGAGGGAAAGATCAATATATAGTGGAGTTCTAAGCTTTGAGTTCTATATTCCACCAATGTGAGATGGATTAGAGACACACCTTATATCTTTTACACTATCATTTTCCATTTTTTTAAACTTGAGTTTGTTTTTATTATTATTATTATTATTATTATTATTATCATCATCATCATCATCATCATCATCATCATCATCATCATCATCATCATCATCATCATCATCATCAATTAAATTAAAATAATATTATTAATTATTATTATTATTTTGCTTATATATCGAGTATCTCACGAGCTTATCGAGTCGAGTATGAGGTTTCTCGACTCGACTAGTTAGTATATCGAGTCGAGCTCGAGTTCGAGTTGAGCCTATTCGAGTCGAGTGTTGACAAAGTCGATCTCGAGTAGCTCGCGAGTTGTCTCGTCTCATTTACACCCCTAGTTTTGTCTCATGGTATAGGGATGTAGAATTATAGCCTCAAAACAACAGATTAACCCATTAGGCTTTAAATTAATTTAAAATCATAATGAAAGGTATTGCTATTCCACCACGTAAGATTTATAATGAACTCACAAATCTTGTTTTCTATCAATGTGGGACAAATCGTGTAACACCCTGAATTTTGGGTGAGCAAAATATTCCTTTAATCTGTACACCGCTCGTAATGTAGTTTTAGTCTTTGGGTTTGTATCAAGAGTTTCAAGTTGGGGAGTTATCTCCAGTGCTTCGTGCGACCCTCCGTGCGGGTTGTACTGCGCCAGCATCCGCACGAGGCTCTGCCTTGCACGACTCCAGTGCTCCGCACGACCCTCCGCACGCACTTAAAAGGGGCAAACCGGCCCCAACCTCATTTATTTCATTCTTTCTTGCTCTTGAACAAATTTCTCTCCCAAGGCTAGGTAAGCTTCTTCTTCCTTCATTAAATTCTCTTAGATGAAGACATTAATGAAGTTATATGGTTGATTTGGGTTGATTTTGGGTCTAGGAACTCAAGTGATTAGGGTCCAAGTTCATCTCTTCTCCTTTTCAAGTTAATTCTCTCATTACCTAGGGTTTGTATACAACTTTACAAGGTGAGTGTATTTACATATTTAAACTTCATACATGTTGTTTGTCTTGCATTTAAGTTATTGTATACTCCTAACCAAAAATATTTTGGATCTGGTAAGCTTTTGACCTAAAAATTTATTTTTGGGATTTAGGGCTTTGAGTATGAATGAAATGGTATGAGAACATCTATGAACCATAAATAAAGGATAAATATGGTTTCTACATATATCCCATCGTCAACATTTTACTCTTATTGTATTTTTGGAAATCCAAGTAAAACTAGGGTTTTGAGAAAATTAGATTTTGTTCAAAGGTACATGTTGTGGCCTTATTATTGAAATAAACATTGTTAATAACATATGGTGATTTTAGTTTATATGTGTTATTGCACCATTAACTTGGTAAGTTGCCAATGGATGCTCATTGGTTTGAAATTTCTATGCTTAGACAAATAATGTGATAATGGAAGGTGTTTTGGTTTGGTTGGTTTTGGGTTTAGTGCAATTGATCCATAGGCACGGTGTTCCAATGTCTCGTTTTGGACATTGAGTTCACCACTTTGGCACAAAATAAGCATCGGGTCACTATGGAAAGTAAGGTGTGGGCCTATATGGTCGGACAGTGTCCCATGGGCAGTAAAATGTAATTCCATTATGTATGAGCTCCCGTTTTTGGAACTCTTAAGAATAGACTTAGAGGGGTTGACTTGATGTTTTCGAGAAATAGACTTAGAGGAGTTGAGCTCACTACGTGATTGGTGTTTGTTTGTACCATATTATGATCACTAATGGTTTACTTGGTTGCTTTAATTTAGCTCATGGCTATATCTACCGTACGACAACAAATGGGTTTATTACTTCTATTTTCATTTATTTGTTCTCACTAGGCTTTAGCCTAACGTTTGCTCTTTGGTTGTCATGTATGGCAGGTCATCTTAGTAGTGGGGCTCGTCGGGACTGAGTGGACGACCTTGGGGTCATGAGTGGTCTTTTTGGAGATATAGTGACCAACACATTTGATTTTGAAGATATATATTTTGGAAGGATAGCGACACCCGACTAATCTATTTGACAAATTTAGATTATTTGGTTGTCGATTTTATTCTTCATTCTTATTGGGTTTGTAATCACCATACTTTGTTTCCCCGTTTTGGGATGATATACTTTAGCTTTGAAATGTCACTACGATATTATTCAGGTTCAATCGACCCCTATTTTAGGGCGAAAAGGTTTTCTCCAATTATAGACGTCATATTGTTGATTTTTCGAATTTTAAATTCACCCTAAATTTTAGGATGTTACAAATCGGTAGTACCTACATCCATTTAAATAAGTTTATGAGCCCACAAATCTCATTTTCAATCAATGTTGGACGAATTGTTGTAACCTACTTTAACAAAATACGTATTCAACATCCAATATTGTATTTTGAGTGGCATGACACATGGGGTGTGCATCGGGTTGGAAGCGGATCAAATCAATATCGGAGAAAACCTAATAAATGTACAATGATCAAACTGAAAACCAAACCAAACAAATTTAACGTGTTTGGTACCAACTCTGTTTCATTGCTAGAACCAGGATGATTGCTAATTGGACATCGAACCTATTTGGATGAAAAATCATAACAACGACCGACTAAGATAAATCTTTATGACTATGATATTATCAAGATGATGTTTCCTACATATGATTGTTTATAACCACGACTGTCGACTATATTAACTTGACCACGTCAACTGTTATCTTTCTTATTTATTGCAGGTATTGCTTGTAAACTAAAAACTTGGTTTAGTTAAAGTTTTGAATTAGATCGAACCAAAACGAGAACCAATTTTCAAAAGTTCCTTAATCCAAAAAGGGGTTTAAAAATAGAAACAGACAAAATATAGCAAGTTTCAATCTGTAATTCACTCCCAATTCAACTTTAACCAGTTTGGACCGAATTTTGCTCACCTCTAATAACATCCAAATTTTAACATGTTATAGACCAAAATTTTAGTTTGTAATAGTTTAATTATTATAACCTCGTCATTTTTTTGAAGCACTCTTAAAAAATATGTTTATTTTCCATGGAGCCAACTTGTTTCAGATGGTTGGAGTGTTCGAATTAGAGGATTGAATAAGTTTGTTATCTACAAAAGATCTAAGAAGAGAGACCTTGAAATTCCATCAACGTTCAAGAACCAATGAACCAAGTCCCTGTTAAATAAATTAGGACAAATAATTTGCAACGATAAATTCACAGTATCAAGATCATTTGAAACTCTTCCCCTATGACTTCGGGACCAACTCCGTTTCCACTCCCAATTTCCCTCGGTCTAAAACTCCCGCTCTAAGACTTTAGCTTCCAGATTGACATCTAAGTGAAAAAGACGAAAAAATCTATCCCATAATCTTAGTTACAAAGAAATAAGCAACTGTAGTTCATGTGTTTGTTCATGTGAAAAGTTAACATAAGAAAATACGTTTTTTAAAGTGTGATTTATAGAATACAAGTGATTGACAACGAGTTATAAATTAAAAATATTTGAAAAAATAAAATATATAATGTGGTTTGGTTTATTTTTATTTTAATATTAGAACGGTGTGTTTCAACTAACGCGGCTTCAACCATATTCTCAATAAACGACAAACAACATTTAGGGGGTGTTTGTTTTTAACTTAATAAGTTTAATGGATAGTTAGCTTAATTGGTTAAGGTATATTAAGATGTTTGATTTTACTTAATACTGAGAAATTGACTTAATATGTTAAGTTAACCCATCCTAACTTAATGTGTTAAGTTAGAATTTTTTTTCAAAGTTACCCTTGACCTACAATCTAATCATGCGTCTCATTAAAAAAAATAGTTTATATTAATATACATAGATTAAAAAATTTATAATTAAACAATAATAAATTATTGTTTTATATATATTTTAAGTTATTAAGTATTATGTAATGAACTCGTTGATTTCATATTATTTATGTTATTTTAAATAATTCATATTATTTTAATTTTTTTGTCATTTAAATATTTATCAAACAGTTTAATTTCATTCAATACATATGTAGATATAAGGTTAAAATGGTAATACAACTTATCTTAATTTATCCAGATAGATTAATGCTTAAAAACAACTTAACAGATCAAAACTTAATTGATAAAAAATCAAACAACCCCTTAGTTAATAGTCTTTGATATTCATTTGCATTTATAACAAAACATTTTAAATTTTTGTAGCTTAACCGGTAAAAATTTAAGTTTAAAGGACTCAATATTTTGAGACCTTTTGTGTTATTGGAGTTTTGTCTGCCTGTTAACTTTAGATTCTTAAAAAAAATTGTGTGCATAAGGTGACTTTAGAGTTGGACTTAGAAATTTGTAACAACTCGTCCTATATGGATTTGTGAGCTCCTTATAAACCACAAGTTGTAGGCTATCCAGGGGTGGAACACAAACTTTCCAACCGCAGGGGCCGGACCAAGGGACAAACATAAAGAATGGTCACCGGTGGCACGTGCCACCGTATTATCTCTCCGTCGAAAGGTTAAAAAATTTACGTTTATGAAAGGTGCAACCGTATTGGTTTAAAAGGTGTCACCATATGATATTCAAAAACTTGAAGAAGGTACGGTGCACCTTGTAATCAACCAAAAAACCAAAAAAAACTCTTGAAATCAACCAAAAAACCAAAAAAGTCGGTAAAAATCCCTCGAAATCAAGCAAAAAGCTATAAAAATCCATCGAAACAGTGGAATTAGGTTAAAAACACATCGGGTGATGAAGTGAATACAATTCTATCAAAAAAACATAAACTCACTTGACCACTTCTATAAAAGTGGATTTTTTTTGCAACCTAAACCTTATTTCTAAGTTCAAACAACATCTACTTCTAATCTTCTATGTTCTATCAAAAAACCTAATCAAAGTAATCAAACAATTTCATAAAGAGTTAAAGACCCAAATACCCAATCAAACAAATTAAATCCCAATCAAAGTAATCAAACAATTTCAATCAAATTTAAACAATTAAACGGTTAAACCTAATCAAATAATTTCAAACAAAATCAAGCAATGGCATTTTAAAAATTGAATAAAATGAAAAAGACCATGTGATTTAGGGGAGGTTGTGGTCGTCTGCTACTTTGCTTTCAGTTTCACGTTTGGATAGTCGCCATCCTTACCACTGGTTGAGTCTGAGTCGCCGGCGGCCGGACTTCGATGGAGTGTACAGGTACTGTTCGGCGGCAATTGCAGCAGGCAGCGGCAACGATGAAGTCTGATTTTTGTGTATTGATTTTTGAGTCGCTGCTTACCAATTCCCATTTAAGTGGACTCAATTTAATTTTTTGACTTTGGATTGGACTGACCGCCGGGGGGGGGGGGGGGGAGGGGGGATAATTTCTTTGTTTTTTTTACATTACAAAAAATTTCACTCCTTCTTGCAGTTTTTTAAAGCCCAGGGGCCCTGGTAGTCACCACAGCCTTCCGCCACTGAGGCTAGCAATAATTTTCACTATGGTTTTATGTTAAATTCGAAGTAATTGAATCAGTCTATTACTTTGGCTTGGACGCAGATCTTTTCTAAGTGATAGTATCATTTTGATTATAAGAAATAATTTTTTTTAGGGTTTAGGGTTATTTTTGCAAAATCATTACAGGTTAGTTATTTACCTTTGAAACGAGAGTTTCCATGTTTTACCACTTCTTACCGTCTTTTCTTCCAAAAATTTTAAATTAAAAGTTAGAAAATAAGGAAAGTTGCCAACCACATGATTCCAACCCGCACCCTTTTAAGGAGCAATCTTTAACACACGAAAGGGTTGTTTGTTTACCTTTTAATGGTTCCATTAAGAGACAACCTCTGAATCGTTAAGAGGTAAATCTTGTTTGGCAAAAAAAAGGCTACCTCTTAATGATTTAGTATCCTGACCCTCCCTTAACCATTAAGAGCCCTGATTTCATTATGAACAATTAGCAAACAACTATATTTCATTTTACACAATATCATAAAAATCTCTTAATCATTCAGACTACTTAATCATTCAGCACTAAACCATTCAGCAACTGCCAAACAGCCCCGAAGTATACAAATCATAAGCTTGTGTTAGTTTACTTTCAAAACATATAAAGATACTAGAAGCGTACTCGTGCAATGCAGCGAGATACATCACGATTTTAATGTTTTATTTTATTTTTTTTGTCGATTTATAGTACGATTTTGGATGGTTTTGAGAAAGTGATAATATTTTTTTTATAAATTTGTTTAATTTAGCCTTAATAATATAATGTTTTTTATATAAAAAAATTAAGTATTTTGTTAGAATTCAATGATTATCTTATATATTTTAATGACACCTAGAAAAAATAACCAATTACATATTTTATAATATAATTAAAACAAAATTATAGTAATATAATATAATATATTAATTAATAATAATAAATAGAAAGGTCTGCATAAAAGGAAGACCTTGCACATACCAAATTGATGGGTGTTAGAAGTCTGCAGTAGTAATATGTATCTTATGCTTTGATACTTGTAAATTAAGAGATTTTTAAAATTTTACATAAAATGATGGTACCTTGTGCCTAATAATTTGTATTTAAGAGTTTTTTATCCGTGTTTTATAATATAGTATAGATATGATAAATAAATTGGATGCACCTTTAAAGGCCCCATACTCTTTTCACTATGTCGGGACGATGGAGATTTGCAGCTCCTCTTTTCTTATGTAGGTCCACCCTCGGCTTACATACATGTCCACTCATGGTCATAAAACAAAATCAGACCGTCAACCACAAAACAAACATTTGTTAATAAAATTCAAACTATCATCTGTTATTTTGTTAGCTGTTATTTAAAAGTATTTAAAAAAAACTAATATAACATTATACCGTTAATTAAATAATTATGAGTTGAATAGTTTTTCTTATATAAAAGAATTTTATTTATTAATATTAGATATAGGATGGTTTGGTTACGTGTAAATCTGGGTATTAACAAATAAACTAAATAGAGAATGAAATATGAGCATGTGCTTGTTTTATATAACCTATGTAAACATTAATGAATTAATATAAAAAAAATGTTGTTTTGATGGTAAACGAAACTTCTTTGGTGAAAGTTCACTTACCAGAAGCAACCTGGAAAAAAGAGCAACAGATGAGATCAAAATAGCCATTGGAAAAAGAAACAATATTTATATGTGAGGACCGTTTGTGTCAATACAAGAAAGAAAATGGTGTGATGTGTAAACATGCTAAAAAACTGAACTTGGAAACTTTTAGGTGGCGTTTGGTTCATGGAATGGAATCTGTCAAATAAATTGGAATCTGAAGAAATTGGAATGGAATTTAATCATGTTTGACCATGCGTTTGGTTGGAAGGAATTAGAATGAGATCTGTCAAAATAATTTGAATATGTATGTTTCGTTTATTGAATATTATATTGGTGATGGCATGGAGGCATTGATGGTGTCAACGGTGTGGTGGTGGTAATGGACTGGTGTTTACGACGGTGGTGGTGGTGACGGCGACGACGGGTGGTGGTGGCGACGACAGATGGTGATGGCGGTGACGACGAGTGGTGGGGGTACCGATGACTATTGGGGGGGTGGCGATGGTGATGACAAGTTGTGGTGGAGGCGGTGGCGGTGACGACTAGTGGTGGTGGTGGTGGTGGCGATGGGTAAAGGTGGTGCTGGTAGTGACAACAATGGGTGGCGGCGACAATGACTGTGGTGGGGGGTGGTGGAGGTGATGCTTACGACGGTGGTGGTGGTGGCGTCGGCATGTAACAAGTGGTGGTGGAGGTGGCGGTGACGGGTGCTGATGGCAGTGGCAGTAATGGGTGGTGGCGACGGTGGCAGTGACGGCGGTGGTGACATCCATCGTGGTGAAACATAATAGAATGCAATAATATAAAAGAGTATAAATGTAGTTTTTCTTAAAAAATGGTAGAAATGAATTGAAATTCCTTGCTATAATCTAAGGAATTTACATTCCATCATTTGTAGAATTTGAATTTCTTATTAAAAGCCAAAAGATGAACCAAACGTAGGAATGGAATTTGGTGAACATAATTGACCATTCTAATTCCTTTAAATTCGGTGGGATTCCAACAAACCAAATGTCACCTTATATAATTTAGAGTAAACTACGGTTTTAGTCCCTATGGTTTGATGTTTATAACGATTTTCGTCCCTGGTCTTTCAAAACTGTTTTTTTAGTCCTTGTGGTTTCTCTTTGCTTCAATTTTCATCTCTCCCTCCAATTTTATTAATATTAAATGTAAATTCATTTAAAAATCAAATAAAGAAATTACATACTTGGTCCTTGTGGTATATAAAATTTTACATTTTTATCTTAATTTACATTTTTTTTACTTTTTCTTTATTTATTGTATTTCATCAAGACATTTATTTTTCTATTAATTATATTGTATATTTTCATAATTATTATTACTTTAATTATAAAAACAATCAAATAATTTCATTAAAAATACTAATAAATACATGATTTTTTTTTCAAAACTTTAGATTTAGATCTCTTAAAATTAATATTTTTTTCTTTTGATTTATTAAAGTTTTTTATTTATTTTAAATTACTATTGAAAAAAAGTTTAATAAATTTTGAGAAAAAAAATCTTATTTTATAACAACCGGTTGTTTATTGGTAAATTTACTTTACTCCTATTATTTCATATTTTCATTTAAACTTTATTTTTATTAATTAATCAAATTTGTTAATATTTATAATAAACACATATACACACACACATACACATACACACACACACACACACACACACACATATATATATATAGAGAGAGAGAGAATCGGGTTCAAACGAGAACGATATCTATTTAAAAGAACACGAGAACGACAAATCACATACAAAATAATAAGTGATTTTACATTAGTGGGGAAGTCGTACAAAATCACAGTATGCGGTCGACTTTTGCCGCGACTTAAGGTCGCAGAAATCACATGTAAAATCACTTATATTTTGTATGTGATTTGCCGTTGCCGTGTTCATTTTAAATAGGTATCGTTCTCGTTTGATCCTCCTCCTCTCTCTCTCTCTCTCTCTCTCTCTATATATATATATATATATATATATATATATATATATCTATATCAATGTTTTAAATAATGCTTGTGTTTGACGTCACGTTAATTTTAAGGCACATCATGACCCATTGCATGATTTTTATAACATATTAAAATATTCTTATCCTTTTATTTTCTTATTTTTTGTTTTTAATATATAACCTAGTTTAAAATGGTGTGTGTGTATGTTTATGTGTGTATATCTTATTTAAATATTAAACAAATTTGATTAATTAATAAAAAATAAAGATTAAATGAGAATTTAGAATAGTAGAGTAAATAGTAAATTATATTTAACAAAAAACAACCGGTTGTTATAAAATAATACTATTTTTTTCTCGAATTTTATTAAACTTTTTTCAATGATAATTTAAAATAAGAAATAGCTTTAATAAATCAATAGATAAAAAAAATATTAATTTTAGAAGATTTATACCTAAAACTTTGAAAAAAAATATCATGTATTTATCAATATTTTTAATGAAATTGTTTGATTATTTTTATAATTAAAGTTATAATAATTATGAAAATATACAATATAATTAATAGAAAAATAAATGTCTTGGTGAAATACAATAAATAAAGAAAAAGTAAAAAAAATATAAATTAGGATAAAAATGTAAAAGTTTATATACTACAAGGACCAAATATGTAATTTGTTTATTTAATTTTTAAAAGAATTAACATTTAATATTAATAAAATTGGATGGAGGGAGGAAAATAGAAGCAAATAAAAATCATAAGGATTAAAAAAGCAGTTTTGAAAGACCAGGGACTAAAACCGTTATAAACATCAAACCACAAGGACTAAAATCGTAGTTTACTCTATAATTTATTATGCTAAAAAGAGGGTGTGATGTGTCAATAACCAACTCCTGTATGTAACAGTGGGATTGAAATAAGAGGAACAAGGTTCCTCATGAGTTGCTGGTTGATTCTTGCAGTTTGCATGGGTGTATTGAGAGGTGTTAATGAATTAAGACTATCTTTTGTAAATTAACTGATAAGTTAATTATTAGCTGGTAAGTTAACTGATGAATAAGTTATATGTGAAAAAAACTAACGGATAATCATGTAAAATAATATAAAAAAAACATTTTAAAAAAAGATTATCAATTACAATATTTCATAATATAATTAAGAAAATTGTCACAAGTAGTCATTGTCATATAGTGTTTTATTTTTTTAGCCAAAATTTGAATCAATTTCCACATTTAGGTGCCGTTTGTTTTTTAAGAGATCTAAAGTCTGAAGTCTTATTTTAGTTATGATTAATAAAAGATTGTGTGTAAAAAAGGCTGAAAGATTCAGACTTAAGAGTTATTAAGAGATTTAAAAAAAAAAAAAAAAAAAAACCTTAGTCAAAGTTTACACATAAAATACACATAAAGTGTTTTCAATGTAAACTTCGACCTTTAACTTTAAAAAATTTAATTATTTAAAAAAACTAAGTTAATTCCAGAAAATATAAAAATTAATTATTAGTTAAATGTATTTTTTAACCTTGTTAAAAAATTAATTTTGTCGATAACTTTTAATTTTATTTTAAAAAATGATTTTTTAAGCATAAAATAATTTTTTAAAGAGTAAACTACGATTTTTCGTCCCTGTGGTTTGTTATTTAACACGATTTTCGTCTCTGGTCTTTAAAAACTGCTTTTTTGGTCCTTGTGGTTTTCATTTTGTTTCTTTTTTCATCCCTGAAACTAACTCCCTCAAAAAAGTCAGTTAAGTCAAGGGTATTGTTGTCCTTTCACCTTTTTTTATATTTTCAATTAAAAATTTAAAACATAACACAAAAAAGAAAAAAAAATTATATAGAATAGATATCAAATACTAAAGCCTAAATTATAAGTCCATACCCAGGAGATTTTTAGGTGTGGCTACCTTCTCATCTTCTTCTCCAATATGTTTCCTGTGAACATCACCGGCCGTGTACTATATATATATATATATATATATTTGTCTCCAACTCCAAAATGTAAGCATAAATTATGTTTTTTTTTATGGTTTTAAAAGGATGATGCATGGGTGTTTTTTAAAGTCAACATAGAAGATGGTCAATTATGGTGGCTTGAACACAGTGAGCAAAGCGGCATATATGAGACCAAACCCGCCGACTACTCACGTTAAACACTGTGTGTTTGCTTTGTTTGGGAAGTCGGGCGACTTCCATGCCGGAAAGTCGGCTAATGTTCTTGGGGGGTTTAGAAGCAGTTTCCAACTTCGACTTATGTATACGACGCTTTCCGAAATAGATGGTAGATCTCTCCCAACATTATAGACAATTTAGATTAGCATAAAATATGTATTGATTTTTCATTGATTTCTCCGGTTTCTCAAGTATTGTAACATCGATCAAGTATAGTGGACTTTTCGGTGGTCTCCTTAGTCGTCCGTGGGTTTTTCCCGTTTTGGGTTTTCCAAGTAAATCTGGTGTCGTTTTTTCTCCCTTATTTATGTTTCGATTATTATTTGTGGTTGATTATTATTCCGTTGAGAGTTCGAGTTTATCGTTTCCGGATTACGAACTCGTTTGAGTTTATTTTTGGATCTTGGGTTAATTTTTGATTAAGTTTCTATTCGATTCAATCTCGTTTTGTGAGATTCGTTCGAGGGTGGTGTGATCGATATTTGCAACAGGCCATTTTCAATTGCTCCCATCAATCTTCTTCCACAAGTTTGCTCCTAGCGATCTCCTTCCCGAGGTTTCCTCCCATTGTTATTTGCCTACTGGGATCAACACATTTGGAGGAAACAATTTCTGAAAATCACGGAGGAGCTCCGATGTGGGCATTGGTTTCACCATTGCCTCTTGCCACTTTCATTTGCTCTCCACTGCCTTGTTCTCTGTTGACCACCGCTAACGTTGTCTTCTCCGTTGTTGTCACCATCGCAACACCTACAACCACCATCACCTTCCCCTTTCACCGTCGTGTACCACCGATCACCTCCCCAAGGTTTCCTCCTATCGATCTCCATTTAACGTTGTATAATTTATCCCTCTATTCACTCTCTTGACCTGTGTTCTTCCAAATATCACACTGTACCAAATAAAACTGTGTTTTCCTAATATTCACTCTGCTACTCTATTTAGCTCACCGTACCAAATAAAATCCTAAACTCTCAGGAGCTTCGTGAGTGCTTTGTGAAATTAAGCAGAGTACTTCATGGTTTGAAAAGGTTAAAGGGGCACCTCAAATGAACAAGGGGATGGTAATTCATTTTCTAGATTATTGGAAGAACAAAGATTCGGGAGAGATGGTGTGAATACAGCCCCCTTTCCCGTCTCCCTCCGGTGATCTTCATCGCTGAAACCCCTCTTTTCCGATGAACTGCAATCTCATCCTTTCTATTCGTCTTAAGCAATGACAACTGAAAGTTCTCCTGCTCTCCAGACGAGAAAACTATAAGGTCGATAAAAAAGGAAGGGAGACGAGAAAATGCACCAGAGATGGAGGGAGTTGCCGGAAAAAGGAGTGAGAAGTGAGAACAAGTTGGGGGCGACGACAATTATTAGGAATCAATGGGGGGAAGAAGATGGGCTTTTTTTGTTGGGGGGAGGGTGTTGTGTGTGGGTAGGTAAAGTTTTATGTATTTAATTTTACTATAAATGCTTTAGTTTAATAAAGTTAAAAGAAAATTAAATGTTTTTTTCAAAAAGACCAATTTACCCTTAATTTAGTGGTCATTTTCTAACAGAATTAGTCTTAAGGACGAAAAGTGATAGGAATTGTAAACCATAAGGACGAAAAAAGCAAATTTTAAATATCAGGGACGAAAATAGTTATAAACAACAAACCACAGGGACGAAAATCGTAGTTTACTCTTTTTTAAATATATATTTAATTTTGAAAACTAATTATTTCAAAAAACTTTATGCAGAAAAAGTTTCCGTGCAAGGTTTTTTCAATTTTTTTAATTATAATCTAGAAAATAAAAAACTAATTATTTTTAACAAAAAGTTTCTGCATAAACTTTAAATTTATTTTTCTTTTTTAGTAAAAAACCGAAGTTTACGCAGAAAAACCTTTCGCGTAAACTTTGGCTAAATGTGGAAATGGGTTCAAACTTTGACTAAAAAATGAAATCACTTTGAGAAAATGGCTATTTCTGGGATTTCTGTATAATTAAAACAAATTTCTAATAATATAATATGTTAATAATAAAAATAAGATAATTAGAAAAATATAATATAATATGGTAATTAAAAGAATTAAAATTGATTATTATATATATACTATAAATTTCGAATTTGTAAAAACAAATTTTAGAAAAAAATCTACATTACTTAAAAATTTTAAATAACCATTACATATAATATGAATAAAAATAAAATTGGTCAACCTCATATATCCTAATTAATTAATAATTTTTTAAAATATATTTGATGATATAATTAAATATTTTATTAAAATCATTTAACACAATTTTATTATCTATGAAACAAAATAAGTATAACTCTAATTTTAATGTAACTTACATAAACATATTTATAATTGTTATATTTGTTTTTTGATAACTAAAATATATTGAATAATAAATTAATAATTAAAAGTTAATTAATAATTAGTATAAATGTATAATTAAAAGTTAATTAATAATTTTCAATTAATATTGACTATTGTTTATTAATATTTTATTAATTTTAGTAATAATTAATTTTTATTAACATTTGTTTATAATTTATAGTAGTTTATAAGCTCTTAATAAGTATAGCCATAAACAAAAAGTCTTAATAAGCTAATCCAACTAGCTTGATAAGCTAGTTTGTCCATTCAAACATTTAGGGGTGTTTGGGATTGCTTATTTGATGTGTTTTTTAACTTATTGTGATTTGACATTGGAGATAAACACTTTTGAGTGTTTGGATGGAGAAAAATGAAAAAACTTATAGCGGTGTCAAACCGCTGAAAAGTTGTTTTTGATAAGTCACTTGGTTTTAACTTATTAACTTATTTGAAAAGTGTTTATGACTTTTTGGGTTATTTTATATGTATAAGCAATCCCAAACACCTTTGAATAACAACGTATTAGCTTATTACGTTTTGGTACCACAATAAGCTAATCCTAAAACTCTTTTTTAAAAACTCCGGTTTGACACCGCATAAGTTGGTAAACACTTTTCAAAATAAGCATAAGTTGTTTTAAATAAGTAATCCCAAACACCCCCTTAATCGAAAAATAAGGGAATGTTTGGCAGTTGCTGAATTGTTTGATTCATAATGATTAAGTGGTCAGAATGCTTAAGAGTCTGGATGGTATAGTGCAGAATGAAATATGAATGTTTGGTAGTTGCTCTGAATCGAGAGTCTGAATGATGACAAATTACCATTTTAACCCTCTATATGATTTAGTTCTAAATGAAATATAGTTGTTTGACAGATATCTAAATAAAACAATAACTTTGCAAAGAAAACTTGAATCAACATAAAGTAGCATGAATCATCATAAAAGTAGCTAACTTGAACAACAACTGTATCAAACATGAATCAATTGAATCAAACTTGGATAAAAACTTTGGATCAAAAAAGTTTTTATGGCTTTGAATTTGTCAAAGTTTTTATGATAAAAGTAGCAAACTTGAACAACAAAGTAGCAAACTAGGTAGGGTAACATGATGAATCAACAAATCAAACTTGGATAAAAACTTTGGATCTGGTACAACAAAAAACAAAAAAAAAGCCTTAAATCACAACCCCTATGAAGTTTGGTATGTCAAAAAATATGCCTTAAATCACAACCCATGTTTGAGAAGAGAGCCAAAATTTTGAGAACAAATCCTGAAATTTTGACAGCCACAAGTGAGAGGTTGTTGATTAGCATCAATTTTGGTTTAGCAAAAAAGAAAAAAAAATCACTGCCCCTGTTTGAGACTAGAGAGTGCCACGATTTTGAGAACAAACCATAAAATTTTGACAGCCACGAGTGAGGGGTTGTTGATTAGCATCAATTTTGGTTTAGCAAAAAGGAAAAAAAAAAGTCACAACCCTTATGTGTAGGTATTGTCGGCGTGAGATAAAAGGGATGGAAAGATACCTGTCGGCGTGAGTGTCGACTGTGAAAGTGAGGGAGAAGACCTCCGGAGTAGATGGAGAAGACCGCTGGCGATTGATTTGGGAAGTAGCGTGGAGGGTAGGGATGGAAACGGGGTGGGTATTGGGCGGGTAATGCAACCCCGTCCTCGACCCCGACCCCCATTAAAAACCCCCATCCCCGACCCCGACCCGTTTAATCCTTGATGGGTTCGGGGGAAAGGAATCCCCGACGGGTTTGGGGAACCGTTGGGTACCCGATTAGTTAAAAAAGTTTTAAAAAAATATTTTCAAACTAAAATTATAATAAATGGTGATTACATTAATTATAAAAATATTTTTATCATTTAATAATTAGTGTATTCATATATACATATATATTTATTTATACACACACTATATGCGTATATTAAATAAATTTAAAATTTTAATTGGTGACGGATTAGGGGCGGGTAATGCCATTCCCGACCCCGGCCCGACCCCGCTTCAGGTATGAAAAAAAATCTTCGTCCCCGCCCCGTTACCCGTTAAAGCGGGGAATCCCCGCCCCAACGGGTAAATTCTCCATCTCTACGTACGAGTACTACTACTGAGGAAATTCCCCTACGGCGGAGATCTAAGCACACACCCACACAGTGTCGCCCAAGACTACCTCATCCTAGTGCCTACTTGTCAAGCTTCGGTCATAAAACATGAGTCCCGGAGTCCAACCCCGTACTACCCTATTGACCATCCAATAAGACTGACTCACGTGCCTATGGATCCAATGCAACACAGCCAAAAAAATACACGACTACACATGAATGACAAAAGCACTTGAGCGTGTAACGATTATGCATATGCAATGAAATGCATTAAGATGTACGTCATAAATTGGATTCTAGATCGAGCCATTAAAACCGGACAAATGTCAACAAGACTCTTTTAAGCCAACACTGAGCTAAACTGCTTAAAATCCTTTTGACCAATAATTATCGGTCCCCCAAATAATGAAATGTCTTCAAGCGACGTTTATAAAGACACATGCCTCAAAGAGCCCGCTTCCCTGGTTTTCTTCTCGATTCTGTTTTGGCCATAACTTCTTCGTTATATCTCCATTTTTGCTCCGGAAAGAACCGTTGGACTCGTAATTGAATCCTTCATCCATCTATACTATAAAATCAAGGATTCAAGTCCAAAATCAAAAATCTTATTTTTTCTTAATATCTCGGTTTCTGTATTAACTTGGATCGATATCTTTCGAAAATCGGAGTGTTACAGCTATTGGTCTCCAAGATTAATAGTAGGAAAATTGACAATTTTTTGATTGGAGCATTGCCAAAGAGAAAAAAAAGTTATATTTATTTTGGGATGGAGGAGATTATGAAATCTACTGTCGATAGAATTTCTTAAATTTAGAAATAAATTTAGGTTGTTTTAGATTCAAATTTTACTTGTTTAACCACTAGACATAGATAGTATATATATAATTCTATATATTTATGCTATTTTAAAATATTATAAAACCCATACAAATATTCAATAATTAGTTTATATTAAAATTATTGACGAAAAAGAATGAAACGTATTTTTAATATATTTTACGATTATGTATTTTTAATGTGCTAACGGTAAAAAAAAAAAAACTTGTGGATATAAAACAAATTAATTCGTAGATATTCATGATATTTAATAGTATGGTTAAATTAAAAAAATATTCAATATTTGCCTCGTTTTGAAGACATTAACGAGACGATTATAATGGTATAAATTGTAAAAAAAGAAACGTATTTTTCATTGCATTTTTGTTCATATATGATTATTTGTGTTAATATGATAATGTAAAATGAAAAATGAAAAAACAAGGGATATAAATTAAATTAAATAAGTAATTGCAAGAGTTGTAAATGTAACATTGTAAATGGAACGTGAGCAGGAAAAAATGGCTTTCAAAACATTGCAAATAACTGTTTTAGAATTTTTATATAATAGTATAGATTAAAAAAAGTACAAAAACAAACAAGATGATACTTCTTTTAATATAATTGGACCGAATTTAGTGTCTGTTTGTTAGCAGCTTAATGAGCTTAATGAGACTCACAAGTTATTCAGTCAGCTATATATGACTGTTTGGTAGTGGCTTAATGATATAGAAAGTGGCTTATTCAGTAAGATTTCAAGGAGGAACTTTATGCAGAAAGTCAAGTTTTTTCCAAACCAGTCCCTCTCATTAAAAAACATGTTCCTTCCATCTATGAAAAAACTCTCTCAAATAAAAACCTTCTAAATCTATACAGACAGATTAATCCAGACATACAACTTTATCCATACAGAACTTAATGGAAAACCAACCAAACAGCCCCTTAATTGATAAAACAATATTCGTAAATCATAATTAAGAAGCCTAAACCATAAACCATTTTAATTATTTATTTCAGCCCAACTTTTTAAGCCCAGAATAAATATCTTGATTTAGTCGATTTAAATAAAATAATATATAGCCCAGAAAATAAACTAGCATGAATCTGACGGTTAAGATGTGGGTTGCAAGGGTTGCAACATTTTCAAGAGTTGCAAAATATCCTTTCACTATATATATATATATATATATATATATATATATATATATATATATATATATATATATATATATATATATATATATATATTTACAAAACAAGCCCTTCACATTTGGTACTTTATTTCAATGACTAAAATTAAGTTTCTGAAAATATACATTTAGACCCCTTTACTTTTAATTTTACTTTTACTTTTGGGTATTTCCAAAAATTCAGAATGTTACAAATCCTCTCTCCTTATAAAAATTCTATACTCGTAATTTGTCCTTTTATAAATGTTGGGGTAGACTTATCTCAATGTGCTACTTCTATAATTAGATGCGACAATTTACAATATTGCATCTGGAAACATCTCACAAATACGACACCAAAATGTCATAAATTCTCTATAATTCGCCTAGTAGATTTAATATGTAATCTTCTTCAATTCTTTCTATATTCTTGAATAATATATAAAAATGAATGATCAACATTATTTTTGCACACCAATTACCGGCAAACGAATGTTTCAATCAAAGTGTTATACATACTCAATATTAAATTGCAAATAAGTCTAACATCTCAAAATACGTTCTATTGTCTCTTTAATTCATTGCCATTGATGTAATGACTTCTAGCCTCTACAAATTTACACACATTATATGACGAATAGAATATTCAAGAATTATAAGTTTCATCTAGTATTGTTCATCAAGCTTCATCAATACTTGCTTTCCCAATGGTGCAAAACTTTATGATGTACAAGCTACCGAAATTGCCCATAATATAATTTATATTTCGCATTCTACCTGTCAGACTAATAGTATTTCTGGCAAGTCTTTCGATAATAAAATAACATATTTACTTACAATAGGTACATCTTTCACCTTTTTTTTCCTTTTATTTGCATAGATCATATATACAAATTGCTATATAGCAGTTCAATTGATTCCCTATTTTGTAACAATTTAATGGAGTACATTTAGACATAAAAAAGGAAAATTCGAAAAAAAAAAACAAATCGATCAAAAAGAGGGAGATCGATAGCAGGGGTCAACGGTAGTGATGAGCGGTAATAGAGTGCAGATGACGATGGGGAGGCGCAAGGGAGCGATGGTGTTAGGTGCGAGGTGTATGAATGACATAAGATTTGGAAACGATAAAACTAATTTGAGTTTTTTTTTTATTTAAAACATTTTTAGCCAGTTACGTGTAACCTTTGGGTTAAAAGAATGTAGTTAACTAATTTTTAAAATTTAATCTATTATTTTTATTTAAAAAATAGAGATTTAATCATTTAAAATATGAAACTTTAATGGTTCAATTTGTTAGTTTTTTTTTTCAAATTTTATAGTTTGATGAAGACTTTAGCATTTTTATCTCTTACCAAATTATGAAAATCAACCGACATATATGGGCCGAATCTTGGGTCAAATGTTGTTGGTCAATATTATAAAGTATGGGCCTACGTTTTTCTTTTCGCTTTTTTTTTTCTTTTTACTAAGAGAATCTTCTTTTCTTTATTTTTCATGTTTATTTTGTAATTTTCTAAAATAATATATTCTTTTAGTTTAAATTTCATCGAGATAATTTTTAAAGTAGAGTAAGACTGTGTTTGGTACATGGGACAAAACAACGTAGGACGGAACAAAATTTACTATTCCATGTTTGATGTGACATAGGAACAGGACAAAAACTTATTGTTCCACGTTTGTCGTGACATGGGACAGGGACAATGCCCAGGATAAGGCCTAACAAAAAAAAAGTTTTTCGTTGTTTCATTAAATAGGTGGAACAAAATAGAACATAACTAAAAATTTCTAATCTACCTTCATTTTGTATATAATCCTAATATGATATTTGTTTTAATAGTAACTACCGTCCATCGCTATCGTCGCCACAACAGGTGGCCACCTCCAATCATATATGAGCTTGTATGTACTTGGTCGTTTTCGTGTTTTCTTAAATAGATATTGTTATCGTATGAACTCACTCCCTCTCTCTCTCTCTCTCTCTCTCTCTCTATATATATATATATATATAATGAAAATTCTAAAACGGTTATTGTACAATCTTTTGTACAATAACATTTATCACCTTTAATCTTTTGTAGAATAACATTTACTACCCTTATAATGTTACATTTACCACCCTTACAATTACTTATTTAATTTAGTTTATATCCCTTACTTTTTCATTTTACATTTTACATCGTTATCATATTAACACAAATAATCGTATATGAACAAAAATGCAATGAAAAAATACGTTCATTTTTTTACAAATTATACCATTATAATCGTCTCGTCAATATCTTCAAAACGAGCCCAATATTGAATATTTTTTAATTTAACCGTACTATTAAATATCATGAATATCTACGAAATAATTTGTTTTTCTATCCATACGTTTTATTTTTTTCCACCGTTAACACGTTAAAAATACATAATCGTAAAATACGCTTCATTCTTATTATAAATAATATCATTATAATTTTTTTTCGTCAATAATTGTAATATAAACTAATTATTGAATATCTTTACGGGTTTAGGTTTCATAAGTTATGATTCTTAGGTCACGGTTGATTATTGATGAAATGTATATAAGGAAATAACATTAATTGTTCGTTCTTTACTTAAATTCCGCTGCATCGCGCGGGTATATGCCTAGTATATATATATATATGGGGCAATAGGAGAGGACTGACGCAGTGACGTGTAAGCTTCAGGGCGCATTTTCCTTGAGATGACTAGATAGTCTCACGACCATATCGCACCAACAGAGTGATTAAAAGCGTTAAGTGGACTTCACTTGTATGCTATCCTTCTTGACCTTACTTCGACCCTGCTCTCATTAAGTATATATATATATATATATAGAGAGAGAGAGAGAGAGAGAGAGAGAGAGAGGCAAAGTCATATAATTTCTAAAAGATTTTTTTTAAACTTCATCTCCTAAAAATTGTAACATTTTTCTTATCGGTATCTTGTGAAAATCAATATACTTAATGAAAATTTGGTGTTGTCAATGTCTTGAATGATATATGTCAATTAACGAAAAATACAACGACGTTGGTTTCCTTTAAACCTATCGATGTTGCTTTTGAATAGGACTTATGTGATATAGAATAAAATCCGAATTGTTTTACCTGCATACAAAGAAAAAAGGAATAGTTCCCATTTTTCTTTTTCATTTTACCTCTTCTTTATTTTTATTTGTTTGACATATTTATTTATACTCTACATCAAGCAGGACGGATCCATAAACTTTTTCATATGGTGGCACCATATTATTTCATACGGTTTTTATCAACGTATCTTCATTTTTTTACCGATATTCAATATCGTCCAATGCATTTTTAGCCCAATTCCACCGTTTCAAGGGATTTTAAAAGTTTTTTTTCTTGATTTCGAGAGATTTTTAAGTTTTTTTTTATCAATTTCGAGAGACTTTTTCGGTATTTTTGGTTTATTTCAAGAGATTTTTTCGGTTTTTTTGTTGATTTCAAGAGTTTTTATTTTTGGATTTTTGGTTGATTACGAGGTACGATTGCACTTCTAAAATTATACGGTTGCACCTTCTTAAACGATGTGGTTGCATCTTTCTCAAACCTAAATTTTTTTACCTTACGGCGGAGAAATAATACGGTGGCACGTGCCACCGTCAACACCACTATAGGTACGTCCTTGACATCAAGTTAGACCTATACTTTAAGGATGAACCCGTCCCTCTTATGTGTTGGGCAAAATTAACCCATAGTTTAAAAACGAGAAATTTTGTTCAATTCATGTGGAAAAAAAAAAACATTTTTAAGAGCCACACGGAGTAGGGGGAACAAAAAATGTCAATACGTACCAGATCGTCTATGTAATTCTTTTTAGGCTATGTTTGGCAAACTAACTGATAAGTTAGCTGTAGAAAAAATAATCAATTAAAATAATGGATATTAATGAATAATTACAAAAAGCTCCTCATAAGCTACTCCAATTAATTTATCAAAAAGCTAGCTTATAAGCTAGTTTATGTCTACCCAAATATGTACCCAGAAAATAAGCTAACTTATTTTTGTCAAACGATACCTTAGTAGTTCCAATTTTCAAATCAAAACAAACAAATTCAATATATTAGACATAAAAGAAGAGTCGATAGGTATAAGAGTGGAAATTAAACTAAAATGATATATCAAACGATTTGATATGAAAATGGAATAAAATCTGAGCGTTACTTCATAGGCGTGAGTGAAACTTGTACGCATTGAAACGTAAGTGAATCGGGTACGCATCATCATATTGATCTTAACACCATGCATATATTATATAATAAGGAAACCAGTAATATAACTTTCACATATAATTCTTTTAACATGATAATAAATGTTTGTTGCTACGATAATTCGAGGCCCCTAAATTTCTTGCATTAACTTGCAAGCCACGGCCCCTACCTTTTACTCTTCACGTCTTCGACATTAATATTTCTTTATCTTTGACTTTTATGTCCCCTTATTTTCCTTCATATTACTATTTTTCAATTCCAAGTTAAATGTAATATTTTTTTTTTTTTACCGAAAGATCTTTACGGCCAAAAAATAACTTTTTTGTCCGATCTAGAGATGCTCATATCTTCTAAAGCTTAAAATTGTTCCTTCAAGGCCCAGTTACAACCCATTCCGATGGTCCTAAAATGGCTACCTTTTTACGTAGAAAGAACGGGTCGCTAATTTAGAACCAACTATTACACCTTGAGTTAGGGGTGATTTGGGTTTGGTTAAGAAATGATCAAAGTCTAGTCAAATAATTGATTTGAAGACATTTTAACTTATTTATTGTAATACCACGAAGATGTAACTTTCATAGATCACTAAAATATAACTAAATGAACATAACAAATATATTAATGATTAATCCAGGCGCTGCCAAAGCTCTTGTGGCCATGGAGGTTCACCTGCGATGACTCCAGACCATTCATGGTCGCCTGGGGATTAGTCGGTGCGCGTAAGCTGCCCCGAAAACCCACAGTTACAAAAAAAAAACTTATTGCCTTAATTCTTAAACATCATAAAAAAGTGTATAAAAACTCATCATAAGAAAACTATGATTAACAAGAATAGTGAATTCATACGCAAAACTAAACAATAAAGAACTTTTTTTAGAATCCTAACTAGTGTATATAACAAAAAGAGTAAATTACACTTTTGGTCCTCATGATTGCTATTTACTATCAAGTCTTATTCTTATTTTGAATTAATTATATTTTTTATCACTATGGTTGCCACTTACTTTTGGATTTGGTCCTTCTAGTTACCATTTTGTTTTGGATTTGGCTCATCTTATAATTCTATTTAAAAAACTTGGTTAATTTAAATAGCATTTTGGCCTTTTTTTTTACTTCTCGTATCTTTTTTATCCTTTTTTTATTTATTATATTTTTGTCCTTTTATGTTCCTTAGGTAGCGTTTAGTATGCAGACATAAATGGACGAGACTGGACAGAACAGAACTGCACATGACAAGAGGCTAGGATTGAACTGGACTAGACAGAACAAATGTATGTCTTGTGTTTGGTACGACTAGGACGATAGGACATGACTGAACAAATTTCCCTAAAAGTTGCTTGCTCATTTTATATGTCATATAATAATTATAAATAATATAAATAAAGTATACCTTTAAATAATTTAATTAAAAAATATTTTTTTATCTTTTTTCACGATTTTCATACATATAAATACATACAAAAACAATGGTAGGAAATTTGAATGAATAATTTGAAATAATTGATGGTAGTTCGAAAAAATCCGATTCATATAAAGAAAAATGATATTTGATTCAATTTGGAAGATCTTAATGAATTGGCGGATACATAGTTGCAGCGACAGGTAAAGATAAAGGCGATGGGTGGCCGGTGAAGGACGGTAGTTGTGAAGACCGTGAAAGATAGTGGATAGTGGTGGTATATGAGGTTGTTGTGGTTAATGTGGTGGAGGTATAGGTGGTCGATGATGGTGGTGGTGGACAGTGGTAATAGAGGTTATTGTAATGGAAGAAGAGGCGGAGGTGACTGACGGTGGTTGGCGGTGACCGACGGTGGTTGGCGGTGGCAATAGGTGATGGTGATCGGTGGAGGTGGTGATAGGCGGTGGTTGTGGAGGTGGTGGAGGAAGTTGTTGTAGTAGTGGGGGAAGAGGTAGAAGAGGTTGACGATGGTTGGTGGTGGCTACCGATGGGCGTTGATGGTGGTGGCGGCCAAGGTGGTGGTGATCGGTGTTAGTAGAGGTGGTCGACGATGGTAGTGGTGGTGGCGATGGTCGATGGTTGTGGAGGTGGAGGTGGTTGAGGTGGTTGTTATGGTGGAGAAATAGGTAGGGGTGGCCGACGGTGGTTGGCGGTGGCTACTGGTAGTGGCGGCGATGGGTAGTGGTGACCCTTAAGAGTTAAGACTAATATCATATTATGATTATATATCAAATGAAGGTAAATCAGTGATTTTTAGTTTATGTCTCACATTTGTCCCATGTTGTTCCACCGATTTTGGTGGAACAAGAAAATACTCTTTTTTGTCCCATCTTGTCCCACCCTGTCCAGTCTTTGTCCCTGTCCCATGTCGCTCCAAACAAGGGACAATGAATTAAATTCTGTCCCATGTCACGCCAAACGTCGGACAGTGAGTTTTTGTCCTGTCCCGTCCCACCCAGCCTGCAAACCAAACACACCCTTAAATAAACTTTAGCGACCACCAATTGATGCATCCTGTAACACCCTCAAATCTGGGAATAACGACTAATTTAAAAAATAAAATATTAAATAATAATTAAATCTCCATCTAAAAGTCAATATTTGATTACCTATAATGGCAATCTAAGATTCAACATCATACATGATATACCAAATCTTACACAAGTCTACATAATTAGGGACGAGCGTTACGAAAACTCAACATTGGTCGCTGTCTCCAAGTGCGGAAGACGTCTCCGGATAACTAATTTCTTCTCGTGCATCTAACTATCACTCAACTCTTCAAAGTGTCGTCAGTACCTTTCTCCAACCAGGACTTGATGCACATGTCGACAAATAAAAAGGCTTAGGCTTAACGCTTAGTGAGTTCAAGAGTTTCATATTAAATATGAAACGGCAAAACTGAAGAATGTTATTTAAGTCCCAATTTCCTAAAATGAAATGTATTTAATGTAAAACGTCTTTCCCCAAAACCCATCATTTCGATGATGAAGACGCGGTGATCAAAGCACACATTTTATCATAAAGGTAAAGCTCAATACCCATCCAAACATTGTATAAAGTTTAGTAACCAAACATGGAAAACATAGATAAAACTCTATTATCCAAATCGCTCAAAAACTTGTATAAAACTCAATAATGCAAAACCACAAATCATGGATGTCAATCCATACTCAAAACGTCACTGAAAACATGGATAAAACTCAATACCTAAAACAACACCTTTCGGTGACGGGGGAGACCCGCTTCCGTCGACTATGGAAAAACACAAAGTAAGCTATGATTCAACGTTATCAAGCAGCACCCTAAAATCACGGTCCCGGTGTCTAACACTTCTCAAGTTTCCACCACAATACCTAAGGTCCCAGAGGCCGACCCATACGAGTTCATCTCCACAATACCCCAACCCTAGTGCCCACTTGTAACACCCGTAAAATTCTGTTTGGGAAAGTCAATCCTTTGAGAAATTCTTACTTTCTATCGTGGAATTTCATCCTTCATGACTTACCTATTAAGCCTTATCGCGCCTTGGGTGCTCCGGGTGAAAAATGGGAAAGAAGTGGGTTCGGTAGACTCTGGGCGAGAGTGCCCGCGATAGTGACATTAGTCACAATCGCGGGGCACAATCGCCAGCGGGGGTGTGCCTGCGGTACATGTTGGGCAAGAGTGCCCTGGCGAGATTGCTCTGGGCACAATCGTCGTCGGCCCCAGGGTTTTAAAATGTGGAGTTTTCATCCCTTTTCTCATTTACCACTTCATCTATTCATCCTGATTTTCTCTTAAACCGAGCCCTCATCTTTTATTTAGGGTTTTGAAGCCTTTGAGGCACAAATCCTTAAGTTCTAAAGAGATTCTTCATGATCAAGCTAGTATTTGGATGATAGAGGCAAAGATCCTTCATCTCACCTTTTTCACCACCTCCTCACCATTGTTTACCACATTTTGGAGTTTTGTTAGAGACTCATTGGTGAGTCATTCTAACCATTTCTAAACCTTATAATGAGTTACAAATCCTCCATTGTCGATTCTCTGGTGTTTATATTTCTCAAATCTTGGTTTGGATGGTTTTGGAGAATTTGGGTCAAAACTAGGGTTTTGGCCAAATTGGGGATTTTGATGTAAAATGTTTGGGGATCGATTCTAAATGGTTGGTTATGAATATTTACGGTTGGAAACTTATGGGTCTAGGTTTTTGGAATATTTGACTAGAGGATCTTCTTCAATGGGAGCAAGTTGGGGTAAAATCTAGATTTAACCTAAATCTAGCAAGGTGAGTTCAAGTTGCTTTGTGAAAACGTTGTACATGCTAAAAATGTTCATTTTGACGTATTTATGAGTTTTACTTGATAATTATAAATGTTGGATCATTTGATGAGTTTTGCCTATTTGGTACATTTGATTTTAGGCATGGAAATGGGGCGGGGACCTCAATCCCCATCCCCGTCCCCAATCCCTCATCTTCATCCCCGTCCCCGTCGGGGAATATGATCACATCCCCATCCCCAACGGGGAACGGGGATCCCCAACGGGGAAACGGGGATTTTTTTTCGTTTATATAAGCTATTTAAATCAAATATATGAGACACCACACATGTTTAAATATTACATATTTCCAATAAACCTAAAATCGAAAAAATTTAATTTAGTATAAAAAAATTACATCATATAATAATTAATAACTTAAAACCAAAATAAATTCAATCGAATTCGGGAAAAAAAAAACTTAACTTCACACGTACCAAAAGATATCGAGTAATATTCAAAACTATATCGAGTAATTGTATTTTGATTGACATCCAAAATACATACTAACATCCAAAAAATAACAATATTATATTATAAACCTAGTTAGGAAATAGGAAATTATGAATTACCGATTTAGTTTAAATAAATAATATATATTAAATATTAATTAAAATATATAACGGGGACGGGGCGGGGAGTGCGATACCCGTCCCCGTCCCCATCCCCGGTTTGAGACAAACGGGGATCCCCGTCCTCATCCCCGATTTAGCGGGGAATCCCCATCCCCGATTGGGGCGGGTTGACCGGGTTCCCCGACGGGTCGGGGCCCATTTCCATGCCTATTTGATTTATAAAACTTGTGAAATACACATATTTGGGTCTTCTAGACGCTTTGGTAAATAAATCTTGAAAGTGTATTGTTTTTAAAAATTATTCATATGTGGAGATTATTTGACGTTTATGCATCCTTGGTGTTATTAAATTTATAAATCATTTGAGAAATACATGTTATTGTGTTATAAAGTATTTTTGGAGATAAATAGTATGTTTTTGTTTGGAAAATGCCAACGATGGGTTTTGAGTTTATCATACCTTAGGGGCATGAGTTGGCATAAATGTCGGTCAAATAGATTTTAGAACTTATCATGACTTTTAAATAAATAGTCAATTGGGTTGTTGAACTTTTAGTTCGGTTTTGATTTATTTGGGTCTTATGGGACAATTGTCCGATTTTAATAGCTCGATGTTTGGCTTGGGTAAGAGTTGCATTTATTTCATATACTATGAGAATGATATATTTTGAGTGCGTTAGTCATTCATTTGGGACTTGAAATGTTTTAGACTGTAATGCAATTGATCCATAGGTATAGAAGTCGGCTTTATCATGTAAATGTGGGATAAGGTCCCCGAGTTGTAATTGGAAATAGGCATTGGTGATACGATGTAATTTCTAAATGAACAAGCGTGTCAAGGATGGTAAGGTCCTAAGGTAAAGATCCACGGATAGGGTTAAACTTGGTGATTCTCTGGGCTAAAGATCCATGGATAGGGTTGATGTCTACCTTATAAAGATCCATGGATAGGGTTGATGTCAAAGGTTGTCCATTCTTGAAGTTATGCTTATAATGTGGCTTAACTTTGTGTGCCCGCCAGATTCGATAGAATCGGGTCTCCACCGTCACCGAATGGTGTTGTTTTGGGTATTGTATTTTAGTATTCATGTTTTCGGTGGCATTATATATATATATATATATATATGGATTCCTATACGTGATTTTTGGGTCGAGTATTATGCCTCACCTATACCTTGGGTGTTTCGGGACATAACGTTTTATCCGTGTTTCTTAAATTGGGGGTCGATTTCTATTCTCGTTTTGGGTGAGTTTTGGATTGCTTCATTTTATAAAGAATGTTTTGTAATGTGGTGTTCCTCTTTGAAAATGCATGATATTGAAAAACGAGTCGTCGCCAAATTTTTAAAGTAAATCATTTGTAAGATTTTGATTTAAATCATATCCTTTTCTTTTAACAATATATTTATCCATGTCGAAAACTCTTGAAGTCACTAGGCGTTAGCCTAACCTTTTATTTTTCGGCATGTGCAACAGGTTCCGGCTGGAAATAGTTCTAGTAGCACCGTGAAGAGAGGAGTGCTAGTTGTGTGCCCGATGAGTGAATAATTTGGTGAAGTCTTCTGCAATAGTTTCGGGAAGAGCAACTTGTATTTTGGGTTAAGTAACACCACTTCAGTCTAGTCCTTGTAAATTATTGGAGTTTATATTTGTTGAGGTTATCTAACGAATTATATAATTGAGGTATATGGGGTCTTGATTTATAAGTGGAAGTTTTGTCCTTTATTTGATATTATACCGAGGTTTTTAATTAGTCGTTCTTACCAAATTTGAGGGTGTTACACCACTTACACATCATAGAGATACACCTAAAAGCCAATGGTCCTAGGGTCCGACCTCACACGAGTTCATCCCCAAAATACCACCGATGACTTAGTGTTAACTCTATTTGGCCCAAAGCAACGGTCCCGGATCCCTTCATCTCCGAAATAGCGACCATGGTCTTGGAGTCCAACCCACAAGGTTCCCTTTCGTAATACTAGCACAACCAAGCTTAACCACTCCAGGTCTATCGCTCATGTAGGCGCCAAGCTCAACCACTCTAGGTCTATTGCTCGTTTAAACGCCAATATATAAAGCAGGGATAACGATCCCATTTTCAAACCAACAAATTGACTCCTGTGTTTATGGATCCAATGCATTACAGTCTAAAATACATGACTCACATGAATGAATAATGCACTCAAAACATGTGATTCCCAAATAAGATGCAATAAATGCAAACAGGGACGGAACACAACCTTTAAAACCGCAGGGGTCGGACCAGGGTCACGTTCTAGTGTACTAAGATCGATATCATTACTTTCCATTTGAGCTTTTTTGCAAGGTTTTTCGGTACTCGGAACACTAGATGTAGGGGTATTATCTACATTTGTTGTTTGTTCGGGATCTTGAGATTGAGAAGAAGAGCTAGCATGTTTTCTTTTAAAAAACCCAAGAATGGTAGATTGGTTTTTCATCTTCATCTACATGTGAAACAAATTTGAACAAATTTAATCAAACATGAAACATCTACTTTGAAACTCCTAATCCTATTATCCTAAATGGCTAAATTCATTACTTTTTGGTAGACATTTGATATTTGACATTTCATAGACAATTCAACAATCTCAAAGTAATCAAAGTAATCAAACAATTTAAAACTCAAAGAAGTTAATTTGTTAAATAAAATGGGGGAAAACTTGTGATTTTGGGGCTGTTGGAGGATTATTTGATGACGAAGAAGTTAAAATCAATGGAATGTTTGGTTGTTGCTCTTCCATTGAAAACTTAACGATTTGAACTTTTGACTATTGGAAATCAAGGTCTGACCTGCAGTTAGGAAATCATCAAATTTTAAATAATCAAATAAAAAATGGGAAATCAACTAATCAAGATAGAAATTAATAAAATAATAAGTTATGAAGATAAATCAAAAATGGGAATTGGGAAATAAAAAAATTGGAAATAAAAAAAATAAAAAATGGGAAACAAATCAGGTTGGCTTCACAACCTTCACTTACTGTGGTATCTTTCTTTGAAATGGCCAAATGAGAAATCAATCAAATCATAATAAAAAAAATGGGAAATCAACTAAATGACTAATCAAGATTCAAAAAAATAAAAAATGGGAAATCATAAATTCATAAATCATAATCAAAATTCAAAATATTAAAAACTTGAAGTTACTTACAGGGACTTACACTTACTGTGGTGTCGAGAATCGAGCTCCAGATACAATCCGGCATACGGCAATCCGATCGGCGATCGGCGGTCGTGTGCGTGACTGCGTGAGCCGTAAGCGTGTCGAGAGGCAGAGCCGTAGAGGAGTTGAGGTCGACCGCAGAGCTGCAGTTGCAGAGGACTGAAGAGTGAGGAGAATGGAGATGAGATGATGGATTGAGGGTTAGGGTTAAGTCGAGGTCGAGCACCGAGAGCGAGAGGAGTGAGGATGAAGCGGTGATGAGGAGGAGTCCAGTTGTCCTGATTCCTTCCTGAAGGCTGAAGCGATGATGAGGGGGGGGGGGGCAAGCCCATTTTTTTATAACTACAAATTTTAAGCTCTCTTGATAAATTTCAGAAAACCACAGGGGCCTTGACCCCTATAAGCCCTGCTAGGCGTCCGTCCCTAAATGCAAATCATAACCAAAGTTCTACATTGAGCAATTAAACCGGGAAAATGTCCCCAAGACTCCTTTAAGTCAATACCGCGCCAAAATGCTCAAAACTCAATTGACCATTAAATAAAGGTCCACAACAATAAAACACATTTAACCGACGTTTATGTAAACACATACCTCAAAGATATGATTAACCCGAAAACTCATCATTTATTGAAATAAACAATTTTCCAAATGAACTCATACCCCTTAATTTCCAAAACGACTCAGAGCACGATAACGTGTATTTTCCCAAATGGTTTATAAAAACAAATACACCAAAATTCATAAATCGTCAAATAGAATCCATTTGTATAATAAATCACCAAAAGAACACATTTATGAGATTTACTCGTCAGAATATCCAAAAATTCAAATATAGGCATTTCATAAGATTTATCAATCCAAATTTACCAAATATGAAAACTTCGTCAATTACTCAACACATTGATAAATACAAAGTAAACACATTATTACTTCAAAATACACTTTTTGGCATATAAATAGTTTTCACAAAGCAACTTAAACTTACATTGCTAAATTTAGGCTAAATTTAGGTCTTACTCCCCAACTTGAGTTTCCTTTGGTGAAGACATGAGATATCTTAGCAAGTCATCCAAACCTTAGATCCAAAGCTTCCACAAGGTTTCCTTTACCATACATACTCCCAATGTTACATAAAAATAAGAAGAAATGGGAAAGATGATGAATAACACTAAAACCCTAGCTTTTTGGTGTGAGAGATGAGAAGATTACCTTAATCAAAATGCTCTTGAATCCACCAAGAATCCTCCTCCAAACCATCAAAATTGAACCTTACTCTTCCCAAGAACTCCAACTAGAGAGAAAATAGGGTGGGAGGAGTATTGGGGTGAAGAAATGAGGAAAACCCCAAAAAAACGGATTTTTAGAGCTGACAAGCGCTAAAGCGGGTAAAGTCGCACAGATTTCTCAGAAAGTCGCCCCAAAGTCGCACCAAACACTGCTCGCTTGATTTTCTTCGTTTTTCATCCCCGCTCACTATTTTGGCCATAATTTATTCGTTTTAGCTCCAATTTTGCTCCAGAAAGAACCGTTGGACTTGTTTTTGAATTCCTTATCCAACAAGACTATAAAAATCTAGGGTTTAAGCCAAAATCATATTTCTTCTATTTCTCTTAAAATATCGATTTCTGTAGTAACTTGAAATTATACTTACCCGAAAATCGGGATGTTACACATCCCATCCCATCCCATCCCACCTCACCCTCTCCCTCCAATCATCTTCTCTGATAAACCTAAACAAAGAAGCCATAAATAAACATACCTAAATCATAAGCAAACCAAATCCAGATCCAAATCAAAACAAAACAAATTTAGATCCAAATCAAAACAAACTCTTTTTTCGTAAGAAAACAAAACCAAAAGATGGATGAGGATTTGTGTTTCTGGGAGTAGTGCAAACCAAAACAATTGATGAACCCTCGTGACTGGGGAACTAGAAAAATCAGATTGGGGAACAAAGCTTTGGCTAGTTGGAACCCGTCTCAGGAAACAAAAACTACTCCTGATTAGAACAAAAAAAACATCCCGATGAAAAGTCCACTGCTGCCATAGTTGTCAAAGAGAATAATAAACCCTCGCGATGAAGACCACCAGATCCAGATAGAGGGTTTGCAGGTGAGGTTTACGAGGTTTTATGAATTGGGTGATGAGAGTGGTGGCTAGGGCGGTGGGAAAGAGAAAGGTATTCTTTAAAGCAAATCATTGGAGGAAGCAAATCATTGCATAAAGCATATCATCACAAGAAGCAAATCTTTACAGCCGGAGAATCATAACCATCAGAGTAAAAAATCGTTTGGGGGAGATTATATCGGAGAGGGAAAGGGGCACCGGGAAAAGGGGCAGGGGTGAGGGCTGGGGAATCATTGTGAGAGGGGTGAGGTAATACTTTGTGTGTTTATTAATATATCTATAAAAATAATATGATATAATAATTTATTTATTTAATTTTAATAATTAATAAATCATAAAAGACGATAATGCCCCTTCGTTAACGGATTTTTTAATGAGAATTGATCAGAAGGATCAAAAGTGAAACAGAATGACATATACAATGATCAAAAGTGTAGTTGTTTTGAAATAAGGACGAGACTTGATAGTATGTGTCAACCACAAGGACCAAAAATGTAATTTACTCTAGCAAAAACTATGCAAATAAACTCTAAAAAATATATAAATAAAAAAAACAAATCAAGTCTACCAGCATCAATCCAAGACGGATGGGCCTGTCGAGCCAAAACAAATCTTAAGGTTATTTACCTAACGCAAGTCACATTACTTTACGGTAAAAACTAATAATCTTACCAGGTAAAAGTTAAGAAAAAGACCGAGAGTCTTATCCAGTAAGTGACGACGAAGACTCTTACCAACGGTTAGCGCTTACCAAAAAAACAGTTGCATACGATATCGTTTTGGTGAACTAAAATATTACCGGTAAGTGATAGTGTTGAATTTTACCGGTAAGTGCTTACATGGATAAGTGTTTGACAAAACGTCCCCTAAGTCCTAAAATCCCTATGTTGGAAACTCTTCTAAGTTGAATTAAGTCTTTTCGTATGCACCTCTAATCACGTCATTAAATCACAGTAAAAAAGATAAGGACCGGGAAGGGCGGCGGCATACCCTACTTGTAAAGGGAAAAAGAAAATTAAGACGTTTAATTTATTTCCGGTATGATTTATTTGACTCCGTTAAATAGTAGAAGGAAGTTATTTGATTTATGTTAGGAAAGTGACTACGATGGTGGTATAGACAAGTAGCCTATCCTTACTCTCAAGTAAAGCATAAAATAACCCACACACCCTTTATTCTTTCTTCTTCTTTTTCTTTTTCTTTTTCAGGCAATTCTTCCTTCATCAACAAACATCCATATGTCTTAATCACACCATTTCGATAATCGTTGACGAAATTCTACAAACACCAGTAACCACTGATTCATAAAACAGGATTTCCGTCAAAAAACAAAAAAAATCAAATTTATTTACCAAATTCATTTTGTTTCAAGTTGATTGAAATGCAACCAATGTAGCTTTTTAATTTGATGAATTTGGTGTCTCTTTTTGTAATTTATATAATTACAGGGGTAGTATGGTAATTTCGTTAAAAATAGATACATTTATCTTGAAAAGAAAAGAAAAGGAAAGGAAAGAAAAAGAGTGAATGCAGTGAGTAATTGTAACTTGGCTTGTGAGATTCATTTGCTTCATGACATAATTCAATAGTGACGCCCACTTTCGATTTGTATATAAAGAGGGTTGTGTGGACTTCCAAATTAAGCATTGCTTCCTTTTCTTGGTTTTCATTATTTTTTACATCACCACCACCGCCACCGTCGTCAACCACCACCATGACGGAGAAGACAATCGTGTCCTCGGGGCTGGGCCACCTTTTCATGACGGTATTTGTGTTCAATTTCGCCAATTTCATGGTGGTTCCGGCGATCACCGACGTCAGTATGGCGGCACTTTGTCCCGGGGAAGATGAATGCTCCTTAGCGATTTACCTCACCGGAATTCAACAGGCGGTAATAAAATTTTCTGATTTATTAATTTTTTTATTATTAAATTACTAATTTATATGCACGTTTGAGTTATAAAAATATTAAAAGTTATTTTTTTTGTTGATATTTTTTATGTGGATTTCTTGCTTGTTTCGCCAAAATGCATGGCAACATCGAAAAAAATATTTATTTTGTATTTTTACTATTTTAGAGAAATCGAATCAAATAGTTAAAGTAGACAAAAAAAAATGGTTTTCAAATCATTTCTCTCTTGATTTTACATTCATGTCATTACGTCCGCAATATCCAGGTCCGTAATTGCAGACCTGGGTAGAAAATGTATTTTTTATCAAATTTTCCTTAAAAAATATTATTTAGGTCTGCAATTGTGGATGTGGGGTCCGCATTCTTTTTTAAGTAAAAAAATGACTAGATTCATTTTTTTCTTTATCGTTTAGTCAGATTCGCAACCGGATAATGTGGAAGTTGTGATATTTGCGTAAAATCAGGATAAAAATGACTAAAAGACCAATTTTTTTTTGTCTATTTTATTTATTTAAGTCAATTTCTCTATTTTTTTAATCTCATAATATATAAATAACAATTAATTCAAAATGGGAGTAGTTAATATCAGTCCCGTAAATGTCACCAAGGTAAAAAAAGCATACATACATCAAATATATTATAAATATAATAGGTGTTACTAAATCAAATACATTATAAATGCAAAAGAATCAGTTTCGTACGTTTGTAGAACAATAATTTATAATAAAAAAAAAAAGAAAAAACTTAATATATAAAAAAGTTTAATCAACGTTTCCCATTCTAATGTAGACAAATCTTTTTGTTTGAAAAAAGAATTGGTGTTGGAAACAAATAAAGAACAAAAGATAGGGCGGTGTTGTTTGGTGAAAATTATGGACGAAGCTTCTCAAACGAAATAATTAGTACTATGGTTGCCACTGTGTTTCTAATTGTTTTATGAATCAAGTCTCTCTTATTCACACGGTTTTATTCTTTTCATTCCTTCCATGTGTGACGTGTTCATCATATCAGAAGAAGAGACATTTTTATGTGTTATCCACTTATATGGGAATGATTATGTGAGAAGTTGAGCTAATACGTTTTGAAAGGAATTAATTCGGTGTATCTCGGTACATCTTATCTTGGTGATGATGCATCTCATCTTAATATGCGTCAATTTCTCATCAAACAGTTGATAACCACTTTTCACCGGAACCCAACCATCCACTTATAAATCCTAAATTCATCCCCTTTTCTTCACGTCATCCTCCGTCTTCTTCGACATCGCTTCCCTATACCACCACCACCACCACCTCCTATATATTTTATTTAATTATAATTTAAATAATAAATCCTTTTATTCTCTCTCTCTCTCTCTCTCTCTCTATATATATATATATATATATATATATGGACAGGTTCAAACGATAAGGTAAACATTTTACGAGAAGGCGATAAGTGTGATATCATATATGATACACAAGCTTAATCATATATGATTAAAAACATATTACATTGACAATACATAGACGTTTAATCATATATGATTAAACACACTCATAGGCCGTGCATATATGATACCACACTTCTTGCCTTTTCGCAAAATCTTTAACTTCTCACATGATCCTTTCTCTCTCTCTCTAGAGTGTGAGAGAGAGAGAGTAGACCTGGCAAACGTATTGTGTCGGGTCGGGTTCAAAGTTAAACGGTTTAAGAGTGTCAAACCCTAACCTGACCCATTTAATAAACGGGTCAAAAAATCTCAACCTTAACCCGGTTAACATTTATAAAACTAAAAATTAAAAATCGAAAATTCACAAAAAAATATAAATCCAAAATTCAAATGAAATCATTAGAAATCCAAATTTTATAGTTCAAACTTATAAGTTCTACTAAATATAAAACATTAAAAATCCATATAATTAAAAAGAAAATTTATAATATATATATATAGGGGTTGTTTAATTTGCAAACCTTGCAACCTACAACTTAACTGTCGGATTTATGATCGGCGGTTACAATAGATATGGGGCCCAATATTTTTAATTAAAAAAATAGAAAAATAAAAATAAAATAACCGTTTATCATAAATCTAACGGTTAAGATGTGGGTTGCAAGGGTTGCAAAATATCCTTCCACTATATATATATGTGTCAGGGTCAAAATTTTCAACTCGAAATATATAAACGGGTTATTTGGGTCCTTTTCGAGTTGAAAATTTTGACCCTGACCTTACCTGTTTAATTTTCATGTCATGTCGTGTCAATCCGTTTACTTAAACGGGTTGAAATGTATACCCAAACTCATTTATTTCATGTCGAATTCGTGTCGGGTTTGCGTGTCGTGTCAATTTTTGCCAGGTCTAAGAGAGAGATAGAGAGGTGGGTTCATACGAGAACAATAAGAAAACACGAAAACAGTCGAGTACATACAAAATCATATAAGATTCACGCGACTATGTGTGCGACCTAAACATCGTTCGCGTCCGATTTTTCGGGTTATTGTAAAATCACATATGATTTTATAAATGATCTGTTATTTTTTGTTGTTTTATTAAATAGTTGTTCTCATTTGAACTCTCTTCGTGTGTATGATATTATTTCATTCCATCCTTATAAGATAAATGCCATAAATGATCAATTTGTGATAAAATGATAGAATCATATTACTCATCAAAAACTATTATTAATGATTTATTTAAGATTAATTGGACAAAAGTAATTCAACTATTATAATTATAATTAATTTTATGCAAATTTCTGATTTCATATGTATATAAGTATAATAATAGTTTTATCTATTTTTCAAACAATATCATGTTTTAAATTACAATGCACTATTACTATGTAACTTTGTAAAAAAAATCCAAGATAATATTTGAATTACTATTTTATTAGTAGTCTTGAGATACAATAAAATGTAAAACTTCACAATTGTAACTGAAATGTAATAAAATTATATAGCAGGTGAGTTCTTTATATTTATTGAATAACAAATTATAAATAGTTTTAATTATTTTAAAAAATATATAAATTCCGTTTAATAAATAAAGGAGACAACCTAGGAATCATGTTAATATTGTTGGTGTAGGTTGATTTAGGTTTCTGCAGATGTGATGTGAGCCGTCGGATTCGGCTTCAAGATTCCATTGCTTTAATCAATCACCAATGCCTCGTGTTTCTTTTTCAAATGTGGTCGGTAGATAGAGGCGTGGAATTAGTCAAACTTATAACATCTATTTTTACAAATTTCTCCAAATTTTAATTTTTTTTTATCATCTTTCCTGTTTTTTTTTTTTTCATTTTAGAGAAGGTTTTGAAAAATCTATTGAAACAAAAAAACTTAAAATCTTTATTTTATAGAATTTATTAAAATGCTCTTAGGTTACATATTATTGAAAATTAAGTGGAAACTGAAATAATGTATCCAAAATAAAAATACAAGTGAGGCTGATTTTATTTTGATAACTTTATTCATTGTATTTTTAATAGATTAGTTAAAGTAAATAAAATGATAATTTTGAGATCTTTTTAGTTCCAACAAGATGGGAAGATAAAATTTATCAAATTCAGAAAATTTTAATTTTTATGAAATAAAAATATATTTTTAACTGTTTTCGACACCCTCTCTGCCACTATTTCTTTTTATAAAGTTTGTTTAAATGTTTCTAGAAATATTAAATGTATTGAATATTTTAATAATATAATTAATATTCTAATATATAAAATATAAAATATAAAATTTGTTTTTTAGAGGTTTTAAGTTTAAGTTTTTTATTTTAGAGAAATTACAAAAAATCTATTAAATGAACTTTTAATTTAAAAATAATCTTACCTAAAATGTATCTTGATTAAATTTAACTTTAATTGTTTTTTTTTTATCTTACTAATAATTATAAATTATTGGTAAGACTTCTTATAATTTTTCTTAATATAATAAGATAATTTATTTTAGTTGTTTAATTGTCGTTAATTTTTTTACTAAATTATGCACATTGTAACTCTTTATGAAGAAAATATTTTATATAAAACGTTTTCTAATTTGAAAAATTACAATATTTAATTTGATATATAACTTATTTAAAAATATTTTATTGTCATTTAAAAAATAGTAAAATATTGGGTGAACCCCATTTCTCAAGGAACATTGAACATTAAATATGTAGAGTGCGTAGAATAAACAATCTTTCTAATTAATGAGATGCGTTTTAAACTCATAAATCAGAGTTAAAATATGTTGAAATAAAAAGTCAGATGTATTACTATGTTGGTTGGGATGTCTCAAATAACCCCTTTGAGAAATAGGACAATATTATTTTTCTGAATAAACACTAGTCTTAAAATGCATACAGAGCAGAACTTATGAAGGTTTTAACGAATCTCGTGTTCCTACACAACCGATTTTTACAAGTAAAATTTGTTTGAGTAGGAAAAGTATACACACTAAATTTTGTTGGGACATAATAAATACAAGGACATTAACAAAAAAAAAAAAAAAACCGAAAAAATCTCTTAAAATCAACCAAAAAAAAGTTAAAGAAATCCCTCAAAACTGTGGAATTCACATAAAAACATATCAGACGATTTTACAGACCTATGAATAATATTGAAAGTCCATCTGCTCACCAAAAATCCTGGGTCCATCCACATGCATATAAAAAGTTCTAATATATATATATATATATAGCCTTAGGTTCATTTAAGAAATGGTAAATATATGAGAAATAGAGAAGTAATCCTAGTCATTCATACGATCAAGATCGGATTTAACTGGTCAAATATTTTGGCTTTGACTGGTCAAAAGTTGCAACTTTGACTGGTCAATACTTGCAACTTTGACTGGTCAAAAGTTACGGATATTCCAAAAATAGAAGAACACTTTTGTAATTTTTATAAAATACACGGGTTGTGTTCATATATGAACATGTATAATTACCATATGAACTATATGTTCATATGTGAATCAGTGTAATTCACGTCTGAACTCTTTTAACTGATTCATATATGAACTAATTAACTGATTTACATATGAACTAATTAACTGTAAGTTTATATATGAATCAATTAAACTAATTAACAGATTCATATATGAACTTTTGTGATTATATATGAACTAATTAACTGATTCACATATGAACGTAGAGTTCATATGTGAATCATATAGATTCATATATGAACTCATCCCGCGTATTTTACGAAACTACCCATCTACCTTCTATAGATCATGCAAAGAATTATCCGATGCTTCGCGGTCAAATCCGCAAATGTTGACCAGATAAATGACTAAGATTACTTCTCTATTTCTCATATATTTACCATTTCTCAAATGGACCTCTCCATATATATATATATATATATATATATATATATATATATATATATATATATATATATATATATATATACACACACACACAAGGGTGAAGACAACTAAGGCCCAGGGCCCTCACTTACACCCCCTCACTTAAAAAAAACAAAAAAAAATTACACCTTTAAAATCATTAGTATATGTATGTATATATATATATATATATACATATATATATATATATATACACACACACACACACAAACAAGGGAAGTTGAGTTAAAGTTAGAAGCATGAGAAATGGTTATAACAGTTGGATGCATATTATGATGAGATGCATCGAGATACATCAGATCAATTCCTTTCTAAGCCGCAATTTATGGGAGGACATTTGATTAAAAGTGATCAACGGTTCAGATCCACTTCTCACGTTTCCCATGTTAACATCAACTTATCACACAATCTTTTCATATGTATATTTGTTTTATTTTAGAATTTAGAGTACCACTACAAAACTAAGAGATTTCACCGGATTTTTTCACCGGTAATTACCGACGTTCTGGCAGATCATCACCGGCGGATTTTTCCGTCTGTGATTGAAAATCCGCTAGTGATGGCTTTTTACGGCGGATTACCGACGGATATCCGTCAATCAATCATCTTTGTTTTGCAGTGGACCCCTTAATAAAATTCCTGACTCTACCCCTATATATATATATATATATATATATATATATAGGGTCAGGTTCACGTGAGACCAAGCTGTTTCCGTGAGACCGCGTGAGACCAAACCTTAAAACATGAAACTTCACACCGAAACATTGTGAAGGTAAAAAACATTCGAACCTTCATAATGTAATCACACTATGAAGGTAAAAAACCTAAACCAAGTTAAAAAAAAAATCAAACATTCACAGATAAAAGACTGTGAAGGTATATCCGAACCTTCACAGTGAAGACGCTGTGAAGGTAAAAAAAACGAACATTCACAGCGAAAAACACCGTGAACGTAACATTTACGGTGTTTTCTTTATGAAAAGTTTGATTTTTTTTACCTTCACAGGTTTTTGGTGTGAAGTTTCATACTTTAAAGTTTGGTCTCATCGGTCTCACGGAAACTGTTTGGTCTCACGCGAACTTAAGTCTATATATATATATATATATATATATATATATATATATTTAAATTGTAATTTGAAATTTGTAAACAGATAACAGGAATGGGGAGCCTAGTGATGATGCCTTTGATTGGAAATCTATCTGATCATTATGGAAGGAAAGTGATGCTCACGGTTCCCATGATGCTCGCCACTTTACCCTTGGGTATGCATGCTTTCTACGCCTTTTCTTAATATTTTTTATTTTATTTTATCACCCTAATAATAAATAATTAAAAGAGTAAACTACTATTTTCGTCCATGTGGTTTGTTGTTTATAACTATTTTCGTCTATGATTTTTAAAAATTATTTTTTTTGTTCTTGTGGGTTGCAACTTCTTTCACTTTTAGTATCTGAGAATATTAGTTTTAAGAACGAAAATGTAAAGGAATTGCAAATCACAATGACCAAAAAGCAACTTTTAAAGTCAGTGACGAAAATGGTTATAAACAACAAACCACAAGGACGAAAATCGTAGTTTACTCTAATTAAAACCTAAAGACAAATAAAAATTGACATTTTTCTAATCAACAAGTTGGGTATTAGATACCTTATAAAATTTTGTTTGTAAATCTTAGACTTGTATATTGCCTTGTAAAATTTTGACATCATATCATTAAGAAAAACACAAAAAACTAATTTTTGTATATTTCGTTATTTGGGTGTTCCTACTTCCAAAATTAGTACAAATACAAGGAGTAGGTGTAGAGACGGTATTAGGACGACTCTTAGCACGTGGAGAGAAGGTTTCTCCGTATATATTTATCTTACACATTTTATCTATTTTGTTTGGATTTTTATAGTACTTGTTTTTCTATACTTTGCTAATGACACCCTTATAATTACTTTTCTGTTCACACACATCAATATCAAAATCTGTTTTTTACATTCCCAATACATGAATTGACCTGATTTTGACATTAATAAGGGTTGCCATTAGCATTGCCCTTTAATATTCATTCAAACATATAAATATTATGTTAATTTGTAAAATGGTTTATCGGGTTTTTTCTATTGCATTTGATATCTAATTTATTTAAAAAGGCAACATATATTTGTTTTATATTAGCTTAATAAGATAAATTAATTAAACATTATACAAAATTATCTTATCGTGAATGCTAGGTGTTGCTTTGTTGTTTTTTTTAGGCATTTAAAGTTGGGTCTGGATTCACTTTGGACGATAAATTGTTTTTGTTTTTATTGGGAGGGGGAGTTTTTGTGTTATTTGCTTTGTTTGCGAAAAAGACAAAATGTTTGATTGAATATGTAGTTTAATAAAATGATTTGATTATTTGTAACATTGATAATGTACAATTAAGTAACTTTGATATGGAAGTTCTAATAAAAAGAAAGGCTTTAATACTTTTATTTATGTAAAACCCAACATTATATTTTGAGTAAATTATGGATTTGGTACCTTTGGTTTGTTATTTATTACGAAACTGGTCTTTTATCTTCATTACAAAAGAAACCTCCACCTATACAATTTGTCTTGGATTTAGCCCTTTCCCCTAATGTCCATCCACTTTCTCCGTTAAGTATGATGGAAAAATTATAGTTTTTCCTTGAATATTCATCTTTTCAAACTCTAACTATCAAAAACACCTAGAACGTTTAACAACAAAATTATGCAAATTCAAATGAGAACCAACTTAAAATCAAGAAAATTATTGTTGATTTGAAGAACATATAAATATAATTCACAATTTGTACCATCTTTATTATAAAACTTTATCATACAACCCCCAAATGCAAAATCAAATCATAAAGAAACCCATATATAAAACCCTAAATAAAACGTTAATAAAAAACCGAAATCCAAACTGGATCGATGGTTGTGGGTTGCATAAGCAGATCCAAATCCACGTGGTGGTTTGAGATGTAGAAACCCATGAGGGGCAAAGGCGGATGTAAGATCTGAGGGAAGGGAGTTGGGTTTCGAATCCGTCAAAATCTCATGCGAGAAACCGACTTGAACATCATTGTCTAGTGGTGGTGGTGTTTTTAAGCTGTCGTCTTGAGACAAAGACAAAGACGAACACATATCAGGAACAACACAAAAGAACTAATAATGTAAAGAACCTTTCATCATGGCCATTTGGTGGTGGTGGTGTATTCACAACACCACGTAACACGAATTTGCATATGATTTGTTGCTTAAAGAACCTTTCATCGAGGCAGAAACAACACAATCATGGATGGCAGTGGTTGGAGGTGGTTTAAAACTGGAGGAGGTAGGTTGCCGGTGAGGTATCACGCCTAGGGGAAGGGATGAGAATGGGTTTCAACGATGACGTATGGGTTTCAAGAATAATTTATACTATATTATAAAGATGACATAAAAAAACTCTTAAAAACAAGTCTTAAATCTTAATGTACCGCTATTTAATGTTAATTACTTAAAAAACAGGCATAAAAGCTGCATGTACTACATTTAATGCTATTCATTAATTTTCAATCATTATCTCTAACCATTTTAACTCCCCTAAAATCATTTCCCACTTTAACTCCCCTAAAATAACTCTCAGCATATTTTAGATATAAAAAATCTAAAATATAATTAAAAAATATTACATAATATTTTATAAAAAAAATTATATTATTAAACCAAAATAAATTACATTATATTATTAAGTCTAAATTAAACAAATTTATATAAAAAAATCATTATCACTCTCTCACAACCATCCAAAATCGTAATGTAAATCGACAAAAAACAGAAAATAAAATGAAACATTAAAATCGTGATGTATCTAGCTGCATTGCGCGAGTACACTTCTAGTACATATTAATATAAATATAGCATAATTTTTAGTAACTTAGATATTTGGTCCTTGTGGTTTCAAAAAATGGTGAAATAAAGAAAAAAAAAATGATAAAAAGGCCAATTTACCCTCATACTTAACAAAGAAAACGGACAGACGTTGGAGGAGGGACCAAATCCAAGACAAATTGCATAGGTGAAGAGTTCTTTTGTAATAAATGAAGACAAAAGACCAGTTTCGTAATAAACGACAAACCTTAAGGACCAAATCCATAATTTACTCTTATATTTTTTTAAACAAATCTATACTATATTATAAAACACGGATAAAAAACTCTTAAATACAAATTATTAGGCACAAAGTATCATCATTTTATGCAAGATTTTAAAATCTCTTAATTTACAAGTATTAAAACACAAGATACATATTACTACTGCATACTTCTAATACCCACCAATTTGGTATGTGTAGAACATTCCTTTTATGCAGACCTTTTCATGTATCACTATTAATTAATATATTATATTATTATAAATTTGTTTTAATTATATTATTAAATATGTAATTAGTTAATTTTTGTAGATGTCATTAAAATATATAAGATAATCATTGAATTCTAACAAAATACTTATTTTTTTTTTATATAAACAACATTATATTATTAAGCCTAAATTAAACAAATTTATAAAAAAAACATTATAACTTTCTCAAAACCATCCAAAATCGTACTGTAAATCGACAAAAAAACAAAAAACAAAAAACAAAATGAAGCATTAAAATCGTGATGTATCTCGCTGCCTTGCGCGAGTACGCTTCTAAGTACAGTATAAGATATAAAAAAGTATTAAAAATAATAATTATTTAAGAAGCAGGTGCCCATTTGTTGTCGGATATTGAGTTTTAAAAGAAAATTGGAACAAAAAGATGAAAAAGGGTTAGTGGATATGCAAAGCATGAAGCAACATGAACTGGACTAAATTATACCAGAGACGACACAAACACAACCTTTTTAATAATGCACTCGGAAATTAAAATACTTATTTTCTAAATATATGTATACACACACACACATATATATATATATATATATATATAGGGTTGAGTTTCGATGAGAAGTTGAGGTTAACATAAAAGACGTGAGAAGTGGTAATCGATGAAAAATGGATGCACAATAGGATGAGATGCACCATATCAATTCCCTTATATGCCATAATTAATGGGTGAACATTTTATTAAAAGTGATCAACAGATGGAATATCTTTAACATCTTAACAACTATTAATGATTTATAATACACTAGTTTGAATAGAACATGATTAAAATGATTTTTAGTTTTATTCAGATATAAAATCTGATACAATTATGTTCTTATATTGCAAATCATATAGAAACCGTATAAATTTTAGAAACAGTGAAAACCAACTTCATAGATGAAACAACATGTGTGAAAACCATCTAATAATTTTGATTTTAAGCTATGATTTATATTATTTAACATGTTTTGTTATTATTTTTAAGTATGAATACATGTTTCATGTATAAACGTATTTTTGTGTTTTTTTCACATTTAAATAATCTTTGACATTTTATATATAAAACAACCATATATGAAACACTGCATATTCACATGTGTTGTTTCATTTATGAAACAAAACATTCAAATCAATTTTTGAAAATATCTCACTTTTAGACGTTTTCTATATAATTTAATGGTACGTTCTTTTCCCAACTTCCAACGTATCCTGTAAATCCCACTTTATTTGGTTTGATGTCCAACTTCCAAGTCTTATTTGTTATGTCGATACCCTTTGTTCATCTTTTTAGATCAAAAGTAACCTTCCAACTTCACTTTTCACACATTTAGAATAGTGCCACTACTACTTTCTTCTTTTTATGTCATCACCACCCAATATTAAAGTTTTTGACAAACAAGGCCACCACTCTCTCTCTCTCTCTCTCTCTCTCTCTCTTCATCTATATTTGTAAAATTAATCCGAATGGTCATAGTAAGGGAGAGATTGGTCTCCTAGTCATTCCTCTCCATTTTTTACAGAAATGTCATTACCTGCGCATTTTTTTTGTTATGCAATTGCACACCCCCCTTTTTTTGTTATGCAATTGCGCACCCCCCCTTTTTTGTGCAAAAAAGGTAGCAGGTGCACAAAAAAGATGCAAATGTATTTTCTATAAAGACAAGCGCACCCCTCCTTTTTGCACATGTAGTGACATTTCTGTAAAAAAAGGAGAGGGATGGGTAGGAGGTCAATCCCTGCCCCTATTATAACCATTTGAGCCAATCTCTCTTTATATTTTGATGTTAATGACTTGTTTCAATTTTAAATGTTAAATTGACACTTTTTATTGATTAAGACATATTTTCTCCCACAAATATTGTCTTAATTAATCATTTATATGGGTTATTTTGATTAAAAATTAGTAAAAATATATAATGTAATTAACATATCTTTATCTGTTTTGTTATTTGTTATATCATCTCCAACAACTTCTCTAAAATAGAAAAAATAGAGATTACTAAATTTTCGAAATGTTTGTTGGAAACTATTATCTTATATAATGTTTGTTGAAAATTAATATCTATACTATATTATAAAGATGACATAAAAAACTCTTAAAAACAAGTCTTAAAGCTTAATGTACCGCTATTTAATGCTAATTACTTAAAAAACAACCATAAAAGCTGTATGTACTACATTTAATGCTATTCATTAATTTTCAATCATTATCTATAACCAATTTAATTCCCCTAAAATCATTTCCCACTTTAACTCCTCTAAAATAACTCTCAACATATTTTAGAAAAATCTAAAATATAATTAAAAAATCTTACAGAATATTTTATAAAAAAATTATATTATTAAACCAAAATAAATTACACTATATTATTATGTCTAAATTAAACAAATTTATATAAAAAAATCATTACCACTCTCTCACAACCATCCAAAATCGTAATGTAAATCGACAAAAAACAGAAAATAAAATAAAATATTAAAATCGTGATGTATCTAGCTGCATTGCGCGAGTACACTTCTAGTTTTACATAAAATTTGTTTGAAATTTTGTTGGTATATTAAATGCATTTACTATTTTAATAATACAATAAAAATTGTAGACTAAGCTACAATTTTTGCCCTGTGGTTTATGCCCAACTACCAAGATTGTTCTTATACTTCAATAAGTACAGCTATAGTCCCCATGGTTTACATTTTGCTTTGGAAATGGTCCTTTAAACTTAACATCATTAACAAACTCAGTTAAATAAGAGATTTTTGTCCTTTTTGTTTTGTTTTTACTCAAATTAAAGACCTCAGGACCAAAACTATAGTTTTTTCTTCTTCTTTATATATATACAATTACACACACATATATAATATCAAAAAAATTAAATATATATTTTTGCTTTAAAAAATTAAATATATAATACAATTAGTATATTATATTATTATATAATCACATATGAGAGCACTCCACCCCAATCCAATCCAACCCAACCCAACCCATTGGTGCTTCTCTCGTGAGCACCCAACCCTTCACTTAACTGAGATTTTTAACGGTGCTAAGTTCAAGGGACCATTTTTAAATCAAAATGTAAATCATATGGATTATAACTGTACTTATTGAATTATAGAGACTGCCTTCGTAGTTGGGTGTAAACCACAGGGACCAAAATTAATCTTTACTCAAAATTGTAATATTTAAAATAAAGAAACTACTGAAATTTAATATAACTTTTTCCCTAAATTTTGACTTTTTTTTTTACTTTAAATATATTATAAAGAAATTGATGCTCTTAAATATTTAGCATACGTGTAACAAGACAAGAAATTAAAGTATGTAAGTTGTGGGTGTTGCATGAAAAATATAAAAGCATGGTGTACATAGTAGTTACTAATAACTTGTAAATTTTGGTGGGTAAAACAGTAATTTTGGCATACAGCAGGGAGAGGAATTTCTTCTATGCATACTATGCGCTCAAGACCCTGGTCTCCATGATATGTGAAGGAAGTGTACTTTGCCTTGCACACGCTTATGTGGTAATCATCTCTCTCTCTTTACAACTTGTACATTCTGCATATGAACTTGTATTTTGATGAATTTTCATCAATAACTTGTAAATTATGTATGCATTAAAAATCATTTTTTTACATTTGGGACGATTGAACTAATTATTTATAGTCAAAACAATTAGATTTTTAAAAATTATGAAAACAATTGTTATAAGAAAATAATCAGAAAAAAGTATCGTTGGACTATTTTGACTTTTATTAATTAATTAAAAAAGTTAGTAGTAGTATTGATGGTTTAAAAATGGAAATAATCAGGCGGATAACGTGGCACTGGGACGACGGGGGTCGGCGTTTGGAATCCTATCCGGCATATCATCCTGTTCGTTTGTCTTCGGCAATCTCTCCACTCGATTCCTCCCCTCCGCCGCTTCCGTTTTCCAAGTAATTTTGCATACAGAATGCAGTAGAATTGTGATTCAATTTTATTCGATTAATGTGTGTTGTATGTATGTATATTTAATTGGTTGGTTGTTTGTTTTAGGTATCTGCGGCGGTGTCAATGGTTTCTGTAGTGTACATGAGAATTTTCCTGCCAGAATCGAGCATGGAGGCAGCGGTGATCGCCGTTTCGTCGAAAGAAGAAACTGTGAATGAATGTCTTCTCGAAAAGGGGTGTACGAACAACCGCCGCCCTTTGCGTACAACTCCTTCTTTGCATGATTCAATTTCATTGTTGAGGAGCAGGTATGTCATTTTTCCTGGTTAGACTGTCGATTCAAGAATTCAAAATTTTGTTGTTGAATTTTGAAAAACAGTTGCAGTTTGACTTCGAAAAATCAAATATGTTTTTTTAATTCAAACTGTAGAAGGAATAGTATTGAATTTGTTTAAACTGCGTAACAAGTAGTATAATCAGAATTATTTTGGTAAATCAGTACCAAATTCTATAAGTACAATATTGATTTTGAGTTGGATGGCTAATGAGTTTTGACACACGCAATGCCTTACCATAGTTAAAATTTGGGACTTAAATGGAAAGATGGAAAGCTTATTTTCTGAATGTTTCTTTCAGCTGGACATTTTCACAAGCAGCTATCGTGGCATTTTTCAGCAGCCTCGGTGAACTCGGCCTTTATTCTGCATTATTGGTACTTAATATACCGTCAACTTTTTTATTGTTGATACTTTACTTAAAAAACACTAATTCTGATACTACTTTGAGCCTTTCCATGGAGTTAAACATTCATTTTTGTATACTGCAGTACTATTTAAAGGCAGAATTCCATTTTGATAAAGATCAGTTTGCTGACTTGATGATCATCAGCGGCATGGCAGGGATCATATCTCAAGTATGCCTTCTAAATTAAGCATATTTTTTACTCCCTCCGTCCCAAATTAAATGTCCACATTACTATTTTAGTTTGTCCCAAAATAAATGTCCACTTTCAAAAGTAAGTTTCCAATTTCCCATTTTACCCTTAATTATAAGGTGGAGAAAGTTTCTCTCTCTATTTTCAAGGGTAAAAGTGTCTTTTGGTTATTTAAAAAGTGTAATAATTGCACATTCCTAAAACTGTGTGTCATTTTCATTGTGGACATTTATTTTGGGACGGAGAGAGTAGTAACCATGGTATCTGACTTTTATTCAACCAACTCCACGGGTTCCAAGTCCACCAACACACACAATTGAAAGTTGTCTGCGATGCAATCAGTAGGGTGAAAGAAGTATTTTGTATGTTTTTGAGATTCAACTTTAATCTTAAAAGTTGTCATGTATTCAATATTCTTGCAGATGGTTCTTATGCCATTATTGGCTAAAGTTATGAATGAAGAAAAGATTCTTGCAATTGGGCTTATCTTCAACTGTGTACATGTAAGTAGATTTCCAATTTGTTTTAATTTTTGAAAAACGTCATAAAAGCATATTCATGACAGACATGGGTCCCCAAAAACATCAAGGTTGAAGTTTTCATAGTTATTTATGTTTGTCGTATTATACAAGATTTTGAAAACTTCAAATTTGATACTCCTCATAAGCATAATACAATACTCCAATTAAACACAATTCATAAGAAAAACTCCACAATGTTCTACATTTTATACCCGCTACTCAATAAACATCATAGCCAAAGAGGTAATTCAAGAAACGCTAAGCGTTCCCTCTGAAGTACTTCTTATGGTTGTCCCACCAACTGAAGGGAAAAATTGATATCACCATAGAAGGAATAAGTGACTTGACCGATGTATATTTGACTTTAAATGCAGATTTTCCTTTACAGCGTAGCTTGGGTGCCCTGGGTACGTACTCGTGCCGAATTATCTAGAACAAGTTCTCTTTTCTTAATAAACTTGACTATAGCATAAATATGCACGTTATGTTTCTACTGACTTTTATAATTTGTATCAAACAGGTTATCTATTTTGCAGCCACATTTCAGATTCTAGCTGTTTTTGCAGGACCAAGCGTGAGTTTTGTCTCTCTGCTGTATTTTCTTCATTACTTTTGATTTATCCTCATCTTATAAGCAAGCTGATACTTTTCAGTTACGAAGCATTGTATCCAAACAAGTTGGTCCTACTGAGCAGGTAAATCCAAAGTGTACTTGATCTGTGTTCAAAGAATAATAGTCACAAGAATTTGTCTTTCCTTAAATCTGTTGATTAAGTTGATGAAAGGAGAGTTGATGGAACCTTAACAGATAATGGATTCTTATATCGTCTTTTATATGGCTGTTATTTCTTTTTTTTTTCAGGGAAAGGCTCAAGGGTGCATTACAGGCCTATGTTCCTTTGCCAGTATTGTTTCTCCACTGATTTTCAGTCCTCTAACAGGTGAAGAAACTTTCAAGGGTATGCTATCTTTTTAGTTGATGTTAAGTAGAGCTAATGAAGTTGTGCTTCTTTCCTGCAGCTTTATTCTTGTCTGACAATGCTCCATTTGTGTTTCCGGGTTTTAGTCTTGTGTGTGCTGCTTTTTTCGTGGTAAGAGCTTTGGCACCATCTGAATCTATTCTGTTTTTAATTCGAGGTGTGTCGGTTATTGACATTTTATTGACTATAGTTGGGTATAAAGAAGAAATAATATCTCACTTTTATGTTAGATGTTGCATCAAAATCACATTTTTTTCTTTTACTTCGACAAGAAAGTGCATAAGTTGACTGACAATAGTTTGGCATCAAACTGTATACCCAAATAATGAGTATGACTATTGCCATACAAGATATAACAAAAAAAACTTATGTTTAGATGCGTTCAATTAACTTGATTTTTAACTGTATGAGAAGACATTTAAGTAACTCATATAAGATGTACTCAAATAATAAAATTGAAAAGACGCTCATAATTACAATCTATTAAAGGGTATAATGTATCGAAAATATTGCTTATGTATGATGTCTAAGAAGTTGCTAAAGAGATCTATTTACATGCAGATGATCGCCTTCATTCAGAGTGTCTTGATCAGATCCCCACCCCCACCTGTTTCAGATTCAAAACTTGACGATTCTGTCTCTGTGGAGCCTTAGACTATTCTAATCACAAGAGCAACATCTTAAGCACAAACGTTTCTTTTTTTCTTTGCTTGGTATGCTGGTGCATTTGCCGTTATACCCTCCTCTGATTATGTATATATATATATATATCAAGGAAAACAGATATGTTAAAAGTTTTTCACAACATAAAGTTAGCTACCAGCCTACCAAGTAATGGACAAAAGTTCCATTTTTTAGGGGTACTTGTATATGTTGTCTAAGTTGGTAACAAAGGTATTTATCCTTGTTAATATTTTTAGTATATATGAAAGCTATAGCATTTAATAGGAAGATGGTTATAGGGGTCAATGAAGCCATACATATGGGTAAAAGAATTCAGTTACAACTTTCATTACACATGTCTGGTATATGTTATGGTATGTAACAGATGTGTACCTCTATTTTCAGTTCAATGAGAAAAAGTATCTGAATTTACTTTTTATCTGTGTTTTTTGTTCTCTGCACTGAATCACCACCATTTTCATGGCCAATGCATTCCCACTGTCACTCTTACTGCACTATTGTTGTTGTGTCTGTTGAAAACAATGGAGACAAACAACCATGACAATGTGAGAAATGAAGCGAAACGAACTTGAACTGCATGGATGTTATGTATCTTCTGCCATTAAGGTTTTTGTTACCCACAAGTAGTAGGTTACGAAGCAACATACCTCCAGTATTCAATAAACCGCTTTGTTTCTGCTGATATGGAGGAGCGATAGACAGAAAAGAAGAAAAAGAGAAGGTATGTGGAATGAATAGACCTGTTGATTTCAGATATGCGTACATCTTACCCCTCATAGACCTCAACTCTGGTGGGATATATTGGGTTTGTTTGGTTTGGTTTAGATGTGTTCATATGAGCAGGGTGAGCACTCTCTTGCTCTTGTTGGAGGAGTGAAGTGCATCTAATCATGTTGGTGTGCAGTTGCTGCTGCCCTCCTCCGCCTGCTTTTGCTTATGTTGCTGCTCTAAGCTTGTTTGGTGTGGAAAGGGGTTTGATCCAACTCGTATCATCGTCATATGACATTAGAGTCTATTCTTCAATCAAGGTACACAATCTTAATGTTTGTTTAGATTGGGTAGATTTCCGATTGTATGAGATATACCGGGCTCGTTTGATTTGGTTTATCAGTATGAAATGTGATTTTGTGACCACATTTAAAGATTATGTATAATGTAACCAAAAGGGCATTTTAGGTACTTTTAACCAATTATGGGCCAGGCCTTGATTTAAATTTTTAATCAAAGGGCGTTTTAGGTATTTTTAAAAATTTCCTCTCTCTTCTCTGCAGCTTCCTCTCTACGGTCGCCAGTAAACGTAATTCAGACGATTGTGATTCCCACTATGATACCCAAAATAGACACAATAACCATTGTGATACCCACTGTGATATCGATTGTGATACCCAATGGATACAAACTGTTATACTATTGTAATACCACTGAGAGAAGGATAAGAGAGAGGTTCAAATCGTAGCCTTGTCAATAGAAGTGGTATACCCATTTGAATACCATATGGGTCTGCAAATGCTTCAATCATCACCTCCTCTGTATACCATATGGGTCTGCAACTGCTTCAACCATCTGGTTTGTCGTCTAGAAGCATAACCTACCGTCTGACTCTTTTTTTTAGAACGACAAGTTAACGCACGCACACGTTCCAGCGGTATCGGGCCTCCATTACGGGCAATCCCACTAATCCGCTGCCACCCGGCCCAGCCTTTGGCTGAACCCGACCGACAGGGTAGAGGGTCCCATAGACTGGTCCCACCCGAACCGGTCCCGGCCCCGGCCCCGAATGACCAGACCCAAAGTCTGGATATCTCAGGAAAGTGTCGCTCGTGGGAATCGAACCCGGGTAGTGTGGCTTTCACCGTCTGACTCTTTGACTCATTTTCGAGATTTAATTCGTTCCCTAGCACGACGCAAGATTCAGAAGTCGATCAGGGATTCTTCCCTCCTCAAAACCTCACTAGATTTGATTCTGATTATGGCCATTCGCTCTTCCAGCCTCGTGAATCTTTTTCGAGGTTCGATTCCATATGAAGCACCAAGGACTCTGATTTTAAACATGGGTTTAATGATGCAGATCCATTTAAAATATCATCTTCAAACCATCTGCTTCGTCATCTAGAAGCAAAACCCACCAAAATAATCGTACCATAAGAGTAGAGGAAACAAAGAAGGGGTGGAACCACATGACCAAATCGGCAGGACATCCCATTTCCCTTCCACCTGGCAAGGACCAAATTGGGAACCAAATCGCCGAAGAAGATGGACGCCACAGATCCGATGGAGGGCTTCACTGAAGTAGAAGAACCATCCGTACAGGAAGATGGTTACTGCTGTCAAGGACGAACCCAATTTTTTTTATACGATGACATCATATAATATAGACAAAAAATAATTGCCAAAAGTACGGTTTTTATCGACGTGTCTTCATCTTTTTATCGATGTTCAATAATGCCTGATGTGTTTTTAGCCTAATTCCACCATTTCGAGGGATTTTAAAGCGTTTTCTTTGATTTCGACGGATTTTTAAGTTTTTTATTGATTTCGAGGAAAATTTTCGGTTTTTTGGTTGATTTCAAAAGTTCTCTTCGGTTTTTTAGTTGATTTCAAGAGTTTTTTTTTGGTTGATTACGAGGTATGGTTACACGTTCTTGAAGTTTCAAAAAATAATACGATAGCACCTTCTAAAACGATATGGTTGCATCTTTTACGAACCTAAATTTTTTTTCTTTCGTTGGAGAAATAATACGGTGGCATGTGCCACCATAGCCACCATACTAGGTTTGTGTATGACTGTCGTGATTCAATGAGTTGTCAAAATAAAGGGCGTCTGGAACAATTTTACGGTTTTAAGTATGAGTTGTTAAAAAATATACAAATTACCCATTTACCATGTATTTTATTTTAGTAAATAACATTAATTATCTAAAATAATTGGCTCATATTGGATCTCACGGTTATCACAAACCACATTGTTCTCATGTATGATTAAACACACCCACAGGCTGTGTCATCATATATGATATCACACTTATCGCCTTCTCGCATGATCCTTCCCCCCACCTCTCTCTCTCTCTCTCTATATATATATATATATATAGGAATGTTCAAACGATAACGCTAACTATTTAAAAAAATGTGAAAACAACACATTACATACAAAATCATATGTAATTTTACATTAATCTGAAAAAAATGGACATGAGCGACTTTGACCGCTACTTAAGTCGCGGGGAAAGTCGCTTGAATTGTAACACTGTCAGGATCGAAATTCAAACAAAAATTTAATTCACACACACTCAGAATCAATGCTAAAGAAGTTGCGGAAAAACACTTTAACACTAACAATCAATGAAACAGTATATGCACTTAAATCACAAGTTTATATTGATTCAACTTGATGATTATACACAAAACCTCAATCCGTTGAACAGGCTCAACAGACGTTCTATACTTCTCTATAGAAAGGATCTAAACTAGTCTTGAGGTTAATTCTCTCTAAAACAAAACTTATGAATAATTTTTTTTAATCTATCAAAGACTTTTATACCATATATACAAGACTGATTACAAGATAATTATCAAAATAAAATTGATCTTCATTCCATAATTATCTCCTTTACTTTAGCTTCAATCTATACAGCTGTCTTCATTTAGAAACGGAGTCTTCATCTCATAAGCAGCACTATCTTAATGAGCAATATTAATCTCTACAAGCAGTATTAATTTTGTCTCAGCAGCATTAACTCCTTCAAGCAGTAGTAATTGTGATCTGGCAATACTAACTTCCTCATGCAGTAATAATAGTCATGTCTAGCAGTAGTTACCATCCTTGGCACATTTCAGACCCAACAATCTCCCCCTAACTTAACTTTTCAAATTGAGAAGTTAAGTTCTTCAAAAACTGGTCTTTATGATGCTTTCAAAACCTAAGTTTACACCCCTAGATTAGGATCCAAACCCAAGCGTTGATTGATGATCCTGCTAACCACAATCTTTGCCATTTTAGAGCCTTGAGGACAAATTAGTTTGGCTTTCAGCATCCCATGTAGCTTGGCTAGGCTATGGTCATATATCTTATCCACCAGGTAATATTCATGAAATCTTTTGTCAATGGTTAAGATATACACCCCACACCTTTCTATGAGTATCCAGTTATCCACAGACTTGAAGACATCTTTGATGACATGCTTGACAAGATCTGGACTGAACATCATGCATAAATACTCCATTGCTAGTTTCTTGATGTTCATCCCTGGAGTCTTCAGCATATCCCCATACAGATTCATTCCCACTTTAAACATTTCTTCCAAGTCTGACCTGGAACAACATCTGACTATCTTCCCCCAAGTAGAGTATACTTCAAAATGATCACCCATTCTTTTGATTCTGAAATATTCTTTGCCTTGATCTTCAAGAATATCCCAGTGGATGATTTCAGGAGCTTGGACTGAAATGGGATCTGCCTTCACTGGATCATTATCTGTTACAGTCATGTAAAGTTCAAAATGCACATTAGATTGACTTGGTTGCTGTGCACTTTGACTTGATTGATCAGGTTGACCTGTAACAGATGGTTCTGTTTCTTTCTCAGCTTCTGCAACCCTTGGTTTCTTAGATAGTTTCTTGGAAGCTATTGTTTTCACTCTCTTGGCAGATATGACTTCCACAGAAACATGTTCTTCCTTCTTTTCTTCAGCCTTTTCTTTTGAAGGGGTGATTTCCTTACTCTCAGGGAAGGGTTGTTGGATATTGAGATCATGTCTCTCTTTCATTTGTCTTTCAAACTCAACCCTTTGAGTGAAGTCCCCTTGAAGCTTTGCCATTTCCCTTTTATATAGCTCTTCAACTCTACTGTATGACATGCTAGCAAACATCTCTTCTTTTACACCAATTGAGCCTTTCAGAAAGTTTATCATTTTTCTCCTTTCTTGATTGGCAAAATAGGTCTTAGAAGGTTGTGTTTTCTGAATCTTTGCTGGCAGTCTGTGCTTGGATGCTTTCATTGTACTTTTCTTGGCCTCAGCTGCAGCTTTCAAGCTCTTTTGATATTCCTCATTCAGCTTAGTGGACAGATCTAGAGCAATCTGCCTATCTTTGGCCTTCTGAGTTTCTTCTTGTTGTTGTAGCTCAGCCTGGAGCTTCTTAGCCAGTTCCTCATCTAGTTCAATCTGTTTTAGCTTCTTTGGTGGCTTTGCAGATTCATCCACCTTTGCCTTTCCTTTCCTCTTCAGTTCAGCCTCATTGATTTCTTTCCTTTTTAGCTCAGGTCCTCCCTCTTTGATTTTCACTCCCTTGGCCTTTTGAGTGGCTTTGGGAGTGTCTGTTTTGGCCTTTAGAAGGGTTTCTGCTATCTCTATTTCTTCAACAGAAAGCCCTGTTACTGCTGCTGCCTCTGTTACTGCTGCTAAGCCAATTGATGCTGCTTTCTTGAATGTTTCTACTGTTGGCTCTGTTTCTACTGCTGTACCGATTTCTGCTTCTTTGACCTTCTCCCCCTCAAAAGTAGAGTCCATTCCAACAGGACTTTGCTTCTCAGATTCAGCTCTATTCTCCCCCTCTTTGGAAGCATCATGAGGGATGCTCCTCTTCTTCAGTATGAATTTGGTTCTCTTCTTCTTTTGCACATGCTTGAGGACCATTTTCTTGAGGTTGGAAATCTGGAATTGTTGGGATAAGATCACTTGTTGCAGCTCCTCAATAAGTTTTCCCTGAGATAGGACATCCTTATTTATATTGGCAATAGTTTCCATCAATTCATCGTATGTATATCTATCCTCACCACCTTTAGGTGTGTTTATCACCCTTGGAGGATCACTGGAACTTGTAGTTGGGGTCCTCTGCCTAGCAGAGGCACCTTCTACCCCCTTGGTTTCTTCGCACCGGGGACCTGTGGATGATTGCTCACCCAAAGTTGTCATGGGGAAGGTCTTAGATATGTTCACACTGTCCTGCCCTGCACTTTGTGCAAAGTCAGTAGTGTGAGCCTTACAGCCCATATGCTCTTCCTTCTCCTTATTGAGCACCTTTTTGGGGTTGGGAGACACCCCTGTGGTTTCCCTTTGATATTCTCTAATGGAGAATGCTCCATTAGAGGGCTTGAAGGCTTTGTGGGTGAAGGTACAAGAAGGGAAGGAACTTTCTTTACCTTTTTCCTTATATAAGTGTGAGTGATGGGTGATGTTGGCTTTTTAATAAGGGACTGAGGGATGTTAATAGAAATGAGTGGTGTTGGTAGGTCATCAGTTTGGTTGTCAGATGAGGGCTTTGACACTGATGCCTCACCATGGGAAGGAGACACAACCATCATTATTGAGAACAATGGTGTGTCAATACCTGAGAAGTCTTTACAAGTCCTCCTCATGTTAGAAAACACCTTCCCTTTCGGGACCTTAGGTACATATACCTCATTAAAATGAGGTAATTCCGTCAATTCCTTATTCAGTAAAGCTTGCACAAACCTGGGTACTAATTTACATTAGCAGTAGTAACTGACCCCCGCAGTAGTAATACTTACTAGCAGTAGTAACACTAACTAGCAGTAGTATTACATACTAGCAGTATTAACACAAACTAGCAACATTAACACAGACTGACAGTAGTAAAACTAACCAGCAGTAGTAACGCAGACTAGCAGTGGTAATACAGATTAGCAGTATTAACTGTACTTCACATTTGTTTGGCCTTTCATCCTGAAACACTTAAGCACACAATGGTTAATAGCACCAATTTAATGAAAGTAAATAAGGAGGAATCTATATAGGTACATAAAGAGAATGAGAATATACTTATTCATTGTTCATCATGCCCACACTTGTGACCAAGAATGTGAATCTATCCACATCAAAAGCTTTTGTGAATAGATCAGCAAACTGGTTACTTGTGTGTACTTTCTGAACCTGAATTAGCCTCTTCTCATTACAGTCTCTGATAAAATGGTACCTTATTTCTATATGCTTTGTTTTTTAATGCTTGACAGGATTATTAACAATGCTAATAGCACTGCTGTTGTCTATGAAAATAGGAGTGTGAAGAAATGTCATACCATAGTCCATCATTTGATTCTGAATCCATAACACTTGTGAGCAGCAGCTTGCAGCAGCTATGTATTCTGCTTCTGTTGTTGAAGTGGACACTGTGGTTTGCTTCTTACACTGCCATGATACTAGTCTTGCACCAAAAACTGACATCCTCCACTTGTAGACTTTCTGTCCAAGTTAGCTCCACCCAAATCACTATCTGAATATGCAAGTAGGTCAAATGATGAGTCATGAGGATACCAAAGGCCTAATCTAGGTTGACCTTTGAGATATCTGAATATCCTCTTGACTGCTTGAAAATGTGACTGCTTAGGCCTTACTTGAAATCTTGCACACACACACAAACAGGAAACATGATATCTGGTCTTGAAGCAGTGAGATACATGAGGGAGCCAATCATGGATTTGTAATAATGAACATCCACATCCTCCCCCTCAAGATCTGTAGTGATCTGTTTGTGTGTCTCCATGGGTGTGCTTGCAGGCTTGGAATCTAAGAACCCAAACTTGGTTAAAATGTCCTGCACATACTTGGTTTGGCTTATGAAGATTCCATCTTGTTTTTGCTTAACTTGTAGCCCAAGGAAGAAATTAAGTTCACCCATAGAACTCATATTGAATCTCTTATGCATTAATTCTTCAAAATCTCTGCACAATTGATCTTTTGTGGATCCAAAGATGATGTCATCCACATAGATTTGCACTAACAGGATGTCCTTCTTCTTCCTTTGAATGAACAGAGTCTTGTCAATGATTCCTCTCTCAAAACCATTTTCCAAGAGATAGGTAGACAAGGTGTCATACCAAGCTCTTGGTGCTTGATGTAGTCCATACAGTGCTTTCTTCAATTTGTATACTCTGTCAGGGTACTTGGGATTTTCAAACCTTGGAGGCTGACATACATATACTTCTTCTTCAATTTTGCCATATAGAAAAGCACTTTTCACATCCATTTGGTAGACTTTGAACTTCATGAAAGAAACATAGGCTAAAAACAACCTAATTGCCTCAATCCTAGCCACTGGTGCAAAAACCTCTTCATAATCAATTCCTTCTTCTTGAGTGTACCCCTGTGCTACCAATCTAGCCTTGTTCTTGATCACTATCCCTCTCTCATCCTTCTTCTTTCTGAAAATCCATTTTGTCCCTATAGCTTTGTGTTCTTTAGGCAGTTCTACCAAATCCCATACATTTTGCAGTACAAATTGCAGCAGCTCCTCTTGCATTGCTTCTACCCAGCTTGGATCTTTCATTGCATCATGTGCCTTTTTGGGCTCAACCTGAGATAGAAAGCAAGATAGTAAGCCTGATTGTATGTCTTTTAATCCTCCCAACTTACTCTGATTCCTTGTGATGATTGGAGAATTGATGTCACCAATCACCAACTGAGGAGGATGGTCTTTATGCACTTTTGTTTGATGAATAGCCTCTTCATTAATCTCTGCATCCATATTAGAGTCATTCTTTTCAGGAGATCTACCACCAAACACTGAGGAGTTTTAACCATCAGTATCATCTTCTGCTAATGCAGGCATCTCAGGTTCTAGATGTTCTGAAGTCAAAAGTTAATCCTCCTTTTCACCTCTCTCCTCTTCATTCTGAGCAGTTTCAGTATCCTTTGAATCTGAAACATCTTTCTTCTCTTGAACACAGAGTTCAATAGGATATGCTGTAGGGATTGGGAATAGCACAAACTCTTGTCTTTTGTCTTGTACTGATTCTGTCCCTGTTCCTGCATTATTCTCATAACTGAAACCCAAAGAATTAGTTAGTGAATTACTGTCAAAAAGCCAATCAGGGCCTGTACCAAGTTTATTTGGTGTGCTCTCATTGCATTTGACATTGTCACTTTCCTCAATTATTCTAAAAGAGGTATTAAATACTCTGTAAGCCTTACTTTGGGATGAGTAACCAACCAGAAATCCATCATCTGTTTTGCTATCAAACTTGCCTAAGTGAGTTTTGGTATTAAGAATTGTGCAAGGACACCCAAATGGTTTGAAAAATCAATTAAAAGGTTTCTTCTTGTTAAAAAGTTCATATGGTGTCTTGCCTTGAGATTTAACTATTAGAACCCTGTTTTGAACATAACAAGCAGTATTAACTGCTTCTGCCCAAAATGTAACTGGCAGTTTTGAATCTGCCAACAGGGATCTTGCAGCTTCAATCAGTGTCCTATTTCTCCTCTCAGCAACTCCATTCTGTTGAGGGGTCCTAGGAGCACTGTATTGTCTCTCAATACCTTTTTCCTCACAGAAGCTGTTTAGATCATTGTTTTTAAATTCAGTTTCATTATCAGACCTGATGATTTTAACTCTTTGATTTGTTTGGTTTTCAACTCTGAGAATAAAGGATTTGATAAGTCCATTTGTCTCATCCTTTGTCCTTAGAAAATAGACCCAAGTGAATCTAGAGAAATCATCAACAATAACTAAGCAGTAAGATTTCTTGCCAATACTCATCACATTTGAAGGGCCAAACAGATCCATATGCAATAAAGTAAGAGGTGAAGAGATTGTATTTATCTCTTTGGACTTATGAGAAGTTTTGTGCTGTTTGCCTTTAAGACATGCAACACAATGATCATCACATGAAAATACCTTTTGTGGTAAACCTCTTACAAGGTTGTTTTTCACAAGATTATTCATTGTTTTAAAGTTCATGTGACACATCCTTCTGTGCCAGAGAGATGATTCATCAACAGAAGCTTTTAAAAATAGACAATTAAATGATGAATCATTAGATACATTCTCCAAATCCAAGCAATAAACATTGTCCTTTCTTGGTGTTCTCAGTAGTATCATACTTTCATCAACTACCTTGAACCCTTTATCAAAGATAATAGATTCAGTATCAGTAAACAATATACTATGTTTCTTGTCACAAACCTGTGATACACTTAACAGGTTGTATCTCAATTGCTCAACATAGTATACATCCTCAAAGGTCATCTTACCCTTTGACACATTACCTTTTCCACTAATCTTTCCTCCAGATATATTATCACCAAATGCAACATGTCCTCCATCAATTCTTTTGAAGTTTTGTAGGCAGGACTTGTTGCCTGTCATGTGCCTAGAGCAACCACTATCAACATGCCAAATGCTCTTCCCTTTTAGCTGTTGGTTGCCCTGCACATAAAGTAGAACAGTTAGTTTTTAATAGGAACCCAAGCCAAAGTGGTCTTGGGTTTCCCATTCTCATCAACATATTCATAATCAGTTTTGATGAGCTTTTCAGACTGGGGAATCTTATGGCTTGAGTATTTTGTCAGGATTATAGGTCTTGCAGTACTAACACTGGAAGCAGTACTAACTTAATTGGCAGTACCAACATCATTAGCAGTACTAATTGGGTTAGCATTACTAACTTTGTTAACAGTACTATCTGAGTTAGCAGTAGTATTGCTTACAGCAACATTATTTCTATCAGCAGTACTATTTGAAGTAGCAGTACTAACAGCTTTCTTTATTTTTGGAACCCATACCTGAACAAAGTTGTTTGCTTTCTTTGTCTTTAATGTACTCCTTGGCTTATTTGGAGTATTTTTCTTTGATTTTGCAAACTTGTTTTGAACATGAGCTTTTAAAAGTGCTCTTTTTACATTTTCAGCCATATGATTCCTTTTTTGATTCCTATAACCAACAGGATTTTGTATATGTCTTTGAAAATTTATCCTCTGGTTCATAGGATTGAAATAATAGTATTTGGCAATATGGTGAAGCTTTCCACAAATAAAACAAGGTTTTGGTCTATTGATTTTACTCAGATCAACCCCTTGTTTTTGTGCCCACTGATTATTCCAGTTTCTTTGATTACCCCTTGTTTTATCATGTTTTTGGGGCTGCTGCTGTTTACATGTACAGGGATTCACAACTGTGGTCTACATATAGTGGACTCCCTGTACCTTTTCCTTTTCTCTCTTTGAGTTATCCACCTTTTCACTCTTGATGAATGGTTTACCCCCCCCCCTTTCATTTGTAAGGATATGATTTTCTACAGGAATCTCTTCTGCATTCTTACTCTCTGAATTCTCTTCCTCATTCTCTTCTTCAACCACCACACTATCTATAGGATCTACTTATGTTGCTCCTATAGGTAAGTCCTCCTTATTTTGGTTTTCTAAGAGATCTGAAGAGGGAGGGATGTAATTATTGTTATAAGGTGGAGGTGTTGCATTGTATCCTATACCACTCTTGATCTTATCATGAACTTGAGCTTTAAGCAAAGAGTCCATTGCTTTGGAAGCATAAGAAAACTTCTCAATGTCAAGCTTAGCTTTCTCATACTCACTCTTTATCTTCTCACACTCCTCTTTAGATTTTTCTATTTGAATCTCTAATTGATCTTTCTCCCACTTCTAGTAATTTGTGTCATAGTAATGCTGAAGTTCATTGGCCTTGTAAGCCTTGATTTGATCTTCAAACTTCTCAACAATCACTTTATACTCTCTTATATATCTTTCTAACCTTTTAAGGTCGTCACATATGCTTTGGTTATGATCCTTGTACTTTTTAACAGTCTCAAGACACTCTTCAGTGCACAGTTTAGTTTTTACCTCTGTTGGAATATTTATGCTTGAAGATTCTGAGACTTCTACCATCAAGGCTTGATTCTGATCAGCTTCTTCTGCTTGATCACTCCAATCAAATCCCATTCCTTCTTGAGAAACAAGAGCTTGAGTGGAGTTTCTGTTGTTTTGGAAGCTTGAGGAATGTGCTTGCTGACATGTTGTTGAGGAATTCCTCCTCTGCATTCTTTTGCAAAGTATCCCATCTTGTGACACTTGTAGCACTCCACCTTTGACTTGTCAAACCCAGCACCATCTTCTCTCCTCTGAGAAAAGTTGTTCCTTCCAGTCCTCTTTATGAATCTCTTGACCCTCATAGTTAGCATGGCCATTTGCCACTTTATATCCATCTTCTCAAGGTCATCTGCATTAATTTGTTGAAGATCATCATTAATTAAACCAGAATTAGCATAACTAGCACGAAAAGCTTCTAATACAGAGTCATTAGATACATCATGCTTAGATACATAAGCAGTACTAACTGATTCTGTATTAGTAGCAGAATCTGTAGAAGAAGAAGATGATAAAAGAGCAGCATTATGAGTGTATCCAGATGGTCTTTTCTTGGCTTCCACTTCAGCCTCAAACACCCTTAAGTCATTATAAAGATCGTCTAGTTCTTTGTCCTCCAGCTTGTCATTCTGTCTGAAGGAGACAGTATACATGGTCCATTCATCTCCAAGGGACCTTAAGAACTTTATGTTTACATCATCTTGATCAATCTGCACTCCAACAGTAGCTAGTTCACCAATCAGCTTGTTAAACCTGTCAAAAGTTTGAGTCATGGACTCATTCTTAGTTGACATGAAGTTTTCATACAGTTGCTTCAATATTGCCTTTTGATTTCTCTTGGTACTTTTGGTACCAGAGAATCTCTTCTCTAGAGCATTCCAAAGCATCTGGGCATCAGTGCAGTTGCAGAATTGGTGTTGATACTCATTAGGAATAGCGAAGAGCAGTGTGCTCAAGGCTTTCATCTCTGCCTGCCTTATCTTCCTCTCTCCATCCGTCTTTGGTGGGATTCTTTTTCCATATGCTCCAATCTTTCCTTCATTAGATGGGCCATTCTCAATGATGTCCCACATAGAGTAATCTGTGAGAAGGATGTATTGCCTGATCCTAATCTTCCACATGTCAAACTCATTAGATCTGAGCATTGGAACCTTTGAGACCAGAACGCTATCACTTGAGCCGTCCATGATGATTGTTGTTTTTCTGAGTTTAACAATGCTCTGATACCACTTGTCAGGATCGAAATTCAAACAAGAATTTAATTCACACACACTCAGAATCAATGCTAAAGAAGTTGCAGAAAAACACTTTAACACTAACAATCAATGAAACAGTATATGCACTTAAATCACAAGTTTATATTGATTCAACTTGATGATTATACACAAAACCTCAATCTGTTGAACAGGCTCAGCAGACGTTCTATACTTCTCTATAGAAAGGATCTAAACTAGTCTTGAGGTTAATTCTCTCTAAAACAAAACTTATGAATAATTTTTTTTTAATCTATCAAAGACTTTTATACCATATATACAAGACTGATTACAAGATAATTATCAAAATAAAATTGATCTTCATTCCATAATTATATCCTTTACTTTAGCTTCAATCTATACAGCTGTCTTCATTTAGAAACGGAGTCTTCATCTCATAAGCAACACTATCTTCATGAGCAGTATTAATTCTGAACTAGCAGTATTAATCTCTACAAGCAGTATTAATTTTGTCTCAGCAGCATTAACTCCTTCAAGCAGTAGTAATTGTGATCTGGCAGTACTAACTTCCTCATGTAGTAATAATAGTCATGTCTAGCAGTAGTAACCATCCTTGGCACATTTCAGACCCAACAAACACCCCGGTTCCTGGCATTGTAAGTCAACCCCTTTCCTCGTCATTTTACTTTACTTATTAGTATGAGTTGCTAGGAGGTTGTGTTTATGTTTCCCTACAGTGCCGAGAGCATCGATGTGGAAAATAACCAAATTTTGGAAGTTCGGGGGCATGGCGCGACAGTGCCTCGCGATAGTGACAATGGCACTGTCGCCGTGTCACTGTCATCGAGGGAGTGAGACTCTTGGTACATCTGGCGCAACCCTGCCTCGCGATAGTGACAATGGCATTATCGCCGTGTCACTATCGCTCGAAGTCTGGAACCTACAGTACGAATGGCGCGATTGTGCCTTGCAATAGTGACAATGTCACTATCGCTTGGACACTGTCGTCAACGGGGATCTGATGTTTAAAACTTAATTGTTTGGCCATTTTTCATTCAATACACCACCCACCACTCCTCACTTTCTCTCTAAAGTTAACCTAAAAGCATTAATGGCGATTTTGGCCAACTAAAACCTAGGTCCTTAGAGTTCAAGTAGTTCATCTTCTTAAGACAAAAGTTGGAATCTAGGGTCAAGTCTTCTTCATCATCATCTTCTTCCAAAGCTAGACTTGAAGGTTTTCTAGGGTTTTTACCAAAACCCAAGTTGTGAGTCACTCTTTCATCAAACTATATACATGTCACTATGGTGGTTCTTACTCCTAAAGCTATCTTGATTTCTTATTTGATGATTGAACCAACACCCCATTTTGGGAACCCATGTTACATTTCTAGGGTTTTGGATTTTGAAAGTAAACGTGGATTTTGAATGTCAACGGGTTAACATACATTTATTAAGGAACTAGTATAGTTATCATTCTTTCCTTATTTTCAATACAAACCATGGAGAAGTAAACAATGAGTTGAGTATGTATTTGACCTATATATATGAGTTGTCAATAATTTTACTTGCTTATCCTTATATAACATTTTACAAAGTGTGGGGTTTTGAAATAAAAATGAGTATGTATATGTGTACTTAAGTTTTGGGTAATTAATACCTATTAATGACTATGGTAATATATGTAGGAGTATGTTGTCAAGTGTGGGTATGTATGTATTAGACCTTACACTATGGATCCATAGGTGCACGAGTCTCGTTTTGGTTGGAAGGTTGGAATGGTATATCTTTCAAATGAACCAAGAAATAGGCATGGGGTCGAGATGAATAATAGTTGTGGACTTTAAGTCGGGCAACGACCAAAGACCAAAGACCAATAATTGTAATTTCTTGAGTATGAGGTTGGAATGGTATATCTTTCAAATGAACCAAGAAATAGGAAGGTTGGGCACGTGCTTTTAGAGAAGAGTTACTTGGAGATTTTTGGAAAGATAGTTACCCATTTTTGGTGATCTTAGCGACACCCGTATAAAATCTAGATTTTGTTAAGTCTAGATTAGTAGGTTGTTGTTCAAGTATCCGTATGAACTTTTGTAAACTCTTATTTTACGTTTCCCCATTGTTGGGCGATATCTTATGCATAGGTTGGCTTTGGTTGCATATTTTCAGGTCTCTCCCAGTTATAGACGTCATATTGCCGAATTTTTAAATTTTATTTTTACTCTAAAGTTTTAGGACGTTACATGAATCATATATGATTTTGTATTGGTTTTCGATTGTTCTCATATTTTCTTTAAATAAATATTGTTATCGTATTAACCCACCTCTCTCTCTCTCTCTCTCTATATATATATATATAAAGATTGTGGTCAGAAAATGACATTACATACAAATAACCCATTTAAAGATTATGTATGATGTAACCCAAATATATAGTAAGAAGGCGCTTCGGATAATTATTTTATGATTTTCATATATGTAAGTTATATATTTATAGGGGTAGTCGGTTACAATACATATGGCGTCATTTTTAAGGATCTCGTGTTTACAAAAAGGCAAATTATATGCAGGTACAATAGATATTTGAAGTTATAAACAACTCTAAAATGTATATCGGTTTTTGCAATTATCTTTTATATGTATATTCTTTTTTTTTTTAAATTATAAATTATCTTGAAAAACTTATATTATAATTTATAATAACTTAAAAGAAAATTCAAAAATCAATTCTATACATAACCAATCATGGGCTAGGCCTTGAGATTATATAGAACTTGTAACCGGTCTTTGACCGTCGAGCCATAACCAAGTCATTCGGTATCGGACCGGGACCAATTTGGTTATCTCTATTGTCTCAGGACTTGTTAAAGAAGCCACTACGAATTCTCTCTTAAAATCAAGTAGGATCCTCTCTACTATATGAAAAAGAGTAAAATGTGATCTTTTTTTGTTGGTCCACTACAAGTATGACTACTACTTTTGTATACTGTTTACTAAAGACGACTGGAGAAAGGACAACCATGTGTATTTCAACCAATTAAGTTTTGACATGTAGACTAAGCTAGTACATCATATTAAGGGGTTGTTCGGTAACAACTTAATGAGCTATATAACAGATATAACAGTATTTCAACCAATTAGTTGTTCGGTAGGAGCTTAATCGCTCAACCGATGGATGATTCGCTCAACTACAAAAACCATGTCATATAGACTCAGCCATTAAATTCCTTTTATTTTCCCCCCAACTACCCTTCTCTTCTTCCCAACCTCCAGATTACACAATCGACCCTTCTGCTTCCTTTCTTCCTCCTTCTCTGGTTAGCCTTAAAAAAACCTCTCGATCTCCATCTTCTTTGTATGATTCACGGTGAACTGCTCTTGCTTTCTTCTTTGGTTCATCGTGAAAAACCATCTCGATCTCGATCACCAGAGTTCTTAACGACTCCAAGGAATTTGGTGGTGAAAATCGATTCTCACCCCCTGGAATGAAGCTCCAGTTGCTCCTTAATCTCCTTATCTCTTGCTTATTTGTTAGGTTATTGGTTCCTGCAACTGAAATCGAGCACATGAATTTGGATTGTTGGGTTTTTTTCACATGAAGAAGAAGAAGCAACCTATTTTGAAAGTGGGTTTGGTCAGATTGATAGGTTTCTTTGAAAGTGGGTTTGGTCAGATTGATAGGAGTAGAAGAAGAAGCAACCTATTTTGAAAGTGGGCTTGGTCAGATTGAAACCCCCTTTTCATTATTTTGAAATTGGGTTTGTTCATATATATTTTGTTGTAATAAATCTTGTTAGTTTTAGAAATGTTTAAATTATTTTTATTTTATTTTATATAACTTGGGGGTAAAATGGTCATTTCTGACATTCAGACTGTTTATTCAGCACAACAACCGAACAACAACTTATCTGTTAACACCCAGACAACCATATCCATACAGACAACTATATCTATACATGTTTTAACAGAAAACGAACCGAACAACCCCTAAATACAATGAGTATAAATACCAACACTGTGCTCTTCTCTGTGCACATTTAAGAGAGCTAAACCATTGTAAATCGTGTGTCTATTTATTCTTTTGGATGGCGTAAATGCTCATTTTTGTGGGCTAGCTAAGGTGGGAAATGCAGTATACTGTGAGCGGATCATTATTGGACTTTTATCCCGTGGGCTAAAAAGTTAAAAGCACAAGCGCCATGATTGCATTACAAATAATCCTAGGTCCCGTTTGATTTGTAGGATTTGATAAGAATTGGAATTGAATTTCATTCCAACTCTATTTTTTGTTTGAATGAATGCTTAGATTTGAAAAATCTCACATGAGATTTAGAAATCTAATGGAGTAATTGGTATTTTGCAGGATTTTCATAGAATTTGTTTATAATAATGTTCTAAAATATAATAAAAACACTTGTAATAATCAATTAATAAAAAAGTAATTTATTATTTTTATAATTTGTATTCATAAATTGTAAAGAATGGAATTCAATTCAATTCTAAATCCTTAAAAAACATTCCGCCAAACCAAACGGTGTTTAAAGAGTTTTTGTAATCCATTGTCATTGATGATTGCAAACATTTTCCATGAAATTATATGCACAATGATAATTTTAAAAAACAATGTATTTAGTACATGTTTGTTGCATTAATTATCAATTCACTAAGCTTATTAGATTGCTAGTTCTAAAGGTTAGGAAAATCTAAGAATGGACAATACACATGGAAATGTCTAGATCTAAGGATTAGGAAAATCTAGAGTGGACAAAACACATGGAAATGTCTAGATCTGCTAGACTTAGTATATACCAACTATGTTCACATTGGTTTATGTATTTGCATGTTATTTTAATTCATGTTTTTTGGACGGTATTAGGGTTGTAAACGAACCGAACGAACACGAACGGAGGCTTGTTCGTGTTCGTTCGTTTAACTTAACCGAACAAACGAACACTACTAGAAAAAGAGCTATCACCGACGGACGTTTCCGACGGATTTTCCGTCGAAAAATTTTCCGACGGATTTCCAGCGGATTTCAAAAAAGTTAACAAAAGTCAACATCGCCTTAAATCCGTCGGAAATCCGTCACAAATCCGCCACTGAAATTTTACGGAAAATAAATATTTATATTCTCTTTAATATTTGTGGATATCCATTACAAATCCACCACAAATCCGTCACAAATATTTGTTTAATTGAAATTAAAATACTTAATTAAATAAATTAGTAACTAAACGAGCAAATTAGAAAAAAATTAAATTAATTCTAATTAATTTCCGATGAATTTTCGATGGAAATTAATTTAATTTTAAATTAAATTATTTTTCGTCGGAAATTAATTCGATTTTTAATTTTTTTTTAATTTTAAAACATTTTCTTACATTAATGGTTAAGATATAAAGTTTAATAAAATCGAATTAATTTCCGACGGAAATTAATTTAATTTTAAATTAAATTATTTCCGTCGGAAATTAATTCGATTTTTTTATTTTAAAACATTTTCTTACATTAATGGTTAAGATATAAAAAATTTTAAAAAAAATTGAATCAATTTCCGACGGAAATTAATTTGATTTTTAAAAAAATTTATTTTAAAATATTTTCTTCATTAATGGTTAAGATATAAAAAAATTTTAAAAAAAATTCGAATTAATTTCTGACGGAAATTAATTTAATTTTAAATTAAATAAATTAAATTAATTTCCGTCGGAAATCCGTCGAAAATTAATTCGATTTTTTTAATTTTTTATTTCTTAACCATTAATGTTAGAAAATATTTTAAAATAAAAAAATTAAAAATTCAAGTTATTTTTTAATTTAATTAAAAATTACGTTTTTGTGTTTTTTTTTCAAAACTCGTCTCCGTCTATTTTTATTGTGTCGTAGTGGTTCGTATTGGGGCTATGGTGGTTTAGTTTTCTTATCTAAGCAACTTCACACCACACGCATATATGTGGTAAATATCTGTACACAAACACGTAATAAGTCACATATGGTGTTAAGGCGGGCCTTAATAAGTTATAAAACATCATATTAGATATAATGGTGATTTAGTGGTTTGTATTGTGATATAATGGTTCTTAGTTATTTTTTCGACCTTAATAGACAACATATACATCTATTAGTGGATACGTGCACACAAACACATAATAAGTCCTCATTGGTGTTATTGGGCTTAATAAGTCAAAAAATATCATAATTAGCAATAATAGTGGTTGAGTGGCTTATATCAGGGTATAATGGTTCTTAGTTGTCTAGTTGACACGAATACACGACACATGCATCTATGAAGTCGATACGTGTAAAGAAGCACATAATAAGTCATTACTTGTGTGTTTGTGCATTAATAAGTCAACAACGATCATAACAAACTTTGATCGGTTCAATTAGGATTTGATGGGTTATATTGATCTTATATCGGTTCTGTTGGGCTCAAATCAATTTAATTAGGCATAAATCAGTTCAGTTGGGTTTTTAGGTTATATTGGGCCTTAATAAGTCAACAATGCTCATAATGGGCTTTGATGGGCTTTTATTGGGATTTGATGGTTCTATTAGGCTTTGATGGCTCTATTGGGCTTAAATCGATTCAATTGAGTTTTACTAGGTTATATTGGGCTTAAATCGATTCAATTGGACTTAAATCGGTTCTATTGGGCTTAAATCGGTTCAATTGTGTAACACCCTAAAAATAAGGATAACAAAAATCCGGAAAAACGGACATAAGGTATACTAAAATTTGCCATAGCAAGAGCCTCCCAAAAATGGGGAAACATTTAATCCTGTTTAATTACAGTTGTAATTTAACGGACAATAAATAACAACCAACTAATCTAATTTCTATAACTAGAAAAGAGATTACAAAAAGGGGTGTCATTTATAACCCAAATAATCTTCAATCAAAAGTATGTCCAATGCCAATTTTCCCCAAGCTCTCACTCAAATCACTACGCCAACTTAGAACCGGCGCCACTAGAACCTGAGATACACATCGACACCAAACAAGTGTTAGGCCAAAAAGCCTAGTGAGTTGAACAATAATAAGCATGCATGACCAGTTACAGTTCTTATCGGCAGTTAACCAGAGTTCAACTATATGTGGAGTCAATAGGGGATACCCATAACACCAATCAAGTTCCACCCAAAGAGACAATGTACCTTAGTGCCAACTACTAAGAGTGACACCCAAAGGCCCGACACACCCGAGGACTACAACCATGGCATTACCCCGAATGGCGGAGGTCTAGGCACATACCCACACGGTGGCGCTCAAGACTACATCCTCATAGTGTCTACTGACTTGGTTCGTCCAACATAAAACATATAGGAGATTTGTGAGGTATATTTCAACCATATATAATTCAATATCAACCACGGGTATTATATCACCATCCTAATCATGTAAGTCCAATATAAGGCCCAAATTTCAACATAATCAATATGTAGGTAAAAGATCACCAAGAAGACATTCCAAGTAGAAATCATCATCTACTAAAACCTATATACCCAAATCATGTCAAAATACTCATAGTAGGTATACATGAAGAAAATCCCGATTACTTGCACAAAAGAGTAATTCATAGCACGATATTCATAAGCAAACTCCCAACATATTATTCACAAGAACACCATCAAAAGTTGAATACATAGAAATAAATATTTTGAGCAAATATACCAAAATGATAGCAAGTAAGAGATTATGATGTGTATCTAGTTTTAACAAAGGTTTAGTAAACTCACAATCTAGGTTTTGAACCAAAAACCTAGAAAATATGGAACCCTAGTTTTGAGAAGATGAGGCTTGAAGAAGGTGAAGATCTTGAAGAGTACTTCAATGTAACCACTTGGATGAATCTTCCATGATGACTTAATGCTCTCACCAACCCAAAACCTAGAAGTTATGAGGTAGGAGATGAAGACCCAAAATCTAGCTTTTGACACTTGGGGAAGATGAAGATGGAGATGGTGGTGAAGCTTCCAAACAGAAACCTTGAATGATGCTCTTAACTTTAGCAATAAATGGTGAAGGTTTGGTGGTTGGAGAAACCCTAGATGAAGTAAATGAAGAAGGAGGGTTTTGGGAGAGAATACTTGGAGATAGAAATGAGAAGTGATTGAATTTTTTGGGGAAAAACACATTTAACCCGAACTGTGCCTTCTGATGCCATGCACGGTCCGTGCCGTTTTTGTGAAGACAAGAGCACGACCCGTGCCAATGCTTCTGTGACTAGGCATGACCCGTGCCAAAATTGTGAAGAATGGCGCACGGCCCGTGCGCCCCACAAACCTCGAAAAGCTGCCCTTTTTTCATCCTTTCTCCTTCTTATTTGGCCAAACGTAAATTCGGGGTGTTACAAATTGGGCTTTTAATAAGTCAATAACAATCATAATGGGCTTTTATGGGTTCAATTGGGATTGATGGGTTATATTGATCTAAGTCGGTTCAGTTGGGCTTAAATCGGTTTAATTGGGTTTTAATAGGTTATATTGGGCCTTAATAAGTCAACAATGCTCGTAATGGGCTTTGATGGGCTTTATTGGGCTTTGATGGTTCAATTGGGCTTAAATCGATTCAATTGGATTTTAATAGGTTATATTGGGCCTTAACAAGTCAACAATGCTCGTAATGGCCTTTGATGGGCTTTATTTGGCTTTGATGGTTCTATTGAGCTGAAATCGGTTCAATTAGATATATTGGTCTTAATAAGTCACCAACAATCACAATTGGTAGGTCCTTAACAACGATTACTTTAGTAACTTGATTTTTAGTATTTGACAATTAATACATGTTTGTATTTACCTTTGTAGACAGAAGCTAGAAATGGTGTGCCATCGACCTGTGGGTTCCTCTTCGATTATACACATAGGAAGAGGTCGAGTACAGAGTCATCTTCTTCGGATGGCGGGTCATCACTAGGGGGTTACGTGACTTCGAGGGATAGCTGTATTGCGGTAAGTTTATATAATTGTTTACCTTTAATTCCAAATCTTTTTCTAGTAAACGTTGGGATTGTTTAAGTTAAAATGTTATTATATCTATCTATCTATATCTATCTGTCTAGTTTTGGTTGCTATTTGTTGGGAAAACATTAAGATTGTTTTAGTATAAGTGTTGTGATAACTCTCAAATATTGAGAGTTAATTCCTCTCTTTTATATTCGTTTTACCACATTTTCCCCCGTTTTTGTCTCTCATCTCCTTCATTTGGTCTTAATTGTTCAAACATGATGATGAAGTCTCAAGAATGCAAAAATTTCGGTTTCACTAACTTTTGTACAAAAAGTGGCCACCTTGCTGGCACCTTGTCATCACGTTGAACATGGGCTGAACATTTGTTGATAAGTTCCAGCCATTTTCGGAAAGTTGACTTCTGAAGGAATGTAAAGAGTCTTCTGATCTTTCACTAGAATATTCAAGGAAGAGAACATAAAGTAGAGGTCCAAGGAAAGTTCAACACTCTTCCTTAAAAGCTACTTTTGAGGAATAGTCACATCAACACTTTTCTCTTCCTTGGGCTATAAGTGAGGGCTTGGAGGAACCATTTGGACATAGAACAACTTCCAGGAGCATTGAAGACTTCTGGAGCTTAAGCATTTAATTTCTAGTCTTTCTTTAAAGATTGTAATTTAGTTGCATTTAATTTTAACTTCTTTGTAAAAGTTGTAGCCAAAGTGGCCACCTTGTCACCACTTTGGCAGTAGCTCTTTAGTTATTTATGCACTTTATGTTTATGTTTTCTCCTTCTTCTCCCATGTCTTTTACTATTGTTATGAGCTAAGCACCCCTTTGGGTGTGGGTATGAGCCAAAGCTAAGACTAGTAGGCAACACTTGGGTGTTGCTATCGTTGCTAACTCTTAGACTTGGTCACTTGAGTCGGGACTTTAACTCAACGCGAACAAGCCGATCACTTGTTAGTGTTAATATTAGATTTTAGACCTCGAGAGGGGCAGATCTGAAATACGGCTTGGGTGATGCAAAGAAGATTTGAGAAACTCTTTTATAACCACGTAGAGATACGGGGTTTTGCATGACTATAACTAAGGTTCAAATGTCGGTTGATATGAGTGTCACAAAGAGATGTGGGCGTCCATATCTATACTGATGGAACTGAAATCCTTAGAGGTTTACTTAGTTAAGTCGGCAAGTCTAGAGTTGGTCAACGTGGTGACAAAGTGGGGACAACGTGGCCACGTTCCGAGGAAACTCATTTTCGAGAGAAAAGGGGTTTTAAGGCTGTCGTGTATCATTTTGTTTCTGACCAAGTTGTTACTACATCAGTCTTAGTTAATGCTTGTACCCACATCCTGCCTTTAATACTGTTAATTCCGTTTAATCGTTGTTTAGTTGCTTAAAATCCACAATTTTTGATTTTGTTCTCAAAACTTAACCAAGCACTAGAAGTTCATGAAAAAGTCTCTGATTCTTAGTTGACTAGTCCATGTGGAAACGATCTCGGTACTCTACCACTTTATTACTTGTAGCGATCATAGTGTCCGGTGTGCATTTGCACCGCCACTGTGGCAACATAGTGGCCACTTTGTGGACCTATACGATTTTCCGCTATCATGTTGGTATATATATATATATATATATAGGCTTAGGTTCATTTGAGAAATGGTAAATATATGAGAAATAGAGAAATAGTCCTATACTTTCATATGGTCAAGATCGGATTTGACTGGTCAAATATTGCGGCTTTGACTGGTCAAAAGTTGCGGCTATTCCAAAAGTAGAAGGACACTTTCGTAATTTTTACAAAATACACGGGCTTTGTTCATATATGAAAATGTATAATTCACATATGAACTATATGTTCATATATGAATCAGTGTAATTCACATCTGAACTCTTTTAACTGATTCATATATGAACCTTTGTGATTCATATATGAACTAATTAACTGATTCACATATGAACTAATTAACTGTAAGTTCATATATGAATCAGTTGAACTAATTAACAGATTCATATATGAACTTTTATGATTCATATATGAACGTATAGTTCATATGTGAATCATATAGGTTCATATATGAACTCATCCCGCGTATTTTATGAAACTACCCCTCTACCTTCTATAGACCATGCAAGGAATTATCCGGTGCTTCGCGGTCAAAACCGCAAATGTTGACCAGATGAATGACTAAGATTACTTCTTTATTTCTCATACATTTACCATTTCTCAAATGAACCTCTCCCTATATATATATATATATATATATATATATATATCCATTTTAGTCTGGGTTGCCATTTCTTGGGCAAACGTTAGGATTGTTTAAGTTAAAATGTTAGTGTTATATCTAGTTTGGGTTGCCATTTTTTGGGGCATACATCTTATTGTTTAGCGGCTATATCTGTCTTTGGTTTCATTGTTTGCGGAAATTAATATTGTTTTAGTTTACATGTTGGTATATATATATATCTCCATTTTAGTCTGGGTTGCCATTTGTTGGGCAAACGTTAGGATTGTTTTATTTGGAAATGTCCCAATTACAGCCGTTATGTTGTTGAAATTGATTTGTGTCTTAAACCACAAAGTAACTATAATGCCAATCTCACCCAAAAACACAACGAGGATGCCACTTCCCATCCCATAATAGATGAAGAATTGTGGCAACAGGCGGTCGGGGGAAGCAAGAAAGGCCGAACATACGACTTTGGGAACACTAGGGATCCGAATTTGGTCTTGATCGGGGTACCCTCAGGTGGATATTCGAGTGGTGCATCTTCTTCTGATGCTCGGGTGTGTACCTCTTTTTCCTTTGATGTTTATTTACTTCGTATATACTTATTAAAAACTCTAATGTTGGTTGGTTTTTTTTTGTAGATTCAAGCATTAGAGCCCCGACTGCTCGAATCAGAAGAGGCCCGCAACAAGGAGATGGAGGAGATGCGCCGAAGAGACGAGGTCCGCAGGAAAGAGCATAAGGAAATGATGGAGATGGTGATCAGGTTAACCCAGAGTCAGTTTACTCAATCGCAGTTTCCGCCTCCCCCGACCCCAGAGTCTTGATGTTTGAGTATTATGACCAATTTTGTATTTGAATTCATGTACATGAACTTGCTTTAGTGAACAATTGGGATAATTTGTATTTTTAGCGTCCTTTATAATCGATGACGGCTTTAATTTATTTTAATATTTTATTTACAGTTTTTTTGCATTTACAGGATTTTAAAATTTTAAAATCGTTTTTTTAATTACTTTTTTTAAATATCCAGTTAATTTCCGACGGATTATCCGTCGCTGAAATTAAAGAAATAGATCCAAATTTATAATTTAAAAAAAGTTTCCGGCGGATTTCCGACGAATAATTTAAATAAATATTTTAAATAATAGTTTTAAAAAACAATTTTAAAAAAGAAAAACAAATTTCCAACGGATTTCCGGCAGAATTTCCGTCGGAAATTTGTTTTTCTTTTTTAAAAATTTTCTTTATATTTTTTTAATAAATAAACGGTTAAAAATAAATTAATTAATAAATTTTTTATCCGTCGGAAACTAATTAATCAGATTAAGAATTTGTTGATTAATCTGATTTTCTTAAAAAAATGGGAAATTAATTTCTGACGGATTTCTGACGGAAAAATCCGTCGGAAATGATAAATCCGTTGGAAATCCGTCGGAAAATTCATTTTCTGGCAGGGGATTTTTTGACAGCGTAATCCGCCGGTTATTTGATTTTCCGACGGATTTTGCCGTCGGAAATGGTATTTTTTCTAGTAGTGGAACGAACACGAACGGTAAACGAACGAAATTTTATGTGTTCATGTCCGTTTGTTAAAAAAATATGTTTGTTCGTGTTCATTTATGTTCGTTCATCAAGAGTTAAACGAACGAACATAAATTAACATAAATGAACGTAAACGAACGAACGTAAACGAACGAACATAAACGAACGTAAATGAACAAACACAAATGAATAAAAAACAACCACCGTTACTCATCATTTCCTTCGTAAAAAATAATTTTATAAAATTAATTTAATTAATGCTTTTACACATTAATGTCATAATATATGTAAATATACTTATATATATAAACGAACATAAACGAACGTAAACGAACATAAATGAACTAACATTAACGAACATAAATGAACGAACGTTCACGAACGTAAATGAACAAACGAGATCATTGTTCATGTTCGTTCATTTAACTAAACGAACAAAAAATTGTATCCATGTTCGTTCATTAATTAAATAAACGAACATAAATGAACTTCCTGTCGAACGGTTCACGAACGGTTCGTTGAACGTTCGGTTCGTTTACAGCCCTAGACGGTATGAGACGAATTTGAGATGTTTAAGCATTCATTGTTTAATTCAAATAAAAAAAAACTTTCATTATCTGTTGATTCGTTATTTGTGAGTATTTTGCTAAAATATTGTAGTGACATTTACGTTACTTATGACTATGAGTGAGTTAAGTATGATGTAGGTATCAAGGTGAAAAATAAGGGGAATTTAAGTTTCTAATGTTGCCCCAAATATTAGAAATATGCTCAATGTTACAATCATTTGATAAATATGTTTCTCTTTTTTCTAATGATAAAAAACCCCTATTTCTATACTTAAGTGTGCTCAATGTTGCTCCAATTTGCTCAATTTTCCTCCATTTTCTCTCTTTTTTGATCAATCTCAAGACATAGGGAAACACCCTTTCCTATTACGATCAATTCTAAAACTGTAACACCCGTAATTTCCTAAAGAACGTTCAATGATTGGTCAAGGAAACGGTTAGTGGCCGACAGAGAGAAACGGTCGGGGAGCGGTTTAACACGAGACGCGAGAAGGCACCACAGGCGACACGCGTGGTTTGATTCGCGGCCTCAAGCCGCGGATAGGCCCACGTAAGTTGCTGGGATTCGCGACTCAGGAACACGCGCTGCTTGGCCCGCGACTTGAGGTCAGTCTGATCGACTTAAAACCCAATTTTTAGGGTTTTCTCTCATTCTTACTCCCACACTCTCCATTTCTCTCCATTGGTGCGATTTTTGGGAGCTCTTATCTCAGATTTGTAGCACCCATGGTGGATTTATCCTAAGGAAGCATAAAGGTTCGGTATTTGGAAGCTCGGGTTGAAGAGTTGGATGGGTTCCTTGGATAGCTTTGGGTGGAGAGTCTCAATATCTTGAAGTGGTAAGTTTCCTTGAATATTCTAAGCTTCAGTATAAGGATCTTTGTAGATCTAAAGGTTTTACTTATTGATGGTTTATTCTAGACTTGAAGAAATGGGTTATTTGGAAACCCTAGCTTATTGTTGGTGATGACTTGAAAATGGGGGAATCTACATTATTGGAGGCTAATGGTTGGATTTGGAACCTAGGTTTAACTTAACCTAGCGAGGTGAATTCAAATTGATTTGTGAAAATGGTGTACATGCCAAAATATCTATTTTAAAGTGTTTATATGTTTTACATGAAATCATTAACTGTTGAGTTATTTGACGAATCTTGATTATTTGAAGTGTTCGATTTTATAAACTTTGTAAAACACCCACGTATGAGATTTTGAGCATTTTGACAACTAAATCATACACATTGGTATTTTGATGATTTATTTCATGAAGTAGAGTTGGAGTATAAAATCATTTTATTGGGTATTTTAGATGAGTGTTTGATTTTGTGTTATGGGACGTTTTTTTTTTTGAAAGAATAAATGATATAAACTCACTTGGAAAATGATTTGCCCCAATCTAAACTACATTGGAGTTAATTATATATTTTGGAGTATGGGTTTACATAAATGCGGGTTGTTTACGTTTGATTTTGTTTTATGATTTTCAACGATGGGTCTTTGGATTTGTTGAGCCTATGGCTCAGTTTGGATTTTGTTGGATCTTGGAGACACTTGTCCGATTTCAATAGCTCAGTGTAGAGCGTTTGGTCATGATTTGCATTTACTGCATCTTATTAGAGAATTACATGTTTCGAATGCGTTAGTTTATTCGTTTTGAGTCATGTAATGTTTTTAGCTAGTGCAATGGATCCATAGGCACGATGTTCTTAATGTCCCGTTTTGGACAAGTTCACCACTTTGGCATGGAATATGCATTGGGTCACCATGGTAAGTAAGGTGTGGACCATACGGTCGGGAAACGTCCCATGGGCAGTAAGGTGTAATTCCATTATGTGCTTGAGTTCCCATTTTGGAACTCTCAAGAATAGACCTGGAGTGGTTGACTTGATGTTTTTCGAGAATAGACTTGGAGTAGTTGAGCTTGATATGTTTTATGTGTAAAACATAAAAATTTTGAGGTCAAAGAAATGATAAATTTTGATGTTTTATGTGTAAAACAAGAAATGATAAAGTTTTGAGAAATGATTTTCAGAAATGTCCAAGTCAGAAAAGTTCAAAGTAAAGATTTGAAGATTTGATGAAGATCAAAGAATTTCTGAAGTTTTTGAGGAAATTTTCTTTGAAGATTATTTGCTGAAAGCAATTCGAGCTGATTCTGAAGATAATTTTTTTCCAAAGTCTGTAAGTATTCTGTGAAAGATTTGGGGAGATTGTTAATAATTTGAAGACAGTCTTGGAAAGAATATAGTCAAAGAAAAAGGGGAGATTGTACTGACAGAGCTTAATGTGAAGACTGAATTGCTAGATCTTTCAACAGTGATCTTGAATCCAAAGGGGGAGATTGTTAGAGCATAAATATGTTGGATACAAGATCAAGAAGACAAAAGTCAAAGTTCAAGAAGTCAAAGCTGAGAAAGTCAAATCTTATCAAAGTCAAAGCCTTTTGTAATAAAAGTCAAAGTATTGTATTTGTATTTTACTTTCCTTGTTTTAGTTGTAGGTATAAATAGTTTCATTTTTCCTTTGTAAAATTGTAGTTAACAGAGTTAAGAAGTCAGATTGTAATATCTGAGAGAGAGAGATTAATGGAGAGAGAGAGAGAGAGAAAGTTCTAGAGAGAGAAAGTTGTAAATTGTGAATTGAAAGTGAAATCAAAACAGGTAATTGATTCTTGTTTGTGTTTTGTTTGTTTAATTGTGATTAGAAACTAGATTCAGGGGATAACAATTGGTATCAGAGCAGATCCAAATCGAAATCAATTCAAGAAAAATGGTCGACACTGTGTTCTTCAAGTCTAGATCTGCTTTCGAGTTTTAGTGTGTTTTTGGAGCAGATTTTGGTTAGGAATTTTTTTTAAAGTGTATTAGATTGAGTCTTTGTAATTCAATTTCAGTATTGCACTGTAAATCACACGAATTTTGTGATTTTTGTTGAATTTTGTTCACGAGTCGAAATTTACTGTTTCATCGATCTTTTTGTATTGTAAGTGTTTGTTTGTAAGTTTCTTGAGTTGTAATCTGTTCTAGCATTGTAATCGAGCTACAATTCAAAGTTTCAGATCAATTGGACAAAGTTTAGATCGAATTCAGATGGAAAAATCAATTTTTGGGTCGACTTTCGGAAGAACGCGCTAGATCTCCCAAACGCGCAAGTTCTTCGTCCAAACGCGCAAGGTTTATCCGCAAGAACGCGCAAGTCAAAGGATAAATTTTGGTCTCAAACGTGCAAGGCGTTATCTACAAGTTCTAGAAACTCGCTGATCAAGTCTGCGAGTTCGAAAAAGTTGGAATTTTTTTGTAAGGACCAGAACGCGCTAGTAGTGATCTGCGAGTTCTACAAACGCGCTAATCGAAGTTAGCGAGTTTGAAGAGGAATAGTGTTCAGCGAGTTTACTCGACGTGCGGGTTTGAAAAATCAGGAAATATTTCTAAGTATTGAAACTCGCAAGCTTCAACGAGCGAGTTTAGTAAACGCGCACGCCTCTGTTAGCGAGTTTCAGCGTGAACAGTCTTCAGCGCGTTTAGGCACTTGCGAGTTTCATCCTTCTGCGAGTTTATCTGCGAGTTTATTTAAACGCGCAACTAGGCTTCTGCGAGTTTTATAAACACGCACGCTTAAGCCTGCGAGTTTCACTTTGAATAGTGGTTTGCGAGTTTCAGCGCCTGCGAGTTTTAAGCTTTAACAGTGAATTGCGAGTTTCTGTACTTAGTCAAAATTTTCAAAATTGTAATATGGCTCTTAATAGTGAAACTTTCAAAATTGTGTTGCCCCTTGACCCCACCCGCTAACCGGGTAGCGGGACCCCCGTGCTAAGTCTGCGAAGGGGGACATATTTCTGGTTGTGATTAAAATTTCTGATTTTATATTTCAAGTTTTCTGTATTTTCTTGATTGTTTCATTTGGACTAACGATCAGTTTCTAGTTTCTTATTGCATATATTTTTCAAAACAGGTTTAAACAAGATGACTTCCAAAGATGCTCTTTCCATTGGCACTGATGTCAAGCCACCTGTATTGTTCAAAGGAGAGTATGAACAGTGGAAAGACAGATTCCTTGATTTTATAGACAGGCATGCAAATGGAGAGAATACTATGTTGTCTATCACAGAAGGTCCTATGGCACCAATCATGGTTCAAATACCAGATGATGATTCGTCTGATAGTGAAGATGGTACTGAGGAAAGAGATCAAAAGATGAAAACAGTGGCAGTGGATATTTCTCAGTATTCTGAAGAACAGAAAAGCCGATACAAAGCAGATAAACAAGCAAGACCCTTACTTCTTCAGAGCATTCCGAATGAGATCTACATCAAGATTGATAGTTACAAGGGAAATGCTAAGAAGATGTGGGATCAATTGCAAAAGATGATGATGGGATCTAAGATTGGGAATCAGATGAAAGTGGCTAACTGCATCAACAGTTATGAGGAATTCAAAGCCAAAGAGAATGAAAGCTTAGAAGATACTTATGAACGGTTTGTCTTGCTTCTGAATGAGTTGTCCAAGAATAAGGTGAAAAAGAAGCAACTTGAGAACAATGTCAAATTTCTGAGCATCCTACAACCAGAGTGGAAGAAGCATACACGTAGGATGAAACAGATGAAGGATCTGAATGACATACCGTTACATGAGGTATATGAGACTCTGAGGCAGAATGAAGAAGAAGTGGAAGAGAAAAGAGCTAAAAAGAAGAAGGCAGAAAAAGTTCCCGATCCTATTGCTTTGGTAGCTGGTGAGAAAAAGAAAGAAAAGAAAGAGAAGAAGAAAAAGAAGAAAGTGATTACCAGTTCTGAGTCTGAATCTGAATCAGATGGTGATGATGGCGAAAGTCTGAAACAAGCCATGCTTTTACTGACCCGTGCCTTTCAAAAGAAATTTTACAAAAAAAACGGGATCAAATTCTCAACGATATTCTTCATCAAGTTCCAAGAACCACGAGCACCGAGAGAGGGTCGAAGGAAAGAGATACGAAAAGAACATATATGTTGAGAAGAAACCCGATGAAAGGAAGAAGTTCATGAATGACTATACTGTTGCCGTAAAGCTAACAAGTGATCCAGTCAAATGCTACAACTGTGGCAAGATTGGTCATTTTGCAAAAGATTGTAGAAAGCCAAAAGTTCGCAATTCTCAGTATTATCAGAACAAGTTGTTATTAGCCAAACAACAAGAAGCAGGCATCGCTTTAATGGCGGAGGACGAATTTTTGCTGGACCATTCAGAAGGTGAAGAGGAAGAGAAGGAAGAAACGGCTCATCTCTGTCTCATGGGCAAAGAAGTAAAGTATGACGAGTCAGATGACGAGACAGCCGATGAGGTATTAAACTTAACTGAAAAAGATTTTGTAACCAAAATGGAAGCTATGATGATTGAGCTTAATGATCTTCAAGTAAAACTGAAGAAAGAAAAAGACAGAGTTGCTAAAAGAAACAATAAGATATTTGAACTCAATAAGTCGGTTATTGGGAACAAAGATCTGATTGATTCTTTACGCAAGACTGCTTCTGATTCTAAATCTCAAGTAGATTGTTTTGAAAAGAAGATTTCTGATTTTGAAATTAAAGTTTCTAAGTATGAGTTTGAGAAGAAAGAATCTGCACTAACTGTTTATAAATTGCAGGTTGAAAACAAGCTTTTGAATAAGAAGGTAAATGGTCTGGAAGCCAAACTTTATGCGAGAGGCCAAACAGATCAAACCATTTTTCTTAATGCACCTAACGAAGAGGCTGATGTTAAGGAAAAATGGGGTCTTGGTTTTCAAAACCCTCATTACTTAAAGAAAGCCATCAGAAAACAACCAGCATTATATAATTTTGATTTTCTTGCTTGTGCTGGTAAACATACTCATTTAAAACCCAAATTTGTTACCAAATTACCGGAAGAAGTTGAGGCCAAAGAAACTGAAAATAGAAAGAATGTAAAGAAAATGCAACTACCATTTAACTATGCAAAGTTAAATGATAGTTATCTTTCAGAAACACCAAAAGTTCTTTCAAACGATTATTTTGCTAGTTATTCTGTTTCTGAGATAAAGGCAAAACCTGCAGTTGCAAAGGTTTATGTTCCTCCACCCATTCTTGAAAGCAAAATAGTTGAGTTGGAAAATGTTTTATCTGATGAAAAACTTTTGGTTGATATTCAACAAAGTGTATTTTCTACTGTAATAAAGAACACGATTTTTCAATCTACATCTACAAAGTGTTCTAAAGTTTCTAAGGCACCTCAAACTTCGTCTGATAATTTTGATGACTTATTTAAGTCTGCAAATGATTTTCTTAATTCTGATGATGGGTGCATAGACGAAATTGATATGTTTGACTTTAATGCTGCTCTTCCTGATCATTCTACTTGTCTTACAAATGAAAAGGTGTTACCAAGTGTTCTTAAAACTGATAAATCATCAACTAAAGTTGGTGAATCGATTTCTGTAACTGCTGATTATTATTCTCAAGGTAAGAAACATAAGAAACAGCGATTACAGAAACAGAAACACACTGGTACACAAAAGAAAACTCAGTCTCAGAAATCTGCTTTTCCTAATAGATCTAAATCTTTTGTTTCAGATATAAGCAAGAAAAGGTCGAAAGCTCGAACTGAATGGCGACCAAAAAGGAAGGATGATGAGATAACCGAAGCAGTTTCTGATAATTCTTGTACTAGATCTGATAGTAGTGATTCTGATGTAGTTGGTCAATATGTTTCTCATAAACAAAACCTTGTAACTTCTTACAAGCGATATTCAATAAAGCAATTGATTCAATTATCTCCTATTTCTACTACATCTTATCATCATCAGAGAAATGATTTTGCTTACTCTCATAATTCTTCTGATTGGTTCGGATCTTATCATGTTCATTCTTCAAGATCAAATTTTTTAAAGATTTTCAAAAGAATAGAGGGTCCATTTTCAAATGGATACCAAAATCTTGTGCTAATCTGTTAGGACCCGTTTTTAAATGGGTACCTAAAGTTATTGTTTCCTGATTTCTCTTGCAGACCCGACATTCCAAGCATATGACTGGGCAAAAAGCTTTATTGTCTAATTATACAGAGAAATTCAGTGGAAATGTCAGATTTGGAAACGATCAGTTTTCACCTATCTTAGGATATGGTGACATTATTCAAGACAACATAACGATCAGTAAAGTGAGTTATGTCGAAGGCTTGGGGCATAACTTATTCAACATTGGTCAATTCTGTGATAAAGGGTTAGAGGTCAACTTCAAAGCTAAGAGATGTTCGGTTCGTACGGAAGATGGCAATGAACTCTTAGTCAGAAATCGAAAGACGAACCTCTATACCATCAATCTTTCAAAGGTACAGAATGACAATCAAGTTTGCTTGATGACAAAGGCTTCATTGCAGCAAAGTTGGCTCTGGCACAGACGTTTATCTCACTTGAACTTTTGTTATATCAATAAGCTGGTTAGTGGGAAATTGGTAAAAGGACTTCCTGAGTTGAAATATGAGAAAGAACACTTATGTGCTGCATGTGAGAAGGGTAAGATGAAGAGAGCTCCGCATAAACCGAAGCCTGAACCAAGCACTAGTTCTCCGTTAGAATTGTTACATATGGATTTGTGTGGTCCAATGAGAACTCAGAGTTTGGGTGGAAAGAAATACGTGTTGGTTATTGTGGACGATTACTCAAGATACACGTGGGTCAATTTTTTCGATCAAAAGATGAGACGCCCGAAGTTCTCATTAATTTCTTAAAGACGACCCAAGTGAATATGCAAAGACAAGTCAAGTTTCTTCGAACGGACAACGGCACAGAGTTCAAAAACAAGATAGTTGAAGAATATCTCGAATCGGTCGGGATATCACATCAGAACTCTGCTGCTCGTACGCCTGAACAAAATGGAGTAGTCGAAAGGCGAAATCGGACGCTAGTAGAGGCCGCTCGTACTATGCTCATCCAATCTGATCTACCTCTATTTCTGTAGGCAGAAGCTGTGTCAACTGCATGTCATACTCAAAATAGATCCATAATACACCGTCGTTTTCAAAAGACTCCATATGAGCTGATCAACAACAGAATACAAACAATCAAATATTTTCACATATTTGGGTGTAAATGTTTTGTGCTTAACGACAGAGAGAGTCTGAATAAATTCAGTGCTAAGGCGGACGAGTGTATCTTCATTGGTTATTCTTCAACATCGGCAGCATATCGTGTTTATCTGAAGGAGTTAAAGACAGTTGTCGAGAACGTGAATGTAAAATTCGATGAAGAGATGGCTTCTGAACAACTCAGTTCATAACCCGTTATCTCTGGAGTATTAGCTTCTGGGCATATTAGTCCAGAACCTGTTTTTACAAAGCAAAATTCGGATAACGCTTCTACTTCTAGTTCATATTTAACTGATTTAGATTTGTTATTTGAATTCTTTTATGATGAGTTTCTAGGTTCTAATATACCTAAATCTGTTGTGACTGACAGGTCTGAAGATACAAGTTGCAATCATCCGGTCACTTCAGATGTCATAACTGAACAAGCATCCCTTGTTCATTCAGAAACTCACATTCCTACAATTACTCCTACAGTTGAAGATGTACAAGTAAATGTTGAGCCATAAGTAAATGTTTCAGTTGGGTGTAATACAATGTCTACTCAACAGTTAGAGTCTGTTGTTTCAACTGATGCTTCTGCACCTGAAACTTCAACTGCAAAACCCCCTCCTGTTATTCAAACTGAAGATTCTGATAGTGGATTTCTAGATGATGATCATGTTCAATCAGTATCTACTCCACTTCCTCATGAGCATCGTTGGACCAAAGAGCATCCATTACATCAAGTAATTGGAGATTTTGACAAGCCTGTACAAACGAGGTCAGCGACTCTTAATCAATGTATGCATGACTCATTTCTCAGTAAGATTGAGCCAACACGAGTATCTGAGGCTCTTGCTGATTCGGACTGGGTATCTGCAATGCAAGAAGAGATCAATCAGTTTGAAGCCCTAAAGGTTTGGAGATTAGTTCCTAAGCCAGAAGGTAAAACTGTGATAGGCACTAAATGGGTATTCAAAAACAAAAAGGATGAAGATGGTGTCGTCATAAGAAACAAAGCTAGACTTGTTGCCAAAGGTTACCGGCAAGAGGAAGGCATAGACTACGATAAGACGTATGCTCCAGTAGCACGTATATAAGCAATCCGCATGTTTCTAGCCTACGCAACTCATAAGAATTTCACAATCTTTCAAATGGATGTGAAAACAACCTTTCTGAATGGCATTCTTAAAGAGGAAGTGTACGTATCTCAACCAGAAGGGTTCGTCAATCCAGAGAAGCCAGATCATGTTTATATCTTGGACAAAGCCCTCTATGGTTTAAAACAAGCCCCTCGAGCATGGTATGACGTTTTATCTAAATTCTTGGTCAAGTCCGGTTTTTCTAAAGGTAAGGTTGATACCACTTTATTCATCAAGAAAGAAAAAGTTGATATTATTCTTATTCAAATATATGTTGATGATATAATATTTGGTTCTACAAATCCAAAATTTTGCAAAAACTTTTCTAATCTCATGGTGTCACGTTTTCAAATGAGTATGATGGGAGAGATGAATTTCTTTCTCGGACTACAAGTTAAACAGTTTTCTACGGGGATTTTTATTAATCAATCTAAGTACATTTTGGACATTCTTCGGAAGTACAAAATGGAAAATTGTAAACCTATTGGAACCCCGATGGCACCAGGTACTAAGATTAGCACTGATCCTTCGGGTAAAAGTGTTGATGTTAGAACTTATAGAGGTATGATAGGATCGTTAATGTATCTTACATAGAGTAGACCAGATATTATGTTTTCAACATGCTTATGTTCTAGATATCAGGCTGCTCCTAAAGAATCCCATTTGGCTGCTGTCAAACGGATCTTTAGATATCTGAAGGGGACTGCAGACCTTGGTCTGTGGTATCCTAAGGATACTGGTTTTCAACTGACTGCATATTCAGATGCAGATCATGCAGGTTGCATGTTGGACAGAAAAAGTACTTCAGGTCACGTTCAATTTCTTGGAGACAAGCTCGTTAGTTGGGCATCAAAGAAACAATTATGCGTTTCCACATCGACTGCTGAAGCAGAATACGTAGCTGCTGCCAGTTGCTGTTCTCAAGTCCTGTGGATGCGAACACAGCTACGAGACTACGGATTTAAGTTTGATAAAATTCCAATCTATTGTGACTCGAAGAGTGCAATCGCGATATCTGCTAATCCTGTCCAACATACGAGAACCAAACACATTGATGCCAAGTATCATTTTATAAAAGATAATGTAGAAAAAGGAACAATTGAACTTTATTTTGTAAAAACAGATTATCAACTTGCAGATTTATTTACCAAACCCTTAGATGAAAAGAGATTTAATTTTCTTGTCTCTAAGCTTGGTATGTTAAATCTTAAGACATAATTGGTTGTTACCTAATAAAGTTACGTATTGTTATTTTTCATCATTTTCTTTATCTATATGTTTGAAGGATATCTGCACTTTAATTGTTTGCTCATGATCTCAGGGGGAGTAAGAGAAGATTTTAGATGATCTACATTCATTTGAGGGAGAGCATAACTAATTTCTGCATTTTACTTAAATGACAAATTTTTTGTGATGCATGATTTTAGGGGGAGCATATAAGTCAAGTCAAAAGGAGTAAGACTATGATTTCTGATTATTTCTGATCAGAACTCGTACTTTAATTGTTTTACTGCATATATGATTTTAGGGGGAGCATATATGATTTCTTTTATTTTTGAATAAATTTTGTGAATAAATTTTTGACTAGACTTTGAGACTTGTGCAGGATGAGAGAAGCTGACAAGATCATATCTTCATGACTTCAGCTTGACTTCATGAGATTTAAGATTGTGCGAAAAGGTAAATTTATTATCTTAATCTCAAATATATCTAAAAGAAGGACAACTTTCAGATATAGAAAACATGTTCTGAAATGTTCAAACCACTTCCCGATTCTTAAACAGATTTTATAATTTAGAAGTGTTATTTTAAATGTTTTCATTTTATTTTGTGCTTAAACGTTTCTACAAACCGTGTGTTTCTAAAGATAAATACTTGTGTATTGTCTTTTCTTTATACTTTCAAGTATTCACACACACTGGTTTAAATTTTTGTTCAAAATGTTCTTACCATGTCTCTAAATTGAAACAATTTTTCGATGGTAAGTCACTCCGCTTGTATTTTAAAGAATTTTGAGCGTTATTTCATTTCTAAACGTTCATTTCAAGAATGTCTATATCTTGGTTCGTATAGACAATATCCGTTATTCTTGACCATAAGCCTTGATTATTATATCATTCATTTCTGATCATTTTCATACAATGTCAGATTTTCAAACAAGTCTCTTGCATTCATGTTCATTCCTTCAATTAACTTGTTTGAAATATCTTCAATGTTTTAAAATGCTCATATCTTCATGATTATATTTCTGCGCATATATACTTCTGACTTGTATTTTGAGCTTTAACTGATAAAGTTAAACCATCTTGAGCAACACATGCTTAATAGGATATTATGGGTTCTTTGTGCTAGGAATTAACTGAACTTCTATGAAATCACGTTAACCAGTGATTTCTACCCAAGAAGTTAATCCATAGAGATTGAGTGTAAGGAGTCAAAAAGAAATGAGTGTGGGTGTGATGAGGTAAAATGGAAATGAGAGTTTGGTTAGATGTGAGCTTATTGAGTTAAAAGAAAGAGGGTGTGAGAACAGAGTAAAAGAATATCAAACTCTGCACCAACTACTTTCTGAGTCAGGCAGCCACATTACTAGCGTTTCACAACTCTTTGGTGAACGTTATTGTAACAGACAACTAGCCCATGCCAACTCTTGACTAAACCCCACCAACTACTCATTTTCTTCTCAAAAAGAAAATGTTTCATATTTTTCTGGGGACGCAACATATAATCTATCTGGTTTTCTTTTGGAAAATCTAGATATTGAAAAAGAAGGAAGTCTGCCCCACCTTCGCACTTCAATTATGCACATTGAGTCTATGTTTATCTACTGTTGTCTCAGTGGTTTACACAACTTTGAGCCTTCTTGAAAAGCAATCATCGTGCTTAATTCTTTCTACACATGCACGTATACACAAGGAATTTGTTTCTTTGTCATAACATTCATAGAAATTTCCTTTGTGGTATTTCGATGATTAGATGGAAGCTCTGGGGGAGTGAACATCAAAAAGCTCTTTTATATTGTGTATTCGTTACACACATTTACATCGTGTTACTGACAGGCATTTTTAACTGATTCATCTGTTGATTCAGGAGTTACCTGTTCTTATTTTGTCTAGATTTGAAAAGATCTGGATGAATACATTGTTCGAATTGGCAAAGAATTAGAGGCTCAGTTGGAAAGATCAGTGGTCATAAAGAATTTCAAAGACATTTCTTGGTGAAAGTTTTGATGATACAGATGCTCAAATCATCAAAAAGGGGGAGATGATATCAAGAAATGATAAAGTTTTGAGAAATGATTTTCAGAAATGTCCAAGTCAGAAAAGTTCAAAGTAAAGATTTGAAGATTTGATGAAGATCAAAGAATTTCTGAAGTTTTTGAGGAAATTTTCTTTGAAGATTATTTGCTGAAAGCAATTCGAGCTGATTCTGAAGATAATTTCTTTCCAAAGTCTGTAAGTATTCTGTGAAAGATTTGGGGAGATTGTTAATAATTTGAAGACAGTCTTGGAAAGAATATAGTCAAAGAAAAAGGGGAGATTGTACTGACATAGCTTAATGTGAAGACTGAATTGCTAGATCTTTCAACAGTGATCTTGAATCCAAAGGGGGAGATTGTTAGAGCATAAATATGTTGGATACAAGATCAAGAAGACAAAAGTCAAAGTTCAAGAAGTCAAAGCTGAGAAAGTCAAATCTTATCAAAGTCAAAGCCTTTTGTAATAAAAGTCAAAGTATTGTATTTGTATTTTACTTTCCTTGTTTTAGTTGTAGGTATAAATAGTTTCATTTTTCCTTTGTAAAATTGTAGTTAACAGAGTTAAGAAGTCAGATTGTAATATCTGAGAGAGAGAGATTAATGGAGAGAGAGAGAGAGTTCTAGAGAGAGAGTTGTAAATTGTGAATTGAAAGTGAAATCAAAACAGGTAATTGATTCTTGTTTGTGTTTTGTTTGTTTAATTGTGACTAGAAACTAGATTCATGGGATAACAATAATCCATACATTTTGGTTTTCTACATAGTTATGTGACTGTAACACCCACAAAATTGGAAAGAGCGACTAATTAAAACTTTCAACAATACCGCAAAAGATAATAAAATCTTTTACTACTAGTCCATAATAGGAATACAAATCCAGGTTGAACCATCAACAAATAAATAAAGTCTTACATAAAGACCAACTAAGGTCGAGTGTTACTATAACCCAATGTCGTTCGCTATCTCCAATATAAGTGTGGAAGACTTCCACAAGCTAATCACCTCTTCGAGTAACCAACTAGCACTCATCTCAACTCAGTGTTGCTAGACTAATCCCGAAATGGAACCTGATGCACATACCGACAAATAAAAGGTTAGGCTAACGCCTAGTGAGTTCAAGAGTTTTATATCATGAGTATAGGTGAATACATAAGGGAAAGTGTTGTACTTATATTCATGATCCTTTAAAAATTGATTTACTAAAGAGAATAAGAGAACAACTCATTTACTAATAATAAGCATTTTATAAATGAATGCCTCAACGCCAAAACATTCATTCATGAAATAATGACATCCAACACTTAATCAAAACGAGAATAATGGTAATGCTCGAATAATGAAATTTGAATAAGCTTTATAAATCAACCGACCAAAATATGCATAAACTCAAGTTTATATGAATATAGCATAAGAGAGAGATAACTCGACTCAAAACGTGGATGTAAATTTACTCCCAATTTATGATAATGTAAATAATGCTTCATATTCCAAAACACCCCAAAACATGGGTGGGGATTAATACTCAACCCATAAAACATAGAATAAGTTCATGTATGCAAAATGTCACCGAAAACAAATATATACAAGACTCAGCCCAAAAACAACACCTTTCGGTGACGGGGGAAACCCGATTCCGCATATTATGACGTGCACAGAGTAAGCCATACATTACGTTAAATTGGTATAAGTATCGGGCTCAACATCTTTCAGAATACACCCATAGATACTAGCACGGAGGACTTACACCATACCACGAGGCCTAGCCGCGCCTCAATGGGGAAAACTAATCGTTCCACCATTGGATAAAGTAATAAAAGTATCGAGCTCAACATCTTTCAGCATACACCCATTGATACGAGCACGAAGGACTTACACTCCCTATCCGATGTCAAACGTGCCTCGATGTGGAAAACTAGTCGTCCCAACACCGGATAAAATACAAAAGCGCTCATGGATCCATAGTAGACGGGGCTGAAACATTACATGACTTAAAACGAATGAAATAATACATTCAAAACATGTAATTCCCAAATAAGATGCAATAAATGCAAATCATAACCAAGCGCTCCACAATGAGCTATCAAAATCGGACAAATGTCCTTATATCCCAACAAAGCCCAAACGAGCCATAAGCTCAACGAACCCAAAGACCCAACGCTGAAACTCATAAAATGAAATCAAACGTAAACGACCCGAAATAATGCAACTCATGCTTCAACACACATGAATAACCCCAACATGATTTAGATCGGGACAAAACATTTTCCAAGTGAGTCTATACCTTTTATCCTTTCAAATCATCCCATGACACCCAATAAAAATGCATTTATACTCAAAATATACTCCATTAAATAAATCATTTAAATACCCAAAATATATGAGTTATTTATCAAATGCTCAAAATCCCAAATGTGGGTGTTTTATAAGTTTATAAAGTTGAATAACTCCAAATAACCAAAACTTATCAGCAGTTAACAATTTCATGTAAGACACAAAACACTTTAAAATAAACATTTTGGCATGTACACCGTTTTCACAAATCAACTTGAACTCACCTTTGCTAGATTTAGGCTAAATTTAGATTTTACCTCGCTTGAACTCCTTTGAAGGACACTTGAATCCTCAAGCCGAAAACTTCCAAACCTAGATCCATACATTCCAAACCATAAATACCCATATATAACCATTTAGAAACATTCCCCAAACCTTAGTTACTAAAAATCCCCAACAAGATCAAAACCCTAGTTTCCCAAAAACCACCATTTCCGAGGTTTGAGCAACCAAATACGAGGGAAACATCAATGGAGCATTTATAACATTATTTCAAAAAAACTTACCATTCTAGATGACGAGATTTTCTGAGGACACCCAATCCAACTCTTCAACCCGAGTTCTCAATCGGTGAACTTGAGGAGGAAGATGAAGATGGAGGTTTTGTGGTTCAAGATCCTACTAGCTAGATGATGAAGAAACACTTACTTTAGAGGAGAAAAGCTCCAAAATGAGTTAGGGTTCGGTTCTTGGGAGGGAAAGGCCGAGAGGGAGAGAACTAAATGAAATGGGTGAGTTAGAAATGAGAAAGGGGCTAAAAATCCGAATTTTAACTAAACAGGCCTCGGCGGCGACCTTGCCACGTGATAGTGACATTATCACTATCGCGAGGGCACTCTCGCGGAGATTGTACCGCGGGTGGTACGCCTCCGGCGATTGTGCCACGCGATAGTGACACATGTCACTATCGCGAGTCACTCTCGCGCTATATGTACCGAAGCCCAAAAATGTACAAAACTCGAGATTTTCACATGGTTGTTTTAAGGTTCGAAAGTACAACTCATTTCACCCCCAAAAGATAGACGAAAGGTGAAGAGATGGCTGGGGATGAACGGAAACTTACTAAGCGAAAATCCGGGTGTTACAGTGACCCACTTTAGTGTTCCGCCGCGTACAATGTAATTGGGTCTCCCCCGTCACCAAAAGGTGTTGATTTGGGTATGGAGTTTTATAATCCATGTTTTCGAGGACGTTTTGAGTATGGGTTGTTATCCATATTATGTGATTTTGGGGTATTGCACCTTATCCTTGTTTTGGATATTTTGGATGATAGAGTTTACTCATGTTTTCAGTATTTGATTATTAAAGTATCATTTATGTGTTAAGTGGGTTTTGGGTTTTGGGTTTGTATTCGAAGGAACGTGTTGTTTTATGGTTTTAATCACGAAGAGGGTGAATGTTGAAACGAGGTTGCTTTCAGATTTAATGTATTTTATTTTGATTGCTTTCAGATTGAATGTATTTCATTTTGGAAATAACGATTTAAATAATGTTTTTAAAGATTATTGTTTTATGTATATTTAATGAAAACTCTTGACCTCACTAGGCGTTAAGCCTAACCTTTTTATTTGTCGGCATGTGCATCAGGTTTCAGTTGAGGTTTGGTTCTAGCAGTGCTATGAAGAGAGGAACTCTAGAATTACACAAGGGTAAGTAGTTTGATGAAGTCTTCCGCAGTTGGAGATAGTGATTGTTATTGGGTTTTAGTAACATCCGTAACCATTATAGATCGTGTATAAGGATTGAATTGTGTCTATTAAAGTTAAACCTTAAATTGTGGTTGTGGATGATTCAGTTATCGATGTATTTAGAAAATTTTAAATTAGTTATTATTTCCAGATTTGAGGGTGTTACAAAAACACAGGGAATGCAATATTATTAAGCCAATTAACGCAACAACTCAAGATGATCAATATATATCCTAAATAAATATATCATTGTTTAATCATGTATATTTTAAATACCCACTAAATATTCTTCGAGTTAAACCTCACTTCAACCTTGGTTCCTATGCAAAATATTGAACAAGATCCAAACCTTGTACATGATATTCATAAAATCACCAATAAAAGAATGTTACCTCCAACAAGGATCGAACCCTAAAAGGAAATCAGATTTCCTCTCTATCTCGATAGGAATTCGATGAGATCTCCACATCAATGTACCATTAATTGTCAAACTGTATCCAACCTATGTGGCCTTACATCATAATGCACGTTTAAACTATCCAAAACTAGGAAATAGAATATGTGTGTCTTTGCACAAACCCTACATATATCTTAGCATTGAGAAAAAAGGATTTCTTTATATTCATATATAATGCCATGTATAGGGGTGTACGCGGGTTGGGTTGGACGGGTTGGGACGTTTTTACAATCCAACCCAATTATGGCGGTTTGGAAAATCTCAACCCAACCCAACCCATTCCAAAATATAACCCAACCCAACCCAACCCAACCCTTGCGGGTTATGGCGGGTTGGGTTGGGTTGGCGGGTTAGTAATATACATAAATTTGCCGATTGAAATACGATAAATAATACTAAAATTATTCTCAACAAAGTTATTAGTTATTACAATTAGGGTTTGTTCGTGTTCGTTCGTTTAACTTAACCGAACAAACACGAACGGTAAACGAATGAAAGTTTTTTAGACCAGAGGGCCTTTGGCCTAGCAATAAAAGAGCCTTTGACTTCCTAGGAGGTCAGAGGTTCGAACCTCACCAAAGGTGAGGAGGGTGTGTGAGTTTATTTGTTGCATTTTGCCGTATATAAATATTATATACTTAAAAAAATAAAAAAAATTGTGTTCATGTTCATTCATTAAGAAAATGTGTTTGTTCGTGTTCGTTTATGTTCGCTCGTTCGTTAAGATGTTAAACGAACATAAATGGACTTAAACAGATATAAACAAACGAACACAAATATACTTAAAACAAACATAAATGAACGAACATAAATAAATTTAAATGAACATAAATGAACAAAAAACAACCACCATTACTCATCATTCCGTTCCTAAAAATTAACATAACAAAATGAAAAACTGTGTAAACTTATGAGCGATAAAAAAAGAATTCTAAAAATTCAATTTACTTAATGATTTTACATATTAATGTCACAATATATAAATATATTTTTATAATAAACAAACGTAAACGAATGCAAACGAACGAACATTAACGAACATAAATGAACGGACGTTCACGAACATAAATGAACGAACGAGACCATTGTTCATATTCGTTCATTTAACTAAACGAACAAAAAAATGTGTTCATGTTCGTTCATTTATTAAATAAACGAACTTTCCGCCAAAGACGGTTCACTGAACGTTCGGTTCGTTTACAGCTCTAATTACAATCATCCAATTATAAATTATAATCCATAAGTCTTAAAGATAATTTGGGTTGTGAATAAACTATATATATATATATATATATATATATATATATATATATATATATAATTTTATTAAAAAAATAGCGGCGGGTTGGGTTTGGTTGGGTTGAGTTTTCCTAATCCAATTTCAACCCTTCTAATTAGCGGTTTGCGGTTTCGCAGGTTGGGTTTAATTGGGTTGGGAGCGGGTTGGGTTGGTCGGTTTCGCGGGTTGACAGTTGTATGTACACCCCTAGCCATGTATGTTACAAAAATTTTGAACTAGGAAAAAGTGTATATATATATATATATATATATATATATATATATATATATATATATGACAAATCAATTACAAATTATGTAACTTTTACACACCTTACAAACCAATCATAGCCCTTGATTTTGTGTATTTTGAATTTTTTAGGCGTTATCAAATTAGTTGCAAATAAGGTTGAGAGGAAATTTCGGAACCGGTTTAATTCACTTTGTTAATTTGCAAGGATAATTGAGATTGGTTTGTAAGGTATGTAACATTTACATGGTTTGCATTTGAAGTGACATATATATATATATATATATGTGTGTGTGTGTGTGTGTGTGTGTGTGTGTGAGCGCACGCATGTGCGTGTGCACATGCATTTATATAAAATAAAAAGATGAAGGTTGTGATGCTGTATTTCGTATTTATGCCTTTTACTTTTATTAAATATTAATTATCATGTATTAGTCTAGATGTACCCGAGTTATTGATAGAGACCAACTTCCTTAGATGTCGACTGTTCACTCATCACCAAAGGCGAGGAGCGTGTGTGAGTTTTGCCGTATATAAATATATCCTTTAAGTTATGATGCATTAGGTAGCATCAAAATTATGTATTTCTTTGTACTAACTAATGTATGAGATCTATGAAATGTTCATCCAGAGGCGGATCCAATTTTTTTTTTTTAAATTGTATCACAAAATATATACCGTAAGGACCTAACGTTTTATCTCAAATTATTTTATATAAACCATTAAATTTTAATGTTTATAGTTTCACCCAAAAGAAAACTTATGGTTCCACATGAACATAAAGGACCTAAAAGAATTTATACTTGACCCCATTATTTTAGTGGCTTCACAGACAACCACCCTCTTAAGGGTAGGTCCGGCCCTGTGCCAGTTTATATAAAATGAACAAATTTAAGGTCTTATAGCTGATATATATATTTTCTAACACAAATAATACTTCTTTGATGAATTTCAGTTCAATCAAATTACATCCTGTAAACCAAACGTCCTGAGATTTGGAATCTCGTTGTAACATTTTGTATTCAAATCCAACAAGTATTAAAAGTTAGTTATATTTACCAAAAAAAAAAAAAAACTTGAAGTTTATCCGAGTTGCATAAAAATGATATTTTAAGTAACCTTAAAAACTAATTGAAGACCCCTATTTCTTATCCACCTTTTATTGCTATAGAAATTAATGAACCCAAGAAGCAAAAAGTCTACCCATTAAGTTTAGGGAAATTGGCTCAAAGAGCTACATTACATTGTCATTTGCATCTCCTAGCCATTTCTCTACGTTATTGACGAAAATAGACCTAGGTCCGCAATGGCGGACCTGCAGGTCCGCCACCTGCCACATAACGACAAAAAATTCAACGGTCCAAGACAGATTCGCAACGGGTCGGGTCGGTAGGTCCGCCACCCGACCCAGGTCCGCCAGTATGACACGTGTCATGCTTTGATTAAACCCGCCAGGTCCGCCCTGTTGACTGCAGGTCCGCCATTGCGAACCTAAGCTAGGTCCGCCATTGACCATGTTTTTGTTGTTTTTTTTTGACGTACGTTTTCGTTGCGGAGCTGCATTATTTTGGTCCTATATAATTGTCAGATATACAGTTTAGTGGTTGAATTCATTGAAGCATTTTGAAAAAATTTGAAACCGTGAAGTTTTCCCCAAAAATAGCAAGCCTGAAAACGGAAGGTAAGCAGTTTTGTTTTCTGAGAAAAAATTTCAAAAACACCTGAAAACTTGAAGATGAGTTCTGTTTCTGAAAAAGTAAAGTTACGTATTTTGGGTGGAGGTTACTTTCAACAGAATGATCAAAGGTGGGATTATTATACTGATCGACCGATGGTTCGCATCATGGTTCCGGCAACTATCACGCATTAAAGGTTGGTTAGTTATCTTCGTGAGAAATGTGGTATGGACACCATTGTTGGTACCACCAGAATTATGTACATAAATTCTGGCCAAATGATTCAGCTAAGAGACAATATTGAAGTTTCGTGTTTCTTGCAAAATGTTATGGCTTTTACAACTCCGCCAACACTTTACGTTTACGACGATTACACGATGGCGAGCGGGAGCAAAGTTGGTTCGAACACCGGAGGCGCTCCTGATGTGTATGCCGAGCAGAATCAAACATCTTACATGCCTCAATTCCCCGAGCAGAATCAAACTTCTTACATGCATCAGTCCCCTGAGCAGAGTCAAACATCTTACAGGCCTCAGTTTGATTCCGCTTATCTTCATGAACATGGTTATTGTATGAGTGATTATAACCCCGATGTTGTTCCTGAGACAGAAGAAGAACTGGTAGACCAACGAGCCGATGAGGAAGACGAAGCCGATGAAGAATTTGATCAAGACCCCGATGAATCTCATGTTTATGACCTGGTTCTTTCTGATGTTCATACGGATGAAGAAGAAGAAGAAGAAGAAGAAGAAGAAGAAGAAGAAGAAGAAACGTCTGAACCTAGTCTTGTTAAATCATATGGTGGGATAAATGATTTCTTTGGTATGCCCCATTCCCTTCCAGGAGACCGATAGCCCGTCATCACACCAAACGAAGCACCCGTACATTATACCCGTAGTAGAAGAGTGAATTTAGGGGATGTTTTTCAAACGAAAGACGAAATGACCCTTGCTATAGGGAGGAAGACCCTTGAAGAGGGTTTCCAGTTTAGAGTTAAAATATCTTCAAAATCCCGATACGATGTGAGATGTGTGCAGCCTAAGTGTAATTGGCGTATTTATGTTGTGTGCATACAGAATACCACTATGTTCCACGTACGAATTATGAACGACGTACACACTTGTTCAAGGACCCAGATGAATCCCCACCACCGTAACGCCAATATCAGAGTATTGGGACACATAATTTTGCCTAAAGTGCGTGATGAAAGCCGGAGAATACGTGGAAAAGACATTGTGAACGACATGAAGGCGGACATGCACCTAAATATCTCGTATTGGCAAGCTTGGCGTGCGAAGGCTTATGCGCTAACCATTGAGCGGGGTACCCCCCCAGGAATCTTTTAGCCGACTCCCTGCGTTCTTCTATAACTTGGAGCTGAATAATCCTGGTACTTTCACCCGAATAAAGACAGATAGTACAGGACACTTTGAGATGTGTTTTGCTGCCCTTGGTTGCTCGGTACGTATTTTGGTTATGTTTTGCCTCGGCCAGTATATTTTTTGGATCAATAGATATTGTCTTTAATTTTCTAACGGTTAAACCATATAATTTATGTAGATTCGGTCGTTTCTGGGACACTTGCGTCGTGTCCTTATAATAGACGGCGCTCATTTGAAGGGTCCTTACTTGGACACAATGTTCTTAGCCGTTGCTATGGATGCCAATAACCAAATTGTTTCGGTCGCTTTCGGAGTGGGTAGGTTTGAGAGTGGGGAGGCATGGACTTAGTTTTTAACGATGTTGAAGGAATGTATCCAAGAACCGGAAGGGTTGGTGTTCATATCCGACAGGGCTTTATCCATAAGCCAAGTTATCAACACGGTGTACCCAAATGCCCATCATGGTTTGTGTTGTCGCCATTTGCTGATGAACGTAAAAAGCAGGGACGGTTAGGGCCAAGTTTAGGAAGGGTATGTTTTGGAAAACGTGTAAAGCGTACACGGAGGAGGATTTTGAACGTAAAATGGAAGTTCTACGATGCGTTATACCTGTTGGAGCGCCACTTATAGACGCGGTTGGCAAGGAGAAATGGTCACGGGCCTATTTCCCTGGAATGCGTTACAACATAATGACTTCAAACAGCGCCGAGTCGGTCAATGCACTGTCTCGTTTTGCTCGGAAACTTCCTATCGTGTCCCTTATGGATTACTTCCGAGAATTTCAACAAGACGGGTATTCAATTCGTCGGAACAAAGCAGGTTTTCATATTCACACTTATCCACTGTTATTTTGGTTTGTCACAAAAATTCACAACATATTTTCTTCAATATTCTAATCTTTCGTTTTTCTGCAGCGAGATGGGTAAATGCTCTCCCCCCAAAAATAGAAATAATTGTTAGAAGGCGACAGGTGAAATCGGAAAGGTTTATTGTCCGTGAAATAGGTTATGGCCTATATGAAGTTCAAGATTCTCGTAGGGACGCGAAAGTGGATTACCATCGTTGGAGTTGCTCTTGTAGGAAATGGTAGATCTCCGGTTTACCTTGCAGTCATGCAATCGCCGTTGCCAGGTATGAACGGTGTTGTAACACCCTGAGTTTTGGGGTTGGGTGAAAAGTTGATCGTTACCCGAAGTTCAGGGGGTTAAATGTAACTTGGGTAATATATATACAAAGTTAAGTCTAGATATTTTGAAAAAAATATATCAGATCAGATTTTGTTTCTTTGAAGTCAGAGAGAAAGGCAGGAGAAAGCAGGTGTAAAGGGTTGATCGGTTCGGACAAATCGAGGTACGAATCTAGCTTAATGCTTTGATCTGAATGCTTTTAGCCGTGTAGAATCTCGTTGTGAAGGTTTTAAACCGTTCCATTTTGAGATCGGTGTATTTCTCATTTTTGGATCTGGGTCTGCGTCGAACTGTTCTTGATGAACAAGACGACCGGATGAGCAAAGGACCGGACGAATGCACTCGACCGGTAGTCCTTCGACCGGTGGGTTGTGTTCGACCGGAAGCCCTTTGACTGGAAGAGCATTCGACCGGAAGAGTGTTCGACCGGAAGAGCATTCGACCGGTAGGTTGTGTTCGACCGGAAGAGTGTTCGACCGAAAGAACATTCGACCGGTGGGTTGTGTTTGACCGGTAGTCCTTCGACCGGTGTTGCCTTTCGACCGGTATTTGCCTTCGACCGGATTAGGTTATGTTAGTTGTTAGCTTCTGTTGTCTTTGATTTCTAGTCAGGTAGCGAGAGGGTTATCTGTATTTCGACTTACCGATTCTTTCGGTGTTTTCATAGGTAGCGCTCATTAAGAAGAAGGAAACAGAGGTGAGTTCTTACTATCATTTTAAACTTTACACATATTAAAAGTTACCTTTTGGATCTTATCTTGTTAAAGTGAAATGATGTTTTACTTGCACTTTCTGCGACTATGCGAAAAGAATATTAAAGAGCTCCTTTTAATGATTTTCATTCTTACCAGAAGTTGAACTGGAAACAACATTTTGTTTATAAAATGTATTTATACCATATGTTTATTTATGGTTGGTCACATATGTTGTTGTGACGAGTCTGTACCATTACTAGTGGATCCCTAGGTTTTGAGTCGACTGTATTATTGGGATGTTGCATTCCCCAAATTTGTAGCTATGGATCATATGTTCCTCGGGGGCAACTTGGTACGGTTATGTGAGGCCGGATACTAGCCATGGTTCATAGTGATCCTAGCGAAGGAGTATACATTGGTTTTGCGCTTGGGGCTTGATCTCACGTTGAAGCACGGACTTTTATGTTCGTATCCGCAGATTCCAATTGTTTAGCTCGTAACTCGGATTCTGGCCTACTTTGTGTTATGCCACAATCCTTGGTTAAATGTTTTATTATCGGTCCTTTTATGACATGTTTATAACGGAAAGCCCGGTTGTGGCAAAGGCTTAAATTGTAAATTTTAACCTCTTTGGAAATATTATCTTATGATACAAATGTTTATATCTTTGGAGCTTTATAAACTGTATGTGTCAGGATCGAATTCTCAACAAGAATTAATTCTCAGAAACAATATCAAAGAAGTTTGCGGAATAACACTTTGATATTTAATGAAACAGTAAATTAACACAGAAAATGTGAAGAACAAACTGTAAACTTGTATTGAATGCTTTGAAGTTACAAGATTACACACTCAACCTCAATCTTGAAGAATAGACTCTTTCAAGACGAATTCTACTTCTCTAGAATTAGGATCTATGCCTTGAGGTTGTATTTTTCTCTGGAACTTCTAATTATCAAAAAGTTAATTCTATCTATTCTATACATTCTATACATATACTAATCAAAAGATAATTACAAAGAATAAACAAATCTTCAGTATATCTTCCATGTATATCTCTAAGCTACCATATGTATCTTCAGAATATCCAGCTGTCATTCTTTCCATCCGGATCTCTTAAGCAGCACTAATTATGCTCAGCAGCATTAACTTCTTCTAGCAGCATTAACTACTAAGCAGTACTAACTACTAGCAGTACTAACTAGCTAAGCAGCACTAACTTTGACTAGCAGTATTAATTGAACTAGCAGTAGTAATACTCAGCAGTATTAACCTTTAAAGTACTCTGGCAGTACTAACTCTGAACTAGCAGTAGTAACCAGCAGTAGTAATTCTGTACTAGCAGCATTAACCACACTTGGTAGAATCTTCAGTTCCCAACAATCTCCCCCTAAATTGACTTTTAGGAAGAGAAGTCAAGTTCTTCAAATGCTTTCAAAACCTCATGGTTCATGCTCCTATATCTGGATTCAGTCCCAAACTCTGATTGATTATCCTCTGAATTAGGTACTTTGCCATTTCTGAATTTGGTGCACAACCCAACTTCTTCTTTAACATGGCATGAATCTTCAGAGGTGTATGCTTGTATACCTTGTCCACTAAGTAATACTCCATGTGAAAAGTATCCAACGCTAATTCATACACTCCACTCCTTTCATACAAAGTCCATCCTCTGACAGCTTCAAACACATCTCTTATTAAATGCCTCACTGCTTCTGGCTTGAACAGCATGCACAAATACTCCATGACCAGCTTCACAATTGGTAACCCTGGAGCTGTCAACTGATCTGCATGTACTTTCATTCCTACTTCAAACATTTCTTCCAGATCAGACCTTGAACATTCTCTGACAATTTTACTCCAGGTGCTGTAGACTTCATATTTTTCATCCTTTCTTTTCAGTCTAATGAACACTTTGCCATCCACCTCCATAGTATCCCAATGAATAATTTCAGGAGGTTTAATTCCAACAGGTTCAGCTGAAATGGGCTTTGGAATTTTATCCATTACCACCATGTACATGTTTACATCTGAACTCTGTGGTACTTCTTCCTGAGTTTCAGCTTTCTTTTCTTCTTCAACTCTAGGCTTCTTTCCAACTTTCTTTCTGTTTGCCATCATCTTTGTTCTCTTCAGTATCCTTTGCCCTTGCTCTACAATAGCTTCCTTCTTCTTTTCTTCCTTTATCCTTTCTTCTGACCTAGGACCTTTAGAGGCAATAGACTTCACTCTTTTTATCTTCTTGATCTTCTGAGCTAGAGTCTCTTCTTCCTTAATCTCTGCCTTTTCCTTTGTTGGAGTTCCCTCTTCACTTTCAGGAAAGGGTATATTGATATTTACATCATGTCTCTCCTTAGCTTTCTTTTCAAACTCCACTCTGTCCTTTTCATTATTCTTCAACTTTCCCATTTCTTTCTCATATAGTCCCTTCACTTGTTCAAAATTCATCTTTATGAACATTTCTTTCTTCACACCAATTGCACTCCTCAAGAAAGTTATCATCTTGTTCCTTTCCTGAGTTTCAAGGTAAGTTTGTGAAGGTCTTCTCTTCTTTGCACTTGATCTGGCCATCATAGCCTTTCTCAAGCTTATTGCTCTTGCTTTAGCCTTCTCTGTTTCCAACCCTTTCTGAAATGCTTGATTCAGTTCATTGGCTAATGCTCTGGCTATCTCTCTGTCTTTCTCAACCTGTTCTTTCTCTGCTTGATCTAACTCTTCTTGCAGTCTTTTGGCAAATGCTTCATCTGATTCAATTAGCTTTTCCTTTTTGTTTGGTGGATCCGTTTCTATCATCTTTTCTTTCCCTTTTCTTTTTACATCTGCAGCCATGTCTTTCTTTTCTACTTTCTTTGCTCCCCCTTCATTTATGACCACTCCCTTTGCTTTGGGAGTGTCATCCTTTGCCTTTACCAACATTTCTACTATTTCAACTTCTTCAGATGTTAATCCTGTTACTGCTGCTTGTGAAGTTTCAGCAGCACTAACAGTTTCTGCTGCTGCCTTTTCTGCAACAAATTCATCCCTTTCTTTGACAAACTCCCCCTCAACCTGTTGATCTATTTGGTCTGAGCTTGAATTCTCCCCCTTTTTGGAAGCATTTTCCTCCTTCTTTGTGTTTGCCCCATTTCTCCTCTTTAGAACAAACTGCTTTCTCCTTTTCTTGGCAATGAGTTTACTTACCAAGTGCTTGAGTTTGGAAATCTGCTCTTGTTGGGAGATGACCACTTGCTGTAATGCTTTAATTTCTTTCCCTTGATTAGCCACATCAACATTGATGTTGGCTAATGCTTCAATCAATTCCCAGTAAGTATATCTATCCTCACCTTCTTTAGGTGTTTTACCCACCCTTGAAGGATCCTTGGAATGTTTTGCCATCAAATCATCAGTTTCAGTACTGTCCTCACCCTTTTTGGATGTTTTTCCCATCCTTGAGGGATCCTCGGATCTTTTAGTAGTGGCCTTCTGCCTAGCAGAAGCACCATCTACCCCCTTGGTTTCTTGGCACCGGGGTCCTTTGGTTGATTTCTCACCCAAAGTTGCCATGGGGAAGGTCTTAGAGATGTTACCACTATCCTTCTTTGTGCTAGCAGAAGTAGTGGCAGCCTTCTCACCCATATGTTCTTCCATCTCCTTAGAGAGCACCTCCTGAGGGTTGGGAGACACCCTGTTGGTTTCCCTTTGGATATTCTCTAAGGGAGAATTTTCCCTTAGAGGGCTTAGAGGCTCTTGGTTAAAGGTAGATACACCAAGGGAAGGAGCCTTGTGTACCTTTCTTTTGACATAAGTCTTGGATATTGTGGGAGTGGGTTTAGCAGTAAAGGACTGAGGGAAAATTTGAGAGAGGGAAGGTTGGGATTGGCTAGCAGTGGATTGGTCTAATGGGGGCCTTGACCCTGCTGCCATACCTTCATTGGTTTGGGACACCACCATCATTATAGAGAACAATGGGGTGTCAACTCCTTCCGAGTCCCCAGCAGATCTTCTCATATTTGAGAAAACCTTGCCTTTAGGGGGTTTAGGTACATATACCCCAACAGGTTGAGGTATATCCGTCAATTCATGATTAATGACTTCTTGAACAAACCTGGGGTACATGAAGAAACTCTTCTTGTTATCCAGATTTGAGACAAGATCATGAAAAATCATTTGAGAAAAATTGAATTTTCTAGCAGTGGATAAACACACCAATGCATAAGCAATGGGACTGCTAAATTGGCTCCACCCAGTTGTTTTCTTTGAAATACAATGCATTAAGGTATGAGCAAAGAACCTCCATTGGGGTGAAAATTTTGCTTTGAAAAACTTAAAAATCCCCATTTGGCCTTGATATCCCATTCTTGAAAGAGTTGAGAACAGTTCATCACTAGGAATAGAAGTTATACCAGAGGCATCGTCTAGACGTAGACTGATGCGAATAACTTCTTCAGTAACGGTTAGGGGTTGGTCACACACCCTTGTCTTGATCATCTGCACACCATTCTCAGCAACAATGGTGGCATTGGCCCAGAACTGCCTTTGATGCTCTATAAAGATGGTTGGGGACACCGTGAGTGCATGAGCGATATGGCTTGTCTTGAGGAAATCCACAATCTGGTGAAATCCTGCAGCTTGCTTTGGCTTTTGTAGCATCGCGATCTCATTGTGCTCGTCGATCAATGCCATGGATGCCATTGAACAGGGATGTTCTTGCCTGGAAGACTAGGTACTTGAGAGAAAAAGGTTTAGAGAGCAAGTGAACAGTATGCAAAGAGTCGTTATGAACGTTTGGGCGGGCAAAAGGTATTTATAGTATTCGGGACATAAGCAGTATTAACCTAGAGCAGTATTAACTACCTAGCAGTATTAACGGCGAGCAGTATTAACTAACTAGCAGTATTAACCGCGAGCAGTATTAACCGCGAGCAGTATTAACTGCGAGCAGTATTAACTAACTAGCAGTATTAACTACCAGCAGTATTAACTAACTAGCAGTATTAACTGCGAGCAGTATTAACTGCGAGCAGTATTAACTGCGAGCAGTATTAACCACTAGCAGTATTAACTAACTAGCAGTATTAACCACTAGCAGTATTAACTAACTAGCAGTATTAACTGCGAACAGTATTAACTAACTAGCAGTATTAACCGCTAGCAGTATTAACTGCACTTACACCTTTTAAGCTTGAGTTGTCCATAACCTTTCTTTTGTACCTCACCCTTTTATTCCATCTCTTAATTTTCCACTTGTCTTACCTTTGAACTTACCTCCATCTGGAGTAGCATGCAAAGAGCAACATGTCCTCCATCAAACCTTTTGAAGCTTTGAAGGCAGTCCATGTTACTAGATATGTGCCAAGAGCAACCACTATCTACATGCCAAATGCCCTTCCTCTTGAGCTGTTGGTTGCCCTGCACACTTGATAAATCAGTTAGTCTTGGAGGGAACCCAAGCCAAAGTGGTCTTGGGTTGACCTTTCTCATTAATATAATATGTCAGTTTGGTCTGAATGAGTTGTTTAGGAATCTCATGGCTGGAATACTTTGTCAAGATTATAGGCTTTGCAACATTAATACTAGTAGAAGCACTATCCTTGTTAGCAGTAGTATTGGTTGCAGCAGCACTATTTCTGTTAGCAGTACTATCTGGATAGCAGTACTAACAGGTTTCTTTACAATTGGAACCCACACTTGAACAAAGTTGTTTGCTTTCTTTGTCTTTAAATTACTCCTTGGCTTATTTGGAGCATTTTTCTTTGTATTAGCAAACTTGTTCTGAGCATGAGACTTTAAAGGTGCTCTGTTCTCAACCAATTGATTCCTTCTTTTATTCCTATAACCAAAAGAGTTTTGTGGTTTTCTTTGAAAAGTGACTCTTTGGTTGATAGGGTTGAAATAACAGTGTTTGGCAAGATGATTCAATTTGCCACAGATAAAACAAGGTTTTGGTCTATTGATTTTACTCAAATCAACCCCTTGTTTTTGTGCCCACTGATTATTCCAGTTTCTCTGATTTCCCCTTGGTTTATCATGTTTTTGGGGCTCAGATTTATTGCAAGAACACTGTTTGTAAGGGACAGGATTCACAACTGTGGTTTGCTTATAATGGACCTTCTGAGACTTTCCCTCAGTCTTTTCTATGTCCTTAGACTTTATCCAAGCCTTTCCACATCCCTCATTGGTGATAATGTTATTTTCTAGAGGAATCTCACCACTCACAGTGTTCTCCTTACTCTTTTCACTAGTGCTCTCTTCTTCAGAGTCTGTTTCAACCACCACTTTGTCTAAAGGATCTACCTTAGTGGCTCCAACAGGCAATTCCTTCCTTTCCTTGGTCTCTAGAAGGTCTGATATAGGAGGGATATAATTGTTGTTGTATGGTGGTGGTGTGGTGTTATAGCCTATTCCTCTTCTAAGTTTGTCATGGATTTGAGTTTGGAGCAAAGAGTCCATTGCTCTAGAAGCATTGGAAATTTTCTCAATATCCAGCTTTGCTTTCTCAAACTCACTCTTTATATTCTCATTCTCCTCTTTAGACTTTTTCAGCTGAAGTTCTAGATCCTTCTTCTCCCACTTCCAATAGTTTGTATCATAGGAATGTTGAAGCTCATTGGCTTGAAAACTCTTAATCTGTTCTTCAAACCTCTCAACAATCCTAACATAGTCTTTTATGTCCTTTTCTAATCTCTTCAGGTCATCACTCATTTTCTGGTTGTGATCCCTGTACCTTTTAACAGTTTCCATACACGTTTTAGAGCAAAGATTAGACATTACCTCTGTGGGGATTTCTGTGCTTGAAGAATCTGAAACTTTAGCCATTGATGATTTCTGATTTCAAGGAAGAATGATGATTGCAGGTTTCTGAGAATACTAGCTCTGATACCACTTGTCAGGATCGAATTCTCAACAAGAATTAATTCTCAGAAACAATATCAAAGAAGTTTGCGGAATAACACTTTGATATTTAATGAAACAGTAAATTAACACAGAAAATGTGAAGAACAAACTGTAAACTTGTATTGAATGCTTTGAAGTTACAAGATTACACACTCAACCTCAATCTTGAAGAACAGACTCTTTCAAGACGAATTCTACTTCTCTAGAATTAGGATCTATGCCTTGAGGTTGTATTTTTCTCTGGAACTTCTAATTATCAAAAAGTTAATTCTATCTATTCTATACATTCTATACATATACTAATCAAAAGATAATTACAAAGAATAAACAAATCTTCAGTATATCTTCCATGTATATCTCTAAGCTACCATATGTATCTTCAGAATATCCAGCTGTCATTCTTTCCATCCGGATCTCTTAAGCAGCACTAATTATGCTCAGCAGCATTAACTTCTTCTAGCAGCATTAACTACTAAGCAGTACTAACTAGCTAAGCAGCACTAACTTTGACTAGCAGTATTAATTGAACTAGCAGTAGTAATACTCAGCAGTATTAACCTTTAAAGTACTTTGGCAGTACTAACTCTGAACTAGCAGTAGTAACCAGCAGTAGTAATTCTGTACTAGCAACATTAACCACACTTGGTAGAATCTTCAGTTCCCAATAGTATGTTCTCACCAGGCTTTAAGTCTGACACTTTTTCTCAAACGATATGTGTAACAGGTTTCCATTAACGGTGGGTTGCCGGGGGTTTTGGAGAGACGAGTTTTGAGTCTCGAGGTTTTTGGAGATATTTAGTATTGTATCTGGGCATTTGTTAAGTCCCATTCTTTTGATGAATTGTGGTCTGTCAGCTGATGAAATCTTGATATAGGGATCTAGATTAGTTTGTTGATGAACCCTTTATCTGTACAGGTTTTGTAAAGTCTTAAGGACTGATCCCATTTATGGGAAATTAATTGCAATACTTCCGTCTTGTTGCCAGGATTCCAAGTTTTATTTTACTCTGATTTTTGAGGTGTTACAGGTGTACAGATGTCATCCACCTGATATCGCCTTACTTCAAAGTGGATAATTTCCAAGCCACATACTCAGAGGTCATACATCCACCTGTGTATCCATCAACATGGGTTGTTCCAGACACTCCGCTTATGACCGTTAAGCCACCGGTCTACAAGAGACGCGCTGGAAGACCGAGTAACCACGATCGTATCCCATCTCGTGGTGAGGATCCCACACCGAGGAGATGTACTCGATGTGGAGAAATCGTACATACTCGGACTCAATGTCAGGCGCCTACACCAGTGAATCGTGGAAGACAAAGAGCATCTGGTAGCCGCACTACTCAACCAATGCCTACCGACGATTATGGAGGCACCTATAGACATCAAACTTTTGATTTAAATGTTGATCTAAACGAGTAACAATGTATGTAATGAACGTATTGATTATAATGAATAATGTTCGTGTATCATGATAGTAAACAAAATGCTACACTTTTATTACTTAACCCAAGGATAGAACCGAGCAACGGAAGTCTATTGACTACTACATGACAAGGTTAATTTAAACAAAGTTCGAAACATAGTACCAAAAGGTAAACTAGTGTCCCTTTGGGTAGAGAGTTTTACATCTAATGATCAAATCAGCCTTTTCATTGATCATGTCCTCTATGCGGGGATAGGTTTCTTTGATATTCTTTATTTTGTTCTGCTATTCCTTGATCTCTCTCTGCAACACCGTCACCGTCTGCTTCTTTCTCTCGACGACAGTCTCTAACTCTATCTGGTCGGCCATGTTCTTCCGTCATAGGTCTTTGAGCTTGGAAATCTCCACCTCTGCTTGTCGTATGGATTCCCTCGTCCCTGCCGGCATCGTTTGAGAAGGTGTATGGTTACGAGAGGGGGGCCCTTCGTATTCATGTGTCTCTACATACCAGTCATATGCGTCGTCAAATTCCTGTTCCTCCTCCTCCGTTATTGCATAATCGGCTGGAGTTCTTCCAAAGTTACTCCACTCCTCGTCCGTTTGGGGTGGTTTCTAACCTAGCCTTGAACTTCCATCCATCAATGGTTGATGCGAACGGGAAGTTCCAGCCATGTAAGAAGAAATTGTTCAATTACTCTGGTGATTGACAATGTGTTTGTTTTTCTATGGTTTACAACAACTCAACCATGGGCTACTTATAGTCGTTCAGGTCCTCCATTGCGGACTTGCACTAGGTACGCCATTGCGGAGGTGCACTAGGTCCGCAATTGCTAATATATTTTCTGGTTTGAACATTTTATATTTTATACTGCTAGAAAACAAGAGACAATATTATTTAAAGCACATACATGTCAAACTGAAGACCCCCTATGCAAGTTACAACTACTCTAATTTGTTCAAGACCCCATCATAACCTGAACCTTGACAAGGCTAATGGTGGAGACTTACATTATCAGTGGATCACAAAGGCAACCAGCATGGCTTGTCGCCTTTGTCATCCACTGATAGCGTAACTCCTCCACCATTAGCCCCATCAAGGTTCCGGTTAGTATGAGGTTTTGCAACATATTATAGTTTCAAACTTGCTTATTACAAACATACACGGTCATTTAAATGTCAATTAAATTTAAAGGACATAAAGTGTCTAAAATTAAATTTAAGGGACCTAAAGTGTCTAAAATTAATTTTGTCGGGACCTAAAATGTCTAAAAAAATTAAATTTAATTGACCTAAAGTGTCAAATATCCAAATACAAACCAAAAATAAATAATGATTCCTCAACAATAAATTAATAAGTAATTTCAAATACAAACCAAATATAATTATAGAAAGATAATCAATAATTAATAATTAACAATTAATAATTAATAAATGGCAATTCAAAAAATAAATAAATAAAATCTCCAGGTCCGCCATGGCGGACCTAGGTCTGCCGGTCCGCCAGTTCAATGTAGGTGATGGTGCAGGTCCGCCAGTCACACGGTGGCGACGTGGTCGTGGCGAACGTGGTCGTGGCAGGGGTGGTCGTAGCGGACGTAGTGGTGGCGGAGGGGGTTTAGAAATTAAAAGAACTTACCTTTCGTAACATGTTGCACACGTGTTGGTGTAGGGAGGCACGTACAAAGATGCGACAAAAAACGAGCCTAATCTTCCTTAGAATAATCGATGTAGTATGGGGGACCATCAAACCGGTTTATATATATAAAAGGGTGTTGCTATCGATATAGAATAAAGCATTTCATTGACTGAAAAAACGGCAGGTTCGCAATGGCGGACCTGCATGTCAGATGGCGGACCTAGCGATTAATCAGAGCATGACACGTGTCATGATGGCGGACTTGGGTCGGGTGGCGGACCTACCGACCCGACCCGTTGCGAATTTGGCTCGAACCGTTGAATTTTTTTGTCTTTTTGTGGCAGGTGGCGGACCTGTAGGTCCGCCATTGCAGACCTAGGTCTATTTTCGTCAATTCCATAGAGAAATGACTAGGAGATGCAAATGGAAATGTAATGTAGCTATTTGAGTCAATTTCTCTTAAATTTAATATTACATTTTGATGTCAAAGTGTGGCTGTCAAGTGTCACGTAGAAAAGTCAAGTGTCAAAAGATCATGAACAAAAGTCATAAGTTTAATAATACATCTTGATGTCATATTTTATTACAAATAAAAGCATATATATTCTAAAATAATTTTGTAATTAATATAATTTTACAGTGTTGGGTTTCGGTTAAAAAAAAAGGTGATGGTAAAAAAAGTAAAAAAAGATCTTTACCGTTGAATGTATATTAGGAAGAGTTACACTAGATCAATTCTCGTATTAAGTATGATTCATGCATCCATTGGGATGGATTTGAGATTAAAAATGATGAAATGTCCAGATTCCTACTTATCTTCTCATATTAATTCTTTTTCTCGATCTTTCGTCTAATTTTATAATAATATAATATTAAACAATGGGAAAATTAATTAAAATAATCATTTTTCAGACTTGAATTAACCTCTTAGCCACTTTTCTTCGAGTTTTACCAAAATAGCCACAGGTTCATAATATATAGGTCCGCAATTGCGGACCTAACTCAAAAGCACCAAAAAAATACGAATCTAATCAATTTTTCTAAAAAAAAATTTACTCGGATCCGCAATAAAAATTAAAAAAATCGATCAGATATTTCTTGTTGTTGATGTTTTTGAGTTAGATCCACAATCTATTTTAGTAAAAATCAGAGAGAAGTGGTTAAGAGATAAAAACACATTTTAATTTATTTCCCTAAAAAAATTATATTAGAAAAATAATCAAATATTAAAAGTCATTATATGTGAACATGCATTTATTCTTCGGGCTCTGGGAACATCCACGTGTATTACAGTTACGATTTTGGTTTGCCAAACACAACCACCTCATTCAAACCTTTTTTCACTTGGCCCCATCTTTCTCAATTTGCAATTAGAAGAAGACGCCGCCGTTCGCCGGAGATCCAAACGGCACTACCACAATCACCGTCGTACCGTCACAGTATCTCCGGCGATCAATCGGTTCTTCCACTCAAAACAAACAAAAATTCAGTGCCAGTTACTTTAATCAATTATACACAAAACAGATTTTTTGTTTTTTTGATATTTCAGAAATAATATTAGTATAGTGGTGGTGCCACGATGCCAAGTAGTGGCACAGATTCAGATTCGGTTGTTTATCTTCACGGCGACCTCGATTTAACGATAGTCGAAGCTCGATGTTTGCCAAATATGGATTTGTTATCGGAGCGTATGCACCGCTGCTTCACGATCTTCGATTGCTGTAAATCACCGTTTTTCAAAAGGAGAAGCAAATCGCAGCGACGTCGTAAGATCATCACCAGTGATCCTTACGTGACCGTCAGCGTTGGGGGAGCCACCGTCGCACGAACGCGCGTGATATCCAACTCCCAAGACCCTGTATGGAACGAGCATTTTATCACGCCGCTGGCTCATCCGGAGTCTCAACTGGAGTTTCAGGTTAAAGACAACGATGTTTTCGGAGCGGATTTGATCGGTGTCGTCATCATCTCTGCCAAGAGAGTAATGTCCGGAGAGTTAATCGACGACTGGTTCCCGATAATTGGTCCGAGTGGTAAACCGCCAAAACCTAACGCCGCATTACGGTTACAGCTCAGATTCATCTCTTGTGATAACCGGAATAAGGGAAAAGCACTTGGTATCGATGAATCATTTGGCCTGAAAGATAGTTATTTTCCGGTCAGACACGGCGGGAATGTGACACTGTATCAGGACGCGCACCTCCGGGAAGGGGAGTTACCGGAGATCGAATTGGATGGAGAGTGTAAAACTTTCAAGCAGAGAGGGTGTTGGGAAGATATATGCCATGCTATCTTAGAGGCTCATCATTTGGTGTATATCGTTGGGTGGTCAATTTACGACAAGGTGAAACTGGTTAGAGAGCCTAACAGACCATTGCCAAGTGGTGGGGATTTGACTCTTGGGGAGTTGTTGAAGTACAAGTCACAAGAAGGGGTGAGGGTTCTGTTGCTGGTTTGGGATGATAAGACGTCACACAACAAGTTCTTCATCAAAACGGTATGAATTGGTCTACTTGAATCCTTCTCTGACATTGGTTTTTAGATCATCTTCATTGATTATGGGTGCTTAATTTTGATGTGGTTTAGGTTCTAACATTTCCTTTAATAAACATGAATTATGAACAAAATGGAGTCTGGTGACCCACCTTGTCACATATCAAAATGGAGTAGATGCTTGCAAGAATTATTATTGGGTATTGGTATGCTGTAGGCCAAAGTATTATGTTTTTGGTACTTTTGTGTATTGACATATTTAGTTGATTTCAATTTTTTAGTGCGGTGTTGTAGGATGAATTTAAAGCATACCCAACAGGAAAGGTTGAGCTTTTATAGGAAGGGAAAAAGTGAGAACCCTTGTAAAAGAAACTGGAAACATGTTTGCCTTCATTTTTTCTATCTTAACGCCTTTTACTGTTGTGAATTCCCAGTTAAATTTATGGATATACTGATGTATAAACAATGGTATGTTTAAGTTGTCATCTATTGTTTCAAGAACTGGATGGGGAAGAATTTTGAGAGGGCTATGGTTTATGTTTTTCATTATATTTCTGCAGTTCTACCTAGCGATAATACATATTGCCGTATTGGTATTCTCATTCAGATTTGATGTTACCCTTGACCACTTTTGTGATAACTCATCTTTTAGCTGAACTATCATTTAGGCTCCTTAAAGTGATTTTAGTCAAATTCTTTATGATAACACAGGCACTTTACTATAATAACTAGTTTAAAGTAGAATATTTGCCAAAACAATTTACCTAAAATAGACATGTTGCACACTTGCACTTAAATTAAATTGACACAAGACAGAACAAAAGATGTGTTGCATTCAAATGCCACATTGTAAACAAGATAGAAAAATAGGATGGATATATATATATATATATATATATATATATATATATATATATGTGTGTGTGTGTGTGTGTGTGTGTGTGTGTGTATGTTTACAAGTGTGTGTAAGGTGTACCCTAGTGATTTAAATCTTAGTATTTTATATGGTTCTATGTGCAGGAGGGAGTTATGCAAACTCATGATGAAGAGACGCGGAAGTTTTTCAAACACTCCTCTGTCCACTGTGTGCTGTCACCTCGATATGCGAGCAATAAGCTTAGCATTTTCAAGCAACAGGCATGCTTCATACTATATCACAGTTGTTAGTTGTGAAGGGCATCTTGTACATATATTGCTAAATGCTACCATGCCTGACCTCAAAAGATGTTTAGAAGTTCCAAAACACAAGCACCATGGTTTAGGAGCACCATGGAGACTTGAAATTCAATCATATATATGCAACAACTTCTGGACAACTTGGTAGACTCGGTTAACTCACCCTCTATTCTGTCAGTAAATAAGATTACTGATTACATTGGACCAAATGAAAGATGGTGCTCCGAAGAGGGAAAAACAGGGTGAAACAAAAATTAAGACAACAACAATAATAACCACAGATTAGCTTCACATGCATTACATCACAACTTTGTCAGCTATGGCCCAATGCGTACCAGCTAACCCGTTTGTGCAACTCCTATTACAATCTTTATTTTGCATTCTAGCTATGTGAACAAACTCTTGGATTGTATTTAGAGCAGAACAGGGAAATGGCAAGGACTGACAGTTTTGTAATACTTTAGAACCACAAGAAGGATGTTTTTACAGATCATTTTTCATATATGTATATTGTGTGGACTAGGTCGAATTTGTGATGTATTAGGAGTGATTCAGTTATGGGAATAAAAAAAGCTTCATATCTTGGCATCAGAAGTGGGTAGACATTAAGTCTTCAATGGTCCATTTAACTTCTGGAAGATGACTTACAATCATTACATTAGTTTCCTTGTGTTAGCTTGAAGTTCTATCCATGATCAGTTCTGTGTTCTTGGGTCCATTCTTTTTTGTGCTGCCTCCATCCTTCTCAATATGGATCCATGGTCATGGTTATACGTGTACTGATTCAATAATGTTAAAAGATGATGGTAGAGAGAGAGAGCTTATGTCTACTAATTTTATGAAACTTCCTTTAAAAACTAATAGTTGCATCAATTTGAATCATACTTTTACACTTTAAAAGAAACTTCTATGTTAAAATTGTTGGATATATGTAAATGAGTAACTCTTTTAAAGAACTCTAGTTCAGGTAAACTACGAATTTTCCTCCATATTACATCTTATATCAGGCAATGTTTGTACATGACGTAGGTGGTTGGGACCCTTTACACCCATCATCAGAAATGTGTTATAGTGGATACACAAGCCCATGGAAATAACAGGAAGATATCTGCTTTTATTGGTGGTTTGGACCTCTGTGATGGACGCTATGACACACCAGAGCATCGTTTATTTCGTGATCTTGACACTGTGTTTGAGAACGATTTCCACAATCCGACATTTACGGTAAGTCTACCTGTTAGCTTATTCAATGGACACAACTACAATGTTATTTCAAATATTTGGGAATGAATCTGTCCCAATTTTGTGTATTCACATTCCCCCCATCCCCACTTAAATAAACAAAAGAGAAATAGAAGGAAAGGCACTTCTGCAGTTTTGAAGAGAAACCATGCATCACTCATTTACATAGCGCTTGTTTGAAAGTTTTGGATGGAAGTAACTCTGAATGGTAATAAGGTATATCCAGATATTTTCCAGTAGTGTGGCAATTTCTGATGTTATCCATGGTTTACTTTAAAAGGAGAGTAATATCTAGTGGAGAGAAGTAGCAAATATAGGTTCTAACTACAGTAATAAAAGAAAATATGTATAGACCAGTCAGTTACCTGATCACTTTATTGTTTTCCATTGTGACTTTACTATGCCTGTTGTGATAATATGTGGAACACCATTAGATTACTCTCCAAAAGAGCCCTTGAGGAAGAAGGGAGATTCCAACATATATAGGCGAGTGTTAGTCCAAGTCTAGCCGATGTGGGACCCTAACATGCCCCCTCTAATGGAGGCTAGACGAGCATAGATTGTCCTAGAGTGTTGAGAGGGTGCTAGACGAGTACAGATTGCCCCAGAGTCGAGTCCCTAGAGTGATAGACCTTGACTCTTATGTCATGTGAGAATATGTGGAACACCATTAGATTCCTCTATGAAAGAGCCCTTAGGAGAGAAGGGAGGTTCCAACATATATAGACGAGAAATGGTCCAAGTCTAGCCGATGTGGGACTAACACATGTATTGACATGACACTCATCTCATGTTTAGTTGCTTGTAGTATCGTATTTTGTGGAGTTGAACATTGATCCATGTATTTCGTGGTCCTGGTTTTTAAAGATACTTTTTTAGGAAACGATATCCTTTATCCTGTTGTAGCTTTCATGAAGGCTTTCATTGAAGAATCGAAAGAATCTACCCAGCTAACCCCTTGGCAAATTATGACTGTAAGACATCAGCCCTGATTAAACCTCAGTGGCCACAATTGTTCGGTACACTTGGATTCGAACCCTGGGCAGATGGGATATTCCACCACATCCCCAGGACCTTAACCAGTACGCCACAACCCTTGTGGTTTGGTTTTTAAAGATACTTGGAGCACCAGAGATGGCACATTCAGATAAAAGTTGATTAAAAAGGGAAATATTGCCTCAGCCAGCATGAGTGGTTCAATATTTATATAATTTTTAATTTTTAGGTGTGCATGCCATTGTTAATTACATGTTCTAGTTAATCTGTATTGTATTTGGTTATGAAGTCACAGCTCTGATAAGATTACTCTAGGGTTCCAATCTTCAAAGTGATAAATCTCATTAGAATATTCTTGCTGACTGTCGGATCATATTGCCATCAATATATGATTTGTTTTCCCAGGAAAACTATCAATATGATAAGGATAAAGAACAGTATCTATCATGTTACTTCAAGTAACCAGACGTCCTATGGCATGGACACTGGATTGAACTCTCTATTCATGTAGATGTTGATGCTAATTAAAGTTGGAACTATATGCAACCTGCTACTAGCTACATTAACATCTCATTTCCATTATTTAGCCGTCAACTTTCTGCTTTTGGAGCATGTTTCATGCCTTGACTTTTCCACAATAGGCAGGTACAAAAGCTCCAAGACAACCATGGCATGATTTACATTGCAAAATTGATGGTCCTGCTGCATATGATGTGCTCAAAAACTTCGAGCAAAGGTGGAGAAAAGCTACAAAATGGTCCGAATTTGGAAGGCGTTTCAAAAGAGTATCTCATTGGCATGATGATTCATTAATCAAGATAGAGCGCATTTCCTGGATACTCAGTCCTACATCAACTATTCCAAATGATGATCCCGCATTGTGGGTTTCTAAGGAAGAAGATCCTGAAAACTGGCATGTTCAGGTTCATTACTGTGCAAATCTCACCAAATAAAGTGCTTGTTTGAGTCTGCACTACTAACCTTTTGTTTGTTGGATTTTCTAATACTGACAGGTTTTTCGCTCAATTGATTCTGGTTCTTTGAAAGGATTTCCCAAAGATGTTCGTGTAGCTGAGTCTCAGGTTTGTATTATTATGTGTTGTATAAAGAAGTTATTTTTATTAACTGAAGTTGTTGAAAATGAGTGGTCAAATCCTTAAATTATTTTATTTCTCACTTGTTGCAGAATCTAGTCTGTGCAAAAAATCTGGTCATTGATAGGAGCATTCAGAAAGCATATATCCAAGCCATAAGATCCGCTAAGAACTTCATCTATATTGAGAACCAGTATTTTCTTGGCTCGTCATATGCATGGCATTCCTATAGAGATGCAGGTTTGAGCACTTTTGAGTTTCAAACTGAAGTTGAATATGGACATACATGTTAATTCATATATCGATTGCTTAACTTTACTGGCAGAGTAAGAAATTACTATGAAATTTAATAAACAAGGATTATATGGTACCTATACTACCTGTACCTCCATTTAACAAGTGTACAAATCTGTTTTAAAAAATAGGTAAAGTGTTCACTCAAAATTATTCTTTCAGATGCATATCTCCCAGAAAAGGTTTATCAGTCACATACTTATTTTGCCACTATTCTTTCCCTCTAACTTCAATCAATTCATCTAACATAAATCGTGATTTGAGACAAGAGGACGAGAGTAAGACCAATTTGGCGAAGAGGGTGTTAATCATTTTACCCGTTAATGATTGTGTTAAGTAATTTGATAAAGAGGGTGTATTTGATATGGTTATGTGAATCTAAGCATGTGCTTGATGCAACTCTTTTGTTGGGGTTTGCAACTGAAAAAAAAAAGCTGAGAAAGCCCAGTGATTACTTTAACTATTTTGTGTCAAAATATATCTAAACCTTGAATGACTTGGAAGAGTGGAAATTAAAACATGGCAAACAAGGTTCTACCACCATGTCTTCTTTTATTTAAGAATTTGAATTTTAATAGAGTTAGTCCCCTTCACTCTTTGCCACACTGGTATCAGAATATAGAACAATTTAGAAAAATAAGTTGACAGATGAACCTCTCCTTAATGTGCATGAAAGTCAATTGTTGCACTATGGGATGGAGTAATTATTTTGTGTTATCGTTATGATAAAGGTTGTGTATTACATGGAGTTAAGTTCACAATGACCAATGTCTAGTTCCTATTGCATTCTTTGAGTTTGCTTTCTTCCTATTAATTTTACCCTAAATGCTTGACATTTTTCTTTGAACAGGTGCTGATCATTTAATCCCTGTGGAACTGGCATTGAAGATTGCTAGTAAGATAAGAGCAAATGAGAGATTTTCAGTTTATATTGTCATTCCAATGTGGCCTGAGGGTGTCCCTAGTTCCGCATCTGCTCAAGAAATTTTGTTTTGGCAGGTAGGTGGCTCTCACCTCTTTCTGATTAACCTTCATAGAAGATTGGTAGTGGCAACATTCTATTCAGTGATAGAAATTTGTGTGAGCCCAACATGTAAAACAGTTGAAGCGAAGAAATTGAATAAGCATCCCAACCATATTCTTCCCATCTTCTTGCAGTGCCATCAATCATAAGCTATAGATAGAGCTTGCACAAAATGAGATACAACCCTCCTATTAAGCTTTCCAAACCTCAAAATTTTCGTAGAATGTCCATTTAACAGGATGGAGATGCATGTAAATTTAGTTTACACGTCACCATCTTTGCTTTTTTAGGCACAAACTATGCAAATGATGTATGAAGTAATTGCTCGAGAGCTGAAGAATTTGAATCTTGAGAATGCACATCCACAAGACTACTTAAATTTCTACTGCCTTGGTAACCGTGAACAATGCGAGGACCAAGTGTCGAATTCAGGCAGCCTCAGCTCTTCTAATGGTGGTGGTTCGGTAATGATGCATCCTATGATTTCTCTTCAACTGCCTTGTTATATTGAATACTTTTATTGTTAGTCTTTTGGTTATAGGTCTGGATGTATTGATGTCCTTTGAGTAAGAATGTAAGATATCTATTTTTATCAATAAGTTTGATCTTTGCTTTCAGATCTGGACCCTAAGACAAAATCATGAAATAAAAATGTGTTGTCTGCAACATACTAGCAAAGTTTTTGTCCCAGTACAGTTATCTGGCTTTTGAACTATTAAGACTTTACCACATATATATATGTAGAATCTTTAGGCTATAACATCATGATCCTCTTGCCAACATTTTGAACTATGAAGATTTCACCCTAAAGACTATATGAATCTAGACGTCATTACCAGCTTGTGGAACTTCCTGAAAGTAAAACAAGACTTTTGTTTGCATTTCCAGATTTCGGCTTCTCAAAAGCATGGAAGGTTCATGATTTATGTACATGCTAAAGGGATGATAGTTGATGATGAGTATGTGATATTGGGGTCTGCCAACATTAATCAACGATCTATGGCTGGTTCAAGAGATACTGAGATAGCTATGGGTGCTTATCAGCCCCATCACACATGGGCTCAGAAGAAAAAGCATCCCTGTGGTCAAGTTAGTCTTTTATTCTTAATCGCTTGATGTTATTTTTAGTTTTCTTTATCATGAGTATCTTTTTAGTTAAATCCATATTATGGTGACAACAAGAAAAATAGAAAACATATACACTTTTATTCTTTCAATTTTGCTCCCTTGAAATTTGCAACTCTTTCATTCTTTTAGTTTTCACTGTTACTTGTTTCTGAAAAGAACCATGTGTTGATCTGAATGCGGTTGAGGTTCAAACTGAGTCAAGCACAAGTTCTAACTTTGATTTTCAAATATTATCTCATTTTTTGAAAAAGAAACAGTTTTATCAAATGTCCTTTGATTTTATCGTCAATCAAAAATCACGACTTTGTTTACATTACAAGAAAACATAATCAGAAGTAAGTATTACCAAACAAAACCTGAGTAGTTTTAGATTAAAAAGTTACTAAGTAGGGAAATGTTGCAACTGCCCAGATGGTTTGGTATTGCTAATTCATCCCTCTTCTATGTCTTTCTTGTTGGCATGCTATCAGCTTTTAGGGTGTTGTCAATCATAAATGCTAGGTATGAATGCTAGTCTTCTGCTGTAGCACTAGTTGAGATACCCATCTTACTCAAGGTTGTACAATCTGTAATAGTAGTTGAATACACATTAGTAGGTAGTGGTTTCATAGGGTCTCCTCTTATGGTTCGAGGCTCAACTCGAAATAAAAAATGATATAGCGTGAAAGCATTCGATGCTGGGATAAATGAGAAAGGAGGAAATATTTTATATGTGTTAGTTTGTTTCATAGAGGTAGATTTCTATCATTTAATCACAAGATACCATACCACCAACCACAAAAATCATAAGTACGGATTTAAAAAGAAAATCTTATTTTGCTTATGATTTTTGTTGGTTAAGATGCTGGCTAAAATCATTTTTGATTGTCAGGTATATGGATACAGAATGTCACTATGGGCAGAACACACGGGAAAGCTCGAAGACTACTACAAGGAGCCAGAAAGCTTAGCTTGTGTGCAGAACATAAACAAGCTTGCAGAAGATAACTGGAATAAATTCACAGCTGACGACTACACTCCCTTGCAAGGCCATCTTCTCAAGTACCCAATCAAAGTTGACGCGGTTGGAAAAGTAAGCTCTTTGCCTGGCCACGAACATTTCCCCGATGTTGGTGGTAAGGTCCTTGGTTATCCATCCACCCTCCCTAATGCTTTAACGACATAAGTTTCAATTGCATCCATATTTTGTGAATATTTTAGCTTTTCGTACATATGTACCATAAAAATCTCATATGGATTGATGAAGCATATCTACCGCCGAAAGGGGGGGTACATGCTAGTTTTTCGTTGTGTACTGAAACCATAGGAGTCGAGGTAAATGTGCATGTCAATGAGGTTCCTTTTGTAATTGTCAACTTGTACATCCTGTTCTTTGAACACATTGTTTCATGAGATCAAAATGGCTGGAAATAGAGCTGTGTTTTCTGCGGAATTGTTTTAATTGTGTTCATCTGCATTGGCGAATTTGACTCGTTTTTTTTATTTGTCAATAGCAAAATAACTTCATTTGTGTTCTAATGTCATGCATTACTTTGTTAGATAACTCTCAGGTTTACAAAGCTTCAGGTATTCTGTTTTATGCATTAGTAGAAACGATTCAGTTGATGCAGATAAAATAGAAAACCACAAAAGGCAGAGACTGGTACACCAACACTCCTCAAATTCACAAGAGGGAAATATATGTAAGCAGTTTTTCCTAGATAGAATAGAAAACTTACAACAGTTGTGCATCAAGGCTCCTTGACCTTTTAGGATCAAGAAGTACGTCTTCTTGGTTGTTGGAGTCTCACGTTAGCTAGATTTTAGACCTTTCTACTTCAACATACGTTTGGAACCATCTTTATATATAGGGGTGGTTCCCATCAGAACACCCCCATGTCGTGAGAAAGATTGAATGTATCTTTACATTATATATGTAAAGATTTGTCGTGAGAACTGCGAAGATACTTTTTATTGTGCCAAGGTTGCAACATTCAAACAATATACTGTAACCTTCCAATACACTATTTAAATGTGAATGTTAAAATATTTACATACCATAACGTAACATTCACACATATAAAAGTATCTTCATTTATTCTCAATTTCTCACAAAAGTGAGATTTTTCTCGCATGATCCCAACTCTAAGGGGGTGTTTGGTTCGCGGAATTGGATGGAATTCAATGGAATTGGAATGTCCAAATCCATTGACCAAATTCCAAAGTCTTGTTTGGTTCACATAATTAAAACTAAGGAATCCTGCGGATTCCATCAAATTCCTTCAAACACGGATTTCACAATTCCACGGGGTATCCTATGGAATTCATTTTCTTTCCAAAAGATTCCAATTCCAATTCCATCCAACCAAACGCGACCAAAATGCGTGGTCAAATTTCATCAAATTCCAATTCCAATTCATTCAAAGTCAAATTCCTTGATGAATTCCAATTCCATCGAATTCCATTCCACGAACCAAACGCCACCTAAGAGTTCTGTTAGAGGAGATTAATAGGGTTTCACATATCCACACATTGGTCCTCCCTCTACAAAACAGAAAACCGTTGTGCCATAAATTTGATACCGGATAACCTTTGGGATAGCTCAACCTGTAAGGACTCCCTAGCTAGTCCTCAATGGTTAGTTCAAGTCCCTTGAGGACCGGTAAAGGTTTGTTTGACTGTTAACTTCAGGGTCTCATGGATTAGTGCCTGTAAGTTGGCTCAGACACCCGTGGTTATCTAAAAATCTGATACTTGATGCTGTTCGAGGAATTCTTGGTTGTAGCATGCAACATGTCGATGCCTATGCATTATTCATGTGCAATATGCATATGATAAAAACATATTAACCAACAGCATGCAGTTTGGGATAATGATGCAACTGGCATATGATCAAATTCCCTTAAACTCTTCTAGCAAAACAAATTTATGTTTATTTAGAGAGATCTAAGACTTAGGTGACTGTGATTTTGCCAACCATACCAGCTCCTGCATGAGGAGAGCAGTAGAAACTATAAGTTCCTTTCTCAGTCAAGGTGACCGAGTACGTGTCTCCTGGTCCATTCAGCAAATCCTCGTCACCCATCGATATTTTCGAGGCATCAACACCCGCCGGAATCGCATCCTCATCAAAGATCACGTTATGTGGGAACGCTTTAAAGTTCTTGAAAACGATCTTCTCCCCGGAGGGCACGGTCAGAGTCGACGGAACAAAGTTCAAGCCACCGTCTTCGTCACCGAGCAGTATCTCGGCAGCCAACGCGTTGCTAGCAAGCAAGAGACTGGTGGCAATTGCCACGGTTGTAATGCCGGCTTCTTTAAGTGAAGATTTAACGGAAAGCTTGGGTGTGGCAGCGATTGCTTTGACGGTGGTGTTGCCGACCTTTGAAGCGGTGGCTCCGCCGGTGGATTTAAGACCGGTGAAGGTGGGGATGACGACGGCAGAAGGTGTTACGGTGGCCATTTGTGGTGTTGGAAGGAGAAGATGAGAGAAGGTGAGGGATTGTGATGGGGTTGTGTTGTTTTGGATAGTTTTTGTGTGGTTTTGAGTGGCAAAGTTATTAGATAAGGTGTGGATTGATTCTAGTGGTTTTAATGTTATCCAATGACGTGGCAGTGTTCCTTGGTTAATTGCACTGCAAATTGAAAAGTTTCACATTTGTGCCTAAATATACGAAATATATTTTGGTACGCCTCTAAATTGAATTTTTAGCTTTTAGATGATGAATTAATTTATAACCATAAACCTACATTTGGTATGTCTCTGTAATGTTTTTCTTTTTTTAATTAACATAAACCTACTATAAAATGATTACCAAATAAGATTAAATATCAACATAACCAAATTTAACGGCTCTTTTAACCATTTTTTTTATTAAATTTAAAAGTTCATTGGTTAAATATAAACAAAAAATGTCAAATCTTAGTTTAATTTTAAGTTCAAGATCTACGCAAGATATTTAAATTTCTAAACCCCAATTCTCCAAAATATTTGATAAAAAATATTTATCAAACATAATATTATGTTTATTATGCAATAATATCGGTATTATATGGTTTTCTTTATAGACCTTTTATACAAAGGTACGGACATTTAGCATCTCCGTCATGTGGTGACATTTCAGTTTCAAAACTATATTATAGCACCCAACAAAACAATACGGAAGGCACGGACTCCACGAACGTCCCTAGCCCAAATGAACACTTCTTATTGAAAGTAGAAGCCCATGGTTTGTCTTTTTTCCGACATGCAAAATGACTCGGATTTAGAAACATAATTTTTTCCACTTATAATGGAACCATGAAGCGATCGTCCGTGACACCAACCCACCACATCCTTCTATGTAAGTCTGCTCCTGCTAGAAAGAGTACTCTACAACATGAATATACAAAGTGCCTAGTTTGGAAGGACACACTCAAATATGGTACGAGAGTTCCATGTGTGTGGAGACAGAGTTGGAAAGGATATCGAGATACAAAGTCAGTGAACATTGCAAACTATTATATATAAATATCCAAATAAATGACAAAAGAGAACAAGTATAGATATGCTTGTGGTGTGATATATAATATCAGATATAGACAACACATTATGCCCAAACATTGTCTTGTCATATTTAATAACACGTTTTTAAGTCTAAAAAGACACAATTAAAGAAAACAATGAGGATTTGATTAACATAGATTGATTGGACGAGCTCATCTCCTTAGATAATCTTGATGAACTCTTTATTTTCTCATAAGTGATACAGGAAGATTGAAATTCATATCCATCAGTAATGATAAGCTCTTTTATCAACACTTGATGAATGTTTTTTTAATCATTAATCGTTTTTTGTAACTTATGTAAGATATTTTAATTAAAACCAAGCAAAAATAATACATCCAATATAATACAATATTATAAACATGTTGGGAGGGACCTAGAGAGAGTTGGGATTAACTTTAGAGGGTCGTTTGGCAAAAGATTAGGCCATGGCGGTTCTACGTCATTTTGGATGGACAAGTGGTTGGGCAACTTCAAGTTATGCGATAAATTCCCAAGATTGTTTAGTTTAGAGGAGGTTAATAAATTCCCAAGATTGTTTAGTTTAGAGGAGGTTAAGGAGGTATCAGAGTGGAATAGGTTGTAGTGGAGGGATGGTGGGTGGTCGTGATCTTGGGGTTGGCGTAGATTTTCTAGAAGGAGAGCTTTGGGCGATGTCACGGAGTTAAGAGGGCTTGGTGCATAATCTTAGCCCTTTAAGTAATGAGAGAGATAAGTGAGTGTGGCTCTTGGGGGAGGATGGGGCGGTCTTTGTTAAGGGGGGTCAAGGAGTTGGTGGATAAAATTCTATTGGATCTTCATCTTAAATTGTCGAAAACAAATGGTGCAAACTTGTTCTAAAGAAAGTATGCATTTTTGTGTGGTGTCTAAGATAAGACAGGATACCGCTTTAGTCATTGTTGGATTAACTTAGTTTTGACCTTCATTATTCTTTATGCCCCAAAATGTAGGGATGAAGTTGAAACGATCGATCATTGTCTAGTTCGTTGCAAGCAAGTGTCAAACATATTGGCAAAGCTGTTGAGGTGGTGGGGTTTGGCTTCCTTCAACGTGGACTCAATTTTCTATGTCTTTTCCATGGAAGATCAATCTTCAATCTCACCTTCTTCAAAAAGGATTTTGGCAAGCAGTTTTGTGGACCGCCATGTATGTGATTTGGACTTTTCGTAACAAAGAGGTGTTTTTTTGATCAATCATTCATTCTGATTTGGCTTTCGATATCCAACTATATCGTATCATTGGCCTTCTAATCGTGCAAAAGATTTCAGTTACTCTTTGACAAATTGGTGTTGCAGTTCCCGGGGGGGGGGGGGGGGGGGGGGTTATTTTTTATGTTGCTCGTTTCGATGCTGTTAGACCCCTTTCTCTTTAGCGTTGTTTTTTGTTAGTGTTGGTTTCCTTTTTTTTTTAATTCTTTTAATTTGGTTTTTTCTACTAATAAACCTGTTGCTTTAAAGAAAAGAAAAGAAAAATGTAATCGTTACAATTTTGTTCATAATTTTTGGTTGAAAGCTTATTTTGCCTTTTTCTTTATCGAAAGTTATATTGGGGAAACCTAAAACCCTTATCATCGTCACCCATCAGATAAATCCTGAAAAGGGTGAAAAACCCTGATCCCACTCCCAGGGCCGCGTTCGTTCGTTCGTTCGTTGCCTTCTTCTCCAAAATAATAATGGCATCTGCTGCTGCAACTAGATTATTCTCTCTGTTCGAAAGCAACGCCACCATCACCGCCACCGCAAATCTCTATCCGTTTCGTGCAATTCGATTCCCCACTAAGCTCTTCTCTTCCCCAACCATACGCTTCCGCTGCTACTCCTCTTCCTCCGCTTCCTTGATAGATAATCATACTACAACCGTCGCTGAAACAACCGAACAACATCCATGGCCAGAATGGGTGACTTTCGTTGACCGTTTGAAGGCGAAAGGTTACCTTCATCAAGAAGGTGGGAGTGATGTTGCTGTCTATAAAGATATGAGCATTTTGAAGGAAGCTTGCCTCAGTTTTGGTCGTGATCGTTTCGATTTATTTAAGTAAGGAATCATTTCTGTTTTTAGTTATATTGTCATCTGTTAATTCTAAGGAATGTTACTCAAATCAGTAGGTAAGAGATGAAACTCAATGCATTATTAATAAATAATAGCCGAAGAACCTAAAATGATATAATTGAGGTTAAAAGATGTATTAGCCAAACTAATGGGAGTGGGGGTCTAGTATTGACTTATCCTACTTCTGTTGTATTGATTGATAAATAGCTGCAATGGGATGTTTTTCATGGAGTTGGGGGTGTTATGATTTATGAATATGGTTATTGCATAAATCTCTCATGGAGGCTTTAATAAATCTATCAAAGATAATGTTATAGAATTTGAAAAGGTTAATGGTATTTAAAATTAATCAATTTGTAGGAAGGAAGGTAGCTCGAGAAAGTAGAAAAGGTTGAAATCAAACTAAGAACCATGATGGTGGAACTAGGGAGGTATAATGATACTAAGAAATTTGAATGTGAATCATGTGATAAACTCTTACATGGTGGATCATAGAGAAAATAGAGAAGTATAAATTAGCCAAGAGAAAAAAGATAAGACAGCAGTAAGAGAAGTTAAGAGTTCAAATGTATGATGAGTTGTACCAAAAACTCAATAAGAAACGGAAGAAGAGGTTGCGTTTTGCCAATTATATTTTCGTGATTGATGAGACCAGGCAATAAGATGATGCATGGTTGAGGAGTGAGGACACACATTAACAACTTGGACTTTAGATTTTTTAAAATTAAGCCAAAATAAATCACAGTACATTGAGATCGAGTGTTTTATCTTTAGCAGGTTTCTATACCATTTGATTAGTGATAGTGTCCCCACAAGGATGAGATCAAAGAGAGTGCTTGATATAGAATAAGCATAAGGTGGTTGAAGTGACACTAAGTTTCATGAGAATCATGTGATCAAAAAATTCCATTTGAGTTGAAAGGTAAGTTCCATCAGGCAGCAGTATGGCATTTTATGATTTACGGCCAGAATGTTGGCCACATCAAGACATCATCTACAAAAAGATGAATGTAGCGTAAATGCAAATTATGTTTGGATGAAGGATAGAGGGTTATCAAGCCGATAGGTTAACAGAGTCCTATATGTTTCCTTGTACCTACTTTTGTTCTTTTGGTGTTGCTTACTTTTATTTAGCCTTAGTTCTTTTTCTAAAAAATCGGCATATCTTCATTTGTGGTATCAAGATCTTCGCTTTCGGATTCTTTTTCTAACTCTAAAAACTTTTTGGCAATCTTTCTTTTTCACACACTTTTCGCAAGCCAGGGGTCTTCACAAAAACAAAAAACTGCTTTACTATTTGGGGTAGAGGACATGTCTGTGTACATCACACCTTTAGACCCCGCCTGCGGGTGGGATATACGGGGCTCATTTGGTTTGGTTGGATGAAGGATATGATTTCAAATAAATTCATTCTTTTAATTCTTCTAAATTTAAGAAATAATTTAATGAATTAAAGAATTTTTAGGATGCAATAGATATTTTCATTAGCACCTAACAATGCATCCAGAATTTTTTTTGAATATACAGTATTTGGGCCATTGTTGATTAATGATAGTTATCACTGAAAATGGCCACACTTACCAAACAAATACTTTAAGGTGTTATCTTGTCTCGTGTCACCTAAAAAACCTGTTGGTAGCTAAATAAGTTAATATGTTGAAATATTTGTGTGGCTTAGGTTGTTTGAAACTTGAAGCTTATGGTACTTTCTTTAGTAGTACAAGCAACTTTTCAAATTTCTTTTGCTGAAGGAGGTGGCTGAAATTCAGAATTTCAATTTGAAAGTCTAATATGCTAGGTCCACTAGCGTGCTGTGTGTCTTGGTGTCCAGGCTATGGAAATGGTTTCTGTTAATTTTTCTTGTTCAACTACACTGGTTGTGTCTTTGAGAATGTGGAACTTGTTAACCCATTCTAGTGCATTGCAGGTCACTATCTATGCAAGATATTCAAACTCTTGTAGAGAAGGGCTGCCCTAATATTAACCGGAAGACTGTTAATTCAGGGAAACGGTTGAGAGCACATCTACAACTTGATGAAGGAGATGTAAGTTATTTTTCCATCAACATGCTGCTAAACTATTTAGTGTACCAATTCAATTAAAAGGAAGAATATGATACATGTGATGGTTTTGTTGTTCGGACATTAATTGTTTTCTCTTTAAATATGTCGTTTTTTGTGATTAATCTTGCTTGGTCTGAGCACAGGTATGTGGTGTTTGCATTCTACGAGGATCATGTGATAGGGCCTATGTGATACTAAAAGACATTGAATCAGCTGCTCGTACTGTAGATATTGTGCGCATCTTGTTAAACTATGCACTTGATCCAGTTGTTGACTCCGACAAGAAGCCTTCAGGGGCAGAACTTGTTGAAGCATCTGCCAGAAAATTGCTTTCGGAGTTGACTGAGCTTAGTGACACAACCATTGATCCTGAACTGCAAAAACCAGCTGCGACAGTTGCTCGAAAGGCGAAATCTGTTGACTTCATGGAACGTGATCCTTCTCAGAACATTGAAATGAAGAGAGGAGATTGGATGTGTCCAAAGTGAGTATATAGAAATGTTTTTTTTATATTGATCTACCTACCTTCCAAAATACATGTCCGCACTTGTGTGGTTTGACTTGGAATTTTAAGAATGTTTTTTTTAGTGTCTAGATTAAGATGAAAGTTTAGTGAAGAGATGGAACATGGAAAAAATGAAAATCGGACCAACTAATTAGATAGACTAAAATACCCCTCATATTTATAGAAAAAACTTTTATCTTACACCTTGCGAAATGAAAATAACCATTTAAAAACAGAGAAAACAAGCACTAAAAATGGTTTTCCTATCTAAACTTTCGGTTCAACTCTTTAGGAAAAAGATGGTACTAAAATTCCTCCACACTCTAAAAATTATATACTTGATGGCCTGGTTAGGGTAAGATAATAGATTTGATGTTCAATTCAAATGATGGTACTTTTGTATAGGAGGGTGAAAGGTCTTCTTGAGATCAAAGGGCTATCCAGATCTAGTAGTACGGTAGTACTCAACCTGTTACCGGCCCTTATTAGTTGCTCTAATGCTTTCTGCTAAGGTCTTTCTGTCATCAAATCTAGGAGTGGCACTTTGCCGGGCTAGAAGAAGGTGTCAATATACATGGTGGTTATGAGCAAATTTTCCTATATGATATGAGGCTCCTAAAATAGAACAAGTTAGAAGTGCAGAGAAGTCATCCTAATCTTTGAATTTGGAAAGTATTATGTTTGTCATCTACAATTGAAAACGAACTCTTTTCTTATCATGGAGTACTAATATGTTGACGAATGAACTTTCATGGTTTTTCACTTGCATACTACCGCAAACAAAGATCTATCAATTGCGTACTTGAATGCTTACAATCATATCAATTACATTCTTATAATCAATCAAATGTATCTCACAGATCTAATTACTCTCAATGTTTGATGCTCCACCTTAATTCACAAACAATGACCTTTCCATTTATTGAATCATTTAACTATCTTAACTTTGAATATAATTTGTTGATTTAGTGACAATTGGATGAAAATGATGTAAAATATGATTGAGAAGTGTATTTGGTGATAAAAATTTTCAGAGATGTGCAATTAGACAAACATGAAAGTTCATCGATCATTTTTTTCTATTTTGCCTTTGCAAATTCAAAAGTTACAGTAACCTCTGAAAGAAGGGGTTAGTTTGTATTATAAATTTGACTAATCTATCAAAAAGATCATGAAATGTCCCCAAGATTTGAGAGAACACCATGGCTTGAGGTTTTTGTCTCTGAATCAGTATATCATGTTGGAGAACTTATTTTGTGCAGGGAGTAAATGATGGGTAGCCATTGCATAGATTTCAGCAATAGTCACTTAACTGATTAATGAAATTGTTTTACCATGTGAAAAGGTGTGTTTTACAGCATACACATTCGGTGCTTCCTATTGAGAATTTGTGCAATTTACTGAATCGCATTCGAGATAATTCTTTCATTGTTTGGTGGGCAACTTTTCTCTTCACACTCATCCTAAATTGATGAATACTTCCACAAAATTCTTTTAGGTGCAATTTCCTGAATTTTTCTAGGAATAAGAAATGCCGTGAATGCAATGAAGATGGTCCTCTAAAAGCTGCTGTTGACGACGTTGAAATGAAGAAAGGAGATTGGATCTGTCCTCAGTAAGTTTGTGTCTGCTTTTACGAGGGTTTATGGTTATAAAGCTATCAGGTTTGCTCATATCATCATATTGTATTTCAACACTCATGCTACATGTTTGCAGGGTTGCATCATAAAGTCTAAATACACAGTTCCTTATACAAGGAAAATCAATATTCCAAGGAATTCGAAATTTATGAGGAAAAATATTTGCTTGGCCATTGCACCATGAAATCAAATAAGATCCTATCACCATAAATAAAAGGAAGATAAGAAAATTATCTTCAAATTTAACTAATTAAAACCAAAGGATGATAGGTTTAAATAGGTACTGGAAAACAAAATGCTAAATATTACCCGATTTTTTCTCCAACAAAATGCTGCATCAATTTTATTGCAGGTGCAGTTTTATGAATTTCTCCAGAAACATTCGGTGCATGAAATGCAAAACTGAAGGGCCTAAGAGGGTTGGAGTTAATGATGTTGAAATGAAGAAAGGCGACTGGAACTGCCCACAGTAAGAATGCCACGTCTCTTTTTATACATATATATGATCACTCTCCCTTGGATTCGTTTAATGAAAAACGAAATACTTCAGTCTGATGAAAGATTGAAACAGTAAATTCTTTTTGGCAACTTTCAAGTGAAAATACTCTATTGAGCATTGTCATTGGTACAAATCATTGTGCTATTGGTTTCATTGTTCTAAAAAGCATTAAGCAGAGGTTGAGGGTTGTGTGACCTTCTTGCTAAATTGCATAAGTGGATTCTTAGGCAAGCAGACCATATTAGTATATAAAAAATAGTTACTTTTAGATGATTTAAACACATGAAGGTTAATTACATAGACTATTTTATTTGTTATTTGTATTTTGTGAACATATAACTTTGATTTCTCTTTAGATGGCTTAGAATGTTGTAGTAATTGGGTTATAAGTCTGAGTGGCATATACTAGGTATGTTTGGTTTGCTTTGGTTTATAAAGGGTGGGGTATATTTTTAACTTTTGAATTGGGCTGGCTGAATTAACTTTTTAACTGTATTGATGGATGGTATAATCAATTAATTCTCGTCTAACTCGATTAATCCTGCATGATGTTTTTGACTTAACTTAGTGATTAGTTGCTCGTTAGAGGTGGGAGCTGTCTACTGCATACGCTGCCAATTAAGGGGCCGTTTACCCAAATGCTTACCCGGTAAGCGCTTACCAATAAAACTCGACACACTAACTTGCTTTACCAAGTAAGATTTTAATCTATCACGATGGTATCGTATACAACAATTTATCCGGTAAGCGCTTACCCGGGTAAGAGTTGTGACTCTCTCTTACCGGGTAAGACTTTTCATCCTTATCCTCGCTCTTACCGGGTAAGATCCTATCCCCTTGTCATGTTCGTCCGCTATGGTAAATTCCCCGGTAAGTACTTACCGAGTAAGCATTTTGTAAACGGCACCTAAGTGGCCTGTATGGAGATTCTTGAGTTAGTTTACTACCTGTTGACCATGCTTAACCGATAAGAAACGATGCTGTTTACCAACTCACTCTGACAGTCTGACCCACAAATATGCTGCCTGAGATGCTAACCAGACACCATGGTAAACAATCATTTTCAGTCGGTGCTTACCAGACCGAACATTTTTATGCAGATTGCACTCTTACTTGGTTAGCGGTTACCCAGTTTGTGTTGGTAAATGGCCCCTTAGTCGTGAGAAAAGGGTACTTGACACATTTGAGTACCAGTCAACTCACTTTTATAAGGAAGTATGTTTATATGGATCATCACATCATCAAAGTGGTCTAACTCGGATAAAAAACCAAGTAGTTGTGTACCATTTGAAAAGGATGGCCATTCAAATTGAAATGTGACACAGTTGTTATATACACTTATTAATCTGTCAACTTTGGGCTTATTTTCTTTAGGTGTCAATTTATGAATTTCGCCAGCAACACAAAGTGTTTACGATGCCGAGAGCATCGTCCCAAGAGGCAGCTAAATCCTGGAGAGTGGGAGTGCCCCTCGTAAGTCTCTCTCTCTCTCTCTCTCTCTCACCACTCGAAAGTAGTCATTACAACAAACTATTGAAATTTGCTAAAAATAACTTAAAAGATGCTCATCACGCCCCCTGCCGCCATACCCTTTAGGTCAGAGTACAGATCTGCCCACATTCCAACCCCACTTTCGAGTGGGATATATGGGGTTCGTTTGGTTTGGTTTGGTTTATTATACGCCCTCAGGCCGCAATATATATTAGGGGTGAGGTCTAATAATGTATTTGGGATTGAAGGTGTGATTTCTTCAACTATACTGGAAATGTTGTTTGTCGGAAGTGCAATGGTGAGAGGCCAAAAGATGCAGAAGCCAGATACCAAGACCAGATGTGGAGGAAGCCCTCCTAAAACCCAAAAAAAAGGGATGTTTCTAACCTTTGTGAACATATATTTGTAGCCGAATTTGTTATTGTTTTTATTGTTGTATTCCTTTTTTTTACTTTTATATTTAATTTATTTTTCAGCTTTATATCCTGTATAAACTTCAATTAAAAAAAAAAAAAACTTCTTCAAATTTTACAAGTCCCATTGGGTATTCCCCTTTCAAACTAGCTTCAATTTAAAAATAACCCAAAACAACCCCTGAAGAAATGATTTTTCGAGCATTTTGATTTCTACGATTATGACCATTTTTTAGGTTTATGATTTCAAAGAAGAAACCACTTGTAGATATGGAGTTTTGAAATGACAAAATTTGTTGATGTGGCTGGATAATAGGTAAGATTTTTCTAATAAAACTAGTTGTGAACCTGGACGACATAGTGAGATGGAGAATGCCATTATAAACAAATAATGAAATCACACAACTCCTACACCAATACCATCAAATAAACCAATCTTTCACTTTTAATACAGGAGATTGACAACATGTAAAACAATTAGAGTGTATGCCACAATTCTATGGGCTTGTTATCTTTTCACTTAACCCACCACTAGTCCTAAGACATAAGATACATGTATGATTCTAACATAGAGGTTAAACAAATGATAGAAAAACATTTTCACTCAAGGGTGGATTATCTATTCATGCCTGAGTAGTCTGCTCAACTGAATCTTGTAAGTAAATTCTTTTTGAGCACCTTGAAATTAACCAAAAAACTTTTTAAAAATCCTCAAAATTAATAGAAAACTTCAATGGATAATTATACCCTTAAGGATACATTGTTTTGGTTCCATTTTTTTTTTGGAAGTATGGATTCTTTGGTTCAATTTTGAAGTTAAATGGTTTAATTAACTGAATAAACATACCTTATTTTGGTTTGATTTTCGGTTAGTTTTTTTTTACTATTATGCCATATATTTTAATTCTATACAAATAAATCAAAACACTTCTTCTCGTATCCTACTATATATACTTTGTATCCTGCGACAATGTTGAAGGTGCCAAAGTTGAACTGTCGAAGTCCTCCATTCAAAGGGTGCGCCTGTAGACATTGATGAAGGTGGAAGAAAGATCAACATACGAAGAAATTTTTTGTTTGATGATAGATAATGGTTTTTTGTTTAATTATAAATATGGCTATAAAAGATAATGATTTTTGTTTGATACTAGGGCTTTGTTTGACAAACTATCTTATAGTCATCCAAACATGTAGTTTTTTTTTTTTTTTTTTTTTTTTTTTTTTTTTTTTTGCCAAACATAGCCTAATTCAATCGTCCATGTCGATGCAAAACCGTGAATTTGGAAAAATTATTGCAAGCAACTGTGCTACAAAAAATATGAACTTTTAGTACCCATTATTGAATCGAATAACTCGGAATACAAATCTTATTTGTTTTGGTTACAGAATAGTTTATAAGATGTCGATTATAAATGAAGACGATTAAATCGGTTCCGTAATTTCAAAATCCAGTAAGATTGGTTTTTAGGGTTTGTATTTGATTTGTCCTCATACACGATGCATATCCTCGGGAAAAACACAACCAAGGTTGACAATAGATTTGATGGTTTTCATAGATTGGATTCAAAACAACCCAATAACATAAATTATTATATCATCAATTTAAGAAAAAATCGTCCCTCACCTCGTATCGGATGAATCCTCGATCTCTTTAAAATTTTGAAATATTACTTGATTGATTTGGTGAGTAAATCTAAATGAGTACTCAGCAGCCACTGCCAATGAGAACAAATTCCAATATCCATCGATGAACACAAAAACGGCTGCATCTTGTATCCAGCAACAGCTTCACTGACTTCGTTGGGATCACCTGCGGTAAAAACCAATCCAACTTTCCCCACAATATGAGAAATGAGGCCGAGAAAAGCGGTGTTTCCGGTCGCCGGAGCATGAATGGCGATTGAGCGCCTCATCAAGGTATTCTTACCCATCACGACCTCCGAATCGCCTCTCAATCCTTGCCTTATAACTTGAATCTGGTTGGCACGCAGGTTATCGGCTCCAACGATGAGAATTCGGGTGTGGTCCTTGAGGTGATTGCGTAGCTTTTGGTGGTAGATTGCCTTCCTCACCGCCTTGGAAGCCATCGGAGCAGTTACATCACATCAGAGGTTGGATAGGGTTCTTGTCTTGATTCAGCATTTTGTTTGGTGGCCCAAACTATGATAAGAGCCCACTTTATGAACTTTTTTCCTTAGATTTTTGTATTTAAATTCGAAAAAAGAAATGGTAAATATTGAAACTTAAGGGTTGTTTATCAAATGTTCATCTTGGGCAAGTGCTTAACATAGCATATAACCTTACCCGATTAATATGATAAGGATCAAGAATCTTATCTAGTAAGAACTAAGACAAGGACCGAGAGTCTTATCCGGTAAGTGAGGGCGAAAACTCTTACCACAGTTAGCGCAAACCAGAAAAATTATTACATACAATATCATTTTGGTGGACTAATATCTTAACCAATAAGTAAAGGGCCGTTTACCAAATGCTTACCCGGGTAAATGCTTACCAAGTCAAATTATCTTACCGATTGAATATATGACAAGGACCAAGAATCTTAGCTAGTAAGAGCGAAGACAAAGACCGAAAGTATTACTCAAGGTTCTAAATAGTGTGAGGCGTGACGTGGCAGCGAGGTCAAGCCTCGGAAGCCACAACGAGGTCACTATGTTTCTCAATGCGTGACTTATGGCGGCAAATTTGTATATCATGTATAAAATTATATACATAAACATATGTTTTCTACTATGACTCAATAAATCAATGATACTAAGCAATTTAAATTAAATTATATATTAAAAAACTAACAAATAAAACATTAAAAAAGATAAGTAAAAATCAAATATCGTGTTACAAAAATCGCGCATTACGCCATGACGTGCCTCAGGCATAACATGCGCGTGAGACACAAGTCTTGAGTCACGGCGCCCCATGATGGTTGTTGCAACGAGCTTTTTCAAACATTGGTATTACCCGATAAGTGAATGCGACAACTCTTACCATGGTTAGCGCTTACCAGGTAAATTGTGGCATACGATGTCATTTTGATGAACTAAAATCTTACCCGGTAAGTAAGTAATAGTGTTGGATTTTACCGGTAAGTGATTAGGTAAACGGCCCCTAAGTAATAGTGTTGAATTTTACCGATAAGTGCTTACACGGATAAGTGTTTCGTAAATGACCCCTTAGTTCCATAGCATTGTTGATTTTGAAATGATATATTTATACAAACATATGTGATATTTTGATTTTGACTTTTGTAACGGGAGAGATTTTTTTAGGGATGAGGTTGCGTGCGAGCATTGAGCTCTTAAATTAATGATTTAACGAGTTGTTATGTATTTGATTTGCATCCACATAATGCTCTTAGAGCATCTTCAACAACTTTGCTAAAAAAAAAAAAAGGTTTTTGTTCTCTAAACCTCTCCATCAGCTTTGCTATCTTGTTTGCTAAAATATAGAAAATTTGAAAATTTTCTAAGTTTAGAGAATTCTCTAGAACTTGATTGTTGGAGAGAGAAATGATTATTTTATTCAATCCCACCAATAAGATTCATTTTTTATTATTTTATATTAAGTTTTTTTTAAAAAGTGTATTGGGATGATAAATTAGAGAATATTATAATAATATAAGTTGTTTTAAATTTTCTAAAATAACAAATCTATTGAAGTTAAATGTAATATTTTTTAGAGATTTTCACTTTTGATTATAGATAGCAATGTTGTTGGAGATGCTCTTACAGTGGTCGGTGTGAGTCAGCTCAAAGGTTGTCGGTCACAAACCCATCAACATAAACATAGAGGGATAATTTGAATAATAAAAAAAGTTTTGGTACTAAACTTGTACGTTGATAGTAAGTTTAGGGACCATTCTTGTAACTTACTATGTCATCAACGTCAACAATGACGTAAATCTAGTCATCAAATTCTATATAAAGTCGGTGTCTACCTCATCAGCCTAATCGCAGATGTACTTTCAGATGCGCCGATTGCTTTCCTCATGGAGTTCCATTCAGATCGACGCTGTCAATTTGCAGGCCGTTAAGCAGCCGGCGAGATGAGTCTGATCGGTATGCAATTAGGTTTCAACGGTGACCTAAATACCGGAAGGCAGGAGCAGCCGATTAATTTTGCCGGAGATTCAGATCGCAGATCCAAATCAGGACCAGATCTACCTTCTCCTCATCTGCTCAATGGTAAATTCTTCTAACCACTCCTTTGTGTATGTGCTATTTTTAGAACGCCAATTTGAAGATCAACCATAGAGAATATACAAATACCATTTTTTTCGAACGATCATGAAAATCAATCTATGATCTGATTAGTTTTCGTGTTTTGACAAAAGATTCCTTATATTTTGCTTAGCAGCTGCAATTGGAAGTGTAATAATGGATCAGATTATGGCGAGTGAGTACAATCAAGGAATGGTGCCACTATATATGGGTGTTTTACTTGAAACTCTTGATATACTGAAGTATCCATATGATCCAACTCGGATGATGATCGATCACTCTTGGATTATTCTGAATCAAGTTTAGGTTCTCTTGAAATGCGTTAAACTATTGTTCTCGGTGAGTATCCTTTGCTTTTCATTTCACAATAACTAGCATTATGCATTTTTTGTAATTTTGTTATCATTGCATTGTTCGATTGGTGACACCATGGGAAACTACCTGTAGAGTCTGATTTGATTAAGGGATGTTGAGTTTTCTACACTAGCCCTGGATCAAGATCCGATAGGTTATGTTAGCTAATCTTCTTTAAGTAGATGAATTCAAATCAGCCCGAGGGCGTTTTCTGCAACTTATTGAATCTGGTTCTTTCACTTTAGGTGGTAGTTTACGCCCGTTTGCATCAACCATGAGCATTCGTTGTCTGAATCCAGATTTGACCCAAGTTCATTTCTGAAAACATTATTTTCTAGGCCATCGCCTTTACTCTTTAGTTAGAGATGATGTTCCCTTTTCCAAATAGACCAAATCCAAACAGAGAACTGTCGAGTTATGCCGTAAGCTATTACAGAGGTGTAAAGTGCGAGATAGGCCTGCAATTGATCAACATGGTCGGTTTCTTGTTTATATTTCAATCTAATAGCCTGCTCAGCTTGGTTGGATTTTTCTTCTTTTGCTGTTAATAAGGACTTCGGTAGTTGTCAAAAATATTTGGATTTAAAAAGGTTACTTCACATTTAACATTTGGTTGTTGCTTCTATTTTGTAGGAAGTATAGAAGATGATAAAGAATGTGTTATACTCCGAGAAGAATAAAAATCTAGTTTCCGAAGGTCAGAAATGGATGAAAGACTGTATGGTGGTTGCAACGTTTATAGTCACCGTCGCTACCGAAATGGATGAAAGATTGTACGGTGGTTGCAGCACTTATAGTTAGTCATAGCATTTTAAATGGAAGAACGATTGTTTGGTGGTGCAACACTTATAGCCACCATAGCATCCTAAGTGTATGGAAGATTGTATGGTAGTGTACCCACCATAGTATTTTCGGTAGCTTTTACGGTTCCAGGTGGATACAACGAAGACAATGAATTCATTCTTGAAGGTATCTTAGTTTTCGTTATAGCAGATGCCATTTCTATATGCTCCCCATCAACTTCATTCCTTGAGAAGACTTAGATCATGACTATGTGTTTGTTGTAATGCCAAAATGGCTAAAATTATGGTGAATAAGAACATCCATATTAGCGGTAGTTAAAGAGTTGCTTTATATAGAGTAAAGTATATATTTGGTCCATGTGGTTCATTTATTAAATTGACGGGCCTATTGCAATTTGAAGAAGATGATTAAATCCACGGTTGAATTGTGCAAATCTATGGGTATAGATTTGTATAATTTAACGGTTGGTTTAATCATTGCCTTCAAATTATAGGGACCGTTGATGTAATAAATGAACCACATAGATGATATTTGTAATTTTAGCATAATAGCACAGGGGCCAAAAATGTAGTTGAAGCTGATTTCCTTTGTAAGTACTGTAGATAGTAGTTATAAATTCCTATTGTTTTGTCAACTTATGTTTGGATCCTTTTTGTTTTAAATTCTTCTTTGAATAGTTTCCCATCTTCCTAGAAATTGTTTTATAGTGGGATGCAAATCTAATGGTAATACATACACACACACACACAACGTCTTGATAAACAGAAGTTATCATGTCCTTTATTTTTAAAATAATGGTAATACATACACACATATATATGGGTCAGGTTCAGGGGGAAAACCTAAAAAAAACGGAAAATTGGAGAACACTCTAGTAGCCCTTCATCTATACGGTATGCACTTGTAATTTGTAACATGCACACGTACATATGCACTTGTTGCATAAAAACAAAAAAAAAACATAATTTACCTGTGCATACCGTCCAGATGAAGTGCTATCAAAGTATTCTTCAGTTTTCCCTTTTTTGAGGTTTTCCCTCGAACCTCCTCTCCCTCCCACCCCCCTCTCTCTCTCTATATATATATATATATATATATATATATATATATATAGAGTCTGATTCAGGGGAAAACCTCAAAAAAACGAAAAACTGAGGAACACCCTGGTAGCCCTTCATTTGGACGGTATGCATTTGTGTATACAGGTAATTTGTAACATGCATTTGTGCATAAAAACAAAAAAACAACATAATTTACCTGTATGCACAAGTGCATACCATCAAGATGAAGGGCTACTAGATTGTTCTTCAGTTTTCCGTTTTTTTTGAGGTTTTCCCCTGAACCTCCGTCTATATATATATATATATATATATATCACTGTAAAACCAAACAGATTAAACATGAAATAAGCAGCTGTTAACAATAATCCTATAAGTAGGTTCCTGCTAAGCACATGAAATAAGCATACTGTTACTTAAATGAACCCTATCTATTAATTATCAACATCCAAACTTACTTTATATTTCTAATGTATAATTTGATTTGATTATTACCTAAAAAGGGGTACATATAGCATTACTCCATTTTATTTAACCATGTGGTAGAACATGTTATAAAACGAAAAATTATCTACGTCTTCCCTTATCGAAGAAAAACTATTTCTCAGGTAAGTTTCGTCATAAAACCAAATTATATATATTAACATTTAACAGAAATGATGAATAGTAACTTACAGATTTGGTCCTTGAGGTTTTTAGTAAATTACAGATTTGGTCCTTGAGGTTTTATCTCCCTGTTAGATTTAGTCCTATGTTTGTAGAGTTATAGATTTGGTCCCTATAGTTTTATTTTCCTCTTGGATTTAGTCCCCATAATTTGTTGATTTCAAAATAGACTTTCGATTTTGCATTTGCGTAACGTTTTGGTCCTCGAAACTAAAAGTTGTTAGCTCCTGACCGTTAAGTAAATGACATTTCGATCATTTATAACTTTTTCAATTTCTAATTTAAATAAATAAAAGTTATATTATAAAAATTATTTTTATTATATAAGCATAAAATAAAGATCCCTTAACATGCATCGCATCTCAATGATTGTGTATTCTCCAACTCAAAACCTTCCGCCTTCCCCATCAATCCAAGCACATAGTCGTAGGTGATTCACGCACCAATTTTTTATTTATGAATAAAGTAATTTATCATAATTTATTTTATGTTTAATAATGATGTAAAATTTGTTTAATTCATATTTTTATTATAATTTAATTTAGGTTTAATAACAATGTAACTTTTTTTAGGTTTAATGATGTAATGTACTATTTGCCAATTTATTTTCGTTTCCTATCATACACACACATCATCCTCATAGGCATTTTGTAAATTATAGTCATGCTGCTAACAGACACAAAATGTTTTGTTCTCATAATTGGTCATGCTCAAATTTATGGTCTTAATATTTTTTTCCATCCACAGCAACACACGGACATTAATCCCACCTCGTTGGTTACAACCGAAAAGTGACTTGTAACTGTTTTTTTATAGCAATAAATTTTTAAGTTTTTTAAGATCGACATTTTGCAGCATGTGACCAATTTTAAACAACAAACTTTTTTAACATATGACAGAGAGTGATGAGGGAGGTGGGGTGCAAAGGAGGTGATGGTTTTGGTTTTGAACTAGAAAAATGTACATATGAAATTACATAATGTACAAACGTATATTACACAATTAATTATGCTTTACAAGTAGATAGGTTTCCTTAAAAGAACAAATGTAATTCAGTTTGAAAGTTCAATAAATTTAAGGGACGTAAAAAACGTCAAGTCCTAATTTTACTAAAAAAAACCGACCAGCCTGAAAAAAACCCGCTTGGGGGCTGGCCTTAAACAGGTTTGGAAGGCCTGGTCCTTATGGATCTCTGCATCCAATTATGGGTCATCACCATCACCTCGACAAATATCCAATACACAAAAACATGCCTAATTAAAACAATATGAAAAACTGATTTTAAAGCCAAAAATCATAGTTACTAGTTCATAGAGAGATGGGCTCGATGGGTTCAAAACTCCGGTTGCAACGTTAGATGGGAGCACTGTGATGACTGGTAAAGGTTACACTTTGTGAAGCCATGAAGTAGTCTCCTAGTAAATGCAGAAGCCTCCCCTAACCTTGCAAAAGCCTAAGAATGTTGTTGCATGCTGGTCTCCTGGCCCTTTGTTATATCACACCACCTTTTTAAGGATTGGAAATTTCATTCCCTTCTGTTAAGACCATGAAAAAATCGATGCTTTCTCCTTCGTGAATGCCGCTTTGAAGCCCTTGACATGACATATGGGATAAAATGCACCTATGCAACAACATTCCAAATTCATCAAACAAACATTGGACCATTTTTTTTTTTATGTCGGTATCACATAGAATGATTTTGAAACTCAAGTATGCAACAAAATTTTAATTTGGCAGTTAAAACTTTTAGATCAATGGAGAATTGGATTTCGACAAGTAGGATTTGATTGCTTCGTTAAGTTGGGCTTGGACATCTAAGGAAGCAGTAACTTTGATTGGAAGAAATCCTTTGGGGGCCAAAAAACGATTGGGAGAAAAATAGTGGCTAAAATAGTTGATGCAGGTACCTGGGAGTGATTACGCACGCCATGGTCTTGAAGGATTGCATCATCATTAAGGAGTTTTTCATTGTGGTATGAGAGGCAGAAGTTTCGCCAGACATGCTTCCTGAAAACACAAAACGGAAGCTCAAAAAACACGAAAGCAGTTTCTTTTTCAGAAATTTCTGAAAAAATGTCGAACAGAAGAAGTATATATCTTTTACAAATAATAGAGTTGTCAATGAGAAGCAGAAATAATTGAACCAGCATGCTAGCAAGCCTGCTGGAGTGAAATATTCCAAAAAATCATGAGAAAACAGCAACTGGTTCATAGTATTTGGCCATGACTAGACCAGAAACAATTAAAATAACTAGTATATAGCTCATGCAAGAACATAATTCCAGAAAAGTTGAAAATCACAAAGAGAGAAAAGGATATACGTAAAAGCTAAGGGACAAACCAAGAAATGTGGCGATGACCCATCTTTGACTGCTCCATTTTGTTGACTTTTTTCTTGACAGCAAGTTTCAAATCCTTAACTGTTGCAGAATTCATCACCGCCACATCTGTGTTCAATACAAAGAAAGAACAAGAAACCAACAATCATTAGCGATATGATGAGCTGAAAATAAGAAGCAAAGCAAGCATTATTATGTACCAAAAGATGTGCGGTCCAATTTAAGTACAGAAACCCGCATAGCACTGCCGAGTTCCAGGCTGATTAGGGTGTCAACATCTGATAGAGTCGGCTTTTTTGGTACATCTGCAAGCACAGGATCATCAAGGAGGGCAGCTAGTGTCGAGTTTAGCTTTACCTTCTTGACATTGTTACTGTTGTACTCTAGAGCCACACTGTCATCCTCTTTGACACCACTTGATGTTGGTTCACTCATTTACTTCATATGGAATGGATACAAAAAATTGTTAATCAGGAATTCAGAAAATAGCCCCAAGGCAACCTTGCTAAAGTAGAACATAATGAATGGAACAAAGTAGAAGTTGCAAGTGGGAAAATTTAACTCTCTTTTAATGTAATTAGCAATTGTGAGGATTTTCAAATATCTACTAAAATAGTATTCCACGCAAATTCAATGGGTCTTGTTTTTACATGCTTGGATGAGGATTCGGAAATGGTTTTGTATATTACAAAGGCATTGAAACAAAGCTTCCCATGGTTCTAATCATCAATCAATGACAATAACAAATTAACAACCACAAGCAACATTTTGTCCAAAGAAACAGCATTGACGTATGTTAATAATCGCATTTTCATGGAGATAAGTCAGATAACTATTCTGAACCCGGCATTAAATTCATGGGAGGTCGGTCTGAAGTAAGCGGTTCTTTCCGTTTGTTGGGTTTTGACTTACTATTTTGCTGTTATTAGTGGATCAATAAGTTCCTTGTTATTAGGAATCAATTTCATAGACCAGGTCAAGTTTTCTTGTTTTTCTGTTTCTTTTTCAGCGCCTTAGGCTATGTTGTAGTGGTTTATGGCACCTATTGGTTGTATGGCTATTTAAAGGTCAAAGCTTTTCACTGAATCTTATCGAAGTATTTCACAAACTTGTGTAGAACTACTTTAGACTAACAGCGTTGTCTGAAAAACGACGGTTTACCAAGTGTTCTGGATTTAGCTCTGACTTACAAAATATTATCATTATAACCATCTATATGCTGAAAATGATGGGACTCCAAGAAATTTGGTTGCAAAATGTAAAAGTTATCCATTTTTAAATAATCAGCAAATTGCCAGGCTTTACGAAAGAGCATGGGTACATGCCACATTAAAATATGTGCATACATTCCCTATGACCCCATATACTGGTGATTTGCATGTAGGTAGACAAGGATCATAAAGTATGTGGTTCTGAGCAACACAAGCATGAAATAGATATGTTAACTGTTAAATGACCAACCCTTTAGAAGCATCTTCCAGACTATTTACATGTCCCAATGCGTCTTTTGCCGAAGGTTACCACCAAATGATAATTAAGATAAAATGATCAGGAATTGAGCGGAAGGATACCAAAGGGCCTTTGGCCTAGCGGTATCCGGGTTACAGGTAGAGCCCAACTCCTAGGAGGTCTAGCGTTGTGAGTTCATTTCTGATTTCCCGTATATATATATATATATATTATTATATACTTCAAAAAAAACACTCAAGTTCGACTTCTATCATGTATGGACAAAAGAAACTATACTCGCTTAATTCATGAAAGGGTTACTATGTGAATCAGTGAATGCCTTAGGCTTAAATATATAGCAACGTGATACGTTGGCACGGTAAAACCAATAAAACTGCTATAATAGGATTAAGAAAAAAGAGAACAAAGACACATCATTTTTTGTACAGTTCATATGAAGAATAGGTTAACAAGAAGTAGAAACTGATATACACCACAAAAAATCAAGTGAATACTCAAGTACTTTAACAAATTTTATGAAACAAAAGCTCCGATCATGGTCCCAATTATCTTGGATAAGGGTTTATAATTGATAATAATGAACTGATCAATTTGTTGGCAGTACATGATATCTGACCATATTAAAGTGTTCGGTACTGTTGTATATTGTAAAAAATGTTCCTAATCGGGTGCTCTTTACCTTTATTGTTTTAGTTGGGCTTACAGCATTCCTTTGTCATTGATGCAAGTCATAACCTTCTTGAATTAAAGGTGAAAAATGCATGGCATGCAGTGGACAATATAAATCCAATGCCGATGCTAACAAGTTTGACACTTGATTTTATAAGAGTAGATGACGAGGACCCAAAAGAGTTAAATGTGCAATTATCATTATCCTCTTTCAATTTGTTTTTGCTTTTGTTTTTATGAGTTAGGATTTGAGTTCACTCTCATATATTTTCAAATGCATTTGGTTATTTACTTTTGTTGTTTGATTTGGTAAATTGAAGTGGTTTTTGTCATGAAGAAGATGACGATGATGCAGGGACGGATTTAGTATGTGGAATACGGTGGCACGTGCCACCGTATTATTTCTCCGACGAAGGGTAAAAAATTATAGGTTCGTGAAAGGTGCAACCGTATCGTTTTGTAAGGTGCTACCGTATTATTTTGGAAACTTCAAGAAAGTGCAACCGTACCTCATAATCAACCAAAAAACCAAAAGAAACTATCGAAATCAACCAAAAAAACGGAAAAAATCCCTCGAAATCGATAAAAAAACTTAAAAATCCCTCGAAATCAAGCAAACAGCTTTGAAAATCCCTCGAAATTATGGAATTAGCCTAAAAACATATCGGGCAATATTGAACGTCGGTAAAAAAACGTACATTTTGTAATTATTTTTTGTCTCTATTATATGGTGCTACCGTATGAAAAAATTTCTGCGTCCGTCCCTGGGATGATGTGGTTTTTATCATAAAGAAGAAGAGGGAAAATCAGACAAGTTCGCCATTTTTACAAACACTTGGCATACAAAACTAATAAACTCTAAAAGGTTGTGATGATGGATATGCTAATGCCTTTCATCAACATTAACAATGCAGGCAAAACACAAAGAGAACAGAGAAGGTTAAACAACAAAATCAAAATCCCATTTCATATGGTAAGCAAAAAACAAAGGAAGCAGCGAAACTTCCAGAACAAAAACATATCGCTTCTATTCACAACCAAACACATATGTATAAGAAGCATATTTTAAGCAACATAGAATCATTACTCATCAAAATAAACAAGCCTAAATCATCAAAACCCAAACAGATATGTAAAATCGCATTGTTCATACCTGAAATTGCAGATGTAGAGCAAGACGGGGGAGAGAGAGAGACTGGTATGTTGATGGCAATAGAAATAGGGTCGATGAGACTGATTCGTTGATGGCAATGGGTATTTAATCAGGGCTGATCTCCTCAGCGCATCCGCTGTTCAATCATTTGCTGCTGATGGCCTTGTTGTTGCAGACAGTCTTCTGTTGGAGTATAAGCTGGTAAGAGGACCTGACTAAATAAGTGAACAAGCAAACACTTTGGGGCTGTTTGACAAAAACTAAATGATTTGGTGCAGAATAATTAGGTGGTCAGAATGATTGAGACTCTGTATGATTTAGTGCAAAATGAAAAATAATTGTTTGGCAAATATTCTGAATAAACGATCTGAATAATAGAAAATTACCATTTTAACTTTTTTTATGATTTAGTGCCAGATGAGTTATGTTGTTTGATATGTGTTCTGAATAAATAAGTTACCTTAATTAAACTCACAAAACTCAAGTTAAAAACAACCACTAGTGCAATCTTCTACATATCATACATTAGACTATAATTGAATCAAGATCTTCATTAAAATGAAAACAATCGCCAAGATAAAAGGGTTGGCCGCAAATTTCAGAATTCAAGTTAAGGCTTAAGAGATGTGGTCTGTTGGTGCCTATTTTCTTTAACTAGTACAATAAACCTTTTCCATCATAGGTGCATTTCAGAATGATAGGTACCCACAATGACCCACATCAAATCAAAAAAATTGGTGAATTTTCTTTAACTAAACTACCATGAAACCTAATTAAAAGATATTAGACGGCATAATCATAAATCTGAAGACTTCAACCATAAACCATTTTGGCATTGATTTTCAATCAAGTTCCATCCTACAAATAGGCATACGAGTGGAACATAATGTACAATAAAAAAATGTATCAAATTCACAAATATGTATTAATGCACCTATGATGGAAAATGGTCAAGATGTAGATGGTATGTTTGTACAACCTTAGCCTTTTATCTTTTAAGACAAAATTTTATAGTTGGGGATGCTCTTTTCTTCCCTAAAAACCAAGTGACAACACTAAAACTTCTTGTTTACAACATATATGAGACAACAACAATATGAGCCTCACTACATATCAAATTTTCTGTCATTGATGTCACTGAAGCATTTCATCAAACACCTTGTAAGCAAAGTACAAAAGATAAAGAAATTGAGTAAATTGACAGCATTAAAACTTTAATCCAAGTTAATGGCAGATAAAATATCCCCTTAACAGGAAAGGGGATCAAGTGGTATAATCATTCAACAATAAATTAGGGCATAGAAGAAGAAATTATTACCTTTTTCTGTAGAGAGAAGCGAGAGGAACAGGTCTGAGGCTTCCGATGATGTTGGGCTTTAGCAGTCCGACTCCGACAGTAGAGAGAGATGATAAATGAAGAGACACCCAAAATTAGGTTTTCTTTATATTTTGCTTTTTGACAAATGACAATAATTGAATGGCTTGATTCAGATGTGCCATTTGATTCAGTCAGAATTTGTTGTTTGCTCAAGGGGCCTCTGAATTGTTAAGAGGTTTACCTCTTAATGGTTCCATCAAGTGGCAATCTTTGAATCGTTAAAAGGTAAATTTTGTTTGACAAAAAAAAATTTTGTCTCTTAATGGTTCCAAAACCCTCTGAATGACTTTGTATCTTAACCTTGCCTTAACCATTAAGAGTCTTGATTTCATTTTGAACAATTAGAAAACAATCATATTTCATTTCGTACTATATCATAAGAGTCTCTTAATCATTCTGTATCAAACCATTCAGCAACTGTCAAAAAACCCCTTTAGCGTTTCTCATCCCCATTCATTTGTTAAGGGGTGTTTGGGATTGCTTATTTAAACGGCTTTTCAGTTTATTGTGGTGTGGTATCGGAGATAAACATTTTTTTAGTATTTGGATGGATAAAAAATAAAAGTGTTTATAGCGGTGTCAAATCAGAGATAATCATTTTTTCATAAGTTATTTGGTTTTAACTTATCAACTTATTTGAAAAGTGTTTATGACTTTTTTGCTTATTTTATATGTATAAGCAATCCCAAACACCCCTAAATAACAACTTATTAGCTTATCACGTTTTAGTACTAAAATAAGCTAATCCAAAGTCCAAACACTTTTTATAAAACTTCTTGTTATCACCACAAAAGTTGATAAGAACTTTTAATAAAAAGCATAAGTTGTTTTAAATAAGCAATCCCAAACACCCCCACTTTTTTACAAGTTTTATTAATGTTATTTGAGCAAAAGATTGATCAACGGGCGATTTCGATCCGCTACATATGAAACTCGTTCCCTAGAAACCACATAGCACACAGGTTTAAATCCATCTCCTCTTGAACCTATTGTATAGTTAAGCAAAGTCAATCCATCCATTTGTCACACCTTTGCAGGTCTCATTATTGTTATTGTTTCTCCTTTTATTTTTTTCGATTAAGTAGGGGTGTTCATCGGTTGACATCCAATGGATGTGAGGGGAACCGAACCGATCCAATCATCCATTAGATGTTGGATTTTCCCGACCGAACCGATCCAATCATCCATTGGATGTTGGATTTTTTCAATCCAATGGATGTTTGGATCGGTTCGGTTCCATCCATTGGATATTCTTATTGGATATCCATTGGATCGGATTGGATCCATCCGACATCCAGTGGATGATCAAATCGGATCCATCCAACGTGTTAATTTAATGCAATGTTGTAATTAATTACTTTTAGTTTGTGTTAAAACCAACGTAAGTGAGACTAAAAATTCAAAAACAAACACAAAACAAGTTTTGATTTAAGAAAATTGCAAAAAAAAAATAATTGGTTGATAGTTGGATGGAAAACTGGATGGTAATCGGATGGGTAATTGGATGTTGGTCGGTTCGGTTCGGTCGGTTCTGGACTGTCATCCAAGAACCGACCGATCCAAATTGGATGTTGAGATTTTCAATCCGATCCGATCCAATTACAATTGGATATCCAATTATGGTCGATCGGTTCTAATTGGATCGATCGGTTCCTATTGGATCGGTTGAATTTCTGCACACCCTAATTAAGAGTAACACCAACTTTGAGTTAACACAACAACAACTTATTTCCTGTTTTTAGATGCTTAAAAATGTAGCATATATGAATTTAACCTCATGTTTTGAAACTTATTGTTATTAAAAAAATGTTTTACGAAATTTATTGTTATAAAATTTAATTACACATTAAAAAGTCATCATAGATATAATTTTTTTTCACGTTAACAATTCTCATAGAAATATCTACATGTTTGTTATGATAAACGTAGTCATGTTTAGGGGTGCTCAAATTTCAGACCAACTCAATCCGAAAAAACGTAAAAAAACCTAAATTGAGGTAACCCGATACATAATCGATACAAAATTTGCCCAAACCGCATTTATTGGGTTGGAAAAGGGTTGGGCCCAAAATAACCCAACCAAAACTTGTACGTTTTTTTTAATTTATGGTTTTAGACTTTTAACGGCTATTCTTTCTATTAATTATCAAGTCTTCATATCTTAGCCGTAGTTTAGATTTGTCTATGAGATCACACCGATTAAAATCGTACGAATCTAACCTTCAAGTCTTCAAAAATCTTCAACATCGATAAAATCAAGAGGTAAGAGATACTTTTCTTCTACTCTTCTCTTCTCTTATTAGCCTTATTTTTATATTTCCATTTTGATTTTAGTTTTTTTATACACAATCACTTAGTTAGATTGTAAAATAATGTATTAAAGTTTCAACCCGACCAACCCAACTCGCACGGTTTGGGTTGGGTTGCACTTTTGACTAGGTTTGGTTGGGTTGAGATTTTTCAAACCGCAAACATCTGGTTAGGTTGTTCAAGTGTCTTCAACCCGGTCAACCCAACCCATGAGCACCCCTAGTCATGTTTTACAAGGTTGTCCTAATAAAAGAAGTAAGTTTATCATCGTGATGAACAATATCCATTAGTTGAAAATATTGTTGTTATAAAAAGCGGTCGTGACCACAGTAAACCTTCGAGCATTGCAGAGTGTTTTTGAGTAAAATCTACTTGTTTCTCATACAAATAATATTTCAATCAAGTGTCAAGATCACTTAAACTTTACCAACATGACCACAGAGGGACATATCATTATATTGATGATTTACCATTTTGAATTGTTTTATTGTGTGATTTATTGTAATATATTTATCAAAAATCGTATCATATGCTACCTAGATATATCAATGGAGAATGTATACGTCCACAAAAAAATAGTATCATCATTATACTTGTCGTGACCTTCAAAGTACAAAGAAACCCTACTTTTAAATAAACAATTATTCTTTTAACACAATTTAGTTCCAACAGATCAATATTAACCTAAGCCTCTGGTGTGTAACTCTGTTGGCAAAAGGGTGGTTAATATTGATCTGTTGGAACTAAATACATAACAGATCATGGGCTCGACCCCTCCCCTTCCAACAGATCAATATTAACCTAACGTTGTGTTGTCAAACCTTTATGACTTTATTAGTTTTTTACGAGGAAAGGGAAAGAAGATGATGGGAAATAGGAGGAAAGTAAAACATACTTGTCTCGAAACTTTTTTAGGAGATAAAGGAAATGAAACAGAAACAAAAAATGATGCGTTTTCTCCCAAAACTTTGCATCCAAATGGTAAAGAAAGAAAAGAAACTAAGGGTTTTTTTTTTTTTTTTTGAAAAACCTCTTAATGACTCTTAAGTCTGAATCGTTCAGACCTTTTTACACATCACCTCTTATTAATCATAACTAAAATAAGACTTTAGACCTCTTAAAAAACAAACGGCACCTAAAACTATTTTTAAAAAATTATTAAAATTACAAAATTATTCAATCTTTCATGTTAAAGGATATAGTTTTAAAGAGTATATTTGTAAAAAAAATGAATTTTTTTCCTTTCTCTCTTGTTCTATAACATGACAAATTATTTACCCTTCTTTCTTCACCTTCCTTTTCTATTTTTCTTTTATCTCTTTTCCTTCCATTTATTTTACTTTATTTTTTCTTCAAATTCAAGAACACGACGTAGAAAAACCCCATTTTATTATAATGCTAACGAGAATTCGGACTTAACTTCTTCCGGTCAAAATCATTGTATAGGACTTTGAATTATTGGTTCAACTGCTGCCAATTACCACGGCTACCCCTCCCATGTTCACACGTTTGATTTTAATGTCTTCACAAGTTCTAAAGTTATTGACATTGATCCCTCCCATGGTCACACGTTGATTTTAATTTGTAATATTATATTGTCATATGAAATTTTATATTTTGTTTTATTAATTACTTGTTAAATCAATCTATAGTCTTGATATAAATCTAACAGGGCCTTCAAAAATATTAGAATGGCCCTGTTCTACTGTAACAATAAATTAATATTATATCCTACAATAAAAATAAATATAAAAAGTCTTGTAATTTTATAAACGGTCCCTAATTAAGTGTCGGACAACAGAAGTGGAAGAGTGAGTGATTTTATTTAATAAAATAATCAAATTTATTTGAAAACATGAATAATAGGAAAATTGACTTAAATAACTATTTCAGACTAATAAATTAGTCTTCTAGCCATTTCTTTCTTATTTTAATTGAAGTGTTATTACGTCCGTATTGCGGGTATTGCAGACCTAGCTAAAAGACACACAAAAAAAACAAATCTTGTCAATTTCTCCTAAATTTTTTTTTGTGGATCAGGGTCTGTAATTTACGGATCTAGACCTGAAAATTACCGAGGTAGTAACATTCTGATGAAATGGAAAAGAATAGCTAGAAAATTAATTTAAAAGTGTAAAATGAATATTTGGGTTAATTTTCCATAAACAATAAACACGTGAAGAATGAAGTTGAATTGTATTGTGAGACGTGTTTTGTTGAGGGTAATTGAGCGTGTCAATCGATATGGGATTAGGTTTGTTCACGTGTCATGTGCCGCACGTGTCATGTATTATTATTCAATTATCAATGGCTGATTCTAAATTAAAGACGGCAAAGAGTCGGGTGGCGGAGAACGGGAATCCTTGACGACATTTCTGGCGTTTAGTTTGTCGGAATTGATTGGAATCAAAGAGATTTAGATTTTAAATTCATTCTAATCCATTATTTGGTTTGCATGATTATTCGGATTTGAAATCATAGGATTTCTTTGAAATCCTTTCAACATAGGATTTTGAAATCCTAATGGAATGACTAGGATTTCGTAGGATTTATATGTAATAATTTTTTGGAAGGCATAGCGGCATCAAACCCATGATCGACTACCACGAAACACACGCACACACGCACGCATACCTTCCCGGCGGTATCGGGCATCCACGGGCAGCCCACTAATCCGCCGCGACCCAGCCCAGCTTACGCATGGGCCTATTCCCAACCACAATAGGAAGGGGCGGAAGCCCATTCTTCAACCGGACCACCTAAGGTCGGCCCAACCAAGGTTAGGCGGGTGCTCCTCATGCGCCAAAGCGTCCCCCTAGACTCGAACCCATGTAGACTGGGATACCATCCATAGCCCCCCCCGGATGTTACCAAGCTTTGGGAAACCACTCCGACAACTCATGATTTGCGGATTTATATGTAATAATGTTTAAAAATATGTTAAAAACATTTGTTTTCTAATAATCTGTTAAATAAAATGTAATTTAATTACTTTTATATATTTTCATAATTTTTTAATGATTTTTTTATAAACAATGTAATTATAATTCATTTCAATCCTACAAACCAAACACACAAAAGGATTCTAAATCCTCTTAAATCCAAATTCAAATCCCTATATAAAATCCAATCCATTTCATTCCATTCCTAACAAACCAAACGGACTCTTATATATTTTTCAAAAAATAAAAAAATAAATATTATAATTATAAGCATATGTAATCAAATATAAAATATGAGACTAGTTAAATTGAGAAGACGGTCAATTTGTAAGAGGACGAAAAGTTTCAAGGTTATATGTGATTATATAGATAAGATGAGAATATCAATTTTTTTGAAAAAACAAGAAGTTTCAAGATCATATGTAATTACATAGTAACATCACATGTGATGCTAGATCATAGACGACTTGGTCAACGTGACCAAGGGTCATGGCCATGGGAAAGGTTGTTGACTCAATGGCTGCTAATGAGACCTAGGGTCGTGGGAAAGGTCGTAAACTCTATGGTCGGTCAACGCAACATGTTTGTATCATGTATATGTAATTACATGTTTTATATCACATGTGATATTGAAACTTCTCGCCTTTTTGCATATTGGCCTTTTTTTTGTTTGATACTGACTCTATAAAATATTATGTACATACATACATAGGGTTGGGTTCCGGTGAGAAGCGTGAGAAGTGGTTATCAATCGTTGGTTGAGAAATGAATGCACATTAGGCTGAGATGCACCGAGACGCAACAAATCAATTCCTTTATAAGGCGCAATCATGGGAGGGCTTGAGATTAAAAGAGATCAACGATTCAGATCCACTTCTCATGATTCCCACCGTTAACTCAACTTCTCACACAATTATTCGCCCCCCCCCCCCATATATATATAGAGGGAGGATCATGCGTGAAGCAAACTAATTTGCGAGAATGCGAGAAGAAATGTGGGCCACATAATTTATTAATTAAAAAAAACCATAAATAAAAAATAGTTTTAGAAATTAGGATAATTATCATTTTAAATTAGATAAATCCTTAAAATTCTCATTATATCTTTTAAATTTATTTATTTTTTAATTTCAATTATTTTTTTTATTTTTTTATTAATTTTTTTTCTAAATATACTTTTAATAAAAAAAATTCACAATTTTAACCAAATATCACATGTGATATCATTATATGAATATCTATGCATATCACATATCATATTATTACATATGATAATTGTATATATTTTAGTTAATCATATGTGATTATATATACTTTTATTTATAGATCTTTTTGTGATGTAAATATTATCACATTGATAATTGTATATATTTTAGTTAATCATATGTGATTATGTATACTTCTATTTATAGATCTTTTTTGTGATGTAAATATTATCAAATGTGACAATTGTATATATTTTAGTTAATCATATGTGATTATGTATATTTATATTTATAGATCTTTTTGTGATGTAAATATTATCACATGTGATTATGCGTCATTTATATTCAGATATATATTATCATATGTGATATTTACAAAAATCCACCTAGTGGGATCACATGTGAATGTGAATGTGATACATAATAATATATCACATGTTAAACGAAGTTAATCACATGTGATTCAAAACGTAAATCTAAAAAATAGATAAATAAATGGTGAAATAAATAATGAATTAGTTATGGATTTCACATGTGATATTTGATGAAAATTATGATTTTATCTAGAAAATAATAATATAAGTTTGATAAAAAAATTATGAAATTATTAAAATTAAAAAATAAATAAATTTAAAAGATATTATGAGATTTTTAAGTATTTATCCAATTTAAATTGTAATTATCCTAATTTAAAAAAAATTATTTATGCTATTTTTTAATTAATAAATTATGTGGCTCTTATTCTTCTCGCCTTCTCGCAAATTGACTATTTTTTTGTTTGAACCTGCCCTTATATAAAAACCGTTTATATGTTAGAAACTCTATGAACGAATACATACAATACATATTTAACTTGCTTATTTATCTTATCAATTGTCTCCTAAAAAACTCATTTTTCCTCATTTATAATCGCCCGACTTATGTAATGTTTCATAGGTGAAACGACTATGTATTCAAAACAAACCAACCCTAATGTGTTGTTTCATTGGTGAAACAAAACTTTATTATTAAAATTGATTGTTTTATTGATAAAACAACATTATATCATCAAAACTGATCAAAACATATCAATCCATGTGTGTTTCATTGGTAAAATAACACTGCATTAGTAAAACTGATCGATACAAATCAACTTATTTGTTGTTTCAATTGTGAAACAACATTGCTGTTGTTTCAAAATCAAAACAAAAGATGAATTTCTTTAGGAAACAGTTGATTAGATAAAAAAATTAGTAATTTTTTCTTTACACACAAATACTTTTATCTTACTTTTATAAATATTAATAATTAATTAACAAGTACAAACAAAGAGTTGAAATATTAAACCATCAACAATAATTAAGATATGAATTAAATAAGAAAAGGGGTCATAAAATCATCATGTGGTAGGATCCTCTCAAGCTCAGTTGGCCTACAGGGTATCATCACCACAAACAATTAATTAACACATTTTACAGATGAATATACCCTAAAAATTAAGGAACACGCTACTATAAAAGCGGCAAGAGATATAGTACCATTATCTACCCTAAAAATTAAGAAAGAGATACTTTACAGATAAATATCATACAATTAATTATAAGAGTAGTTAATAAATTTACTACTAAAACTGTTTCTTTTGATCTTGTTGTGTCAGAATTTTCTCGAGCTCAGTCGGCCCGCAAGGTATCACTACAGCGCCTTCATAATTAAACCCGTACTCTTCAGCCGCTCGCTCAAATAATCTTACCAACGATTTGTGCTTAAGATACGACACCGGAACCACAAACCTCCTTTTCTCGTAATTATCCACTGCTATCACCGGAAAGTGGCCCTTTTTCATGTCTTCAGGTATGGCCGCATCAATAGTATTTCTAGCGAAAAGTCTCTTTATTCGCAATTTCTTTACCATCATAGAAAGCCCACTATTTTTCGACATATATATGGCGGCATATATGATGGTGTTAAGATATGTAATGTAAGGTTATTTATAGCTTTTGGAAGGAGAGCGTAGGCAAGGCTTCAGGCATGCAAGCGTGCACGTATACGGGTCGTATTTGTGGTCATGCGATCGAGACAAAATTCTTGCACATGGTGGGTTCCTAAATTAATTATTGGGTATGTCTCCTTGGGCGGCTAATTACTAGACATCGCTTCTTTTGTAGTGAAATTGGGATCTAATCGGGTTTTTACTGCTTAAATCAAGTATTTGTATTCTAGTCTTAATTTCACCGATTGTTGGTTACAACATCGCATATCATAGGTTCATAATAATATAAAATACAATAAAATAAACAATGTTAAAGCCACTCTAGTTTTTTGTAACGTTTTCCAAGTTTCTCAATTAATTTATCTAAAGTTGATGATAGTGACTGATCACATAGCTCAACTAGGTATTGTTGAAATTGTTACCGAATTCTCTTCATTCTATATGATCATGTTATACATTTAATGCATGGTTAGAATATGTCGTTCATTACTTTTTGGTGTGCCAAAATCTTGTCGCTCAATCATACACTTGTCCAGTGAGATCGAAGTACATTGAATATTTATTCTATGTCTTTTTTTTTTATTTCCCTGAATTCTTTTTCTTAGGGTCCATTTTGTTTTTATAGGAAAGCAAAAGATTTGGGGGATTTGGAATTCAAATCTATTCCAATCTTGTGTTTGGTTTGCAAGATTGTTCAGATTTGAAATCTTCTGATTTCTTTGAAATCCATCAAACATAGGATTTTGAAATCCGGTGGTTGGGATTTCACAGTATTTTATAGGATTTGTATACAATAATGTTTAAAAATATGTTAAAAAATTTATTTTATAATAATCAAGTAATAAAATGGTAATTTAATTATTTTTATAATCTTTTATAAATAATGGAATTCAATTCCATTCCAAATTTTACAAACCAAATATTCCTAATCCAAATCTCTCCAATTCCAAACACTTCCACGAAATCACTACTAGAAAAAGGGGTATCAGTGACGGAAATTTCCGTCACTAATTACCGACGGAACTAGATCCGTCACTAATTAGCGACGGAATTTAATTAAAAAATAAATGAAATAGAAAATCCACGTGCCCGTCGCTAATCCGTCGCTAATTAGTGACGGAGTAGCGACGGACAAGTGGAATTTCTTTTTTATTTATTTTTTAAAAAAATTCCGTCGCAAATCCGTCGCTAATTATCTGTCGCTAATTAGCGACGGATTTAGTATCCGTCGCTAATTAGTGACGGATTAGCGACGGAATTTTTAAATTTTCTTTTTTTTCTCATGATTGTGTTATATATATGCATGTGTATGTGTTATATATATATATATATATATATATATATATGTGTATACATGTGTTGTTTGCTAACCCGCGATGGATCTATGTATATTGTTGTATATGTGTGTATATATATATGTTGATATGAATTTATAGATAATGTGTGTACGTGTGTACGTTGTTTGGTAATCGCATATATATGATGCATATATATATATATATATATATATATGTGTGTGTGTGTGTGTGTGTTGTATGCATGTGTACATGTTAATTAATGTATCGATAGTATGTGTGTGTGTGTGTCGTTGTTATTGTACCTTAATAAGTCATAAAGTGTTCTATTGTGCTTTAAATGGTTCTATTAGGCTTTAAAGGGTTCAATCGGGATTTAAATGGGTTCATTGGGTCTTAATAGATCTATTGGGCTTTAAAAGGTTCAATCGGGATTTAAATGGTTTCATTGGGTCTTAATAGATCTATTGGGCTTTAAGGGTTTCATTGGGTCTTAATTGATACATTGGGCTTTAAAGGGTTTCATTGGGCCTTAATGGATCTATCAGGCTTTAAAGGGTTCTACTGGGCTTTAAAGGGTTTCATTGAGTCTTAATGGATCTATCGGGGTTTAAATGGTTATATTGGGCTCTAAAAGGTTTCATTGGGTGTTAAATGGATATATTGGGATTTAATTAATTATATTGGACTTTAATCGGTTCTATTGGGCTTTAAAGGTTTTCATTAAACCTTAACCGATCTATAGGGCTTTAAAGGGTTATATTGTGCTTTAAATGATTTCATTGGGCTTTAATGGATCTATCGGGCTTTAAAGGGTTTTATCGGGCTTTAACGGGTTTAACTGGGCCTTAATGGAACTATAAGGCTTTAAATGGTTCAATCAGGCTTAAAGGGTTTCATTAGAGCTATCGGGCTTTAAATGGTTCAATCAGGCTTTAAAGGGTTTCATTGGGCCCTAATGGATCTATCGGGGTTTAAATGGTTATATTGGGCTCTAAAAGGTTTCATTGGGTGTTAATGGATATATTGGGATTTAATCGGTTCTATTGGGTTTTAAAGGTTTTCATTAAGCCTTAACCGATCTATAGGGCTTTAAAGGGTTATATTGTGCTTTAAATGGTTTCATTGGGCCTTAATGGATCTATCGGGCTTTAAAGGGTTTTATCAGGCTTTAACGGGTTTAACTGGGCCTTAATGGAACTATAGGGCTTTAAATGGTTCAATCAGGCTTAAAGGGTTTCATTGGAGCTATCGGGCTTTAAAGGGTTCAATCAGTCAGCGACCGCGGCTAGGGATTACTGACGAAGGGTAAGTAGATGTGGTATAAGGCCTTATATTACGTAATAAACTTATATAAATGGTTTTATGCTGTATAATTTTTTATTGTGTAGGTTTCTTGATATACATGTTGTTCGAGAGATGGCCATAATTTTTAGAGGTTTGTTTCGTGGACCTTGGCACAGTTGGAGACTCGTCCCGCAGGCTGATCGTGATCGTATGTACCAGGGCTTTCAGGTCAGTAAACGAATCTCTTTTAATTGTACATATCATATTATTGTTTTTACCTTGATACAAATAATGTGCATGTAGGGAAAGTTCCAGTGGGATGCTGATCAGGAGGCAACTGTGCACGCTATATGGGAGCGTACCATGAGCAATAGGTACAAGGACTGGATGAGGGTCGCACGCGATTGGGCCACAGTACAGGCCAAACAGATTGATGGTGTGACTTGGGACAAAGAAGATTTCTCGGTCATTAGACCATACCACCCTCCCTGGATCCTAGAGCCCTATTGGCACCAGATGATAGATCAGGTTTTTATCTATAGTTTCTGATTTGTGCATTATCTTTGTTTTATATCCACTTATGTGTTATGATTTTTACAGGAGTGGGATACTGAGCGTTGGAAAGCAAAGTCTAGGACCGGTAAGGCCAATCGGTTGACCGAGTTTGACGGGGTGTCCTCACGGCATGTTGGGGGATCGATTAGTATTGGACAGCACCGATACAAGATGGTAAGTCTTCAATTTTTTGAATATGTACCCGAGATTAGTTTGTATGTTTACTTCTTATCTTAATTTTCTATTGTAGGCACAGGCATGGGGTCGCGATCCCATCTCTAGTGAGGTGTTTGAGCTGATGTACTGCGGGAATCGGACGAGCCCTCCGGGTTCCAACCCGCCTACTGATCCTTCGGTGTACGTTTACCCCAAAGCGGCTATAATCCACGTAAGTTTTCTAAAACAATTACACTTAATATATGTATTCTATATGTTTATATGCATGTGTATACAAATATGTTCAACGTATGTTTTGTTTGGTAACCGCAATGGATATATATATATATGTGTGTGTGTGTATGTGTGTGTGTGTGTGTGTGTGTGTGTTGTACTTGTAGTTTGGGCTGCCACTGTTGGGCAGACGTTAGGCTATGTTAGTAGATAAGTTGGATATGTTTGATTTAGAGTCGTTATGCTGCTAAAGTTTATTCTTACCCGTTTTTGTTTTGGTAACCATAGACGCGCTTTCGAGAGCTTAAGGATGAGGCGCAGGCTAGCCAGACTCCCGATTCCCCTCCGATTGACGAGGCAGCTCTTTGGGAGCAGAGTGCTGGAGGGCGGAAGAAGGGCCGTATTTTTGGTTGGTCGACCCAGGGTTCCCGTTATGCTATGTGTAACACCCTAAATTCTAGAAATAACAACTTAATTAAAATTTTCTAAATACATCAATAACTGGATCATCTACAACCACAATTTAGATTCAACCTCAATACACGTACACAATGTATACATACAGGCTAAAAAGGACGGGTGCTACTAATACCCAATAACAATCGTTATCTCCAACTTGCGGAAGACTTCACCAATTACTTACTATTGCGTCTAGCTAAGACTCTCCATCTTCATAGCATTGCTAGAACCCAACCCCCAACTGGAATCCTGATGCACATGCCGACAAATAAAAAGGTTAGACTTAATGCCTAGTGAGCTCAAGAGTTTTCAACATATATAAATAAATCGTTTAGAATGTAAGAATGCAATTAAAGTCATAATCTTTCAAAATGATATGTTTTGCTTATGAAATAACTCATTTACCAATAAACATGTATTTTAGACGAAAGAGACACCACGTTGATCGCTAACCAAACCAAGATGTTTTACAGAAAGATTCCAATATAAAACGTCTTTCGTAAACTTATATTTAACCCAAAACTCACGCAACCATAAAATGAAAGAAAACCAAATACTGAAAACGTAGGAATGACGGATTCATTCAAGCCTTAATATACGTGGGGGAAACCCAATATTAAAGCCATCATTTATCGTCGACCACATAAAAACCCAATTTGGTAAAATACGACATTACCATATAAAATACCACGAATCAACGATGAAGCGACCCATATACACTGAGAATAGAGTAACACGCAAGTAGGACGTTCACGTGACTTCCTTGTATATCATCTAAACGTTTCCATCTTGGGTGGCGAGAACACGTGAATGGGCCCACCCGCGATGTTATTGGATTTCACCAACGTGCCCCGGTTCTAGTTCCCATGCCATAACAGACATCACAATCCTCGAACCTGTTGCTGCCCCTTGCCATACTCCGTCAAGTTCCGCCCCGCGGTCTTACGAGCAACCGGGTGCCTAATCCAATCTAGACGAGTTCCAACTCTGTGGCTCAAACCACATATTCCTACTCGCTAGCAAACCCGAGAGGTCACTAAAAGTAACCCAAAACCTCAAGCCTTACATAACCGACAGACTTACGTGCCTATGGATCCATTACGACACTATCTATCATTACATGACTCCAAAAGAATGACCAAAACACCCAAAGTATGTAATTCACCAATGACATAAACGATCGTCATCATACTCAAAACCCACAACGGTTATAAATCCGGACAAATGTCCACACGACCCATTTAGTCAAAACCAAGCCAAAGGCCCAACACTTTACGTAAATCCCCAAATAAAAACCGATATAATTATTGAAACCCGTTTGACCATCTAATACGCAAACACGATCAAAAGTATAAATAAATAAAATTTCATCGTTGGTTGAGACAAATCATTTTTCCAAATGAACTCATACCCTTATGTTTTCAAAATGGCTCATAACACAATAATATGCGCTTTCTGAAAGGGTTTATAAAATCAAATACACAAAATGACACTTACGCCAATTGAACTCCAATTATATATGTAAAATCATCAAATGAGCATTTCAACATGATTTATATATAAATACCCAAAGATCCCAAAATGGGTGTCTGAACATGCTTATAAAACTAAACATTTCAAAATAACTAAAACTTATCAGCAGTTAACAATTTGCGGTAAAACACAAACATTTTTAAATAAACATTTTGGCATGTACACCGTTTTCACAAATCAACTTGAACTCACCTTGCTAGATTTAGGCTAAATCTAGATTTTCCCCCAACTAGAGCTCCTTTGAAGAACACTTGGATTCTCAAGTCAAAACTTCCAAAAACCTAAATCCATACATATTCAACCATAAATAACATAACCAAACACGTAGAATCATTCCCCAACAATTTATATCAAATCCCCAAACGAGATCAAAACCCTAATTTCTCCAAAATCATCCAACCAAAAACTTAAGAAATAGAGTACTTGGAAACTATGAATGAAGCATTTACAACTTGATTAAAGTGTTAGAAAGAAGAAGAGATGAACTCACATTGGTGGGTTTTTGATAAAACTCAAAACCCTAGGATTTTCTTGAAGAAGACAACAATGGAGATGATAAGATGGTAGCTCCTTGAATCCTAGACTTCCAAGACCTTAGATGATGATGGAATGCTTCAAGATCAAAGTAAATGGCCATGGAAATGGTTTAGGTTCGAACCAATATGATAGGAATCGGTTTGGGAGAGAAAGGGAAAAGAGTGGAAGTGAGAAAATGGGATAAGGGGCTGAAAATCGCAACTTTTAACACTCTGGTACCCGTAGGCTATAGTGCCAGGCTATTGTGCCAGTGGCACAATCGCTGGCACAATCGCCAACTCTGGCTATTGTGACGGCTATAGTGACATTGTCACAATCGCTGTCACAATAGCCAAGAGGGTACCGAACGCTGTTTTAGCCATAACTTCTTCGTTTTAGCTTCGATTTCGCACCGGAAGGAACCGTTGGACTCGTAATTGAATCATTTATCCATCAAGACTATAAAATCTAAGATTCAAGTCCAAAATCATAAATCTTATTTTTTTTCCCTCAATATATCGGTTTCTGTATTAACTTTAAATGATACATTTTCAAAAATCGGGGTGTTACACTATGACCGGTGAGTGTAGTAGCAACAGCGGTGGAAAATCATCTGGGACTGCATCGGCAGATGAGGTATGTTGGTTATGTTTGTTATATTAGTTATGTATCATATTGTTACTTTTTATTGCTAATAAATACTAACTTTTGTCAATTACTGTATTTACAGTTAGCGACATTGAGAGAGCAGATGGCAAAGATGGAGGAGGATGCGAGGCTGCGAGAGGAGCGTTATTTGGCTCAGTTGGAGATCGAAAGGAAGCGCAATGAAGAGTTGCAGGCGGAACAGGTCATACATGCTACCCAGCTAGCTGAGCAGCTCACATTATCGCAGCAGTTTGTTGCCTTTATGCAGCAGCAGGGATACAGTTTCCCCCCTCCCCCTAGTTAGATTGCTACATTGTTTTGTATGAATTCAGAATCGTATGAATTTGGATTTTTATTTTATTGGGATGATTCGTAATTTAATGGACATGTTATTTGTGTCAACTTAATGGGTAGATTATTTGTATAAATTTAATACAGGAAATGCTGATTTCTGAATTATTTTTTAATTTTTTTAATATTAGGGACGGAATTTGTGACGGAAATCTGTCGCTAAAATATTCCGTCGCTAAAACAATCCGTCGCTAAAACAATCCGTCGCTAAAACAATCCGTCGCTAAAATAATCCGTTGCTAAATCCGTCGCTAAATATTTCCGTCGCTAAAATAATCTCGTCGCTAATATTCGTCGCTAATAAGCATTAGCTACCAGGTATTTAGCTACAGACTTTTAGCGACGGATTAGCGACGGAATTGACTTTTAGCGACGGATTAGCGACGAAATTTTCCGTCGCTGATAGGCCTCTTTTTTGTAGTGAATCAAAATCCGTCAAAACCGTTTTATCAAACCAAACGCCTCCTTAGAATACGCTAAACATGGGAACTATTTCACCGTTGTACAACAATATAATATTTTCCTTGTTATTTTGTCAAATTAACGGGATACTCGACTTGTGAAACTGTATCCTTAAATTGTTCATCAAACAAAGATAAATTGATTTAGTACACTAATATCACTATTAGAACCTATAAACTTATGCTCAACCATGGATACTCATCATACACTCCCGAACCTTGCTGACCCAACCACACCTCTCGTAGCTGTACACGTTCACTCTGTTAAAAAACTAACCCCTACAACCTACCTTGCATGGAAAACTCAAATCGAGGCCCTCCTCATCAGATATAATCTATTTCACTTTGTGGATGAAATAAAACCAACACCCTCAAAAGTCATCACCAAAAGTGACAAAACCGAGCCAAATCCCGCCTACACCTCTTGGATCCGGCAAGATAAACTGCTATTCGGAGCACTTGATGGCACACTATCCCCTACCCTCGGCCCACTCATCACTTGAGCCACAACTACCAAGGAGGCATGGAAATTCTAGCCTCCACATAAGCTAACCATCGTTGCCATGTCAATCAACTAAAGGCTCAACTTCGCAACATCTCCTAGGGTTCCGTCTCAATTGAAAAGCATGCACAAAATCAAACGAACTGTGGAAGAACTAGAACTCTTGGGCACCACAATCTCTCAAGAAGACATCACTTACAACAAATTCTCCATGAAAAGCTAAATTTAAAAAAAAAACATTCAACTCCAACAATTTTTCTATTTTAAAATTTTCAACATAAATTATATTATTAAATTAGTCAAATATTTAATATTCCAAAAGAATTGAAACAATTTTTATATAGAAATAATAATACATATATATTTGGCTTAATAGTGGAAAGTTTTGGATAAAAAGGAGTTTAGTAAAAAACTCAAAAAATTTATTTTAAATAATTTATTGAGCATGCTCTTATAATATATATTCATATCGATGATGAATTAAATGAATTTAAGTAGATGATAATATTGGCTAAAAATACAAATTCGATGATGGGACATTTATACATAAAAAACACATGAAAAAATATTGTAACTTATTTCATATAAAAATTTAGCTGGTTTACACTAGGAGTGGGTTTGATATGATACCAAGTTGTTTTTTCTTTCTAATAACCTATATCAATTAAGTATAATTAGTATGCAAAATCATATACCATGTACAAACCAACTATACCTGATATTAATTTAAATGGTATCATCTTTTTTTGGTTGGTACATGTTGATACTACTTTGTATTGAAAGAGGTTAATCTACTGCCCCTACTCTATGATAAGGGAAGTTAGAGTTAGTTGTAACAAAATTTATTCTGAACTCCTTTTTAGTTTTCCGTTATTTGATAGTAGTTGCCAGCTATAAATAGGAATTCCATTCTTGTATAATTCAATCAAGATAATAAAAGATGATCCCCTTCTCTATATTTCTCTCTCTATTCTCTTCTTTCTAAACTTCTCATCTTCCCTATTTTGCCATTAAAGGAGAGCTTCCAGTCTTCTGAATCAGTGGTATCAGAGCTAAAGTTCCTACAAAATTTTGCTTTCAATTCCTCTACACCCTAATCGCCAAGTCTGGCTCCTCCAGTAACAAGGAAAACGACAGTCATGGAGGATCAAATCAAGACATTGGAGAAGTAAATCGAGGACCAAGACAAGAAATTCGAAGAAATGATGCAGATGATGCGTGAATTGAAAAGGGCACAATCATTGGAGAATGGAGGAATGAATCAAAACCTATCCTTGGGGTATGTACCTAAACTTGATTTTCCCAAATTCGATGGGTCTAACCCTAGAATTTGGATAAAGAAATGTTGCAAATACTTCACATTGTATAAGATACCAGTGAATCAAAGGGTCGCTTTGGTGTCTTTGAGTATGGTTGATAAAGCAAATTATTGGATTTCTAGTTACTTATCTGTGAGGAAAAACGTAGATTGGAATGATTTTGTGATCGACTTAAGTGCTCGTTTTAAGGATGAGTCTGGAGTAATGCTGTGGAACAATTTAACAAATTGCAACAACATGATTCTCTTGAGGCGTAAATTGATGAATTCGAGAATTCGAGAGCAATAATGTTACAAAACAATCATGTGTTACCTGATTCTTACATCTTGGACAACTTTATTAGGGGTTTGAAACCGACTGTCAAACCTTTTGTAAGGGCTTTCAAACCTACTTCATTGGCATGTGCTGTAGAGTTTGCAGGATTGCAAGAAGAAGCTCTGAGTTTTATTAATTCAGACCGAGAAAATGATAAATCCATTTCACCACAAACCCTCCAAGAAGTAACTGTGATCAATAACAGTCAACCACCTCTATTATCAACTCCTTCAACTAACATTCAAGGGCCTCTATTACCAACTCCTCTGACGAAGACGACGACAATTCCTTTGGCAAAATTTCAACCAAAAACTATAAAGAATGTTAGACATATTCCAGCAGATGTACAAGCTAAGAAAATTGCAAAAGGCTTATGTTATTTTTGTGATCGACCTTATGATAGACAACATAAGTGTCAATTCAAGGAGTCACAATTGTTTACGATTGAGATTCAAGGAGATAACGAATATTGCAATATGGTGAAGATAGAACAAAGTGATTCGGATCAATACGTCTACAACTGACAAGTTAAAGGATTGACTTGAGGACAAGTCTTTTTGAAGGGGGAAAGTATGATAAGGGAAGTTAGAGTTAGTTGTAACAAAATCCCTTCTGAACTCCTTTTTAGTTTTTTGTTATTTGATGGTAGTTGCCTGCTATAAATAGGAATTCAATTCTTGTAGAATTCAATCAAGATAATAAAAGATGATCTCCTCTATATTTCTCTCTTTCTAAACTTCTCATCTTCCCTATTCTGCCATTAAAGGAGAGCCTCCGGTCTCTTGTATCACTCTATTCCATTATCTCATATATAAAGAATGCAATATAAAAGGTTACCATTCATATGATTAAGAAAATGATAAGGAAACAAACAAACCTACCAATACAAGATATACACAAATATTCTCCTAATAAGTAATAATACAAGATATACATGCATATTTATTCTAACATGTACCACTTCAAGTTACATATACGAAAACTTGCAGTTTTGTTCAAAATTTAAGTGAAATTTTGAGTTCGTAGGTAACATATATCATGTTTAAGGATTTCTAATTGCAAGAAATAAAACTTGCAAACATTGAAGTGCTCAAACAAATAAGTTAAAGTTACGATGTTTAATATCCAATACATAAAAAAATATAAAAACTAATAAATAATTAAATAAGTCGGTACCATGACACCGTGTACAAACCAAATTTTCATATTTGGTACAGTACTACCAACCGACTATAATTGGTACCAATTCAATTAATATTGTTGGTACACATATTGATGGATTTGATTTAGTACAAAATTGTCACCCCTAATTTATATATCTTTTTAGCAATTCCAATCCAAAATAAGTCGTTTATTTTGGTCCTCGTTTGTTATATTTGTCTTTACCTCAATAAATTGTTGTCTTTGGAAAAAAAAAGTTAATCATCATAAAAAAAAATATTAAAAATACTTTTTTTTTCTTTCAGATTTTGAATCGATTCATAGCTAAAAATCAATCCATGTGACATGGCACGGGCCTATCAAAATCAATTATCGGGTGCGCTCAAGTCCATGAACCGCTTTGAGGTCCATAATTTGGCCATCCAAAAAAACTACAAAGAGTATTTTATATTCATTTAAAATTATTTTGGATGTAGCAAAAAAAAATATATATATATTTATTTGAAACTTTATGTTTTTTTAATCCGCAGTTAATAAATGATCATAAATAATGCACCATCTAGACATGATGTTTCATTTATTTCCTTTTGAATTATCATTAGTCATGATATATATGAAAAAGATATATCAATGCTTTTTATTAAAGAAATAGCCGTTTTCATGTTATAAATTTCAGTTGTATGATACACAATTTAATACTGTTGTCGAATTTTTTATTTCCCCAAATAAATTTATCAAAAAAAAAAACTCAAACAAAGTTATAATATATGTGATGTTAGTTTTAAATTTTATACCGCAAGCGTACGGAAGGTGTAGCATACAGGTCGATCACAGGGAGACGATGGACTAAACATAGACTCGTTCTAGACTATGACCTAGCTACGAGAAATCATCAATATTTTGATTTTTTAAATAAAATTAATAAAATAAACAAGCAAAAGAAGAAAACAAAACTATCGCGCATTGGGTAATGTCAACTTCAGATTTTGGTAATGGTAGGAATTCGTTATACAAAATTACTTCAACCATTTTTCAAGGTGGAAAAGCTTTTCTAAACCAAGACTCATATTTACTTTCGTAATATGATTACGTTGGAAAGAAACATTATGATTTAAAACGAATATTTTTCCCAATCAACGTCCCTAACTATTTATCATGTTAGGACCATTGTCATCAACCAATTTAATCTAAGTAAAAGACCGAATCTTCGTTCATATCTAAAACTAATCGAATTAACTAAACGCTTTGTAAAACAAAATGACTCAACACCAACTTTCGTTAGATTGAAGTCGATTACAAGCCAACGTCAGTTTAAAAATAATAATTGGTCAATACCACAACTTCGATCCAAAGAGATGATTACCCAAATGAACGAAAGTTAAACTACGAAACAAAACGTAAACATAAATCTAACGAAAACAATAAAAACTAATCTATGAAAACTTTAAAGATCGATTCAAAGAGTGTCACTCTCCAATAATCGTTTATAACCTAGGAAAACAGTAAAATAAACTAAGAACGATGCAATAAATTAAAAAAGGTGCAGAGGATAAACATAAGGAAAAGAACGTTAACAATAGATAAATGGTAAAAATGATAAATTTAAACATAAATATAAAATATGGAGAAACGTAACGTTAAAACGGGTGTTGAATGCTGAATGAGAATATGTTACATTTCATCTTCATCTTCGATTCGTCGGAACATCGCATCTTCTTCATACAAAAATGAAAAAATAAACTAAACCTAAAATCTAAACTAAGAAAAAACTAAAATCTAATCATTCATTCCTCAACAAAAACAAAAGATTAAAACTAAAACTAAAAAAAAACCAAAAGAAAAAAAAAGAGAAAACGGTGTGAGCCGTTGGGAGGAGAGAAAAAGATGGATTCAGATTTCCTTAAACCTAGAACCAAATCAATGTATAAAGAAAACTTTTCAAATCAGCCTCTTATCTTTGCAGCAATTCCAAAAACAACCCTCTTGATTTATGTTCTTTCAAAAACTCCTTTGCTGAATTTTTTTTTCTTTCAAAACAGATCCAACTTTTATCATATTTCTTGAATTACTCTCCACCACATAAAAGATTGATCAAGTGCTTTAAAATCCATCATCATCCATCACTATATTTCAACGCAAATATCTGTCAAAATACGACGAAAACATAAAAGTACTAATGTAATATTCCCAACCGATGATTAAACAAAAACTAAATAAAATATAATAAAATCTACATGCAAACAATTAAACTAAATGCAAAATGCAATTATAAATTAATATGAATACATACACAAAATGCTCTTAACAATATGTTTCTTTAAATACAAAATAGATTAAAAAGAATAGCAACAAAAGATACAGGGTAGAATAGTGAAAACAAACAAACAAACAAACAACAAATAAAACAGAAGGAAAAAAGGGAGAAAAGAAAGCAACCCAAGAAGAATAGAAACATTAAGAAAGATGGGACCATAAATTGGCAAGACCGTTCGGAGAATCAATTCAAGAAACCCAAGATTTTGAAAAAGACCTTAACCTTGAGGAAATCCAACGTGGGTTTTGATTTTGCCAACCGTGTTGGTATTGGATACGACCCCTTTGAAAACTCGAGTGTTCCTTTTCCTCCAAATAAAATATGTTGCAAACCAAATTATAGCTTGCCAAATTCGTTTTACTGAGACTACAACATGATTACTGCCAATGCCATCCAAAAGAAGTAGCTCCGAAAGCGAAGTCAGGACGTTACAATCCATATTCCACCACGAGAAGATGAGCTTCCATATCGCCTTTGCATAATACACCCAAGAATACAATGACCCATCGTTTCAATGTGGTCACCACACATCCGACAAAGAGTCAAATGAAGGTTGATACCTTTGTTGCTAAGATTTTGAAGAACACAAAGACGATTCAACAAAGACCTCCATGTAAAAACGTTGACTTTTCTTGGCGCGAGCTCGTTCCACAGAGCAGAGAAACCAAAATTTGAGGCCGGTAGAGTGTATACGTCAATTAGGAATTTGAGAGCTTTTACTTGGAACACATCATTTTCATGAAGGAACCAACGAACCAAATCTCTATCAAAAGAATTAACATAAATTTTTGCAACATCAAATATACATCTAACAATTCGTTTCAGACACACCCTCTAGGATTATGATTCCATTGCCATTTCCAAACCCACCTCCCATTAAACCATTGCTCACGCTCATAAACTTTCACATCCGAGTTTGTTTCAAGGCGAAAGAGCCTCAGGAATCTCTCACATAATCTAAAATTTCCCACCCATTTTTCTTTCTAGAAAGAGAGTATCTCTCCCCTCCCCAACCTTAAGTCCTACCAAAAGAAGAGAAGTTCACTACACATCTCTCAATATCCCACCCAACTTTGATGATATTTCCCCAAGTCGAGGTCCTTACAGTTGGCATTTGACATGGACTCACATAGACCGCCTTCGATCACTACTATAAATACTTTTTATGACCTTCACCCAAAGAGCATTTTCATCTTTTCGAGAAAGCCACCACTTACGTGAAAGGGTCAAATTTTGAGTCTTAAGACTACAAATGTTGAGACCCCATCTCAAAATCATTGAGAATTAAATCCCATTTAACTGAAGCCATATTTGAATTTAGACCTCTTCCCCACCCCGAAAGAAATTTTTTCTTACCTTCTCAAGAGAGTGAATCACGATTGTTGGAGCGTGAAACAACAAGAAGTAGTATATCGATAAGCTACAAAGGACCGATTTCACTAAAATTAGTCTAACCGTCGAAGGAGCGCAATTTTCCTTTCTAAAATTTTCAAGAATGGAATGCCAATTTGCCACTTTGTTCGTATTTGAACCATAGCAAGACCAATATACGTAAAAGGGAAAGACCAAGCGCCACAATTTAGATGTCCCGCTAAATTATTAATCACCGCATGATGCAAAAGATCTACCCCATACAGATGATTTTGAAGATTAATCCTATTGCCCGAAGCAAGATCAATATACGTGTTTATGTAATAGTAATTATTGAAGCATAACAAAGTTAATTCCATTAAAGCTTACGATTTTTTTTAGAGAAGTTGATTTTGTAAAAATTTATACATTTAAACGCATTTGGTCCAACTGTATCCGAGTCACCATTAAGACCTTAATTTTCCTGTAGATCAAGAGTTCAAAAACTCTGAAATTAATAAAAATGCCATTCATTCCCCTAATCATCAAAGTAAAACACCCATCCAATGATAAATAAAATACAAGCAAAAAACAAACACACACACACACATTTCGTAAGTAATAATTCATTTAATTTTCAGATATTAAACAAACACGTTTTTTTATTGAGTACATTATGTCATTCCGTATTTAATTACTCCATGCGCTATAATAAAGTCAAGTACAAGGATTATAACCAACGACCCCTTGTATCCATCCCGTCAAAAGAATCCGTTGTGTTTATTCACAATATTTTTTTATGTATAAAGATATATGCTTAATTATATAATTATTGCTTCTGTGTTTAATTTCTTAGTATATAAATAGTTGACACCAGTATTAACGTAGTATAAAAGGGTTCAATGAGGAGATTAGTTTGCACAAGTTGTCCAAGTCGAGGGAAGCCGATTTGAAGACAAAGCGGGAATATTGCGGACATTGACGTCGACCGGGAGCATGCGGTACTCGATGTCGAGATCTTTGAATATCTTAATCAATTCCTCGAGTAGAAGTGCTCTTCGTTGCCATCGTTCACCCATGTCCTGGAAATTCATTCGGTGCGAAAGCCATATCGATATCTTGAGCCGATTCAAGTCATCCACATCCCTCATCACTATCATCGGACCAGGTTGCCAATGCTCGCTCTTGCTCTCCACATAACTGCAGCCACAACCGTCCAAACTTACGACTGACTTCATCCCAAAATAAGCGTCTATATTTCTATTTTAATTTCTCATGTCTTTTTTTCGATTCGAATAAATTTATTAGTCCATCTATTGGAAAGGGTAAAACTGTCATTTAGTACGTACCTGGTTATTCTCTCCTTCATTTTAGCGATCTTTTCTGGAGGAGTTGATACGTGAATGCAGAAATCGATGGCATCGCCCATATCGGGACTACGATGATAATTAGCGATGGGCATAGACGCCAGGACGCTGTTGGGATATGCGATTTTCTGATTGTCATACCTCAAGAAGGTCGTTGTTAATATGTTCATTTCTTCGACTATCATCTGCATCCAATAATACCATCGATCCAACATTACGACCCAAAAACAGAAAATTAATGAATACGGGTTTCGGGCGATTGAAATCTGACCTGAACACCATCGATTTCACAACGGTCACCGACATCAAACGGATGAACTACGAACAAGAAAATAATGGCCTCGAATGTGGTCTTGCATGTGTTTCCGAACACAAACGCTACCAAAACTAGCTGCGAGCTTAGAAATATGAAGAAATGCGTTGTTGCGACTCGAAGTATAAGAAGCCAAATCACAATGATTACGATTCCCACAACCACATTCAACATCTGATGGAGTTTGTCTACGGCTGTTTTTGTGTCGTTGAGCGATAGCGCAAGAGCTCTACGCTCTCGGAATACATTAACCTACACAATCAAGGATCAAAAATCAAATCTTTGTTAACGAGATCAAAATCAAGCATACTTAGGAGAAAAACACGCACTACAACAAAATCGGTTTTATAAGATATTAAATATGTCTTGAATGTCTTAATAGACTACTTTATATCTCTTAGGGGCTGTTTGGTTGGTTTTCCATTAAGTTCTGTATAGATAAAGTTGTCTGTGTGGATTAATCTGTCTGTATAGATTTAGAAGGTTTTTATTTGAGAGAGTTTTTTCATAGATGGAAGGAACATGTTTTTTAATGGGAGGGACTTGTTTGGAAAAACTTGGCTTTCTGCATAAAGCACCCCTTTGAAATCTTACTGAATAAGCCACTTTCTATATCATTAAGTCACTACCAAACAGTCATATATAGCTGACTGAATAAGCTGTGAGTCTCATTAAGCTCATTAAGCTGCTAACAAACAGACCCTTAGACTCTTATGCATATAGGATGACACTCTATGTTCCTATGTAAAATAAGTTACAATAAGATATTATAGACGAATTTAAGTATTCCAACAAGTATTTTATGACAGTTTTGAGATAAAGTGTTTTTATCGGTTTTTCTTAGGGGAGTGCTATTTGCACCAAAATTATGTCAAAATCAGGTCAATTCATGCGTTAGGAATGTAATTAATGCATTGGGAATGTAAAAAGCAAATGTTGATGTTGATGTGTGTGAGGAGAAAATTAATTATGATGGTGCATTTAACAAATTTATGGGTGCAATTAGCCTCCTCCTTTTCGTATCACACTTCTAAAAAAACTTTTTTTTAGAATATTTGTTTTTATAAGACACTTTTTCAAATAATATTACATTAAAAAGACTCTTCAGACATTTTATTTAGAAAAAAATGTTTTAAAAAACTTGTTAAGGTGCACAAATAATCCTATCAACTTAGGTGTAGTTTGGTTCGCAAAATGATTTATGAAGAAATGGAATCTGCCTAAGGAATTGGAATAAAATGTTATCAGGTTTGACAAAGTGTTTGGTTGACAAGAATGGAATGTAATCAATAAAATGAATTGGAATCTGTCTGTTTGGTTTGCAAAAGAATTAGAATGGAATTCTGAAAAATGACAAAAATACCATTTCTTTTATTTTTATTTTTTTAAATGCCGAGAGAGAGGGGGAGAAAGAGAGAGGAGAGAGAGAGGGGGAGAAAGAGAGAGGAGAGTGAGATCGTGATAGAGAGAGAGGGAAGAGAGAGGAGAGAGATAAAGATAGGAGAAAGATAGAGAGGAGGGAGAGGAGAGAGAGAGAAGAGAGAGAGAGGAGGGAGAGAGACCAAATCCACATCTGATAAGTTTTAATTTTGTTAAGAGGGTATTTTTGTCATTTTCAAAATATTGGATGGAATGGAATTCAATTCCATTCACTTTTGTAAATGAATGACGAAATCCACGTTTGAAGGAATTCATAGAATTCAATTCCATTCAATGGATAAACAAACATCATGATGGAATCCAGCGAACCAAACCCACCCTTATTGTAGCATTTTTAATAAAGATAAATAATTATTTGGACATATAACTTAAGACATTTTATTGTCGACACGTACCACCCAATTCTTCAAAACTCGTTTGCTGATTCCTTTGGTCTCACTGGCTTCATCAAAGAGTCGAATAGTCCTAAAAGCTTCATCATCGGGCAAAAATCGCTTCAAATCTTCAAGATAAATGTGTCTGTTAAAGGAAACAAATTAATGAACATAAATTACAAACAGATAAATATCACTACTAGAAAACTGGGTATCTAAATTTTCGACAGAATTTATTCCAATACTATGAAAAGGTTTGAAACTTACTTGGATCCAGGCTCTGCCACATTGCAAAATATCCTCTTGGCTGCAATCTTGGCCTGTGTTTCACTGGTTATCTGCACAGAAGCTTCATCTTCTTCATCACCAGTTATATCCTGCAATTGTTCATCTAAAGTAGATAACATGCTTGTGTTTATCACATTCATCATCCTGTTCATATTCCAAGCAGAGATGTTCTTCTGATTCAATCGATGCAAGTGATCGATCGTAATCCCTTCCTCGTGTTTCTTCGTACCTTCGCTTTTCGCATCCACGGGAGTACCACCGGTTCTCGGAGTCCCGATAGCTCTCCAACCCTTAAAGATATTCGCCTTAATTTGCGACGGAAACGCCACCCCAGCATTCGCGAGCTCCGCTATCATCCTATCTTCCTCCTCCTGTTCTTGCTGAATCTCGATCACAGGCGGGCCGGACAGGGTTTCGATCACGTATTGATTGAACAACGAGTCCTGAATCCGGTCGAAAAACTTGCTCACATGGAAATTCGAAGCGAGAACTTTAATCAACAAAGTTTTCAATAGCCAAACCACAGTCCCCACTAACAAACAAACCCAAATCTTGGTCACATACGGCAAAACCTTCTTTCCGTATGTCATTCTTTCGACTTTCTTGTTGAAGATCAGTTGCCAAGCGAATAGAATCAAAGCCAACCAAATGCAATTTTGAACCGCTTTCTTTAACCCGTATACGAAATAAAGAACCCGTTTTCGAAGCAGGAAGCTTCGTTCGATGAAGAACACCAAGATCTGAATCCCCCAACCGGAAACCAATCGACCACAGATCACAACTAAGATCATAACCTCCCATTTCCACCATTGGAGATCAAACAAGCTTTTGTTTCTGAAATCTGGGATTGAAAGTGTGCAAGCTAAAGCAGTAATGATTAGTATCAGACTTGTTAATTGAAGTAAAGTCCATTTGTTATACCTCAATTTCTTGTATTCATCTGGAAAATCATCATCCAAGAAGATATCATCTTCTTCGATAATATTATTAATATTATTATCACCACCTTTCCCTTGAATTCCTGATGTTTTTTGTGTCCTTTGTTGTGATGATCTTTGATCAATCTCCAGTTGATCCATCAACCTCGATTTCGTCTTTGTCCTCATCAATGTCGAAGTTCTTTTAAATGCAGCGTTCGAGGAACAAACCACCACGTCTTGACCAATGCCAGCGCTCGTGCTGCGAGCGCTGGCATTGGACCGCCGGCGGTGATCCGTCACTTCGTCGTTAAACGAAACGCGAACCTCTTTCGGGGTGAGCTGGATATAGCTGTTTGGACTCTCTAGGAGTCTCGATGGCTCCGGGGACCGCGGCGGCGACGGCATACGGAGTTTCGCGAATTCGGGCTTATATCCGTCGTGCTTGATTTGACTTTCGAGGTCAGGTGCGGAGTTGTTTTCGGTTAGCTCTGTTTCGTCGGTGGCTCTACCGGAAGAACCCTTCCATGCGTCTTTCCAGCGATCGTCGGAATCCGTCGCCGACGATGAACCCATGTTACTGATGTTTGATGGAACTTGAACGGTGGTTTTAATTGCAGGGAATTGAAGTGTTTTTGTTCAAGTTTTCAATATGTGGGTTTGTATTCTGCACCAAATTTGAATTGGGATAAAGAAGGAGATGAGATCAAATAATGGTTCAGTTCAGTAAATGAAGGTGGAGATGAATCAAAATTGGTCGAACTTTGAAGGGTTTTTATAGTGTGCGAGAGGGTGAGGTTTGTGTTCGTGTCAAGAAATTCTATCTAAAAAAGAAATGCAAAGTCTCTTCTACCTGAAGCCCCACAGGTTTATGATGTATTGCAAATATTAACCATGAAAAAGTATTTATTACAAAATAAGTCCTCCTTTTCTAATTCTTTAACAATTTCTTCTAACCTTCTATTCCTCAAATCTCCATTTCTGTTTATCGAGTTATCAACATTTGTTACCATAATGAAGTTTTTCAAATATAGATGTCTTTTTTAAAAAATGTAATTACAAATTATTCTTGCAAAAATTTAATGCAAGAGCAACGGTCACATATATTGATCGGTGATTTTGTGGATGTAGCTATCAGATAGGTAAAAAGCTTGCAAATTTGCTTTCATCTCACTACAAATAGCGAGTTACTAGAGCCTTTTTAGTCATTATTTCAAGTAGAAAATTATTGGATCATCAAGAATTTTAAGATGACCTCCCTTTTAGATCATCAAGATTCTGAGGATGACCCCCCCCCCCCCCTTTTGGATCATCAAGATTCTAAGGATGATCTCCCGATTTCCACTTGTAATATTTGAAAAACATCTTTTGTACTTAAATATTTTTAGGTTATTTGTAATAGCTTAGTCATGCTTTAAAAGATCGGTGAAGTCGAAAGCTAGCTGAAATCAGCAAGAAGCGAATCTTCAGATTTCCTCATGACAAATCAGTAGGATCTCCTCTATTTCGAAGGATCCTCCTTTGTCTTCTTGCTCAAAAGATCTTCACCAAATCATGGGATGATGGAGACACTCTCTGAAAAATCATAAAAAGGATGTATGTCGTATACATCATGTTCAGGAGTAGTCTACAACAAGATCCAAAGGTAAACTCTGCTCCACGATAAGACAAAAATGACACTTTGTCTGTTTGAATGACATTTCTGACTTTCAATCCCAAATTGACAAGTGTCCTAAGCTTTTAATGCACATGATAGTATATAAAGGCGAAGACCCCTCCCATGCAAGGTGACGCTTTTGAAGAAATCTCAGTGCAGTCAACCAAATTGGCAGAATCATGTTCTCTCTCAAACTTCGTAGCTTTGCTCTTTGTGTTTACAAGTTGTGTTTACGTTTTTCAGTTTGCTAAATGAAAAATTGTTAGAATAAATTTATATGTTCTTTTCTGCAACAATCTTAAAGTTTTCTACGTGTAATTCTTGATATTTATATCAATAAAGAATTAAATTAAGTGAATTATTTGTGTATTGTATTCAACCCCCTTCTACAATACATGTTACTTTTTGCCATTCCATTTTGGGACTAACAAAAACACTTTCTCAAAATAAAATAGACTAGTAAAAAGCCAAGTGATGGTGCTATAATGTATATACGAAGTCTGAGTTACAAGCTCTCTGAGTTACAAGTTCTAAGCAGGATGTGAAACGAAAGTAAGCAAAATTTGGGCTAAGTTTAAACCAATTGAATTTCAAATGATTTTCCAAACAAGGATACAAATATATGTAATGTTTTTCAGTATTTTCCAATAGTTGTATGAGTGTGTTTGTTGTTAAGTTATAGTTAAGTGTTTTAAAGCTTTTATATATGCATTGCCATATATATTTAGTTTTTCAAAAAATTTAGAAATTAGAAAACATTTCAACCGAATTTACGATTTTCAAAAGATATTTAGATAAATAAATATATTTATATAATATTCAAAAAATATATATGTATATTATTTAGGGTTTTCGAAAGGGACAGGTGGCCAAATATCAAACTCAAACCGAACCCAAGTATCCCCCAAAAGTCGGGTTTCAAAATTTCAGATTTCGGACTATTTGGGTTTTGCATACCCTAAACAACGTTGTATTTCTCACATGCATTGTTTCATAATGTGAAATGACACATAAAAAGTGGTTCCCAACCTTTTTGTGATTTAATTTTATTACCTTATATAAGATATATGTATATATATGTATGTATGTATGTAGGCGTATGTTAATGAAAACTCATTTTTTATTGTGTATGTGAGGACCAATCTTAATCATTGATCAAAACCTATAAAACTAATCAATAGTTAAAACATAAAAAAATTAATTGAGAAGTGATTAGGGACAAAACTGAAAATTTGAATCAGTGCCTACATTTTGATTTTTGATTTTCTTTTTTAATTAAAAAACTTTTATCTTCTTAAAGTTTAAAATCAATTATATTAAAAGTTATTAATATTTTAATCAAATAAATTACATCAAAAAACGAGAATTTTGTACTATTCAATATGACATCCATCTCAATATAGTTTTTTTTTTAATTTTAACCGTTTTTTACGGGAAATGATATATATATATATATATATATATTATATCTATTATGAATATGTATGCACGTACTTCGGCGTACTTCGGCGTCCACAATTAGTATGAATAACAAAGGTGATCAACGTTCACTCATTATTCATGATGAATGATACAATATTCAGGATGAATAATACAACATTTAAGATGAATAGTACACGAATTAATGATTCACGTATTATTCATCATGAATAGTGTATTATTCACCCTGAATGATACATTATTCATGATGAATAATATATAAATTACCCGCGAAGGTGTAGACACATGACGCACTCTCTTTTATTTCTTGATTCACAAACAAAATTTCGTTTAATTCATTATGAATATGTATGAGCATCCACGGGTGTTCCACATTCAGTATGAATAACGAATGTGAACATTCATTCCTTATTCATAGTGAATAATATAGTATTTAGGATGAATTATACAACATTCAGGATGAAAAATACACGAATTCATGAATCGTGTATTATTCACCCTGAATGAGGTTATTATTCATGATGAATAATACATGAATGACCCGTGGAGGTTTGGAGACGTGACACACTCTCTTTTATTCCCTGTTCACAACTGAAACTAAATAGGTTCTCGATTCATTTCGATGCTTGTTGGGTTACGGTGATGAATAACTCGATGCCTTACGACGTTGAAGAATTAGGTGATGCCGACTTACAGACTTATGGTGTCAAAGTGTTGTACACACTTGAACAAACATAAATATTCATAATGAATATAACATATATACAACATTTCACATAAGAAACCGTTAAAACAATAACAAAAAACTATATCGAGATGAATGTCATATTAAAGAACACGAATTTTTTGTTTTTTTATTTAATTTGTTTGATTAAAATATTAGTAATTTTTAAGATAATTTATTTAATTTTAAGTGGATAAAAGTTTTTAATTAAAAAAGAAAATAAAATGTCAAATATGATAGACGTGAGTTTAAATTATTTTCCATTTTTATCCATAATTCTCTTAATTAATAATTTTAATCAAAAACTCTATTTAATATGAGTTGTTGACTCAATAGAGATGGAGAGACCGAGATTCATCCTCACATACACAATGAAAATTGAGTTTTTATTTGAACTTTCCTTTATGTATGTATATATGTAAGTGATGCAAGTATATTTCAAATCTTTTGCAAATGGGTAGTAGTATGTCACTATTTTGTTGATAGTATCTTGGTAACTAATGACTGTTTGTTGTACGACACAAAGTTTGAAAGTAGAGAGTGACATTAAGCTTGGATCATTCAAGACTCACATGGTGGAAATACAAATCACAACCTTTTATATATATTTCTACGGTTATCACATTCTTATTCTTATTCAATCAAAACAATTTTAAAGCTATTTGATCTTTTCTTTTAACATTTAGACATCTTCGATCTCGACTTCCACTACATGTTCCTACATCATATATATATATATACTCAATAGTCGCCTCATAATCATACCCTCCTCATTTTCCAATTTAAATCATGCATTACAATGTTGTACTAAATGAAATATATATATATATATATATATATACTATACACACATAACAGATGTTGAAGATGTAGGGTTACATACATCCATGATTGATTCAATGATTTGTAGAAGATGACACTACAATAGTACACATGCTCCATTTATTACCACTGCAATGCAGCAACAGTTGAAAAAATAAGTGTCCTTTCTTTAATTTCACAAATATATATATATATATATTATAATTGTATACATTATCCAATCATCGATTGCCGATGTATGTTTTGTAACCTTATTCAATCCCCCCATTTTGCTCCACTCGTTTGAAAAGACATGTGGCCCCACACACCTCGAAACAACTTAAAAGTTTTGGTCCCGCCACCCACTTAATTTTACATAATCAATTTTGCTTTCACAACAATACATTAATTCTAACTCTTCATCCAAAACTTCCCTTCTTTGGAACTACAATTATACACAAACAAACCATAATAAAAAGGTCACGGTCGACTTAAACATGCATGTCATCTTGTCTTATATTCTTAGAGCATCTTCAACAGTTTCTCCCAAAATTTATTCAAAATGAAGAATCAAAAGTCAAAATCTTCAAAATAATTTATATTCATCTCCAATAGAGTCCTTACTTTGAAGAATCCAACATTAATTATAATATATAAATATTCCATTTATTTATTAAAATATTATTTCTCTCTCTACATATTAATTTTCAAAGTTTCTTATTATTCCTCTCACTTGGTAATCATTTTTGGGGTAGTAATCTCATATTTGAAGAAAAACCATTCTCTCTCCTACTTTTTCCATTTTGGAGATTGTTTTGAGAAGTTGTTGAAGCACAAGTTAGACCCAAAATCTTCATTTTCTCCAAAATGAAGAAGCTGTTGGAGATGCTCTTAGATTATAATCTTAACTGAACAACTCATTTTACTTCTTCATCTTAATTATCTAGCTTTCTGACTTCTTCTGTAATATACAATCTTATTCTTATATCAAAATGTCATATAAAAAAGCCTAACATGACGATTTACTTATTTTCTCTTATCATGTTATTCAAACTTTGAGGCTGTTCGTTTATCTTTTAATAGTTCCATTAAGAGATAACCTCTTAATCGTCAAGAGGTTAATCTTGTTTGACAAAAAAAAAATCTACCTCTTAATGGTTATAAGACCCTCTGAATGATTTAGTATCTTAAGTCTCCCTTAACCATTCAGCACACCAATTTCATTCTAAACAATTACCAAATAACTATTTTTCATTTTCTACTATATCATAATCATCCTGATCACTTAATTATTTTGCACCAGATTATTTCGCAACTGCCAAACAACCCATTTGTTGATTGAATTTGTTAGGGCATTTAACAATTTATTGTAATATTTTTATTTATGACATTGGTTTTTTTTATCAAATAACCTAAAAACCTCATTTTATTGTAGTACTTGTTGGTTATTTCTCCAATATATGTATTTTAAAATACATATAAAATTACAATGAATGTAATAACAAACTACAATCAACGAAATTATTAGTAATAATAATATGAATACATCGGAAAATTGACGAAACGAAAGACTGAAATTGTAAACGAAAGCTGAGGTTCGTGTTGAACATGATTCCCTTAAACAAATTCTCCGTCTGTTCCCAGGGTACAACTGCGTAAGCAGTTGAACTGCCGGATATGATGACTTGCCTGAAAATATCGCCGGAACAAGAACGTATGCAGTAGAGAATTAGGGAGATATTGTTTTTCCTTTCGGTATTCGATGTGTATCTTTTGTATGTTTCAAAGAAGCGCACCCGGTGCCTCCCTTTTATACTCGATACCGAAACCGAAACCGACACCATAAATATCTTAATTACCAGGTAATTAAAATATTAATTTCTTAATCAATATGTCTGATTTGGGAGTTACGGACCAGATTGAAACAGTTCTCCTCGCGGTTGGCTGCGCGGGTTTATCCGCGCGGGACACTGTCTCGAAAACCATTCCAGTGCTCGGCGCGGTTGGCCGCGCGGATCCATCCGTGCACAATATGGTTTGGGTCACATTCCAGTGCTTGGCGCGGTTGGCTGCGTGGGTTCACCCGCGCCAAAGGCCGCGCAAAACACTGGACCAAAACAAAAATTCGCAAAAACTACTATGCGCTAGCATTCGTGTCCCCAGGTCGTGCCCATGCACAAGTTCGCCGATTTTAGCCTACGGAAGTCACAATCGGCACCCCCCCTGCGCGTGGGTAGGTGATGGAGTAAAACCAAACTAAGAGTTTGTAAGCTCCTTCCACATCCAAGGTTATAAACCTCAAAAGATTTGGTCCTTTTTCGTATGTGGGACAAGTTCCCACACCCACTTGGTTTTGCAATTTTCATCTCAAACACTCAACTTTGAGCATCGATATCTCATTCACACATATTCCGTTTTGGACACATAATATATCGTTTTGAAGCTCTCATATAAGAGAACACAAACCCACGAAGAGTTAGATTTATACAATACATATACATGTATTTATTTGTGGCCAAAGTTAATAAAAAATCACATTTTTACTAAAATTTTCCAACAGTACTGTAGTACTATCTTAATTACCTCTTTCAACGTCTTGCTTATATATAGTTCTAGTCTTGTTTGCATAATTTTAACTTTTTGACCAACTTCACATATATTCTTCCTTTTTCGCAAGGGTGACATAATTTGGTACTCATATTTATGTTGACCTTAAAAGATACTATTTAATTTCAAGAACCTAAATTGTCATGGTCATGCTTACCTTTTCTTTTGAACACTAAAATATAAGAATAAATCAATAATATATATATATATATATATATATATATATATATATATACGCATATATACATGTAGACAAAAAAATATGTATTATCAACGTATTAACGTTACCTCATCAAACATACAAAGTCGGTCCCTGTCTAGACAAATTCGCTCGATCATTTGTCTTCGTCTACAATCTTATTTAAATGTGATTATTGATATAGTCTTGTTTCTTTTATATAATTGATTTATTTTCTAATACATAGATAAAATATAATAGAGTAAATTACATTCTTGGTCCCTGTGGTTTATATGAAATCACATTGTGAATCCTTAAATTGAAACAATTATGAAAAACTTCCATGTGGTTTACATTTTCATGCGCCTTGGATCCCTCCTTTCCACATTTTATAAAGCCTAGGGGTCCCTACCACTTAACATTGTTAAATAATGTCCGTTAACTAAAGGATAATATGGTCTCTTTACATTTTTTTTTTGTCTTTTTTCCTTCAAAAAAATAAGATAATATGGTCTCTTTACATTTTTTTTTTGTCTTTTTTCCTTCAAAAAAATAAGACTATCATATTATAGATACATATGTATATAGGGATTAAATCATGTGAGAACCAGAAAAAGGTTGAGAATCGTGAGAACCGATCTCAGTCTTAATTTGGTTTTGATCTTATGGTTTTAATTCAAAGCTGTTTTTTAATTAGAAAAGGCATAACCGTCATTTTGGTAACAAAGATTCACCAAATGAAACTCATACTCACCATGCTATTTCACCTCATGAAATAAAACCCAATTTTCATAAATATGCTATTTCACCTCATGAAATCCAAATATAATGTTCATATATATGTTATTTCACCACATGAAATCAAAATACAATTTTCATAGTTGATCTATTTTACCCTATGAAATCAAATACAATTTTCATAAATATGATAATTCACCTCATGAAATCCAAACATAATATATATATATATATATATATATATATATATATATGTTATTTCACCACATAAAATCAAATATAATTTTCATCTATAATCTATTTCACCTTATGAAATCAAACACAATTTTCATCTATATGTTATTTCACCTCATAAAATCAAACACAAATTTCTATATGTTATCCATCAATCATCCTTCAATGGCATTTTCTAAACAATTCTTATCATAAAAGGGCGATTTCCTTTATTCAAGCACTCAAAAAAAATTGGGAATAAAAATCACAGACACCGCTGAACCTTTTGCAAAGCTCCGAGGCATTTTGTGTAGCCGACGTAAGACGAGTTCTAGAAATTCTCTTCTAGGTTTTTGACGACGACTGTTGGTGTCGCATTCCTTGACGACGTTGTGAGATGAACGCAACCGAACAACTAAGGGAACCGATCTTGTGGAGGCGGATGCCGCAGAAGCATAATATGGTGTCGCACGATGCGTTGGGCTGGAGAATGTGTATGCTTTGTTTCTGTAATGAGATTTGCAACGAGTTGATGCATCTCTGAGAATCATCAGGCATCACCGACAATGATCTGGTGGGTGTGGTAGAAGCATTTAGTTGGAGCGTCGATCTACTACTGCCGAAGTCGCCATTGTAGATCGATGCCAAAACCCTAACCTATGCTGTTACAGCGGTCAAAATCAGAAATCGCGGTCAGTACTGTGATTTGAAATAGCGGTTATCGCGATGGTAAAGCGGTGGTATAGCGGTCCAAAAATAGCGGTTCATATAATAATTAGAATTATATATATATAATACATATATGTGTGTATAAAGTATAAATAACTTAACATATCATAGATAATAAATAGCGGTTCATATAATAATTAGAAGTTAGAACCCAACATAATCCATTACAGTAGCTACTGGTTTGAAGACCGATTACAAGAGTCGATTGCAGAATGCAGAGTAGAACTTTGAAGTTATGTGTCGTATTCCAGAATAGAAGTCAAACTTGAGTCTTCGATTGCAGGTCAGCAGTAAACATGAGTCGATTGAAGAATGAAGAAGAAGCTTTGGTGAAATCAGAAATCGTGAAACCCTTAGACGTACTGTGTTAGTTCGATCTTAAAAAATAACCTAATTTGAACTAAAGTAAATCTACTTACAGCCCACAAAGATTTAAAAAAAGGCCCAACTTGAAACCTATTATTAACTTATTATGAGCCCAACCTTAAAAGAAGCCCAAAATTTCTAAAAACCACTCTCATAAAAATAGCGTTTTTTTCACCGCTATTGCGCCAAAGAATAGCGGTCAAAAAGCGGCAAATAGCGCCAATTTTAGCGGTACCGCGATTTGAGGCCGCTATTTGACCACCGCGATTACCTGAACCACCGCTAACCGCGATACCACCGCTATAGCGCCGCGATTGACAGCATAGACCCTAACCAAACAAGCCAAAAACACTATTAATTATTACAAACATCCAAAAATAATGGCAGTATAGGTAGAAATCACAAATCAAAAACCTAGGAAAATTGCAGATAATATAAATGTATAGAGGGAGAGGGGGAGAGATGGAAATGCAAACAAAACAATCCCTACCAGAATCAAGGATCGAGATGTGTGAAGATCAAGGTTGAAACGAGAGAGAAAAATAGAATCTCAAATCTTGTTCTTCCATATTTTTTATCAGTTGATTTTTAGCGAGGCAGGAAGGTTTTCACCGCCGGAGAACGGGAGGGCAAGGGTTGGGTTTCATCGAAGAAGGGGATGAGGGTGAAGGTTCATTGCTGGAGAAAGAAGATGGGAGGGGTGTTCAAGATTCCATCATTTTGATTTGAGGTTGTAGGAGAAAAAAGAATCGATAGTAGATTGGATGTGAAATGCCTAGAATGCCCCTTTCAACTTGCCATTTATTTAATAATTAGTTTTATATTTAAAAAATATTACAAAAATGTCATCATCTTTCATAGTTGTAGATTAAACTCAATTAATGGTTGTGATTGGTTCTCAATGTTCTCAACCTTTTTGTGGTTCTCATTTGATTACCGTCCTATGTATATATATATATATATATATATATATATATATATATATATACACACACACACACACACACAACACTCACCATCATCATCATCATTATCCAACACTAACATGAAGTCACAAATATTAAATGTAACATCCCAAGTTAATTGTATCAGATTTTGTTCTCTTTGTCCACACACCTGGACTCACGGTTTTAAAACACATCTGATAGAAGAGGTATCAACTCCCTTATAAGGTAACTTTCACTCCCCTCAATGTGGGATCTTACAATCCACCCCGCTTGGGAGCCCAGCGTCCTTGCTGGCACACCAATATGGTCCTTGGCTCTGATACCATCTTTAACATCCTAGGCTAATCATATCAGATATTGTCCGCTTTGTCCACACACCTGGACTCACAGTTTTAAAATGCGCCTGATAAAGGAGATATCAAGTCCCTTATAAGGCAACTTCCGTTCCCCTCCCCAACCAATGTGGGATCTTACATTAAACACCAACAACAATTTTTGTATAAATTCATTGAAAAATAATGTGATACATTAAACTCTAACCCTAAAATTTAAAATCTAAAGCAAAACTCCAAATAAACCCTAATTCAAACTTTGACAAAATTCTCCATATTATTTTATGTTCCATATTAGGAAGAAATTAGTTGTAGATGAAGTGGTTTAGAGGGAGATGATTTCCAATATGTAGTGTAGACGTCACACTTAAAAAGGTGCAGATGAACTTCATACTGATTGAAAATTACGTGGTCACCAGGCAAACTATAGAGATGACAAAGGTTGCAAATAAGCTTCATACGTAATCAAGGTTCAGTCTAACTTCCAAGTTGATCTTTCGAGTTTGCATATTAAATGAACTATATAGATGAAGATTGGGACTTCGTCAGCCAGAGATGAAGTTGTCTGGAGGTAGCAGTTTACTAGAGATGGAGGAGGTGGTGGTGGGGCAAATCTGATTCAGAAACTTGCCAAACAACTTGAGATGGATGATCTGATCTAGAAGCTTCCCCAGATTACTTCTTCCCATCACAACAAAATTGGGTTTATAAGATGCTAGAAATGTATAAATGTCCTAATAGACCGTTTTATAAGACTTAATTTATTGGACCAAAAAATGAAATGTTCTATTTAAAGACGTTGTTTGTAACACCTCGAAATCCTTGGTCGATAAGAAGGCAGAAAACGGCGACAGTGCTCCATGCAACTGCTCGCACGGTTCAAACCGCGCGGTGATCTGTGCGAATGCACTGTCCAGAGCTCTGCGCTACTGCCCGCGCTAGTCAGGTCACGCCACCACTCGCGCGGAGCCACTGCACGCTGATAAAAGGGGAATAAATCGACCTTCACCCCATTTCTCTAAAAAAAAACCTCAAATCTCCTCCTCCCTTTCTCTCCCAAACCGACCCCTAACCCCAAATTTGATCCCTAACTCATATTTAGGGGTTTTCCTCCTAAACTAAGTGTTTCTTTTTCATCTAGCAAGTTGGGAGCTAGAACCATCATCCCTCCATCATGATCTTCTCCACCAAGCTTCTTAGGGTTTCACCCAACCTTTTACCTATTTTGAAGATGAGAAGTTGTGGCTCATTTTGGTGACTTAGAGGCATTTTGGTTGGTGGATTCAAGCTATGCTTAAGGTAATCTTCTATTCTCTTCATCTATGGAAATTAGGGTTTCGGTGTAGTGGAGATCTTCATGCATAATGTTTGGGGAATGATTCTAAATGATTAGATGTAAATATTTATGGTTGAAATTTATGGATCTAGGTTTTGGAAGTTTTTGGCTTGAAGATCCAAGTTTCTACAAAGGAGCTTAAGTTGGGGAAAATCTAGATTTAGCCTAAACCTAACAAGGTGGATTCAAGTTGATTTGCGAAAACGTTGTACATGCCAAAATGTTCATTTTAAAGTATTTTTGTGTTTATCATGAAATTATTACTTGTTGAGTTATTTGGTGGGTTTTAATCATTTGAGATGTTTGGCTTTAAAAATCTTGTAACCCCCCCCCCCCCCTCTAATTTGGGATATCTTGAGAAATAAGTCATTTTAAAGTGTTTGATGATATATTGCATAAATGGAAACTATTTGGTAAAAAGACGCTTTTAGTGTTTGTTTGGGTAAAAGGTTTGGTTTCGTGTTATGGGACGTTTTGAAAGGATAAAGAGTATAAATCCATTTGGAAAACCATTTGTCCCAATCTAAACTGTATTGGAGTCTATTCAAGTATTTTAAAGCATGTGTTTGCATGACTGGGTCGTGTGCGTTATTTGAGGATCATTAATCGTTGGTAAAAAAGGATTTTGAGCGCTTTAGCTCGGTGTCGACTTAAAAGAGTCTCGGGGACAATTGTCCAGTTGTAATGGCTCAATGTAGAGCCCGATTATGAATTACATGCTAATGCATCGTGTTGCATATTGAGGTTGATTACATGCTCGAGTGTGTTGGTCATTCCTGTGTAATCATGTTATGTTAGTGTAACACCCTGGATTTTCAATTCATTTTTATCGTTGTTAAGCTCGTGTTTAACTCATAATCATTATCATCATATTCAGTATAACGTACGAGTTTATGGTTTCGGTGAATTGTGAAGTTCCAGTAAGTTTCGCGACTTGCTCGCAACTTAGAGTCGTGGCATAAGTCGCAATGTTCGTTGTTGTATTATGGGTTTGGTATGTCGCGGGTTGCATAGGGAGCAGTAGTCGCGGCATAACACGCAACGTTCACTGTTGGGTTGAGTTATTGGGCATTTCGCGAGTTGCACCGCGACTTGAAGTCGCGGCATAACCCGCGACAGTGCCTGGACCGACTTAAGGGTTTTAAAACTCAAAATATCTCATTTGAGTTTCAGATTAACTTTCTCATTCTCTCTCTTCTCTCTCTCTCTAAAATCCATTCTCTCTCTTCTCTCTCTGTCCCTCTACGTTTGGTGTTTTGTTACCTAATTTCGATCCGAGGTTCCGGTGTAGAAAGCTTCGTCTTGTCTAAAGGGTCAATATCTGGTTCTTCGGGTTTTCGTATAAACCTATTGGGTGAGTTCCTACTACCATTTTACAAACTTTATACATGTCAAAACTCTTATTTGCGAAATCTGAAGTATTTCTACGGTATGATTTTATGTTCTCTACATTTTGATATAAATGAAGTTTTTGGTGATTTTCAGGGTTCCCGATCAGTTTTGACTAAAATGACTGGTTCCGCCTTATTAAAGTAAAATGATGTTTTACTTGCACATTATGTGATTATGTAAAAAGAATGTTTATGAACTCATTTTAATGATTTTCATTCTTACCAGAAGTTGAACTGGAAATGACATTTTGTTATAAAATGTGTTTATACCATATGACTATCTATGGTTGGTCACATAAGTTGTTGTGACGAGTTTGTACCATTACTAGTGGATCCCTAGGTTTTGAGTCGACTTATATTTCATTATTTGAGGTTACCAAGTAATGTAAATATGGAACTACATGTGCATTAAATTGTGAGGTTCTGGCCGTTAACAAATCATAGAACTACATGTGCATTAAATTGTGAGGTTCTGGCCGTTAACAAAATATAGAACTACATGTGCATTAAATTGTGAGGTTCTATATAGTAACCAAAACGAAGAACTACATGTGCATTAAATTGTGAGGTTCTGGAAAGAAGGTTTATGACCTTGTTTTAATGGATTTTTATTCTTATCAACCGTTATCTTGGAAATGCTCATTTTAAAAGATTTCCGTTTGGATGAACATATTTATATCTCTTGAAATTGATAAACTGTATGTTCTCACTAGGCTTTAAGCCTAACACTTTTTCTCAAATGATATGTATAACAAGTTTCCCTTAGCGGTGGGTTGCCAAGGGTTTTGAGAGACGGGCTTAGTCTCGAGGCATTTTAAGATGACTAAGTATTGATAGTTGGGCATCTGTTAAGTCCCATTCTTTTGATGAATTTTGAATCGTCAACTGATGTAATCTAGATAGTTATATTTAGATTAGTTTGTTGATGAACCCTATATCAGTACAGGTTTTGTTGTAAAGTCTTGATGACTGTTACCTTTTGGAGGTTTATATCAATACAAATGTCGTGTTGCCCATTTTGAGAAGTTTTAATTTACTCTGAAATTTAGGATGTTACAGTTAGACTGTGTTGCATGGGATCCATAGGCACGTAAGTCAGTCTGTTTTGATGGTCAATTGGGTATTTCGGGGTTGGACTCCAGGACCCATGTTTTACGACCATGAACATTGTATGGGTGGCATACTTTTGTGTTCCTCCACTCTCAACGGATACGTGCCTCCCCCGTCGTCGGCCTACAATATTTTAAATGTTAATGCATTACTTTATTATCGTTGGATTTGTGTGGTCGACTGTAAATGATGACCTTAATATTGGGTTTCCCCCCGCGTATATTAAGGTTTGAATGAAATGCGTCCTTCCCATGTTTTGGTATTTGGTTTCCTTCCATTTTATGGTTGCATGAGTATTGGGCCTAGTGTCCATGTTTTCGATGACGTATCGTACATGTGAGTTATTAACCATGATTTATGGGTTGAATATTTTACCCCGCCCGTGCTTGGGTGTTTTGGAATACAACGTTTTATCCACGTTTCTTAAATTGAGAGTCAATCCCCATTCTTGTTTCGAGTAGACCTGGCAAAAAATGACACGACACGCTAACCCGACACGAACTCGACACGAAATACACGGGTTTGGGTAATACATTTCAACCCGTTTAAGTAAACGGGTTGACACGACACGACACGAAAATTAAACGGTTAGGGTCAAAAATTTCAACTCGAAAATGACCCGAATAACCCGTTTATATATATGTGTGTGTGTGTGCGTGTGTATGTATATTTTAAGTTTTCTTTTTAATGATTTGGATTTTTAATGTTTTAGATTTGGTTAGAAGTTTTAATTTTCAACTATAAAATTTGGATTTTTAATGCTTTCATTTGAATTTTGGATTTTTACTTTTTTGTGAATTTTCGATTTTTAATTTTTAGTTTTATAAATGTTAAACGGGTTAGGCGGGTCGGGTTAGGGTTGAGATTTTCTGACCCGTTTATTAAACGGGTCGGGTTAGGGTTAGACAATCTCAACCCGTTTAACTTTGAACCCGATACGAACCTGACACGGCACGTTTGCCAGGTCTAGTTTCGAGTTAGTTTTGGGTTGCATAGTTTTATAAAGAATGTTTTGTAGTGGGGTGTCCATCTTTGAAAATGCATGATATTGGAAAAGAGCCGTCTCCAAGTTTAAAGTAAATCATTTGAAAGATTACGATTTTAATTGGGGTTCATACCTTTTTAAAGATATATTTGTTCATGTAAAACTATTGAACTCACTAGGCGTTAGCTTAACCTTTTAATTGTCGGCATGTGCAACATGTTTCATTTGAGAATAATTCTAGTGACACTATGAAGAGAGAAGTGCTACTTGTGTGCTCGTGAAATGTGTAGCTTGGTGAAGTCTTCCACATTGGTTTTGTGAAGAGCAACTTGTATTGGGTTAAGTATCACCCGACTACGGTTTAGTCATTGTATTTTATTGGAGTTGATATTTATTGAGGTTAATTATAGAATTTTAATTTGGGTATATTGAGTTTTTATTTGTAAGAGGAAGTTTTGTCCCTATTCTGATGTTATATCGAAAATTTTAAATTCGTTGCTCTTACCAAATTGAGGGTGTTACATTGTTAATAAGCTTATAGGACGTTTTGGGACGTCACAACAAGTTTTTTAGGACATCTTTATAATAAAAATGTCGTATTAGCTATTTTATATGATATTATTTAAAAAGGTGTCTTAAAAAACAAGTGTTCTATAAAAAGATTGGTTGGATACTATCTCAAAAGTGTGCCATCAAATAGCTAAGATCACGGTTTGTATTAAAAGTGTCCTAATAATACTTGTTAAGACGCCAAAAAGCGTTTTATAAATTTTTACAGCTTCTCTGTATAGGAGGCTATATTTTTTGGTCGTATAAATTAATTAAGTTCTATAAAACAGTATATTAAGACACTTAGAAATTGGTGGAGTCCAATAAATCTAATTTTGTTGTAGTGTCCCCCTTTTAAATTGACACGAAGATGGAGAATAGAGAGCGAGATAATCAGATAAAGGTTGAGATGGTGATTGTTGTGGGAGGCTGAGATAACAAATTAACAATGAGTTTTCCATGTGTGTGTGTATGTGTGTATATATATTGTTAAATTTTTAATGGATAATAATTAAGTTAATAGTAACAAGACAGAACTACCGTTGAGATAATGGATTTTTCTTAATAGAGTTATAGGTAGAGATCCAAGACGTGTCAAAATATAAACCATATGACATTTCTTATAATTATTTTAATTTAGGGACGAATAGTGTGATTTCGTGCGGACAAAACATGTAATTTACTTAATAATATAATATTATAAAATGAGATAATTAAATTATATACACAAATTGGTGTCCATGATTATATAATGTGAACATAACATGCCGAATTCTAAACAGATGTAGAATAGTGTGTGTATATGTTTAGGGATTACTAATAGTAGATGAGGTTGTTATGATATTTTCTCCCACCAATATTTTTGTGAGGGCCTAAAATGGATAATATTTTAATCATCAGGGTTTATTTGGCAACTTTTTATTTTCGATATCGGGATGACCGTACATTTGTCAATGCCTGAGGTTTTCTAACGTTCGTCCGGACTCCATAGAGACCGTGTTCGGCTGTTTGTGAAATAGTAGCAAATTGGTACGTATTTTGTTTTCTTTTATTTTAGTGTAAATGTAGGATTTCTTATTAAAAAAATTATGATAACTATGAATATAATTTTTAATAGGAAATTTATTTTTGGTAACTAATAATGTTATATCAGTATTTTTTGTTGATGTAACGGTGGATAATATAAGAAATTGTAGGATATAATTTTTTAATAAGAAATTGTTTTATATCACATCATGTTTTTTGATGTTTTTGAAATATGTTCATAAAAGATGTATGAATAATTTATTAGATGGAATTTTGGTTTAAAAAATATAAATAATCTGATTATTAATTAATTAATTAATGTTGATATAATTATTTATTTATTAAATTATAAATTTAAAATTATATTTGATTTTTTATAAATTTAACATTAATATATTAACGAATATAAAAAATACAAAATATAATTTACATTACAATACAATAAAACATGAAGTCCAATAATTTAACACAAATAACTTACATTATTGTTTGTTAAAATGTTCTTGAAGTTATGTTCGTACAATTTTTTCTTTATGGTTTGATCATTGTTGTAGCCACTAGGATCCATTTCCATCAATTTCATGATAATTTTTAGATCTTCTCATTTGTTCTTTAGTTTTTTGTTTTCATGAAGGCTGCATAGAATTCTCTCATAACTAGTATATTTTTCTTTTTCAATATTGAGTCATTACAACATTCTTACTTGTTTGCTTTTTCTTTATTAATAAATTAAATATACATACATATATTAAAACTATACAAAACATTACAATTTTATTTTTTTAATGCACAATTATAAATATTTATTTATTGAATAAAAAAATATTTTATAAACTAAAATAAAACGTTATATTTTTTTTAATTTATGTTACTTTATAATAATCATTTAATTAATAAGTTATAGTAAATAATATTTAATTATCGTTTAATTGTTATTTGATTAAAATAAAGTTTTTTGTAATAATGTGTTATTTAAGAAATTGGTAAAAATCATTATAGTGGAGGATAATTCAATACATTTTAGAGATTATTTTATCAATTATATTATTAAAATATTTAATACAATTACTAAAATTTTGTTTCTCTCTCCTAAACATTTCAAATACTCCTATTGGTGGGAAAAATAAAATATTATTTCTCACTCATATTTGGAGAAATTTTCTTTATTTGTCGTACTTTTCTGCATTTTTGAGAAGGTATTGGAGAATCTATTAACTGTTGGAGGAAAAAAAAACCTAAAATCTCTATTTTAGGGAGCTGTTGGAGATGCTCTTATATTTTCTTTAAGAAATACATTTCAAACTTTGGATTAAATTGAGAAAAAAAGATTCTTCGTTAGACACACTAAAGATATCTTTGTATTGCATAAATGTTACGTTATATTTTATGAAGGTGGTAAATGATACAGGTGTAAACAATTTGAGCTTTTAAGAATATGAGCTCAAACTTAACAATTCTTGAGCTCGAGTCGATCTCAAACACAAAATAAAACTCGTTTAAACACAAAATAATCCTCGAGCTCGAGTCAGCTCGTTCTATAACGCGATTAAAAATTTTCAAGTCAAGTTGAGCTATTCGAACATACACTTATTCGAGTCAAACATCCTCATATATTCATATATCATACAATAAAAATATAATATTATCAAGTTTAAAGTAATAAACGAATTAATCGATATTGAATTTAAGCCCTTAAATGAATATCGAGCTCTAGCCTACTTTGAAAAAGTTATTCGACCTTGAGTCAATCTCAAGCCTGGTTTTATTTTTCCGACCCGAGCTTGAACAACCTACTACTCGACTCATGTAGTCAACCGTACCAGATATTGTCCGTTTTATTCACACATGGACTCACGGTTTTAAAACACGTTTGATAGAGGAGGTATCAAGTTCATTGTAAAACAACCTTAGTTCCCTTCCCCAACCAATGAGGGATCTTACAGTCCATCCCCTGGGATCCCAGCGTCTTCACTGACACACACCGATCAGTTCCCGGTTCTGATATCATTTGTAACATATCAGGCTAACCATACCAATTATTGTTCGTTTTATTCACACACAGACTCACAGTTTTAAAGCACGTCTGATAAAAAAAAGTATTCAGTCTCTTATAAGACAACTTTAGTTCCCTTCCCCGACCAATGTAAGATCTTACAACTCGACTTAGCTCGTTTACACTCCTACTTACATGATCTTAATGTGTACCTTCATCAGTTTATGTAACAAATCCTTCTTAATAGTGTTTCAAACATATCAATTTTTGTTTCATATCTCTAATGGTTTACGTACGGGATTCATTTAGCAGACACCTTGGATGATCCCAATTCCTTTATGTAAAGCTGCAGGGGTACAAGTAGGTGGGAGCACCTGGGACAATCCATTCATCATCAACATGTTCTCCATTATACTAAAGTTAAAATGATTTTTTTTTATTTATTTCATGGTTGTCATGAAAAGATCAGGTCTGTGTATATTTTATTCCCTACATGTGAAATATACCAGACTTATTGGGTTTGGTTTGGTATTTTCGTCCCAATTCTAGTACTATTTCAACAATGAAAACCACATATTACGAAGCCTGATAATGCATTCCATATATTTGATGAAATGCTTCTAATGCCTTCAATTAGCCAATTTATTCATGTGCAGACCCAATCCTCATAATTTATAAGCCCATGATTATATAAATAAAAGAGTTTTAACAAGTATACTAGATATGCGATTGGTTTGATGGAATTGAAGGGATTTGGATTTGGAATCATTTGTTGTGTTTGGTTTGTAAGATTTGGAATGAAATTTGTTATGTCCATTTTCTACATGCATCATAATAGTTTATAATTGCATTTTACATTAGTTTATTTACATGTAGATTTTATTTGATTTTTAGTTAATTTTCGCTTAATCATTGATTGGGGATATTATGTTGGTATTTTTGTGTTTTCGTCATATTTTGACAGATATTTTATATTGAAATCGCGAGCATAAATGATGATGGATTCTCAAACACTTGGTCAATACTCACGGAGTGGATCATATCAAGAAAGTTGGAGTAAAGGTGGACTAAGTGATTATAAATATGTAACAACCAAAGTTTTAGGTTTAATGTTGAATAAAAAAAGATAGGAGGTGCTTCTTTGAACCAATAGTAAAGTTTAAGGACTGTTTTAAAAAATATGTCTGTTTAAATAATAATAATTATATATATATATATATATATATATATATATATATATGGATGGAGACGAGTTAACCGTTTTCAGGTTGATCTGAACCGTTTAAATTAATACAAGATGAGATCTAGACCGTTCAAATTCATTTTACATCCACCAGCTGACTCCTTTAACCGACCTACTCTCCCACCTTAGCCCTCATTTATCTCACGACTCTCTCTGCCTTCCCTAAATTATCTCCCCATTTTCCTCCAAAATCTTATTCCAATTTCCTCTCCTCCAATCTCGACGACAACCATGGGAAATTTGCAGTTGGTGTGCCCTTCATCTGTTCTTGATACTCGTGGTCCTAACGACGCCACCGATAGTTTTCTCAAATCCCGCGACTTCTCTGGCTCGTAGGGTTTGAAACGCCTCCTTTATTTCGATGTCACTTTCTATAACCATGGCGAAGAACTTACATGAAAAAGAGTAAAAAAGGGCTTATGCGGCTATGGACGTCAACGAGGTAGCTATTGTTGCACCTCAAGGTATTGAACCCTTTATCTTTGTATATATGCTTCTGTGTTCCATACAATTAAGGTTGAAAATGGTGGAACTAATTGTCATTTACAGGAACTGAGTACGAGAGAGGGATGATTCGAAGAATCACAGAGGATAAATTGGGAAGCAGAGTCCACAAAGTGAGGTTAAGCCTTGGTTTTCAGAGAAACAAATCATGATTTTTTATGTGTTTGCTTTGTGTTAATTACTATATAAATCAAAAAGATGAACATTTTGGTTTCTGAGGTCTAATGATTTTTTAAAGTTAGTCTGTGTGATTTTGTTATTAAGTACAAACTGAGTGAACTGTTGTACTTTAATTGGTAAGAAGAGAATGAATATCAATTGGGAATTTGGTAATCAATTGCTTTGGACTCAATAGCCCAAGCTGACGGTTAGAAAGGGTTTTCAAAATGTAAAACCATTTATACAACTTACCGAAAAATGATACTACATTTGAGTCTGAAAAGTACTAAAGGTAACATCAAATACTTTGAGTTTTGTGATCAGAAAGGATAATAGAGTGGATTTGGAGCTTAAAGTAGTTGTTACCAATTAAAAGATGGAAAAATGATGGATACTCCATTACTGCTTTACTTTGTTTACTATTGTTATGCTTTTAGAATAAAAACAAAATCACCAAGTTACTAAAAAATGATACTGCATTTGTGTATGTGTTGTAGGGAATTTTGGTGAAGACATAAAAGGAAGGTCTACGTTTCTCTTGGACTTTGTGGAAGCAGGTATCTACTATACAAGTTTTATGATGCTTTCACAAAGAGGATTTATGAACTTGAAAGACAACTTGCTGATGAGCAAGAGAACGATGAGCTTCTTAAGGCCCAGTAAGATCGTTATACCAAATCCTTTTCTTCTTTATCATTTTTAGTTGGTCTAAAGGATATTTTGTTAACAAATTAAATTTAGTTTTGTGATCTTTTGGGAAAATGATTGTAACAACCCAAACTTTAATTACATCAAAATATAATATTTCAACTAGAAACGGCCCCAAGCTTACAATCAAAAGAATAGGGTTGCCACTACAACTATTGCACAACTAAGTCAAAAAGGAAACTATTACAAGGAGTCTTCTAGCTCCTGGAATTATTTCACATCTTCTCCTTACCCTTATCGGTACTTGCTATCTTGCGATAACCTGAAACAGGATTATAATTTTGAAAGAGCGAGGGTTAGACCGATGGTCTAGTGAGTCCCCTCCAAGCACTACTGCAACAGTTCAAATATTATTTAAAACATTTATACAAAGTCTTACGCCTCACAAGCGTAACTCACTCTACTAACCAAACCTTTACCACGTTTTACGCTTCGCGAGCGTAACTCTCACTATTGACCAACACTGCTGTCAGAGACGGTATGTCCGTCTCGTACTGCCTTATTTTGGGGACACACCCCCAATGGCATAAACGAACCACACTCCCCGGTACGATTAGGCGGGCCACACTTCCCGACTTAGGTCAAATCTCACGAATTAAATGTATGCATACATCTAATCATCAACAATATATAAAACGAGTTTATATAAACATAGCATGAACATGCCAACATAATTAAATCAACCTTTTCAATAAACCTTCACATTTATCAAATAACTTTCGTAATCGTAAAGGATTTAGTTTGAAAGACTCACCTCATATCCTTCTCGCTTAAAGTCTGCTTTCTAATGATTCACTACCTACGACAACACCGATAAATCGGTAAGCCAAAACATAGATAACCCACTTACTCACTGACTAGAACATAAAATACTACACACTGTGCCACCCCGGTCAGGACCTCCCCGGTCGATACCACCCCGGTCGAAACCACCCCGGGCGACACACCCCGGTCGACACACCGGTCGACACGGGTTCGGTTGACACCGGTCTCCCCCACACCGGTCGACACCGGTCGGCCCACACCGGTCGACAATCAAACTTACTCAGGCGATTCCAAAACTTCGAGAAAACAACTCAGATCCTTAAATCGATCAAATACACGGTTACAAACTCAACAACGAAATCATTTACCGACTAAAACTCTTAGATGAAAGTATTAGGTTAGAATCATACCTTTATTTGCACAGAAACCGTACGATTCTTCAAAACCTAGTCCTCCCTTCTCCTACTCTCGTTCTCCTTCAGTCTCAAGATTTATCAGGAATGAATCCTGATAAAATCTTAGGGTTAAGTTATAAATATAACCCAAGTTACATTTAATTCCCTTGAACTTTGGGTCTCGCTTAACTTTTCACCCAACTCCCAAAATTATTAAAATTTTTGTACCCATATATTACAATGATTTATTGACAGGATGCAAGTACATTTCGAAAACATTCAAAGAATCACTAATACAATGACATTGCCTCATGCAATGCTTTATTTAAGTAGCCTAATAAAGCAGCCTGCGAACCCTGGTCGGCGTCCCCTGGTATTGTTTAAAGACGATATGATTTATCTCACTCATTTGTTGTGTGTTGCTTTGTTTATCTGTTTTACCAAAATTAGAAATTGGCAATTAAGTCTGTAGTATGTTCAGGGTTTTTAATATGTTTATCTTCTCTACTGGTTAGCATTTGGAAGTCATGGTGTTTTATTTATCTTTATTTGCTACATTTGGAAGTGATGGTGACATCACAGTGTTTCCGTTATTATGATTTAAAGATATTGAAATCACAGTGTTTCTATTATTTTGAATTATGTTTTGTGTCAATGTTTTGAATAATGGAACTTGAATTACATCTAATTGGCTCAATTTCTTGACTTAGTTATGGTAATAGCTCAGTTACAAAAAGAAAAACGGGTACTAATTCAAACTTTGTGTTTTGATGTATCCTGTGTGTAACACCCTAAAAACTATAGTGAATTTAAAACGCGAAAACTGGACAATTAGACATCATCACTTGGTATAAACCTCCCAAAAAGGGGAAATGTACTAAACCTTTACAAACCTGAATACGGATATGGAATTCAACAACGAACTAATCTAAACATAACCTATCTAGATTACATAAGTTGTTAATCCAATATCACCAAAAGAATGGGACTTAAACAAATGTCCAACATCAAATACTAGTCATCTCAAAAACCCCGAGACCAAGCTCATCACACAAGCCCTTGGCACCCCACCGCTAATGGGAACTTGTTATACACATCATTTGAGAAAAAGTGTTAGACTTAAAGCCTAGTGAGAACATACAGTTTATAAATTTCAAGAAATATAAACATTTGTATCAAAAGGAAACCTTTCAAATAAGCATTTCCAAGTTAACTGCTGATAAGGATGAAATCCATTAAAATAAGGCCATAAACCTTCTTTCCAGAAACTCACAATTTAATGCACATGTAGTTCTTCGTTTTGCTTTCTTTCTAGAACCTCACAACTTAATGTGCATATAGTTCTATATTTTACTTTCTTCCAGAACCTCACAATTTAATGCATATGTAGTTCCTCGTTTGATTATCTTCCGAAAACCTCACAATTTAATGCACATGTAGTTCTTATTTTATTAAATTCCAGAACCTCACAATTTAATGCACATATAGTTCTTCGTTTGATTATCTTTCAGAACCTCACAATTTAATGCACATGTAGTTCTTATTTTATTAAATTCCAGAACCTCACAATTTAATGCACATGTAGTTCTTCGTTTGATTATCTTCCAGAACCTCACAATTTAATGCACATGTAGTTCTTATTTTATTAAATTCCAGAACCTCACAATTTAATGCACATGTAATTCTTCGTTTGAAATAGTGACCTCCAAATAACCCACATAAAATAAGAAAGTAAAACATCATTTTACTTCAAATAAGGCGGAACCCATCATTTTAGTCAAAACTGATCGGGAACCCCGAAATCACCAAAAACTCAAGTTATGTCAAAATATAGAGAACTTAAATCCATACCGTAGAAATACTTTGGATTTCAAAAATATAAGTTTTGACATGTATAAAGTTTATAAAATGGTAGTAAAAACTCACCAAATAGGTTTTAGACGAAAACCCGAAAAACCAGATATCGACCACCAGGGAAAGGCGAAGCTTTCTATATCGAACCCTTGCTAGATGTATTAAATGCTAGCAAATAACGAGGTATAAACGGGATCTAGAAAGAAAGAGAGACTTGAGAGAGAGTTTGAGATATTTTAAGAAAACCAAGAATGAGATATTTTGGGGTTGAACACCCCTATGTAGGCCAGGGTCTTCCGCGGGTTATGCCACGACCACAACTCGCGGCATAACTCGCTCGCTAGCCCAAAACCCACACCAAACAGGGGGTTTCGCGGGTTGTGCCGCGACCTCAAGTCGCGGTGCAACTCGCATGGTTCACTGTGGTTCGTCCAAAACCACCAAAATCCAAACTCAAACTCCCAACCAAACGCGGTGCTAACGACAACGCTTAAACACAAGAATACCAAGAATACATAACGGAAATCCGGGGTGTTACAATCCTCCCCAACTTGGGAATGATTTCGTCCCCGAAATTCCATCTACCCGAAAAGATGAGGATATCTTCCCTTCATATCCTCCTCGGATTCCCACATCACGTTGGCTCCCCGATGATGCTTCCACTGCCTTGACCAAAGCGACCTCTTTGTGACGCAACTTCTTAGACTTTCTCTCTAAGATAGCGTCAGGTTCTTCTACCCAACGGTTGTGTAACACCCTGAATTCCAGAAATAGCAACTAATTTAAAATTTTCTAAATACACCAATAAAAGAATCATCTACAACCACAATTTATTATTTATTTAACCTCAACACACACATTCATTCTATACATACGGTTTATAATAAGGACGGGTGCTACTAAAACCCAATAAAAGTCACTACCTCCAAACTGCGGAAGTCTTCACTAACTTACACTCGGGAGAACTAAGCACGTCTCTTCTTGGGACAGCTAGGACCAAACCCCCATCTGGAACCTGATGCACATGCCGACAAATAAAAAGGTTAGACTTAACGCCTAGTGAGCTCAAGAGTTTTAACATAGAAGAATATATATTTAAAAGAAAGGAATTTAGTCTAAAGCAAGATTTTTTGAAATAATATACTTTAAAATGGAAACGACATATTTCCCATAATATGCACTTTTAAAGTCGATGCCTCTAAACGCTCATTCTTATAACACTATGCAACACATAACTCACCCACACGGGATCATAGTTTGACACTCAGTTTGCGAAAATGTGAATAACACTTCATATCCCAAAACACCCAAAACACGGGCGGGACATAATACTCGACCCTTGAATAGAGGAAAGCAATTCAAAAAGATATGGTGCGTCATTGAAAACCTGTACTCGAATTAATACTCACACGACCATAAAATAGATTGAAATCTAATTATTAAAGTATGGACAATTAAATATCCAAAATGCAACGGGACGACAACGGGGGATACTCGTATCCGTTGAGAGCGGAGGAACACAAAGTATGCCACGCAACAACGTTGATCGCATGACATTTCACGACCTGCGGTCCAAGTGCCCCTACGACCTCCTGACAAGTTCACCATGAGAGGTAGTTGACCTTGGTGGCCGTTACAAAGAACTCCACCCCAAAAGGCCCCGGGAACTACAACAAAGGCAATTCCCTAATAATGAAATGACGGGGGGTCACAGTACTCACCGCCCAGGCAACACTATCCAGACTCAACCCTCCTAGTCCCTCTTTGTCAAGTTTTGGTCATAAAACATAAGTCCCGGAGTCCAACCCCGTACCACCCAATTGACCATCAAATAAGACTGACTTACGTGCCTATGGATCCAATGCAACATAGTCTAAAATACACGAACTCATGAATGACTACAATACTCGAGCCTGTACTTATAATGAATTTGTAATAAAATGCATTGAAATGTAAACCATATTTTTGGACTCTAAATCGAGCCATTAAAACCGGACAAGTGTCCTCAATACTCATTTACGCCAGTATCGAGCTAAAATGCTCAAAAGCCTTTTGACCAACAGTTAACGTCCTCCCAATAATGAAATGCCTTTAAACAATTTATATGAAGACACATACCCCAAAGATGTGGTTAACCCAAAACTCAACACGTATTGGGACCAAAGATTTTCCAACGGTTTTATGAATGCAAATATACCCAAAATGCATATAACGTGAAATAGACTTTGTTGGTACCAAAATCATCAAAGATGCATAACCCATGAAACAGACTCTATTTGTGCAAAATTGCTAGGAACCCAAATATGAGCATTTTATGAGGTTAACACAACCAAAGTTTACCAAATATGAAAACTTATCAAAATACTCACACTTTGACAAATGCCAAGGAAAACACCTTTTTACTTCAAAATACACATTTTGGCATGTACACCGTTTTAACAAATCAACTTGAACTCACCTCGCTAGATTTAGGCTAAATCCAGATTTCCCCCCAACTATAGCTCCTTTGAAGAACACTTGGATTTTCAAGACCAAACTTCCAAAACCTAAATCCATACATATTCAACCATAAGTATACATAATCAACCACAAATAATCGTTTCCCAAACCATGAACATGAATACCTCAACTAATACCGAAACCCTAACTTCCATAACCGAAGAGGATAGAAGACTACCTTAAACCAAGCTTGAGTCCACTAACCAAAACATTTCTAGTTCACCAAAATGGCCACAAATCTCCAATCTATGAAAGGAAGCACAAAGGGGGGGATGAAACCCTAGAAAACTTGGTGAAGAAGATGAAGTGGGAGGGATGAGGAGCTTACCACCACAAAATACTCTTGTATACTCCAATAGACCTCCAATATCTTGCTATATCCTTGAAGATCTCTCAAAAACGAAACCGTAGCACTTTGAATCACCCAAATCGGAGCTAGGATGAGAAAGATATGAAGAAATGAAGTTTGAGGCTGAAAATCGCGATTTTAACACCCTGATACCTCCAGGAGATTGTGTCAGGCTATAGTGACAATGTCACAATCGCCGGGCACAATCTCTGAAATTGTACCGAGAGTTTTTGGGCTCTGGCGATTGTGACAGGCGATTTTGACAGTGTCACAATCGCCGGGCACTATAGCCGAGTACGTACCGACACTGTTTTGGCCATAACTTCTTTGTTATAGCTCCGTTTTTGCTCCGGAAAGAACCGTTGGACTCGTAATTGAATCCTTCATATATCTAAACTATAAAATACAAGATTAAAGTCCAAAATTAAATATCTTATTTTTCCTTGATATATCGGTTTCTGTATTAACTTGAATTGATACCTCTCGAAACTTGGGGTGTTACAGGTTGCCCTCATCCACTCTTAACTATGAGAGGGGAATGAAGCTTTCTTCCTCCGCCAAACACTTCTGAAGGTAAAAAATATGGAACGTGTTTTGGATTCTGCTTAACTCTGGCGGCAAATCCAATTGGTAGGCTTACAAAGCCACCCGCTTAAGCACTTTGAAAGGTCCAAGGAAACGGGGACTCAGCTTCCCATGTTTTCCGAACCTGATAATGCCTTTCCAAGGCGATACCTTAAGCAACACACGGTCGCCCACTTGAAACTCCATCGGTCGCCTCTTCTTATCGGCATAGTTCTTCTACCGATCTTGAGCCGCTTTCAACCTTTCACGAATGCATTTGACCTTATCGGTCGTATCTTGCACGATTTCAGGTCCGACGAATTGCTTCTCTCCCGCTTCAAGCCAACACACGGGAGTTCGACACTTCCGCCCGTACAATGCCTCAAAAGGTGCCATCCTAATACTCGAGTGGTAGCTATTGTTGTAAGCAAGCTCCACCAAAGGTAGGTGAGAGTCCCAACTACACCCGAAATCGATGACACAAGACCTCAACATGTCTTACAACGTTTGGATCATTCTCTCGCTTTGCCCGTCGGTTTGTGGATGGTAAGTCGTACTCAACTTAACTCGCGTACCAAGCTCTTTCTGAAACCCATCCCAAAAGTTCGAAGTGAACCGACTGTCGTGATCCGACACGATCGACAATGGTATTCCATGCCTCGAGACCACTTCATCGATGTAAAGCTTCGCTAACTTATCCATCTGTAAAGTCTCGCGCATAGCCAAGAAGTGAGCGCTCTTTGTCAATCTATCAACTATCACCCAAATGGTATCCTGACCTCCAAGAGTTTTAGGCAACTTCGTCACGAAGTCCATGGTGATATGCTCCCACTTCCACTCGGGAATCTCTAAAGACTGAAGACTCCCGTACGTTCATTGATGTTCGGCCTTAACTTGCGAACACGTCACACAACGCTCCACGTAACGCGCCACATCAAGCTTCATTACTGGCCACCAATAATGCAACTTCAAGTCCCTGTACATCTTTGTACTTCCCGGATGAATGGAATACTTAGACTTGTGTGCATCCTCAAGCAACAGATCACGGTTACCCCCAATATTGGGTACCCACACACGACCGCTAAACAGTTTTACCCCACGGCTATCTTCCGTTAAGAGCAATCGTTGTTTCGTCATGACTTCTTCTTTGAGATTTTCTTCCAACAAAGCTTCAACCTGCGATGTATTGATCTTTTCAACAAGACTAGACACTAACTCGATTCTCGAATGGGTAGCCCAAATACTTCCGCTATAGTCCTTCCGACTTAACGCATCGGCTACCACGTTCGCCTTACCGGGATGGTAAAGCAATTCACAATCGTAGTCCTTGAGCAACTCGAGCCACCGCCTGCCTCATGTTCAACTCCTTTTGATCAAAGACGTACTTAAAACTCTTATGATCTGTGTAGAGTGTACACTTCGTTCCATAAAGGTAGTGTCGCCAAAGCTTCAAGGTGAATACCACCGCTGCTAACTCCAAATCATAGGTAGGATAGTTCTTCTCGTGTATCTTAAGTTGCCTCGAGGCGTAAGCGATTACCTTGCCTCTTTGCATCAACACACATCCTAATCCCATCTTTGAAGCATCGCTAAAGACCACGAAGTCTTCTGACCCTTCTGGCAACGAAAAGATTGGAGCTTCACACAACTTCTTTTGTAGAATTCGGAACGCCTTCTCTTGCGTTTCGGTCCATTCGAACTTCACGTTCTTCCGAATTAAAACTGTCAAGCGATATTCAAAAAGTCTTGAATGAATCTCCGATAGTACCCCGCCAGACCCAAGAAACTTCGGATCTCTGACGGACTCTTGGAAGGATCCCAATTCATCATAGATTCTATCTTGGAGGGGTCCACTTTCACTCCATCTCGAGTGACAACGTGACCCAAGAATTGCACTTCTTCAAGCCAAAAGTCGCACTTGAAAAACTTGGCGTGCAATCTTTCTTTTCTCAACACATCGAGAACTTCGCACAGGTGTTGCTCGTGCTCTAACTCGCTCTTAGAGTACACGAGTATATTATCAATGAATACGATGACCGACTTGTCGAGGAATGGTCGACACACTCTATTAATTAAATCCATATTTACCGCTGGTGCGTTCGTCAGGCTAAAAAGCATTACAAGAAACTCATAATGGCCGTAACGTGTTCTGAAAGTTGTCTTCGGAACGTCCTCTTCTCTTACCTTCACTTGATGGTAACCCGAACGTAAGTCGATCTTTGAAAAACACCCCGCTCCTTGGAGTTGATCGAACAAGTCGTCAATCCTGGGAAGCGGATACTTGTTCTTCTCTGTTGCCTTGTTCAACTCACGATAATCGATGCACATTCTCATTGTACCATCCTTCTTCTTGATGGACAAGACCGGAGCTCCCCAAGGCGACGAGCTCGGTCTTACGAATCCCTTCTTCAAAAGCTCTTGGAGTTGGGCCATCATCTCTTGCATCTCCGCTGATGCTAACCGGTAAGGGTCTCTAGCAACAGGAGCCGCTCCCGGTACGAGATCAATCCGAAACTCCACTTGACGATCGGGTGGTAACCCGGGCAAGTCGTCCGGAAAGACGTCTGGAAACTCACGCACAATTTTCACATCTTTAAGCTTTAACTTCTCAAACTTGGCGTCGATCACGTAGGCTAGGAAAGACGAGCATCCTTTCACCAAACACTTGCTTGCTTTAGTCATGGTGATTATTGCCACATCTCCCTTCCTCTTCTCACCATAAATCACAACAACTTCGCCACTGGAATTGGGAAGTCGAATCAATTTCTTGGAACATATGAACTCGGCGTGATTGTTCACTAACCAATCCATGACGACCACCACATCAAAACCCCCGATTAACATCGGTAACAAATCGATTGGGAAATCTCTCCCTTCGATGTCGAGAGTACACTTCTTCAGAACATCGCGGATCAGAACTTGACTACCATCTGCTATCTCAACCACTAACGCATCCTCAAGACTAGTAGTGGGCATAAAAATCTTTTGACGGAACAACTCAGATATAAAAGAGAATGTAACACCCCTGTCCCATGTGACCGGAGGACGGTGTGCTACGAAAGAAAACATACTAACATAAATAGCTAACATATACGGAAAACAGAGCTGCTACAAAGTTCCATCAAAATAAAGGTTCGGGAGACCAAATTTAAGACGACATGATTATATTTACATAAACAAAAACTATACTATTCAAGGTCGTCTTCAAAATAGTCACAATCCATAGCTCTCACTTATGAGATGATCCCACCTGCGATCCTATACCTGCCGAGGACAAAAAAAATAAACCTCGGCTGAGCCAAATACTCAGTGAACGGATAATTAATATACTCAAGATCACATCTATAATCAAGTTTATAAAAAGATATATTGGAAGATCAGTTGTAACCGAAAACCAGAACATAAAGTGATCTGTCACCAATTTACATAAAATATCTCAATAGTGTAAACTAAAAAATATCGTCACATCAAGATTCGAGAAGAGATAAGAAAATCAATGGGTTTGAGGGTTGTATGGACCACTCGAACGATAGGAAATGAGTATAGGGCAATACACTCAGGTCCCTTCCGATAATCGACTCCCGATAACGGTTCCCGAAAACGGCTACCAAAAATGGCTCATAGGATCGATCCAATCGCTCTCAAATTGGCCGGTACCAGGCCAGACCCACTTATTGACATTGGGGTACTAATAACGAGAACGTCATGGCAATTTATAGCCACCATGGAGGCGTCACGACATCGTTGCCCTTGATGTCGTGCCTTAAAGCACAAAACATTCAATTTGTTAAAAACATGTCAAGTCTTTATGTAAAGAACGATCTCATAAAATGTGATGTTTAATTGCTACATATCATAATAGAACTCCGAAAACGGTTCCAATCCGAAAAGGATCAAGTTCAATATGATTCCACTCGAATTCAAGTAATAAATAGTGAATTTATCAAAGAACCAAGACTATGATACTAGCTCCAAATAAGAGTCATGATCGTAGACATAATTGGATTCCAACAATTGGAAGAGATGTTAAACTCAAGTGTCCGAATATGATTTCATAAATTGAAAATAAGAGGTTATGTGATAAATGTCATGGTAGGGAATGAGATAATACATTGCCTCATTACTAGCCTAGTGACAATGGAGAGTCACAAGAATTAGATATCCGTACCTGAATAATATATGACAGGAATACCACAATCGGATGCTCATAGGTTATTACAAGTCACACAAGTTCACCTTTACCTAAAACAAGAACCGATTACTATCATATAGTAATCAACATATTTGCTTGAGTAAACAAGCCTTACTCCATTTTTCTACTTATTAACATCTCTAAAGTAATTCTAGGTAGCTTTAGAGTTGATTGGTTTAAGTTTTGTCATATGGTACAAGTTGAATGTGCATAGGGTACAAGCGATTGTTGCAGCTCAAGTCCCTGCACATATCAGCTTCTGTCTCTCAAAAGTTTGGACATTTTACATAAATCTAGAGGAACAATTAAGATTTAACTTCTAAATGAAAGTTGTTATACCATCTCTTAGGAATACAATCGCACAAGATTCACCTTATTTGGATCAAAGACCAATTTTATAAGAATTTTACAAAAACAACATGCAATTCCCGAGTTTCATTTGACCAATTCTGGAAACTTAAGGTTTTGAGCCATTTAGACTCAAAATTGGCTCTTATCATAAACTACAAAGATGTGCTATACTCTTCAAGGTTTCCAACGGTATATTACACATCTAATTTGGACTAACGATTGATTTTATACGAATTTTATAAACAAGCTGAAATTTCTGAACCTCCTCTGCACACATCAACGATTTTTTACAACCAAACTCATTTTCATTCAACTCGATTTGCAATTAAGACCAGAACTTAAAATCATCCTAAAAGACCTTTTAAGCATAAAATCAAGTCTTTTTAACCTGATCTTCACAAATCACCATTAAAGACTTAACTTAAGCTAAAGCTTCAAAGTGTCATGCATACCAAAAACTTAACATACTTTGATTCCAATGGAGATTTCAATCTTTAAACCAACTTCAACCTTCCAATCTTCTCACAATTTCAAACCTAAAGCATATTTCAAACCCAAAAATTGGATGATTGACCTAAATAGAAGTTTAAACTTAGAAAGATTAAAAATTCTACCATACCTTTGGATTTTTGAACTTAAATCTTCCAAGCTTCAACTTTTGATGATGATTCCATCACTTGATTTTAGTTTCAACCAAGAAGACTCTTGAAGAGAGGAGAGAAATTAGATTCTTGAAGAAGACGTATAGGGTTTAAAAAAAATGATTTTTCAAGAATTTCTTGAGGTATTTATATTTTCCATTTTTTCCACTTTGGCCCCTCAAGTCTAACTTATCCAACATTGGTACTTACATGGATTTTTTCTTCACATTACTAGTCCTATGCTCAAGTTTATTTTATACATACATGCCCCCTTACATAAAACTTGGATTTACATTTATAGTCCAAAATACAACTAGTTTAAGCATAAATACAAGTAAATAATGCATCCAATTTCCATATAAATCAACATACCAATATTAGTTGGTAACGAAATCTAGGGTGTTATAGAGAAACTGACACCCGTATCGAATAAAACACGAGTAGGTACTGAGTTTATAAGAAATGTACCCGATACCACATCAGCTGATGCCTTGGCCTTATCGGCCGTTATTTGAAACGCTCGACCCGGAACCCTAGATGGATTCTCTCTCTTCACTGGCGCGCTACCCGACATGAGCTTCGGGCAATCTCTCCTCATGTGCCCCAGTGTCTTGCACTCAAAACAGACCATCCCTCTGATCTGACAGTCACGGGCGGTGTGGTCATACTTCCCACATTTGCTGCAAGATTGATGAGTGGTATTACAGTTATCGTGGTGCTTGGTTCTGCACTTCTGGCACCACCTAGCTTCTTGATAACTGTTGAAGCTTCGGTTTCCGATAAAAGGTCGGGTCCTCTTGGGAGGTACTGAACTGATCTCCCATTTCCTCTTCTCAACAACTGCCACAACCTTCTCCGGTTTACCCCTCGCGTACACCTCCTCCATAAACTGCGCCTCTTCAATAGTCTCCCGAAGGTTAGAAGCCTTCGAGTTTCGGACCATAGTCATCATGTCCGACGGTAGACCCTTCAGATAGGCCTTAATCTTCTCCTTCTCAGTTGAGGCCACATGCCCCACTAACCCCAGCTTTTCCATGAATTGACGGGTATACTCTCTCACCGTCATATTCCCTTTCTCCAGCGCTCGGAACTCTGCCTCAATCCGATCCACGACCCTCTCATTGCAGTACTCCTCTAACAACTTTATCTTGAATTGGCCCCAAGTCAGTTGGGCCAAAACAGTAGAAGAGAGGGTGGACTGGATAACATTCCACCACGTCAGTGCCGTATCCTTGAGCAATTGCGTACCGAACCTTACCCTATGGTCATCCCCATACTCGGATGAACCGAAAGCCTGTTCGACCGCTCGGATCCACTTCACACACGAGACTGTGTCTTCGGAACCAGAGAACTCTGGTGGTCCGCAACCCAGAAAAGAGTTGTAGGAACAACTTTTCCCGCTTCTCGGAGCACCCACAACTCTGTTCTCCTCCGTTCGGACTCGGTTCCCAGTGCCCCCAGAGCCAACCAACACATTCTCCTCCACTGCCTCATGCCTCCTGAGGCTCGTGTCCCGGTCCTCCAACATTTTCTGAAAAACCTCTTGCTGTTTCTCCATGGCCGACGTCACCATCTGCATGACGCTGGCCATCATATCAGCCTGAGGGTTTTCCACTTGAATAACGGGGCCTGTGGATGCCAAATCTACTCTTGGCCCCAGCTCCACTTCCCCAGTAATATATAGGTGGCATGCCCGGAGGAACGACTGTTGACACTCTAACCACAGGGTTCAGTTTTCGCGAACTGACATCGCGAAGATCTCCGTCGTCTGACGGACGACCACGTGTGTTCACCATACCTAAGTAATGGTTGCCACACAAGCACGAATAGAATAAGATACAGATCAACAGAATAAACACGAAAGGACGAATACCACATTACCAATTGTCATAGTAACGGTACATTAAGCACAATCACGTATAAATATTCTCACAATAACATTAGCTAAGTGAAATTATGAACATACGATACATAAAGGTTCTTAATACCATCGCTACAACGTTCGATAACTATTATTTTCGTCGACTCTAAGACCAACCCATCTCAGAAGTTCTACCCAAGCTCACGAATCAATGCTTAACATACTCAGTCTAAGTCTAGACATCTTACATTCATGCCTAGTTCACTTAAACTATAGCTCTGATACCAACTTGTGACACCTTAAAAACCAGAGTGAATTTAAAACGCGGAAACTGGACAATTAGACATCATCACTTGGTATAAACCTCCCAAAAAGGGGAAATGTACTAAACCTTTACAAACCTGAATACGGATATGGAATTCAACAACGAACTAATCTAAACATAACCTATCTAGATTATATCAGTTGTTAATCCAATATCACCAAAAGAATGGGACTTAAACAAATGCCCAACATCAAATACTAGTCATCTCAAAACCCCCGAGACCAAGCTCATCACACAAGCCCTTGGCACCCCACTGCTAATGGGAACCTGTTATACACACCATTTGAGAAAAAGTGTTAGGCTTAAAGCCTAGTGAGAACATACAGTTTATAAATTTCAAGAAATATAAACATTTGTATCAAAAGGAAACCTTTCAAATAAGCATTTCCAAGTTAACTACTGATAAGGATGAAATCCATTAAAATAAGGCCATAAACCTTCTTTCCAGAACCTCATAATTTAATGCACATGTAGTTCTTCGTTTTGCTTTCTTTCTAGAACCTCACAACTTAATGTGCATGTAGTTCTAAATTTTACTTTCTTCCAGAACCTCACAATTTAATGCACATGTAGTTCTTCGTTTGATTATCTTCCAGAACCTCACAATTTAATGCACATGTAGTTCTTATTTTATTAAATTCCAGAACCTCACAATTTAATGCACATATAGTTCTTCGTTTGATTATCTTCCAGAACCTCACAATTTAATGCACATGTAGTTCTTATTTTATTAAATTCCAGAACCTCACAATTTAATGCACATATAGTTCTTCGTTTGAAATAGTGACCTCCAAATAACCCACATAAAATAAGCAAGTAAAACATTCTTTTACTTCAGATAAGGCGGAACCCATCATTTTAGTCAAAACTGATCGGGAACCCCGAAATCACCAAAAACTCAAGTTATGTCAAAATGTAGAGAACTTAAATCCATACCGTGGAAATACTTTGGATTTCAAAAATATAAGTTTTGACATGTATAAAGTTTATAAAATGGTAGTAAGAACTCACCAAATAGGTTTTAGACGAAAACCCTAAAAACCAGATATCGACCACCAGGGAAAGACAAAACTTTCTATACCGAACCCTTGCTAGATGTACTAAATACTAGCAAATAACGAGGTATAAACGGGATCTAGAAAGAGAGAGGGAGACTTGAGAGAGAGTTTGAGATATTTTAAGAAAACCAAGAATGAGATATTTTGGGGTTGAACACCCCTATGTCGGCCAGGGTCTTCCGCGGGTTATGCCGCGACCACAACTCGCGGCATAACTCGCCCGTTAGCCCAAAACCCACACCAAACAGGGGGTTTCGCGGGTTGTGCCGCGACCTCAAGTCGCGGTGCAACTCGCATGGTTCACTGTGGTTCGTTCAAAACCACCAAAATCCAAACTCAAACTCCCAACCAAATGCGGTGATAACTACAACGCTTAAACACAAGAATACCAAGAATACATAACGGAAATCTAGGGTGTTACTCTGTGGCTATGTTTAATTTTGAAGTCCATATAAAGTGATCACGACATGATTTGAAATGTTAAAAATGATTTTTAAGTTTCAAGGCTCTATTTGTATTGGTCATGGGTGACTTTTGAGTGCACACCTCCTGCGTACCATATTAATTGCAGGTTTGACTTTGTATGCATATTAATAGAATTTTTTATTATTAGGACTCCAAAATACCATAGCTTAAATTTGTGTTCCAAGTAATATTAAATACAAGCCACATGTTAACTGGATTGTACTATGTCTTGATCTTAAAATGTTGTTTATGGAGGAATAATATCAAGAGAGACGATATGTTTATATGTATATCTGACCAATGGATGGGTATAACACTAGTTCTTAGGGTTGAAGGGGTCTCATCCCCCTTTTTCTTTTCTTTTCCACCCTTTTTCTTCTTCTTCTTCTTCTTCTTCTTCTATTTGTTACATATTAAATACAAGCCACATGTTAGGGGCTATTTGTTTTTTTTTAAAATACCTCTTAATGGCTATTAAGTCTGAATCGTTCAGACCTTTTTATATTTAAATTGTTTTTTTTTTTTTTCCAGTTTTCAGAACCTCTTAACTCTTAAATACATTTGAAATAAGAAGTGGTGACCTAACTTCTTAAAACACCTTATCGTTGTCTCATTTTATATACTCTTTTTTCTCTCAAGATGTCTCTAAACGTTACAAAAACAAACAGTCTTAATGATTCAGATTTCAGACTTTAGCACCATCTCTTATTAATCAGAAATGAAACAAGACTTTAGAGCTCTTAAAAAACAAACGCAACCTTAGTTATAATTTTATTTTTCATTAATTTTTCTTTTATTCTTTAATCTTCATTGAAGTCTTTAGTGAGATTGAGGTTTACGTTTATTTCTCATTTATTTGTATTATTACCCTCTTTGAATCTATGGAAAAGGAAGAAGACGATGTCCATGGTTTGTGAATATTAAAGCATATAAGATATATGAATCCGAATTAAAATGATATATCTAACATTCTTCTATTTTAATTTGTAGTTAGTTTAATTATAATTCTTGTTCTTCGTCTTTCAAAATAATATTATTTATGCTTTCTAGTGTACATTTATTATATATTTATTTTAGTTTATATTAAATGTTCATTCTTTGTTATCTAGTGTTTTTTTTAAATGTTTTAGATATACTATCCTTTAATGGTATTGATCAATTGTTTTTATAATAAAATTTAAATTTAAATTAGTTGATTTTTATTATAACAAAAGCTTTTTTTGGAAGGGTGTCCTAGGCTATGCCTAGACTAATCCCGACAAATTATGAAGGTAAGAAATTAGTCCTGATAAACTCAGTGTCAACAATTGTTATATATGCCCAGATTCGAACCCTAGGCAAATGAGATATTTCACCACATCCCCTAGAGCCTTAACCACTACGTCATAACCCTTGTGGTTTTCATATAACAAAAGTTGGTGTGTGATTAACCATTTTTTATAAAGCATGTTTAGTTAATTTGTTAAGTTTTGATACAAACGACAATTCGATCCTAACTTAAGACAAAATTGATTAATGATTGCGTTCCTAACATGAAAATAGTTAGGGACGTAAATTCAGGAAAATATTTATTTTAATCGTAATGTTTCTTTCCAACCTACACATACTACAAAATTAAGTATGAGTCTTGGTTTATAAAAGATTTTCCACCTCGAAAGAGGGTTGACATAATTTTGCATAACAAATATTCATCATTACCAGAAATCTGAAATTGACATTACCTAATGTCTGTTAATTTGTATTTAATTTAGTTTTGTTCTGTTCGTTTCTTTGTTTCATTATTTTTTTTCCTTAATTGTTATGTGATCGATCAAATTAGTTTTAAAAAATTAAAATACTGATGATTTATCGTAGCTAGACTATAGTTTAAAATGAATTTGTGTTTAGTTCATCGTCTCCCCATGATTAACATGTATGTTACACATCTGTATGTCTGCGATATAAATGTAAAACTTCCATTAGAATTGAATTCAATTCTTTATAAATAATTTATTAAAACACAATATAATTAATCATATAAATAATAAATTATCTTTTTATTAATTGATTGTTACAACACAAATGTTTTAAACATATTTTAAAACATTATTATATAAAAATTCTACGGAATCTTATGAAATACCAACCATCCCGTGGAATTTCAAAATCTATGCTTGCTTGAAATCCTAGGATTTTAAATTTAGAAAATCTTTCTAACCAAACATGAGATTAAAATTGAATTTAAATTCAAATCCCTCCAAATCTAACTCAATCATACTAATCAAAGGGGACCTAAAAATCTTAAACAATTGTTTTTCATTATTAACAATAAAATTCATCAATATAGAAGTACTAGAAAGTATTGTTCCATGTTATATTATATGTCTACGCATAACACAATGCATTACTCTTAACATATTTCATATGTTAACCCAAACTAATTAATACCATCTTCAACAGATTCTTCAAAATTTCTTTAAAATAGAGAATCAAAAATTAAAAATTCCTAAACAAATTATATCCATCTCCAACATATTCTCATTTTGGAGAATCCAACATTGGTTATAATATTAAAATATTATTTCTCTCTATATATATTTATTTTCAAATTTTTTCTATTGGTCATCTCATTTGGTAATCATTTTTGGGATGTTCTCCATATTTGGAGAAAAAAACCATTCTCTCTCTTATTTTCTTCATTTTGGAGTAACTGTTAGAGCAAAATATTAGCTCAAAAACTTCAGTTTCTCTATTTTCTCCATTTTGGAGAAGCTGTTGGAGATGCTCTAACATATTTCATTTCTAATGCATTCGTAGCGACATATGTTTATAGACATGTAATTATATAGAATTATTAGCATATGCATATAGCTATGATAAATATGAATATAAACCGCTTAAATAATAATAAATGCAATGTAAATTTAATAGGAACTTGCAGATAGTAGAAAATATGATTTGTAGTAGGGCTCTTCATCGGTTGACATCCAAATGATGTGAGAGGAGTCGAACTGATCCAATCCATTTGATGTTGGATTTTTCCAATTCAATGGATGATTGGATTGGTCCGATTCCATCCGTTGAATGTTCTTATTGGATATCTGTTGGATCAGATTGGATCCATCCGACATCCAATGGATGATCAGATTGAATCAGATCCATTCAATGTGTTAATTTAATTTTCTAACAATACAACAAATTGATTAATCACTTTTAATTTGTGTTAAAACCAACATAAGTGAGACTAAAAATTCAAAAATCAACACACAAAAAAAAATTAGATTTAAGCAAGTTGCAAACAAATTAATTGGATAATAGTTGGATGGAAAATTGGATGGTTAATTGGATGTTGGTCGGTTCGGTTCGGTCGGTTTTGGTCTGTTCTTGTTGGAAAATTTTAGTAAAAATTGTGACTGTCATCCAAGAACCGACCGATCCAAATTGGATGTTGAGGTTTTCAATCCGATCCAATTATGATCGGTCAGTTCTAATTGAATCGGTCGGTTCCTATTAGATCGATTGACTTTCTGCACACTCTAATTTATAGTATAACCATATTTTGTTATGTCATTTTAAACATAGTCTTATACAATATGAATCTTGCAAGTTTTACTTTTGTTATATGCAATTTTTAATACCTCGGTTTCGTAAAAGAAAACATTTCAAGTTCTTAGGTACTTTATGGTGATTAGTCTACACTTTTATCTTAAAATCAAAACAAAAAGCATATATGACATCTTCGTTACATATATATTTTAAAAAAAAAAAATTCCTTTCAAATTCTAAAAGCCGAATTGAGTCGACTTATCATTGTCATAGGTCAAATATTTTGCATAGGTTTATTGTGACAACATGCCCTCATCATAATGTGAATATTTTCTTCTCCACCAATTTTTTTAGACCTTCTATTACCGTGGCAGATTTAAAAAGTCACGTGAATACGTGACTAGGGGCACACCAAAGGGTATAAAAAAATCAAAAGCCTGAATAACCCATTCGAATCGCATGAGATTTGGGTTAAATGGTTTGAGTTATTCGGAAATCTTAGGGACTGTTTGTTTTTTCTTTTTTAAACTTCTTAATACCTCTGAAGTCTAAATCGGTCAGACGTTTTTACGTTCATACCGTTTGTTTTTTTCAGACTTTAGAGGCTCTTAAAAAACAAACGACACCTTAGTAAGCCACCATTAACAACAACAAAAAACACATAATAAGACAAAATTAACAAACATTGTCAAAGGTACACCATACTTATATATCGAAATCATCTAAAAAACAGTACAATTGCCGAGAATTAAAACACCAAAAGCAGTGAGTGAGTCGATGAAAGAAGGTGAGGGCGTTATCAAGCTCTTTTACGATTGATTGCTTTTGAAGTTAGTTGTCTAAAATAAAATCCTAGAAGTTTCTTGTCAATTTTTACAATTTGTCTAATTTATAATGTTTCTATTACGTTGTTCAAGAGCTGAACTTTCATTTTTTTTATATTTATATACATGTTAAACATAGTGTAAGATATTTACAATCCAATTTGCTAATATGAGATGATATAATGCATGTCAACATGTTGATATGAAGATGAAGACTTAGGGGCCGTTTACCCAATCACTTACCCAGTAAGCACTTACCGGTAAATTCAACACTATCACTTACCTTACCCGTTAAGATTTTAGTCCATGAAAAAGGGCATCGTACGCAATAATTCATCCGGTAAGCGCTAACAGAGTAAGAGTCGTAACCATCACTTACCGGGTAAGACTCTTAGACCTTGCCATTGTTCTTACAGGGTAAGATTCATGGTCCTTGCCATGTTCATCGATAAGGTAACGTGACTTGGTAAGTACTTACCGGGTAAGCGTTACGTAAACGGCCCCTTAGAGGCCGTTTACCCAAATGCTTACCCGGTAAGTGCTTACCGGTAAAAATTAACACTTTCACTTGCCTTCTCGCGTAAGATTCTAGTTCATTTAAACGGCATCGTATGCAACAATATACCTTGCAAGTGCTTACCCGGTAAGACTTGTCGCCCACACTTACCGGGTAAGACTTTCAGCCATTGCCATCGTTCTTACCGGGTAAGATTCTCGGTACTTGTAAATGTTCATCCGGTAAGATAAATGACTTGGTAAGAGCTTACCGGGTAAGCGTTTATTAAACGGCCCCTTAAAAGAAAACAAATTATTTGGTAAATGAATAGATAGAAAGGCTGGTGTTTATAATTTCATTTGCACATGTGAAACATAATTTTTTTAATAGTATACTTAGATATTTTTCAAGTCAAGAAAGATCACCTTCAACAAGAATTTCAGGCTACACCAAGGGCAAAGGGTTTTGGCTTGGTGTTATCGAGCCAATAGATTCCTAAAAGGTTAGGGATCCAATCATCACCAAAGATGAGAAGGGTGTTTGATTGTTGCCTTTGTCGTATATAAATATTATATACTTCAAAATTTTGAGGCTATACGACATTAGACTTCGAAGGCATAATATGTAGACATTGCTTGATCAAGTAAAATAGACATGCATGTCAAGACAGATGCTATATTTGCAATTTTGCATCCATACTAATAACATATCTACTTCAAAGAGATCATCACTAAATAAATAGTTGATTCATGCAATAGTTACTCAAAGAAAACCAAATCATTTACACCAAATTTTACATCATTTTGATGCAAGACATTGTGCAAATGAATGGAGATGGTCTAAGGAATATGTAATGAAAAGTGCAAAACAAAAAAAGGGATTGGAAAAAATACACATGCTTTTATGATTAAACAAAATGAAATGTGTAACAATTTAATAAAATACAACGCATTTCAAGAGAACACACACTGGGGTTTGATGCCTCCAAACAATATAAGGTATTTTCTAAGAAGCATTTATGGCTTTCAGATAAAATAGCAGTATACAATGGCATCATTCCTTGAATACCACAATGGTTGTATCTTAGCCATTTTGATATTTCCGGCTCTAGCTGATAAACGAGTCTTTATCTGAAGTTACAAGTCTTCTTTTTCCGCTAGACTCGTTAGGTTCAACACAAAAGCTTCTATTAGCTTAAGTGAGTCTCTTATTCTGAAGTTCCAAGTCCTCGTTTTCCACCAGATTCACTAGATTTGACGCTTCATAGAGAGGAACACAAATCTTGGTGTTCTCTTTTCCACTTCCTTCAAGTATTACAAGAGCATGTTAGTACTCTTTTCATCCTTTTTCCCCCCAAACTAAGACAGAGTAATGCATAAGGCCAATTCAAATCTACTCCCAACTTGCAATATAAGAGAGATTTTATTCAATACATGAACACTTTGCTGATTATAGGTTGGTTTTCAGGACTGGTTCAGAGAAAAAATTGCCATTTTGTATATACTCTCTTTGAGTAGTGAAACACTGCATCTAATTAGATATGAGAGTCTACAAACAATCTTTCCACAAATGAACCTAGGCCAAATCTGGTACAAGATGGTAACTCAACAATTATTCATGGTTAACCTAAACAGGGGTAACAAACACCTCAAGCTGAAGAATCAAATTCAATTAAAATTTACTTTTTTGTGAAATTGTTTATCTACTCAAATGAGATAACTAACATGAACTTAAAAGATAGTCGGTTTGTGCAGGAGTTAGGAGCCATTTACCAAATGCTTACCGGATAAGGGTTTACCAACAATTACCGATAAGAGGCAGTACCACCTTCCCTTACCTTATTGGGTAGCATTTTCGGCCATCAAAATGGATCATTAGTAAACATCTTTTTATCCGGTAAGTGCTTACCGGGTAAGAGTCTTCTCCCTCACTTACCTTCTAAGACTCTTGGTTCTTGTTATGCCTCTTACAAGGTAAGATTTTTGGTCATTGCCAAGCTCAAATGGTAAGGTAAGTGGTGCAAACAAATCATGTCTAGCTCAGTTGGTTTCCCCAAAGGCGGTAACATCCTCTGGGGGGAGGGGGGGGGGTGGGATGGTATCCCAATCTACCCGGGTTTGAATCCATCCAGTTGTTGACTGGGCTGCCAGTGCAGCCTTAGACTGTGGTTGGGCTCTAGGTTCAGCGTAAGCTGGGCCGGGACAGCGGCGGATTAGTGGGCTGCCCGTGGTTGCCCGATACCACCGGGGAGGTGTGCGTGCGTGTGTGCGTGTGTTCGTGGTAGTCGTTCGTTGGTTCGATGCCGCTATGCCTTAAAAAAAAAAAAGGTAAGTGACGCGTGATAAGCACTTACCCAATAAGAGTTTGGTAAACGGCCCCTTAATGTAGGCAAACTAGATATTCTTCAAGCTTAGTCAAATCCTAAAGGTGGGTTTCCCATGGTGTCACCATATACCAATATGCTCCAAGCACCAAATGAGTGATTGCCATGATGACTTGGAAATGCATAACTACTACTTTTTCAGAAATGGAAAACAACAAGGAATGTAAAAAAGATCTAATCATGGATTAATGCTAAACAACAAGAAACGTATAACAACAATTTTCTAGAATACTTACAAAAGATATCAGCTACGACACACTTGAATAGAGCCCAAACTTCAACGCATTTCAAGAGAACCCAAACTTGATTCTGACTGATCCAAGAATCATTGACCATCATAGTCTGAGAAGCATGATGTGGATACTTCACTATCTTATGTTTCTCAAATAAGGCACCCATATACAGTGGCATTATTCGTTGACTAAACTGAGCAACTTTTGCACTTCCATCTACAGCTGCTAAATAAAACAGAGTTGAGGTCTTACTTTCATCAGATTTTGCACAAAAAGTAACAGATATTTTGTTCAAAACGTGAAAATTAAGCGGATCATAAAACAGGATCGCTCGAAAATTGCTATTTCTATATACACAAATGTGTTGTTAGAAGAATTTACCATTACGTAGATCAGCACCGGGAATCTTTACCGGATGTTCATGTCTTCTGGAATTCAGGTCACCATTGGAACCTGGGTGAAATGAATACATTGGGAAAGCATCGGCGGATCTGAAAGTGTCGCTGCGATTAGAATCTGACGATTAGGTCGATGTCAACGTTGATAAATGAGTTAATTACAAGAATGGTCCCTCAACTTACTATCAACATACAGTTTTAGTTTATAAGTTTTTATCATTCAAAATCTACATTTCCTTGTCAAATATTAAAAGGTTACAGCTACAACTATTCGTCCTTATCTTCTTCACTGTTGTAATTTTCACTATGCCAATATTCCCTGCTTATTAAAAGAAAAACAATCACTGAGGTGTCGTTTGTTTTTTAAGAGGTCTAAAATCTGAAGTCTTATTTTAGGTATAATTAATATGAGGTGATGTGTAAAAAAATTTGAAGGATTCAGACTTAAGAGGATTTTTTAAAAAAACAAATAACCCCTGACTCAATGTTCCAATTTTTTTGTCTCAATCTTGATCTGAATATTAAAATTTTAAGTTATATTATATGAATGTTACAGTTTTTACAATAAATCTTCATATAATACCATGATATGTTTAATTTAATTGGTGGGAATAATAAAAACAATTTCATTTTTTAAGCATTAAATTTTTTAAAAATTCTCCCAAATTTAGAAAATTTACCTTCCTTCTTATATTTTCTTTCTATTTAATAGAAATTTTTAGAGAGTTTATCGGGAAAAAACCTATAACATGTTTATTTAAATAACTTGTTGAGAAATGTTCTTAATAACAGTTATCCAGATAAAATATAATCTTCTGTATGGTTATTTGTAATTTATTTTAAGTAATTTGATTATAATTAAGTTTGAATAATATAGTTAACTAGAAGCGTACTCGCGCAATGACACATCACGATTTTATTGTTTAATTTTATTTTTTTGTCGATTTACAGTATAATTTTGGATGATTTTGAGAAAGTGATAATGTTTTTTTTTATAAATTTGTTTAATTTAGGCTTAATAATATAATGTTTTTTTATATAAAAAATTAAGTATTTTGTTAGAATTCAATAATTATTTTATATATTTTAATGACATTTAGAAAAAATAACCAATTACATATTTAATAATATAATTAAAACAAAATTATAGTAATATAATATATTAATTAATAGTGATACATGGAAAGGTCTACATAAAAGAAAGACCCTGCACATACCAAATTGGCGGGTGTTAGAAGTCTGCAGTAGTAATATGTATCTTGTGTTTTGATACTTGTAAATTAAGATATTTTTAAAATCTTGCATAAAATGATGGTACGTTGTGCCTAATAATTAGTATTTAAAAGTTTTTTATCCGTGTTTTATAATATAGTATAGATAAATAATATATTAATTAATAGTGATACATGGAAAAGTCTGCATAAAAGGAAGGTCCTACACATACTAAATTGGTGGGTGTTAGCAGTCTGCAGCAGTAATATATATCTTGTGCTTTGATACTTGTAAATTACGAGATTTTTAAAATATTGCATAAAATAATGGTATCTTGTGTCTAATAATTTGTATTTAAGAATTTGTATCCGTGTTTTATACTATGGTATAGATAATTTTAATCCCTAAGTATGAGGGTTTGTTGAAGATGGGGATTTAAAAAGAGAATATTTAATATAAAGTGATGTTAATGTATTAATATCTACGTAAATGTTAATTTTATGTTTTTTGTTACATCATTTATTACATGTTAAGCATGTAATTAAAACCCTTAAATATATGAAATGAAACCTAAAATTACAATTTTGAAAAGAGTGAATTACACTGGTGGTCAATATGGTTTGCTCAAAATTTAGAGGTAGCCGAGTTAAACATGTAATCAAAAAATACGTAAATTTCTCAATGTGCAACTTAAAATATATATACGAACTTCTATTATTTTATGATTTTATCGTAATGAACAAAATTTTAATATATAACTATTACGCATTAACTATACTTAACTTCCAGTATTTTACTTGTATATTTCATTATCCAATCCAAAAGCTATGAGAACTTCTTTTGGTTTTCTTTGTTTTTCTAGATTTGAGAACGCAAAAGTAATTTTATCAATTTTGATAATTTTTTAAAATAAATCTAAAGATTTCTATTTAATATATATTTTAATTTAAGAAATTTGATTTTTGATTGTACATATAGAATATTTTTAACAAAATTTTTTTAAAAAAGAATACGTGAATCACAATTAATTTTAGATTGAATTACACTTTTTGGTCTCTGTAATTTGTCTAAAGACTAATTTGTCTTTCAACAACCGTTACTATTTGACAATATTAGCTCCAAATACCCTGAATGTTATGAAATTAAAAAGTTAAAACATACTTGATATATATTTTATTTTAAGATCCAATCCATTTGAGTAAGAGTCCGTTTACCAAATGCTTAATCGGGTAAACGTTTAACAAGTCATATAACCTTACCAGATGTAGGGCTGGCAACGGGTAGGGTATGGGTAGGGTAAAGATTAATCCGTTATCCAATCCATTTAAAATAGCGGATAACGAAACGGATAATTATCCATCTCATAAAACTATTATTCGTATCCTACCTTATCCATTAAAAGTAGCGGGTAACGAAACAGGTAATGGATAAATGGTAAAACAAATTTTCATTTTGAACTACAATTGATATTGTTAAACCTCAAACATATAAGTAAAACATAAGTTCATAAATATAGTTATTATTTTATATCTAATTTTTTGTAGTAAACATTTAATTACTCTAAATATAATCATAGTATAATATTTTAAAAACAATTTAAAATGTGTAAGACTAACACTTTTCGTTGTATTTATTATTTCTAAATCCGTCTTGTTTCTCATTTAATCAACATGAATTCTTTTACTTGATAAATATAAAAATAAATTAAAGTACACGTTAATGTACGACAACATTATTAAAAAAAATTAGCAGCTGGGCCAAAGGCCCTAATTGCCAGGGATTAGTCTGGGCCATAGGCCAGGATACCCTTTCCAAAAAAAACATTATTAAAAAAATATTAATAATTAACTTAATATAATTATGTATATATACACTAATATTTAATTTTATATAATTATACATATATATATATATATATATATATATATATATATATATATATATATATATTATCGTAACGGGTAACGGGTAATGAATAACGAAAAACCGTTTATCCATATCCTACCCACTAAAATTTCGGGTAAACGGGTAATGGATAAGTGGATAAATGGATATTTTTTTTATCCATATCCTTATCCAACGGGTCGAAACATAACGGGTAACGGATTTACCCTTACCCATTGCCAGCCCTAACCGGATGAATATGGTAAGGACCAAGAATCTTACCGGGTAAGAGCAAGACAATGACCAAGAGTCTTATCCGATAAGTGAGGAAGACGACTCTTACCACGATAAGCACTTACCGAGTAAATTGTTGCATACGATGTCGTTTCAATTAACTAAAATCTTACCCGATAGGTAAGTAACAATATTGAATTTTACTAATACACACTTATCGGGTAAGTGTTTGATAAACGACCCAGAGAGTGTGATTCACTATTTTGAAAATCGAGTCCGGAATTACCGAAATTGAATTAGCCCAAGCCCCGAAGTTGGTTTCATCATCCATGAGTAGTAGGGGTGTGGATCGGGCGGGTCAGACGGGTTCGAATGGAAAAACCAAAAACCCGATCAGATTTCGGATATGAAAATCAAGACCCAAATTTTAGTTTCGGATTTTGGATTTATTCGGGTTTCGGGTTGATGTCGGTCGGGTTCGGGTATTATTATAATGCAAAGAGTATATATAAATTCAATCAATTTTAAGGATGAATTCAATCGATTAGATTAATGAAATCGATATTAAATTTAGAAATTAGAAACATTTCGTCCGACTAAAATTTACGATTTTTAAAAGATAATTAGATAAATAAATATATTTATATAATATTTAAAATATATATGTATATTAGTTCGGGTTTTCTGACGGGTCGGATGATCAAAGATCAAACCCAATCCGAACCCCAATATCCCCAAAAGTCAGGTTTTGGAATTTCGAATTTCGGGGTATTCGGATTTTGCACAAATACCTTATTTTTGGTTCGGGTTTGGGTTCAGATTTCAGACTATTCGAGTTTTCGTTGTTAATATTGGCCAAGGGCATTAAAGTCTATTCCAATGATTCAATTAGTATGTGATCCGGTAAAAGCTACTCTCCGTACAAAAATTCGGAGAAAACCGCTTCCATTGTGTATTTGTGTAATGCTTGTGATTCGTTTAATACATCCATCGAACCCAATCGGAGAAGAAGTTTTCTTGTTGTGAAAGTTTTTGATCGGAGATGGGACGGAAGTTCTTCGTTGGCGGCAATTGGAAATGCGTAAGAACTCGTTTTTATGATATAATTTCGTCAATCGCAAGTTTTCTTTTTCTTTCCTATATAGCTAACTCGATCATTTGATGAATTCTGTTGATCTGTTTCGAGTTCCTTTTAGCGACAGTTTGTTAAAAAAAAATTCTTCACTTCATCTAATGCGCCTCTTTTAAGGCAACAAACAGTAGCCGTATCTGTTTCGATCATGTTTGTTTGATGATTTTTCAGTAGATGCCGAGTTTTGATATTATCCATTTTTAAATGCATATTCTTCCCGTTTAGTTGCTTCATAACAGATGGTCAAACGTGTGGTTATTATTTATATAAGAGATAAAGTGATGGATTTTATGATTGTACAGTCGGTCCATATTATAGCCTTCAAATCCATCTGTTTTTTATTTATTTATTTTGATATGATTTAGGAACTGAATTTTTGTGTTGATTAGTTGATCTGACATTTTTATTGTAGAATGGAACTTCGGAAGAAGTTAAGAAGATTGTATCAACACTTAATGGTGGTCAAGTGCCATCTGGAGATGTTGTAGGTAAGCAGTTCTAGTCGATTATTGATTAAATGAGTAAATCTTTTGGCATCGTGATCATTCTCCATCAAAAGGAGTGTAATGTGATGCAGCATTGATATATATATGTAACCACAAGATCAGAACTCAGAAGTTCAGCCTCGAATTTCTTGTTACATATAGTACATCCTGATTCTATAGATAGTAACAGTATGATGTTAATGACGTCTGCCGTGTATTCTCATCACGAAGTGTAAAGTCAGGCATCATGATGAGTGCTTAATTTTATGTGATCGCTGTTATAAATTTATCTTTGAATTTTAATAAAATATTCAGATTTTGGTAAGGTATGTGGATTTTATATTGTCAAATTTTGAACTCACTACAGTTATCTGTTTTTGCAGAGGTTGTTGTGAGCCCTCCATTTGTGTTTATTCCTTATGTTAAAAGTGAATTGAGGTCTGAATTCCATGTTGCGGCCCAAAATTGTTGGGTTAAGAAAGGAGGAGCGTTCACCGGTGAAATTAGGTATGTTTTTGTGCATTTAATCACTATCCTTGGCAAAAAAATACATTGACCTCTCTCTTTTAAACTGGTTTTGATGGTCATACATTTGAAGAAATTGATATAAATGATTCTGTTATTGCTAGCTTATTTAGGCATTGCTTGCAATTCTTTGGCGAAAAACTTCATTATTCATGTCGACATGGTCATTGTTTTTCCCTTTGCATGCAATTCTTTGTCTACATACTTCTTCATTCATGTCAATGTAGACATTGTTTTTCCTTCACTTTAAATTTCATACTTTCATATCATGAGTTTCTTTCACATGACCATGTTAGTTCCCACTTTTATGATAGTTGTACTTACAGTGTTTTAAATCTTTAGCTAGACGCATTTTCCTTCTTGATTGAGATTTTTTTTATGTGCAGTGCAGAGATGCTTGTCAACTTGGGAATCCCTTGGGTCATCATTGGTCACTCAGAAAGGAGAGCTCTATTTAATGAATCCAACGAGGTACTTTGTTCTATGAATTCTTCATGCACATCTGTTAGTGCAGGTGCAATAGGCTTATGTTTTGCCTTTCGAAGACATTTATTCATCAGTTTGGGTAACTTCCAATTCAGTTTGTTGGAGACAAGGTTGCATATGCACTTTCTCAAGGTTTGAAGGTGATCGCTTGTGTTGGGGAGACTCTTGAACAGCGGGATGCTGGAACCACTATGCAAGTTGTTGCTGCACAAACTAAGGCAATTGCAGGTATATATTTCAAAACTATACTTGCTGCTGCTACTTCACCAATAGCTACTTGTAGGTGATGGAAAATGATTATAGGTCTTGTTTTGTTTAATCGGATGCCTATGTAAATTGTTTCTTTTTTTACAATATTAAAGTAATAAATGGCTAGTATTTCTTTTAAACGTTTTGTGCTTTATGGTAAGTCGCTAACTTCAGAAGACATGCTTTATAATGCTCTATCTAAATTTGTCTTTCTTCTAGCTGTTGATACATGCTCTATCAAGATTAAATCTTAATAAGCTAAAAAAATGTCATGAACAACACATAAACAGTTTAATCACTTAATGGCCCTGAACAATACAGCTATGATTTTAGAGATGAAATAATGTAACCTCATATATGACTCTGAATCAAACTACTCCTCAGAGTTTCTTTTAATATCCTTCTGTTGATGTGTGTTGGTATTGTGGGGTTACTAATTTGATCATTCTTAGTTGGCTAATAGTCCCTTTCGTCCTTCCCTCCCTCCATTCTTCTATTTCGATTTAAATTAATTTGTCCTCATATATAGATATCTTTATTTAGGAATGGAGATTTTAAGGCATTTCTGGATTATTCAATTGGCATATTAAGTTGCTTTGTCAACCAATGTGCTCTGAAGCTAATTTTCAAATATATCAGCCGTGTCCTGAGTATTAAGATCTCAACTTGTTTAATGCTGATGCTTACAAATCTTGTTGCTTATACTGCTTTGTTCGGTTTCTGCTTCATTGATTTCACATTCCCTTCACTGTTTTTTTTATTGATATATGATTCAGTTAATGCTTCAGATTCAAAGAATCAAAGATGAAAACTTTTTGTCCCCTGAAATCACTTTTTCAAAATTGAACTCATTTAAGTGCTACTTCACAGCAAGGAAAACATAAATTTGTTACATATAGTCATGAACTCTAGAAGCACATTTTATTACTCTTAATTTTGTGCTAAAACTGGTGAACTTGATTGTCTCTGTTTGTGATGGACAATTTGTAAATGTTTTGTCGCAGATAAGATCTCAAGCTGGGACAATGTTGTCCTAGCATATGAGCCAGTTTGGGCTATTGGAACCGGAAAGGTTGCCACTCCACAGCAGGCTCAAGAAGTAAGTGGATCACCAATTTCTGCTTCGTAATACATTTCTATGTGTGTGTGAAAAAGGATTAGGAAGCGGTCACTGCAGATATATTCAGCAGCAAAGCACAGCTTATATGCTGTAAAGCACACTGTTCACAAGATCCAAGTATTTCATGCATAACTCGAGTAATTGCACTGTGACCACTAACATTTGCTTCACCTGTGTATATAATGTTGTATATATATAAAGCTTCATATTCTTGAAATTGCATGATTCTATATGTTTTAAGGGTCTCTTTGCCTGAATATAAATATGTAGTCCATCTTATCCTGTAAAATCTGTCACAATTGATTTCTGCATGCAAGTTAGTTGTGCTGCAGTCTGCAGATGAACTATATAATATGTTTCGAATATTGTTATCCAAGATGTGCATGCGAATATAAGTTTAAGGAAAATTGATTGTAATTTAATAATAAATGTGGATTATAGTGGTGAAGTATGATGCCCTCATCTAAAGTGCCTTTTATGTGGGTGTGTTTAGTATACAGGATGGGACTGGACTGACGATAGTGAGGTAGGCAGGTGAAAGGATTGTAAAAGGTTTTAATTTAACATGGGTAATTTAGTAGTTTACTTATCTTGTACCAACTCTCTGTTTCTTGTTCCACTCGGTCCTGTCCTGTGCCAATCTAATTGTCGCCAAACATGGACAACAAGTTTTTGTTATGTCCTGTTTTGTCCCATGTACCAAACACATCCTGAAGGAAGAGTTGTTTAATGGAATTGTGAATGTATGTGTAACAGGTGCATGCAGAATTAAGGAAATGGCTTGAAACAAACACCAAGGCCGAAGTTGCTGCTTCAACCAGGATTATCTATGGAGGTATGTTTTTACCAATCTCACACACTTCCGTTATGCTCTCTTTGACCATCATATAATGCTAGATGCATCCTTCAACATCTTAGTGACACAACCATAAACACAATCTCGGTGCACCAAGGCTCACGCTCATGAACAACTCTTATTTGCAGGATCCGTTAACGGTTCCAACTGCAAGGAATTAGCAGCTTTACAAGACCTGGATGGTTTCTTGGTTGGTGGAGCTTCTCTCAAGGTAAATCAGATTGTTAGTATTTCTCAGTTCTCACTCTATCTACAAGTGTTGCCTTGTTTTTACTCTTTTTATGTATTTTCTTTGTGTAGCCTGAATTCATGGACATCATCAAGGCTGCTGAAGTGAAAAAATGAGTTCTGTTTATACAGCCAAATTTTGACCCTTTTTCTGAAGATCAATTTTATCCAACTCCATCAAATTGTGGGAAGCCACTTTGCTCTTTCAAACTGTTTATTTGTTAGTTTGTCAGTTAAATTTGTTTTATGAAATAAGCCTTATAAAATCTACTGCTTGTTTTACAATTGGCAAGGATTTGTATCAGGTGTTTAATCATTGAGAGGTTGTAGCCTGTAGGTAAGTCGTTTCTTAGTTACCTTGCTATGGGTCGTACTTACATGATTGAAAAGAAATCATAATGCTATAATGAACTATAGTTATTCGACGAAAGGGGAAAACGAAGTTGTGGTCTACGAGATGAAGAACAATGGTAGATACATATTTCTAGTGTGATTGTGCTTTGATTAAAGCATATTCAAAAAAAGGTTTGGGCTCGTTTGATGTATAATGCTAGATCCTATACCCAAATCAACCTAAAATACAATGAATATAGTTGTTTTGTTACAAGGCTTGGGCCTCCTCCGTATAGGTCATTTTAATCTCTTCATGGCAACTAAGGATTTTCTTGATCGTTATCTTCACGGTCTTATAAGATTAGTCGCATAAACTAACTCGAACACCTACGGTTATCCGGGAAAAAAAAAATACTATGGGGATGTAGAACGGATGACATAGGCCGCCATCATGGTTGGTGGAAGGAATTGGTTCTGAAAGATGTCCTTGTTTCTTAAGAATTTACGGATGCCAAGATCTAAAAGTTGGAATAAATAGATTAAGATGAAATATAACAAAGTCGAATAATTTATTTTCAAAGGAAAATAAATCAAGTTTTACGACTGAAAATACAACGTTGAAATATGAGTTGATGAAAAAGATTGTCATGTCTTTGAAAAAAAAATACATGAATAATATCTTTATTTCTCATAAATTGATAAGAACATGGCAAGTATTAACATCTTATACAAAAATTAATAATTTATGGTGCATAGCAAAAGTATTGTCATGTTTTCATGTGTACAAGGAAAATACTAATATCATCAATATATTTTCATAATTTCATTTTTTTTTGAACGGCAAGTTAACACACGCACATGTTCCCGGGGTATCTGGACTCCCACTTAAGGGTGCCACCCGACTAATCCCCGTCGATCACGACCCAACCCAATTAAGGGTACCACTATGTGGCAGACCCATGATCATGGATGTCACAGGATGCTCAACACGGGGTTCGAACCTGGGTAGTCAGGGATACCATCCACTGACCCCCCCAGGATGTTACCTTACCACTGGGTTACAAGGACATTTTCATAATTTCATTAACATATCATTTATATTCATTTTGTTAAATTGATATTTTTTAAAGGACAACAACTTTATTAAATGCAAAACAAGTAAACTACAAGATGAAATTGCAAGAAACCCGAAAACCAAAGCAAAATCCAAAACTAAAACAAAACAAAACCTAACAACCACCCAAGAAGCAACAACTCCGACGAAGAGAAAAATAGAAAGCGGGCTACGACAATAGAAAACAAAGAAATGAGCCAAAGAAAAAAAAAACAACAGTTCCCCAACAAGGAACCGTAAGCCTGGAGATAATTAACCAACAAGCCCTTGCCCCCCTCACCAATCCAATTTAGTCCTTGGAAATTTTTTTGCATGTCCTTGGAAATTTTTGTAACAAATAAATTATTGTACTTAAGGAAGTCGAACAAATTGATTTATCTGACCTAATAAAACCGATAATTGTGGTAAAAGTGGGAAATATTTGAAAATCACGGGCTTTCGTATTTCAAGCAATTAAGTCCCCTAACATTTTGAACAAATAAATTCTTGCACTTATAAAACTAGATGAACATACCCTTTCTTATTCAATGTTTTAAAAGATTGGTATGAAAGTATAATGAACTAATAAAACAAGAGAAATATATGATTTCTTTTAGTCATTACGAAACATAACTTATAGATACAATCAAAAGTTGTGCCTAAATAGATAAGTTATAAAAAGTTGTGCTCATCTCATTTACAAAATATACCAAAAATATGTGGCAATTACACTAACAAAAGAATACACCAAAAGCTATCGCAACATTTGAGTCATAAAGAGTGGTCAACCACTTGGGTTGTGGCGCATTGGTTAAGCATTGGAGGATGTAGTGGAATTTGGAAAATCTCATCTACCCTAGATTTAAATTTAAGTGTTGTCAAAGCCCTTATGTCCATGGAGGTGCACTAGCGATGACATCAGACCATTCATGGTCGCCCGGGGATTTACACCGATTACCCAAGATTACCCCAAAAAAAAGAGTGAGTGTGGTCATCGGTGTTTCCGGTGGCAGACGGGTGAGTAACGTGTGGGAGGAATAACCTCTCATCATATTGCATCGGGGACTTTGGGCATATTACTACGCCTATTCCCGGGGATGAGGTGAATTGTGAGAGGGAGTTGATCGTATCCATGTTATCTTTTTTTTTTGTCCTTCTTTCTTTTAAACTTTAAAAGACATCTAATAATGATATTTGTCATAATAACTGGTTTCCAATCATTATTATAGGTCACAATTTAGAGTCATCATTTTATTCAATTTAGTAAATTCATGAATTTATTTATTCTAAAAAATATTTATGAACTTGTTTACTCAAAATATAAAAGTCCATTGAGTTTTTTCAATTGATTTTCGGTCATTTTTACATGTGAGAAGCATCATTTTATTCGATTTCCATAAATATAAAAATCTATTTATTTAAAAAGGTGTCCAACTAGTATTTAATTGCTTTAAATATGTGAATTACTTTTCATATTTTTTTCGTTTATTACTTTTCTTTTAAAAAATAATTTTTTTTATATTCCCGTTGCAAGTGCGGATGTAAAATAAACGAGGAAAAGGATAGTTGTAAAAAGAACGACGAAAAGGAAGAGTTGATTGATCAATCGTCAACGAACATTAACGATTGCTGATCGGATCGCAAAAGCTATAAATCTTCAAATTGCATACCGTTACTATCTATGTGAATTTCACCCTAGTAACACGAATCTTCTCCTCCTAATTTCAACTCGAATCAATGTTCATGGAAAAATTTCATCCCAGTTGTGAAGAATCTATAGCATTTTACTCGTTTGCTTTTTGTCCATCGTATAAATACGAAGATGGCGTGAGGTTTGTAATGCAAAGTCACCCCCAATTGAGTTTGCTAGGGCTCATTATACGACTTCATTTGTGTTCAGGTAATTTCCCGATCTTTTCTCTTGCTTTTGATCGATTGTTCAATTCTGTAATTGAGTAGTTTATAAAGCTTTCAAAATCTGTACTTATGTATAGTTGCTTGGCCTATATGTATGCATTAGGATTTGACTTATCATGGTAAACAGTGTTTCAAAGAAATGTCTGATGTATGATTTGACTTTGACAAGCAGTGCTTCTGTTCCAAACAGTCTTAAATTTGACATTTTGGAAGTCAAAATTCATACTCTCTGTGCAATCCGTTTACATGGAAAACACCAGTTACACTACTAATCCTTATGTGGTTATCTACTTATCTATGTCCTTGAGAACTAAATGATTCAGATCAATTCTGAGGTTGAAAATTAGTCCATTTCACTTTGGAAAGTTAAAAGTGAGTGCCCTTACGTTGTGTTTAATGATTCATATCAATTATAAGATTGAATAGTAGTCTATTTGACTTCCAAATTGCTAAATCTATTCATTTCCTCTTCACACACATCAACAAGTATAGGGGTGCAATTAGCCTCCCCTTTAGTTAATCTTGCTTCTTAAAACTAACTTTGATAAGTGCACGAATTGCATAACAAGTTTGATTATGGGTGCAGGATATCTCTTCTCACTCGTTTTCATTGATCAAGCCTCGTAAAGTTAGAGTATTTGAAAGCGATATAACATGGGTTTCATCGGAATCGTAAGCGTCCTACTTCAACTTCTCCTTTGAGTTCCATTTAATTATTTGTCAGCTGATTGATGCTTAATAATATGTTATAGATATTGATGATAACTTTATTGTTTTTGCAATGGACAACTTTCTTTTTGCTTCTTTGTCTCATGGTACCTTTTGTTATAATTATAGGACCGCGACGATGGTTTTCAGCAAACACAAATTGGTATGCTCTATTTACTGTAGATTACCATCTGTTTCTTCTTTTGATAATTATTGTTAATCACCCTAACTAAATTTTACTTATATTTGGCAGCGATAAACAATGGAAGAGAAATCTTATTGCAGGTAAGCATAGGGTATAGTTTTCGTTTACATATAGCAGCAGTTATGATGCTTCCCTCTAACGAAATGTGACGTACACTAAAATGAGCCAGCTGTTACAATGATGGGAATTCTTGTTTTCCTTTTCTACATGAAACCAACTAATTTAAATTAACGGGGACGAAGGCAGGGTTCCGCTGAGGATTGAACTAATCAAAACAAGTTTTGATGCAACATCTGTGACTTTTCAGGCTTTCAACTGGGAGTCGCGTAAACATGACTGGTGGAGGAATTTGGAGAAGAAAGTACCTGATATGGCAAAGTCTGGGATTACATCAGCTTGGTTGCCGCCAGCAACTGATTCATTTTCTCCTGAAGGTCGAGAAAACATAATCTAGCAACACTGTAGAGATACGTTGTTACTTTATAATGTTACCTAACCCTTACCACCGTCTTTACAGGCTACCTTCCACAGAACCTCTATTCTCTCCACTCTAAATATGGTTCTGAGTCTTTGCTTAAAGCTTTGTTAAACAAAATGAAGCAGTACAACATTCGACCAATGGCTGACATCGTCATCAATCATCGTGTTGGGACTACCAAAGGGCATGGCGGAAGGTATAACCGCTATGATGGGGTGCCATTATCGTGGAACGAACGTGCTGTCACATCTTGTACCGGTGGACTGGTATGTATATATATTGCTTGATATCATCCGCACTAGAAATAAATATATTCTCTGTGACCATAACAAGCGAATTATATAGTGTAAGAATTGCTTTACTCCCATGTTTATTGTGCTTACATACTCAAATTGTCACACCACGGAATTAAATGCCTGTAAATGGTAGTTATTCTTCAGTAATTGACATTTGCTGTTTGTTCGTGTGAATTATCTTATAGGGTAACCCGAGCACCGGAGACAATTTCCATGGGGTTCCAAATATTGATCATACACAAGACTTTGTTCGAAAAGACATCATTGGTTGGCTAAAATGGCTACGAACTGTTGGTTTTCAGGATTTCCGCTTTGACTTTGCAAGAGGGTAATGTCCCATAAATCCTTTTATTCGTGTTTACATACATTTTCATCTGCAACCTATCGTTATTATTTGTCTATTTTACGTATGTTCCATACAGTTATTCTGCGAAATATGTGAAAGAATACATTGAGGGCGCAAAGCCAATATTTTCTGTTGGAGAATACTGGGACTCATGCAGCTACAACGGGAGCTACCTGCAATACAACCAAGGTATTTCTCTCAGAATTGTTTTTCTTTTAGTGTGAATAAATTTGTCAAAAGAAGATGACCCTAGGTATTTCTTATCTAAACTAAAAGAAGAGATGCTAGGAAAAATCTTTTCTGTACAATAATAACATTTAAAACTATTAATGTACCAAATTACCTTTTTTCTTTTTCTTTTTTCACTTAGATTTGTATTCAAAAATTTGTGGCTGAACAAATTTCACTTGAATCTTTTGGAAGATAATTGTTATGATTACTGCAATATTGTTTTTGTTTCTGACTAATTTTATTTGCAGATAGTCATAGGCAGCGTATTATCAATTGGATTGATGCCACAGGGCAGCTTTCAACAGCATTTGACTTCACAACAAAAGGGATTCTGCAGGTTTGCAAAGCATATATTTTGTATTTACATAAACTCTTTAGCATGAATAAATCTTCTGTCAAACTTATCTCTTGTGTTTTCTGGTATAGACTTCTTAGGTCCTTTCGAATTTAAGATTTCATCATAAGCTGATGGCATGTTTTTTTGGTGATAATATATATCGTAAACCCTTTTCCAGAGCAAAATATTCAATACCCAGTTACCCACAGAAACACTTCTATAGAGACTTGTATCTTATGCATGAAAAGTTGTAGATTAATCTGAATTTATCAGTTTCAGCTCAGGTAATAGGTCGAGTGGTTTCTTACCTCAACTGTAAAATGTCCATCTTTCAATGCAGGAAGCTGTTAAGGGGCAACTTTGGCGTCTGCGTGATGCACAGGGAAAGCCACCAGGTGTAATGGGATGGTGGCCTTCAAGGGCCGTAACTTTCCTCGACAATCACGACACAGGATCAACTCAGGTATTTAGCCTTCAAATTATAAGTGCATGCACCATTTTATAGATTACATGTTCCTACCAAAACTCCATTAACTTTGCATTCTATATTTGCGTCATATTCCCACCATTTTGTCTGCTGAAAAGTGATTTGAGCATTTTGTTCTCGTTAGAATCATATGATGTAAATGCTCTTTAAGAGCAAATGTGTCGAGAAATGTATGTTTTATCTGGAAATTAGGACTTGCGGGTAAAAGATGATTGAAACATGAGGTATAATTGATTGCCATATAAAGAAACCCGACTAAAAAGTATTGTACTCAATGCTAAGGGGTAAAGCAAATATTTTTTGTTCGCTTTTTAGACCCAAGAGCATTAAAGAAATGACCCCATTTTTTTTTTTTATGTAAATCTTACCTTTAATCAACATTCTCATGCCACCCGTCTTCTATATCCAATCAAATACTGTTTCTTGCCTACTCAACTACACAAGCGGTAAGTGCCGTATATGAATTTATATAATCACTGCTATCACTCCACCAACATGTTATTTCTTATCACACCGATGAATCAGTTTCCCATGTTCAAAGTTGCTTTTTAGCAATGTTGGGATATTCTTATAGTGCTTTTGTTGGTCACAATGGCCGAACATCTATTATCTGCTTCTGGTTTGGTAGGATTCAAGGTTTTTTTTTCTTTTTTTTTTCGTTCAGTTGCTGAGCTTATTTTCATGTTGCAGGGTCATTGGCCATTTCCTTCGAACCATGTCATGGAGGTACGGAACATTTCTTTGGTGAATTTATATGCCTTCACAGAAGATAACACCCATATGCTCTTTTGCTCATTTAGTTTGCATATTTTCACTCCCCTTGATTCTTGTCTGTGTGATTGCTAGAGTGTATTTCGTACTTAGTAGTTGCGTGATATGACCTTATCCCTCAATGGTACTCACCATTGGAAAAGAAGTCAACTTTTGACTCTAAAAGATACAATCCTAACACTTTCTGTAAAATTCTAGTTTTTCTATTTTTCTAAAATATTTATGATCTAATACTTATTTAATTGTTAAAGGTGGTCATTGGTTCTTCAGTTCTTCTACAAAAGAATGGTTCTTGTCTGTTTTAAAGTTGAGAGTAACTCATGATGCTTGAATCGAAAGGCTTGCTTGATTGCATTTGATGTTTAAATAGTTGCCACACTTTCTTTTCTAGAAAAAAACTGGTTTTATTGGTTTTGAAGTTAAAATAACTTGTTTGACACCCAAAAATCAAAACGGACTTTCTTTTTTGGGACGGAGGTAGTGCTAGAGGTGGTATACTTGCATAAACAGACGAGGTTCAAGTCTATTAGCTATCGTGTGCGAGTTATAATTCCTTTGGGGATTGGGCTCCTTGTGGGCACCAGGCTCTTAAGCTAGCCACCTAAATGGTCGTTGTGTAACTGAGCCGCCTCTCATATGATGCTTTTGGGGTGGGACGGTGTGCGCCCGCTCGGGGTTGCTGGTTACAAAGTTTTTTGCACAAACTTTCACGTATTTGTGTTTGTTGTTTTGATATCTAACTTAAGAACGCTATCCAGGGCTACGCATATATCCTCACGCATCCAGGGATACCGTCAATCTTCTATGACCATTTTTACGACTGGGGCAGCGTCTTTCACGACCAAATTGTGAAGCTGGTACATAGCATTCAAAATCAACACCATCATCTCCCTTTTTTACATTCCATCCTCACACATATATATATTTCAAATTCAATCTAATATGCAGATCAATGTTCGCAAGCAGCAAGATATAACCAGTCGTTCCTCCATTAGGATTCTGGAGGCTCAGGCCAATCTTTACGCAGCCATAATTGGAGAGAAACTGTGCATGAAAATCGGCAGCGGTTCATGGTGTCCCAAAGGTCCCGAGTGGAAACTCGCAGCTCATGGATACCAATACGCAGTTTGGCATAAATAAGCTCAATGATTATCATAGTTCCCTTCTATAAGATGATAAGCTGGTGATCTCGAAAATGCAATACGAGATTCTGAATAAATTCATGTTCGTGTTACCGAATAAAGTAGTCGATCGGATAATGTATTGTAGTTTTCGTAATTCTTGCCAACGGAAGTTGTATCCGTTGCATTTGTGGGAGCTTTTGCATTGGCCAGTTCAACTTTGTTATAAAAATTATTCTGCTAATTTTCTTGTTTCACCCTTTTAAAAGTGCCTTTGTTTGTATATAGAATCGATGATAAGAGTATCTCTAATGGATAACATTAAATCTTATAACAAATCCATAAAAATTGGTACAAACAATAAATCTACTTTAGTAACACTAAATCTCATACAAAAATTAAGTTCTTGATATATATATTTATTTTCTTATCGACATAAACTTTGATGTAAATGAATAATGTTACATTAAATTTAGTGTAAATTTTGAAATTTCTATTAAAATAATTTTGTATTGGGTATAAGATCTCATATCGAATTGAAAATGATCCAGTGGGGTGAAAACGCATTGTTGGGTTGAATTGAACTATAATAGACTAGTAGTAGTTTGTGAAATAATGAGGAAAAATAGAAAAATGTTGAAAATTATATGATAATGAAAGTATTAGAATTACTATAATAAATATTATATTTTCATTGTAAATCCATCCTTATTTTAAAAGGCTTATAATTAATAAAAATTGCATATTTTTTATTCTTTATTTATCGTTGTTACGTTTCGTTTTTTCCCATATAGAAGAAAAGAAAAAAAAAATTAGAAATGGATTTGTAGAATAAATAAATGGACAAGAATGGCAGCAAACCTGATTTAGGGGGCAAGGCCAAGGCCTGTTAGTGTTAGGTTGTCGGCTGGTGGGCCAAACAAATTGTAGTGGGTCGGGTTGGGTGGTCAGACCAGAGAGTGGGATGGACCCGGGGAGCGTTCGGATCCACCTGCCCATTGTAATCATTTTTAAAGAATTATTCATATTTGTAGAAAATTACACTTTCTCTCCAACTTTCTCCATTTTAGAGAATCTGTTGAAGCACAAAAATGTCTAAAATCTCAATTTTCTCTATTTTGAAGAAGCTATTGGAGATGCTCTTACATTTCAAGTTTGAATATGATTTCGTACAAGATCTTAACTATTTAATTTTTTTTAATATATATTACAGTTGGGCCCCTTAACTTTACAAAATGATGTTCTAGACATAATTTCAAGAATATAGTTTTATGGAAATGGCAGAAAATTGCATTGAATTTATAATATGAAAATAGTACATTGTTTTGATATTTTGTGTCATTATATATTTTTCAAAATTCATATTTTAATTTGTGAGTTATATTTTTTGTTTTGCCTTTTTCACTAAAATACTTATTTTGGGATATATTTAAAAAACTATTGCATTTTAATCAAATTGATTTAAAAAATATACATCTTAGCAACTATTTTCAAGATATTGTTATACAAAAGTCTAAAGACCTAGCGAATTTAATTTGTTTATGTGGATCAATAATGTGGGAACTCAACTAATCACTCTACAACCCATAAGGGTATAAATTTAGCACTATCGAGCCATCTTAATTAGTTATTAGTTGGGTTCAATCCAATAGTTAGTATTTGTTGAAGCATTTTGATGGCGTTTTTTTGAGATTGATTTATCTTAGAAATATGATGGTAACTGTGTAAGTGGTTGTTGTCGTGTTTTTTCTTGTGTGGATCCAATTTCAATGAGAACTTGATGAGTCAATCCACCTACACGTACGTCCTGCTTTTAGTGCTATAAGCATCATTGCTCTAACAAGACCATAGTATTATAGTGATGAAAATACCAATTGAGTTTATATTATATTTTATTGGGTTGCATGCAAATATGTTATTTTACTATATATAACTATCTATATGTATTTCAATGTTATTAAAAAGTTTTCACTCATTCAAGTATATGCTATGTTTTGTAAATGCATTAACATGGGTTATTTTCATGGTGTGATGTGTGGCATTTATTTTAACGCATACAGTTAAACTTAGGTTATTATATGACTATGATGGTCAAATGGGTGGTGCCGTGAAAGAAAGCAAGTGGTTTTGTCGGAATTCGTAAGAATTTAGCTATAAAAGCATGTCAAATAGGTTATACCATATAGATAGATAGTAAAAGAAAAAAAAAGGTTAGTATTTGCATACTTGAGGGATTTTAACAACCATTCTGGTTATCAATTGGCGTCAAAGAAAATTTATAAAAAATGCATACTAAATTTAAGAAATTTGTTGTTTGAGATTGTAATTTAAATTATTGACAGGCACATGTAGCCCGTGCGACCACACAGGGCATCAAAGCCCAACGGGGCATCAAGTTGTCATCTATTATTAGTTTTAGGTTTAATAATTTGGGAATTGGACAATTAGACTTTAACTATAAGACCAAGGTCTGGTAGTGATAGACACTGAATGCGCATTGTGAACCGGTGAAAGTCCAACATTTCAAAAACTCATGCTTATTTTTATTTAACATCTTAGCGAACAAATACGAACAAACAAAATTTCTTAATGAACGAATATGATGACCAAAATTTTCGTTTGATTATGTTCATTCGTATAGCATCTTAACGAACGAACATTAACAAATACATTTTCTTTACGAATGAACAAGAACACAAAAAATTCCGTTTGTTTACCGTTCATGTTCGTACATTTGTTCGTCGGTTAAGTTAAACGAATGAACAAGAACACAAAAACTTTCGTTCATTTATCGTTCGTGTTGGTTTGTTCGGTTAAGTTAAACGACCAACCACTAACAAGCCTCCCTTCGTGTTCGTTCGTTTCGTTTTGCATATTGAAATTTGCAATGCTTATGAGGGCATCATTGTATCAGCACCATTAGAGCACGTTGCACAACAATAACAACATATTGTGATATTGCTTTATTGGGAACTTATCCTTTGCAGTGCACAGTAGCATAGATTATGAATTTTACAATTTATCATTTTTCTTTTGACTTTTGTTTACTTTGAGGTTTGGAATTACCACATTAGATTTAAACTTTAGTCTTTAGACCTGTAATTTTCTGAGTTTGGTTCTTTGCTTACTATGATATTAACTTCAATGTAATTTACTATTTTAGTTAAACAAATTATAGTTTTCCTTATCTTTTAGTTTTAAGTTCTGTAAGTAAATGGTCTATTTTGCTAAGTTCAATTTGGAAAAGGGAACACCGGAAAAGAAGAAAGCACAATCTTAATTCAGGTTTAATCCTATCATTCTATATTTTGTAATTCGGAGTTTTGTTTTTATGTCCCTCTTTGTATTTTTTTATTATAATTAATAAAATTCAACGTGAGGATGAGCCACCTAGCTTGACTAGGTTCCAAACCCTTTAACAAATCGTATGTTTCATCGTATCATTTGCTTAAGAAATAGGCATAGGGGCAATTTTTTAGCATTTTCGTACAGGACATCAAAAACCATAAGATCGACCATGATTATTGACATTAATGGATTGTTGCATGAAAGACATCAACTTACTAGACCCTACATACAATGAAATATTTTAAATTTTTGCAACTCAGATAAGATGCTACCGGTAGCAATGACGAGGGTAAAGACAACGTTCAAGGACAAAAACACTTGGAACTATATGTATACGCTTCATAATGAGACTTTTACATTTATTAGACCAAAATTCTGCGTCTTATACAAAATAATTACAACATTTTGTTAGGATAAAGTTAGTTAATCTAATCAAAAGTTACATATTTACGAGAAAATAAATAAATTTTAGGACAAGTTAGACAACCTAAGGGGTTGTTTGTAAAAAAAAATAATAAAAAAACACTATTAATAGTTCTTAAGTCTGAATCGTTCAGACATTTTTTTCATTTAGACTGTTTGTTTTTTTCCCCAGTTTTCAGAACCTCTTAACTCTTAGGGTGTGTTTGGTATTCAGACTGTATAGGACGGGACAGGATAGAAAATCATTGTCCCACGTTTGGCATGACATGGGACATGACACAAATTCACTGTCCCACGTTTGGCGCAACATGGGACAAGGACAATGACTGGATAGGGTGGGACAAGATGAGACTGTTAGGATTTATTTATAAAGCATCGAATTATTAAACAAACAGGAATAAGAACGTGCGTACCCGTCTCCATTAGTTAGGTTTGATTCTTGATTCGCAGATTCCCGACTACGGTTTTCCTCAACGCAAAATCCCGGATGTTCTTCCAATGGGGAGAGATCGAACTTTATGATTTTGGTGTCTTGGGAACCATACCCCTAGCCGTCCTTATATAGGTTGTAATTAGGGTTCCCATTAAACTCTAATTAAACCTAACAGACTTCCTCTCATTAAGGCCCATACCATCCTTTTAGTTCTAATCGGGTTTCCATAATTAATTAATCACTTAATTGGCCTATTACTAAATAGCCTTAATATAATTGGATTAATAATATGTAAGCCCACAATAATTATTGGATTTATTAAATAAATTCCAACAATCTCCCACTTAGGCTACATGTTATTCTTGATCAATTATATCAAAAATTTCCTTAGAGCTCAACCTTACGCTATTTATTTACTTAGAACTTCCTTAGGTACAATCTGATCCATCTTGTACATCAGCAAGGATCATGGCGGCTTTTGTCACCTCAATAATGTGACTAAACCTTCCATGGTCACCATACCAACATATTTTAATGACATAGATCAAGTATGGACGAGAGACATGGAAATTACATGGAATGTGATTAAAATCATGCCTATTTCCAACTAGTTCAACTTTAACCTTATGAGATCAAATACAAATTTCTAATGCAAACAAAAATCAGAAATTATATATTCAGAAATAGTCAATAAACAATAATCCGAAGTCTGCAGAAAATAAACTAATTATTGTTCATGGTATAAAACACTGAAATACAAACTCCCATTAAACCAATGTGTCATCCAAAATAACACCCATATTCATAGTGTGCCCATGAAAGACTTTAGGCACCAAGGCTTTGGTTAGCGGATCCGCAAGCATCGAGTTTGTCCCAATGTGTTCTATCGTAATCTGACCATTCTGAATCCTTTCTTTAACAACCAGAAACTTTATATCTATATGTTTCAACTTTATAAAGCTTCTGTTGTTATTTGAATACAACACGACCGAATTATTGTCACAAAATAACTTTAGAGGTCTTTCGACACCCTCAACTACACGCAGCCCTGTGACAAAATTTCGCAGCCATATTCCATGATTGGATGCCTTATAACAAGCTATGAATTCCGCCGCCATAGTCGAAGAAGCTACGAGTGTCTGTTTGACACTTTTCCAGAAAATAGCCCCTCCTGCTAGCACATACACATAGCTTGATGTGGATCGATCGGTGTCTTGGCATCCACCAAAATCGGAGTCTGAATACCCAATGATCTCTACTGAGTCTGGTTTTCTGTAGGTGAGCATGTAATCCCTCGTTTTCTTTAAGTACCGCATGACCCGTTTGGCTGCTCTCCAATGATCCATTACCGGGTTACTTAGGTATCTGCCCAAAACTCCCACTATGAAAGCTATATCGGGACGAGTACAAACCTGAGCATACATAAGACTACCCACAGCCGAGGCATAGGGAATTTTCTGCATTTCCTTTATCTCAAGTTCATTCTTGGGGCACTGTTTGAGACTAAACTTGTCTCCTTTAGCTATGGGCGTATCTCCTGATTTGCTATTCAGCAAGCCAAATCTATCAAGGACTTTATCAATGTAACTCTTTTGTGATAACCTTAAAATTCCACGAGAACGATCTCGTAGTATTTGAATTCCTAATACAAAAGAGGCATTGCCAAGATCCTTCATCTCAAAATTCTTAGTGAGAAATCTCTTGGTGTCATGCAATAAAGCCAAGTCATTAGTGGCAATTAGTATGTCATCAACATACAATATCAGAAAGATGACTTTACTCCCACTGAACTTATGATATACACAATCTTCCACCAAATTTACCTCATAACCGAAAGAGGTGATTACATGGTGAAATTTGAGATACCATTGACGAGAAGCCTGTTTGAGACCATAGATGGACTTCTTTAATTTGCACACCATAGACTTTGAATCACCTAATACAAAGTTTTCAGGTTGTGTCATGTAAATTGTTTCATCAATGTTACCATTGAGAAACACCGTCTTTACGTCCATATGGTGTAGCTCTAAATTAAAATGAGTTACAAGTGCCATAATTGTTCTAAAAGAGTCTTTCGATGAAACCGGAGAGAAAGTCTCTTTATAGTCAATGCCTTCCTTTTGAGTGAATCCTTTTGCGACAAGACGTGTTTTATATCTTTCAATGTTACCTTTTGAATCCTTCTTGGTTTTAAATATCCATTTACAACCAATGGGTTTCGCATCCTTCGGTAACTCGACAAGATCCCAAAGGTCATTGTCCTTCGTGGATTTCAATTCATCTTCCATGGCATTGATCCATTTTCGAGAATTAGAACTAGACAAGGCTTGATTCAAGTTAATTGGATCATCTTCCCTTATGCCTATTTCTGTCTCATGTTCTTGAAGAAAGACGATATAATCTTCTGGAATCACACGTCTTCTTTCTCTATTGGATCTCCTTAATGGCACTTCTTGAGTTTGTTGAGTTTGTTCAACAGGTGGAGGAACTTCATTGTTGTCTTGTACTGGAGGTATACCTTCACTAGTGTTTTGAACTGGAGTTGCATCTTGAACAATGATAGTTATAAAGACCTGATCATTGTCAATAGCAGTGACCTGATCATTGTCAATAGCAGTGTTGGGAATAGAAGTATTTTGATCCTGAGCTTCATTTTCCTCAAAGACAACATTCCTTACTTTATCTTCCCCCCCAAACTCAACATCCTCAAGAAACCTTGCGTTTACTGTCTCAAAGAAGGATTTGGTAGTGGGATTGTAAAACTTAAAGCCCCGAGAGCGTTATGCATATCCAACAAAATAGCAACTAATTGTTCTTGAGTCCAGTTTCTTTTCATGTGGCTTGTAAGCCCTTGCCTCAGCTGGACATCCCCAAACATGCAAATGCTTTAGACTAGGTTTCTTGCCTGTCCAAAACTCATACGGGGTTTTAGTTACTGCTTTTGACGGAACTCTATTAAGGATATAGACTGCAGTCTTTAGTGCCTATCCCCAAAGTGGTTCCGGTAAAGAGGTATGACTAATCATACTTCTAACCATGTCTTTAAGAGTTCAGTTTCGTCTTTCAGCAACACCGTTCATGCTAGGTTTGCCTGGCATGGTGTATTGTGGGACGATTCCGCACTCCTTTAGGTAGAGGGCAAATGGTCCTAGACGTTGTTCTCCTGATCCGTCATATCTTCCGTAATATTCACCACCACGATCAGATTTGACAACCTTTATTTTCTTGCCTAGTTGAAGTTCAACTTCGGCTTTGAAATCCTTAAATACGTCCAAGGATTGAGACTTCTCATGTATCAAATATAGGTATCCATATCTAGAGTAATCGTCTATGAATGTGATAAAATACTGTTGACCATTCCAAGAAGCCGTAGGGAACGGTCCACATATATCAGTATGAATCAATTCTAAGACGTCCGTAGCTCTATTGGAACCTAACTTTCTTGAATTTGTTTGTTTTCCTTTTATACATTCAACACAAACTTGAAAGTTGGTTAAATCTATAGAATGGAGGATTCTTTCATCAACAAGCCTCTGAATTCTCTGTTTAGAGAATGTCCTAAACGCTTGTGCCATAGGATGGCAAAATCCTCATTTAATTTTCGCTTAGTACCTTTAGCAGCAGAGTGCAAAATTTCATTATCTAAAGCAACAGTTTCAAGCAGATATAGTTTATCAATTAAAGAACCAGTGCCAACCAAATTTGAATTTAAGTAGAAACTAACCTTATTATTTCCAAAAGAACAATTATAACCAAATTTGTCCAAACAGGAAACAGAAATTAAATTCCGCCTAAATGACGGTACAATAAAAGTTTCAACCAAATCCAAATAAACACCGGTTTTTATTAGTAATCTAAAAGTCCCGATAACTTGAACTTTAACTTTAGTGTCGTCGCCCACATATATAAATCTTTCATTATCACTCGGCAGCCGGCTCCACAGGCAACCCTGCATAGACATACTTATGTGAGCAGTAGCACCAGAATCTACCCACCAAGTATTCTCAAGTACAAAAGCTAAATTAACTTCAAAACAAACAAAAGTGAGAGTCTTACCATGTTTCTCTCGCCAAGCAGCATACTTGGGACACTCTTTCTTTATGTGTCCCGCCTTCTTGCAAAAGAAACAAGTGAATTCCTTATCCTGTTTCTTAAGCTTTTTCTGCTTTAGCCCACTTTCTGCAGTTGTTTTAGCTCACTTCCTTTTCTTATCCTGAGAGGTTGATGCCAAGTGAGAACTTTCCACCTTATCTCTCTTTAGTCTCTTTTCATCTTGCACAAGATGTGATATGAGCTCATTAAGAGTCTATTTATCCTTCTGAGTATTGTAACTCACCATAAATTGACCAAATTGTGCAGGAAGAGATATGAGAATCAATTGAAAGAGCAGGTCATCCGAAAGCTCTAACTTTAGTTCCTTGAGTTTCCCATTGAGATTGGACATTTCCATAATGTACTCCCTTATGTTCCCCTTTTCTTTATACCTCATGGTAACGAGTTTTATTAGGATGCTACTCGCTTCCGCTTTAGCATTATTGGCAAAGAATTGCTCAATTTCCTTAAGGAACTTCTTGGCATTAGTGCTCTCAGTGATAGAGCCCCTGAATGTGCTCGGAATCGAGCGCTTCATGATCATCAGACACATGCGATTAGAGTGGTCCCATTTCTCAATTTTATCCATGTTTGGATTTTCCGTAGTGGAAACGGGTCGCTCCATCCGAAGCGCATGGTCCAAATCCATGCAACCGAGAACGATTTCAACGCTCTCTTTCCACATGGCATAGTTTATCCCGTTCAAAGTAGGGATACCAACAAGTTGGACAAACACGTTATTAGCATTAACAACTGTACATATCAAAACATAACATGCTCAACATTTATATCATAGCGGATAATAAAATATGACATAAATAATTCGAAAACTATTGGTGGGCCCATTAACAAGATACATAGTACAACATTAATAATTAATCTTTGGACTAATTATTGACTCGTAATTGGTACTCTGTAACACCCCGATTTTCGAAAGTCATCATTTCAAGTGAATACCGAAACCAATATATTAGGGAAAAATAGGATAAATAATTTTGGACTTGAATCCTAAATTTTATAGTCTAGATGGATGAAGGATTCAATTACGAGTCCAATGGTTATTTCCGGAGCAAAATCGGAGCTATAACGAAGAAGTTACGGACAAAACCGTGAATAATGAAGAACCCGGACAAACAGTGCACGGGGCGAGTTGTGGCGCGACTTAGGTTGCCCCGTAACCCGCCCGGAGCCCTGTTCAAGCATAAAACCCATTCGGGCGACTTGTGGTGTGACCTAGGCCGCCCGGTAACCCGCGCGGAGCCCTGTTTGAGCTTAAAACCCGATTTTTCAGCCACCAAACTTCATTTCTTCATATCTTTTGCATCACAACTCCGATTTTGGTGATTCAAGTTGCCATGGTTTCGTTTTTGAGAGCTCTTCAAGGATTTAGAAAGTTATTGGAATTCTATTGGAAGATCCAAGGATATTTGGTGGTGGTAAGTTCCTCATCTCTCTCAATGTTAAGTTAGGGTTAGATGGTTTCACCCTTTTTCCTTTCATCCTTCAACTTAGGTGTGTTTTTGGTGACTTGTATGTTGAAGGAACCTTGTATATGTGTTGGATCTATGATCTAGAGAAGTTTCTTGGAGATTCAAGCCTTCATCTTTGGAGATTCAAGTTTTGGGGGGTAAAATCTAGATTTAGCCTAAATCTAGCAAGGTGAGTTCAAGTTGATTTGTGAAAACGTTGTACATGCCAAAATGTCTATTTTAAAGTGTTTATGTGTTTTACATGAAATTATCAACTGATGAGTTATTTGGTAATCTTTGATTATTTGAAGTATTTAACTTTATAAACTTTGTAAAACACCCACATTCGGGATTTTTGGGCATTTTGTGAAATGTGTCATATATGAATGTGTTTTGATGATTTATTTCATAAAAGGATATTGGTCAAAATTCATTTTTAGTGTTTGTTGGTGTAACACCCCCGTCCCGCGCAGCCTGAGACGGGAGGAGTACAATCCAGTAACCGGATCAAAACTCTAAAACACCACAATTCAGAGTTGTACTAAGCTCCCCAAAATAACAATTAACTTATAACGAAACTTAAACATAATTACAAACCCAAAATATTATCATCTGAACTAATCCCAAAAGATTATACAAACCCGATATACAAAAGTTGATCTTAAGTTTGTTTTACTCCCAGTTCTATCTCGATCATTCAACTCGTCCCTGCAGTGGAACCTAAACCTGCCGAGGAAACAGAAAACACCTTGGCAGAGCAAAATTGCTCAGTGGGTGGATAATGTGCATAATGGTGTGAACATAATTAAGTTCAAATAAAAGTTAATATAAAACAACTGTTCTGTACATTAATAAAGAATATAGAAATCATTTACTTATTTATTTTAAAATCAACAAGTCGTCCGTATTGCAATAATACGTTCTCTAATCGGATGATCAGTCCAATCAGACTTGGAATGTCAATGTCGGGCACAACACCACCCATTCCCCGGTAACCAGTTCAATTATGGTATTCGGCTCTATCCGGTAACCAGACATTTTCTGGTGTTCGGCTCTTGGATGCATCCTACGTCCCCTATTTAGCTTGGCCTTAGCCTTTACGAGAACTCCATGGTCATTAATAGCCACCACGGAAGGCATCTCAACACCCGTGGCCCAAGTGTTGAGTCTAATTCAAATTCAAGAAAATTCGTGTTCTTAAAATCAATGTTTCAATCACCATAAAACCAAACTCTTTCATCAAAATGTTCGAATCATGAAACATATTCAAATGATTAGCATAAACTCAACTTTGAAAGAAAATAAATGTTTCCTAAACAAGTACTCGAAACCATAAGGTTCGGAGTCACATATAACAAGATGGATGGGATTTCCGGAATGTAACCGGTTACCCTCGATTCAAAGAAATAGGATATCCGTACCTTAGTTATCCCTTTCCTTACTTACGATTACCTACAATCATTTAATAAAACACTCAACTAATGCTCAACATAATTATTAAGATCTTAGACAATATTTTCCAAAAATCTCAAATTTGACTTAAAAACAGAAATTGACAGCTTCTGTATGCCGTAAGTTTCGATATATTTCTCCTATTTAGAAGCCAAAATGGACACTATCATCTAAATGAAAGTTGTACCTTGATATCTTAGGATTCTATAGCAACTGGATTTGTGCAATTTGGAGCTACGAGCAGGACAATACAGCCTTTACAAAAACAGTGCACAGGTTTTTGTCACACTGTGAGCTGATTCATAAACTCAGTATTTTGACACATTTAGACTCAAAATTAGGACTTGTACTATTCATAACAGTTGTTAAGGACATTCTAAGGTTTCCAATGGTATATCGTACACCTCATTTGGACCAACGGTTGATTTTATACGAATTTTCTAGTAACAGGACAACAACTCTAAAATTTCAATAGTCTCACAAACATTTTATCAAACACTTGATGTGCAACTTAACTTTGAAGCTCAATTTCGTTTTTAATGATCTCATTCCTTAATCCATGATATTCTTAGAGTATTCTAACCACAAGTTAACAATACCAAATGCATGCATCACCAATTATACATCTTAGAAGTTAAAACTCATAATTTTCAATTTAATTGAACATCTTTTGAAGATTATTACCTCAAAATGCTTTAGCTTTGATATCTTCAACTTTTCCTTGATTCTAATCAGCCCCTAAACACCAAATGCATACACTTTAACATATATTGAATCCACCAAAACAAACATTAAAGGGAAATAGAGAGTTACGTTGAGTAATATAACATTAATCTTCCAAAACCAAGCTTAACTTCTTCAATTTCTTCACCAATTTTGGTTTCTCACTCTAAGCTCTCTCTCTCTTTCTCTATACGGTTCTAGATGAAGAACAAAATATGTGATTAATTTTAATTTAGGTCTAAATGTATATAAATATAAGATAACTACTACTTAGTCCTTCTAGTTTCAAATTCTTACATTTTAAACCTTATAATTATTTTCTTTAAAATTATCCCTACTGTTAGTGTATATATGTGTATAAGGCCCATGCCTATGGGCCCATATAATCCCTGTATATAAATACCTTGTATCTTCTAGTCTAGGTTAAGTTTTGTATTATTATTTTTGCCGTATTGTATGTTTTCTCTCAATCAATATATCGAAGTCATCAAGCCTTCAGCATATTCATCGTCTTTTTCAATCATCATCATCTTCTAACATGGTATCAGAGCTGTAGGTTTGCTTTCTTCCTCACCCTAACCGTCACCATCCTTCTCTCGCCGTCGCTGCCGACAACCGAAACCCTAGCCGCAGACAACCTCTGAGACTCTCGCCGTCGCCGCCCTCTCTGTCTCTCGTCGCTGCCCTCTCTGTCTCTCATCGCCATCGCCGCCCTCTTTGTCTCTCATCGCACAACGCAAGTTTGTGCCAGTTCATCAGGTTGCGCCAGTTCATAGCGAGGTTGCGCCAGTTTCAAGTCTCCAAGTGTTTAGCACAAAGTCAATTTTTGCGCCATTGCCTCCTAGCGCAAAGTCTCTTTTGCGCTACCATCATCTCGCGCAAAGTTGGTTTTTGCGCCATTGCCTCCTAGCACAAAGTTCCTTTTACGCGACCATCATCTCGTACAAAGGTAGTTTGCGCCATTAGCTCTTAGGGCAAAGTGTTATCTTGCGCCAACCACTCTTAGCGTAAACTGTCTCTTTGCGCCAGCCAGTCTTAGCGCAAATCTGAAGTTTTCACGACCTGATCTGTTTCTCGTCACGTACATGACTGCCAATCTCAGTCATTCAAATCCTATTTCGGTTGTTTTCAATGGTAGCAACTACATCCTATGGCATCACCATATGACAATTCTGCTAAAATCCCACGGGCTTTACACCTATGTTACTGGTGCATCCAAACTTCCAGTTCAGGCAGTAACTGAGAATGCTGTTGATTTTGCAAAATGCATGAATGAGTGGGATGTCAATAATGCACGTATTCTGGGTTTCATTAATGCTTCCACTACTCCTGAGATCTACCAACAGTTTTTTGGCTATGTCACCGCCAAAAGCCTCTGGGATTTTCTCGCCAAGCGATACACGTCATCGGTCCTATCTCATTAGTATCAACTGTGGACCACCTTTCAGAACAAACACCAGCTTCCTAATCAATCCGTAAACTCTTATATCTCTGAAATGCAGTCTCTCAGAGATCATATAAGTCTTGGCGCACCACAGATTTTTGATGAAACGACTCAACAATTCACAACCTACTTCAACCAGCTACATTTGATCACCATTCTGATGGGTCTTACTGATAAATTCGAGAATGTTCGTGCTTCTCTTCTTCATAGGCAACCACTACCAACTCTTGAAGAAGCTATATCAGAGTTGTTAAGTGAAGAAACCCGTCTTCACATGCGCTCACCGATGCCCGCTACTGATAGCGTCCTCTACACTTCTCATCCCAAGGAAAAAGGTAAATGGATTAACAGCAACCATCCCAAATCTGTGGGAAAAATGAACACATCTGAGTGTGCCTTTTGCCATTCTACTGCTCATATTCTCCTTGATTGTCCTATTCGCAAGTGTCGTCGGTGTGGCATCACTCATCCACGCCATTATGAGTCTGATTTCCCTAAGAACTCAAAGAACACTGGCCCTCAGAACCGGACTCACACTGTTGTTGGGTCTACTATCGATGATACTGATGTTTCTCCAGTCTCCTCACCCGACCTCATGGAACTGATGCATCACAATCAGGAACTCATGGAGCAGATCATGTCTGGTGCTATGGGTATGAATTCTCAACACTCAACTGCATCAGGTAACTCTTGGCTCTTTGACTCTGGGTGTTGCAATCATATGACACCCTACACTGATAGTTTTGTTTCTAAGAAATCACCTCAGCATTTTACGTCAGTACGGACTGCTGACAACACTGGCCTACCGGTATCTTTTAGTGGCAACGTCTCCACTCCTCATATACAATTACCGGATGTTCTAAATGTTCCAAAACTATCTCTGAGCTTAGTTTCGATTGCGCAGCTTCTAGAATCTAATCTGATCATTTTATTTCATTATTCTGGTTGTGTTGTATAGGATCCAAAGACCAAGCAGATCCTTGGACTCGGCCGTAAAGTTGGACGGATGATTGAAGTGGTCTATTTTCGTCTTCCATTACCATCTTCAAGTCTTGTTGCCTCAGTTTCCAGCAGTTCTTCCTTTGACTTGTGGCATGCCCGGCTAGGTCACTTATCTCTAGACATAATAAAATCATTAGCAAATTTAGGGGTGTTAGGAAATTGTGTGTCAACTGACAGTATTTCTTGTTTATCATGCAAACTTGGCAAACATCATGTTTTATCTTTTAACACAAATGAGTTTCATTCTACTTCTTCTTTTGATCTTAATCATTCTGATGTATGGGGACCAGCACCACATCCATCCATGGGGGGTGCTCGATATTTTGTTATTTTTATTGATGATCATACACGTTTCACATGGATATATCTCATGAAACATCGTTCGGAGCTACCTCAAATTTATATTATGTTTGCTCGAATGATTCACACCCAATTCTCAAAATATATAAAGATTCTTAGAGCTGACAATGCTATGGAATACAAAGAGTCCTCTCTTCTCTCCTTTCTTCAATCTCAGGGGACTCTCTCTCAGTACTCCTGTCCCGGCACATCTCCTCAAAATGGTCGTGCTGAACCCAAACACCGTCATATTCTTGATACGGTTCGCACTCCTCTCATTTCTGCTAAATGTCTAGAACGTTTTTGGGGTGAAGCTTCTTTCACTGTAGTTTATACTATCAATCGTCATCCTACTCCCACCCTTAATAATAAGTCTCCTTATGAGGCTCTTCATGAGGTCTCCCCTGCCTATGAACTTCTAAAAGTTTGGGGTAGTGCTTGTTTTGTTCAGTTACAACCTCATGAACATACCAAACTTGAACCTCGCTCCAGACTTTGCTGCTTCCTTGGATATGGTATTGAGCACAAGGGTTATCACTGCTGGGATCTTATCTCCCAGCGTCTTCGTATATCTCGTCACGTTACCTTCTGGGAACATGTTCCTTTTTCTTCTATATCTAAGTTTCGTGAGTCCCCTACCTTCACCGCTCCGTTCTTTACTGATGCTTCCATATCATTGGACTCACTCCAATCTGATATCACTTCGTCTCCGCCTATTGCTCAAACACCTTCTGAATTCGCTTCTCCTTCAGAGTCTCCTGCCTCTACACAGCCTGCCTCTCCTAGTTTTCCTGATCAACATCAATCATCTACTCCATCCACACAGCCAACATCTAAGCTGCCTGCTGAGTCTTTGGCTCCTGGACCGTCTCAATCTCAGAATGTTAGACGATCAGATCGGGTAAGACAAGTTCCTTCTCATCTTCGTGATTATCATGTTTATGCTACTCTACTGTCCAATCATGAACCTACTTCCTACAAGGAAGCCTCCTCTAATCCTGATTGGAAAAAAGCTATGGATGAGGAACTTTAGGCTCTTGACAAAGCTCAGACATAGGAATCTGTCCCTCTTCCACCGGGCAAGTCACCCATTGGTTCCAAATGGGTGTTCAAAATCAAGACAAAGTCTGATGGCTCTATTGATCGGCACAAAGCTCGCCTTGTGGCCAAGGGCTTCAATCAAGAGTACGACATTGATTATGAGGAGACATTTGCACCTGTTGCTCGTGTCACTTCTGTTCGCAGTCTTCTAGCCATCGCAGTTATCAAACAATGGCCTCTCTTTCAGATGGATGTTAAGAATGCCTTCTTGAACGGTGACTTATCTGAAGAAGTCTACATGACACCTCCTCCAGGCGTTCGACTTCCACAAGGTTATGTTTGTCGACTTCGGAAGGCTCTTTATGGACTCAAGCAAGCTCCGCGAGCTTGGTTTGAGAAGTTCAGTTCCACAGTCACCTCTCTGGGTTTCTCACCCATCAACTACGATTCCAGACTGTTTACTCGGACCACTGAGGCTGGCACAATCTTACTTCTTTTGTATGTGGATGATATGATTATTACTGGCAGTGACTCTACAGGCATAGCTCATCTCAAGACATCTCTCAGCTCCTGTTTTGAGATGAAGGACCTTGGCTATTTACACTATTTTCTTGGTGTTGAGGTGCTCTCAGATCCATCGGGAATTTATCTTTGTCAAGCCAAATATACCTCAATTCTCTTGTCAAAAGTTGGGCTTACTGACAACAAAACTGCATCCACTCCTCTTGAGCACAACCTTCATTTGGCTCCGAATGCTGGACCTCCTCTGCGTGATCCTACTTTGTATCGACAGTTAGTGGGGTCACTTGTCTACCTGACAGTTACTCGCCCTGACATTGCCTATGTCGTTCATACAGTCAGTCAGTTCATGTCTGCACCCTGTTCCGATCACTATGCTGTTGTCCTTCGCATCATTCGATATTTAAAAAGGACCATGTTTCACGGTCTTCATTTTACATCCGCATCATCATTGACTTTGTGAGGATTTTCTGATGCTGATTGGGACAGTGACATGACTGATCGTCGCTCAACTACCGGCTACTGTTTCTTTCTTGGAGACTCACTCATATCTTGGAGGAGCAAGAAACAATCTCTCACAGCTTGATCTAGTACTGAAGCTGAGTATCGAGCACTAGCTGACACGGCTCAAGAACTTGTGTGGTTACGCTGGCTACTCTCTGACATGGGGGCTCCTCAACATTCTCCAACTCCATTGTGGTGCGACAACAACAGTGCGATTCAGATCGCTCACAATGATGTCTTTCACGAGCGAACGAAGCATATTGAAATTGACTGTCACTTTGTTCGTCAACACGTGACTCGTCAGACTATCCAGCTTCTTCCTATTTCAACTATTGATCAATTGGCCGACATTTTCACTAAAGCTCATCTACCAGGATGGATTCGTGATCTAGTTTCCAAACTCCATCTGGTTCATTCTTCTCCCAATTGAGTTTGAGAGGGGGGGGGGATGTTAGTGTATATATGTGTATAAGGCCCATGCCTATGAGCCCATATAATCCCTGTATATAAATACCTTGTATCTTCTAGTCTAGGTTAAGTTTTGTATTATTATTTTTGCCGTATTGTATGTTTTCTCTCAATCAATATATCGAAGTCATCAAGCCTTCAACATATTCATCGTCTCTTTCAATCATCATCATCTTCTAACACCTACAATGCTAGATACAACTATCCAATTAAAGGTACAAGTCATAAAAGCTTCGGTTCTTAAAATTACGAATACTACTTCGAATAGAAACATATATCCGTATTAACTGAAAATAGGGTTATTATAGTTAGGTTTTATGCATCATTCATGTAATGGGACGTTTTAGAAGTAAGAGTGTGAGTCTTTTGGGTTGGATCATTCCCGACCTTGGGAACATTTCAGAAATAATAATCTTTCTGGGTTTTGGACCGAAGGCCAATGGTGATTTGAGAAACAAAGATTTTGGGAAAAATGTAATTTGGTTTTGATAATCCAAGAATCTTTAAATCTTAGAGAGAGAAAGTAGAGAGAGAGTAAGCGCAAAGATCTTGTATTGAATGAATGAGCGTGTAATTCTTACAAGACACAAAGACCAAAGGGACTTAAATACCCTTGGTCAATACAACACAGTATGCAACTCTAAACACAGTATTAGACCAAGCCTATAAATACAATGATTACTATAAAATCAGACTTAACAGGTTTATGTAACTCTATTGGCTCTCGTGTTTTAGCCAAATGTCTATTAAGCCTTTTGGGGCTTGATTTATAGTCGGTTGAGTCTTTGGAAACGTTTGTTCAGTTTTGGTAGCTCGTTAAGGAGCCTTGGACGTATGGTGTACTTAGTTGCATCTTATTTGAGAGTTACATGTTTTGAATGTGTTAGTTCATTCTTTTGAGTCATGTAACGTTTTAAACTATAATGCATTGGATCCATAGGCATATGGGTCAGTCAGTTGGTTTAGTTGGGGACTTTACCCCCGTTTTGGGACTGGATATTGTTTATGGCTAGCGGGAGGGCTCAAGATATATATCGTGGGTGGTTGAACTCGATGATCGTGTAACCTTTATTGAAGGGCTCGAGGTATATATCGTGGATGGTTGAACTCGATGCCCGTTTGTAATCCAGTCTGGTTACTCATCGTGGAATTTAGTGTCCGCGTTTGAAGTCTAGTGAGTGGTCCCCAAGTCATGTTGTTATGTAAGCTTGTGGTGGTGCTCTTGGAGAGCCGGATATGGGGACTTGTGACTTTGTGGTGACACTCATTTAGAGGTCGAGTAGACACTAGGGTCATTTGGGTATCTTGCGGTGGTAGCTCGGTTGGGATCCGTATACGGGGATCCATGGCTCTATGTGAAGCTCGGGAACATTAGTAAGCGGCTTAACTTTGTGTGCCCGCCACTTTCGATGGAATTCGGGTATCCCCCGTCACCGAAAGGTGTTGTTTTTGGGTATTGAGTTTTATTATCCAAGTTTCGGTGACGTTTTGTTTAAATGGATCTTATCCATTATTTATGTGTTGAGTATTATGCCCCACCCGTGTTTTGGGCATTTCAGGATATTAAGTATTAACCGCATTTTCATAAATGTAGAGGTCGATTTCTATTCACGTTTTGAGTGAGTTTTGGGTTGGAGTTTATTTACGAAAGAACGTTTTATATTGGGATCATGTCCCCGAAGTAGTTTGGATTTGAAAACGTTTATCTGGGTGTTTTGCCCAAAATGCATATTATTGGAAAACGAGTTGTTTTCATATTCAAAGCATGTCCTTTGAAATATTATGATTTAAACTGCATTACCTCATTTTAAAGATATCTTTATTCATGTGGAAAACTCTTGAACTCACTAGGCGTTAGCCTAACCTTTTTATTTGTCGGCATTTGCAACAGGTTCTGGTTGAGAATAGCTCTAGTGACATTGTGCAGAGAGGAGTGCTAGTATTGTGCTCGAGAAGTGGTTACCTTAGTAAAGTCTTCCGTAATTGTTTCGGGAAGAGCAACTTGTAGTTGGGATTAAGTAACACCCGACTTGGTCTAGTCCTTGTGTAAGACTGGAGTTTATATTTGTTGAGGTCAATAGAGAATTTTATTTTGAAATTTATCTTTTACTTGATGTAATATCGAAATTTTAATTAGTTGCTCTTACCAAATTTGAGGGTGTTACAAGTTGGTATCAGAGCTTAAGTTTGAGAGAATTAGGTATTGAATTTTGATGCCTAGACTCAAGCTAGCGTACTTTTGAATGATTGAAAGCGAAATTACACCAATAAGCACTATAAGATTGGATGTTTTGAGGATATTGGAGTCACTAGGAGCGAGAATCACGTTAAGAGTAACAATGATGATCATGTACAGTACGTTCATAATTGCACCTGGCCAGTGTTATGGTGAACCAACGAGCTACATGTGTATACTTGGACTACTTTGATGTGATGACCGTTGGGGTAGTGAAGAAGTTCTAAGTGAGTAACCGTTATGAGAGGTTGATGACTTTAGTATTCGTCACTTGGAGTGACGGTAAGCCTGGTGATTGCATTAAGTGGATCGTTTCTGGTCGGATTGATTGGTTGGATTAGAACCATAGACTCTTGGAACTGATGTTATTTCGAGGAGAAATTGTGAGGTAAACCTATGAAATCCTTGATCTTCGCCTTAAGATGTTGAGCATCTGGATGACGATAGTGTAACTAAGAAATTAAGGAGCGTGGTTTCGAGATGTTGAGCGCCGATCAACTGCACGCACATAACTTATTTCTAAATTAAATCGCCATGTGGGTTAAATTGCAAATCTTGAAGCAATGTTTTAGCAATGCTTTAGCACACACAAGGTTTTGAACCATGATTTCGTGCATGTACAAAATTGTTTTATGACACGAGGTTTCAAAACGTTGTTGAAGATTTTCTTTATTCATATTGTTGTCCAATGTTATTTCGAGTTTTGCGATATGAGTATTTTGTTGTTGTTTGGGGACTTGGATAAGTAACTGCGGTTTACGACTTTAACATTGGATCTCCTTCGCGTATGTTAAGGTTTTGGACGAAAAGTTATCTCCCATTATCTTGGTGTTTGAGTTTTATTGAGAATTTTAATTCTTACGATTTTGTGGCTTTAATGGGGTGGCTTTAATGGGGTGGCTTTAATGGCGTCAAGTGGTATCGTTTTCCTTGAGCTTTGTGTGAGTTGCATATAGCATGCATACATGTCCATTTGGAACTTCCGTCATAGTGTTTTAGCTAACACTTTAGCCAATGAGAGCCTATTATTATTTGGCTTTGAGCTTGAAACCGACATAGATTATTTTATGTTCTAACCAAAGTGCATGCACATATCACCTTACTAGTCTTGTGAAACAATCCATCTCATGCAAGTTTTGTGTGGGATCTTATTTCATGCCGTGTTGTGGCTAAAAGAGAGGAAACTTTGAGAGTTTGATATCATGAAAATGTTGTTTTAGGTTTTGCAAGCATTTTATTTGTACGGACTAAAGTTTGGAATCAAACTAAATTACTCTTAGGTTTGATCAAATTGCATGCATATGTCTTTATTAAGTTTTGGGGAATAAACTGATGAATGCGAGTCACGTTGGAAAATTTTATTACATGACATTATGTGGTTAATGCAAAAATTTCTGGAATTTGATTTCATGAATTTCCCCTCCTGTAGTTTTGTACAAATGCCTTGTTATGCACTGTTTTAGTACGTAAAACTATTTCTCATTCACTACATAAATCTATGCAAGTTGGGACCGTAGAGGTCCCTTTGAAAAAGATTGTTGCAATATCTTTCGTTGGTGTCAGTATTAGTTTGATTATTGATCAAATATTTTTCCGAAATGATTTTATATGTGTGACGGTTGTGATCACTTTGTACACCTACCGAGAAAATCCTGTCAAACAACAGTCGTCCTTTGGGCCGGCTATTGCTCACATGGAAAACTTTATAATAATCACATATTTATTACCGCATGTATATCAATTATCCGGCCAAAATAACGACTTTCCTTTGGGCCATTCATTATTTTGCATGAACAAAAAATATACTCATCTTCATATTTCGAATATATCAATTTTCACAACAGAGGTTGCTTTGGCAACTATGTTGTGTCAATCAATCTATTTAAAAAAATACAAGACAATTAAGTGTAAATCTAATGGAACAACACTTAATTTCAATGGAAAACATTAATTTCACTTTAGATCAACTAACATAATTCTCCGAATATTATCTAATGAGTGCAAGAGTCAAAACAGAAACCTAAGTTTCGACTATCTCGCGTCTCGATCTAGAGTCCTCGCGTCGCGAGGAATGAAGGTTATAATTCAGAATGTGTCTCGTGTAGCAAGGAACCCAAATTCGCGTCGCGAGAATTTCTAAATGAAAAACAAAAAAACACTTAATAAAGAAGACTCACGTCGCGAATTTAACCATTCGCGTTGCGAGGTTCGAAAACCCAAAAAAAACGCAACGCTAAAGCAATATAATCCTCTCCAAACATGAACAACCACGATCGAGAGGAAAAGAAAAGATAAATAATTCAATGCGAACAAACCGTGGCTCTGATACCACTTGTTAGGATTTATTCATAAAGCATCGAATTATTAAACAAACAGGAATAAGAACGTGCGTACCCGTCTCCATTAGTTAGGCTTGATTCTTGATTCGCAGATTCCCGGCTACAGTTTTCCTCAACGCAAAATCCCGGATGTTCTTCCAATGGGGAGAGATCGAACCTTATGATTTTGGTGTCTTGGGAACCCTAACCCTAGTCGTCCTTATATAGGTTGTAATTAGGGTTCCCATTAAACTCTAATTAAACCTAACGAGTTTCCTCTCATTAAGGCCCATACAATCCTTTTAGTTATAATCGGGTTTCCATAATTAATTAATCACTTAATTGGCCCATTACTAAATAGCCTTAATATAATTGGATTAATAATATGTAAGCCCACAATAATTATTGGATTTATTAAATAAATCCCAATAGAGACAAAAAAATGTATTTTCTTATTCCACAAAAATAGGTGGAACAACATAGGACAAAAGTGAGACAGAAACTAAAAATTATTGATCTACCGCCATTTGATATATAATCATAATATGATATTAATCTTAAGGGTCACCACTACCCATCGCCGCCACCACCACCACCATCGACGGCCACCAGTAGCCACTGCCAACCACCATCGACCACCTATACCTATTCATCCACTATAACAACCTCCTCCACCACCTCCACAACCATCGATCATCGCCACCACCACTACCATCGTCTATCACCTCAACTAACACCTATTACCACCACCCATGGCCGCCACCACCATCGACGACCAACGGTAGCCACCGCCAACCATCGTCGATCACTTCCACCTCTTCCTCCACTACAACAACTTCCTCCACACACCATCGTCCATCGCCACCTCCATCGATCACCACCACCCATTGTTGCCACCACCGACGCTCATCCCCAACCATCGTTGGCCACCTCCGCCTCTTCCTCCACTACAACCTCTTTTTCCATTGTCCACCGCCATCACCACTACCATCGTCGACCACCTATACCTCTGCCACATCAACCACAACTACCTCCTGCGCTACCACTATCCACTATCTTTCACGTCTTTCACAACTACCGTCTTTCACCAACCACCCGTCGTCTTTATCTTTACCTGTCGCTGAACTATGTCTCCTTCAATTCATAAGAATCTTCTAAATTGAATCAAATATTATATTTTCATTTGTATGAATCGGATTTTTTCAAACTACTATCAATTCTTTCAGATTCTTCATTCAAATTTCGTTTCGTTGTTTTTGTATGTATTTATATGTATGAAAATTGTGTAAAAAAATAAAAATGTTTTATTTAAATTATTTAAAGATATATTTTATTTGTATATGACAAAAAACCATCAAATAACTTTTAGGGAAAACTTGTCTAGTCCTGTCATATCTAGTCCTAGTCGTACCAAACACAAGACAACCATTTGTCTTGTCCAGTCCTAGCCTCATGTCTTGTCCAGTTATGTCATGTCCAGTCTGGTTCAATCATGTTTGTGTACCAAACGCTACCTTAAATACGTATGAAATAAGAAGTAGTGACCTAACTTCTTAAAAACTCTTATCGCCACCTCAGTTCATATGTTATTCTTTCTCTCAAAACGCCTCTAGATGTTACAGAAACATACAGTCTTGTTGATTCAGATTTCAGACTTCAGACTTCAGTACCACCTCTTATTAATCAGAAGTAAAATAAGACTTTAGACTGTATACCTTTTAAAAGACAAACGACACCTAAGTAAAACGTTTCATATACATTAGTTATATACTCTAACCAGAAATTGTTTATAAAAATGCCCTCAAACTTTTTTCAAAAAATTAATGTTATGTAGAAAAAATAATTGGACTTATCTTTTTCTAATAAGGTTGTCGAACTTGTCCTATTAATAAATTTTTTGTTTAATATATAAGGATATAAGTTGATAGATTTTCAACCTTGTTTTAACAATTTACTACAAACAATATTAAACCTATAAAATTAAGTCTTAATTATATATTAAGTATTTTATTAAATAATTGGACATCCTAGGCTTATAAGTAAATATCGTTTTGCGATTTTCTTTGTATTTAACCCGAAGAAAAAAAATGAGGTATTACAAAATAATAAAACATACATATTTCATTCGATTTTAAAAGAAAAAAGATACAATCAACACTAGTATGAATTCTAAGTTTACATTAAGGGGTGTTTACTTGAGGCTTAATGAGCTTAATGACAAAACCGGCTTATTCGCGCAGACGTTTGGAGTATTTACTTGGGGCTTAATGACAAATATGGCTTATTCGTGCAGACATTTCCGGCTTATTCACTAAGTAGGGGAAAGATGTGTTGTCCCCATTAAGACACATCTTTGACATTTCTACCCTTTAAATAAATACATGTCTACCCTTCTACTCAATAATCACGCAATAAAAACCTAGCTGCTCGATTTCACCTTCATTGCTTGTTCGATTTCGATTTCACCTTCACCACTTGTTCGATTTTACTGCTTCGAGTTCATTGCTGGTTCGATTACACTATTTCAATTCACTACTGGTTCGATTTCAACCCTAGACAATAATTTCCTTTGGTCGATTTATCCAAAGGTAATGATTTTACTGATTGTTCGATACTTGTTTCTTCTCCATACTCGATTATTGTTCCATACTTGTTTCTTTAGTCGATTGTTGTTCCATACTTATTTCTTAAGTCGATTGTTGTTCCATACTTGTTTTCTTCAGTCGATTGTTGTTCCTTATTTTTTCAGTCGATTTTTGTTCCATACTTGTTTCTTCTCCATACCTGCTCGACATTTCTGCAATGTAGATTTTTGTAACCATGATTTCTACAATGTCGATTTCATACTTGTTTCATACTTGCTACTTTTTGTTTGAACTTGGCTACATTGTGTTTGAACTTGGAAGTTTAAGTACTTAATGAATTTTTGTTTGATTTTTGGATTATAGCAATGAATTTATGAATATATGGCTTAAAAAATAAACAGCAATTTATAAAAAGCTTAAAATTCATATTCAGGGGTAAATTGGTCATTTCTGCTATTCAGACTGTTAATTCAGATAAAAAAGTAAACAACAACATCAATTTATCCAGACAGACAAATTTATCCAGACAGACACATTTATCCATACAAGACTTAATAGAAAATTTGGTAAACAGTCCAATATGGGTTAAGTTGTCTGTCTGAATAAATATGTCTATCTAAGGGACGAGAGACAAATGGGTTTGAGGGAGATAAAATTAGAGAGGGTTGAATTATTTCTGGACATTTCTGATATTAATTTGTTTGGGATGTCTTAATAGGGACATGTGTCAAAGCCTTTGTGGCCATGGAGGTTCACCTGCGATGACTTCAGGCTATTCATGGTCACCCCGCGATTAGCCGGTGCACGTAAGCTAGACTGGAAACCCACAGTTACCACAAAAAAAAAGTGAGGCTCCTAGCTTATTCCATATAGTCATTTTAGCTTCATGGCTAAATGATTAAGCCATAAAGAAACACTTGTATGACTAAATAAATAAGTCGTCCAAACCATTAAGCTTATTAAACTGTAAGTAAACAACCCCTAAACTATAATTAATCGCCTTCAACAAAAACCTTCTCATAATCTCATCTATTATTTTAACAAAATGCATGGTTACATTCACCAAATCTATTATAAATTTGTGTTTCATATCCTTCTAACTTCAATTAATTGATTTATATACACAGGCGAGCTTCAATCCATATATACTAAACATTGCTACGAACTACTCAGAAGAATCACAACCATAATTACTAGGATTTGACACTACCGGACAAAGGGGCAATATCCGTCGAAAAATTTTCGACGGATTTCGGGCAGAATTCAAACAAGTCAAACGTCATTGACTTTCGCCAGAATTTATTTTTATTTTTATTTTTAAAAATCTTATTATTTTCCGACGGAACTTAATTTTTTTCATTATATCATACTAGTGTTGGCCCCGTGCATTGCACGAGAGGATAAATTTTTTGTTGGAATATTGAACCGAGTTAAAATGAAACGTAATTTCTCTGTTAACAATTAATGAAATACAATGTGAAAAACGAATGTATTTTCATAAGTGGTTAACTTGCATATATTCTTAATCGTTTGTTGTTATGAGTTTGTGCAATAATATTAGAAATAGAAGGTCTGGATGATTACCCAACCATGTAGACCATGATGTGGGCATTTTTTCAGCATATCCTTATATCTATCTCATGCCTCGTAGATAGGGATGGCAGAAAACCCCGAAACCGACGGGGAAACCCGAAACCCGACTAAGTTCGGGTCGGGTTAGACAATTTCGGGTCGGGTCGGGTAACGGGGAAAATTCCGGGGATTTTATCGGGTTCGGTATCGGGGCAAGGTATCCCCGCCCCGATATGTATATATATATATTAATAAAAGTAAAATTATATATATATTATTAATATTTAATATAAATATGTTTAGTTTTTTTAGGGTTGATTTATTGATGGATTTCTTAATGTAGGGAGGTAATAAAGAAAGTGGCACGACGTCTTTGGATGAGTTGATGTGATAAAGTATTTTGTTTGTGTCTTTGTCGGAACAAGTTTATGTTTGGTTGTGTTAACTGTTAAGTGTTAACAAACTTGATTTTGGATTGTGTTTGGACTCCAATTTGGATTGTGTTTGGAACAACAATTTTAATTTAGATTTTTGGATTGTGTTTGGAGCAACAATTTTAATTCACATCGCATTTCAACATGATTCTCCAGCCATTTTTATTCTTGGTTTTTTTCCCAATGTTCGGGTTCGGGGATCGGCGGGTCGGGGCATAAAAAATCCCCGACGGGGCGCCCTGAATAAAAACCCGACGGGGACGGGGCAGGGACGGGGATGCATTTCAGTTTTGGGGACGGGGACAGGGGACGACAAACCCGCCCCGAACCCGCCCCGTTGCCATTCCTACTCGTAGAGTGTCTCCTGGTCCCATTGAGCAAAGTGGGTTATTTCAGCCATCAACTGTGTTGTCCTACCAGGTGGAAAGAATTTCTGAAGAAAAGTCGCGGCCATTTCGACCCAAGTATTGATCTGATCAGTAGGCAGACTTTCTTCCCATATCTGAGCTCTTCCCTTAAGTGAAAAGTTAAAAAACCTCAATTTGATGGCATCGTCCGACACTCCATTGATCTTGAAGGTGTTGCAGATCTTTTCAAAAGCCCGAAGATGTCCATGAGGGTCCTTTGTCGGTGCTCCCCCAAACTGGTTTTGTTGTAGGAGTTGGATTGTACCATACTTGATTTCAAAATTATTTGCTCCTACTGCAGGGGCTTGAATGCCTCTATTGATAGCTGCCAAATTCGGATTAGCAAATGATCTCATGGCACTCTTCCCGGAGGCGGAGGTGGCGGTGGTATCTCCTCGTTTCTGGGTCCTTCTTCACCCATCTGTATTCGCCTCCTAACTTTTGATGCTCTTCACAAATGGCGCGTAGTTCATTCAATTTCATGGTCTATTGGCTCTAGGCTTATTCCTCGAGTACCTCTTGGCATAAACTAGTTAGTAACTGCAAAAATCAGAATAGAGAATTAGTAACCCGGAAATCAAACAGTAAAAATAACTAAAATAAAATAAAATAAAATGTCCAATGCAATAATGCCTATAGCTGGTTGTGCTAGCAGTGCAAACTAGTTCCCCGACAACAACGCCAAAAATTAACTTGATAGGCGGGTTTACGCCCCCCCTAATCTTACCGCAAGTGTACGGGTCGAATCAAGTAATGTGTACTTGGAAGTACGAGTATCGAACCAAGGGAACTAGGAACTGAGTATCACAATGACTATAATCACTATTTTCTGGACGATCCAATTGATGAATTGTTGCTGATTAAATAATAACTAAATTAATGAAAATAAACTATAGAGTAAAAGCAAGAACAAAGTTGAAAACTTTTTCGGGAAGAAAGCGGTTGAGGGTTGGAATTCCAATGGTTTTCACAAAGAACACTCCACTTATGACTGTTATCAGACTAATCCAATTAAATGAATACACAATCACCAAAATAACTATTATTCTCTCTCGAGCAACAACAGAGTTATCTCTAAAAAGATAAGTTTCATCTCTCGATCTCAACCTATGAGTTCAGAAATTCATTAAGAAGAAGATTGTAAAATAGGTACTAAGGTTTACTTGGTATATCTATATCCAATTTCTCACCTTAGGCATACAAATCCAATTCAAGTTATAAACTAGTTCTCTCGAATCTAATCTATAACACATATATCAATTTGTAAGTTGATCAGGCTCACAAAAGCATTAAGACCAAATTCATATGCTTCATTAATTAGAAAAACTGATAAAAGTCACAAGATTTCGTGTTCATATGCTTAAAAACCAAAGTTCATCCAACCCCCAACATCTAAATATTAGTTCATGTTGGGGGTGTTAAAACACAAAGCAATAGGAAGAAAAATCAAACTAAACATGGTCTCTTGAACAAAAGATCTAGATATGAACAAACTCCCTTTTGTTGAATCGCAATGCCCACGAACAATGCTTTGATCTTCGTTAATCTTGTGTTTTCTGATGATTTCCCCGCGTTAATTGGATTGAAAACTCGTGGAATATCGCTCATAATCTCCCCAAAATCACCCTTTACCGTTATCTAGTGTAGTGGTAGCTGAATAATGAAAACCCTAGGTGAAATGGGGCTTTAAAACGCATCAGCATGCTACTGGTACTTACACTGAGACTTAACTCTCGGTAAAAGTCTCGATGGGCACTGTTTCTCAAAAATTGCACTGGCGCTAGTTACACCGAGAGTTAACTCTCGGTGGGCAAATTTTCCAAAACTCAGATTGATGTTAGTTACACCGAGACTTAACTATCAGTAAAAGTCTCGGTGAACACTTTTTCTCCAAAATTGAACTTTGATGCATTTTTCTGAGCCTTGAGCCAATATTTGACTTGCACGAGCTTTGTTTTGCCATTAAACTTATCGGGTGCGTCACTCTCGTCTATAATTAGCTTCTTTTGGACCATTTTCTTAATTTATTTCCGAAAGATAGATAGCTGAAAAACTCGCGAATAAATGTGAAAAGATGCTTCGTTTGTTTGGAGAAACAAGCATAATTACCCAAAAAGTGACTCTAAAATAACGCCGAAATTGGCGTTATCAGATTCCTATGTGCATATAGAAATGTAAAATGAGCGATGTGTTTGTGGAGGGTCATTTCTTACAAAAGTGGGTTTTAACCCAAGTAACCATGCTTATAGCTAGACTTGTTACAATAGTCTATTTGTGTCCATTGTTGGTGATGAAATGGGTTATTCTTAATATAACTGTGAAATATGCATTATCATGTTTTAGAATGGAATGTATTATACAAGGGAAATGTTATCCTTATTTAGTCATGATCATAAATGTGAAGTTTAATGTATAATTCTTTGTGCACGAGGATTTGGATGGCATAATATACCTGGTTATAATTGTTGGCCACGTTGGGTCACTAGTGAGTAGGCAATGGGGGAGTTTATAGTCCTTGAGGTGTAACTCGTCTAGATTTGATAGGTAATAATTCCCGTAAGTCATTGAGGTGTAACTCCACGTAAAGACATAAACGGTTTGAGGATTGTGATGTCTTGATGGCATGGGAACTAGAACCAGGGCATGAGGTGTAATCTAATAACATCACGGGGTGACTCCATTCACGTGTTCTTGTCACCCACGATGGAAACGGGTCTCCCCCGTATTTCAAGAGGTATCTCTTGTGTGTATTTGTTCAGGCGTGGAATATCTTTACAACATTGAATGTTGGCGTTGGTTCAACCTTTGGGTATATCGGTAACAGTTAATTATGATGCTATTATTTCAATTATAAATTGTTCAACCTTTAAGACCTCACTAGACTTTTGGTCTAACACTTGTCTTGGTATTTGTTGACTCATAGGTCCCACTAGCGATGTGCATAGGGCACCTTGATTTGTCGGTCGTGCACCTAGGAGCTTTGAAGGACCGGGCTTTTGGGAAACTTTTGAGAAGAGCGTTTTGGAGGTATAACGACACCCACATTAATCTAGTCTTGAATATTGTTCTAGATTAAATAGGTTGTTGTGTTTTATGTCTCATTCATTCGTTACTAATATTGGTGCAAACTACCACAACTTTATTGGCTTTTAGTTGTTTATATTTACATGATGATATATACCTCCGTATTATAGTCGTCATATTGTCGAAATTTTAAGTTTTAAATTGACACTATTTTTTAAGGGTGTTACAATTACAAGGAGTATAATAACAGTGGGAATGTACTTGAGATAACGATGATCTTAGAACAAAGAGATGCTTTAATGGATCCAATTGGGCTTTAATGGACCCACATGGGCTTTAATGGTTTATGTTGGGCTTTAATGGTTCCTGTTGGGCTTTAATGGATCCACTTGGGCTTTAATGGATTTATTTGGGCTTCAATTGATCCAGTTGGGCTTTAATGGATCCATTTGGGATTTAATGGACCCACATGGGCTTTAATGAACCCAGTTGGGCTTTAATGAGAGATAGGCTACAGATACGTACTACCGAATTCATTAAGTATCACAACAACAATTATTAAAGCACGCTCACGTAATAATATACTCATAATTGCAGTAGCTAAGTGAAATTATGAATATATATCATACACAAGAATTCTTAATATCGTCGCAACAATTCTCAATTTATGCAATTCCGTAAATCTTAACGCTCTCCCCACCTAAAAATTTTACCCCAGGATGGATGTCTTACCATAAACGAATACAGTCTAAGTCTAGGCATGCTAAGGTCAATTACTAGTTCACTTAAACTAAAGATCTGATAACAACTTGTAACACCTCAAAAATGGGATAACAAAATTTCCGGAAAATGGAAATGTGATATTTAGAAATGCCATAGCATGAGCCTCCCAAAAATAGGGAAGTACAGAAACATGTTTAATTACAGTTTGTAATTGTAAAGGAAATAAATAACAACCTATTAATCTAATTCCTTAAGCAGAAATAAGATTACAAAAGGGGTGTCGTCTATAGTCCAACGAAGGTCTTCACAAAATGTGCACCCACTTGCACTCCCCATGCTCACACGGGTTTGCCTAAACCTTCTTAGATGCAGCGACACTAGAACCTGAGATACACATAGACACCAAACAAATGTTAGACCAAAAAGCTTGGTGAGGTTGAATGACCAATAACAAATGCATGAATGACAATTACACAGCTCTTATCAACGATTATATCCATAGCCCGAATAAATGGGGGAGACCCATAACACCAATCAAATTCCACCCAAGAGACGAGATAACCTAGTGTCAACTTCCATGAGCGACACCACAAGGTCCAGCACATCCGGGGGTACAACAAGACATTGCCCCAAATGGCGGAGGTCTAGGTACATACCAACACGGTGGCACCCAAGACTATGTCCTCCTAGTGTCTATTTGACTTGGTTCATCCATTCAACTCATTTATGACCAATGAGGAATAGTAGTTCTCACAAGATAAATATAATGCCAATGTAAGTCACATGGTCCAGGTATTAATACTCATACACGAGACATGAGATGATACACACCATAATAGTTTAAGCATATACCCATGAAGAAACTTATCCACATCCCCAATCATATATGTATTTCTACCTTTCAAGGATTTCCCTTCACTTTCCCAAAACATCATTTATATCAAATAACTTATATGAATTAAAACTCTAACTTTACATAACAAGGAAACATAATGAAAATGCAAGTATGAACATGTATCTCATTTATAAAAGGGTTTAAAACACTCACAACCTAGGTTTTTGGATAAAAAAACCTAGAAAATTTAGCAAACCCTAGAGAAGTTGGTGATGAAGATTCTTGAGACTTGATAGCTTGAACCCTAGGTAGCAACTTGAAATAAATGCCATAGATCAACCCCTTTTGGACCAATAAATGCTTCCAACCAAGGTCTAGGTTTGCATTAAAGAGGAGGGAGGTTTTGGGGAAGAAATTCGCCCTAGGTATGCTCTCCAATCTCTAAAAACGAAGTTGGAAATGGAACTTCTCCAAAAAAACTCGTGAAGGCAGGTTTATAAACTCTCAGAGAGCGGGTGCGACAATGTTAGGCAACTTTGCCATGGGCATTGTCGCTAGTAGCCCCATCCTACGGTACACTCCTAGTGAGTATGCCAGGTGACTTTGCCCTCGGGCATTGTCGCTAGACAACGTCGCCGACCATGCCCCTCCTTACGGTACATCCCTGGCGACTATGCCAGGCGACTTTGCCCTTGGCATTGTCGTTGGCAAGGTCGCCCCCACCTGCCGGGACATGTTTTCCTTCCGTTTCTCGCTCGTAACATCCTAGATTGAAATTTTTGTCTCGAGACAACGTCATTAAGCAACTTAAAGGCATAAAGCTAGCGAGAAGTTAGCGAAATGAAAGATAATTTTACCTTAAATGGTTAACGGTTTTCCGGGTGTTACAGATGGGTTCCGGTGAAGTTGAGTTAACGTGAGAAGTGGACAAGTGGTTATCAACCATTAGATGCACATTATAATAAGATGCACCGAAATAAGATTCATCAGATCAATCCCCGTATAAAGCACGATTCATACACAATGCAAACATAATTTTTTAATTTTAAAAAAGCAATAAATCTTTACTTATCCATTAAATAATTAGAAAATAGTTATCCGTTTGACCAACTTCAAGAAAAAACGACAGAACGTTGGTAGGATGTTTTGTATTCTTTGGCTTAACTATGTTTCTATATATACTTGTGGTATCTTTTGGCTTAACTAAACTATAAGGTTCATGTAATATTATTAACCAGTGGAAATAATAAAGAGTTGACGGCGGATGCATGCAAGATTTAAATATGAAACATTAAAATTTGGAATCAAGCTTTGTAACGTTAGAAATGAAAGGGTTTGAAATTGAATTGGCAGCTGGTGAGTATTTATGAGAGATGGTTGGAGGTTTGAGGGTAGATTTCTAGCATTAAATTTACCATTCTCAAGGCTATTTTTATTCTTAAGAGGGTCTTAATTAAAAATTAAAATAAGTGTTTTTATTTTAGTTTATTTTAAAATAAATATCAATTTTCAGTTATATCTTTAATTATGATACATTTTTATTAGGGCAAAATGCATGAAATAGCAACCTACTTTCATAAATTTCCTTATTATAGCATTATACTTTCACTTTTTCTTATTCTAGCAATGTACTTTCAAATTATTTTTTATTAGGACATTGTACTTTGAAAAATTTACCCATTATAGCATTAGGTAACCTTTTGATTTAGATGTACCCATTATACCAGGTTCTCATGCCATCTCATTGTCCACATAGGTTGTCCACATGTATTATATTGTTGACGTGTCATTTTTTATTACAGCATTGTACTTTCAAAAAAAATTTATTATAACATCACCAGTTCCTATTATAACATTGTACTTTTACTTTTAATATTTTTGTTATTTAGACATTGTACATTTAACTAAAAAATATAATTTCAGAAATTAAACATGTTTACAAAAGATCACTATTTCATGAATAAAAATATTCACAAAAGATCATTGGTGAACCATGGACGGTAATGAAAAGTGTAATTCATTTATAATCATAATCAACACCGCCCGAATTCCCAACAAAACAGAATTGGATGATAAAAATGAGAAAGAAAATAACATGTGGAAAGTGAAATGGGGAAGAAGGGAGATACCTGGAGGCGGTGGAGGATGAAGATAATGAAAAGAGAGTTGGGGTTTGCATTTCACTACATTTATTCGATATCAGAACATAATAATCGAGGTCAGATATTGAAAACAAATACATAATAATGGTTCACCAATGATCTTTTGTGAATATTTTATTCATAAAATAGTGATCTTTTGTAAACTTGTTTAATTTCTGAAATTATATTTTTTGTTAAATGTACAATGTCTAAATAACAAAAATATTAAAAGTAAAAGTACAATGTTATAATAGTAACTGGTGATGTTATAATAAATTTTTTTTGAAAGTACAATGCTGTAATAAAAAATGACACGTCAACAATATAGTACATGTGGACAGCCTATGTGGACAATGAGGTGGCATGAGAACCTGGTATAATGGGTACATCTAAATCAAAAGGTTACCTAATGCTATAATGGGTAAATTTGTCGAAGTACAATGTCTTAATAAAAAATAATTTGAAAGTACATTGCTAGAATAAGAAAAAGTGAAAGTATAATGCTATAATAAGGAAATTTATGAAAGTAGGTTGCTATTTCACGCATTTTGCCCTTTTTATTATTGAGGGTAATTGTCATTTAATCAATCAAAAAGATATATTGTTGTATATTTTTAGAATTGTATGTTTTTTTGTTATGAACACTTATTTTGAAACGAAAAAAATACATTTAAATCCATGGTGTTATTATCGTTAGTTGTGAATACCTAGACTTAGGTGTCGTTTATTTTTTTAGATTTCTAAAGTCTGAAGTTTTATTTTAGTTATGATTAATAAGAGGTGGTGTGTAAAAAGGTCTAAACGATTCAGACTTAAGAGCTATTAAGAGGTTTTAAAAAAAAACAAACAACCCCTTACTCGGTCACAATGATCTAATGCCATAGTTACTATAAGAAAACAAATACTAGCTACCATTGTATAATTTATACATTGGAAAAAAACATATGATAGTCATATATAATGTTGAATTGTCATCTCTGATTAAGTTTTGAGTTAATGATGTTTCATGTAGGTGGCACAATGAAAACAAAACTCGGTTGAATGGTCATCTCTAACTAGTAATATTATGTTTTGAAAGTTTTCTCATTTAGGTGGGAAGATGAAAACAAAACGGATATATATATCTATATCTATCTATATATAGAAAGAGGAGGGTTATTATACAACTCTTTTACATGATGCTAGGGGTAAACATGGTACGGTACCATGTTTTTTTTTCCATATATCATGTACCAACCAATTATAATTTGTTTTGTACACAAAATTTTATACCAAGTAAACCAACTATATTTGGTACCAACTTTTTTCGGTTAGTACATGTTGGTACGGTATTGTTACCAACATTGCAAAAGTTGAAGTTATGAATTTATTTAAATTGACATATTTACCAACTAGATCTAGATGCACTAAAACTATCGTATATTCACATCATTTTGATATGTGTTGTAGCATTTATCCCTATCAATCCAAGCATTCAAATAATCTTCATATAATACAAGCAACCATTGAGGAGTGTCGATGTACAATGGAGGTGTGGATGCGTTACTAAGATTGTTAGGGTTCGGCAATTGAATTCAATCATATTCTATATATCTATTTGTATTATAATTTAGCAAAATTTAAAAAAAGATAATATAAATTTTAAAATCAAAATATATATGTTGTATGATTACTAAAATTTAATTAATAAATAATAAAAAATAAGTCGGTACGGTATTACCGTTGTACACGACTTTCAAACGTACGAACTCCGTGGTGAGCATCCTGTGACATCCATGATCATGGGTCTGCCACATAGTGGTACCCTTAATTGGGTTGGGTCGTGATCGACGAGGATTAGTCGGGTGACACCCTTAAGTGGGAGCCCGGATACCCCAAGAACGTGTACGTGTGTTAACTTGCCTTTAAAAAAAAAAAAAAATCAATGTTAAATCACATACTATAATTTATTGTTTTTGAAAATATATGAATTTATAAAGTCAATGGTTATTTATAATTTTGTCAGTGAAAATGATTTATTAAGAAAACTTTAAATGCATCCCTGCAGTAAGTAGTAAAGGGTAATAAATAAAAAAGGACGTGATTCATCACTGCGACTTGTCACTCGACAAAATGTAACATTCGCCCTTCCGACTCCACATCATAAGTACCTTTTTTCCACACCTCAATTTCCTAATTCCAGATGACTTTAACAAGTAAATCATGCAGTATAATATGTACTTCACATTCACTGCTACTTAACACCATATTTATTAATGATAGAATAGAAGTAGGTTAAGGGGGTGTTAGGAATTGCTTATTTAAAATAAATTATATTTTTCTTAAAAGTGTTTATCAACTTATGTGATAACAAAAAAATAGTTTTATAAAAATTGTTTGGATTAACTTATTTTGGTACCAAAACAAAATAAGTTAATAAGTTGTTATTTAGGTTGTGTTTGGTACATGAGACAAAACAGAATAGAACGGGACAAAACTTACTGTCCCACGTTTGGCATTACATGAGACAGGACAAAAATTCACTGTCCCATGTTTGGTGCGACATGAGAAGGGTGGGACAAGATAGGACAAAAAAATGTATTTTCTTGTTCCACCAAAATAGGTGGAACAACATGGATTAATTTGAACAAAAGTGAGACAAAAACTAAAAATTATTGATCTACTGTCATTTGATATATAATTTTAATATGATATTAATCTTAAGGATCACCACTACCCTTCGGCGTCACCACCACCAGTAGCCACCGCCAACCATCGTCGGCCACCTCTACATATTCCCCCACTATAACAACCACCGGCCATCACCACCACCACTACCATTGTAACTGAAAGGTTTTGAACAAACCTACTACCACATGATATAGGCAACGGAAGCATATTTAAAAAAATTATCATGTGTAGCAATACAAACTAACAACTTTTCAGGATACATATGTTCTAGATAATTAACTACAAAAGATTAAACCAATATTACTTATTTGTTTATTGTGATTGTCGAAAACCACAATGATAAACCAAACCTTTGATCTCGCTTCTTGGATGTTAAGGACCAATAGTATGAATCCCTCTAGTGGCTCACACTTAAGAACACCAAATACCAACAATCAAGAAGATGCTTAAACCCTAAACCCTTATTAGGGTTCACGATTTTGGGAGAGAGGGAGAGGGTCGATGGCTACTAGAGAGAGGGAGAAAAACTGATTAGATTTTGACCCCTAGCAGTTTATTTATACCCCTCTCCTGCTTCTCTATTTTACACTTAGCCCCCTTGAACATATAAGTTCGTTAAAACTATTTTAACCAATTATCATTTATCCCTTTATATAATTAATCTAATTAACTATATTTTAGCTTACAATTAATTTATCATCAAATGACAAATTAATAAACTAATTGTTTCCCTTTCTCCTTCTGATTGCTTATTTGGGTCTTAAGGGCAACCCAAAAAGACCCTGCTATTATTAGAAATATTACCAATAGTTAATGACCTTGGACACTATATCCAACAGTCTCCCACTTGGACAAGTTATTAACTCTATTTGGTTCAACACTTTCAAATAATCAGCAGAGAGCAAGCCATCCAATGCAGCTGCCGAACTCTGATAAAGATTCAGTCCTAAAATAAGTGATTTAATGTTCCTTTGTTCTACAAGATATCATATGAACCTGAGACATGGATAAATGTCTATCTCATGGATCAATATTATGTTTCCCGATTTCCGATATGTGTTGAATTCATCAGACTACTCAATCGAACACATCAATTCTAGTCAGGGTTTGGCCAAACACTTAGGGGTTGTTTGTTTTTTTTAAAAACCTCTTAATGACTCTTAAGTCTGAATCATTCAGACCTTTTTATACATCACCTCTTATTAATCATAACTAAAATAAGACTTCAGACTTTAGACCTCTTAAAAAACAAACGCACCTTTAATGTCAACACCAAATCATCGAGGGGCCCATGGATATCGCTTCTCCTATTTAGGCAGAAGAAACAAATAAACTTTGACTACACGGTTCATTTCTACTCATCATATTATACATGGACATACCTAGTATAGTTGTCAGTTACGGTCAACGTTGGAGCACACCAAAGCATAACAAAATCCTAGAACAAAACTCTATGTATCTCCGTTTGAAGAACATAAAATATTATTATTTCAAAATTACTCTGACTTAATCCATGGAGTAAACGTTTGAGTGCGGGTTGTTCCAATACTCAAATCACTATTAAGTACTCATGAGTGTTAGTTGCATTCTCTATGCTTCTAACACTAAATGACAGTCATGAATCACTACTTACTTCCAAGAGTATGACTGACTGTGGAGGTTTAAGTAAATTAATACTCAGGAAGTTGGTTCTAAACATGCAAAACGAAACACGATAATAAATTAAATGTAAATGGACGCAATCCAGCATATATTATAATCTCCATATAATAATCTCCAAATCAAATACAATTTACTATGTTTTCAATACATCAAACTAACAACTAAAACATTCAACCTATGGCTTAAGTATAATACTCATGTTTGGGTCGAGTTAATGCTTTCGTGAAAGGATCCGCCGGATTCTCTTCAGTCGGCACTCTACTCACCACGATATGGTTTTCCGCAACCTTATGTCGCATAAAGTGATACTTCCTCTCTATGTGCTTTGACTTCCCATGGTCTTTAGGTTCTTTAGTCAATGCGACTGCACCTTCGTTATCACAGAAGATTTCAATGGGTTCATTGATGCTTGGTACAACGCCCAGATCTAGGGATGGCAGAAAACCCCGAACCCGACGGGGAAACCCGAAACCCGACTAAGTTCGGGTTGGGTCGGGTTAAACAATTTCGGGTCGGGTCGGGTAACGGGGAATTTTTTCGGGGATTTTATCGGGTTCGGGGACGGGGCAAGGTATCCCCGCCCCGATATATATATTTATATTATTAAAAAAAATTATATATATATATATATTATAATAAAATTATATATATATATATTATATAAAATATATATATATATTATATATAAAATTACTTATATATATTATATATAAAATTATTTATATATATATTATATAAAATTATATATATTATGAAATTATATATATATAATTATATAAATAAAATATTAAATTATCGGGTCGGGTTCGGGGACGGGGCATAAAAAATCCCCGACGGGGCTCCCCGAATAAAAACCCGAAGGGGAACGGGGCGGGCACGGGGATGGGTTTCGGTTTCGGGGACAAGGACGGGGGACGGCAAACCCGCCCCGTTGCCATTCCTACCCAGATCACCTATGAAATTCTTCAACCATGCAACCTCTTTTGTTGCTTCACTAGCTGCAATATATTCTGATTCACACGTGGAGTCAGCCACTGTGTCCTGTTTGGAACTTTTCCAAGTCACAACCCCACTATTCAACAAGAACACCTATCCTGACTGCTAGCGGGAATCATCCCGATCTGTCTGGAAACTCGCATCAGTATAACCTGTTACTCGTAATTCATCCTTTCCACCGTAGATCAAGAACATGTCTTTAGTCCTCCGAAGATACTTAAGAATGTTCTTTACAGCCGTCCAATGACTTTCGCCTGGGTTCCCTTGATATCTACTCACCATGCTTAAAGCAAATGAGACATCAGGTCTAGTACATGTCATGGCATACATGATCGATCCTATAGTAGATGCATATGGAATTCGACTCATCCTGTCCAGTTCTTCACTAGAGCTGGGACATTGATCTTTACTCAATCTTATGCCATGTTGCATGGGCAAATACCCTTTCTTGGATTCACTCATATTGAACTTCTTCAATATCTTATCCAAGTATGTATTTTGGCTAAGTCCAATTAAACGCTTGGTTCTATCTCGGTAAATTCTTATTCCAAGTATGTATGTTGCATTTCCCAGATCTTTCATAGCGAAACATTTCCCGAGCCAGACCTTTACATCTTGCAACATCGGAATATCGTTTCCTATGAGTAGTATGTCATCAACATACAAGACTAGTAATACAACATTACTCCCACTAGCCTTAACATATACGCAGGACTCGTCTTCGCTTCGAGAAAATCCAAACTTCTTGACCTTTTCATGAAAACAAAGATTCCAGCTACGAGACGCTTGTTTAAGTCCATAAATGGATCTTTCAAGCTTACACACCTTATCTGGATACTCGGTATGTACAAAACCTTCAGGTTGTGCCATATACACATCCTCGTCAAGTTTCCCATTAAGGAAGGCGTTTTTTACATCCATTTGCCGTACTTCATAGTCATGAAACACAACTATGACAAGTAATATCCTGATAGACTTAATCTTTGCCACTGGTGAGAAGGTTTCATCATAATCAATCCCTTGAGTTTGAGTGTAACCTTTCGCAACCAGTCTAGCCTTGAATGTGTGCACATTCCCATCCATGTCGGTCTTCTCTTTGAAGATCCATTTACACCCAACTGTATTGCGACCTGGTGTATGATCAACCAATTTCCAAACTTGGTTATCGTATATAGATTGAATCTCTCTCTCCATGGCCTCCTTCCATTTGGCAGCCTTAGGGCCTGCCATCGCTTCCTTGTAGTTGGATGGCTCATCCGCACTATCAAATGTTTTATCATTGACTAGTGTATCTCCTTCCTTTGTAATATGAAAACCATAATAAAACTCAGGAGGTCGATTAACTCTACTAACTCTACTAGTTCTGCGAAGAGGTGGTGGAGGTATGTTAGTTTCCTCAACAGGTGGTTCAACCTCATGTTGAGGGCTAGTGTCAACTATAGGTTCATCATTGGTTGTTTCTTGAATTTCTTCAAGATCAATACTGCTACCACTATCCTCTTTAGAAATGAGATCCCTTTCTTGGAAGACTCCCCTTCTAGCTACAAATACTTTGTTCTTAGAAGGTTTGTAAAATATATATCCAAAGGATTTGTAGGGATAACCAATGAACCGACACTTCTCTGCTCTAGGTTCTAGCTTGTCGTTAGTTTCGCGCCGAGCGAAGACTTCACAACCCCAGACCTTTATATGTGCTAATGAGGGACGAGTCCCAGTCCACATTTCAGAGGGCGTCTTTGCAACCTTCTTAGTTGGAACGAGGTTTAAGATATGAGCTGCAGTTTCTAAGGCATAGCCCCAGAATGATATTGGAAGTGTAGCACGACTCATGATGGACCGAACCATATCAAGTAGCGTTCGATTTCTTCTCTCAGCTACACCATTGAGTTGTGGTGTTATGGGAGGAGATAATTGTGAAACTATTCCACAATCCCTTAGATAGTCGTAGAATTCATGACTCAAGTATTCTCCACCCCTGTCGGACCGGAGCATCTTTATCTTCTTGCCCAGTTGGTTTTCTACTTCGTTTTTGAATCCTTTGAACACTTCAAAGGTGTCTGATTTGTTTTTCATCAAATAGATAAATCCATATCTACTGAAATCGTCAGTAAAGGTAACAAAGTATCTTTCACCGTTTCTCGTGGCAGATCTGAACGATCCACATACATCTGTGTGGATTAAGTCCAACAGATCCTTACCCCTTTCCGTTTTTCCTTTGAAAGGTGCTTTTGTCATTTTGCCAAGTAAGAAAGACTCGCATTCTTCATCCGACTTTAAGTCGAATGATTCCAAGATCCCGTCCGATTGGAGCTTGGCTATGCATTTCTTGTTTATGTGGCCAAGACGATGATGCCATAACGACGATTTATCCAATTCACTATTGGAGGAACCAACATTTAGAGTTAAGTTATTATTATTTCTACCAGCACAGATCACGCTTTCATACACACCATTACAAGGAGAGGCTTTAAAATAAAAACAACCATGTTTATAAACCAAAATGCAACCATTATCAAATTGAAATTCAAAACCATCCTTGTATAATGCATGAAAAGAAATAATGTTTCGAGCCATTTCCGGCGAGTAGCAACAATCTAATAACTTTATTGAAAAACCACTACTAAGCACGAGCTCAAAATCTCCAATCTTAGTAACAGCGGCAGTCATCCTGTTTCCCATGATCAGATTTAGTTCCCCATGTTTTAATGTCCTACTTCCCTTTAGTCCCTGAAAGTTAGAGAAAATATGAGTAACACATCCCGTATCAAGGACCCAAGAGTTAGAAATTGAAGTACTATGGAGTTCAATCATAAAAATACCTGAGGTGCCACACCCTTTGACCTTGTTTCTTTTCAAGTCCTCGAGATATTTTGGGCAACTTCTCTTCCAATGGCCCTTTTCTTGACAGTAAAAGCATACGACCTCTTTAGGGTCACTTATGGGTGGTATGTCAGAAGAATAAGCTTTTCTCTTAAGGCCTTGGTTGCGAAGAACAACTTTAGCCTTTCCCTTCCTTTTGGGATGAAAAACTTTCTTCTTCTTACAGCCACCTTCCCTAATAGCCATGACGGGACCAGATGAGTGAGCACTTTGGGTCTTACCCATACTTGCTTCAGCAGATCTCAACATGCCATGGAGCTCCATCAAGGTCTTGTCCATATTGTTCATATTGAAGTTCACTATGAACTGTTTATATGCCCCACTAAGAGAGTTCAACACCATGTCAATAACGAGTTCTCTTGGGAAATCGACTCCTAGATTTCCGAACCTGTCAATGTACGCTTTCATATTTTGCACATGCGCACATACAGGGGCACCGTCCTGTTGCTTACATTCCACAAGAGATTTTACGACTTGGAACCTTTCTTGCCTCGCTTGCTCCTGAAACATTTCACGAAGCTTCTAATTCAGTTCAAACGCCCCCATGTTCTCGAAACTCTTTTGAAGTTCCGGGGACATGGACGCCAACATGAGACATGCGACTTTTGTGGATTCCGCGAATTGCTTGTTATACTGAGTTACCGCTTCAAGGCTTGCATCATCATTAAGTATAGGAAGATCCTCGTCGAGCAAATGTTCTTTATCTTCGTACCTCAAGGCAATTCTCAAGGCACGAATCCAATCCAAGTAGTTTGGCCCAATCAACTTATCTTTACTTAGGATAGAGAGTAACGTAAGGTTGGATGTTGAGTGAGTAGGAGGAGGAGGAGGAAGATTTCCAGCCATCTGTAGATATAGTTTTAGTTAGTTTGATATTTATTTACCCAAAAATATTTAACAAGGGCTAGGATCCATATTTTACTCTATGATGCGAAAAGGGATGCCATAATCACATCACAAAGTTATTTACGTAAACAAATGCTATTTGTTAATTTCATTCACTATGAAACTCCTAGGTCTTTTGAGATTAATTGACTTATGTCAATGGCATGTTAATCTCGATTATGCTTATCTTCTATTTGTGACTGGGATGCCGAGGATCACAAACTAGATGGTGAATCGACCATGCAAAAAACACATGGACCCCTCGGCTCAAGTACGCTTGAGAATCACGAGCGCCACATCATTTTCGACTATAGTTTCATATTAACGTGCCGGCAAGCCGCACACGCTCCGTTAACAAACTATAAGAATATGTGTGTTCTTTTCATGGGTAGCATAAGACTTTCACATTTCTTAGTATATCTAAAATGGGATTTTAGTTTTATACTTTATAGTTAATACTTTTAACTTGTCATATTGACGTATCAAACCTTTTCGGTAATTCCACTAGTCCACACAAGAGGCGGTGAGTATGGTAACGCATGGCGTTTTAAAAACCATTGACTCATTCGGCAACCATATTATAGGCAACCTTCTTAAACCCCCTTAGAGTGCTTATAGTGAGCACGCCTAGTCTCGGTTTGACTATCAATGTATAGTTTAATTTTATATATATAATTAAGGTCTATTATATATATATATATATATATATATATATATATATATATATATATATATATATATATATATATATATATATATATAAATTGAATGGAATTTTAAAACAATTTAAAATTATGATTATCTAATTAATTCCAATTAACAATGTGATGACACATTTAATAATTAATATAATTGTTTTCATAATTAATTCCAATTAAACATGTAAGGATACATGTTAATAATTAATGTATTTATTTAAAATTATGATTATCTAATTAATTCTAATTAAACATGTGATGACATATTTAATAATTAATATAATCGTTTAAAAATATGATTATCCAATTAATTCTAATTAACCATGTGATGACAAATTTAATAATTAATATAATCGTTTAAAATTATGATTATCCAATTAATTCTAATTAACTATGTGATGACACATTTAATAATTAATATAATCGCTAATAATACAAACCTTTTATGCAAGTTAAAAAAACTTAGTTTCTAAAAAAAATTAACCTCAAGCCCTAATTTTTGAAAACTTTAAACCAACATAAATAGTTTTGCAAATAAAATTGAAACTACTTTTGAGCAAATATCTAAGAACTATGGCCCTGATACTACTGAAAGGTTTTGAACAAACCTACTACCACATGATATAGGCAACGGAAGCATATTTAAAAAAATTATCATGTGTAGCAATACAAACTAACAACTTTTCAGGATACATATGTTCTAGATAATTAACTACAAAGGATTAAACCAATATTACTTATTTGTTTATTGTGATTGTCGAAAACCACAATGATAAACCAAACCTTTGATCTCGCTTCTTGGATGTTAAGGACCAATAGTATGAATCCCTCTAGTGGCTCACACTTAAGAACACCAAATACCAACAATCAAGAAGAGGCTTAAACCCTAAACCCTTATTAGGGTTCACGATTTTGGGAGAGAGGGAGAGGGTCGACGACTACTAGAGAGAGGGAGAAAAACTGATTAGATTGTGACCCCTAGCAGTTTATTAGATTTTAGTTTAGATATGTCCACTAGACCATGTCGAGTGAAATTAATCACACAAATCTAACCTTCAAGTGTTCAAACAATTTCAAAATCGATCGAATCAAGAGTCAAAAGTTACTCTTCTTCTTCTACTATTCTTTACTCTTGTTAGTCTTATTTTTGTATTTTCATTTTGATTTTAGTTTATTTAAATGCAATCACTTAGTTAGATTGTAAAATGATGTATTAGAGTTTTAACCCGACCAATCCAAACAACTCGTACGGTTTGGGTTGGGTTGGGATTTCTTAAACCACAAACATTGGGTTAGGTTGTTCAAATGCCTTCAACCGGCCAACCCAACTCATAAGCACCCTTAAAATTCATGACACATGCTATACTCAACCCTTTTTTTAAAGCGTGAACCCTTTTCGGAAAGACTCTAATTTAATAGTTTTCTATAAAGGTTTTTGATAAAACTGAATTAAATTATACAAAAAATATAAATTTAATACTCTGATGAAATTCATCATAAGTGTTATATGTAAATAAACTAGATTAATTTTTCTAGATTATTTGGAATGATAATCAGATGAATTTTCTTATATTATCACTTTTAACACTACAAATTAACTTATATGCAACCAAATCAGTGTTAAGTTAGATCAAAATTGCACGCTAATAATTTAGTTTTGTCTTGTTACTCTCAACATCAAATTGACGACAATAAAAAGCTTGATTCTTTTTCCAAAAGAACATGAAAGTTCATTGATGCTAAAATTGACTATATAATACATTTTGTTTCAACTAAAAAGACGAAGAAGATGACCCCGGCCCCTCCCCCACCGTTGATTTGAGGCACCATCTAAAGTTATTTAGTTGATGAGACGATGTATGAATTAAAATATCAATATGGATTCATTATCATTACATATATGATGATTTGAAACCAAAATAGTGACACATTATGTCGACCAATTAATCAACTATCATCAACAAATGTAACAAGAGCAAAGTCGAACTCACTATGTATAAATGACAAAAATATTTTTGTGTAATTGATGAATGAAATGATCATGAAACAATATTGTAACACCCGTAATTTTTGAATAAGTGCAATTTCAAGTTAGTGTAGAAATTGATCTTCTAGGAGAAATAGAGGAAATAGGACTTTGGACTGAAATCCTAGATCTTATAGTTTTGTTGGATGAAGAATTCAAATACAAATCCAGCGGTTCTTTCCGGAGCAAAATTGAAGCTATAACGAAGAAGTTATGGCTAAAACAGTGTTCGATACATTTTTTGCTATAGTGACAGCGATTGTGACACTGTCACTATAGCATGTCACAATTTCCGAAGGATGTCACAATCGCATATGGGTACCAAGGCTCTAAAAATGCGATTTTCAACCTTTTTCTCATTTCTCACCCTTTTCTCTCCCAAACCGATTTCCATCCTATTAGTTCGAACCCTAGCCATTTCTAAGGCCATTTACTTGGATTTTGAAGCATTCTATCATTATCAAGCAAAAGACATGAAGGCAAAGACCAAGACTTCTCCATCTCACTCTCATCTTCAAGAGATTTTAGAGTTTTCTAGGTTTTCATCAAAATCTAAGTGGTGAGCTCATCTCCCTCTTTTCTAAACTCTTGTATGAGTCAATACTGCTCCATTTATGATTTCTAAGTATTCATATTTCTCAAATTTCGGTTTTGATGATTTTGAGAAAATTAGGTCAAATTTAGGGTTTTGGTCAAAATAAAAATTTTGACATAAGATGTTTAGAGAATGATTTTAAATATTTGGATACATGTGTTTATGTTTGAAAACTTGTGAATCTATGGTTTGGAAGAATTGCTTGAAGATTCAAGTTTCTTCAAGGATGAATCTTCAAGGAAACTCAAGTTTGGGTATAATCTAGATTTAGCCTAATTTAGCCAAGGTGAGTTCAAGTTACTTTGTGAAAATTTTGTACATGCCAAAAATGTTCGTTTTAGGTCATAAAACATTTTATTTGAAGATTTATCAAATGTGGTTCATTTTATGAAAATCTTGCATTTTTACACATTTGATTTATATACCATTAAGAAACGTTTGGATTCGAGATATTAGGTCATCTTATGCAAATAAATCATAAAGAGTATGATTTCGATGTGTTTATATGTATTATTTGATGTTAATGCTTTTATGATGTAAATTGGTTGGTCCTCCTTTGGAGACGAGTAATCCCTACAATGGGAGATTTTGACTAAATTACATTTTGAGCGTGAGTTGCATAAACCTTGAGTAAATGTATGTTTTGAACTTTGTTGAGTATTTTGGAGTACTCACATGAGTGTGGAGTCTTTTGACTTAACTATGGCTCAAAGGAGTCTTGTAGACATTTGTCTAGTGTTAATAGTTCGTTGTGGAGCTTTGGGTATGGTTTGCATTTATTGCATTTTATTTGAGATTACATGTTTTAAGTGTGTGTCATTCAATCGGAGTAATGTATTTTAGACTGTAATGCATTGGATCCATATGCATACGAGCCAATCATATTCGAAAAAATGAGGAGTCTAATGTTCTCACTTTAGGAAAAATGCCCGAGTTGGTATTGTTGTCGTCCGGGTGCTGTAAAGATGAACCTTTATGGGTTGTACTCCGGGATCGAAGGTTTTGCGGTTACGATGTTCTAACTCTTATGCATATGAGAGTTAAACATCTTAGGTTATCAAGTAGGGAGTTGAGACTCCCATCTTGAATGTTAGTGAGTATGCACTAAAGGTCGAATGGGAACCTTGAGGTTGTAACTCTACTAGAGAGCGAACATACAATAAGATCGAGTATCCTTGAGATTTTGCTTAATAAATCATGCAAGAAAGGTATCGTGTCCTTGAGGTGCCACCTGTTGAGGGGTGTGCAATAAATGAATTGGAGACTTGAGGTGTAGCTTAATAAACATGCAATAAAACCATGATCTGAGGTGTAGTTCAATAACATAGATACATGGTTTAACTTTATGTTCCGCCACGTTTAATGGAAGGAGTCTCCCCCGTCATCGAAAGGTGTTGTTTTAGGTATAAAGTATTATCCATATTTTCGGTGACGTTTTATATATGGATTCCCATCCATGTATTGTGGTTTGAGTATTTTACCTTATTCGTATTTTTGGACGTTTTGGATGATAAAGTTTAATTCACTTTTTAATTTTTGGGGAATTTGATCATTGATCACGTTTGGGGGGGTTTTGGAGTTTGGGTTTATACTTTGAAAGAATGTTTCATATTGAGGGTTTCATTACAAAACTCGTAGGTTTTGGAAAACGGGTTACTTTCATATTTAATTAATGTCATTTTAGAAATCGTGATTTAAATAATATTCTTTCCGTTCTATTGTTTATATGTAATGAAAACTCTTGAATTCACTAGGCGTTAAGTCTAACTTTTTTATTTTTCAGCATGTGCATCATGTCATTGATGGAGAAATGGTACTAACGACATCGTGAAGAGTTGTGTGCTAGTTAGATGCACGGGAATGATGTAGCCAGTGAGTGATGTTTCTGCATTCGGAGATATCGACTAATATAGGGTTTTAGTAACACCCGACCTTGATTCAGTCCTTGTATAAGTCTTGATATAACTGTTAAGGTTAACATTAGAATTTAATCTGAGATATTTCAAGTATTGAATTATAAAAAGAGTTTTCTCACTTATGTGATATAATATTGAAAATTTTAAATTAATTGATTTTTCTAAATTTGAGGGTGTTACAAGTACTTTTTTGTAACTTTGGTATTTGGTATATGTCTCCCAACTAATCAAAAAAGCTTATATAAACCATTGTTTTAGATGAATAAGACAAATTATAAGCATTTTTGTCAAAAGAGATGATCGTTAAAAGGAGCTGATTGACATTTAGCAAAAATTGAAACTGAAACTTCTTGCCATGTATATATACACAAGATCGTAAAAGATAGAGCAGATAGATACAATACTACTCGACTTATTGTTGAAACACATGTAATCCAATGCATATGTTATCATGTTAAATACTTGAAAATTAAAAATAAGAAGCTTGAATGACATGACATAAGGTAACTCCTTCCAGCCCATCTTAATTTATAAACTAACACCATAAATTTATCAACAAGTTCTTTTTTTTTTTTCCTTCATGAAACTGCTTCATCTGTTCTATCATTCAATTATTTCATATATATTGGGTGATTGGTTCCCAAATCCAGCCGTTTTTCACACTTTTTACTTAGGTGGGTTTCATGTAAATTTCTGCATACCTTTAAACACTCCATCCATCTAATAATTAAGTGCCAGATAGAATCTTTGGAGTGATTGATTTTTATGCAAAGAAGAAAAGACCCATATATATATTTGAATGTTCGTTTTTCTCTCATCATGCATAATAATCGTGACAGAAAAGCTTGTGGTTGAATAATTATGGCTAACCCCTTTTCCAAGGCTTAAATTCTAAACTCCAGAAATATGTCCAATTGTCAATGCGTTGTGAACAAGTCATTCTCTGGAAACAAGAACACTACACGCTTATCAAGATCATCCACCCCTCTTAATTATTTAGCTCTCTAATTTACTGTGCTGTCATCTCTCTCTCTCTCTACGACTCTCTCTCATCATCATCATCCTCTTAAATAAATATAAACACCCATCTGCCCTCTTCCTCACTAAAACATCAATCTTTCTTTATGGGTGTTTGATATATGTGTGTGTTTTTGGCTTTAGGGTATTTCACTTCATACGCCCATCAATCTTTCTTTCATGGCGGTTTAATAAAGGGTTTCCTGCAGATTTCTTTGGCATTCTGTCCACCTCCCTATTATTCATTGATCAAATCCCACTATAGTTATAGGAAAAGCAAAAAAGAAAGAAAAAGAAACTCGTGTGTGGGTGGGTGTAATTAGGGTTTCGTAGTTTGATAAGAAAAAAAAGAAAGAATCTAAGGCAAGATTTTCTTTTGTGTGTGTGAAACCAGTGTATGTAGTGTGTGGAGGTGGACATACTGTCAATGGAGCTCTGTTGGTATCTCTTTGTAAAACCCTCTTGAATCTTTTAATTTCTCTATAATTAGTCTCCCACGGTTGTCATGCTATGCATCAAAAAGAGTAATGTTACATATATATCTTTGTGAATTTAATTAGCATGGGTTAGTGTGTGTTTTTCTATGTCCTTGCTTTGACTTAATGGATAGAGTTGAAAACATTATGTTTTTGCAGTACCGGTGTGATGATTCATTCCTAAAAGCAGAGATCTTTGTGTTGATGATCATCATCAAAACTCAAAAAGCAAACCACTTACTTTTTACCGTAAGTCGTCCTTCCCTTTGACCCTTTCAACTTCCAAGTAAAACCCTAGATTAAACACACACACATGTATATACATACATAGATATGTGTGTGCATATATATATATATATATATTTCTAATATATATGCCTGCTTTTAGAATTTAGATCCCCAACAAATATGCATAATATTCATTGAGCTTCATCGTGCTACTGTTTTCTGCAAATTAACTTGTGGGTTTTCCGTAAGTTATGTGTTTTAGATCTCTGAACGATCTAACCTCTTTCCAGGAGTAGTAGCTTGGATCGATATTGGTGAAGTATTGGCATCTGCTTGTTCATATGCAAAATTCAAGTATAAGATTTGGATTAAAAACTTGTCAATTATTCGTTTCATGAGTTTGTCATACGAAACTTGATCTTTGTTTCCATGTTTTGCATATCTACTTACATACACGAAATCTATAAAATATTCTTTTTTATTACCAGGCAAAGTGTATATTCTAGAATTTATGTCATCTGTTTTGAATTTGTGGCTCTTTAGGTCTATTATTTTCCATGCTTTTGATTTTTAATATCAAATAAATAACTTTCAATTTTGTAAATGTATTAATTTCTAAGACGTATTGTAATAAAAAAATCTTAATTCATTCTTCAAAGAAAAATAATTAGCAATTAAGAATTTAAGATGAAACTTTGACACTTGTATAGTTAAAATAAGACAAGTAACAAATTCATATTTTATGATGTATAAATCAACCTTTTAAATAAACGTATGTTGATGTGTTTTCTTGATCTATTTTTTTTTTTAATTCTTTGTAATATTGTATGTTTTGAAATTGTAGCAATCATTTGTTTGTCATTTTTTACGAAATTCATTTGTTTGGATTTCTTTTGTATCCGTATCCATTTGTAATGTCACAAAGTATGTTGGTTTCAACCTGAAAAATCTTATTAAGTATTACACTAGAAGCGTACTCGAATAAATGCAACGAGGTATATCATGATTTTAATGTTTTTTTTTCGTTTTTTTAATCGATTTACAGCATGATTTTGAATGTTTTTGAGAGAATGATAATAGTTTATTTTAAATTAATTTGTTTAATTTAGGCTTAATAATATAATATTTTTTATATAAAAAAATTAAGTATTTTGTTAGAATTTAATGATTATCTTATATATTTTAAATTTTATTATATTTAAATTGTGATTTTTATCCTGTTTTGATTATGTTTATCAGTTACTTATACATTCAAACATATAGTTTTAGAAATTTGTAGTCAATATATAAAAGCTTGTTTTAAGAGTTTTTTGATAGTTTAATAATAATGTAATTTATTTTAGGTTTAATAATATATGGTTTTTATAAAATAAACATTAAATATTCTGTTAGATTTTCTTAACTATATTTTAGGTTTTTTATATCTAAAATTTGATTTTTATTTTGTATTTAGTTATGCGGGGAGTGATTTTAGAGAGTTAAAGTGGTTAGAGATAAGGATTGAAAGTTACTCCACCCGTCCCAAAATAAGTGTCCACATTTCTATTTTGTATTTGTTCCAAAATAAGAATCAACTTTAAAAAGGTAGATAGCTAAATTCTCATAGTTACCCTTAATTAATGCACAAATACATAAGAGTTGTGAAGAGAGAGAAACATTAAATAAGGGTAAAAATGTCATTTAGTAACAAAAATGTGTAATAATTATGCGTGTCTAAAACTGTGTGCCAAGTCAATTGTGGACACTTATTTTGTGACGGAGAAAATAATAAATAGCACTAAATGTAGTACATAAAAATTTAGAGGTTGTTTTTAAGAGATTTTAAGTAATTAACATTAAATAGCGGTATATTAAACTTTAACAGTTGTTTTTAAGAGTTTTTTATTGATGCTTTATAATATAGTATAGATTTGGTCATTTTATATTTATGACCTTATAAATTATATATATGTTATAAATAAATATTAATTATGTGGATTGCATTTTAAGAATTCCAAGCTAGAGCTTTTAATTTGGAGCTCAAAGAGTAATGCATATGTTTGTTATTGTAACCCTAGCTACAATGATTGGCAGGAAGCATGAAGATGAAGAAGAAGAAGAAGAAATTGTTATGGTTTTAAAGGGTTTGTAGGCATAGCAATATTGCATTAATGAAGGGCAGGGCAAAAGGGATGTTAAGGTACCACCAGTTTTGTCAGGCAATTGATGATTTTTCACTTGTATTTTCAGTGTCCTCATCCTCATCCTGATATGATATATTCTTTTTGCTACCTACTATTTCAACTCATCATTAATCATGTGCGAAATTTTTCTATAAAATATCAAAACTACTAGAACTTGGGTTTTTACTGCTGGAGATTTTCTTTTTGGTTGGAATAACCTTTGGTATTGACGGATTTCTAATGGAGATACCATCGGTAAAACTCCAACTTTTAGAAAACTAATTTAAATTTTTTTGCATAACTGTTAGAAATGGGCTCTAAGAGCATCTCCAACAGTATTGCTAAAATAAAATTTTTTGGCTTTTTCTTTGCTATTCCTCTCCAACAGCTTTGCTATGTGGTTTGCTTAAATAGAGAAAGATAAAAAATCTCTAAATATAGAGAATTCTCTATAATCTCTAAATTAGAGAGAGAAAATATTATTTTATTCAATCCAAACAATTAGATTCAATTTTTAACATTTTATTTTAAGTTTTTTTTTTAAAGTATATTGGGATGATAAATTATAGAATATTATAATAATATAAATAATGATTGATTCTCTAAAATAGAAAAGCTGTTGGAGTTAGAAGAAAATATTTTTAGAGATTTTGACTTTTCATTCTTTATTTTAGAAAAAATTTAGCAATGTTGTTGGAGATGCTCATGCTCTAAGAGCATCTCCAACAGCTATGCTAAAATAGAGAAAAGTGAGAATTTAACATTTTTTTGCTCCAACAGCTATGTTATATCATATGCTAAAATGGAGAAAAGAAGAGAGAGATAAGGTAAAAATCTCCAAATTTGAATAAATCTTTAAAACTCTATATTTAAGACAGAGAAATAATATTCACCAATAGGATTCATTGAAGTTGTGTGTTTGGGAGAGAGAAATAATATTTTATTAAGTGTATTAAATATTTTAATAATATAGTTGGTGATAGAATTGCTAAAATAGAGTAGCTGTTGGAGTTGGATGTAATTTTTTATAGAGATTTTAACTTTTCATACTCTATTTTAGAAAAATTATAGCATATCTGTTGGAGATGCTCTAATAAGGTTAATTTAGAGCTAGCCAGCTAGGTGCGTGTGTAACAAAGTACAAACCACAATAATAACATCCACAGTGTGGTTATTAAGAGGTTTTTTGGAGGTTTTTGAGAGGTTTTTCTGTGAGCCCGTGATCGTTACCAGATAATCAAAACAAGAAACAATAGATAATAAACCAACCTGTTTGGATTACAAACGCGGATTACACGGTTGATTTCTTGAGTTAAGCTCTGTTTGTTTTTCTCTCTGTTTACACCTTATCAGTATGTGTTGTGTGTGTTTCTTCTTTGATCTGATCGATGATAGAGATAGATAATATCTATAAGTTAGATATTATCAAAACAAATATAAACTAATATTAAACTAAAACATAATATCTAGATATTATAACTTTGACTATTATTACAATTTAGACCCTAGACTTTGGTTGAGAGTAACTTTCAGCTTTAACTTCAGATTGCGATCTTCGTATTTGGATGATCTTGAATCCAATGAGACTGTGTCTTAACAATCTCCCCCTTTGGAACAAGATCATTTAAATAAAAAGATTTATCTAATTCGATCTTCTCTTTCAGCTTGGAAGATGCAATCTCCATCTTTGTCTTCAAATTGTAATAATCTTCCCCTTTTGATGTAGAGAAACTCTCTTTCGGTTGTTGGGAAGAAATTGTCTTCAGTGTTAGCTTGGACATTTGTTTCTTGATCATTTCTTGTACTTTGTTTGCTCTGCTCTCCCCCTTTTTGATGGATTGAGCATCGATATCTTCAAAACTTTGTTGACAAGAAATGTCTATCTTTCGGTTAGAGTCCCTGATTCGTCAATTCATAAGAGATTCATCTAGATCTTTGCAAATCCAGACAAATGTGTCGTGTAACACCTGAATCAACTAATGAATCAGTTAACATGCCTGTCAGTAACACTAAATCACTGTGTGTAACTAATACACATTGGAAAGGAGCTGTTTGATGTTGACTCCCCCAGGGCTTCCATTTAATCATCGAAACACCACATAGGCAGTTTCTATAAACGTTATGACAAAGAAACTAATTCTTTGTGTGTTCGTGCTTGTGATAGAAAGAATTAAGCACTGATGATTGCTTATTGGCTCAAAATTGTGTAAACCACTGAGACAACAGTAAGTTAAACATAGACTCAATGTGCATGATTGAAGTGCGAAGGTGGGGCAGACTTCCTTCTTTTCAATATCCATATTTTCCAAATGAAATTCAGATAGCAAATGTGCTGCATCCCCTTTGAAAATGTGAAACACTTTCTTGTTGAGAAGAAAATGAGTAGATAGTGAGGTTTGATCTAGAGTTGGCATGGGTTAGTTGCCTGTATCAATAATGTTCACCAAAGAATTGTGAATCACTAGAATTGTGGCTACCCGGCTCAGAAAAAGTTGGTGCAGAGTTGTGATATTCTTTTAACTCTGTTCTCACACGCTCTTTCTTTTAAACGTTTTGCTTTCTCTAATCACACTCATTTCTATTCTCTTTACACACTCAATCACTAAGGATTAACTTCTTGGGTAGAAATCACTGGTTAAGGTGATTCCATAGAAGTTGTGTTAAGTCCTAGCACAATGATTCCTTGTTTTCCTATTATGCACGTGATGCTTAGATTGGTTTAACTATTTCAGTTAAAGCACAATATTGATTTTGAAAACATTTAAAATCACACTTCCATAATATAAAATTTGTTGAAAAAATCGGGAAGTGGTTTGAACATTTTAGAACATGTTTTCTATGATTGAAAGTTATCCTTCTTTCAAACATATATGAGATTAAGATAAAGGATAATACCTGAACGTATGATCTTACATCTCATGAAGCTAAGCGTAAAGTCATAAAGATATGATCTTTTAAGCTTCTCTCAAACTTTTGCAAAAGTCTTAAGTCAAGTCAAAGAAAATTTATTCACTTAAATTGAAAAAACAAAAAGCAGTAAAACTTTTTAAAGTACGAGTTCTGATCAGAAATAATCAGAAGTCATATCCGAACTCCTTTGACGTGAAGAGCTCCCCCTAAAATCTTGCATTACAAAAATTTGTCATAAAACGTAAGTGCAGAAATCTTACGAGCTCCCCCTCAAATTAATATTGACCAAGTATGAGTTTCTTCTCATACTCCCCCTAGAATCATGAACATTAACATATGAAATACAAATATCATTCACAATTAAGCATAAAGATATGAGGAAAAAATAAACAATAGTGAACTTTTATAGGTAACTACTGATTATGTCTTAAGATTTAGCATACCAAGCTTAGAGATAAGAAAGTTGAATCTCTTTTCATCTAACGCCTTGGTAAACAAATCTGCAAGTTGATAATCTGTTTTTACAAAGAAAAGTTCTATGTTTCCTTTTTCTACATGATCTTTGATAAAGTGATACCTGACGTCGATATGTTTGGTTTTTGTGTGTTGAACAGGATTCACTGTTATTGCGATGGCGCTCTTGGAGTCGCAGTAGATCGGGATTTTGTTGAAGTGGAAACCGTAGTCGCGAAGTTGTGTTTGCATCCACAAAACCTGAGAACAGCAGCTAGCAGCAGCTACATATTCTGCTTCGGCCGTGGAAGTTGAAACGCAAAGTTGCTTCTTCGATCCCCAACTTACTAGTTTGTCACCGAGGAACTGTACGTGTCCTGACGTGCTCTTCCTGTCTAACATACAACCTGCATGATCTGCATCTGTGTATGCTGTTAGTTCAAAAGTAGTATCTTTGGGATACCACAGACCGAGATCTGCGGTGCCCTTCAGATACCTGAATATACGCTTGACAGCAGTCAAATGGATTTCTTTTGGATTAGCCTGATATCGGGCACAAAGACATGTTGAAAACATTATGTCTGGTCTACTACTAGTAAGATACATTAAAGAACCTATCATTCCTCTGTAGGTCCTAACATCAAACAACTCATTTCCAATGTGTATTCGTTACACACAGTGACTTAGTGTTACTGACAGACATTCTAACTGATTCATTAGTTGATTCAGGTGTTACACGATTACTTTGTCTAGATTTGCAAAGATCAGGATGAATAACTATTGAATTGACGGATCAGAGACTCCAAGTGGTTGACATTTCTTACTCAAAGTTTTGATGAAGTCGTTGCACTTTCCATCAAAAAGGGGGAGAATCTAAAGCTTGAAGAAATGTTCAGTCCATTACATTACAAGACCAAGAACTGCGAGATCAAAGTATTCTGAAGACATGCTGATTTCAGATAAATTTTCTTTGAAGATACTTTGCTAAAGCATTCTGAGCTAGAGAAAGAGATTGCATCTTCTGTGCTGAAAGAGAAGATCGTATTGCCAAATCATTTTCGTAATGATCTTGATCCAAAGGGGGAGATTGTTAGGACACAGTCTCGTTGGATTCAAGATCATACAAAACGAAGATCGCAATCTGAAGTTAATGCTGAAAGTTACTCTCAACAATAGTCTAGGGTCTATTCTTTAATAAAGTCAAAGTTGTTTTTAATATCTAGATATTATAGTTTTAGATATTAAGTTTTATTATAATTTTAAGTTTTGATAATATCTTATCAGATATTATCTATCTCTCTTAACAATCGATCAGATAAAACAAGAAACACACACAACACATATTGACTAGAAAGTGTAAAAGAGAGAAAAACAAAATTGTTAAGACACAGTCTCATTGGATTCAAGATCATCCAAATACGAAGATCGTAATTTGAAGTTAAAGCTGAAAGTTACTCTCAACCAAAGTCTAGGGTCTAAATTGTAATAATAGTCAAAGTTATAATATCTAGATATTATGTTTTAGTTTAATATTAGTTTATATTTGTTTTGATAATATCTAACTTATAGATATTATCTATCTCTATCATCGATCAGATCAAAGAAGAAACACACACAACACATACTGATAAGGTGTAAACAGAGAGAAAAACAAACAGAGCTTAACTCAAGAAATCAACCGTGTAATCCGCGTTTGTAATCCAAACAGGTTGGTTTATTATCTATTGTTTGTTGTTTTGATTATTTGGTAACGATCACGGACTCACAATTGGTATCAGAGCTGATCCAGATTCAAAATCAAAATTTTCAACTCTCTGTGTTCTTCATTTTTTGAAGAACACTGATCAAACGTCAAAATCTTGATTTTTCGGTTGTTTTTGAAATCAAGTGGTTGTATCTTGTTCTAATTGATAAGGAGATCGTTGTGTCAAAATTTGGTGTGGTAAATCGACCTCTAGCTTGGTTAATTTTAGAGTTACAGGTTGATTTAATCGGAGAAGACGACGTATCGGTCTTAAGCGTACCGGTCGAACCTTAGTTTTTACATTCTATCGGTCTTAAGCATTCGACCGGACTCTTGCAAATACCGGTCGAAGATCATTTTTTATCGGTCGAATCTCACAAACTTTTGGTATCGGTCAAACACTCTCTGGTCAAATCCCACTTTGTACCGGTCGAATATTTTTTTTATCCGGTCAAAGTAAAACTCACTTCCCCGGTCGAATAAAACTTTTCCACTACACTTCCCCGGTCTTACCTCTCTCTCTTCCGGTCAAACATTAATCCCCGGTCTTAGAAACACATCTCGGTCGAATTTTTTTTCTCAAAGAAACTCTTCCGGTCGAATTCTTTTATCCGGTCGAACTTGAAAACCACCTCCGGTCAAATCCAAATCAACACCGGTCGAATCAAAATCAAAACCCACAACATATCGGTCAAACCATTTAAAATTCTCGCCCCCCGGTCTAACCCCACTCTCCGGTCTTTGAGTCAATTCCTAACCCACTCACGTGACCACTCACAATTCCTAACCTACTCACTATTTCATTCACGTGTTCCACTCAAATTCAGATCACACTCACAATTTCCATTCTCACATTTCCATTCTCAATTTCCACCAATCACACAATTAATTTGCAAAGTAAACAATTCACACACTTTCACTTTTACCTTTCTAAATTAATTTGCAAAGTAACATTTGTAAATTAATTTGCAAAGTATCATTTGTAATTTCGATCCAAGAAAATTATTATTGCATTCCACTCACTTTTTACCGATCCAATCTTTTTACCGGTCAATCAGTTTTATCGGTCGAAAATTTGTCCGGTCGAACCTCACTTTGCGCAATCAACATCTCGCGCAAACTTTTGAATTTTAAAAAATTCTCTCATATCTCAAAGCCTCTCGCATCTCAAGCCTCACGCATCTCAAAGACTCTCGCATCTTAAATCTTGTTCAATTATGACTTCCAGAGAAGCTCTTGCCATAGGAACTGACACCAAGCCACCAGTTCTCTTCAAAGAAGAATACGAACAGTGGAAGGATCGGTTTCTAAACTTCATAGACAGACATGAGCTTTGGGAGTTCATCAGACAGTCTTTTGCAGAAGGAAATATGCAACCACTAAAGACAACTCGTCTGGTTGGAACAGTGCCAACACAAGTTGAACTGAAGCACCATGAGCTTGACGGTGACAACCTAAACAGAGCTAAAGGTGATAAGATAGCTATGTCATACATTCTTCAAGAAATCCCCAATGAAATCTACATAAAGATTGACAGCTACAAGGCCTCAGCTAAGGAAATGTGGGATCAACTGGAGAAGATGATGTTGGGTTCTAAGGTGGGAAATCAACTGAATATCTCCAACTGCCTAAATAACTATGAAGAATTTAGAGGCAGAGCCGGAGAAACCTTAGAAGAAGTACATGACAGGTTTGTGACCTTGCTGAATGAGCTAAGCAAGAACAAGGTCCACAAATCTCAAATTGAACTAAACGTAAAATTTCTAAGCGTTCTACAGCCAGAATGGAAGAGATTTGCGAGGCAGATGAAGCAGATTAAAGATCTGAATGAGATTCCACTTCATGAGGTGTATGAGACCCTCAAACAAAATGAAGAAGAAGTGGATGAAATTCTAGAAGAGAAAAGGCAGAGAGGAAAGAAGGTTGAAGACACAGTTGCCCTTGTTGTCAAGAAGAAGAAGAACAAAGCGACTGTGTATGAATCAGATGAAGATAAAGCTGAAGCAAACTCTGACGAAGATGAATGTGAACAACTAAAGCAAGCATTGCTTTTGTTGACTAAGGCTTTCCAGAAGAAATTCTACACAAAGCCAAGCTCAAACAGTCAGAGGTATTCGTCTGGTCCAAACAACTACGCTCATAGAGAAAGGGTCGAAGGAAGTAGATTTGAAGGAAGGAGAATGGATGAGAGGAAACCAGAAGATATAAGAGATCTTGCTGAAGGAAAGAGATAAGAGGAAAGGAAACCTGAAGAGAGAAGGTTTCAAGCAGAAGGATCAGGTCAGACAGAACCTATAACGTGCTACAACTGTGGCAAAACCGGTCATTATACCAGAGATTGCCGAAAGCCAAAAGTCAAGAACTCGGACTACTACAAGAACAAGATGTTGCTTGCAAAGCAACAAGAGGCTGGGAAGGCTTTGATGGCTGAAGACGTTTTCTGGCTCGATCATTCTGATGATGATGAAGAAGATGAAGAGAAAGATGAAGTTGTCAACCTGTGCTTGATGGGAAAGCATGAATCAGATGATGAAGCTGATTCAGAGAATGAAGAAGAGGTATGCAACTTATCGTATGCTGAATTCATAAATCAATTGCATGCCATGAATGATAAACTCAAAGAGTTAGAGTCGAACCTAAAGCGTGAAAAGGGTGTCATTACTGACAAAAACCAATCAATACAGAAACTTAGCAATGAAATTGTTGAGAAGAAAGTACTGGTTGAGGTTTTACATAAAAACAATGACACCAACGCAACGGAGAAGACAATAATTCTTAGTGAGAATTCTGAACTCAAGTCTAAACTGCTAAAACGTGAGATTGACTTATACGAGGTTACACAAATGCATTCTTCGTCTATCGAAGAAAACAAATCTTTAATTGCAAAAATGGATGCTTTGGAAAAGAAGTTGTACTCATTAGGTAAAACTGAGCAAACCATTCATCTTAACAAACCAATAGAGAACAAAGAAAGATGGGGAATCGGTTATAAGAATCCTCACTATCTTCAAAAGGGAATGTCTGAAGTGCCTGCACTTTATGATATTCTTTCTATGAAGTTAGCTAGAAGAATCCCTGAACTTAAAGTTTATTGGACTAAACTATCTGAAGAGGATGAAGCCAAAGAAACAGAAAAACATTTAATATCATCTAAAGTTCATCTTCCATTTTATTATGCGAAGCTGAATAATAGCTATGATAAGAAACCTGAAAAGAAGAAAACTCTTTCACATGACTTCTTTCTAAGTTATTCTGAAAAGGAAATGGAGGCAAAACCTACTCAAGGTAAACTATATGTCCCTCCTCTCGTTTTAGAAAGTAAATTTTCTGAACTCGAGAATTCCTTGTCAGATGAAAGACTTTTGATAAACATTGAACAGAATGTTTTTACAACTGTGTTTACAAATTCTGTTCTTTCTAAGGCTTCAAACTCTGAGAATATGGTTAGTTCATCAAATCAAGGGTTTGATTTTCTGAACTCTAACGGTGGTTTAGATGATTGTCTTGAACAATTTGATTTTAATGCAAAACTTCCAAACCATTCATCATTTCTTAAGAAATCTGTTGGATCAACCAGTAAGCCTGTTAACAGTGCAAAATCAACGCGAGTTGATAACTCAGTCTCTGTGAAAGCTAAAAATGCTAAAGGCAAGAAGCATTCACAGAAGCCGATCAATACTGGTAACCCAAAGAAAATGCATTCAGTTGTTTCTCTAATGTCTAACTCAAAGGTTTCAACTGTTTCAGATATGACCAAGAAATGGCAACCCAAACGGAAGCTTGACAAGACTTTTAAATCTTTTGATTCTGTTTATTGTAATAAGAATATGTCTAGTTCAGATACTTTGAATATGAATGTTGCTCCTAAACTGAAATACTCTTTTAAGCAACTATTCCTGTTATCTAAAACTGCTAGACAATCTTCCTTTTATGATAAACATGCTTCTAATTTCTGTCAAGATTCTGCTATGCGGTTTGAATCATCTCATGTGCATTCTTATCATTATCCTACTTCATATCTATTTCAAAAGAAAAGAGGACCCAATTTGCAATGGGTACCAAAATCAAAACCTTGTGCTAACACAGCAGGACCCAAATTCAAGTGGGTACCAAAATCTAAATCTGTGTTGTAGGCACCCAATGTTTAGCAAAACATGTGGCTTCTGATTACAACAGATCAGAACCCGTACCTCAATAGAGAAAATGATTCTTGAGTAAGACAGCTCAAGACTCGGACTTCAAAGACAAGACGATGGTTTCTGAACACGTCTGTTCAGAACCCGTGCTTAAGAAAAATAAGCTTTTGAATTCATCAGTTCAAAACCCGCACTTTAATATTAACGCTCCAACGTCTTACTCATTTATAATGCTTAAAATCTAAATCTGTGTTTCGTTATTTCTCCTATGCAGATCCGTCATATGTGGTATTTGGACAGCGGTTGCTCCAAACACATGACAGGACAGAAATATATGTTGACAAACTTTACAGAGAAATACTGCGGAACAGTCAGATACGGAAATGATCAGTTTTCACCAATATTAGGCTACGGTGATATACAACGGGAAAATATAACGATCAAGAAGGTGAGCTACGTAGAAGGATTAGGACACAACCTGTTCAGCATAGGTCAGTTCTGTGACAAAGACCTAGAGGTCAACTTCAAAGCCAAGAGGTGTTCTGTTCGCACAGAAGAAGGCGAAGAACTCTTGGTCGGCACTCGAAAGTCAGACCTCTACACGATCAACTTATCAGACGTCCAGACTGACAAGCAAATTTGTCTACTATCTAAAGCATCGATGCAGCAAAGCTGGCTATGACATCGACGGCTCTCTCATCTCAACTTTCGCTACATCAACAAACTGGTCAGTGGCAACTTAGTCAAAGGACTTCCAGAGCTCAAATATGACAAAGATCATCTGTGTGCAGCCTATGAGAAGGGCAAGATGAAGAGGGCTCCGCATAAACCGAAGCCTGAACCAAGTACAAGCGCTCCGCTAGAGCTATTGCATATGGATCTCTGTGGTCCAATGCGAACTCAGAGTCTAGGAGGCAAGAAGTACATTCTAGTGATCGTGGACGACTACTCACGATACACTTGGGTCAAGTTCCTACGATCAAAGGATGAGACACCTGATGTGCTCATCACTTTCCTGAAGACGACCCAGGTGAATCTGCAGAAACCGATAAAGCTTCTAAGAACAGACAACGGCACAGAGTTCAAGAACAAAACTGTTCAAGAATATCTCGAATCTAAAGGGATAACTCATCAGTACTCTGCTGCACGTTCGCCTCAACAAAATGGATTGGTGGAAAGAAGGAATCAGACGCTAGTCGAGGCAGCTCGCACTATGCTAAGTCATTCCGACCTACCTCTATTCTTATGGGCAGAAGCTATATCTACCGCATGCTATACGCAGAACCGGTCCATGATTCACAGACGATTCAAGAAGACTCCTTATGCGTTGATCAACAACCGAACACCTACAATCAAATACTTCCATATCTTTGGATGTAAGTGTTTCGTTCTAAACGATAGGGAGAATCTCAACAAGTTCAGCGCCAAGGCAGATGAAGGAATCTTCATTGGATACTCCTCATCATCAACTGCATTCAGAATCTACTTCAAGAAGTCAAAGACGGTGATTGAAAGCGTCAACGTCACCTTTGAAGAAGAGATGGCTTCCGAACAATACTGTTCAGAACCCGTTTTAACCGGAGTACTAGCTTCTGGGCAACTCAGTCCAGAACCTGCGTCTCAACAGAACAAATCAGATGAAGCTTCAACATCAACTAACCATTTATCTGATTTAGATTTATTATTTGAATTGTTTTATGACGAATTTCTTGGAACTAACATAAAGAAATCTGTTTTGGTTGACAGGATAGAAGAGCCAACGCCTACTCATCCAACCAGTTCAGACATTCCAAATGAATCAAGTACCCCGATTCATCAAGACGTCACAATTCAAATACCAACTCCTACAGTTCAAGTGCCAAGTCATGCAGAGTCAGAAGTAGCTGAACCAGTAGGATGTTCAATTCAGATCAATCTACAGCCGGAACAAGCTGTACCTACTGAGACTTCTGCACCAACTCCTTCAACTGAACCCCCCATTCATTTTTATATTGATCTATCATCATATAATACACTCCCACCAATTACTTCAACTGAAATCATCATTCCTCCAGAACAAGCCGAAGAAGGTACAAGTGGATTTATAGATGACACAACTGACATTCATTCCTATAATCCACTGCCTCATGAACGTAAATGGACCAAAGCGCACCCTGCAAGTCTGATCCTAGGTGATCCATCCAAGTCGGTGCAAACTAGGTCAGTGTCAATCAACTGGTGCATGCACGACTCCTTTCTAAGCAAGATTGAGCCAACTCGAGTATCAGAGGCTCTTGCGGATACAGATTGGGTAGTCTCTATGCAAGAAGAATTGAACCAGTTCGACGCACTGCAAGTCTGGAGACTCGTACCAAAGCCTAAAGGTAAAACAATCATCGGTACGAAGTGGATCTTCAAGATTAAAAATGACGAAGTTGGTACCGTCATCAGAAACAAGGCGAGACTAGTAGCCAAAGGATACAGACAAGAGGAAGGATTAGACTATGACGAGACATACGCTCCTGTGGCGCGTTTAGAGGCAATCAGAATGTTCTTAGCCTACGCTGCCCACAAGAACTTCACGGTCTTTCAAATGGACGTGAAGACAGCATTCCTGAACGGAATTCTGAAAGAGGAAGTATACGTCTCTCAGCCAGAGGGATTTGTCAATCAAGAGAAGCCGGACCTCGTCTACATTCTCGACAAAGCTCTCTACGGTCTGAAACAAGCCCCTCGAGCCTGGTATGATGTCCTTTCCACTTTTCTAGTCAAGTCTGGGTTTTCAAAAGGTACGGTGGATACCACCTTGTTCATAAAGAAAGAAAAAGCCGATATCGTTTTAATACAAATCTATGTCGACGATATTATTTTTGGTTCAACTAATACTAAGTACTGTAAGAATTTTGCAAACCTTATGGTGTCTAGATTTCAAATGAACTTGATGGGAGAGATGAACTTATTTCTCGGGCTTCAAGTAAAACAATTTTCTACGGGTATCTTTATCAATCAATCTAAGTACATTAGGGAAATTCTCCGGAAATTCCAAATGGAAAATACAAAACCGATTGGTACGCCAATGGCACCAGGAACTAAGATTGGCACCGATCCTTCGGTTCAAAAAGCAAAAACCCTCTTTTGAGGGTTTTTCACATAGTGAAGAGGTTTTTCACTTAAGGTTTTTCGTCATAGGTCGTAACAGCACGACCTGCTTTTTCGTATTTAATCAGTTTTAATTTTATAGAATTTTATAAAAGTTTCGTATTTAATCAGTTTTATTTCTTAACCAGTTTTATTTATTAATATATTTAAAATAATCATTTTAAATATAATTCTTAAATTAATAATATAAATAAATACATAATGAAAGTAATTATATTTTTTGTTGGTCCCAAATAGCAATAAGTAAATAAGAAAAGTATTGTAGAAGGGGGGGTTGAATACAATACACACAGTTTTTTACTTAATTTAATTCTTATTGATTTGAAATCAATAATTACACATAGAAAACTTTGATTGTTGCGGAAGAGAACATATGAGATATGTTCAAACAATCTTACACATAGAGAATGAAGAACAATTGTAAAACAGTTAGAAAACAATAAGATTTTCGTAGAGAGAAAGTTGCCAGACACTTAGAGAACTTGAAGGTAGTAGAGCTGGTTATCTTGCATGTTGAACCATCCTCCATATTTATAGTGCCTCATGCATTAAATGCATGAGACACCTGTTGAGCAAAGGATAGACACAGGTCTTCAGCAAGGTACATGATGTACCTTTTGTCTTGAGTTGTTTTGGCTTGAAATGTTGACCTGCAGAGAGGATGGTAGAGACCTTTCCTTAAAATGGTGTAGTAGACAAAACTTACTTTATCTGATCTTCAGATGAGGTCCACGTCAATGCAAGATATCACAATATACTTTGTCAGAAAAGTAAAATGTGTTTGAAAGAAATCCTTAAGCATAGAGTGCCAAAGACTTGAAGGATCTTCGACTCCTGAAGATGTGAGAACACCTTCATACTCTAAGGAGAGATGAGATCATCGGCTGCCGAAGACTTGAGAGATCTTCGGCTCCTAAAGATGTAAGAACACCTTCATACTCTAAGGAGAGATAAGATCATCGGATGCCGAATACTTGAGAGATCTTCGACTCATGAAGATGTGAGAACACCTTCATATTCCTGAGAGATATGTGATTGACACCATCCTGGTTGATGGTGTTGATCACTTGGGCATGCTTGGCTTTAGGCTGAGGAGACTATCTTCAATCCACTTTGAGAGATGTACTCCTTCTTTGTCTTCTTCGGCTGATCTTCGACTTCACCGAACATTTGTATAGAAACCAAACTGCTAAAAGAACCTCAAACATATTCTAAGTAGGATGATATAAGATGGAAGATCAGGAGGTCATCTTCAAATCTTCAGATGACCCAACATTTTTATATTTTTATATTTTTAAAATAATATCTCAAATTTGACATATTTTTATAATTCTAATAGATTTCTTAATGACCTAATTTTTATTTTCGGTTATACATACTTTTAAGTTTAACATTTTTTTATTTTTATTTTACATACTTTTTATACAACTTTTATATATTTCTTAATAACCTAATTTTTATTAATTTTATTGTACGTACTTTTATGTATTTATATGAATTTTAATATATTTATTTTTATAAATAAGAATAAAAATGATATAAAGTTAAAATTGTGGGACCCTGAATAGTTTAAAAAAGTAATGAAAAAGCTTGGGTGAAGTTTTTCACATAGTGGAGGTATATAAAGGTTTTTAAGTTGTTGAGGTGACAATAATGTGTAAGAAAAAAAAGCTATGAAAAACCTTGGTAAAAAAGTGGTATACTGTGTATACTCTAAGCACTATTTAATTTCAAAATTGTAGAAACGTACGATATCCAAGTCTTAATAAGGTTAATTTATTGACCGTCTTTGTGATTAACTTTTGACAAAAAGTAAACATATTAACAAAACCTTTAGTTTTAATAAAGGTATATTATCAAATTGTAAAATTTATACACATATGTAAGATCCCACATTGGTTGGGGAGGGGAATAAAAGTTGCCTTATAAGGGACTGAATACCTTCTCTATCAGATGCATTTTAAAACCGTGAGTCCAAGTGTGTGGATAAAGCGGAAAATATCTTGTACGATTAGCCTGTGATGTTACATATCATCTATTTTAGCCATGAAACAAAGGTTGACCATTTCTTTGTCACTTTCAGAAGTGGGTTCATCTGCCCAATCATGGGTTTCAGTCATTTAACCTTTTCCCTTTTTGAGCAAGGTTTCATTTCTCTCCTTCTCTCTCTTATATTTTCCCTTGTATTTCTCAGCCCGGTCAGACTTTGAGGAGACAGACATACTTGTCTTTTGGAAAGAAGGTTGGTAGGAATCAAATTTGGTTCTTACAGACTTAGAGGATGTATGGTTAGAGGAGGATAGTCTGGATTTATCAGAAGACCTGCTTCTACACTCAGAAGCAAAGTGTCCCTTCCTCCCACACCTGTAACATTCCTCATTTGATTTGTCAGAGGGAGTGGTTTTCTTGAAAAAGTAGAAGTGGATTTTCTTGAAAACTTGGATTTTCTCGAAGAGAAGCGAGAGTTACTGGAAATTTCCTCACCTTCATCATCAGCCTCACTAAGATAGGCTTCTGAAGGATCATTGGGATCCTCTTGACTATCATGGTCAGAATCGGAGGGATAGGTGATTCTAGGAACACAGACAGAGTTTTTGGAAGAATCACTAACATGAGCTAGAGAAGAGCTTTTAATGTCTTTTGTGATAGACTTCCTAAGCAGTTTAGTCTGCTCGTAGTTGAAGAGAGTGCCATACAAGGCAGTGAGAGACATGGAATCAAGATCCTTGGTAGACTTGATGCAAGTACAAATGTTTTCCCAAAACTCAGGAAGACAGTCCATGAACTTGCACAAGACTTCCTCATTATCATAGATGCGACCCACAAGTTTAAGATCGTTGAGAAGACTGTTAAAGCGATTGTAGTAGTCTGAGAGAGACTCACCCTTCTCATGAGAGAAGAGTTCATACTTTCTTACAAGAGAAATCTTTGTGCTCTTTTTCACCTCAGACGTACCTTCATAAAGAACACACAAAGTGGACCACATTTCTTTTGCAGTAGAAAGGTTAACAAGAGAATGGTAGACCTCATCAGGCAGAGAGAGGGCAATGATGGCTCTGACTTTAGTATCAAGAGCTATAAGACGTATGTCTTCATCATTGTATTTACTGGGGTCCTTTACAATGTATCTCCCAGTAGCTGGAGTTCTTTCTTCCTCAGAAGAGTCCTCATCAGCTTTTGCCTTGTCTGCATTATAACGGTCCCAAACTCTAGGAATAAAAGGACCTTCATGTAAAATAGTTGGATATCTGCTGTCAACTCCTTCTAGAAAGAGTATCATACGACTTTTCCACAAGAAGAAGTTATTGGGGTTAAACCTTGGTGGTTTGGCTATAGAGCCATTGTCGTATGAAACAACAGTGAAGTTTTGAGAAGAATCATTTTTCAAAGAAGAAGAAGAGGCTGCCATCACGGATCTAGTTTATTGAGTTAAACTAAACCGCTTTGATACCACTTGTTGGTCCCAAATAGCAATAAGTAAATAAGAAAAGTATTGTAGAAGGGGGGGGGGGGGTTGAATACAATACACACAGTTTTTCACTTAATTTAATTCTTATTGATTTGAAATCAAGAATTACACATAGAAAACTTTGATTGTTGCGGAAGAGAACATATGGGATATGTTCAAACAATCTTACACATAGAGAATGAAGAACAATTGTAAAACACTTAGAAAACAATAAGATCTTCGTAGAGAGAAAGTTGTCAGGCACTTAGAGAACTTGAAGGTAGTAGAGCTTGAAGGTAGTAAAGCTGATTATCTTGCATGTTGAACCATCCTCCATATTTATAGTGCCTCATGCATTAAATGCATGGGACACCTGTTGAGCAAATGATGGACACAGGTCTTCAGCAAGGTACAGGATGTGGCTTTTGTCTTGAGGTGTTTTGGCTTGAAGTGTTGACTTACAGAGAGGATGGTAGAGACCTTTCCTTAAAATGGTGTAGTAGACAAAACTTACTTTATCTGATCTTCAGATGAGGTCCACGTCAATGCAAGATATCACAATATACTTTGTCAGAAAAATACAATGTGTTTGAAAGAAATCCTTAAGCATAGACTGCCAAAGACTTGAAGGATCTTCGGCTCCTGAAGATGTGAGAACACCTTCATACTCTAAGGAGAGATGAGATCATCGGCTGCCGAAGACTTGAGAGATCTTCGGCTCCTAAAGATGTAAGAACACCTTCATACTCTAAGGAGAGATGAGATCATCGGCTGCCGAAGACTTGAGAGATCTTCGGCAGAACACCTTCATACTCCTGAGAGATATGTGATTGACACCATCCTGGCTGATGGTGTTGATCACTTGGGCATGCTTGGCTTTAGGCTGAGGAGACTATCTTCAATTCGCTTTGAGAGATGTACTCCTTCTTTGTCTTCTTCGGCTGATCTTCGACTTCACCGAACATTTGTATAGAAACCAAACTGCTAAAAGAACCTCAAACATATTCTAAGTAGGATGATATAAAATGGAAGATCAGGAGGTCATCTTCAAATCTTCAGATGACCCAACATTTTTATATTTTTATATTTTTAAAATAATATCTCAAATTTGACATATTTTTATAATTCTAATAGATTTCTTAATGACCTAATTTTTATTTTCGGTTATACATACTTTTAAGTTTAACATTTTTTAATATTTATTTTACATACTTTTTATACAACTTTTATATATTTCTTAATAACCTAATTTTTATTAATTTTATTGTACATACTTTTATGTATTTATATGAATTTTAATATATTTATTTTTATAAATAAAAATAAAAATGATATAAAGTTAAAACTGTGGGACCCTGAATAGTTTAAAAAAGTAATGAAAAAGCTTGGGTGAAGTTTTTCACATAGTGGAGGTATATAAAGGTTTTTAAGTTGTTGAGGTGACAATAATGTGTAAGAAAAAAAAGCTATGAAAAACCTTGGAAAAAAAGTGGTATACTGTGTATACTCTAAGCACTATTTAATTTCAAAATTGTAGAAACGTACGATATCCAAGTCTTAATAAGGTTAATTTATTGACCGTCTTTGTGATTAACTTTTGACAAAAAGTAAACATATTAACAAAACCTTTAGTTTTAATAAAGGTATATTATCAAATTGTAAAATTTATACACATATGTAAGATCCCACATTGGTTGGGGAGGGGAATAAAAGTTGCCTTATAAGGGACTGAATACCTTCTCTATCAGATGCATTTTAAAACCGTGAGTCCAAGTGTGTGGATAAAGCGAAAAATATCTTGTACGATTAGCCTGTGATGTTACATATCATGATACAAATATCAGTGATGAAGTGCTAAATGTATATAATAGTACTAGTTGAGTGTCCGCGCAATGCGGCGGAGATGCAAAACTTGAGTAAATGTAAGCGAGAATACTGATTAAAATAGACAAAAGCATGGGTTTGGCATAGCAAATTGGGGATCAAATTTTGATCCATTGTTTGTTCATCTTTTACATGAACCCCAAGACAAAATGAAAATATAAAACAAGGTTAAAATCAAACAAACCCAATAAATCTTCTTAATTGAAGCGGCTTTTGTAACAATAGTACAACCAAAGGAATGCTCTTGTACTTCACTTACAAAGTGAAACATAGTTTCATTGCACAAACACCCACTTAACACCAACCTATATTACAAATACATAATCTCAAAAATGACAGGTTGCAATGTTATTAATTATTCTTTTGTATCTAACCAACCTTACAATTAATGGAATTTGCTGCAAACCAAGTCATAGGTTGGTACATATGTAATTGCCATAAAATAAAATATAATTACTCAAAGAGCTCGAATAACATACGGAAGGAAAACCTCAAAAGAACACAAAAACATACCATCTCCATGAGATGTCATCGTGAGCGAAGACGAAAGAAGCTTTTGTGCAATGAAAGCAATGTCTATGGCTGATACTTCATCCACCCCTTTCAAGAAAAGCTCCACATGTTTCATGTTCACAAATGCCCAAGTAAACAAATATACTTCAAATAAAGACGTAGAAAATGAAACTTTTAAACTTAATTATTAGTTGAGCTGCTACGATTTACTGGGTTGAAAACAAGTTTTGAACCCTTGTAGATATCTTACAATGGTAGAATGGATTGAGAACAAGCCAAGACACTCACACAATTCTCATGGCGTCCCTATACATTTTGATGCACATATGTAGAATAAAGCATCAAGTAAAAAAGACAACTCATTGGGTGTACGAAAACAAGAGACTATGGGTAACCATTGAGAGAAACATCAACTACAAATCACTTTCTTTATGTGATATAAAGTTTAAGCTTCAAACCATCAACCAAGCTATCAAATCTGGACATATAATCTAAAAAAACTAAACTAAGTTTATGCTTCAAACCATTTATAAAATACAATACACAATTTATATCTAGCTTCAAAAATCACACCAATGGAGAAAAAATATATTCTTGGAACACGGGATTAGCAACATATACAAAGTAGAGAAAACGACATACCTCGATGGAAACTTTAATTGGGAAGCTTGAAGAGAAAAAAGATGGATATGATCGACAATATGATCATTAACACAGAGAAGGCTCCCATGACATAAAAAATGGTTGAGAAAAATAAATAAGCACCCATGACATAAAAAAACATTATGTAATGAAAATGTTACCTTACCAATTGCTCGTGATCGTCTCAATATTCTCATTTCTCATAAATTTATTAAATAAAGTTGAATTACTATCATTATAGAACAAAAATATTCTTACCATAACCATTTGTACAAATAAATATTTTCAAGAGTTTAGGTCTGTATTATTTTACCCAAAACCAGATAAAAAAAAAGTTGAGGTTTAGAAATAAGTGAACAAAGAAATCTTGACAAAAGTTATCAATTTGAGACTGCAACTTTTTAACCAGCTGTTTGGCACAAAGATTTGTTGTTAGAGACAATGACTTCACCAAATCTTCACACACGACAAACCTAGTCAGTTCACTCTTTAACAGAAAGAAAAAAAAAGATGAACATGCTCAAAACGTCACCTGAGAACGGCACCATGAGTGTGCCGACGCCGGTGACCGGCAAGAGTCGTCTCCCCCGGAACTATGACATGATGCATCTGGGTTTGCGATTTGTTGAAACTGGATTTCACAATCGCTTCCTTTGCATACATCCGGATGATACTGAAATAATCAAATTTGATAAAAAAAAAAAAAAACAAACAAACAGAGATTTGATCTTACTTCATCATCTAAATTATTGAAAATGATACGAAAAATAAATAAATAATCTGTGCCGACGATCTAATTGACGGTAAATCTAGATTGAATCATTGAGTTATGGTGATAAAATTTTGTCCTAAATCCTAATTAATGCAATGATAAACTGAAATTAACATTTGTGTAATCAAGGAAACATTCAATGAATTCAAATCGATCATGTTTCGTTGTTCAAGAAATTTAAATCTAATAATCAGATGTTTCTAAATTCATCAGTAGAGAAAAAGTACCTTCAAAGCAAGCTGTCTGAAAGCTTTTTTGACCTCAGATTCAGAAGCTCCAAGATGAATCCTCAATGTTTTATACGGATCTAAAGCAATAGAATTCGTAAAATCACAACTAACTCGAAACCTCTTACCAGCACCACCGCTGATCGTCTTCTTCTTCTTCTGAAATTTTTTCAGTTTTCCAAACGACGATGAAGATGAAGATGAAGTCGAAGACGAAACGCAACCATTGAGAACTCCATCTATAGTCGCCATTATCACTTTATATAACTTCTCAATCTAACTTCAAATTAGATCAAACTTCGCCCTGCAAGATACGAAATCAGCCTCTGTCAATTGAAACATATACATACACACAAACATAGATATACTGATATACACAAACACATATTTTATATATATATATATATATATATATAGTTTTGTGTGTGAAAATGCATGTGAGAAGCCATGAAATAGCGATCAAACTTACCTGGAGTTGAAATTCGCCATCGAAATTGAGAAATCGAGTGTGAAAACTGAAAGGAGTTGATCGTTGAGTGCAGAAATGGTGAACAACGGAGAAGACAACGAAATCGTTTTCAATGGTGTTGTATATACCACTAAACAGAGATCAACCATCTCACTCTACGGATTTGATCTTCCTGTTTACTCCAAATGGTCCTTCTCTGATTCCTTTGCGTAAGGATCTTGATATATTTTGAATTTGAATTTGGGTATGGGACCAAATCCAAGGTAAGTTATGGAGTAAGGGACTAAAGATATATTTTGGTGAAATGACATAAAGATGATTAGGAGTATGGGACTAAAGATATATTTTGGGTTAAAAGTACTGGTGATAAGTTATGCATTATATACTTGTACATTATGCTTATTAGATTGTAATTAAGAGTTTTTTAAAATTTATGCATTAAATGGTAGTTCTTTGTGTTTCTTGGGTTGTAATTAAGACTTTTGGTCTAAACCAATATTAATGTAGTAATAGATAATAGATTATAGTTTTTTTTTTCTTTCTTATTTCATTAACGTATATTTAAATTAATTTTTATTAAATTATTGTACTTTGAAAAATCTGTCCATTATTGCAATATGGAATGTGTTATCCTTTAAACTGGTTAACCCCTTATTTTCCCCCCTCTTACATTGTGTAAATAAGGTGATATGTATGACACCTCATTCTGATCACGTGACATAAATAAAAAGACTCTTTAATTTATTTTTAATAATTTTTTCATTTTCTCTCTCTATGATTCATATCTCAATATCTCACCTAGAGTATATTTTTCATCTCTCTATTTTATTAAGATCTTTTCATAAAAAAAAAATTCTCTTATTAATTTGTATGCAAATTAAATATTCTAAAGTAAAATATTTTTAAACAACTATGATTTATTTTTTAAGATAAATATTTTGTTTGTAAGAAAATATAACATTTCTTATTTTCCTTGTTCTAAAAGTACATATTATTTTAACATTTTTTATAAAAATTATTAGTGATATATATTGTGTTTTATAAATCTTCTAAATAGAAAAATATTAATTTATATCAATGTGGAATGAGTGTTCTAAAAGGCTCACTATGGCAACGGTCGTAACTCAAGACTTGTGTCTGACATAACGTTAAGACTATTGCACGTAAGAACTTAATATGCAATTTTTATAACAAGATATTTTTTTTTTTTATGTATCATTGAATAATAGTAGTAAACATATATACATATATAATAATTATATATAATATAAAGATTTTGTCACTATAAATCACACCTTGAACGTCATGGCCTCTCTATGTCATTATGTGTGGAATCAAATAATATGAAAATTACATGAAAACAAGATGGTCTAATTAACAATATAAATAAATAAATCGTGCAACACTCCAAATGTTGAGGGGCCAAATTGTATTTAGCCTAAACGTGTGGACTATACAGGTGATGACAAGTTTACATTCAAATTTCCATGCGAAACATGACAAAGCAGAAAGTCATCCGATGCAATTTAAACTGACCGATCCAACTAGAACTCAGTGACCATGATCGGATATAATTGTAATTGGATTGAATCGTGTAACATCCCAAACTTTAGGAATAAGCATAATCAACATACAAGTACATTCATGCCAAAATATTCCCAAATCAACAATTTAAATAACAAGGTTTGCGGAAAGAAAACCTATTACACAACTGAGAATTTATATGGACGACTAAGACTGGGGGACTAAAATTTGCGATCCTCCAAAATAAGCCCCGACTCACAACTTCTCGTTCTTCTTACCGAATCCTCCTACTTCTCGATTTCCTGAAAAGGTTTTTAGTTTTGAAAGAGCGATGATTAGACCAAATGGTCTAGTGAGTTCTCTCTACGAACAGTTCACAAGCCATAGGATCATATAAGAGATTTATAAATAATTATAAACCAATTCAATTTTTTTTTCCTTTATAAGAACATCACACCCGCAAATCACGCTTTCGGCACACACTGAAGTCACACATAGGCAACAACGTGTCTGGCTCATACTGCCTTATTCTGGGACACACCCCCCATTGGCATAAACGAGACACACCCCTCGGTATGAGCGCAGGCGGGACACACCCCCCGGTATGAGTGCAGGCAGGATACCCCCCCCGACTTAGGGCATACTCGCCAACTACAATGTATGCATACATTTTAGACCAATAACAATAAAGCATAACTCATTTTCAACAAAGCTCACATGCACAACAATAACATAAATAATATCAGCGATTAAATAACTCCGCATGCGTTCGATAACATAAGTAATCGTAAAAGACTTTGGTTAGAAAACTCACCTGGCTTTCCCACGAAGTATCTCAACTTATGCCTTAATCTTAAGGAATATCACCTATCAAAAAGAAAAAGGTGGGCGATAAGAGATCGAACTCTAAATGGACATACCAACGACCCATGACAAGGACTAAGTTCGGTCACTACCCCTTCCTATAACTCGACTCTCTGACCCTTACTCACCCACCTGACCCCTTCCCGGGTCCTGCCGACTCCTGGATCGACACCCCCGACTCCCGGGTTAAAACCTTTCCTGGGACCTGACCTCCTCGAGTTCACCCGGTCTCCCCCTAGGATCACCCGGTCTCCCCGGGTTCTCCCGGCTTCCCCCGGGATCGCCCGACCCTCCCCGGGTTCCCCGATAACAAAACTTCACCTGGGACCCCGTCTCACGGGGCGCCTTTCCCGGGTGCGACGACGACTGGTTTTACCAGTTGAGGGTTTTGGGGAACGAAGGGATTACCCTTCTCTAAACGATTCCCGAAACTCTCTAATCCCAAAACTAAATCAAATAATTGATTCTCATCCATTTCTAAGCCTAAATCATCCCTTAACCGACCCAAAGATAAGCTTAGAAGATGAACCTTCAACCCAAAACATAAACTTGCTAAAACTACAAATCAATTAAAAAGATAACGGATAACGATGGGAATAACTATTACCTTCAAGAAGAGATGGAAAACCCCTTCAATTATCTTCTTGTTCTTCCAATATCCTCTAGCTCGATATCACCCATACCCTCTTTCTGGATTCTTTTCAGCCGCCTCTAACAAGAATGGGATGGAAATTAGGATATTAGGGTAAAAACCCTTTTTCTCCTTTATTTGCAACTTGGTCCCTCAATCTTTGGCTTGAATCAAAACTCCACCAAAACTCTCAACTTAACTAATCCGGGCACGATTATTACATTATTCCCCCCCCCCTCAAAAGAATTATGTCCCAGAATTCTATGTTGAACAATGTAGGGTATTGGGACCCCATATCCGCTTCCACCTCCCATGTTGCCTCTTGCCCTTCTTGACATCTCCATTGCACTTTCACAGGACGAATCTCTTGTGATCCTTAACCTCTTAACCTTATGGTAAAAGACTTCCCTATACTCTATGATAAAGGTTAACTTCTCATTTGCTCGCACACTTTATAAAGGTATCGTCGCCTAACAAATGCTCTCAAAGAGAGACGTGGAACACAAGGCAAACTTTCCGAATTCCCAGTGGACACTTCCAGATCCTACTCTATCTCTCCAACTCTTACTATAATTTCAACGGGCCTCAAATTGTGGCCCCACACTTGCTTCCTCTCGAACATACCACTTCATTCTATGGGAACAACTTTCACATCACGCTACGCTCTCTCAACTTAAGATTCACAAGGCTCACGTTCTTACAATCATATCAACTTAACTTTACTCAAATGCCCAAAACATTCTGACCAACACCAAAGTCATACCATCTAAACATGCCAACGGAACATACCAGGTTAACTGTACCAGATATTGTCTGCTTTGTCTACAAACCTAGACTCCCGGTTTTAAAACGCATCTAAATATGGGTCTCACACGCAACTTCGTTTCCTTAAAACGATTTTTACCAAAGTTAACACCAAACAATATGAATCCTTTAATAAAATAACGATCACTCAATTCTCCATCTTAACACGAGGTTTACCTTGGGTATCATCATAAACTCACTACTATGAGATTCATCAGCATATAACACGCAATTAAAATTACTTCCCCCAAACGCGACCTCCACCTAAAGCAAAAAATACTTTCCTTTCTGACCCACATTGATCACAACTCATCTGTGTTACCCAACTCACAAGCAATACGCAAAACATTGCTGCAAACGCCATCACCCCATATTCCTACATAAAAGAAAGAAATCTCCCACAATCCATTAATTTCATAGACCACCAACTCCAACTGACCGCACTATAAAGACACTTACTACAACTTCTCTTCGCATCCTGCAATTGTCTGATCATAATTGTAGTAAACTCAACATTTAATCGCGCAACAGAAACTGACCATACTCACCAAAAAATATTCCAATTAGCTTATCACTGGACGACAGGTTCATTCAGAACCATTTCTACACAATACCAAGACTCACACACAATTCTTTCACTCTGAGCACTCCATCCTCCTACCTTTTTCCACCTAATGATTGAAAACTTCAAACATACTTCAAAAATCGGCTCCCTAATAGGTGTAAGTTTTAGACCAATCGCACGATTCAGATTTCTCAACCCCTGAACCATAACTTACACTAAAATATCCTCCTCACACCTTCACCGAAAGTTCATAAACCCACTATTGGCGATTCTGGACACATAGCTCCACATTTCTGTGTCACTCGCCAACTTCTTACTCTTCGATTACTCGCTTATTCAAGTTATTGTCTTCCCCATCTTCCCGCTTGCATGGTACACTGCTAATCCAATATTACTTATTCAATTTTCTGCCAATCCCAAATATGTCGAAAGCACGTTTATAATACTATGTTGAGCCAAACGATTTCCCACGACTCTTACTCGAGGTCTCCAACCAAACCCTTCCAAAACAAAACCCAACGCTCGAAGGCACTACACATTTCATGCTCTCCAAATAGTGTTGACCTGTCCTCCAGAAATCCTTTACACTCAAGGACTACTTCGACAACCCCACGGATCTTCATATTACAGAACATCGCAAACTACAACATTCGACGTTTCCATCAATATCTTAGTGGTATAAGGTAAACCCTTCCATAACTCACCGTAACCTAGAACACGTAGTTCCTCTCTTAGGTAGCCACCAACTATTATTCAAATATTATTCTTGATTTAGCAATACTACAATACCAACTAAAACATCCCCACATCCCAACAACATACCTGACACTTCTTAATAGCTCTCCAGAAATCTCCGAGAAAGGATTCCCACCTACGCTCGTCCCAAAACAACAACACCAGTCCACTATTTAACCTCAAAGAAACTCCTTACCACACTGATGACTTGCACGACCGCTTTGGCATAAAAAATAACACTAATTCATCCATACGTCCCTTATCTTACCACAATCATCACAATACCAACAAAACCTCCGCTGCTACTTTGCACGCAACCCATATACCGTTCTTTTCATACCGATCATAACACTAATACTTGAAATAAAGTCATTTCATGGCTTTGACTTCCTCGAATTTGAACAACCACAAAATCATGCTCAACAAAACCATTCATCAAGATCTCGCTCCTTGTCGGCTCACCACGATCTGTCAGAAATCAAATCAGGCAATCTGTAAGATTAACCGCACTACTTCACAGACCAAGGTGATCGAAGCTCAACCACTTCAGTTATGCTAAGTACTTCATTCCCAATTGAATATCCGAACCCACAGGAAAACACTTAATCTATCGGCAATCTTCCGCTTTCATAACACCCACACAAGATGGTAAGACGTCATACCAGGTACACTTTTCCCCGAACCGTCTCATCCACCTTTGAACAACTCAACGACAACCACACCACATTTACTCCTTCCTACGCACCGTAACAACTTGGACTTCCACAATCCTCAAAGATAAAGGCACCAGACTTACTTGATACCAAATCTAACTACAAGGCTACCCCAGACCTAGGCTCCCGCCGATGCCATTTCATCAGAATACCACAAATTTTACTCATTAACCAGCTACCTTCAGAAGCATCAAAACAACTTCGAACTTCCACTCAACGACAACCACCTCTCAGGTTACCGAACCAAAGGTAAACTACCATAAGACTGGCCTTTCTAACGTCGAAGATTGAGACTTCCGTCATTAACTATCGTTATTCATGACCGCCCTTCCCTAGGGAATACCAAGGTCATGAATCGACCATCAACGGTTCGAATGCCACACTTCTACTCTCAAAACCTTCCCTCATTCTTAATTGCAACATCTCCCACGACCTAGAGAGTTCATAGCCTTCATGCATGACGACACCGTAAATTTAAACTGCTGACATTTGAAAATTTAGAAGGTATCACATTATAAAACAAGCTTGAGTATACATGATACCGCACCGGCATAACATATTAGCCATACACAACGATCTCGAGGATCGTTCTACCTCAACTCTAAGATAAAATAGGCCCACCCAACCAAAATCGATGTTGACACAATTGAAAACATTTTCAATAAACTTTACCCATACGATTTATAAAATACAACAAAAATTATTTACGTTGAGCGAGTCAGACGAGTCTCACTCTCAATGATAAGACAACACACGTCCGTACTAATTTCACTTATAAAAATCATGCGATTAAATGATATTACATTTCCACAAAATGTCAACTCATTTATAAAATAAGTGAAATAATTCTTTAATTATCAAGTTCAAAATTCAATGCACCATGCATTAAACCCGCCCTTTTCCATCCGGACACACGTTTACACGCGTTATCTTGTTTTCAAAACGAATGCCTCACAAGGCACACACTCACACATACACACCAAAAATATTTGGCATGAAGGACACCAACAATTTGTTCAAAACCTAATGCATGAGACTCACTTTACATTGAAGGCTATTCACTCTAGTAAGGTCAACTGTTTGCACTCACCATAATTTATCGCAGACTCCCTACTTTCGACCAACCAGTCAGGATCCTCACATTTGCCACAACCTCCGGCACCAACGCTTCCCAACCTCCTTGTATGTCCAACTACCAGTTACCATCGCGACTATTGATTCGCAAATCATGTGTCCTCATAATGACCCAAATAAACTTACCAACACTAGCTCATTTCCATCCTGTCCTCACCCCATTTTATTAGTTAGCACTGATATCGTCTCTCAACCACGCTTGCCACTTTTCAATTAACTACAGATTCAAAAGGCCCATTTCTATCATTCGATTCTTAGGTTGAAACTCTCCCGATTCCCATTGATCGACATAACAAACTACCAAACCGGAGACTTCCTTGGAGCGAAGAAATCACCTCCCATTGTTATTCTTCCCTTTTTGGACCCAAGAAGTTCTTCCTTAAGACGAAAATATCTACATCCCTCACAATACTCCTCCCGAATGGTATTAACCTTAAAACCATAAACGAGCTCACACAACACGCTAGACCAACGCTATCATTTCAGTTATAGAACTCACTACCCAAAACTACACCCGTCGATTAACTCAACAATCGTAATCGAGTATACCCATACATCTGTAAATTCATAATGGCATTGGCCAGATGCAATTCTGAATTTACCTTACATGAGAGTCCTCACTATCGTTGTCACGACTCTCAATGATCAAGGTCTTCCTTAAAGGCTTCCTATATTCTAAGTTGTGTCCCCCTACTCCACAGTTTCAGTTTAGGCCCATTCGGTCACCTAAATCCCTTAAAATATGGCTCTGATACCAATTGTAACATCCCAAACTTTAGGAATAAGCATAATCAACATTCATGCCAAAATATTCCCAAATCAACAATTTAAATAACAAGGATTGCGGAAAGAAAACCTATTACAAAACTGAGAATTTATATGGACGACTAAGATTGGGGGACTAAATTTGTGATCCTCCAAAATAATCCCCGACTCACAACTTCTCGTTCTCCTTAACGAATCCTCCTACTTCTCGATCTCCTGAAAAGGTTTTTAGTTTTGAAAGAGCGAGGGATAGACTGAATGGTCTAGTGAGTTCCCTCTAACAACAGTTCACAAGCCATAGGATCATATAAGAGATTTATAAATAATTATAAACCAATTCAATTTTTTTTCCTTTATAAGAACATCACACCCGCAAATCACGCTTTTGGCACACACTGAAGTCACACATAGGCGACAACGTGTCTGGCTCATACTGACTTATTCTGGGACAACCCCCCCCCCCATTGGCATAAACGGGACACCCCCCGACTTAGGCCATACTCGCCAACTACAATGTATGCATACATTTTAGACCAACAACAATAAAGCATAACTCATTTTCAACAAATCTCACATGCACAACAATAGCATAATTAACATCAGCGATTAAATAACTTCGCATGCGTTCGATAACATAAGTAACCGTAAAAAACTTTGGTTAGAAAACCCACCTGGATTTCCCACGAAATATCTTAACTTACGCCTTAATCTTAAGGATGATCACCTATCAAAAATAAAAAGGCGAGCGATAAGAGATCAAACTCTAAATGGACATACCAACGACCCACGACAAGGACTGAGTTCGGTCACTACCCCTTCCTATAACTCGACTCTCTGAACCTCACTCACCCACCCGACTCATTCCCGGGTCCTGCCAACTCCTGGCTCGACACCCCCGACTCCCGGGTTAAAACCTTTCCCGGGACCTGGCCTCCCCGGGTTCACCCGGTCACGCCCGGTCTCGCCCTGGGATCACCCAGTCTCCCCGGGATCACCTGGCCCTCCCCGGGTTCCCCGATAACAAAACTTCACCCGAGACCCCGTCTCCCGGGGTGCCTTTCCCGGGTGCGACGATGACGATTGGTTTTACCAGTCAAGGGTTTTGGGGAATGAAGGGATAACCCTTCTCTAAACGATTCCCGAAACTCTCTAATCCCAAAACTAAATCAAATAATTGATTCTCATCCATTTATAAGCCCAAAGCATCCCTTAACCGACCCAAAGATAAACTTAGAAGATGAACCTTCAACCCAAAACATAAACTTGCTAAAACTACAAATCAATTAAAAAGATAACGGATAACGATGGGAAGAATTGTTACCTTAAAGAGGAGATGGCAAACCCCTTCAATTCTCTTCTTCTTCTTCCAATATCCTCTAGCTCGATATCACCCACACCCTCTTCCTAGATTCTTTTCAGCCGCCTCCAATAAGAATGGGATGGAAATGAGGAGATTAGGGTAAAAACCCCTTTTTCTCCTTTATTTGCAACTTGGTCCCTCAATCTTTGGTTTGAACCAAAACTCCACCCAAACTCTCAACTTAACTAATTCAGGAACAATTATTACAAATCGGATCCAAGATTTCAACATCCAAATCGGATCGGATCGGCTCTTGGATGATAGTCCAAAATCTAATAAAATCGAACCGATCCAATCCAATGACCATCCAACTAATAACTATATATAATTATTAACATTTTATTATGATGCTTTTAGTTGATATTTATACGTAGTGGTTTTTAAAAAATTAAGAAAATATATAAACAATTGGTTGAAATATGTATCAAAATATTGGATGGATCCAATCTGATTCAATGGGTAATCAATAGTAATATCTAATGAATGTAACCGATCTGATTCAATCAATTGGATCGGATCGGATCGGATCGGATGACAAATCCAACATCCGTTGGATGATCAGATCAGATCCACCTAAATCCCTTGGATTTCAATTGAAGAACACCCTTATAGATGACAATACTTTTCACCTTTTGCACTTTGCTTGTAACAGATGCTCTTTGAAAGGTTCAACGCAATAGTTTGTTGAAGGGGGTTGAGGCCTAATTTTTAGAAACTAAGGGTTGATGATCATACACAAACCGCATAAATTACTTCGATCATGTTTGTTTGCTTTCCAAATACACTAATTTGTCCCTATTAGCCTTAGCTATCACGAATTCAGTATTGGAATAATTCAAGAGATCATTCTAATTCTAAAGGTTGTTAAACTGAGTCCTTATATACACCCACATTCCATGATTTACATATTTATATGAGAGATGGATGACGAGGTATGGGCGGTTAGAAGATTAAAATGTAACTGCACAACAGTTACAACTGTTTATGGATAAGATTGAACAACAGTTACAACTGACTCCGATGTTTTGAACAAAAGCATTGAGTTTGGAGGCAATGAGTTCAGAAGGCTCAAAAGCTCTAAGTCAAAAGCCTTGTGATTCATACATAGTCTAAATTAATTAATTTCAGAACTAATTCAAGAAGGTGTCCAACCGTCCAAATTATATCCAAAACATTCTGTAACTTAGAATTTCTAAGTAAACCATCGCCAGGAGCGCTGCCCCATGGAACTTGCAAGGGGACGCAACCCTTTGACCTCCCGTATAATGACAACAACTAACATTTATTTGTGCACTCCATACCTTCCAACTCACTTAGGGGCTATTTTTTAAAAAAACCTTTTAATACCTCTGAAGTCTAAATCAATCAGACGTTTTTACGTTCAGAGCCTTTGTTTTTTTTTCTTCAGACTTCAGATGCTCTTAAGTCTGAAATACGTCTGAAATTAAAAGAGGTGACCTAATGTCTTATAGCATCTTAAAGCACCACCTCTTTGTACAAAAATGACTTTTTGTGATGGTTTTGAAAAATAGATTTGTAACGGTTTGATAAAAAACCGTTGCAAAAAGTCTTATAAAAAGTTAGAGAATTGTTTTAGTAACAACTTTTATAAAGAAACGTTACCATTACAAAAAAAGTAGAAACATAAAGCAACGTTTTAGATAAAAACGTTAATAAAAGGTTCACTAAGGTAACGGTTTAGGGAGGATTTGAAAAACCGTCGTTTTCTGTTGTGACGGTTTTTAAAAACCGTTGCCATATAAGACATTTTAGTAACGATTTTTGTCTAAATCATTGCTTTATGTCGTAACGGTTTTTAAAAAAATGTTACTGAAAATTGATATATGTATAACAACGCTTCTTTGAAAACCGTTTCCAAAAGTCACCAAGTTTTATGGCAACGGTTTTGCAAAATTTGTGTCACCAAAAGTTAGTATATGGCAATGGTTTTTGAAAAAATTACGTCACTATATGTCATGATTTTGTACCGGCATTAAAACATGTACATCACAATATCTCAAGCTATATTGACGGTTTCTAATAATTATGTCACCATATGTCATGTTATGGTGACGGTTTTGAGTACGTTATGATATGTCATTCTACGGTAACGATTTTGAAAAGTAAATGTCACCGTATGTTATGTTATGGTGACGGTTTTAAAAAACTATATGTCACAATGGTGAAGGTTTTGTATAATAAATACCATTATATATCATGCTATGGTGACGGTTTGAATATTAAACGTCCACGTAAGTCATGCTACGTTAACGATTTTGTATAATAAACGTGACCATATGTATTGTTATGGTGATAATTTTAAATAATAAACATCACACATCATCATACAGTGACGGTTTTGAACAATAAATGTCATCGTACGTCATATTTCAATGACGGTTTTAAAATATAAACGTCAAGGTACCTCATGCTATGGTGACAATTTTGAAAAATAAACGTCACCACATGTGATGTTAAAATGACGGTTTTGAAAAATTTACGTCACCTAATGTCATGCTACTGTAACCGTTTAGAAAAATAAATGTCACCGTATGTCATGCTATGTGACGGTTTTGAAACATAAACGTAATCGTACGTTATGCAAGAGTGAAGGTTTTGACAAAAAAACGAGTCACCCTGTGTCATGCTATTGTGACGTTTTCAAATAATAAACATCGATGTATGTCATGTTAAAATGATGTTTTAAAATAATGAACGTCATCTTATCATATGCTATCTTGTATGCTAAAATCGAAAAAAAAAAGAGGAGTGAGAAGATAAAATCTCCAAATCTGGATAAATCTCTAAAACCGACTATTTAAGAAAGATGTGTAATATTTTATTCTTTCCACCGATAACATTGAAGTAATATGTTTAGGAGAGATAAAATTTTATAAATTTATTGATTACTTTAATAATATAATCAATGCTACAATCTCTAAAATAGAATAACTATTAGAGTTGGAAGTTTCTTTTTAGAAATTTTGACTTTTGATACTCTATTTTAGAAAGAAAAAAAAAATATATATATATATATATATATATAGCATATGCGTTCGAGATGCTCTTATAAGTTTGAACTTGTTTTGCCTTATGTTTTCATTGATCGTATGTTAAAACTCTATCAATTTTTCATGAGTTGTTGTATTCATCGATTGTAGTTTTACAATCTAATGTGATTAATCTTTTTGCAGGTGTCATGAACTTGTAAAAATAATTGCATTAAGTAAAAACATACGAAGTGAAAAAACATCCGAGATGATGAAGAGATCTAGGTAAACGAGGATTACAGGTTACATAAGAAAAAATCTATATAAGATATTTGGTAATTTTTGTTATTGGTGTTCTCATACATTAATTTTATAATGTATATTATTATTTCATTATTCTTATATGTCTTGTTAATCGTTTGATTCAAATTTTGAGTTTTTAAATTTATATTCATTTTACCCTAAAATAATTAAAACCGTCACTACAGATAGCTTATGGCAACGGTTTTGATAATTTAACGTCGCCATGTCTTGTTACAGTGATGGGTTTGAAAAATAAACGTCATTTTATGTCTACTATGGTGACGGTTTGAAAAATAAACTTTCTTGCTCGTCATACTACATTGATTTTTGAAATAAACATGACCGTATGTTAAGTTATGGTAACGGTTTTGAAAAATAAACATGACTATCACTACTAGGCAAAGGGGCAAACTATGCCAGAATATTTCCGGGGGATACTAGGCAAAGGGGTATTTTCGGATATTCCGGCGGATTTCTGGCAAAAGTCAAATGAGTCAAACCCTGTTGACTTTCGTCAGAAATCCGCCGGAATAATATTTTTATTTTTTTTAAATATGTTTTTTCTGGGGATTTCAAACGGAATTTAATTTTTTTAATGTTCAGATTAGAAAAAAATAATTAAATATTTCTGCCAGATTTTTATTTATAAAAAATAAAAAATAAAAAATAAAAAATCCGCCATAAATCTACTGGAGAATGTTTAATTAATTTTATTTATCTTTTTCTCCGAAAAAAACTAAAAATAAATAAAAAATCCGCCAAAAATGGATCAACTTGGGCTTTAATGTATCTAATCGACTTTAAGGGATCTATTTGGGTTTTAATGGATCCATTTAGGCCTTATGGGTTCCATTTGGGCTTTAATGGATTGGTTGGGCTTTAATTGATCCACTTGGGCTTTAATTGATCCACTTGGGCTTTAACTGATCGATTTGGGCTTTAAGGGATCTATTTGGGCTTTAATGGATCTATTTGGACCTTAAGGGATCCATTTGGGCTTTAATTGATCCACATGGACTTTAATGGACCCACAATTTGGACTTTAATGGATCCAATCGGGCTTTAATGGATCGATTGAGTTTTAATGGATCGACTTGGGTTTTAGTGGATCCACTTGGGCTTTAATGGATCGATTGGGTTTTAATGGATCCGATTGGGGCTTTAATGGATCCATTTGGATTATAAAGGATCCAATTGGCCTTTAATGCATCAATATGGCTTTAATAGATCCAAATGATCCAATAGGGCTTTAATGGATCCAATCAGATTTTAATGAACCTAATCGGGCTTTAATGGATCCAATCAGGCTTTAATGAATCGATTGGGTTTTAGTAGATCCATTTGGGCTTTAATGGATCGATTGGGTTTTAATGGATCCAATTGGGGCTTTAATGGATCCATTTGGATTATAATGGATCCAATTAGCCTTTAATGCATCCATTTGGCTTTAATAGATCCAAATGATCCAATAAGGCTTTAATGGATCCAATCAGATTTTAATGAAACTAATCGGCCTTTAATGGATTGATTGAGTTTTAATGGATCCACTTGAGTTTTAATGGATCCAATTGGGCTTTAATGCACCCATTTGGCTCTAATAGATCCTAATGATCCAATAGGGTTTTAATGGATACAATCAGATTTTAATGAAACTAATAAGGCTTTAATGGATATATCCAATCGAGCTTTAATGGATCGATTGAGTTTTAATGGATCCATTTGGGCTTTAATGGATCTATTGGGTTTTAATGGATCCATGATTGCACGCGGTCGTCCATGGTGTTGGGTTTTATGTTTTAATTATTTCTGGCCCATGACGAATAGTTAAAATAGCCCAACAAGAGTGGCCCGATACAAGCTATATATTGCCTTGTATCATAGGGTTTTACAACAAGAGAAAAGAAAGTCCATCAAATACAAAAGTGAGAGAAAAGAGAGAATTTTCGTCTACAATTTTCAGCAAAGTGCAACCGCGTCGTCTTGCCTATTTACGGAGTTTGAACCGTCGGATCCTCGTGATTTTTGGATAGTAGCTTCACAACATCTTTATCTACATTCTGAATGGTCGAGATCTGTTTTGGAGATCCAGAGGTCACCCTTTTGCTGTTCGACAGTCTGCTTTTTCTGGGTGATATTTCTTCCTCTTTTCTTTTGGTTTTGATTCCATACTTCTTGATGATTTGTTCCAAGAGTATGATGATTATGGTGTGCCTCTAGTTTTATCTAGAGAGGATTTTTTTGTATTGTTTATTGGTGGTAGTGGACTTTAAGCGGCCTAAGGGTCCCGTGGTTTTACTCTCGCCTTGAGAGGTTTTCACGCTAAAATTTGTGTGTGCTTGATTGTTGCTTAAGATATTAAATATTTTATTACCATTGTATCTTATACAACTTGTATGTTGGGAAGCCATTGCAAAGGTTTGAGCCTTTAGAATGACCATTATCCACAATGACCTGATTACCATTATATCTTGTACAACTTATATGTTGGTTCAACTTGTATTTTTTTTGCAGATACCACAAACAACTTTTGATGAGCGCAAAGAGAAGCAAAATAAGAAGACAAAAAAGAGTTACTCAACGGTTAATCAGCTAAAGACACCAAAGTATACAAGGAGTACATTTAATAAGAAAAACATTGATTTAGATGATACGTAAGGTTATTATAGGTGTTTAGAAACAATATTTTTGACACAGTGAATTTGCTTATTATTTGTCTTTGGATATATTATTCATATAATTATCAATATTAGCTTAATGATTTTTTATATATTGATAATTCTTTTAAACTACTTTTAGTTTTTATTTTTGTCAGATATTATTAAAATTGTTCGCAAAAGGTAGTATATGACAATGGGTTTTAGAAATAAATGTCATCGTGCATCATGTTATGGTGACGGTTTTGAATAATAAAGGTCGGTTTATGTCATGCTACAGTTACGATTTAGCAAATAAACGTCACTATATGTCACTTTACAGTGACGATTTTGACAAATAAACATCACCATACGTCACTTTACAATGATGATTTTTTTTTTGAAAAATAAACGTCACTATAGGTCATACTATATAATGACGGGTTTGACAAATAAAAGTCACTTTACGTCACTCTACAATGACGGTTTTAAAAAATAAACGTCACCATACGTCCTACTACGATAACCTATTTGAAAAATAAATGTCACCATACGTCCTACTACAATGACGGGTTTAAAAAATAAACGTCACCGTGTGTCATGCTATGGTAACATTACAAAAAAAATACATGTCACCATATGTCATGTTATTGTGACGGTTTTAAATAATAAACGTCACTATATATCGTATTATGGCGATTATTTTGAAAAATAAACGTCACCTTATGTAATGCTACAGTCATGTTTTTTAAATGTAAACGTGAACATAGGTCATGCTATGGTGATTGTTTAAAAAAATAAACGTCATTGTACGTCATGTTACGGTCACGGTTTTTAAATAGAAATGTCAACGTATGTCATGTTACAGTGACTATTTCGAGAAATAAACATCACCGTATATTAATATTATGGTGATGATTTTGAATAATGAAGTTCATTGTATGTGATGCTATAATACCCCGTATTTAGTAAACCAAATTTCATGATCGATAACCAAATTGTGTTAAAACATGAAATCGTGCTATAGTAACTTGTACCTTAGTCTTCAAGAGTTGTACATTAGTCTAAGTCTATATTTATAGATTTAATTTATGGACTAATGTTGGAAGAAACAACCTTTGTTAGGACCAACATTGTAAATGAATTGTCAAGAAGGGTTAAATTGTTATAAGTTAAAGGATTAAGGGTTAGTTTGTAAATGTAGAAAATATATATGATTTTAATTAATTTTTGAAATTTAATGAGTTCATAATCAGATTTCTTTTCTCTCTCTACCTCTCAATTTCTCCTCCTTCTCTCTAGAAACCCTCATCTCATCCCTAAAAACTCAAATTCCTTCTCAAATCCTTTATGTTCTTGAAGATTGGTTGTTAAAAATGGAACTAGGGGCTCAATAAAAGGTATGTTCATGGTTAATTTTGTTGATTACATCAATTTTGGGTCAAATGGGTTAAACCCTAAGTTTATCTATGATTATAGGTTGAAGATTGAGGAATAGAGGTGGAAATTCTTCAAGTTTGGTGCTGTTGGAATTGATAGATTCATTGTGGTAAGTTTAAAAATTCGTATAAATTCAACCATTTGTCCAAATAAGGTGTTCTTTATATCTACAGAAAGGTCTATGAGTGTAGTTCAACTTTGTAGTTTACACCAAAGTCCAATTCGGAGTGTAAGTAACTTGAAATCATTGATTTTCCAGAACTGTTCTGCACACACTCGAAATTGCGCACTGTTGGTATTAATTATGTAGTAAATAGGGAATAGCTCTAATTGATGTGAATCCAGTTTCTGTGAAATCCTAAGAGAATTATGCACAACTTTTATGTTTACAAGAAAATTCGGTTGAGCCTCTAAGAATGAGAAAAATGCTTGAACTTCAAGTGTACAGAATCTGTTAGCTACTATTTGAATGTGTACATTTGGATTTTTTGTAAATGTGGTTTAAGGCCCTAAGAATTGTGTTAAGTGTTTATTAAGTGTCCTAGGGGTATTGTAAGTATGTTTGAAGGTCCGTAGAATCTTTTTAAAATGTTCTGGGAAATTTTGCTCAGCCGAGGCTTGTTTTGTGTTACCTCGGCAGGTTCAGGATCTAACCCAGAGGCAGGATGAACGGACGAGATGGTTTAGGATGCTTAAAGACTAGTTACTTGTTCAAGGCTTTTGATATGTAAATATGTAAATATGTTAATTGTATAATTACTGGTGGATGTATTGCTTTCTTTTGGGAGTTATGTTAGAGCTCTTTACTATGACTTGTAAACCTTTGATCCGCTATCGGTTGTGACATGCCCAATTTTTATGTCTAGTAGGTAGGGGATGTTACAGATGCTATGGTAACAGTTATGACAAATAACCGCCACTGTATGTCATGCAACGGTAACGGTTATGACAAATAACCGCCACCGTATCTCATGCTATGGTCACGATTTTGAAAAATAAATGTCACCATATGTCCTACTACGGTGATGGTTTTTGAATATAAACGTCAAAGCATGTATTTCTATGATGATGATTTTAGTAAAATAATGTCACCATATGTTATGGTACGATGACGATTTTAAAAATAAATGTCACTGTTTGTTATGCTATTGTAATGGTTTTAGGAAAAAAAAACAATTTTTTTGTACATTTAAGGTGACGGTTTTAGCCTCTGGTAACGATTTTTTATGTTATTTGGTAATGTTTTTTAAACGTAACCAAAAGTGACGGCAGATAAGATGACGATTTTTATGTCCATGAAAACCATTACCGAATACCTATGGTAACGGTTTTTAACCGTCACTAAAGACCTTTTTTATACTAGAGCTTATTAATAAGAAGTGAAATAAGACTTTAGAATTCATACCTTTTAAAAAACAAACGCCACCTTAATATTTGTCTTGTCACTTAATTGATCTCAACTAAATCTCAATTACACGAAAATGATTGATGACATAATGTAACACCCCAAAAATTGGGATAAACAAAAATTTCCGGAAAGGGAAATATGGTATTCAAATTAATGCCAAAGTGTTAGGAACTGAAGATGTGACCAAGTCATTAATGCTGCTAGTTCAGAGTTAGTACTGCCAGAGGATCTCAAAGTTAATACTGCTAGGTATTACTACTTCTAGTAGAATTAATACTGTTAGTCAAAGTTAGTGCTGCTTGAACAAAGTTAGTACTGTTTAGCTAGTTAGTACTGCTAGTGGTTAGTGCTGCTTATTAGTTAATACTGCCAAGACTCAGTTAATGCTTCCAAGGTGATTAATGCTGCTTCTGAGATAATTTGAAGATAATGTTGAAGAGATCGAGTCTGGAGATAAACATGGAAAGCTTGAAGATAATGTTGAAGATTATTTTGAAGATCTTTTTATGTTTAGTAATTATCTTTTATTATTCAATGATATATAGAATAGAATAGAATTGAAAGATACAATTGAATAATTCTGAGTTTTTGTTCTAGAGAGAGAATCAACCTCAAGGCATCGTTCCTAATTCTAGAGAAGTAGAATTCGTCTTGAAAGAGTCTGTTCTTCAAGATTGAGGTTGTGAGTGAAAAGCTTGTAACTTGAATCATTAAGTAAAGTTTGCAAGTTGTGATTCATACTGTTTTTTTGTTTATTGAATATTAAAGTGTTTTTCCGCAACTTCTTTAATATTGTTTCTGAGTGTTCATAATTCTTGTTGAGAATTCGATCCTGACAGGTGGTATCAGAGCCTGTTCTCTCAGAAACATTCATTCATTCATCATGGAAAACTTTGCAGAATCAAACAGTACTCTTGTCTCTAAGGTTCCAATGCTCAAACCCAATGAGTTTGACATGTGGAAGATCAGAATCAGGCAATACATTCTCCTCACTGACTACTCAATGTGGGATGTCATTGAGAATGGCCCCTCTACTGAAGGTCAGATTGGACCAGATGGGAAAAGACCTCCACCAAAGACAGATGGTGAGAGGAAGATCAGGCAGACAGAGATGAAGGCCTTGAGCACTATGCTCTTGGCCATCCCCAATGAATATCAGCATCAATTCTGCAACTGCACTGATGCTCAGATTCTCTAGAATGCTCTAGAGAAAAGATTTGCTGGAACTAAGAGCACCAAAAGAAATCAAAGGGATGTTCTGAAGCGGCAGTATGAGAACTTCACTTCTTCAAAGAATGAGTCTATGACTCAAACTTTTGACAGGTTCAACAAGCTTATTGGTGAACTGGCTACTGTTGGAGTGAAGATGGAGCAAGATGATATCAACAGGAAGTTCCTCAGATCTCTTGGGGATGAATGGACTATGTACACTGTCTCATATAGACAGAGTGACAATCTGGAAGAGAAGGAACTAGATGATCTGTATAATGATCTAAGAGTTTTTGAATCTGAGGTAGAAGCTAAGAAGAAGCCCACTGGGTATATTCATAATGTTGCACTTCTATCAGCATCCACTGATACTACTGCCAACCCTGAAGCAGTTAGTGCTGCTAGTGGAGTGAATTCAGAAAAAGGCACTGAAACTGTCTTTGAAGCCTTTTTGTCCAGTCACAGCAACAACTCCTTGATTAATGATGATATGGAACAACTTCACCCTGATGATCTGGAGGAGATGGACATTAAATGGCAGATGGCCATGTTATCTATGAGGGTGAAGAAGTTTATTAAAAGAACTGGGAGGAACAACTTCTCTCAAAGAAGAGAAGATGGAACTGGTTTTGACAAGACAAAGGTGGAATGCTATAAGTGCCACATGAAGGGACACTTTGCTAGAGAGTGCAGAAGTGGTGTGACAAATAACAACCACCAACAAGCTCAGAATGGAGGCTACAATCAAAACAAGAACTCTGCTCAAGCCCTTGTTTCTCAACAAGGAATAGGGTTTGACTGGAGTGACCAAGCTGAGGAAGCCATTCAGAATCAAGCTCTTATGGCAGAGGTGTCTGATCTCCCCTCTGAGGTAATTTCTAATCTTTGTACTCAATCTTGCATAAACACTGTCAAAAGGTACAGGGATCACAACCAAAACATGTGTGATGACCTCAAAAGATTAGAAAAGGACAGAAGAGATTATGTGTTGATAGTTGAGAGGTTTGAAGAACAAATCAAAGGCTTCCAAGCCAATTAACTTCAACACTCTTATGACACAAACTACTGGAAGTGGGAAAAGAATGAGTTAGAGACCAAACTGTCTAAGTCTAAAGAAGAGAATGATAAGTTGAAAGAAGAACTAGCTAAGGTTAAGCTTGATGTAGAAAAGTTTTCATATGCTTCAAAAGCAATGGATTCTCTTCTAAAGGCTCAGATTCATGATAAGATGAAGCCTGGTGTTGGATACAACAACACACCCCCTCCTTACAACAACAACTACATCCCTCCTACATCAGACTTGTTAGAGACCAAGGAGAAAAAGGACTTGTCTAAGGAAGCCTTTAAGATAGATCCTTTGGATGAGGTGGTTGTTGAGGATATGACTGAGAAAGAAGCCAGTGAGAATAGGAACAATGCTGTGAGTAAAGAGATACCCTTAGAAAACAACATTGTTACCAATGAGGGTGGTGGAAGGATCTGGGTCAAGTCTAAAGAGATAGAGAAGACCAAAGGAAAGGCCAACAAGGTTCATTACAAACAGACCACTGTTGTGAATCCTGACCCTTGTAAATAGTGTGCTTGCAATAAAACTGAGAGCCTAAATTCTGGTACAAAGAGAGGTAATCAAAGAAACTGGAATAATCAATGGGCTCAGAAACAAGGAGTTGATCTGAGTAAAATAATCAGACCAAAACCTTGTTTCATATGTGGCAAGTTGAATCATTTGGCTAAGCACTGTTTCTTTAACCCTATTAACCAAAAGATGAACTTTCAAAGATTTGTGCAAAAACCTATTGGTTATAGGAAGGTTGGAAAGAAACATGTGGCTAAGAAATCTGTTGAAACCAAAGGCCACATGAAGAAAAAGGTTTTAAAAGAGAGTATTAAAATGTGGGTGCCTAGAAGCACTAAAACTGTTAGTACTGCTACATCAAATAGTACTGCTGACAGGAATAGTGCTGCCAGAAGCAATACTGCTGCTACCAGTGTTAGTACTGCTGAGAATATTAATGCTTCTAACACTGTTAGTACTTCTTCAAAGGTTACTACTGCTAACACAGTTACTGCTGCTGACACATTTACTACTTCTAACAAGGTTACTACTGCTAAGCATGCAAGTGCTGCTAATGCAGTTAGTACTTCTAAAACCAGTACTGCTTCTAGCAAATGTGCATCTAAACCCTATTATTGTGACAAAGTACTCCAGCAATGAGGAGTCAAAGTTTAAAAATCTTGTCAAGAAGGAATGTAAATATTTTGATGAGAAAGGGGTGCCCAAGACCACTTTGGCTTGGGTTCCTAATCAATACTAACTGATTTATCTTATGTACAGGGCAACCAACAGCTCAAGGGGAAGAGCATCTGGCATGTTGATAGTGGTTGCTCTAGGCACATGACAGGAAACATGTCATGCCTTCAGGACTTCAAGCATATCAATGGAGGACATGTTGCATTTGGAGACAATCTTGCAGGTGGAAAAATTAGTGGAAAAGTGGATTCTGTTGAAGACTGTGAAAAGGAGCCATCTACTGAACCAAATCAGAGTGAAGAAGAAAGCAGAGATGAGGAGAGTCAAGAAAATAAAGAACCAGAAGTAGCTGCTGAAATCACCTCAGTTGAGTTGAATGACTCCAATCTAGAGGTGGGACTCAATGAAGAACCTAGTCATCAAACAAGAACACAAAAGAATCATCCTCCTCAGCTGGTAATAGGAGATATATCTTCTCCTATGATGACTAGAAATCAAAGCAGGCTGCAAGATATGCAAGACCAACAGCATACAGTGCTTTCTTGCTTTCTATCCCAGCTTGAGCCTAAGAAGGCTTATGATGCTATGAAAGATTCCAGTTGGATAGAAGCCATGCAAGAAGAGCTGTTACAATTCAAGCTGCAAGATGTTTGGGATCTGGTAGACCTTCCTAAAGGTCAAAGAGCAATAGGCACAAAATGGGTCTTCAGGAATAAGAGAGATGAGAGAGGAATAGTAATAAAGAACAAAGCAAGGTTGGTGGCACAAGGGTATACACAAGAAGAAGGAATAGATTATGAAGAAGTATTTGCACCAGTGGCTAGGATAGAAGCAATTAGATTGTTCCTGGCCTATGCTTCTTATATGAAGTTTAAAGTCTATCAAATGGATGTAAAAAGTGCATTTCTATATGGCTCAATTGAAGAAGAAGTATATGTCTGTCAACCACCAGGGTTTGAAAACCCAAGCTATCCAGACAGAGTATACAAACTGAAGAAAGCACTTTATGGACTGCATCAAGCACCAAGAGCATGGTATGACACTCTGTCATCCTATCTCTTGGAAAATAGATTTGAAAGAGGAGTCATTGATAAGACTATGTTCATCAAGAGAAAGAAGAAGGACATCTTGCTGGTCCAAGTCTATGTGGATGATATTATATTTGGATCCACAAGAGACAATATGTGCAAGGAGTTTGAGGAACTAATGCATCAAAGGTTCAAAATGAGTTCTATGGGGGAACTTACTTTCTTCCTTGGACTCCAAGTCCAACAGAAGTCAGATGGTATATTTATCTGTCAGTCCAAGTATGTGCAGGACATTCTAACCAAGTTTGGTTTCTCAGACTCAAAGCCTGCCAGCACACCTATGGAGACACACAAGCAGATAACAACAGATCTTGAGGGGGAGGATATGGATATTCATCACTATAGATCCATGATTGGCTCTCTCATGTATCTTACAACCTCTAGGCTAGATATAATGTTTCCAGTCTGTGTGTGTGCAAGATTTCAAGTTAGGCCAAAGCAATCACAGTATCAAGATGTTAAGAGGATATTCAGATATCTCAAAGGGCAACCTAGATTGGGACTTTGGTATCCTCATGACTCATCATTTGACCTACTTGCATACTCAGACAGTGACCTAGGTGGAGCAAACTTGGACAGAAAATCTACTTCTGGAGGATGCCAGTTTTTGGGTGCAAGACTAGTATCATGGCAGTGCAAGAAACAAACCACAGTGTCCACATCTACAACAGAAACAGAGTACATAGCAGCTGCAAGTTGCTGTTCTCAAGTCTTATGGATTCAGAATCAAATGTTGGACTATGGGGTAACCTTTCTACACACTCCAATCTTTATTGATAATAGCAGTGCTATTAGCATTGTTAATAATCCTGTCAAGCACTCAAAGACAAAGCACATTGAGATCAGGTATCACTTTATAAGAGACTGCAATGAAAAGAAGCTTATTCAAGTTGTAAAAGTTCATACTGATAACCAGTTTGCTGATCTATTCACCAAAGCCTTTGATGTGGGTAGATTCACTTTCTTGGTAACAAGTGTGGGAATGATCAACTCTGAATAATCTCCTACTTAAAAAGTGGTTCAATACCTGTATATAGTTTATGCTTGGTGTTACTAATCTTTTTTCTCAGGAAATGTATAGCAGTACTCAGTTCATCACAAGCTTAAAATGTAAGTATGGGTAATACTACCAGTACAGTTTTAGTACTGCCAGTACAATTTTACTACTGCCAGTGTTCAGTTAATATTGCTCTCAGTTAATACTGCTCTCAGTTAATACTGCTCTCAGATAATACTGCTCTCAGTTAATACTGTTTTCAGTTAACACTGCTCTCAGTTAATACTGCTCACTGTTAATACTGCTTTCACTAAATTTTTAGGGTTAATACTGCTTATAATCCACAAGCTATAAATACCCTTTCCCCGCCTAAAAGATCATAACGACTCTTTGTCTGTTGTTCATCTTCTCTCTCACTCTTTTCTCTCAAGTATCTAGTGCTCGCTAGTCAAGAATCCTTGCGTACAGATGGCTTCAATGGTGTTTATTGATGAGCACAACGAGATAGGCATGCTCCAAAATCCAAAACAAGCCGAAGGTTTTTACCAGATAGTCGATTTTCTGAGGTCAAGCCACATCGCTCATGCTCTCACTGTGTCTCCTACCATCTACATAGAGCATCAAAGGCAATTCTGGGCCAATGCCACTACTAGCACTGAAAACGGAGTGGCGTGCATCAAAACAAGGGTTTGTGACAAACCCTTGACAGTTACTGAGGAGACCATTCGCATCTGTCTACGTCTAGACGATGCTTCAGGTATATCTTCTATTCCAAATGAGGATTTGTTTTCAAACCTCACCAGAATGGGGTATGAAGGCTAAATGGGGATTTTCAAGTTTTTCAAAGCTCAATTTTCACCCCAATGGAGGTTCTTTGTTCATACCCTGATGCACTGTATTTCCAAGAAAACTACTGGCTGGAGCCAATTTAGCAGTACCATTGCCTATGCTTTGGTATGCTTATCTACTGCTCGAAAATATAACTTTTCTCTGATGATCTTCAATGATCTTGTCTCAAACCTGGACAACAAGAAGAGTTTCTTCATGTATCCCAGGTTTGTACAGACAGTTATAACCAATGAATTGATGGATATACCTCACTTTGATGAGGTATATGTACCTAAACCCCCTAAAGGCAAGGTCTTCTCAAACATGAGAAGATCTGCTAGGGACTCGGAAGGAGTTGACACCCCATTGTTCTCAACAATGATGGTGGTGTCCCAACCACAAGAAGGTATGGCCTCAGGGTCAAGGCCCTCATTAGACCAACCCACTGAGAGCCAATCCCAACCTTCCCTCTCTCAAATTTTTCCTCAGTCCTTTGCTGCTAAACCCACTCCTCTGATATCCAAGACTTATGTCAAGAGAAAGGTACACAAGGCTCCTTCCCTTGTTGTACCTACTATTAACCAAGAGCCTCAAAGCCCTCTATTGGAGCATTCTCCAATAGAGAATATCCAAAGGGAAACCACTAGGGTGTCTCCCAACCCTGAGGAGGTGCTCTCTAAGGAGATGAATGAGCATATGGGTGAGAAGGCTGCCACTACTTCTGCTAGCACAGAGAAGGACAATGGTAACATCTCTAAGACTTTCCCCATGGCAACTTTAGGTGAGAAATCAACCAAAGGACCCTGGCGCCAAGAAACCAAGGGGGTAGTTGGTGCTTCTGCTAGGCAGAAGGCCACTACTAAAAGATCCAAGGATCCCTCAAGGATAGGCAAAACATCCAAAAAGGGTGAGGACAAAACTGAAACTGATGAATTGATGGCAAAAGGTTCCAATGATTCTTCAAGGGTGGGTCAAACACCTAAAGAAGGTGAGGATAGCTATACTTACTTGGAATTGATGGAAACAATAGCAAACATCAATGTTGATGTGGTTAATCAAGGAAAGGAAATCAAGGTATTGCAGCAAATGGTCATCTCCCATCAAGAGCAGATTTCAAAACTCAAGCAATTGGTGGGAAAACTCATTTCCAAGAAAAGAAGAAAGCAGTTTGTTCTAAGGAGGAGAGAGGGGGCAAACAAAAAGGAGGAGGATAATGCTTCCAAAAAGGGGGAGAGTTCAAGCTCAGAAAAGATGGATCAACAGATTGAGGGGGAGAATGTTGAAGCAAAGGGAGAGTTTGTTGAAGAGAGGGCTGAAGAAAAAGCTGAAGGTGTGATAGAAACATAAATATTTGCTGAAGCAGCAGAAATTGGCAAAGCAGCAGTAAATAAGGCTGAAGCAGCAGAAACAACACCAACAGCAGTAACAACCCCAGCAGTAGAAACTGTTACTACTGCTGAGCCAAAAGGAGCAGCAGAAACTGTTAGTGCTGCTGAAACTACACAAGCAGCAGTAACAGGGTTAACACTTGAAGAGGTTGAAGTAACAGAGATGCTTGTAAAAGCAAAGAATGACACTCCCAAAGCAAAGGGAGTGGTCATAAATGAAGGGGGAGCAAAGAGAACAGAAAAGAAAGACATGGCTGCAGATGCAAAGAGAAAAGGGAAAGAAAAGATGATAGAATCTGATCAACCAACCAAAAAGCAAAAGATGGTTGAGTCAGATGAAGCATTAGCCAAGAAACTGCAAGAAGAGATAAATCAAGCAGAGAAAGAGCAGGTTGAGAAAGACAGAGAGATAGCCAGAGCACTAGCTAATGAATTAAATGAAGCATTTCAAAAAGGTTTGGAAACAGAGAAAGCAAAGCAAAGGGCAATAAGCATGAGAAAGACTATGATGGCCAGATCAAGTGCGAAGAAGAGAAGGCCTTCACAAACTTACCTTGCAACTCAGGAAAGAAACAAGATGATAACTTTCTTGAGGAGTGCAATTGGTGTGAAGAAAGAAATGTTTATAAAGATGACTTTTGATCAAGTCAAGGGATTATATGAGAAAGAAATGGGAAAACTGCAGAGTAATGAAAAGGCCAGAGTGGAGTTTGAAAGGAAAGCCAAGAAGAGGCATGATGTGAACATTAATCAACCCTTCCCTGAAAGTGAATAGGGAACTCCAACAAAAGAAAAGACAGAGATTAAGGAAGAAGAGACTTTAGCTCAGAAGATCAAGAAAATAAAAAGAGTTAAGTCTATTGCTTCTAAAGGTCCTAGATCAGAGGAAAGGAAAAAGGAAGAAAAGAAGAAGGAAGCTACTACATGGCAAAGTCAAAGGATTCTGAAGAGAACCAAGATGATGGCCAAAAGAAAGAAAATTGACAAGAAGCCTAGAGTAGAAGAAGAGAAAAAGGTTGCTGAAGAAGAAGAGGCACGTAAGAATGAAGAAAAGAGAGCTGAATCTCAGGAAGTACCACATAGTTCAGATGTAAATATGTACATGGTGGTAATGGATAAAATTCCAAAGCCTATCACAGCTGAACCTGTTGGATTCAAACCTCTTGAAGTTATCCACTGGGATACTATGGAGGTGGATGGTAAGGAGTATATCAGGCTGAAAAGAAAGGATGAGAAGTATTATGTGTTTTCAACATGGAATAAAATTGTCAGAGAATGTTCAAGATCTGATTTAGAAGAGATGTTTGAAGTTGGTATCAAATTACATGCAGATCAGTTGAAATCTCCAGGGTTACCAATTGTGAAGCTGGTTATGGAGTATTTGTGTATTTTATTCAATCCAGAAGCAGTAAAGCATATAATCAGATATGTGTTTGAAGCTGTTAGAGGATGGACTTTCTATGAAAGGAGTGGAGTCTATGAATTGGCCATGGATACTTTTCACATGGAGTATTACTTGGTGGATAGGGTCTACAATCACATAAGTCTGAAGCTTCATGCTATGTTAAATAAGAAGTTAGGTTGTGCACCAAATTCAGAAATGGCAAAGTATCTAATTCAGAGAACTATCAATCAGAGTATGGGACTGGATCCTAACACTAGATTGAATCAATGAAAGTTTTGGAAGCATCTGAAGAACTTGACTTCTCTTTCTAAAAGTCAAGTTAGGGGGATATTGTTGGGAACTGAAGATGTGACCAAGTAATTAATGCTGCTAGTTCAGAGTTAGTACTGCCAGAAGATCTCAAAGTTAATACTGCTAGGTATTACTACTTCTAGTAGAATTAATACTGCTAGTCAAAGTTAGTGTTGCTTGAACAAAGTTAGTACTGCTTAGCTAGTTAGTACTGCTAGTGGTTAGTGCTGCTTAGTAGTTAATACTGCCAAGACTCAGTTAATGCTTCCAAGGTGATTAATGCTGCTTCTGAGATAATTTGAAGATAATGTTGAAGAGATCGCGTCTGGAGATAAACATGGAAAGCTTGAAGATAATGTTGAAGATTATTTTGAAGATTATTTTGAAGATCTTTTTATGTTTAGTAATTATCTTTTATTATTCAATGATATATAGAATATAATTGAATTGAAAGATACAATTGAATAATTCTGAGTTTTTGCTCAAGGCATCGTTCCTAATTCTAGAGAAGTAGAATTCGTCTTGAAAGAGCCTGTTCTTCAAGATTGAGGTTGTGAGTGAAAAGCTTGTAACTTGAATCATTAAGTAAAGTTTGCAAGTTGTGATTCATACTGTTTTTCTGTTTATTGAATATTAAAGTGTTTTTCCGCAACTTCTTTAATATTGTTTCTGAGTGTTCATAATTCTTGTTGAGAATTCGATCCTGACACAAAGCATGAGCTCACCCAAAAAGGGAACAATAAATGTCTGTTTAATTGCAAGTTTGTAATAATAAACAATGAGAGATAACAACCTCTAAATCTAAATTCTAGACAAGAAATAAGATTACAATTGGTTGTCATCTACTTCCAAAAATAATCGTCTTCTATAATGGCATCCCATAAAGCTCCCAAGCTCACATCTAAAGGCCTGCTAAACCTTCTTGGCGGTCGCATCGCTAGAACCTGAGATACACATCAAACCGAACAAGTGTTTAGGCCAAACGAGCCTAGTGAGTTCAATAATAATAGCATGATCAGTTAAACAATTATAGACAATAATGGCCATAAAGGAATCAATAGGGGAAACCCATCACACCAAGGAGTTTCACCGCAAGTCAATGTACCTTGATGTTCACTCTCATGAGCAACATCCCGAAGGCCCGACACTTCTAAAGACTACCTCCTATACATTACTTCAAATGACGGAGGTCTAGGTGCATACCGTCATGGTGGCACCCTAAGACTACATACTCCTAGTGCTTACTCATGGTTCATCCAATGTATATATATACAACATCCATCTCTATACATATTTCATATCAACAAGATACATGTATAAGACCTCATATAGTTCAAATCCCATTTTAGGTCTAAAATCCCAAAATATGCAAGTTCGCCATTATCATCCATAAATATCGTGATAACACACATTCATGATCAAAATATAGCTCATAATAACTTCATCAAATCCCACATAAAGATTATTAACCAAAACCTCTATAAGTACCAAAAGTAGAATTTAGGTCAAACTTATCAGGTGATCAAGATTGATACATAATCATGAAATGAAAGCAAGTAGCATGTTAAGATGTATATCTCATTTGAAAAAGGTTGATAGAAACTCACTAACTAGGTTTTATAGAAAACCCTAGAAACTTAAGTAGCTCAAGAAGATGAGCAAGTGAGAAGTTGAGGCAAGATCTCCACCAACAAGCTTTAAATGTGGTCTTGAATGTTCCACCCAAGATTCACCAACCCCCAATGTTTGTAATAAATGAAGCTAGGATTTGAGAGGAGAAAAATCGTCTTTAAGCTCTCCAAAATCGGTTCTTTAAGTAGAAATATGGAATAAAAATGAGGCTAAAGTGACTGAGGTGGGTTTTTATATGCTCAAGGCCCGTCGGCGATAGTGCCCCGCGATTGTGCCCATGACATTGTCGTGGGGCACAATCGCGCCCGCTCCATACCCCACGATACATGCACCTCCCGCGATTGTGACAGGGCGATTGTGCCCTTGTCACTCTCGCGTGGGCACTCTCGCCGGGGGTGTACCGAGACCATCCCCCTGCCCGCGATCTTGCCACACGACTATGACCATCGTCATAGTCGCTGGTCACTATCGCCCCAGCCTCCAGACCTGCTGTTTTTCGATGTTTTCGATACATTATACGCATAAGGAACTCAAGATTTAAAAACATAGGATGACATACCAACAATTTTTTATTTACATGTAAAAAAATCCAATAATCTTAGAGCAATAAAGATAATTTAGAATTAATAGGCACTTACCTTAAATTCTCGGGTGTTGCACATAAAATCACCAACACGATTAAGAACAAAAGGGCAAGAAGTATTTGGAATGAAATAGGGAAGAACAGTGAAGTTAGAAAGCATGAATGTAGTAAGACTGGGGTTTCTATGGTTGACATGTTCATGTCAAGTGACCTAAATCATGAAATTGATGTTGGTTAAGTTATGAAATTGTGATTCTAGTGTTAAAGGGATGTTCATTTTCATGATATGTATAAAAAAGATTTGGAGTAATTTGGTTCAATATGGAGTTAATAACAATAATCTGAACTATATTTATAAAACATTTAAATTTTATTTATTAAAAGTTCTTAATTTCTAAAACAAGCGTACTCGCGTAATGCAACGAGATATATCACGATTTTAATGTTTCATTTTATTTTTTGTTTTTTTGTCGATTTACAGTACGATTTTGGATGATTTTGAGAAAGTGATAATGTTTTTTTTATAAATTTGTTTAATTTAAACTTAATAATATAATGTTTTTTATATAAAAAAAGTATTTTGTTAGAATTCTATGATTATCTTATATATTTTAATGACATCTAGAAAAAATAACCAATTACATATTTAATAATATAATTAAAACAAATTTATAGTAATATAATATATTAATTAATAGTGATACATGGAAATGTCTGCATAAAAGAAAGGTCCTGTACATACCAAATTGGTGGGTGTTAGAAGATGCAGTAGTAATATGTATCTTGTGCTTTGATACTTGTAAATTAAGATATTTTTAAAATCTTGCATAAAATGATGGTACTTTGTGCTTAATAATTTGTATTTAAGAGTTTTTTATCCGTGCTTTATAATACTAGTGTTGGGCCCGTGCATTGCACGGAATGATACATTTTTTGTTGGAATATTGAACCGAGTTAAAATGAAACGTAATTTCTCTGTTAACAATTAATGAAATACAATGTGAAAAACGAATGTATTTTCATAAGTGATTAACTTGCATATATTCTTAATCGTTTGTATGTTATGAGTTTGTGCAATAATATTGGTAATAGTTTTGTATTATATTATTTAAAACTCAAACGACATGCCTCACAACATATTTATCTGACTATTGACTTCAAATCCTCATAGTATTAGTCGATAAAAATAAAGATATGTATATATATATCTTATTCCCCTACTTCGAAAAAAATGATTGTGATTTTTGAAAAATAAAAACAAATCCTCAGTAAATAAAATAAAATATAAAAAAGTAGTTTTTCAAAGAAACAAAAATACAGTGTAATACCTTTTGTTCAGTTGCAGGTTCCGCCATTGACACCCGACCGTTCGTCTTCTTCTTGTACTCGGATGATACATAGAGAAGCTATATATATATTTATAGTTAATGTAGAGAATATTTTAAAATCTTTTATTTTCATTTTCGATTTTACATTTAAATGTAAATATATTAAAAATATGGAAGAATATTTTTATATCTACATCGTTTTTATTTTATTTTCTTTACACTTGGTTAATTTGGAAAGTATTGCGGAATATTTTTATTTTAAAAAAATACGATAATTTATTTGTGTATCTCGTTATTTTTTATTTTTTATTCATATCAATCTTCTTTTTTCTTCTTTTAATGCTCGTGAAAAAAATATGTGTAGATTTTATATTATCAAAAAAAATACGTGTAGATTTTATATTATGCTAATATAAAATACGTGTAGATTTTATAAAATAAAATAGACTTTATATTAGCAAAAAAATACGAAAGAAAAAAGAGTTTATATTACATCTCATTATGTAAAAAGATTTTATAAAATAAAATATGGAAAAATCATTATGAGATGTAATATAAAAAAATACGGAAGAAAAAAGATTTTATATTACATCTCATTAATATAGATTTAAATGTAAAATCTACATTTAAAATAGATTATATGCTAATATAAAATCTATTTTATAAATCCTCTACAAAAAAAACAAATAGTTATATTAATAAATGAGTATCAATTCCACAAATAGATAATTATGTGAGATACTGTGCTTGGAAATGTTGTACCAAAGCACTAAGAAATTGTAAATTAAGTAATTGGCTTTAATTAGTTGTAACTTGTGTTTAAAATGTTGTAATTAAGAGTTTTTTATGTCGTTTTTATAATATATACTAGTTGTATACCCGCACAATGCAGCGGATCGAGATTTAAGTTTTGAAGATAACAGATGGAGAGAGGTAACTTGCAACTCTAAGCACTTCTCTAGCTGAGATTCTCCAAGCAAATTGAGAATATCAATAAATGTCGAAGTAAGAGAAATATGTTATGAGAAATTGAAATATGTAACCAAAGTTGTTGCCATGGAAGCAATGAAGGAATGATGTTGATGAAGTTCTCATTGTTTTTTTAGATGGTGTTGTTTGTTTTTTAAGATATGCTAAAATGTGTAGTTTTATTTTAGTTCTTGTTGAGAAGAGATGGTACCAAAGTTTAAAAACATAGTCAACAAGAGTGTTGTTTTTATATGAATGTGTTAACTAAATTGTTTATTTTTCTCAAAAAAAACAAGCAACAACAGTTGAAATTCTAAGGATTCGGTTTTAGTCTTATGTGTTGACACTTGACAACGATTCATTTTTGGCATTAAACATAGGTCCATAACATCAGCAGCTTGGGCCATTTTTTACCAACTATTTCTCTATTTTTTTACTTTAGAGAGTCAAAACCATGTGCATATAAAGAAAGTATTGATGATCACATGAATAACATTGAATTGACACTCAAGTAATAACAAGGTATACACTTTCTCCAACATAGTCAGCTCTTGTGAGTTACCAAGTTTCTTTTTGTCAAAACCTACTTTTTCTTCCATTTCTTATGCACGACATGTGAGGTGGGTTATTGTACTCAAAATCAAGAAGCTCGGGTAACATCATCAGGCTTATCGGGTAACATATCTCTCCAATCAAAGCTACACCGCAAGGGAACCAGAAAGTTTGTTTATTCTAAGACAGGCTAAATTCAAAAGGATTTTTTTCTTTTTTGGAAAAAATAGACAAAGGCCCCAACAAAGATTTTTTCAAAAAACGAAGATGATACAAAAAGAGGATGGAACCCCAACAAAGAAGGCTTAATTCATAAAACGAAGAAATTACAAAAAGAGGACATAGCCCCAACAAAACTTTATTCAAAAAATCGAAGAAATTACAAAATGAGGACCAACCCTCAACAAGAAAGGACATAAGACACCTTCCCAAAACATGCTTCAAGAAGAGCACTAAATACAAAACCCTTCTAAACCCTTTTATAGTTCCTATAAACCCCACAATAAGGAAACAAAAAACTCCTATACAAATTAATGAAGGGAAATATATACAAAAACAAGCAGGAAATAAAATAATTTATGTGAAATGTGAACTTCAGCAACCTCGTTATCTTCTGCAAAATGTGAACCGTTATGTTAGATCCTTCATCAACTTCATTATCATCAGATTCTTCATGATTCCACAAGAAACTAATTTATGTGAACTCCTAAGATCATACAAGTATCAAGAACCTGAAATTACATTTTACATCAAGAAAGGACGTAGACAAAATCTAACTAAGGGGCCATTTACTAAACGCTAACCCGATAAACACTTACTGGGACATTTACCTTACTGGATGAACATGGCATGGGCCAAGAATCTTACCCAGTAAGAGCGATGAGAAGAATGGGGAGTCTTGCCCGATAAGTGAGAGTGAGGGCTCTTACCCGGTAAGAGCTTACCAGGTGAATTGTTGCATACAATACCATTTTCATGGACTATAATCTTATCCGGTAAAGTAAGTTAGAGTGTCAAATCCTACCAATAAGTGCATACTGGGTAAGCGTTTGGGTAAACGGCCTCTAAGAGTGTGAAAAGCAGAAGTATATTAAGAAAATATTGACCCAGAAACCACCACCATATTGGCCTAGAAACAAAACAAAAGTCATACCTGTGAAAGAATCGCTGTCCTTGCTTCTCCATCATTAAGGAGGTATTAGTTCAAAGTGTAGTGGGATATATGAAATGTGATGCTTTTGATGGAGAAGCAATGATAAAATATGAAAGATTTAATGGTCATGTGAGTACCTAAAGTTCTAAAATACTTGCTCAAGTAACAACATATGCTCATGGTTCCACAAGTATTATGGCAGTATTTAACTTTGGAACATCTAATAAATCTAGAATCCTCTCATTTGAAAGGTTGGTCAGCTACAAAACAACTTAGTAAATCATCCCACGGTAATGATTTCCTTGTTAGAACAGATACGTTCATATAGTTTCCCCAATTTGAGTAAGCATACATCCTAGAGAAGTCGGACATGCTAATAAATTCTAGGAACAACATAAGCTTTACCTTAAAAAATGGAACAAGTTCTTGAGCAGTTATTATGAGTTCCATATGCTAAATGTACCTGCAATAAATAATCAAATACTATGAGTTCCATATGCTAAATGTACATGAGGCGAATTGACCTACATGTATCAACAAAGCATTATGAAAAATGACATCGACAAGTTCAAACAATGAACATTAAGTAAAGACATACAGAAAGCAAAACACACGGAATAATTATATAAGGCAAAGAAGTATCAAGGAAGGTGATTGCAAAATTACATAATACATAAATATAAGAAACAATTTCAATTTCACCTATGAAAGACAATATTTTACTTGTTGGCTTTGGTATTACAAGAAGAATAAGAATAAGAAGAAGTTGTTCATGATGAGGACCTGTTCAGATATATAAACGGTTTAGAAAAGATACACATTGACGATATAACTGATTCAGAAACGTATGCTTCTAACTTTAAGTTTATTAAATATTGCAAGGAGAATGCAGTGAATGAGATTGTTTCTAATTCTACACTTACCGGGTAAGAATCTCTGTCCTTGTCATCACTCTTACCAGGTAAGATTCTCAATCTATGTCATGTTAAGGTTAAATGAGTCGATAAGCACTTACCGGGTAAACGATTACTAAACGACCCCTTAAGGGGCCGTTTACCCAAACGCTTACCCGGTAAGTGCTTACCGGTAAAAATTAATACTTTCATTTACCTTCTCATGTAAGATGTAATTCATTTAAACGACATCGTATGCAACAATTTAACTGGTAAGTGCTTAACCAGTCGCCCTCACTTACCGGGTAATACTTTTGTTCCTTGTCATCGCTCTTACCGGGTAAGATTCTCGGTACTTGTAATGTTCATACGGTAAAGGTAAGTGACTTGGTAAGAGCTTACCGGGTAAGCGTTTGGTAAACAACCCCTTACATTTTCAATTTATTTTCACGTTCTAAACCTTCAACAAGCATCAAAATATTATTTTTTACGTTTTCCAACTTTTCATTTTTTAAACCTTCAACAACATCCTCTTTATCCACAACCGCAACTTAATTGTTGCATCAACACCAACATCTTGTAACCATTGAACCACACTACAATTTAATATCCTGATTATTACTCTAATCTAATGAGAAAAAAAAAGAGAAACACACACCAAAGTTAAAAACAACACAAATATGATATTATTAATTACATAAACTAATCATCATGAATTCATCCACAAAACAAAATTAGAAAAATTCTATCCAACAAACTCGAGTAAAAGAAATTGACTTCAGCAAATGGGTTTGATTCAAGAGACACATGGAATTATAATGAAAAATTCAACAGATTATTGCACTCAAAATAAGCAAACTTTAGTTATCTACCAAGCTAAAAGCATAAATATATCAGACAAATGATCATATACCTACCAGCAACCTCCAAGGCAGCGTCCTGTTCAGTATATTTTCTATGCCAATTTGATGCAACCTCCAAGGCAGCGTCCTGTTTGGTATATTTTCTATGCCAATTTGATGTCACTACAAAAAATACAAAAGCAAAATGTTATCGACATAGAAAAAATGTTATCGACACTTGTAATACCTTTTCGTGTCCCAAATGTTAAAGTCGAAATCAAATCATAAACAAACAAGCAATACAAAAGCAAAATATGATCAAGATAATGTGCACCTAAAACTCAAGTCATCAAACAATGGAAAACACAAGAAATAGAAATCAATAGACTGTACTATACATCAAACAATAGGTAGAAATTGATGGACTGGATGGCCTTACCATTTTTAAAAATCGGTGTCTATTCCAAAAAAACTCGGTCTATAGAAATCGATACACCTTGTCTGTTCCAAAAAATCGGTGATTTCAATGGGTTGAAGTCGGTTGAAATCGATAGAAAGCAAACAAAACAAAAGAAGAGAAAAATTGATAACAAGCTAAAAGTAAAGAAAGAAAACTGATAAGAACCCTTGAATCGAGACAGAAGGTTGAAGAGCAAAAGATGAGTAACCTTACCTTTACGATCAATGATTGAGAGAAATAGAGAAGAGAAGCTTGAATATCAGGGAAGCTTTCTTGGAGAGCGTGAGAGATGGGGATGAGATTTTAGGGTTTTAGGTGATTTAAATCTCAAATTGGATCATTATTTGAAATTTGAATTTGGTTCAACTTAAGGTAAGTGAAAAAACTTTGGAAACGCAAATCATATTTTTTATTGATAAATCACCGATAAAGTTAAAATTTTCTTAATATGAAACGTATGCATTTACCATTTGTACATTATGCATTGTGGATTGTAATTAAGAGATTTTTGAAACTTATGCATGAAATGGTAGTACCTTATGCTTAACGAGTTGTCTTTAAGAGTTTTTTTATGTCTTCTTTATAATACTAGAAGTGTACTCGCGCAATGCAGCTAGATACTTCACGATTTTAATATTTCATTTTATTTTATGTTTTTTGTCGATTTACATTACGATTTTGGATGGTTGTGAGAGAGTGATAATGTTTTTTTTATATAAATTTGTTTAATTTAGACTTAATAATATAATGTAATTTATTTTGATTTCATAATATAATTTTTTTATAAAATATTATGTTAGATTTTTTTAATTATATTTTATATTTTTTATATACAAAATTTGATTTTTATTCTATATTTAATTATGCTGAGAGTTATTTTAGGAAAGTTAAAGTGGAAAATGATTTTAAGGGAGTTAAAATGGTTAGAGATAATGATTGAAAATTAATAAATAACATTAAATGTAGTACATATAGCTTTAATGGTTGTTTTTTTAAGTAATTAGCATTAAATGACGGTACATTAAGCTTTAAGAATTGTTTTTAAGAGTTTTTTTATGTCTGCTTTATAATATAGTATGTCTGCTTTATAATAATATCACGATTTTAATATTTCATTTCATTTTTTTTTGTTGATTTACAGTACGATCTTGGATGATTTTGAGAAAGTGATAATGTTTTTTTTTTTTATAAATTTGTTTAATTCAGGCTTAATAATATAATGTTTTTTATATAAAAAAATTAAGTATTTTGTTAGAATTCAATGATTATCTTATATATTTTAATGACATCTAGAAAAAATAACCAATTACATATTTAATAATATAATTAAAACAAATTTATAATAATATAATATATTAATTAATAGTGATACATGAAAAGGTCTGCATAAGAGGAATGTCCTGCACATACCAAATTGATGTGTGTTAGAAGTCTGCAGTAGTAATATGTATTGAAAGTCCAAGATCACTAGAACTTCTAGAGAGAGAAAGTAGAGAGAGAGAAAGATGGAGCGCAAAGTGATAATTGAATTAGATGTGCGTGTGAAACTACTTACAACCAACAAGACCAAAGGGACTTAAATACCCTTGGTCAAATACAATACTGATAAGCTTTAAACACAGTATTGACCAAGTCCTATAAATACAATGATTACTATAAAATCAGACCTAACAATCTCCCCCTTAGTAATCATTGGCGCTTTGGTCTTCAAAAATTATCTTCTATAACAACACGGACCAACAAAGCGACTTTCAGAAGCTTTCTGACTTTTAAGAAAAAAAAAATTTCTTCTCAGCATCTTGCAGATTGAAAATTTTCTTTGTTGTTTAAGCTCAAGACGATACACCTCTTTTGAATGATCTTGAATGAACTGTGGTGTTCGGAGCAGGAACAACAAAAGATTTGATGTAGCTGAGAGAATAGAATCTTTGAGTGAATCTTGATCAGCAGATAAACATTTGAGCTCTTTGTCTCTTTAAAATCTCCTTGACTTCTCTGATTTCTCCCCCTCATGACCTTGATGAACTGGTTCAACTAGGTCATGCCAATGTTGGAGACGAGACAGCGAAAGATCTGCAAAATCAAAGAAACAGAGAAAACAGGGGTGGTTTGCGTTCCATGCGGGAAGCGCAAACTAAGGTTTGCGTTCCACATGGGAGACGCAAAGCAAGGTTTGCGTGCCATGCTTGATACGCAAAGCAAGGTTTGCGTTTCATGCTTGATGCGCAAAACAAGCTTTGCGGGCCATGTGTGAAGCGCAAAGCTGCCTTAGAAAATTTTTACCTTTGATAGCTCTTTGACTCCCCCTACACAAATGCATTAGATAAGACAATTCGAGATAACATTCATGTAAAGAAAATCAGACACTCCCCCTCAAAAACAGATATAATCTTTGAAATACATCTCTTTGTTCACTCCCCCTTGAATAATGCATAAACCCATTAAAATATATTTATGAGAACACAGTGATCAGAAATTAATGTAGAAAGAAAAATATACTGAATGTAAATTTTGAAACAACTAAACATATAAAATTTTAAATACTAAACAAATTAAATTTTACAGAGTAAAATATCACAAATTTATCAATCATTTGAAATCAAACATATGTTGTAAGATAAAAGAACAAGTTTAATTGCATATCAAGTTAAAACATGTTCAGTTTCAAAACTTCCAGCAATCTATTCAGTGTGCTCACATGCAAATCTTCGATTAGCTTCAAGAAAATGTAATTCTAAAAATATTATAGAGAACTTTGCATGTACTAACACTAAGCCATCAAGAATTAAGATATTCATAAATTTACAAATTTATCGCAACTCAAACATATCACCAAGTATCATGAGATGTGTGCTCATTGGCATCTTTTAGCATTGTGCTCATTGGCATCTTAACATGAGTGTGCTCTTTGGCATCTTTTAAGCGCGTGCACTTTGGCATCTTTTGATCAAAAAATTTATTAAGTAAAGAACATGTCGTAAACGTAACTTTCTATCTGACCCTATTGCAGGATTTGGGCCAGTCACTCCTAGACCAGTTGGCCTTAGGGGACTAGGTATCAAGCACCCCTTGGAACTTACTCTTCCAGATCAGAAAGGCTACATCGACATATCCTAAACCCATTCATACCAGTAGAACATGACTTTCGATCTGGTTCTATTGAAGGATTTCTGTTCGATCACTCCCAGACCAATTGACCTTAGGGGACTAGATGACAAGCATCCTACGGAACGTACTTTCCCAAACCAGAAAGGTCACAGGTACAAACTTTTAAACTTAGAGATTTCTGTATTTTAAGAATTTAATATTCATCTCAATCACTCAGATCAACATCTAAATGCTTAGCCCATATTTTCATTCCAATCTAAAATTTTGATCGTTTAGATAGTCTAAGCAAAGTAAACTATAAAAATTCCGACTCACATATCTTTAAAGCAGAAATAAAAGTTTCAAACATGTTGCTGACTTTTCGACTTTTGTAAGACTTGAAATTTGACCATATAAAAACTTTAATATAAACAAAAAAACTTGAAAATTTATCCTAGACACATATTTTATTCAAAGGAAAGAAAAAATGTAAAACTTTACTTTATAGAATAAAATTTGTAAAGATTTAAACTTTTAATTAATATTTAGTTGGAACAAAATAAAATTCAACTATTTCATCTTTCACATTATAAAAATAATTTGTGTCTCATATTAAAAGAAAATTTTGGGTAATACAAATTCATGAGTTAGAAAAACAAGCTCAGATTCTTGAAACATTGATAAAAAACTGGAACACATCATAATCAGAGATAGATGCAGCGGAAATAAAAGTGATGTACTCACAGTATCTCATTAGTCAGAAGCTTAACTATGAAGAACGAGTTCTAAACTGTATGTGTTTAGAAGTCGATGTCATTGAAGCACGGGTTCTAAGCTGAAATACTCAGAAGCCAAAATTCCCTTACTCCCCCTTAACATGTGATGCCTGCAACTTTGAATCAGATAAAGATTTGGGTACCCACTTGAATTTGGGCCCGTGTTTGTTAGTTGCAGTTCTTATGGGGTAACAATAATTGACAGAATTGACATTAGAAGCACGAGGAATATTATCAGAAAAATAATCACAACCATCAGAAGAGAAAGCATGATCATCTGAACTAGAATCAGAAGACGAATGTGAGACATTTTTGGAAATTTGAAACATTTGCTTTATAGAATATTTTGAAACTTTATTACAAACAGCAAATGAATCACTATTATAAAATTTGTCTACACATCGATCTCCATCAAACATATAATCAGTTGATGTCCGCCTAGCTCTCCAGATCTGCTTCTTTGACTGACTCACAGTCCTATCTGAAATAATAGTATCGGAAGAATTAGAATTGCCAGTAAAAATTGTATCTCGTTTCTTCGACTTCTTTGACCGTCTTCTTTTACGCTTGGGTTTATAATATTGATCATTGAGCGTAAAAGAATTATCAAGAATTTTAGAAGAAATATTTAAATCAGAAGAAATAAATTTATCCAAGCAATCAATCTGATCAAGTAATAAATTTGAATTCACCTCGGAGTCTGAATTATTTTGAGAAAGGATTTTAAAACTTGAAACTTTCTTTTTATTTTCCTTAGAATCAGAAGATATGCTAGAAATAGAATCTGATTTTTGAGAAAATAAATTTTCTTCAAGACTAGAAGTCATAAAAGAAAGAATAATGTCAGATTCAATTTTCTTCAAAATATTTTGATCTTCTATCTGATCTTCAAGATCTATGATTTTTCCTTCTAATATTAACGGAGGAGTATATTTCTTTGAATCATAAATGATTGGAGAAATATTTTCCTTATCAGAATTAGGGGCATAAGAAGGAATAAAATCATTAGACACTGAAGATTTAACAGAAGATATATCATTTAAAACTCTTCTTCCTCCTCTTGATTTTTCCGGAAAATATTTGGCATTTTCGGACGTATAAACAAAAGGAATTTCATTTTTCTTTTTATATATCATTTTCTCATTTTCAAGATCTAACACTTCATTTTCACTAGTCTAATGAAATTTGAACTGAGGAGCATAATGAGCAAGTGTCAGATAATCGTATTTATATAAGGTGGGAACTTTGTCTATTACTTTGTTTAAAAATTGAGGATTATCAAAACCAAGTCCCCATCTCTGTTTTAAAGCCGCTTCACTCCTCGGCTTGTTCATATAGATTGTTTGTTCAGATTGGTCTCTTTGATAAAGCTTTTCTTCTAACTTAATTATTTTATCAAAAAATTCATCTTTTAAAGTAGTCATCGATGTCAAAGATTCAAGATAAGTTTTGTTTAAATTTTCCAAAGCATCCAATTTCTTTTGAAAGATGTCTTTAGTATTTTCTAAAATAGATTTTTCATCCTTCAAAGAAATTTTCAGCTTTTCAATTAAATCTGACTTTTCAGAATTTAAAACTCTTTCAGATAAAAATTTAGAGCGCAAATCAGACAAAGCATTAATCATGATATCAAACTGAGAGGTAATAAAGCTGTAGTCAAATTCAGAATATACTTCATCCTCATCAGTGTCAGAGTCATCTGACTGGTCATCTCCGACTAAGCACAAATGAGCGATCTCGACGTTCGATGCTTCATCATCGAAATAATCCAGCCAGAATTCTTCTTCTGCCAGCAAAGCTGTTCCATTCTCTCTTTTCTCAGCCAGCTCCAATTTCCTTCTGTAATAAGCCGAGTCCTTAACTTTCTTTACTCTACACTCCTTTGAGATGTGACCCGACTTTCCGCAGTTGTAGCAAGCAGCAGTCTTTGGCTCGGGTACTTTTACTTTAAGACCGGAAGTGAAGCGAGAAGAGTTGGAACCCGATCTAGGTTGGAACTTCTTCTGATAGTGTTGGGAGAGAAGGATCATAGCTTTCTGTAAGGCCTCTCCATCGTCATCAATTGATCCGGTGTAAGCGTTATCAGACAACGCTTGTTCATTCAGTTGCTTCGTGAGAAGAGCAACCGGATCAACTGTCTTCTTGTTCTTTTTGTCTAACTTGGCCTTTTTCTCTATCACCAAGCTCTCATCAGTTAGCATAATCTCATACAGCTCTTGAATCTGCATCGTGGAAATTCTGACATCGTTCCTCAGTCTATGACATGATTTATTCCATTCAGGCTGAAGAGAATTAAGGAACTTCAGATTCGTCTCCAGAGCAGTCTTTTCCACTTTAATCTTTCTAAGATCATTAATCACAGCGCAAAACCGGTCAAAGATAGCCTTCAGAGATTCATTGTCCTTTGCCTTAAATTCCTCAAAGTTGTTCATGAAGCGTGTCTGGCGAATCTGAGTAGCAACTGATGACCCAAGCATGATCTTTTCTAACTGAGTCCACATCATATTCGGATTATGTTTGAAACAGTCAATTCGATTGTAAATCGTGTTAGGTAGAGCTAGCATCAAATTGGACTTTGCTTCTCTATCGGCCTTTTCACGTTTGATTTCATCATCTGTCAAAGGAATGTCACCTTTTGGCTTGACAAAAGGTCCTTCAGACAAAGATTTCATCATGTACTCTCCGTTACTCTGACGCTCAATGAAATTTATGAACCTGTCTTACCACTGTGTAAACTCATCTTCGTTGATTAAGACTGGTGGACGAGTATCTGTTCCCAATTGCATCATTAGATCATTTGAGTAGAACCTAGCTTGGAAAGCGAACTTGGCAGAATCCATTGCTGATGTATCTGCAAAACAAAATCAGATTGAATTGAAAATTTTCGAAGAAAAAAAAATATTAAAAATTGACAATTTGAAAAACACTTGAAATGACACAAAGATTAAAAAGGAAAAAAATTTAGATGACACACTAAAAAAAAAATTCCAGAAGGAAACGCAAAGTTGAGTTTTTAAACTAAGACAGGAAACAAGAGTTTGCGGGTCTAGAAGGAAACGCAAAGTTGAGCTTTGCGGGTGAAGAAGGAAACGCAAAGTAAACTTTGCGGGTCAAGAGAGGAACGCAAAGTGGATCTTTGCGGGTCACACTAGAAACGCAAAGTGAACTTTGCGGGTCTAACTAGAAACGCAAAGTGAAGCTTTGCGGGTCTAACTAGAAACGCAAAGTGAACTTTGCGCGTGTAGTAAGATCCGAGAACCTGACTTTGCGTGTGTCACTTGAGACGCACAATGAGCTTTGCGGGTCCAACGTGAACCGAAAACCTGAAAAATACAATGAATGAAACGCAAAGAATATGAGTGATACGCAAAGTTACTTGATAGAAACGCAAACTTGGATGAATGAAACGCAAACTTCAGAAAACCTCTAATTTTGCGTAAAAACGATTCTAACACTGAAATTAAATCAAGAAAATCACACAACGATAATCGAAAACATCTTTCTAATACAAATCAACTATCAATTTCGATTAAAAACATCAAACTCTTAAAATTTGACAAGAACAGAACGAGAACGACGTTTTTCCAGAAAATTCGTTTTTCTCAAAATCGATGAACTAAATCCGTTTTTCTTGAAAAACAACCTGAAACAAAAGTGATCGAATATTAAAAACGAAACTAATAAGCCCAAAAACAACCAAATTCGATCAAAAACCAATCCAAATTTGATGAGAAATCAAGAAAACGAGATTTTCTTGAAAAATTCAAGAAAATCGATCAAATTTTCGATTTCAATCAACAATTCAGACTATGAAAATGCAATCTCTCAATCCTCTCAAGATCTAGTATGCTTTGATACCAATTGAAAGTTCAAGATCACTAGAACTTCTAGAGAGAGAAAGTAGAGAGAGAGAAAGATGGAGCGCAAAGTGATAATTGAATTAGATGTGCGTGTGAAACTACTTACAACCAACAAGACCAAAGGGACTTAAATACTCTTGGTCAAATACAATACTGATAAGCTTTAAACACAGTATTGACCAAGTCCTATAAATACAATGATTACTATAAAATCAGACCTAACATGTATCTTGTGCTTTGAAACTTATAAATTAAAAGATTTTAAAATCTTGCATAAAATGATGGTACCTTGTGCCTAATAATTTGTATTTAAGAGTTTTTTATCCGTGTTTTATAGTATAGTATAGTATAGATATAGATATATTAATTAATAATGATACATGAAAAGATGTGCATAAAAGGAAAGTCATGCACATACCAAATTGGTGGCTGGTAGAAGCCTGCAGTAGTAATATGTATCTTGTGCTTTGATACTTGTAAATTAAGATATTTTAAAATTTTTGCATAAAATGATGGTACCTTATGCCTAATAATTTATATTTAAGAGTTTTTTATCCGTACTTTATAATATAGTATAGATAGTATAGATAATATAGTATATATATATATATATATATATATTAGAAATATATACAAAATCTTTCAATTTTTTATAATAATTTCATTTTACTTTTTTTTTGGCAAATAATAATAATGGAAGCGTGAAAGGTTTTGGAAACTCATATTAGAGCATCTCCAACAGATTCTCCAAAATGGAGAAAATAGGGAAAATGGAGATTTTAAGCTATATTTTTGCTCCAACAGCTTCTCCATAACTATCTCCAAAATGGAGAAAATAGGAGAGAGATAGAGTTTTTCTCCAAATATGGAGATAACCCCAAAAATGATTACTAGTTAGGAGCACCAATAGAAAACTTGCAAAGTAGATATTTAGGAGAGAGAAATAATATTTTAATATATCAATGTAATAATTTAATATTATAATTAATGTTTGATTCTCCAAAATGGAGAATCTGTTGGAGATGAATGTAATTTTTTTTAGAGATTTTGACTTTTGGTTCTCTATTTTGGAGAAATTTTGGGGAAGCTGTTGGAGATGCTCTTACACTTTTCATATGAACGGATCAAGCTTTGGAAATCCAACAGATTTATCTCAATTTTATTAAAAAATATCTAAATTGTCTTAATGTTTTAACTACACAAATTATATAAAATAAATAAATATTATATTCTTTTAAATTAATACTCATATATATATATATATATATATATATATATATATATTATATGGGATCATTTATTTTACAACTCAGTGAAATGTTACAACCCGTGCAACCCTCATCTAAACCAATTCTTTTAGCCCATTCATTATATAGATCATGGATTGATTACTGAATTGCATCAATGATTACCACTACTAGAAAATTGCTTATTATCGACCACCAATTTCCGACGGCCAAAATCCGTCGGTAATTTCCGATTAAACACCAACGGATATGTGACATTCGCAACGGATACACAATATGTCGGTGATCCGTCAGTAAATATATACATTTCCAACGGATCACCGACGGAAATAAAATTACTTTATTTTTGCTTTTTTTAAATATTTCAAGTCGTCGGTAATCCGTCGGTAAATTTAATAATTTAATTAATAATTATTTTTTTCTGATGTCCGTCGGTAATCCGTCGCAAATTACCGACGGATTACCGACGGTCGTAAGGAATTCCGTCGGAAAATACTTTATTTATTTTTTCCAGCATCTATGTATGTATGTATGTATGTATGTATGTATATATAGTATATATATATGTATACATGTATTGTTTGTATGTATGTATATAGTACATATATATGTATGTATATATATATACGTGTCGTATGCATATAAGTGTGTGTGTGTGTGTATGTATGTCTAGATCATGTATTGTATAGTATGTATGTATGTATGTATGCATGTATGTATGTATGTGTGTGTATGTATGTATGTCTATAGATGTACTGTATACATATGTATTGCTTGTATGTATATAGCACATATACGTCTATATCATGCATGTCTATATATGTGTGTATGTATATATATGTATGTATGTCTATAGATGTATTGTATACATATGTATATTGTTTGTATGTATATAGCACATACGTCTATATCATGTCTATATATGTATGTGTGTATGTATGTATATATATATGTATGTATGTATGTCTATATATATGTGTGTATGTATATATATGCATATGTATGTATGTATGTCTATAGGTGTATTATATACATATGTATTGCTTTGTATGTATATGTATATGTCGTATGCATCTAAATGTCTGAATCTCATGTACATGTTTCCGTTAACGGGAAAAGATAACGGATGTTAACCGTTTCCGTTAAGTCCAATTACTTCAGTTGTATATATATATATATATATATATATATATATATATATATATATATATATATATATATATATACACATGTATGTATGTATGTATAACACTTTTAGTCTCTGATCTAACTGGAATTAACGGAAAAAGATAACGGCCGTTAATTGTTTCCGTTAAGTCCAGTTACTTCAGGGGTATATATATATATATATATATATATAGAGAGAGAGAGAGAGAGAGAGGTAGGTTCATACGAGAATGGTAACGATTTAAAGGAATAAAGGAATAAATTTCAGCCAATCATAATAATTAAATTAATTTTTTTTTTCCTTTTTTTGATTTACCATAAGGATAGTTAGGTCATTTTACCAATATGAATATTTTTGGATAGTGATTATGTTCCAAAATTGTTGCGATATCCTCTCAATCTTCTTCCCAATCCATGTCGTTTCAAAAACCAGTATCGTTTACTCCCCAATTATGCAATTTCTTGCGCAATTCCCATATTAATTTCAACACCGAAGAATACTTAATCGGTTTTTATGGAGGTTTCAAGTCACATCTTTTCTACAAATGGAAGCAGTGAATCGATGAATGCAATTGATTTGCATAAGAATTTTGATTTTCAAATCAGTGATGAGCAAGGTCGACGGGATATCAACGTCGTTGACAATGTTCTTCAAGATGTCACAGGTAATTGTTTTGATTTACCTTAAAATTTATTTTTTTTAGAATTAAAGTGTTACCCTGTTTTGAGATTGAAGTTTTCTGTCATTGGTAAGTTCTAAAATAGGGTTTAGTTGTGTTTTAAGTTGACTAAAGGTTGGAAGACACTGATTATCTTCCAGATTTTATATGCTGATACATTGGTATATTAATTGCATCATTTATGATTTTGTATGTTACCGATTATGACAATTAGTTATATTTGGTGCTTCAATTCACTGCGTTGAATTTGTTATTATATATATATTAACAGATTTTTATAGTACTACATGTGCATTGTAACTTTAATTATAATGTGACAAACACTTATGTTTTTTAGAAGATCCGGTCATACCGAATGGCAATTCCATTGGGAATACTAATGGGTCCTTTGATCTTACTTGTAGTACCATGCTATCCATGAATGAACGATTCAACGATCCCATTAATTACGTCTCGAATGTTCCTGAGGGTCTCATACCAGTTGTTGGGTCGTTGTTTCAAACAGTAGGTCATTGCATTGAAATGTACAGGAAGTACACTGACTACGCGGGTTTTGATATTAGGCGATCAACTGAAAAGAAGTTCAACGACAAATCTATTAGGATTAAGTATCTTGCATGTCATCGTCATGGATTACCTAACAAACGGTCAGTTGACAACAATAATCTTGGTCAACATCGGAAGGTCTTGCGCAACTCCAACTTCAAAGTTACTGGATGTAATGCTCAAGTTCGTTTTTGTAGGGTTCAGGGTACGTCATTGTTTAAGTTGTACCACTTCAACCCAAACCACAATCACCCATTGTATGACGAGAATGATAAAATGCTCTCTCGAAGTAGGATACAGTTGAAGTTCTCGGATAAAAGGATAATACATCGGGTTGCAAATGCAAATATTGGTGCGGCCAAGGCCCACCAGTTGCGGGTTTGTTTGAAGGGTGCATATGAGGAGGTTGGATGTAGTCGCACCGACTACAAGAATTATAAAAGGGATTTTGATTCCTTTATTGGTGACGATGACGTTCAAATGGTTTTGAACATGTTTAATGAGCGTGTCTTAAACGGTACCAACTTTGCATTTGAGTTTAAAGTATCGGACGGAAAACTCGAGGGACTTTTCTGGGCTGACGAGCTATCGAGGTTCAATTACACCGAGTTTGTCCATGTTATTTCATTCGACGCCACTTATCGTTCAAACAAGTAAGATGTTTTCATTATTTCTATGTATTCTATTATAAATTAATGTTATTGTGGGATTCCATTGGTGTTTAAAACCAAGGCTGAATTTAAGGTACAAGAGTCTTTACCCTATACCCCTATATGTTATTGTCATTTATCAACTGGAAATATGTTAAGTTCAATCTCAAGTGCAATGGGTTATGGTCAAAGCAGGTAAATCATATCATGTAATAACATAAATATATATTTCCAATCACAGATGATTGGTGCTTATTCCTGGGTGGATAAATTTGTCAGTGTAGATCACAAATGATTTATGTAGATTCTATGGTAAAAAACATTCAAATCACTAGTGAATTTAATGATACATATCACAAGTGACTTTATGATAGCATTATTCTTATCATATGTGATTCTGACCTTATGTTAAGTTGTATACAAAAAATAGTACATAATGTAAACGCAGGTAAAAATAGTGGTATGTTATCATCTCTGATTATAACTTATTATATTACATGCTGATCACAATTGATTTGCTATTATAATAACTTCACCAATTATGTAAACAATGCAGGTACGTGTCACATATAATATTACATTATAATTAGTGGCGTCACATAGATTTACTTATGTCCACATAATCATGAATTAAATTTTATGTATATTTTACAGGTTGTGCTCATGGAAGTGGATGGATCGTTGACATGTTCGTGCCAACTATATGAGTATTTTGGCATTATGGGTTGCCACATCTTTAGTGTCTTATTCAACATAGATGCTGAAGAGATAGCTAGTCAGTATGTTAATAGAACATGGATGAGAGGTGTTATCCCGATGGATGTACTTCGTACTCGACGTATACAACCGGGAAGCAATGAACGGTCCGATAGATTGACAAATGATATACAGTTTGAGTTTGACCAGATTTTGAGTAGGGTTTACGGTGATGAAGAGAAACTTGAACTTTTCTTGGAGAAGGTTCGTCTGTTGAAGTCAGAAATTGCACCTGATGTTCCTTCAGATGATGGTATTATTAACAAAGATGTTGAGTTTGAAAATTTGTTGGGTGTTTCAAAGCCTAGGACAATTGAGGTACGTGCTCCAGAAGGTGTACCAAACAAAGGATGTGGCACAGGTAAGCGTTTAATCGGTGGTGTTGAGCGAGCTTTGAAGAACGCGCGACACAAGAGGAAATGTAGAGGATGTAATGAATTTACTAACCACAATTCCCGGAACTGTCCAGTTAAAAGAGGGATGTCCGATAAAAACGATGATTGATGGCATAGTTTTTTTGTTTTATAGGAGCTGATTGAATAAGTCGCACTTCCTGCCATTTTGTTATAGTTTAGTTGGAATGTTTTGTCTATTTTGAATTATTTTTGATTTAATCAAGTTTAATATCATTCAATGTGTAGTGTTTTCATTGGTTGTGATATTTTATTTTTATTGAATGGGTTTTTCTTTGTTAAAAATCAGTTCACTATAGTGCTAGGTATATTAGTATAATATAGCTTACCATTAACTTATGATATCATCTTTGTTTTATAAATTAAGCTAGCTGATCAACAAACCATCTACCAGCAAAACACCACTGATTATAATGTAATATTATATGTATCGTACGTGCATTGTTTACATGTTGAATTTATTATAATAGCAAGTCAATTGTGATCAACATGTAATATAATAAGTTATAATCAGAGATGATAACATACCACTATTTTTTACCTACGTGTACATTATGTACTATTTTTTGTATACAACTTAACATAAGTTCATAATCACAAATGATACGAATAATGCTTTCATAAAGTCACTTGTGATATGTATCATTAAATTCACTAGTGATTCAAATGTTTTTTTACCATAGAATCTAGGGGTGCTCAAAAACCCGATCAACCCGACCAACCCGATCAACCCAACCCAACCCAACGCGAAATAACTCAAACCGAAGCAACCCGATGTCTAATCGAGTTGTAAAATCTTCAAACCGTAGGTATTGGGTTTATATCGGGTTACTTTTATTTGAACCCAACCCAATCCGATGAACCCGATCCTTTTATTTTGTGGATTTAATATGATTATTAAGTCTCTATTAATATGTAAATTAGACAATTACACTATTGCATACCCTCTTCATTTACATATATTTTCAATCTATTATTCATCTCTATATAACTCCTTTGTATATATGTTTAATAAATGTAAACACACACACACACAGATATATATATATATATATATATGTGTGTGTGTGTGTGTGTGCAAACTTAAAAATTAACTAAATGTGATATATTTAAGATTTAAGAAGTATGGATTAGTTGTACCAAATGGTTGATGATGACACGACCAACCTCAAGGCCAAGAAAGCGAAAACATCGGGGTTGGAGACGTCTAAAACGATTGTTGTTGATTGACATATTATCGTTTGGTTTAGACATTTTTATATGTAATATCGTAATATTTTTGATGGACTTACATACTCTCATGAATTATCGGTCATTCTGTTGTATTTCAAAGAAATGTTTTCTTTATGTTTATATTTCTAAATTTGATTTCATCTTGTTTAAACACAACTCGACCAACCCAATCAACTCGAACGGTTTGGGTTGGGTTGGGTTGTACTTTTGATTGGGTTGGGTTGGGTTGTAAAATTTTCAAACCGCCTATATTGGGTTGAGTTGTTAAAAAGCCTTCAACCCGATCAACCCAACCCGTGAGCACCCCTAATAGAATCTACATAAATCATTTGTGATCTGATACACTGGCAGATTTATCCACCCAGGAATAAGCACCAATCACCTGTGATTGGAACTATACATTTATGTTATTACATGATATGATTTACCTGCTTTAACCATAACCCATTGCACTTGAGATTGAACTTAACATATGTCTAGTTGATCAATGACCATTCCATTAAACAAAAGGATGATAATCATAACTAAGTCAAAATACTAATATTCAGAAACATTTGAGGTTCAAATCAACATTGACCTAAAAAAACAGAACAAAACTAATCTATCCAAGTACTTTGGAATGAAACCAAAAAAGTCTACCAACAATCAAAACTTAACCAACACGTGCATTATTGATGTTCACTTTCTCTTGTATAACAGTCTTTGTCATCCTTCTAGGCTGTCCGAAATCTTTACCCAAACTTGTTGTTTCCCTGACCAATCTTGTCCTACAAAGATTGTGTGTTGAAAGCAATATCTTCGATAAGTATTTTTTCCGGAACTTGGTGATTTGTACCTCATGCGCTGTTGATTCCTTCACGATCTCGGCAACATACTTGCTTACCGTTTCACCTTTATAGCTCTCCATGTGGCGCATTGTGAATATCCCAGAGTCCATAGTATTATCGATCGTTCTCCACTTCATTCTAAACCGGTTTGGTTTAACTTTCGACATACTATTAACCCTTGGATGGTGCACACTTTTAAGATATTTTTGCATAAAAGATTGTCGCGACAAAATATTATTCAAATAAGCTCTCAACAATTACGGTACTTGTTAGACCACAGTCTCATTGGATTCAAGATCATCCAATCTGAAGCTAACGCTAAAAAGTCGCTCTCGATATAAAGTCTAATGTCGTTTGTAATAAATGTCGAAGTAAATTATTGTTTATTGTAATTTTAGTATTTAGTTTAAAATTAGTTTAAATATCTAATTATGTTAGATATTAGTTTGTTTGTTGAATATCTAAGTTATATTATAAGTTAGATATTAGTTTTAGTTTGTAATAATATCTAGATATTACTTTAGTAAGTTAGATATTAGTTTAGTGTGTTGTAGAAGCAAGTAAGATTAGTAGAAATCATATCACATTTTACACACACACTCAAGGTGAAAAACAGAGAGAACACACAGAAAAGCTGAAATCGATCAATCCTGTAATCGTTTGTTATTAATCTAAACAGGTTGGTAATCGTTTATGAGTTGTTTTATAAGAACTTGATATAAACATTGTTGGACCGATAGTACTATCCATATATGTTTGTTTATACTTAACGGTATGCTTACCAACATGCATGGCATTTCACCATATATGTCTTCTATCACCATGTTGCTTGCGCTATTGTCCAAGATCACTAAACTTGGTGTCTTCATATTGTATACAATAACATAGAAGTGATCTTCCTGCTGGATAGGGAAGAAGATTTGCATAAAGAAAGTTACAAATGAAGTTTATTAATAACATCCATGCATTTGGTTGTATTGCATATTACCAAAAATCATGAAGAGTAACAGAGGTTCATACCATGTTAATTGGCTTGAGAGACACCATCTCAGCGTCATTGTGCATGCAAGATTTCAGATTACATGAAAAAACGTCAAACATGTCTTTTGTACCCATATTATGTGGTAGCATGCCCTCCGTCTACATAATAAAAAACGTAACATTGCATCATCTTTTATGTAAAATACTTCAATGAATGTTACTTTAGTTAACCACATACCATAGTCATTGTTGTGCAAAATAATCGATGGGGAGATGCCTTGTTTATGAATTGTTCCTCTTGATTGAGTAGGTACACCCAAATATCGATAATCTTACTACCCACATGTAACACCCCCATTTCAAAGGAAGGGAGGTTACGTCAAACAGAACAAACGACTATAAAGAACTCCCAAAATAAAGAGTCTTCTATAACGAAATAATATCATCCAAACAATAATTCTAAAGCTCCCAACAATCAACAAAAACCAAACATAAACCTTTGCAAAAGAGAGAGCTAGTCTAAAAACAATTAAATAAAGTAAATGATGCCTAAAATTGCTATAAATCGCTCGTAACCTTTTTGCGATCAGCAACCTTATTTACTCTTCTCACGAAGCCTTAACAAACCCCCTTATTACCTACCGTGAGGAAAAGAGAAAGAAAACACGGCTGAGTCAAACGCCCAGTGAACGGATATATAAGAAAATAACAAAGGAAGCAATACCAACAATTCAAGAACCAAACTCAAGATATTAGACATTAACGAATTCAAATTTTTAGGGAAGGCGACAATTAACAGCTTCAGGCGACAAACATATGATGAGACTAAATCGTAAATAACTAACAATATCATAATCAAACAATAACATGCAATGGAATGAATCGAGCTCGAAAACGCATACACTTGCATATCAACCGACGTGACAAGTGTCAGACATGTGGCCACACAGGCCCGTACGTTGGACTGCAGATCCACACGTACTAATGTGAGATACGGTGTTGGGCACTACACCGACACTCACCCTATAACAAATAACATATGCTAGGACCGACCCATACGCCTCCTAAATCAAATCTCTGTCACACCAAATATAGCTCTCACAAGAGCGCAAAAGAGGAGACGCCGTGGTCTGATCACACCACCACGGTTAGTGTCATGCCATCGGTGCCATAATGACGTGCCTATGGTACCCCCATAGGTGGTTAGTAGCTCGACTTGTATCCAAAATTTAAATTGTCACAACACATGCGACATAACAAAGTTATAATAAGCTCATTTAAACGGTGTCAATGTCATGTATACGATTATCCATGATCTTTAAAAATGGTCTCAAAAGACTAGGAACAACAAAATGCCAAAGTCCAAATCAACCCAAATATCAAATATTGTTCGCTAACGAAAGTGGAATAAATCGCATTTAATTAACCGTGATATTACAATTAAGCATCGATTGAGGTTGAACCTCTAAGATTATCAAGAACCAATAGATATGACTCGAAAGACGTTAGAGTTTTATTTAAGTTGATACGAATAAAGCCAACACAAACGAATTAAGGTTACGTACATATATATATATACATATATATATATATATATTCATACATATATATATATATATATATATACCTACAACATACAAATCGAATCGACAAATACCAACAAAAGAAGGTAAGAAATCCATAAAATATTTACCAATTTCTACATCATAAATAAATGTTTAGGACAAGACGATTTTACAAAGATATGTGATAAGGAACAATTACGAGTGAAAGACAATACGGAGTGAACAAACCGAATAAATATGAACCAAGTAATTTGAATTAAACGGAAACTTAAGAGTGTGAAACTCATGCAAACAATTCAAAGGAATGCAAAGGTTTAAGAATCCATACCTTAAAACTTCACCAAACTTATCGATCACCAAGCGCCTACTCGCTTATTCCCGGCCTAAAAATACCCAAAACTTATAATTAATCCTACTTGACGACCTTAAAACACAACATCAAATCACGGCTATAATCGACTAATAAATGGCCAAAACTCAACGACACTTCATGGCTAAAATTGACTACTTAAATGACCAAAACACAGCAGCAAAAAGCGACTAATAAACGGCTAAATTACAGCAGCAAAAACGACTAATAAACTGCTAAAAACGACTAATAAATGGTTAAAAATGTAGCAGCGATTTCGACTAAAAAGAACTAAAACGCAGCAGCGATTTCAACTAATAACGACTAATAAATGGTTAAAAACGCAGCAGCGATATACGGCTAAAACCCACTAAGACGCAACAGCAATTTCACTAAAATCGAGCCGTTTTGGTCCGTTTTCCGGCAATTCGCACCTCTCTTACGCAATAACACAACGACAACTATAACCACTAACATTAAGCATAAATAGGACGATTTTAAGGTGAAAAGGGCAGAATTTTCACTACTAGAAAAATGTGAAATACCGACGACAATTACCGACGGCAAAAAGCAGTCGGTATTTACCGATGGCAAACCGACGGCCTACCAACGGTATCTTTTTAATTTTATTTTTTATTTATTTTTAATAAGTAGTCGGAAAACCGTCGGAAAAATTAGTGAAATACCGACGGCTTACCGACGGTTGTTTTTTCATTTCATTTTATATTTATTTTTAATAAGTAAATACCGTCGGAAAACCGTCGGTAACTGGAACCGTCGGTAAGCTGTCGGTAGAAAAACCGTCGCTGAATATTATCGACCAGCTTTTTACCAACGATCATTCCCGTCACAAAACCGTCGCTAAAGCCTTTTTCCGACGGTTTACCGACTGTTTCAGCCGTCGGTAATACGATTTATTTTAGTAGTGTTTGGGGTTCTAAAAACGATATTAAGGACCTAATGTTGTTGCCATTAGAATTTAAATACCGAAACGGTGACTTTCGAGCCATCGAAACGACTCGGTTTCTAGCCCTAAACAGTCTCCAAACCTCATATCCAACCATTATTCATATAAAATTCGAGACGTGACAGAAACTTACCTCAAAACGATGATGATTCAACGAAACGTTTCTTGCCTTTGCCACCGATTTCTCCCTTACTCTCTCGATTCCCGCTTGGTTCTTCTCTATCGATCACAATGAGTTGGGTGGTTAGGGTTTAATTAAGATTTCTCTCAACAAAACCCAATTCCCCTTTTTTTTTAAAACTCACGACACAATGGAAGCCCAATTAACATGTGATGGGTTTTTACAAAATCAGCCCCTTAAGAATGACTCATAATCTATTTTTAACCCCAAACTTAAATTGGATTCTAAAAATAAACCCATCACATACCTGATAATTCAAGAACCTTACCATTCTTATTATTATTATTTTTAACATTGCACCAATTATTAATATAACCCAAATATGCATAAGACAGGTATTATAATTCTTCCCCCCAAAAGAAAAGATTTTGTCCCCGAAATCAAACTAAAACATAAGCATAGAGGTAATACTTACAGATTTTCAAAGAGATACGGATAGTCTGAACGTAAAGATTCTTCCATCTCCCAAGTGGCCTCACGTTCTTGGTGGTTTTTCCACAACACCTTGACAAACGGTACATATTTTTTTCTCATAACCCGCTCCTGCCTGTCCAATATAGCTTCAGGTTCTTCTTTGCACGAGAGATCTTCATGGATTTTATATAACGGATATTGCACCACATGCAAAGGATGATAATGGTATCCTCGAATCGCCGAAACGTGAAACACATTATGCACATGAGATAGTTGAGGTGGGGGGGGCTAACCGGTAAACAACCTCACCAACCCTTTCTAAAACCTCGAAGGGACCGATGTACCTTGGACTAAGTTTCCCTTTTAATCCAAATAGTCGGACACCTCGAAAAGGAGAAACCTTAAGAAACACATGATCCCCTGATTGAAATTCTAAAGCTCTCCTGTGACGGTCAACATAACTTTTTTGACGGGATTGAGCTTCTTTCAGTTTTTCTTTAGCCACTGCCACCTTTTCATTAGTGACTTTCACAAGCTCTGACCCTTCAATAACTGCCTCACCAACCTCGTTCCAACATACCGGTGCTCGAAACCTCCGGCCATACAGAGCCTCGAATGGAGCCATACCAATGCTTGATTGCCAGCTATTATTATAAGCAAACTCTACCAAACACAAGTACTCGTCCCAACTTCCGGACCATTCCAAGGCACATGATCTCAACATGTCTTCTAAAGTTTGGATTGTTCGCTCGGATTGTCCATCCGTTTGCGGGTGAAAAGTCGTACTGAACTTGAGTCTAGTGCCCCAAGCATTCTGAAAACCTTTCCAAAACCACGAAGTAAAACGAGGATCTCATTCAGATACTATAGATACTGGTGTGCCGTGAATCCTGATAAATAATCGATGGGGAGATGCCTTGTTTCTGAATTATTCCTCTTGATTGAGTAGGTACGCCCAAATATCGATAATCTTACTACCTACATATGTCCCTAGTGTCATACTTTTGAAGTCTTTCCTTTGTACTTCCAGACCATCAATAGATTTGTAAACGACAAACCTGTTATTATATATACATTTTTTTACTAATATTGCGCATCTATGGCAGAATAAATTGGCATATGAAGCTAAAATATAGTGTATGTTATACAACTTACAATCTATCTCCTTGGGTTGAGAATAACCAGTTCCACAATATAGTTTCATCTCTAGTGATGCTCGCGTTAGGGTCTACCTTCTATTCAAGTAAGGTGAGCATATTGTCACTCCAGCCTTTATCTCACGCTTTTCGACCTTCTTATTAGATGTTTGTTGAACTAGGGAAGTCGTCGGCAAATCACCTGTGCTTTGCTCAAAAGTAGTGTTTTTCGATGTATCTTCCCGTACATCTTTCACAGCCTGTTCATTTAATTTCACATCTCAAAGTAATATCATCAAAGAGTAAATCATTTATGATGAGATCAACAAGTGCAAATCACCATATCATAAAGCTCGTTTAAAAATACAAAACAATTCATGTAATAGTACAATTTGGCTTCATATGAATCATTTATGATTAAAACTATAATCTACAGAGTCAACATACATTGAATCACATATGTTCACATATATAAGTCACTTATGAATCAGATAGGCTGTAACTCACATGCCTGTTGTTGATGTCCACTACCTTCCACCAATTCGCCCTAATCGAACTCTTGTGTCAGCCCGAGACTGAAGCTTGGAACTTCATCAGTACGTTTTGAACGCCTATATACATTCAATGCACTTCCTGATCTGCCTGTCTCTTTCTCTGTTGGGATGACTATTCTTGGTGTTTCAAATCCTCCAACAACACTTTCTCTTGCTCCTGTCAGAACATCCGTCACTTCAGTAGCAGTCACCATGTTACTTGCAATGGAATATTCTTTCGTTGTTTTCTCCTTTTCTGTTGTACATTGCATAACAAGCTCGTCACAGTCTCAAATACAACAGGATCTACACTAACATTCCTTTGTTGTCCTATTACAACAGTTCCAACATTTTGTTGCCCACTGTTATCAGTTGTTGTCCCCAATCCAGGATTCTCATCAACTGCCAAATTTACAGTATGCTCCTGTTCTTCCATTTCCCCGACAACAACTTGATTGTTTTCTTCTGTTTCTTGTTCTGTCACGAGTAGATATTTTTCTTTCTCTCTCCATGCATTAATTTCTTCAACTCCAGGGAACTTCAGCAATGCCTTATCAAACGATGTGGTCAAAGATCTCTTCAGTGACATGATATTGCTGTACAGGTTCTCAAACTCATTTAAATAACCCTGCATGTGTTTACGATTTCAATAAATAGAAAATACTATTATGTACAAAACACTGGTGATCACTGTTTTTTAGGTACATGTATGTTTATTAATCATTATAATGAAACACATATGATCACATCACATCATTAATCTCCCATTATATCACTAGTGATCACATATTTTTTATGGACATTTTCAATGAATAGTTAATATTATTATGTCTTAATCATCATATCATTCTGATCAGCATTGATTACGTTTATTAATCATCTATGATCTATGAAATAACACATATTGAAACACAAATGATCACATCCATAAGTCACGTACATTTTATAAAAAATAATCACATATATTGAATCACTTATATTGAAACACATGTTATTCATCATTTACGATCACATATACCAAATCACTGGTGATCACAGCATTTTAGGGACAGGTATGAAGTACATGTCGTAATCACCATATCATTCTTATCAGTATTGGCTGCAATTATTAATCATATTTTATTTTTGAATAACACATATATCGTGAATATTACCTCTACATTAGTCGGAGATGAAGGTTGTGTTTCCTCCACATTTGCCTCATTTTGCACATAAGGTTCTTCAAACTCCCCTAATCCCAATCCTCCCGCCTCAATCTCTGACTCCACCCTTAACCGCAACCTTTCGAATGACCAAACTTTTATTGCGGGTCTTTCTCTGATTACTTTCGGTATGTCCCACTTAATGTTATCCACGTATAACAACTACATTCAAAACAAACATCATCACATTTAGTTAAAAATAACGAATATAACTATACTAAAACTTACCACTAAAGTTGCCAAGGGACCACAAAAGAAAGCCTTCTCACTGTTTCCAGTCCATGTGTCTTACAGTACCTTAAACAATTTAGAAGGTACCCGCACCAATTTATATCTCGAAAAATGGTATTTTCTGATACTCGGGATAAGACATTCAGGTCACATAGACCGTTGTACTTACAATGGCCTATAGTGTTGCAAAATACCACTATGAAGTTCAAAGAGGAAGTTCCAATCCGCTATGTCCGTCAACAAGATTTTGCTACTTACATCTGTTAGTCGTATTAGCATGCGATCGAACTGTTTTAGCCATTCTGCTTTTACATCAGGACCGTAGTCATTCGTTACACATTCGTCGTAACTAATAGGCCCCATTGGACATCCGATCATGTCCCTAATCGCTACTTCAGTTATTACTATAGGTCCATTTGAAGTCTTCAACGTCATCGTGTATGGATGGAAGTTCAAGGCAACATGATGTCCAAGGTTTGATGGTATGCCATCCATCTTCATCCGCAAAAGTCCACCAAAACCCATGTCAGTTATTGCATGCAGTTGTTCAGTTGACATCGTGGTGATTGCATTAAAAAGTGGGTATGGTGTGGTCCACACTTTCATACAACACCGTTGGCTTACTCGTACATTTAACCTAGCTTCAATTTCTGTTGGTGCATTGTTTGCATCTAACATCAATCCCTTTCCTTTTTCTTCTTTTGTTGATCTTCGCTATTTCTTTCTTACCACTAATGTTTTGTTCGCACTGTCTGTTGCTTCCAACTCACTTTCATTCGAACGACTTCTCTTTGAAGTTCCACGCCTTGCAGAGGAAGTACCTGCACAATTGATTTCAACAATAATATAATTGTACATCAACATTGATTAAAAACAAAAAAATCATTATTAGGACTGTAGATCATCATTGATTCAAAACAATCACAACATTAATTTAATATTGTGTCAATATTTACTTAAAAAAACTAAAAAATCATAATTTCAATGGTAAATAAATTTTGATTAAAACAGTAACATTACAACTATACCCATTTCATTTACACACTTTTAAATCAACATTGTTTCAACCCCATCACAAAATATGTATAGTGATAAATCACTACTGATTCATCTACTAATTTTGTATGAAATAGTAAACTTTCGCCACTTCAAAACAAATTCTTCACATCAATGGAATACATAATAAAAAATAAATGTAACCCCCAAATGTTGTTACTCAAACTACAACCATATCATCTGTACACTTGTAAATAAACTTTGCTTCAACACATTACAAATCTTTAATTGTGGTTAATCACTACTGATTCGAATGGATTACATACAAAGTCATCTATATTATACTGGTAAATCAACATTGATTTAACACAATCTTAACATGGGTATAGTGCCAAATCACTAATGATTTCAACACAATAACAACACTTGTATTATATTGAGTATGTTTTTTTTTCCCAATAACAATAGACTTTATCTTCAAGGAATAAATCTTATTTACACCCATCACCACACATTGTAAGGTTTACGTTTAAACCCTAATTTTTTTCCTCATACTACATCCATTTTCGATTATAGTAAATTTCGAACAAAAAATAAGTTTTTTTGTTACCAGATTCAAGTCTCAATGTTCGATTCTTAACAGAGAGCCTTAGTCCTTCTCCTTCTGTTTCATCGATTCCAGGTGCCAACTGTAGCCTTCGTCCTTCACCTTCAGACGACTTTCTAACCATTTTTTTTGTCTTCTTTGCAAGTTGATCACTTTTGCGTAAACCTGTAGAATCATAAATCATACATTGTTATTTTTATATTAGGGTTTTTGAAGGTGATACTAAATAGATGAATCAAAATTCAAAATCCTTAAACCTTGAGCATCCATTTCTTATTGAACAACAGCTTCACGTCAACGACCTTGTATCTCAAACCCCTTCTTCTTCCTTTGAAATATTTCGACCTTGTAAAAGCTTTCTTCACCGATTTGAACGATGTTCTTGATAGACATTACTTTTCTGTGAGATTTGAGACGTGTTGAGCTAATTTAGGAATTGATATATGTGTTTGATTTGATATGATAATCATATCCCTGCAAAAAAGTCGGCGGGAGATCATTTCCGTAAAACAAAATAAAGAAAATACCAAGTTTACCCCTGAATTGATATATCCACGTATTTTAAATGGTTTTTGTTTTAATTAATTAGATAAAATGCCATTAATATTTTCACCTATTGATTTAATCTAATCAAGGGCCGAGATCTATCCCTTTTAAATACACTGTGTTCTCGTTTGAACCCACCCCTATATATATATATATATATATATATATATATATATAGCCTTAGGTTCATTTAAGAAATGATAAATATATGAGAAATAGAGAAGTAATCCTAGCCAGTCATACGGTCAAGATCAGATTTGACTGGTAAAATATTTCGGCTTTGACTGGTCAAAAGTTGCGGCTTTGACTGGTCAAAAGTTGCGGCTATTCCTAAAATAGAAGGACACTTTCGTAATTTTTACAAAATACACGAGCTGTGTTCATATATGAATTTGTATAATTCACATATGAACTATATGTTCATATGTGAATCAGTGTAATTCACATCTGAATTCTTTTAACTGATTCATATATGAACTTTTGTGATTCATATATGAACTAATTAACTGTAAGTTCATATATGAATCGGTTGAACTAATTAACAGATTCATATATGAACTTTTGTGATTCACATATGAACTAATTAACTGTAAGTTCATATATGAATCGGTTGAACTAATTAACAGATTCATATATGAACTTTTTTGATTCACATATGAACGTATAGTTCATATGTGAATCATATAGGTTCATATATGAACTCATCCCGCGTATTTTACGAAACTACCCCTCTACCTAGGGGTGAGCATCGGAACTGGGTACCCACTTTTGGAATCGAAACCGCTCCGGAACTGTCGATTCCGGAACTGAAACCGATGCGATTAGTTCCGGTTCCTAAAATACGGAACCGATTAAGACTGGTTTTGGTTCTCATTTTTTTGGAACCGATACCCGTTGGATACTCGTCGGAACCGGTTCTAGGACCGGGTACCCGGTCCCTCTGGGTACCCAAAACCGGAACCGACGAGTACCCGCTGTTTTTTTTATAATTATTTTATATGTTTAAAAAAACTATTACCATTTAGGGTTCCTTTCCTTTCACGATTCTCAAACTCACATTACAATTACACACTTTCAATTGTACATGGCTGCTCCCGCCTCCCACATCACGATTATTTGACGTGAAAAATGTAATGAAAGTCGTTTTATTACGGTCAAGACTCGAGAGTGTCTAATTTGTTTATGTAATAGTTAGTTTTTGTCGGATTAGTTTTCACCATTTGTTGTATTTATTACTTTAAGTTGGTATTTTATTGTTTGCACTAGACTTAAAAATTTAAAATTACTTTTTTATTGTATTAAATGTTAAAATTTTAAAAAAAAATTGTAACCGGGTACCCGGAACCGGTTCCCAGCGGTTCCGGTTCCAAAAAATAGAGAACCGATGCAAGCGGTTCCGGTTCCGGTTCCGGTTCCTTCATCCCAGGAACCGTCGATTCCGGTTCCGGTTCCATGAAATATAGGCGGGTACCCGGTTATGCTCACGCCTACCTTTACCTTCTATAGACCACGCAAGGAATTATCCGGTGCTTCGCGGTCAAAGCCGCTAATGTTGACCAGATGAATAGCTAAGATTACTTCTTTATTTCTCATACATTTACCATTTCTCAAATGAACCTCTCCCTATATATATATATATATATATATATATATATATATATATGTATGTGTGTGTGTGTGTGGATGTATGTATGTGTGTATAACACTTTTGGTCCCTAATCTAACTGGAATTATTGGGAAAAGATAACGGTCGTTAACTGTTTCCGTTAAGTCCAGTTACTTCAGGGGTATACATATATGTATGTATGTATGTATGTATGTATGTGTGTATAACACTTTTGGTCCCTGATCTAACTGAAATTAACGGGAAAATATAACGGTAGTTAACTGTTTCCGTTAAGTCCAGTTACTTCAAGGTATTTTAGTCAATTTAAATATAATTTGATAAATTAATAATTTATTTAATAATTTTAATGCTAAATAATATATAATAATTTATTTAATAATTTTAATACTAAATTACCGACGGATTACCGACAGCCATAAGGAAATCCGTCGGTAATCTGTCGAAAATTTTATTTAACAACTTAAAAATAATTATTTTAATTTTAGTTACCGACGGATAATTTCCTTCGGTAATCCGTCGAAAATATTCCGAATTTTCTAAAACAAAATAGTGGGCGGCTCGTTTTCATGTAAGTTCAATTATGTATGTTGACAGGCCCTTTTGTGTACCTTAGGGTGAGACAGATAATACCAAAAAACAAGTATACAAATTGGTACTATGTCGCCTTTCAAGTAATAAAGTGGTAAAATACCAGATATCGTCCCACAGAGATTGAACTAAAAAGTGTAATAAAAGTATGATGAAAGATATGATTTCAGATGACGAATTTGAAGCAATATTTTGATTGATTGGTGAACACGGATTTACTTTAACAAGATTAAAAGAGAAGCAAGGGTGCAAGGCTTATAGTGAAATGTTAACCCAAATTCCAGTGGACCAATGCTGCAGTGATGCTGCAGCATCCTTGTGACAGAAACTGATTTTATTATCTATTTAAAGACACGTTCCTCTCGGACTCTCACCATCTCATTATTCCAGTAGCTATAAACAATCTCATCTCTGAGCAATGTTCAAGATAAGGGAATGATGAGAGTGGAGTTCTCAAAATATATGGCAAAACAAATTCTTTTCGTTAAAAGTTACTCTTTCGAAATAACCCCCATACCTCCCAAGTTAGTGTATTCCAAATAGCTTATCTCTAAGTCTACTCCATTTTAACCCTTTGAAAAAGTGACAACTTATCAAGAATGGATCATTTTAAATGACACAAGTAACAACTCTCGTTGCAAGTAACTCTTTCGATATTACCTTCTATGTCATTCAATTTGACGTGCTATTCAATTGCCTATCTCTAGGTCCATGACACTATTACACTATCAAAATGATCAATTTATCAAAGAGTTTTGTTATCTTGATAAAACTTGAGTTGGAATAATAAAACTTTGTTAAAGTCACAAAAGTTCACTTTGTTTAAGTTAACACTATCACCATTTGCCTCACACCCAAGCTAAGGTGTTTAGCTACTCATTACAATAAATAAAGAAAGAACATTACAAAGAACTATAAAAGAAGACATAATGTCAAATGCATGGAAATGTAAAAGACTTGAAAATATATAAATATTTATGTATAAGACTTGGAATGTAAAGACAATAAATGTTAATGACAAGAAAGTAAAATGGAATGTAAGTATAATACTACAATCTACTGGAATTTAAATGCTTGAAACTAAAGACATGAAATAAATGGAAAGGCTAGAGATGCAAGATAAGTAAAGAAAATGCATGGAGAAAATCTGCAGGTGAATGTTGTTCCAATGCTGGAAGCATTCATAGCCTGGGTTTACGAAGAACACATGAAGAACACGAAGAACACCCTATGAACGTATGCATGCTTTCTGGAAATTTCCAGAAAAACTCAGAACTGAAGTTCGTTCCAGTTCCAAGATGAACGAAAATAAAAATATTATGCTACGCAAACGATTACAAACAACATAACAACATGAAGAAATTAACGAACACGATGAAGAAAGTAAAGAAAATATGAAGAACAAGATGATTAAACCAAAAGATTACTAAATATAAAAGGAGAATTGGAGATGATTAAAAGTAAGTACAACAATATCTTCAAAGATGGAGGGATGATCTGATCTAGTAATGATGAAAGAAACTTCATGGATAAGCTACTTCCTACTTGGTGGGATGAGGGATTGGTGATGATAAGATGATTGGATAAGTGATGATATTAATGCCCCAAGAACACTCTATTTATAGGAAATAGAGAGGGGCCAAAAGGGTTGATCTAACTAACTTAAGGTACTAATATTAGAGTTTTACAACAAAATGTACCATACAAAGGAATAATACAGCTAATTATCAGATAAACAGCTGGCAAAAGTATTGTCCAATGGTCCATAGAAATGCTTTATCCACTCCTCTTTAATCAACTTCCAATTCTCCCTGCACGTTCAATGCTGTTGAGATGCTGCAGCACTGACCTGTATCATCAAGAGTTTGCAAATTACATCAACTTTAGCCTATACAACCCATATTTGTATACAAATCCATATCTTAAGCTCCAAATCAAGAAAGTGAAAAATAATAACCAAAATGACTCAAGGTTGGAATTATAAAGTGTAAAATCTAATCTAAAAAGATAAAAACAATGTGCTTAAGTACTCAAAAGTGGGTACTTATCACCACCCCAAACTAAAAACTTTGCTTGTCCTCAAGCAAAACAAAGAAGAAAAGAAAAGACTCAATTCTAAGAAAATTATGCAAAAGGATGGCATTAAGTGCACATCATGAGTTTGAAAGTGTCAAGAATACATAGCATAGCCTTTCATAATACAAAAGTGATCACATACCATTCTAATTGCTATCATGAACCATATGCTAGCCTAGCATTCTCTTTGTTATGGTTTACACAATTCACATCACACTTTGATAAGGCTATAGGTGGAATGGGTTTCTCTCTTTTTGGCGCTTGATTTTCCTCACCTTGCCTTTTCTCACCCCATGCATCAACATGAAATTTTTTCAAATTTTGGCACTTTTTGTGCTATTTTTGTTGCATTCATACACCTGCCCCTATGGGACATTTGTGGTGTTTTCATTTTGTCTATGGCAATTTTCAGAATGTGTAGAGCTTTGCTCTTGCCATTTTTAGACACTTTTTGTGCTCTTTTTGTTGCATGCATACACCTGCCCCTATGGGACATTTGTGGTGTTTTCATTTTGTCTATGGCAATTTTCAGAATGTGTAGAGCTTTGATCTTGCCATTTTTAGACACCCCCCACCCCAAACTAAAAAACTTACAATGTCCTCATTGTATAGGATAAAAGAGTGTATTGACTTTGGGTGGATAAAAATGGAACAAAGTGTATGGCTTTTTGGCATTTTGATGTGATATGAGTGAATTGTGTACCAAATTGTGTCCCAAGTAATTACAAGGCTAGTTCTAGCATAAATAAATACTAGAATTGTGATGTGTACTTCAAGTTTTATTTAGGCTATGCAAGTACATATAACTAACAAAACATGATCCTAAATGCATGAAAATAACACCTAAAAATAGAAAAACAGATCCCAGACACAAAAATGAATAAAATAGAGCAAAAGGGAATGATATGGACCTGTCCCACTCCCATGGGAGTAGGCTAATGATCTTCTGTGGAGGGGTGTCCAGCATCCTTGGATGCTGCAGCACCTGAACTGACAGTAGCATCTGCAATCAACTTCTCATTGTCTTCCTCCAACGCCTTGATCCTTTCATCTCTGACTTTCAGCATCTTCTTCAGTACTGAAATCTGCCTCTCAGCTCCATACCCTTCTCTTACCTTCCTCTTTCCTTTTGCAACAGCCAGTAGCTCCTCCCTCATGCTCTCCATCTTCTCCAAACTTTCACTCCTTTGCTTGTTCATGGCTTCCATCACAGCAGTGTTCTGGGCCAGAAGATCTTGTACCAAAGTCAACAAATCTGCAGCCTCAACAGGCTTCTCCTTCCTGTTTTCGAACAATCTTCAGTAGCAACCTCTTTCGAACTCTTCCCCCTTTTCACTGCTCCTTTTTCGATTCCAGCCCTAGGTTTAGTGGGTTTTTGTCTCGTGGATGGTTTTCGAACCAGAGGAGCGATTTATGCGTCCTCGAGTTCGACTTGATCAGTGGTTGGGTCTGGAACATGGGTTTGAACCATAGGCTGGTTTCTTCGACTTCTTCGAGGGCTTGGGCGAGTTTCTTCGATGGTGCGCTCTCGGTGTACTGGTCTCTTCACTCGAGCCATGGGAATCGCAGAAAGAAGGAGAAGAAGAATGACAATGGTGGTGGTTCTTGGTGGTGTTCGGCAGTTGGAGGGAGTGAGAGGGAAGAAAGTGGGTTTGATTGTTTAGAAAGTAGATTTTTGGAAAAGAGGGAACTGAAAAGTCAGTTTTTGGATGAAGGTGGGTTTGATCTTGATAATCTTTAAAAAGATGGAACCAAGTTGTTAATGGGTATTATCCAATGGATAATTTTAAGATTATTACAAAAAGGACATCATAGAAGCATCTTTAGGTACAAAAGTTCATCATCACCTAGGAGAGAGGTGTACTCTTCTCCAGGTGATGAAAGATGACGTCATTTTTGGTACTGATCTCTTCTTTCAATTCAAAATTGCTATACCAGGTTCCCTCTAAATTCAGCTGATTTGTCTTGAAAATCCTCGGGTTTCTGGTGCTGCAGTATGGATTCAGCATCAAATGGTTCTGCCTTTGTTCTTTGACTTTTAGCTGTACACTAACAAACATATTAAATATAACTAATACGGAAACATAAACAAGACTTTAAAAGGAATATTTACACATAATTGGAACTTTAAGATAGTTCCCATCTTTGTTGATGCTTTTAGCAAAGAGAGATCATCTCCACAGAACATGGAGATGCCACAGAATCATGGAACAACTTCACTCTCTGGCCATTAACTTTGAACACACTATTGTTCTCTAAATTGACTAAGTCTACGGCCCCATATGGATACACTTTGTGAATAAGAAATGGGCCTGACCATCTAGACTTAAGTTTACCAGGGAACAACTTTAGCCTAGAATTGAACAAAAGACATTTTTGGCCAGCTCTCAACTCTCTGTGTCTAATCCTATTGTCATGCCACTTCTTTGTTTTCTCTTTGTACAACTTGGCATTATCATAGGACATGTTTCTATGTTCTTCTAACTCACAGAGTTGCAATTTTCTTTTGTTACCAGTCTCATCTAAATTCATGTTCAATTCTTTTATAGCCCAATATGTTTTATGTTCAAGTTCCAAAGGGAGGTGACAGGCCTTTCCAAAGACTAGTTTATATGGGGACATACCCAAAGGTGTTTTAAAAGCAGTCCGGTATGCCCATAAAGCATCATCTAAATGGAAAGCCCAGTCTTTTCTGTTTGGTTTAACAACTTTTTCAAGAATCCCTTTAATTTCCCTGTTTGAGAGTTCAGCCAGTCCATTTGTCTGTGGGCGGTATGCAGTGGCAACTTTGTGTTTCACATTGTATTTTTCAAGAACTTTACTCAACAAATTGTTTATAAAGTGGGTACCCTCATCACTAATCAGTGCCCGGGGAGTACCAAACCTTGTAAAAATCTGTTTTTGTAAAAACTTAATTACAGTTTTAGCATCATTTGAAACACATGCCATTGCCTCTACCCATTTGGATACATAATCAACAGCAACTAGAATGTATTGGCAATTGTTTGAAGGGGAAAATGGACCCATAAAATCTATACCCCAAACATCAAATAACTCAACCTCTAAGATCCCATTCAAAGGCATTTCATTTTTCCGAGAAATGGAACCACTTCTCTGACATTCATTACATCTTTGAGCAAAGTTATGGGCATCTTTACAGAGAGTTGGCCAATAAAATCCTGATTGAAGCACTTTAGCTGCTGTTCTCTGGCCTCCAAAATGTCCTCCATAAGCTGATTGATGGCAATGCTGCAGGATTGCTGCAGCTTCTGTCTCTGGGATGCATCTTCTCAACAATTGATCTGTACCAAGTTTAAACAGAAAAGGATCATCCCACAAGTAAAATTTGCAATCATGGAGAAATTTCTTAAGCATGTGATGAGTATAATCAGAAGGTATGATGCCACAAGCCAAATAATTTGCTATATCAGCAAACCATGGAAGTTGTGCTTGCACCGTAAGAATCTTTTCATCAGGGAAAGTCTCAGTAATGTCTGCTCCTTCCCTACTTTCAACAAGCTTCTCTAACCTGGACAAATAAACAGCCACTTGGTTTTCTGTCCCCTTCCTATCAATAATCTCTAGGTCAAACTCTTGCAATAACAAAACCCATCTTATCAACCTAGGTTTTGCATCTTTCTTTGAAATCAAATATTTAATGGCAGCATGGTCGGTATGTACAATCACTTTTGCTCCCATCAAATATAACCTAAACCTTTCAAAGGCAAAAACCACAACTAACAATTCTTTCTCAGTTGTTGTATAATTAATTTGAGCTTCATTTAGGGTTTTGCTTACATAGTAGATGGAATGAAAAATCTTATCTTTTCTTTGACCTAATACAGCACCAACAGCCCAGTCACTTGCGTCACACATGATCTCAAAAGGTTTGTCCCATTTAGAAGCAACAACTATTGGTGCAGTTACCAGAGCTTTCTTCAAAGTGAGGAATGCATTTCTACATTCTTCATTGAAATCAAACTTTTGGTCATGCTGTAATAATAGACATAAAGGTTTTGAAATTTTTGAAAAGTCTTTTATAAACCGTCTATAAAATCCAGCATGGCCAAGAAAGCTCCTGATACCTTTAACAGTTGTTGGTTCAGGTAGTTTTTCAATTACTTCAAGTTTAGCTTTGTCTACCTCAACTCCTCTTTTTGAAATTAAATGACCAAGGACAATCCCTTCTGTTACCATGAAATGACATTTTTCCCAATTAAGGACCAGGTCAGTCTCCTCACACCTTTTAAGACTCTGCTTTAAATTATCCAAACACTGATCAAAAGATGAACCATAAACAGAAAAATCATCCATAAATATTTCAATGGATTTTTCAAGCATATCAGAAAATATGGACATCATGCATCTCTGAAAAGTGGCAGGAGCATTGCAAAGTCCAAAAGACATCCTTCTAAAGGCAAAGGTGCCATAAGGACAAGTGAAAGTAGTCTTCTCCTGGTCTTCTGGTACTATGGATATCTGGTTGTATCCTGAGTATCCATCCAAGAAGCAGTAGTACTCTTTTCCAGCCAACCTGTCCAACACTTGATCAACAAAAGGTAATGGAAAATGGTCCTTTTGAGTAGCTTTGTTCAGCCTACTGTAGTCCATGCAAATTCTCCATCCGGAGACTATTCTGGTAGGGATGAGTTCATTCTTGTCATTGGAAATGACAGTGATTCCTCCCTTCTTGGGTACACACTGGACTGGACTAACCCAAGAACTACTGGCTATTGGGAAAATAATTCCTGCATCTAACCATTTCAAAATTTCCTTTTTCACTACCTCTTTCATGACAGGGTTCAGTCTTCTTTGTGGCTCTATGGAAGTGAAGTTCTTGTCTTCTAAGATGATCTTATACTGACAAATAGAGGGACTAATCCCTTTAAGATCAGCAATAGTCCACCCTATGGCTTTGGTGTGCAACTTCAACATATCTACTAACTTCTTTTCTTGATGCAATTCTAGGTTAGCTAAAATAATGACTGGCAATTTGTATTCTCCCCCTAGAAAAGCATACTTCAAGTGAGATGGGAGTTGTTTCAACTCCAGGTCAGGTGGTGAGATTATGGAAGGAGTAAATGACTTTTGTTCATTTCTTTCCAGCAGCTCAAATGCTGCAGCATCCAAAGGGACAGATCCTTTCTCTATGGTCTTATCATCATCATCATCATCATATGCCTCATCTAAGTCTCCCAAACTCAGGTCTTTCTCATCCTCCTCTTCTATCCTAAAAGCTTGTTTGACTCCCTCCTCATGACACAAGTCCTCAATGACACCTAGGCTTGAGCAGTCTTCTAAATCACTAGGGTATTTCAAAGAGTTGAAGACATTGAATGTGACTTTTTGGTCTTGTAGTCTCATGGTCAACTCACCTTTCTGGACATCTATCAAAGTTCTACCAGTAGCTAAGAAAGGTCTTCCCAAAAGTATGGGAATATCCTTGTCAGCCTCAAAGTCTAAAATGATAAAATCAGCCGGAAAAATGAACTTGTCAACCTGGACTAACACATCTTCAATCTTTCCCTTAAAATATGCAATGGTCTTGTCTGCTAGAATGAGTGTGACTGTGGTAGGTCTGGCCTCTCCTATGCCTAGGCTTTTGAAAATGGACAATGGCATAAGGTTGACACTAGCACCTAAATCACACAGTGCCTTCCCAACCTCTTTCCCTCCTATGGAGCAAGGAATGGTGAAACTCCCTGGATCTTTTTGCTTAGGGGGAATTTTGTTGGTCAAGAGAGCACTGCAACCTTCAGTGAGGGCAACAGTCTCATATTCATTCAACTTCTTTTTCTTGCTCAATATGTCTTTTAAAAACTTGGCATAACTAGGCATCTGCTCAATTGCTTCAACAAGAGGTATGTTGATGTGCAATGCTTTGAAAACATCCAAAAATTTCTTAAATTGCAATTCCTCCTTCTCATTCCTTAACCTTTGGGGGTAAGGAATGTAAGGGGGAACTGGTTTGATAACCGCTTGATTTGATTGTTTTAAGCAAGATGGATCCAGTATGCTTTTGGTCTTGGTCTCATTGGGTGAAATCACAACTTTGGTCTTTGGGTCAGTCAAAGATGAACTTGAACTTGTGATCTTAGGATCTTGATTTTCTACTTGAACTTCTGGTATTGGAATTACAAGAATCTCTGGATCAGGAATGGACTTGGGTGTTTTCTCAAAATCTGTTTTGGTTGTTGATTCCTTTTCCATTGACTCAGGTAATTCTTTACCACTCCTAAGTGTGACAGCTTTCACATGTTCTTTTCCAGGAGCCTTGGGTAATTCTGTGTTACTAGGCAAAGTGCCTGAGGCTCTGTTGTTCTGATTAAGTGCAATTTGACTGACTTGTGTTTCTAAACTCCGGAGAGCTGCTTGTATCTGACTCATAAATCCTCTCATCATTGCTTCAAGAGAGAGATTTGAATCATCATGTGGAGGTGCATGATGTTGATTTTGAAAAGGTGGTTGAGTGTGCTGATTGTTTTGAAAACCTTGATTACGATTATTCTGATGATGATTATTTTGAAAATTTCCCTTGTACTGGTTTTGAGAACTACTTGCTTGATTTTGAAAATTGGAGTTCCCTTGCTGCTTTTGAACTAGAGGATTTAAACATGGACTATTCCAAGAGAAGTTTGGGTGTTGTTTCCAGCTTGCATTGTAATGGTTGGAGTGGGGAGCAGGTCTGTTTTGAACAAAATTTACAGATTCAGAATTATGCGGACGATTTTCATAAGAATGCTCTCCACCACAACACACACATTGCACAGAAAGAACTGCGGAAGCAGGTGTAGGGACAGTCGGTTGTGCTCCTTGACCAGAAGTTATATTTTTAAGCATGTTGGTCATGGAAGCAAGTTGAGCTGTCAATGCAGTATATGCATCCACATCATGCATTCCAGCAATTTTCCTTTGAGTTTGGGCCCTTGGATCAGCCCAGTGTCCATTGTTTGTTGAAATCTTTTCAAGAATCTCATACCCGGCATTGTAGGTATTGGATGTAAAATCCCCTCCTGAAGTCGCATCGAGCATCTGTTTTGCATTGGGAACAAGCCCATTGTAAAACGTCTCGAGTTGAATACAGTAGGGAATGCCATGATGAGGGCATTTTCTCAACAATTCTTTAAATCTTTCCCACGCATCCGGAATAGCTTCATCATCCATTTGTTTAAACATGCAAATCTCATTTCTGGATTTGGCATTCCGGGTGGGTGGAAAATATTTTCGCAAAAAATTTTCGACCATATCACTCCATGATGGTACTGAACCTGGTGCTAATGAATTGAACCAAACTTTTGCCCGATCCCTTAAAGAAAATGGGAATAAAGTGAGCCTTAAGGCATCAGCAGATACCCCAGGGATTAGAAAAACATCGGTGATTTCCATGAAAGATTTTAAATGTGAATGTGGATCTTCCGATGGTAATCCGGCAAATTGACCATTAGCTTGCAACATATGAAACGTGATGGGTTTTGGTTCAAAATGTAAAGTTTCTAATTGTGGCCTAATAATCCCAGAATTCAATTGCTCAAAATTAGGAATTGCATAGTCCATAATTCTTCCATCTTTTGAGTTTGCAAGATCAATGATGTTTTGTGGTTCAACATTACCAACAGATTCGGCCTCATCATCCTCATCATTATGATTTTGGTGATTTTGAAATTGATGAGGTGGAGGATTTCCAAAAATTGGTGCATTATTTGCAAAAATTGGTGCATTATTTGCAAAAATTGGTGGCGGCCTGATTTGATTCATTAAAGGTGGTTTCATTTTATTTTCCAAAGGCGGTGATTGATTTTCCAAAAGTGGTGGTCTAAGATGCATGTTTTCAAAACCCGGGGGAGGTCCTTCCATATTGAGAGGATTTATGTTTTGAAAAGTTCTTTGAATTCTCCTACTTTGACGGAAGGTTCTCTCAATATCTGGATCTAACTCAAAAAGTTCCCCGCGTTGTATTCTTGGCATGCACCACTTTTAAAAATCTTTTAAAATTCCCAAAGGTGGTAGAAAAACCAAATCTTTTAAAATACTTTACAAACACTTTTAACTTGCCAATCCCCGGCAACGGCGCCAAAAACTTGACAGACCCTTTTGTGTACCTTAGGGTGAGACAGATAATATCAAAAAGCAAGTATACAAATTGGTACTATATCTCCTTTCAAGTAATAAAGTGGTAAAATACCAGATATCGTCCCACAGAGATTGAACTAAAAAGTGTAATAAAAGTATGATGAAAGATATGATTTCAGATGACGAATTTGAAGCAATATTTTGATTGGTTGGTGAACACATATTTACTTTAACAAGATTAAAAGAGAAGCAAGGGTGCAAGGCTTATAGTGAAATGTTAACCCAAATTCCAGTGGACCAATGCTGCAATGATGCTGCAGCATCCTTGTGACAGAAACTGATTTTATTATCTATTTAAAGACACGTTCCTCTCGGACTCTCACCATCTCATTATTCCAGTAGCTATAAACAATCTCATCTCTGAGCAATGTTCAAGATAAGGGAATGATGAGAGTGGAGTTCTCAAAATATACGGCAAAACAAATTCTTTTCGTTAAAAGTTACTCTTTCGAAATAACCCCCATACCTCCCAAGTTAGTGTATTCCAAATAGCTTATCTCTAAGTCTAATCCATTTTAACCCTTTGAAAAAGTGACAACTTATCAAGAATGGATCATTTTAAATGACACAAGTAACAACTCTCGTTGCAAGTAACTCTTTCGATATTACCTCCTATGTCATTCAGTTTGACGTGCTATTCAATGGCCTATCTCTAGGTCCATGACACTATTACACTATAAAAATGATCAATTTGTCAAAGAGTTTTGTTATCTTGATAAAACTTGAGTTGGAATAATAAAACTTTGTTAAAGTCATAAAAGTCCACTTTGTTTAAGTTAACACTATCACCATTTGCCTCACACCCAAGCTAAGGTGTTTAGCTACTCATTACAATAAATAAAGAAAGAACATTACAAAGAACTATAAAAGAAGACATAATGTCAAATGCTTGGAAATGTAAAAGACTTGAAAATATATAAATATATATGTATAAGACTTGGAATGTAAAGACAATAAATGTTAATGACAAGAAAGTAAAATGGAATGTAAGTATAATACTACAATCTACTGGAATTTAAATGCTTGAAACTAAAGACATGAAATAAATGGAAAGGCTAGAGATGCAAGATAAGTAAAGAAAATGCATGGAGAAAATCTGCAGGTGAATGTTGTTCCAATGTTGGAAGCATTCATAGCCTGGGTTTACGAAGAACACATGAAGAACACGAAGAACACCATATGAACATATGCATGCTTTCTGGAAATTTCCAGAAAAACTCAGAACTGAAGTTCGTTCCAGTTCCAAGATGAACGAAAATAAAAAGATTATGCTACGCAAACGATTACAAACAACATAACAACATGAAGAAATTAACGAACACGATGAAGAAAGTAAAGAAAATATGAAGAACAAGATGATTAAACCAAAAGATTACTAAATATAAAAGGAGAATTGGAGATGATTAAAAGTAACTACAACAATATCTTCAAAGATGGAGGGATGATCTGATCTAGTAATGATGAAGGAAACTTCATGGATAAGCTACCTCCTACTTGGTGGGATGAGGGATTGGTGATGATAAGATGATTGGATAAGTGATGATATTAATGCCCTAAGAACACTCTATTTATAGGAAATAGAGAGGGGCCAAAAGAGTTAATCTAACTAACTTAAGGTACTAATATTAGAGTTTTACAACAAAAGGTACCATACAAAGGAATAATACAGCTAATTCTCAGATAAACAGTTGGCAAAAGTATTGTCCAATGGTCCATAGAAATGCTTTATCCACTCCTCTTTAATCAACTTCCAATTCTCCCTGCACGTTCAATGATGTTGAGATGTTGCGGCACTGACCTGTATCATCAAGAGTTTGCAAATTACATCAACTTTAGCCTATACAACCCATATTTGTATACAAATCCATATCTTAAGCTCCAAATCAAGAAAGTGAAAAATAATAACCAAAATGACTCAAGGTTGGGATTATAAAGTGTAAAATCTAATCTAAAAAGATAAAAACAATGTGCTTAAGTACTCAAAAGTGAGTACTTATCATATGTCTACATTTTTGTTTGTTTTATAAGATAGATAGAAATTATAGCAAACTTAGTTTGGCCTGCCATTGTTGGGCAGACGATAGGATTGTTTTGATAAAAGCATGTCATGGATATATGTTCAAATTACAGTTGAAGTACTGCCGAATTTTCTATAGGTTAGTTGACTTGACAATGTCTAATTTGGAAAACTGTAGGAGAACTACCATCGGATTAGGGAGGAGGAGTACCCGGACTTACTTCCCGGCACTGTACCTCCCAATGACGTCGAGTTGTGGGAGCGCAGTGTCGGAGGACGGCGTAAAGGTCGTCTGTTTGGATGGGGGACCAGTCAGGATCCCTATTATGCAATGACCGGTGATTCAGGTGTCAGTACGAGCGGGAGCTCGTGCGACCGTCGCGATGAGGAGGTATGCTTCTCAAATGTTGTTTAACATTGTTAATTATATGTTTGTTAAATGTTGTCTAACATTGTTATATATATATGTTTGTCAAATGTTGAATTTCAGTTGGATGAGCTGAGACAGAGGCTAGAGAGAGAGAGAGAGAGGAGGAGGAGGAGGAGGAGGAGGAGGAGGAGAGGATGCAGATGCAGCAGCGACTAGAGAGAGAGAAAGCAGAGAGGATCCGGATGCAGGAGCGACAAGAGAGAGATGAAGTAGAGAGAGGACAGATGCAGGTGTGACTTGAACAGTTTGAGGCGTTCATGAGAAAATTTCAAGATCACCCCCTCCCCCCCCCCTCCCCTCCCCTCCCCTCCCCCGATGTAGGATTACGATTTGTACTACGTTATATGTATTTCTAGATATTAAATTAAAAATGGACAGGTTTTGTACAGTTTTGAAACTGAATATTAAATAAAAATTGGCAGGTTTTGTACAAATTATACTGACATTTTTTTAATTTTTAATTAATTTTTTTTAAAAAAATATGTTACCGCCAGATTACCGACGGATAATCCGTCGGTAAATGTTTTTTAATTTATTAAATATCCGTAGCAAAATCCGTCCCTAATTCCGTCGGAAATGAACCGTCGGTGAAAATCCGTCGGAAAATGGTGACCGTCGGTGATCCGTCGGAAATTTACTACGCCGTCGGTGATCCGTCGGAAAATCGAGTCGTCGGTGATCCGTCGGTAATATGATCAACGACCATTGACATACCGAGGACCGTTTACCAACGGATCACCGACGAATTTGAATGTTACCGAAGGATCACCGACGGATTTAGCCGTCGGTGATAAGCCTCTGTTTTGTAGTGTACTAGTTTCATGCAATAATTTTACCTACAATGCATAGTATTTCATTAAATGTCATGGAATGCATACTATTTCATAAATGTACCACTTTCATTCGATACATCACATGAACCGTTATGTGCATTGACATATTTTGCATAAATTCAACACAATTCAATGGAATCAGGTAAATTAATTTAGAGAATCAATGACAATCGAAATGTAATGGACAGTTTAGATAAAGGTTGCACGGGTTGTAAGATTTTACTGGGTCGCAAAATAACTGTGACCTATTTTGATAAACGGTTATTTTGTTTTTATTTTTTTGATTTTTTTAATTGAAAATATTGGATCCACATGTATTGTAATCGTCGATCATTAATCCAACGGTTAAGAAGTGAGTTGCATGGGTTGTAAGATTTTCATGGATTGCAAATTAAACTACACCTATATATATATATATATATATATATATATATATATATATATAAAAAGATTATAAAACTAATTCATAATCAGTTGATAATATGTTCAAATAAAAGATAAATATTGTGTCTAAATGAGTATGAGTTTCCGGAACTAATAAAAATCGTTCGGATTTTGTGTATATTTAAGAAATCTGCGGGCTACAAGCTCTTGCACAAAGACCTGCGCCATCAATGTTCTTCAATAGTGCATACTATCACAGTGATAGTAACCCCTTTTGACCATAAAAGTCAATGTTGAAGAACATGATACGAAATAACGAAGGAAAAAAACAACAAAAATAAGAAACCTGGGACGTTGGCAAGTGACAACTTTTGATTTGTGTCTTGATGCGCACTCTCGTTCTATAGATCCAACAAAAACATTTTTGAAAAAATGGCACGATCGTTTTGTATAAAGGGATAATGATTGTGTCGTACAATAAATAAATTCAAAAGAATCCTTGTTTTCAGCTTTCAAAGTGCGTTGAGATTCCATGGGGTTGTTATATGTATACGCCCTTGTGTTTTCAGTTGATCAGCGAGAAATTTAAAGAGACAAACACATATAAAAAGTTAGAATTTGTTCATGAGAGTTGGCATCACAAATGGTCATTCAGTTTGTTACTTTTTCTTCGGTTTTTCAATCAATACATGCGCTCTCCTCTTCTCTATATATACATACGTCATTGTAATCTTTTGTGTTTAATCAATCGTTCTTCTTTGCTTAGTTGCTTAACATCTCATTTGCAATTTGTTATTGATCTTACGTACATTGTTATTTGCATTTGTCACATCTTTGTTTTTGGTTTATTTAGACCATGCGAACTAATCCAACACTTAAAAGCATACGTTATAACAAAGGGTCATTAAACCAGCGGTATCCATAGTCCAACCTCCCACAAAGTAAATGATGCAAACATCATCAAATTAAAGTGAAGAGCATGTATTGAGTATTTGCCGTATATATATAAATATTATATTATTAAACAAAGAGATAAACACAAGAAATAGCAACGTCGAATCCATCTTAAAACTATGGTCGAAATTATTGGTAACTCACATTTGAGATTTATAAGGAACTCATAAATCTCATTTTCTGTCCATGTGGGACGAGTTGTTACAAACCTCTCCCCCCCCCCCCCCCCCAAACACTTAAACTCTCGACGTCCTCGTTAGGCCTATCCAGAATCTTTTAAATTATTTCTTATTAGGAGTTTAGGACATTGTACTTTGGAAAATTTACCTATTATAACAATATGTAATATGTTAATTCAAATTTAGTAACGCGGTTTTTATTTTTCTTTACGTTCTTGATGTTTTATTTACTAATCTTAATATATAATTTAATTTAACTTGTTTATTATCATTGACTCGTTAAGTAATATTACAAAACATATGTTTTTATATACAATATTATATAGGGATGTAAATGAATCGAACGTTCAGCGAATCGTTCGACGGGAAGTTCGTTTATGTTCGTTTATGTTCGTTTATTTAATAAACTAACGAACATGAACAAGTTTTTTCGTTCGTTTAACTAAATGAACGAACATGAACAAAGACCTCGTTCAATCATTTATGTTCGTGAACGTTCGTTCGTTAATGTTCGTTTACTAATAATGATAAATTAACAATTAAATAATAATTATTAAAATTATAATAGATATAATTAATAAAAATAAATAATGATAATTTAATAAAGACATCAATTTTTGAAAAAAATAAATAATGAAACTGATGGTTACCGTTGTTCTTTATATAAATATGTATACCTTGTTTGTTTTACACTGTTCCCTTGTATAGATGCTTGATAGTTGAGAACAACACATCCTACATCGGTGAGATTTCCTATTTGGATGCTCAATACTCTAGTATATATATAGCCCTTAAACCTTCATTGTTTTAACATTTACTTTTGCTTAGTATATTGAGCCTAAGGGCTTGAGCCCATTTAAGTTTGTTGGTCTACGTTCGTTTAGCTCATTTAAGTTTGTTTGTTTGTTTACGTTCGTTTAGCTCATTTAAGCTCGTTCGCTTACGTTCGTTTAGCTCTTAATGAAGGAACATGAACAAACAAATTTTCTTAATGAACGAACATGAACACAAAAATATTCGTTTGTTTACCGTTCGTGTTTGTTCGGTTAAGTTAAACGAACGAACACGAACAAGCCTCTATTCGTGTTTGTTTGGTTCGTTTACAACCTTAATATTATATATGATACAGAGATTTGACGCCATTAGTTACGCCTTAAAAAACACTGTGGCCTCGCCGTGGCTCCTAAGGCTTGAGACTTGGCCTAGCCGCCACATAAGCAAATAAAATAATGGTATAACCTGTTTAAAAGGTAATCGGTTAACCATTGTTATAATGGATGGATCTTTCAAACTAGCCTTAATAAAAACTAATTTGAAAAGTACAATGTTATAATAAAAATAATTTAAAAAGTCTCTTGCTATTTCATACATTTTGCCATTAGAAAAAAGCATGCTACTTTATGTTACCATAGTTGAAGGAGCAAATTCCACAAGTACAATTAACCCATATACATATATATATATTCTACATAAACCTGAATAATTAGTTAGTTGAACGTTAATCTTTCTAAAGCCTCTTCCAGTGAGTCGATATTACTCGTTGAACTGAAAGAAAACCGTTTTTTATCTGGGCTTCTAATCGTCGATGGCCAACGACTCAATGCCGTGCCTGCTCCTACCATGGAAGACGATGAATAGCCACGCGATGTTGGCCTTTGAACGTGAAGCCTAGCCGCAAAACCAGCCTCGGCTGCAGCACGTTTCTTGGTGGCATCATCTACGTATAGGAGATCATCGATCCGTGCCATTAAGTTGAACGCTAAACTCTCGATCACCCTAGAGTAGCTCTCAAGAATAGCTTGTCCTACATCCTAATCAAGAAACAACAAAGTTGGAACTTTTTTCATTTGTAATCAGTAAATTTTCCAGTTTATTATAACAGTTAGGCCTATGGCGTGTAGCTCAGTTGGCAATGGGGAGGGGAGGCTTGCCCAATAACTAACAGGTCTAGGGTTCGAGCCCAAGCCCCCCGCTAGCCACAGCCGCTGAGTGAGCCTCAAAATGCCCCCTCATACGGATGCCCGAGTAGGCAGGGTCAGGTATGGGGCCAGTCTGGGTTGCCGGTATCAACCTTTTGCCCAAAATTAGAACAATTAGATATATTTGGCGTCTTATAAAACCGTTTTTGTTCTAGTGTAGAAAAGGGATTAAAGCCGAAGAACGTACCTTGTTAGACTGAATCTTATCAAGATCCAACGTGGTTCGTGGAAGGCCAGGGAATTGGAGTTTTAAGTTCTTCAAAAGGGTGTTGGCTCTTCCCGACAGAAGCGTACTTTTTTCTTTCTCGCCACCATTACCGGTCCATAAAAGCTTTCTGGTTCCATGAGGCTTTGAAGATTTCCGAGTCCAAATATGCATGGCTGCTTCGATCCTGTTTGCGATCTGAAGCGTGGTGCATTCCGATGACATCTCCAAGTAATCTAGAAGGGATTCGGGTGAGAACTGTGCAGTAGTTATATAATGGTGCAGGGTTTCGCCTAAACAAGCTTTAGCACTCTGAAATAATCCAGAAAAAATAGAGGGGTGTTTGGTTAGAGGTATTAAGCAGTAATTAATGAAAATGATAATAAATGAAACTGTTTGGTTTTATATAATATAATGGATTCATTCCCCCAAGGCCAAATTTTCATTCCAGGTTAACTGAGGGCAAAAATATTGTCCCAAAAGTCCTCAAACGCTAGAATTTGGATCTGATACCATGTGAAAGAAACTCAGTGAAATGGTACGAGTCTATCGGACTCCAACAAGATTAATATCGAAATCTAGCTTTTTCAAGATCTTTATACCTTAGGTAAGCTCTCCAAATAAACCGTAGGAACTTCCATCTGGGATAACACATTGCCATTGATTGAAGCAGCAGCTTTGAAGATCTGATTGCTGCAATCCCTGCATTGTTGCAACCTCCGAACCGTAATCTCGGCCAGTCCCTTAGCCGGAACCTTCGGGAACGGCAGCCACCATTTCTCTTCATACTGAATCAAAGGGCTATCACTATCAGATGGTCTTTCAACGTTTCTATCGCGATCAGAAACAACCAACCCACGATCAACGTAACAAAACTCTGACTCACGGAACCCGTCCAGCATGCTTACTAGCATCGCGTCTAGCTTCCTCAGCGCCGGAAGATTTACAAATAAATCGGACCTGGGTCGAGTCACCATAACCTCAAAAGTACCACCATTTGGGAATTCTTGAAATGATGGAGTAAGCTCAACAATGGAATCACTTACTGATAGAACCCATTCCATCTCTTTTCTCCACATTGACTTGCTTTCTGGACTCAAAGGTTCCAATTTCCACAAGTCCCCAAATACAGTACCTGGAAATGATCATAATCGATTACACTTTTTTCGATCAAACTTAAGAAATCGAAGGAATTGATGAGTTAGAAAAAATGGGCAAACCAGAAAGACGTGTAATTGCATTGGAGATTGCAAGAGCAGTACAAACACCATTTCCTCGTCCAGACATATCTTCTCCAAGTAACAGCTTAGAAAATCTATCTTTCATCAATTGAGCCTCTGCAGATAACTGAAGAATTAGAAAACAATAAAAAAATTGAACTTTTTACATCTTTAGGTCATCATCAAGATAAACAGGAAATCTTTATAGCAATTAATTCTAATACTACTTCCCTACTTTTGATGTCACGTCAATAATTGTCAATTTGGGAACTTCAATTGGAGGAAAATAGATTCAAAATCTGAACAAAATAAGCTCAAAATCTCACAATTAGATGTCTCACAAGGTGTTGAATTGGATCAAAATGCGTATTTGTTAACGTTGCAATTGTGATTTTGTTTTTCTCTTTTTCTAAGCAGAGCAACTTTTGATCTTAAAAATCAAAATATTTACATTACCGGTAAGGTTTTCGGTGTCGGCTTTGGCGGTGTAGTTTCCAGCGGCGAACGGCGGCGGTTTGATCGGAGAAGGAACCGGCAATGGCGGAGTACTGCGAGAAGTAGAAGCGATCGGAGAATCGAAAGAGGAAGCCCCACAACTTTCGGATTCGCTAACGTCGGCACTAAGGCTATAATCCTGAAACGTGTGACTCCGGTGATCAGATTCATCATCGGATGATAAAATTTCCATTGAATGATTTGTTGTTAATGGGAATGTGGTGAAATTTGTGATCGGAGAAGAGTGAAAAAAAAAGAAAAGATGAAAAAGCGTTAAAGGGGATTAAAAAATTAAAGGTGGGTTGTTCTTTACAGTTAAGTGTGTATGGTAACGTCAACATGGATGGAGGTGGTGGACCCAATTCATGTTGCCTGCCGGGGACATAAATTTGTGCTTTTGTTTCTTTCTTTAATGGCGACCGTCGTCACACCACTCCCTTTCTCTTTACTCTGTAATATTATCAGTTTCACATGTGAATTTTTTTTCCTTAAAAAATATGTAGAGAAAATTACTATTTTTTTTAAGTAACAGTGGGTTTTTGGCGAGCTTACACACTAATTCCTCATGCGACCACAAATGATCTAGAGTCATCGCAAATAAACTTTTATAGCCACAATGGCTTTGGCAACGCTTGGATTTGAACAAGAGGTAGATGAGATTTTCCACTACATCTCTACAATCTATTGTATTTTTGTCCTTGGGTTGATTCCTAGTTGTTAAGATCGGTGTTCCATTCTTGTATACAAGGGGTGTTTGGGATTCCTTATTTAAAACAATTTTTTTAAAAATGTTTATCAACTTATGTGGTGACAAAAAGGAGTTCTATAAAAAGTATTTGGATTAGTTTTTTGTGGTACCAAAATGTAATAAGCTAATAAGTTGTTATTTAGGGTGTCTAAGATTGTTTATATATGTAAAATAACCAAAAAAGTCATAAGTTGTTTCAAATAAAAATCAGAATGAATTAACTTCTTAAATATTTCTTATTAGCGATGACAAAAAGTATAAACAATTTTTTTCCCAATCCAAATCATTAGAAAGAGCTTATTAGTGATGACAAAACACAATAAGTCAATAAGGAGTTTAAATAAGCAATCCCAAACGCCTCCTTAGTAAGATCGTAGTTACATTTATTTTTGAATTTATCATTTCATCAATATAAATCATTGTGCTTGCTATTTTAAAAAATAATATTTACTTTATTTTTGTATACTCGATGCTCTGCTAGATTAGAGATTCTGGCCCTGCCACTGGCGATAGTCCCACTCTCATTTACCTTATGTGGTAACATTTTTGGTCATCAAAATGGATTGATGGTAAGTATTTATAAACTGGTAAGCACTTATCGGGCAATAGTCATCACCCTTACTTACCGGGTAAGACTTTTGATCTTTGTATTCTCTCTTATCCGGTAAGATTCTCGATCCTTGTTATGTTCATCTGATAAATTGATTGAATCGTTAAGCACTTACCAATGTAAGTGTTTAGTAAACGACTATTAAATTATTATCCAATTATCCGTTCTCATGGTCCTCACTCTTGTCATAAACTTTCAATTCGATTTTAAGATGAATAATAAAAGTAAATCGACTCGTACAAATAAAACGTGGACTTGATTGTAATTTATTTTGGAAAACATGTTTAAGAACATGAAAAATTAAAAAAAGAAATTGTGAATTTTTGTAATTGCCAAGAAGGCTCCAGTGGAAGAACAATGTTATACAGTTTAATGTCACCCACCCAAATTAATATAATACTGTAATTAAATTAAATTAAATTCAGTTACTTATTAAGCTATGTAATTAATTTTTTTTTCCAACCACCCAAAATTAAATATAACTTAAATCGTTATAAATGTAATTAAAAATTCAACCTCACCAACTAAATTTAATCTTGTTAATATATATATACAGTGTTGTTCATATTTCAGAAATTAGTTTTGTCTTTTGAATATAGATATAAATACCTCTTATTTTCATGTATTACTAAGCATATACCCGCGCGATACAGCGGAATGTAAGTAAAAAACAAACAATTAATGTTATTTTTTATATACATTTCATCAATAATCAACCATGACCTAAGAATCACAACTTATGAAATTTAAACCCATAAAGATATTCAATAATTAGTTTATATTACAATCATTGACGAAAAAAATTATAATGATATTATTTATAATAAGAATGAAACGTATTTTACGATTATGTATTTTTAACGTGCTAACGGTGGAAAAAATAAAATAAAACGTATGGATAGAAAAACAAATTATTTCGTAGATATTCATGATATTTAATAGTACGGTTCAATTAAAAAATATTCAATATTGAGCTCGTTTTGAAGATATTGAGGAGACACTTATAATGATATAATTTGTAGAAAAATGAACGTATTTTTTCATTGCATTTTTGTTAATATATGATTATTTGTGTTAATATGATAATGGTGTAAAATGAAAAATGAAAAAATAAAGGATATAAAGTAAATTAAATAAGTAATTGTAAGTGTGATAAATGTAATTGTACAAAAGTTTGTACAATAACCGTTTTAGTTTTTTCATTATATAGTATAGATTCTGATATTTAGTAGTACGGTTAAATTAAAAAATATTCAATATTGGGCTCGTTTTGAAGGTATTGACGAGACGATTATAATGGTATAATTTGTAAAAAAAGAAACGTATTTTTTCATTGCATTTTTGTTCATATACGATTATTTGTGTTAATATGATAACGGTGTAAAATGAAAAATGAAAAAGTAAGAGATATAAAGTAAATTAAATAAGTAATTGTAAGGGTGATAAATGTAACATTGTAAGGGTAATAAATGTTATTGTACAAAAGATTGTACAATAACCGTATAACCGTTTTAGAATTTTCATTATATAGCTAGGCATATACCCGCGCAATGCAGCGGAATATAAGTAAAGAACGAACAATTAATGTTACTTTCTTATAGATATGTCATCAACAATCAATCATAACCTAAGAATCACAATTTATAAAACACTAAACCTATAAAGATATTCAATAATTAGTTTATATTACAATTATTGACGAAAAAAATTATAATGATATAATTTATAATAAGAATGAAACGTATTTTACGATTATGTATTTTAATGTGCTAATGGTGAAAAAATAAATAAAACGTATGGATAAAAAAACAAATTAATTTGTATATATTCATGATATTTAATAGTACGGTTAAATTAAAAAATATTTAATATTGAGCTCGTTTTGAAGGTCAGACGAAACGATTATAATGGTATAATTTGTAGAAAAATGAACGTATTTTTCATTGCATTTTTGTTAATATATGATTATTTGTGTTAATATGATAATAGTGTAAAATGAAAAATGAAAAAGTAAGAGATATAAAATAAAAGATTGTAAATAATTAATTGTAAGGGTGGTAAATGTAACGTTGTAAATGTGGTAAATGTTATTGTACAAAAGATTATACAATAACCGTTTTAGTAGTATAGATAATTCGTATATATTCTGATATTTAATAGTATGATTAAATTAAAAAATATTCAATATTGGGCTCGTTTTGAAGGTATTGACGAGACGATTATAATGGTATAATTTGTAAAAAAAGGAACGTATTTTTTCATTACATTTTTGTTCATATACGATTATTTGTGTTAATATGATAACGATGTAAAATGAAAAATGAAAAAGTAAGGGATATAAAATAAATTAAATAAGTAATTGTAAGAGTGGTAAATGTAACATTATAAGAGTAGTAAATGTTATTGTACAAAAGATTAAGGGTGGTAATGTTATTATACAAAAGATTGTATAATAACCGTATAACCGTTTTAGAATTTTCATTATATACTAGACATATACCCGCGCGATGCAGCGGAATGTAAGTAAAGAACGAACAATTAATGTTATTTCCTTATATACATTTCATCAATAATCAACCATGACCTAAAAATCACAACTTATGAAACCTAAAGCCATAAAGATATTCAATAATTAGTTTATATTACAATTATTGACGAAAAAAATTATAATGATATTATTTATAATAAGAATGAAACGTATTTTACGATTATGTATTTTTAACGTGCTAACGGTGGAAAAAAAATAAAAAGTATGGACAGAAAAACAAATTATTTCGTAGATATTCATGATATTTAATAGTACGGTTAAATTAAAAAATATTCAATATTTGGCTCGTTTTAAAGATATTGAGGAGACGCTTATAATGATATAATTTGTAGAAAAATGAACGTATTTTTTCATTGCATTTTTGTTAATATATAATTATTTGTGTTAATATGTGTAAAATGAAAAAAATAAGGGATATAAAATAAATTAAATAAGTAATTATAAGGGTGATAAATGTAACAATGTAAGGGTGGTAAATGTAATTGTACAAAAGTTTGTACAATAACCGTTTTAGTAGTATAGATAATTCGTATATATTCTGATATTTAATAGTATGGTTAAATTAAAAAATATTCAATATTGGGCTCGTTTTGAAGGTATTGACGAGACGATTATAATGGTATAATTTGTAAAAAATGAACGTATTTTTTATTGTATTTTTGTTCATATACGATTATTTGTGTTAATATGATAACGGTGTAAAATATAAAATGAAAAGGTAAGAGATACAAAATAAATTAAATAAGTAATTGTAAGGGTGATAAATGTAACATTATAAGGGTAGTAAATGTTATTGTATAAAAGATTAAGGGTGGTAAATGTAATTGTACAATAACCGTATTAGACTTTTCATTATATAGTATATATATATATATATATAATTGTAAGGGTGATAAATGTAACATTATAAGGGTAGTAAATGTTATTGTATAAAAGATTAAGGGTGGTAAATGTAATTGTACAATAACCGTATTAGACTTTTCATTATATATATATATATATATATATATATATATATATATATATATATATATATATATATATATATATTGTTGTTCATATTTCAGAAATTAGTTTTGTCTTTTGAATATAGTTGAAATAGATATAAATACCTCTTATTTTCATGTATTATATTTTAACGTTTTTTAATTAATGATCGATAATCTAAAAAACCTTACACGTATCATCTGGATCAATTCTTTCTTCAATCAAATGTTTCTAACAAACCTCAATCGATATAAGCTCGTTCATGTTGTACAAAAATGAATCAAAGTATTTATAATAAAATGAGTTAAAATTTAATGGTTTGGTTTTGGTGAGAAGTTGAGTTAACGGTGAGAAACGTGAGAAATAGTTATCAATTGTTGGATGAGAAATGGACGCACATTAGGATGAGATGCACCGAGATAAGATGCACCAAATCAATTCCCTTATAAGCCGCAATTCATGGGAGAGCTTGAGATTAAAAGAGATCAACAGTTCGGATCTACTTCTCACGCTTCTCACCATTAACTCAAGTTCTCACACGATCCTTAGCCTAAATTTAATAATTCTCTATGAAATATTATTTACCAAAATAATTATATCTATACTATATTATAAAACACGGATAAAAAACTCTTAAATTCAAATTATTAGGCACAAGGTACCATCATTTTATGGAAGATTTTAAAAATCTTTTAATTTACAAATTTCAAAGCACAATATACATATTACTACTGCAAACTTCTAACACCCATCAATTTGGTTTGTGCAGGACCTTTCTTTTATGCAGACATTTTCATGTATCACTATTAATTAATATATTATATTACTATAAATTTGTTTTAATTATATTATTAAACATGTAATTGATTATTTTTTCTAAATGTCATTAAAATATATAAGATAATCATTGAATTCTAAAAAATACTTAATTTTTTTTATATAAAAAACATTATATTATTAAGCCTGAATTAAACAAATTTATAAAAAAAAAAATTATCACTTTCTCAAAATCATCCAAGATCGTACTGTAAATCAACAAAAAACAAAAATAAAATGAAACCTTAAAACCATGATGCATCTCGCTACACTGCGCGAGTACGCTTATAGTGATCTATTAATATTGAAAACAAAATACAATTTTCTTGATAACAATAATTAGGAAAAACAATCTATTTAAATTATGTAGCTACGTGGATTATCTCAAAATTAATTTTGTTAAACCCTAAATTATACAAATTAATAAATGAAATTTTGTGTAAAGAGACATAAATATTTAAAGTTTAATAAAAAAAAAGAACAAGAAAAAGAACAATCCGGGCCATATTTAGTGTTGAGCATCGGTCGGGTCGAGTCGGAGCTCAAAATCCAAAAACCCGATCGGATATCGGGTGATGGGAAGGAACCCGAAAACCGACCGAAAAAGAGAGTAACCCAAAATTCTCGGATATCCGAACTTCTCGAGTATTTTGGGTTCGAGTGGCGCCGTAGGGTGGTGCGACAGGGAGGCACTGAGGCAGGGAGGTTCTGGGTTCATAGGAGAAGGAGACTGCGAGGGAGGCACCGAGGCAAGGAGGCGCTGCGATGGTGGCGCAGTGGGGTGGTGCGACAGTGGCCGGTCGGCGATGGCGAGAGATTGTGGTCTGTGGAGCATCGAGAGAGTGAGAGAGTGACTGTGGTCTGTGGAATCTGAAGACTGAAATTGGGTTTGGGTCTCATTAGGTTTAGTTTTACTTTTAGGGGTTGTTTGTTTTTTTTAAACTATTAATACCTCTTAAGTCTAAATCGTTCAGATCTTTTAAAATTTAGATTGTTTGTTTTTTTTTTCCAATTTTCAGAATCTCTTAACTCTTAAATATGTTTGAAATAAAAAGTGGTAACCTAACTTCTTAAAACCTCTTATCGTCACCTCAGTTCATATGTTCTTCTTCTCTCAAGACGCCTTCGAACGTTACAGAAACATATAGCCATGTTGATTTAGATTTCAGACTTCAACACCACCTCTTATTAATCAGAAGTAAAATAAGACTTCAGACTTTAGACCTCTTAAAATAACAATAGTCTTTTAGGGAAATTGGGTTTGGGTCAAACAAAAAATCAAAAAAAAATAGAATTTAGAAATTTAGAATTATATTTATATTTATTATTACTAATAAATTAATAATTTTTTTTAAAAAATTAAATATTTCGGGTCGGGTCGGGTGAATGAGATGGGTAACCAACCCAATCCTACATATCCGTAGTTTAAGTCGGATATCGAGGGTCAGGTGATGTCGGGTTTCGGATATTAGAAGAGGGGCCTTTTTTCGGGCCGGGTAGGTTCGGGTTTCTCGTGTTTTGCTTACCCCTAGCCATATTTGGCAAACCTAAGCTAACTTGTTTTTTTAAGGTTAATGAAACGCTATTTGGAGTAATATTTCAATAAGCTCCATTGTCACTTTATTCCAAGTTGTTTTTATATATTAATTATAAATTATAAACTAGTAATAAATATTATTTATAAAATAATATTATTTATTAATTAATATTTATTTCAGTTAATAATTGAAAACTTTTCATTAATATTAACTATTAATTATTTAAAATTATTATTAATCTTATCAATTATTATATATACTATTATTATTATTATTGTTACCTTTATTATTGTTCAATATATTTAATTGTTAAATAGCAAATATAACAATTTTAAAAATATTTTTATAATTACATAAAAATTAAAATTATATTTCCTTTATTTCATAAATAATAAAACTTTGATTAATATTTTAGTAAAATATTTAATTTAGTTATTATTCTAATATCTTTTATTAATAAAAATATTCGTATTTGGTTATAGAAATCTGAAATTATAATATTATATATATATAGTAAATCAAATTAAATTTATATTAATTCACATAATATGTTATTTAATCTTAATACCATGATTTATTTTAAATATATTATGAAATTTTAAATTTGACTAAATTTTTAACATTTTCTTTTTAGTTATTTTGCATTTTTCAAATAGCTTATCAACTAGTTTTTGTCAAAGGTGATTAGTTATCAGCTAGTTTGTCTAGGGGTCTATAAAACACGAATGGTCCGAAATCCGAACTCGAACATAAAATAAGGTGTTTGTGCAAAATTTGAATACCCCGAAATCCAAAACCCACCTTTTGGAGGGATATTTGGGTTCGGGTTAGGTTTGATCTTTGGCCACCCGACCCGTTCGAAAATCCAAAATAATATACATATATATTTTAAATATTATATAAATATATTTATTTATCTAATTTTCTTTTGAAAATCGTAAATTTTAGTCGGTCAAAATGTTTTCTAATAAACATACTATCGATTTGATCAATCTCTCAATCGATTGAATTCATCCTCAAAGTCGATTGAATTTATATATATATTTTTGCATTATAATAATACTCGAACTCAGCCGACATCAACCCTAAACCTGACCAACATGAACCCGAAGCAATCTGAAATCCTAAACCTAAAATTCGGGTCTTGATTTCCATATCCGAAATCCGATTAGGTTTTTGGTTTGCCCACCCGATGCACATGTAACACCCGGAATTTTTGGTAAGAATTATAAGCCGTGGCCTTTATTTTTCCGTTATGAAATCTTACCTTATGCATATAAACCAGTTTATAAAACCAATGCCTTGGATCCTATTCACATCGAGAGCTATTGAACGCGAAAAAGGAAAATTTTGAAGCTCGGCACAGCTCAGGCGACTGTGCTCGGTGACTGTGACATGTGTCACTATTGTCGGGGAAAAGTTGCGGGAAGTAGAGAGCCCTCGATACACTCTGGGCGACAGTGCCCGACTATTATGCCAGGGTCACTGTTGCGGTGCACAATTGTGGGTTTTGTTCTGCGGGTGGATGGCAGCGGGCGACAGTGGCACGCGACTATGCCAAGGGCATAGTCGCCGGTCATAGTGTGGTTCTACTCCTTCAAGTCTAGGTTTAAGAACCTCCACCTCAAGATTTTTCACCTCACCATCTTCATCTTCACCAACGTTCTAGGTTTTGAGATATTTCTAGGTTTTTTACAAACCCTATTATTGTGAGTTCATTCTATATGCCTCCAACTTTATATACATGTAAAAATGTCATTTCCACATATCTCAAGGTTCAATTTTGTTTATTTCACCATTTGGTTAACTTTGGTAAAACTAGGTTAAACCTAGGTTTTTATGATTTTGAGTAAAATGCTACTTTGATCTTAGAACTTGGTTTTATGTATAAAAGTGTTGATATATTTCTATTTGGAGGAATTTTGATGAAAGTTTTGTTATGAGCTAAACCTATGTTGAAATGTTAAATAAGTTATTTCACTCTTTAGAAGGCTCACTTATACAAATGTACATGTCATGTTGTTTACATTTTGGACATATTTTAGAAGTGTCAAATGTGTGGCTATAATGTAATGGATCCATAGACACTAGTTGTTTATATGAAGGGGAATGTTGTCTTTCATTATGGCTAGACATGGGGTTTTAAATATTGGGAACTCGAGCTATAGACCGTGGGTGGTTGAATGTGATAACTTTGTAACCCATGACTTAAATTCTAGTGAGTGAGTCCTTCTTAGACCATTTAGAGATCGAACAAAAGACTGTAGGTGGTTGAACTCGATAACCATTGGTGCTATAATAGAAGCTCCATAATATTGATATGTGACCTACTTTTGTGTTCCGTCATTCTCAATGGTAATCGGGTCTCTCCCGCTATTTTGTGAAACCTTATTCCTTTCCAAGGGTGAATAAGGTTTGAATCCATAAATAAACTTTGGTTAATATCATGCATTGGTATTAAACATTTTCTTAACGTCATTTTATATTTGTTTGAACTCACTAGGCGTAAGTCTAACACTTGTTTTCTTAAATAACATGTATATTCAGGTTCTTTAAGCGGTTGGGCTTCCAAGGTTTGAGGGGAGCGTGCATTTGCCATCTTGGGCATTTTTGAGGTTGATGGTTTTTGGTTAGCAAAGCGATACTTGAAGATATTATGTAACACCCTCAAATTTGGTAAGAGCAACTAGTTTAAAATTTCAATATAATATCAAATACAAATCAAAAGTCCTTCATACCTCCAATATAAAATCCTACAATTAAACTCAAACAATTATAAACCCCAACATTAGACAAGGGCTAAACCGATGTCGGGTGCTACTTAACCCCAATGCAAGCTGCTCTTTTCATAACCAAAGCAGAAGACTTCGCCAACTACTTACCCTTGCGTAAGACTAAGACTCATCTCTCCATAGAACTGCTAGAACCACTTCCCCAACTGGAACCTGATGCACATGCCGACAAATAAAAGGTTAGGCTAACGCTTAGTGAGTTCAAGAGTTTTCACAGTGAGTAAATATGTTGTTAAAAGGAAAAGATGCAATGTAAATCATGATCTTCCAAAAGGATTTACTTAAACGTGAAATGACATGATTCCAATGACACACACATTTTTAAAGACGAATATCCCAACATGGAACATTTCCTTATGAAGTAGGTTCAACCCAAAACAACTCACTCAGACGTAAATTGTAACACCTTAAAAATAGGGATAACAAAAATCCGGAAAACGGACATGAGGTATACTGAAATTGCCATAGCAAGAGCCTCCCAAAAAATGGGGAATATATAAATATGAATAACCTGTTTAATCACAATTGTAATTTAATGGACAATAAAAAACAACCAACTAATCTAATTTCTACATCTAGAAAAGAGATTACAAAAAGGGTTGTTATCTATAAACCCAAAACGTTCTATATCCAAAAGTATAATGCGTCCATGTGCAATTCCCCAAGCTCTCACCCCAAAGCAACTAAACCTGCTTAGGACCGCCGCCGCTGGAACCTGAGATACACATCGACACCAAACAAGTGTTAGGCCAAAAAGCCTAGTGAGTTGGACAATAATAAGCATGCATGAACAATCATAATTTCTTATCAGCAGTTAACCAGTGTCCGAATATATATGGAGTCATTAGGGGAGACCCAAAGAACCAATCAATTCCACTCCAAAGAGTCAATGCACCTTGATGCCCTTAACAAGGAACACTCCAAAGGCCCGGCACATCCGGAGATCAGACCGTAAAGGAAACTTTTCGAGTGGCGGGGTTCTAGACACATACCATTCCGGTGGTGCCCCAAGACTACATCCTCCTAGTGAACTTGCCTTGATTCATCCAACATAATGCATATAGGAGGTCCTTAGGTATATTTCAACCCAACATATTTCCACACTGATTACGGGTACAATGTTACCATCCTATCCCCATAAAGTCCAACAAAAGTCTCATTTGACATTTATATTCATCATGCATATAACTATGTCACCAAAATGGTATTCCAACTAGAATCATCATAATACCTATATATGCATACATTTACCATATCAAGGTACCCACATTATATATCTAAGAGACAAATCCCAAGTAATGATACACATAACAATAATCATGACAAAACACCCATATATATATCTTCCAACTATTTTCATGAAGAAGTCCCCAAACATTTGGACATGTAGAGATAAAGTAACACATAGGAGATTATGATGTGTATCCAGTTTTAACAAAGGTTTAGTAAACTCACAATCTAGGTTTTGAACCCAAAACCTAGAAAATATGGAAACCCTAGAAGTTGAAGATGAGACTTGGAGATGAGAGATGAGAATCTCGAAGAACACTTCAATGAGAACACTTGAATGGAGCTTTGATGACAACTTAATACTCTCACCAACCCAAACCCTAGAAATTTATGGAGGTAGGTGATGAAGACCTAAAAATCGCCCAAAGAGGATGCTCTCCCGTTTTTGATGATAAAATGCTTGAAATGATGTGTTCAATTTCATTTAAAACCACAGACTGGACCACGCGGGCGATAGTGCCCGGCGATAGTGCCAAGGGCACTATCGCGAGTCACAATCGCGAGGCCTTCCCCGCTCACGGTACCAATTCGGCGATAGTGCCAAGGCACAATCGCTGGCATCCCCCAGCCTACGGTACACCCTTGGCGATAGTGCCTCCGGCGATAGTGACAATGGCACAATCGCACCAACCCCAAAACAGCCCGAAAACTCAGCCGAAAACGATAACGAGCACAAGGTTTGTACGATTAAAGATGGTAAATCAATATATGACATTTTAACATAATAATGATCATAAAATGCACACAAGGACACATATTCTCATATAAGCGCAATTAATGCATTAAGGGAGACAAAATACTTACCTTAAGAATTTACGGGTGTTACATAAATAGAAATTGAACTCCCAATTTATAAAAATGCGTATAAAACTTTATTTCCCGAAACACCCAAACACGGGTGGGGCATAATACTCAACCCATAAATCATGGATAAAATCCACACACACACACACACACACACACACACATATATATATATATATATATATATATATATAACGTCACCGAAAACACGGACACTAAAATACAATGCCCAAAACAACACCTTTCGGTGACGGGGGAGACCCGGTTCCATATAATGTGGTGAAACACAAAGTAAGTCACATCTAATGTTATGGAGCTTCTATCACAGCACCAAGGTTATCGAGTTCAACCACCCACGATCTCTACCTCGAGCTCCCAATGGTTTAAGAAGGACTCACTGCTTCTATCATAGCACCAAGGTTAGCGAGTTCAACCACCCACGATCTATACCTCGAGCTCCCAATGGTATAAGAATGATTCACTTCTTCTATCACAACACCAAGGTTATCGAGTTCAACCACCAACGATCTATACCTCGAGCTCCCAATGGTCTAAGAAGAATTCTCAATAAATCAGTTGACTGACTCTTATGCCTATGGATCCAATGCATTACATTCTAAAACATTACATGACTCCAATTGAAAGACCAAAGCTCCCAAAACATGTAACTCTCAAATGACACGAAATATGCGCCATCATACTCAAAACCCCACAACGGTTATTAATCCGGACAAATGTCCTCAAGGCTCAATTTAGTCAAAACCGAGCCAAAAGCCCAACAATTTACGTAAACCCCCAAATGAAAGCCAATATAAACATTCAAACACGTTTGACCAACTATTATGCAAACACGACCAAAAGTATGATTAACTCAAATCTCATCATTGGTTGAGACAAACCATTTTCCAAATGAACCCATACCCTTATATTTTCAAAATACCTCATAATACAATAATATGCATTTTTCGAAAATGTTTATAAGATCAAATACACAAAATGACACTTCATCAAATGGACTCCAATTATATATGTAAAATCATCAATGAAACATATCAACATGATTTATTTACCAAAAAATCCCAAAATTGGTGTTTCACCATGTTTATAAAACTAACATTTCAAAACAACCAAAACTTATCAGCGGTTAACAATTTGAGGTAAAACACAAACACTTTAAAATAAACATTTTGGCATGTACACCGTTTTCACAAATCAACTTGAACTCACCTTGCTAGATTTAGGTTAAATCTAGATTTTACCCCAACTTGAGCTTTCTTGACGAAATCCGAATCCATGAGCAAAATTCTTCCAAAACCTAGATCCACAAATTTCTAACCGTAAATATACATATTCAATGTCTTATAATCATTCCCCCAAAACACTGTATAACAAAATCCCATTTTAGCCAAAACCCTACTTTCCAAGAATGAAGAAAAGCGGAGGTTACCTTAACTATGTCTTCAATCTACCAACCAAAACACTTCTAAGTTGCTAAGATGAGCCACACACTCCTAAGTCCTCGAAATGAATAAAAGAGTTGGGTGAAAACCCTAGAAAATGGATGAGGAAGGTGAAGGTGAATCACTTGAAAACTCAAGTCTTGGTACCTCAAATGTTTAAAATTAGCAATGGAAGTAAAGGAGTTCGGATGGGAGAGAGTAGAAATGGGATTGAGGGAGTAGCAAATGAGGAAGAAGGGTCAAAACTCGTTTTTAAGCAATCTGGGCCGATCACGATTGTGCCCCGCGATTGTGCCCTGTGCACTCTCGCGGGTACTCTCGCCTGCAGGGTATCGCGGGCTTCCCCTTTCCTGCGACATTGCCCCGACGATAGTGACACATGTCACAGTCGCCGGGCATTGTCGCCCAGACTGTGCAGGACCCAAAAATCTCCTTTTTCTCCGCGCTCGAACGCTCACAATGCGCATAGGGGCTAAAACAAAACATCCGTTATCCAAACATCGCTTCCAAGGATGCGTATGCCCTCCCAAATGAACATTTTCTTACCAAAATCTCGGGTGTTGCATACTATACTTTTAGCGATGATAGCGACACCCGTATTTAATCTAGCTTAGTTTAGTTGAGATTAGTAGGTTGTCGTTTATCATTCATATTGGTTTGTAAACGCTCTTGCAATTTCCCTTTTTGGGTGTTGATATTATGTTCTGTAGATTTTGGTCCGTTAAATCCAGGTTTTAAATTATCCCCATTTTAGGGGTGTTACAACACACCCCTACTTAACATATTCAACAAACAATCATTATCGATAAGTCTTCATTTTCTAAAACTTATCTATGATACCAATTTGATAGACTGCTAATAGGTGTGATTGACTCTTTTCAATTTATGTAACCAAAATCAGAGGTTTAAAACCTTATAATAAATTATAAAGTAATTTTTTTTCTTCAGATTTCCATTATTTTTTCTTCTATTTTTAACAATATACTAATGGAATTATGTGAAAAAAACATATATAGTTGAAGTTGAGTTGTTATAATGAATTAGATATGTGTATTAATTTTATTGAATTATCCTCATTTTACTTGAAACATAAACTAGATGGAAAAACGTATAAATTTAACTTTGGGAAAAGGACTATATAGTTGATGAAAGTAACCATAGAAACTGTTACACAAATTTCATTTTTCTAGGGACCTAAGGGGTCGTTTGGTTCACAAAATGTTTTTGAATGAAATGGAATCTGTCAAATGAATTTAACTTAGAAGGAATTGGAATCTAATGTTATCAGGTTTGACCACTTGTTTGGTTGACAGACATCGAAGTGGAATCTATCTATTTGGTTCACATAATGTAACTTTGGAATTGGAATGAAATATTGGTAAATGACCAAAATACCCTTTTTTTGAAAATTTTGAAACCGAAATGCAACTATTGTGGTTCAGATCGGTGGTGGTCGACAGTGGTTTTAGAACAGTGGTGGTCGGCGATGGTTTAGAACGGTGGTGGTCAACGGCGGCGGTTCAGAACAGTGGTAGTCGACAGCGGTTCAAATCGGTGGTGGTCGACGGTGGTTCAGAACGGTGGTGGTCGACGGTGGTTCAGAACAATGGTGGTCGGCGGTGCTTCAGATAGGTGGTGGTCGGTGGTGGTTCAGAACGGTGGTTATCGATGGCGGTTCAGACTTCATCTGTAACTGAATTTTTTTTTACCATGAGTGTTTGAGCCAGCTTACACGCACCTCTACTGGTCCTTAGGGGCCTGAAGAACAACTTGGAAAATCTCCAATGGTCTTTCAAAATTCGAACCAGTGACCTATGAGGAGAATCTCTAAAGGCCCAAGCCTTGTTGCCAGTTGACCTAATCCTTAAAGGTTATTTAAAGAAATCAAATCAAATCAAATCATAAAATAATATCTTATTTTATTTATTTTGATATCATTTTATAACACACACACACACACACACATATATATATATATATATATGTGTGTGTGTGTGTATTAAAATATTGTTTTTATTTTATTTTTATAGAAAATAGACAAAAGAATAAGTGAAAAGACTAAAATGACCATTGATTTAACGGAGTTAACAGATGCGTTAGTTAGATGGACCAGGACCAAAACATATTGGATACGACAAGGACCAAATCCACAATAAACATAACATAAGGACCCTAACAAGAAAAATATCAAAACACATGAACCAAATCCACAATTCACTAATATAATTAATGATGTAATCCCCAAAATAGACAATCTGTTGGAGTTTAATGCAATTTTTTTTTTTAATTTGGAACATTGATTCTTTATTTTGAAAAACTTTTGAAGAATCCATCAGGAGATGTTCTTAATAATTATTTAAGATTGCAATATTAATTAAGATGGTTTGACCTAATTAATAAATAATTATTTTGATTTATTTATTAGCATATATGTTGAGTAGATTTAGGCATCGTTTGGTAAAAATAAGCTAGCTTATAAGTTAGATATATGTTTGGATGGACATAATTCACATAAGCTAGCTTATAAGCTAAATACATGTTTGGATTGACATAATTCACATAGGCATTGTTTGGCAAACTAACTTATAAGCTAGCTGGTAGTTGATAAGTTAGCTTTTTAAAACGCTACTTTGAGTAGTTTTTCAATAAACTAGCTTATGGTCATCCAAACATATATCAGGAAAAAAAACTAGCTTATAAGTTAGTTTTTTTTTTTTGCCAAACATAACCATAATCCAGCTTATAAGCTAGCTTTTTAATAAGCTACCTAGAGTAACTTATAAGGAGATTTTTGTGATTATTCCAATTATCCCATCATTAATATTCATTATTATATATTAACTATTAATTATAAATAAATATTAATTATTAAAATTTATTATTATTAATTAATATTATCTAAAAATTATAACATAAAATTTTAATTATACATCAATATTAATTTTAAATTATTGATAATTATATCAATATTTTTTAATACTGATCAATATATTTTAGTTATCAATTATTATTATTTTTGTAAGTATTATTTGATTATTTTTTTATATTATATGTAATGGTTATTTAAAATCATAAATTAATGTAGATTCTTTTTAAATTTGGTTTAAAATTCAAAATTTATAATATATATAAGAGTGAATTGCAAATTTGGTCCTTGTAGTTTATTGTTTTTCTCACATTTGGTCCCTACAAATTTTTTATTGCAAGAAACTCCCTATGGTATGCAAAAGTGCTCGGATTTGATCCCTGTGTCTAACGCCGTCAGACTCTCTCTATCTACATATATATATATATATATATATATATATATATATATATATATATATATATATATATATATGGTGCGTTTCTTTTGCAAACCAAGCAATTTGTACAAACTATGCAAACCACTATTTTATGAAACAATAGATATATTTATGGATAATGATTATAATTCATTAATAATGATTGTGATATATATGGAAAATGTTAAGTTTATTCATTATAATCATGATTTTAAATTAGGAAATATTAAGTTTATTCATTATAATCATGATTTTAAATTAGGAAACATAATAAAATCATATATTCACTAGACTTGATGAACGGCTAAGATTGGTTCACAAAGTTTGCACAATCTGACTGGTTTGCAAAAGATACGTCCCCTACATACATATATATATATATATATATATATATATATATATATATATATATATATATATATATATAGGGTTAGGTTCTTTTGTTAACCTTAGTTTTGTTGTTAACTATATGAACTAATCTAAACCATCCATCTTAACATTGGATGGTTGAGATTAAAACTAGATTTTTAATTAATAAAATATGTTTCATTTATTAAATGGATATGCGAACATTTGTGGTTAAGGGTAGTTTGGGAAATAAAACATTCATTCTTTTAAAACCCATTAAATGGCTCATTAATGTTCCCTAAAACAAAAATTGTAACCGAAGATTCTTGGACGAATTTAATACATTGTTCATACAAATTTAATTATTACTACATGAACACGTGTCTTCATACATCTGCCTTTCAAGAACCCAACATATGAACATCTGTGTGTTCAAACATACATGCAATATTGTTCGTCTCTGTTCGTTCGTTTATGTGTATCTACGTTTATTTATGTTAGCTCGTTTACGTTCGTTTAGTATTTTAACGAAATAACATGAATGAATAAGCAAACACATGCTTTAATGAACGAACATAAACACAAAAAAGTTTGTTCATTTACTCTTCGTGTTTGTTCGCTTGTTCGATTAATTTAAACAAACGAATATGAACAAATCTCTATTCGTATTCGTTCGATTCATTTACAGTCCTAAATTTTATACAACAATATATTTTAAATCTTCCAAGGGCTAAACTTGTTGATAGTTATTTTAATTACGTAAAAACAAATATTCAGTAATTAAAACACCAAGTTTGAAAAAGGAAGAATTTGAGAAACCTAAAAAACTAAAGTCAAATTCATATGAGGTATTCTCTACACGAACATGTGTGTTTATACCCACATGCATTTCAAGAACACAACATTTTAACATCTATGTGTTCACACGTATATTCATACGTTTTCCAATTTTGTGCAGTGTATTCACATATGTTCAGTGCCCACATTTAACAAGGATGAAGACATGGATGACCACTGGAAAAAAAAACCCACATTTAACAATGATTCACGATTGTAAATTACCGGTGGAATTTTTTGTTTTAATGAAAACATTGATGAACTAAATAATGAAAACAACTCAAAAATATTAAAAAAACAAAAAAAACTAACCAATATAATTTTTGTTGTTTGATTCGAATACATCCACTGTGCATATACAGTTACTCTCATTTTCAAGTTCATGGTTTACGAGTTGATTTTGAATTTCTTCATCCATATTCTGTGTTCCCGGGTTCGACAAAGTTTCATCAATTGCACTTCCATCGACGTTGTTATGGAGGACGAAAATCATAATGTCGGAGGACGTTGTTGCGTTCATTGTCGGGATGTTCATGAGATTCTCTGAATTAAAATGAATATTGTATAAAGTTTTTGAAGACAACCATTAACGATTTTGACAAACATATGAAATTGAAGACTTTGAAAATATTCATATGATTTTAACAATTATTTTGAAGATGGAAAAAATCATGAATTCATAACCTACACTATAATCAAGGAGGATTCATTATTGTAACCCCCAAGCAAATAAATGAAATATTATGTAATTATGAAATGACCTTTCTATCCTTTTGCATTAAAGATACAAAACATGAAAACAACCACCAAAGATGCATTTCTATTGGTTGAACAAGGTTCATAAAGTTAACAACAATTTAGTGGTTAACAAATGATCCTTGCCCTATATATATATATATATATATATATATATATATATATATATAATATTAGATAGAGTGAATTGCAAGTTCGGTCCCTCTGGTCTATTGTTTTAATGAAAAACAAAAAAGATAAGCTAAATGACTAAAATGATGCCCTCATGTGCAAGGCACATGTAGGGATTTAACAGGAGAGAGTCTGACAGCGTTAGATACAGGGACCAAATCCGAGCACTTTTGCATACCATAAGGAGTTTCTTGCAATAAAATTTTTGTAGGGACCAAATGTGAGAAAAACAACAAACCACAGGGACCAAGTTTACAATTCACTCTATATATAATAATAAATTTCAAATTGTTTTAATTAACATATTATATTATTTACTATCTTATTTATATTAATTAATATATTATATTACTATAAATTAGTTTTAATTATATATTATTAAATACTGTAATTGATTATTTCTTCTAGATGTCTTTTTTGGTAATTTTAAATGCTTATAAACTAGTTTTTGCCAAACGTGATTTTTTCACCAGCTATCTTATTAGCTATCAGCTAGATTATCAGTCACCAGCTAGCTTATCAGTTAGTTTGTCAAACATAACTTTAAGATTTCTTGAATTTCAAGTTTTTGATATATTAAAAACAAAATAATATTTCTAAGATAATCTTGAATAATTCTTTTTTATAATAGAGAAAATAAAGATTCTACAAATATTTTGATAAATTTTGATTTTAACAAAATTTGTGTGAATCATTCTTTAAATTAAAGAAAATAATAGATAGTATTCTTCATATCTAGAGCAATCTTCAAAATTTATTATAAATAAGTTTAAAAAAAGTATATCATTGCTATTTTTGGTTTGATTATCAATCAAAATTTATTGCAATAATTTTATATATAAGAGAGTATGTAATACTAGTTTTTTTAATGTAATTTTATCTGAAAGTATGTTAGAGTATTAATTAAATATGTCGAATATTTTAATAAACAATATCAAAATTTTCAAAATAAATAAGATTGATATAGTTCAATGCATATATTTTATTTTTAATATTTGTTTCTTTATTTTAAAATAATTCAAGAGAACTCTAAAAGATTATTAGAGATGTTCTAACATATCAATGAAAATATTAACCCATTAAGTACAATTTTTATTGTTTGTCGATTATCTAAATATACGAGATATATAAATTAATTTATTAAAATAAAACTGTATACTTGCACCACGAAAATCATCTAAAATTATCAACATATATGTCGTGAAAAAGAAGCTATAATGGTCGAAAAACACATTAATTAAAAAAACTCCAAAATGGAAATTTACCAAATTAACATAAAATGTTAAGAATTTAATTGGATTTCTAATAAATGGAATTAAATCTCTCACATAACTTCACACTTTAATGAATCAATTCATTTTTTTCTAATATATTTAATTATTTATAGTATAAATATGCACATCATATCCATTATTCATCCTTAAATTCAGTTTTTGTTTCAAAATGAGGATAATCAAATCCGTCTCCAACACCATTCTATGCCTGGTTTTCCTCTCCCTCTATCCTTCCATTACATTAGGTATGATCCTCTTCCTCTTTATATATATACATAGATAGATATAGATTAGATGTTTCTATTTATATGCATATACATACATACATACATACACAGTTATGTACATTCGTTAATTGTATATATATAGGAGTGAGTTTAGACGAGCACACTTAATTTGTGAGAAAATGAGAACATCTATCTCTCTCTCTCTCTCTCTCTCTCTCTATATATATATATATATATATATAAATACTACAATAAATCACATGTAGTATTATATATCAGAGAGTCGGATGATCGACCTCGGCCACGACCTAGCTAGGTCGTAGGCGAAGTTGCTCACACACTCTTTGTTTTAATTTTAAAAATACCTCCTTAATCACATATGATTAACTAAACTATCACATTTCATATTGGTGATCATGATCTCTTAAATTGGGGATGTCCCTCTATATATTTAATGCACATAGAGTGAGGTTCAAACAAGATTAAGATGAATAAGAGAACACATAAATCACATCTGACTTTAGAGTGTGATTTGACTCTGAAATCACATGTGATATATATTTTTCATGTTTTCGTATTTTGATCATATTATCGTTTGAAACAAACTCTATATGTATAATATAATCTTTTGGATTTTTACATTATGTTTCAATAAAATACTAAAAGTTGTGTGAATTCATCTAGAGAAATTAAAAAAGGTATTGCTATATGCACTCATATTTATGTCCGAACAATGTTGATGTGTAAAAAGAAAATGTGTGTAAATAGGTGTGCATTTAGTTTACCCCTATTAAAAAATGATAATCAAGGTGCCAGTTGTGGTTACACAAATACAAGTACTTTTATGTTACAAAATGTTTACATTTGTATGAGTCGGCCGTTTACCAAGTGCTTATGCGGCAAGTGAAATTATCCTTACTTTATCATGTACCATTTTTTGCCATCAAAATGGATTATTGGTAAGTGTTTTAAACCTCAAAACAGCTTATTTGCGGAGTGGAGAAGTCATAAGCAGTTTCCAATCCAAACACTCAAAACAGCTTATTTGCTGTTTGAAAACGCAATAAGTTAATAAGCATCTCAAATAAGCAATCCCAAACACCCCCTTAGTAAACGTTTACCGACAAGAGATTCACCTTCATTTACCTTATCGTGTAACATCCTTGACCATGAAAATTGAAAATAGATTGTTGGTAAATATTTTAAACCCAGTAAGCATTTACCGAGTTAGAGTCGTTTCTCACACTTATCGGGTAAGACTCTTGGTCCTTGCCTTATCTTTTACCAAGTAAGATTCTCGGTCGTTTCCAACAATCTTAATATGTCATTTTGATAACCAAGAGTCTTAGGGGCCATTTACCAAACGCTTACCCGGTAAGTTCTTATCAAGTCACTTACCTTACCGGATGAACATTACAAGTATCGAGAATCTTACCCGATAAGAGCGATGGCAAGGGCCGAAAGTCTTACCCGGTAAGTGAGGGGCCGAGACAACTCTTAGTTGGTAAGCACTTACCAAGTAATATGTTGCATACGATGTCGTTCAAATGAACTAGAATCTTATGCGAGAAGGTAAATGAAAGTCAGTAAGCACTTATCGGATAAACGTTTGGGTAAACAGCCCCTACTCGATAAAGTAAGTGACGCGAAGATGATGATTCTTACTAGAAAAAGCTTACTCGGTTAGCGTTCAAACAACCCTTTAGTCTTTGAAAGAGGCCTATTGGAACAGCTTAGGCTGAAAAATGTAATTAAACTCTTTACATCTTGACTTTAATTTGTTAATTTTTATGACAATTAGACGTGCGCGTTTAGGGTATTTAAATTCATATAATTATGACAATATAAGTATAAGTATGTGATCGAAATTTTTTTGGTTCATATATGCAAGTGAAAGAAAAACAATTAAAGTTCATTAATCATTTCTTTGCCATTTCCAATTAGAAGAGCATAGATGCAAGTATATACAAGAGAGAGTTTGTATTTTAGAATGAACCATGCATTTAGGCTAACTCACTCATAAAATTGACTTGGTTCCAATGATTTTTCATTAGGTCAACTTTGGATTAGTAATCCAAATTTGTTAAGTTATAATGAATAATATTTTATGTGTTAATAATGGTAATTTATTTAAACCTTGCTATTTTATAGGAATCAAGTGATCTTATTATTTTTTTCTCCTATACAGGTTGGGGATGCCCAAGGTATTTCAATGTCGATCCTAATAAATGTTCAGACAAGTTTTGTGACGGTTATTGTAATTCTGAGGCATTTAGTGGATACATATGTCACTTACCTGGAGTTTGCGAGCAACCTAGTCATTCTCGATGCATATGTAGTCTCCCATGTGATGGGAATCCGTTCAATGAACCAAACTGTTGTCAAAACCCAACAACAAACCCTAACTGCTATTGTTCTAGAAATCCCGCTTGTAATCCCCCTGTGTTTGCTTAGTTCTTATTGAATTGGTAATATCATAAATTATCCATAATATACCTTTTCGGTCATTTTCTTTGGTATTCTCGTTGTAAACGAACCATAGTTTTATGATTATGTGGAAAAAGCTACATTTTTTTAAGAAGGGAGAATTTTGGATAAATTAATAAATATAAATAGATCTATTACGTACAGGCGAAGTATCATGTGAGAAATTGAGGTTAACGTAAGAAGTGTGAGAAGTGGATCTGAACCATTTGTTGGAATTTGTCAAACTCCACGTTGCTTATCTCCTTGATCTCAGGAATAAAGTCCTAGTCTTTAGGGTGGTTTGTTTTGTTTTTCTTAGCTGTTTACTGCTGGTTGTTTGTGTGGGTCTTTTTGTAAGGCTTATATATAGCCAACATTTCTTCAATAAAACTAATTTGAGTTTGGTGTGCTCAATTCCTCTGTTTACTGTTTTTGCAAAGCTCCTTTACATCTGGTATCAGAGCCAGGTTGGTTAACAGCAACTCTCTAGTGATCAAGCATAGCAAGGATGAGTTTTGAAGATAAAACCCTTTCGATAATTCCACGATTCGATGGCCACTATGATCATTGGGCTGAATTGATGGAAAATTTTCTAAGGGCAAAGGGTCTATGGAGCTGTGTGGAGCATGGAGTTGTGGCACGAGCAGGGGTGACGTTGGAAGATGCAAAAAACAAGGATCATCAGGTCAAACATTACCTTTTTCAAGCCATTGATCGGACTGTATTCCAACAGATCCTGGATCGTCGTACCGCAAAAATAGTATGGGATTCAATGAAACTGAAGTTTGGAGGTAGTGCTAAGGTGAAGAAATCACTACTTAACTCTTTAAGAAGAGAGTTTGAAATTCTCGTCATGAAGAATGACGAAACAGTAACAGACTACTTCGCACGCGTGATGACTGTTGCCAACCAGATGAGAAGCAATGGCGAAACTCTGTCGGATCGTAAGATCGTGGAGAAGATATTGCGAACTCTTACAGAGAGGTTCACCTACGTGGTTGTGTCTATAGAGGAAGCTAAGGATACCGACAACATGACCGTTGATGAACTACAAAGCACACTTGTGGTTCATGAGCAAAAATTTCGAAAGGTGAGCAACGAAGGTGAGGATCAAGTCCTAAAGGTAGAAAGTCGGTTCGGGGCCAGAGGAAGAGGAAGAGCAATGGTTCAAAGGGGAAGAGGAAGAGCAATGATTCCAAGAGGAAGGGGACAAACACGTGGCGGAGCAACTTTCAACAGGGGACGTGGTGGTGTAGCATTCAGCAAGGCAACTGTTGAGTGTTATAAATGCCATAACCTAGGACACTTCCAATATGAGTGTCCTACATGGGGTAAAGAAGCCAACTATGTCGAACAAGAAGAAGAGATAGAAGAAGATGACGAGATGGTATTAATGGCACATGTGGAGTCGTATGAAGACAAAAGGAGTAATGTGTGGTTTGTTGATTCTGGGTGTTCAAATCATATGTGCGGCGACTCTGGTATGTTTTCGAACTTGGACACTAGTTTTTCTCACTTTGTTAAGCTTGGAAATGATACTAAAATGTTGGTGAGAGGAAAAGGAGTAGTGACGATAGTGCTAAATGGTATCACCTATACCATCTGTGATGTTTATTATGTGCCCGAGCTTAAAAACAATCTTCTTAGTGTCGGCCAACTCCAAGAACGAGGTGTAGCACTACTCTTCCAAGATGGTGTGTGCAGCTTATTTCATCCTACCAAAGGAAAGATGGCTGAATCTGTGATGAGCATAAACAAAATGTTTGTGATATTGGCGGAGATCGCAACATCGGAGAAAAGGGACGAGTGCCATCAAATCAGCACCATAGATCAATCTCGACTCTGGCATCATCGTTTCGGTCACCTTAGCTACAAAGGATTGTGTATGTTACATTCCAAGAAAATGGTACTAGACTTACCAGACATTGCAGCACCAAATGACTTATGTGAAGCATGTATGAAAGGAAAACAACATCGCACACCAATTCCCAAAGCAAGTCGATGGCGAGCATCGGAGAGGTTGCAACTAGTTCATGCAGATCTGTGTGGACCCATAACACCAATATCGAGCAGTGAAAAGAGGTATTTGTTATGCTTTATTGATGATTTTTCTCGAAAAACATGGATTTATTTCCTTTCACAAAAGGATGAAGTCTTTCTTTATTTTAAGAGGTTCAAGACTCTGGTTGAAAAGGAGACAGATTCATATATTAAATGCCTTAGAACAGATCGAGGGGGCGAATTTAATTCTACTGAGTTTAATGACTTCTGTAGAAAACAGGGAATAAGGAGACAACTTACTACTTCATACACTCCGCAACAAAACGGAGTGGCTGAACGTAAGAACCGTACAGTTATGAACACGGTTAGAGCTGTGCTTTCTGAAAAAGGGGTCCCCAAATTCTTTTGGCCAGAAGCAGCAAGGTGGACGATTCATGTCTTAAATCGCTCACCTACGTTCGCTGTGAAGGACAGGACTCCAGAAGAAGCATGGACCGGTAGAAAGCCATCGGTGGGACACTTTCGAGTTTTCGGCTGTGTGGGTTATGTTCATATTCCGGATGCCACGAGGATTAAGTTGGACGACAAGAGCGTAAAATGTGTCCTACTTGGTTACAGCGAGCAATCTAAGGCTTACAAGATGTACGACCCAATAGCAGAAAAGGTACACATCAGCCGAGATGTAGCATTTGAAGAAGGCATCGGATGGAATTGGGAGACTAAAGGTGAAAAGAAGCAGATGGCAGATCCTGTTTGGGAAAATCGTACTGAAGAAATGTCTGCAAACGAAATGAACGAGGCTGCAGTAGCTGGAAGTAGTGGTGCAAATGAGGTAATACCGGCCACCGAAGAAGGTTCAACATCAAGGGAGGGTAGAGTACGAAATCCTCCAGCATGGGTAACTGACTATGTGTCTGGCGAGGGTTTATCTGAAGATGAGGAGGTCAACATGGCTCTAATGGTGAATAAGGATCCAGAGACTTTTGAGGAGGCGGTTCAAGAGGCTGTATGGAGAAAAGCTATGAATAGTGAAATGGATTCTATCAATAGAAATCATACATGGAGCTTAGTTAAATTACCCACTGGAGCCAAGAAATTAGGTGTAAGGTGGGTGTACAAGACTAAGCTGGATGAGCATGGGAACATAAACAAGCACAAAGCAAGGTTGGTTGTAAAAGGCTACACTCAGAGATATGGGATCGACTACTCGGAAGTATATGCTCCAGTGGCAAGAATGGATACCGTAAGATTAATTATAGCTTTGGCTGCTCAAAGAGGGTGGAAACTTCATCAGTTAGATGTAAAATCTGCCTTCTTATATGGAGAGTTAGAGGAGGATGTTTATGTTGAGCAACCAAAAGGGTACGAGAAGAAAGGAAGTGAAGACTTGGCATGTAAGCTACATAAGGCCCTATACGGTCTAAAACAAGCACCAAGAGCTTGGTTTAGCCGGATAGAGTCTTATTTTCTCAAGGAGGGTTTTGTATGCAGCCCAAGCGAACAGACTCTATTTGTGAAGAGCAAGGGAGATAGCATTCTAATTGTAAGTGTTTACGTAGACGATTTACTCTTTACTAGTAATAACGATGAGATGCTTACAGGTTTTAAGTGCTCTATGAAAAAGGAGTTTGAAATGACGGATCTAGGAGAACTGAAATTCTTCTTGGGAATAGAAGTTCTACAAGGATCAAAAGGAGTTTTTATCTCCCAAAGAAAGTATGCATCAGAAGTTCTGTCTCGTTTTGGCATGGCAAACAGCAATGTTGTTCATAATCCGATTGTTCCTGGTCAGAAAGTGCACAAGGATATGGATGGAGAAAAAGTGGATGCAACACTTTTCAAACAAATGGTTGGCAGCTTGATGTACCTCACAGCGACTCGACCCGATTTGATGTTTGTCGTTTGTCTCATAAGCCGCTATATATCTAACCCCACACAAATGCATTTTGCCATCGCAAAAAGGATACTAAGATATCTCCAAGGAACGGTAGATTTTGGAGTATTTTACAAAAAAGGAGGAGCAAGTGATCTGGTAGGGTATACTGATAGTGATTATGCATGAGACTTTGAAGACAGCAAGAGCACTTCAGGTTATGTCTTCATGCTCAGTGGTGGTGCAATAGCCTGGTCCTCACGAAAGCAACCCATAGTTACATTATCTAGTACAGAAGCAGAATTCGTTGCAGCTGTGGGGTGTGCTTGTCAAGCCATATGGTTGAGAAAAGTCTTGAAAGAAATTAATCATGAGCAGATAAATGGAACGATAATTAGGTGTGACAATACTTCTGCTATTCAGTTGTCCGTGAATGTTGTATTCCATGGAAGAACCAAGCACATAAGAGTGCGATATCATTTTCTTCGTGATCTCACCAAAGAAGGGGCCATTCAGCTGCTGTTCTGTGGGTCTCGAGACCAACTTACTGATCTGATGACCAAAGCTCTAAAATTGGAAGTTTTTCAGAAACTTCGCAGGGAATTGGGAGTGTGCAGTGTTCAAGAAATGAACTAATTGCTTCTTGGCAATAAGATCAAGGGAGGGAATGTTGGAATTTGTCAAACTCCACGTTGCTTATCTCCTTGATCTCAGGAATAAAGTCCTAGTCTTTAGGGTGGTTTGTTTTGTTTTTCTTAGCTGTTTACTGCTGGTTGTTTGTGTGGGTCTTTTTGTAAGGCTTATATATAGCCAACATTTCTTCAATAAAACTAATTTGAGTTTGGTGTGCTCAATTCCTCTGTTTACTGTTTTTGCAAAGCTCCTTTACACCATTGATCATATTTAATCACATGTCCTCCCATGAATTGCGGCTTATAAAAGGAATTGATCTGGTGCATCTCATCTTAATGTGCATCCATTTTTTATCCAACGGTTGTTAACATTTCTCACGTTAACCTCAAATTTTCACCGGAATCCAACCCATTATATACCAAAGGGCAATTTTTTGTATATATGTTGGAAATTTATGAGATAAATGTTGAGAACACCCAGAATGGATGGTTCTATATAAGTGTCATCTCAATTAATCATAGCAAACAAAACTATATATTGCAATTCTAACGGCCATTTTTAAAAGAAAATCGATATTGCAATTTTAAAATATAGAAAAAAGAAAAACTTACAACGTCATATGAATCGAGTTCAATAAATTGTAACGGAATACAAGGTCTTTGTCACGATAATAGCCAAATAAATTTATATCAATTTCATATAACTGAAATTAATTAAATATTAATTGAGAAAATAAAAACGTACTTTTCATTTTGGAATGTAACATACATTTAGAACCAAAATACTATTCATTTTCGTGATTGCCTTCTTAAAATAGGAATATCGTTTTATACTTTTTTCTCGAACACGCTAAATATTTATTTTTTATTAGAAACGTGGCTAATAACTAATATGCACGTACTTATTCTTTTTGCTAAGTTTAAAATAGACTAAAACACCATTTGCAATGGTTGTTATACAAGCCACTCAAGCCCAACATAAAAAGAAAAAAACGAACCGATAAAGAATAACTATATACTCCCTCCGTCTCAAAATAAGTGTCCACTTTAAAAAAGTAGATAACTAAATTCCCACATTTTACCCTTAATTAATGCACAAATATATAAGAGTTGTGAAGAGAGAGAAAAAATTAAATAAGGGTAAATATGTCATTTGATAACAAAAATGTGTAATAATTATGTATGTCTAAAATTGTATGACAAGTCAATTGCGGACACGGACGAAGGGAGTAGTAAATAAGAGAGAGAATCAAAGGAGGTAGGTTAAGGGCAAAATCGTGAATTTATGTTATGATGTGGTGGATTTAGCCAAAAACGTTGATATTCTCCCAAATTACTAAAGTAGTAGAATGAAGACACAATGAAACAAAATGTCAACATTTCCTGGTTTTCAAAGAGGAATCTTGGCCACATAAGACTACCAAATTTGGAATAAACAACATTAACCTCACAAAATAAAACCATTGTGTTCTCATCTCACACCATATCTCCATTTCTAGAATCCACATTTATTCAATATAATTATCACAAAACCTTAACAACTGAATTCTTCAAAACATACATCAAAAACTCGGTCTTTTCTTAGTCGAGTATGGGCTCGGAATATGGTGTGAGGAAGCCATTGCAATACCCTGTTGCTCGTCGTGATGATTCCGTGGTCGATAACTATCATGGCATGGCTATTTCGGATCCCTATCGATGGTAATGTAACTTTGTTTTACTCTTTTTTTGGTCTTTAAGCACTCTTTTGAATTCATATTATTTGTTTCTTCAAAAAGAATTTGTCAAAACAAACATATACAAAACAAATACCAGATTCTTTGTAGGATTTTGATTTTATACTTATTTTAAGTTTGAACTTCTACTTATTTTTATTTGTATTATACAGTTTTGTCTTCTTTAATATGTTTAAATTATTTTATGTGTACTTGAAAGATTTATTCAATTAATTTAAATAACATTTTTTGTTTCTTTGCAACTACATTTTAATTAAGCTTGGAATATCATACTTTTAGTAAAAGTAAAAGGTTTCGTTTATTTAGATAGCCCAAAAACTCATAATTATTTTTTAAAACAACACATATTTCTTTTGAGATGTTTAAATTCAAAACGAAAAGGTTTTGTAGTCATATTTCGTACCGTTGAGCCACAAGTTACAACAAACTTGTAACTCACTCATGTATATACAAATGATTTATAATATCTTTATTTTAATTAAGTTATATATTACGTTCTTCGTCCCAAAGTAAATGTCCAAAATGAAAATAACATATAATTTTAAAAAATGTGCAATTATTACATTTTTTAAATAACTAAATAACATTTTTTACCTTTGATAATAGAGAAATAAACTTTCTCCATCTCATAAATAAGGGTAGAATCAGAAATTAAAATTTTATTTATGAAAGTGGACACTCATTTTAGACAAACTAAATAATAACATGGACACTTATATCAAATTTTTCGTTGTTTTAAGCATTGACGATTAAATAAAATTACTAGTTTAGTGCACATAAATTACTTTCTAAGCTCATATATAGAAATATAAAAAATATTTAATATAGAGATTAGCAAAATTATGTATTCAAATCATTATATACATGAGTTAAGACTCGTCATATAGTATAATTTATTTGTAATTTGTGACAGGCTTGAAGATCCTAATGCAGAAGAAGTGAAAGAATTTGTGGAAAAACAAAAGAAATTGACGGAATCAGTGCTTGGGAATTGCGATTCCAGAGAAAGGCTTCGTGAGAGGCTCACCAAGTCGTTTGATTACCCTCGTTATGGATGTCCGTTCCGGAAAGGGAATAAGTATTTTTATTTCCATAATCCTGGCCTCCACCCTCATCCAATTCTCTATATGCAGGTATTAATTATGTGCATATATATATATATATATATATATTGGAATGATATTTTGTAACTCTTGAAAAGATTGCAACCCTTGCAACCCACATCTTAACCGTCGGATATTTTGCAACTCTTGAATCCGACGGTTAAGATGTGGGTTGCAAGGGTCGCAAAATATTACTATATATATATATATAGAAATATTTATTTAATGCATGCATGGTGTTTTAATTAAAATATTCATTCCGAATATTTTAATTAACGTATGTAACTATGTATGTCAATGAAATAGGAATCACCATTCTGATGCAAACGAATAATTGTGTTTTTTAAACGACAAAATTTAAGTCACATGATCAGCAGGAAAAAAAATATTATAGACCATATATGTTTATACCCTTTTTTTTTATTTATTATTTCATAATCAAAGCACCTCAGAGCATCTTTAACAGCTTCTTCAAAATGAAGAAGTAAAAAGTGAAAATCTCTAAAAAAAAATCATCTTCATCTCCAACAGATTCTCCATTTTAAAGATTACACAATTAATTATAATATTAAAATATTCAATACAACTCATAAAATATTATTTCTCTCTCCTAAACATTTATTTTAAACTAATCTCATTGGTAGAATGAACAAAAAATAATTTCTCTCTCATGTGTAATCATTTTTGGAGATATCTCTAAATTTGAAGATTTTCATATTCTCTCTCATGTTTTCTCCATTTTGGATAAGGTTTTGGGGAAGCTGTTGGAGCAAAAAACCCCCAAAATCTCCATTTTGGAGAAGGTCTCACACCTCATCAATAAGGGTTATAAAAATTAACATTTCTTCTTCAAATTTTTCTTCAAGCCTCAAGTTCAAAAAATTTCTACATATATATTATTGTACAATGTTATACAATGATTCTTTATAATTCGTAGTCCCAAAAACAACTAAATAAGAGAATATACGAATCCCTTTGAAGTTCTTGGCTATTAATAACTTTTTAAGAGGATTTCTAGTTGATTCAAAAAGTTATTGAATCAATTAGAATTTTAAAATATTTTTTTAAAAAAAAATCATGACAATTAGATCATCTTATTTTTAGTTAAAGCATATATATATCATGGGATTTTCAGGAGAGTTTGGATGAAGAAGGGGACGTTTTGTTGGATCCAAATGTACTAAGCCACGATGGAACTGTGGCGCTACGAGGTTTTGAGGTTAGCCATGATGCAAAATACTTGGCTTACGGTTTAAGCTCGAGCGGAAGTGATTGGTTGACCATACAAGTTATGAGTGTTGATCAGAAAACCATTGAGCCCGACAAACTTTCTTGGGTAACGTTTGATATTACTTTCTTTTTTATGCGTCAATAAACTCAAAAATTAAGATAACTTATGATTAACCAAATAAGACTTTCTCAGTAAACCCAAACAATAAACTAATTTATGGTTGTCAAACATTGCCCAAACCTTTAGTTCACACTTAAGAACATGATATAACCATGCCTCGTGTTGCGAAAACCCATTAAACAAAAACATATATCATACCATGTTGTATTGTTTTTATTTTTATAAAATAAACAGAAAACTTCTAAAATTCTGATGGTTATTTTGGCAGGTGAAATTTTCTTGGATAAGTTGGACTCATGACTCAAAGGGATTTTTCTACTGTCGATATCCTGCTCCAAAGTAATTAAATCCTATTAATTAATTATTTATAATGTTTTGGTTTAATTGTTTTTTTTTTCTTGAAATCATAGTTTAAAAGGTTTATGTGACATTTAATTTGTTAGGGAGACCGAAAACATGGATGTTGGCACAGAAGTGAACGTTAACCACAATCATCAACTCTACTATCATTTTTTAGGGTCAAAACAATCCGAAGATATATTATGTTGGAATAATCTCGAAAACCCGACACATATTCTTGAAGCACGACTTGCCGATGATGGAAAGGTGCGCGTTACAAAAAATCTTCGTGGTTAATTTATTTCTATATTTCTCATCGATTTTACAGTCTTAGGAAATTAATTAACGTCAGATATGAGCTATTTACGTATCTTAATTTTGCAGTATCTTCTTCTTAATATATGTAAAGGAGCGGCACGAGTCAACAAATTCTATTGTTGTGATCTCTCTACGTTACCAAATGGTCTTGAAGGTCATAGAGGGAAAGGCAATCTCCCTTTCGTGAAGGTTATCGATGATTTTGAGGCATTTTATGAATCCATTGCAAACGACGACACAATGTTTACGTTCTTGACTAACAAGAATGCTCCAAGATACAAGTTAGTTCGACTAGATCTCAAAAACCCGAGTATATGGACTGAAATCCTGCGTGAATCTGAAAAAGATGTGATTGAGTCGGTTCTACCCATACACGAAAACCAGATGATTGTTAGTTATTTGAGCGATTGTAAACATGTTTTACAAATACGCGACTTGGAGAGAGGTGACTTGTTGCATACATTACCTATTGATATCGGTAGTGTTGACTACATTAGCGCTAGGCGTCAAGATAGTGTGTTTTTCGTCAAGCTTAGTAGCTTCATCACCCCGGGTGTGGTTTATGAGTATGATTTGAAAGCTAGGGTTCCAAAAATGAGGGTTTTACGCGAGATTGTGGTTCCCGGATTCAATCATGCTGCGTACCAGGCTAATCAGGTAAACCTTTTTTAAAATAATTTGATGAGGTTCCACATATCTCATACCAATGACTTTAAAGAGATACATTTTGACGTTTCTAATCTTTCAGGTGTTTGTACGAAGTAAGGATGGAACACATATCCCGCTGTTTATTGTCGCTAGAAAGGATATCGTTTTGGATGGATCGCACCCTTGTTTGTTGTACGGATATGGTGGATATGGTGTTAGTTTAACGCCATCTTTTGACATTACTCGTGTTGTTTTAGCACGATATCTAGGTGTCGTATTTTGTGTAGCAAATATTCGTGGGGGTGGAGAGTATGGCGAAGAATGGCACCAAGCGGGTTCCCTTGCAAACAAGCAAAATAGCTTTGATGACTTCATTTCAAGCGCAGAGTACCTTGTTTCGACTGGTTACACCAACCCTAGCAAGTTATGTATCGAAGGTGGAAGCAATGGTGGCATCCTCATCGGTGCTTGCATCAATCAAGTATGTATCTTTCTCTTTAAATTATAACTCTTGGGTAGCTCAATCGATAAAACCTTGGGTTTATTCTTTAGTGGTCACCAGTTCGAGTCCCCTTAGAGTCACTGGCGATTTGTCTGACTGATAACTTCGGGGACCCGTTGGATTAGTCAAGATGCGCACGAGTTGGCCCAGATACCCAACAGGCCACCATTATTAAAAAAAATATAGTCAAATGATAACAGGGCTATGAATAATGGATTGTGGTTGCAACAGAGACCAGATCTATTTGGTTGTGCTCTAGCTCATGCCGGGGTTATGGACATGCTAAGATACCACAAGTTTACAATCGGTGAGTCCACATTCCTTCATGGAGTCGTTTCACCAACCAACAATTATTTGTTTGCTTGAAAGGAATGACGGTTCTTGTGCTTAGGTCACGCATGGGTTCCCGAGTTCGGTTGTTCGGATGAAGAAGTCGACTTTCATCACCTAATCAAGTGAGTCTTCGTTTCTCAAATCGCTAGAGATGCCCAAATGTACCCGAGGCCCAGGACAGGCCCGACAAGGACCGGTTACATGAACGACCATAACTAAAGTCTAAAACTGATTTAGGCCCAAAAGCCCATAAGTCGTATATTTCTTATTGTGGGCCGGTTATTTGCAAAGCGTGGTTAATGGGTGGAGGCAAAACAGTAAAAAAACATTTGTTTTTATATATTTTTATTTTTGTACCGTAGAAACATAACTTCGCGGGTCACAATGAATGGTTGGTGTAAGGGCTATTATAGGAAATCTAATTAGTTGGTTTATTTTTTTTTTAATTCCTAAAAAATACACTTATTGAGATATAGATATATACATATTTTATAATTATAAATAGTTAAGACAAATTTCAAGATAAGGACCGGTTAATGTCTAGCCCGGCGGGCTTTTGAAGAACCGATTATGCCATTTTTTTGTTGGATTGAGCTTGACACGAACAATGTTGGTCCTTGTGAATCTATAGTAATAAGGTTTGTACCTTTGGGCCTCCTCAATTTGAGTCCCTCCAAGACCATTGGTTGTTCTTCAGGGCCCGTGAGATTAGTTGAGATACGCACAAGCTGGCCCGAACACCATGGCTAACTAAGAAAAGGCTTGGTGTGAGAGGATGATCATGCCAAATTCTTCGATCATAATTTCATGACAAGTTTTTGCATCAATTAACTATGTCGTATATTTTTCTTTGACTCCTAATGTACCATTAATTCTCCTTTATATAAGGTACTCTCCGCTGCATAATGTTAAACGACCATGGGAGGATTATCCGATCAGGGCTACTCAGTATCCGTCTACTATGTTACTAACCGCCGATCATGACGACCGTGTTGTGCCGCTACACACCTTGAAGTTATTATCGGTGCGTATTAGATATTATGTATCAAAAACTATCTTCGCTCTAATTTAATTTCAGTGGCAAAATATAGCGCATTTGTAGAGCATAGCGATGCTTTACCAAATTGTTAAAAACCCTTTAAATGTGGGATATATTGTGCCTTTTCTATTTTTATAATTAAATTCACATAGTTTGTTGATTGTTTGATTGGTGTTGTAGACGATGCAACATGAGCTATGCACAAGTGTGAAGAACAGCCCACAGACTAACCCCATCATCGCACGAATCAGTACCAAGGCTGGGCACGGGTGCGGGACCTCAACACAGAAAAGGGTTCGCGACTAACTTTAGCGTTTTTTTTCTCCGAGTGTATACGTGTATATATATATATATATATATATATATATATATATATATATATATATATATATATATAGGGTTGGATTCTTGTGAGAAAGGTAGTTATGGTGAGAAGTGTAAGAATGAATCTGGACCCTTGGATCAATCCTAATTGAAGATCAACACTAAGAAGGTGTATCAGATCAATTCCCATGAGAAACGCAATTCAGAGGGGGTGTTGGATTAAAAGTGATCAAGGATCCAGATCTCCCCTTACACTTCTCACATTAACTATTTTTCTCACACGATCCTTCGTGTGTGTATATATATATACACACACATTTGCAGATATTATTACTAAATGTATTTTGGAAAACTGGATTGCAGATTGATGAATCGGTAGATTGTTATAGCTTCATGGCACAGGCATTGGGTGCATCCTGGATAGATTAAGACCAACTAAACTAAGTTTTGTGTTGTATAATTAAGAAATGAAGATGATAAATATATCTACTAAAAAAGGTATGCGCCATCGTCTGACGCGTCCCCATCATACGTGTCCCATGGATCATATAGGAGAAGTATAATTATATCTACTACAAATTAGGAATAAGTGTTTTGCAACAGTTGTTAGCTTAGCGAAGAAAACTATGTCGAAATGCTTATTTCTTCTTGTGGCATAGTACATATGAAAGATGCATAATAAAAGGCCAATTTGCGCCTAATGAGTACACGGTTTTATTTACATGCTTAACGAATATAAGTAACTGAAAACGTGATGTAAACTATTGAGATATGGAGAGAAAAACATACGATTTGTAACATGTCATAAACAAAACTATTCCACCAAGCATATAGATGCTATCCCACCACGTTGATAGCCTATACAAAAGTTGTCGCACATATAAGAACTATCTCCCCAAGCAACGACCAAATAATTCCATACCAAGGTTGTCATGCTTATAGTGGGTTATCTCCCAAAGCAATGACCAAGATAATACCACACCAAGGTTGTCGCGCTTATAGGTGTTATCTCTCCAAGCAACGACTAAAGTAATACTACACCAACGTTGTCACGCTTTTAGGGTTTTCTTCACAAGCAACGACCAAGATAATACCACACCAAGATTCTCGCACTTATAGGGGTTATCTCCCTAAGCAACGGCCAAATTAATACTACACCAAGGATGCCACGCTTTTATGGGTTTTCTTCCCCAGCAATGACCACAATAATACTACATCAAGATTGACGCACTTATAGGGGCTATCTCCCCGAGCAATGACCAAGATAATACCGGTATGTTATTCTTGCAATAACCTTCTCTATTTCGTCCAAAAAAATCCAACACATGTTTCATAAAAGCACATATTTTATACTTTTCAAAAACTATCATATATAAGAAGCATGTAACTACAAAAAAAAACTGTAAAACATATATAATTTGAGTAAAACTTTTGCAACATAATGCATCCGTTTTATAAATCGCATGAACTCACCTGGGTGCATGTAGGCTTCTCTACTTTTAACTTGCACTACACAAACCATAATGGCCATGTAAGGGGCCGTTTACCAAATAATTACTCGAGTAAGCGTTTACCAGTAAAATTCAATACTATGACTTACTTACCGGATAAGATTTTAGTCCACCACCGATAAGCGCTAACCTCACTTACCAGGTAAGATCCTTGATCCTTGCATTAGCTCTTACCGGGTAAGATTCTTGGTCCTTGCCATATTCATCCGCAAGATAATGTGACTTGGTAAGTGCTTACCTGGTTAAGCGTTTGGTAAACGATCCTTAAGTAACTTTAGTAATATAGCTATTCACTTGAATCATATAAGGCCCTTTTTGTCTTGTATTAACCTTTACTCAGTCGGTTGCTTAAGAGTCTACTAGTCCTAATGTGACGCAGCGTAGGTTTGCGGAAGGATCGACAAGCGTCTAAACCCTTTTGATAACGAGATTACAAATTGTAAAACTCGAGAAATTAAGAGAAAACTCTTAAAAACAAAGACTTTTAGTGATTGATAACTTGATTGATTGATTAACAATGAAACCTAGCTATCCTATTTATAATCTAAACTAATTCAAAGATAACTATGGAAATAAATCTGTCATAATTCTAAACCAACTATAAAAGTAATTAAATAATTAATAAAAGAAAACTAAATAATAATCCTAATAATAACTATAAAGATGATAAATAATTACTAAAACTAAATAATTATCCTAAACTAATTAAGAAACAAAATAATCAAATAAACAAATAAATGCAATTCGTTCGGGACCCGTTAGGACACGCCCCCGACCCGGCACGCGACCCATGCCGCGGGACAAGTCGCGTAAGAGAATGGTTTTCCGTTTCCAATTATTTTCGAGAATTCTTATTAACTCCCGAATTCTCCCTGTATCAGTCACCCTCACTTGAAAAGAACTCGTCCTCGAGTTCACTTGAAAAAGGTATTCATCCGACCCGTAGAACAACCGTTTCTTCAAAACGTATTGATTCACAACTTGGCCTCCAAAATTCAACAAATTTGACCGATCTTCAAATCCAAACTGAAGTTGTCGTGATCGTCTCCATACGAGCGATATTTTATCAAATTCAAAAGCGTAAGGGATTAAATTAACTTTACTGGGATTTGTTTCAGTTTGAACCGAAGCTTTGGGTGTGGTAATAATTGAAGTGACACCTTCGGAATCACTGTTCAATGCTTTCGTTGGCTCGAGAATGTCTTCCACTATCTTGCTTTCGGTGTCTTCGGTGACTGGTCCGAGATCTAGTTCCGACACTTTGGCCTCGATAACAACTTCTTGTTGTGACTCGGTCACGACGGGGATGACTTCCTCTTCAAACTTGTCCGACAAAACTTCGTCCTTTTCAGACGGCTTTTCCGGAATAGGCGATTGATTGACTAGGGAAGAAGTTGATTGTATAATACGGTTATAGTTGTTGCTCTTTTTTTCGGTGCTTTCATCGAAGCTATTAACCGCGGTCATGGCGATCTTTCGGTCACCACAACGGAATACAACGAGGTCGTATCGGAGCTTGTAAGTGGCATGATTGTCGAATTGCCACGGTCGGCCCAATAGAATATGGCAAGCATCCATATCAAGCACATCACATAGTACCTCTTCTCGATAGTATTTGCCAATTGAGATGGGTACTCGACAAGTTTTTGTAACTTTAACTTGAAACCCGTTCTTGATCCACCCAAGAGAATAAGGACATTCATGGGGTTGAATGGGTAGATTAAAGTAATCGACCAATTTTTGGGATACTAGATTTTCGCAACTCCCGTTATCAATGATGAGGTTACATACCTTTTTGCGAACGGAGCAATGCGATCGAAAAAGTTCTTCGTGTTGGCTTTCTTCTTTTGACGAAAGAAGTATTCGTTGAAGTACGATATGGATTTTTTCTTCTTCCTCCTCCTTTTCGGATTCGGAACTCGAGAGATCGACCCGGTTACGGTTGCCATTGCATGGCGCCATATCCGGTCCTTCAAACCTGTCTCTTCTCCGACGGTTGTCGTTGACGATGTTTGGTTGAAGCCTAGTAACAACCGCTGTCAGATTAGTGAGTGTTGTGGATAAAGCCACATCCGACTCAACCAAGTCTGCTTTGGTAGCGGGTTGTTGATCTGCCATGGTTAGTGAAAAGACAGGCGAATCCTGCTCTGATACCAACTGACGCAACGTAGGTTTGCGGAAGGATCGACAAGCGTCTAAACCCTTTTGATAACGAGATTACAAATTGTAAAACTCGAGAAATTAAGAGAAAACTCTTAAAAACAAAGACTTTTAGTGATTGATAACTTGATTGATTGATTAACAATGAAACCTAGCTATCCTATTTATAATCTAAACTAATTCAAAGATAACTATGGAAATAAATCTGTCATAATTCTAAACCAACTATAAAAGTAATTAAATAATTAATAAAAGAAAACTAAATAATAATCCTAATAATAACTATAAAGATGATAAATAATTACTAAAACTAAATAATTATCCTAAACTAATTAAGAAACAAAATAATCAAATAAACAAATAAATGCAATTCGTTCGGGACCCGTTAGGACACGCCCCCGACCCGGCACGCGACCCATGCCGCGGGACAAGTCGCGTAAGAGAATGGTTTTCCGTTTCCAATTATTTTCGAGAATTCTTATTAACTCCCGAATTCTCCCTGTATCATAATGCTCCACTAGACTCGACTTTTCGTTAATTTAAACATATCTCGTTAAAAGTAAAATATTGTTAAAGCTCCAAACCATATTCTAAAAGAAAAAGTGCTTTGATAATCTTCAAAAACTAAAACAAAATAATGTTCGCGAAGGAAATACATCAAAAGTATTTTGAAAATTTTATAATATCTAGCATTATTCTAAAATCATAAGGCTAATTATCAAAAAATAACCAAAAACCATTCGGTTCATCAAATATCCTTATTGACAATGATTAGTTTACAAACAAAACGTCCTTCGATAATTAAAAAACAAATGAACCAAATAAATTAATAATAATTTATTATTATAAATTTATGAACATATAATTAATTGAATAAAATATGGAACTAATCATAATCAATTGGGGATTTGGTTGGGACTAGTGATAATAACTTGGGGTTTTCTCATTATAAAGATTTGGGGTTAATACTAAAGAAAATCAACAACTAAATTATATATACATATATATATATATATAACAGCGGCCAACAACTTTATGTAGGGTTTTCTGGCTTAAAATCTCTTTTTCTTCATCTTTTTGCTTCATTCTTTGTTGGGGAAATTTTCAAAATAAGTTAGAGTCTAAAATATTTTGGGTTAAGTCTTAGGAAGAATGAATTTTTTGTCCTTATAATTAACGGTTCGTTAATTTTTTCGTTAACTCCGTTAGTTAGTTAATTCGGTTAATTTTGGAGGGAACCGTTAGTTAGTTAATCCGATTATTTTTGGAGGGAAGTTGAATCATTGCACCTTTTCATGAAAGGTTGCACCTCTTCATGAATGGTTGCACTTTTTCAAATTTTCCTCTATATATATCCTCCTCTAGACACCGAAAATGGGACATCTTTTTCAATACACCAGATTGCTAGAATTTGTGTTGCTATAGAAACAAAAATTTCTAGTTTCTAGAAATCCTTGAAACTCAATAATTCAACCGAGATTATCACCACTTGTGCGGTGTTGATAATCAATCTACATACGTTGCTTCATTGTATCTTGAGAAGTAATTCGCCAAATCCCAAAGCACCTACGGTGGGGGCGAAATTGCTTTAAGGATAGAGAGATCGCTCGCCTTGAAAGCAACAAGTAGTAGAATTTCATGTTATTCTATTTCTTTAGTTTTAGAACCCCAAAAACAACAATCTTAAAGCAATTTTCGAAGAAAGATGGCAACCAAGAATCTTCAACAGATGTCTTGTGACATCGTCAAGTTGGAACGCTTTGACGGTGGAGGGTTCAAAAGGTGGCAAAAGAAAATGCAATTTTTGTTGGCCACTCTAAACGTCTCCTACGTCCTCACCAAACCATACCCGGAACAACACGATGATGCTTCGGCACGAGAAAGACTCAAGTTTGAGAATGACGATTTCATATGTCGTGGTCACATTCTCAACGCTATGTCTGACCCTCTATTCGATGTTTATCAAAACATCGAAACGGCGAAGGAACTTTGAAACGCTCTCAAACAAAAGTACTTCACGGAAGACGCAACAAGTAAGAAATTTATTGTTTCCAAATTTAATTCTTACAAAATGATAGACTCACGTCCTATTATGGATCAAATGTATGAAATTGAGCACATTCTTAGTATGTTCACACAACACGACGTGAAAATGGATAAATCGATCCAAGTGGCATCGATCATCGACAAACTCCCTCCCTCTTGGAAAGATGTTAAGAAAAATCTTAAACATCGTAAGGACGATATGTCCTTAAAAGAACTTGGAAAACATCTTCTCATTGAAGAACAATATCGATTGGAAAATAAATCCAACGGCGATGCTTCCAAAGTTCATGTGGTCGAGGAAAAGGGAGAGACTTCCAAAGCCGGTGGTAAGAAAAGGAAACACTACGAGGAAAATGGTAAAAAGAAAAGGAATATGAAGCATGTGGTTTGTTTCAATTGCAACAAGCCCGGACATTACAAACGTAATTGTCGACTTCTCAAAAGAAGAAGAGGAAATGGTAGTGACAACACCAAGGATGGAAACTTCAAAAGCAACAACTTTGTTGCTATGATTTCTGAAGTATTCTCACTTGAGGAAGACGAATGTTGGTGGGTGGATTCAGGGGCTACCCTGTAACACCCCGAATTTTCGTTTGGTTTTGCGAGGTTGTAAAGAAGAAATGAAGTAGATGTTTCTGTCTACAGGGCGCATGGGTCGTGCGCCATCCCTTTGGAAAAACGCACGGGTCGTGCGCATGGAACAGGGTGCGAGGCAGTGGAGAACGCACGGGCCGTGCGCCCTCCCCTTTGGAAAACACACGGGCCGTGCGCTGTGTTGGGAGGTGTGCAAAGCCTTGGCTAAATATCTCATTTTGTTGAGATCTTTTGTAATCTCAGTTTCTTTCTCTCTCTCTCTTCTTTTTCTCTCTTTTTCTTCTTCGATCTTCAAGGCTCGTTTGGTTGCTAGTTTTCGGTGTTTCTAGCGAGGGGTCGGTGTTTTAAGCTTCACCTCTACGTCGTGGTCATTATCTGGTTTTCCGGGTTTTATTCTGAAAACCTACCGGTGAGTTCCTACTACCATTTTACAAACTTTATACATGTCAAAACTCTTATTTGCGAAATCTGAAGTATTTCTATGATATGATTTCATGTTCTCTACATTTTGATACAAATGAAGTTTTGGTGATTTTCGGGGTTCCCGATCAGTTTTGACTAAAATAACGGGTTCCGCCTTTTCAGAAGTAAAAGGTTGTTTTACTTGCCCATGTTGGTGGTTTATTGAAAGAATGTATATAAACTGATTTTATGACTATCTTTCTTACCAGCAGTTGGTCTGGAAATTGACATTTTGAAATATAAATGTGTTGATAGCTATTTATCTAGCTTTGTTGGTCACATGAAATATTGTGACAAGTCCTGACTGTACTAGTGGATCCCTAGGTATCGAGTCGACTTATGGCTGGGAAAGATATGCCCCTTCCGTTGTTATGGCTGGGAAGGATATGCCCCTTCCGTTGTAGTTAGCTACATTTGATCCTCGGTGGCAACTTAGGTACGGTTATGTGAGACCCGATCCTAGCCATGGTTCAGATGTAGTCTAATGAACGAGTATGACATGGTTCCTTGGGGGCCCTCCCTCACATCGTAGTACGGACTGAAGAGTTCGTGGCCATGGTTCCATGTATTTAGCTCATAACTCGGATTTGGTGGTCTACTTTGTGTTACACCACAATCCTTGGTAAAATGGTCCGTTTGTCATCGTTTAACGAGTTTTGGACCGAAGAGGCCCGGTTGTGGCGAAATGTTATCTTTACGAACTAAACCTTTATGAAAAGATTTCTTTATGATACTGATGTTATATCTTTTGAGCTTTATAAACTGTATGTTCTCACCAGGCTTTATAGTCTGACACTTTTTCTCAAATGATGTGTATAACAGGTTTCCATTAGCGGTGGGTGCCGGGGTTTTTAAAGAGACGAGTTTTGAGTCTCGAGGTTTTTGGAGATGTTTTAAGTATTGTTGCTGGGCATTGTTAAGTCACATTCTTTTGATGAAAACCTTGTATAGAATCGTATAGTCTTAAGGACTGATCCCATTTATGGGAAGTTAATGGAATTGCTTTCGTCATATTGTCAGGTTTCCAGGTTTTAATTTACTCTGATTTTTGAGGTTGTTACAAGTTGGTATCAGAGCTCTAGTTTAAGCGAACTAGGCATGAATGTAAGATGTCTAGACTTAGACTGCGTATGCTAAGAATTGATCCGCGAGATTTCGGTAGAGCTCTTAAGATGGGTTAGTCTTAGAGTTGACGGAAAGTACGTTTATCAGGCATTGTAGTAGTGGTGACAAGAACCGTTATGTGTTGTATGTTCATAATTTCACTTAGCTAATGTTATTATGAGGATACTGTACGTAAGAGTGCTTGAATTACTGTTAATATGACAATTGGTAATGTGGTAGTACGTTTCCTTTGTGTTTATTCAATCTCTCTCTTATCTCTGTCTCTGTTCTGTGAAACAGTTCAGTATGGTAAATACGCGTGGTAGACCGCGTACTCGTGTTGACGGACTGGAAGCGACAGCCTCCACAGCTGATCAGCCGGAAGGAGTTGAGGTTGTCGTGCGTCCGCCAGTTCAACAAATACTAAGTGGGGGGCCAGAGGTCATTCCGCGTGTGGACCTGGCTTCGTCCCACCCAGTAATCAGGGATGCTAGTTCCCCGTCTGAGTTGATGGCCAGCATGATGTTGGCAATGAGGGAAGAGATGGCAAAGCAGCAAGAGTTTCTGCTAAAAGTGATTGAGGACCGTGATGTGAACAATCGTAGAAGTGAGACGGTTGTGGAAAACATCGTAGCAGGTTCTGGAGGCGTTGGTACAGGGGTCAGGGCTGAGGAGAACAGGATTGTTGGTGCTCCGGGAGATAGGAAAAGTTGTTCCTACAAATCCTTTTTGGGTTAAGGACCGCCAGAGTTCTCTGGTTCTGACGACCCAGTCTTGTGTGTGAAGTGGATCCGAGCGGTCGAGCAAGCTTTTGGTTCTTCCGAATGCGGAGATTATCAGAGGGTGCGGTTCGGTACCCAACTGCTGAGGGATACTGCACTCATTTGGTGGAATGTCATCCAATCCACCCTAACTCCTGCAGTGTTGGCTCAGTTGTCTTGGGCCGAGTTCAAGAAGAAGTTGTTAGAAGAATTTTGCAACGAAAGAACAATGGACCGAATTGAGAAAGAATTTCGGTCTCTGGAAAAGGGAAGCCTGACGGTGAGGGAGTATACCCGTCAGTTCATGGAGAAGCTTGGTCTGGTGGGGCACGCTGCCCCAACAGAGAAGAATAAGATGAAGGCCTATCTGAATGGCCTACCTGCGGACATGCAATCTATGGTCCACAATTCCAAAGCTTCCAACCTCCGAGAGATGGTCGAGGAAGCTCATTACATGGAAGAAATGTTCGCGAAAAGCAAATCTGAGAAAGCAGTGGTGGTGTCCGATAAGAGAAAGTGGGAGAGCAGTTCAGTACCTCCCAAGCGGGTCCGACCTTTTGTCGGAAACCGCAACTTCAGCAGTTATCAGGAAGCAAAGTGGTGCCCGAAGTGTCGAACCAAGCACCATGGTAACTGTAACTCTCCTTCTAAATTCTGCTACAAGTGTGGTAAGAATGATCACACCACCCGCGACTGTTCTGTCGTGGGGATGGTCTGCTTCGAGTGTAAGGCACCGGGGCATGTGAAGAGAGATTGCCCGAAGCTCAAGTCGGGTAGTGCGGCGGTAAGGAAGGAGAACCCTCCGAGGGTTAAGGGTCGACCATTTCAGATGACGGCCGAAGAGGCCAGGGCATCCGCTGATGTGGTATCGGGTACTTTCCTTATAAACTCTGTACCTGCTCGTATTTTGTTCGATACGGGTGCTAGTTTCTCTTTCGCATCTGAATTGTTCCGTCAGAAAATTGCTATGCCCACTACTAGTCTTGAGGATGCATTAGTGGTAGAAATAGCCGATGGTATCCAAGTTTTGATCCACAAGGTTCTGAGGCAGTGTACTCTTAGTATCGAAGGGAGAGAATTCTCGATCGATCTATTACCGATGTTAATCGGGGGTTTTGATGTGGTAATCGGTATGGATTGGTTGTCAAACAATCAGTCCGAGTTCGTGTGTTCCAAGGAGATGATTCGACTTCCCAACCTCTCTTGAGAAGTAGTGGTCATCTATGGTGAAAAGAGGAAGGGTGAAGTGGCAATAATCACAATGGCAAGAGCACGCAAGTGTTTAATAAAAGGATGTTCGTCTTTCCTAGACTATGTGATCGATGCTAAGTTAGAGAAATCAAAGCTGGAAGAGGTGAAGATCGTGCGTGAGTTTCCAGATATCTTTCCGGACGACTTGCCCGGGTTACCACCCGATCGGCAGGTAGAGTTTCGGATTGATCTTGTGCCTGGAGCAGCACCAATTGCTAAAGCTCCTTACCGTTTAGCGCCATCGGAGAAGCAAGAGATGGTAGCACAACTCCAAGAGCTATTGGATAAGGGATTCATAAGACCGAGTTCGTCACCTTGGGGAGCTCCGGTCCTATTTGTCAAGAAGAAGGATGGCACAATGAGAATATGCATTGACTATCGTGAGTTGAACAAAGCTACAGTGAAGAACAGATATCCGCTTCCGAGAATAGACGATTTGTTCGATCAACTTCAAGGAGCGGGTTGTTTCTCCAAAATCGACTTACGATCAGGTTATCACCAAGTGAAGGTAAGAGAAGAAGATGTTCCGAAGACGGCTTTCAGAACGCGTTACGGCCATTACGAGTTCCTTGTAATGCCTTTTGGCCTAACGAACGCACCAGCAGTGTTTATGGACTTGATGAATAGAGTGTGCCGACCTTTCCTCGACAAGTCGATCATTGTATTCATTGATGACATACTAGTGTACTCCAAGAGTGAGTCGGAACACGAACAACATCTACGTGAGGTTCTGGAAGTGTTGAGAAGAGAAAGATTGTACGCCAAGTTTTCCAAGTGCGACTTTTGGCTTAAAGAAGTACAATTTCTGGGGCACGTAGTCACTCGAGATGGAGTGAATGTAGATCCCTCCAAGATTGAAGCTATGATGAATTGGGAGCCTCCTAAGAGTCCGTCAGAGATCAGAAGTTTCTTGGGTCTGGCAGGATACTACAGGAGATTCATTCAAGACTTTTCCAAGATCGCTTCTTCCTTGACAGTTCTGACTCAGAAGAATGTGAAGTTTGAATGGACCGAAACTCAAGAGAAGGCATTCCGGATCCTTCAAAAGAATTTGTGTGAAGCTCCGATCTTGACATTACTTGAAGGGTCGGAAGATTTCGTGGTTTACAGTGACGCTTCAAAGATGGGATTGGGTTGTGTGTTGATGCAACGAGGTAAGGTAATCGCTTATGCCTCGAGGAAGCTCAAAATACACGAGCAGAATTATCCAACTCATGATCTGGAGTTAGCAGCGGTGGTGTTCGCCTTGAAACTTTGGCGACATTATCTTTACGGCACGAAGTGTACTCTTTTCACAGATCACAAGAGCCTGAAGTATGTCTTTGATCAAAAAGAGCTGAATATGAGGCAAAGGAGGTGGCTTGAGTTGCTGAAAGATTACGACTGTGAATTGCTTTACCATCCAGGTAAGGCGAACGTGTAACACCCTGAATTTTGGGATTGGGTGAGAAGTTGACCTTTACCCAAAGTTCAAGGGGGCAAAGTGTAACTTGGGTTATTTATATAGAAATCAAATCTGAGATATTTCTGATATCTCATTTGATCTGATCTCTTATCAAAGAAGCCAGAGAGAAAGAAGAGAAGGAGAAAGGCAGTGTTGAAGGGTCGATCATTTCGGGCAAATCGAGGTACGAATCTAGCTTAATGCTTTGATCTAAATGCTTTTAGCCGCGTAGAATCTCGTTGTGAAGGTTTTGAACCATTCCATTTTGAGATCTGAGTATTTTCTCATTTGGATCTGGGTTGAATCTGGGTTCTGCATCGTACTGTTCTTGATGAACAAGACGATCGGATGGGCAAAGGACCGATGGTCATTCGACCGGTAGTCCTTTGACCCGATGAGCGTTCGACCGGAGGTCGTTCGACTGGGGGGTTGTGCCCGACCGGAGGTCGTTCGACCGGGGGGTCGTGCCCGACCGGAGGTCGTTCGACCGGGGGGTCGTGCCCGACCGGGGGGTCGTGCCCGACCGGAGGTCATTCGACCGGTGTGGTTGTAGACCGGAGTTGTCCTTTGACCGGATTAGGTTCTGTTAAGTTGTTAGCTTCTGTGTCTTTGAGTCCTATTCAAGTATCGAGAGGTTTATCTGTATTTCGACTTACCGATTCTTTCGGTGTTATCATAGGTAGCGCTCGTTAAGAAGAAGGAAACAGAGGTGAGTTCCTACTATCATTTTAAACGGTATACATATCAAAAGTTACCTTTTTGATCTTATCTTATTTTAAAAGTAAAATGATGTTTTACCTGTGCGTTTATGCGAAAGAAATATTCAAAGGATCTTCTTTTAAATGATTTTCATTCTTACAGGAAATTGAACTGGGAATAGCATTTTGTTTATAAAAATGTGTTTGTAACCATATGTTTATTTATGGTTGGTCACATACGTTGTTGTGACGAGTCCTTACCATTACTAGTGGATCCCTAGGTTTTGGAGTAGACTGTATTATTGGGATGTTACATTCCCCAGAATTGTAGCTATGGATCACTTATTCCTCGGGGGCAACTTGGTACGGTTATGTGAGGCCGGATACTAGCCATGGTTCATAGTGATCCTAGCGAAGGAGTATACCTTGGTTTTGCGCTTGGGGCTTGATCTCACGTTGAAGCACGGACTTTGTGATTCGTATCCGCGGACTCCAATTGGTTTAGCTCGTAACTCGGTTTGCTGGCCTAACTTTGTGTTTCGCCACAATCCTTGGTAAAATGTTTTGCTTCGGTCATTTTATGGCATGTTTATAACGAAAAAGCCCGTTTGTGGCAAGGACCTATTGTGTAAACTTAATCTCTTTGGAAACGTTATCTTGATGCAAATGTTTTATCTTTTGAGCTTCATAAACTGTATGTTCTCACCAGGCTTTAAGTCTGACACTTTTTCTCAAATGGTATGTGTATCAGGTTTCCATTAGCGGTGGGTTGCCGGGGTTTTTGGAGAGACGAGTTTTGAGTCTCGAGGTTTTTGGAGTTGATTAGTATTGTTGCTGGGCATTGTTAAGTCTCATTCTTTTGATGAAATCCTTGTATAGGATTGTATAGTCTTGAGGACTGATCCCATTTATGATAATTTATGGCTTTACTTTCGTTATATTGTCAGGTTTCCAGGTTTTAATATACTCTGATTTTCGAGGTGTTACAAGTTGGTATCAGAGCTCTAGTTTAAGCGAACTAGGCATGAATGTAAGATGTCTAGACTTAGACTGCGTATGCTAAGAATTGATCCGCGAGAATTGGGTAGAACTCCTAAGTTGGGTTAGTCTTAGAGTCGACGGAAAGTACGTTTATCAGGCGTTGTAGTAGTGGTGACAAGAACCATTATGTGTTGTATGTTCATAATCTCACTTAGCTAATGTTATTATGAGGATATTGTACGTAAGAGTCCTTGAATTGCTATTAATATGGCATTTGGTAATGTGGTAGTACGTTTTCCCTTCGTGTTTTTCTATCTTTTCTTATCTCTTCCACTGCTCTGTGTAGCAGTTCAGAATGGTAGGTACGCGTGGGAGACCGCGTGCTCGTGTTGATGGTCAGGAAGCGACAGCCTCTACAGCGGGTCAGCCGGAAGGAGTTGAGGTTATCGTTCGACCACCCGTTCAGCAAGTACTAGGTGGGGGGGCCAGAGGTCATTCCGAGAGTAGACTTGGCTTCGTCCCACCCAGTAATCGGGGATGCTAATCCCCAGTCAGAGTTGCTGGCCAGCATGATGTTGGCGATGAGGGAAGAGATGGCGAAGCAACAAGAGTTTCTGCTTAAAGCAATGGAGGACCGCGACGTAAACCATCGGAGAAGCGAGACGGTGGTAGAGAATGTCGTAGTAGGTTCTGGTAATGATGGTATAAGGGTCACGGCAGTAGAGCGCAGGAGTTCTGAAGCTCCGGGGAACAGGAAGGGTTGTTCCTATAAGTCCTTTCTGGGCTGCGGACCGCCAGAATTCTTCGGTTCTGACGACCCGGTGGTGTGCGTTAAGTGGATCCGAGCGGTTGAGCAAGCTTTTGGCTCTTCCGAATGTGGTGATGATCAGAGGGTGCGGTTTGGTACCCAATTGCTGAGGGACACTGCACTCATCTGGTGGAATATCATCCAATCCACTCTATCTCCGGAAGTACTGGCTCAGTTGTCGTGGGCCGAGTTCAAGAAAAAGCTGTTAGAGGAGTTTTGCAACGAGAAGACCATGGACCGAATTGAGAAAGAATTCCGTTCCTTGGTGAAGGGAAGCCTGACGGTGAGGGAGTACACCCGTCAGTTTATGGAGAAACTTGGTCTGGTGGGGCACGCTGCCCCAACAGAGAAAGACAAGATGAAAGCTTATCTCAACGGCTTGCCTGCGGACATGCAATCCATGGTCCATAATTTCAAGGCTTCTAACCTCCGAGAGATGGTAGAGGAAGCTCAATTTATGGAAGAGATGTTCGCGAAGGGCAAATCTGAGAAGGCAGTGGTGGTGCCTGAAAAGAGAAAGTGGGAGAACAGTTCAGTACCTCCCAAGCGGACCCGACCTTTTGTCGGAAACCGCAACTTCAGCAGTTATCAGGAAGCTAAGTGGTGCCCGAGGTGTCGAACCAAGCATCACGGTAACTGTTACAACAATTCTCAAGTTTGCTATAAGTGTGGGAAGCCCGGTAACACTGTCAGAGATTGCACGGTCAGTGGAATCGTCTGTTACGAGTGTAAGGCACCGGGGCATGTAAAGAGAGATTGCCCGAAGCTTGTGTCGGGTAGCGCGCCAGCAAGGAAGGAGAACCCTCCGAAGGTTCAGGGCCGAGCTTTTCAGATGACGGCCGAAGAGGCTAGGGCATCCGCTGATGTGGTATCGGGTACTTTTCTTATAAACTCTGTACCTGCTCGTATTTTATTCGATACGGGTGCTAGTTTCTCTTTCGTATCTGAATTGTTCCGTCAGAAAATTTCTATGCCCACTACTAGTCTTGAGGATGCATTAGTGGTAGAAATAGCAGATGGTAGGCAAGTTCTGATCCATGAAGTTCTGAAGCAGTGTGCTCTTAGCATCGAAGGGAGGGAATTCCCGATCGATCTGCTACCAATGTCAATCGGGGGTTTTGACGTTGTAATCGGTATGGATTGGTTGTCAAACAATCAGGCCGAGTTCGTGTGTTCCAAAAAGATGATTCGACTTCCCAACCCCTCTGGTGAGGTAGTGGTCATCTATGGCGAAAAGAGAAAGGGTGAAGTGGCAATAATCACAATGGCAAAGGCACGTTAGTGTTTAGTAAAAGGATGTTCGTCCTTCTTAGCCTATGTGATCGATGCCAAGTTAGAGAAGTCCAAGCTGGAAGATGTGAAGATCGTGCGGGAGTATCCAGATGTCTTTCCGGACGACTTGCCCGGGTTGCCTCCCGATCGTCAGGTAGAGTTTCGGATTGACCTTGTGCCAGGCGCTGCACCGATCGCTAAAGCACCTTATCGTTTAGCGCCATCGGAGATGCAAGAGATGGTAGCACAACTCCAAGAACTTTTTGAGAAGGGATTCATAAGACCGAGTTCGTCACCTTGGGGAGCTCCTGTCTTATTTGTCAAGAAGAAGGATGGCACAATGAGAATGTGCATCGACTATCGTGAGTTGAACAAAGCTACAGTGAAGAACATGTATCCGCTTCAGAGAATAGACGACTTGTTCGATCAACTTCAAGGAGCGGGTTGTTTCTCCAAAGTCGACTTACGATCAGGCTATCACCAAGTGAAGGTGAGAGAAGAAGATGTTCCGAAGACGGCATTCAGAACGCGTTACGGCCATTACGAATTCCTTGTAATGCCTTTTGGCCTGACGAACGCACCAGCGGTGTTTATGGACTTGATGAATAGAGTGTGCCGACCATTCCTCGACAAGTCGGTCATTGTATTCATTGACGACATACTCGTGTACTCCAAGAGTGAGACAGAGCACGAGCAGCACTTGCGTGAAGTTCTGGAAGTGTTGAGAAAAGAGAGGTTGTACGCCAAGTTTTCCAAGTGTGACTTTTGGCTTAAAGAAGTACAATTTCTGGGGCACGTAGTCACTCGAGACTGAGTGAAAGTAGATCCCTCCAAGATTGAAGCTATGATGAATTGGGAGCCTCCTAAGAGTCCGTCAGAGATCCGAAGTTTCCTGGGTCTGGCGGGATACTACAGGAGATTCATTCAAGACTTTTCCAAGATCGCTTCTTCCTTGACAGTTCTGACTCGGAAGAATGTGAAGTTTAAATGGACCGAAACCCAAGAGAAGGCGTTCCGGATCCTTCAAAAGAAGTTGTGTGAAGCTCCGATCTTGACGTTACCTGAAGGGTCGGAAGATTTCGTGGTGTACAGCGACGCTTCAAAGATGGGATTGGGTTGCGTGTTGATGCAACGAGGCAAGGTAATCGCTTATGCCTCGAGGCAGCTTAAGATACACGAGCAGAATTATCCAACCCATGATCTGGAGTTAGCAGCGGTGGTGTTCGCTTTGAAGCTTTGGCGACATTACCTCTACGGCACGAAGTGTACTCTTTACACGGATCACAAGAGCCTGAAGTATGTCTTTGGTCAGAAAGAGCTGAATATGAGGCAAAGGCGGTGGCTCGAGTTGTTGAAAGACTACGACTGTGAATTGCTTTACCATCCCGGTAAGGCGAACGTGGTGGCCGATGCGCTAAGTCGGAAGGACTATAGCGGGAGTATTCAGGCTACCCATTCAAGAATCGAGCTAGTGTCTAGTCTTGTTGAGAAGATCAAGACATCTCAGATGGAAGCATTGTTGGAAGAGAATCTCAAAGAGGAAGTCATGACAAAACAGCGTTTACTCTTAACGGAAGATAGCCGTGGGGTAAAACTGTTCAGCGGTCGTGTGTGGGTACCCAAGGTTGGGGGAAACCGTGAGCTGTTGCTAGAAGATGCACACAAGTCCAAGTATTCCATCCACCCGGGAAGTACGAAGATGTACAGGGACTTGAAGTTGCACTATTGGTGGCCGGTGATGAAGCTTGATGTGGCGCGTTACGTTGAGCGTTGTGTGACGTGTTCGCAAGTCAAGGCCGAACATCAGCGACCGTATGGGAGTCTTCAGTCCTTAGAGATTCCCGAGTGGAAATGGGAGCATATCACCATGGACTTCGTGACGAAGTTGCCTAAAACTCTTCGGGGACACGATACCATCTGGGTGATAGTGGATAGATTGACGAAGAGCGCTCACTTTCTGCCTATGCGCGAGACTTTACCGATGGATAAGTTGGCGAAGCTTTATATCGATGAGGTGGTCTCGAGGCATGGAATACCATTGTCGATCGTGTCGGATCGCGACAGTCGGTTCACTTCGAACTTCTGGGATGGATTTCAGAAAGAGCTTGGTACGCGAGTTAAGTTGAGTACGGCTTACCATCCGCAGACCGACGGGCAAAGCGAACGAACAATCCAAACCTTGGAAGACATGTTGAGGTCTTGTGTCATCGATTTCGGGGGTAGTTGGGACTCTCACCTGCCTTTGGTGGAGTTCGCTTACAACAATAGCTACCACTCGAGTATTGGGATGGCACCTTTTGAGGCACTGTATGGGCGAAAGTGTCGGACTCCCGTGTGTTGGCTAGAAGCGGGAGAGAAGCAGTTCGCCGGACCTGAAATCGTGCAAGAGACTGCCGACAAGGTCAAGTGTATTAGAGAGAGGATGAAAGCGGCTCAAGATCGTCAGAAGAGCTATGCCGATAAGAAGAGGCGACCGATGGAATTCCAAGTAGGCGACCGCGTTATGCTTAAGGTATCGCCATGGAAGGGCATCATACGGTTCGGAAAACGTGGGAAGCTGAGTCCTCGTTTCCTCGGACCTTTCAAAGTACTTAAGCGTATAGGGTTGCAGGCCTACCAGTTGGAACTGCCACCGGAGTTGAGTAGAATACACAACACGTTTCATGTCTGCTACCTCCGGAAGTGTTTGGCGGTAGAAGACAGCGTCATTCCCCTCTCAGAGTTAAGGGTTGACGAAGGTAACCGTTGTGTGGAAGAACCCGACGCCATCTTAGAGAGAAAGACTAAGAAGTTGCGTCATAAGGAAGTCAATTTGGTCAAGGTGCAGTGGAAGCATCACCGAGGAGCAAATGTGACTTGGGAATCCGAGGAGGATATGAAGCGTAGATATCCTCATCTCTTTGTATAGTTGGATTTCGGGGACGAAATCATTCCCAAGTTGGGGAGGATTGTAACACCCTGAATTTTGGGATTGGGTGAGAAGTTGACCTTTACCCAAAGTTCAAGGGGGCAAAGTGTAACTTGGGTTATTTATATAGAAATCAAATCTGAGATATTTCTGATATCTCATTTGATCTGATCTCTTATCAAAGAAGCCAGAGAGAAAGAAGAGAAGGAGAAAGGCAGTGTTGAAGGGTCGATCATTTCGGGCAAATCGAGGTACGAATCTAGCTTAATGCTTTGATCTAAATGCTTTTAGCCGCGTAGAATCTCGTTGTGAAGGTTTTGAACCATTCCATTTTGAGATCTGAGTATTTTCTCATTTGGATCTGGGTTGAATCTGGGTTCTGCATCGTACTGTTCTTGATGAACAAGACGATCGGATGGGCAAAGGACCGATGGTCATTCGACCGGTAGTCCTTTGACCCGATGAGCGTTCGACCGGAGGTCGTTCGACCGGGGGGTTGTGCCCGACCGGAGGTCGTTCGACCGGGGGGTCGTGCCCGACCGGAGGTCATTCGACCGGTGTGGTTGTAGACCGGAGTTGTCCTTTGACCGGATTAGGTTCTGTTAAGTTGTTAGCTTCTGTGTCTTTGAGTCCTATTCAAGTATCGAGAGGTTTATCTGTATTTCGACTTACCGATTCTTTCGGTGTTATCATAGGTAGCGCTCGTTAAGAAGAAGGAAACAGAGGTGAGTTCCTACTATCATTTTAAACGGTATACATATCAAAAGTTACCTTTTTGATCTTATCTTATTTTAAAAGTAAAATGATGTTTTACCTGTGCGTTTATGCGAAAGAAATATTCAAAGGATCTTCTTTTAAATGATTTTCATTCTTACAGGAAATTGAACTGGGAATAGCATTTTGTTTATAAAAATGTGTTTGTAACCATATGTTTATTTATGGTTGGTCACATACGTTGTTGTGACGAGTCCTTACCATTACTAGTGGATCCCTAGGTTTTGGAGTAGACTGTATTATTGGGATGTTACATTCCCCAGAATTGTAGCTATGGATCACTTGTTCCTCGGGGGCAACTTGGTACGGTTATGTGAGGCCGGATACTAGCCATGGTTCATAGTGATCCTAGCGAAGGAGTATACCTTGGTTTTGCGCTTGGGGCTTGATCTCACGTTGAAGCACGGACTTTGTGATTCGTATCCGCGGACTCCAATTGGTTTAGCTCGTAACTCGGTTTGCTGGCCTAACTTTGTGTTTCGCCACAATCCTTGGTAAAATGTTTTGCTTCGGTCCTTTTATGGCATGTTTATAACGAAAAAGCCCGTTTGTGGCAAGGACCTATTGTGTAAACTTAATCTCTTTGGAAACGTTATCTTGATGCAAATGTTTTATCTTTTGAGCTTCATAAACTGTATGTTCTCACCAGGCTTTAAGTCTGACACTTTTTCTCAAATGGTATGTGTATCAGGTTTCCATTAGCGGTGGGTTGCCGGGGTTTTTGGAGAGACGAGTTTTGAGTCTCGAGGTTTTTGGAGTTGATTAGTATTGTTGCTGGGCATTGTTAAGTCCCATTCTTTTGATGAAATCCTTGTATAGGATTGTATAGTCTTGAGGACTGATCCCATTTATGATAATTTATGGCTTTACTTTCGTTATATTGTCAGGTTTCCAGGTTTTAATATACTCTGATTTTCGAGGTGTTACAGAACGTGGTGGCCGATGCGCTAAGTCGGAAGGACTATAGCGGGAGTATTCGGGCTACCCATTCAAGGATCGAGCTAGTGTCTAGCCTTGTTGAGAAGATCAAGGCATCACAGGTGGAAGCACTGTTAGAAGAGAATCTCAAAGAAGAAGTCATGACAAAACAGCGTTTACTCTTGACGGAAGATAGCCGTGGAGTGAAACTGTTCAGCGGTCGTGTGTGGGTGCCCAAGAGAGGGGGTAACCATGAGCTGTTGCTAGAAGATGCACACAAGTCCAAGTATTCCATACATCCGGGAAGCACAAAGATGTACAGGGACTTGAAGTTGCACTATTGGTGGTCGGTAATGAAGCTTGATGTGGCACGTTACGTTGAGCGTTGTGTGACGTGTTCGCAAGTTAAGGCCGAACATCAGAGACCATATGGGAGTCTTCAGTCTTTAGAGATTCCCGAATGGAAATGGGAGCATATCACCATGGACTTCGTGACGAAGTTGCCTAAAACTCTTCGAGGTCACGATACCATTTGGGTGATAGTTGACAGATTAACGAAGAGCGCTCATTTCTTGGCTATGCGCGAGACTCTACCGATGGATAAGTTAGCAAAGCTTTATATCGATGAGGTGGTCTCGAGGCACGACATACCATTGTCGATCGTGTCGGATCGCGACAGTCGGTTCACTTCGAACTTCTGGGATGGATTTCAGAAAGAACTTGGTACTCAAGTGAAGTTGAGTACGGCTTACCATCCGCAAACCGACGGGCAGAGCGAACGAACGATCCAAACCTTAGAAGACATGCTGAGGTCTTGTGTCATCGATTTCGGGGGTAGCTGGGACACTCACCTGCCTTTGGTGGAGTTTGCCTACAACAATAGCTACCACTCGAGTATCGGAATGGCACCCTTTGAGGCTTTGTATGGGCGAAAGTGTCGGACTCCCGTGTGCTGGCTTGAAGCAGGAGAAAAGCAGTTCGCTGGACCTGAGATCGTGCAAGAGACTGCCGATAAGGTCAAGTGCATTCGTGAAAGAATGAAAGCAGCTCAGGATCGTCAGAAAAGCTATGCCGATAAGAAGAGGCGACCGATGGAATTCCAAGTGGGCGACCGCGTTATGCTTAAGGTGTCGCCTTGGAAAGGTATTATACGGTTCGGAAAGCGTGGGAAGCTGAGTCCCCGTTTCCTCGGACCTTTCAAAGTGCTTAAACGGGTGGGTTTGCAAGCCTACCAGTTGGAACTGCCACCCGAGTTGAGCAGAATACACAACACGTTTCATGTTTGCTACCTCCGGAAATGTTTGGCGGTGGAAGACAGCGTCATTCCCCTTTCAGAGTTAAGGGTTGACGAAGGAAACCGTTGTGTGGAAGAACCCGACGCCATCTTAGAGAGAAATTCTAAGAAGTTGCGTCGTAAAGAAGTCACCTTGGTCAAGGTGCAGTGGAAACATCACCGGGGAGCAAATGTGACGTGGGAAGCCGAGGAGGATATGAAGCGAAGATATCTTCACCTTTTTGTGTAGTTGGGATTTCGGGGACGAAATCATTCCCAAGTTGGGGAGGATTGTAACACCCCGAATTTTCGTTTGGTTTTGCGAGGTTGTAAAGAAGAAATGAAGTAGATGTTTTTGTCTACAGGGCGCACGGGTCGTGCGCCATCCCTTTGGAAAAACGCACGGGTCGTGCGCATGGAACAGGGTGCGAGGCAGTGGAGAACGCACGGGCCGTGCGCCCTCCCCTTTGGAAAACGCACGGGCCGTGCGCTGTGTTGGGAGGTGTGCAAAGCCTTGGCTAAATATCTCATTTTGTTGAGATCTTTTGTAATCTCAGTTTCTTTCTCTCTCTCTCTTCTTTTTCTCTCTTTTTCTTCTTCGATCTTCAAGGCTCGTTTGGTTGCTAGTTTTCGGTGTTTCTAGCGAGGGGTCGGTGTTTTAAGCTTCACCTCTACGTCGTGGTCATTATCTGGTTTTTCGGGTTTTATTCTGAAAACCTACCGGTGAGTTCCTACTACCATTTTACAAACTTTATACATGTCAAAACTCTTATTTGCGAAATATGAAGTATTTCTACGGTATGATTTCATGTTCTCTACATTTTGATACAAATGAAGTTTTGGTGATTTTCGGGGTTCCCGATCAGTTTTGACTAAAATAACGGGTTCCGCCTTTTCAAAAGTAAAAGGTTGTTTTACTTGCCCATGTTGGTGGTTTATTGAAAGAATGTATATAAACTGATTTTATGATTATCTTTCTTACCAGCAGTTGGTCTGGAAATTGGCATTTTGAAATATAAATGTGTTGATAGCTATTTATCTAGCTTTGTTGGTCACATGAAATATTGTGACAAGTCCTGACTGTACTAGTGGATCCCTAGGTATCGAGTCGACTTATGGCTGGGAAGGATATGCCCCTTCCGTTGTTATGGCTGGGAAGGATATGCCCCTTCCGTTGTAGTTAGCTACATTTGATCCTCGGGGGCAACTTAGGTACGGTTATGTGAGACCCGATCCTAGCCATGGTTCAGATGTAGTCTAATGAACGAGTATGACATGGTTCCTTGGGGGCCCTCCCTCACATCGTAGTACGGACTGAAGAGTTCGTGGCCATGGTTCCATGTATTTAGCTCATAACTCGGATTTGGTGGTCTACTTTGTGTTACACCACAATCCTTGGTAAAATGGTCCGTTTGTCATCGTTTAACGAGTTTTGGACCGAAGAGGCCCGGTTGTGGCGAAATGTTATCTTTACGAACTAAACCTTTATGAAAAGATTTCTTTATGATACTGATGTTATATCTTTTGAGCTTTATAAACTGTATGTTCTCACCAGGCTTTATAGTCTGACACTTTTTCTCAAATGATGTGTATAACAGGTTTCCATTAACGGTGGGTGTCGGGGTTTTTGGAGAGACGAGTTTTGAGTCTCGGGGTTTTTGGAGATGTTTTAAGTATTGTTGCTGGGCATTGTTAAGTCCCATTCTTTTGATGAAATCCTTGTATAGAATCGTATAGTCTTAAGGACGGATCCCATTTATGGGAAGTTAATGGAATTGCTTTCGTCATATTGTCAGGTTTGCAGGTTTTAATTTACTCTGATTTTTGAGGTTGTTACATACCCGACATGTGTGCAACAATATGGACATGTTCAAAACGTACGAAGCTTCTAACTCCGTACTTTACATGGGAAATCACTCTACCGCTCAAGTCAAGGGAATAGGGAAGGTTACTTTGGAATTTACATCCGGGAACACTTTGACCCTAAATGATTTTCTCCATGTTCCCGATGTCCGAAAGAACTTGGTTTCTGGATCAATCCTCAACAAACATGGCTTCAAACTCGTCTTCGAATCCGACAAGGTTATACTCTCTAAAGGCGGAAGATTCGTCGGCAAAGGCTATCTCATCGGAGGAATGTTTAAACTAAAGCAACGCAAATAATGCGGTTGCTCCCGATGTACATATGATTGATGCTAATAATACTACTACTAGTTCTGCTTACTTTGATTCTTCCTTACTATTGTGGCATGGTCGATTAGGTCACGTACACTTTAAACGTTTGAAAAATATGGCAAAAAGTGATTTAATTCCAAAGTTAGATGATAAAAATCATAAGTGCCTTACTTGTATGCATACTAAAATTACTAGACAACCGTTCCCTCAAGTCCAAAGATCATCTAAAATCTTAGACTTAGTGCATAGTGACATATGTGACTTACACGCTACACCCTCTCTTGGTGGCAAAAAGTACTTTGCCACTTTTATCGATGATTACTCTCGATATTGCTATGTATATCTTTTACATTCAAAAGATGAAGTCCTTGAAAAGTTTAAGATCTACAAAAATGAAGTAGAACTTAAATGTGACACAAAGATAAAATGTTTAAGAACAGATAGAGGTGGTGAATATTATAACCCTAGATATTTTGAATCTACGGGAATTATTCACCAAGTGACTGCTCCGTATACACCACAACAAAATGGTATTGCGGAAAGAAAAAACCGTACCTTGATGGAAATGGTAAATTCCATGATGTCATATTCCGGATTAAGTTCTGGATTTTGGGGAGAAGCATTACTTACATCTTGCTACATACTCAATAGAGTACCAAGCAAGAGAAGTCAAAAGACCCCTTATGAGTTATGGAATCAACGGACACCTAAACTAGATTACGTTCGGATTTGGGGATGTCGAGCAATTGTGAGAGTTCCCGAATCCAAGAAGAGAAAGTTAGGAGACAAAGGTATTGAATGCATATTTTTGGGATATGCCCAAAATAGCAAATCTTATAGATTCATGGTGGTTGAATCAAATGATCACATTTCTATTAACACCATCATAGAATCTAGAGATGCTCATTTTGACGAACAAAGGTTCAAAAGCATTCCAAAGGCACATGAGGTTTCTAAGGAAACCGTGTCTACCAAGATTCCCATAGATAATGAAAGGGAAGATGATGGTTCCCCGAATCATCAAGTGATTGAACCTAGAAGAAGCAAACGTCAAAGAAGAGCAAGAAACTTTGGGCCTGATTTTGAAATGTACCTAGTTGAAGGTGATCGACATGGTTCAGTAAAAGAATATCCAATAATTTACAATTTGGACGAAGAACCACGTACATATACGGAAGCTATGAAATCTCATGATGCATCTTTTTGGAAAGAAGCAATCAACGATGAAATGGATTCCATCAAAGGTAATAATACTTGGGTCTTAGTCGACCTACCCCCTGGTTCAAAGGCCATCAAGAATAAATGGATTTTAAAAAGAAAATTAAGAGTTGATGGCAGTATTGAAAAGTTTAAAGCCCGATTATTAGCTAAGGGCTTTACACAGAAAGAAGGACTAGACTATTTTGACACATATGCCCCTGTAGCACGAACATCAACCATTAGAATTTTGATTGCCTTGACTTCCATTTATAAACTCGTAATTCACCAAATGGATGTCAAAACCGCATTCTTGAACGGTGAATTAGAAGAGGAAGTATATATGGAACAACCAGAAGGTTTCATAGTTCAAGGACAAGAAAAGAAAGTTTGTAAACTTATTAAGTCCTTGTATGGCTTGAAACAGGCTCCCAAACAGTGGCATCAAAAATTCGACCAAATCATTCTATCGAATGGTTTCAAAATTAATGAATCAGACAAATGTGTTTATAGTCGATTTGTTAATGGTCAAGGGGTTATCATCTGCTTGTACGTGGATGATATGTTGATCTTTGGAACCGACTTAGAACTAGTGCAAATGACTAAGAAACTCTTATCTGAAAATTTTGATATGAAGGATCTGGGAGAAGTTGATGTTATTCTAGGAATAAAGATTCTTAGAAATGACAATAAACTAATGCTATCCCAGTCTCACTATATTGAAAAGATATTAAAACGTTTTAATAAATTTGATTGTTTACCTGTAAGCACTACGTTCGAAGTAGGTTCTAGATTGACGACTAATACCGGTAGGGTATTAGGTCAAAATGAATATGCTAAAGTTATTGGTAGTTTAATGTATGCTATGACTTGTACTAGACCTGATATCGCCTATGTTGTAGGAAGATTAAGTAGATATACTAGTAAGCCTGGAAAAGCACATTGGGATGCTGTAAATCGGGTACTCAAGTATTTGAAGAAAACCATGGATTATGGTTTGGAGTATAGTGGATATCCTTCAGTATTGGAAGGATACACCGATGCAAGTTGGATAAATGATCAAGAAGACTATGCATCTACAAGTGGATGGATTTTCACACTTGGCGGAGGTGCGGTATCTTGGGGATCAAAGAAACAAAGTTGCATAACAGATTCTACCATGGCATCGGAATTTGTTGCTTTAGCTTCTTGTTGTAAAGAAGCAGAATGGTTAAGGGACTTGTTGATTAACATACCCTTATGGCCAAAGCCAATGCCGCCAATTTCTATACACTGTGATAGTGCGGCTACACTATCAAGGGCATACAATCAAGTGTATAATGGTAAGTCCAGACATATTGGACTTAGACATAGGCAAGTAAATCAATTAATAAATGATGGGGTGATCACCATTAGTTTCTTACGATCAAGTAAGAACTTAGCAGATCCTTTCACAAAAGGATTACCAAGAAAATTGATTGAAAGCACTTCAAAAGAGATGGGTCTCAAGCCCACCTGTAAATAGTCACCCATGATGGAACCTTGTCTTAACACTTGGTATTTCACCAAGTCTCAAGATTAAGTTAAAGTACATCATTTGAATGTGACTCAAAGCTCTGCAATGTTTAAAAACCATCCCAAAGGTCAGCAGAACTTGGAACCGTAATGTGAAGAAAGGTTGAATCTAGTTCTTAATGGACTTGTAACACAATATGTGTTGGAGTGTTCAAGTTACGGGAATACTCTTGACAAGGTCCACCTATCTGAATGTGGAAGTGAGGCCGCTTCCTATGAGCTAAAGGGCTTGGCTCTAGAGCATTCTGAGAAATCAAGATATAGACCCATGGCCAATTAACGGGTCGACTTATAGTGGTTGAATGAATGAGAGGAAGGATATGCGTGAGGTGTTTCCGTCTAACATATAAAGGAAGATGGTTCAATGACTTTGGTTCAACCATTCTTACCCTAGTTAGATTTGAGCACTTTCACTATGTAAAGGCTCAAGGTGCAAGACTCCACCTTTACTTATGCATAACACCCCCAAGGATTTCGGAATCTGGTTAGGTCATGTCGAGTCAGTCTTTTCAAATTCGAGTCTATTTTGAAAATGGTGGGGGTTTGTTGGGGAAATTTTCAAAATAAGTTAGAGTCTAAAATATTTTGGGTTAAGTCTTAGGAAGAATGAATTTTTTGTCCTTATAATTAACGGTTCGTTAATTTTTTCGTTAACTCCGTTAGTTAGTTAATTCGGTTAATTTTGGAGGGAACCGTTAGTTAGTTAATTCGGTTATTTTTGGAGGGAAGTTGAATCATTGCACCTTTTCATGAAAGGTTGCACCTTTTCAATTTTTCCTCTATATATATCCTCCTCTAGACACCGAAAATGGGACATCTTTTTCAATACACCAGATTGCTAGAATTTGTGTTGCTATAGAAACACAAATTTCTAGTTTCTAGAAATCCTTGAAACTCAATAATTCAACCGGGATTATCACCACTTGTGCGGTGTTGATAATCAATCTACATACGTTGCTTCATTGTATCTTGAGAAGTAATTCACCAAATCCCAAAGCACCTACGGTGGGGGCGAAATTGCTTTAAGGATAGAGAGATCACTCGCCTTGAAAGCAACAAGTAGTAGAATTTCTTGTTATTCTATTTCTTTAGTTTTAGAACCCCAAAAACAACATTCTTTTTGCATTAAGACCTTATTTTTCCCAATTAATAAAACAAGGATAGATACTTAATATGAACGGGGGCTCTAATTTCGACTTCAAACTCTCGGGTTTAACCGCCAACCACCATTAATCATGTTTTTGACAAAATCGACAGCCTTCGAGACGCTTTTACGACCAGAGACTTATACCATCTATGCTATATAGTAAACCCAACATTATGAACTGGCAACTAAAATTAGGGGGTGTTTGGGATTACTTATTTAAAATAACTTATGTTTTTTTTTAATGTTTATCAACTTATGGGTGACAAAAAAGAGTTTTATAAAAAGTGTTTGGATTAGCTTATTGTGGTACCAAAACATAATAAACTAATAAGTTGTTATTTGTGAGTGTTTGAGATTACTTATACATATAAAATAACAAAAAAAAAATCATAAGTTGTTTCAAATAAGTTGATAAGTCACTATGGACTAACTTATTAAAAACAACTTAGCTGCAGTGACGGAAAGTCATATGCAGTTTTTTTTCCCCAATCCAAATACTAGAAATAACTTATCTACGGTAACAAAATGAAATAAGAAAATAAGTCATTTTAATAAGCAATCCCAAACACTAAATTGATGAATAGACTTTTCTTGGTTATTTGATAGAGAATATTTTATAGGGGATTAGTTTTCAAGTCGGCTTGTTAATTAACATCATTGAAACTCAGCGAATTTTAGGGAAATTTTTATCACGATCTTTTTAATCCTAATCTCATTCAACTTACACCTTAACCCCTAAGGGGGCGTTTGATTCGTAGAATGATTTCTGAAGGAATGAAATATGTCTAAAGAATTGAAATCTGGAAGGAACTGAAATGGAATGTTATCAGGTTTGACCAAGTGTTTGGTTGGCAGGAATGGAATGTAATCAGTCAAATTAATTGGAATCTGTCTGTTTGGTTTGCAAAAAAAATTTGAATGGAATTCTGAAAAATGACAAAAATACCCTTCCTTTTATTTTTATTTTTTTATTTATATTTTTTTAAATGCCGAGAGAGAGGGGGGGAGAGAGATTGTGAGAGAGGGAGGGAGAGGGAGCGGGTAGAGAGAGAGGGGAGAGAGGAGAGAGAGGGAGAGGAAAGAGAGATGAGAGAGAGAGGAGAGAGATGGGAGAGAGAAGAGGAGAGAGAGATGTGAGAGAGAGAGGAGAGAGAGAGGAGAGGAGAGAGAGGAGAGAGAGAGGGAGAGGAAAGAGATAGAGGAGAGAGAGTAAAGAGAGAGAGGGAGAGGAAAGAGAGAGGAGAGAGAGAGAGGAGAGGAGAGAGATGGGAGAGAGAGAGGAGAGAGTGAGAGTAGTGAGAGTAGAGAGAGAAGAGAGAGGAGAAAGAGAGGAGAGAGAGAGATGGGAGAGGGAGAGGGAGAGGAGACTAAGGCCTTGTTTGTTTTCTTGTTTTCAGCTCTTAATGGGCTCTTTTGCCTGACCGATTCAGACATTCATGAATTAAGAGTGTTTGTTTTTTCCTAAAATTCAGAGGCACTTGTATCTAGATTACCTCTAATTCGCTTAGAGGTGCCCTAACCTCTAATTCGCTTAGAGGTATCCATACGCCTCATCTGAAGATCATGCCTCCATCTCAGTAATCGATCCCATCCTCTCTCGATCAACGATTCCGTTCTCCTTCTCCCTTTCAATCGATCAGGTACTACCTTTCGTCCTTGTTTCTCCCTTTTGATGTTGTTGTTGTTAGAAGTCGACAACAATTTCTTGATTTATGTGGATGATTTCTTGTTGCTGCAGTTCGAGTTTTTTGTTTCTCCATCGACTTTTGTGTTTATTGTTGCTGTTGTTCAATTTCTTTTTCTGTTTCTTGCTGCTGCTATTCGATTTATGTTGATGGTTTTTTGTGTTTGATTTATGCTGCTGTCATCTTCTTTGTTAAACCAGATCTTGCTTCTTTGTCCGATATATGTGGTTTGATTTATGTGTTTCTTGTTGCTGCTGTTAAACACAAGAGACCCACCTTGTTAAAAATCGGATGTTTGATATTGAAGATTGGAAGTTTGATGTTAAAATTTGGATGTTCGATGTTAAAGATTGAATGTTCGATATATCTCTGCTTTATTTTGCTATTTTACTAACATTTGCATCAAGTTTTGGTGGACTTAAGATATGTATAAAGTTTATGGAAAACAAATAATTGGTGTAATTTTGGTTTCCTGATACAATGTTGCCAACTGATTAGGTACAAGTACTGATTGTAGTCTATCCTCATTTAGTACAATTTAGTGGTTAAATTTTTATCACTATTTGCAAATCTTTCATATATGCAACTACAATATTTCATTTATGGACAACCTGGAAGAGAAGAAACAAGAACTATATATACACAGCTGATGTATCCCATCAATGTCTAAAGTCCTCACATAAACATTGATATATCTTTATAATACCACCATGAATATTTAAGAAAGTAATTTGTTGAAAATGACTGATTTCACATTAGACAACTTAACTGTTAATGGAAAAAAATATAGAACTACTTGGTTCTGATTACCTAAATACTTGTGCCTTTGTTTAGGTCCTTATAGGATCCTATGGAAAAATTTGTTGACATGTAACTCTGATCTATCCTCTTGCTACTTTGAGTTTCATTCTCGTTAGTTGATAAATACAAAGTTGGCATGGCAGTGAAATTACCACTAGTTTTCTTGGTGTGATCTCTGCACATAAGCAGAATAGAAGTTACTTTAATTATGCTTTAGCTTTAAACTTTCAGCTATGTGATTGTAAACTTGAGTCTGCTATTCATGGTACAGAGCACTAGAATCTGCTTATAGTTATCATTTGCATAGACTAGAAAATGTATAACCCTTAATCAATTTTCCCCTTGTGTCGTTTTTCTTCAGATTCATTTACAGCTGAATGGGCACAGGGAGGAGAATACACCAACTGGTTTGACAGGATATTTTTGATGCATAAAGTGTTTAGGACAGCAATAGATGATCAAATCCTTCATTTCCTCGGTTCCAAAAATGCACATCATAGAGTGGTTTTTGTATTTATGATTGTAATCCTTTTAAAGAGGGTGATCTCAAAAGTGTGTTTATATCAATTGATATATTTTATTAGAATTTGAATGTAAATAAAGATTGATTTTAATTGTTATGAAACTTCGTTCATATTTTCTATTATGTTTGGATCAATCGATGTACTTTAATGAATTTATTTAAAATTGACGATAATGTGGTTTAGTTAGAATGAATTCCTAGATTATAATTTAAATATAAATTTTATAATGATGATGAATAAACAAATCAAATTGTATAAAGAACATAAATTCAACATTATAATATTTTGAACGGTAAAATAGACAATTAATCAGATTCAGACATTTATCAGTTTACAAAAACAAACAGTCTTATTGATTCAGATTTTAGATTTCAGCACCACCTCTTAAAAATCAGAAGTGAAATCAGACTTCAGACTTCAGCACCTCTTAAAAAACAAACGCCACTTAAATCCACATCTGATGGGTTTTAATTTTGTTAAGACGGTATTTTTGTCATTTTCAAAATATTGAATGAAATGGAATTCAATTCCATCACTTTTGTGAAGGAATGACCAAATCCATATTTGAAGAAATTCATGGAATTCAATTCCATTCCATGGATAACCAAATATCATGATGGAATTTGGTCATTCCTATTCCATCAGATTCCGGCGAAATCGAGCGAACCAAACGCCCCCTAATAGTACGTCTCACCTGTCCATTTTAGCCCTAATCTATAACTAATATTATATATTTTTAAGATTCCCTTAAAATACAAAGATCATGGAATTTTTTTACTTTAATTCTACAATAAAATCCCCTTTATTAAAAAAAATGAACATTAATGATCAAACTTTGGGGGTATTACAATAAACGAGAGGTTATTATGTACTTGGAACTCCTTTTTCCATCACACATTTTACTTTTACTTTTTTTTTTCTTTTTTTAATTACATAAAATGTGTGATGGGTAGAGAGGTTGTAAAAGTTGCATAATGTAAATGAGTTGCATTTGAACGCCCCTCTACAATAAAATACAATTTTATCATTAAAGATAGATTTTAATATATAGAGGTGCATTTAGCCTAACTCTACATAGAAAGTAGATTTCAATGATTTAGACTTACGTTACAGAGTTAGGAACACAATTTACTTACAACTTAATGAGCTTAATAGTCTAGGTGACTTAGGGGTCGTTTACCAAAATCTTACCGGGTAAGCACTTACCGGCAAGAGATTCACCTTCATTTACCCTATTGTGCAACATCCATGGCTATGAAAATGGATTGTTAGTAAGCATCTTAAACCCGGTAAGCGCTTACCGGGTAAAAGTCTTTTCCCACACTTACCGGGTAAGGCTCTCGGTCCTTGCCTTGTCTCTTACCGGGTAAGAGCATCTCCAACAGCTTCTCCAATTTTTTTCCAAAATGGAGAAGCAAAAATCAAAATCTTCAAAAGAAAAAAATTGCATTCATCTCCAACAGATTCCCTATTTTGGAGAATACAAGATTAATTATAATATTAAAATATTATTTCTTTTTCTACATGTTTATTTTTAAAGTTTTCTATTGGTCCTCTCACTTGGTAATCTTTTGGGGTAATCTCCATGTTTGGAGGGGAAAAAAATATTTGTCTCTTACTTTCTCCATTTTGGAGATAATTTTTGGAAAGTTGGTGGAGCATAATTTAGACCCAAAATCCCCATTTTCTCCAAAATGGAGAAGTTGTTGGAGATGCTCTAAGTTTCTCGGTTGTCGTACTCAATCAATAAGGTAAATAATATCAGTAAACGCTTACCCAACAAGTATTTAGTAAACGACCCTTTAGCTTTCCATGTCACACATTTGATGATATTATGTTGATTTTTTCTTAGGGCTTATAAGTTGGAAAATGTTGCAGTTTTTGCTATTAAAAAATCAATGAAAAAATGTAAATAAAATGTACTCGATGTACAATGGACAAAGCAGAAGACTTGTTTCTAAATGTTATATCATGAAAATGCAAATAGACGATGAATCACCAATTTCTTATAACCATTTGGTTTATTATAATACTAATACATGATCTTTTTTTAATAAAAAACAGAAAAATATAAGATAAAATACATGTGACCTCGAGATAAGGTCATAAACAGTCGTAGTAATACATGAGAATGAGATGTAGTGCTTATGTAGAACCACAACTATAAATTTGGCAAACCACATACTATTTCTTTAACTCTTAAATTGATTCTATAAATCAAATCTAAACCCAACCTCCTAACTCGCTTAGAGTTGGAGTCTCGTGGGAAGATTAGAGTGGTCGAGTGTGACGACCACTTGCCCTTCCACAAAGACGAGCATTCTTGGGGATTGGAAATTCGTCTCTAATTGAGCCTGAGTTAGTGTAAACACGTAGGTAAAACTGTTGGCCGAGGTATTGGCGTGCCCAAAACTCTGTCCTTAAGTTCCACATACCCACGTTATCAAGCGGTATGTAAATTGCAGACCATGATTTTGGGTATACCTGCACATGTAAAACACCACAAGTGTATCCTTTATTAGAACACTTAAACATTCAACAGATATATAATTCAATCACCGGGTTATACAACAATAAACCAAACCAAACCAAATAGACCCAATAAGTCCTATCCCAAGTGAGGTGATATACATAGACCTGACCTCTAACTCAAAGAGTAGAGCAGTTGTTACAATGAAGACCCTGACTCGTGCAGAGTGTGTAAAAAGAATGGGTAAAGCTTGCTCAAAAGTTTTGCAGAAAAAAAAAACATGAGAAGAACTTGAAAATACAAAAGATAGAACTAAAAATTGGAAATGAGTTAGAAGTAAGCAACAACAATCAAAACAGACAGACAGACGACCACAAAGAAAATATACGAACAAAAGTATGTACAATAAAACATGACCTCGAATTGTATTTACCAAACATTTATAATATTTTTCGATTGTAATAGATCTTGTGTTGCACTTATTTGATAGATTTCCAAAAAGACAAAATTTTAAGCTTCAAATTAAAGATACCTGAATGGTGCTGCGTGCAACGCCATCTCGGAGATTGTAACCATTCCTGCTAGCTTTAGTCCATACTCCTCCATCCATTCTGTTTTCCATAAATAAAGTCAATACAATGCTTGATAATTTTCAAACTAATACTCTCATGTTACAAGTTATAGATTTTGTTTCAAATTTACGTTGTATGAAAATAAATTAAATTAGCTAAACTTAAGGTTTTAATCCTTACCCTACAACGAAGAACTGGTAGCCATCAAGGTGATAGCTTTGAATTATATCTTCATGGTTTTGGAAGACAATTTCAACGAAAGTTCTGTAATCAGCCCCCATAACAGAGGTATCAAGATATAGCCTTCCTCCGGTGGGTCTATCGGAAATGCTTCCAACGCGGAAAACTCCTCCGATGTTGAAATAATCAGCAAGTTTCAAGGGAGTGTCAGTGGGCTTGAATGAGACGCCGTTGAGTCCATATCTCTGCTTGCCGTTCACTTGTCCAGCCGAGCTTTCGAGGATGATGGTTCGGCTGGTGTTGATCATACCATAATGGTATGAACCTTGCGGGTTCGGCCTTGGTCCACTTGCTGTAAGATTGGTCCTGCGCGCCACAGTTTTTTAAATATATAATATTTATATACAGCAAATCCAATTAAGGTTGTGGATGAGAAAATGCAAACCTGATGGAGCGGGCCTGGTTGAGGGACCAATCGACTTGGATGGTTGGTCCACCAGGGATCGGGCCAGAGACCTTTTTAGCAGAGTTGCTGTAATGTAGGACTCCAGTCGTGGTGAGGATTGGGGTGGTGAACCGGGAGTTGACAACAATGTAGTAGTCTTGGCTTGGTTGATCAGCTGTGAACAACACGGAGTAAGATTGCCCGCAATGAACATCGAGAGAAGAATACATTTGTTGGACAGTGTGTGTTCCTTCGACCTCCACAAGTTTCATCCTGTGGTTTTGAATGCGGAAATTAAGCGAGTGCTGCAACCCCACGTTTGATATTCTTAACCGGTAAGTTTTCCCTGTTTGCCAAGTAAAACAAAACATATGTTACGAAAGACGCATCATCATAACAATTATGTTTAAGAAATATGCATCGATATTAGGATATCCTTTATTTTCATGCGAAAGCTTAAAATTAACAAGTTTATATCGTTATAAATACTTTATCAAACATGTCATGATAAGTTAGTCCAGATAGGCACGATTACTGAAAAGAACACAAAAGACGAAAGGTTAGCAAGGAACTTTACCTTGTTGAACGGTGAAGGAGGCACCATTTGGGCCACGTCCATTGATAAGAATTCCATCAGGAAACCGAAGCTTATGTCCCCGGTCTAAAATTGCTTTCAAGTCCTGAAACAACAAATACATTTGTCATTAATGACTTCCTTTATTCCAAAACAAATAGCATTATTTTTGTATTGATTTAAATTAAATTTATTTTAATCTTAGTCAATGATTTTATATTTTTGTTTGTTATTAGTTCTCGTTACAAAACATTAACAATCGATTCATATGAAACATTTGATTAATTGTTAAATATTTTTGTTAATCTAATTTTGAAGTTATATTACTTAAAATTCAAGATTGCAAGTAAATGATACACGAGTACAACGTTTTAAATTTGGATCTTTGAATTCATAATAACTAACTCATAAACATAATCAAATACAGGATAAACATCTAATTTTAAATATAACTTAATATAAAATTTTAATTAGAGTAATTATTGAATTCTATTAAAATACTTAAAGTAAATTACGTTTTAGTCCCTGTGGTTTGTTGAACTTTCTTATTTTCATCCTTATGGTTTTGAAATTACAATTTTCATCCTTATAGTTTTTTATTCATTAACTATTTCGTCCTTATGATATAAATATTATTGTTTTTTTCATCTCTATGGTTTATAATTCATTTCTATTTTAGTCCTTCATACTTAAAAGTAGTGGTTTGGCCTCAGGGACCAAAATAGAAATGAATTGCAAACCATAGGAACGAAAACCAAAATTTTAAAACCATAGGGACGAAATCCATAATTTTCAACAAACCACATGGACGAAAAAGGTAATTTACTCTAATACTTAATTATTAAACCTAAAATATATTACATCATTATTAAACCTAAATTATAATTAAAAAAATTAATCAAACAAATTTAAAAAAAAAAACATTATCCCTTTTTCAAAATCATACAAAACCGTATTATAAAATCAACAAAAACAAAAAATAAATGAAACGTTAAAATCGAGATTTATCAAGCTACATTGCACGAATACACTCCTAGTTTAATTCAAATATATTTGAGATAATTATGAAAAAAAAAATCAACATAAAAAATATGAAAGTTATGGTGGGAAAATGACATGGCCCATAGTTATAGTTTGGTAGAAAATGACGAAAACCTTCAAATAGGGTAGGTGTAGGTGGAGTTAGAAATGCACATGGATTTATTAAACAAAATGTAGGACTAAGAGCCACTCCGATCCCCAAAGGCCAAAAAGTCATAAAAATAAAATCAGAATATCATTACAACCAATTTGTTTGTTACGTTATCTTAATTTATTTAAAATCGTGTATTACTTCAACTACTTTTGGCTTTACAGTTGTTTAGTTTTCTCTTTATATTTCACAATGTGTAAATTTACGACTCAAAAGGATTCCTTTTTAAAAGTTTAGAAATACAAATGTTTTGCAAAAAAAATGTGTTAATTAATAAAAAACATTTGAGTTTCAATAAATGAGAAACATATAAGAATTGAATGTATGTTATTGTCATGTTTTAAAAGAACCTTGCAGGTTAGCTGATCTAACAATAAGGTTTGGACCTTTATGGATCCTTCTCAGAGGTTATCAGTTCAAATTTTGCAAAGCCTCTGAAGAATATCTTGTCTGTTTTTCAAAGCTCATGGGATTAGTCGAGCCACGCGTAAACTAACTCGAACACCCATGGTTAAAAAAATGTTTTAGAAGAACAAGAATTGTTAATGTGCAACAAACTATATATGTATATCTTTTACATAAAGAAATATTTGCAATTTCTTGAAGAATCTCAAAGCAAAAATTGTTATAGTTTTATTAAAGAAATTAAAAATTAAGTATTGTAAATAAATATCTTTAGTAAACTAATTGCAACAAACATAAAGGGACAAAAGTGTCGCTACAAATATTCTAACGAGTGACCCACCTAAAGAAGTACTCAAGTTGAAGACCCAAGTATATTCCTTTCTTCAAATGTAAGTACCATTCCCTCCGCAATTAATGCAAAATCTTTGATAATTATACCACTTTATATCATTTGGCGCCAAATTAGAAATAAAACATTCAAAGTATCAAAAACCAATCATATATTTCAATATTTGGCTGTTCCTAAGGCAGGTGTTATATCATTAATAAAAGAGTAAATTATGTTTTTAGTCCCTATGTTTTGTTAAAAATTTCTAGTTTCGTCCTTATGGTTTTGAAATTACAATTTTCATCCCAATGATTTATTATCTTTACCTCTTTCGTCCTTATGATTTAAATTTTATTGTTTTTTCCATCCTTATGGTTTACACTTCATTTCCATTTTAGTCCCTCATACTAAAACTAGTGTTTTGGCATTAGGAACAAAAATAGAAATGAATTGCAAACCATAGGAACGAAAACCGAAATTTCAAACCACAAGGACGAAATCTGAAATTTTTAACAAACCACAGGGACGAAAAACGTAATTTACTCTTAATAAAATTATGTGTAGTAGGAAACCTTCCTTGAGTATATCTTTTTTTTACCCAAAAATGTTATTTATAGCTTATATACAATTTCATGGATCGTTATAAATAGAAAATATTACAACATCCATGAAGTTGATGGAAACTAATATTTCATGGTTTTTTTTATGTAATTTAGAGTTTGAGAAAAAAATATTGCAAGTCAAGGATTTGGCTTATGATAAAGTATATAATCTTCTTTTATCAAGGCATTGGAGAAGGGGGACATAGTTGATAGTTAGGTGAGGGAACAACTAAAGTGAGGGAGGAAATGATGCTTACCGTGTGGTTAGTTTTATACCAATCTCCAATAAGAACAGTAAAGTCATCTGCAGGTTCATCGAATGGGACAGGAATCCTTGGACGACTAAGAATCCTGATGCCTCCAAAACCACCGGCAGCTTTGTGGAACGCTAGAGAAGGGAAATAGTAAAAGCTTCCAATCTGGTCTTTTACCTGGAGGATGTATGTGAAGTTTTTGCCCGGAGGGATTGGACAAGTTGTTCCATACACCCCGTCTTCGAAAGAATTCCTTCGTTGTTGAATTCCATTCCTATATACCACATTTCTACAATCAATAATTTTGAATGTCATATTCATACTAAAATATAATTTGAAACTTGACAATGTTTGGACTTGTACAAAAACTTACGGATAACTTTTTTTTTTTCTACATAACATTAATACAAACTTTGTTAGATTAAATAATTAGCTAACAATGTAAAAAATAACTTTATGGAAAAAGTTGTCAAGGTAAAAATGGCAGTTGTTGTCGGAAAGGAAATATATTGGTTTCACGTGCAGCACTACAAACCTAAGTTAAGCCATACATGGGCATTTTTTGCCGGTTTGTGTATGTGTTTTATAACTTCAAAAACATACTATTAACATCAGATTTAAACATTTTAAAATTCTAAATATGTTTTTATATTCCATCAGCTATATATGCGCCTACCAAGAAAATTCCATAAGGATTAAAAAAACAATTTGGTGTCACCATGCATGCATACTTTAAATTAGGTATCATGCTTTCCTACCTATTTTTTATAACTATATATGTTTCATGAATCCAAAGAAAAAATAGATACACACATATATATATATACACATCATTATTTCATTGTAATATTTACACTGCCAGCATACTTTTACCTAATAGAAAAAGAAAAATTAAATAGATAAAAACACATTCAAATAACTTAAAATTCTAAGTTTTAGTCAATCTTTCATGTATTTGTGATAAAACCATAATATTATGTGTTATTATTTCTCAATCTTTTATATAAAAGAATATATTCATTAATTGTTGTAGTAAAATTCCAGATCTGGGTGCAAATTTCTGTGATGAAAAGTTATTGTTATCTTCCTCGATTAGAACACCTATTGACTTCATAACATTCTTTACTGCATTTTAAGCCCCAAGAACAGATCTACATTTATGTCGCCAGCCTTTACCAATATCTGGAACATTAATAGACTCACCAATTAAAAAAATCCAAGAAATAATTCAATAAAACATGCTTCAAGACGTGACTCCAGTCAAGTTGCCATAAGCTAGGTACGCTCTTCAACGAAGATTGAAAGTAAAACATAGAAATTTCCAGAAGATATGCAATGATACAAAACTATCACTAGTTGTCAAAAGTGGCACATTGGTAGTTAAACTAATCAAGATCACAACAGGCTTTCAGAAAGGAAAAAAAAAACAGTTGGAACCAACTTCGTGATGATTAGATTCAGAATGGTGATCAAAGTTCCATCACATTTTACATAAACGATAAGTTTGTATTTAGCTGGATCCATTTTGATCACAAACCTAAAGTTTGTCAAATGTCGCTCACACATGGATCTGTTTTATAACCAGAAAAAAAAAAAATCAATGTTCAACAAAAAAGCAATAATTTGGTTGCAAAAGTTCATACTCGAAATCTCTGTATCATTGAGCGGTAAAATCAAAATGAATAATATTCGGTTACCAGGAGATGAGAAAAGGTTCATCTAAGCTGTTGATGACGTTGATGATGAGATTATCGTTCGTAACAGAATGAATATCAGGTCCAGGAAACTGTCCATTAATCAAAATCCCCTGCAATTCAAACAAGCGCGCACAAAGTTATTAACAACCGCCTTCCAATCACTTCCGATCCAAAAACAAAAGAGTCAGATAAAAAAATTCAAACACGAGATCAAGATGAAATCCTAGGGTTAATTATCCGTTCCAATCGCATCCTCATCAATACAACAAATCATAAATTAATCGTAAATCTAACAAATCAAACATTAAAAAAGTTGATTTTCTATAGAGTAACATCAACCTGTTGACGAACACCGAGCGGATAGATATTGCCATAAGTAACATTCCAGTTGAAGAATCTGTATGGGTCTTCAGCACCGGCAATGGCGATGAAAAGTGCACCGACGACAATGCAAACTGCAAAATTTGGCGACATTATCTCCGTCGGTGATTTACATAAACACTAATCTCCCTTCTGGCAGCGAAGAGAGATACGATCTGGAAAAGCAAGAAGCAAATGAGAAAAGTAGATGAAAAATTGAAGTGCGGTACAGAGTGATGGAGCTGCTATGAGGGAGGGGCTTAAAAGAAGAGGTGAAGATTCGAGAGGGAAAATTAATTATAAACTAATTATTTATTTCAAATATTTCTATAAAAGCAATAAGTATTTTATTAGTATTATTGAGTTATAGAAAAGGAAAAACATGTCTAACATAAGTTATATATGAAAACAAATTTGTTTATACCATAAAGAAGAAGTAAATAGTACTATAATAATAAGAATATTCGTATTATGCGAGTTATAAAAATAAAAACAAATATGTTCTTTTTTTGTAAAAGGCGTTTTAATACAATATATGGAAATAGATTAGTATTTACCATTAAAAGATAAGTAGTAGCAAAATAAGGATATTCATTGTTTATGAGTTATTTTTAAAATAGCAAAATACTAGTATTTTAACTAAAATAAGACATAAAATGCATTAAATAGTGATATATGTTTACATTATTGTTTCCAAACTCGCAAAATTTGGCGGTCATTCTAGTGATTTTTTCTAAAAATAAATGATATAACTATGATAATTATTAAATTAGATGTTATAAACAAAACTTTTGGTACCTAAATCGCTCGTATCGTCATCATATATAGTACTTATTTCTAAAATTAACTTATAGACGAATGATCGTGTGAGAAGAAGAGTTAAAGTAAGAAGTTTAAAAAGGAATTTGTACTTTTGATTACTTTTAATTAATGTTGATCTAATGGTTTAAATTAAGTCTCATAATCTATACTATCTATACTATATTATAAAACACGGATAAAAAACTCTTAAATACAAATTATTAGGTACAAGGTGTCATCATTTTATGCAAGATTTTAAAATTTTCTTAATTTACAAGTTTCAAAGCACAAGATACATATTACTACTGCAGACTTCTAACACCCATCAATTTGGTATGTGCAGGATCTTCCTTTTATGCAAACTTTTCCATTTATCACTATTAATTAATATATTATATTACTATAAATTTGTTTTAATTATATTATTAAATATGTAATTGGTTATTTTTTCTAGATGTCATTAAAATATCTATATTTTTATACTATATTATAAAGATGGCATAAAAAACTATTAAAAACAAGTCTTAAAGCTTAATGTACCGCTATTTAATGTTAATTACTTAAAAAACAGCCATAAAAGTTGTATGTACTACATTTAATGTTATTCATTAATTTTCAATTATTATCTCTAATCATTTTAACTCCCCTAAAATCATTTCCCACTTTAACTCTCCTAAAATAACTCTCAGCATATTTTAGATATAAAAAATCTAAAATATAATTAAAAAATCTTACTGAATATTTTATAAAAAAAATTATATTATTAAACAAAATAAATTACATTATATTATTAAGTCTAAATTAAACAAATTTATATAAAAAAATCATTATCACTCACTCACAACCATCCAAATTCGTAATGTAAATCAACAAAAAACATAAAATAAAATGAAACATTAAAATTATGATATATCTCGCTGAATTGCGCGAGTACGCTTCTAGTATTATAAAGCACAGATAAAAAACTCTTAAATACAAATTATTAGGCACAAGGTACTATCATTTTATGCAAGATTTTAAAAATCTCTTAATTTACAAGTATCAAAGCATAAGATACATATTACTACTGCAGGCTTCTAACACCCACCAATTTGATATGTGCAAGATATTTCTTTTATGCAGACTTTTTCATATATCACTATTAATTAATATATTATATTACTATAATTTTGTTTTAATTATATTATCAAATATGTAATTGATTATTTTTTTCTAGATGTCATTAAAATATATAAGATAATTATTAAATTATAACAAAATACTTAGTTTTTTAATATAAAAAACATTATATTATTAAGCTTAAATTAAACAAATTTATAAAAAAAACATTATGATCACTTTCTTAAAATCATTCAAAATCGTAATGTAAATCGACAAAAATATAAAGTGAAACATTAAAATCGTGATATATCTCGCTGCATTGTGCGAGTACACTTCTAGTAACTTATAAATTAGCTTGGACCATCTCTAACCCCAACACAAAAATGGAGGTGTTTTCATCTTCAACCCAACACAAAAACAAAATGGAGGTCAATAAAGTAGATCTCTAAAAACATATACTAATATAATAAGGAGTATTAAGTTTTTGTAATTATACATGTATATATTGATTAAAAGTTTAATATATTAAGATGTTTATTATTATTATAACATTTAAAGATGATTTTTAGTATTATTTTTTTTTGCGTGTGATTGGAGTTGGGTTTTTTCAGTGTTCTTTTTTTAGTGGTTGGATTGGAGATGCCCTTATAAAAGAATTTTCAGTTGATCTTTAATTGGGATTGATCCAAGGATGGATATCTTTTATTACACTTTTCATGATAACTACAATTATTACCATAAACCAAGTGTAAGAATATGAGTTAAGACGAGAAGTGTAAGAAGAAACTTGGATCATTGACCACTTTTAAGTAGTGTTAGTCTAATGGTTCAGATTAAGTACCAATATAACCCATGAATTACCTTAAAATATAATTTTCAATTGATATTCAATTAGAATTGATCCAAGGATGGAGATCTCTTCTCACCATTCTCATTGTATCTGTTATTTTTTCCTAAAACCAACTCTTAACTTATAATATTAAATTTCAAGATGGAGGGTGATATAAAATAGTTTTTTTTTTCAAAACTATCAAGAAATAGACACCTAGTTCAAAGAGCAATATCCCTTTTTTTGGAGACTCGGTCCTTTTTTACCTTTTAGCAAAAAAAAACTTAGTGTTTGCAAAGTTTTTCACTACTCTTTTAGGCTTATGGTTTGCAAATCCCTTTGCAAGGGTCAAAAATTGGTCATGTGTAGTAAGAAACACATAAATTAACTAACGTTAAACCCTAGAATGAAGTTTACTAGCAATAAACTCTAAAGGAAATTAGAAGCAAACTTCAAACTTCAAAGGATTTATTAATAATGATAATACAACTAAAGCACAACATTTTAAGGGTTTCTATACAGGAGAAAACGAAACGATAAAGCGACTAAATTATGACTAAAGCCTGTGGGCAAAAATCAAACAATTACGGAATAAAAAAATAGAAAACTGAAAAACGTAGTTTTGAGGCTGGAAACAAGCCTGCATGGCTAAAAACTTAAAAAGTCATGATAATGTAATGGGCTTGATTTGTTGGTTTGTTTCGCTTCTAGGAACATGCTTTAATGATCAGTTTGATTTTTTATTTTTGAAAAGCAAACAAAAACCATTACCAAAGAAACCAAAAGTTAAGTACAACCATAGACACCACCAAACAGTGGCCAACAAACAGCGACAAAACCTCCAAACCGAGAACTAAAGCAGCCCAAAAAAACTAGAAGAATACAAGTATGCAAGAAGCAAACCACCAAACCCCACAGGTTGCACTAAGAAAACAAAAGCAAGGAAAAAACTGATCCAAAAGGTTGTCGAACCAGGCTTCAGCACGACAAAACAGTCAAATTGCACTAAGAGAAACTTCGAACAAACATCCGACTTGAAATTACATTAGCTCCACATGAGTCGACAGCCACGTTATGTAACACCCTAAAAACTCGGGTAATTTTGAAAATTGAAAATTCGGCAATATAACGTTTATAAATAGAGCAAACCACCCAAAAAGGGGAAATGAGTAAGCGTTCACAAAACCTGTAAGGATGCATGGGAAACGATAACAAACTAATCTAAACCACTTCTATCTAGATTAAATAGGTTGTCAACCCAAATCACAAAAAATAAAGTAATTGTTTTAAACGCCAATACTCCAAAATATCTATCATACAAAAATGCCCTCAAGAGACCACGCTCTTCTCTCAACCCCTTGACGACCCGCCGTTAAGGGAACCTGTTATACACATCATTTGAGAAAAAGTGTTAGGCTTAAAGCCTAATGAGAACATACAGTTTATATAAAAGATAGTAAGAAGAATTAAATGCAACATGAATATACTGTTTTCGACAACCGTCTTTGTAAATGGTTTGATAAGCACATAGTGACCTTCCGGCCCAGACTTCATCTCGCGATGACGGGAAAAAAACACGAATTCCAAAGATTGTGGTGAAACACAAAGTAAGCCACTTTCCAAGTTTTGAGCTTACCATACTAGGATCAAGGCCACGAACACGCCGACTCGTACTAAGATGTAGGGGAGGGCACCCAATGATCCCTAGTCATGCTCTTTCGCTAGGATTTACATTTACGACTCACGGCTAGTATCCAGTCCCACATAACCGTACCAAGTTGCCACCCTAGGGCTCAATGTCTCAACTAGCTACATACGGGAATTACCCCCAAATAATAAGTCGACTCTATACATATGGATCCACTAGTAATAGTCTAGACTTGTCACAATAACACTTGTGACCAACTATAATCAAACATATAGTTCATAGTACCACTTGGTTCCCAAATCACATTTTTATGGTTAACTGTTGATAAGAAAATACAAAGCTCAAACATGAAGCATAAAGTTATTTTCTCATTTCCAAATATATGTAAAACCATCTTAATGTAAACATAGACTTCCTCAATTTAAACCATTTATTTCTTTTTCCCGAAATACCACTTTCAACCAAAATACCCATACCATCATTTGAAACACGAAATTGGCTAAAATGCCACAAGTTGAACAATGACTCATAAACATGTGAAAACACCCATAGTTATAAAATAGGACATTGATTGTTTCATCATCATATAAAATGGTAAGGAACTCTAAAATCTCCCAAAATACCCAATTAGGTCAAAACCTTTTTAACAAAGATATATGCAAACAAGAAGATATTTAGATGTCTAAAATGTATTTTGATGTGTATAAAGTTTTAGAAAGTAAGAATGTACTCACAATTGGTTTATTCTAAACCCTAGAAATTTCTAGATGAAGAGATGGTGCTAGCTCTTGAGGAAAGGATGATCTTCACCAAAGGTACTTTAGATTCACCACAAACTGCAGAGAGAAAACGACCTAGCTCTTGAAGAAATCAGATAAAATGACTTATTTTTGGAGCTGATCTAATTAAAGTCTCAGACCCCACTCGCGATAGTGTCATGCGATAGTGACAGTGTCACTATCGCGGGGCACAATCGCGCCATATGTACCGCAAGTGGTACTCCTCTCGCGATAGTGCCCTGGCGATAGTGACATTTTCATTATCGCAAGGCACAGTCACGCCACTGGTATAGAGGCCCGAAAATCCGAGATTTTGAACCCGCGACATGCGTAACGACAAAAGGGAAAAGATACAACGCACAGAAGTATAAATATACGCATAAAAGTCGCAAAACGGACAAATTGGGAATCTGGACGTACACAAATTTACAGGTGTTACACGTTACCCACTCGATCTTCCGTTTCCTCGTTCTTCGCACGACCCATTCGAAGCTTCGAAGTTGGAACTCAAAAAACCGGTCTAACAGCTTCCGTTTATCTCCCTTATAGATTATCTGATTTATGTGCGTCCAAATCTAATACAAAAATGACCAAATTGTTGCTACCAACCACTTCGACCCAGCTGCATCTCTTTCTAGTCGATTCTCAGTGTTCAACACTTCATGTAGTGTTGAAGGCTCATCCCCTCTAATTCCCCACCATCTGAACAGCTCCCTCTACATTTGCTTAACTTCATGACATCTAACTAGTGTGTGATCCCTCGATTTCACATCTTGGACACAACTTCGTGTGTAAGTCCATACCCATTTTATCCAGCACTTCGCGACACGATAGCCTCCCTAGCCTTGCTCTCCACACGAACACACAAGTTTTCTTTGGTAATACCTTTAGCCATTTAGTTTCCACTTAGTTTTCCCGCTCCAACCTGCATGTCTCCTAGCAATTCCCAAATTTTCTGCACCGAGAACTCCCCATCAGCCGCTAACCGCCATTTCGGTTGATCTATTCTACCCATTTTTGGACTCCATCCTTGCAAACTACGTTGGATTTCTTTCAAATCCCCCACTTCTCTCCCTCTCAGCTCCCTTCTCCAATTCACCTCCACACCCCACTCTTCTCCTACCCCTTCTCCTCTCTCCGAAACCGTAGCCTTTTTTGACGTTTCTAATTGTAACAATCGATTAAATCTATTTCCAAACTCCCTGTTTGCAAACCATTTGTCATTCCAAAAGCTTGTTTCTTTCCCATCACCCACCTCTTTCCCAAAACTCGATGCAAAATTCAAACCCACTTTTTCCAAATCTCCACCAATTCATATGATATTCAACCAAGTCGAATCCCCCCCCCCCAATACCACTTAAGATTCCTTTGAGACCACCCTCCTTTCCGTAGATACTCTTGATTAACTTAACCCAAAATGACTCTTTTTCGATTAAAAAAAAACTCCACAACCATTTTCCTAATAGACCCTAATTTGCTACTTGGAGATTACCAACATTTAAACTTCCTTTATTAAAATTTCTTACTACCCTCTCCCACTTTACCCACGCTACGCCTTTGTGTTCGTTCGCCCCCCCCCCCCCCCCCACACACACACAAGAGAGAGAGAGAGAGAGAGACATGTCACTCTCTCTAACTCTCTAATCACTCGAATCGGGGCTCGAAACATCGAGAAGTAGTATAGAGGAACGCTACCAAGAACCGATTTCACTAAAGTCAGTCTACCACCGAAGGAGATCATCTTCGCTTTTCACGTTGTTAACTTGCTTCTTATCCTTTCTATCACCATCTTCCAACTTTCTACTTTTCTTATGTTTGCTCAGTTTGATATGGATTATCATATGAGTTAATTTAAGTTTAACACAACAACAATTGATCCGCTCTTCTATTTTAACCGCCATTCATCCTACATCAAGATTCTAACAAAAAGTGGTAGTTCAAAAACGAGAGACTCTGTCAAAGACCTTCGTTAACTAGGTAGATTTTTTCGTTTTAAAAAAATTGACTAATTGACTATTGGTCCCCTATTTAAAAATTTATTATAATATCATTAATTCTGTAAATTTTAAAATAAATCAAAAATATTAAAGGGACTATTTTAGGATGGATGGATGGATCTTGTGGGTCCAAATGTCCAATTAGTTTTGGTGTTTGAGTTGTCGTTGTTGTAATTTACGGCGTGGGTGGCGGGAGTTGTCACAAAAACACACCTATGTCCACACCACTTTTTTCAACCTTCCATTTAATTACTTCATCCATCTTAAAATATATATTTACAAGAATGATATATTTATACTATATTATAAAGCATGAATAAAAAACTCTTAAATACAAATTATTAGGCATAAGGTATCATAATTTTATGTAAGATTTTAAGAACTTTTAATTTGCAAGTATCAAAGTACAAGATACATATTACTATTGCAGGCTTCTAACACCGTATGTGCAGGACATTCCTTTTATGCAGACATTTTCATGTATCACTATTAAGTATTAATTAATATATTATATTACTGTAATTTTATTTTAATTATATTATTAAATATGTAATTGATTATTTTTTCTAAATATCATTAAAATATATAAGATAATCATTGAATTCTAACAAAATTTATAACTTTTTTATATAAAAAACATTATATTATTAAACCTAAATTAAACAAATTTATAAAAAAAAAAACATTACCACTTTATCAAAACCATCCAAAATCGTACTGTAAATCGACAAAAATAAAACATTAAAATCGTGATGTATATCGCTGCATTGCGCGAGTACGTTTCTAGTATAGTTTTAAATATATATATATATATAATTACTATTACGCTGTGTTCTCAAGTTTTGGAAAGGAAATAAAATAAATATTTGTATTGTTGTTCTTCAGATTGAGATTGAAGGAAAATAAAGGAAAGAAAATAAATTTTCATATTTTTAAGTAGAAGAGAAAAAAAAGAAAATATGTCATTTTTACCAATATACCCTTATTTATTTCATAATGAAATGTAACTAATGAGTATATATGTAATTTTATAAATGTTTTTAATTCTTTTTAAATTCTTTTATTTTCTTTCAATCGGTTTCCTCCTTCCTCTTTCAATCGGTTTCAATCTTTCAACTAATGGTTTCCTCCCACGTTTAGGGGGAAAGTTTTGGGAGAAAAATCAACAAAAATTTCCTTCCCTTTCATTTCCCTCCTTAAAAAAACTCGAGAACACAATATTTTTTCTTTCCCTCCTACTTTTCTTCCCCTTCTCTTCCTTTCCTTCGTAACAAAAAAAAAAACTCAAGAACACAGCGTTACACTTATTGATTAACAAGAGAATAATTTTATCCTTATTTATAAAGTGATAACTTTTTTTCTCCATCTAATAATTAAGGATATAATAAAAAAAGTTGAATTTTCTTTTAGAAATGGACACTAAGGGACTATTTATCAAAAACACTTAGGGGACGTTTGGTTCGCAGATTCTGATGGAATATGATAGAATTGGAATGTTGAATTCCGTTAATCAGATTCCATTACATCGTTTGGTTCATTCTTTTTAAGAAATTGGAATGTTGAATTCCAATGAATTCCACAAATGAAGGAATTCAACATTCCTAGGGGGAGGTGGTATTTCATTGGAATGGAATGTCATTTTTTTTTTGAACAAAATTACCCCTCATACTAATATGCACCACCACATCGACCACCTCCGGCCACCACCACCACCACCTCTGACCACCATTGACCACCACCGACCACCACCACCGACGGCTACCAACACCGGTCACCACCACATCCGGCCACCACCACCACCTTCGCCCATTGCCATCGGCCACCACTATCGTTCAACATTATTAGCAGACACCAACTCTCTCTCTCCTATCTTTCTACTCTCTCTCTCTCTCAATCTATCCTCTCTCTTCTCTCTCTCCTCTCTCTTTACTCTCTCTCTCTCAATCTATCCTCTCTCCCTCTCTCTCTCCTCTCCCCTCTCTCTTTCCCTTTCTCTCCTTTCCTCTCTATCCTCTCTCCCTCTCTCCCTCTCTCTCCTCTCTCTCTATCCTCTCCCTCTCTTTCTCTTCTCTCTCCCTCTCTTTCTCTTCTCTCCTCTCTCACTCATCTCTCTTTCCCTCTCTCTCTCTCCTCTCTCCCTCTCTCTCTCTCAATCTATCCTATCTCTCTCCTCTCTCCCTCTCTCTTTCCTCTCTCTCCTCTCCCTCTCTCTCTCCTCTATCACTCTTCTCCTCTCTCTCCTCTCTCCCTCTCTCCTCTATCTATCCTCTCATCTCTCTCTCCTCTCTCTCTCTCTCGTCATCATTCGTGTGCTAAAATAATCAAATCAATTTTAGTTAAAAATTAAACTATTTAATGACTATTTTATTAAAGTAATTTTTGTTGAAAAAAATTAAAATAAACAAAAAGGGTATTTTGGTCATTTATCAAAATTTAATTCCAATTCTAAAACTACAATTTGTGAACAAAACAGAAAAATTCCAATTCATTTAACAGATTCCATTCCAAATTTGTCAACCAAACAGGTGGTCAAACCTGACAACATTTCATTCCAATTTCTTTAAGGTAAAATTCTTTGACAGATTTCATTCTATTCAAAAACATTATGCGAACCAAACGCCCCTTATCAAATAAGCATTTAACGGCAAAAGTCACTACTCTCATTTATCTTATGGGGTAACATTCCCAACCATCAAAATGTATTGATGATCCTTATTATGTTCACCCGGTAAAGTAATTGAATTAATAAGCGCTTATCAAAGTAAGTGTTTAGCAAACGGTCTCTAAGACAAACTAAAATAGTAGTATAAACATTTTTTTGAGACAGAATGAGTAATGAAAGATAAACCGACACACATGTATGCATAGGGTTTGGTTACAGTGAGAATGAAAGTTATGTGAGAAGGATAATAAGAGATCTCCACCATTAGATGTACATTAGGTTGAGATGCATCGAAATGCAGCAGATCAATTCATGTATCAAACGCAATTCATGAAGTGAGTATGAGATTAAAAGTAATCAAGAATCTAGATCTTTTCTCATTTTTCCATCTTAACTTTTTTTCTCACATGAATCATTGGTCAGTGTATGCATATATGTATATATTTGAAATCAAAATTGGGTACGTTAACAGATGCCGGGGGTTCTATAATCCCATTCACGTGATGCGACATTGAAGTTGGAAGGTGAGCACGTGACCCTCGTCCATCTTCATAACCATTTTCTTATTATTTTCCTCACGGAATGATACCCTTTTGCTTCTTTAATTTCTAAATTAAAATTGACAAATAGATTCTTTCAAATTATTTCATTTTCATGTTAAATTTGTTAATTACCATTTAATATCTTTTTTCAATTAAAGAAAGGGAAAAGTCCAAAAAAATCCAATTGACTTTAGTGTTTGAAATGATTAAGTTATTGGACAATTTTTTGGAACAAATAAGTTCTTAGACATTTCAAAACATACTAAATAAATCATTGGACTTTTGGAAACCTGTTAAATACATCTTTATTACTTAAAAATATAATTTGCAACCTACGTAAAAGGTAAATCTACAAATTGAAAAAAATAAAACAAAAAATATGTCACATACTTTATTCCCCTACAAATAAAAAATGAGGAAATTAACTAAAATAACGAATCTCATCAACCAAATTCATTTTTTAAGTTTTTTCAAAATCTTTATTTAAATAGTCAAAGTTTAAGCATAATTTTTTTTGCCTTACGAATTATTTTGGGCAAAAAAAATAATCTTTATAATTTGTTACTTAGGTGCCGTTTATTTTTTAAGAGGTCTAAAGTCTGAAATAGTATTTTAGTTATGATTAATAAGAGGTGTTGTGTAAAAAGGTCTGAACGATTCAGACTTAAGAGCCATTAAGAAGTTAAAAAAAAAAAAACCCCTTAATTTACTTAATATCTTCTACATTTTTATTTTCATTTTAACTATTTATTATATTAACATAACATAATCGTATATTAACTAAAATATATCAAAAAATACATATTTTTACAAATGACACCATTATAATTTTCTCGACAATACGTTTAAAATGAGCCTAATATTGAATTTTTTGGATTTAATCTCATATTATTAATATCATAAATACGTACAAATTATATTTAATACTTATACTTTCTATCCTTTAGGTTATTTATATAATAATATGAGATTAATCTGTAACTATAAAGGTATAAAGTGTAAGTATTAGAGATAATTCGTACGTATTTATCATATTGAATAATATAAGATTAAATTCAAAAAAAATATTGAGTCATTTTGAACGTATTGACGAAACGATTATAATGGTGTAATTTGTAAAAAAAACTATTTTTTTGATATATTTTAGTTAATATACGACTATGTCTGTTAATATAATAAAAATATAAAATGAAAAAGTAATGGATATAAAAATAAACTAATTAAATAATTATAACTTTATAAGGACGCCAAATGTAAATTTTTTCTAAAACTATAAATAGAAGGTGAATCTTTACACATAAAATATTCTATGTATGGATGTTTTTAGTTTTTTTTTTTTTTTTGGAAAATAATCAGAAGAAAAGACAATATGCAAAAACTTTGGCTATTTTAGGAAAAAAGTTTTGAAAAGTGGTTAAAAAATGAATTTGGTTGATGAGATTGATTGTTTTAGTTATTTTCTCATTTTTAATTTGTAGGCGAATAAAGTCGTCAAATATGTTTTTTTAATTTGTAGTGTTACTTGCTATGTAGGATGCAATTAACATTCTTAAGTAATAAGAATGTATTCAACATGTTACGAAAAGTCCAATGATTTATTTAACAGGTTTTAAAATGTCCAATGACTTATTTGTTCAAAAAAAATGTCCAAGAACTTAATCACTCAAAACACTAAAATCCATTGGGTTTTTTGAACTTTTCCCTTAAAGAAAATGGTATAAATAATCATTTCAGCCGATCATATTTACCTCTTAATCAATTTTCCCCAAAGATTTAAAAAAATCACCATTTTTACAAGTAATCATTACTCAACTTACGAATACGAAGGTGCATTAATAAGTTAAAAAAAAATTGAACCACTTCATTTGTGGAACATGATGATTTCAAAAAAAAAAAAAAAAGTTTTCGACCACCTAAATTTTGAACCCTTTCACTTGCGAAACTCTTCACATACATGAAAACCAAATCAAGCTTCACTTGTTGCGTCCCTTACGCTTTTGGAGGTGTTGATTTTTTTGAAAAATTTGAGAGTGAAAGACATGGTTAAAAGGTAAATTTGGTTGAGTGAAATGGCTATTTGTATCATTTTCCCTTTATAATTACTATAATATATGGTATTCAAACAACGATATGTTTATTATTTATGACTAGTGTTGGGCCCGTGCATTGCACGGGAGGATAAATTTTTTGTTGGAATATTCAACCGAGTTAAAATAAAACATAATTTCTCTGTTAACAGTAAATATAATGTGAAAAAACGAATGTATTTTCATAAGTGGTTAACTTGCATATATTATTAACCGTTTGTTGTTATGGGTTTGTACAATAATATTGATAATAGTTTTGTATTATATTTTTTAAAACTCAAACGACATGTCTCACAACATATTTATCTGACTATTGACTTCAAGACCCCATAGTATTAATCGATAAAAATAAAAATATGTATATATATCTTATTCCCCTACTTCGAAAAATATGATTGTGGGTTTTGAAAAATATAAACAAATCCTCAGTAAATAAAATAAAATATAAAAAAGTAGTTTTTCAAATAAACAAAAATATAGTGGAATACCTTTTGTTCAGTTGCAGGTTTCGCCATTGACACCCGACCGTTCGTCTTATTCTTGTATTCGGATGATACATAGATAAGCTATATATATTTATAGTGAATGCAGAGAATATTTTAAAATCTTTTATTTTCATTTTCGATTTTACATTTAAATGTAAATATATTAAAATTATGGAAAAATAATTTTATATATACATCGTTTCTATTTTATTTTTTTTACACTTGATTAATTTGTAAAGTATTGCGGAATATTTTTATTTTAAAGAATACGATAATTTATTAGTGTATCACGTTATTTTTTATTCATATCAATCTTCTTTTTTCTTCTTTTAATGCTCGTGAAAAAAAAACGTGTAGATTTTATATTATCAAAAAAATACGTGTAGATTTTATATTATGCTAATATAAAATACGTGTAGATTTTATAAAATAAAATAGATTTTATATTAACAAAAAAAATACGGAAGAAAAAAAAGTTTATATTATATCTTATTATGTAAAAAGATTTTATAAAATAAAATATGGAAAAAGATTTTATAAAATAAAATATGGAAAAATCATTATGAGATGTAATATAAAAAAATACGAAAGAAAAAAGATTTTATATTACATCTCATTAATATAGATTTAAATGTAAAATCTACATTTAAAATAAATTATGCTAATATAAAATATATTTTATAAAACCTCCACCAAAAAAACAAATAGTTATATTAATAAATGAGTATTCATTCCACAAATAGATACATTTAAAATAAATTATGTTAATATAAAATATATTTTATAAAATCCTCCACCAAAAAAACAAATAGTTATGTTAATAAATGAGTATCCATTCCACAAATAGATACATTTAAAATAGATTATGTTAATATAAAATATATTTTATAAAATCCTCCACCAAAAAAACAAATAGTTATGTTAATAAATGAGTATCCATTTCACAAATAGATAATTATGTGAGATACTGTGCTTGGAAAGATTGTACCAAAACATTAAGAAATTGTAAATTAAGTAATTGGCTTTAATTAGTTGTAACTTGTGCTTAAAATATTGTAATTAAGAGTTTTTTATACCGTTTTTATAATATAGTATAGATATAGATATGAAAATTGATTTAACAAACGACAAAATTAGACAACATTCAAATGAAATTAAATATGATACCTCTTGTTTTATGAAACTATAGATGACTTGATAGTTACCCTCCTAATTCCTATATATATTGTATTTATTGCACAAATTCATTGTTTAATGTATTATCTGTTTTTAATACTAAACATTGAATGTTGAATTATTAAAGTTGTTTAGAAGTGTGTTAAAAGCACTGTTTAAATGTATGAAAATGTTAATTTTAACATTCAAAATAGTTACCACAAATTAATAATTTTATTAATATTTATATATTAAAAAGTATAACATATCTATAGTTTCATTGTTTTATTTGTTTTTTTTTGTTCTAGCTTAACGAATCATACATTTTGAAAACTAATTTAGGTCTTAATGGGAGAAAAACAAATGCATTATAATTTAAACATGTTTTGCCGAATCAAATATTTTGGTCATTAATAACTTTATTCAATGATTTTATAAAAGAAAGCAAATGACATGTTTGTTTGTTCAAAACATGTTTTCACGATATTATCAATACAAATGTTAGAATGTTCGATAGAAATCTCATATATATTAGTAATTTAATACCAAAATAGTTAATAATTCACACTTTATTCTACACCAAGTCACAACTCCTAGCAAAAATCCTCCAACCCCGAATTTGGGAAATTGAGAAATTTGGAGACGAAGAAGAAACAAGATGGATAATTAAGCGAGCAGCACCATTGGCGATGTGGGTGCACAACCTACAATAATGAAATGACAAGTGATGTTAATGGACAATTCTGATTTTCCAAGAACGAACAAAGTTGGTTTTGGTTTTTTGGTGACGGTGCACCAGAGACAACTTCTTGAATGCCAACTACCGATTATATGACAAGACATATAAAAAAACATGTGACTTGACTTAATAAAAAGGACAAATATCATTAAAAATTGAATGAAAATATATATATATATATATATATATGTTGTTGCATGTTATTGAATGAAACTTATAATCTTAAAGGTCTGCCACATAGTGGTACCCTTAATTGGGTTGGGTCGTGATCGACGGAGATTAGTCGGATGACATTCTTAAGTGGAAGTCCGGATACCCCAGGAACGTGTGCGTGTGTTAACTTGCCGTTAAAAAAAATTAAGTATATATTTTGCATTTTACCATTTTAAATATATTAAATAAATAGTTAAATAATGGTGGGCGAAAATCAAAGTCAACAAAGTTAAAATCAAATTATTGATTAAAGTCAACCGTGAAGTGGAAGTCAAGATTCAAATATGCAAGTTCTCATTATTTTTGAGTGGTTGCCAGGGAGTCTTTAATCATTATACTCAAAAAAAAGAAAAGAAAAGAAAATTATTAAAAAATGAATTTCATTAGAAGCTATTATTAATCTTTGTTATATATATTTTTATACTTAAAAAGTTTTGGTTAATGTGGGTTTTATTGGTGTCTAATATGTTATACGTGTGTGTGGATAGCCACAAATTTTTATAAACAGGTGGTGATTGGTTTGAGTGAATTTTTTTAAAAGATTTTTATGTCATGAGAAGAATTGGAAATTTCTTAAGATTATTTTTATATTTATAATGTGTATGTATGTTACGAAGAGATAATATATATATATATATATATATATATATAGGGGTGGATTCAAATGAAAATTCATCTTTCATTGTGTACATGAGGACAAATCTTAACCATTGATCAAAACTTAGAAAAATAATCAATGGTTAATACATAATAAAGTTAATTGGGAAGTGATTAAGGACAAAATTGTAATTTTAAATCAACGCCTACCTTCTTTGACTTTTTATTTTTATTTTTAATTAAAAAAAATTTACCCCCTTAAACTTTAAAATATGACATCCATCTTGATATAGTTTTTTTTTCGTTTTAACTATTTTTTACGTGAAATTCTATATACGTGTTATATTCATTATGAATATGCATGCACGTCTTCGGGTGTCTACATTCAGTATGAATAACAAATGTGAATGTTCATTCACTATTCATGATGAATTATACCATATGCAGGATGAATAATACAATATTCAGAATTTTTTTTGTTTTAACCGTTTTTTACGTGAAATTCTATATATGTGTTATATTCATTATGAATATGCATGGACGTCCTTGGATGTCCACATTCATTATGAATAACAAATGTGAACGTTCATTCACTATTCATGATGAATAATACAGTATTCAGGATGACTAATACACGAATCCATGATTCATGTATTATTTATCATGAATCGTGTATTATTCACCCTGAATGTTCTATTATTCATCATGAATGATACATTATTCATGATGAATAATATATGAATGACCCGTGAAGGTGTAGATACATGGCGCACTCTCTTTTGTTTTCCAATTCATAACCGAAATTTGGTTTAATTCATTATGAATATGTATACGCATCCTCGGATGTCTCACATTCAATATGAATAGCAAATGTGAACGTTCATTCATTATTCATGATGAATAATATAGCATTCACTATTCAGGATGAATTACACAACATTCATGACGAATAATACACGAATTCATGAATCGTGAATTATTCACCCTGAATGTTGTATTAATCATCCTGAATGATACATTATTCATGATGAATAACACCAGGGACGGATCTAGAAATTTTTTCATACGGTGGCACCATATAATATAGACAAAAAATAATTACAAAAAACACGGTTTTTTTCGACGTGTTTTCATCTTTTCACCGACGTTCAATATTACCCGATGTGTTTTTAGCCTATTTCCACAATTTCGAGGGATTTTTAAAGTTGTTTGCTTGATTTCGAAGAATTTTTAAGTTTTTTTTATCGATTTCAAGAGATTTTTTCGGTTTTTTTGGTTGATTTCGAGAGTTTCTTTTGGTTTTTTTGGTTGATTATGAGGTATGGTTGCACCTTCTTGAAGTTTTCAAAATAATACGGTAGCACCTTTCAAAACGATACGGTTGCACCTTATACGAACCTAAAAATTTTACCCTTCGTCGGATAAATAATACGGTGGCACGTGCCACCGTAGCCACCATACTAAATCCGTCCATGAATAACACATAAATGACCTGTGAAGATGTGGAGACGTGTCGCGCTCTTTTTTGTTCCCCGATTCACAACAGAATTACTCGATAGGTTATCAATTCGTTTTGATGGGTGTTGGGTTATGGTGCTGAAGAAACGTGATGTCTTACAACGTTGAAGAAAGTGTTGAAGAAGGTGATGTCGAGTTACATGCTTACGGTGTCGAGGCGTTGTACAAACTTGAACGTACATAAATATTCAAAATGAATATAACACAAATATAGCATTTCACGTAAAAAACAGTTAAAACGACAAAAAAAAAACTATATCGAGATGGATGTCATATCGAAGAGCACGAAATTCTCGTTTTTTGATGTAATTTGTTTGATTAAAATATTAGTCATTTTTAAGATAATTTATTTTAAACTTCAATTGGGTAAAAAGTTTTTAATTAAAAAAGAAAATAAAAAGTCAAATATGGTAGGCGTGTGTTTAAGTTTTCTTCCATTTTTACTCCTAAGCATTTTAAAATTAAAAACTCTATTTAATATGAGTTGTTGGATCAAAAAAGATTGAGTGATTGAGATTTGCCTCACGTGCACAATGAAAAATGAGTTTTCATTTGAACTTTCCCCTCTCTCTCTCTATATATATAGGGGTTGTTTTATTTACAACCCTTAAAAAGATTGCAAACCTTGTAACACACATCTTAACCGTCGGATTCATGATCGGCGGTTACAATAGATTTGGGGTCCAATATTTTTAATTAAAAAAACAGAAAAGTAAAAATAAAATAACCGTCGATCATGAATCCAACGGTTAAGATGTGGGTTGCCATTGATGCAAAATATCCTTCCACTATATATATATATATATATATATATATATATATATATATATATGGGTTTAATTTGCAACCCATGAAAATCTTACAACCCATACAATCCACTTCTTAACCGTTAGATTAATGATCGACGGTTTCAATACATGTGGGTCCAATATTTTCAATTAAAAAAATCAAAAAAATAAAAACAAAATAACCGTTTATCATGAATCCAACGGTTAATATGTGGGTTGCATTGATTGTAAGATTTACATGGGTTGTAAATTATCCTTGGTATATATATATATATATATATATATATACTAGCAGTGTGCCCGTGCAATGCATTGGGTGAGTAAGGTGTGAACTTTTTATTGTAAATGAGAAGCCCTCGAGCGTGTAGCTCAATTAGCCAAAGAGATACATAATAGATTATAAGTTCGAATATTGTTGGAGATGGCTTGAATACATCCTTTAGCCTCAATCGCTAAATCAACTCTGAAATACATCCTCACAATGTGCCATGATACATCTCAATGCCAAAGGATACATCCTCACAATGCGCCTTTGATCTCGAAGTCGTCAAATGAAACCTGGAAAAAAAATCCATAATAGAATCATTAAACTCTAAAAACAAAAACCAAGAATTCATGATCAACAGTAAAACACAAATTTTTAAAAAGAAACAAAAAAATTAAAATCAGAATTATAACAAAACAAAGTGATCCTACTTAGCTAAAAAGTACATAAAACACACCAAACAAAGTCCATATACATATTAATCAAGGTTTAGACTTAGGGGTCGTTACTAAACACTTACCCAGTAAATGCTTATCGGGTCATTTACCTTACCATATGAACATGACAATGTTCGAAAATCTTACCCGGTAAGAGTGATGATAAGGATGGTGAGTCTTACCCGATAAGTGAGGGTGATACTCTTACCCGGTAAGTAGGGGTGTACAAGAAATCGTCAACACGCGAAACCCGCGAAACCCAACCCGCTAACAACCCAATCAAACCCAACCCGCTCACCCGCTAAACCGCCAACCCGCTAATTAGGAGGGTTGAAATTGGGTTAGCATAACTCAACCCAACCCAACCTGCTAACCCGCCGCTAATATATATTATTTCGATATATATATATATATATATATATATAATATTTACAATCGTTATAATTTTCAACCCAAAAAATATATAAATATATTAGTCTAATTAACAACCCAAAATATATATACAAATATTAGTTCAATTTACAACCCAAAGCCCAAAACTAATCCAACTACGTCAAGGCTCGAATTAATTCAATTAGGTCGATCGATATGTCTCAATAAGCACGAATGCACGAGTACTGAAACAACTAGATCTACATTTTTGTTTTCATTGCATAAGTAAACATATGAAGTATGTTTTCAAACAATGGATTTTAAATTAGAAGTATAAACCTAAATGAGATAAGGAGTATGTTTTCAAATAGAAGTTGGAACCATGAATTTTTGTTTTCTTTACATTGATGTTGTTAAGTTTGATTTTTATTGCGTAGAGAAATATCAATTGTGTTTTTTTGTAGGTTGTAACTTTGTATTTTTATATCATATTTACTATGTATACGAGCAATGAAAAATACTCCTAAGTCTCCCAAAATTGAATACAATGTTAAATCAACACGTTTAAGAAAAGGGATGTAGAACCTCGAACATTTGTAATCACTAATAACTTTGTTGGCTACATTTTTAGTATTAGTTATCGTATTTAAATCGTCAACTTTATGTATACTTATAACCCGCCAACCCAACCCAACCCGCCCTAACCCACAAGGGTTGGGTTGGGTTATACTTTTGAATGGGTTGGGTTGGGTTGAGAATTTTCAAACCGCCGTAATTGGGTTGGGTTGTAAAAATGTCAAAAACCGTCCAACCCAACCCGCGTACACCCCTACCGGTAAGCACTTACGGGGTAAATTGTTGCATACGATATCATTTTGATGAACTAAAATCCTACCTGATAAAGTAAGTTAGGGTGTTGAATGTTACCGGTAACATTTACCGGGTAATTTATTGCATACGATACCATTTTGATGAACTAAAATCTTACATAGTAAAGTAAGTTAGAGTGTTGAATGTTGCCGGATAATCTCCCTGCATCAGATTCAATCAACAAAAGCAATAATGTTCAAAAAGTAGAGCCACTGTGCTAATTCAGACTTTTTTATAGCCAGAATCTAAAGCTCGATAATCCACCGTTTGTGTTTATACATACTTTTAAAGGCCACAAGACAGTTGCAGTGTTTAAGATATAACCTTATGCAAAGTGAAAACAACTTTTAAATCTGAGAGTTATTGTACCCATATATTCCAATGAGGTGATCCGGTTGATACAGTCCTGTAGTAGAAAACAAGGTAAAATAAGTATCATAAAGCCCATAATAGTTGGTATCAAATTAAACAAGGGATGTTTAGGACTATCAACTCTAGCATAAGCAGATAGAAATATTAATTCAGATTTACAAGAAAAAAAACGAATGACTTTTTATAGAGAATATATAAACTTCAAAAAAAAAAGGAAAAAAAGGGCACCTATGTCCGTAGACTGAATTCTGAGAAAAGATCTTCTAAAGAAGTACATTTATGTTTCTGAGTGAGTGCAATTTCAAAATATTTCTCAAACATACAAGGATTAGCAACTAAGAAGTCAACATTCCAACTATCTACTATTAAACATCATAACACAACTATGTTACACAGGGTACAACATTTGATGCATCCAGACCTGCAAACGTAAAAAGGTCACAAGGAAACTGCTGGTAAGAATTTTAAGAACAAGCCCACATATCCATTCCAACCAGAATAATATCAACTGATGTAAACCACCTTTTTACCCAAACCCAACGGATACCTTTAAAAAAACCCTAACCCATTTTGATAGAAACAAATTTCCAAACTCTAGACCATACCTGTAGCTACAAAATTCATATAACCAGCATCGTTTGAGAACCAAATGAGGTTTTGAGACTGATTAGGTAGAAATTAATTAAGGTGAGCATTTTTTATTACTTACCTTCAAATCGAGAATTGCTACAAATGGTCGGAAGAGCATGTTTGATTACCTCTCAAAACCTAATCCATTGCCCCCGCTACCGCTGCCGCTTGTGGTGCTCTGGTGGAAAAATGAAGATACAAGTCTGTAGGGGGAATTAGATGCTAGATGGAGAGTTTGAGAGAAAGTGAAATATGGGAGCAAGAGATCAGACATGTGGCAGGAGCGAGACAGCAAGACCGGTTATTTGGTAGAAGAATAGTAATGAGTATTCGAATTTTGAAATTTGAAATTTGAAATTTTGAATGGCAGAAAACGATGGAATGTGGAGCTGATACAGAATATTGGGAAGCCACACTTTTGATTTTCTGGCGGTGATGGAGTCAAAACAGAAAAGAAACAAATATGAATTTGAAAAGAGAGCTTTGAACATACCAAAAGTTGGCTTGTAAAATGGAAAGATAAAGTGATGCAGTAAAAACTTGTACATTATGCAACACAATTTGTAATTAAGAGATTTCAACATTTTGTGCCTTAACTACTTGTACTCTATGCTGTAAAAGTTGCACTTAAGACTTTTGGTCTAAATGTTTATATATGTAGTATATATATATATATATATATATATATATGTGTGTGTGTGTGTGTGTGTATGGAATTTGAGTTACCTAGAAAATACATTAATATTTATTTAATAAATAACATTGATTATCTTAAATTAGTGGGTGAGGGTGCACCTCACGGATCTTATAAAATTTTGGAGTTCTCAAATGATTAATTCTCGTAATATATATTTATATATATATATGCAGATCTGGCTATCACTCAACTCCGATCTACTTCCAACCTCAAACATTCCATCAGAAGATATTTACAATGCCAGGAAAGCTTATACACATCGATACTTAATTACCAACATCTAATCTTCCTTTAAATTCCACCACTGATAGGTCAACTTTTCTCATGATCTAATCGTGATACTCCTAAACATTCCAAGATTCACTGACTTCACGAAACGAGTCGACACTTAATGTCAAAATGGTGACATCGAAAACATGAGCATCCCGCCCAATACTTCATTCCAGAAGTGTTGTCGCATTAAGGTTGACACCTAACAGAGGACTAGTACTCCCAAATCTTACGTCCCTAACAAACGGACCACAATAATTCCCTTGTTCCCGGAAACCCACCAAGATGGCACACCGCCAATAAGTAGCACGACGTCAAACGACCAAGCAACCCATCAAGTCGGACCCAACCAGGCGCATATACTCACACAAGGTTTTACCCCGCAGGATTACCGAAACATGAAGATCACCTCTTAGTTAACTGGAAAAACATGAATCTATTACCTCGATTATTCGTGCATGCACAAATTCAAATTTGAAACCCAACAATCAAGGCTGACCACAAGTCGGATCATTCAACGCGTCAAATTCTAAGGACTCCTCTCGTCCCTAATTACAACTCTTTTCAAAATAGGGTCTTAAATCTATAGCCCTAATGAGTTCAAGGTTTTTCAATTATCATGTCAATCGAAATTTTAAAAAACTTCCGAATACACAAGCTTTATTACGATTAATCGCATGAGTAAAACTCACTACCGATTTCTCGATAGGTGTGTAAAATGATCATCAATAGCACACATGTAAAGCAATTTCGAAGTTCGTTTGGTCTTTACTCACGTTAATAAAGGCAATAACAAAAGATGCACATAAAAATTTCAAACGGACTACCATGGTCCTAGCATGCCTCAAGTTATATCGTGTACGAATAATAATTTTATGTATTAAAACAATGTACAACCAAGCGTTTGGACAAACTCCCAAAGAATAAATCTACGTAATCCAGTTCTAAGAAATTCTTTTAACCACAATATGACATGGAAGAAAATTCGCCAATAAGACCCGCAAGCCTGAGTTTATTTCTGAAAATTTAACAAAGCAAAACGCGCATGCGATTTGGTTAACTTAAAGCAATTTAAATCGGTTTCAACTCTTAATAAAATGTTCTTTGTCCCCATAATAGTGGTTGCCATAACATGCATACCGATAACTCATTTAATGTATTTGTGAAAACTTATAATCGTAAAATCAACGACTGAAGCATGTTCAAGACAAAAGTTCAACACAAGACAATATAAATCTTACATATGTTTACTCACACCAACAGTATAAATTAATTTAAATTTTAAGTAACGTGCAACGAGATATACTCATATAAACTGAGGAAAATCACACAATATTGAAACTTCCAAAAATAACATACGGGATAACACTTACTAACAAAATCTCAAGACGCCCCTCACGGTTGCGAAAAGACATGTGCAAAACCCGCATGATACAAAAATGTTAAACAATGACTCATGAGTTAACACACACAACAATTCAAGTATACGCGTTTCCAAAATTTTACCTACGTGATGCAAACTGTCGTAAAATAAAACTCCATATGACTTGACTGAATTTTTTTCATAAAACTCATCGACGCTAAAACCAAACGATGCCAAAATTTTCATTTCCCAACATAAAGTATAAAACGACAGTATGTCTAAAAATGTTAAAATTCTAAGAGTTTCTCTTTTATCGCAAAGTAGAATAAAGTGACACCTTTCAACAAAATTTACATGAGACGCAACGCCTAATATACTCGTAAATTTACACGTAATGAAGTTAAAACTTACGCATTTCAAAGTACACTAATAATGCGTAGGAAAATGTCACAAAATAATACTTCATAAAACTCAACAAAGTTCACACGAAATAAAATTTTCTATAAAACTCGAACATCAAAACATAGGAATAACTTTTTTCTCTAGGACCTTAACATACGTGGAGGAGATCCCATGTCAAGGTCATAAATCGCAGTTACTTGCACGAGACTCTAAACAAGGTCGAATCACAAACACTACGATATCCTAAAATATCATTCGACAAAACAAGGATAAAGAAAATCTCAGCAAGGTCTGCAATCGTATGCAATAAAACAATTTATGCATGTTTAAACTCATGGTTTAAAATCTCGTGTATGCTAAACCTTTTTCCAAAAATTTCGTAATTCTACTCCATTATGTTTTGAGAACATGAGAAACAATTGATGCAAACTTATTTTAGAAGCAAGTTTCGTGCATGAATGTTGGTTGGCTCTCGGCCTCCTAGGTCCACGCTTCCCAATTTCCTAGCCACACTATTGACAACCGAATGCATCAAACATCCTAAAGCAATAATCACACCAATATGATTAACTTACAATCTCTTCTTGAAATAGAGTCTCTTTATCAAGCCTATGGTTCTAATTTCAATCAATAATCCCGATTCAAAATGGTCAACTTAATGTATTCTTCATAGTTAACCATCACTCCAAATGTCAATGCCATAAACATCAACTCTTCTATTGGCTACTCGTTTAGAAACTTTCACACTACCCCAACGGTCATCATACATAGGCAGTTCAAGCATACCCATGTAACATGTAGGTTCACCACAACACTGGCCAGGTGCAATTATGAACGTACCGTACATGATCATCCTTGCTACCCTCGACGAGTTTCCCGTTTCTAACGACTCTATCAATCTCAAAATATCCTAACTTAAAGTATCAAATGGTGCAATTCTCTCTTTCAATCACCTAAACAACATTAGTTTGAGTCTAGGTATCCAAAATCAACACGTAATTCTCTCAAACTTATGCTTTGATACCAACTGTAACACCCTCAATCTGGAAATAACAACTAATTTAAAATTTTCTAATTACATCGATAACTGAATCATCTACAACAAGAAATTAAGGTTTAACTTCAATAAGCACATTTCAATCCTTATACACGATATATGAAAGGCACGGATGTTACTAAAACCCAATAACAATCACTATCTCCAACTGCAGAAGACTTCACCAAACTACTCACCCTCGAGTAAATCTAGGGCTCATCTCTTCATAGCACCGCTAGAACCAAACCCCAACTGGACCTCATGCACATGCCGACAAATAAAAGCTTAGGCTAACGTCTAGTGAGTTCAATAGTTTTTAACATGAATAAATATATTGCTAAAGGAAAGAATAAAGTTTTTAAATCATAATCTTCCAAAATGATTTACTTTAAATATTAAACGACCCATTTTCCAATAACACGTCTTTAAAGACAAATACCCAACATAGAGCATTCATTCGTAAAGTAATTTCAACCCAAAACTCACACAAAACGGGAATAGAAATAAAACTCCGAATTGCTTTATCGTACCATAAATGTCGGTGTAAACAATAAAACATTTTTAACCGACGGTCATGCAACTCAACGACTAAAATTTTGATTAACCCAAGACACAAAGTTGGTTTAGGCAAACCATTTTCCAAATAAATTCATACCCTCATATTTCCAAAAATGCCTCGTGACACAATGATATGCATTTTCCCAAACATGTATATGAGATCAAGTACTCAAAAATGACAATTACGTCAAATAAACTCCATTTATATAAAATTGTTAAGGACACATGTCAACATGATTTATTTATCAAAATGTCCAAGAATGTATGTTATATAAGTTCATAAAGTTAGACATTTCCAAATAATCAAAACTTATCAGCAATTAACAAATTTCATGTAACACACAAAACACTTTAAAATAATATTTTGGAATGTACACTGTTTTCATAAATCATCTTGAACTCACCTCGCTAGATTTAGGCTAAATCTAGATTTTACTCCAACTTGGAGATTCCTTGACGAAACTTGAATCCTCCAAGCCAAAACCTAGATCCAAACATTTCCAACCGTAAATAACCATATATAAACATTCCCCAAACATTTTACATGAAGATCTCATCTTATCTCAAAACCCTAATTCCCATAGATGAAGAAAAGAGAATGTTACCTTACCCACAACTTGAATCCATCAACAATGCACTTCTAGGTCACCAAAATGAGTCATAAACTTCCAAACTTCGAAATGATGAAAAGGGTTAGGTGGAAACCCTAGAAATTGATGAAGATGATGAAGGAGATGAAGGGTTCCAAGCTTTCTTATCAAATCTTTAGCTTAGTGAAGAAGATTCTTCATAAACTTCAAGGATTGTGGCCTCCAATGGTTGAAAACCCTAAATAACCCAAAAGTTTCGTTTTGGGAGAGAAAGGAGAAGAGAGGGTGAAGAATAAGTGAAATGGGAGTGAAAATCGAATTTTAATCATAGCCTGGGGTCGGCCGCGACATTGCCACGCGACCTTGCCCTGTGGCACAATCGCTGGCAATGTCGCCAGGATTGTACCGCGGGTGCTCCCTTGGCCGCAACTTTGCCCCGCGAGAATGCCCTGTGGCACAATCGCGGGCATTGTTGCCGAGGGCCTGCCGACGCCCGAAATTTTTCCGCTTTTCGACCGAAACTCTCACATCGCTTTAAAGATCTAAAGTAGGTCATTTCCTTTCCAAAGCTAATGCTCGTAAACCACAAGATGGGCTTGGAGTAACCTTTACTCGTTGGAAATTTACGGATGTTACAGTCTCCCCCGTCTTGCATAAGGTTTACCATTGGAGGATCCGTTCATTATTGTTATTTAATGTTCCATGATTATTTATTAATACACTCACTTTATTGTACTTGTAATTTGGATGTTCTCACTAGGCTCCAAGCCTAACACTTGTTTGCCTTGATGTTCATATCAGGTTCCTTTAGTGGTGGGGTGACGAGGCCTTGAGTGGAGAGTTGGACCGATTTTTGGAGACATAGCTTTTGACGAGACATAGAGCGTACAACTATACTTGTCGATATATTGGGAATTGATGACGACACCCAATTGTAATCTAAATTGGATTGTTTAGATTAAGTAGGTTGTTGGTCCTCTTTTCATTTTGTTGGAATTTGTAAACGATGTTACTTTCCCCAAATTGTGTTGGGATTGTGTCATTTGCGAAACTTTATGTCTTATACAAAATGTTTCAGGTTTAAGTTCCCTCCAACTTATAAACGTTATATTGCGAAAATTTTATTTTTAAACCACCAAATTTTAGGGTGTTACAAACCTGTTTGGTTAAGACATGTTTCCTATAAATGGGAGTTTTTAGGTTCGAATCCCCTTCCTTGCATTTCCATTTTTTTGTTTATTTATTTACCAAGATTTTGGATGTTACAAAAATAAACTTGGCTCGTTTTTTAAATTTAAAACTATCTTAAATGTAATTAATTTCTAATTATATAAAACAAGTATTTATTATCCATCATAATTTGATACTTGATATAGTTGTTTTTTAACGCCCCTTCAAAATTTAATATGATCACTTATGCTAGTGAATTTTATCGACCTGGAACCTTTCCTCATGCTTGTCGAAGAGGTGGGAATGGGGGAAGACGACGGAGAAGAGGAAAGGGGGAACGGCTGGTGGTTTAAAGTGGTGGGGATAAAGTCACGACAACTGTTGAAGATGGGGGGGGGGGGGGGATTGCATTCCAACCATGGTGGGGGAAGAAAAGCATATGAAAAGGCAGAAGTGGTGGTTGAAGGATTCTCAGTTCCCACCATCGATGAGGGTCACGGTGGGAGCAGGTCGGGGGACAAAGATGTTCATCAAGAACGAGGACAGAAAAGAAAGAGATATGACGGGTGGTCACTGATTTAATGGGGTGTTTGGGTAGGTGGGGCGTTTACCCACATGATTTCTTCGAGATGTGCATAAGTGTAATCTCTCTCTCTCTCTCTCTCTCTCTCTCTCTCTCTCTCTCTCTCTCTCTCTCTCTATATATATATATATATATATAATAGTAGTAGTAGTAATAATAATATATTTGTTTATTGTCTAGCAGAGAATTAAAAAAATGCTAAAAAGACTAAAATACCCGAAAGTTAACATACTCCTTACCATAAATTAGTTAGAGGGACTAATGTTGTAACAAAATGGCAACCAACAGTGACCAAAAGTATAATTATTTCAATATAAAGACAAGACTTAATAGTGAATGGTAATCTATGAGACCAAAAATGTAATTTACTTTTTTTTAATAATAAAATCATGCAATAGGATTCAAAATGCCTCTCAACTAACAATGTTAATGAAAATTAAATCTCTTACTATTTAATCATTATCTCTAACAATTTTAACATAATCAAAACAGGATAAACATCTAATTTAAAATATATAAGATAATCATTTAATTATAACAAAATACTTATTTTTTTATATATAAAACATTTTAATCATTATCTCTAACAATTTTAACTCTCTAAAATCACTCATCATTTCAACTTCCCAAAAAATCAAATTTTAAATATAGAATTTAACTAACTGATAAACATAATCAAAACGGGATAAATATCTTAATTTAAATATAAATAAATTTAAAATATACAAGATAATCATTTAATTCTATCTATATTTATATCTATACTATATTATAAAGATGGCATAAAAAACTCTTTTAAAACTTAAATAAAAAATGAAAACTAAATCTCTTACTATTTAATCATTATCTCTAACAATTTTAACTCCCTAAAATCACTCATCATTTCAACTTCCTATAAAATCAAAATTTAAATATAGAATATTAACTAACTGATAAACATAATCAAAACGGGATAAACATCTAATTTAAAATATATAAGATAATCATTTAATTCTAACAAAATACTTATTTTTTTATATATAAAACATTATATTATTAAACCTAAATTAAACAAATTTATAAAAAAACGTTATCATTTTCTCAAAACCATCCAAAACCGTACTGTAAATCGACAAAAAAACAAAAAATAAAAGAAAACATTAAAATCGTGATGTATCTCGCTGCATTGCGCGAGTACGCTTCTAGTTTCAATATAAAGACAAGACTTAATAGTGAATGGTAATCTATGAGACCAAAAATGTAATTTACTTTTTTTTAATAATAAAATCATGCAATAGGATTCAAAATGCCTCTCAACTAACAATGTTAGGGGTCTTTCACTAAACGCTTACACGATAAGTACTTACAGATTTATTTACTTTATTGGATGAACATGACAATGATCGAGAATCTTACCCGGTAAGAGCGATGACAAGAACCGATAGTCTTATCCGGTAAGTGAGGAGTGATGGATTTTACCTGTAAGCGCTTACCAGATAAAAATGTTGTATACAATGTTGGTTTAATGTACTAAAATCTTACCTGGTAAGTTAAATAAAAGTGTTAACTATTATCGGTATGTAATTACCGGGTAAGTGTTGGATAAAGAACTCCTACTAGTCAGGCCCGTTCCTGACATTTTATTGGCCCTGGGCGAGATGTAGAAAAGGAGCCCTCGATAATTATGAAAAGAAAAATATTTGATATTTTTTTATTATAAGAAATAAATTGAATTCAAAAATACTAATAATCGTATAAATTCGTTTTTCCTAGTATTCTTATACGCAAAATCAATCAATAATTATTTCTAAATTAAATTAATGTTATCTGCCATATCAATTTTACATAGCATCATTAATCTGTTCTACCGTCAAAAACATCCTTATGATGTACATTTAATATATAAAATGACATATTTTTGGGTCAAAATGTTGACTATTCGAAGTAATACTCTATGTCTATGTAAATCAATATAAAAACAATTGGATTTTCATCTCACTGTAGGTTAATGTTTCTCATCCCCTTTTTAAATTTTTAGGGTTGAAATAAACTTTTTCAGAACCGTCAATCTTAGAATCAAAACTCATTTTGGTTATAGCTTAAGATTTAATTATTGTTTTATAGATATGATAGTACTTAAGATTAATACACTCAATGTTAGGTAATAAATAGTCAATGATGTTTGAAAAAATAAGGGTATATATATAAGTTGAACCATTTCATATGATTGATTATTTTTTTTTCAAAAGATAAGAGTGAGTTCTCTTAGTTAATAACAAAAAATCTACTATATTCTAATACAAATATAGAATACAGGTGGAATAATTATAAAATGTTATAATATATCAATATTTTCTAGGTTAGTAGTTTTAGACTTTGATACTAGATAAAAAATCATAGAGAAACAATATGCAATATTATAAAATGAACGATCAATTAACTTTTTACATATTCTCTTTTTAATGTAATTAATTAATAAATGTTTGGGTTCTTAATATAATACCAAATTATTTGGGTCTCATTAGACTTTGAATTTTTAACAGGACGAGTGGGAAATGAAGATGGAAGATATATCAAAGTTTTTTAGACAATTAGTTTTAGACTTTGATACTAGATAAAAAACTTAGAGAAATAATAAACAATACAATAAAATGTACGACCAATTAACTTTTAACATATTTTTTTCTTTTTAAATGTAATTAATTAATATATGTTTGGGCTCTAACATAATACAAATTTTTGTAGGTCCTATGAGATACTAAAAAATTTGTCTCTTTTATTTACTACTTATTTATTATAATATATACTAAAAAATATTGGGCCCCTATTTCTCATGGGCCCTGGGCATACGCCCGGCCCGCCCTCCCCATGCACGGCCCTGCTACTAGTTTGAGAGCAAAATATATACCAAAATGACTATTCTTGCTCACTTTCATAGTGTTCATAAACCAGAGGGGCTAAAACTGTAGTTTACTCCATAAAGGAAAAATTAAACAACTGACCCACAATCCAATTCAATCCAACATCTTACCCCGATTCCGTTCTCCTGCCGCCGCTTCCCTGCTCCTCGTCGCCGTCTCCTCCGCCAACTCGTCGCCGTCTCCACTCTGATCGTATCGAACATAACAGGTATCCCCAAACCCTAATCTGATCCTAATCTAGATCTGTTAGTTGTTTGAAACCCTATACATGTCTTATTTGTTTAAAGGATTGAAATTGAATCTGTTGTGGTTTTTGATTTACCGAAAGGCTGTGATTCTTGGTAAGTGTTGTTGTGTGCATCAGTTACGTTGTGGGGCTAATTTGATTTAAGTTTTCCCCAATTCATGTAATCATATTATCTGCTTTTGCCCAAATGTGAACTGCCTTATCTCGTCTTCTGATAATAAACCTACGAAAGTGGCAGACCCTTGTTGATCATCCCATTGAAGACCAGAAACCTCTGTGTAATTGGAAACCTAGTTGCATATGCTGCACTTGTTAACTTGATTTCATGTTTGTTTCACTATTTTGAACATGTTTTATAGTGCCGAATCTTCATTTTCTCAGCTTACATCTGAAAACAAGTTTAGAACCCATTATTGAACAAAACTGAACATAGAGTGGTTCTATCTTTAAAAAATTCAATTGAAATACAGTATGAAATATTCGTTTGCTCATTACAAACCATTTTTATATACCTATTGTAAACGTATTCCTACCATCTCAACCTTTGATTTTGTATAAAACACTTTGATTTTAGTTTCCAAACGAAACAGTTTGACTCTTGTAAAAAGTCAACTGCTTTATGTACTGGTTTAGATTTCCTTCAACAAATGTCTTTTGATGTAAGGTTTCTTATTCTAGCACCTTCTTTACGTTCCCCGCAAATCCATATCACGTTTATACTTGTTTCTATGTTAAAACAAGCATTTCAAACCAAGAAACTCAGTTTGACTTTTGTAAAAGGTCAAATTGTTTTGTAGTTCTTGAGCTAAATCCTTAATTAATCACCCATACAACTTTGATCCTCTATTTACATTTATTAGCTGCAATGTCATTTGAAAATCTTTAGTATGTTTTTGTTTAAGATCAAAGGAGTACTAACACATAACGTAAAAAATGTCAAGTTTTGGAAGAGGTAGAGTGTGTGTGTGTATATGTATATGTATATGTGTGTGTGTGTGTATGTATGTATGTATATGTGCGTGTCTGTATGTATGCTTGGAGTATGAGAGAATTGAAACTTATGTATCTTAACTGTTATATTGATGTTACATTTTATTTTATAAGTATTAGTTAGAGTGTAGATCACCATAAGGGTGCATTTGGTACATGGGTTATGATAAGACAGTAGAGTACAAACACTTGTTGTCCCACGTTTGACGGACATTAGATTGAGACAAGACATGATTTGAATGGGACAAAAATGCAATTTTGCTGGTCCACCAAAACAGGTGGAACAAAAATCAGACAGATAGAACAAGATTGATAAATTACTAAACTGCTCGTATCAAATTAAATCCTAAAACCACCCGCCTACCTTACTTTAGGTGTTCAGTTCAGTTTTGTCCGGTACCATCTGCTTAAATGTCTAGTGAATAGTGATGACTGTTTAAATCACGTGTTTTCAGGGGTGTTAATGAACTAAAACAACCGCGGCATGGCACCATCGACCTCCTCTGCCGCATCCGCAGGTGTTCCGACGCCAAAACAATCACTCGGGTTCGTCGCCAATGCAATCAAAAGAAAAGACAGCTTCATCCAGTTCTTCGCAATGACCGGAATCTTGCTGCTAAGCATGCGATCGGTAGGGCAAAAATACAAAATCCAAGAACTCGAGGATGATACAGCCGCCTTGGAGAAAGAGAAAAATTCTATCTCCGATCGCATCAATCACATCAAAAGCAGCCTTCTTGCTGAAGCCGCCCTCGATACCACCGGCTCCTTTGCCGCCAGGCTCCGTGTTCTCTTTGGCAACAATAATTAACATGAGTCGAAATAAAATATCATAAATTTGAGGTGCATCAAAATCTGTTAGATTTTAGGGATATTATGGTTTGGTGCTACAACTTTCTACTGGTTGGACTTTTTACTGCTTTTAAAACCTGAAATTGATATTGATGATCCGCATCTTCAACTTGTTGAACAATAGGTAAGGTTACAGGTTGAATCAAAATCAAGTTTGAACAACGAAACAAACAAGAAAACAAATAAATAAATGAATATTGACCGTAGAACTCATTAAAAAATGCCTTAAATCAAAAAATTTAAAAATAAATAGGGTATAAAAGTCATTTGCTTCTATTTAAGCTATTTATTTAAGATTTTTAAATATAAATACTTAAAAACTGGAATTAAACTAAATATATACCCAAAAAACGAACATTTTGCTCTTTAATTTGCCCCCTGTATTGCTATAATTTTTCATCCATTTTTTATTAGAGTATATATGTTGTTATGCACATGTAATAATAATATGATCATGTACACAAACACACAACAATTGTTTTTGGATGCACAATATATTAATCCTATAGTTATTTATAGGATCAAAAGGGGTTTTTTTGTATGGTCACATATGTAATCACATTGAAGCGATAGCTTCTAGCTAGTTCAGTGGATAAGATGGCTGCGCTCCAGCTCACTCAAGAATGGGACGGCAGTGGTCCGCCAACAAGCTCGTTCTGATCTTGGACATATTTTATGTGCTGGGACATAAATATTCTAGATAGCCTATTATGATATGAATCGCCAAAGTCTTCCTACTTCTCAATTGTTCCAATCAGATCCGAAAAATGAGGATGTACCCTTTAGCCGCGAGGGGAACCGGGTAAACAAAGTCGCGATCAGAATGAATGGTAGTTCGCTGGGCCTGTCTTTTGCTCCCATCCTGGTCTGATCCGAACGGATCTTGTTGAATGAATTGATCCATTGTTCTATGCCCTCGGGAGAAACTAGTGATGATTGCCATGAATGCATCGCTAGTGCAGCCAGGGCCCCGGCGCCCAGCTCCGCTGGAGAGGCCTCGCCTGATCTGAGAAGTGCTAATTCGGTTCGGATAGACTTCATTCAAGAACGCACCGACCATCCAATGGACCATGGACTAAACGGCCACTGCCTGAAAGGACTCCACTGAAAGGGCAACTAAAGGAAAGGGCATTCACCCGATCTATGACAACAAGGGGTTTAAGCTCAGTAGTATAGATAGGGGTCAGGTTTGTTTGGCATCTATGCCCCCTGCCCTCCAAACAGTATGGGAGCACCTGCACCTCACATCTCGGCACAGTGGAACGTGTAACCCGCCTACATATGTCGTATTATACACAATCAATTGTGATCATGTATAGGATCATATTCCAATATTATGATCATATGCACAATCACTATGATCTTATAAATGATGACCCATATTATACTCATTCTAATTTATTGAATCATATGTCATTGTGTATAGAATACACACAACACGTATGTAATTATATATAGGATTGTATACTAGTATTATGATCATATACACAATCACATATGATATTGTAAATAACGACATGACTATTAAATTCATTTTAATATATTGAATCACATGGATTCTATAAAATATCACATGGCTATTTATTGTGTAATACATTTCTCTAAGTGCTAATTAAGGTTGCTTGATTTCATTTTCCGTTCCAAGCTATCAAAGTTTTGGAACATGATAAGATCTTTTTTTTTTCTTTTTAATAATTCTAGGACTTGAAATATTTGGTCCTTTCTGGATAGTTTTACATTTTCTAACAACTTTTGACATATCAAATTGGTTTCATATTTTTACCTAATAGAGTTTATGAAGTTCATCCTCTAATGCCAAAGGGCCTTGGCTTACAGAAATCCAGGATATTGCTGAGCGGGTGCATCTTTAAGGTGAATTAAAGGTTTGTAAAGTCGTTCGATATGTTTTTAGCCAAATTTCACCTTTTGAGGGATTCTTTAAGATTTTTGTTTGATTTCGAGGTATTTTTTAAAAAATTTTGGTTGATTTCGAGAGATTTTTTAAGTTTTTTTTTGTTCATTTTGAGTGATTTTTTAAATTTTTTGGTTGAATTTCTGTTTTTTTGGTTGATTTTGAGGGACTTTAACGGGTTTATGGTTGATGTTTCTTATATTTTCTAACATCCCAAAGCACCCTCAAAATTTAGCGGGTGCACCTTTCATATCCCAAAAAAAAAACTTGCGAAAATTGGTTGAGTGGGTGGGTGCGCAAGATCCCGCTCAGCTCCTCATAGGTCCGTCGTTGTGGCTTAGTAAGGCATTGTTTGGCAAACTAGCTTATAAGCTAGTTGATAAGCTGACTTTTCAAAACGCTACTATGATTAGCTTTTCAATAAGCTAGTTTATGGTCATCCAAACATGTACTAGGAAAAAAAAATAGCTTATAAGCTAGCTAGCTTTTTTTTGCCAAACATAGCCTAAGAGGTAAGGGGTTTAAACCGGACAATTGTAGTATACAGATATAAGATACTTAAAAACAAGTTACTTTGATTTTAGTGGCCGGAGAAGGGGTGCCAGTGAAGTTCATTGGAGTAGGGAAATCGGGGCTGGTGACGTTCCGGTCGGTGAAAAAGAAAATGAGATAAAATTGAGAAAGTACCAAAATGCCTATATTATGACTAAACAGATTATTTTGAAAATGAGAAAGTTGGGAAAAATTACAAATTATCATCTTTAACTTCAAATGATGCAAACAACAAACTGATGGAAAAAACAAAAACAATCCTGCAATTCGATCATTTCTTCATCCAGATCACACACCGTAAGCTCTTCCCTTCACGATGCAAGTCGAAAGCCTTGTTGATGTCGTCGAAGTCGACCTCATGTGTCACAAATTTATCAAGTTGTAGCTCCTGAAAATATAAAACCAGCTTTCATTTCTTTACATCATTTTTATTTTTATAATTATCTATGAAGAATGAATCCAAATTGTACAAACCAAACACCCAAATCCTTCCACAAACGGACCCTCAATCTGAATTTCGAGAATTATTCTTTGGTTTGACCTCAAAAATCAGAGACGGATTGTGTTTACCTTATCCTTGTAGCGTTTTTCGAGGATTTTGATATCAGTTTTTGGTTTGAGACCTCCAAAAAAGGATCCCATGAGAGATTTCCCACTGTGAAGTACCTCGAAAGAACTGAGGCTCAACATTGCCTCCGGGTGGTCAACTCCCATCACAACTGTTTTTCCCCATCCCTGAAGATTACATTCACAGATGAATAAACTTGAATTAGTGCATAGAAAAGGAGTTGGAAGATGATGAATAAGTAGGCCATTTGACATTTTCATTTCTTGGGTCCTATTCACGTGAAGAGAAATCAAATGTTTCCTATCCCACATACATATTAAGTTTTACAACATAAAGATAGAGTTAGAATGGACCTTTCTACAAGAAGCATAAGCTTCATGTACCAGGGACGTCAAACCAACGCACTCAAAGCAACAGTCCGATCCTCCACCAGTCATCTCAATTATTATCTGATTCAAGCAACAACTTTATGTCATAAACATTCAATAAGATCTATAAACTGAAACAAAATCTTTACAGAGAAAGGAAGTTTACATTTTGTTGGTCCACAATATAGTTTTAAGAAGAAAAGAAGGGAACAAAGTTAAAAAGATTACACTTACGGCAATAGCATTATGAGTTTGAGTGCCAAAAAGATGCACATTAACTTATCATATGACATTTTAATTGTATGGGTCTCATTTATATGGCGTAAAGATAAATGTTGACGTGCTTCTGGGTCTGGGACCGACAAAATAAAGAACGGAAGAAAATACTATAATCAATGGAATTCAAACTAGCACAAAGTTGGCATTTCAAGGCGGTCAACACTTAGGTGCCGTTTGTTTTTTAAGAGGTCTAAAGTCTGAAGTCTTATTTTAGTTATGATTAATAAGAGGTGGTGTATAAAAATGTCTGAACGATTCAGACTTAAGAGTCGTTAAGAGTTTTTTTTTTTAAAAAAAACAACCCCTTAGTGTCGTCCTAATATAAAAAGATTGGTAACCGAAAAGGACTACCAACTATTTAAGATGAACAATTTACGAGCAGGGAAGTTACAGAAGCTACATGATCAATTCGATTCACTAAGATCATGCCACAAAATAACTTCATTCCTCATTGATTAAGAATATCTTATGGTGTCAAATGAAGATATAACCATGGTTAAGTTACCTGACTCACAGATTTGTCCCCACAGTTACGCGAGTTCAGAAAATCAGTGATTCCAAATTTCTTTCCTGTCAAAAAAGAGTGACCAATGTTAAAACTCACTCCACTAAGTAGCAAGGTCGTTCCAATCTATTTGGAGTCCCTGTTACACCTTTACCAGAACTAATACAAAAACAAAATATAAAAGGTCATACTATATGTTATATTAAAGGTCCTCCATATTGCTATAAAGGTCCAAATTAGAATTTACCTAATTCAAATTTGTCCTGGTTCACATCAATGCCTATGATCCTCTTCGCTCCACATAGCCTCGCTCCTTCAGCAACCTGTAAAAACAGATTATGGCCATTATACTCTCATCAACACATATTTTGAAATATGTCGAAACCATAAATGTCACAAAACCTTTTGCTCATTCATGATTGACTTATTAGTTTTGTATAACATGCAGTTAGAATTTTATGCATATGCTAATTAGTATGTCCAATCACAAATTTATTGAAGTATAAGGCCTAAAAGGTTAACAAAATACTATTGATATGAATCGAGAAGAATCACACCGCTAGCCCGATTGCACCCAGCCCAAATATAGCAACTGTTGATCCAGCTTCCACTTTTGCAGTTTTCCATGCAGCTCCTACCCCTGAAAGCAAGATTTGTTCCATAGAATAAAAAGCATATAAACCCTCAGTACCCTTAGGGGGCATTTGGTTCGCAGAATCTGATGAAATTGGAATGTTGAATTCCTTTGACCAGATTTCATTCCCTTGTTTGGTTCAAAGTTTTCAATTGAATGGAATCTTCCAATTCCATTAAATTCCATACCTAAAGGATTTTAACATTCCATCATCAAACCCAAGTATTTCAATGGAATGAAATTTTTTATTTTCATAATTCCAAAATTACCCTTTACCCCAAACTAAACCCTACTGATATTGATACCAACTCTCTCTCTCTCTCCTCTCTCTCCTCTCTCTCTCCCTCTCTCTCTCCCTCTCTCTCCTCTCCTCTCTCTCTCCTCTATTTCTCTCTCTCCCTCTCCTCTCTCTCTCCCTCTCCTCTCTCTCTCCCTCTCCTCTCTCTCTCTCTATCTCTCTCTCCTCTCTCTCCTCATCATTCGTGTGCTAAAATAATCAAAGCAATTTTAGTTAAAAATTAAACTATTTAATGACTATTTCATTTAAGTATTTTTTGTTGAAAAAAATTAAAATAATCAAAAAGGGTATTTTGGTCATTTACCAAAATTCTATTCAAATTCTAAAGCTACAATCTGTGAACCAAACAGAAAAATTCCACTTCATTTAACATATTTCATTCCAATTTTGTCAACCAAACAGGTGGTCAAACCTAACATCATTTCATTCCAATTCCTTCAAAGTCAAATTCCTTTGACAGATTCCATTCCATCCAAAAACATTCTGCGAACCAAACACCCCCTTAAATTTTGAGGTCAAACTTAGCACTTTCCAGTTTCCAGGTGTGAAACTGAATCATATCAGTTTTGTAATTGAATCTTAGTATGTTTGACCTAAAAGGGTTTGCACTTTTCAGATTCAAAATGAATAAGAATTATGTTGCCACTTTCACCAACATATTCTCTTCTTAAGTATTTCTTAGAAAGCTTAAGCTGTTTACTAATCCTTACTAGCAAAAAAATTATAAATCATATCATTTCTGAAGTTGAATCTAATAGCCTGAAAGATCGAATTATACTTCTTTGTAGGAAAGTAAATAGTAATAAGTACGAGAAGAATACAATTTACCGGTTGATACTCCACAACTTAAAAGGCAAGCTCTGTTTGGTGGGATTGCTGGATCAATCTTAGTTAGATGAGCAATATCAACCACTGTGTACTCACTAAAACTCGATACAGACAAGAAGTGATATAAAGTTTCTCCTTTGATGTCTGTGAACCTGCTTGTTTCATCTCTGTCCATCCACGGTGAAACACTGAAAGGCAATTTTGTACATAGGTTGCTTCTATCGGACAAACAGTCTGTACATTCACCACAATCTGGCAAAAAGATTGGGATCACAGTGTCTCCTTCAACAACTTCATGTACCCCTTCTCCCACACTTTCTACTACCCTTTTAGTGCAGCAAAATAAAATGATCATAATCTGCTTTATGTATTTAGAAGTAATAAATACATCATCATTATTACGAAATATTATTACCATGAAGAAGAAATGTATATATAGAGAGAGAGGGGGAGGTTCAAACGAGAACAACAACAAGCTCAAAAACCCTGTTTTAACAGGGCTCAAATAGGGTCCCTATATTAACGTTGACAAAAGACATTTTGTCTTAAGTCAACTTGATAAGAGAATAAAAAAACGGCCAAATCATATGTAAAATCACATTACTAACGGTATTGGTATATTAGGTTGGATGATGCACTTTATAGTAAGGCAAACTGAATCTTTTGAAAAGTCAGAACAAAACTATACAATTACATGTTATCAACAGGCATTATAGCATCTGAAGCCCAAATATGTAAAAGAAAATGCACCATGTGGAATTGTGGATAATCTTTTGATTTATGCCATTATAGTCAAAGGATGATTAGTTTTTTCAAATCAGGGTCATTAATAGATTGTAAGCTTGACAATAGTAAACTATGTAGTTTTTGGTAGATATTGCACAGAGAAAAGAACCCTTACATAAGTATGGAACTCGAAAAATAGAAATCGTTACAAGTAACCAGTTGGTGTACATGCAAGACTTATTGCAATTTGGGACACTTTGACAAGAAAACATATATTAAAAAAATGTACCAAATAAACCAAAATTAGGCACATACATAAATTAGAAGACAAGTAGACAACAGATTAGTAAATTTGATGAATGAAAGAAATTTACCCCACTGCTTCATGACCAAATATTCTGGGGAAAATAGCAGGCGGAATCTTCAAGGAAATAACAAAAATGGTTGAGTAACATCGACAAAATTACACTTGATGGATCGAAATTTGGGGAAAATATAATGTGATGCGATTAAAGAAATGAGTGAATCTGTACCTCCAATTTCCAAAAGGTAACATCACTCTGACAAAGAGAAGTACATATGATTTTGATTCGAACTTCACGAGAATTTGGTGGAGCCACTATCACCTCCTCTATCACAAGCGGCTCCCCTGGTTTCCTAGCAATCGCAGCTGCCAATAACAACACATTACTGCATTATTAGTTCTTCAAACAAATCAAAAAAGTGTTCAAAACAGATGTAACATTCATAAATCAGGCAGTGCTCACTGTTCATAACTAGTCGAAATTTCAATTTTCAAACTGATTTCACTGTTCCGGACTAGTTGAAATTTTAATTTTCAAACTGATTTCATTGTTCAGGACTAGTTGAAATTTCAATTTTCAAACTGATTTGTGTGGATCCAATTCCAAACCATGAAATTAGAGTTGTGAAACATAGTTCGAAGAAGTTACTCACCTCTGCACCGGATAGGCTTGCCGGCGGTGTTGGTGGAGCATTTTCCGTCCATAACAAACGGCATGCAGGCACCACTGATGCTCTTGTTGTCTGTTTTGAATTCTGTTATGAGGTTTTATAGAAATAGGTGGGAACTATAGACAGCTGCAAATGGTGCCACCTGTTTAACTTATTCTTAACATCTGCAACCCCAACCCAATAAAGAAGTATTAGAGTAAACTATAACTTTGGTCCCTGTAGTTTGTGAAAAACAACAATTTTTGTTCCTGCAGTTTCAAAATTATAAAATAGCCATTATGGTTTGCAAAATCGTCTGGGTTTGGTCTCTCCCTTCAACAGTCGTTACAAAATTCCGTTACATAAAAGGCATTTTTTGTTCGTTTATTGATTTTTATTTGTCTTTTATCCGATCAAACAAGGATCAAAATCATAGAATCAATTTTGATTGGGTAAAACTGTAAGGTCGCGTTTGGTTTGCGGGATTGGAATTGATTTGGAGGGATTTGGATTTCAAATACATTCCAATCCTATGTTTGGTTTGCAGGAATGAATTTCATTGACCGGATTTGAAATTCGTTGACCGGATTTGAAATCCGTTGACCATTTAAAAATCCTTACCTGATGGATTTCAAAATCCTTTGCAACGAACTTGGATTTGAAATCCAAATCCTAATGGATTCTAAAGCATGATGGATATCAAATTCTTATCCAAACACATCAAGGGATTTCAAATCCCCCCAAATCCAAATCTCTCCAAATCCAAATCCTTACTTGGAATCCAATCCATTCCAATTCATTCCCGCAAACCAAACGCACCATAAAAGAAAAAAAAAATAATAAAAGAACGAGAATTTCTTGTACTGTTAGAGAAAGGGACCAGATCCGAACGCTTTTGCAAATCATGATGACCATCTTGTAATTTCGAAAATGCATGGATGAAAAATGTTATTTTCAACAAACATTAAGGACCAGATTTGTAGTTTACTTGAAATATTAAATGATAGAGTTGTAAACGAATCTAATGTTCAACGAACCATTTGTGAACCGTTCGATAGGAAGTTTATTTATTTAATAAATGAACGAACATGAACACATGCTTTTGTCCATTTAATTAAATGAACAAACATCAACAATGGGTTTTTTTTTGTTCATTTATGTTCGTCCATTTATATTCATTCATGTTTGTTTATATACATAAATATATTTTTATATATTATGAAATTAACGTGTAAAATCATTAATTAAAAGCATCTCCAACAATTATGCTATATTTTTTTTCTAAAATAAAGTATCAAAGTCAAAATCTCTAAAAAATCACTTCCAACTCCAACAACTATTCTATTTTAGAGATTATAGCTTTGATAATATTATTAAAATAATCAATACATTAATAAAATATTATTTCTCTCTTCTAAATATTTTACATCAATGTCTCTTATTGGTGGAAATATTAAAATATGATTTCTCTTTATTAAAAAATGGGTTTTAGAGATTTATTCAAATTTGGATATTTTTATCTTCTCTCTCATCTTTTCTCTATTTTAGCATACAAAATAACATAGTTGTTAGAGCAATTTTTTTTGTTAAAATCCCTCTTTTTTTCTATTTTAACATAGCTATTGAAAATGCTCTAAATTAATTTTTTAGAATCCCTTTTTTATCTCTCTTGAGTTTACCTGGTTTTTCATTTTGTAATGCTATTTTTTATAAATGAAATGAAGAGTAACGGTGTTCGTTTTTTGTTTATTTATGTTCGTTCATTTAACATCTTAACGAACGAACATAAACGAACACAGACAAATACATTTTCTTAACAAACAAACATAAACACACAAAAATTTGTTCGTTTATCGTTCATGTTTGTTCATTTGTGTTCTTAAGTTAAACGAACGGACATAAACAAGTCTCCATTCATGTTCATTCGGTTCATTTACAACCCTAAGCATATACGATTAAAAGTCATTTATACTCCAATCACTGACTAACAATAAAATACAAAAACCATCAAATACAAAAATTTCTTGTTTTCATGCCAAAACACAAAATTGTCGACCAATGTGACGACTGATTGGAGAAAAACTATCGGCAAAACTCCCTTTATATATAGACCGGTTGGAGATGTTCTTAGAATTTGTTCCCAAAAAATATACTATATAATAAAAAATTTACTTCTGATTTTATTATAAGAATTATAAATTTTGAGTTCCTATACCATCAAGGTCTTCCTATGCTTAGAAAGATGTCCAATGTTTGACATATTTTAAAAGATATGCTTTAAAATCATGTTCTTAAATTTCTCATTTATTTTCGTTATATATTCTCACTCTTTATTTTTCTCAATCCATCCCCATTGTTTTCTAGTTCCAATCTATCTATTATCTTTTTGGCACTACATAAACAAAATAAAATCACCTGTTGATTCAAAAGTTATGGTCACATAATTGTTATAGCTGTTTATATAATCGTTGTTTTTTTTTTTTTGCAAAGCAATCACATTAGAATCAACCAAAACACCAAACAACATAGTCCAACAAAAGCCAAATAAGGAAACAGAAAAAACCAAGACAAAGCACGAGCAACCCCCAACAACCAGCAGAAAACAAAGGGAAAAACGTCAGATCAATATGTAGATTCTGTTAATAAGTTAAAAGAAAATCTCAATTCGAGTTACATGTGAAAAATTATGGTCACCATGGTTGCTTGATAGAATTCGATAACAATTCGATGGTTACTCAATAGAAACCCAAAACTTGTCGGCATGTAAATCTTGAAAAAGGAACACCATCTAAATTCAAGTTACAAATAAAAAGTTATGGGCTAGAGACTGTTACACGATGGTTGTTCGGTAGAGTTCGATAACATCTCGATGGTAGATAGAAACCTAGAATTTTTCCGACATTTATATTTTGGAAAAAATAAGCAGCTTGAAAAAAATAATCTCGATCTGAGTTACAAGTAAAAAGTTATTGTCTCATAATTATTACACGATGATTCTTCAATAAAATTTGAGAAGCATTCGTTGGTTGCTTGATAGATATCTATTTTTTTTGCCGACAACACTAATCTTAAAAAGATAAACAATCTAAAAAAAACATCTTCATCCAAATTACGAGTAAAAGGTTATAGTCTTATGATAGTTGCTCGATTGAGTTCAATAACAACTTTATGGTTAATGGAAATCCAAACTTTTTATGCATGTAGATTTGGAGAGAGAAAAAAAAGTAAAGTTCACTTTTGGTCCCTCACGTTTGTCATTTCACTTTGGTTTTGGTCCCTCCCACTAATGGCTGTTAACTTTTTTCGTTAAGTCTAAGTTAATGAGGGGTATTTTAGTCAATTTACTCTTTTCTTGATTTTTCTTGTCATTTTTTCTTTTTTGTCAGTTCTAAACCCACAAGGACCAAAAACATCATTCACTCTGCATATACATATACATATACATATACATATACATATACATATACATATACATATACATATATATATATATATATATATATATATAGGGGTTGTTTAATTTGCAACCCTTCAAAAGGTTGCAACCCTTGCAACCCACATCTTAACCGTCGGATTCATGATCGGCGGTTACAATAGATATGGGGTCCAATATTTTTAATTAAAAAAACAGAAAACAAACCACCGTTCATGAATCCGACGGTTAAGATGTGGGTTGCAAGGGTTGCAACCTTTTTAAGGGTTGCAAAATATCCTTCCACTATATATATATATATATATAGAGAGAGAGAGAGAGAGAGAGAGAGACTCATTCATTTGCTAACCACAACATTGATGCTAACCGTGCTAACCGCGACATTGGTGCTAACCGTGCTAATCATTGGTTATTTAGATCAATGGTTCACAATTAATTAGAATTTTGATTAAAATAAAATATAAAAACGGTTTATAAAAATAAAATGCATGTATGCATAGGGGTATTTCGGTCAAAATACATTTCCTTTTATATTTTAATTGAAATTTATTTTAATTATTTTTGAAGATAATCATGGTGCATGAAATCAGGAAGAATCTTAAATTTAAATTATGCAGTTATTTTTTAGAGTTATTTTTTCAATTTGTAATTATCCTTTTTTATTTGATTTTATTTTGTCAAATCCATGATTCATGTATTCCGGCGACCACTTTCAGCGTGAAGGAGATTTCAAATCCATGATTCATATTAACCATGATCCATGATTCATATTTTCAATTTGCAATTATCCTTTTTTATTTGATTTCATATTTAGCCGTTTTCTTCAATCACTTCTGAAAGTGGTTGCCGGAATCGAAATCTCCTTCACGCTGACGTCAAAATCCGACGGAGACGACGAAGATGACGAATTCGTGGATCTTTACGTAGTGAAATGGACATCGCTCATGATCCCGTCGATAACGATCATGATGGTGAACTTGATCGCCATTGCTGTCGGGTTTAGTTGGACGATTTACAGTGCGATACCGCAGTGGAATCGTCTTCTTGGTGGCGTGTTCTTCAGTTTTTGGGTGTTGGCGCATTTGTATCCGTTTGCAAAAGGGTTGACGGGAAGAAGGGGAAGAACTCTGACGATCGTGTTCGTGTGGTCGGGGTTGATTGTGATCGTGTTCTTAATTATATTCTTTTTAACACCATTTTCGGTATCCAAATTTGTTGTTTGTAGCTTATTTTCAACCATGAAACAATGTAGAAGTGTAAATGGTATATTCATATATGCAATCTGTGCATATATGCAGTTCGATGTAAATGGTATATTCATATATGCAACCTGTCCATATATGCATTTGTGCATCTTTTAAGATTGCATATGTGCATATGGTTATATTAGGGGTGAGCAAGGAGTCCCAAATCCCGATACCGAACCGGTACCATATCGATCCCGGACCGTCCCATGTATTTCGGTACGGTAATCGGTTCCATGTTTTTCCTATAATCGGTTCGGTACTGATGGGGTACTAGTACCGAAATATCGTTATTATTACCGGTACCATACCGATCTAATCGGTACGGTATTCGGTATCGAGTTTTCCACATTTTCGGTATCGGGAATTTTCGGTACGGTACTGGTCCCATGCTCACCCCTAGGTTATATGTTAAGTTTCAAACTTAATGTTTAAAATGTTTTTTTTTTCTGTTATTAAGCCTTGATGTGCATATATGCATTTTGAATATACATATAAAATTTGTTTAAGAATTGTGGATATGCATTTGTGCATGTTCTAAGAGTATGAAATCTAGAAAATTCATATATGCATTTGTTCATCTTTTAAGAGTTGTTAATGTAGACATAAGCTAAGTATCTAATAAAATATGTTTAAAATGTTTGGTATGTGCATATGTGTCTTGTTCTAAGAGTATGCAATCTAGAAAATGCATATATGCATTTGTGCATCTTTTAAGAGTAGAAAATGCATATATGCATTTGTGCATATTGTTATATGTTAAGTTTCAAACTTAATGTATAAAATGTTGTTATTTTATGTGCATGTGTGCATTGTTCAAATTATTAAATCTTGATGTGCATATATGCATTTTGAATACGTTAGAAACGATAAATTATTATCTATACTATATTATAAAGATGACATAAAAAACTCTTAAAAACAAGTCTTAAAGTTTAATGTACAGTTATTTAATGTTAATTACTTAAAAAACAACCATTAAAGTTGTATGTACTACACTTAATGTTATTTATTAATTTTCAATCATTATCTCTAACCATTTTAACTCTTCTAAAATCATTTCCCACTTTAACTCCCCTAAAATAACTCTCAGCATAATTAAATATAGAATACAAATCAAATTTTAAATATAAAAATATAAAATATAATTAAAAAAATCTAACAGAATATTTTATAAAAAAATTATATTTTTAATCTATATATATACTATATTATAAAGATGACATAAAAAACTATTAAAAACAAGTTTTAAGGCTTAATGTACAGCTATTTAATGTTAATTACTTAAAAAACAACCATTAAAGTTGTATGTACTACAATTAATGTTATTTATTAATTTTCAACCATTATCTCTAACCATTTTAACTCTCCTAAAATCATTTCCCACTTTAACTCCCCTAAAATAACTCTCAGCATAATTAAATATAGAATAAAAATCAAATTTTAAATATAAAATATAATTAAAAAAATCTAACAGAATATTTTATAAAAAAAATTATATTTTTAAACCAAAATAAATTACATTATATTATTAAGTCTAAATTAAACAAATTTATATAAAAAAATCATTATCAATCTCTCACAACTAACCAAAATCGTAATGTAAATCGACAAAAAATAGAAAATAAAGCGAAACATTAAAATCGTGATGTATCTAGCGGCATTGGGCGAGTACACTTCTAGTATTCCAAAATAAAGATAAATACCAATTAAAAAAATCTTTGAACTATGGAACAAGATGATTGTGGCGTAAATCAGGATAGATGTTGAGTGAATTAGAAAATTACCAAGTTTAATTTAAAAATATTATATTTAATATTAATATAACTACCAAATTAAAAACCTCCTTAAAATATAGAAAAAAATTGGGTGGCTGAAAATTTAAAAATATTATAGAGTAAACTACAATTTTGGTCCCTGTGGTTTCCTGAAAGTAACACATTTCGTCCCTATAGTTTCAAAAATACAGTTTCGCCATCGTGGTATGCAAAAACGACCGGATTTGGTCCCTCCCTCTAACGACCGTTAAAATAATCTGTTAAGTTAGGGGCATTTTAGTCTTTTTCAACTTTTATCTCATTTCTTAATAAATAATTAAATATGTAATTCAAAGGGACCAAAACTGTAACTTACTCTTATATAGATATAGATATAGATATAGATATAGATATAGATATAGATATAGATATAGATATAGATATATACTCGATTTCAAGTTGGTTTAGATCGTTAGATGTGAGATTTTCTCAATTTCAAGTTTTCATCAGGGATGTGAGAGCCGAAGTTGCAGGTTCTGGAACTACAACAATCGATCTCCAAATTGTTACCCCAGCCCTAAATCCACTGAAAACCAGTTGTTTACCGGAGCTAATTACAAAATCAATCAGTGCCAAAAAAACCCAGATTAAGCTTAAACCTCCAATCCAAAAATCATAACCCCAAAACCCAGGTTGTCTATGGCGGCAACAAAGTAAAGCGGGAGAGTAGATGAAGAGATGGTAAAGATCATATACAAAATGAAGCCCAAACTGGTTATAACCTACAAACCTAAATTTTCAGAACCAAAAATTAAAGCTAAACCTCAAATACAAAATTAAAACAGAACAAAAAACCAAAATCCAAATCCAATCAACAAAAATCAGATCAAAACCCAACTTCAAAATCAAAATCCAAACAACAAATCAAATCAAAAGTCAACATAAAAATCAAACCAAAATCAAAATCAGTTATTGACTCTGATCAACTACTTAAATTGGAATTGTAAAGCAGAGTAAATTGGAATCTCAAAACTGATCATATTATTGATTGAGCTTCAAAATTTAAAGAGGAAAAATACAAGAAAATAGGAAACAGAAATCCCTATTCTAAAGGAGATTCAAACAAAAGCATAAACAAACTAATTTCCCTAAAAACAAGGGATTTATTGACTCTGATCAACTACTGGATAACCAACAATCCTTCTCCTAAACTGATACACTCTGGATCAATTTATCTCTGGAACTTCACACATTCCCAATTTTTCACGCAGATATTCAAAGGCATCCAATTTCAACGACTTGGTTAATATATCTGCTACTTGTTCCTCGCTGCTACAGTAAACCAGTTCAGTGGTTCCTTCATTCACATGATCACGTAGGAAGTGAAAACGCACATCAATGTGCTTGCTCCTCTTGTGTAAAATTGGATTCTTAGACAGCTTGATAGTGGATATATTATCACACCAAATAATAGTTCCATCCTTTTGGGAAAGACCAATACCTTCAAGTATCCTTCTTAACCAGATTGCTTGGTTCGCACACCCAGCTGCAACCACGAATTTTGCCTCAGTTGTAGAAAGAGTCACAATCGGCTGTCGTTTTGATGACCAGGCTACTGCAGCATTGCTTAAGAATAAGGCATAACCAGATGTACTTTTCCGACTATCTAGATCCCCTGCGTAGTCACTATCTGAGTATGCCATTAGAACATTGCTACCATTTCTCTTGTAGAAGATGCCAAGATTAATCGTTCTCATTACATACCTTAAGACTCTTTTGATTATCCCCATGTGTTGCTCAGTGGGTCTTTCCATGTAGCGGCTAACTAGACTGATGACAAACATCAAATCTGGTCTAGTAGCTGCAAGATACATCAAACATCCAACCATTTGTTTATAAATGGTTGGATTCATAGTTACACTTCCATCATCCTTTAAGACTTTGATTCCTGGTACTATAGGATTTTTCACTGGATTGCATTGATCCATCTTAAATCTGGCCAGAATTTCATGAGCAAACTTCCTTTGACATAAGTATATCCCAGATTCATTTTGAATCACTTCTATACCCAGAAAGTAGCATATATCTCCTAGGTCGGTCATATCAAACTCCTCCTTCATTGAAGCTTTGAATTCTTCTATCAGACTTGCTTTAGTTCCGGTGACAATTAAATCATCGACGTACACAGATACAATCAACATGCTACCTTCATCAATGTATTTAACAAACAACATGGGTTCGTAGGGACACTTCTTGAATCCTTTAGCAATAAAATACCCTTCTATTCGACTGTAACAGACCATAGGGGCTTGTTTAACCCCATATAGAGCCTTCTTTAGCCTGTATACTTTTCCCTCAGCTCCTTTCTTTTCAAATCCTTGAGGTTGTTCTACAAACACTGTTTCAGTGAGTTTTCCATGTAAAAAAGCACTTTTTACATCCAAATGATGTACCTTCATTCCTTTTTGGGCAGCGAGAGCAGGTATGATTCTTATGGTGTCCCATCGAGCAACCGGAGCAAAGACTTCAGTATAATTTATACCATATTCTTGTGTGTATCCCTTAACGACCAACCTTGCCTTGCATTTATCCACTTTGCCATCTTTGTTGAGTTTCGTCTTAAAAACCCATTTTACTCCAATAGGTTTAACCCCTACTGGTGGATCACATAGTTTCCATGTTTTGTTTCTTTCAATCTCCTCAATCTCTAGTTCCATTGCCTCCTTCCATTTAACGTCACTTACGGCTTCCTCATAGGTTTGAGGATCTTGAGTCAAAGTAAACATGACCAAGCCAGCAAGTTCGTCTACTGCTTCATCTCCGGACATCCCTTCTTCTGTTTCATAACCCTCCATCCATGTAGGGCCCTTTCTTACCCTTCTGGTTCTTGATTTGACAGCTTCTTCGCTTTGCTCATCCTCTTTACTTTGATCATGGTCACTGCTTTGATCACGGTCACCGTCACCGTCACTGCTTTGATCACCATTACTTTCTTATTGGTTGTTTTCATCATCAGAAATAGCTTATTCATTACAAAACAACCTATCTTCTTTTTTTGTAGAACTTCGAGACCATTCCCATTATGCATCTTCATCAAAAACGACATCTTTGGTGATGATGATCTTACCTTCAGATGGATTATATAGTCTGTAAGCTTTAGAATTCTCTTGTATTCCAAACATCACACATTTAACACTTATATTGTCCAGTTTTCTTCTCATCTCTTTAGGTACGTGAACATGCGCAATACAACCAAAGACTTTAAAATGGTTAACTGATGGTTTTCGCCCGGTCCATACTTCTTCATGTGTTCGTCCTTGGACAACGGATGTTGGACTTCTGTTTGAAACGTGGGTGAACCATGCAGTAGCCTCAGGCCAATAGATTTTAGGGACATTCTTCCCTTTTAGTATATTGCATACCATATTCATCATGGTTCTATTCTTCCTTTCTGCTATCCCATTCTGGTGTGGAGAATATGCTGCAGTAAGCTGCCTCTTTATGCCTTGAACTTCACAAAACTCCTTGAATTCATTAGAGTTAAACTCCCCTCCTCTGTCCGTTCTTAGACACTTTATCAACAAACCTGTCTCCCTTTCAATGGATGCCTTAAACCTTTTGAAAGTGCCAAATGCTTGTGACTTTTCATTAAGAAAATAGAACCAAAATTTTCTCGAATAATCGTCCACAAACGTAATTACATACCGTTTCATACTTGTGGACTCGGGAGTTATTGGTCCACAAATATCCGAGTGGATCAGTTGGAGATTTTGAGAAACTCTCCATGAGCTCTTCTTGGGAAATGCTTCTCTGTGTTGCTTTCCTGCCAAACATTCTTTGCACATCTTGTTGGGGTCGTGATGTTAGACAACCCCGTCACCAAATTTTCCCTTTGCAAAGTCTTCAAGCCTTTGTAATTGAGATGTCCATACCTACAATGCCAAAGGTGAGTCTTGTCTTCACTTGTAGCCTTGAAACATGTAGGTTCTCGAGATGGCATATTGGCAGTCACCATAAACAGTCGGTTGGCAGTCATCGGGACTTGAATTATGCAACCCTTAGTCGGATGGTAGATATTGCATGAACCATCTTTCATAAGCACAATAACACCCTTCTCTTGAATCTGACCAATACTGATCAGATTAGTTTTCAACTCTGGGACGTAATAGACATTGGTGATCAAATGTAGAACTCCGTCAATCTCCAATCGAATGTTTCCAATTCCTTTGACTGCCAATTTTGACTCGTTGCCAAGTTTGACAGTGTGATCAAACTGTTCATCGAAATCTGTAAACCAACTTTTATCTCCGCTCATATGGTTGTTGCATCCGGAATCGAAAAACCAGACCTGTTCTTTGTTGACTCCCTCTTTTTCAGTGTATGCCATTAGTGACTTCTCCTCGGCCTTATAAAGATTCGCGGGACATGCTTCGACCCATAGCACTATTTCTTCCGTAGACTGATCTTCTGCAAAATTTGTCTCTTTCTCCCAATCTGGACACTCATATTGAAAGTGACCCAATTTATAACACTTGTAACTTCAATCAAATTCTTGTTGAATGTAGTCCTGCCACGTCCTCTTCCATGGCCTCTGTAAGTACCCCTGCCTCTTCCTCTGTTACTTCATTCACATCCTGCTTTAAGTACTTGTTCTTCTTCTCTTTGACTGAGCAATTGTTGCTCATGCACTAGAAAACTCCCATGTAATTCGTCAATAGTCATAGAGTCTAAGTCATTGGACTCCATAATTGAACATACGACGTAATTGAATTTCGGGCCGAGAGATCTAAGTACCTTGGATACAGCAGAACTGTTGATCATGTTATCCTCATTAGCCTTCATCTTGTTAACCACAACCAAGACTCTAGCTATGTACGTATCGACGCGTTCTCCATCCTTCATGTGCAGCAGTTCGTATTCCTTCTTTAATGCTTGCAACAGAGCCCTCTTGACTTTAGTGGATCCTTGGTACTTCTGTTTCATTGAAATCCAGATTCCTTTTGAAGTGCTTTTGTCAAGAATGGTATCTAAGATCTCCCGATCTATCGCCTGGAACAGATAGTTCTTCACCTTCATGTCCTTCAGTTTAGCATCGTCTAGGGCCTTCTTCTGAGCATTTGTAGCAGTGCCTGCAACCACCAGAATTCCCTCTTCCACTATATACCACATCTCCTTGCTACGAAGGAAATTTTCCATCAACAATAACCAATGGTCATAGTGTCCATCGAACTTGGGAATGGTTGTTGGTACGAATTTCTCTGCATTTGCGGTCCTTTCTACGGTTGCAATCTTTGAAACGTATAGTAGTTCTTCTCTATTCTCACAAACACACACTTATGCTTGCCTCTTTGTTTACTTGATGAGATTCCCCTTCTTTTCTTTTCTTTTTCAGCTTTGATACCAAATGTTAAGATTTGGAATTGTAAAGCAGAGTAAATTGGAATCTCAAAACTGATCATATTATTGATTGAGCTGCAGAATTTAAAGAGGAAAAATACAAGTAAATAGGAAGCAGAAATCCCTATTCTAAAGGAGATTCAAACGGAAGCAAAGACTAAATCTAAACAAACTAATTTCCCTGAAAACAAGGGATTTGTTGACTCTGATCAGCTACTGGATAACCAATAGTAAGCTGGGAGATGGGGGTTCCTAAAGATGAACACCATTTGTGGATATGGGGACTTGCCAAAGGCGATCATGGTGCGGTTTGGTCCCTGTGTCTATATGTATGAATGTATGTGTATATATATATATTATAGATGATTACGTAACAGGCCCCTAAAGTTTAATGTTTTTTTTGTAAAAACAAGAAAATAATGCCTCTTATTTAATTGGATTTTAACGGAAAAAGTTAACGACCGTTAAGAGGAGGGACCAAAAGCAAAGTAAAATGACAAACGTGGGCTACCTAAATCGAGTTTTGATAGTTTAGCAGGGCCCTTCCTTGGGGTGTGCGGAGTGGTGCTACCGCACACACTCGAGATATTTTTTACTTTTTAATATATAATAAAATTTGAATATAAACGTTTGAGTTCATGAATTATGAACGACAAGCCTTGTTGCCGAGTTGGCAAACCATGTTGCATGGGAGACAAGAGAACCTGGGTTTGATTCTGCTTGTGTGCTCTAACTTTTAATTATAAATTTTTGTAAATGGATGGAGAAACCCGATAGTTTGTTTTAATTGTTTAATATTCTTTAATTTTCTTCTCCATTTTATCAACCTAAGATTGTAATACCCTTGTTTTAAAATATTCATTATAGTTTGGGGTGTTTTGTGTGCTATCTTTTATAGTTAGAGGTTTGAGGTGAAATTTGGGGAAACATAAAAACCACCATCACCGCCATTTTGATGGTTATCAAGAAATGCTCTGCAAAAACAAAGAAGAAAAGGAATCTTACTAATTATGTGTATATTCTTCTTGAAGGTTTTGCCAAGTTAGTGGTATATTTCTTTTATGATTTTAAATCCATCGATAGAAGAGAGAAAGGGGGTGATGCTTGGTTCATAATCTGCAGGTATGGAATTTTCTTAATCTTTTTCTAGTTAGAATTTCTTATATATATATATATATATATATATATATATAAGTTAGGGTTCTTAGTTAAGTATTTAAGTTTGAGTTGTTGGGTGGAGCTTTTCTTCTTTTTTTTTATATTTAGAATCAACCTCTTAAGAAAACTTAGGTAATTTTAGTGTTTAAAAATATTTCTATGGTTATAATTTTGTTCTTTGGATAATTTGGTAGATTCTTCATTGTCAAGTTGTTATTTTGTTTCTTTTTGACAGGTTCAAAGTCTCGTGTGTAGTGTCGGTTGTTGGTTACAGTTAGTTGTACAATTTTGTTGATCTTGTGGTTTTATTGAAGGTGAGTTTTCTTTTAACCATTTTTGAACTGAAATACGTTTATTTTAAAATGGTTAACTTTATGTTATGAATGCCAACGATAAGTGTACGGTTGTGCTAGAATGTCAACGATACGTGTACGGTTGTGCTAGAATGCCAACGAGACAGTTATATGTATTGTGCCTGAATGTCAATAAAAGTGTTTTTGATAAATGTTTTATATATATGAACTGTTCTGGTATATTGTGGAATGACAGGGAATATCTCACTAGACCATTCTGTCTAACTTTCAAAATATGTATTTCAGGATTAGCGCTTATAAATGATAAAGGAAAGGGAAAGGTGTGATTTTTTGTGTTATCATGCTATATGTGAAGTGGAAGATGCTAAATGAACGATGTTTTTGATCTTTGTAAATAGATCTTTTGTATGATGTTATCTTTATCGAGAAAATTTGTAGTGACTTCTTGAGATTGTATAGTTTTGGATTATGGGACCCAATATGTAATTCAAGTTAGTTTGTTTATGTATGAAATACATGTTAAATGTTAAGTGAAATAGTCAGGTTGTTACAATTTTACTCTCAAATTTTTTGAAGATATGATATTTTTTAGTTCCTTCATTGATTATCTTATAGAATTGATAATTCTTCTTAACTTATTGTTCATTACATTTTAAGATTCTTCTGTTTATTACCTTTTTAAGATTTTTTTTTATTTTCAAAGTTGATGTCTTGTTTTAATGATAATACTAGTGTTGGGCCCGTACATTGCACGGGAGGATAAAATTTTTGTTGGAATATTGAACCGAGTTAAAATTAAACGTAATTTCTCTATTAACAGTTAATGAAATACAATGTGAAAAACGAATGTATTTTCATAAGTGATTAACTTGCATATATTATTAATCGTTTGTTGTTATGACTTTGTGCAATAATATTGGTAATAGTTTTGTATTATATTATTTAAAACTCAAACGACATGTCTCACAACATACTTTTCTGACTATTGACTTCAAGACCTCATAGTATTAGTCGATAAAAATAAAGATATGTATATATATCTTATTCCCCTACTTCGAAAAATATGATTGTGGGTTTTGAAAAATATAAACAAATCCTCAGTAAATAAAATAAAATATAAAAAGTAGTTTTTCAAAGAAACAAAAATATAGTGAAATACCTTTTGTTCAGTTGCAGGTTCCGCCATTAACACCCGACCGTTCGTCTTCTTCTTGTACTCGGATGATACATAGAGAAACTATATATATTATAGTAAATGTAGAGAATATTTTAAAATATTTTATTTTTATTTTCGATTTTACATTTAAATGTAAATATATTAAAAATATGGAAAAATATTTTTATATCTACATCGTCTCTATTTTATTTTCTTTATACTTGGTTAATTTGGAAAGTATTGCGAAATATTTTTATTTTAAAGAATACGATAATTTATTAGTGTATCTCGTTATTTTTTATTTTTAACTCATATCAATCTTCTTTTTTCTTCTTTTAATGCTCGTGAAAAAAAATACGTGTAGATTTTATATTATAAAAAAAATACGTGTAGATTTTGTAAAATAAAATAGATTTTATATTAGCAAATAAAATATGGAATAAAAAATAGTTTATATTACATCTAATTATGTAAAAAGATTTTATAAAATAAAATATGGAAAAAGATTTTATAAAATAAAATATGAAAAAATCATTATGAGATGTAATATAAAAAAACGGAAGAAAAAAGATTTTATATTACATCTCATTAATATAGATTTAAATGTAAAATCTACATTTAAAATATATTATGATAATATAAAATCTATTTTATAAAATCCTCCAAGAAAAAACAAATAGTTATATTAATAAATGAGTATTCATTTCATAAATAGATGATTATGTGAGATATTATGCTTGAAAAGGTTGTACCAAAGCATTAAGAAATTATAAATTAAGTAATTGGCTTTAATTAGTTGTAACTTGTGCTTAAAATGTTGCAATTAAGAGTTTTTTATGTCGTTTTTATAATATAGTATAGATACTAATAAAAAGTTTTTTTTACATGTATATTTGTAGTTACTAATAATGATGATTAATTAACTATAAATATAGTTTAAAAAATTTGAATCGGATTATCTTAAACGCCAAAAAATATGAACAATTTATTTAAATAAAAGAGTTGTTATTAATTGATTTATCATCAAATAGACGTCAACGTATCAAAGTGACGGAAAATCACTTCAAGTATAGCAACGAAGATAGTTCTCTTACGTTTTAATATTGTTGAAAATAATTAGATGAATCATAGAAAATGATTTGGTAACATTAATGGAACATAGAAAAAAATACGTTTTTAGTCCCCATGGTTTGTTGATAAATTTCTATTTTCATACTTATGGTTTTAAAATTACAATTTTCATCCCTATGATTTATAATTCATTACTTTTTCATCATTATGATTCATTTTTTTTCATCCCTATGGTTTACAATTCATTTCCATTTTAGTCCTTCATACTTAAAAGTAATATTTTGGCCTCAATAACGAAAATAGAAATGAATTGAAAACCATAGAGACGAAAACCGAAATTTCGAAACCACAAGGACGAAATATGCAATTATTAACAAATTACAGGAACAAAAAACGTAATTTACTCTTTTAAGTAAAATAATCGAGAAACAAAATATTATAAGGCCATACTTGGTATTTGCACAGGGCCTCCAAATTGTTAGGAACGACCCTGTAGTTTAGGGATGATATCCGTTAAAAATGACAAACGTTAAGGACCAAAAGTGAACTTTACTCTAGAACAAAAACTTTTAAAATAAAAAATATCTCGATTTTTGTTACGATTGGAAAGTTATGATTATCAGGATTGTTAACATGCGTTCATGTTTTCGAAGGATTAGCAATGTTTGCTTAAGTAAAATAATATTTAAATTTATAATAATTTAATAAATACTATTGATTTTATTCTAGGGTATATCCATCAACAACTAAGTTAAAATACATAATATTACTTTCATATTATTATGATTACAAGTCGAATATTTTCCAACAAGGAAAATAAATATATATACAAGTTTTGGAATTTTGAAAAGATAATAGTTATTAAAATAATTAAAGTATATTACTTCTAGATTTAATTAAATAAAATTATTGAAAATCTAATGTAGTTTATTTGAATTCTTATTTTGAATAATGTATTTTCAAATCTTTTTTTTTTTTTAAGGGTGTCCTAAGTTATGCCTAAACTAATCTCTTGACAAATTATAATTGTAAGACATCAACTCTGATTAAACCTCAGTGACCACAATTGTTGTGTCTTTTTGGTATTAAGATGTAACAATTCAAACATTTAAGTATGCATGCCACGTCATTTGCCATGTGGGTATCATAACCTGTTAATCCTTAAACAAGTTATGATACCCACATGGTAAATGACGTGGCATGCTATATTTGCTTTATTTGTGAGAAAACGGTGAAGGGTTGTAATACCCTCAAATCTGGTAATAGCAACTAATTTAAAATTTTCTAAATACATCGATAAATGATTCACCTACAAACACAATTTAAGGTTTAACCTCAATACATACATTTCATTCTATACACACAGCCTAAAATAAGGACGGGTGCTACTAAAACTCAATAACAGTCATTATCTCCAAACTGCGGAAGACTTCACCAACTACTTATACTTGTGTAAAGCTAAGGCTCAACACTTCATAGTACCGCTAGAACCAAATCCCCAACTGGAACCTGATGCACATGCCGACAAATAAAAAGGTTAGGCTTAACGCCTAGTGAGCTCAAGAGTTTTCAACATTTATAAATGAATCGTAAAAGAGGAAGAGTGCAATTAAAATCATAATCTTTCAAAATGATATGCTTCAAACATGAAAACGACTCGTTTACCAAAATCATACATTTTAAACGAAAGAGGCACCAATATAATCGTTAACCAAACCAAACTGTTTTAAGGGCTAAGATCCCAATATAAAACGTTCTTTCGTAAATTTAGATTTAACCAAAAACTTGCTCAAAATGATAATAGAGAGAGGACTCCCATTTTTTTTTTATAAAATGCAAGTAAAATGTTATATCTCGAAATACCCAACACGGGTGGAACATGACACACCACTCATAAACCATAGGTGAAAACCCATATAAATAAATATCGTTGTGAACACGGGCATTAGACCCAATACTCACACAACCATAAAATGGAAAAAAACCAAATACCGAAACATGGAAATAACGTATTTCATTCAAACCTTAATATACGCGGGGGAAACCCAATATTAAGGCCATCATTTGGCGCCGACCACACAAAAACCAAAGTTGATAAGATACGATATTAACATTTAAAATACCACTGATCGACGACGGGGGAGACCCGTATACGTTGAGAGTAGAGGAACACACAAGTAGGCCGCCCATACAACGTACTCGCATGTCATCTCAACGTTTCCATCTTGGGTGGCGAGAACACGTGAATGGGGCCACCCGTGATGTTATTGGATTTCACCACATATCCCGGTCCTAGTTCCCATGCCATACCAGACATCACAATCCTCGGACCGTTTATTGCCTTTAGTCATACTCCGTCGAGTTCCACCCCAAGGACTTACGGACATGGGTGCCTATCCAATATAGATGAGTTTCAACTTGGAGGCTCGTGCCACCTATTGCCTACTCTCTAGCAAACCCAAGCGGTCAACGGTCATAACCAACCTTACCCGCTTTCCCAATACAGACAGACTTACGTGCCTATGGATCCAATACAACACTGTCTAACATTACATGACTCCAATTGAATGACCAAAGCACCCAAAACATCTAACTCTCAAATGACACGAAATAAACACCATCATACTCAAAACTCCACAACAGTTATTAACTCGGACAAATGTCCTCAATACTCAAAATTAGTCAAAACCGAGCCAAAGGCCCAACAATTTACGTAAATCTCCAATGAAAGCTAGTATGAACATCGAAACACGTTTGACCAACAATTATGCAAACACCACAACCAAAAAGGGTAATTAACCCAAAACTTCTCATTAGTTTAAACAAAACGTTTTCCAAATAAACTCGTTCTCTTCATGTTGCCAAAATGACTCATATTACAATGATATGCATTTTCCAACGGTTTATGAAATCGTATGCACCAAATGGACATTTATATAAAATGACTTCCATTTATATATTATATCATCAAAGAAACATATCAAAATGATTTATTTATCAAAATGCCCAAAAATCACAAAGATGTGTGTTACATAAGTTTATAAAGTTAAATATATCTAAATAACCAAAACTTATCACCAGTTAACAATTTAATGTAAATCACAAACACTTTAAAATAAACATTTTGGCATGTACACCGTTTTCACAAATCAACTTGAACTCACCTCGCTAGATTTAGGCTAAATCTAGATTTTAACCCACTTTGAGCTCCTTTGAAGAAACTTGAACCTTCAAGGTCGAAACCTCCATAAACCACTTGGTTTTGGTAAAAACCTAGAAAACTCAAATGAAGCTTTGGGTTGGAGATGAAGATGGAGGCTTTTGGTGCCTAGCTTCTACACTTGACCTTGATGACGGTTTACCTCCATGATATGCAAAGATTTGAACCAAAGGTGTTCCAAAACGTCAAAGGGGGTGTTGGGTCGTTCTTAGGAGCTTTAGGAGAGTTTGGAACTGATTTGGGTGAAGTGGTATAATAAATGAAGCAAAAACCGCGACTTTAAGGGGGCCCTGGTACACCTGGCGACATTGCCAGGCGACAATGCCCAGGGCAAAGTCGCTTGGCATAGTCGCTGGAGTGTATCAGCCCACTGTTCCAGTTGAGCGACATTGACAGTGTGTCATAGTCACCGATCATTGTAGTCGGGCCCTTTCCAAGCCCTGAAACCCGACTTTTTCAACGTTAACCCTCCCGATACTCTAAGGATCTCATAGTAATGTTTCCCCGACATAAACCCCACCATTTACAAGATGCAAAACATCCGGGTGTCCTTTGCTTACCGAAAAATACAGATGTTACAAGGGCTGTTTACCAAACTCTTACGGGGTAAGTGCTCACCAAATATCACTTACCTTACCGAGTGAGCTTGGAAATGATCGAAAATATTACCCGGTAAAAGGCATAGCAAGAACCAAGAGTTTTACACGATAAGCATTTATCGCAAGGTCGATCCTAGGGTTTTGGATGTCCTATGCGGATAGGCTAAAAAAGTGCCCCCATGTCGATCTTTTAGCAAACACAACAAACTATTTTTAAGGGTTTGGAACCTAGTTAAGTCTCTTACCCTCGTACTGATTTTTATTAAATATAGTAAAATTATACAACTAAAGAAGGACATTTACCAAACCCTAAATAACATAACATAAACTTACATCACCTAAAAGATGTATTTATGCATTTCTTGAAACAAAATAACAATCATATTTGTCATATTTGTCATATTTGTGTTCACCTCAATATGTGGAACTTGAAAGAAGATAAAATAAATAAAGTTAGTTTCAACTAAAATAATAAAGTTACATGAATGCTAATGTAATGCCTAGGGGTGAAAATGAGACGAGACAACTCGCGAGTTACTCGAGATCGACTCGGTCAAAACTCGGTCAACACCCGACTCGATATACTAACGAGTTGAGTCGAGTCATCTGATACTCGACTCGATAAGCTCGTGAGATACTCAAATATATTTTTTATGTAATTTACTTTATATTATAATTTATAAAATATAATGTAAAATTTTGACAAATTTATCTTTATAACTCTATATATAATAAAATGTTAAAATGAGATATAAATTATTTACATTGATTATAATTTTACATATTAATAAATTTTTATTTAAAAGAAAAAGTTGGTCAAAAATAATATTAAAATAAAACTTCTTAATATTAAAAATAGGTATAAAGAAACTAAAAAAGTATGAAGTTCTCCTTCTCCACTCTTTATTCTAATCTAACATCCCCTACACAAACCTAACTTACAACTATCACCTTCCTATATAAATGAATTCTATCCCACACCTAGTAAAAAGATTCTACCTCATGGCCACTTATATAAATTGCAGTGTAAGGTTAGGTAGTTTTGGCTCATCTTGTTAGTACAAGATTGGTCTTTAAACTAAGTAAGTGTTCAAGTTTTAACCTTTTATTTTGAAATTTTTGGAGCACCCCTTAAACTTAAGCCGGTACACATTTCAAGTTCTTCAAAGTTTTGTAATAAATTTTTTGATTGAGTGGGGACCTGCTCATTTTAAGATTTTTGTGCTTGTTTATCATTTTATCGAGTCGAGTTTGATTCGAGTTCGAGCTTGATTCGAGTTCGAGTTTAAGTTTGATTCGAGCTTAAAATGAGTTTGAGTCGAGTTCGAGCTCGAGTATTAGCTTTCGAGTTTGAGTCGAGCTTGATTTTTCACTACTCGCGAGTTTTCGAGTCGAGTTCGAGTCGAGTATAATGATACTCGAGCTCGACTCGCATCATTTACACCCCTAGTAATGCCATAGAAATTGAAAATAATTATCATTAAGTACGGGTACAAAGCAAAGCAATCTCAATCTATGAACAAAAAGTCAAAAATTAAACCACATGTCAGGATGCATGGTTGCAAACATTAAAGCAATTGCAAATTAAAAAACAACAAAAATCAAACTATGACTAAACATTTACAATACGAACAATCAATAATTTTGTGCTAAGTGTGTGAGCAATAAAGCAATTTCATTATTCGAATCTATGAATATAACGGTATCATGCCTATCAATTAGAAATGAACATTAAACATTTCGTACCTAACAAGAATGGTGATTTCTTAAATGTATCAAATTTGAAGCTATCACAAGTATTTACTGAAAATATGTGATTTTTTTAACAAAGATCATTTTGAATACAATGAGAAAAATGTTTCTTCGAATAAGATGAGTGCTCTGCTTACGAATATCATCTTAAATATAAAAAGAAAAATGTTTCTTAGAATAAGATGATTTTTTTACAAATATCATTTGAATATAAAGAGAAAAATGTTTCTTAGGATGACCTATGAACATATTTGGGAGAATAAAAGTGGAGGGCAATGTGGAGCATAAGGAAACGAATTTTTGATCGTAGAATTCTTGCTTCATCACCATTGTTGTTGGCTGGAAATGTAACGTCTTTCAAGCCTTGATAATCGGAACAATCAAACTCAAATAGATGAAGAATAAAAGAAATTGGCTTAGTTATTTGAATTTTCACGATGCTATTCTCTATTCATTTTAATTAATGGACCAAATACCGATTAATTAGGCCCTTAGTTGATTACCTTAGCGGCTTGGACATGAGCCAGTTGTTTATAGCCTGGTATTAAACTCATAGTTAATAACATATCAAAACTTGAGGCCCCTTGGATTTATGATGTTCTGTGTCACCGCACGGACTGCACATGGCCAAGGTCGGCCCCGGTTTATCGGGTAAAGGATGTTTACCATCAAAATTTTTGATAACCTAGAATGTTACTGTAACATCCCAGGCTAACCGTACCAGATACGGTTCGCTTTGTCCACACACTTGGACTCACGGTTTTTAAAACGCGTCTGGTAGAGGAGGTATCCAGTCCCTTATAAGGCAACTTTCGTTCCCCTCCCCAACCAATATGGGATCTTACAATCCACCCCCCCTTGGGAGCCCAGCGTCCTCGCTGGCACACTAATTCGGCTCTGATACCATCTGTAACATCGCAGGCTAACCGTACCAGATATTGTCCGCTTTGTCCACACACCTGAACTCACGGTTTTTAAAACGCATCTGGTAGAGGAGGTATTCAGTCCCTTATAAGGCAAATTTTGTTCCCCTCCCCAACCAATGTGGGATCTTACAATTACCCGGTAAGTGTTTGGTAAATGGCCCTTAACTTTAAAAAAATCAATTGAAAGGGGAAGAAGAAGTTGTTGAGATGAGTTATTTCCTTTCCAACATCATCAAATTCGTTCTGCAGGTAAGGCAGAAGTTAATTGAAATGAATCCTCCACCTTACCCAAGCTACAAGGTATGGAGCCATCTTTGATATTAGATTAGTTCTTCTTCCTTGAGCCATTGCTTTAACATAAATTTTAAGAAACATTTATCCTTCTTGAATAAAAACCCTACATGCAATATAAAGAAAATAACAAAAATAGGGACTGTTTTTTCTTCCTCTTCATCTCAGTTCGACCATGGGGATATTTGATATTTCAGATTTCTAAATTTAAAATTCTAATTAAAAATAAAAGATATTTATATTTATTTTATATTAAAAATCCACATCATTCGTCATGTCATCAAATAGATTTGTATGTGATATTAGCATGATAACATGTTACCAAGTACTTAAATGTTTAAGATGTTACATCTCAAATACCAAAACTAAAGATTTAAAAATACATACTCAAAACATGAATCCAATCAAAGTATTTTACATTCTCATACAATTTACTGGTTAAAATATATCATATAAATAATGCCGTAATCAGATTGTTATTATCAAAATTTAATGCCACATGGCAAGTGGACTTTTGTTGAAAAAAGATTCACTAATGGCTTTCAATTGGATTTGGCCACTTATTGACACTTTGAGTCTAAATAAACCATCACATATATTGAAACCAAAAATTCACTTGCAAAAAAGATTTTATCATTCCCTTCTGAGTACTAGATGCAACCATTTTGAATATAAAAAAATTTAAAGAGAACTTGTAGATCAAAACCAGAATCGTCAATATTTACTAATGATTGCTAAGAGACAAGGGTTGGGTTCTTGTGAGACCAACCATTTTTCATAAGACCACTGTGATTCTGTGAAGATTTTGTGGGTGCTTCCAATGAAGATTTTGAGTTCTTTTTTCCCTGTGAATGTTCGTGTGAATGTTTGACTTTTTATGTGAAAGTTCATTGTTTTTTACTGTAAACGTTTGGTGTTTATTGTGAAGGTCCAATGATTTTTTTTTTAAATCCATTCAAAGGCTTTAGATGGTCTTACAAGTCTCACAAAAATTAGGGGACATTTGGTTCACATAATGGAATTTGGCAGAAATGGAATCCAACAAGAGAATTTCTTTGGAGAAATTGAAATGGAATTTGACCAAGCGTTTGGTTGAAATGAATTGAAATAGTATCTTGCGAAAGAATTGGAAAATGCATGTGTTGAGGGTAACGGGTGGTGAGATGGGGGTGGGGTGGTGGTGGTGTGATAGTGGTAGTAGTAGACTAGTAGTGTGGTGGTTTGTAGCGGTGAGAGTGGGGAATGGGGGTTAAGGGTGGGTGGCGGCTGTGACGACAGCAATGAAGGTTGGTTGTAGTGAGCGGGCAGGTGGGGTGGGGTGGGCAATGGAATGATAATATTAATTATCGGTGGTGATAGTGGTCGTGACGGTGGCAACCATGTCAATGGTGGTGGTGGCAGCGACGATGGTAGTGGTGGAAGTGATGGGGAAATCTATCCAATTCAATCTGTGAACTAAACAACCCCTTAATATACATATGATAGAAATGTATCACCCTTGAAACTAAATAAATTATTATCATCATCCAAGATGTTTTTCAAAGTTGTTCATTTCTTTGAAAACTAAATGCCGGGAAAATTTTGGAGAGTTACCATTTTTATTCAAGTATGTCTCTTATAAACGAAAAAAGCATGATAACTCTTTTGATATTTGTTCAACAAATCATAGTAAATTTCCAACATTTAGATCTCAAAAAAATAATAATTTCGATCCAAGTTACGAACTCACAAGAATGGCCACAAATATGTTATTATATGCATACACGAGTTTTAATTTAACGATAACAGTTAGAGACATCTAACATATAAATGGAGTCTATATAACAAAGTGTATACACAATATACTATAATCTCATACCTTCATCCTCTTGTTTGGTTCCAAAATTTTGCAATTGACAAAAAGATGGCATGTTGGGAAAACAAATCAAATCTAACAACATACACTTGTACATGAGATTGTAATTTTATTTTTTAAAATTAGATAAACTTTATAAAAATAATGCTGAAACTTATTGTATAAATTAACAATAACAGTATAAACACATTGCTAAAGATGTTTAGCACACTTTCACTAATGCCACAGAGTGACTACTTATCGGTTACTATTTCAAAAGCCAATCATCAAGAATACAATGATACAAAAAGCATAGCTTTAAACACAATCAAGACGGTGCATGATGTCATGTAAAAATCGATCAAACTTTTACAGATTACTTTAACATCAGTATACGAAATATCACATCTTTTTCCAAAAAACTATCACTACGTCTACGTTAAAAAAAGACTCCAACCCTCCAAGTATTTCATGTTGTTTCGTTCCATCAAGTTTGATCCTATATCAATATTGTTTCAAAGTTTTTACTAGTATTCTCACAACAAAACGTAACTAACAGTGTCGATTTTGCTCAAACCTTGCATCATTAGTTTTACGAGAAAAAGAACCAACACAAATAGCAATCAGTTCAAAATCTGCATTTGCCAAAGCTCATTTCTCATTTTCCTTTTTTCAGCAACACTACTGCATCTCTTCTCTCACATCAATGCCTCCAAATGTTTAAACAAAGTTGAAGAATAATCAATCACTCCCAACAACAAGCAGATCAAAAGAAGCAAATCACTTGTTTTTCTTTGTTTTCAACTTCTTAGATGGCTGACCTGATGATGATGATGTTGCTGCAATATACATTTCAGCATCAATCTTATCACCAGATTTTCTATTCCCAAATTCCTTTGCCTTGTTCTGCAATAATATCAACAACAAACCCCCCATTAAAATCAAACCTCAACAACCAACCAAAACCATCATCATATCATATCTCGAATCTTACCTTCAGAGATGTAGCCATTGCCACGATATCATCCTTATCGTTTTTAACCTGCTCTTGCATTGCTGCTTCCTGAAAATCCAGAAACAAACCGGAAAGAATCAAGTAAAATTGCATACAGGATAGCTGTTGCTGCTATATATATATATATATATATATATATATATATATATATATATATATATATATATATATATATATATATATATATCGTACCTCTGGAGGCTTAAACGCTTCTTCCCTCTTCCTCTTGTTTTCAGCAGTTTTTTCCGCCTGTTTTTCCTGCCTTTCTTGCCATTTCTTTGCAGACTTCTTTTTATCGCTTAAGAAGTATTCACCACTGTCTAGTTGCATGTCGATCTACAAACATTTAAAACCCATGTTTATTTAGCACGACCAATAGTACTAAAAAGAAGAAAATAATTATAAAATTAAATTCCGTTACCTTGCTTGGTTGTGGTGGTGGAGGGAATGGCGTATATTCTTTCTTCTCTTTACTCTTGACTTTCTTTTGTTTGACATTTTTCCTGAAAACCGAATAATCAAACGTTAGATTCTGCAAACATGAACGGTGCCGAATTTAAAGGTTGCAGCCATAACAATATTATTATATAACATACTACATACTTTTTGAATTTGGGAAGAAACCTATCCCAGTTCTCATTTGCAAGTTCTGGATTACTTGCAAGATCTCTCCTCATCATCAGCACCTGTTAAATAATAACATACACATTTAATAATAATAATTACGTGTTCTTTAAACAAAAGGGTAAATAATAATAATAATAATAATAATAATAATGTATTTTTTAAAGAAAATATCCGAATTTACTCACTTTAATATTATATAAGGGATGCATTTTATTCAACATGCATTCTTCTACTATCCTCCTTACTTGTTTCAAGCCTTTAAATGAACCCATGGAAGCTACTGAATTCCCCTGTCAATTATTAATAAATAGAAAGCAAAGCAAAGAAAAGGGTTAAAACTAGAAAACAATAGGTTGTACTCAATAGACGTTCGGAATTATAATTTTTTTTTTCATTTTTAGCAGGAGAAAAGGATCCAAGAAGCTATACCTGAACAAGAATATAGCAGCCGGTCAAAATCTCGAGTGCCTGCATTCCAACAAGATTCTCAGAGAAGCAACAAACATACGAACTGAATATATATATATATATATATATATATATATATATAAAGTATCTTACCAAAAATGTTAATGAGAAAATTAGTCAAATTTCATACCTTTAGAGTGGACGAATTGGGTCCCACCAGGCGCTGCCTTCGTTTGACAAATTTTTCCTGCAGTTGGAAGACGGTTGTTAAGTATATCAAATGTCATTCATAACCCAAAGTTCTCATTATCCCCGTGTGTGCATACTTCCATTTCTACAGAGCTTTAAGATAACAATTACTTTGGAAGACAATAACTCAAGTCAAATATCAGCCATCTATACCTTATTTCGGACCAAACCACCAATCTTGATGATGTCACACTGCATTTCATCATTTAGAATCTTAATTGCCTGCGACAACGATCACCTTTGTGTAAGCATTTCACATGTAACAGATAATTTAAATAAATCACTAAAAAAAACAATGTTAATGAAATAAATATGTTGTACCTGAGGTGCAGGGACACTTCTTGACAAAAGCTTAATCAAATCCCTAGATTTCACTATAATATATGGATCCTTCGTCTTTCTCGTTGTAGAAACAGTCATTGATCCTTTAACCTGAACATCACAAAGTGCTCTATATTAACGATTGCCACAAATAAAAACTAATTTGTAGATGCACCACCAACAAAGTTTTGATCACGAACCAAATCCAGCTCACATGAAATCCCGTATTCTTTCAGTGCACCTTTAACAATAGGCCAAGCTTCTTGCAAATACTTCTCTGCATACAGAACATCCTTATGTTAGTCTATATAATTACCCTCACTACAACAAAATCAGGTTTATATGACACCAACAATTTCTAGGTGTCCCAATAGACCACTTTATAGGACTTCAAGTTTTTAGGACCAAGTAATAAAGCGTCCTATCTAAAGGTGTTGAAATAAGTTTATAGGACATTTTTGAGTGCCGTAACAAATTTTTTAGAATACTTTTAATATAGCGTGTCTTATTAGCTATTTTACATGACGATTTTGAGAAGTATCCTAGGACACTTGTTTTTATAAGACACTTTTTCAAATAATGTCATATAAAATAGCTAATACGACATATTTTTATAAAAAAGTCATAAAAAACTTGTTATGAGTTATGACTCCTAAAAACGTCCTATAAACTTATTACAACACCTTTAGATATGATCCTTTATTGTTTGGCCCTATAAAGAAGTCTATTAGGATGCTCAAACATTTTGTGTATCCTATAAACCCAATTTTGTTGTAGTGCCTTTTATCTTATGGAGAAGTAACTACATAATAGAACAAAGAAATTTTCGACAACTTCTTACATAAAGTGTGATGATTTGAAGAAGGGTAAGAATAAGAAGAAAAAAGGTTACGAGCCAAAAACTCCAAATTCCTAAAAGAAATGGGTCAAGAGACGTAAACTATAAATGCAGTGAGTACCTCTATACTGAGGGAAGAGAGTGGAGAAAGAGCTCATTTCAAGCAAGCCCCCTTCATTCCAAGAAGGGTCAAACTTTTCGATCTTCCAATGGTCAATGGTCTCATCGTCCCATGGCTTTGGCTTATCATGCTTCCCCTTGTGTCTCTTTCTCTCATCAGGATTGTTGTCCGTTACTTCTCCGGCATCCATATTTTACGAGTCTGGTATTAAATGGCAAAACAAACACAGAGACGTGAATACACGGTTACGTAACACTAACACCACTTCGCGATACTGAAAAAGGGTGATCAAACAAAGCGCTATAATAAACCTTCACAACAAAAACATAATTCAATGCATAAAACCATGACACCCCATATGATTTAATTCCATAACTCATAAGCAACCCATTAAGGTTAAGAATCCTCGATTCACAAAGTACAAGAAAATGAAATAAAAATTAGGGTCGCTGTAGACGTAATCATATTTCGAAAACATGTTTGATATGATTATACTTTCTTTATATCTCTTTATAGATGCAAAACAATGTGTGCATACCCTATCTCATGCAATGACACCCAAAGAAGAGGAATCATCAAGCATAAAATTTATCAAACCCTCAAAAAACAAGAAATTATAGTAATTTATACGATTTTAGACTCGAGTACAAGTTTCCACCGTCTCAATTTGGGGTTTAGGTGGATGTAAGGTCCGGCCACCATCAATCGCCCATTTAAGAAGAGGTTTTAGCCTTACAAATAACGATATCATATGTAAAATTGAAAACTAAGGGTCGTTTACTAAATGTTTACCTATAAGTGTTATTGTTTGAGCATAACATAGACCACGGGGCTGTTTACCAAATTTTCAATCAACTGATAAATTGTCTGTCGGGATAAATTTGACTGTTTGGATAAATTGATGTTGTTGTTTATTTTTTTATGACCAATTTACCCCCAAAAATCCCTAAAGATATCTACTTTGTAATACTATGCATAAACATGATAAAATCACACCAAAAACTATTGTTAATCCATACATTTGCTGTTAATACTATGCTTAGGGACAGAAAAATCGATAGGAACACATAGATTTGCTGTTAATCCACCAAAACAACAGAAAATTCCAACAATATTGTTGTTAATCGACTCATACATTTGTTGTTAATCCACCAACAGGAGCAGAAAAATCGATAGGAACACTCCTATTTGCAGTTAATCCACCAAAACAACAGAAAAATCGATAGGAATAGGAAAAGAACAGAAAAACCGATAGGAACAGGGAAGAAAACAACAGAGAAGAAACAACAGAAAAATCGATATGAACAGGGAAGAAATCGACGGGAGAGAAAAAATCGACAGGAGAGAAAACCTTACCTTTTGGAGAGAAAAAATAGAAAGGAGAGAAGAAGAAGAAGAAGACGATGGGCGCCGGAGAAGAAGAACAAGCCTAGAATCGCACGATGGGAGGGGAAGCGACGTGGAGGCTGGCTAGGGTTTATGATCTGATGAGAGAAGTGGGAGGAGTGTTTTTCCTTGAGGCTAAAGTGGTCAAATTTTTGTCTGGATAACACTTGTTGTGACTTTTGAAAACCTAAGGTTCTTTAGATCGCAGAATGTTGTTTTCTGGAATGAAATTTGTCAAAGAAATTTAATTTTGAAGGAATTAGAATAGAATGTTGTCAGGTTTGACCATCTGTTTGGTTGACAGAATTGGATTGGAATTTGTTAAATGAATTAAAATTTTTCTGTTTGGTTCACAGATTGTAGCTTTAAAATTGTAATGGAATTTTGGTAAATGACCAAAATACTCTTTTTGTTTATTTTAATTTTTTTCAACAAAAATTACTTTAATGAAATAGTCATTAAATAGTTTAATTTTTAACTAAAATTGCTTTGATTATTTTAGCACTAGAATGATGATGAGAGAAAGAGGGAGAGAGAGAGAGAGGGGGGGAGAAAGAGAGAGAGAGGATAGAGAGAGATGGGAGAGAGAAAGAGGAGAGAGATAGTTGGTGTCTACTAATAATGTTGAACGGTAGTGGTGGCCGGTGGTGGTGGTTGCAGGTGGCGGTGGTGGCCGGAGGTGGTGGTGGCCGATGGCGGTGGCCGGAAGTGGTGGTGGTGGTCGGATGTGGTGGTGGTCAATGGTGGTCGGAGGTGGCCGGAGGTGGTGGCCGGTGTTGGTAGCCGGAGGTGGTGGTCAATGGTGGCCGATTGTGGTGGCCGGAGGTGGTGGTGCATATTAGGATGAGGGACAATTTTGTCCAAAAAAAATATGACATTCTATTCCAATGAAATACCACCTCCCCCCCCCCCCCCAAAGGAATGTTGAATTCCTTCATTTGTGGAATTCATTGGAATTCAACATTCCAGTTCCTTAAAAAAATGAACCAAACGATGTAATGGAATCTGGTCAACGGAATTCAACATTCCAAATCCATCAGATTCCATCAGAATCTGCGAACCAAACGCCCCCTAAATGTCTGTTTGAAAGTCAAATACACCAATAAACTCAATTAAGTCACAAGTAAACTGTAACACTCTCAAAACTGGAAATAACAACTAATTTAAAATTTTCTAAATACATCAATAATTGATTCATCTGCAATCACAATCTAAGATTTAACCTCAATACACACAATCATTCTATACATAAAGTTTATGATACGGACGGGTGCTACTAAAACCCAATAGAAGTCACTATCTCCAAACTGTGGAAGACTTCACCAAATACTTACACTCGCGAAAGACTAAGCACATCTCTTAATAGAATTGCTAGAACCAACCCCCACCTGGAACCTGATGCACATGCCGACAAATAAAAAGATTAGGCTTAACGCCTAGTGAACTCAAGAGTTTTTGACATATATAAATTAATCGTTTAAAGAGAAAGAATGTGGTTAAAATCATAATCTTTCAATTTGTTATGTCTTACATATGAAAACAACTCATTTTCCTATGATATGCATTTTAGACAAAGAACGTCAATTTACGTTTTCCAAATCAACTACTTCAAGGATGAAGAAACCAACATAAACCGCCCATTTATAAATCAGGTTTAACACAAAACTCACTCGAAACGTGAATAGAGATTGAACTCTCCATTTATGACAATACGGTTAAAACTTTATATCCCGAAACACTCAAAACACGCGTGGGGCATAATACTCAACCCATAAATCAAGGATAAAATCTAAATATACACAACGCCACCGAAAACTTGGGATAATAAAACTCAACACCCAAAAACAACACCTTTCGGTGACGGGGGATACCCAAATTCCATTGAAAGTGGCGGGCACACAAAGTTAAGCCACTTATCAATGTTCTCGAGCTTCACATAAGACCATGGTTCCCCGTATACGGCTCCTCTGAGCTACCACCGCAAGACACCACTGATCCTAGTGTCTACTCGACCTCTAATGAGTGTCACAACCAAAGCCACAAGTCCTCGTATCCGGCTCATCTGAGCTACCACCGCAAGACTTAGCTCCGTATACGGCTCTGCAGAGCACCACCGCAAGCTTACATAATCAACCACATGACTTGGGGACCACTCACTAGAATTCAAACGCTGACACTAAATTCCACGATGAGTAACCAGACTGGACGACAATCGGGCATCGAGTTCAACCACCCACGATCTCTGCCTCAAGCCCTTCAATAAAGGTTACGCGGTTATCGAGTTCAACCACCCACGATCTGTACCTCGAGCTCCCGCTAGCCATAAATAATGTCCAGTCCCAAAACGGGGATAAAGTCCCCACTAACCAACTGACTCATATGCCTATGGATCCAATGCATTACAGTCTAAAACGTTACATGACTCAAAAGAATGAACTAACGCATTCAAAACATGTAACTCCCAAATAAGATGCAACTAAGTACATCATACGTCCAAGGCTCCTTAACGAGCAACCAAAACTGAACAAATGTTCCAAAGACTCCACCGAGTACAAATCAAGCCCCAAGAGGCTTAATGGACGTTTGGCTCAACACGAGAGCCAAAATGGTTACACAAACCAAAATACACATTTTCCCAAAATCTTTGATTCTCAAATTACCGCTGGCCTTCGGCCCAAACCCAAAAGGTTTTCCATTTCTAAAATGTTCTCCAACGTCGGAAATGACCCAAAACCAAAGAAGTCACACATTCGTACTTTTCCAAATATTTCATTTCATGAATGATGCATAAAAACCCGACAAACACTTAAAAGTATATTTTTGACCAAGTACTCATTTATGCAATAAATCATCAAAACACCTTCCTTTGTGACACATTTATCCAAATGTCCATAAATCCCAAAATGTGTGCTTTATAGGTTTATAAAGTTAAATATATCCAAATAACCAACTTATCAGCAGTTAACAATTTAATGTAAACACAAACACTTTAAAATAAACATTTTGGCATGTACACCGTTTTCACAAATCAACTTGAACTCACCTTGCTAGATTTAGGCTAAATCTAGATTTCCCCCAACTAGAGCTCATTTGAAGAACACTTGGATTCTCAAGACAAAACTTCAAAAAACCTAAATCCATACATATTCAGCCATAAATAAACATAATCAACCACAAAGAATCGTTTTCCAAACCATATACATGAATACCTCAACTAATACCGAAACCCTAACTTTCATAACTGAAGAGAATAGAAGATTACCTTAACCCAAGCTTGAATCCACCAACCAAAACACTTCTAGTTCACCAAAATGGTTACAAACCTCCAATCTATGAAAGGAAGCACAAAGGGTGGATGAAACCCTAGAAAACTTTGGTAAAGAAGATGAAGAGGGAAGGATGAGAAGCTTACTACCACAAAATACTCTTGTATACTCCAATAAACTTTCAATCTCTTGCTAGATCCTTGAAGAGCTCTCAAAAACAAAATCGTATCAATTTGAATCACCCAAATCGGAGTTGGGATGAAGGAGATATGAAGGAATGAAGTTTGGTGGCTGAAAATCGGTTTTAAGCTCGTCCAGGGGGTTTCGCGACTTGTGCCGCGACCTTAAGTCACGGCATAAGTCACCCGCTTCCCCTAGTTTTCTTCTCGTTCACTGTTTTGGCCATAACTTCTTCGTTATAGCTCCGATTTTGCTCCGGAAAGAACCGTTGGACTCGTAATTGAATCATTCATCCATCTAGACTATAAAAATCCAGGATTCAAGTCCAAAATATTTTTTCTTATTTTTCCCTAATATAACCGGTTTGGTATTAACTCGAAATGATACCTTTCGAAAATCGGAGTGTTACATAAACAACCCCCAAGAATCTTACCCAACAAAGAGCATAACAACGACCAAAGAGTTTTACCCGGTAAGTGAGGAAAAATACTATTACCCTAAGGATTTAAAACGCTTACGAACAATCTATTTTGATGGCCAAAAATGTTACATGATAAGATAAGTAATTGCTAGTAAGTGATTACCAGGTAATCGGCCCCTAATACTACTTGAACAAAAATTCTAGAGATTTGATGGAAATTGCACCTTCAATTTCTTCAATGAACACTGAGAATTACTCAAAAGCAACCCGCTTGGCTCAAATGGCAACACACCTTCCTAAATTCGCCCCTTCCAATATACCGATGATTGAAGGAAGGGGTGAGGTTTAAGGAAAAGTGTTATTTGTATGTATAAATACAACTAGGGCTTGGCAACTAAAGTTGGGTGGTGGCAACTGGGACGGTGGCGGCAGGCGGTTGTCACTGGTTAATTGGGTGAATGTGAGGTGGACAGGGGTTGTTCTAGTATTAGGTCACGAAGGCTGGAGCCTCAGTGGTGGAGATGGAGACGTTACTCTTGAATTTGATTGTTGCTTAATGCTTATAGTTAGGCTTATGCTTGGGCTAGAGCAGTGGTCTGGATGGCTGGACATGATGGCAGTAGAGAACTTAGTGATGGCCAAAAATCGGGCTCGGGTTGGGCCGGGCCGGGCCAAACCGGGCTTCGGGCCCAAACAGTAACATCTTGGATCGGGCCAAGTGGGCTTTGAGCCGGGTCAGGCCGGTTTTTGAACTAATATCGGTGGACTGGTTAACCTCGTATGTGAACCGGTTTATTATAAACCGGACCGTGAACCGGTCCTTCGATCGGGCCTTTTTTTCTTTATAATATAATTAATTATATAATAAACTTTAAAAAACAGGTTTAATTATATCAATTAATAATTGATTTAGATCGTCACCCTCTTTCAAATTCTTGCACGAAGACTCGTGGTGGCGCTTTAACGTGGAATTTGCGGCCGCCACAAGGAGATCTCTACACCGTTTGCATTGCGCTTTTTTTGTACCGTCGTGGAGGATCACCATGTTGAAATGGTTCCAAATCGGTGCTTTTCGTCCATGTTCGACAACAACTTGGGAAATTTGTTCGACCATTTTGAGAGTAGAGAACTAGAGATATTAAATTAGAACTTGCGAGAAATGAGAATTGTATGCGTTTTTTGCATTTTGTAAGTTGGTGTGTATCTCCATAATTCACACAAGTATTTATAGGGGTCTGGGTGATATTGGGACAAAAAAGACGGTAATAAAAGTGGAAAAACGTCTACAAAACCCATCCCAACGACTATATTAACGACTAGAAATTTAAGAAACTAAGATCGGGCCATGAACCGGTCCCGGGCCGAGCCGGATCGGGCCACCAAAACCTCCAAATACTTGAACTGGTATGTGTTTTCGGGCTATGAACCGGTCTTCTACCGGGTCGGGCTTGGCTTTTACCGGGTCGGGCTTCGATTGACTGGTCAGTTCGGGCCGGATCGGACCCATTTGTCCATCACTAAGAGAACTAGATTAGAGGGGTCAAAATGGGTCCGGTTCGATCGGGGACCAGTAAGGACCGATTTGGTCCCGGTCTGTCCCATCCTGATTACTATTTTTATGAAAAGTGATGGTCTCGTCATTGATTATATACTAGAAGTGTACTGACAGTGCTTGGAATACACCTATAGACGTGTGACAATTAAACCTCAAAGCAAGTATACAATGAGATATAATATCGTCTTTCAAGTAATAAAACGGTAAAGTACCGGATATCGTCCCACAGAGACTGGAGTAAAAGTTTAATAAAAAGTAGAAGAAAGAAATGATTTCAGATGGCGAATTTGAAGACTTTGGTTTGGTTGAGTTATCACTTTGAATTAATTAACAGAGAATAAAGCAAGTACGGGTGTTAGACGTTCAGGTGGGATTTAAACACAATTTCCAGTGGGCCATGCTGCAGCATGAAGTTCTGCCACAACTAAATACACCATATATTTTGAGGGTATTCCTCTCGGACTTCAATATTCACACTACTATTTAGATTCAACTAAACACATCTCTGTGTAGTCTCCAACTATTTATAGTGTGGAATATAGTCCTCAAAATATATGAAGATACAAATCTCTTTGCAAAAACCGCTCTCTCGAGCCGATTCCCATATCATTCAAGTTGACGTGTTCGAAGGGGCTTATCTCTAAGTCCTCTACACTTTAACACTATTGATTAACGATCAACTTGTCGAGAATAAATCAGTTTAGAAAGATATAAACGATAATTGTCCTTATCAGTAACTCTCTCAAGTATACTTCTTATATTATTCAAACGGACGTGCTTTTCGTGGCTTATCTCTAAGTCCACGGCACTTTAACACTTTAGCAAGTGATCGGTTCGTCAAGAAGTATCATTGATATTTATAAAACTTGAATGAAATGGTGGATCATTGTTATTGCGAAACAATGTCCACCTTTCTTTGGTTTAAAATCCCACCTTTCCGTCAAACACCCATACTAATAAAATTAGCTACTCATACGGAAAGTAAATGCGTAAAATAAATGACATAAAATAAAAGACATAATGTAGATCACAAGAATGTAAATGACGTAAAAGTAAAAGACGATAAAGTAAATGACGATAAAGTAAATGACAATAAAGTAAAGTGCGATAAATAAATTGCGGTAAATTAAAATTACAAGAGATAAAAACTTCAATATATTAATAAGTTACTTGACTTTAATAATCAAACCAAGAGAGTGTCAATTCTCTTATTTTGATTTTTAAAGATCACAAAAGGAGATTCTAAAATGTTCTACAAGTTAGTTAAGATTGCAAGTAAGTAAGAAGATCATATATCTTGAATACACCTCCTAAGCTTCCTTTATATACTAGGAAGGGGAGGGCAAAAAAGACAATTCACAAAAATATAATAATAATTGTACTAAAATATGACATTATGAACAATAAAATAAAGAAAAGGAGATTTAAAATATATTTTCCAGCCACAAATCAGATCCAGGAAACTCCCAAATCTGCCCAAAATATTGTTGCAAGTTGTCCACCATAAGCTCCTTTTCTTCCCTTCAAACTGTTGTTCATCGTCTGATGCTGCAGAGATGCTGCAACATAGGTGCTGCATCATAGGTCTGCACTTCTAAATCTGCCAAAAATAGATATTAATTAGCCATTCTAAGTCGTAAAACAATTCATTCAATACTTTAGCCCCATAAACAATAAAAGAGAAAATAAGTGAATAAAATGACTCAAACTTCGGGATATAGAACGTAAAAAGACCTAAATTATAAGTAAAAAGACTTGATATGCATTAAATAATTAACGCATATCACACCCTCAAACTAGAACTGTTGCTTGTCCCCAAGCAGCTAAGACACAAAAAAATGACTCAATATGGTAAAATTACATCATGAAATTATTAAGTGCATACATAATCATGATAGATGCAAAAATACAACACATAGCCATTCATAAATCCCAAGTAACACAATCTTTGTCTAATCATGAGTGTGAACCATAAGCTAGCATCATTTTCTCTTTGTTATGCTCCACACATCTCACATCTAAGATCAAAAAGGACTTTAATGTAACCGGCTCACTCATTTGGCATTTTTTTTTCTTTTCCCACTTGCCTTTTTCTTTTCTTTGCTTCAACACTTATGCAATATTTTTTTTGGCACTTTTGTGCTTCTTTTCTGTGTGTTGTAAGCAATGCACTTAGCTCCTATGGAACTTTTCTGTGCTTTTTAAGTACACACGTGGTTGTGTTTTAGCCATGGTGGACTTCCCACCCTCAAACTAAGAGTTAACAATGTCCTCATTGTTATAGAAAATGAACGTGTATTTGGTGGGTGCAAGTGGCTAATAATTTGTGTAACAAATGATGGCCTTGATCACTTCCTAGATAATGTGAGATGTGGATCAAAAAGTTTTGCCCAAGAAAATAATGCTAGTTCTAGCAAGAACTATATCCTTAGATGTGGGATCATGACTTTTAGAAATTATTTAGGCTATATATGCATCTCTAACTCTATCACATATGTTCATGACATAATGAAAACTAAATCCTAAAAACATTAAAACAATCCCAGACTCAATGAAATAAACTTGGAGCTAAAGGATTACGAATGAACCTGCCCTACTCCTCAGGAGTAGGCTGCTGCTCTGGCTGCTGGTCAATCTGCTGACTTGTTGCAGCATCAGGGATTGTGGTCTCCAGTTTGTTTTTCAAAAACAGAACCTCCTCCTTCAACTCAGCTTTTCCTTCTTCAATCTTTTTACCTCTTTCTTATGTTTCTTCACCAGTCCTTCCTTCTTCTTCTTTCATTCTTTCTTCGCTTTTGCTTTCACCTCACTCCTTATAGACTCAAGCTTTTCCAGGAACTCAGATCGTTGCTGCAACATGTTGTCCATCAGTGAACTGTTTTGTACCAAAAGATCCTGCAACATTCCAGGTACCTCGCTCTGAGCAGCTCTGTCCTTCCTATCACGTAGCCTTGCTACAACCTTTAAATCTATCTGCCACTTACCTCCCGTCTCCTTGACTATCACATCCTCCTTGTAACTCGGTATGCCTCCCTCTTTTAGCAACTGTGTGATCATATGTGCAAAGTAGATTTTTCCTCTTCCCTTTCCCGAATTTTCTCGCAAACATTTGAGAATGATTTTTCCAAAATTTACGGAATGACCCTGCACAAGACAATATAGAAGGAACATTCTTTCCACCGACATATATTGGTCGTGGGTTGTCGGGTGGATTGAATGTTTAAGGAAGTTGTTCCATACATTGAAATCAGGCTTCAACTGATTCGCTTTGAATTTCATAGACATCAAGTTTTGGTGCGGTGTCCATTGAGCTCTTGGAATTCCTAGAACAGCCGACACCTCCTCAAGCAACTCCATCGTAGCCGTGTCTTTCATCCATTGGAAATAGGTCTGTTTGGGTGGTGTGAGGCCAAAAAATCTGTTTATCTTTTTAGCAGAAAGGACAAAGTCCACTCCTCTAACTTTCAACTTAGGAGATTTGGTGACAGCTACCTCGGCATGAAATTCTCTTAAGAGCGTCAGATTGTAGGATTTAGGGACAACACACATTTTTTTCTAAGTGCTGGTTTTCCACCACAGCTTTTATAAAACCATACTCGTTTATGCTATGTGGGTGAAAACCTTTGTCTACTAGTCCAACTTTATCCTTGACATTATAAAACATCTCAAGGGCTTCCTGACTGCTAAATCCCTCATTGGCTAGGGCAGGCCGTGAGATGGCTTTTGTTGGGATAGTAGCATTCTGTTTGGTCTTTCTTGTGGTTTTTCTGTTTTTCTGCCTATGCTGCAGCAAGACCTTTTATTCCCTTAGTGAGGCTTTTCTTGGATTTCCCTTTTCCCTTTCTCTTCTTTTTCTGCCTTTTCTCACTATCACTATCTAGCACAACAGACTTTCTTTTCCTTGGTGTAGAGGACTCACCAACTGTGGGTGAGTCCTCATTAGGTGTAACAAAAGAGGGATTTTCACTAGGAGGCATGTCAAACAAAACATTTAAGTCCGGAATGTCATTTTTGGGACCTGCCTCAAAGAGTTTTTCTGGTTCAGTGCTAGGCTGAGTTTCATCATCTACCTCAGCCTCTTCATTCATATCAAAACCCAATTTCCCCTCTGTGTGCTGTGATTTTGGGGAATAGGGCACAATGGCCCAGGCCTGTGCCTTTTCGGGGGATAAGAGTAAAGGTATGTCACCTTGTGTTCTATCAATCTCCTCATCCTCATTTGAGCATGAGGTGATATTTCCCTCTAAAGAATCAAGTTTGGAATATACCTCAGTAAGTTTTCTTTCTTTTTGCTCTTTGGGTTCGGCTTCTACAGTGATCTCAGTTGTATCGATAATGCTCGATGAACCCACAGTGTCTGAAATGGAGTCTTCAATTCGTGTTGAATGTGGTTTTAGTGGTAGAGCAGGAGATGATTTCTGGATGGTTGGTGGTGATTTTGGTGGTGATGGTGATGGAGGTGGGTTTTGTGGTGGTGGTGATTTCGGTGGTGATGGTGATGGAGGTGGGTTTTGTGGTGGTGGCGATGGCGATGGCGATGGGGGTTTTGGTGGCGACGGGGTTTTGGTGGTGGTGGCGACGGGGGTGGTTGGTTGCGTCGACTTCGACGGAGAGAAGGGGGAAGTCGGCGGGGTCTCGCACTGCGGGTCTCTTCGTTCTCGCCATGTAATCGTCGGAGGTAGTGATGATGGTGAAGTCGACGGTGAAGTGGTGGTGGTTTCGATTTCTTGTAAAGATGGACAAGAGGCGTGGGTTGCTTGTAAGGAACTGAAAAGTCTCCTTTAATGGAGTGTTTTTGTACAATGAAATCTTGGAAAATTTTTATTTTGGAGATTTCTGATTTTGGAAGATTTGGGGGAGAAATAAGGACAACCAAAAGATTTACTCAATTTCACTCTATTTTTTTATATAAAAAGGTACCAAAGTCAGTTTTACCTTTTTAAAAGAAGACAAATTGAATACTATTTTTTAATGGTTTCCCACTTAATTAATTTCTCCCCTTTGTGACCACGCTAGGGTTTCATGCTGCAGCATGAACTGCTGTTCTTCTTCTCTGATCCAGGCTGCACTTTTGAACCTACAATTAAACATAATTAGTCTAGAAAGAAACTAAATAATTAAAGAATATTTACAAACAAACTTGAAGCTATTTAGCACAGACTGATCAGCTCCACAGAACTGGGTTCTGGGATACTCACAGGATTATGGTAGGCTTTTACTCTCTGTCCATTGACTTTGAACACAATGTTATCTTCTGGATTAATCAAATCTATTGCTCCATAAGGGTAAACATGATGAATGACAAAGGGTCCGGACCATCTAGATTTCAACTTTCCAGGGAAGAGTTTTAATATAGAATTGAACAAAAGGACCTGTTGGCCAGCTTTTAAATCTCTGTGAAGAATTTTTTTATCATGCCATTTTTTGGTTTTCTCTTTATAAAGCTTGGCATTTTCATAGGACATGTTCCTATGTTCTTCCATTTCACAAAGTTGGAGCTTCCTTTTATTTCCGGCATCATCAAGACACATGTTTAATTCCTTAATGGCCCAATATGATTTGTGTTCAAGCTCTAAAGGGAGATGACAGGCTTTGCCAAAAACTAGCTTATATGGAGACATACCAATTGGTGTTTTGAAAGCAGTCTTGTATGACCATAAAGCATCATCTAGTTTAAAGGCCAAATCTTGTTTGTTTGGTTTCACGACCTTTTCCAAAATTCCCTGTATTTCTCTGTTAGAAAGCTCAGCCAAACCATTGGTTTGTGGATGGTAGGCAGTGACAATTCTGTGGTGAATGTTGTATTTTTCAAGAGTCTTTTGTAACAAATTATTTACAAAATGGGTACCCTCATCACTAATTAGTGCCCGAGGAGTACCAAATCTTGTAAATATTTGCTTTTGAAGGAATTTCACCACAGTACATGCCATTGCCTCTACCCACTTTGAAACATAATCAACAACAACTAAAATGTATTGACATTTGTTTGATGGAGGAAATGGCCCCATGAAGTCAATTCCCCAAACATCAAACAACTCTACTTCTAAGATCCCGTTTAGTGTCATTTCATTTCTTTTGGAAATGGAACCACTTCGCTGGCATTCATTGCATCTTTGTGCAAATGCATGGGCATCCTTGAAGAGAGTTGGTCAATAAAATCCGCATTGTAAAGCTTTGGTTGCTGTACTTTGGCCTCCAAAATGTCCTCCATAAGCTGAATTATGACAATGCTGTAAGATTTCTGCCACATCAGCTTCCGGGACACATCTTCTCAAAATCTGATCTGTACCAATTTTAAACAAGAAAGGATCATCCCAAAGATACATTTTGGTGTCATGAAGAAATTTCTTAAACATTTGGCCAGTATATTCAGATGGTCTTATTCCACAGGCCAAGTAATTTGCAATGTCAGCAAACCATGGTGCTTTGGTATGCTGCAACATAAGGATTCTTTCATCAGGGAAGGTTTCAATGATGTCCCCTAAATCCTCACTAGGCTTCTCTAACATAGACAAATGGTCTGCAACTTGGTTGTCCAGTCCCTTTCTGTCCACAATCTCTAGGTCAAACTCTTGCAACAACAATACCCATCTTATTAGCCTAGGTTTAGCATCTTTATTTGAAATCAAATATTTAATGGCTGCATGGTCAGTATGTACTATGACTTTCGTTCCTATTAAATATGATCTAAACTTCTCAAAGGCAAAAACCACGGTTAAAAGTTCTTTCTCTGTTGTTGTATAGTTGATTTGTGCTTCATTCAAAGTTTTGCTTGCATAGCAAATTGAATGGAAGACTTTTTCTTTTCTTTGACCTAAGACAGCTCCAACAGCCCAATCACTGGCATCACACATGATTTCAAAAGGTTTTTCCCAATCTGAAGTAATAACCACTGGTGCAGTTATCAAAGCTTTCTTTAAAGTGAGGAATGCATTTCTACACTCTTCAGTAAAATCAAATTTGTGATCATGCTGTAATAGAAGACATAAAGGTTTTGAGATTTTTGAAAAGTCTTTAATGAATCTTCTATAAAATCCAGCATGACCAAGAAAACTTCTGATTCCTTTAACAGTGGTGGGTTCAGGTAGTTTTTCAACAATTTCAATTTTAGCCTTGTCTACCTCAACCCCTCTCTTGGAAATTACATGTCCAAGGACAATCCCTTCTTTAACCATGAAATGACATTTTTCCCAGTTGAGAACCAAATCATTTTCTTCACACCTCTCAAGACTCTTTTGTAAATTTTCCAAACATTGGTCAAAAGATGAACCATACACTGAAAAATCATCCATAAAGATTTCTATGGATTTTTCAAGCATATCGGAAAATATTGACATCATGCATCTTTGAAAGGTTGCAGGTGCATTGCAAAGTCCAAATGGCATTCTTCTAAAAGCAAAAGTACCATAGGTACAGGTGAAGGTAGTCTTTTCTTGGTCCTCCGGTGATATGGTTATTTGATTGTATCCGGAGTATCCATCCAAAAAGCAGTAATATTCTTTACCGGCTAACCTATCCAACATTTGATCTATGAAAGGTAGAGGAAAATGGTCCTTTTGTGTAGCCTTGTTAAGTCTACGGTAGTCCATGCAAATTCTCCATACGGAGACTACTCGAGTTGGGATGAGTTCATTTTTGTCATTTGGGACAACTGTGAACCCTCCCTTCTTTGGGACACACTATACTGGACTTACCCAAGAACTACTGGCTATTGGGTAAACTATTCCAACATCTAACCATTTCAAAATTTCCTTTTTCACTACCTCTTTCATGACAGGATTCAGTCTTCTTTGTGGTTCAATGGAAGTGAAGTCTTTATCTTCTAGAATGATCTTATGTTGACAAATAGAGGGACTAATCCCCTTAAGGTCAGCAATGGTCCATCCTAAAGCCTTTGTGTGCAACTTCAACATGTCCACAAGTTTCTTTTCTTGATGCAATTCTAAAGTGGCTGAGATGATGACAGGCAATTTGTCGTCATCTCTTAGAAAAGCATATTGCAAATGAGATGGGAGTTGCTTTAACTCCAGGACAGGTGGTGTGATGACAGATGGTGTGAAACTTTTCAACTCATTATTTTCCAACAATTCAAATTTAGCAACATTCAAAGGTAGAGTCTCTTCTATGATTCTATCATCATCATCATCATATTCCTCATCCTTTTCTTCCATCCTACAAGACTGTTTTACTCCTTCTTCATAACATGATGATTCTATCACACTTAAACTTGAACAGTCTTCTACATCAGTTGGGTATTTTAAAGAATTGAAGACATTAAATGTGACTTTCTGGTCTTGGAGCCTCATGGTCAATTCTCCTTTCTGGACATCTATCAAAGTTCTACCTGTGACTAAAAAGGGTCTTCCTAAAAGGATAGGAATATCTTGGTCAACCTCAAAGTCTAAAATGATAAAGTCGGTTGGAAAGATGAATTTATCAACCTGGACTAAAACATCTTCAATCTTTCCTTTTGGATATGCAACTGTTTTGTCAGCTAGGACGAGTGTAACTGTGGTAGGTCTAGCTTCTCCTATGCCTAAACTATTAAAAATGGACAAAGGCATAAGGTTGACACTAGCTCCTAAATCACACAAGGCTTTTCCAACCTCTTTCCCTCCTATTGAGCAAGGAATGGTAAAACTCCCTGGATCTTTAAGCTTAGGGGGAATTTTGTTGGTCAGGAGGGCACTACATCCTTTAGTAAGGGCAACAGTTTCATACTCAGTCAACTTCTTTTTCTTGCTTAGGATATCTTTGAGGAACTTGGCATAACTAGGCATTTGCTCAATTGCTTCAACAAGGGGTATGTTGATATGCAACTCTTTGAACACATCCAAAAATTTCTTAAACTGCAATTTTTCCTTTTGATTCTTTAACCTTTGGGGAAAAGGAACATAAGGAGGAATTGGTTCAATTACAGCCTTTTTTGTTTGTGCTTAGCAAGATGGTTCTTTGATGCCTTTTGTTGTGCCTTCTTTAATGGGACATTTAGAACTGGACTTGGGAATGATGACTTCACTTTCTATTGTCTTTTCTTTAGAGGTCATGGTTGGCTCTAATCCCTTCAAAGGTTCAGATGGTTCCTCAACAATAGTAGGTAATGCTGCAGCTTTGGGTTTGGACATTGAATTTTTTTCAAAATCAGTTTTGGTCCTTGGTCCAAATTCTTTGTCTACGGCTGCCTCTAAGTCTTTTCCACTTCTGAGTGTCACAACTTTTATATGCTCCTTTCCTAAAGATCTTGGGATTTTAGTGTTGCTAGGCAAAGTCCCGGTGGTCCTGTTGTTTTGATTAAGGGCGAGCTGACTTATTTGAGTTTCCAGATTTCTCAGTGAAGCTTGAGTTTGGGTCATAAACCCTTTCATCATTGCTTCTAAGGAAGATGATGAATCATTTGTGGAGGTGGTTTACTTTGAAAATGTGGTTGATTATTTTGAAACCTTGATTCTGATGGTTCTGGTTATGGTTTCCTTGATGATGATTGTTTTGATGATGATTCCCTTGATGATGATTTTGGGAACTACTCGCTTGATTTTGAAAATTTGAGTTCCCTTGCTGTTTTGATGAAGATGGATTTAAACAGGGATTGTTCCATGAAAAATTTGGGTGTTGCTTCCAACTGGCATTGCAATTGTTGCCGTAGGGAGCAGGCTTGTTATGAACATAATTTACAGACTCAAAATTTTGAGGACAGTGTTCATAAGCATGTTCCCCGCCATAACAAACACACTGCACTGAGAGGACTGTTGCAATAGGTGTAGTAACAGTTTGCTGCACTCCCTGGCTTGAAGATAGGTTTTTAAGCATGTTTGCCATGGAAGAGAGTTGTGCTGTTAATGCAGTATATGCATCTACATCATGAATTCCAGCAGTTTTCTTTTGAGTTTGAGCACGTGGATCAGCCCAATGTCTCGAGTTGAATACAGTAGGGAATGCCATGGTGAGGGCATTTCCTTAACAACTCCTTAAACCTTTCCCATGCATCGGGAATTGCTTCATCGTCCATTTGTTTAAACATGCAAATTTCGTTTCTGGACTTAGCATTTCGAGTAGGTGGAAAATATTTTTGCAAGAATTTTTCAGCCATGTTGTTCAATGATGGTACAGAACCAGGAGCTAATGAGTTAAACCATAGTTTTGCTCGATCCCTTAAAGAGAATGGAAATAAAGTGAGTCTCAAAGCATCGTTAGATACCCCAGGGATCAAGAATGCATCGGTGATCCCCATAAATGATTTTAAATGAGAATGAGGATCTTCCGATGGCATTCCAACAAATTGTCCGTTTGTTTGCAACATATGGAACATGATAGGTTTGAGTTCAAAATGGAGGGTGTTTATATGGGGTCTAACTATTCCTGAATTTAATTGCTCAAAATCAGGTATAACATAGTCCATAATTTTTCCCTCTTTGGAATTTGCAAGATTAATGATGCTTGGAAACTCATCCCTATGTTCATGGTTACCATTTGACTATGTATCCTCATCATTATTAACTCCATTAATTGGTTCATTCTGCTGAAAAGGGTGTTCTGGTGGATTTCCAAAAATGGGTGGTGCATCGTGAAATATTGGTTGTCTTGGTGGGTTTTCTAGTAGATGTTGTCTAGGCCCTCTATTCTCAAAACCTGGTGGGGAGGGTCTAAAATTAATGAAATTCTTTGTGACCTTCTTCTAATTCGAAATGTTCTTTCAATGTCTGGGTCAAATTCAAATAATTCCCCCCGTGGTATTCTTGGCATACACCACTTCCAAAATGAGATCCAAAAAGGTGTTAGAAAAAATAAAACTTTATAAAACTTTTTATAACTTTTAGCTTGCCAATCCCCGGCAACGGCGCCAAAAACTTGACAGTGCTTGGAATACACCTATAGACGTGTGCTAATTAAACCTCAAAGCAAGTATACAATGAGATATACTATCGTCTTTCAAGTAATAAAACGGTAAAGTACCGGATATCGTCCCACAGAGATTGGAGTAAAAGTTTAATAAAAAGTAGAAGAAAGAAATGATTTCAGATGGCGAATTTGAAGACTTTGGTTTGGTTGAGTTATCACTTTGAATTAATTAACAGAGAATAAAGCAAGTACGGGTGTTAGACGTTCAGGTGGGATTTAAACACAATTTCCAGTGGGCCATGCTGCAGCATGAAGTTCTGCCACAACTAAATACACCATCTATTTTGAGGGTATTCCTCTCGGACTTCAATATTCACACTACTATTTAGATTCAACTAAACACATCTCTGTGTAGTCTCCAACTATTTATAGTGTGGAATATAGTCCTCAAAATATATGAAGATACAAATCTCTTTGCAAAAACCGCTCTCTCGAGCCGATTCCCATATCATTCAAGTTGACGTGTTTGAAGGGGCTTATCTCTAAGTCCTCTACACTTTAACACTATTGATTAGCGATCAACTTGTCGAGAATAAATCAGTTTAGAAAGATATAAACGATAACTGTCCTTATCAGTAACTCTCTCAAGTATACTTCTTATATCATTCAAACGAACGTGCTTTTCGTGGCTTATCTCTAAGTCCACGACACTTTAACACTTTAGCAAGTGATCGGTTCGTCAAGAAGTATCATTGATATTTATAAAACTTGAATGAAATGGTGGATCATTGTTATTGCGAAACAATGTCCACCTTTCTTTGGTTTAAAATCCCACCTTTCCGTCAAACACCCATACTAATAAAATTAGCTACTCATACGGAAAGTAAATGCGTAAAATAAATGACATAAAATAAAAGACATAATGTAGATTACAAGAATGTAAATGACGTAAAAGTAAAATACGATAAAGTAAATGACGATAAAGTAAATGACAATAAAGTAAAGTGCGATAAATAAATTGCGGTAAATTAAAATTACAAGAGATAAAAACTTCAATATATTAATAAGTTACTTGACTTTAATAATCAAACCAAGAGAGTGTCAATTCTCTTACTTTGATTTTTAAAGATCACAAAAATATATTCTAAAATGTTCTACAAGTTAGCTAAGATTGCAAGTAAGTAAGAAGATCATATATCTTGAATACACCTCCCAATTTTCCTTTATATACTAGGAAGGGGAGGGCAAAAAAAACAATTCACAAAAATATAATAATAATTGTACTAAAAGATGACATCATGAACAATAAAATAAAGAAAAGGAGATTCAAAATATATTTTTCAGCCACAAATCAGATCCAGGAAACTTCCAAATCTGCCCAAAATATTGTTGCAAGTTGTCCACCATAAGCTCCTTTTCTTCCCTTCAAACTGTTGTTCATCGTCTGATGCTGCAGAGATGTTGCAGCATAGGTGCTGCAGCATAGGTCTGCACTTCTAAATCTGCCAAAAATAGATATTAATTAGTCATTTTAAGTCGTAAAACAAGTCATTCAATACTTTAGCTCCATAAAACAATAAAAGAGAAAATAAGTGAATAAAATGACTCAAACTTCGGGATATAGAATGTAAAAAGACCTAAATTATAAGTAAAAAGACTTGATATGCATTAAATAATTAACGCATATCATGTACTCGCGCAATGCAGTTAGATACATCATGATTTTAATGTTTCATTTTATTTTCTGTTTTTTGTCGATTTACATTACGATTTTGGATGGTTGTGAGAGAGTGATAATGTTTTTTTATATAAATTTATTTAATTTAGACTTAATAATATAATGTAATTTATTTTGGTTTCATAATATAATTATTTTATAAAATATTATGTTAGATTTTTTTAATTATACTTTATATTTTTTATATTTAAAATTTGATTTTTATTTTATATTTAATTTTGTTGAGAGTTATTTTAGGGAAGTTAAAGTGGGAAATGATTTTAAGAGAGTTAAAATGGTTATAAATAATGATTGAAAATTAATAAATATCATTAAATGTAGTACATATAATTTTAATGGTTGTTTTTTAAGTAATTAACATTAAATGGCGATACATTAAGCTTTAAGACTTGTTTTCAAGAGTTTTTTATGTCTTCCTTATAATATAGTATAGATATAGATAGGTCCAATTTTTTTAAAAAAAAATTATATATTATATATTAAGTTTTTCAATATTTTTACAAGATTCTCAAGTTTTCTTAGTAAAAGCATTTTTTTTTACGCTTTTCAAGTTTGTTTTGGTAAGTATTCTAATACTTAAATATCAAAAATCGTAATTATAAGAAAACATCTATAACATTTTTGTGTAAAAAATATTTAAAAAAAATATTTTTAAAGTGTATTTCAATAAAATATTGTCCAAAAAAAGGAAATTTTCAAACAAGATTTTTTTTTTCGTTCAAAATTGATTTTTTGAAGAAAAAAAACTGGGACCGGTTACAATATATGGAGACCGGACCATAGGTTTTTGGTGAGGAGCAGGAACAGTTATAAAATGAAAATCTCGAATCAGACCGATTTGGGCCAGTTTTTGGCAATCTTTATTGAGATGGTCAAAAAACCATTTTCGAGACAGGCTTAAATTGGTCCTAGGTTGAGAGTTGTTTTGGTAACCGGTCCCTGGCTAGGGCAAGTTCGAACCATTTTTCTATTAAAAATAGATTTTGAGCAAATCAAATCTTATTTGAAGAAATCTTTTTTCTAACAATATACGTTAATTACAATACACTTTAAAATCTCTAATTAGATCATTCAAATATACTTTAAAACACGTTATAATATGTTTGCGCATTCAACATACATTTCTAAATAACCATTTTATATAATTCGTAGATCGTAGTGAAGAAAAGTTGGTCTTCAATTTTAAAACTTCAAATCTTCAAACTTCAAATATTTTGTATAAAAAATAATTTTTACTCAAAAAATTTATACATATTCTATAATTACGATATTTGAAATTTAGTATTAAAATACATTTTAATTAATTATTTTAACTATATGCAATTTTTAATCACTTAAATAAAGCTTGAAAAAACTTTTTTTTAAAACTTGTTATATAATTTATAAAAGCTTAATTTTTTTAAAAAAATTTAGGCATATGTATAACCTACCGGGCCGAGCCTTGAATTTTTATAAAAAGCATAACCGATCCTAATCGGTCCTTGATCGAGGTGGCCAAAAACCGGTCTCGGGCCATAACAGTAACGCCGGCAACCGGTCCCGGTCCTAGTTCGACCAAAATGGGGGAGGTCCGGTTAAGGGTAATGAAGACCAGTTTGGGTAACCGGTCCCGGTCCGGGCCCAAAATCGGTCCTTCCTTTATTTTTATTTTATTTTAATAAATTTTTTAAAATACTTAAATAAACTTTAAAAAATAAAGTTTGGTCACTCAAATACACTTTAAGATACGTTTTATTGTATTTTCGAGTTAATTATAACATCTAAAATTACATCAATTATTAAAAAAACACTTACCGGCTTGTAACGTGGTTGTAGCGTTTTTTGGATCAAGTTCATAATGTGAGGATTGTCGAAATGTCTGAACAAAAACCCGGTTTGAATGACATATTGTGTTGTCATTTGTCGGTTCCATAACATCTCAGACTAACCGCACCAGATATTGTCCGTTTTGTCCATCGTAATGCCGGCAACCGGTCCCGGTCCTGTTTCGACCAAAATGGGGGATGTCCGGTTAAGGGTAATGAAGATCAGTTTGGGTAACCGCACCCGAGCCGGGCCCAAAATCGGTCCTTCCTTAATTTTTTTATTTTAATAAATTCTTTAAAATACTTAAATAAACTTTAAAAAATAAAGTTTGGTCACTCAAATACACTTTAAGATACGTTTTATTGTACTTTCAAGTTAATTATAACATCTAAAATTACATCAATTATTAAAAAAACACTTATCGGCTTGTAGCGTGGTTGTAGCGTTTTTGGATCAACTTCGTAATGTGAGGATTGTCGAAATGTTCGAACGACAACCCGGTTTAAATGACATATTGTGTTGTCATTTGTCGGTTCTGTAACATCTCAGGCTAACCGCACCACATATTGTCCGCTTTGTCCACAAACCTAGACAAATGGTTTTAAAACGAATCTGATAGAGGTGATATCAAGACTCTTATAAGGTAACCTTTGTTCTAGTCCTCAACCAATGTGGGATCTTACAATCCACCCCCCTTGGGAGCGTAGCGTCCTCGCTGACACACTAGTCCGGTTTCCGACTATGATACCATCTGTTACATCTCAGGCTAATCGTACCAAATATTGTCGTTTTGTCCACAAACCAAGACAAACGATTTTAAAATACGTCTGATAGAGAAGGTATCAAGTCCTTTATAAGACAACCTTCGTTTCCCTTCCCAACCAATGTGGGATCTTATAGGTTCAAATCGACATTATACGACCATATTTGACCGAAATTGTCAAGTATAAGTTGACTTGACTCGCCCCTGATTTCAACGCCGATACTTTCGATCGGTGTGCCGCCTTAAGGTTGAACTTCCTTCCGCTGTAAGGAGAGCTTCATAACTTTTGCATTGCGCTTTTTTTTCCCGTTGGTGAGGATCACCATGTTGTAATTGTTCCAAACCTCGGACTTTCGTCCGTGCTCGACGAGAACTTGGGCAATTGTTTCCTTAGATGCATCATATTGTTCACCGGCCATTTTGGAGGAGAAAGAGAGAAATAGATGAGAATTGAGAGATTAGAACTTGCGACTTTGCGAGAAACGAATACGAGCCAAAATCACGAAATATAGCGATAATTGTTTGTGTTTTTTTTGCTTTTTGTAACTTGGTATCTTACCCATACACCATACAACTTATTTATAGCGTTTGGGGGGTTAATTAAAGAACCAAAAAAGCGGTCAAAATTTGAGAAAACGGTCATAATACCGTTCCTAACGGTCATATAACGACTACTTTATTAACATACTGGGTCGGGATGGTCCCATAACCGGTCCCGGTCCGGGCCAGGACGTCGAATCCGCCAACTGCCATAACTGATCCTTATTTTCGGTATTATAATTGATCCCTGCCGGTCCTGGGCCAGGTCGGACCTATACTGGTCCCGGTTCCAGTCCTCCAACGATCTTGGCCTCGGATCGGGCCGGTTTGGCCACCTCTAGTCCCAAACTAGGTTGAATTGGGCCTAATTTGGCCATCTAATGGTGAGTAAAGATGGAGAAAAGATGCGAGAGGAAAAAAATTCCATATTTGGATATTAAAAGGAAAAAAAAAGCAAAGTTAAAATTTTGAATGAGAGCAAAGTTGCATTAGTTATCATATATTATTTATTTTGAAGAAGAGGAAACGTGAAGTTATTGTTTCATTAGCAAATGCTTTATGGGTTTTAAATATATTAAATAGAGTGAATTACATAAATGGCCCCTCGTGAATGTTTGGATTTCACTTTTCGTCCCTCCAGTTCTAAAAGTACATTAGTGGTCCCTAAAATCGAGTTTTGGAGCCCCAAATTCGTCCCTGTCACTAACGCCGTTAGGGCATGCTCCGTTAAGTGGGTCATGTGTCCCTCACGTGAGGGGCATTTTGGTCTTTCTTAGCATCTTCTTCCTCAATCTCCTTTCTCTTTAACTCAAGAACCCTAGTTTGACCAAACCCATATTTAATTAAAAATTCAACAACCCACCACCACCTAACCACCACTATCCACCAATAAACACAATGTATATTCATAACCTCAAGTCCATCCCAAGAACATTCATAATCAAGTTAAGAACATCATCATCCCCAAAAACATTGATATGTAAGTCAAGAACAAAATCTTAAGAAATCAAAATTATGCAGAATTTGAAATCAAAACGGTAATAAAAATAAACAAACTCATACATATCCATTCATGAAATCAAAACTCTAAACAAACTTATACAAATATTTACATTATAAAAAAGCCCAAAACAAATTTATAACAAATCTGGATGGGTACCTCGTGTAGAACAGAACCCTAAGCGAATTCAAACCAAAAACCTAAACGAATCTGATAGGGTTCCTCGTGAAGAACATAACCACAAGAATTTAAAAGACGAATCTGAATTTCGGTAGGAACAAAACCACAATCGATCCAAAAAAAAGAACATAACATTTACCAGGCTTCATCTTCAACATATGGGTTTCCAAATGCTGTATCTTCAAGAAAAGAGGGACATGTCTGCATCATACCAGGTTTGAAGAACACCATCACCAAGTATCATCTTCTTTGATCTTTTTATAAACTACAGTGCATCAAGGATTTAAGGGATTTTAAGCTGCTAAAGCAAGGATGGTGCTGAGATGCCATTTATCCAGCACATGGTCTAAGACAAGCATAAAACACCATTTTAAGGGGCAAGCGAGATTCAAGAAAGAAATTGAGCATGGCGAGATTTAAGAAAGGAAATGGAGAGGTGGGTGAGATTCAAGAAAGGTGGGTTTCTTTTATTTTGGTAGGGTTTATTTCTTTACTAAAATATTTGATTTAAACCTAAAATAATTCATAAAACTTGTAATCTAAACACATATCTTGTTTTAGTTTTGGGATATATCTGATATGAATGTTTTTTGGGATGATAATGTTATTGACTTGATTATGAATGTTCTTGGGATGGATGTGAGGTTGAAGAAGGCAGATAAAAAGACAAAAATGCCCCTCACGTTAGGGGCACATGATAGACTTAACGGAGTTCATCTAACGGCGTTAGTGACAGTGACGAATTTGGGCTCCAAAACTCGATTTTAGGGACCACCAATGTACTTTCAAAACTGGAGGGACGAAAAGTGAAATCCAGGCATTCATGAGGGACCATTTATGTAATTCGCTCTATTAAATATTTAAATACTATATGAAAGATCATGTGAGAAGAACAATTAAGGTGAAAAGAGATTTGAATCTTTGATTATTTTTAATCTCAAATTCATTCATGAATTGTGTTTAATACATAAATTGATCGATGCATCTTATCTTTGTGTACCTCATCACAATGTGCATTTAAGGGTGAATATATGTCCTTACTATTCTCATCATAACTTTCATTCACACTGTAACACTACCCTAAATACAATGTGTAACACTATAATTTTTGAAACAAATAAATTATTAGAGTTAAAAGTATTTTTTAATTTTAATATTTTCTTTTTATGCTATAGAAGTCTTTGGAAAAAATGTTACAAATATTTTTATGAACCAAACCTACAAAAACATTAAAAATTTTTTAAAGATAAACTACGATCGAGGCATGGCCCTAGTCCTTGTAATTCACAAACAATAAAATGGAGCCTATCATTTCATCTTTTATTGAAACCAATCAAGAATTTACTGAGATTGATCGGTAAACTTTCAAGACCAGTCGAAATTAGTTGATTTCGGGGTTGTTTGTTTTTTTTAAAAACATCTTAATGACTCTTAAGTCTGAATCGTTCAGACCTTTTTACACACCACCTCTTATTAATCGTAACTAAAATAAGACTTCAGACTTTAGACCTCCTAAAAAACAAACAGCACCTTCATGTATGTTATTTCAAATAAGGAAAAATTATTGGCACCCTAAAAACCTTATATACATCCCATCCTACCCTCAATGGCGGAGCCACGTTGTAGCTAGAGAGGGCACAGGTCCCTCCTGGCATTAAATTTTCTTAAAGATATATATAAGCATAGTAAGCAAACACTTGTTGGGCTCCCTCTCTCACAAGCTTTGAGAAATTTGAACTGTGGTAGTGGTTGTTTTTTAATGCATATTATATTAGTCTCTAAACTTATTTTTTTTATACATTTTTGGCCCCTACAAAATGAAATTTGTGCAACATTTTTTGTGTTTATGAGTTCTTGTCTCAAAGATAGTTAATCTATAGCCTTTTTTTTAATTTATTTTATGTTTGAAGTAATAAAAGGAGGGTTAGTTAACTATAATTAATACACATCTCTAATTTATTGTTACAATTTGATCTCAATTATATATGTGTTTTCACATAATTTCATTAATAATATTGTTAAAAGTAGAAAACAAACAACGTAATCTACCTAATTTTTTTTACTTTATAATTTATTATAAGGTTTTAAACCTCTTATTTGAATTGAATGAATTTAAAAGTCAATCTCACCTATTATCGCTCTATCAAATTGGTATCATAGATTAAGTTTAGAAAATTGGTTTCATAGATAAGTTTTAGAAAATGAAAACTTGTCGAGATTATTGTTGAATATGTTAAGATCAATGTTCCATTCTTATAAAATAGCCCGGTAGTTACGTTTTTTGAATTTATCATTTCATCAATATAAATCAGTGCTTGCTATTTTAAAAACTTAATAGTATTTTAATTTTTGTATACTAGATGTCCCCCCTGATTTGAAATTCTGGCTCCGCTCCTGCCTACCCTACCCTACCCTACCCTACCACTCATAATTAACTCCATGTGTTTGAATTTTTTATTTTATTTTAAAGTTTAAATAACTTTTTATGTTCCCAAGGTAATTTACATCCAAGGTTGAATATAAATAATAGGACCCTTTCAAATATAATTTTTTATTTATAATAATATAATCAATTTGTAAAAACAAAAGGGATTAATAAATGAGTGATACACATAATTAAATCAAATGTTGTTTAATCGATTGATCTTTTATTCTTGAGTTTTGGAAGAAAAGAAAAGAAACGAAAAGAAAGAAATATTTGTATTTATGTTCTTGAGATCGAAGGAAGAAAAAATAAAGGGAATGAAAGAAAATAAATTTTCATGTTCTCGAGTAGGAGGAAAGGAAAGAAAAGATGTTATTTTACCAATATACCCTTATTTATTTCGTAGTAGAATGTAATTAATAGGTATATGCGTAATTTTATAAAAAATTTAATTCTTTTTAAATTCATTTATTTTCTTTCATTCCGTTTCCTCCCACATTTGGGAGGAAAGTTTTGGGAGAAAAATCAACAATATTTTACTTCCCCTTGCTTTCCTTTCCTTCTTTAAAAAGTTTCGAGAACACAACATTTTTTTTTCTCTTCTACTTTCTTTCCCTTTCCCTTTCTTTCCTTCATAAAAAAACTCGAAAACACAACGTTTAGGAGTTAAATTATCAATTACAAAATAAATGCAATTTCACTAATGTTTTATTGTTATCAATTTTTTTTTTGGTTAAGAAAATATAAGATTAATTTTAATCATACATATAATATAATTAAAACAAGAGTTGTTATGTTTTAATCATACATAGTCAACTCCAATCATACATAGTTAAAGAAAATATAAGATTTTAATTATACATATAAATATAATGACCTCAATGTCTAATTAATAGTCAACTCCTATCAGACTAAGACATAAAATAAAATACTAACATCAAAGCTAAACAATCTTTGTCATCCAGTCGTGGCCCTTACATTTATCTAACTTGGAAGTCTTTGCCCCTGAGATGCATGCAACTAGTCAGCTATAAAGCTCAGTGAGTCCACTGTTTCTTACACAAGTAACCACATACAAATCATTCACGTAATGACACCATAAATAGGTATTCTCCCAATTAAAATAGTTTTTTCAAAATAATATGTTGAGATCTCATATGTATTGTATGATATGGTCGCTAATTTGCCAATAGTTCGGAGGGGAGCTATCCGACCCTTATCCCCTGATCCTTGCAGCTCATACTTGTATGCTTAAATCTCGACGTCCCGGTAGCTAGACCATACATACCACCAAAACAATTAAAATATGTGCAATTATCCATAACAAACAATAATCATTAAATCAACTCCTTGTCTCCTACTTACTCCACATACATGTAATGTATAACATATATAACATCTACACATACCATCCTTCATAACATTTCATCAAACACATTAACGCATAAAATACATTTTATAGGTACGTAGCATGCATCCCATGGTAAAGCGCGTTAAAACTCGCCTTGTTTTTTATATCTACTGATAATTATATAAACTTATGTACTTATTTATAAATTAAACTCATCAAAACAAAATAAATAAAACTTGAATGAAAAAACTACCCAAAAAAAATAATTAATCCTTCGAAATATATTATAAAATTATTACTTTATAATTTAATAGTAATATTAATTTATATATTTTGCAGTTACGTTTTATAGATTTATCAAAAGAGAATATAATATAATGATTAAAGAACAAGAATGAAACAAGATTCGAGACAATAAGTTGAGTTCTTAGCAGAAGTTGGCTTCTTGTTAAGAAGTTGTAACCGAATAAGTACATATGACCACAATAGAGGTTCTTATAAGACCACCCCCCTCTCCTAAGGGGAAGGAGAAACATATTAAGAATCTCTATCGTGGATGTTCTTATACAATTTATAATTGTTTATACTATTAAATACATTATAAATATATTGTATCAATAGTCAATCTATTTGTATTCAAATTATAAAAATATTATAAGATATTTATATATATTTTTCAATATTTAAAATGGGTTTCATTTTCATATTTTTCAATATTTGATATGGGTTTCATTTTCACATCGGCCTTAGTTATTGTAGTTAAGCATCCCCAACCTTTTTCATAAAAAAAACTATTGACCATATATATATGTATATATATATTTTCCCTCAAATACTTTTCAATGAATACATTATTTTAGTGTTGTAAATAGTAAAACTTCAAATTTAGTGTAACAATATTCAACATTCACTACTACATAAATGACCTTTTTAAACGCACATTTTTAAACGGTTTTTAAAAAAAAATTCAAAAAAACCGTTTAAAAAGGTGGCCACATGTTTTAAGACTTTTTTTAAATTGTTCTGCGGTTGTGGTACCGTTTAAAAAAGTCATATGACATTTTTAAACATTTGTTATAAAAAACCGTTTAAAAAGGGATACATATTTCACACGGATAATTGAACAAAACCGTTTAAAAATCCGTCTAACTTTTTTACACGGTTTTTTCATATAGCCGTTTAAAATACATACATTTTTTTAAACGATTCTCTAGAACAACCGTTTAAAAAGACCAAACACTTTTTCAAACGCTTTCACTTTTACAAAACCGTTTAAAAAGGCCTTTAATGTGTTTTTATATTTTGATAGGTTCGGAACAATTTGGAGCGAAAAAGAACAAAACGATAATTTTTGACAGATTTGCGCAACTGTGACGTTTTGATCATATCTCACTCGTCCAATCTCCGATTTGAGTGATTCAAGATGATCGGAAAACCCAACACACAAATCTACAATGTTCGTGTTTTGAGTTTTTGGTAATTTGGAGTAAATCTGGACCAAATCTGGAGTTGAAGTTGGGAGTACAAAGCTGGACAGAAAATGAATAAAAGAATTAAAGGTGCTTCTATAAACACAGAAGAAGATGTGGCGGAATGGTAGCTGGTAAGTGTTGTGGGTTTGCATGGCTGTGGTTGTGAGATTGAGTCTTATGTGCAACAGATAACATTCTTTTATTTTTTAAACCGTTTAAAAATCGTTTAAAAATGTGACTTTTTTAAACGGTTCAAAAACCGTTTAAAAAAGCCCCTGACTTTTTCAAACGGTGCCCTTTTAAACGGTTGTAAAACCGCTTAAAAATATCCAAAACAACCATTTAAAATACCTATTTCTGTAGTAGTGATTATTTCTTTTTGTTAAGTTTGATATTTACTAAATGGTCCTCCAATTCTAAAATCTACGTATTTTTACTTTATTTCATTATCTATATCTATACTATATTATAAAGATGGCATAAAAAACTCTTAATTACAACTCACTAAACTTTATGTACTATCATTTAAAGCTATCTACTTAAAATATTTTAAAAATAACTATTAAAGCCTAATGTACTACCTGTAAAGTTTTTAACCCTAATTAATATATTTCATCTTTATCCCCCAAAATTCTTATCTCTAATCCCCAAACCCTAAAATTATGAAATTTGAATTCTGATAAACATAATCAAAACAGAATAAACATCTCAATTTAAATATAAAAAATTTAAAATATATAAAATAATTAATAAATTTTAACAAACTATTTATTTTTTTTATATAAAAAACATTATATTGTTAAGCCTAAATTAAACAAAATTATATATAAAAAACCATTATCACTCAATAAAAACCATCCAAAATCGTACTGTAAATCAATAAAAAAACAAAAAATAAACATTAAAATCGTGATGTATTAAGCATTATGTACTATTATTTAATGTTAATCTACTTAAAATCTCTTAAAAAATAATTAATGAAGCAATATATACTACTTTTAAATGCTTTTAACCAAAATTAATAAATTTCATTCTTATCCCCCAAAATCCTTATCTCTAATCCCCAAATCCTAAAATTATGAAATTTGAATTCTGATAAACATAATCAAAATAGAATAAACATCTCAATTTAAATATAAAAAATTTAAAATATATAAGATAATTAATGAATTTTAACAAACTACTTAATTTTTTTATATAAAAAATATTATATTGTTAAGCCTAAATTAAACAAATTTATATATAAAAAACCATTATCAGTCAATAAAAACCATCCAAAATCGTACTGTAAATCAATAAAAAACAAAAAATAAAAATAAACATTAAAATCGTGATGTATCTCGCTGCATTGCGCGAGTACGCTTCTAGTTATATTATAAAAACGACATAAAAAACTCTTAATTACAATATTTTAAGCACAAGTTACAACTAATTAAAGTCAATTACTTAATTTACAATTTCTTAATGCTTTGGTATAACATTTCCAAACACAGTATCTCACATAATCATCTATTTGTGGAATGGATACTCATTTATTAATATAAATATTTGTTTTTTTTGTGGAGGATTTTATAAAATAGAAATATTCCGCAATATTTTCTAAATTAACCAAGTGCAAAGAAAATAAAATAGAAACGATGTAGATATAAAAATATTCTTCCATATTTTAATATATTTAATAAAATATTTTAAAATATTCTCTACATTCACTATAAATATATATAATTTCTCTATGTATCATCCGAGTACAAGAAGAAGACGAATGGCCGGGTGTCAATGGCGAAATCTGGAACTGAACAAAAGGTATTCCACTATATTTTTGTTTCTTTGAAAAACTACTTTTTTTATTTTATTTACTGAGGATTTGTTTATATTTTTCAAAATACATTCGTTTTTCACATTGTATTTCATTAACTGTTAACAGAGAAATTACATTTCATTTTAACTTGGTTCAATATTGCAACAAAAAATTTATCCTCCCGTGCAATGCACGGGCCCAACACTAATATTATAAAGATGGCATAAAAAACTTTTAATTACAACTCACTAAGCTTTATGTACTATCATTTAAAGCTATTTACTTAAAATCTCTTAAAAATAACTACTAAAGTCTAATGTACTACCTGTAAAGCTTTTAACCCTAATTAATACTCCCTCCGTCCCAAAATAAATGTCCACAATGAAAATGGCACACTGTTTTAGGAATGTGCAATTATTACACTTTTTAAATAACCAAAAGACACTTTTACCCTTGAAAATAGATAGAGAAATTTTCTCCACCTTACAATTAAGGGTAAAATGAGAAATTGGAAACTTACTTTTGAAAGTAGACATTTATTTTGGAACAAACTAAAATAGTAATGTGGACATTTAATTTGGGACGGAGGGAGTATATTTTATCCTTATCCCCCAAAATCCTTATCTCTAATCCTCAAACCCTAAAATTATGAAATTTGAATTCTGATAAACATAATCAAAACATGATAAATCTATCTATATCTATATCTATACTATATTATAAAGATGACATAAAAAACTCTTAATTACAACTCACTAAGCTTTATGTACTACCATTTAAAGTTATCTACTTAAAATCTCTTAAAAATAACTACTAAAGCCTAATGTACTACATGTAAAGCTTTTAACCTTAATTAATATATTTCATCCTTATCCCCCAAAATCCTTATCTCTAATCCCCAAACCCTAAAATTATGAAATTTGAATTCTGATAAACATAATCAAAACAGAATAAACATCTCAATTTAAATATAAAATTTTTAAAATATATAAGATAATTAATGAATTTTAACAAACTACTTAATTTTTTTATATAAAAAACATTATATTGTTAAGCCTAAATTAAACAAATATATATATAAAAAACCATTATCACTCAATAAAAACCATCCAAAATCGTACTGTAAATCAATAAAAAACAAAAAATAAAAATAAACATTAAAATCGTGATGTATTAAGCATTATGTACTATTATTTAATGTTAATCTACTTAAAATCTCTTAAAAAACAATTAATGAAGCAATATGTACTACTTTTAAATGTTTTTAACCCTAATTAATAAATTTCATCTTTATCCCCCAAAATTCTTATCTCTAATCCCCAAATCCTAAAATTATGAAATTTGAATTCTGATAAACATAATCAAAACAGGATAAACATCTCAATTTAAATATAAAAAGTTTAAAATATATAAGATAATTAATGAATTTTAACAAACCACTTAATTTTTTTTATATAAAAAACATTATATTGTTAAGCCTAAATTAAACAAATTTATATATAAAAAACCATTATCACTCAATAAAAACCATCTAAAATCGTACAGTAAATCAATAAAAAACAAAAAATAAAAATAAACATTAAAATCGTGATGTATCTCGTTGCATTACGCGAGTGCGCTTCTAGTCTTATAATAGTTTTAAGAAGTCAGAATTATATTAAGGTAGTTAATTAATTTCTAATAATTCACAACAAGTAACATTTAACTAAATACATCATTAATGTATATTTTATGAAGGGGAAGAGGTGGATTTTCCTTGATCTCTGTCTATTGGTTGCGTAGAATGTAGATGACGATTTTCCAACAAACATAGCAACTATCTCGCGAGGGGTCCCGCATGACTATTCCACAAGTACAACGAATAAGTAAAATTACATATAGGTTATTATTACCTGTGTGATTGTGCATATCTAAAATTGGTCACTATAGTGCAAATGATTCTCACAAATCGTGGTCCCAAAAATATGTTTTGTTATGCAAAAAAAAACATATAGAAGATATGTAGAACATAGATTTGAAGTTCTCCGGTTACACTTTGCAATTGTGGTAGGATGGACTTGTTTTGGAAGAAAAAAGTAGGTGTTATATGATATTATGACTACATGCTTTATTTTACATAATATTAATAATCAATGATGAACGTAATCTCAATGCACCTTTTGAAGCTGTGAGAGAAGTACTATCCATAGAAATTGAAACAATAACATATGATAATGATTGATTCAACAATATCATGCTCGATATAAAACAAATCAAGAAACTAATGTTTCATATCGAAATGCATTAATTGATCATTTATGAGGAAAAAAATGTTAATTTACTTAAATGTGATATATTTTATTTTTAGACTTGTGTTGAAACTGTAACATTTTTATTTAATGGAATATTGTTTTAGGTAATATAATTTGGAATCGGTTATGAACCGTAATTTGGTTCAAGTTTTATGATAATAAAGTTATCGTAAATATGTAAAATACACAGTATGATTTCTAAAGTTAATAAATATAGAGGTGGTATTTAAAATCAACTTAATCAAAGATAAAATGAATATACTTGGAACATTCTTTTTTGATGAAAAACATAGTTACACAATATATTTATTGTTTGTATTATTTTATGTACTAAAATAGTGCAAAATTTAGTGTTTTATATTGGATATAGCAAAAAACTATCCAATTTTTTTTTGTGTGTGTGTTGGGCATGCTCTTTATAAGTTATTTTAAACATGCGATGATGAATTTTTGTTTGATATCATGTGGCATACCAAACGAATGCTAATCAATGAAATAAAAACCCAATTCTTATTGGGTCCCACCGATGGTTAAAACGTGTTTGTGTATTAATTCACGATGTGTCTTGTTGAACCTACTTTTAATAATAAGATCGAGGGAACTATAATTTTGGTCATGTGGTTTACACCCAACTATGAAGATAATTCATATACTTCAATAAGTATAGTTAGCGTCCCTATGGTTTATATCTTGCTTTGAAAATGGTCCCTCTTACTAACTCTGTTAAAAAGGTCTGTTAAATGTGGGGTATATTTATCTTTTTATAATTTCCTTAATTTTCTATTAAATATTAAAAAATATATATTATTTCATATTATTTATAAATTATATTATATATATGTACAAACATAGTAGCTTAGGCCATCCCTTCATTGTTGCACCATCTCCTTATCTCCTTTCTCCATACTCACCTTCCACAACACACACACACACACACACCCTTACACCACCGTTCCAACGACGAGGTAGAACACAAACACACACCCTTACACCACCGTTCCAACGACGAGGTAGAACACAAACACACATGAGGCAATGACCACCACCGTTCCAGCAACCTCTGCACCACCCTACAAACTAACATAAACACAAGGACGATTTCCTCCACTCCATTTGAATATATGTATATTCAATCAGCTAAAAAAGTCTCACATGTCTCCATTTCAGCTTCTATTCAACCAGTCACCGGATTATGGCTTGCTGCATACTTTTGGATGCTTATGTTATCCATTTCTTGGTTCCACTCGTCAAGATAAAATTTCTCCAAAATCCGTGCCTTGTATTTTTCTCGGGTATGCTCCTCATCACAAAGGATATCTCTGTTATGATGTTCGTACGTCCACCACACATACATCAAGACATGTTCAATTTCATGAATCTGTTTTTCCATCCATCCATGATGAATCTTCTACTACTCCATCCATGGTTAGTTTACCATTTTTTTCAAATCAATCAAATTCCATACATGAAACAAATTCTACTTCTCACATGACTCATATCTCGAGTTCTTCTACTTTGTCTTCGACTCTAACTATTCCACCAAGTCTTTGTTCTCATCCTATGGTCACTCGTACTCGTGATCATACTCGTCGTTCTAAACAATTTCCCGATCATGTTGTTTATAGTGCTCAAACTTAATTTGTTCCAAATTCCGAACCTCAGAATTTTCCCCAAGCACAAGAATGGCCTGTATGGTGGGATGATATGAGAGAATAATGCACTCCACTCTAATAGGACTTGGGTATTAGTAGCACCTCCTTCCGGTGCTAATATAGTGGGATGTAAATAGGTGTATAAAATCAAGCGACATCCGGATGGCTCTATTAGTCGCTACAAAACCCTTTTGTAGCCAAAGGTTTTCTTTAAACCGAGGGTATTGATTATACCGAAACTTTTAGTCCCGTTGTTAAGCCAACAACGGTTCGGTTAGTATTGTCGGTTGCATATTCTCGAGGATGGGGTATACGACAAGTCGATGTGAATAATGCCTTTTTACACGGAGATCTTATTGAGACAGTTTATATGGCCTAACAGCAAGGTTTCGTTGATACTACTCGACCCAATCATGTGTGCTTACTTAAGAAAGCACTTTATGGCTTGAAGTAAGCACCTCATGCGTGGTTTGCAAAATTATCTCATACGTTGCTTAGCTTGGGATTTAAATAATGTGTCTCCGATACATCCTTGTTCGTTTACTCCATATCCGATATTCTAACATATGTTTTGGTGTATGTAGATGATGTGATCATTACAGGAAATTCTTCGGTATTTGTCTCCGACTTGATTAAAAAGTTGAACGCCAAATTTGCTTTAAAGGATTTGGGTCAACTCAATTATTTTTTGGGAGTACAAGCCGATTTTTCAAATAAGGGACTTCACTTGTCTCAAGAAAGGCATCTTCTTGATTTGTTGAAGAAAACTGGGTTAAGTGATTGTAAGCCGATATCGTCTCCCGTCTCACCCGGTAGACAACTATCAAGATTTTCTGGAATTCCTCTCTCAGATCATGTTTTATATCGAAGTACTGTGGGTGCCTTACAGTATCTTGCAATTACTCAGCCAGAAATTGCCTATGCGGTTAGTAAAGTCTCACAATTTTTACAAACACCTACACATCGACATTGGGAAGCCGTTAAAAGAATTTTACGATATTTATGAGGTACAAGTTCACATGGGCTATTAATTCAAAATTCCTCTTCTTATGAGATGCATGCTTATTCCGATGCCGATTGGGCCGGATGTCCGGATGATAGAAGATCAACTAGTGGGTATTGTGTTTTTCTTGGACCTAATTTGATTAGTTGAAGTTCAAAGAAACAACATATTGTGGCTAGATCTAGTATGGAGGCCGAATATCGAGCATTAGCCCTTGCATCTACCGAGTTATGTTGGCTTCGATCCTTGACGATGGAATTGCAATTACGGCTTGATTGTGTACCAACGATGTGGTGTGATAATATTGGAGCGACCTACTTGGCTATGAATCCGGTTTTTCATCAACGAACCAAGCATATGGAGATTGATCTCCATTTCATTCGAGACATGATAATTGGCAATCAATTACATATTCGGTATGTTCCAACAACCGTTCAAATTGCTGATATCTTGACCAAAGGTTTAACTTATACTCGTTTCTCGACTCTCAAGTCCAAGCTTCACATCGTTCCACGTGTTTCACTTGCGGGGGGATGAAAGTGTAGTTTGGAATTGTTAGTTGATTAGTTGAGAATTAGTTGGTTGTTAGAAGTTGGTTATGATGATGCCAACCTTCTGTTTAGTTCTCTTCTCTCATTGTATAAATAGGAAGTCTTGTAATTCATTTGTAATAATGAAAATACACGGAACCTTTCCCTCTCTCTCTATTTCTTTCTCTCTCTACCTTTCTACCTTTTCTAATAATATATATACATTATCATGTACACATAAACTTATTCCATTTCCTTCATCGACTATACATCCTACCTCCAACAACCACTTCTAACTCCTAGCAACCACTTCCTCATTCAATTGACCAAAGGTACATTGATCCCCTCTGGTCTCCCCAACCATGCTTCCAAACCTACCTCCATATTCGAGAACTCACTCCCACCTCCGATAAAGTTCAAGACCCACCTCCATCTTCGAGAGTCATTCCACCTTCGACAAAGTTCAAGACCCACTTCCACCTCCAAATTAATTTGAGACCGTAGTGGTATTTATGGGTGGGAACAATGATGATCAGTGAGGGTGATGGTGTTTTGTGATGGGCACAATGGTGAGAATGCATGGAAGGGGAATGGTGATGGTGGTGTTAATTAGGGACGATGGTGTTAAGTGGTGTTTATGGACGATGGTATTTGGTGTAGCTTAGCACCGAATAATTCTTGAGGAGGGCTCTCTAAAACTAACAAAGAATGGAAACATATCTAGCAATGATGAGGAGGTGTAAGGTGGGGTGGGATGGGCTTGTTTGGGTGGGGTGCATTATAGCTAGAAACAAAAATAGCAAAAAAGATAAAACAACAAGATGACAAAAAAGGTAAAAAGATCAAGATGACCCTTACTTAACAGAGTTAGTGATCGGGTCTCATTTTCAAAGCAAAATGTAAATCACAGGGGCGATAACTATATTTATTGAAGTGCAGGGATGATCTTCGTAGTTGAGTATAAACCACAAGTACGAAAATTGTAGTTTACTTGATAAAATTTGTATCTTACCCTTTTCTCTACTCTAATGATTTATTAAACTACAACTTTTTCATCACTAAATTCGTTCAATATTGTTATTTTCATTTTCATGTTTTTGAAGTTACGATTTTATTTTTATGGCTTACAATTTATAGTTATTGTTGTCATTATAATTTACAATTCTTTTGTCGTTTTCGTCCCTTATATTTAACAGTAAATCATTATCGAATTTAGTCTCAAAAATAAGAAAAACAATAATAAATTACAAACTACATGAACAAAAATCATAATTTTAAAAGTAAAAGAATGAAAATCCCAATATTTAACAAACCAAGTTAACAAATAACTTAAAGTTTATTCAATTTATTATCTTACATTATTGATTTGTAATTATGTATAGCTTTATGTTCCATATGATCTACCACTTGATTTTTTTTATTTTTATATTTTTGGTTACGTTTAATTGAGTAATTGTTTATTGTTGAGGTGAGATCACCATAAAACCCCCACGGTAAAATCCAAAATGGCACAACTCGATTGTGTTTGCGTGTCAGAAACAGACAAATAACAGCACCGGTGGTTGACTATGGACGGAAAAACCTCCAGCAACACTGCCGGCAAGCCTATCCGGTGCAGAGGTAAGCAAGTTCTTCTTCATCTTATGCTTGAGAAATCTAGAATTCCATGACCTGGAATTGGAACGACTTGAAATTTCAGCTGATTCTGAGCATTGAACAACACTTGATCGATGAATGCATTTCACGTCTTTCGAACTCTATGATTTATTTGAAGAACTAATAGAGTAGTATGTTGGTGGCAGCTGCAATTGTTAGGAAACCAGGGGAGCCGTTGGTGATAGAGGAAGTGATAGTAGCTCCGCCAAATCCTCGCGAAGTTCGAATCAAAATCATATGCACTTCTCTTTGTCACAGTGATGTCACCTTTTGGAAATTGGAGGTAGAGAAACACTGATTTCGAATTACATTTTTGCCAAATTTAATTCCATCAAGCATTTTGTTGATGTTAATTGAATAATTGTTGTTTTTTCCTGAAGCATCCTCCTGCTATTTTCCCCAGAATACTTGGTCATGAAGCAGTGGGGTAAGGATTATAATAACCGGCTCATGTTGAATTTATCGACTTCTTCTTTTATGTGACTAGATTCAAAAATTTCTTGGCATAGTCTTACATTTATCATACCAGTTGAGTTCCAACTTACAAATGAAAACCTACCCCTATAGAATAATAACACTTTGTATTACACTATTTTGAGAGTTCCAAACTTATCGTAAGGCTTCTTTCATTCGTTCTTCTGTGGGCAAATTTCAACCTAAAATAACGGAATTTTCTGTTCTTATCCTTGCAAAACACTGATGATCTTGATTTTGATACATAAGAATCCTCCATTCTGGTCATTATTGGAGTGAATCTTAGGCATTTCACACATACAAATTAGTGTTATAGTGGATGTGGAAGGAAGAAGTTGGGAGGGCTTTGGTTGAATATGCTTGTGACAAATCTGAGAACTGTAGCATTGTTGATACTCTAAAGTTTTAAAGGTCATATACGTTTGTACCGACCTAAATCTGTTTGTAAATTTCCCTGCAAAACACATTGTTATTTCTGGTGTATCAAACCAGTTGCCTTTGGCATAAATGGTATCTAATCGAGTCTTGTGGATTCAAGACTTGATGCTAAAGGGATGTATGTGAATTTTCTTTGTTTGACCTTGTCTTCTAAAAAATAAGAAAAAAGGATTTGGGATCTAAACTATCACAGATAGATAAGAAAATGTAGCATTTTTTTAAATTTCTGTTAAAAGGTACGTGAGGCAGGGACAATGTAATAAAGCATATTTGTTGGTCAAGCACTAAGTTATAGGTTAATCCCTTTGACTATAATGTCATAAATCAAAAGACTTGTATATGGTACCTTTTCTTGACATATTTAACACCTGTAGTTATAGGTAATGGTATGGATCTCGTGGCAATACATTATTGATTTTCTAAAAGATTCGCCTTTGTTCCCTGCTGCAATTCTTATATATAGCAAAAATACTACATATTATTGATGATGTATTTATTATTGCTAAATACATAAAACAAATTATAATCATTCTATTTTGCTGCACTAAAGGGTTGTTGAGAGCGTTGGAGAAGGCGTACATGAAGTTGTTGAAGGTGACACTGTGATCCCGATCTTTTTGCCAGATTGTGGTGAATGTACAGACTGCCTGTCCAGCAAAAGCAACCTATGTTCAAAATTGCCTTTCAGCGTTTCTCCTTGGATGGATAGAGATGGGACTAGCAGGTTCACAGACATCAATGGAGAAACTCTGTACCATTTCTTGTTTGTATCGAGTTTTAGTGAGTACACGGTGGTTGACATTGCTCATGTAACTAAAATTGATCCAGCAACCCCAGCAAACAGAGCCTGCCTCTTAAGTTGTGGGGTATCAACCGGTAAATTATGTTCTTCCGATACTTTTTTACTCTTTCCTTTCCAACAAAGGACAGTTTGACAAACTTCAGTTAAAATATTCCAGGTAAGATCTGGTAAACACATTAAGCTTTTTAACAATACTTTCAGGGGTGGGTGCTGCGTTGAAAACAGCAAACGTGGAAACTGGAACAACGGTTGCTATATTTGGACTTGGGGCAATTGGGCTGGCGGTATGATTCTGCTCAATTTATATCACAAGTATACTGATAAGCTTTAGACTTGCACACAAAGGCTTTAATAAATTTTGTGATTTGACAAGATAAACAGCATATACGCAAAACTGTATACCGCATGTTATAATTCAATCATGAATGAGTGAAGGCTTAAAATAAGAAGCTTCGAGATAAATACGTGACTTTATTTATCCTCCGAGTCCCCGGACCCATAATCGTTTTTTTTTGCCCATCGAGGAAAATTCCCCACTGCTGCCTCCTGTAGGAGTCTGGGTCCCCTTTCGCTTCCTAGGGAATATATTAATTGCAGATACGGGCATTTTCCACATGAAAGGGGAATCTTTTGTTACAATGGATCCCAAACTATTCGATCGGTCGACATATATCTTGATGAGAGTATAGAGGCCGCGATTTTTTTTTACAGGTTGCTGAGGGAGCAAGGCTATGTGGAGCTAAGAGGATAATCGGTGTTGATGTGAATCAGGACAAGTTTGAAATAGGTAATTTCTAATTTGAAAATATTTATAACAATATGGAGTTTTCCATTTATTAGGAGCACATGCCCATTGGTGTAGGTGAGCTGAGCTGGCTCGTCTAACAATTATCTGAGCCTACATAAGCGACTTAAAGTAATTTGTATATTTTAACATAGTGGTCTTTCTTCTTCTAGATGTAATCTTGTAAGCTGGTTTACTTGTAATTTACTGGAGGGTTTAGTTCTATGTCTTGTAAGCTTCTATAGTCCCATATGAACCAAGCGTATACAAGCTGAGCCAAGGTATGCGCTATTCAGTGGCGGATCTAGGATTTTTTCCTGGTGGGGCACCTTTTAAGGTAGATTAAATGTCTGTAAAGTTTTCCGGTGCTTTTTAGCCTAAATCCACCGTTTTGAGGGATTTTTAATGTTTTTTTGGTTGATTTCAATGAATTTTTAAGCATTTTTGTCGATTTTGAGAGACTTTTTCGGTTTTTTTAGTTAATTTCAAGAGTGTTTTTTGGTTGGTTTCGATGTATTTTTTTGTTTGATGGGGTCCCAAACAAAAAATTACTGGGGGACTAAGGGTATAATTTAAAAAAAGAACATACTTTTACCTAAAAAAAATCCTTTATTTTTCCCATTTAATGGGGGCCCTTCCCCCCTCTAATTTGTATGTACATCCGCCCCTGGCGCTATTAGAGAACCAAGCCCAAGCTTTAGTTTTCCAAGCTCTGCACGCCATGAGCCAAATCTCGAGGCTACCAATTTTTTTAACAAGCTCAAAGCAATAGTGTACTGAGTGGAGTGATTTACATGGATTTGTTTTACATCGATCTTTTCTTCTATTGACAGGAAAGAAATTTGGAGTCACTGATTTTGTGAACTCCCGTAACTGTGGGGACAAAACTGTGAGCCAGGTAACTAAAACGTGCACTGAGTTCCGAGTTCCATCATTCCATGGTTATATCTTCATCAATACCATATGATATACTTGATCAATGAAGTAGGATGTTCTGGGACATGATCTTGTGCGTAGACTTGGTCATGTTGTTTCAATCTCTCTATTGTAACTTTGTTTTTCCTAATTAGTCAGATAGTCTTTCTCTGTAACCAAATTAGGTATATATTCATATTGAATAAAAATCTCCTGTCCCCAAACTTCATGTCCTTCTCTGTCCTGCCAATCATGTGTACACATAAATACTTTATTTAATATACATTTATTTAGTTCATCCTTTTATTTTCTCTCTTCAATAAAATAATGATGTGTCTACACATGATCGATGGACATGGAGGGGACATGAACTTTGGGGATTGGTGATTTTTATGCATATTAGGACTATGAAAGTGTTGACTTGGAAAGACTAGCTGTCTGCTACTGTAAGTCCATTTGCTTAGACCATTTTATCTATTGTGTGGGTCCCATCTTCCTTTCCCTGACCCACCAGTACATCAACATTTATCTTCACACTATATAAATGGGACACATAAAATAAAATGTTGAATAACTTAAAACGAGTGAGATGTAAGCCTTTCAGGAGTTATGTGCATTTTTTTGGCACTTCAAACTCAATGTTATTACCATCTGTTAAACTTGTTTCCTTTCTTTCTTAAAACTACATTCTGGACCAATAAAGTGTGAACTCGTTTTTCTGCTGATGAGGAAGTATAATAGCATATGCATCAGTATAATACAGTTTGCTTCATTTGGAAATTAAGATCATAATGCAATTTTCATAACGTAAAGTTGTTGCTTGAAACAGGTAATAATCGAGATGACTGATGGGGGTGCGGACTATTGCTTCGAGTGCGTTGGTTTGACCTCCCTGGTGCATGAAGCTTACTCTTCTTGTAGAAAGGTCCATCCTATCTCTATCTCAATCTCCACATATATCTGGGTTAAATTTTCTTGTCCCATAAACTCGGAATATTTGGTGCGTTCCAAGTGTTCAAATTAGCCAACACACTCTTCTAGGAATCACTCCTAGGATACACAACAAAAGATTGTATGCTCAACGGTGAAAGAAACCGAGACAAAGGTTATACAAGCATGCAGTATAAACGTGAGGTTGTATCGTAAAACTTGATACATTGAAAATGTTTGAAAAAACATAAACATTAAGAGCCAGGTTAGGATAAATATATGGCAATCATCTATGTTACCACTAAACTCACTATTTTTCTCATTTCTAGAAGAATGAGTTTGGTTATGAGGAGAAAAAATTGTGCAACTATATACCCACATGTTCTTTACGTAAAGAAATGTGATAGTGAAATTGAAGGAGCATGTCCAAAAGTCAATCATTTAGGCTATGGTTGACAAACTAGCTGATGAATAAATCATGTTTGGTAAAAACTAGTTGATAAGCTAGACGAAAAATATAAAACGATAAAAAGAACATCTTGAAAAATTAGTCTATTTATAATATAATTAAAACAAATCCCTAATAATATAATATGTTAATTAATACAAACAAGATAGTAAAGAAAAATTAAATAACATAATATGTTGATTAAAAGAATTTCGAATTGATTATTATATATTATAAATTTTGGATTTGTTAAAACAAATTTTATAAAAAATCTAAATTAATTTATGATTTTAAATAACCATTACATATAATATGAATAAAAATAAAATTGACCACAAATTGATGATTTGTTGTTGTATCACCATTTTTTGTCACTTGGGTGGCGACGATTTATTGCGAGACACCGCTCATCGATTATAATCCGTTCATCGTTTATAATTATAAATACTGAGATTTTGTAATTATTACTAACATGGCAAGAACCCAATGAGTCACACACATATAATATATCTGAAAAAGAAGTTTGAATAGTTAATTGTTATTTCTGATTCGTTATTAACTTAATCATATTGAATTATAATTTGATATTTATTCTGGAAGACAAAAGGTGTTAGCAATGAGATGTTCTTTACTTTAAAGAGTGATGGTGTTATGATATTTTTTACATTCAACAAGATCCATCATTTGAACTTGTACCATCTTCCAGCCTTACCCAAAAGATATCAAATGTCCTACCGAAGTTTCTTCATCTCCAACTCTTTCTTATGCACTGATTCAAGTTCATTCATATGTGAATGTAATCTTCAGGGATGGGGAAAAGCAGTTGTGATTGGAGTTGACCAGCCTGGGGCAATGTTGACCTTCAGTTCTTCTGAGGTACTTCACAGTGGAAAATCTCTCATGGGATCACTTTTTGGTGGTCTCAAACCGAAATCTGATATCCCAGTCCTCATAAAACGCTACATGGCTAAGGTAAAGCAGAATTCTCTTTCATCGTTTGTCTTTGACTTTTGAAGTCGATTATGACATCTCTAAAATCTATTTTATATGGATTTTCGTAATTAACACTAAAGCTCTTTGAACCTTCTACAAAATTAAAAGAGTTCATACCAAATTGTTGGAAAAAAATATTGTTTTCTTGACCTCAAAACTCAAACGGTAGATTTTTTGAATGGGTGTTATAATATACTCATCAATCTTTATATTCAGGAACTACAACTCGATAAATTTGTGACGCATGAGGTGGACTTTGAAGACATCAACAAGGCTTTCGACTTGCTTATTGGAGGAAAGAGTCTACGGTGTGTGATTTGGATGAACAAATAATCGTATTTCATTGCAAAAGAGGTCTGTTTTTCATCATTGATTGGATCATTTGTAGTTAAAGATAACATTTGAAATAATTGTAATCAGGTTCCTTTGATCTTATCGGTATTTATCTGAATTTTTCAATCAAACAGTTATAGCTTCAAAGTTGATACCAACATGTGTATTTTCAAAAAGAGGAGAGTATGAGTGATCCTTAAATGCAAGATCTACAATCAAACACCAATGAACCTTCAACAACGCCTATTTATTATTGTAAGTTTTCGAGCCCTAGAACTCAAATCTCTTGTTTTACGACACTGTGAATGCACTCGATGCACCCGTAAAGTATTCCGTAGTAGAAACAGTATTTTTCTTAGACGAACCGAAATGCCTAAACCGATAGACCCCATTACTAGCCGAATCGGGTACTTCCCATTCTAGAGTAGCCAATCCACTAGTACTACTATTATCAACATTCCACTTGAATATCAAGCTGAAGTCGTCGTCATCGTAAGCTGAGACCCACCTCTCGTCTTGTAGCATTTCAACTACGGCATACGTGCCTTCGGTCAATAGGTCGTATCTCGGGTTTGGACTCCAAAACACGGCGATTGGTTTGTCTCCTTTACCAAAGAAGCCGCTTTTTGGTATGGAAACGTCCTGCTTCATGTCACCGAACTTTAAGCCTGGTGGCGGTGAATCACCGGAAGGGTCCGGTAGGAGCTTCAGTTGGACAGAGGCGAGATCTGGCGGCGATGGGCCTTTGTTGACTATCTTACGCCCTTTTGCCATCGACTCCGCTAACTTGTTGAATTCTTGAATGTATGCCGGTAGAGTATGAGGACCATACAGCGTTGAGGCAGCCTGTAATTTTAAACGTCAAACAAACTATTTAGGGGCCGTTTACCCAAAGCTTACGCGGTAAGCGCTTATTGGTAAGAGTCGACACTTTAACTTAACAACCGGGTAAGATTTTAGTCCATTATACCGTGTAAGAGCCGTTACACTCACTTAACGGGTAAGACTCTCGGTCCTTATCATCGCTCATACCGGGTAAGATTCTCAAATCCTTGTCATGTTCATGCGATAAGGTAAAATGACCCGGTAAGCACTTACCGGGTAAGCGTTTAGTAAACGGCTCCTTACTGATTTGAGAGTTGATTTATATCAATATGAAATTCAACAACTAGAATAAAAATTATTCCACAATACAAGTTTGGAATGTTAGGGGCCCTTTACCAACACAAATTAGGTAAGCGCTAATCGAGTAAGAGTATGGTCTAGGTCAACACTAATCACGGACCAAGTAAGAGTCCGTTCCTTGGCTTACTGGGTCAATATTGCGGTCAGGATTGGACCGATAAGAGGTGCTTAATTCTTACCGGATGGTCTTAAGCTTGTAACAAAAACCATATCACTTTTAAACCCAAAATGTATCAATTTTACCCTTATAAGTCAAAGAATTCGTAGATAACCTCGTATCTTTGTTGTTTGTATTCTTCAGGAGTTGCGATGTATTGCGAGTAAGTGTTTGTTAATCCCGCTATTACGATATGTGTATCATTATCGAATTCACCATTGCCACTACTTATGAGTGTTTGCTTCACTGATTCTCGTAGTCTTCGACCCGACATCGTGGTGAACTCTGAAAAAGCTCGAAAGTTTTAATCATCAGGAGCTTCTACGTTAATAGTTTTAGAAATAGAAAAAGAACGAGAAAACCTCCAGGAACCGATAGAATGACTAGTTTCCCGATTCTCAGGATTTGAATCGGAACAATTGCTGGCTGCAGTTAGACGAACGGAAACTGTTAGAAATTTGAATTTCACACAATAACACAATGATTTCAATATCGAAGTTTCAGAATAGAACGGAAATCACAACGCTGTTTAGATTTTCAAGACGAGAGCTTTAGACTAGAGAAAAAGAGGGAAAACGATCGAGATTACCGCCCATGCATAAGGAAAAAACATCTCTCCCATGGAGAGCAGAACCGGCTTCGGCTTTTGACATTCGACTTGATAATCGCTCGGTTTTTGCAGAAAATCTCTTACTCGTTTCCAGAACTCGTTAATCTGCAATCACGAATGATCTTCATTAGTTCTGTCGCAAATACCCTAGAAAACGTCGCAAATAAATACTAGTAAATGCGCTGTTTTAGAAGCTTAATTCTAACCTTTGTATCACCTTGTTGGAACCCAAACGCTCCAGGACCATCCGTAGTTCCGGCAGCAAACCCTGCACCTACGGCTGCCGGACATGTTTTGACAGTCAGGTTTCCGGCTAACGACACTTGGATTTTTGTGAAGTCTAAGTAAATGTGGCGGTAGTCGATTTTTCCGGTTAACTGTTCATTCGCCGAGGTGAACAACTGAACCGCATTCAGAAATTGTCTCTCTCCGATGATTTTTGTACTCTTTATTTCATCTGGGTACCTGTTGTTTGAACGTTTTTGTCAAATTCTTATTTTCAGACGCTATGATCCATATTAAAAGGCAAACAATTAGGTGATGATTTTTGCAGCAGTTAGATAAAGTAGTAAAGATCTAGAGGATGAATTACCCAGGTCCACGACCGACGCAGAGCTGGTCGTTGCCGTGACAAGAGGAGTGATTGAAATCGCAAGGTAAGCCGCTATCAGTACAAAAAGCCCCCAACACATTCGGACTGACATCTCCTACGTTTGATTGGCAAAACGCTCCAACAAACGTGTCGTTCTTCCTCACCTTGAACCCTTGACTCGTTGTTGGGCCACAAGGTTGACCACCGGTGGCCTTGATGGCCGATGCCCTCTTTATTAGGACATCGATCACATTATCTACACATAGTCAATAAGGTTACATTAGACCCTAGCAACAACACCCTAGTCGTCATGCTAATCACTACACGAAAACATAGATATTACCGACAAAATAGTGACACATAAATAAACCGAAAATTAGTGACGAATATCGACAAACTATTGAGAGCGACAAACTTTAGTGACAATACCAATGGCTTCTGCCATCGTTCATTTAAAAAATCTGTCGGTATAATTTATTGTCCGTAATCTGTCAAAAATGGGACATTAGCAACGGATAACCGAGAGTCAGGTGATAGTCATGCTATGATTTGTTGTACCTTGTGCATTGTAAGTAGTGGAGTTTGTGGTGGTGGAAGTGAACCAGTCCTCAAAGAACCTAGCAGCAGCACCCTTGTTGTCACCACTGATGAGTGTGTTGTCTTTGCTCATAGAGGTTCCATGAGTTGCAAACCAGGTGAAAGCACCGATGCTTCGCTGACTTTTACCATCGACAAACTTCAAAAGCGTCATTAAGGTATCGACATCTCGTGAATATCTAGCTCTCTCGCCTGGAGGGTTAAACAAATACGCACTTGGGCTCCGGTTCACTCCCGCGTTATCCAAATCCCCTACAAAAACACCCACATATCCATAGTCATACAATCCGACAGGCCAAAAAAAAGCATGTGACAACAGTTCTTTTAGGTAGCGTTTGGTACGTAGACTTAACAAGACATGACAGAACTGAACAGGACCGGACGGTACAAGAGGGGAGGACTGTACTGAAGAGGGTCTCACATAAACACACCTGTGTTGATGAAAATGGAACCAGAATTGAGGTTATGATGGGCCTGAAGAATGCTCATTTCAATAGCTGTGACAATGGCATCAAAAGATTGAGGAATAAAGCCAAGTGACGTCACAGAGTACAACACATATTGCAGATACCCTCCTGGACCAGCATGAGTGTGGGTCCCACTTATGGCTACATTATCTTCATTGTACAACTTCCCAAACCTACAATAACCCGGAAAAAAAAACGAATTGTTTCAACAAAAAGGTGTGGAGTTTCGACAACGTTTCTGTCTGATTGTACAAGAAAACCACCCGGTGTACCTTTTCGATAGCCTCTCGAGGACTTTGATGGTGACAAGTTGCGATGCCATGCCAGCGTCAAGATTGACGAACACGATCCTAGGGCCGTCTAAGCTCTCGGCTACGATAAACGCTCGTGCTCTAAGTCGGAAATGTATTCCGGCGGTGCTTTGATCCAAATTTGCATACCCCATCATGTTGACTCCGGCTGCAGGTCCGGTGCTGTCGTAGCTTCCCACCCCGATCAAGTAATCGGCAGTTGCCGGAGACAGGAAAACATAGATGGTTAGTATGAAAAGTAACAAGGCAAAATATTTTGGGTACATGTTTGATTTATTTGATGAAATTTTAGGATAAATTAATTTATATATAGGAGTTGATTTATGGTTTTAATCGGATGATGTTTCTTAGTGAACTAAGAATATGTGTATTGTAATGCTTAGGTTAAAACGAGTTTGTTAGGATTGAGGTGTGCATTTTGTCTTATTTATATTTCTCAAACATATTTGCTGCTTTTACGGCTATCTTTGGTTTATTGCAACAACTGAATTAAAACATCGGTGGGAAATGATACTTACAGACGGTTTGAAAACCGCTTGATGAGCGTTTTTATTAATAGGTTCTGATAAAGTTACAAATATGTATTGATAAACGTGGGTTCATATGAGAACAAAATCTATTTAAGAAAACATAAGAACGGTCGAATACATGTATTCATGCGACTTTCACTCGCGTCCATTTTTTTTTGGCCGATAATGCCGAATATGATTTTGCACTATTTTTTATTCTCCTTAAATAGTTAGTGTTCTCGTTTTCATCCTTATTGATAACTATTAGTTATTAACGAGCTTCTAGTAGTTCTCCTCATTCAAAAATGATCGAGCATCTGGACATGGTTCATGTGTTTTATTTATTTTTATATTGAATTAATTGTTATTTTGGGCTTAGTTTTGGGTTGGACATGGGAATGCAAAGTGTGGGCCTATGCTTGGATCACATTAAGGCCCAAAATCATTGGTCATGTCATGAAAGTGGAAAATACTCTTTGAATTTTCTAAGCTTTTTTTTATTAGTTGCATCATGCCATGGTTAAATGTGTAGGAAATTTAAAAAAAAACAAGTACTATGGATTTAATTTTTGCAAAATGTAACCGTCTTTATTTTTCATGATAATTGGATAAAAATAGATGTACGATTGGTTACGATTCTTTTAGTGTTTTCTTTTAAATTCATTGCTAGACACGTATAAACATATTACTGATTTTATATGTATATTGTTATCATCTATCAAATAAATGAATTTGAATAGTCAGTGTCTTCCATGAGTCACTCTTTTGTCACAAGTTATTCGACACGTCGAGTCAAGAATTTAAAGAAAAAGATATAACAAGACTGACACGTCTTTTCACCTAGACATGTTATCGATATTTTATTTGTTTTTGTATATATACTTTTCTTCTCAACTAAAAGATAACAACTAACAAACATGAACATGTCATAAACCAAGTATTTAAATGCTTCCCTATACAAAATACAAATCCTTGTATTAAATAATAAAAATGTATGAACTTACAATTCAACAACACCACAAATACAAATTCCAACCAAAATAACATGGAAAAATCACTTATTCAAAAAAGAAAAAGAAAAAAAACCCAAAAGCAAGAAACCATGATTCATACATAGAGATAGACCCACTCCTTTAAACCAAAGCAAAGCAAGCAAGCCAACCCACATACCATTCCATTTTTGCTTTTGCTTTCACTTATTAATCACACTCCTTCACCTTTTCCTTTTCTTTCTCTTCTTCACTCTTTGAATGATACCCTGGAATTTTCTCTTTTATTTTCTCAAAAATACCCTTCTTCTCCGGCTGTTCGACTTCTTCCACATGTGCCGCCACCGCCGCTGCCGGCGTTGGCGGAGGAGGAGCAATGACTTGCTCCTCCACGGGCTTCTTGTGAGCCCCGGGGAGTTTTTCTTTTAATTTGTCCATGAACCCTTTCTTCTCCTCGGGCTCCGGATTTTCGTGGTGGACGACATCGGTGGGAGTGTGATGGCCGACATCGGTGTACGCTGGTGGCGGGGCCACCACTTCCTCTTCGTATTTCTCGATTGGGACGCGGTTGTCGTCCTCAAGTTGCTTGACCAATTCCTCTTCTTCTTTTTTTTCTTTGCGTTCTTCTATCTTCTCCTTCAGTTGCTCCGTCAATGGCTTCTTTTTCTTCTTCTTCTTTTTCTCTCCATCCTCACACTCTTCCTCATCACTTGACTGTAAATTAATTAATCCAACAAAAAGAAGCATTTTTTAATTTCATACAAATCAAAGAAACCAAACTAAAAATAAAAAATGAAATCTTATGACATAAATTGATGAAAAATGCAAGAAAATAACGGTTCTTTAACAATTTGATCATTGCAATTAACAAACCCATGTATTGTTACAGATCCATGCATGATGTATGATCAAGAAACAAAATCTTGAAAAATCTCATTAATTTCTTGAAGAAAAAAAAACTAAAATTTTACTCGATTTCAAGACACTTTTCTTTAAATTCTCTTAATGGGTATATAAAAGATTTGCTTTTAAATAGTTAATATCTTGAAAAACACAAAAATTACATCCTTTTAACCAACATGATTATTTGATTATATATATATAAATCAGCAAGTAAATATATACTTATGATTTCGTCTGATTTTAATGAAAAATTGATGATCGAAAACTACTCCATAATTAATTTAGTTCAGATTCAATGGAATCTACTTCTAGAATGGGAAAATCAAACTTACACTGCTAGAATCGCTGTGTGATATGTGCATTTTCTGGAACAAAGTTTCCGGCTGCTCCTCGGATTTGGGTTCGGGTTCAGAAACAACAACTTTCTGTTCAAACTCCGATGAGATCGCCGTCTCTTCTTCGCACTTTTTCTCTTCTTCCGGTTTCTTCTTCCCCAAGAAATCAAACAACCCACGATCCTCCTTCTCCACGGTCTCCGGCTCCACCTTCACGGCGGGGGTTGTGGTGGTGTGGCCGTACTCTTCTTCCGGTTTCTTCTTCCCCAAGAAATCAAACAACCCACGATCCTCCTTCTCGACGGTCTCCGGCTCCACCTTCACAGCGGGGGTGGCGGTGGTGGTGTGGCCGTACTCTTCGGTTTTGGGGGCGTCGTGGTAGACTCTTTCGTCAGACATGATATCGATGGAAGCAAAATTCAGATGATAAGGAAGGAATTGATGGAAACAAATAGAGGGATTTGATGGTGTGATTGAACAAGTTGTGAGGGGTTTGAATTTATAGGAGTAAAGGATGTGAGAGGATTCTTGAGGGGTCGGTTTTTAGGCCGTTAACTATCCAAAAATTAAATCGTCGACTCAAATTATGTCCAGTTTTTGAATATATTTTTTATTTTACATTATTAAAATATTTTCTATATTTAATAACATTATTTATCTTTCCTTAACATTTCATTTCAAAGTTTTTTTTTTATTTATAGGTGAAATATAATAAAAAAAATCATTTTTCTCTCTTAATATATTCATTTTTGGAGAGTTCTTTAAATTTATTTGCACTCTCTCTCCTATTTTTTCTATTTTGGAGAATCTATTGGAATAATAAATTATTCAAATATTGAACATCTTCAACAGGTTCTCTATAGTTTCTCTAAATAGAAAACCAAAATATAAAATATCTTATAAGAATTTACATTTAACTACAAGTTCTTTATATTAAAATTTTCAACAACGATTATATTATCAAAATATTCTAAAATTTATTATTCCAATACACTTTTTAAAATATTTTTGTAAAATAATAATTCTTTCTCGTTGGCGGGGATGAGTAAAAAACTCTATTTCTATCTTCATACATCAAGTTTTGGAAAAAAAAATTAAACTGTTAAGTTTTTTTCTATTTTAAAGAACTACATAGAAAATCTGCTGGATATTTTAATTAAGTTTATAGTAATAATAAACTGTTTGTAAAAAGAACGATAAAAATTATTTCTTTGTTAAACAAAGTTTTAGATAAATAACATAATGTGCTAATTGTAGTCTATAACCATTAGTTTAGAGTAAACTTACACATACTTATTAATTCGTCGAGTGATTACGAATGATCTGGAATAACCGTAGTTGAACCTCTATAACATAAAAACTTTAGTAGAAATTGGATTAGGAGAAATTCTAATTAATTATAAATGTAAATATACATAAATATCTTTTGAAAGTAAAATATCATAAATAGATACGAGACATTAATTAAAAGAGTTTTTATTCCGGTTGTCTTGAAATAAATGTACCAATTAATGTTTTTAAGAAATTTGATAAAAATTAACTTCTGTTTAAATTATTCAAATCTTTTATCAATCAAACATTCTTCTTTTTATTTGTTATCATTTCAATAATATATTTTCTTCTTCTTCTTCTTATTATTATGTCTTTCATAATATCTTGAGTAAACTCTAATTTTGGTCCCCGTGGTTTATTAAAATCTTTGAAAGCGGGACTTAAGCTTTGATAACACTATAAACTGTCCCCATGGTTTTTATTTTGCTTTGAAAGTGGTCCTCCTTCACTAACTCTGTTAATTATCTATGTCAAAGGCAGTGGTATTTTTGTCTATTTAAGTTTCCTTTTATGTTTTTTAACCTACCAATTGAATCATCAATCAACAAATAATTCAACCCCTGATTCAAGCATTGATCAAAAACCCTTCTGATCAATCAAAACCCCATCGACACCACAAAAATAGGTGTTTTAGCAACGACTTTTGTCGTCGCTAAAAGTCAATTAATCGTTAGAAACAACTTATTGAGACGACATGTTGTCGCAATAGCCTCTTGCTGAAACACTTTGTCGCTAAAGGCCCGTCACTGAAACTCACTTTTCTAATAGTGCAATTCAAAACCATTGATTGCATAATCCATTAGAAGTCGCAGAATCGATTGGAAGTCGACGATCAATTGATCACTTTATTGGCCTTTCTAGAACCATCCTCAAATGGGTTTAATCCATTTCTCAATATTTTAGTTCAAGAAAATATATTATTACAAGATGTTGGGAGAAGAAGACAAGAAGAAACAGCCGCCGCTGCCACAACCACCACCTGCAACAGCCGGAGGAGATCATTGGAGAATATATTCCCGGTCAGTTTCATGGGCTGCTGTCAGGTCGCATGTTAAATTAACTTTTGTCAACTCTAAATCACTTTGGAATAGCAAAGCAAGGGGATGTTTGCCTCCTCTTCAACCTCTTTCTGTTTCCAGACCGAAAGCCCATGAGTGGCCACGGGCGGGTTACGATGATCTCGGGGTTTGGCCGAATGTCGCCGCCACCACCCCGGGTGTCAGATCTCGACTGTCGGCTCTTCCGTTGAACTTAGACAAGAGTTTAGGGAAACCCCTAGAGAATTTGAATTCAAGAAAGATAAGATTGCATTTTTCGACAAAATAGTGCTCGAGGATCATAGATCATGTGTTTCTAGGAAGTGATGTTGTTGCCAAGAATCGTGATGTTCTTCGCCAGAACATGATTACCCATGTTTTGAATTGTGTTGGTTTCGTTTGTCCCTAATACTTTAAGAAAGTATTGGTATACAAGACGCACTTTGGCTTCAAGATAGCCCGTCTGAGGATATTAAGAGCATCAATTCTGCGACTTCTAATGGATTCTGCAATCAAGGGTTTTGAATCGATGGGGTTTTGATCGATCGGAAGGGTTTTTAATCGATGCTTGAACCTAGGGTTGATTTCTTGTTGATCGATGCTTCAACCGGTAGGTTAAAAAACATAACAGGAAACTTAAACGGACAAAAATACCCCTGCCTCTAACAGAGATAATTAACGGAGTTAGTGACGGATGACCACTTTCAAAGCAAAATGAAAACCATGGGGACGGTTTCTAGAGTTATCAAAGCTTAAGTCCCACTTTCAAAGATTTCAATAAACCACGGGGACCAAAATTAGAGTTTACTCTAATATCTTACCTTTAATATTCAATATTATTATTATTATATCTTTAATAATTATTAATGTAATCTTCTTTTATTATTTGGATCACAATTATTGTCATTATTAATTTATTCATAACCTTGATGGTTTTTTGCTTCTTCTTTTCTATTAGATATTATTCTTAGTGTATTAATAAAACTTACGAACCATTATATGTTTTAATCTGAAATAAAGTATTATATTTTATTTTAAAAAAAAATAACTAGATTAATCTAAAATAAAAGTGGCATAGATTGTAAAAATACATGAATTTGTTCATCGAAGGTTTAAAATGCAAATATAGTTATTGATTAATATATTTTTTTATTACTTATCTTAATTATAAAGGTGATATTATAACAATATGTTGCAAAATTTAAATAATAAGTAGATAAATTAATATCTTCTGGTGTCTTCGTTTATAAAAGCCTAGTATGCAAGCAAGTTGATAGGACTATGATTGATTACGGCTTTGTTAAATGTTTTAATTATTTTGTTATGTATTTTTTATTTTTTTATTTTATAGATAATAAATTTTAAAGAGATTCAAACGCCACCTTAGAAACTATTAGGCACAAGGTATCATCATTTTATGTAAAGATTTTAAAAATCTCTTAATTTACAAGTATTAAAACACAAGATACATATTACTACTGCAGACTTTTAACACCCACCAATTTGGTATGAGCAGGACATTCTTTTTATGCAGATCTTTTCATGTATTAATATTAATTAATATATTATATTACTATAATTTTGTTTTAATTATATTATTAAATATGTAATTGGTTATTTTTTTAGATGTCATTAAAATATACAAGATAATCATTGAAATATAACAAAATACTTAATTTTTTTATATAAAAAACATTATATTATTAAGCATAAATTAAACAAATTTATAAAAAAAAACATTATCACTTTCTCAAAATCATCCAAAATCGTACTGTAAATCGACAAAAAAAAATGAAACATTAAAATCGTGATTTATCTCGCTGTATTGCACGAGTATGCTTCTAGTTAATTATAAAATGAAAATTTTAAAGGTTCAAAGGCGGTGATGATACGGGGCAAGCAAAGGAGCCGCAAAGAGGTTGCAATTGTTTGTGTTTCTTAAGCTGCCGTAGGATATTGAGTTATAGTTAAAAATAAAATATGTTATTATTTAATTAACTTCAAGTTATTGAAACATAGAAAGAAATTATCCAAATAAATTGATTTATTAAAATATCGAAATGTATTTGATCCTCAATAGATAAGATGGTGCGAGTGAGACATCGTGGTATCAAAGTCCATCACTAGTCACTCATCATGAAAGAGAGGCGGTATGGGTAAAAAATTATTAAGAGTATTTATGGATGGGATGGGGGTTTATATGACGGAGATAAAAGGGGATCGCGTGGCAAGGGGGGGGGGGGGGCTCGGTTTGGGGAAATATTACGAAGGAGGTGGATAAGGTAGGTATTTCATTTTCGGGATCTTTCGGGAAACAAGTGGGGGACGGGTCCGGAATACATTTTTGGGAAGATAAATGGGTGGCAAGCGAGCGTCTTAAAGAGAGGTTTTTTTTTGGTAAAGGAGTATCCAGACCATTTTGGGTCTGGACTAATCTCCTGGAAAACAGGCCTATGGCCCGCGGACATTCATCCCGTGGCCACAATGCTGCGAGTGGGGCTCGAACCCGGGCAACCGCTATGAAGTCCCCAGGCTCTTACCACCACGCTACAACCTTGTGGTTTTAAACTAATAGACTCTACAATCTAGAAACTAATAAAGAGGTGTCGGTGATGGATAGATAGAGGGAACCATCTAGGAGGTTGTTGGGAGTGGAAATGGGGATGGATAAGGGAACTGATGTGAAGAGAAATAGGCGAGTTAGAGGAACTTAAAACGATGATTAGGGATTATATCCCTAAGGTAGTAGGGGAGGATCAAGCCATTTATAGAATGGATCCTCAAGGGGGATTTTCGGTAAAAAGGTTACGGGACTTGATTGAGGATAGAAGGGTAGTAGAAGGTGGGAATGTAGTGGAAACCGCTTGGGGGAAATCAATTCCAAAGAAAGTTCTAATATTTGTATGGAGAGCAAAAATTGGAAGAATTCCTATGTAACACCCCGATTTTCGAAAGGTATCATTTCGAGTTAATACCAAAATCGATATATTAGGGAAAAATAAGATAAAATATTTTGTAGTTGAATCCTGGATTTTATAGTCTAGATGGATGAATGATTCAATTACGAGTCCAACGGTTCTTTCCAGAGCAAAATCGGAGCTATAACGAAGAAGTTATGACCAAAACAGTGAACGAGAAGAAAACCAGGGGAAGCGGGCGACTTATGCCGGGACTTAAGGTCGCGACACAAGTCGCGAAACCCCCTGGACAAGCTTAAAACCGATTTTCAGCCACCAAACTTCATTCCTTCATATTTTCTTCATCCCAACTCCGATTTGGGTGATTCAAATTGCTACGGTTTCGTTTTTGAGAGCTCTTCAAGGATCTAGCAAGAGATTGGAAGTTTAGTGGAGTATACAAGAGTATTTTGTGGTGCTAAGCTCCTCATCCCTCCCTCTTCATCTTCTTCACCAAAGTTTTCTAGGGTTTCATCCACCCTTTTTTGGTTGGTGGATTCAAGCTTGGGTTAAGGTAATCTTCTATTCTCTTCAGTTATGGAAGTTAGGGTTTCGGTATTAGTTGAGGTATTCTTGTATATGGTTTGGGAAACGATTCTTTGTGGTTAATTATGTTTATTTATGGTTGAATATGTATGGATTTAGGTTTTTGGAAGTTTTTTCTTGAGAATCCAAGTGTTCTTCAAATGAGCTCTAGTTGGGGGGAAAATCTAGATTTAGCCTAAATCTAGCAAGGTGAGTTCAAGTTGATTTGTGAAAACGGTGTACATGCCAAAATATTTATTTTAAAGTGTTTGTGTTTACATTAAATTGTTAACTGCTGATAAGTTGGTTGTTTGGATATATTTAACTTTATAAACTTATAAAGCACACATTTCGGGATTTATGGACATTTGGATAAATGTGTCACAAAGGAAGGTGTTTTGATGATTTATTGCATAAATGAGTACTTGGTCAAAATATACTTTTAAGTGTTTGTCGGGTTTTTATGCATCATTCATGAAATGAAATATTTGGAAAAGTATGAATGTGTGAGTTCTTTGGTTTTGGGTCATTTCCGACGTTGGAGAACATTTTAGAAATGGAAAACCTTTTGGGTTTGGGCCGAAGGCCAACGGTAACTTGAGAATCAAAGATTTTGGGAAAATGTGTATTTTGGTTTGTGTAACCATTTTGGCTCTCGTGTTGAGCCAAACGTCCATTAAGCCTCTTGGGGCTTGATTTGTACTCGGTGGAGTCTTTGGAACATTTGTTCAGTTTTGATTGCTCGTTAAGGAGACTTGGACATATGATGTACTTAGTTGCATCTTATTTGGGAGTTACATGTTTTGAATGCGTTAGTTCATTCTTTTGAGTCATGTAACGTTTTAGACTGTAATGCATTGGATCCATAAGCATATGAGTCAGTTGGTTAGTGGGGACTTTATCCCCGTTTTGGGACTGGACATTATTTATGGCTAGCGGGAGCTCGAGGTACAGATCGTGGGTGGTTGAACTCGATAACCGCGTAACCTTTATTGAAGGGCTCGAGGTAGAGATCGTAGGTGGTTGAACTCGATGCCCGATTGTCGTCCAGTCTAGTTACTCATCGTGGAATTTAGTGTCCGCGTTTGAATTCTAGTGAGTGGTCCCCAAGTCATGTGGTTGATTATGTAAGCTTGCGGTGGTGCTCTTCAGAGCCGTATACGGAGCTAAGTCTTGTAGTGGTAGCTCAAATGAGCCGGATACGGGGACTTGTGGCTTTGGTTGTGACACTCATTAGAGGTCGAGTAGACACTAGGATCAGTGGTGTCTTGCGGTGGTAGCTCAGAGGATTCGGATACGGGGAACCATGGTCTTATGTGAAGCTCGAGAACATTGATAAGTGGCTTAACTTTGTGTGCCCGCCACTTTCGATGGAATTCGGGTATCCCCCGTCACCGAAAGGTGTTGTTTTTGGGTATTGAGTTTTATTATCCCAATTTTTCGGTGGCGTTGTGTATATTTTGATTTTATCCTTGATTTATGGGTTGAGTATTATGCCCCACCCGTGTTTTGGGTGTTTCAGAATATAAAGTTTTAACCGTATTGTCATAAATGGAGAGTTCAATCTCTATTCACGTTTCGAGTGAGTTTTGTGTTAAACCTGATTTATGAATGGACGGTTTATGTTGGTTTCTTCATCCTTGAAGTAGTTTGATTTGGAAAACGTAAATTGGTGTTCTTTGTCTAAAATGCATATCATGGGAAAATGAGTCGTTTTCATATGTAAGACATAACAAATTGAAAGATTATGATTTTAACCACATTCTTTCTCTTTAAACGATTAATTTATATATGTCGAAAACTCCTGAGCTCACTAGGCGTTAAGCCTAATCTTTTTATTTGTCGGCATGTGCATCAGGTTCCAGGTGGGGGTTGGTTCTAGCAATTCTATGAAGAGATGTGCTTAGTCTTTCGCGAGTGTAAGTATTTCGTGAAGTCTTCCGCAGTTTGGAGATAGTGACTTCTATTGGGTTTTAGTAGCACCCGTCCGTATTATAGACTTTATGTATAGAATGGATGTGTGTATTGAGGTTAAATCTTAGATTGTGATTGCAGATGAATCAATTATTGATGTATTTAGAAAATTTTAAATTAGTTGTTATTTCCAGTTTTGAGGGTGTTACAAGTTGGTATCAGAGCTTAAGTTTGAGAGAATTAGGTATTGATTTTTGGATGCCTAGACTCAAACTTGCGTTCTTATAAGTAATTTGAAGTGGATTTGTGTATTAGGTATCTTAAGATACGATATTTTGGGGTTGATCGAGTCACTAGAAACGGGAAACTTGACGAGGGTCGCAAGGATGATCATGTACGGTACGTTCATAATGACACCTGGACAATGTTATGGTGAACCTACATGCAATATGTGTATACTTGAACTACCTTGGTATGATGACCGTTGGGGTAGTGAGAAAGTTTCGAAGCGAGTAATTTAAGGAAGGATTGTTGTTTCTAGCAATATCACTTTGGAGTGATAGTTAAGCGCGTTGAATGCACTAAGTTGACCAATTTGAGTCGGAGCTATTGGTCGGATTAGAACCATAGGCGTTAATTGGCTCTATTTCAAGAAGGAATTGTAAAGAGAACCGATGAAATCGTCGGTGATCGCCTTAAGATGTTTGAACATCCGGGTGATATTGGTATGGCGGAAAATTGAGGAACGTGATTTCGAGGTATCGAGTGCCGGCCAAATCCATGCACGACATTTATTTCTAAAATGAGTTTGCATTATTTGTTTCTCATGTTTTCAAAGCATAAAGTGAGTTATATTACGAAATCTTGGTAAGGTGTTTAGCATTCATCAAATTTTAAACCGAGAGTTTAAACATGCACGAAATTGTTTTGTTGTTCGTGGTTGCAAATATTTTATTTATTGGAAATCTCTTCATCTTCATTTTGTGTCTAACTCTATTTTTGGATATTATAAGATCCGTATTTTTATGTCATTTTGGGTATTGGACAAGTAACTGTATAATTTTTAACTTTGACATTGGATCTCCTCCACGTATGTTAAGGTTTTAAAGGAAGAGTTGTTCCCATGTTCTTGAGTCGGAATTTTCTGGAGGATTTGGTTTGTGTGAGTCGTGTTTAATTTTATGAGTATAGTTTTGCGGCATTTGGGGTGTGTAAGTGTACTTTGAGATGCGTGGGTTTTAATTTAATCGCGTGTAAATTTACACGTTTATTGGGCGTCGTGTCTCATCAAAGTCGTGTTGAAAATGGTCATCTTATCTTACGATGTGGTTTTAGAATTTTGACACTTTAGACTTATTGTTGTCTTATACTTTTATGTTGGGAAATGAAAATTTTGACGCCGCTTGCTTTAAGCATTAATGGGATTTATGAAAATTCGGTCGGATTTTATTGTGTCCTATTTTACGACATTTTGCGTCGCGTAAATAAGCTTTGTAATGTGTATGCATGCTTTATTGTGTACGTTAATTTATAGGTTCTGTTAATAAATGTCATCCCATGTGCTATTTTGGGAAGTTTCAAAACCTTATGTTTTTCTCTTTCGGGTTTATAAAATTGATAATCGTTGTACGCTTTTTGCAGTTGGATTAAATTATACTGTTGGTGTGAGTAAGCCTATAAACGACTTATATTATTTCAGTTATTGAATTTACTGTTAGAAATTGTCCGCATTGCATTAATGGAGTTATTGGCATTCATGTCGTTGTAGTTTTATTTTGGTCAAATGTGTTTATCGGTACGACTCAAAGTTTTAAACTCGATTTGAAATTTATTTGCTTTCTCATCGTTCTAAAGAGCTTTGAGGAATAAACTGATGCATATGGGGTTTGTGGAGAATTTTCTGCCACAACGTTTTTTGTTAGAGAAGAAAAAAAAATTTAAGATAAAAATTGTGAAGTTCTCGTTTAGGGTTATACAAACAGTTATTGCACGTGTTGTGGTGCAGGAATTAATTTTCATATTTATAGTGTAAATTTTGTTGCACACCTGTTGTTACCATTTTATTTACGAAAATGTTGATCAAACAAATTTTGGAAATGGTTTTACACGTGTAGCGTCGGTGATCAATTTTCAACCTATCGAGTGATCGGTAGCGGATTTTACCGCACAAGCAATTGTTATAAAGCTTGTGTATTTGAAAGTTTCATAAAGGTTTAAATTGGCATAGTTGTTGAAAACTTTGAACTCATTAGGCTTATAGATTTAAACCCCTGTCGTGAAAGGAGTTATAATTAAGGAACTAAGGAGTCCTTGGGAAATGAAGCGTCAGATTAACCGATCTGTGGTCAGTTTTGAATTTTGGATTTTAGTTTATGAATCGATACACGCGCAAATCATTGCAGTAGTAGAATTGTGTATTCTCCTAGATATTTAAGTGGTGATGTTTTCGTTTCGGTAAACCTTCAGGATAAATCATTGGGTGGTTGCTTGACTCCGGTAGGATAGAAGCCGATGGGTCGGATGTGTACCATCCGGGTGAGCCTTCAGGAGAAAAAAAAATTATGGTGATTTGTTTGTCGGAATTTAGTGCCTTGATAGGTGTCAGCTTTGAATCATCAGTGTAAAATATGGAAGGAAATTTAAGGTGGTATATCCACGGTTGAGGTGTGAAAGTGTTGAACATAGGTGTCGACATTCAATTTGAGGATAATAACTGTTGGGATGTTTCATCGTACCTCCGGTGAAACCGGTGCGTTAGCAATTTAAGTGGTAACCTTGAGAAGGTAAGATGAGGGAAATGAGGAATCAATCATTGGTAAATCTGTAATCAACAAGGTTTCGCTGATTCGTCAACCGATGCTTGACCGCACTCTGGGAGTTGGGTAACCGTGTAGTTGGGGTAATTCGTTGTCCACCAATGTCGTGTCGCGTCAATTGAGGAACAGATCGAAGGTTATGATTGGATCGAAACTAACTAGTGTTAGGAAATATCGTCAAGGAAGGGGACGATGAATCTTTTATAGTATGAATTATTGATGATTTGGGTTTAGAATGTCGAGGTAAACCTTAAGTAGAAATCGACTATTGAGGAGACCTTAATGGGACGGAATTAAATGCCTAAGGGATGAGGTCGCTTGGGAGCATTCTTGGTGGAACTATTCTTGAGGGGATATGTGCAACCCAAGGTTGGGAGACAACTGAGATCTTAAGGATAAGAAAGTGGTTGATAAGGACTCGATGTTCGTCCCGTCAGCGGTAACACATATCGAACCTTGGGATCGAGTTGTGACGGTTCGTTACGGGAACTATAGGGATAAACTTAAATGGGATGTGATCGGTTCGTGCATGAGGCAAGGTATTGTGGAGGCATTCCTTTTGGGTAAAGAGTCGATTGACCTTTCAAAGGGCGACGTTGGGTGTTTGATCGGTGCTAGATTTCGAAGACGAAATCTCTTTCAAGGTTGGAAGGAATGTAACACCCCGACTTTCGAAAGGTATCATTTCGAGTTAATACCGAAACCGATATATTAGGGAAAAATAAGATAAAATATTTTGGACTTGAATCCTGGATTTTATAGTCTAGATGGATGAAGGATTCAATTACGAGTCCAACGGTTCTTTCCAGAGCAAAATCGGAGGTATAACGAAGAAGTTATGACCAAAACAGTGAACGAGAAGAAAACCAGGGGAAGCGGGCGACTTATGCCGTGACTTAAGGTCGCGGCACAAGTCGCGAAACCCCATGGACAAGCTTAAAACCGATTTTCAGCCACCAAACTTCATTCCTTCATATCTCCTTCATCCCAACTCCGATTTGGGTGATTCAAATTGCTACGGTTTCGTTTTTTAGAGCTCTTCAAAGATCTAGCAAGAGATTGGAAGTTTATTGGAGTATACAAGAGTATTTTGTGATGCTAAGCTCCTTATCCCTCCCTCTTCATCTTCTTCACCAAAGTTTTCTAGGGTTTCATCCACCCTTTCTATTTCCTTTCATAGATTGGAGGTTTGTAACCATTTTGGTGAACTAGAAGTGTTTTGGTTGGTGGATTCAAGCTTGGGTTAAGGTAATCTTCTATTCTCTTCAGTTATGGAAGTTAGGGTTTCGGTATTAGTTGAGGTATTCATGCATATGGTTTGGGAAACGATTCTTTGTGGTTGATTATGTTTATTTATGGTTGAATATGTATGGATTTAGGTTTTTGGAAGTTTTGTCTTGAGAATCCAAGTGTTCTTTAAATGAGCTATAGTTGGGGGAAAATCTAGATTTAGCCTAAATCTAGCAAGGTGAGTTCAAGTTGATTTGTGAAAACTGTGTACATGCCAAAATGTTTATTTTAAAGTGTTTGTATTTACATTAAATTGTTAACTGCTGATAAGTTGGTTGTTTGGATATATTTAACTTTATAAACTTATAAAGCACACATTTCGGGATTTATGGACATTTGGATAAATGTGTCACAAAGGAAGGTATTTTGATGATTTATTGCATAAATGAGTATTTGGTCAAAAATATACTTTTAAGTGTTTGTCGGGTTTTTATGCATCATTCATGAAATGAAATATTTGGAAAAGTACGAATGTGTGAGTTCTTTAGTTTTGGGTCATTTCCGACGTTGGAGACATTTTAGAAATGGAAAACCTTTTGGGTTTGGGCCGAAGGCCAACGGTAACTTGAGAATCAAAGATTTTGGGAAAATGTGTATTTTGGTTTGTGTAACCATTTTGGCTCTCGTGTTGAGCCAAACGTCCATTAAGCCTCTTGGGGCTTGATTTGTACTCGGTGGAGTCTTTGGAACATTTGTTCAGTTTTGATTGCTCGTTAAGGAGCCTTGGACGTATGATGTACTTAGTTGCATCTTATTTGGGAGTTACATGTTTTGAATGCGTTAGTTCATTCTTTTGAGTCATGTAACGTTTTAGACTGTAATGCATTGGATCCATAGGCATATGAGTCAGTTGGTTAGTGGGGACTTTATCCCCATTTTGGGACTGGACATTATTTATGGCTAGCGTGAGCTCGAGGTACAGATCGTGGGTGGTTGAACTTGATAACCGCGTAACATTTATTGAAGGGCTCGAGGTAGAGATCGTAGGTGGTTGAACTCGATGCCCGATTGTTGTCCAGTCTGGTTACTCATCGTGGAATTTAGTGTCCGCGTTTGAATTCTAGTGAGTGGTCCCCAAGTCATGTGGTTGATTATGTAAGCTTGCGGTGGTGCTCTGCAGAGCCGTATACGGAGCTAAATCTTGCGGTGGTAGCTCAGATGAGCCGGATACGGGGACTTGTGGCTTTGGTTGTGACACTCATTAGAGGTCGAGTAGACACTAGGATCAGTGGTGTCTTGCGGTGGTAGCTCAGAGGATCCGGATACGGGGAACCATGGTCTTATGTGAAGCTCGAGAACATTGATAAGTGGCTTAACTTTGTGTGCCCGCCACTTTCGATGGAATTTGGGTATCCTCCGTCACCGAAATGTGTTGTTTTTAGGTATTGAGTTTTGTTATCCCAATTTTTCGGTGGCGTTGTGTATATTTGGATTTTATCCTTGAATTATGGGTTGAGTATTATGCCCCACTCGTGTTTTGGGTGTTTCGAGATATAAAGTTTTAAACGTTTCGTGTGAGTTTTGTGTTAAACCTGATTTATGAATGGACGGTTTATGTTGGTTTCTTCATCCTTGAAGTAGTTTGATTTGGAAAACGTAAATTGGTGTTCTTTGTCTAAAATGCATATCATGGGAAAATGATTCGTTTTCATATGTAAGACATAACAAATTGAAAGATTATGATTTTAACCGCATTCTTTCTCTTTAAACGATTAATTTATATATGTCGAAAACTCTTGAGCTCACTAGGCGTTAAGCCTAACTTTTTTATTTGTCGGCATGTGCATCAGGTTCCAGGTGGGGGTTGTTTCTAGCAATTCTATGAAGAGATGTGCTTAGTCTTTCGCGAGTGTAAGTATTTCGTGAAGTCTTCCGCAGTTTGGAGTTAGTGACTTCTATTGGGTTTTAGTAGCACCCGTCCGTATTATAGACTTTATGTATAGAATGGATGTGTGTATTGAGGTTAAATCTTAGATTGTGATTGCAGATGAATCAATTATTGATGTATTTAGAAAATTTTAAATTAGTTGCTATTTCCAGTTTTGAGGGTGTTACATCCTACTAGCTCGGTTTTGGATAAGATGAGATTAGAGCTTGATTCTATTCTTTGTCCAAGATGTGGGAAGGAGGTTGAAACGATTGACCATGCACTTGCTAGTTGTGAAGAGGGTGAAGACTCTTTGGAAGCTTATGGGTAGATGGTGGAGGTTGAATTTAGACTCGGTGAACTCTTTGAATGATCTCTTGGGGTTGAAGGACAATTGGGGAACGAGAAAAAAGGAGCGAAGAGGTGGACAGTGGTGCTTTGGTGTGTGTTGTATTTCATTTGGACTAATCGAAACAAATTAGTTTTTGAGAAAGATAGTAGAACGGTAGCGGATCAATTTTTTGCATTACAATTAAAGTCTTTTGAATGGATTTCAAGGAGGGATGGGGAGTTAGATCTAGACTGGGTTAGGTGGTTGTCTGATCCTAGAGCCTCGTTATCCATGGTAGGGGAAGCAAAGAAGGTTGAAGGTGGTGTGACAGAGGGGGTATGGGTCTGCAGGGACTGTCCAAGAGGGATCAGATTTCGGTTTCGGACGATTTGGGGTTGTCTCTTTGTAACACCCTCAATTCTGGAAATAACAACTAGTTTAAAATTTTCTAAGTACATCGATAATTGATTCATCTTACAATTACAATTTAAGATTTAACCTCAATACACACATTTCATTCTATACATACAGTCTATAATAAGGACGAATGCTACTAAAAGTCTAAAACCCAATAACAGTCACTATCTCCAGACTGCGGAAAACTTCACCAACTACTTACACTTGTGTAAAGCTAAGACTCAACTCTTCATAGTACTGCTAGAATCAAGCCCCCAACTGAAACCTGATGCACATGCTGACAAATAAAAAGGTTAGGCTTAACGCCTGGTGAGCTCAAGAGTTTTCAACATTTATAAATGAATCGTTAAAAAGGAAGAATGCAATTAAAATCATAATCTTTCAAAATGATATGCTTATAACACCCCGATTTTTGAAATGTATCATTTCAAGTTAATACAGAAACGGATATATTAAGGAAAAATAAGATATTTAATTTTGGACTTGAATCCTTGATTTTATAGTCTTGTTAGATAAAGGATTCAATTACGAGTCCAACGGTTGTTTCCGGAGCGAAAACGGAGCTATAACGAAGAAGTTATGACCAAAACAGTTTCGGACAAAATTTGGGGTGGCAGTGCTCCGCGCGGCTCGAGGGGCGCGGCCACCCGCGTGGGACCGCTGGTCGCACAAAAAGGGCGAAAATCGGCCTCCAAACCCCATTTTCACCCTAAACTTCATTCCTTCATAACTTTTGCTCCACAACTCCGATTTGGGTGATTCAAGTTGCTACGGTTTCGTTTTTGAGAGTTCTTCAAGGATCTAGCAAGAGATTGGAAGTCTATTGAAGTATACTAGAGCGTTTTGTGGTGGTAAGCTTCTCATCTCTCCCTATTCATCTTCTTCACCAAAGTTTTCTAGGGTTTCATCCACCCTTTGTTCTCCCTTTCATAGATTGAAGGTTTGTAATCATTTTGGTGAACTAGAGGTGTTTTGATTGGTGGATTCAAGTTTGAATTAAGGTAATCTTCTATTCTCTTCCTTTATGGAAGTTAAGATTTCGGTATCAGTTGAGGTATTCATGTATAAGGTTGGGAAACGATTTTTTGTGGTTGATTATGATTATTTATGGTAGAATATGTATATTTATGGTGGGAATCTTGTGGATCTAGGTTTTGGAAGATTTGGTTTGAAGAATCAATTTCTTCAAGGAAAGTTCTAAGTGGGTAAAATCTAGATTTAGTCTAAATCTAGCAAGGTGAGTTTACTAAACTTTTGTTAAAACTAGATACACATCATATTTGCTTAATTGTTGTTATTATCACATATTTGCTCAAAATGGTCATCTTTGCGGGTTTATGTATTTGATGGTATTTCCATGAGATTATGTGAGATATATGTATATGAAGTGTCATCCCATGATTTACTCTATGTTGTGTAATTATTTGGGGATTTCCATTATGTGTGCCCACAATGGGTATTGGACATGAATAAGGAATATATGTTGGTATATCATGATGATTTCCATTTGGAATATATTCTTGGTGATATTGTATCTACAACGTGTCTGTGTGGATGTTTAAGTCTTATGTTGGACTCATGCTATTAGGAGGGTGATATTGTACCTATGGTTGGTATTGAATTATAATTGGTTGAAATATACCTAAGGACCTCCTATATGCATTATGTTGGATGAACTAAGTCAAGGACACAAGGAGGATGTAGTCGTAGGCGCCACCGTAATAGTATGTGCTTAGACCTCCGCCACTCGGATAAGGTGGAATTTTTGGGTGTGTCGAGCCTTTGGGGTGCGCCTTGTTAAGGGCATCAAGGTACATCGACTCTGGGGTGAATTGATTGGTGCTTTGGGTCTCCCCTAATGACTCCACATATATTGAACACTGGTTACCTGCTGATAAGAATTGTAACTGTTCATGCATGCTTATTATTGTTCGACTCACTAGGGTTTTTGGCCTAACACTTGTTTGGTGTCGATGTGTATCTCAGGTGTTAGCGGCGCGACTCCTAGGCAAGTTTAGAGGCTTTGAGCAAGATCTTGGGGATTTTGGCGCTTGAACTTTTGTTGGAAGTTTTGGGTTTATAGATGACACCCCTTTTGTAATCTTTTTTCTAGATGTAGAAATTAGATTAGTTGGTTCTTGTTTATTTATCCGTTAAATTACAGAATTGTGATTAAACAGGTTATTTGTATATTTCCCCTTTTTGGGAGGCTCTTGTTATGGCAAACTTTATACCACTTCTCCATTTATGGAAAGTTTTTGTTATCCCTATTTTTAGGGTGTTACAATGCTTCAATCATGAAAATGACTCGTTTACCAATACTTATGCATTTTAAACGAAAGAGGCACCAATATAATCGTTAACCAAACCAAAATGTTTTAAGGGCTAAGATCCCAATTTAAAACATTCTTTCGTAAATTTAGATTTAACCCAAAACTTGCTCAAAATGAGAATAGAGAGAGGACTCCCAATTTTATAAAACGCGGGTAAAATATTATATCTCGAAATACCTAAAACACGAGTGGAACATTACATGACACACAACTCATAAACCATAGATGAAAACCCATATAAATAAATATCGTCGTAAACACGGACACTAGACCCAATACTCACACAACCATAAAATGGAAAGAAACCAAATACCGAAATGTGGAAACGACGTATTTCATTCCAACCTTAATATACACGAGGGAAACCCAATATTAAGGCCATCATTTACCGTCGACCACATAAACCAACGAAATACGACAATTAACATTTAAAATGCTAATGGTCGACGACGGTGGAGACCCGTTTCCATCTTGGGTGACGAGAACACGTGAATGGGGTCACCCGTGATGTTACTGGATTTCACCACATATCCCGGACCTAGTTCCCATGCCATACCAGACATCACAATTCTCGAACCGTTTATGCCTCTAGTCATACTCCGTCGAGTTCCACCCCAAGGACTTACAGACATGGGTGCCTATCCAGTCTAGACGAGTTACAACTCGGAGACTCGTGTCACCTATTGCCTACTCTCTAGCGGCCCAAATGGTCAACATTTGTAACCAAATATCTCAGGCCTTCCAAAACAAACAGATTTACGTGCCTATGGATCCAATACAACACTGTCTAACATTACATGACTCCAATTGAATGACCAAAGCACCCAAAACATGTAACTTTCAAATGACACGAAATATACGCCATCATTCTAAAAACCCCACAATGGTTATTAATCCGGACAAATGTCCTCAAGACTCAATTTAGTCCAAACCGAGCCAAAGGCCCAACAATTTACATAAACCCCCAAATGAAAGCCAGTATAAACATTGAAACACGTTTGACCAACTATTATGCAAACACAATGACCAAAAGTATGATTAACTCAAATCTCATCATTGGTTGAGGCAAACCATTTTCCAAATGAAATCATACCCTTATATTTCCAAAATGTCTCGTAACACAATAATATGCATTTTCCGAAAAAGTTTATAAGATCAAATACACAAAATGAGACTTACATCAAATGAACTCCATTTATATATGTAAAATCATCAATGAAACATATCAACATGATTTATTTACCAACATTCTCAAAAATCCCAAAATGGGTGTTTCACCATGTTTATAAAACTAAACATTTCAAAAATAACCAAAACTTATCAGGTGATTAGCAGTTAACAATTTAATGTAAAACACAAAACACTTTAAAATGAACATTTTGACATGTACACCATTTTCACAAATCAACTTGAACTCACCTTGCTAGATTTCGGCTAAATCTAGATATTACCCCAACTTGAGTTTCCTTGAAGAATTCCGAATCCACAAGCCAAATCCTTCTGAAACCCAGATACACAATTTCCACCCATAAACAAACACATTCAACCATTTAGAATCGATCCCCAAACACTTTACATCAAAATCTCCATTTTGGTCAAAACCCTAATTTTGACCTAAATCTTACAAACCGAAATTGAAGGAATAAAATACTAGGATATCATCCATGAAGCATTTATATCTCTTAATAAAGTTTAGAAATGGAGAGAATAAGCTTACCACTTAAGTTTTGGTGAAAAACCTAGAAAACCCCAAAAATCTCTAGTGTTGGAGGTGATAACTCAATCTTGCATCAAGGGTAGAAACCATTAACATAATATGGAGAGGGAACACTTTGATCTTCATGGAAAGCCTCAAAATCGGCTAGGGTTCATGAGGGAGAGGGAGGAAATGATTTGGAAGAGAGTGGTAAGGGATTAGAAGTAAGAAATGAGGAGAATGGGTTAAATTTCGGACTTAAACAACCCCTCAGCCCCCACAAGCGACATTGCCCATGCGACAATGACAGTGTCAAAGTCGCAGGGCAAAGTCGCATGGTCTGTCCAGTGAGCACTCCTCCACCTGCGACATTGCCAGGCGACAGTGACACTGTCACAGTCATTTGGCATAGTCGTCGGGCCTGTTCCGAGCCCCAAAACTCAATTCTTTCAACGCCAAGGCCCTCGATACTCTTAGGGACATCAAGTAATGATTTTCCAACGTAAAACCCACCGTTTACAAGATGTAGAACAGTTTGGGTGATCTTTACTTACTGAATATACGGGTGTTACACTCTTGGTATTGTCAGGAGGAACCACGAGAGGAGTATCAAAGATAAGGTGGATTCGAGCAGAAAGCATTCGAGTTTAAAGGCAATCTGGGCTAAAAGAAGGGATATCGAGTGGCTGTCGGGTGGTCTAAACAGGTTGCCAAACCTTGTGTTAATATGTGAAAAGAGGGGAGGAATGGTCTAGGTGCTCGGTTGTCATAACAAGGGGGGGAGTATGTTGTTGCTGCCTTTTCATCTTGGTGCTGTCATATCCTGATGTTACTGTTCGGTTGCTTGGTTTCCTTCCTTTTCGGCAGTCGATTGATACCGGTTCATCTTGCTGCTGTCACTCTCGATACCTGATTTTGCGTGCAACTTTGTTAACAGATTGCCAAACATGGAAAGCAGGGGCTGCTGTTTGCGAGTTTGGGGGTCGTCGAGTTGGGTGTTGGCGTCGGTTTGAGGGCTACACTCGTGGGTTCTTATGGGGTTTGGGTTGTCTCTCGCAACCTATTCGCCTTTCGGTGCCTCTTGCTTGTTTTCTAGTTGGCTGGTTGTTTTTGGTTTGAGTTCGGTTTCCGGGGGGCTTGTCCCGGGTTTTTCCCTGTTGTTGTACTCGGTTTGTTTTTCTTTTAATAAAGTGGTTGTTGCCGTTAAAAAAAAACTAGTCACTCATCAAATCAACACCAATTTTAATGTTATTTACATCACCTAGACAATGTTAATAGCAACATCTATAAAAAGTATAATTTTACAAAATAATTAGTAAACACAAATGATGCAAACCATTTCTCTGTGTCAAGTTTTCCGTTTTGCTATGTTGGTACAAAACAATTAAACATGTATCAATCGAAAAAAGATTGTATCAATTTAGTTTATATGAAATAAACTTATTAATATATTATATGTGATTTAGTTGTAGTTTGATATACACAATATAAATAAAGAAATGATAGGATACCATAATTAAAATAAAGGGTTGGGTTCATATGAGACCAACATGTTTTCGTGAGGCTCCTGAGACCACGATTTTATACTTGAAATTTCACAACAAAACATTATGAATGTAAAAAAATCCGAACGATCACAATATTTTACTGTGAAGTTTTAAGTGTAAAATAATGGTCTCATGATCCCAAGTTTTAAAATAAAAGAAATTGATTTGGACGACATAAAAAGTTTGAAATGCTTAATGATGAAGTGATGCCATAAGGAAGGAAGGAAGGAGTCGACTGGGGTAAGGCATAAAAGCACGAGAGGGACACGCTGTAACGTACTTATCCACTCACGTCCTGCCACGTGGGACAAGAACGTGGATGGGTTGTACGATCGAGGCGTAGGCCCCATTCTAATGTCGATACCGGTGATAGTCTGTTGTCACGCCTAACAAACAACTGGCACAGTACCAAATCTACACGTGGCATTTAATCATTGGTTGCCGACCTTACTTTACTTTTGAGTACAATCGATACGACGTCGTTCTCTGCATTTTGTGGTACTAGATAGTTCCCGAAATAGGTGGCCATTGTCTTTTTGCAAGGTGGGCCCGTGAGTTGTATGGACATGGTCGGTTTGACTTACTTGACGTGTCCCCCTTTAAAACAAGAAAATATCCATTGCCTCACGTGTCATGTGGGGTCTCTTGTCACGTGACCCTGCCTACCCCCATACATAACCACATCATGAAAAGGATCACCACTAATCCACTATGTTTATTTTAAACGGAATTATACGGTATTTTTTTTTCTTTTTCTATTTCTATTCCTTTTGCAATATATATGTATATATATATATATATAGGGGTAGGATATTTTGCAACCCTTGAAAAGGTTGCAACCTTTGCAACCCACATCTTAACCGTCGGATTCATGATCGGCGGTTACAGACCCAATATTTTTAATTAAAAAAATAGAAAAATAAAAATAAAATAACCGTCGATCATGAATCCAACGGTTAAGATGTGGGTTGCAAGGGTTGCAACCTTTTTAAGGGTTGCAAAATATCCTTCCACTATATATATATATATATATATATATATATATATATATATGAGGTTGGATATTTTGCAACCCTAGTAAAAGGTTGTAACCTTTGCAACACACATCTTAACCGTCGGATTAATGATCGGCGGTTACAATAGATATGGGGCCCAATATTTTTAATTAAAAAAACAAAAAAATAAAAATAAAATAACCGTCGATCATGAATCCAACGGTTAAGATGTGGGTTGCAAAGTTTGCAACATTTTTTAGGGTTGCAAAATATCCTTCCACTATATATATATATATATATATATATATATATATATATATATATATATATATATATATATATATCTTTTTATATTTACTAGAAGCGTACTCGCGCAATGCAGCGAGATACATCATAATTTTAATGTTTTATTTGATTTTTTTTTGTCGATTTACAATACGATTTTGGATGGTTTTGAGAAAGTGATAATGTTTTTTATAAATTTATTTAATTTAGGGTTAATAATATAATGTTTTTTATATAAAAAAATTAAGTATTTTGTTAGAATTCAATGATTATCTTAAATATTTTAATGACATATAGAAAAAATAACCAATTACATATATAATAATATAATTAAAACAAATTTATAGTAATATAATATATTAATTAATTGTGATACATGGAAAAGTCTCCATAAAAGGAAAGCCCTGCATATACCAAATTGTAAGGGTGCTCATCCAAACCGTCAAACCGCACAAACCGCCCACATCGCACCGCAAAATGCGGTTTAGAACTTTCGCGGTACGGTTTGCGGTTTGTATTTTTACCAAACCGCACTATGCGGTGCGGTTTGCGGTTTTGAGTTTTCAAACCGCACCGCACCACATCTTTTATATTATTTTTATTTTTTAATTTTAAACACACACACACACACACATATATATATATATATATATATATATATATAGTTTAATTTAATATTTATATAATTGGGCTTTGTGTTTTTAATTATGGACTTTAAGAGTTTAAGTTTTGGACTTTGCTAAATAAGAATTTTAATTATAAGTCTCTTAAAAGTCTATAACCCAACAAATGATAAAAATGCCCTAGTTTAGGACGTTCATGACCGGAGACGTCACTTTATCCGTTTATCGTATTGAAACAATTTATTTTTTTAAACTATTTCTTTGACTATTTTTAATTATGCATTTTGGAGTTGAATGTATTCAAACTCTTTATTTTTTGGACTACGGTTACTTAATCGTTGACTTTCTAATGTATTTTAAACATGTAATTTTTCGGATTATACCCATAAAGATAAACCGCATAAACCGCACCGCACCGCATTTCACGGTGCTGTTTGGTGCGGTTTGAGGTATATGCGGTGCGGTTTGCGGTTTGCGGTTTGGGAAAATGCTCAAACCGCACATGCGGTGCGGTTTGCGGTTTTGCTCCAAAACGCACCGCGAACACCCCTACCAAATTGGTGGGTGTTAGAAGTCTGCAGTCGTAATATGTATCTTGTGATTTGATACTTGTAAATTAATAGATTTTTAAAATCTTGCATAAAATAATGGTACCTTGTGCCTAATAATTTGTATTTAAGAGTTTTTTATTGTGTTTTATAATATAGTATAGATTACGGGTTGTTTTCCAAACCCTTATAAGTTAAAATATTCATCTTACTGGCTCGTTTAATTATTTTACCAATGAGAATGACAAAGATCGAAAATTATTTTTGGTAAGATGAATAGCAAATATCAAGAATCCTACATGATGAATGTTTATTAAGTAAAAGACGTTTACAACCATCTATTTTGACGACTAATAATGTTACCTGATATGGTAATTGTGGATGTGTACTTGGTAAATGTTTGATAAATGGTCGTCTGAGCACATTTAACAAATAATAACTCTTTTTTTATATAGTTGTCTTCAGTTTTTTATACATATGAAATAACTTATAGATTTTTAATAAAATTGAAAATGCTAAAACAAATAATTTTTATTGTTTGTATGAGCTATTTTTTATTTTATTTTTTAATTCCTATTATTGTAATTCTTATTTATTAATTAGTAGTTTTTAATTTTTATGATTTTTATTAAATGTAAATTTTGTTTTCATAATTTTTAATTATAATGAGTTTTATTGTTGTAATTTATATTGTTGATTTTTGGTTATAATAAGTAATTTTTTACTATCATAATTTTATTATTATATTTTTTTAAGTGTATTGTGGTTTTGGTTCTTGTGGTTTTGTGATTTCTTTGATCATGGTTCCCGTTCTATATTTATTGTGGATATAGTCCATGTGGTATGCAATATATTGTGGCTAGGGTCCCTAAACACTAACATCATTAACTTTGAAGGGTTAAAGACATCATGTGCCTTGCACACTATGGGTATAATAGTCATTTTACTTTTTTCTTTCAATTTATTCTATATACATTTAAAACAAACAATACTAAATTGTGGATTTGGTCCCTATGCATCACTCATCATCTTTAAAACACATTTATCATTTCTCTTAATTTTTTTTCATTCAATCTTCATTGTTAAAGTACAAGAAAAACTAAATTGTTAAAGTGCAAAAAAAAAAAAAATTACTTGCATTTAAAAATAACAATTGTTTGAACCCAACACTACATCCTAAAAAAGACAACATATAAAAATAACAATTGTTTGAAACTAATATTACATCCTCAAAAAGACAAACCATCAAAATGACAATTGTTTTATATCAACATTTATGTTGTAATTGTTGGCAACGGTTTTGTTTATTTTTTCTTGACGACATCTAAGTGACTTGAGTAGGAAGTACATTAATCATTTTCATAAAATACATAGACCATTTGGAAACCATGATGTGGGAAAATGCTTATATGCATGTCAGTTGACATTTGTAGACACAAATATATTATGACATAGGAGGTTGAAGGGAAGACAATAGTGTCATAAGAGCATCTCCAACCGACCGTTAAATCGCCTATCAAAATTTATTTATACCAAAATTAACATTTTAACATTAATAATTTGTTTTTAAAATTAACATATTTATATTAAGTAAATTATATACATTTAATATATATTTGAAGTTTTTTTAGAGTGTGATTGGAGTTGGGTTTTTTTTTTTTGGTGTTGATGGACACACCAAATTTGATATTTTTGATGTTAAATTTGGTGTTGTGGGTAGAGATGCTCTAAATAGTCATACTTGAGTTACACACCAAGTCACTTGACACTTGCAGGGGATCCATACCCTTTCAATTAGCAATTTAATATTCAATACACTATATAGTGAAGTTTGGATTTCCAAAATTAAGATGATTATATCACATTTCCAAATGGTCTATGTATTTTATGAAAATGATTAATGTACTTCCTACTCAAGTCACTTAGATGTAATCAAGAAAATAAATAAAACCGATGCGAACAACTACTACATAAATGTTGATATAAAACAATTGTTATTTTGATGGATTATCTTTTTGGGGATGTAATATTGGTTTCAAACAATTGTTATTTTGATAGGTTGTCTTTTTAGGATGTAGTGTTGTTATTTTTAAATGCAAGTAATTTTTTTGCACTTTAACAAATTAGTTTTTCTTGTACTTTGACAATAAAGATTGGATGAAAAAAATTAAGAGAAATGATAAATGTGTTTTAAAGATGATGAATGATGCATAGGGACCAAATCCACAATTTAGTATTGTTTGTTTTAAAGGTGTATAAAATAAATTAAAAGGGAAAAATAAAATTACTATTATACCCATAGTGTGCAAGGCACATGATGCCTTTAACCATTCAAAGTTAATGATGTTAGTGTTTAGGGACCCTAACCACAATATATTGCATACCACAAGGACTATATCCACAATAAACATAGAATGAGGACCATAGTCAAAGAAATCACAAAACCATAGGGACCAAATCCACAATTCACTCTAATTTTTTATTATATAAATCATAGACCGGTTCATGATTGAGGGTGAAAAGTTTACAAAATGTGGAAGAAAGAAAACTCTGGTATAATAGATAAAAAAAATTGACGTGACAAAACTATAAATTTATTAAGAGGTTCATGATTGTAGATGCCTTAAGAGTTGTTTGTTTTTTAAAAAAACATCTTAATGACTTTTAAGTATGAATCGTTCAAACATTTTTACACACCATCTTTTATTAATCATAACTAAAATAAGATTTCAGACTTTAGACCTCTTAAAAAACAAACGACTCCTTAGTTTGAACCGAAACAAAACGGATACAATGACAATTTGCACCTTCTCTTGGTGAAATGGAATACGGGAACCTTAAATAATGTATACATGTGTCAAAAGTTAACTATTCTATTCACCTCATGAATTAATCAATAGCAGTACTCTTCCAATGTTATTCTCACAATGTTTTTTTTTTTTTTTTTTTGAGATTCCATTATTTTTTCTTTATTAAAGAACAAATATGTAAATGTTATAATTGAATTATATATCATGTTAACAATTTACATGTTAACATGATTTTTTTTAACCATGTGATTTCAAGCCAATTTGTGCGTACCTTGATTAATCCCAAGGCATCTGAAGAACAGTCAGAAAAATCATTAGTGGTCTTGCAGGACTCGAACCAGTGACCTCTTAGGAGAATCCTCAAAATCTCAAGTCCTATTGTCAGTTGAGCTAACTTCACAAAGTTTGTTAACATGACATTATAGGTACAACCGTACGAGATATGAGAGAGAAGTATAATATGTACTATACATTATATCTATATCTATACCATATTATAAAAAACGACATAAAAAACTCTTAATTACAACATTTTAAGCACAAGTTACAACTAATTAAAGCCAATTACTTAATTTACAATTTCTTAATGCTTTGGTACAACCTTTCCAAGCACAGTATCTCACATAATCATCTATTTGTGGAATGGATATTCATTTATTAATATAACTATTTGTTTTTTTGGTGGAGAATTTTATAAAATAGATTTTATATTAGCATAATCTATTTTAAATGTAGATTTTACATTTAAATCTATATTAATGAGATGTAATATAATTTTTTTTTCTTCCGTATTTTTTTATATTACATCTCATAATGAATTTTCCATATTTTATTTTATAAAATCTTTTTCCATATTTTATTTTATAAAATCTTTTTACATAATGAGATGTAATATAAACTATTTTTATTCCGTATTTTTTTTGCTAATATAAAATCTATTTTATTTTATAAAATCTACACGTATTTTATATTAGCATAATATAAAATCTACACGTATTTTTTTTGATAATATAAAATCTACACGTATTTTTTTTCACGAGCATTAAAAGAAGAAAAAAGAAGGTTGATATGAGTTTAAAATAAAAAATAACGAGATACACTAATAAATTATCGTATTCTTTAAAATAAAAATATTCCGCAATACTTTCCAAATTAACCAAGTGTAAAGAAAATAAAATATAAACGATATAAATATAAAAATATTCTTCCATATTTTTAATATAATTACATTTAAATGTAAAATCGAAAATAAAAATAAAAGATTTTAAAATATTATCTACATTCACTATAAATATATATAGCTTCTCTATGTATCATCCGAGTACAAGAAGAAGACGAACGGTCGGGTGTCAATAGCGGAATCTGCAACTGAACAAAAGATATTCCACTATATTTTTGTTTCTTTGAAAAACTACTTTTTTATATTTTATTTTATTTATTGAGGATTTGTTTATATTTTTCAAAACCCATAATCATATTTTTCGAAGTAGGGGAATAAGATATATATACATATCTTTATTTTTATCGACTAATACTATGAGGTCTTGAAGTCAATAGTCAGATAAATATGTTGTGAGACATGTCGTTTGAGTTTTAAATAATATAATACAAAACTATTACCAATATTATTGCACAAAGTCATAACAACAAACGATTAAGAATATATGCAAGTTAACCACTTATGAAAATAAATTCGTTTTTCACATTGTATTTCATTAACTGTTAACAGAGAAATTACGTTTCATTTTAACTCGATTCAATATTCCAACAAAAAATTTATCCTCCCGTACAATGTACGGACCCAACACTAGTGACTTGTAATACAACATTGAGCTTTGAAAGTATGTAATAATTGTTGTTTAGATTTTGCATACGATGTGGTGTAAGAGCATCTCCAACAACATTGCTAAATTTTTTCTAAAATAGAGAATGAAAAGTCAAAATCTCTAAAAAAAATTCAACTTCAACAGCTTTTCTATTTTAGAGAATCAATCATTATTTATATTATTATAATATTCCATAATTTATCATCCCAATACACTTTGTAAAAAAAACTTAAAATAAAATGTTAAAAATTGAATCTTATTGGTTGGATTGAATAAAATAATATTTTCTCTCTCCAATTTAAAGATTATAGAGAATTCTCTATATTTAGAGATTTTTTGATCATTCTCTATTTTAGCAAAGCTGTTGGAGAGGAATAGCAAAGAAAAAGAAAACTTTTTCTATTTTAGCAATGTTGTTGGAGATGGATGCTCTAAGAATTGATGGTCTAAAAATAATTAATGTCAACTGTTAGAAAACATACTACACGTAATATTTAGTGAATTATTGTTTATCTTATTTTCTTTAATTACATATTAGTGTTGGGTCTGTGCATTGCACGGGAGAATAAAATTTTTGTTGAAATATTAAACCAAGTTAAAATATGTTAATATAAAATACGTGTAGATTTTATAAAATAAAATAGATTTTATATTAACAAAAAAAATACGGAAGAAAAAATAGTTTATATTACATCTCATTATGTAAAAAGATTTTATAAAATAAAATATGGAAAAATCATTATGAGATGTAATATAAAAAATACGGAAAAAAAGATTTTATATTACATCTCATTAATATAGATTTAAATGTAAAATCTACATTTAAAATAGATTATGCTAATATAAAATCTATTTTATAAAATCCTCCACAAAAAAACAAATATTTATATTAATAAATGAGTATCCATTCCACAAATAGATGATTATGTGAGATACTGTGCTTGGAAAGGTTGTACCAAAACATTAAGAAATTGTAAATTAAGTAATTGCTTTAATTAGTTATACCTTGTGCTTAAAATTTTGTAATTAAAGGATTTTTATGTCATTTTTATAATATAGTATAGATAACAAATTTAATAAAAAATACAAATCTAAATCAAGAAGTACAATAATTTGAATTACTTTTAACTGTAAATTTAATTTTAAATCAAACTCTTATTAGTGCATCACTGTATGACTTTGACACAACAAAAAAAGAAAACAAAAACCAAATTATTAATTTGATGACAATAATTTATTAAGATTTAGAGTAAACTTTATTTTTGTTCTATAAAGTTTGTCGATTTCAACGAATATCATTCTTAAACAAGAACCTGAATAATAACAATACTAATGGACTGTTTGTTTACCTTTTAATAGTTTTATTAAGAGACAACATCTGAATCGTTGAGCGGTGAATCTTGTTTGGCAAAAAAAGTGTCTGCCTCTTAATGGTTCAAAAACCCTCTTAATGATTTTGTATCTTGGACCTCCCTTAACCATTTAACACCCTGATTTCATTTTAACAATTACCAAACAACCATATTTCATTTTTAACAATATCATAAGAGTCTTTTAATCATTCTGACCACTTAATCATTCAGGATCAAACCATTCAGTAACTGCCAAACAACACTTAAACAAAAATTCTCTTAAATATAAAAAGAGTAAATTACATCTTGGTCCCTATGGTTTATGTGTTTTAACAGTTTGGGTCCCTACTTTGAAATATCTATGGATTGCATCATCGTGGTTTTCATTTTATAACGCCTTGGGTCCCTGAAACCAACTCCGTTAAAAATCTCTTTGTTAAAGTGGTCATGTGCAAGACACATGATGGATAGTTTGGTCATTTTACACATTTTCCTCATTTTACATTAAAAAATAAAAACTAAAAAAATAAACACCAATAAGATATTGCCATGTGTCCCTCTTTCCTCTCTCTCTCCCTTCCCTTTTTCGGCAACTATTCCGTTCGACAACTTCCATTTTCTGGCAACCATCATTGAAGAACACCCAAAGAAGTATACATCATTGAAGGGTATAAGAAATTAACGAGGAATCGAAGTCTATTCAAAAAATTTGAGATTCAAGATCCCAAATCAAAAATCCTAAATCTAAATATAAAACAAGAAAAAAAAACCAAATATGTAAATCACAAGAAAACAAAAAAAACCCCAACAAAAATGGCTTTAAAGAGAAAAGATTAAGAGACTAGTTTTGTGATGATTTCAGACCAATAAAAAGCTTTCAGTTCACAATAAATTATTGTATATTAGTATTTTGTTAAAATCACTATACAAAACACAAGATAAACAACACATTTTTATAAGAAAACCCAAAACCCTAAACAAATCTTCGGCGATCTTTGTTTCCCTTCATCGCTGAAATGGTCCTGTGCGTGCCTTCCCAGATAGAGTCAAAGCGTCCCTGTCTTCATCACTCTCATGGAGAGAACCCGATATGGAAAGCAAACCCTATAAAGAGTGGAAGTTTCCCCTATCAAGTCTTGTTGTGAACGAGAAGAGGAAATCGAGAGAAGGGTGGAAATCGTCCCTATAGTGTACGAGAAAGGCAGATCGAGAGAACGAGATTTGGAGGAGCAAATTGAGATCTTGAAGGACATATCTAGAGAAGAATTGATCTGAAGAACTTTTATTTGGAGAAGAAATCGATCGAGAGAACGAGATTCGAAACCCCAAGAGTGATCAAAGAACTGTGGTTGCTTACTGGAACACAAAGACGAAGACGATGATCAGTGTGAGGGTCAGTGCTCGTGCAAAGGAGAAGGAGGGGAGGTACGCCGGAGTGGGGAGGTATACACCGGAGGAATCGACAAAATTTGAAGATGTAGATTTGGAGAGAGAGAGAGAGAGGCTAGGGTATATCAATTGATGAAGATGAAGATTTGAATTTTTTAAATGATTTTTGTTTTTTTTATTTTCTTTTTGGTCCTTTGGTTTTTATTACATATTTGGTCCTTATGATTAAAATGACTAAAATGCCCTCTTACTTAACCTATTTAGTAGAAAAAATTAAACAGAGTTAGTTTTAGGGACACAATGCGTTATAAAATGTAAACCACGAGGATGCAATCCATAGATATTTCAAAGTAGGGACCCAGACTGTTAAAACACATAAACCACAGGGACCAAATATGTAGTTTACTCATATAAAAATGTTAGTTGGTACGATTTATTTTAATAGATCTTCAAAGAACAATCGAGGTTTGGTTGATATGATGTCAGAAATCCTAATCCACAAAGAAATCCAATAGAATTTGTATAAATCAAAACTTTAAGTAGGTTATATCGACAACCGGTTATTGGATAAAAATCATCGGTCCTAAAATCTCCCGTTCTATTCCTATCCTACCAATGAGATTAAGCCAAATCAAATTTTTGTTTATTTTAATTTTATTTAATTTATTTTCACATTCTCTCTGATTATATATATATATATATATATATATATATATATATATATTCAAGTGATCGGTGGATATAAAAAAATGTGAGACTTTAGATAGGAGATTTTTATTCGTAATGAGTTGTCCGAGTGGATAGCCAGAATCTGATTAATATGGATTGGGGTTAAAAGAATGGCCTGAACTAAATAATTGTAACACCCTAAAAACAGGGATAACAAAAATCCGAAAAATGGACATGAGGTATACTAGAATTGCCATAGCAAGAGCCTCCCAAAAATGGGGAATATATAAATAACCTGTTTAATCACAATTGTAATTTAAACGGACAATAAAATAACAACCAACTAATCTAATTTCTACATCTAGAAAAGAGATTACAAAAGGGTTGTGTAACACCCGTAAATTCCTGTCTGTGAAAGCCAACCCTTTGAGAAATTCTTGTTTCTTATCGTAGAATTTCATCCACTATATCTTACCTATTTAAGCATTATCGCGTCATGAGTGGTCTGTGCGGAAAATGGGAAGAAACGAGCCTCGGTACACTCTGGGCGATAGTGCCTTGGGCAAAATCTCCGGGCACAATCGCCAGCGGGGGTGTACCCGCGGTACGTTTTGGGCGATAGTGCCCTGGCACAATCGCCGGGCACAATCGCGGTCGGCCCCAGGGTCTTTTAAGAGTCGCGATTCTCAACCATTTCCCTCACTCTCACTTCTATCTTCTTCCCTTTTCTCTCCCAAACACCAAAACCGAACCCTAACCTATTTTGGGGGGTTTTCTTCCTCAAACCACATGTTTCTTCACCATCTAACTAGTTAGAACCTTGAACCACAAAACCTCCATCTTCATCTTCCTCGTCAAGTGCAACGGTCGGAAGCCTCTTTGCCTTCAAGGGTAAGTTTTCTTGTAATAAGGTTATAAATGCTCCATTGGTGGTTTCTTAAGGTTCGATATCTCTAATCTTGGATTTGATGGTTTTAGAGAAATTAGGGTTTTGATCTTGTTTGGGATCTTAGTATTTTATGATCGGAGAATGTTTCCTTGTGGTTGGTTATGGTTACTTATGGTTATTTTTGGGTTTGAATGTTGGATCTAGGTTTTGGAAGTTTTCGTCTTGAGGATTCAAGCGGCCTTCAAAAGAGCACGTTGGGTAAAATCTAGATTTAGCCTAAATCTAGCAAGGTGAGTTCAAGTTGATTTGTGAAAACGGTGTACATGCCAAAATGTGTATTTTAAAGTGTTTTACATGAAATGGTTAACTGCTGATAAGTTTTGAGTATTTAGAAGTAAAATATGTTTTACTTAGTTATTCGTCAAAGTGTGAGTATTTTGATAAGTTTTCATACTTGGTAAACTTGGGTGGTGTTAACCTTTTAAAATGCTTCTATTGGGTTTTGAACGTTTCCCACGACTAAATAACATGAATTACGTATTCTTGGTGATTTTGTACAAGTAAGGTCTATTTATGAGTTATACGTCTTTGACGATTTTGTACAAATGAAGTCTAATTCACGTTATATGCATTTGGTGTAATTGCATTCATAAACACTTTGGAAATCTTGAGTCCCATCTCGTATGGAGTTTTGGGTAAATCTAATCTTTGAGGTATGTGTCTTCATAAACGTTATTTAAAGACATTTCACCATTTTGGAGACCGGTAATTATTGGTTAAACGGATTTTGAGTTCTTTAGCTCGGTATTGGCTTAAACGAGTCGTGTGGACATTTGTCCGGATTTTTAAACCGTTGTGGGTTTTGGATATGAGGACACTTAATTTGTGTCATTGGTGAGTTACATGTTTTAGGAGCTTTGGTCTTTCAGTTGGAGTCATGTAACGTTAGACTGTGTGTAATGGATCTATAGGCACGTGAGTCAGTCTGTTTTGGAATGGTTAATTGGGTATTGCGGGGTTGAACTTCGGTACCCACGTTTTATGATCGAAAACTTTACAAGTGATCGTTAGGAGGGTTGAGTCGGCTAGTGCTACCGGAGTAGTAGGCGCTAGGACCTCCGCCGCTTGAAGTAATGCCTGAGAGGTAGTCTTTAAGTGTGCCGGGCCTTCGGGATGGAGTTCTTCGGAATGATCCATCAAGGTCAACTGACTTGGGGTGACACTTGTAAAGAAGTCGTAGGGACACCGGGCTGGGATGTCGGGAGGTGTCATGCGATTAACGTTGTTTGGGTGGTATACTTTTGTGTTCCCTCCACCCTCAACGGATACGGGTTTCCCCCGTTGTTGGCTATCAATATTTTAAATATAAGAACGTCTCATTTTATTGTCATTGATTCCTTACGGTTGCGTGAGTATTGGACCAAGTGTCCATGTTTTCGGACGTATGGTATATGTGGTTTTGATAGCGATTTATGGGTCGAGCACTCTGTCCCGCCCGCGTTTTGGGTACTTTGGGTTATAAATGGTTAATCATGTTTTACCAAAATAAGTGTCGAACTATGATCCCGTTTGGTTGAGTTATGCTTTGCACCATTTTATAAGAAACGTGTGTTTTGGGAGCATTATCTTTAAAAGTGTATATTATGGGAAAATGTGTCGTTCCATTTTTAAGTATAATAATTTCGAAGGATCTTGACTTAAACTGATTTTCCTTTCTTTTAAAGATATATTCGTTCATGTTAACACTCTTGAGCTCACTAGGCGTTAAGCCTAACCTTTTTATTTGTCGGCATGTGCATCAGGTTCCTAGCGGGGGGTTCAGTTCTAGCGGTGCTATGAAGAGTTGAGCCTTAGCCTTGCAAAGTAAGTAATTGGTGAAGTCTTCCGCGAGTTGGAGATAGTGACATGTTTTGGGTTTTAGTAGCACCCGTCCTTATGGTTTACTGTATGTATAGATAGAAGGTGTGCTTTGTAGCTAAATCTGAATTCGTGGTTGTAGATGATTCATTTAGTGATGTATTTAGAAAATTTTAAATAAGTTGCTATTTCCAGATTTGAGGGTGTTACAAGTTGGTATCAGAGCTTAAGTTTGAGAGAATTAGGTATTGATTGTAGGATGCTTAGACTCAAACTAGCGTTTTTATAAGTGATTGTAAGTGAAGTTGCACATTAGGAACCTTAAGATAAGATATTATGGAGTTGATCGAGTCACTAGAAACGAGAAACTTGTCGAGGGTCGCAAGGATGAGCATGTGCGGTACGTTCATAATGACACCTGACCAGTGTTATGGTGAACCTACATAATACATGTGTATACTTGAACTACCTTGGTATGATTACCGTTAGGGTAGTGAGAAGGTTTCTAAGTGAGTAATCTAAGGAAACGTTGATGTCTATAACAATGTCACGTTGAAGTGATAGTTAAGTGCGTTGAATGCATTCAGTTGATCGTCTTGAGTAAGAATAATTGGTTGGAGTAGAACCTTGAGCTTATGGAATTGACTTTATACGAGGAGAGATTGTAAGGTGAACCGATGAAATATCCGAGTGTAGCTTTAAGATGTGGAGTATCCGGATGACAATAGTAGGAAATTGAGATTGTTATCCTAAGATGCTTGATGCACCCAGATGATATTAGTATGTCGGGTTATTGAGAAGCGTAGTTCAGAGGGGTGAATGCCGACGAAATTCATGAACTAAAGTTATTTCTAAAATGAGTTTGCATAAATTGTTTCTCATGTTCGCCAAACTTAAAGTGTTTTGAATTATAAGGTTTTAGTAAAACATTTAGCCCTCATCGGATTTTAAACTGTGAGCTTAATCTTGCATGAAATAGTTTTGTTGCACGTGGTTACAGTTATATTGAAAATCTCTCCGTCCCTGTTTTGTGTTTAACACTATCTTTGGACATCTTAAGGTCCGTATTTTAATATCGCATGTGGTATTGGGCAAGCGACTATGGAATTTTTAACCTTGACATTGGATCTCCTCCACGTATGTTAAGGTTTTAAAGGAAGAGTTGTCCCGCTGTTCTTGAGTTGGGATTTTCTTTGTAATCTTAGTCTGTATGAGTCGTGTTTAATTTTACGGGTATAGTTTTGCGATCTTTTGGGTTCGTAAGTGTATTTTGAGATGTGTGAGTTTTAACTTTATGTCGTATAATTTACGAGTTTTTGAGTGTCGTATCTCATGAGAGTTTTGTTGAAAATGGTCACTTTATCTTACGTGGTGGTTTTAAATTTTTTAACCTTTTTAGACTTATAGTCGTTTTACGCTTTTGTGTTGGGAAACAGAGATTTTGTCACCGCTTGTTTTTGCCGTCATTGAGTTTATGAAAGTCTAGTTGGGTTAATGGCATTTCATTTTATGATCATTCGAACCACGTAATAAAAATGAATTTTTGAGAACGTGTAGACTTGCATTACTGTGTGCGTTAATTTACGAGTATATGTGCATACTTTTGGGTTGAATCCGACTTTCGCACGTGTGAGTAAATATGCGAAATATTTATATTGTCTTAAATTAAATTTTAATCTAAGCGTGTTTCGCTTGTTGACCTTGCTGTTATAAATTTTCCGCAATACATGAAATGAATTTTCGAATTGCATATCGTTGTAGTTACCATCTTGGTCAAATGTGTCTTATCGAGGCGACTTAAAGTTTTAAACTCGATATGAGAATTATTTGCATTCTTATCATTTCATCGAACTTTGGGGAATAAACTGTTGCATATGGAGTTGTTAATAATTTTATGTCGCAACGACTTTTGGGTTAGGAAGTCAGAACTTTAAAATTTATTTGTGAATGTCTCTTTTGGGAATTGTACAAACTTTCATTGCACATGTTATAGTGTGGAAAGTTATCTTTCAGCAGTTAACCAGATTTCAACAAATGTGGAGTCAATAGGGGAGACCCATAGCACCAATCAAGTTCCCCCCAAAGAGTCGATATACCTTGATGCCATCTACCAAGAGACACCCGAAAGGCCCGACACACCCGAGGACTATACCAAAGAAAATTCCTCGAATGGCGGAGGTCTAGGCACATACCATCACAGTGGCGCCCAAGACTACATCCTCCTAGTGTCTACTGACTTGGTTCGTCCACATACATTTTTGGAGTTCTTGAGGTATATTTCAACCAATACATTTCGATACCAACCGAGGGTACAATGTTACCATCCTAACACATAAGTCCATTATGAGACCCAAATACCAACATAATCCATGTTTAGACATTAAATCACCAAAAGGCATTCCCAGTAGAGTTTATCATCTACCATCACACATATATCCCAAATCATGCCAAGATATCCAATATATACATTCATGGAGTCAATCCCAAATACCCGACCAATAAAGTAAATCATGGCATTTCACACATAATCACATTCCCAACTTTTCTTCATAATCAAATCCCACATACTTGAATATATAGAGATGAATAACAATAATAGAAGATTATGCTGTGTATCTAGTTTTAACAAAGGTTAGTAAACTCACAATCTAGGTTTTGTACCAAAACCTAGAAAAGATGAAAACCCTAGATTTGAGAAGATGAGACTTGAAGTGGAGAGGAATGACTTTGATGAGGATCTTCAATAAATACACTTGGATGAGACTTGATGAACCAAGAATCACCCCAACCACCCCAAACCCTAGCAATAAATGTGTGTGTGTTTTGGAATGCTCAAAAATCGCCCAAAATGAGAGTTCTCCCGTTTTCTCAAAGTGAAATGTGATAAAATGGGGTATTTTCGGCCAAGGGTTCATTTAATCTCCCTACACCCGCTCGCGACATTGCCCGGCGACAGTGACATGGTCACTGTCGCGTGTCACAATCTGTGAAGACCCCCACCCTCTGTACATCTCTCGCGACCTTGACACCGCGATAATGACCATGTCATAATCGCGTGTCATAGTCGCGCCCACCCAAAAACCCGCGATACATCTACCGCGAGAGTGATAGTGTCACAATCGCGAGTCACTGTCGCACCAAACCCCGAACATCCCAAAACTTGACCAATTTCGATAACGAGCGCGAGGTTTGAACGATTAAAGATGGTATATGAATTAATCAATATTACAACATAGTAACAATCATTAAATGCATATAAAGGCTCATATTTTCAAATAAGTGCAATTAACGTATTTAAGGAAACAAATACTTACCTTATAAATTTACGGATGTTACAATCCTCCCCACCTAAATGAGATTTCATCCCCGAAATCCTACCCTAGGCAAACAAGTGAGGATATCGCTTCTTCATATCATCTTCCGATTCCCAAGTAATGTTAGCACCCCGATGGTGCTTCCATTGGACTTTGACCATAGTCACTTTTTTGTGCCGCAACTTCTTCACCTTTGACTCCAAAATTGCTTCCGGTTTCTCAACGCAACGGTTTCCATTATCCACCCGAATTTCTGTCAAAGGAATAACGCTTCCCTCTTCGACTAGGCACTTTCGAAGGTAACATACATGAAATGTAGGATGTATCCCATCCATTTCCGGTGGTAAATCCAACCGGTAGGCTTGTAAACCAATTTTCTCCAAGATGACGAAAGGTCCAAGGAAACGAGGACTAAGCTTCCCACGCTTCCCAAACCGAATAATTCCCTTCTATGGCTATACTTTCAACATAACACGGTCGCCCACTTGAAACTCGACCGATCATCTTTTCTTGTCCGCATAACTTTTCTGACGGTCTTGTGCCGCCTTTAGCCGTTCTCGTATTTCTTTCACTTTGTCTGCCGTCTCTTGAACTATTTCCGGTCCGGCGAATTGCTTCTCGCCCGCTTCTAGCCAACAAACCGGGGTTCTGCACTTCCGCCCATACAAGGCCTTGAACGGTGCCATTTCGATACTAGAATGGTAATTGTTGTTGTATGCGAACTCTACTAGAGGTAGATGTGAATCCCAACTTCCCCCGAAGTCTATTACGCACGACCTCAACATATCTTCTAACGTCTGGATCGTCCTCTCGCTTTGACCATCCGTTTGAGAATGATACGTCGTGCTCAAATTCAGTCGAGTACCCAACTCCTTTTGCAAGCTAGCCCAAAAGTTCGAAGTGAATCGACTGTCTCGATCCGACACGATAGATTTCGGAACTCCGTGCCTCGACACCACCTCGTCAATATAAAGCTTGGCCAACTTCTCTATTGGCTATGTCTCCCGCATTGCAAGGAAATGCGCACTCTTGGTCAACCGGTCAACGATTACCCAAATGGTGTCGTGCCCAAGCAAGGTCTTCGGTAACTTCGTCACGAAATCCATAGTGATGTTGTCTTTTTTCCACTCGGGAATGGACAACGGTTGCAAACTTCCATACGGTCTTTGATGCTCCGCTTTGCCTTGAAGGCACGTGACACACTTCTCCACATAGCTAGCCACATCTAGCTTCATCACCGGCCACCAATAGTTTAACTTTAGGTCTCTATACATCTTGGTGCTATCGGGATGTATAGAATATTTCGACTTATGCGCCTCTTCAAGAAGTAGTTCCCGATTTCCTCCTAACTTCGGCACCCAAATCCGTCCTTGAAAACTACCGCCGCCAACTCCAAATCATGAGTAGGATAATTCTTCTCATGATCCTTTAATTGTCGCGACGCGTAGGCGATTACTTTTCCCCTTTGCATTAGGACACACCTAAGTCCCATCTTGGAAGCGTCACTAAACACAACAAAGTCTTCCGATCCTTCGGGTAAGGACAAGATCGGAGCTTCGCACAACTTCCTCTTGAGCGTCTGAAACGCTTGCTCTTGAGCATCGGTCCAAAGAAACTTGACGTTCTTCCTTGTAAGAGAAGTGAGCGGTGTAGCTATTTTTGAGAAGTCTTGAATGAAACGACGGTAGTAACCCGCCAATCCCAAGAAACTTCGGATCTCTGTCGGACTTGTTGGAGGTTCCCAACTCATCATTACCTCGATCTTTGCTGGGTCCACTTTCACCCCGTCCTTTGATACCACATGCCCCAAGAATTGTACCTCTTGAAGCCAGAATTCGCACTTCGAGAATTTCGCGAATAACTTCTCCCTTCTTAGAAACTCTAATACTTCCCGTAAGTGTCTTCCATGCTCGGACTCATCCCTTGAATATATTAAAATATCGTCGATGAAGACGATCACGGATTTATCCAAGAATGGGCGACAGACATGGTTCATCAGATCCATGAATACGGCCGGAGCGTTGGTTAAGCCAAAAGGCATCACCAAGAACTCATAATGACCGTATCTCTTCCGGATAGCCGTCTTAGGAATATCTTCGTTTTTCACTCTCACTTGATGATAACCGGACCGAAGATCAATCTTCGAGAAACATCCCGCTCCTTGGAGTTGATAAAAAAGATCGTCGATGCAAGGTAGAGGATACTTATTCTTCACCGTGACTTTGTTTAACTCCCGATAATCTATGCACATCCGCATGGATCCATCCTTCTTCTTCACGAACATCACCGGTGCTCCCCAAGGTGACGAACTCAGTCGAATAAAGCCCTTCTCCAACAACTCTTGAAGTTGCGTCATCATCTCTTTCATTTCTGTCGGTGCCAAACGATATGGAGCACGAGCTATCGGAGCCGCTCCCGGTGTGAGGTCAATCTGAAACTCCACTTGTCGCTCCGGCGGTAATCTGGACAAGTCTTCCGGAAAGACGTCCGGATAATCTTGCACCACCTGCACATCTTCAACAGACTTTTTTTCTTTCTTCGCGTCCACAACGTAGGCCAAGTACGAAGGGTAGCCCTTCGCTAAAAACTTGCGAGCCTTAATAGATGAGATAATAGAATTATTCCTCTTTCATTTCTCTCTATAAATGGCAGCCACCCCATTTTCCGGTAATGGCACTTGGATCATCTTTTTGGAGCAAAAGATGTCCGCCTTATGCCTCACTAACCAATCCATGCCTATGACTACATCAAACCCTCCTATAGCCATAGGTAATAAATCCACTCCAAAAGAATTCCCATCGATCTCTAGAGTGCAATCACAGAAACGGTCACGAATGATCACTTGATCCCCATTAGCTATTTCTACTATTAATGCATCGGGAAGGACACTAATAGGAGTGGTGAATTGTTTACAGAAAGTATCCGACACAAAGGAACATGTAGCACCCGAATCAAACAAAACACGAGCAGGCAAGGAGTTTACTAGAAACGTACCCGAAATAACATCCGCGGTCTCCTTTGCCTCCTCGGTAGTCATCCGGAAAGCTCGACTTGGCACCCTTGGTGGTTGCTCGACTCTAGCCGTCGAACCCACGGAATTTCCACCACTACCTCCCACTAGCTTTGGGCAATCCCTCTTCATATGCCCCGGTTCTCTACACTCATAGCATACCGGTCCCCGGATGGGACACTCTCGAGTCGCGTGGTCCTTCTTACTACACTTGGTACACCCCGTTGGACCGGAGTAAGTTCTTGCAACGCATGACCCCGAGTGTTTTGACTTGCACTTGTGGCACCACCGGTCTTCACGACGATGATCACCCGCTCTCCCGCTTACAAAGGGTTTTGATTGACGAACGGGCCTAGATGACCCTTCCCATTTCCGTTTCTCACCAACATGCCTCTTCTCTTCCCTTTCGGCATTGATGTCGTCCTCAACGAGCAAGGACTCTTCGATAACCTCTTGTAACATCGAACACTTAGCATTTCTTACCGCCGTTCGCATCTCGGCCGGTAACCCTTGATGATAGGCCTTAATCTTTGACCTTTCATCGGGGACTAGATGTCCCACTAAGTTTATTTTCTTCAAAAAGAGTTTGGAGTAGCCAACAATAGACAGATTCCCCTTCTTCAGATCTCGGAACTCTCGTTCTAACTTGTCCATCGAACGCTCGCTACAATACTTGTCCATAATCTTCTCTTTGAACACCGACCAAGTTAACTTAGCCAGAACTTCAGGAGTGAGGACTGATCGAGTGAGATTCCACCAAATCAAAGCCTCTCCCCGAAGTAGTTGGGAAGCAAACTTGACCCGTTGAGAGGGATCACACTCACTTGACTCAAAGGCCATCTCTAACTCCTTGAGCCAATACATACAAGCAACCGAGTTATCTGAACCCGCAAAGTCCTTAGGGTGGCACCCCAGAAATGCTTTGTAGGTACACCCCTTAGTCTTCGTCTTGTTCCCATCATCAGATGGGTTTTCAACAGATAACACATTTGGTCCACCCGAACCCACAACAATGTTTTCCGCCATTGTTTCAGGTTGTCGGTTGCTGGCGTCTCGATCCTCTAAAAGTTTCATGAAGAACTCTTGTTGTTGGGCCATCGCGGAGTTCATGGCCAACATCATGATGTCCCGTAACTGGGTCTCCATAGTAACTTCCTCCATGATGGCATTATCCGCATTGAGGTTCCGGCGCGGAATATGCTTAGGTCCGCCTCCCAAGATTCTGGGTACGGGAATTCCATCGGAGGTTACCCCCACCGGAGGTCGTACAGCTGCAGATTCCACTTCTGGTTGACCCTCTGGCATATCCGGTAATCTACTTGATGACACTAATTATTTAGTGCCATTACGCTCCTTTTTATCTTCTTTTTAGCATAACTTTTACCTTCTAATCCCAACATTTGAGTCATTTTAGTTCATTATTTTCTCTTTTCTTGTTTCTTGGAGCTAAAGTATGAAGAACTTGTTCTATTGCATTTGGATAAGCTAATTGGTGTATTTTTGGGCAGATTTATAAGTGCAGCAAGCTGCAGCATGCTGCAGCATCCCTACAGCAGCCGTATATGGAGCTTAATGGATAAGCTAGGAGGAGCTTTTTGTGGGAAGACCTTTTGAAGTTGAATCTGACTTTTGGGAACCTTCTAGACTAATATTTGACTGATTTGTAATTTGTGGTTAAACACTTTATTGTCTTTTGGTTATTAACTCTTGGTTAAGATTACTTTTGTACTTTACTTAGGATAATTACATTTTGTGCCACTCCCCTTGGTTATAAAAGGGGAGCTTGGGGTTGTGATTTAGGGATAGAATCCATTAACTATTCTCTCATTTTGATAATTACAAGTAATATTTGAAGTCATCCTCTCTTGTTCATTATTTATGCTTTAATATTTCTATTGTTCCTTACTTAGTTCTTTACTTTACTTGCAATTTATATTCAAGTCTTTTATATTTGTTGTAATTTATATTTCCGTCATTTAAATTCTTGTCATTTATATTCCGTCATTTAATTTATGTCATTTATATTTATGCATTTACTTTCCGTTATTTATCGCTTTATGTCTTTAAATATGAGTAACTAAGTTATTTAGCTCGGGTGTGAGATAAAAGGGTGAGATTTTAAACCAAAGAAAGGTGGACGTTGTTTCGCAATAACAATGTTCCATCATTTCATTTCAAGTTTTATAAAGTTCAATGACACTTCTTGACGAACTGATCACTTGCTAAAGTGTTAAAGTGCGGTTGACTTAGAGATAAGCTACCAAAAGCACGTCAGTTTGAATGATATAAGAAGTAGACTTGAGAGAGTTGCTTTTTATTTATAAACTGATTTATTCTCGACAAGTTGATCGCTAGTCATTAGTGTTAAAGTGTAGAGGACTTAGAGATAAGTTCCTTCGAACACGTCAACTTGGATGATATGAGAATCGGCTCGAGAGAGCGGTTTTAGATACAAAGAGATTTGATCATCCATATATTTTGAGAACTTTATTCTACACTATAAATAGTTGGAGGCTGCACAGAGATGTGTTTAGTCGACTCTAAACAGTAGTGTGAATATTGAAGTCCGAGAGGAATACCCTCAAAATAGATGATGGATCTAGTTATGGCCAACTCATGCTGCAGCATGTCTGTAGCATAAGTCTGCTGGAATTTGTGTTTAAATCTCACCTAAATGTCTTACACCCGTGCTTGCTTTATTATTCTGTTAATCTAATCAAGTGACAAACCAAACCAAATCAAGTCTTCAAAATCGCCATCTGAAATCATTTCTTTCTCTTACTTTTTAATCTACTTTTACTCCAATCTCTGTGGGACGATATCCGGTACTTTACCGTTTTATTACTTGAAAGACGATATTGGATCTCATTGTATACTTGCTTTGAGGTTTAATTAGCACACGTCTATAGGTGTATTCCAAGCACTATCAAGTTTTTGGCGCCGCTGCCGGGGATTGGCACGCTAAAAGTTTTAAAAAGTTTTAAAAAGATTTGATTTTTCTACCACCGTTTGAATCGCATTTTGTTTGGTGTATGCCAAGAATACCACGTGGGGTGTTGTTCGAACTTGACCCGGAAATTGAACAAACGTTTCGTAATAGGAGAAGAACGCAAAGAATCGCATTAATTTTAGACTCTCCAATTATGGAACCACCACCACCCGGATTTGAAAATAGAGGACCTAGACCACCACCACTTTTAGAAAATCCGAGACCACCACCAATATTCCATGATGCACCTCCAATTTTTGGAAACCCACCGGAGCACCCTTTTCACCAAAATCCGCCACATCAAGGAAATAATCATAACCATGTTGATGATGATGTTGAATCTCAAGGCACCAATGAAATAAGAAATGAAGTTCCAAACATAATTAATCTTGCAAATTCCAAAGAGGAAAAAATTATGGACTACACTATCCCCGATTTTGAGCAATTAAATTCAGGGATAATTAGACCCCATATACAAGCCCTCCATTTTGAGCTAAAACCCATCATGTTTCAAATGTTGCAAACAAACGGACAATTTGCTGGAATGCCATCGGAAGATCCACATTCTCATTTAAAATCTTTTATGGAGATCACTGATGCATTCCTGATCCCTGGGGTATCTAACGATGTCTTGAGACTTACTTTGCATCATCTTTCATCATTTTTTTTTTTTTATAGATTTGGCACTTTTGTGCTCTTTTCTTTTGGTGAATGCAATGCACTTAGCCCCTATGGGACTTTTTTAGTGCCTAAGTCCAAACATGGCATATTTGAAGAGCTATGCTCTTTTTCTGTTTTTAAGCTTTTGCCATGGTGGACTTTTCCAACCCCAAACTTTGAAATTTACAATGTCCTCATTGTAATAGCATGAAAGTGTATGAACAATATGGAGTGGGTGCAAGTGGATAATGTTGAGTATCGAAAGATGGCCTAAATCATTTCTTATGTGAGATGTGGACCAAATTGCGTCCCAAGTAAAATAATCCTAGTTCTAGCAAGTACTATAAAGTGAGATATAGACCATGGATGTATGAATTTATTGTGGATATGTATGCATGCTCAAGATGATCACCAATGCCCATTTGCAAGAAAATAAAACCTAGAAAACAGCAAAGACACATCCCAGACTTGAAAATTAAAAATGAACAATAAAAATTGGAGCTAAAGGGTAATGAGTAGAACCTGTCCTACTCCATTGGAGTAGGCTGTGAATCCTTCGGTGGTGGTGCAGCAGAAGTGCCTTCCACGCCCTCTCTGTACGCCTTTAACAATTGCCTCAACTCTGCATTCTCGGCACTCAATCTGATGTTTTCCTCCTCGATCGCTTTCAGCTTTCTTCCCTGCTTCTTGATTTTTCTACCAAACCTTTCAACCAGCGCAGCCTCAACCCTTTTGAAGTCTTCCCTTCCTTTCTTGCATTCTTTCTTCACCTTCTCTGCTAACTCTGTCCTTAAGCTATCGATCTTGTCAAAAAACTCATGCCTCTGGTAAAATAACCCATCCATGAGAGAACTGTTCTGAGACAGCAGGTCCTGAAGCATGGTTGAAATATCTGCAGCCTGTGGTCTGTTCTCTCTTCTGTCCCTCAATCTGTTGACTGCCTTGAGATCTATCTGCCATCGTCCCCCACCTTCCTTGATGATCTGGTCCTCCTCAAACTGTGGCACTCCCTTTTTGAGCAACATTTGGGTAATGAGACTGGGGAAATACATCTGTCCCCTAGTCTTTGCAGCACAGATCCTTATGTTCTTCAAAATGACTCTCCCGAAATTGATTGTATGTCCTTGCATCAAACAAAAAAGCAAAACCATTCTTTCCACAGACACTAAGTGGACGTGAGTGATGGGTGAGATTGAGTGTCGTAGGAAATTTATCCAAACATTGGCATCAGGCTTTAAATTACAAGCCTTAAAATGCCTCAACATGAAGTTGGAATGAGCATCCCAACTAGTTTCAGGCAGCCCCAACTCAGTGGCAATATCATCCAAATCATTTTCAGTGAGATTTTTCATCATCTGGTGGAAATCAGTGCGTTTAGGAGGAGTGAGGTTCAAAAAGTTGTTGATTTTCTTTGAAGTGAGAGTGAACCTCACTCCCCTGAGCATTACCTTTGAAGAGCTATTGACAGAAATTTCAGCGTAAAATTCTCTTAGGAGAGTTACATTATACGAAACAGGTACCTCACAAAGCTTGTTGAGTCCATGTGATTCCACCACAGTTTTGATAAAACTGTATTCGGTTAGGCTTTGGGGGTGGAATCCCTTGTCAGGTAGGCCCATCATATCTTTGAATTTCTCAAAAGCACTCTTAACAGCTTCTGAACTCAATCCCCCATGAGGCAGGTCTGGTCTTGGGAGTTTTTGTGGTCTGGCCTTGGAGGTACTGGCTGCAGATTTTGATGCTGAGCCTTGCTGCAGGCCTGCTGCAGCATCCTGCCCCATACTCCTAGTGGTTACCCTTGGCCTTTTTCTAGCTGTGCTCTCCTCAACAGGTTTGGTCTTTTTGGCTTTCTTTCTAGGTGTGCCCTCCTCAACAGGTTTGGTCTTTTTGGCTTTCTTTCTAGGTGTGCCCTCCTCAACAGGTTTGGTCTTTTTGGCTTTCTTTCTAGGTGTGCCCTCCTTAGCAGGTTTAGACCTAGTGGCCCTCTTTCTAGCCACTGTTTTGATCCTCTTCTTAGTTGGAATCACCACAGATGGTGATTCACTGAAGGGTAGGTTCAGGTCAGGAAGGTCATCCCTAGGAGAGGTATTGTTTGCTTTCTCATGTACCTTAGGTATCTTTTCATACTCAGCCCCCATCCTATCCAAATTTTCATCAAGCTCCTCAAATCCAGGGAGTGATTTAGGCATTGAAATGTCATTCTCCGAGGAGTATGGCACAACAGCCCAATCATCGTGTATTTCGAAATCATCAGAGTGAATATAGAGGGGTATACCCTCTGTGTTGTGATCAACATCATCCTCATCGTCGGAGACAGAGGTGAAATACCCATCAGTTTCTAGAACATTAGTGGGAGACGATACCTGAGCCTCGTGAACAAGGGGAGGAGTTGGTGTGACCAGGACATCGACAGGGGGTGGTCTTTCAGTGGTGGGTTGAGTGGGTACGTAGATGTGCAGCAAAGGGTGAGGGGTTGTGGTGGGGAACATTCCTATGAACAATGTCCTCAAAACTCTGAATCAGTAAACTATGTTCAAAACAGGAATGCTCCCTATGGCAACAATTACAATGCGAGTTGGAGGCAACATCCAAATTTTTCTTGGAACAGTCCATGTCTAAATCAGCAAGCTCCTAAGCCACAAGAGACTTCAAATTTTCAAACACAACATCATGCTAGTAGTTCGCATCATCAAAACCAAGGTTCACATCATCAAAACCAAGGTTCTCAACATCAGCATAACCAAAGTTCACAGCATCATCAGAATAGGAATTTTCAAAATAACCAACAGCATTTTCAAAAACCTCCTCCACAGGCTGAATCATCATCTTCTTTGGAAGCTATGATAAAAAGCCTTGTGGCTCAATCACAAGCTCAACAGCAACTTTTGAGCCAAAATCAAGCTCTTTTTAATCAACAGAGTGCGGCCATTAGGAATTTGGAAACCCAAGTGAGTCAAATTGCACTTAATCAGAACAGTAGGGCAAATGGCATGTTACCTAGTGACACAGAAGTCCCAAGAGCTCCTGGTAAAGAACATGTAAAAGTTGTGACCCTTAGGAGTGGTAGAGAATTGAATGAAACAGTGCAAAACAAGTTTGGACCAATGACTCAAACAGAATTTGAAAATAACAAAAAGTCAGAACCCAAGACTACTGTTTTAGCTCCTATTCTTGAACCACAACATAAACCCACAAAGAATCTAGAGCCTGGGGTAGCCAGTCCTGTTCAGCCTGTAGTGAATGAAATCCCAACCTTACCTAAGGAGAGTGAAATCAAAGGCACAAAAGACACATCTTGCTCCACACATCCAAGTAAAGCTTTCATAAAACCAGTTCCTCCTTATGTTCCTTACCCTCAAAGGTTAAGGAATCAAAAAGAAGAATTGCAATTTAAAAAATTCTTGGATGTGTTCAAAGAATTGCACATCAACATACCTCTTGTTGAAGCAATCGAGCAAATGCCTAGTTATGCCAAATTCCTTAAGGACATCCTAAGCAAGAAGAAGAAGTTGAATGAATATGAGACAGTTGCTTTGACTGAAGGATGTAGTGCACTCCTGACCAATGGAATACCTCCTAAGTTGAAAGACCCAGGAAGTTTTACCATTCCATGTTCAATAGGTGGAAAGGAAGTAGGAAAGGCTTTGTGTGATCTAGGATCTAGCATCAACCTCATGCCCTTATCTGTTTTCAACAACTTAGGAATAGAAGAAGCCATACCTACCACAGTTACACTCCAATTGGCTGACAAGACCATAGCCTATCCTAAGGGGAAGATTGAGGATGTTCTAGTACAGGTTGACAAGTTCATATTTCCGGCAGATTTTATCATCTTGGATTTTGAGGCTGATAAAGATATTCCTATTCTCTTAGGAAGACCTTTTCTAGCCACCGGAAGAACTTTGATAGATGTCCAGAAAGGAGAACTGACCATGAGACTCCAAGACCAAAAAGTCACCTTCAATGTTTTCAATTCTTTAAAATATCCTGATGATGTTGAGGATTGTTCAAACTTAAGTGTGATTGAATCATTGTTCCATGAGGAAGGAGTTAGGAGGGTTTGTAAGATTGATGATGATGATGATCTTGAGGATGACCTAGATAGAGCCATAGTGAAAGATGAAACTGCCCCAGTTTATGCTGCAAAGTTTGAACCATTGGAGCAGAATGACCAAAAGAACTTTACACCATCTGTCATATCACCACCTGACCTGGAGTTGAAACAACTCCCATCTCACTTGAAATATGCTTTTCTAGGGGAAGAGAACAAATTGCCTGTCATCATATCATCTACCCTAAATTTGCATCAAGAAAAACAACTTGTGGATATGTTGAAGTCACACACCAAAGCCATAGGGTGGACCATTGCTGACTTGAAAGGGATTAGTCCCTCCATTTGTCAGCATAAGATCATTCTAGAAGACAAGAACTTCACATCAATTGAACCACAGAGAAGGCTAAACCCTGTCATGAAAGAGGTAGTGAAAAAGGAAATTTTGAAATGGTTAGATGCAGGAATTATTTTCCCAATAGCCAGTAGTTCTTGGGTTAGCCCAGTCCAGTGTGTTCCAAAGAAAGGAGGGATCACAGTCATCCCCAATGATAAAAATGAACTCATCCCAACTAGAGTAGTATCTGGATGGAGGATTTGCATGGACTACCGGAAACTCAATAATGCCACCCAAAAAGACCACTTTCCATTACCTTTCATTGACCAAATGCTGGACAGGTTAGCCGGTAAGGAATATTACTGTTTCTTGGATGGATACTCAGGATATAACCAGATAGCCATATCACCAGAGGACCAGGAAAAGACCACCTTCACATGTCCCTATGGTACTTTTGCTTTTAGGAGGATGCCATTTGGACTTTGCAATGCACCTGCAACCTTTCAAAGATGCATGATGTCCATATTTTCTGATATGCTTGAAAACTCCATAGAAATTTTTATGGATGACTTTTCTGTATATGGTTCATCTTTTGATCACTGTTTAGAAAATTTGAAAAAGAGTCTTGAAAGGTGTGAAGAAACTGATTTAGTCCTAAATTGGGAAAAATGTCATTTCATGGTCAAGGAAGGGATTGTTCTGGGACATGTAATTTCAAAAAGAGGAATTGAGGTAGACAAAGCTAAAATTGAAATTGTTGAAAAACTACCTGAGCCAACCACTGTTAAAGGAATCAGAAGCTTTCTTGGCCATGCTGGTTTTTACAGAAGGTTTATCAAAGATTTTTCAAAGATATCCAAACCTTTGTGTTTACTTTTACAACATGATCAAAAATTTGATTTTAATAAAGAATGTAGAGATGCATTCAACATTTTGAAGAAAGCTTTGGTAACTGCACCAGTGGTTGTCACTCCAGATTGGAACAAACCTTTTGAAATCATGTGTGATGCCAGTGATTGGGCTGTAGGTGCAGTTTTGGGTCAAAGAAAAGAAAAAGTTTTTCATTCAATTTATTATGCAAGTAAGACTTTGAATGAAGCTCAAATTAACTACACAACAACAGAAAAAGAATTGTTAGCTGTGGTCTTTGCATTTGAGAAGTTTAGATCATACTTGATGGGCACAAAAGTTACTGTTCACACTGACCATGCTGCCATTAGGTATTTGATTTCCAAGAAAGATGCTAAGCCTAGGTTGATAAGATGGATTCTGTTGTTGCAAGAGTTTGACCTAGAAATTGTGGATAGGAAAGGAGTGGACAACCAAGTAGCAGACCATTTGTCTAGGTTAGAAAAACCTAGTGAGAACAAAGGAGAAGGAGACATCATTGAGACCTTCCCTGATGAGAGAATTCTAATGTTACAACACTCTAAGCTACCATGGTTTGCCGACATGGCAAATTACTTGGCTTGTGGCATACGACCTTCTGATTATTCTGGCCAAATGTTCAAGAAATTTCTCCATGATGCCAAATCTTATTTATGGGATGACCCTTTCTTGTTTAAACTTGGTACAGATCAGATCTTGAGAAGATGCATACCAGAAACTGAGGCTGTAGCAATCCTGCAGCATTGCCACCAATCTGAGTATGGAGGCCATTTTGGAGGTCAAAGGACAGCAGCCAAAGTGTTACAATCAGGATTCTATTGGCCAACTCTCTTCAAAGATGCCCACAGTTTTGCACAAAGATGCAATGAATGCCAAAGGAGTGGTTCCATTTCTCAAAGAAATGAAATGCCACTAAATGGGATCTTGGAGGTTGAGTTGTTTGATGTTTGGGGAATAGATTTCATGGGACCATTTCCCCCATCAAACCAATGCCAATACATACTGGTTGCTGTTGATTATGTATCCAAATGGGTAGAGGCAGTGGCATGTGTCTCAAATGATGCAAAAACTGTGATTAAGTTTCTTCAAAAGCAAATTTTTACAAGGTTTGGTACCCCTAGGGCACTAATCAGTGATGAGGGTACCCACTTTGTGAACAAAATGTTACAAGAAGTTTTAAAAAAGTACAATGTTAATCACAGGATTGCCACTGCATACCACCCACAAACCAATGGTTTAGCTGAGCTCTCTAATAGAGAGATAAAGGGAATTCTTGAAAAGGTGGTCAAGCCAAACAGAAAAGATTGGGCCTTTAAATTAGACAATGCTTTATGGGCATACAGAACTGCATTCAAGACACCACTTGGTATGTCCCCATATAAGCTTGTTTTTGGCAAAGCTTGCCATCTCCCTTTAGAACTTGAACACAAAGCATACTGGGCAATCAAAGAATTAAACATGTGCCTAAATGCTGCTGGTAATAAAAGAAAGTTACAACTGTGTGAGCTAGAAGAGCATAGGAACATGTCCTATGAAAATGCCAAACTTTATAAGGAGAAAACCAAGAAATGGCATGACAGAAAGATACAACACAGAGACTTAAGACCAGGCCAGCAAGTTCTTTTGTTTAACTCAAGGTTAAAATTGTTTCCAGGAAAGCTAAAGTCCAGATGGTCAGGACCTTTCCTCATTCATCATGTATATCCATATGGAGCAATTGACCTAGTTAACCCTGAGGATAACACTGTGTTCAAGATCAATGGACAAAGAGTTAAGGCATACCACACCCCAGTGACCATCCCAGAACCCTGTTCTGTGGATTTGGTCACTTTGTGCTGAACAAGCTTCAAGAATGATGTGGACTTTTTGAAGTCCCCTTTTGTTTGTAAATAATTTACCTTACCTCTAATGTTTTCTAGGACTTGTATTTTAATTGTTTGTATAATTTTGCAGCTTTAATTGTGAAAAGAAATGAAGATCCCTTGCTGTAGCATCTCTGCAGCATGAAACCCTAGTTTTGCAAGGAATCAGGTTTTGAGTTTAAGCGGGAAACCATGAGGATAAGATTAAAATTTTTAAGGAAGGTACAGTTAAGTGATGTCATCTGCCACATTTTTCAAAAAGGGAACTTCTTTTCAACCATTTGCAGAGCATCATCACCTTCTAAAAACTCCTTCCCCATAAAATTTTCATCATTTCTTTTTGGTTAATAACCAACCTAGATATCTGAGATTTGTTGCTAAAAGATTCTTCCAATAATCTTGCAAGATAAGATTTAAGCAGACCCTTCAGTTTCCCAAGAAAACCCTCTTTTTGCCTTAATCTAATCTTAATCTCGTTTTTCTCTCTCTCGGCCGACCTAACAGCACCGCCACAAACACCACCTCCGGCGACCTGTCGACATCGTCGACCACTCCACGACATGGCCAGAACAAAACGTCCAGGCACTCAAAACCCCGATGAAGCCCAAAACCCCACTCCGATACGGCGAAGCCAACGCCGACAGACCCTCAATCAGCCGGCGAACCCACCATCGCACGCACAAATCGACCCTGAACCAAATACCCTCGAGGGTGAGTCTTCATCACCCGTACAATTCATCACTACTTCGAGTGTTTACCATCACGATCTGCCATACACGCACGAGAAATAGATTGAGAAAAGACTAAACGAGTTGAACTCATTGTACGTACTAATACCTTCATCAATTATCATAATAATAGTAAACCAAGGATGCTCACGTAACAATGCATTCATAATAGCAATAGCTAAGTGAAATTATGAACGAACCATACACAAGAATTCTTGTCACCGTCATCATGACTTTCAATTAGAGTAATTCCGTAATCTTAACGCTCTCCCCACCTAGGATTGCTACCCATGTGGAGAGTGAAGTCATAAAGTCTAGATATGCTAAACAATACCTAGTTCACTTAAACTAAAGCTCTGATACCAACTTGTAACACCCTAAAAATAGGGATAACAAAAATCCGAAAAACGGACATGAGGTATACTAGAATTTCCATAGCAAGAGCCTCCCAAAAATGGGGAATATATAAATAACCTGTTTAATCACAATTGTAACTTAAACGGACAATAAAATAAAAACCAACTAATCTAATTTCTACCTCTAGAAAAGAGATTACAAAAGGGTTGTCATCTATAAACCCAACGGTTCATTCACAAAAGAAGTAAGCGTCCAAGTGCAAAATCCCCAAGCTCTCACTCAAAGCATCTAAACCTGCTTAGGACCGACGCCGCTAGAACCTGAGATACACATCGACACCAAACAAGTGTTAGGCCAAAAAGCCTAGTGAGTTGAACAATAATAATCATGCATGATCAGTTACAATTCTTATCAACAGTTAACCAGATTTCAAAAAATGTGGAGTCAATAGGGGAGACCCATAGCACCAATAAAGTTCCACCCAAAGAGTCGATATACCTTGATGCCATCTACCAAGAGACACCCGAAAGGCCCGGCACACCCGAGGACTATACCAAAGAAAATTCCTCGAATGGCGGAGGTCTAGGCACATACGATCACAGTGACGCCTAAGACTACATCCTGATAATCCAAGAATCACTAAATCCTAGAGAGAGAAAGTAGAGAGAGAGATATGAAAGCGCAAATGAGTTCTTCTATTGAATGTGCGTGAAAAGTCTTACAACAAACAAAGCCACAAGGGACTTAAATACCCTTGGCTTATACACAGATAAAATCTATCTAAGTGCAGTATAAGACCAAGCCTATAAATACAATGATTACTATAAAATCAGACTTAACACATCCTCCTAGTGTCTACTGACTTGGTTCGTCCACATATATTTTAGGAGGTCTTGAGGTATATTTCAACCAATACATTTCGATACCAACCGAGGGTACAATGTTACCATCCTAACACATAAGTCCATTATGAGACCCAAATACCAACATAATCCATGTTTAGACCTTAAAATCACCAAAAGGCATTCCAAGTAGAGTTTATCATCTACTATCACACATATATCCCAAATCATGCCAAGATATCCAATATATACATTCATGGAGTCAATCCCAAATACCCGACCAATAAAGTAAATCATGGCATTTCACACATAATCACATTCCCAACTTTTCTTCATAATCAAATCCCACATACTTGAATATATAGAGATGAATAACAATAATAGAAGATTATGCTGTGTATCTAGTTTTAACAAAGGTTAGTAAACTCACAATCTAGGTTTTGTACCAAAACCTAGAAAAGATGAAAACCCTAGATTTGAGAAGATGAGACTTGAAGTGGAGAGGAATGACTTTGATGAGGATCTTTAATAAATACACTTGGATGAGACTTGATGAACCAAGAATCACCCCAACCACCCCAAACCCTAGAAATAAATGTGTGTGTGTTTGGAATGCTCAAAATCGCCCAAAATGAGAGTTCTCCCGTTTTCTCAAAGTAAAATGTGATAAAATGGGGTATTTTCGGCCAAGGGTTCATTTAATCTCCCTGCACCCGCTCGCGACATTGCCCGGCGACAGTGACATGGTCACTGTCGCGTGTTACAATCGCGTAGAGACCCCCACCTTCGGTACATCTCCCGCGACCTTGACACCGCGATAGTGACCATGTCACAATCGCGTTTCATAGTCGCGCCCACCCAAACACCCGCGGTAAATCTACCGCAAGAGTGACACCGCGAGAGTGACAGTGTCACAATCGCGATTTACTGTCGCACCAAACCCCCAACATCCCGAAACTTGACCAATTTCGATAACGAGCGCGAGGTTTGAACGATTAAAGATGGTATATCAATTTACTCAAAATTACAACATAGTAACAATCATTAAATGCATATAAAGGCTCATATTTTCAAATAGGTGCAATTAACGTATTTAAGGAAACAAATACTTACCTTATAAATTTACGGATGTTACAATGGCCCTTGGTGGATTGGGATTTATTAAAACAAAGTTGCCTGCAAAATTGTTTGGGGCCACATGCATTATTATTGCTCAAAATTCCGATCAACCCGATTAATTCGGCCAACTCAATCTGAAAAACCCCAAAAAAAAATTAAAACGAGGTAACCCGACACATAGTTGATATAAAATTAGACCAAATCGCTTCTATTGGGTTGGAAATGTGTAACGCCCGAATTTTCGGTAAGAATAACCCTTATGATCTCTGTATGTATATGTGTGGCTGTGACCCCTAAATGATAAAAAATATTAGAAGATAAACTTTGTCCCACATAGGAGCCAAAATAAAAATTAGAGCACTTAATAAACTCCAATCAGTTAACATTAAATGAATCATTTAATTGCTTGGGCCTTGGAGTGTGGTGATCTTAGTGGGCTCTCTTTGACATTAAATATACATATTAAATGTCTAAGATAGGGCCTTGGGGCTCTTGGGGTCTCGATGGGTCGCAGGGCACAGTCACAGTCGCGAGGTTGCAGGATACTATAGTACATAACGGGGGACAGTGTCCTTGTGACTGTGCCATTGGCACTATCCTAGGTCAAGAGGCGATTTTTGGATGCATTAAAGTGGCTCAACTACCATATTCATCAAAACTCTCATCATCAACCTAAGATCAAGTCTAGGACCTCATTAACTCCCTAGCCTCCATCTCCTTCTTAAAGAACATTTGGATTTCTAGGGTTTTCAACAAAACCCATATTGTGAGTTCATATTTACATTTTGAAACTTTATACATGTCAAAATAACATTTTTGAAATTCTAATCATCTCCCTACTTTTATTTACTTGTTGAGAAACTTTGACCTAAACTAGGGTTTTGGAGATTTTTAGGGTTTTCATCTTTTCTACTAAGATAAAGGGGTTTTTACCATGTGTGAGGTATAATGTGATTTCATATGCACATTTATGATGGATTACTTGAAGGGAACTTATTTGTTATTTATAAGGTTTTCATGCTATGGTGGAGTTAGTTGGTAATACAAATCTTTGTGAAGAAATAAATAGGTTTTGTTGTTGGGGTCGATGACCCTCTTAAAATGATATGATCTTTGAGACGGGTACTTTGAGAAAAATCTATGTATGAAAATGGAAAATGGCCATTATATGGCTCTTGAATGGATTAGGTTTCTTGGTGTTATTTATTGAAGGAAAAGTATTTATGGAAAAACGATTAATACTAATAATTATATTTTGATTATAGTTGGTTACAAAAGTAATTGTAACAAGTCTAGACTATTTCTAATGGATCCATAGGTATAAAGTCGACTTAATGTTTAGGTTAAATCCCGTTTGTAGCTAGTTGAGACATTGGACCCAAGGGTGACAATTTGGTATGGTTATGTGGGACCGGATACTAGCAGTGGGTCGTAAATGTATATCCTAGCAAATGGGCATGATTAGGATCATTGGGTTCCCTCCCCCACATCTGAGTAGGAGTCGGAGAACTCGTGGCCTTGATCCTAGTATGGTGAGCTCAATAACTTGGAACGTGGCCTACTTTTGTGTTCCGCCATAATCCTTGGAAAAGCGGGTCTCCTCCGTCATCGCAAGATGTATTTTGGACCGCAAGGTCACTATGTGGTTATTAACTCATTTGTCAACTCAACCCGTTGGAAAGGATTACTTATTGTTGTAATTTAATTATTTCCCCAAATTATTGTATAAACTGTATGTTCTCACTACGCTTTAAGCCTAACACTTTTTATCAAATGATGTGAATAACAGGTTCCCTTAGCGGTAGGTTGCCGAAGGTTTGAGTGTTGAGCGTGGGCGCTTGAGGCATTTTTGAGATGATAGAAAATTGGAGTCTTGACATTTAAATGACTTTATTATTTTGGGAATTTGGGTTGACAACTAATGTAATCTAGATACAATTTATTTAGATTAGTTTGTTGTTGATTTTCATATTCGTTCACAGGTTTTGTAAACGCTTTCACACATTTACCCTTTTGGGTGGTTTACTCCAATTTCAAACGTCATATTGCTGAATTTTCGAATTTTAAATTACTCTAAATTTTAGGGTGTTACAAGTTGGTATCAGAGCTCTAGTTTAAGTGAACTAGGCATGAATGTAAGATGTCTGGGCTTAAGCTGATATTATTAAGTATTGATTTGTGAGATTTGGGTAGAATTTCTAAAAGGGATTGGTCTTAGAGTCGACGAAAAATATGTTAATCGAGCGTTGTAGTGATGGTAACGAGAATTCTTACGTATCATATGTTCATAATTTCACTTAGCTAATGTTATTATGAGGATGTTTTACGTGAGTGTGCTTGGTTTACTGTTATTATGACAATTGGTAAATGTAGTAGTACGTTTCCTTCGTGCTTAATTCTGTTAGTCTCTTTCTTACTCCTTTCCTTGTCGTGTGTGGCAGATCAAAGATGGTTAGTATGCGCGGTAGACCGCATACGCTTGTGGATGGTGGAGAGGCGACCGTTTCGATGGTTGATCAGTCGGAGAGGCTTGAGGCCGCTATACGCGCATCTACCCAACCATTGCTAGGCGGAGGGCCTGAGATCATCCCACAGGTGGACCTAGCTTCGTCCAACCCAATCATGCGGGAGGTAACTCCCCAAACTGAGATGATGTCCAATCTAATGCAAATGATGAATGATGCGATGGCCAAGCAGCAGGAGTCTCTTCTGAAAATGTTTGAGGATCGCCATGTGAGCAACTGAAGGAATGAAAAGTTGCGGAAAACATTGAGGTGATTCGATCGGGTGGTACGGGACACGTGAACCGAACTGATGAACCAATAATTACCGAAGTGAGGCCAGACAAGAGAGCTTGCACGTATAAGTCCTTCTTAGGTTGCAGGCCACCGAAGTTCTCCGGTTCTGAAAACCATGTTGCTTGTATGAAGTGGATTCAAGAGATCGAACAGGCCTTCGACTCATCTTAGTGCGGAGAAGATCAGAGGGTGAAGTTTAATTCCCAGATGCTACGGGACACGACACTATCATGGTGGAATGTCACCAAGTCCACCCTCCCCCCTACTGTTTTGGCTCAACTGACTTGGGTCGGGTTCAAGAAGAAAATTCTGGACGAGTATTGTAATGAGAGGTCCTTGGACCACTTGAAGAAGAATTTCGGTCTCTCAAGAAGGGGAACTTGATGGTGAGGGAGTACACCCGTCAATTCATGGAGAAGTTAGGGTTAGTGTGGCATGTAGCCCCAACGGAGAAAGCAAAGATAAAGGCCTATCTCAAGGGCCTACCGACGGACATGATGTCTATGGTCCTCAAACTCTAAAGCCTCTAATCTCCGTGAGACAATAGAGGAGGCCTAGATTATGGAAGATGTATATGCTAGAGACAAGGTGGAGAAAGTGGTGGTGATAGGAGACAAGAGAAAGTGGGAAAGCAACCCCGAGCCTCCCAAGAGGCCAAGACCTTTCAGCGGGGGAAGAAGTTTTGACAATCGCCGAGAGGCACGGTGGTGCTTGAGATGCCGAAGCAAGCATCACGTCAATTGCAACTCCAACCCCACCTTGTGTGCCAAGTGTGGGAAGTCTGATCACACTACCATAGATTGCCCAGTGAAGGGAATCGTTTGTTTCGAATGCAAGATGCTGGGACACTTCCGAAAGGATTGTCCGAAATGGAAGACGGGGAGTACCTCGAATAAGAAGGAGAACCCTCCTAGGGTTCTGGGTCGAGCTTTTCAGATAATGGCCGAGGAGGCCAAGACATCCACCGACGTGGTATCGGGTACGTTTCTCCTAAACTCCGTACTTGCGCGTGTGTTATTTGAATCGGGTGCCAGTTTCTCTTTTGTATCCGATGCTTTCTGTCGTAAACTTGCCATGCCCACTACTAGTTTAGAAGAGGCTCTAGTGGTAGAACTAGCGAACGTTAGTCAAGTAGTGATTCGCGACGTCTTGAAGGGTTGCATCCTTGATGTTAAAGGGAAGAAAGTCTCTATCAACTTAATGCCTATGGTCATTGGCGGCTTCGATGTGGTAGTCGGTATGGATTGGTTAGCGGAGAACCAAACAGAGATCGTGTACTCCAAGAAATTAATCTAGCTACCCATTTCGAGTGACGATATGGTGGTGATTTATGGTGAAAGGATGAAGGGCGATGTAGCAATTATCACCATGGTGAAGGCACGAAAATGTTTAGTGAAAGGATGTTCGTCCTTCCTAGCATACATGATCGATGCCAAACTGGAGAAGAAGAAACTTGAGGATGTGAAGGTGGTACGCGAGTTCCCCGACGTGTTTCCGGACGACTTGCCCGATTTACCACCCGATCGTCAGATAGAGTTTCGAATTGACCTTATACCGGGGGCGGCTCCGATTGCTCGATCCCCTTACTGATTGGCGCCATCGGAGATGCAAGAAATTATGGCTCAACTCCAAGATCTTCTAGAGAAGTGTTTTATAAGATCGATCTTGTCACCTTGGGGAGCTCCGGTCTTGTTTGTTAAGAAGAAGGATGTCACAATGAGAATGTGCATCGATTACCACGAACTGAATAAGGCTATGGTGAAGAACAAGTATCCGCTTCCAATGATCGACGACTTGTTCGATCAACTCCAAGGAGCGGGGTGTTTCTCAAAAATTGATTTGCGTTCGGGATACCACCAACTGAAGGTGAGAGATGAAGACGCTCTGAAGACGACCTTTAAAACGTGTTACGGCCATTATGAATTCCTCGTGATGTCGTTTGGTCTAACTAACGCACGCGACGGTGTTTATGGATTTGATGAATAGAGTGTGCCAACCATTCCTCGACAAGTCGTCATTGTATTTATGTAACACCCTCGAATTTGGTAAGAGCAACTAATTAAAATTTTTAAACATAACATCAAGTAAGGGATGAAACTTTCTCTTACGATCCAAAACTCTATATGCCTCAACTACGAATTCTATAATTAAGCTTGAAAATTATAAAACTCCAATAATATGTACAACTAAATTGAAGTCGGGTGTCACTTAACCCAAATACAAGCTGCTCTCCATAACCTAATGCGGAAGACTTCAACAAGCTACTCACTCCTCGGGCGCACATAAGGCACTCCTCCCTTCACTGAGATACTAGAACTATTCCCAACCGGAACCTGTTGCACATGCCGACAAATAAAAAGGTTAGGCTAACGCCTAGTGAGCTCAGGAGTTTTACATTAGTAAATATTTTTAAAAATAATGAACTTCGCTTAAAATCATAACCTTTCAATTGATGTACTTTAAACGTAGAAACAACTCTTTTCCAATGTCATGCACTTTCAAAGATGGACACCTCATTTCAAACATGCTTTATAAATTGATGCAACTTAAACTAACTCGAAACATGAATATGAAATGAATCTCATTTAAGAAACGTGGATAAAACGTTATATCCCAAAACACCCAAATGCGGGTGGGGCAAAATACTCGACCCATGAATCATCATCAAAACCACATATACCGTACGTCCGAAAAGATGGACGCTAGGTCCAATACTCATGCGACCGTAAACGAAAGGAATCTAACTACCAAAACATGGGGATGACATAATTCATTCAAACCTTAATATACAAGGAGGAAGATCCAATATTAAGGTCCTCATTCACTGTCGACCATAAAAAACCAATGAAAACAACGTAAGATATCCTTATATTTAAAGTATTGATAATCGACAATGGGGGAGACCTGTATCCGTTGATGGTGGAGGAACACAAAAGTATGCCACCCATGCAACGTTAATCGCATGACACCTCACGACATCACAACCAGGTGTCCCTTCGACTTCTTTAACAAGTGTCACCCCAAGTCAGTTGACCTTGATGAAACATTCCGAAGAACTCCATCCCGAAGGCCCGACACACTTAAAGACTACCTCCCAGGCATTACTTCAAGCGGCGGAGGTCCTAGCGCCTACTTCCCCGGTAGCACTAACAGACTCAACCCTCCTGATGTCTTTCCCTAATGATGTTTTTCCCACACCCTAATGATGTCTTTCCCACCACGACTGCCTCCCTTTCCCAGGGGTTGCCTATGATTCGGTCCATCCTCGAGCTATATCTGAATGACTCCCACTAAGACTTTCATATTGAGTACCCACCTTGACATGGCTCACTCATACATGAGTATGAATCGAACTCTATTGCATCAATTTCTAACCATACAATTCTCGGTTGTCTCCCGACCTTAGGGAACGCGTATCAGCTCAAGGGCCACTCTTGACCTCCACTTCTCGTTGTCCAGATCGATCTGACTCAACAAAATTCCGTATCCGTATCCCAATAACCAACATTAACCCAAGTAATTCCCAAAATTACCACGTCGAGAAAATCATACGGATCAACACTTAATTACCACAATCTAACTTCCTTTAAGTCCTACCACCATGAGGTTAACATTTTCCACAATCCATCAGAAATGCTTCCAATGTTGGGAACTAAAGATTTGCTTAAGTATGATTACTACTGCTGAGACAGATTACTACTGCTAATCAAGGTTAATACTTCTTGAAGAAGTTACTACTGCTAAGCAGAATTAGTGCTGCTGGAGATTAGTACTGCTCAGAGTGGTTAATGCTGCTACAACTTAATACTGCTTATGAGATGAAGACTCAGTATGGAAGGAAGACAGCTGTATAGAAGACTTGCTAAAGTAAAGGAGATAATTATGGACTGAAGATCAATTGTATTTTGATAATTATCTTGTAATATGTCTTGTATAAATAGTATAGAAGTCTTTGATAGAATTAACTTTTGATTGATGAGTTTTTAGAGAGAGAATTAATCTCAAGGTTTATAATCCTAGTTATAGAGAAGTAGAATTCGTCTTGGTGAGCCTGTTCATCAAGATTGATGTTTTGTTTGAAAGCTTGTAACTTTAATCATTCAATAAAGTTTACAAGTTGTGATTTCTGATTCATTGTTACATTGATAGTTGAATATTAAAGTGTTATTCCGCAACTCCTTTAATATTGCTTCTGAGTTTATTATTCTTGTTAAGAATTAGATCCTGACAAGTGGTATCAAAGCAAGCATTCTCAGAAACCTTCATTCATCATGGACAACACAGGTGAATCAAACAATACTTTTGTCTCAAAGGTTCCCATGCTCAAACCTAATGAGTTTGACATGTGGAAAATTCGAATCAAGCAGTACATCCTCCTTACAGACTGTTCTATGTGGGACATTGTTGAGAATGGTCCCTCTGCTGAAGGTAAAATTGGACAAGATGGCAGAAGACCACCTCCAAAAACTGATGGTAAGATGAAAGTCAGACAGTTGGAGATGAAAGCCTTAAGCACCCTACTTTTGGCCATTCCGAATGAGTATCAACATCAGTTTCAACACTGCACAGATGCTCAGATTCTATGGAATGGTTTAGAGAAGAGATTTGCTGGTACCAAGAGCACTAAGAGGAATCAAAGGGATATTCTCAAGCAACAATATGAGAATTTTACATCTTCAAAGAATGAGTCTATGACTCAAACTTTTGACAGATTTAATAAGCTAATTGGTGAGTTGGCTACTGTTAGAGTTCATATGGAACAAGATGATGTCAACCGCAAGTTTCTCAGATCTCTTGGAGATGAATGGACCATGTACACTGTCTCATTCAGACAGAATGACATGTTGGAAGAAAAGGAACTGGATGATCTGTATAATGATCTGAGAGTGTTTGAATCTGAGGTGGAAGCAAAGAAGAAGCCTACTGGATATGTGCATAATGCTGCACTCCTATCAGCATCAATTGATTCCATGGCTAATCCTGAATCAGTTAATGCTGCCAGTGGAGTAAATCAAGAAAAAGGCAATGAATCTATTTTTGAAGCCTTTCTTTCCAGCCATGGTAATTCTTCTTTAATCAATGATGACTTAGAGCAGCTTCATCTTGATGATCTTGAAGAGATGGATATCAAATGGCCGATGGCCATGCTTTCCATGAGGGTGAAGAAAAACTCATCAAGAGGACTGGGAGGAACAACTTCTCCCCAAGAAGAGAAGATGGAGCAGGCTTTGATAAGTCAAAGGTGGAATGCTACAAGTGTCATATGAAGGGACACTTTGGCAGGGAATGCAGAAGTGGAGTGTCTCACAACAACCACCAACAAGCACAGACTGGAAGCTTCAACCAGAACAGAAACTCAGCTCAAGCTCTTGTTTCTCAACAAGGAATGGGGTTTGACTGGAGTGATCAAGCTGAAGAGGCCATTCAAAATCAAGCTCTCATGGCAGAAGTATCAGATCTCCCAACTGAGGTACTTTCTAATCTCTGTTCTCAAACTTGCATAGACACTGTTAAAAGGTACAGGGATCACAACCAGAATATGAGTGATGACCTTAAGAGGTTAGAAAAGGATAGAAAAGACTATGTGAGAATTGTTGAGAGGTTTGAGGAACAAATAAAAGGTTTCCAAGCCAATGAACTTCAACACACATATGATACAAATTACTGGAAATGGGAGAATAATGATCTAGAAATCCAACTGACAAAGTCCAAGGAGGAGAATGAAAAGTTGAGAGGAGAACTAGACAAGGTTAAGCTAGATGTGGAAAAGTTTTCATATGCCTCTAAAGCCATGGATTCAATTCTAAAGGTCCAAATCCATGATAAGCTTAAACCAGGAATTGGGTGCAATACCACACCACCACCATACAACAACAACTACATCCCTCCTAAATCAGACTTGCTAGAGACTATGGATAAGAAGGACTTGCATGTGGGAGCCACTAAGATAGATCCTTTAGATGAAGTAGTTGTTGAGGACAAGACTGAGAAAGAAGCTGGTAAGAGTAAGGATAACACTGTGAGTGGTGAGATTCCCTTAGAAAATAACATTCTTACCAATGAGGGTGGTGGAAGAGATTGGGTCAAATCCAATGGTGTAGAGAATACTGAGGGAAAGTCCAAAAAGGTTCATTACAAGCAGACTACAATTGTGAATCCTGTTCCTTGCAAACAGTGTGCATGTAATAAATCTGAGTCCCTAAAACAGGATAAAAGGAGGGGAAATCAAAGAAATTGGAATAATCAGTGGGCTCAGAAACAAGGAGTTGATCTGAGCATAATCATCAGACCAAAACCTTGTTTCATATGTGGCAAATTGAATCATCTTGCCAAACACTGTTATTTTAATCCAACTAACCAAAGGCTAAATTTTCAAAGATCTATGCAAAAACCCTTTTGTTATAGGAAGAATGAAAGGAACCATGTGGCTAAGAAACATGTTAAATCTAAAAGCCATATGAAGAAAAATACTGTAAAAGAGAGTGTCAAGATGTGGGTTCCCAAAAGCACTAAAACTTGTTAGTACTGCTACCACAAATAGTGCTGCTGACAAAGATAGTGCTGCCAGAAGCAATACTACTGCTATCAATGTTAGTGCTGCTAACATTGTTAGTACTTCTTCAAATGTTAATAATGCTAACTCTGTTAGTGCTTCTAACAAGGTTAGTACTGCTAAACCTGTTAGTGCTGCTAACTTTGTTAGTACTTCTAAAATTAGTATTGCTTCTAGTGTTTGTGCTGCTAGACCAATCATCTTGACAAAGTACTCCAGTAAAGAGTGCTCTGATTTTAAAAATCTCATCAAAAAGGAGTGTAAATACTTTGATGAGAAAGGGAGACCCAAGACCACTTTGGATTGGGTTCCCAATCAATACTAATTGATTTATCTTATGTGCAGGGCAATCAACAGCTCAAGGGAAAAAGCGTCTGGCATGTTGATAGTGGTTGCTCTAGGCACATGACAGGGAACATGGCTTGCCTAAAAAATTTCAAGAAAATTGATGGAGGACATGTTGCCTTTGGTAATACTCCAGATAGAGGTAAGATTAGTGGTAAGGGTGATGTAACAAAAGGTAAGATGACCTTTGAGGATGTTTTCTATGTTGAGCAGTTAAGGTACAACCTGTTAAGTGTATCACAGGTTTGTGACAAAAAGCATAGTATATTATTCACTAATTCAGAATGCATTATACTTGCTCCTGGTTTCAAGGTAGTTGATGAAAAGATGATACTACTAAGAACTCCCAAAAAGGATAATGTCTATTGTTTGGATATGGAAAATGTTTCAACTGATTCATCCCTAAATTGTCTTGTTTCAAAAGCATCTTTGGATGAATCATCTCTTTGGCACAGAAGGATGTGTCACATGAACTTTAAAACAATGAATAAACTTGTTAAAAATAACCTTGTAAGAGGTTTGCCTTCAAAAGTCTTTTCATGTGAAGATCATTGTGTTGCTTGTCTCAAAGGCAAACAACACAAAACTTCTCATAAGTCCAAAGAAGTGAACACAATTTCTTCTTCTCTTCAGTTGTTGCATATGGATCTGTTTAGTCCTACAAATGTTATGAGTATAGGTAAGAAATCATACTGCTTAGTTATTGTTGATGATTACTCTAGATTTACTTGGGTATATTTTCTAAGGACTAAGTATGAGACAAGTGGACTGATCAAATCCTTTATCCTAAGAATTGAAAACCAAACAAATCAAAAGGTAAAAGTCATTAGGTCAGACAATGGTACTGAATTTAAAAATCTTGACCTAAACACCTTTTATGAAGAAAAAGGAATTGAGAGGCAATACAGTGCTCTTAGGACTCCACAACAAAATGGTGTTGCTGAGAGAAGGAATAAGACACTGATTGAAGCTGCTAGATCTCTGTTAGCTGATTCAAAACTTCCAATTAATTTCTGGGTTGAAGCAGTTAATACTGCTTGCTATGTCCAAAACAAAGTTCTAGTAGTCAAGACTAAAAACAAGACACCATATGAGCTTTTAAATAAAAGAAAACCATTTATTGGATTTTTCAAACCTTTTGGGTGTCATTGTACCATTCTCAATACCAAAAATCACTTAGGAAAGTTTGATAGCAAAGCAGATGATGGATTTCTTGTTGGTTACTCATCTCAGAGTAAGGCCTACAGAGTATTTAATTCTTCTTCTAGAATAATTGAGGAAAGTGACAATGTCAAATGCAATGAGAACACACCAAATCCTATTGGTTCAGGTCCTCAATGGCTATTTGACATTGACTCACTAACTAACTCTTTGGGTTTCAGTAGTGATGATCTTGCAGGTTCAGGAAGTAGAGGATCAGGAGAAGAACAAGTACAAAATAGTATTCCTCAATCTGTGATCTTTCCATTACCTACAATGGACCCTGTTGAAATCTGTGAAAAGGAAACTGTTACTGAACCAATTCAGAGTGAAGAAGAAAGAAGAGATGAGGAGAACTCAGAGCATGAAGAGCCAGAAGCAGCTGATGTGATTCCCTCAGCTGACTTAAATGATTCCAATTTAGATGTGGGAATTAATGAAGAACCTAGTCATCAGACAAGAACTCAGAAGATTCATCCTCCTGATTTGGTAATAGGAGACATTTCTTCTCCTATGATGACAAGGAATCAAAGCAGACTTCAAGTTTTGCAGGATCAACAACATACAGTACTCTCTTGCTTTCTATCTCAAATTGAGCCTAAGAGGGCTCATGATGCAAGGAAATATTCCAGTTGGATAGAAGCCATGCAAGAAGAGTTACTATAGTTCAAATTGCAAGATGTTTGGGACTTGGTGGACCTTCCAAAAGGTCATAGAGCTATTGGCACCAAGTGGATTTTCAGAAATAAAAAGGATGAGAGAGGAATAGTAATCAGGAATAAATCAAGGCTAGTGGCACAAGGGTACACTCAGGAAGAAGGCATAGACTATGAGGAAGTGTTTGCTCCAGTTGCAAGGGTAGAGGCAATTAGGCTGTTTCTAGCCTATGCTTCATTTATGCAGTTCAAGGTATATCAAATGGATGTGAAGAGTGCCTTTCTATATGGAACAATTGATGAAGAAGTATATGTGTGTCAGCCCCTTGGATTTGAAAATCCATCATATCCTGATAGAGTGTACAAACTTAAGAAAGCACTCTATGGTCTACATCAAGCCCCAAGAGCATGGTATGATACTTTGTCTACCTATCTCTTGGAAAATGGGTTTGAAAGGGGAATAATTGACAAAACCCTTTTCATCAGAAGAAGTAAGAAGGACATCCTACTTGTTTAGATCTATGTGGATGATATCATCTTTGGATCCATAAAAGATCAAATATGTAGAGACTTTGAAGAGTTGATGCACAAGAGCTTCAAAATGAGTTCAATGGGTGAACTTACTTTCTTCCTTGGGCTTCAAGTGAAACAGCAGAAAGATGGGATTTTCATAAGTCAATCAAAGTATGTGAAAGACATCCTGGACAAATACGGTTTATCAGACTCAAAGCCAGCAAGCACACCTATGGAAACACACAAACAGATCACTGCTGATCTTGAGGGGGAGGATGTTAATGTCCATCTTTGTAGATCAATGATTGGATCTCTCATGTATCTCACAGCCTCAAGACCAGATATCATGTTTCCAGTGTGTGTGTGTCCCATGTTCCATGTCAAGCCGAAGCAGTCACATCTTTAAGCTGTTAAGAGGATTTTCAGATACTTAAGAGGGCAACCTAGATTAGGTCTTTGGTATCCTTATGAATCTTCTTTTGACTTGATTGCATATTCAGACAGTGACTTGGGTGGTGCTAATATGGATAGAAAGTCTACTTCAGGAGGATGTCAATTTTTGGGTGCAAGACTAGTATCTTGGCAGTGCAAGACTAGTATCTTGGCAGTGCAAGAAGCAAACCACAATGTCTTTATCCATAACAGAAACTGAGTACATTGCTGCTGCAAGTTGCTGCTCTCAGGTTCTATGGATTCAGAATCAAATGTTGGACTATGGGGTAACCTTTCTTCACACTCCAATCTTCATTGACAATAGCAGTGCTATTAGCATTGTTAAAAGTCCAGTCAAGCACTCCAAAACAAAGCACATTGAAATCAACACCTAGTGAGTTTCAGTCAAGACTACTCAAGCTCGATGGCATCAATGGCGTTTATTGATGAACACAACGAGATTGCAATGCTTCAAAAGCCTAAGCAGGCTGCTGGATTTCATCAAATAGTCGATTTTCTCAAGTCCAGCCATATCACTCATGCTCTTACAGTGTCACCCTCAATCTACATCGAGCACCAGAAGCAATTCTGGGCCAATGCCACCGCTATTACTGAAAATGGTGTGCAGGTTATCAAGACAAGGGTATGTGACAAACCCTTGACAGTTTCTGAAGAGGTAATTCGCATCAGTCTATGACTAGACGATGCCTCAGGTATCTCATCTATCTCTAATGATGATCTGTTTTCCACTCTCACTAGAATGGGGTATAGAGGCCCATTGGGTGTTTTCAAGTTCTCCAAAGCTAATTTTTCTCCCCAATGGCGTTTCTTTGTCCATACCCTTATGCATTGCATTTCTAGAAAAACTACTGGATGGAGTGAGTTCAGTAGTACCATTGCTTATGTTTTGGTCTGCTTGGCCACTGCCAGAAAGTATAATTTCTCAAAAATGATTTTCAATGACCTTGTGTCAAACTTGGGGAATAAAAAGAGTTTCTTTATGTATCCAAGATTTGTCCAGGCAGTTATAACCACTGAATTGACGGATATGCCTTAATTTGATGAGGTATATGTACCTAAAATCCCCAAGGGCAAGGTCTTTTCAAATATGAAGAGATCTCCCATGGACCCGGAAGGAGTTGACACCCCATTGTTCTCTACAATGATGGTGGTGTCCTACAATCAAGAAGGTATGGCTTCAGGGTCAAGGCCCTCATTAGACCATCCCAATGAGAGCCAATCCCAACCTTCAATCACTATATCAATCCCTTAGTCCCTTCTTCAAAAACCATCTTCACCCATAACCAATACTTACATAAGGAAAAAGGTAAAGAAGGCTTCTTCCCTTCTTGTACCTTCACCCACAAAGCCTTCAAGCCCTCTAATGAATAATTATCCATTAGAGAATATCTATAGGGAAACCACAGGGGTGTCTCCCAACCCCAAGGAGGTGCTCACTGAGGAAATGCATGAGCATATGGGTGAGAAGGCTGCCACTACTCCTGCAAGCACAGAGGAGGACAGTGGTAACTTCAATAAGACCTCCCCCATGGCAACTTTGGATGAGCAATAATCCAAAGGTCCTAGGTGCCAAGAAACCAAGGGGGTGGAGGGTGCTTCTGCTAGGCAGAAGACTTCCACTACTAAATGTTCCAATGATCCTTCAAAAGGGGGTAACACTCCTGGAGAAGGTAAGGATAGATATAACTACCAAGAATTGATGGATACAATGCGCAACATTAATCTAGATGTCATCAAACAAGGAGAGACATAGAGGAGATGAAATTGGTTATTCTGTCTCAACAAGTGCAGATTACCAAACTGAAGAAGCTAGTTTGTCTTGAAGAAGAGGGCAGATGCTTTCAAAAAGGGGGAGAAACAGGATGAAAAGGAGAAAATCGGTCCTAGTGGTATGGAAGCACAATTTGAGGGGGAGCAGAATAGGGAAGCAGAAACTGTTAAACAAGCAGCAGTAACATAAAAAGAACAAGTAGCAGTAACTGAAAAAGATCAAGCAGTAGTGACAGGGCTATCTGTTGAAGAGTTGGAAATTGCAGAAACATTAGTCAAAGCCAGGAATGACACTCCTAAGGCTACTCAAAAGGCCAAGGGAGTGGTCATTAAAGAAGGAGCTATTGAACAGAAAAGAACAAAAATCAGTGAGGCAGAATTAAAGAGGAAAGGAAAGGAAAAGATGGAAAAATCTGCACAACCACCAAAGAAACTGAAACAGATTGAACAAGATGAGGAATTGGCTAAGAAGCTGCAGGCTGAGCTACAATAAGAAGAAGAGACTCAACAGGTCAAAGATAGACAGATTGCTCTAGATCTGTCTACTAAGCTGAATGAGGAGTATCAAAAGAGCCTGAAAATTGCAGCTGAGGCCAAGAAAAGTATAGTAAAAGCAACCAAGCACAGAATGCCTTCAAAGATTCAGAAAAGACAACCCTCTAAGACCTTTTTGGTCAATCAAGAAAGGAGAAAAATGATAAACTTTCTGAGAGGCTCAATTGGTGTAAAAGGGGAGATGTTTGCTAACATGGCATACAACAAAGTTGAGGAGCTGTATAACAAGGAAATGGCAAAACTTAAGGGGATTCCTCTCAAAGGGAAGAAGCAGAAAGGAGGATGAAAGAAAGGTATGATATCAACATCCAACAACCCTTTCCTGAGGAAACCACTCCTTTAAAAGAGAAAGCAGAAGAAAAGAAGGAAGAGCAAGTTGATGTAGAAGCCAAATCTGCAAAGAGAGTGAAAACTCTAGCCTCCAAGAAACAGTTCAAAAAGCCAAGGATTGAAGAAGTAGAAAAAGAGGCAGAACCATCTGTTGCAGGTCATACAGAACAATCAAGTCAAAGTGCACAACAATCAAGTCAATCTAATGTACATTTTGAGCTTTACATGACTATAACAGATGATGAACCAGTACAAGCTGATCCCATTTCTATGAAAGCACCTGAAATCATCTTTTGGGATATCTTGGAAGATCAAAGAAAGAAATACTTCAGGATTAAGAGAATGGGAGACATATATGAAGTGTATTCTACTTGGGGGAGAATCATTGGAAGCTGTTCAAGATCAGATCTAGAAGAGATGTTTAAAGTTGGAATGAGTCTATATGAAAAGGATCTGACAGGAGAAGAAATGAGCTTAATCAGATTAGCCATGGAGTACTTGTGTATGATGTTTGATCCTAGCAAAGTTCAACATGTGATCAGAGATTTGCATCTAAAGAATAAATTCCAAAGAATAGAAAACTGGATGATATTTGAAAGGTGTGGAGTCTATGTCATCACTGTAGACAGAGCTTATCATGAGTACTACTTGGTTGATAAGATCTATGATCATAGCAAGGGTAAACTGCAAGTAATGTTGAATGCCAAGCTTACATGTTCAAAGAATTCAGAAATGGCAAAGATTGTGGTAAGCAGAATCATCAATCAAAGCTTGGGTTTGGATCCTAATCTAGGGGTGTAAATCTAGGTTTTGAAAGCATCTTGAAGACCTTATCTGAAGAACTTGACTTTTCTTTCTAAAAGTCAAGTTAGGGGGAGATTGTTGGGAACTAACGATTTGCTTAAGTATGATTACTACTGCTGAGACAGATTACTACTGCTAATCAAGGTTAATACTGCTTGAAGAAGTTACTACTGCTAAGCAGAATTGGTGCTGCTGGAGATTAGTACTGCTCAGAGTGGTTAATGCTGCTACAACTTAATACTGCTTATGATATGAAGACTCAGTATGGAAGGAAGACAGCTGTATAGAAGACTTGCTAAAGTAAATGAGATAATTATGGACTGAAGATCAATTGTATTTTGATAATTATCTTGTAATATGTCTTGTATAAATAGAATAGAAGTCTTTGATAGAATTAACTTTTGATTGATGAGTTTTTAGAGAGAGAATTAACCTCAAGGTTTATAATCCTAGTTCTAGAGAAGTAGAAGTCGTCTTGGTGAGCTTGTTCATCAAGATTGAGGTTTTGTTTGAAAGCTTGTAACTTTAATCATTCAATAAAGTTTACAAGTTGTGATTTCTGATTCACTGTTACATTGATAGTTGAATATTAAAGTGTTATTCCGCAACTCCTTTAATATTGTTTCTGAGTTCATTATTCTTGTTAAGAATTAGATCCTGACATCCAAACATTCCAAGGATTACTGACCTTGAATGAACAAGTCGGCTTGCACTGAGCCGATCCCCAGAAGATTTAAAGTTGACACCTAACATGGAACTAAATTCCGACAAACAAATCACCATAATTTCCTTATTCCTGAAGACTCACCCGGATGGTACAAATCCGACCCATGCATGACGTTGAAAATCGACCCATCAGTTCATATCCTACCGAAATCAAGCAACCACATAATGATTTATCCCGAAGATTTACCGAAACAGAAAGATCACCACTTAAATATCTAGGAGAATACACAAATCTACTACTTCAATTATTTGTGTCTGTACCGATTCATAAACTGAAATCCAAAATTCGAAACTGACCACGGGTCGGTTAATCCGACACTTCATTTTCCAAGGACTCCTCTAGACCCGATTACAACTCCTTTCATGGAAGGGATTCAAATCTACAGCTCTAATGAGTTCAAAGTTTTTCAACTACTATGCAAATTTGTAATTTTGTAATGCTTTTAAACACAAGAGTTTTATAACAATTTATTATACGCGTATAACCCACTACTGTTTACTCGATAATTTCGTGAAGTGCCAATAAACACCACACTTATTACACAAAAAAACATTTCAAAAAGCATTTAATCGTTACTCACGCTAACAATGATAGTAAACAAGGGTACACAACAAAACTTTTTCAAAGGGACCACCATGGTCCTAGCATGCATCAATCTATGCCGTAAAATGACATGAAAGATTATTTGTATAAACTTCAAAATAGGAACTTCATAATTTCAAGCTACAAAATTTATCCTTTTGACCATAAAATGACGTGGAAACAAATCCTCCCGACAAGACCTACCTGCCTCAGATTATTTTACAATTTTGCAAGACGATAAGTGTTTGTGATTTGGTCAAACATAAAATAGTTCAGATCGACTTCAAACTTTTAACCGCACGGATAAAATGCTCTTTGGCCAAAAATGGTGACTATAATGCCACGAATACAAGTAAGTCAATATAGTGCATTGCGTGGGACTATAACAATAAAATTCACAATCGAAGTATGCTTAAAACAACAGTTCAATCCGAATGTTCCTAGATCTTTCATATGCTTACTCACACACAAGTGTAAATCAATCCAAATGCCAAATAGTGTACAAATATACTTGTATAAAACTCAAGATGCAATCATGCGACATTACGACTCTTAAGACATCCCGTACGGTTGCAAAATGACTCATGCACAACCCGCATAAGACGATGATGTTAAACAACAACCCGAAAGTTAATGCACACAATAAATCAAATATACGTGTTCCAAAATTTTATCTACGCGACGAAAAATGTCGTAAAATAAATGCTATAAAACCCAACTGAATTTTTATAAAACTCATTAACGCTAAAATCGAACGGTGTCAAAATTTTCGTTTCCCAACATAAAGCATAAAACGACCATATGTCTAAAATGTTAGAATTCTAAGAGTCTCCCTTTCGTTGCAATGTAAAATAAAGTGACACTATTCACAAAACCTACATGAGACACGACGCCTAATAACCCGTAAATTAATACGCCAAAAAACTAAACTTACGCATTTCAAGTTCACTTACGCGTAGCAAAACGTCATAAAATAGTATTTCATAAAACTCGACAAAACTCACACGGAATAAAATTTCCAAGAAAACTCCGACGCGAAAACACGGGAATAACTTTTCCTTTAGAACCTTAACATACGTGGAGGAGATCCAATGTCAAGGTTAAAATTTCTCAGTTACTTTCCCGATACCCTAAATAACATTAAACACATATATTACAATGCCCCAAAAATAGCGTTAGGCACGAAACGGGGATGAAGAGATTTTCAATAAAAATATTTTCAACCACGTGCAACAAAACAATTTCATGCATGCTTAAACTCACGGTTTAAAATCTGATGTGTACTAAATGTTTTACTAAGACTTCGTAACATAACTCACTTTATGCTTTGAAAACATGAGAAACATTTGATGCAAACTTATTTTAGAAATAGAGTTCATGCATAGATTTGGTCGGTACTAAACATCTTAGGACCACGCTTCTCAATTTTCCTAGCCACACTATCGACATCCGGATGCATCAAACATCTCAATGCAATAATCACGCTAATCTGATTAACTTACAATTTCTCCTTGAGTTAAAGCCAATTTATCAAGCCTATGATTCTAATTCCCCCAGTAATTCCGACCCAAAATGTCAACTTAGTGTATTCATCGTACTTAACCATCACTTCAAGGTGACAATACTATAAGCACCAACTCTTCTATTGACTACACGCTTAGAAACTCATTTACTGCCCCAACGGTCATCATACCAAGGCAATTTAAGTATACATATGTAACATGTAGGTTCACCATAACACTGGTCAGGTGCCATTATGAATGTACCGTATATGATCATCCTTGTTATCCTCGACAAGTTTCCCGTTTCTAGCGGCTCTATCAATCCCAAAGTATCTTATCTTAAGGTACCTAATGGTGCAACCTCACTTTCGATCACTTTAAAGAACACTAGTTTGAGTCTAGGCGCTAAAAATCAACACCTAATTTTTTCAAACTTAAGCTCTGATACCAACTTGTAACACCCTTGAATTTGGTAAGAGCAACTAATTAAAATTTTTAAACATAACATCAAGTAAGGGATGAAACTATCTCTTACGATCCAAAACTCTATATGCCTCAACTACGAATTCTATAATTAATCTTGACAATTATAAAACTCCAATAATATGTACAACTAAATTGAAGTCGGGTGTCACTTAACCCAAATACAAGCTGCTATCCATAACCTAATGTGGAAGACTTTAACAAGCTACTCACTCCTCGGGCACACAAAAGGCACTCCTCCCTTCACTGAGATACTAGAACTATTCCCAACCGGAACCTGTTGCACATGCCGACAAATAAAAAGGTTAGGCTAACTCCTAGTGAGCTCAAGAGTTTTACATGAGTAAACATCTTTAAAAATAATAAACTTCTCTTAAAATCATAACCTTTCAATTGATGTACTTTAAACGTAGAAACAACTTTTTTCCAATGTCATGCACTTTCAAAGATGGACACCTCATTTCAAACATGCTTTATAAATTGATGCAACTTAAACTAACTTGAAACATGAATATGAAATGACTCCCATTTAAGAAACGTGGATAAAACGTTATATCCCAAAACACCCAAATGCGGGTGGGGCAAAATACTCGACCCATGAATCATCATCAAAACCAGATATACCGTACGTCCGAAAACATGGACGCTAGGTCCAATACTCACGCGACCGTAAATGAAAGGAATCTAACTACCAAAACATGGGGATGACATAATTCATTCAAACCTTAATATACGAGGAGGAAGATCCAAAATTGAGGCCCTCATTCACTGTCGACCATAAAGAACCAATGACAACAAAGTAAGACATCCTTATATTTAAAGTACTGATAGCCGACAACGGGGGAGACCCGTATCCGTTGAGGGTGGAGGAACACAAAAGTATGCCACCCATGTAACGTTAATTGCATGACACCTCACGACATTACAGCCAGGTGTCCCTACGACTTCTTTAACAAGCGTCACCCCAAGTCAACTAACCTTGATGAAACATTCCGAAGAACTCCATCCCGAAGGCCCGACACACTTAAAGACTACCTCCCAGGCATTACTTCAAGCGGCGGAGGTCCTAGCGCCTACTTCCACGGTAGCACTAACAGACTCAACCCTCCTAGCGATCACTTGCAAAGTTTCTGGTCATAAAACATGGGTACCAGAGTTTAACCCCGCAGTACCCAACTGACCACCAAAAACAGACTGACTTACATGCCTATGGATCCAATGCAACACAGTCTAACATTACATGCCTAACCCGAAATTACCAACGCACCCGAGCATGTAACCAACACCAAAATGCAACAAGGTATATTGGTACGTACGTCATGATGGAGCTACTTGAGCCAATCAAAACCGGACATGTGTCCTCAAGACTCTTTTAAGTCGACACCGAACCAAAATGCTCAAAACTCCTTTTGACCAATGATTAACACTTTTCAGTTAATAAACGTACTCAACCCATGCCATGTAATCACACGCTCCAAAATAATTGAATAGACTCCAACACAGTTTAAGTCATGACAAAAGGTTTTACAAATAGGTTTATACTATTTATCCGTTCAAAACGTCCCATAACACAAAATTATACCTTTTACCCAAACAAGCACTAAAATGCTATTTTACCCAATAAGTTCCATTTAAGCAATAATTCGTCAAGAACACTTTAAAATGACTCATTGTCCAAGATATTCCAAAAATCCCAAATATGGGGTTTTACAAGGTTTATGAAGCCAAACACTCAGATGATCAAAACCCACCAAATAACTCAATAAATAACAGTTTCATGTAAAACACATAAAGACTTTAAAATAAACATTTTGGCATGTACAACATTTTCACAAATCAACTTGAACTCACCTTGCTAAATGTCGGTCCACATTATTATCAAGTTCTTATCGACACAAATGATTTACCAACCTGTTTGATTAATAACCAATCGATTACAAGGTTGAATAAGATTTCGGTTTGAAGCGCTCGACTTTTCTCTCTGATGAATAGTAAAACACCGTGAGTGTGTGTGTTGTATGTTATCTGATCTCTCTCTAACTTCCTCAACACACTTACTACATAATATCTAAAGAAAGATATTATATCTAAACTAAATAATATCCTAAAATATCTATTAATTAGATATTTAGGAATAATACAAAATACAATAATTAAGACAATAATTAACTTTGACAATTATTACAAACTTAACATGAGACTAATATCGAGAGTGGCTTTTCAGCTTTAGCTTCAGATTCCAGTCTTCAGATTGGATGATTTTGAATCCAATAAATCTGTGATCTAACAATCTCCCTCTTTGGATCAAGATCATTACTAAAATGATTTAGCAACTCAGTCTTCTATTTCAGCTCAGAAGATGGAATCTCCTTCTTTAGCTCAGAATGCTTTAGCAAAGTATCTTCAAAGAAATTTCTCTAAAATCAGCATGTCTTCAGAATACTTTGATCTCTCGCATTTCTTTGTTAGCTCTTCTCTTTTCCAATCTTGTAATGTAATGGACATTTCTTCAAGCTTTAGGTTCTCCCCCTTTTTGATGAATAGAGAAACGATTTCATCAAAACTCTGAGTAAGAAATGTCTTTCATTTGGAGCCTCTAATCCGTCAATTCAAAAGATATTCATCCAGACCTTTGCAAATCCAGACTAAATAATCGTGTAACACCTGAATCAACAAATGAATCAGTTAAAATGCCTGTGAGTAACACTAAGTCACTGTGTGTAATGAATACACATGGTAAAGGAGCTTTTTGATGTTCACTCCCCCATGGCTTCCATTCAATCATCGAAACACCACAAAGGCAATTTCTATAAACGTTATGATAGAGAAACAAATTCCTTGTGTGCTCGTGCATGTGATAGAAAGAATTAAGCACGGATGATTGCTTATAGGCTCAAAATTGTGTAAACCACTAAGACAACAGTAATTTAAACACAGACTCAATGTGAATTATTGAAGTGCGAAGGTGGGGCATACTTCCTTCTTTTCAATATCCAGATTTTCCAAATGAAAATCAGATAGCAAATGTGCTGCTTCCCCTTTGAAAATGTGAAACACTTTCTATTTGAGAAGAAAATGAGTAGTTGGTGAGGTTTGATCAAGAGTTGGCATGGGCTAGTTCTCTGTTTCAATAATGTTCACCAAAGAAATGTGAAACACTAGAAATATGGCTGCGCGGCTCAGAAAGTAGTTGGTGGAGAGTTCTGATGTTCTTTTAACTCTGTTCTCACACCCTCTTTCTTTTAAACATTCAACTTACTCTAACCAAACTCTCTTTTTCATTATTGCTCATCACACAACCCACACTCATTTCTTTTAAATCCTCACACTCTATCACTATGGATTAACTTCTTGGGTAGAAATCACTGGTTAAGGTGATTCCATAGAAGTTGTGTTAAGTCATAGCACAATGAAATCATGTTTTCTTATTATGCATATGATGTTCAATTTGGTATAACTATTTCAGTTAAAGCACAAATAGATCTTGAAAACATTTAAAATCACACTTCCAATTCATGAAATCGTTTTGAGATTCAGGAAGTGGTTTGAACTTTTAAGAACAATGTTTTCTATGATTGAAAGTTGTCCACCTTTCAACCATATATGAGATTAAGATAAGGAATGATACCTTTTGAGTGCAATATTACATCTCATGAAGTTAAGATTAAAGTCATAAAGATATGATCTTGTAAGCATCTCTCAAAATCTGCAAAAGTCTTATGTCATAGTTAAAGCGAATTTATTCACTAAAAATAAAAATGACAAAAAGCAGTAAAACAATTAAAGTATGAGTCCTGATCAGAAATAATCAGAAGTCATATCCATACTCCTTTGATTTGAAAAGCTCCCCCTAAAATCATGCATTACAAAAATTTGACATAAAAGGTAAATGCAAAAATTTTATGAGCTCCCCCTCAAAATAACAATGATCATCTTTGGAGTTTCTTCTCACAATCCCCCTTAGATCATGAACAGTCTATGAAATGTGCAGATATCTTGCAGAAATGAAGAAATGATGAAAAATTTACAATAAGAAACTTTAATAGGTAACCGCCGATTAGGTCTTAAGATTTAACATACCAAGCTTAGAGACAAGAAAATTGAATCTCTTTTCGTCTAAGGGTTTGGTAAACAAATCTGCAAGCTGATAATCAGTTTTTACAAAGTAAAGTTCAATTGTTTCTTTTTCGACATGATCTTTTATAAAGTGATACATGACATCGATGTGTTTGGTCTTTGTATGCTGAACAGGATTAGCTGTTATCGCAATTGCGCTCTTCGAGTCACAGTATATCGGGATATGGTTGAAGTGAAAACCATAGTCTCGCAGTTGAGTTCTCATCCACAAGACCTGAGAACAACAGCTAGCAGCAACTACATATTCTGCTTCGGCCATTGAAGTTGAGACACATAATTGTTTCTTCGATGCCCAACTGATGAGTTTATCACCGATGAACTATATATGACCTGATGTGCTCTTCCTGTATAACATGCAACCAGCATGATCTGCGTCTGTATATGCTGTTAGTTCAAAACTAGTATCTTTAAGATACCACAGACCAAGATCTGCAGTCCCCTTCAGATACCTAAAAATGCGCTTAACGACAGACACATGGGATTCTTTAGGATTATCCTGATATCTTGCACATAAACATGTTGAAAACATTATATTTGGCCTACTGGAAGTGAGATACATCAAAGAACCTATCATCCCTCTATAAGTCCTAGCATCAACAGCCTTTCCCGAAGGATCGGTGCCAATCTTAGTACCAGGTACCATCAGGGTACCAATCGGTTTACAATTTTCCATTTTGAACTTCCGAAGAATATCCAGAATGTATTTAGATTGATTGATAAAAATCCCCGTTGAAAATTGTTTGACTTGTAATCCGAGAAAGAAATTCATCTCTCCCATCATATTCATCTGAAAACGTGACACCATGAGGTTTGAAAAATTCTTACAATATTTAGGATTAGTAGAGCCAAAAATAATATCATCCACATATATTTGAATTAGAATGATATCAGCTTTGTCCTTTTTCAGGAATAAAATGGTATCGACTATACCTTTTGTAAAACCTGACTTGACCAAAAATTTAGATAATACCTCATACCAGGCGCGAGGAGCTTGTTTTAGTCCATAAAGTGTTTTATCGAGAATGTAGACATGATTCGGTTTCTCTTGATTGACAAAACCTTCTGGCTGCGAGACGTAGACTTCTTCTTTGAGAATGCCGTACAGAAATGTTGTCTTCACGTCCATTTGAAAGACCGTGAAGTTCTTGTGGGCTACGTAGGCTAGAAACATTCGAATTGCCTCTAAACGCGCCACTGGAGCATATGTCTCGTCGTAGTCTATTCCTTCCTCTTGCCTATATCCCTTGGCAACAAGTCGTGCTTTATTTCTGATAACAATACCATCTTCATCTTTCTTGACTTTGAAAACCCATTTCGTACCAATGATGGTTTTACCTTGAGGTTTGGGTACGAGTCTCCAGACTCCAAGTGCTTCGAACTGATTCAGCTCTTCTTCCATTGCAGTCACCCAATCGGAATCAGCAAGTGCCTCAGATATGCGAGTAGGCTCGATCTTGCTCAGAAAGGATTCATGAATACACATATTCATTGAAGTAGACCTAGTATGCACCGGTTTTGTTGGATCGCCAATGATTTGGCTTATCGGGTGCGCTTTGGTCCATTTGTGTTCATGAGGGAGTGGATTATATGTAGTTAGATCCATATCATCATATATGAATCCACTGTTATCTTCTACAGCTTGTTCAGTAAGAATGGGGGGTTCAGTTGAAGTAGTAGGTGCATAAGTCTCAGTAGGTACAACTTGGTCAGTCTGTAGATCAGTCCTTACAGAACAACCTACTGATTCAGCAACTTCTGTCTCTTCATTATTTATCACAACTTCAACTATTGGAGTCGGTATTTGAACTGGAATTTCTTGCTGAATCGAGGAGTTGGATTCCGTAGAGATATCTGAACTGGTTGGATGAGTAATCATTGAGTCTTCCATCCTGTCAACCACAACAGATTTCTTCACATTAGATCCAAGAAATTGATCATAGAATAGTTCAAATAATAAATCTAAATTAGATAAATGACTATTACACGGTGATGCTCCATCTGATTTGTTCGCTTGAGACACATGTTCTGGACTGATTTGCCCAGAAGCTAGTACTCCTGTTATCACGGGTTCTGAACTGACGTGTTCAGAAGCCATATCTTCATCAAATGTAACGTTGACACTTTCGAAAACATTCTTTGACTTCTTCAAGTAAACACGGTATGTAGTAGATGTAGATGAATAACCAATGAAGATGCCTTCGTCTGCCTTTGCGCTGAACTTGTTCAGACTCTCTCTGTCGTTTAGAACATAACACTTACACCCAAATATATAAAATATTTGATTATCGGTGTTCGGTTGTTGATTAATGCATAAGGAGTCTTCTTAAATCTACGGTGTATCATGGATCGATTCTGAGTGTAGCACGCAGTCGATACAACTTCTGCCCATAGAAATAGAGGTAAGTCGGAATGGCTTAGCATAGTTCGAGCAGCCTCGACTAGCGTACGGTTTCGCCTTTTGACAACTCCATTCTGTTGAGGCATACGTGGAGTAGAGTATTGATGTGAAATCCCGACTGATTCGAGATATTCTTCAACCTTTTTGTTCTTGAACTCTGTGTCGTTGTCTGTTCTGAGAAGCTTGACTGGTTTCTGCAGATTCACCTGGGTCGTCTTCAGAAATGTAATGAGAACATCAGGCGTCTCATCTTTTGAACGTAGAAATTTGACCTAAATGTATCGCAAGTAATCGTCCACGATAACTAGTATGTACTTCTTTTCGGCTAGACTTTGCGTTCGCATCGGACCGCATATGTCCATATGCAACAACTCTAACGGAGAGCTTGTACTCGGTTCATGCTTTGGTTTATGTGGAGCTCTCTTCATCTTTCCCTTTTCACATGCTGCACAAAGGTGTTCTTTTTCATACTTCAGCTCTGGAAGTCCTTTAACTAGCTTTCCACTGACCAACTTGTTTATGTACCTAAAGTTGAGGTGAGAGAGTCGTCGATGCCATAGCCAGCTTTGCTGCATCGAGGCTTTAGAGAGTAGACATACCTACTTGTCAGTCTGGACGTTTGACAAATTGATTGTGTAGAGGTCGGACTTTCGAGTGCCGACCAAGAGTTCCTTGCCTTCTTCAGTGCGAACAGAACACCTCTTGGCCTTGAAATTTACCTCTAAGCCTTTGTCACAGAACTGGCCTATACTAAACAGGTTGTGTCTTAAGCCTTCAACATAGCTCACCTTCTTGATTGTAACTTTGTCGTGTACCATATCACCATAACCCAGAATTGGTGAAAACCGATCATTTCCAAATCGAACTGTTCCGCAATACTTCTCTGTAAAGTTGGTCAACATACCTTTCTGCCCTGTAATATGCTTGGAACACCCGCTATCCAAGTACCACATATGACGGGTCTGCACAAGAGAAATTACGAAACAAGAGGTTTAGGTACCCACTTAAAGATGGGTGCTACAATGTTAGCACATGTTTTAGGCACCCATTGAAATTTGGGTCCTTTCTGCTTTTGAAAATCAAATGAAGATTTAGAATTATAAGAGTGAACATGATAAGTGCCATACCAAACATCAGAATCTTGACAAGAAGCATAAACATGTTTATCATAATATGAAGACTTTCTAGAAGATAAAGATAACTGAATAATTACTTCATAGAGTATTGCTTGCGAGAAACAACAAGTTTTGGTTTCAAAATAGCAACATCAGTAATCAAAACATCGTTACTAGGAGTAGTCTTATTACAATCAACACTACAAAAAGATTTATCGGTCTTGTCAATCTCTTGTTTTGGTTTCCATTGAGATTTAACTCCTATCATTTTCTTGCTCAGATTTGAAACAATTGAAACTTGTGAGTTAGACTTTTGAGCAACAAATGAATGCTTCTTCATTGGCTTACCAGTAGTGATCGGTTTCTGTGAATGCTGAGATTTCTTCTTACCTTTAGCATTCTTAGATTTCACAGAAACTGTTTTATCAACTTTCGTGGATGATTTTCCTTTTTCAGACATACTGGTTTTTCCCAAGGATTTTACAACAAAAGATGAATGGTTAGGAAGTTTCGCATTAAAGTCAAATTGATAAAAACAATCATTCAAACCACCGTCAGAGTTTAGAAAATCAAACCCTCCATCAGCTAGACCAAAACTATCTTTAGATTTTGAAGCCTTGGAAAGAACAACATTTTTAAGCACAGTTGAAAACACTTTTTGTTCAATCTCAATCAAGAGTCTTTCATCTGCTAAAGATTTCTCAACTTCAGAAATTTTACTTTCCAACACGAGAGGAGGTACGTAAATTTTACCTTTAATAGGCTTCGCCTCCATTTCTTTTACAGAATAACTTTGAAAGAAGTCATTTGAAAGAGATTTCTTTTGATATGTTGGATCATCATTATATCTATTATTTAGCTTCACATAATAAAATGGAAGGTGAACTTTAGATGATTTCTTTCGTTTTTCAGTTTCCTTGGCTTCATCCTCTTTAGACAGTCCAGTCCAGAAAACTTTAAGATCAGGGATTCTTCGAGCTAGTTTCAAAAATGTTAAATCATAAAGTGCAGGCACTTCAGATATACCATTTTTAAGATAGTGAGGATTTTCGTACCCGAGTCCCCATTTCTCTATTTCCTCTTTGGGTTTGTTTAGATGAATGGTTTGTTCAGTTTGACCCAATGTGTATAACTTCTCTTCCAAAGATTTTAATTTTGCAAGTAAAGTTTCGTTTTCTTTGGAAGTTGAAGATTGCAATTTCGTAAGCTCTTTGAAATCAAACTTACTCTTTCGCAATTTAGTCTTTGTTTTAGTAACCTCTTTAAGAATTATGGTCTGTTCTTTTGCGCTGGTGTCATTGTTTTTGTGTAAAGTCTCAATCAATACTTTCTTCTCAGCAAGGTCATTGCTAAGTTTTTGTATTGACTGGTTTTGTTCAATAATAACACCCTTTTCACGCTTAAGTTTCGACTCTAATTCTTGGAGTTTTAACATCATGGCATGCATTTGATTTAAGAAATCTGATTTATCTAAATCACATACCTCTTCATTGTCCTCATCATCGGAATCAACATCAGCTTCTATTTCCAGCTTTCCCATAAAGCATAGATGTGCTTTCTCATCCTACTCTTCATTCTCATCATCTTCGTCTGATTGATCAAGCCAGAACTCGTCTTCTGCCATCAATGCTTTTCCAGCTTCCTGTTGCTTGGCTAGAAGCATTTTATTCTTGTAGTAGTCGGAGTTTCGGACTTTGGGTCTTCGGCAGTCTTTTGCAAAATGTCCAAGTCTACTACAGTTGTAGCATGTTGGAGGTTCTAGATGTTTGATCTCTTCTGCTTTATACCTTCTCTCTTCTGGCTTCCTCTCCTCTGTTCTCTTTCTTTCAAACCTCTTTTTGTGAATATAGTTGCTCGGGCCAGATGTATACCTCTGACTGTTTGAGCTCGACTTTGTGTAGAACTTCTTTTGAAAAGCCTTAGTCAACATAAGCATATCCTGCTTTAGTTGTTCACAGTCATCAGAGTCAGAGTTCGCTTCAACATCATCTGATTCAGACACAGTCATCTTCTTCTTCTTTTGCTTCATAACAAGAGCTACTGAATCATCAACTGTCTTCTCAGATCGTCTCTTATCATCTATGATCTCATCCACCTCTTCCTCATTCTGCTTGAGGGTTTCATATACCTCGTGAAATGGAATATCGTTCAGATCTTTGATTTGCTTCATCTGCCTTGTAAACCTTTTCCATTCTGGCTGAAGGATGCTTAGGAATTTGACATTCAGCTCTATCTGTGATTTATTGACTTTGTTCTTGCTAACTCGTTCAGTAAGGTAAAAAATCTGTCGTATGTTTCTTCTAGAGATTCTCCAACTCTGCCTTTGAATTCTTCATAGTTGTTTAGGCAGTTGGATATCTTGAGTTGGTTCCCAACCTTTGAACCTAGCATCATTTTCTCTAGCTGATCCCACATCTGTTTGCCAGAGGCTTTATAGCTGTCTATCTTCACATATATTTCATTTGGAATGCCTTGAAGAATATAAGACTTTGCTAATTTATCAACTTTTGCTCTCTTTAGGTCTTCATCATCTAGTTCATCAAACTTAAGTTGAACTTGTATCTCCACAGTATCAACCGTGCGAGTCCTCATAACCGGAGCCATAACTCCTTCTTTTAAGGATTTCCTGATTAAAACACCCAAATCATGTCTTTCAATGAAGTCCATGAACCGATCTTTCCACTGTTCATACTCTCCCCTGAAGAGTACTGGTGGCTTTGTGTCAGTTCCGATTGCTAGAGCTTCTCTTGAAGTAATTCTGATTGAAAAAGACTAAGTCTGGTTCTAGAGCAAAAAGCACAAATTTGCGCTAAAGGAGGCTGGCGCAAAAGAGGTTTGCACGAGGTTTGAGTGGCGCGAAGTAATACTTTGTGCTAGAAGAGGTTGGCGCAAAAGATGGTTTTGCGCTAAAAGGAGTTGGCACAAAAAAACAACTTTGCGTTATGAGGTGTTGGCGCAAAAGTGACTTCGCGAACTTGTGATTTGTGATTTGCGCGAAATATTTGCGCGAGACAAAGGTGGCGCAAGCTGAGGTTTGCGCGAGTCGAAGGTCGCGCGAATTGAGTTTTGCATGAGACGTTGGTCGCGCTAAATTGGAAGTTTGCGTGAAGTGTTGATGGCGCAAAACTGACTATGAAATGGCGCAAATTTTGCACTCTCGCGAGTTCGTCCCTACAGCTTCGAAAATCGACTAAAATCCAAAATAAACCTATCTAGACTTCGATTTAACAGTCCCAACTTTGATAAAATGACCACTAACACTTATAGAACATATTACTAGCCTTTGATTTAAAAAACAAACACTTTTTGAAAATCAAAACGATGGAACAGTGAGTTTCAAAGTCGTGTACTTTTGACTCCAAAAATCACAAAATGGGAATCGATATTAGTGCTATACTGAAATTAAAGTATAACAACTCGATCTAGCACCCTATTCGATCACAACCTGATCGATTTCAAACCCAAAAACACACTTAAACTCGAAAATGATTTTGAAATGAAGAACACATAGTCGTTCTTTGAAAAACTTGATCTGAATCTATTTTAAGCTCTGATACCAATTGTCGGTCCACATTATTATCAAGTTCTTATTGACACAAATGATTTACCAACCTGTTTGACTAATAACCAATCGATTACAAGGTTGAATAAGATTTCGGTTTGAAGCTCTCGATTTTTCTCTCTGATGAATAGTAAAACACCGTGAGTGTGTGTTGTATGTTATCTGATCTCTATCTAACTTCCTCAACACACTTACTACATAATATCTAAAGAAAGATATTATATCTAAACTAATATCTAAACTAAATAATATCCTAAAATATCTATTAATTAGATATTTTGGAATAATACAAAATACAATAATTAAGACAATAATTAACTTTGACAATTATTACAAACTTAACATTAGACTAATATCGAGAGTGGCTTTTCAAATTTAGCTTCAGATTCCAGTCTTCAGATTGGATGATCTTGAATCCAATAAATATGTGATCTAACACAAAATTTAGGCTAAATCTAGATTTTACCCCAACTTGAACTTCCTTGAAGAATCTTCAATCCACAAGCCACATCTTCCAAAAACCTAGATCCACAAGGTCCAACCATAAATATTTATATTCAATCATTTAGAAACATCCCCAAACATTTTACATAAAGATCTCAACTTATGTCAAAAACCTAATTTCCACAAATGAAGAAAATAGAATTTTACCTTAACCATGACTCCAATCCGTCAACCAAAATGCTTCTAGATCACTAAAATGAGCCATACACTCCCAATCTTCAAAATGATAAAAAGGTTGGGTGAAAACCCTAGAAATTTGATGAAGGTGACAAAGAAGATTAGGGTGAGAGGACTCTAGCTCTAGATTCCAAAACTTTGCTAGAGGATAAAGAATCATTTGAAATCCCGAGTTATGGTGCCTTAAATGCCCAAAATCAACAATGGGGGTGAGAGGGTTCGGCTAGAGAGAAGAGGAGAAAGTATGGGTGAAGTGGTAAATGAGAAATGGGGAAAACAAAGGATTTAAAAGGCAACACTGGTCCGTCGGAGACATTGACACGACGACTATGCCCTTGGCATAGTCGCGGGGCATAGTCTCCCGCTTCCATGACTCTGCGGTACCACTCTCGCGAGAGTGACACGGAGACAGTGACACTTGTCACTGTCGCGGGCACTATCGCCCAACCTCCCTCGAGCCTCGAAACTTGATTTCTTCCAACCACGACGCTCTCGACACTGGTAGGGATCAAAGGCAGTTTGTTCCAAAGCACAAAATCGTATATTGGAAGCCTCAAGAGATCACCGGGTGACACTTACTTACCAAAAATTACGGGTGTTACAATTTATTGATGGCATACTCGTGTATTCCAAGAGTGAGCCGGAACATGAGCAACACCTTCGTGAAGTTCTAGAAGTGTTGAGAAAGGAGAGGTTGTACGCCAAATCCTCCAAGTGCGACTTTTGGCTTGATGAGGTTCAATTCTTGGGTCACGTTGTCACTCGAGACGGAGTGAAAGTGGACCCCTCCAAAATTGAGACATTGGACCCTAGGGTGGCAATTTGGTACGGTTATGTGGGACCGGATACTATCTGTTGGTCGTAAATGTATATCCTAGCGAATGAGCATGATTAGGATCATTGGGTGCCCTCCCCCACATCTGAGTACGAATCGGCGAACTCGTGGCCTTGATCATAGTATGGTGAGCTCAATAACTTGGAACGTGGCCTACTTTTGTGTTTCGCCCCAATCCTTGGAAAACCGGGTCTCCCCCGTCATCGCAAGATGTATTTTGGACCGCAAGGTCACTATGTGGTTATTAACTCATTTGTAAACTCAACCCGTTGTAAAGGATTACTTATTGTTGTAATTTAATTATTTTCCCAAATTATTGTATAAACTATATGTTCTCAATATGCTTTAAGCCTAACACTTTTTCTCAAATGATGTATATAACAGGTTCCCTTAGCGGTGGGTTGTCGAAGGTTTGAGTGTTAAGCGTGGGCACTTGAGGCATTTTTGAGATGATAGAAAATTGGAGTTTTGGCGTTTAAACGACTTTATTATTTTGGGAATTTGGGTTGGCAACCAATGTAATCTAGATAGAATTTATTTAGATTAGTTTGTTGTTGATTTTCATATTCGTTCACAGGTTTTGTAAACGCTTTCACACATTTACCCATTTAGGTGGTTTACTCCAATTTCAAACGTCATATTGCCGAATTTTCGAATTTTAAATTACTCTAAATTTTAGGATGTTACAAAATGGGTCAGGGTAATTTGAACCTAACCCAACCGGTAAACCCGATGCTTTTCTATACTAAGGATATAACTTGATTGTTAAGTTATTGATTAATATATACATACGTTAGACATTAAACCAACCCGGAGTTGGTTATATTCAAAATTATATTACAATTTCAACTACAATTTTATTTTCTTATTCACATGAACCTTCAGCTTTTTTTTGAGTTTGTTAACATTTTTGGTATGTTCTTATTTTTATTTTACTTCGTTTAAACACAAATGCTTAACCAGATTGTAAAATAACATACGAAAGTTTCAACCTAACCAACCCAACCCGCACGATTTGGGTTGGGTTGTAGTTTTGATTGAGTTGGGTTAGGTTGAGATTTTTCAAACCGCAAACATTGGGTTGGGTTTTTCAAATGCCTTCAACCCGACCAACCCAACTTATGTGCAACCCTAGCAGCCATGCAGGTGAGGCCTTCTGCTTGATGAATCATGGGCCAGATGGTGGGAGTAGAGATTAGAAGCCAAATGGGACTGGCCCGACTCGGGACTTATAGGGACCGGTTTGGGACCGTCAATTATGGCGTGTCTACAAATATCAGCCGAAAACAAGGACCCCCAGCCTGGACGGGACCGGTTACCGGCCCAATTTTCAAAAAAAAATGTTACCTAGCCGTTGGGAATCGTTGGGGAACGGTCATATGACTTTTTTTTGTCTTTTTAACCTTATAAACACTATATATAAGTCATTTGGTGTATGGGGAAGATACCAACTCACAAACGCAAAAAACGTTCACAATTCTCTCTATAATTCGTGATTTCAGCTGGTATCCACTTTCGGTTTTTAGCAACTCCTACTTGAGTTCTCTTTCTCTCTTTCTTTTGTTATTACTTAATACTTACTTATAAGATGGCCTCTCATGGTACCGGTGCCGGTGATGATGCATCCGACGATCCATTTGCCTAAGTTCTCGCCGATTGCGGACGAAAGTCCAAGATTTGGAGTTCTTACAACGTGGTCCTACTTGCAATTGGGAAAAAGAAGGCACGGTGCAATATTTGTCAACCTCTACTTACGACCGAAGGAAATTCAACCTTGAGGTGTTACGCCGAAAAACATGCTCGGGGATGAGGTCGTCGGCGGAAGATGATTTGATTCAATATATACTTGATAGACAAGGTGGAATACGGATGTTCGATACCAATTTGAACCGTAAAATGATAACATAATGTGTCATTCGAGTCAGGTTGCCGTTCGGATATTTTGAGAACATTCACATTACGAACCTTATCCAAAAAGACGTACAACCACGCTACAAGCCGGTAAGTCGTCAAACTCTTAGACGTGATGCAATAACATTGTGGAAAACGTGTCAAAATGAAATGCGACAGATGTTTTCTCTTTTGCCTAATTCTGTTTCGTTAACGTGTGATGTATGGAACGTCACATGGTTTATCACATTCTTATATATGCATAACGACACATTAGATTGAGCTACAATCGTGGAAATTAGTAAAAACGAGTAATCACGTTCGAAACGTTTAGTGCGCCACATTCGGGAAAATGATTATTTCAGTTATTAAAAACTTCTTATATTTTGTAATTTATATTCTAAAATTATTAGTATTTCATTTGATAACGCTAGTAATAATACCGCATATGTGTCAAAATTAAAGTTAGGTATGATCCCCATTTTAGATTGTTAGTTATTTCATATACTTTGTTGTGCACACATAATCAATTAAAATTAGTTACAATCGCAGTAGATAAATTTAGACTTATGTTACAGTGAGTTTTCACAAAGGTAAAAAAATGCACGTTTTGTATAAAAAATATTGCAATAATGTTGGTTTTAAATAGGCATGGGAATGGGGCGGGGACTATAATACCCCGATTTTCGAAAGATATCATTTCAAGTTAATACCGAAACCGATATATTAGGGGAAAATAAGATAAATAATTTTGGACTTGAATCATAGATTTTATAGTCTAGATAGATGAATGATTCAATTACGAGTCCAACGGTTCTTCCCAGAGCAAAATCGGAGCTAAAACGAAGAAGTTATGACCAAAACGGTGCTCGGGCAAGAAATTCGGGCAACAGTACTCTGTGCGGCTCTTCGCGCGGATGGACGGGCGGAGCCGCTGTGTGCACAAAAACAATAAAATTCGGCTCCAAACCCCATTTTTCACCCTAACCTCAAATCCTCCCCCCATTTCTCTCCCAAACCGACCCCTAAACCCCAAAATCAAACCCTAACTCATTTTTGGGTGTCCTCCTAAAATCAAGTGATCCTTCTTCATCTAGCAAGCTTGGAGGTTAGAACCATAATCTCTCATCTTCATCTTCGTCCTCAAGATACATAGGGTTTCATCCACCCTTGTTCTCTCTTTTGTAGATTTGGAGTTTGAGGTGTATTTTGGTAACCTAGAGGTGTGTTGGTGGAGGATTCAAGCTATTGGTTAAGGTAAACTTCTAATTCTTCATATTTGGAAATTAATGTTTTGGGTATTGATGAGATCTTCATGTAAAGTGTTGGGGAACGAATCTATTCGGTTGAATATCTATGTTTATGGTTGGAATCTTGTGAATCTAAGTTTTTGGAGGTTTTGGCTTTGAGGATTCAAGTTTCTTCAAGGGAGCTCTACGTTGGTAAAATCTAGATTTAGCCTAAATCTAACAAGGTGAGTTCAAGTTGATTTGTGAAAACGGTGTACATGCCAAAAGATTTATTTTAAAAGTGTTTTGTGTTTTACATGAAATTGTTAACTGTTGATAAGTCTTGGTTATTTGAAAGTGTTAAACTTTATAAATTAATAGGACACCACATTTAGGATTTTGGGCATGTTGATAAATAAATAGTATATTTTGGGGTATCTTAATGATTTATTCCATGGAGCATATTTTTTAGTATAAATGCATTTTATTGGGTGTTATGGGATGATTTGAAAGGATAAAAAGGTATAAACCCACTTGGAAAATGTTTTGCCCCAATCTAAATTATGTTGGAGTTAATTGTGTGTTTTGAAGCATGGGTTGCATTATTTCGGGTCGTGTACGTTTGATTTCATTTTATGATTTTCAACGTTGGATCTTTGGATTTGTTGAGCTTATGACTTGGTTTGGATTATGTTGGGTATTGGGGACACTTGTCCGATTTTAATAACTCAATGTAGAGCGCTTGGTTATGATTTGCAATTACTGCATCTTATTTGAGAATTACATGTTTTGAATGCGTAGTTCATTCGTTTTGAGTCATGTAATGTTTTAGCCCATCTGCTATGGATCCATAAGCACTTTTATCACTTTGTTCGATGATGGAACGACTTGGTTTCCACATCGCGGCACGTTAGGCATCGGATTGGGTTGTAAGTCCTTCGTGCAAGTTATCTATGGGTGTATGCTGAAATATGCTGAGCTCGATGCTTTTATTATTTGTCCAATGGTGGAACGCTAGTTTTCCCCATTGCGGCGCGGTTAGGCATCTTCGGTATGGTGTAAGTCCTTCGTGCAAGTATATATGGGTGTATACTGAAAGACGTAGAGCCCGATACTTAATACCAATTTAACGTAATGTGTGGCTTACTTTGTGTATGTCACATTACACAGAATCGGGTCTCCCCCGTCACCGAAAGGTGTTGTCTTCGGGCTGAGTCTGTTATATATTTGTTTTCGATGACATTTTGCATACATGAATTTACTCCATGCTTTATGGGTTGAGTATTAAATCCCCGCCCGTGTTTTGGGGTGTTTTGGGATATGAGGTGTTATTTACATTATCATAAATTGGGAGTCCATTTATATTCTCATATTGAACAAGTTTTGGGTTAAATCTAAGTTTACGAAAGAATGATTTATATTGGGATCTTAGTATTTAAAACAGTTTGGTTTGGTTAACGAGTCGTTTTCATAAGTGAAACATATCATTTTGAAAGATTATGATTTTAATTGCATTCTTTCTTTTTAAACAATTAATTTATATATGTTGAAAACTCTTGAGCTCACTAGGCGTTAAGCCTAACCTTTTTATTTTGTCGTCATGTGTATCAGGTTCCAATTAGGAGGTTTGGTTCTAGCAGTACCTTGAAGTGATGTGCTTTAGTTTTTCACAAATGTAAGTATTTGGTGAAGTCTTCTGTAGTTTGGAGATAGTGACTATTATTGGGTTTTAGTAGCACCCGACTTTGTTATAGACTTTATGTAGAGAATGAATTGTGTGTATTGAGGTTAAACTTTGAAATTGTGTTTGTATATGAAACATTTATTGATGTATTTAGAAAATTTTAATTTAGTTGCTATTTTCAGATTTGAATGTGTTACAGGGACCTAAATCCCCATCCCCAATCCCTCGGGAAATGGGAATTTTTTTCCCGTTTATGTAAGTTATTTAAATCAGATATATAAGACACCATACATGTATTTATTTTGGGGAATGGTGTCCTAGGCTATGCCTAGACTAATCCTTTGGCAAATTATGACTGTAAGATATCAGTCTCGACCTCAGTGGCCACAATTGTTGTGTATGCCTGGATTCGAACCTTGGGCAGATGGGATATACCACCATATCCCCTAGGGCCTTAACCATTACGCCACAACCCTTGTGGTTGACACCGGACATGTTTAAATCTCATATATTTCCAATAAACCAAAAATCAAAAGAAATTTAATTTAATACTAAAAAACCACAACATCATATAATAATTAATAAGCTAAAACCAAAAGAAATTCAACCTAATAAAAAAAATTAACGTCACACGTACCAAAAAATATCGAGTAATATCCAAAACCATATCGAGTAATTATAATTTGATTTGACATCTAAAATACATACTAACATCCAAAAAATAACAATTATATATTCTAAACTTAGTTAAGAAATAGAAAATTATGAATTATTGATTTAGTTTAAATAAATAATATATATTTAATTATTAATTAAAATATATAACGGGGACGGGGCGAGGTGGGGAGTGCGATACATGTCCTCGTCCCCATCCCCGGTTTGAGACAAACGGGGATCCCCGTCCCCATCCCCGGTTTAGCGGGGAATCCCCATCCCCAATCAGGTCGGGTGGACCGGGCTCCCCGACGTGTCGGGACCCATTCCCATGCCTAGTTTTAAAGCTTTGAGACCGAACTTTAATATTCCTGTTAGAAGAAATTCGATTTATTTTATGATTAAAATTTTGATAAAACAAAAAGATCATTTGCAAGCATTTTATAATAGTTATTATGCTCGTAATACTATTAGGTGATGTTTGGTTCGCATAATATTTTTGGATGGAATTTGGTGGATTTTGAAGATTCCTTCTTTAAAAAAAAAGAACCGAACGAATGAATGAAGTTTGTTCAAATGAATTCAACAATCCAATTCAATCAGATTCCTTCAGAATATGCGAACCAAACGCCACGTTAGTGTATTAGATTGGGGAGTGCTTGAGTGATTATACGATATTTTGTGCGACTTTAAAAATGCAACAACTCTTTATCCGGTTTATTATATGATTTGAAATCGTCAACGGTTTTATTAAACTTGTTATCAAATATTATTATTTTGATTATTTGAGTTTGAAACTATTAGATTTAACTTTGAATAGGCTAAATACTCGGGGCACAGGTGTCGAGACGCCTCCATGATGGCTAAAATAGTCATGGTGTTCTCGTGAGGGCTATGACCAATTCAAATAGAGAACGTTGGATGTATTCTTAGAACCAAATACCAATTATGTTGGTTACCGGATAGAGCCGAACACCGGTTATACTGGTTACCGGATAGAGACGAGTATCATATATCTCTGCTTAACGGGGAATGAGATGGTTTAGTGCCCGACACTTCTATTCCATTAACACACCTGATAAGACTGATCATCCATCGGGAACAACGTATCTTTATGATACGGATGGCCTTCTTGCCTTGATTTTTTCATTATATGAGTTTCAATTTTAGAGATTTACACTTAAATCGATTTTAACTTTTATCGTAATATTTTCTTTCAGTTCCTTATTTCTTATTTGGTATTACTTGTGTTATTATCCGTTCACTGGACAATTGTGTTCAACCGAGGTTTGTTTTGTTTTGCCTCGACAAGTTCAGGATCTAAACGGTCGAGGTGGCTTAGGATGCTAAAAGAGTAGTTGTTTTAATCAAAGTTTTTGTTATGTAATTATGTAAATAGTATGATTACTGATGGATGTAATATAATCTTTAGGGAGTTATGTTAGGGTTCTGTATTGTAAATGGTAGAGTTTTGATCCGCTTACGATTGTGACATGCCCCATCTTAAGTCTAGTAAGAAGGGGGTGTTATATTTTACCTATGGAATGGAATTGAATTCCACACATTCCACCATTCATGGATTAGGTCATTCCATCATAAATGAGAAGAATTCAATTCCATTCCATCCAATTTTCTCCAAAAGACAAAATTATCCCCATCTTCCCTACTTGATTTACTGCCGACCACCGCCGACCACTATCGATCCGAACCACCGTCGATCACCACCAATCTGAACCACCTCCGACCACCACCGATCCGAACCACCTCTAACCACTGCCGATCTGAACCACCCTCGACCACTACCGATCCGAACCACTGCCGACCACCACCGTTGGCCATCACCGATCTAAACCACCGTTGGCCATCACCGATCTGAATTACCATTCTAAACCACCATGGACCACCACCGATATGAACCACCGCCGCCTACCACCGATCTAAACCACCTCCGATCACTTCCGACCATTACCGATTTGAACCACCGCCGACCACCACCGATCTGAACCATCGCCGACCATCACCAATCTGAACGACCGTCGATCACTATCGACAACCATCGATCTAAACCATCGTTCTGAACCATCACTGACTACTACCGATCTGAACCACAATAGTTGGATTTTGTTTTCAAATTTTTCAACAAGGGTATTTTGGTTATTTACCAATATTTCATTCCAATTCCAAAGTTACATTATGTGAACCAAACAGACAGATTCAAATTATTTTAATAGATTTCATTCCAATGTGTGTCAACCAAACAGGTGATCAAACCTGATAACATTCCATTCCAATGTCTTTAAAGTCAAATTCTTTGACAGATTCCATTCCATCAAAAAACATTATGCAAACCAAACGCCTCCTAAGGCTTGGATTCCGTTGTAACACGTTATGGCGTGTTACAACACGTTGTTTTGTAAGGCATTAGTTTTTCTAAACATATAACTTGGAAGATAAATGATAATTATGTACAAATTCTAAGAATTAAATAAACATTAAAAGAAAATATAAAAACAAAAGCCCTAAATAGGTAATCCTTACTCTCATTCCCGTACATGGTGAGTCGAAAAGAATTCTTTGAAAATTGAAAAAAGTAGAGATTAGAGACTCAAAAGATTTAATCCCGATTTTACATTGTTGATATCATTTTCTTATAAGCTCGATACATTTGATATAAATGGTGCTTTCCTTTTTAGTTTTATAACTTTATATGAATTTAAATTGTTCTACGAGATTATTCAAACACTAACACACACAATTTGTTTGCGGTCTGGCCGAGCCCAAATCGGTCCCGAGCAGTAATAGTGTCGCTGACAACCGGTCCCAGTCTTACCATTTTGGGCTAGGCCCGATTAGGGTGTAGTGTACCCAATTCAGGTAGCTGGCCCAAATTGGTCCTTTGAATTTTTTTTAATTTTTTTAAAATTCTTTTTAATAGTTTTTTTGAATTTTCTTTTTAACAATACTGAAATGTTATTATAATAAACTTTAAAATATGTAACTGGGTCACTCAAATACACTTTAAAAATACGTTTTATTATAATTTCGAGTTAGTAATACATGTAAAATTACATACAAATTCAATTATTAAAAAATACACTTATTCAAATGGCAGATTGTGTTGAAGAGTTATGAAGGTTTGAAGTCTTTGAAGAGTTGTTTGGTCATCGAGGTCATCAATGTCGAGTTCCTCAACATCGTCATATTGTGAGACACTGCCGTCGGTATCGGTAGTTGGCGGCGTACTTGCTGTTTGGCAATTTGCTGAATGGTTTGGTGCAGAATGATTAAGTGGTCAGAATGACTAAGACGCTCTTATGATATAGTGTAAAATAAAATATGGTTGTTTGGTAATTGTTCAGAATGAAATCAGGGTGTTGAATGGTTAAGGGAGACCTAGGATATAAAATCATTCAGAGCGTTTTAGAACCATTAGGAGGCAAATACTTTTTTTTGCCAAACAAGATTCACCTCTTAGTGATTTAGAGGTTGCCTCTTAATGAAACTATTAAGAGGTAAACAAACAGCCCCTTAGTCCAATGGTGATTTCGTTTTCTTCCAAGTTTTCTTCCACTCCTTCAATCTCTACCTCTAGTGATGTCTTGTCTTAAAGTCTATTAACGTTATCCAAGTAATCTTTCAAGCATACGCAACACTCTACGAACTTCAGAGTTAGTCTTGTCCGACGTACCGAAATGATCCTGCCACTAAGAGAAAAAGCGGATTCAAAAGCTATGATAGGCCATACATGCCAAAACCCGGAATTGAGGTTGCTTTTGTTGCCAAAATTCTAATAAATTTATTTTTTTCAAAATCTTCGACACTTCTTGCGGGGCATGCAACCATAAAATTAGTACGCATGTAGATATTTAATTCATCCATATCGTTATTATCAGATCTAGTTTTTTTACTCGATTCGTTTAAAACCTCGTTCATTAAGTTTGTCATTAAGTCTTTCTCGTTTTGGCGATGGCCAGTAGAACTAGAACCCGTAAATAATTGACTTGAAGAGCTTTGTTGTTGTCTTCCTCCCCCATGATAGATTTTATAAATATCAAATAAATTTTCAAAATTACGATTAAACACACGTTTTTGTTTCTTTGAAAAAGTATTATCTCTAGATGTTTCTAAACCAAAACACATACATGTTTGTGTAATTACAACTTCAACACCGACAACATTTAAATATGAGTTTAACGCCGCGGCCCGCGACACAAAGAAAAGAAAAGGGGATCTCAAGAAAATATTTTAACAATTTTGATTTCATTGAACTCATCAACGTTTCCTAATCGTGATGGTCTTCGTATTGTGAAATTTTATTTGCCAAAATATAGAATTGATTTAAAAGGAAATGACTCAATGGATAATAAATACCGGATAAAAGAGTTGTTGCATTTTTAAAATCGCCCAAAATATCGTATAGTCCCTCAAGCACGACCCAATCAAAATTTCGAATAGTATTATCCACGTAATGAATATTATAAAATGTTTGAATATAACTTTTTTGTTTCATCAAATTTTCAATCATGTAATAATTCGAATTCCATCGAACGAGCATATCAACGTTCGGTCCCAAGGCTCCAAAACCAACATTTTCGCAATATTTTTTATATTCCGCATGCACTTTTTACCTTTCGTGAAAATTCGTCGTAACATAAATCTAAACTTATCTATTACGGTTTTACAAGTGTTTAAAATCATCTTGAACGACTAAATTGATAACGTGTGCACAACAAACAATTGACCATTTAAAACCGGGGTTAAAGCCAACTTTAATTTCTCCACACATCGGTTATTATTACTAGAGTTGTCAAATGAAATGCTAATGACTTTAGTATATAACTTATAAAAAATAAGACTTTTTTAATAATCGAAAACTGGCGATCATCCGAATGTGATGCACCAAACGGTTCAAACGTGATTACACGTTTGTATAATTGCAACAATTGCGACTCAATCCAATGTGCCGTTATGCATATATAAGAAACCGACAATCCATGTGGTGCGCTAGCTCCATACATCACACGTTGAAGAAATGTTGTTAGGTAAAAGAGAACAAATTTCTTGCATTTCATTTTTACACATTTTCCAATTTCTAATTGCATTACGCCTAAGAGTTTAATGACTTACCGGCTTGTAGCGTGGTTGTAGCGTTTTTGGATAAACTTCGTAATGTGAGGATTTTCAAAATGAGAGAACGACAACCCGACTTGAATGACACATTGTGTTGTCATTTGCCGGTTTAAATCGGCATCAAGCGACCATATTTGACCTTGATTGTCAAGTATCGGTTGACTTGAATTGCCCCCCGATCTCAACCCCGGGCACGTTATTTCAGTGTGTCGTTTTAAGGTTGAATTTCCTTCCGCCGTAAGGAGAGGGGGCTCCACACGTTTGCATTGCGCCTTCTTTTTTCCATTCGTGAGGATCACCATGTTATAAAAATTCCAAACCTCGGGCTTTCGTCCGTGCTCCGCGAGAACTTGGGAAATTGTTTCGTTTGAAGCATCATGATGTTCACGGGCCATTCTGGAAGAGAAAGAGATGAGAATTGAGAAGTAGGAGTGTGAACGTTTTTTCGAGAATTGAGTACGAGCCAAAAACACAAATTATAGCGAGAATTGTAAACGTTTTTTGTGTTTGTGGCTTGGTATCTTCCCCCATACACCGTATAACTTATATATAGTGTTTGGAGGGTAAAAATACCAAAAAAAACGGCTAAAAATTCAACCCCAACGATCTCATGATTGTTTACAAACGGTAAAAAACGGCCATATTTTTCAAAAATTTGGTCCCGGGCCAGGACGGTCCCATAACCAGTCCCGATCCAGGCCAGGCCCACGAATCCATCCAAATCCATAACTGGTTATGAACCGTGGTCCCAAAACCGGTCCTTACCTGTCCTGGGTCGGGCCGGACCCATTTGGCCACCTCTACACACAAGTATATATATATGGTTGGGTTTTGGGGAGAAATTGAGTTAACTTGAGAAAAATGAGAAGCGATTATTAACCATTGGATGCACATTAGGATAAGATGCACTGAGAAGATCAATTCCTTATGAAGCACGATTCATGGGTCAGTTTGAGATTATAAGTTATCAGGGGTTCAGATCCACTTCTCACGGTTCTCACGTTAACTTATAACACGATCATTCACACACACACACACACACACACACACACACACACACACACACATATATATATATATATATATATATACATGTATGCATTTGCGGCCATAGGCAAGCCTTGAAGCGGCGTGACCTTGCTATAACTCTTAATGCTTAAGATTTGATCTAACCGTCATGGCACGTTTCATGTCGTTTAGAACCTTGTTCTCTTGTGAATAAAATAGTTCGATGAATTTACTCAAAAGAGACGAAATAGAGATGTTTTAGGTTGAATTGAACGATTAACTTATGGTATCTATACTATATTATAAAGATGGCATAAAAAACTCTTAAAAACAACTGTTAAAGCTTAATGTACCGCTATTTAATGCTAATTACTTAAAACTTAAATAAATAATGAAAACTAAATCTCTTGCTATTTAATCATTATCTCTAACAATTTTAAACCCCTAAAATCACTCATCATTTCAACTTCCTAAAAAATCAAATTTTAAATATAGAATATTAACTAACTGATAAACATAATCAAAACGGGATAAACATCTTAATTTAAATATAAAGAATTTAAAATATATTATTTTTTATATATAAAACATTTTAATCATTATCTCTAAAAATTTTAACTCTCTAAAATCACTCATCATTTCAACTTCCCAAAAAACTAAATTTTAAATATAGAATTTAACTAACTGGTAAACATAATCAAAACGGGATAAATATCTTAATTTAAATATAAAGAAATTTAAAATATACAAGATAATCATTTAATTCTATCTATATTTATATTTATACTATATATTACTAGAAGCGTACTCGCGCAATGCAGCGAGATACATCACGATTTTAATGTTTTCTTTTATTTTTTGTTTTTTTGTCGATTTACAGTACGACTTTGGATGGTTTTGAGAAAGTGACAACGTTTTTTTTATAAATTTGTTTAATTTAGGTTTAATAATATAATGTTTTATATATAAAAAAATAAGTATTTTGTTAGAATTAAATGATTATCTTATATATTTTAAATTAGATGTTTATCCCGTTTTGATTATGTTTATCAGTTAGTTAATATTCTATATTTAAATTTTGATTTTTTAGGAAGTTGAAATGATAAGTGATTTTAGGGAGTTAAAATTGTTAAAGATAATAATTAAATAGTAAGAGATTTAGTTTTCATTTTTTATTTAAGTTTTAAAAGAGTTTTTTATGTCATCTTTATAATATAGTATAGATATAGATATAAATGTAGACAGAATTAAATGATTATCTTGTATATTTTAAATTTATTTATATTTAAATTAAGATATTTATCCCGTTTTAATTATGTTTATCAGTTAGTTAAATTCTATATTTAAAATTTGATTTTTTGGGAAGTTGAAATGATGAGTGATTTTAGAGAGTTAAAATTGTTAGAGATAATGATTAAAATGTTTTATATATAAAAAAATAAGTATTTTGTTATAATTAAATGATTATCTTATATATTTTAAATTAGATGTTTATCCCGTTTTGATTATGTTTATCAGTTAGTTAATATTCTATATTTAAAATTTGATTTTTAAGAATAAATTGTTAGAGATAATGATTAAATAGTAAGAGATTTAGTTTTCATTCTTTATTTAAGTTTTAAGTAATTAGCATTAAATAACGGTACATTAAGCTTTAACAGTTGTTTTTAAGAGTTTTTTATGCCATATTTATAATATAGTATAGATAAAGATGAAATAAAAAACTCTTTTAAAACTTAAATAAAGAAAGAAAACTAAATCTCCTACTATTTAATCATTATCTCTAACAATTTTAACTCCCTAAAATCACCCATCATTTCAACTTCCTAAAAAATCAAATTTTAAATATAGAATATTAACTAACTGATAAAAATAATCAAAACGGGATAAACATCTTAATTTAAAATATATAAGATAATCATTTAATTCTAACAAAATACTTATTTTTTTATATATAAAACATTATATTATTAAACCTAAATTAAACAAATTTATAAAAAAAATGTTATCACTTTCTTAAAACCATCCAAAACCGTACTGTAAATCGACAAAAAAACAAAAAATAAAAGAAAATATTAAAATCGTGATGTATCTCGGTGCATTGCGCAAGTACGCTTCTAGTATATAATAATACAAGTATATACGGATTTGGGTGGTGAATGACCGGTGAAGCATGTTATATGGACAGGTATGTCCTTTTTGGTGGTTCCCATTCTGGAAGCATTTGGATTCGAGTCCCTCACAATTACGAGGGTTCATATGTCATTTGACAACAAAGGGAGAAAAGAAAGAAAGGGGCGTTGACGCTTTACGGACCCTCTCTCTCTCTCTCACCCTCCCCCTTCCCTGTTTCATCCGCCGGTAGTTGAAACTTTTTCATCGACGCCGGCTACCTGCGGATGATCTCCGGCATCAATTGTTTCCCTCGTCTACGTCATACATACAGACACATTCGAATTCTATGCACCAAGCAAACGTATATAGATCTGTAGATAGAGAGCGGGCTGGCACCGGAACCGTCAAGATGATACCGCGATCGACTTCTATGCAGCAAGAGAAGATGTTTAGATCTGTAGATCGAGAGGGGGTTGATGGCGGAACTGTGCCGCGGTCGAATCCTGTGCAACAGGAGAAGAGAATTACGCGATCGAATCTAGTGGATCAGCTCAGAGAGTATCAAATTCGATCGAAGCATGATTGGGCCTCCGTTTCATTCTTCTCCTCCACTTCGAATCTCTCTTCTTCCAGGTGATATATCTATCTCTTAGGGTTTCTGTTTTGCGAATCGATTGTGCTTTGTACGGTTACGATATTAATGTAATTTTTCGTCAATTCGTTAGTTGGCTCATGATTAGCTATTTTATTTTGGGTACAAGTAGGGTTTGTAGTCTCAATTTCCCATCCTTCCGCAAAAAAGGGACGCAGTTTGAATTTTAAGGAACCAGGAACGAATTTTAACCTCATATTCATATGGATGCTATAATGTTTTGAGAAACGTTGATAACTGAAACGAAGTTTATTAGAAGTAGAAAAATGGCGGTGTTTATTTGGAATCGACATTGGCTTAATTTTCATTTCTTTATGCACAAATATACATGCTTGGTTTCATTTCCATGGTAACTTCTCATTGAATTTGTTTCTGTGACCTACAACGATTGCCTGTTTATAGAACCAAGTTATAGAACCAAGTTATGCTTTCCAATAGGGTAATTCTTGCTAGAGATAGGTTATACTTTATAAAACAGAGATCCTTGATAGAATTCGGTTGTACTTTCTAATAGCTGATATTTTTTTGATAGAAGTAGATTGTAATTACTAAATTGTTTGGTGTGATCTAAACCGAATTCTTTGCTTTTTGATAGTCGATTTTCATTAATTTACAATTGAGCCAATACTTGTGTATATGCTTGCATTTGGATTTTGGCTTTTTATATGGAGTTTGTAGTATATGGAAACATGAATAAGGAATAACCAAGGATTTAGCTTCAAACATTCAAGTAGATTCATAGCCTATCCAAACAAGAAAAGATATACATTTTAACCCGTGATAGTACTTAATTTCAACTTCAAGGGATGTTTAATAAATTCTTTAACTTCCTGCCTTCCTGGAAAATTTTAAATGAGTTCATCAAACTTTGTAGCAAATACTTCGAAAAATGTTGATGCATTTGTAGAAAAGGGATTTTCATCACTGTTGTAGTCCAGCGAACTGCAAACTAAACTTCATCCAGACAAATAATGATTAGATCTTTAGATTTTTGTGAGAAAAATAGATCTGCGTTAAGTATCATTGCAAACACGTGGAATAGAAATATTCTCATTGTTGAAAATTAGTCATAGAATTGAATTTGGGATATGGTAGGGTTGGCCCAAAATTCGAAGTTTACCTCTTGCTTTCAAAAAGAATGGAGTAGTGTATATTTCTCGATGCAGTTTAATTTTTACCTTAGTTGTGGATATTACAATGTTTGAAAATGGTATTCAAGTCATAATTTGCCGTTAGCAAATGATTTTAGAGTATGCTTTTGTATTTGCTTTTTAGAAGCAGGGTCACATGAGAAATTTTGTTTATTGATAGTTATGTCGTCCCAGTTCCATTACCTGTGAAAGTTTGAGTTTCTTTTGGCTGAAGGTTAGAAGGTACTTATGCTATTTGTTTAAAGGTTAAGATACTAAACCATACAACTTCAACCTTTAGACAATTTGTAGATCATAACGTATATGTTTTCTGAAATTTTATAAAAAAGCCAAGTTGCCTTTAGCCTATGTGCTCCAATTTCATTCTACCCTAATTCATTCCTAATCCTAAAGTGGCAGAATGACTTACAGATGGAAATACTTTGTTTTTTAGTTTTTATTATATGGTTTAGAACTCAACATTGTGTAATCATTAATTGGGATTGCACCTCTAGGTTACAACTCTATTTCGTGTAAACATTAATTGGAAATATACACCTCTATATATTAGAAGACCTTACCAGCAAGTGGAACACGGGGTGAATCGAAAGTAACCATAGGAGGACACAAGCGTCAAGACTATTAAATGAATTAGCATTAGCTTCAAGAATAGAAGTGTGATAATTACACATCAAATATGAAGATGGAGGCGTGGTGGATGTACCATGATCAAGTTTCTTCAAGAATCTATTCAGAAACAAGAGTTACTACAGTTAACTCACTAGAGTCTACACTTGGTGAGATATTAGGAGCATCAGGACTTGGCTTAGCATTACTGACTGGGAGAAGCCTGCTATATATGGTGCTACCAACATTAAGTAAGCCGCCTAAATCTAATGGTGGTGATACTTTTTCTAAAGCCCTCTTGTTTGGCTTCCTCATGCACAACTTCTGTTGACTTATGTCACACACTGCCGTGAGTGATAAAATTTAGATGCGTGACATATTATTTTATCTCCAAGTTGACTTCAGTATCCATAATATACATTGAAGAGGGTGCTGGTAAAACTTACTCTACATAGCAACCACTTTATGCAGACAATTTGTCCTTTGGTGAGTTTGTCATGGTCAACGGTTGAATTTTAGACTGATATTTAAGGGATCCATGAGACTATTGTTATTTATGGCCTTCAACAGAGTTGCTGTATGAGCTATACTTGAATTTAAGATCCTCCTTCATGGTAGGTGAACTAAGTTTAATGATCATATTATTTCTCCAGCCATTTCCAAAAATGAGTGACATGATCTTTGTGTCTCCAGTTGGCATAAGAAAACAAATACAAAAGGAACATGGTTATATTATTAGTATTTAGGACACATGTAAATCATATTTTTTTTATCTGTGAATGCAAGAAATTATGAGCCATGGAATTTTAAATCATTTCTCAGAGGCTCGATTGCTTCTAGTGTGATGCCTAGATTGGTCTCAACTGGCTCTAATGATCTTCATAATGTGGGTTCACTCTTCTACTAAGATGGAATTAATGAAATAAAATCAGGACTGGTCTTTCACTTCACAGATCACACAGGTATCACATTTTCTTCCATGACCAGCTCAAGAAGTGCTTAGAGTGCACAAGATAGCAAAATGTGAGCCTCTATAAGAGTCGCAAAATAGAATAATAACTTCAGGGTTTCTACCAAATTTATCTTTGTATCTTTTCGTTCAGCTAAAGCACATATTATCATTGTTGTCAAAAGTATGTGCAATGGCTTGCGTTGTGGTTTCTTCCCGCATAAAATGGCACACCCGTTTTGGTTTTTTTTTTTTTGGGTGGGTGGGTGGGTGGGGGGGGGGTGCTGTTGGTAAATGGTGCTAAGTGATGCAAAACATTTCACAAGAACCTAATATTTTTAAATAGCTTATTTTAGGAACCTTCAAATACTTGTGAGTGAACTCAAGTTGTTTGAGCCACGACTCTGTTAGAACAATGAAAATCTATTTCCATGTTCCTTCTAGATTTTTAGGTGGATTATTTTTCTCAGACAAACTGAGTATATTTGAGAAACCGTTCCTTTCTCATAGCTTTTTGGCTCCTTTGCTTGAACATGTAGGTGTGGACTATTCATATTGACCATTTAACATTTTTAGTTTATGCATCCACCGACATGGTGTAGGAAGAAATAAAAGATATGATTGTAGATTCCATTTACTTGTTGTGAGAAGAACCTGTGATAGGACCACATAATGGAAAATGAAGAATGGAGACAATTCATGATCTTAACTTATCCAATTTTGTCATCCCAACTCTGTATCTCAGAATCCTTATTTATGTTGTAACACATTTATGTTGTTATTTTTCAACCTTTTCTTAAATTTTATGATCATGATGCATTTTTTCAATTTGCTAAAGAAATCTCCGTCTTTCTGAATGTGCAGGGTGGACGTAGTGGTGTTTGTAATTTGGGAACTTGTGATTCTAGCTTTTTTGGTTTTCTCGGCAGTTTCGTTGTATTTCCGGCATTTGAGACTTGGATTTGTTTTAGCAACCATCACATTGTTACTGCTATTATCTATGAAGGTAACAAAGCGTATAAAACTGGCCCAGAAAAAGAAACGAAGGATGCTTCTTCCTTTATCAATGTAGAAACTCTAACAATTTGATGTCAACCCCCACCCCAACTTCCGTTGTGTAAATTGCGATAAATTTTGACCATTTCTACGGTCTATCCCCCTTTATTTTGGTTTACTCTGTTGTGTAATTGCAGTTGAAGCAAATGAATGATAAAGAATGGAAATTGATAGTGTTGTTCTCTCAGATTTCATCAAAAATTGGACTCTCTTTCTTGTTTTCCTAGGTATGCTGATTATCTGTTATGTTGACTTCTAATTTCAGCGTAGCCTGCAGTAGCATAATTTTTATACACACTGCAATTTCACACACTGTTGTGTTGGTATCCTTGGTTTCCTTTAACATTTTTCAAGTTGTGGAACCAGTTTATAAGGTCGGAAAATAACTGAAGGGTTCATTTACCAACACAAATTGAGTAGGTGTTAACCAAGGAAGAGTGTGATCTGGATCGGCATTAATCATTGACCGAGTAAGGGGCTGTTCGGTTGTGGCTTAATGGGCTGTATAGCCCATATAGCTTATTCGCTCAACCATAAATTGCTCGGTTATGGCTTAATCTGAAATTCTTGAACTTAATCGGACAGCTAGAGAAGAGTACTGGTTTTTACATTCAGCCAACATTTTTACTTAAATACCCTCTTTTAAAACACAATTTCATCCTCAATAACAAAAAGAAAACCCACTGCCTCCATCGATTGAAGCTCTACCCACCGCCTCCATCCCTTCCGATCGTCGATCCAACATCTTCATCTTCATTCTCTGTCCCCTCTTCTTTTCCCTATCTTTTTTACGAGATCGCCGGGTTAGGTTGGGTGATAACTGATGGGTTTTGGTGGCCTCCCTGGAAGGTGAAGAAGAAGATGAAAGGATTGGATTTTCTTTCTTGTTTTGGTGCTTCCATGGCAGGTGAGGAGGTTGGATTTTGTTTGTTAGTTTTTTTATTTTTTTTTTGGTGCTTCCATGGCAGTGAAGGTGTTCGCATGGATTTTTTTTGGTGATGGGTTTTGGTTGGTGAAGGAAGGTTTTGAAATTTCTGGGTTTTCTTCTTTTTGTTTTCTGGGTAACTTTCATTTTCTGAATTTTTGGGTTTTGATTTTGTTTTTTGTTTATATGTTTTATGTCAAATTTTAGATGCAATCTTGTTTATGGCTTTATGCATCTCTCCTCTATGTTGTTCTTCATTTGTTCAATGACTTTAATTTAAAGATTTTAGGTTTGAAAAAAAAAATATTAGGGCTTGATATTTTTGAGGATGAATTTGATCTAATTTGGGTTTAATATGTTTGGACATGAATTAGTTTGAAATTGGATTCAAAAATATAGATACAAGGGTAAAACGGTCATTTCTGACATTCAGATTGTGTATTCACCACAACAACCGAACAACAATCTATATTATATCATTCAGACAACTTTATCAATATAGACAACTTTATCCATTCAGGTCTTAATATAAAATGAACGAACAACCCCTAAGAGTCCTTCCCTTAGCTTACCAGGTCAGCATCATGGACCATTAAGAGGGGCTTGGTAACATCTCTCACCGGGTAAGAGATAGTTATAAGCAGGTAGTAGATAACCCTTCATATTGTAACTATGGCTTGCATATGGATTGGGTTGGCTGGTTTGAAGGCTTTAGAACAACCTAACCCAATTAGTGCGGTTTGAAAAATCTCAACATGTTAATAGAACTTTAAAGCATAACCCAATCCGACTCGGTTGGTTGGGTTGTGACGTAATATCACAGCAACAAGATACTTAAACAATCATTAGTCACTATGACGAGTTAATTGATCTTTTATGCCACATGGGAAACAAAGAAAAATCTAGACCAACACTAAGAAAAAAGTTGAAAGATTATGCAAAAAGGAAAGTAAAATTATGGGTGGAATTGTGATACACTTGTATAATTAAAGAGCTAATTGATCAAGTGGTCTGAAACAATCATAATAAATTCAAGTAATAGAGGGGTATTAGGTTTATCAGGTTGGGTTGAAATATCCCTAACTCAATTCCAACCCAATACCTACGGTTTAAGATTTTACAACCCGGTTGAATGATTTTACGACTCGATTACATCGGATGGCTTCGGGTTGAGTTGGCACGGTTGGTCAGATTTTGTGCACCCCTAAATTCTTTAACTGTGGCATCCATATAACATGAAGATATGTGACAACCAATTATATATAAAGATGAACTAAATCTTACATTTTTGTCAGCCCTGAAAGCTTATAAAATGCTTGTGCAGTTGTTGTAGGACTAATAATGCATTAGGTAGTTGTACTTTATTTACATACATCCAGTGTTCACTCAATTCTCACTTTGGGTTGAAGAAATGGACTTCAATTCCTCGAGTTACTATGGTCCATATGGCTCCGAAAACAAGTAGCATGCTTAACATCATCCCTAGGCATCCGAGGATCCAATTGAGCCACCACATTTTGCTAAACCTCTCGGGTTTCTTCATCACGATCCACATGAAACACGGATACGCAAAAGTCACAGGTAGTGCAATGCCTCCTATCAGACCTGCTAGA